>CM059600.1:355062244-357514744 GCA_030412105.1 Cyclura pinguis
TGTTCTCATTGCGTGCAATAGTTTCCTTCTTTCTGAGAAACTTGGCAGGGGGTGGCTCAGAATGTGGCGCTTTTGGTAACTGTGCCTTCGATTAGGGCTCAATAATGGGGTGGCCGCATCTGCCAATGACACTATGTGGTTTAGGATGGGAAGAGAAAAAGGAACAGATTATGCAAAGCTCCAAAAAACCTCTTGCAAACTGAAAGGAAATGGATTTTAACATCACAAATGCAAATTTTATCTAAGTATATGTGAAATGAAGCATACTGGGGGCTGCAGGTGGAGTAGGGAACAAAATTACATTTTCTTTTGCAGTTTCCTCGACAGAAAATTCTATTTTCTGTGGAGCAGGCAACAATGTGCAAATGTTATGCCTGATGAGTCCCCAAGGATAGCATTTTCTGTGCAGAAAAAAATAACATTTTGTGCATGAGATGATGTTTCCTTCACAGAAACTGCTGTTTTGGGCACAAAAAGTGTGCATTTTATGCAGAGTGTGTCCCTAACTATGAACTGTCTTTGAAAATGAAATCTTTCTTATAGCAGGAAGAAAATTATTAAGACAATTTCTTGTTTTGTTTGAGAATGAAATTAATGAAGAATTACATCCCTACTTTGCATACATTACGACGATGGTCATTGCAGCCACCCTCAGAGGTAGGTCAGTAAATATTGACCATCTTTGGGGAATTCTGCCGAGGTTGACACATCATGGTTTGTTTGAGGCCATCAGATGAATTCTTGTGAGCCAAGAGTTTGAACATGGGACTTGCTGGCTTGCAGCTTAGCTTCTTAGGACCTCTTTATACCACGAAGTATCAACATGTTCACCTTTTGGTTGTTGGTAGCGGTTTGCTTGTAATGTGAAAGATGAATATGACCCATGGGCAGGAGTAACTGAACACACAAATTTAGGAGGGATGATTCTCTGGTGGGGAATAGTCCATGTTTATGGAAGAGACCAAGGGCTCATAGTAAACCACAAGCAAAAAACCACGTAGTAAACCACAAGCAACATAGTAAACACAAGCAATATGAAGTATCAACAAACAGGCAAGTCTTGTACCCAAATCAGTAGAAGTAATAGTAGCACTCTGTTCTACTTCGGTCAGGCCTCGCATGGAGTGCTGTGTCTCATTCTGGGCACCACAGTTTCAAAAGGTTACAGACAAGCTGGAACACATCCAGAAGTAATCAAGATGGTAAAAGATCTGGAAACAAAGCTTTTATGAGGAATGGTGAATGGAACTGGGTGTGTTTGGCCTGGAGTAGATAAGATTGGTTGATCATAAGGCAGCTGTCTTCAGATATTTGAAAGGCTGTCACATGGAGCAAGCTTGTTTTCTGCTGTTCCAAAGGAGAGGCCCCAAACCAGTGGATTCAGATTGCAAGAATGGAGATGTCTACAGAACTTTAGGAAGAACTTTCTGATGTCTAGAACTTTTCAACAACAAATTGGGCTTCCTCAGATAGTGGTGGACCCTCCTTGATTGGAAGTTTTTAAACAGTGATTTTAGGTGAGTGACCAAATGTCAGGGCTGCTTTGGCTGTGGATCCCATGCGTGGGTCGGTGATTGGACATCTTGGCCACTTTTCCATCTCTGTCGTTCTGTGTACTGTGTATCCAAATGCTGTGGGAGCCAACATTTGCTGCATCTACCTGTTGGGTGCAATCCTAGGAGGAAAAAGAGATTGCTGTGAAGCACATGGAACTAGCCTTCACCCCTCCATGCTAGCAGCCCCTCAACAAGTTACAACAGGACCATGCATGAGGTGTTCTTAATGGTTAAAGAACCATGAATATACTAGTTCTTCCTGACTTGCAAATTCACGTTAGACTTTTTTTTTCTGTTTTGTAGAAGTATTCTTGTCATACAGTTGGCAAAGATGCCTTGTTTTAAATCACAGTTGCGGGTCAAACATTTTTCTCCTACATAGGAGAACTTTCTTAACCTTCTAACTCTTGCACTGCTTTAAAGCTCAGTAAAGGATTTCACAGGGAATATAAAATTCACCAGAAGGATCATTGCTGTGTTAGTTATATATATGAATAGCCTGAAGAAAGCAGCGGTTTGGCCCTTTTAGTCGCTCGAAATGCACGATATCCATCACACAGCCCCTCATATTTTACCTTAGAAGACTAAATTGCAGCCTGTGTTATCTGTCCACAAAGACGTTATAGATTCTTCCTCCCTCCCTTCCTACTTAGTTTCAAGGGAGTTTTTAAGCAGTTTCATTTCATCCAAATGGCATTGTTTACATGATGTATATCACACTCCTGCCAGAAAATAGGTCCATAGAATTATCTTACTTCTTGAAGGGCCTTGGAAGATAATACCCAAAGAGGCGCAACTGTTTGTGGAAAGGGATTTGCTTGTTTATTGCACCCACGTTCAAAGGCGGGAAAAACCCATAGACAAAATCTATAGGAGGTGCTTAGAACCTGTCAAAAGCCTCTTTTTAGGGAGGATTGCACAGTGTGCTTGGTTACATTAGGATAACAGCTTCTGTCAATCAGAACAGCCATGCTTCTGTCAACTGCGGACTGCAAAAAATTCAAGTAAATGAGCCCAAGAACAAGCCAAGACTCAACTCTCTCTAGAAGCCAAGATGACCCAATTGAAACTGTCATACTTGAGACCTGTCATGGGAAGACATGACTCATTTAAAAAGCCAGTAAGACTTGGGTAGAAAGCACTAGGAAAAGAGGAAGAGTCCATTACAGATGGGTAAACTCAGTCAAGGAAGCTGTGGCAAGACCTGAGCAGGTCTGAGCAGATAACAAGTGACATGGAAGTCTCTCATTCATAAGCTTGCTGTAAGTCGGCAACTTGGTTAGACCTCATTTGGAATCCTGTGTCCAGTTCTGGGCACCTCAATTCAAGAAGGATATCAACAAGCTGGAACGTGTCCAGAGGAGGGTGACCAAAATGGTGAAGGGTCTGGAAACCATGAAGCCCTATGAAGAACGGCTTAGGGAGTTGGGTATGTTTAGTCTGCAGAAAAGAAGGTTAAGAGGGGACATGATAGCCATGTTTAAATATTTGAAGGGATGTCATGTTGAGGAGGGAGCAGGCTTGATTTCCACTGCTCCAGAGACTAGGACAAGGAGCAATGGATTCAAGCTGCAGGAAAGGAGATTCCACCTGAACCTCAGGAAGAACTTCCTGATGGTCAGAGCTGTCTGATAGTGGAATATGCTGCTTTGGAGGGTGGTAGAATCTCCTCCTTCCTTGGAGGTTTCTAAACAGAGCCTGGATGGCCATCTGTTGGGATGTATGTTCCTGCATAGCAGGGGGTTGAACTGGATGGCCCCTGTGGTTTCTTCCAACTCTATGGTTCTATGATTCTGTGATTCTAACTTGACAGCAGTTAATAACTTCTCTCATCCAACGGCTGAACCCCATGAGAGACAACCTTGTCCTACTCACTTCTTAGGGCTGGGGTCAAGGTCAGCATCACAGGACATCTGCCAGAGACCAGGCCTTAGTAGAATCTCTTGGACCAGCTGCTCCTGCTACCCACGTGTCTGGCCTTCTCCAGGAAAACAGACTATGGAAGCAGCAAAGATAAGAGTGGGAGGCTGTTTAGATCCTGCCTCCCACTATGAAATAGGGCATGGATTGGGCCCCAAATAGGGAGTTGGTACTCTCCACCTTCCTTGATTTGACATGGACAGTCTCAGGTAATCCTCTGTACTCCCATGTAGTTGTCTACTTTTGAAATGTCCCAGTTTCTCTTTTTTCCTCCCTCTTTCCCTCTTTGTGATCAGCTTGCTTCAGTTGCTGCAAGCTGAGTTTAAAGCACAAAAGTAGTTCACATTCAACACAGCAGCAGAGAGAGAAAAGGAGGAAAGAGAGGGCCTTTTCGCACTAGAATGTTATAGTGCCATGATTCCACTTCCAACGTCCTATGGAATCCTGGGGTTTGCAGTTTAGGGAGGGACGTTTAGAATTCTCAGCCGTAGAGCTCTTTGGCCGCCGGCAACTACAAACTCCAGGATTCCACAGGCAGTTGAAAGCAGAATCATAGCACTAGAACAGTGTAGTGTGGAAAGGCCCAGAATCTTGCCCTTTCCAGTAGGTTCAGGCAAAAGCAAACTGCCGCAGGCTCTCTTAGTTTGTGTGTGCTTTCCCATTTATCACTTTTGCCATCTTGACCACATTCTGATAAGCCCTGGTTTTTATCTATGAAGTGTTGGAGTGTGGGGGATTAAGAGCAGTGTTTTTGGGCATACACTTTCAGGAATCATGTACCATACAGAATAATAACAAATGCTAGAGGGAGGGTCCGGGAGTGACATTAGTGGGGAAAAAGGAGGATTTGGATGAATTTTGGTTATCTGCAGACTGATATATTTGCCCCCTCTCAAAGAATATTATTAAGGGAAAGTTATTAGCAGAGAAGGCTCTTAGGAGATTGTGGAATACATGCAAGTGGGAACTTTAAATAACGGAGATTATGAAGGGAACGACTTAAAGGCTGTCTGTTTTCACCCCACAAAATAATGGAGCAAAACCCTCAGCGTCTGACATTGTCTTCCTAACTATCTTCCACTTCAACCCAAACCTGTTGCTTGAGAGTGAAACTAAATTTATCCTTTATATAAATGTATTTACATAATCAAAAGCTGAAAGGAAACCAGGACAAGCTGTCCTTTGGGGGATTTTGATTTTCTTGCCATTTTGTTTGTTTATATAAAAAAAATAATGTTCAGTGATGTCTAGGCTCCAGGAATGCATCTCTTCATCCAACCCACAAGCTTCTGGCAAAATGCTAAGGCTACACAGAATGTTCTTTTAACATTTTTTCACTCCCTTCCAAAAGGTATAAATCACAGTGTTTAGTTTTTTTTTCCAAACTGAAGTATAGGCTTTGTGCTATATGTCTGGCATTATTTCTTCTGGCCAAAGGTTCAAGACTCCTTCCAAAGACATATGGACGTTCAGCTTGCCACTGTCTGGCTTCAAACGCATTTACAAAACTTCAGTTTTTAAACCCCCAAAACAAAACAGAGAGAGCTTGTTACGTTGCCTTCGGCTGTTTTGTTCCCCAGCTTTCTCTCACTCTTCTGATTCCACATAAAATAGCAAGAGGCTCGGTGCTCAGGTCCAGATTCCTTCCATATAGTGCAGCCAATAAGCTCTCCAAACTCTGCTGCTCTCACACTTTGAAAAGGTCTTTAAACACCTCCAGGCATCTCAAGCTGTTCTGATTTATTAGGAAATGTCTTAATTCCTGTTAGTCAACATAGACATCCCTCCATCCGTAATGCAGTGCTCTCAAAACACAGACCCAGATTCCAATTGCAACCCGAGTTTGCAAGGCGAGGGCTATGTCTAAATTTTGATATGTTGCATTATGTTAAATTGAACTTAATTTGTCTCTGGGTCTAAACCAGCAGTGGAAAACACCTCCTGCCTTTCGCCTCCACTTTTCCACATCTTACCAATGCCAAAAATGATGGCCGTTTTCTCCCAGTTCTTTCCTCCCGTGTCACTAGAGGAAGGGAAGCATTCCTTCTGCTCCATAGTTCTCCAGGGCTCTATAGTACAGTCAGCAACCAGAGAAGCAGCAGACTAAGCAACGGCTGCCAAAGCGTGTGGTTGCCCCAGCAGCTGCAGGATAAAAGGCAGTGTGGCAGTGCCAGGAAGTTTGGGGGGTTCCCCTCTGCCCCTCTCCAACCCAGAAGATTGCCTACCTGTGCTTTAGACCTCCCCATATCTCTATCAACTAGAGCCCTAGGCCTGTTAACATTTGGAGAAAGTTCTGTAAGCCTCATCCAGCCCTCTGGATAGAGCCAGGTTATCAATCAAATAAGTGAATAAGAAGAATGGATGGCACCCTGCTCGTGCCAGCTGGTGGCTCCAACGTCAGTGAGGCGATGATTCCACGCCAGGTTTTAATCTGATCTGTAACAGAGCCATCCAAGATGCTGGATCTTTTAGAAGGGTAGGGCCCAGCACCTTTACTGTTCAGACTAAAATCTGGAGTTGATTCCCCATCCAACTGATATGGAGTCACCTGTTCGCCACTGGTCCTTGCTCCACCTTACAATCTTGATTCTAGTCATGGAGAGTGAGGATGGCTGAACAAGACAAGTGGGGAAGGAAAGAGTGGTCAAATAAGAGAAGGAGGATGATGGTCAGCAGATGCATTTGCCTTGGTGTTTCAGGTAGGAATTAGAACTAAAGGTTTAATTGGCAGCACTGCAAGACAAAAGTGACTGGACAGCAAATAACACTAACCATGTCTTTTTGCAAAACCTGTGGAGCCTGGAAAGCAGTCTGAAAGAAGGTGGGGCCTGCAAACCAATTTGAAGGAAGGTATTGGCTGGAAATCCCAAATGTTCCACCAGGGATTTCCAGACAACATTATTATAAATTACTTTTACAGTCCTTAAAGGTATTTCTAGTCTTCATCTCAGCACCAACTCGTAGAACAGGAGAAGCTCTGGAACAGTAATGTTCCTAAGGGTGCCAAAGGAATTTGTTGGGAGATAGATCACATCTTGCCCTTGGAGGCTGACTGTAGGTGAGCTGCAGAGCAAATGCCCAGGTGTGACCTGCTGGTGTTGATTCCTGAGGTGGAAGACTTGGGATGGCAGGGTGGTAGAAGAACGCTTCCAGGCAAGACTTTGGAGAACTGCTGTTGGAGGAAGCAGAACTGAGCTAGATGTGCCAACAGTCTGACTCAGTGTAAGAGAGCGACTTATACTTTGACTAGCAGGTCCGAAGAAGAAGAAAAAGAAAGGTTCTCCTGGGGGGCCTGCTGCCAGTGTTGGACTGGATGATCCACTGGCCTTTTTCTAGAGAAGGCAGCTTTTTATAACCCGGGTTTCCCACATCTGAACCGAACATACTGTCTACTACACCACACTGGCACCATACAAATGAGTTTCTAATTTGTTTCCAGGGACTGTGTGGGTGTTTGTGGGCTGGCTGCTTCCCTGTCGTATTAATAGTTTCCATCCTCACTTCACTTAAGCAGCCTTCCCCATATACCTTGAGTGGATTTTCTTATTAAATAAGAAAATAAATGAATTACACAAGTAATTCAGCCAGAATTTAGGTCCCCCCGCCCCACTTTCTGTTTCAGAGCTTAGTGCCAAGTCTCTGTCTGGCATTCCCTTTTGATGTTCTACAGAAGGCATCTATGCTCAAGTGTTGCTGGTTGTGTAACTTACAAAGTTCATGGAAGTGGGTACAAGGAACAAGTCCAATTAAGAGCCATTTTGCCTAAGGAAAGTTTCACAGCAGCCATGATTTCTTGGGAGAGTACAAGGAAAGCAAGAAGAGGCTAGGAGATAAATATTGAGTCAGATGTTTAATGTCATCCTCAGTAATGATAGAAATATATATGAAATATCTCGGCTGCAATGGGCTTAGCATATACTGCTCCCTCACGTTCAGTGTTCCTTTCTCTCGTAGGGCATGGGGAGGAGCTGTAAATTTAAAGGAAGTGAGGGAAACTCGTGAATGAGTTGGAGTGAATGAACTACATAAAGGAATTTGTATGAATGGAAGGAACTTGAGAACCCAAGCCAACTTTGAGAGAACCAGTGATAAAATTGAATGTGAGCTGCTGATAAAAATGAATGGGATACCATTTCCCCAGAATTTCCGCATCTCTTTTCCAGCATGTAGCCACAAGTGGGAGTAAAATGATTTTGCAGTCTTCCACGTCTGTTTCCCATGTGCGTTTTCAATGCTGAGTAGAAGACAGTGTTGGGAAGGTAGAATCTTTGGATGGCCGGAGGGACCACTGTGGAGGCATGTTCATCATTATACTACTGTCGCTGTTGCAAGCCTTCAAGTCGTTTCCAACCTATGATGCGGTTTTCTTGTAGAGATTTTCTCAGAAGGGGGTTGCCTTTGCTTTTCTCTGAGGCTGAGAAGATGTGACTTGCCCAGGACCACTCGGTGGGCTTCCATGTTTGAGCAGGGATTCAAACCCTGTTCTGTGGAGTCATAATCCGGTGCCCAAACTGAGACAGAACGCTGGCTCTCCCTATTGTTCTACCTGACACAACAGTGCATCCTAACACAAGGCTGGAACCCTGAAACTCAACTGTTATTTAAAAAATAATTCACCAGGTAAAGTCAGAAGGCCATTCATTTCTTCTGACTACCTGCCTTCTGCTGAAATTTAAGTAACCTTGAGTAACTGAAAAATAACTCTGGGTAAATATTTGAAAGCCCGAGTTGGATGGTTCAGAGTAAAAACCTAGGCATATAGAAATCATAGGAATAGTGGATGGTGAAGAAAGTAATGAAGTGCCTGTGCCAAAGACCCAACTTCCATTGATTTTTCCCACTACCACCACCAACAGTCCTTTCTGATCTCTCCAAGATGACAGGAAGGTGAATGAGTATATTTTAATGAGCTAATTAACCTCCGTTGAATAATACAGATCAGGTTCCTTTTCTGTGTTTTTTTTAAAGCTCTTGTCATTTCGCTGGGAAAACACAAAAACATTTACAAGTCTCTGAAAAACTGTCCTCTTGTGCAGACAATGAAAGATGGCTGGGTCCGGGAGAAGCGGAGTCCTTGGAAATGTTGTTTATGTGATCAGAACATCCTGGACTTCTCACCTCGCCGTGCTCTCCCAAGAAACCCAGGCGAGTGAGCTGGCAATCTGGCAAAGGAAAAAGGCTCGGCGTTGACTCAATCCTGTTTCAGTGGCAGGCTCCAGCCAAGGCCAGATAAAACATTATTTTGTGAGAACATTTCCGCACGACACTCTTGTAGCACGATGATTCCACTTTCAACCTCCTATGGAATCCTGGGGTTTGCAGTTCCGGGAGGGGCCGGTCGGCCCCTCCCGGAACTGCAAACCCCAGGATTCCATAGGAGGTTGAAAGTGGAATCATCGCGCTACAAGAGTGTCGTGCGGAAATGGCCCAAGATGTGCACAAATAACCATGTTTCTCCTTATTTAAATTGCATTTTCCCACACCACCAGTGTTTATAACTACAATTAGAAGTGGGTTGTGCCACCTTTTTCTGCTCCGCTTTGCTTTAGTGGACAATAGAATCTTCTCTTCCAAAATCCTATAATGACTACCACCGTTCACTTAACATCGTGGGAATAGCATTTCTCAAGCCTTTAGTGGATCTTGACAAGCTGGAACGGCTCCAGAGAAGGGTGACCGAAATGGGAAAAGGTCTGGAAACCATATCCGAACACGAGTAACTTAGGGAGCTGGATATGTTTAGCCTGGAGAAGAGAATGTTAAGAGGTGACATGATAGCTATGTTTAAATATTTGAAGGGATGATGTACGAAGGATGGAGCAAACTTGTTTTCTGCTGCTCCAGAGACAAGGACATGGAGCAGAGGCTTCAAACTTCAAGAAAGAGATTGCATCTAAACATGCAACTTCCTGATGGTAAGAGCAGTTTGACAGTGGAATATACTGCCCAGGATTGTGGCGGAGTCTCCTTCTTTGGAGGTTTTTTAAAAAGAAGTTGGATGACCATCTGTCAGGAGTGCTTGGATGGTGTCTTCCTGCATGGCAGAAGGGGGTTGGACTGGATGGCCCCTGTGGTCTCTTCCAACTTTATGATTCTATGAATTGTGGAGTTTTCCACACAGGCAATCCCTCCAGGGACCCCAGCTGTGAAGCTTCCTCTCAGGCAACCCCTCCGCTCTGGCCACATGTGGGATTTCTATTCCTCAACCCACCAAATGTGAAGACTTCCATGGTGCTCACTGCAGTTACCAAGAGTGAGGGCTTCCACTGATCCCCGCTTCTTGTCCCAACTGAGTGGCAACAACTGCCTACCTAAATGCCTTCAAAGTGCCTATCAGGGTTTGTGTAACGTCTGTCCTCAAGGGACATCAACCCTCTGTATTCAGTGCTGCCACCACAGACGCCATGTCCGAATCCACACTCTCAGTTAGATATGGACTCAGTGGCCCTTGTGGTCTCTTCCAGCTCCATGATTCTATGTTCTGAAACTTTTAGGATACTAGGTGGCGACAGAGAAACAAGAAATTTCCCCCTCCCTACACCTCCCTGTTTTTCTGAAGTGGATCCAGAAAGAGGTGGAAATTAGCCAGATTTGGTCCTAGGTTGGAAATATTTCTGCCTCCGCTCAATGTTTTGATTTGAACCATGAGGGGAGGAACTCCCATGTGCGGTACATTTTTTTATATAATAAATGTATGTGGGGATGGCTTCATTCCACCATACAAGTTTGGTATAACTCCCACAGAAATTGTTGTGCCCAAATGTGAACTGGGGACCAGTCAGCCGTGTTTTTCTCAGTGTTGTGATGTGCAACATGTTCAAGATGAACAAAAGGAGGAACACCTTTATACCGTGCATCACTTTAGATATGTGTTCCTCAAGGCTTTCTCAGAAGATGGACCTAGAACGTTACCCATGTAGATGTATAAACTTATTAAGATGAAGAGAGGCAACATTTAGTATTCGACTGTCATCTGTATGTGAGCGTTGGACCCAAACAGGCAACAGTGATACTGGGAAATATATACGTTTTGGCAAGAGAAAGCTGGGTTCTTATTAAAAGGAAAAGCTGCAGAGGCAATTAAGAGAGATGTGAATTTTGCCCTTCTTGCAAAAATCAGATTAGAAGGCTGATATACGAGTAGGAATACATATTTGTCTCCTGCCTTGGTTATTTTTAGCTACCATTTTTAATTATCTGGTTTTTTTAAAAAAAAATTCATAATAACTTTGAGTTTTAATACAAAATTGTCAGTACCTGCATTTGGTACCTGTAGATACCTGCAGGTAAGTAGTGCATACAGACTAAAACTTGAGGTAGATTATTATATTTTTTATGTTTGTTCAGTTGAATTTCATTTGCTTTTTAAAATGATTTTGGTATTCTGATTTTGCAATTTAAAGGGAGATACTTTCACTCTTCTCCACTTTGTTGTGTCTGATGTTTGATCAAAATGGACTATAGAATTAATTGCTATTTCTAAATTCGCCAGCACTGTCAGAGATTTTAAAAAGTAACTTGTTTTGAACCCCAGTGAATGGGACAAATACCTTTGATTTGATACTCATGATACCTTTGATTTGTAGGTAAGTAAACGGCAAAGAATGGCTGGAATGCCCTCTGGGTGGCCATCTGAATGGCATCTAGCTGGCAGTTCTTGGAAACAGAATGCTGGATTAGGCACATGCTTGGCCTGATGCAACAGGACGAATGACAGGTTCATGCACAGGCCTGGTTTGTTTCACAAAAGGGCAGGCCGTGTCAAGTGGCCGCTTCTTGAGAAAAGCTCTCTTCTTGGAAAGGGCTTTTCTCAAAACAGAAAATGATTTCCATCACATCCTCTTTAGGAAAGAGATCTTCTCTGGCCCTAAGACAGATGGAAGCCAGAATTCGACGTGTGTTATTTTGTTGCCTTAGTTGCACAGCCAAATCACATCTTGTGGCCCAACCCACTCCTGTAAACTGACTCTTCCAGGCGTCAGCCATGCAAAGGGAATTGGAGGGAGGGGTCCATTCTGCAGGCAGTCGGGGAGCGGGCAGATGATGTTCCCAGCCTCCCCCGCCATCCAGCAGGGCTGCAGCACGGAGACAAGGCTCTTCCTTCTGACCGTTGCAGACTCATTGGGTGGCAGAAAGGGATGGAAACGTCATCTGCCCACACCCTGGCCACCAGCAGAAGAGACCCCGCTTCTCTCCGTGTGGCTGACACCCAGCAAAATGGGTCTAGGAGGGCAGGAATAGGACTCCGATCGTGACTGAGTAGGGACCATGAACACCGATCCGCTAGGTTCTGCATCCGTAAGTCTGATCTTGAATTCTAGCCAGGGTTTAAAACCTGCCTCTCCCCAAGACAAAATGTCCATGGGAGCCATTTTGACCATTTTCTTTTTTTCAAGAAATAAAAGATCCAGTTTTTGGAATGGGAAGATGCAGGGATGTATGCCTCCTCCCAGTGTCTGGTGAGGGTTTATGAAGATTATGGACCTCAGGTAAATTCTTGGGTAAATCCCAGTGTACATCCACATTGCCTACTCTGGCTGGCAGCGGCTCAGCAGGATGTACGGCAGAGGTCATTCCCGTCACCTGAGCCCTGATCTTTTTTCAGGGACATGGTAGGTATTGAACCCAAGACTCAGGGGGCTAACCACAGTGCAGATTAAAATTATGCAAAACGTCCAACAAAAATATAAACAAAACATAAATTGATTCAAAAACCATTTTTAATGTTTAAAGCATTAAAAATGTTAAAATCAGTTAAAAGACCATATACTACCTTAAAAAAACAGCAATATATAGCACTAAAAGGCCACCCCAGGCAGCTTCTAAAAGCCTGATGGCATAAGAATGTTTTTGCTTGCTGGCAAAAGGAGTAAAGGGTAGGGCCAGGCCTCCCTAGGGAAGGAGTTCCAAAGTTTGGGAGCAGCCACTAAGAAGGCCTTCTCCCTTGTTCCCACCAAACAGGCCTGGGAAGGTTCTGGGACAGAGAGAAGGATCTCTCCAAATGACGCTAAGAGTTCTGATGGGCTCATAAAGGGAAAAATGGTCCTTCAGACAGCTTGGACTCAAGCCACATATTTCTTCCTTTGACCTGATCTAGGAAACAGACAGTTGCCCCATGACCTGAAGGGATTCTAGAAGAAATCCCACTGGCACCTGACACCAAGGGAGAAGGATGCTCCTGATTTCCAAGTGTTCTTTCCTATCCATAGTCCTTATATCTGCCGTGGTCTCCGCTCAAGCAAGGCAATCAGTGTTTTGGCGATAACCTCGTAAAGCTTCCCTGCTTGAAGGTGCCGTTATTGTCAGCAAGATGAAATATAAAACACCTTTATATTGTGCAACCTGCAGATGTTATTGACCAAAGTGTCAGGAGCAGAAATACCGGAAGCCTGTGTGCTTGTTATGAGATAAATAAACAGGGCCTATCTTCGGAGATCCTTAGCTTTATTCAATTTGTTTAGATACAAGCTGACTGCAAGCATTGATTCCATGCAGTAGTGGATATGGATTTTGTGGAAAGGGACATACACTCTGGGAGTAATGGATGGATCTAAAATTGAGTGCGCAGCTGCAGCTCACACCGTGGAAGCCTAACAATAGCACTGTTCACACCAGCTTTGCCATTGTCTCGAATGGCGGTTAAAGAGCCCCTTCCCCACGCTGCAGGTTCACATTTCATCATCATTAATCCAGGTGTCAAAGCTGGCAAGATGAAGACGTGCTCAGATCTAAAAGGCCTCTGCTAGAAATAGGGATGGGGAAATCTGTCAGTTTCCTTTTCTGATGCATTCAGACTTTGTAACCATCAAGTACTGCATATGAAGAAATTTGCGGATTTGTTGATGGATTCTTCAAAAGCAAACCAAAGCTGGAGTACTGTGTTCCGTTCTGAGGACCTCATGTCAGGAAGAATAGAGACAAGTGGAAGAGAGTTCAGAGAAAGGCAACCAGAATGACAAGAGGTTTGGAGAAGAAAATGTTTGAGGAAAGGTTGAGGGAGCTGGGCACATCCAGCCTGGTGAAGGGAAGAAAAAACTGAGGAGTGACATGATATCTCAAGATATCTCACAGAGAGGAGTGTACAGTTTCGCTCTTGGCTGCAACAGAGGGTAGAAACAGCCTAATGGTTTTATGTTAAGGAAGTGTAGATTTCAGTCGAACGTTAGAAGGAACTTCTTGACGCTAAAAGCAGTTTGGCAAGAGAACCCATTATCTAGAGAAGTAGTGGGTCTCTTTCTCTTTAGAGGCTTCAAAAAGAGGCTGGACGGCTACCTGCTGAAGCTGGAGTTCCTGCACTGCGTGGAAGGTTGGGCTTAGTCTCCTTTGAGGCCTTTTCCATCTCTATGATTCTGCGCTTCTATGAAATAAAATTCTCCCTTCTTTACACTGGCTGGCTTTAATAAGTACAGTCAACCCCCCACATCTGCTAGAGTAGAGGTGCAGGACCCCCTGCAGAAGTGGGAAAATCACAAATAACAAAATGTGTGTGTTGTGTGTGTGGGAAGGGGCAGAACAGACACCCAGGGTCCAAACCAGGTCAGGGAAAGGAGAGGAGACGGGGTGAGTTGGCATGGTGGCCCTATGCTTCCTCTCTCACACCCATCTCCCTCCTTGGCTGTGTGTAAGAGGCTTATGGTGCTGAGGAATTGGGCTGTGGGCCATCCTCAGCTGGTCAGGCAGTGGCTGGTGGTGGTGGAGGAGGAGGCAGACCAGGAGGAGGTTTTTAGAGGACTGCATGGTCTGATCGGAGTAGCCAAGAGGGAAGGCTCCCCAGAAAGAAAGCACCTGAGGTGGAGGGGGATAGGATTGGTGAAACTTGCAAATCATCCAGTACATTAAAATCAGACATGCAAACGTGGAGAGCCAGCTGTATAGCTATTCCCAGCGTGGAGAGAGTCACATCGTACCTGTGTACCAGATACAAGCAGTTCCTCTGACAAAAAGAGATGGCAAACCCTATTTTAGTTAGCACTGTGGTTGAATTCACAGAGATTCAAACAGAGACATTTAAGAGACCTAAGTATTCCAGGCCCCATATATGCCTCCCTCACCTTTTGACAATCTCCTCTTTTGACCCTTTTCAGTTACAACCAAAATCCATATAATCAATGCACGGCCTGATCTTTTGTCCTGAAGCCTGAATATTTGTTTGTTTGTTTGTTTATTGACTGTATATGCACCTTTTCTCCCAATGGTGAAAACTGAAAATAGTTGAAAGAGCAGCTAGCCAAAAAACGGCCACGCTGCTTTTTTCTCTCAATTGACTTGGCACTAACTGTTTGTTTGCAAACAAAAGAAAAAGATTCACAGTGCCTCTCTTGGGAACTGTGTGCAGTGTGTCTCTTACGCAGTAGTTGACACCACCCGCTGCTTGTTCTCCCACTCAGCTTGGCACCATATTTTTGTTTAGTCTGTACACAGGTTCCACTTTTTGACCGTTCCTACTTTTGCATAGCGCTCTGGTCCCTAAACTGTCACGTGAGGAGGGGAGACCTGTATGTAGATGAGTGCGTCTGTCACTTCTCATGTGCTTTCCTTCCCAAATATGAAGGAATCTGAAGATGTTGATAAATTCTTATAAAAAGTGAACAGATAGGAAGCCCCTTCCTACTCTTGCCCAGAAATCTAGAGGGCAGTTGGTGGATCGTATGACTAAAAAGTACTCACAGGGCAATGAAAGACAGACAGATATCCACTAAGCCATCCAATAGACAGCTAAATTCATTGGAAGCATTCTTGGCCGTGTCTGTTCCGGAACAGTGCAATGGGACTGAGGGGAGCAAATCTACTTTGGGACTCTACTTTGGAGCCGGGTGACCAACAACTTTTGGTTCCAGTCAGCAGTTCTGTCCATACCATGGAAAAACAGGTTGCTCAGTCTGAATTCCTGTTATTTGTAAAGCAAGGTGGAAATCCATGGATGCTTGTGTCATCTGACAAAAGCCAAGTCGTGTCACGTGTCAGGCTGCCGTGCCTCCATCCGGCTGTATAGGTAGAGCTTGTGCAACCAAGAATAACAGGTGATAACAGAGTTTGGAGGTCGCCTTGTGTCTTTTTACTGTTGGATGCTGTACAGTTGAATTCTGAGTAGATGTGCATCGGGTTACACTGTGAAGGCACTAGGAGTTCTGCCACCTGTTCTGACAGCACAGGTAATAAGACGCTGTTGCTGACGGCTTTGTCCCCAAGCTTGCCATGTGCCTTACCCCGCCCTAAAATATACTGTGCAGGGTGGGCTCCTGTAATTCTCTTCGTGTGTCCCTGCCTCGGATCATTATTTGCAGACTTTGGTTGGGGGTAAAACCCAGGACAAACACATTTTCCACCTATCTAAAGGAGAGATGGAACAGAACCATCTTTCGAGGTTTGTTATAATTCTCTCCTGTGTGTGCTGTTCACAGATCCACATGCAAGATAAACAGAAGCCACCTGTCCTCTGCGTATCCCATCCTTAATCTGTAGTTCTTTGGCACACTGAGGCACCCTGGGCCCATATACTGAAATAATAGTTGTTGTGAGTTAGAAAAAAAAACAGTCTGCAAAAAGGACATCAGCTAAACAAAGGCTTTGACATCCAACTTCTGTTTTAGGAAGTCTTTTCACAACCATCCAACCCCACTTCCCTTTTCTTCCATGTCTCTTGATTAGCTGAAAGTTTTTAAGCAATGTTGGCATTGGGAAGATGCTGAAAGATGGCTAGAGAAACACAGATTTTCTGTGCTGGGCCGCAATAACATGTCTACAGTAAACAATGTAATAAACAACATTTGTGCTGAGAAATTGTGCTCTAGCCAATTCTATTGTTGCTGTGTCTGCCTGCTTGCAAGAACCAAGCTGAACAGCAACCGCCTCCAGAATCCATTACTGAGTACTTGTAAACAGCAAAACAAGGAGAACCGCGGTGGGGCAGGTAAGCCTCTTTACCCTCATGGTAAAGAAAAGCATAGATCTAGAAGCTGAAGTACCAAAATGAAAACCATAAGCAGTGTGGATGTTGGTCAAAAAAAATACCATCCCTGAATGCATTTAAGAAAAATAGCCTCTAAAAGGTTCCAAAAATTTTAAAAAAAAAAAAATCATGCAAGGCTTATTTTAATCATGCAAGACCTGATCAGGTTGTTTGATTTTTCACACACATAGGGTTCATGTGAGTAAAATCTTTGCTGAAATGTGTTCCTATCTTGTTTCTTTCTTTCTTGTTTGTGACATAGACCCATATTGTTTCTATCTTTGGTCCCAAAGAAGATGTAATGCCCAGGAACACATCTAGTTCAGTGTCTGAGGTATACCTGTAATCAGTTTCATCACAGCATTTGGGAGTTATGGATTTTTTAATACTGTTCCCCTTCTTAGCAAGGAGTAGTAACAACGTTATTTTCTAAAACAAATAAAGCAAACCCACAAAGCATTACTTTTTGTAGCAAGATGCGTACCGTTGTTGCTGCTGTTTAATTTGGGAAGGCGATTTGGGGTACAGGATTCGTAGGATGAAAACCGAAGAAGGCTCTTCTGCCCAACCATCTGTTATGGTTGTACAGAAGAGGGGGTTTCACTGCGTGTTGCTGGCCGGCAACCAGCTAAAAAGAAACAGCTGCTGAAATTCCCTCCTCTACACAACCATAACAGATACAGCAGCCTTCTTCAGTTTTCATTCTATCAAGCCTGCACCTGAAATCACCTTCTAAAATTAAACAGCAGCAGCAGCAGCAGCAACAACAGTGCTCATTCGGCTACAAACAGTAATGCTTGGTGGGTTTGCTCTGTCCCTGTAACGATTTGCACAACCGTTACGGGTACAGAAGCTCTTTCCTGTTTTTCAGCCTCATGGAAGAACTATCGTCAAGTTAAAAATGGAACATTAGAGTCCTGTGTCACTTTGAGCGGCAAGGTACTTGCTCTTTTCGACCATTTCTGCACTAGCCTGTTATAGTGTTGTTATTCCACTTTTAACGTCCTATGGAATCCTGGGGTTTGCAGTTTAGGGAGGCGCCTCCCTAAACTGCAAACCCCAGGATTCCATAGGATGTTAAAAGCGGAATAAATAGCACTATAATAGGCTAGTGAAGAAATGGCTTTCCTTCTTCGACAACTACACAGTCCAGGAAGTGTGGGATTCAGCTCCTCCTATTACTAGAGTGTCCCATCACTCTATTAATAGGACGCTTTAAGCAATATTGAGGTGCCTGTTGAATACAGGCGGTGTTTGACCCTCCCAATACAAATTTCAGACATCCGTTACTTGCATCTAAGGGAAAGCATTCGGTCCCTCTTTATGGAAAAAGTCCTGTCCTTAGCCTTCCACAGGAATTCATTCTGGCATTTACCAATATGGGATATATAGATGTTAGAAGCAGGGATGGGGATTCGTCAAAACGTAGGAAACTTAACTCAAATCTTCTGGGAATGAGTTGCAACCGTGCACCTGGTGCCCTTGTCAATAAAGTCCGTCGCTTTGGACAATATCCAATTGTTTTATCATTCATCTTCCTGACAATAACTGTACCTTCCAGCGCAAAAGCTTGCACAGGGTCATCGCCAAAACAACGTTCGCCTTGCTTGTAAGGCGGGCACGCCAACGTTCGACTCATACGAAACACCGAATGAGGTTAGCCTTTCTGGATCTAATAATGCAAAAACAGATTTGATTTTACAGAGAAATCTATTCTTGGCAGGCAATTTGTTCAAATGTGAATAGGAATGATGGGAATTATTAAATCATCTAATCCAACTCTTATCTGCCAGTGAAAGATTGTCCTATATATTGTATTCTGCAGGCCAAGAGCCTAATTTGATTATCTTAAATGCCACAAACGGAAGATAATTTAATTGTGCTCCTTTGCTCTTTTTGTTATAGGCTTCCTAGGGCCTGCTCTTTAGAAATAAAACCTCACATATATTTTTTTCTCTTCTTGTGAGTAAGCGGTCAGTGAATTGTAGGCCATTTCTGCACTGGACAGTTATAGTGCTATTATTCCACTTTCAACATCCTGTGGAATCCTGGGGTTTGCAGTTTCTAGAGGTGCCTCAAGACCCCTCCCTAAACTGCAAACCCCAGGATTCCACAGGATGTTGAAAGTGGAATAATAGCACTATAACTCTAGTGTGGAAATGGCCGTAAGTACAGATAACAACGCCTCTGGGTTGGGGAGATCTCTTGCTTCTTGAGCGTTCCTTTCATGATGCCTTCAGCCCAAAATGTGTCCCTGCAGCTCCATATTCAGCGTGGAGTCCCTGGAAGAGTTGCGTGGAGCTAGAAGGGGCAGTTGCGGAAATGCAGTCCGTTGGCTGCACAAGGGCCCCCAAACCATATAAAGAATCCCAAGCCCTCCCCCACTGAAAAAAAAAAGCCCCCAAATACTTCAAAACATCTCCTTGACTGAAAATGGCTCAGCCCTAGGAGGTGAAATTGCCCCCCTCCCGTATCCCTCTGGGGCAAACGGTGGTGCCTCGGGTCTCGTACCGGAAGAAAGGCAGGATATACATTAAATATATAAATGCACGCTTAAAATGGAAGGAAAAAGTTTTAAACATTGAGAGAGGGAGAGTCATGCCAGATGTAGGGAGCGTGTTGGGGGAGATGCAACAGCCCAAGGTCATGGAGGGGACAGTGCAAACCCTGGGGGAATGTACCATCCACAACGTGCTGGCCCCAGCTCTCTGCAGTTCACTAACAGCTGCATTTCTGCAACGTAGCTATGGATTTGCAAAAGATAGGCTGTGATGTAGGATCTCAGAATTAGACTGTGACAAAGACACATCCAAGAAATGAGCCGACAACCTGTACTTGCCCTGATTGTGAAACACCCGCATTGGGAGTTCACTTTACGGGCTCTTCAGGGATCCCCTTTTGAAAATTAGTTGTGTTTTAGCTGGCTAGGGAGCTCTGGAAGTTGCAACCCAAAAAGGTAACTTTCAGCAGTTCCTTGGTTTGAATAGTACTACTTCTGAGTACTTCGAGTAGTACACATTCTATGTGAAATCTAGAACTGGGTCCCTCTTTAAGTTCCCGGTTTGTTCAACTCTGTTTCAAAAATATGTTGGGTCAAGTTCCATAGCATCTCAGTTACAGGCGGGCAACTATGGAAGTCTAGGCAGGCCTTGGAGGGCCACACCCCCACCTCATCCCCCTCTGCAAAAAGAATGGGGAAGAGTTACCCCCAAATGCCCTCGGGGGGGGGGATAGAGGACATTTTCACCATGTTTTGGGGCCCTCCTGGGCCATTTTTGCCCCCCCCCCAGGTCTTTTTTAAACAACAGGAAGTGAGTAGCCACACTTAAATATTTGAAGGGATGTCATGTTGAGGAGGGAGTGGGCTTGTTTCCCGCTGCTCCAGAGACCAGCACAAGGAGCAACGGATTCAAGCTGCAGGAAAGGAGATTCCACCTGAACCTCTGGAAGGAAGAACTTCCTGATGGTCAGAGCTGTCCAGTGGTGGAATCTGCTGCTGCCTCCATGGAGTGTGGTGGAGTCTCCTCCTTCTTTGGAGGTTTTTAAGCGGAGGCTGGATGGCCATCTCTCAAAGGGAGGGCTTTGATGTGGGTTCCTGCATGGCAGAATGGGGTTGGACTGGATGTCCCTTGTGGTCTCTTCCAACTATATGATTCTATGAGTGGAAGTCGCTTCCTGTCTTAACAAAGGCTTCTGTGGGGCATGAATTGGTCCAGGGGACCCAAAAACCTGATGGACATGCCCCCCACACCCCTTTCAGGTCATTTTGGCTCAATTTTTTTGACTTCTGGAAGGCCCAAGAGGCCTCAAAATGTCGCCTCAAAATGTCCTTCAGACCCCCAGTGGTCATTTTGGGGCCTTTTTTACCAAAAGAAATATAACCAGGAGGTGGCTGGGGGCCACCGGAAAGTCCTGGGGGCTACATCTAGCCCACGGGCTGCACTTTGTCCACCCCTGATCTAAGAGGACAGAGAAACTCACTAGTTTTAGGTGCTTAGCTGTTGTTTGTGGATCCTACTATGAAAAGTTGCAAGTAAACAGATAGATGGACTTGGATTTGAAACACCGGAGACCTCATCCCAAATCTACTTGGTGGTCTTGTCTTGTGTAAATCATTTTCTCACAGCTTCGTCTTCAAGTGGGAATGAAATTTCTTCCTGCTCTCATGTATATGTTTAGGAGATAAATAACTGATGCTATCTGGTTCAACACCGTTGTGAGGCCAAATAGTTTTAGGGCCTTTTTGGACGCTGAAAGCCTATTGCCGTGGAGAACATGGGAACGAAAGTCCTCCCCCGCCCCCGCACCTTACTTGGCTTGCTCTGGGGAAGGATTCCAACACAAGCAAGTCTCTAGCAGCTACCCTGCAGAATTGGCAGTAATTGCTTTGATAATCCATATTTAGCATCCTGCAGAATTAGACCTAATCGGCTTGGAGGATATTATTTGACACTGTGCATTTCATGCTGCAAAAGGAAGGTGGCTAAGCTTCATGCCTCACTGTTTCCCTCTCTGAATTTAGAACAAATAGCCACAAAATAAAACGGTAATAGGTGCAATTCCTGGAACAGGGCTTCAATTTAACCTCCTTTCACTATTATTTCAGTGGGAGCGGTTATTTTGTATATTCTGCGAGAAGGATCATTCTTCCTTCAGATTATCCTTCCTCAAATCATCATCTTGATAGTGTCTGTTTATGAGGTCACAGAGTCAAGGATGTGTGCTAGTGAGGGTTTCTACCCTAACTTTGGGAGAACAGTTTCAAGCATTGCAGCCCCATACTTTAGAGGTGGTAAAAAATGTTTCTGACTGGTGGAGAATTCAGGCAAAGGTTTCTGTCCCTGTTTTCTTTCTGTTCCATTGTCCATCATGGAACACCTTGATCGTGGGTAAAGATAACCAGAGAGCCAGTGGCTTAGTGGTTTGAGTGTTGAACCACAATCCTGGAGACCAGGGTTTGATTCCCTGCTTGGCCATGGAAACCCACTGGGTGACCTTGGGCATGTCACATACTCTCAGCCCCAGAAAACTCTCAGCCCCCAGGATAGAAGGTCATCATAGGTTGGAAATGACTTGAAGGCACACAACAACAACAAAATATGATTAATTGGGAAAGGAACATGGGAAAGAGCTAGGAATTAATGAAAATTTGCTTGCCTACTGCTTCGATGTTGTTTCTTCAAGTTTTTCAAGTTACTCGCTGCTAGGGGCCCTAGCCCAGACATGGAGGTCTGCCAGCCAGTCCTAGACGGGGTCACACTTCCCCTGAAAGACTGTGTCCGCAGCTTGGGGGTGCTCCTGGACTCGCCACTTCAGATGACGGCTCAGATAGGTGCGGCGGCCAGGAGTGCCTGTTATCGGCTTCGGCTGATACGCCAGCTGCACCCCTTCCTGGAGCTGGAGCACCTAAAAACAGTGGTGCATGCGCTGGTGACTCCGCGGCTCGACTTCTGCAACGCGCTTTACATAGGGCTACCCCTGTGCTTAGTCCGGAAACTTCAATTAGTTCAGAATATGGCAGCCAGGTTGGTCACCGGTAGACCTAAAACTGACCATATAACACCAATTTTAAAGTCTCTTCATTGGCTGCCTATTAGTTTCCAGGCACAGTACAAGGTGTTGGTCATTACCTTTAAAGCCCTTCGTGGCTTGGGGCCGGCCTACCTGCGGGATCGCCTTCTCCCATATAATCCGCCCCGCACACTAAGGTCCTCTGGGAGGAATTTACCGCAGCCAGTCGGAACCAGGCTGGCTGCGGTTCCCCAGAGGACCTTCTCTCCTGTCGCTCCCAAGTTACGGAACGGCCTGCCGGAGGAGACCCGGCACATTACCGGTCTGGACTGCTTTAAAAAAGCGGTCGAGACTGATCTCTTCCGACAGGCCTTCCGAGACTAGCATTCCCATCGCCTCCCATCAACTGTCTTGCTGTTTTGTTAACAGTTAATTGATGACTGTTAATTGTTGTGTGTTTTAAGGGGTTGGTTTAGGTGGGTTGGTAGGTGGGGAGGATTGGGGTATGTTTTAATGTTTTTAATGTATTTAATGTATTCTTGTTATTCGCCGCCTCGATCCATGTGGAGAGGCGGGATAGAAATACATTTATTATTATTATTATTATTATTATTATTATTATTATTATTGTTATTGTTATTATTATTATTAAAGTTGTTTCCAACTTATGGCAACCCTGGGACAAACCTGTCAGAGGATTTTGTTGACAAGATTTGTTCAGAGGGAGTTTGCCGTGGCCTCTCTCTGAGGCTGAGAAAGTATGCATTGCCCAAGGTCACCAGTGGGAGTCTGAGGCTAAGCAGAGATTTGAACCCTGCTCTTTCACTGTTCTTGTCCAACACTCCAAACACTGTACCACAGTGCTTCTCATACCAACTTCTTAACCCCCTTAAATAAAATATATCACTAAAAACCAGCTTCATTGAAAGATAGTAGGATAAGGATGCCCAGAACAAGCATATTTTTAAAACTGTTTAACTGATGGGAACATGTGCAGCTCAGTTGGGTGGGAATTCCTGAACCTGAGAGCCATGACTGAGAAGGCCCGGATCATACTCATCATCAACTAAACAGATACTACAAGCAGGGTCACAAGAAGAGCCCTGGATGTAGATTGTAAAGTCAGGCAGGTTGACTACTGAAGAAACCGGTAGATCTGTCGCTGCAGGGGTAGAAAATCCACTCTTCAGCTCTGTGGCTGCACCTCTCAGGGCTGCTGCAAGTGGTACAGGAGGTCTCCTAATGCTGGACCCCATCCTGGCAGAGGTGTGGCATGAAGAAGCCGCTGGAGGAAAAGCTGTAAAACCAAGAGTGGATTCACCACTCCTATGACAACTAGGTGTGCTCAGTTCTCCAGACAACCTAGTTCTCTATTATTTAGGGCTTTAGAGCTGAAAAGCAGCATGTTGAACTGGGCCAAGTAACACAGAGACAACAAGCGCATATGAATTAGTGTTACGTATTCTAACCAGAGTCATATATTCTGATCACCTGGTTCCAGCTGTTGGAAAATACAGCTCAACCAAGCATTCTTTCTGTAACTCCTTCTCCCATTCACTGTTAAAACAATGGAGCTTTAGGTGGTCTAAAGGTGGCCTGCATTTTTCTACCCTATGCATACTTTTCCCATTTGCTCAATCACCAGTTGTAATGCATGATCATCAATATGTCCAGGTATCTAAGCAACCACACCATGTGTCCATAGAAACTCCGAGGTGTGTCTGTGACCACATAAGGACTCCTGACCCTTTTTCTGCTCACTCTTTCTATCATCTTCCTCCTTCAAGATTGTGAGTGTCAACTTCCTTTAGATAGCCAAGGGTTAGGCAATCTGCGTCTATATGTTCTAAAAATGTACATTTCAATGTGACTGGTAAAGTTTTTAGTTAAATAATTCACAAACTGCCTGTTTGCCTTATTTACCTGAAGTGAGTCTTAGACCATTTCTGCACTAGACTGTTATAGTGCTGTTATCCCACTTTCAACAGGCCCCTCCTGTAACTGTAAACCCCAGGATTCCATAAGATGTTGATAGTAGGATAATAGCACTATAACAGTCTAGTGCGGAAATAGCCTCGGGGGAACGCAAGAGGTTCTGTGCTTTCTCTTGCACACTCTGCTGAGGAAGACTGAGGCCATTTCTGCACTACACTGTTATAGTGCTATTATTCCACTTTCAACATCCTATGGAATCCTGGGGGTTGCAGTTTACTGAGGCCAAAACATGCTCTGGCTGGGAATTTTAAATGCCCTTCCCTAAACTACAAACCCCAGGATTCTTTAGGAAGTTGAAAGAGGAATAATAGCACTAGAATAGTCTAGTGCAGAAATGGCCCAACTCTTAATTCAAGCAGCCTTCATCTTTCCCAGAAGAAGAGGTTAACATTCCTAGCCCTAATCCAGCACCAACCCACATCCAAGTCACAGTCTTGCTGTATCATCTGAAGTTTTCACCTTCAGAGGTGGCCTCGAGACAGCCACTTACAGTCATGTAGTCTTGATGTTAACTGGTGCATGAGTAACTATCTGGAACATGTATGTGGGAAAGAGACATAGAGTTAGATGTCATCCTCCTGTTGGACTTGTTTTGGACAGGAATTAAGATAATCTTTTAGCATCCTTTTCTTGGACTGAAATGTCTTCTGCGTAGAAAGGCTACCTAGTGGAGAAAGTACATTCTCTCTGGTAGAAACCAGTTTCTGCAGCTCCTTCACTGGGGAGGTTCTCCTGACACCTTCCAGTGCTATCCTTTAGTCCTTCTGTGTGTTTTTACCCAAGCTTTAATTAACAATGATGGCTTTTATTGGTGCTGATCTGATTGATTTTATTGGCACGGCTATTTTCTTTCCCCGTGGTTTCGCTGCGTTGTTATTTACTGTCGTGAGTTTAATTTTGACAAAAGCCTCCTTAAGGACTTCTGCAATGGGAAGGAAGGATTTTTATTTCTTTTTAATTAAAAAAAAAGAATGTGTTCTCCCTTAGAAAAACTAGGAGAAATAAGTGATGGCCAGCTTAAGATAAATGGGCCAAGGTCCTATATCAGGGTTGAGAGCAGCAATCTCTGTGGACTTACACATGAATTACACATGAATGAATTATGTGGTCCTGGCACTAAATGCCAACATTGCACAATGTAACCAAGACATCAGATGCTCAACCAAAATTGCCGCCCAGTGGGCCTCCATGTTCAACGCCCATCTGCATGTGAAATGGCTGCACAAACGCAACTCCACTCCCACAACTTTAAACTATATATACAGGCTAATTCTATCAGATGAATATGTTTAACCACCTCCACAGCGGAACTTACACATGTGTAAGATACCCACAGGATTGCTTGTAGGCCAGAATCCTTGTACGTGCTCACCTATGAGTAAGTCTGCAAGTCTGTGAGGGTGTGGAAGCCATGCCCTATGAAGAACGCCTTAGGGAGCTGGGTATATTTAGTCTGCAGAAAAGAAGGTTAAGAGGGGACATGATAGCCATGTTTAAATATTTGAAGGGATGTCATGTTGAGGAGGGAGCAGGCTTGTTCTCTACCGCTCCAGAGACCAGGACAGGGAGCAATGGATTCAAGCTGCAGGAAAGGAGATTCCACCTGAACCTCAGGAAGAACTTCCTGATGGTCAGAGCTGTCCGACAGTGGAATCTGCTGCCTTGGAGTGTGGTTGAGTCTCCTTCTTTGGAGGTTTTTAAGCAGAGGCTGGATGGCCGTCTGTTGGGAATGCCTTGATGGGTGTTCCTGCATAGCAGGGGGTTGGACTCGATGGCCCCGGGGGTCTCTTCCAACTCTAGGATTCTATGATTCTAAGTCCCACTGAACTTAGCGGGACTTCTAAGTAGTGAAGTCACAGCCGCTCAAAAAGAATTTGGAAGTTCCTAGAAATTCTGAAGAATTGTGGAGCCTGCTAATACATAAGGAGAACTATTAGTAAAGTTGCTCAGGCAGCCTTTCCCTACATCTCTGGAAAATAATGTGTCAGTGGGGTTGCCAGATCTCAGGACCTTCAGTTTTCATGGGTCATCTCCAGCAGGGAGACAAGGGTGTCTATTCTGGGCTCAGCTCCAAGCAAGAGGAGAGGCTATGTCCAGCTCTCCAACTCAGCTGGGAAAGTACTGGCATGCTACAATTTGTAAGGCTCTTTTTCTCCTGCAACTTGCAAATCCCTTCAAGCAGGGCTACATATTTACTTCCCCCTTCCCTGCGAGTAGTTGTGGTGCCAGGGCTCACTTTCCACTCTGCTCTGCAGCCGCCTTCTGGCTAGAAACAAATGCCAGGAACAAAATTAAATGTTCCCTATTCCAGTGGTTCTCAAACTTTTTACCCCATGACCCTTGTTAAAATCTCCGTAAGGATGTTGTGTCCTCTCTGATCTGCATCGTGCCCCCCTTGTCCTGTCTATACCTCCCTCTCCCTCTCTCTTATGTGCCCTCCATCTTAACACTGAGTTCTCATGGTAACTAAGGGGCATGCGCCTGCTGCACCAGTGGCAGAACATTTGGAGAAACTGAGTGGGAAAGGCATGAAAAAGAGAAGCTGATTTTTGCCGTGTCTGAGGTTGGAGGAAGGAATAATGGGGGGAAACTCTTTCTGTCACTCTTTTGCAGAGACCAGTCGATCCTCAACACCGCATACACAAACAAACACACATATGCACTTCCTGTTCCTATTTGATGTACTTGCAGACTGACTTTTCTTGCACCTCCCAACTGAGCGACTATCCAACCCGGAGGCATATCTGGCACAAGGAGCACCCACAGCAAGTGTGGAAGTTGTGCCCCGACCTCCAGGGCAGCTTCCTCCTTCTCCTCTTCCTCTGCCACTTCTGGCACTGCTTTTTTGTGCCCGCCTGGCATTGGTGCCCAGGGCAGGTACCCTACTTGCCCCACCCTAGATACACGTCTGATGAGACCCCCTCTTAAGGTCCCAACCCAGTTTGAGAACCACTGCCTTATCCCATCTCTTAAACTAGGTGGGAAGGAATAATCCCTTCATTTCACTTTGATCTCTTTATGGCCATTTCCGCACTACACTACTAGGGAGGGGCCGACCAGCCCCTCCCGAAACTGCAAACCCCAGGATTCCATAGGATGTTGAAAGTGAAATAATGGCGCTATAAAAGTGTAGTGTGGAAATGGCCTATGTCTCTTGAGCTAAGATTTTTGTCTTCATTTCCAAACCAGAAAAATATGTTCCCTCTCTGTCTCTCTGTCTCTATCTCTCTGTATGTGTTTGAATGACAAGCTGTGAGCAGCTGACTTGCCAACATCACCAGCACTGTCCCTACCTCTCAGATTTTCACTCGGAAACCTTAGAGCCTGAGACAGACTTGACCTAGCAACCCTAGGTGTGACGTGTGTGTGTGTTTCATACGGGCATACATCTTCAAACCATTCCCCCAGCCAGATCACTCAAACCATTTTCTCTTTCCAGACAAAACTAACCATGGTTGCAGAAAATCCACACTTTTCTCTGTGAAGCACAGACAGAGCCTTTTATAGAAACTGAGTTTCTGCTATACTTTCTGTTAAGCCGTTTTTTAAAAAAAGGGAAAAGGAAAGGGGTCGAGAGAACCAGAAGCTTGCCAGTTGAATGGTATCTTTCAAATACGGAAAGGCAGCCAAAAATAATGTTTTCCCTGCAGTCACAAAGTGTTGAGAATGTGGTTTTTCATAGAATTGTGGAAATCATGAGTGGAAAAGACCTGTTAGGTCATCTTAAACTGTTTCTTTGCCACAGAGCTATGTAGGAGTATGAGAGAAGGAAAAACAAAAACAATCACCTTCAAACCACCTCAGTTAAATGTGTGAATTTTTTTATTTACTTTTTTTAGAACCCATGATTTGGATAGAATTCCAACGCTTGATATTTTTATGTTGGAGGAAAAGGCACATAAAATACACATTTGTGTGAGGAATGAAATACAGTTAAGTAGTGGGGTCTTTTTTAAGGGACAAGAACAAAAACGCACTCTCAGAGTCAAACTTCAGAGCCATGGCTATGGCTGGGATCCTGCATCTCAGTCTGCATTTCATGAATTTATGAATGCATAGCTACGTTGCAGAAATGCAACCAAATTGCAATTACACACATCCAGGCAGTGGCAAGAGGATTCTAGTGTGCCTTGGATATTTCTCATGCACATCGGGCACTCCCGTTGTGCTCTGGCACTTCTAGCAGGTATCCAGATGTGCATCAGGGAATGCCCTGATGTGCGGTGATGCCCATTGCATACCTAGCCATGATACTTTAGTCACTCCAACATTTCACAACAAATGCCTGCAGCCCCAGATGGATGTGGACATTTCAAAACCACATGTAAGGCCATTTGTGAAGATGTAAGTTCCAAGCAGCCTATGTCTTTCTTTTGTCTTACTCAAGAGTAAGCACGAGGAATCTAATGCTCAGTGGAATCTGAGTGTGGATGTAGGGAGCATTAACTATCAGCCACCCCATGGCTGAAGTTCAAATCTGGATCAAACAGCCTTCAGGCACAATGTGCATTGCTCCCAAAAGGAGTTCACTGAAAGACTAAATCGGAGCTTTCCAAACTTTTCATGCTGGTGACACACTTTTTAGAAATGCATCATTTTGCTATACAGTAATTCAGAAAGTGGAGGCAGCCCCTCCAGCTGAGCCCGGCCTGCCACTACCATCACCCTCACCAGGGTCTTCCTCGGCCCCGGGGCAGCGGAGGGGGGAGAGGCAGCCCCTCCACCCGTTACGTTCGCGTGACACACGGCGGCTGACGCTAATGCGTCATGACACACAGTTGCTCAAAGCTCTGGACTAGGTGTGCATTTCAAAACTGCTCAGTTCAATTTTGCTCACGTGTAAAGGCTAGATCCTTTTTTATTGATGCAAACTGTAGACATGGGGCCAGGAGTAGAAGCTGGATCAGGACCACGGTGGAAGGAAACACCCCATCCCTATACTTAGTTCCAAATCCAGATTGAGTCCACTGTGTTTGCAGGGAAGACTGGTAGAGGGATATCTCGCCCTCTCCTCTAGTGCACGATGATACTAGTGGCCGATGGGAAGGGAAGTTTCCCCCAACACCGCACAAGCCTGGAAACCTGTTGCCTGCCAGCTGGCACTGTCCTTAAGCTCCTTCTTTATTTGAGGTCTCTGCAGTGAGCAAGCAAAGGGATTTTTTCAGCCAGCCAGCACCTGTTTGGCTCCCCATGATCAGCGTGCGCCCTCCTCTCTGAGATCAAAGCTTATGTGTCTAAACAGTGAGGTGATTATAACACTTCCACTTCAGTGGTCCTTTACATATTCAAAGAGTTGTATGAACATTAAGTTAATGAATCCTCAGGACGCTGCTGCGAGGCAGGTGAGTAACTCTAATCCAGAGATAAGTGCCAAGAGATTAACAAGATAGAATATTGTCATATTCATTTTATGCAGTCAGGGAAATTGAAACACAGATTTGAGCTATTACCCAAACCGCATGGTGACTCAGCAACAGAATTAGATTTGTGAACTCGAGAGTCTTAGTGGGGAGGTCCGTGTTCTTCAGTTGGATGGTTTGCTCATGGATTGGAGAGGGGAGACTGGAGAGCTACAATTGACTCTCGTAATAATGAGCATTTGCTCTAACTTGGGAGCTCCCAAAGTGATGTAACCGTGATCTTTGAGGATGCTCAAGTACATATCTGGAAGTACTTGCAGGTGACGGTTAACTCTATTCCTTTCCCTGCCAGCTCTCTAGTTTAAACCGCCATAAATACCTGAACACTCCTAGTTGCGTCTGGTTTTTGAAACCAAGCAGGTTCTTTAATTCTTAGGTGGAGACCACTAGTGAATTCCAAAGATCTCTAGGTAAACCTTGGCAGTGGGGGATCTTGAGAAGTCATTGCACCTGTCAGAGTTGGCATTATTGGACCTGATAGACTAACAGTCTGACACAGCTTCAGGGTACACCCTCCATTCTTCTGGTTGTTCCTTACCCAAACAATAGGGCAAGATGTGGAGAATACCACAGCAGAAATGGAAGGGGTGGCAATGGTGTGGGTACCAACAGCTAGCTTCTGTCTTGGGTGCCTCAGGTAGGTCAGGGCATGCTTATGTCCCACTTGGCATAAAGCAAGAAGGTCTGTGGAGCTGTCAGAGGTGCTGCCAGTCCTCCAGTTCAGGAGGCAATGAGTTGTGCCATTCCAAGGCCGTGCTCTGCTTCAAAGTATCTACTGTGTTTGCTAGAGCTGCGTCATCTGGTTCTTTGGCCTTGCCTTTGGCAGAAAGGTTGGACACCACTTGTTACCTGCATCACACAAATGGGGTTGGTAGCCCTTGGCTTGAGAAATGACCTTTCCCCCCTTTCTTAATACCCTTGTCTGCTAGACACAAAATCCATGCACCAAACTATTCTGGGGAAATTGCTCTTGGCCTGCAAAGGCATGCACCACAGATCAGTGGAAGCTGGAAAGGAATAGGCAGCTTTAAAGAACTGCGTGCTCTTAGAAAAAATATATGAATGGCTACAGGATGTACATACATACTGTATAAATCAGTAGTCAGTGGCATTTAAGGCCTCAATCCTACGTCACCACAGCATAGCATAAATATCCACGTGTGGGCCTACACTATGTTGAACCACGTCTTCTCCCTGAAGGCGCCCTGCATAGCAGCTGTGTGCTTTGAAGTGAGCAGGCAGGGTTGGAAAAGCATCTGGCTGCCTCTGCATGATTGCAGCAGCATTGACACTGAGAAGACCCTGGCAGATTCAGTGCTGATGTCATCATTTTGCATTTGGCTATGGAGACATAGCCAGACCCTTCTTCAATCTGCCTGCTCATCATGAAGCACAGAATGGCTGTGCAGGACAGCTTCTGGGGCTTTGCAGTAATTCAGGAGGGGCATATTTGGGCTCTGCAGGGGGAGGAAAGGAATACCAATTCATACAGCACCAGAAGAAAAGGATATCTGCATGCATAAGAGAAACTTAGGCGTCTAGATGTCCCTAACAGAATTCCAATCAAAACTTTTTCTGCCCAGTCTTTTGATCATCAGGCTTGTAAGTGCTCACGTTGTAAATGTGTGTGTTTTCAGTCTTATTGGTGGACAGTTGACAGAGAGGTGCAGAAGTCATGTGCTCTGTCTGTCCTCCAATGCCCCAAGATTTCGCTAGTCATACAAAAACTCTTCTGAGTTTTCTCAAAACTCCTCAATCCAAAATATGGCTTCTCTCACCTAAGCAACATTTGTTTTGAATTTCATTTCCTAAAATGTCAGGTGAAATTTACCTGAAATCAACTGTAATCCCATTTCTGCCATAAATGCTTATTTGCAGGAATGGAGGGACTTGCTGGTAGAACTGATTTCCATTCAAAACACAACCACTGCAACTGACTCAGGTCTCTTTGTTTCTGGGAAGAACATCCCAGCAGATAGCGTCGTAGCTTTAGCCCCAGAACTGCTTACTACCTTTGGAACAAGGTGCCAATTAACGTAAAGCAAGTTGCAATATGTGCTAAAGATTCCAGTTTTGTTACTTATTTAATGAGCTTCATGGGATTTCAACACAAGGCTCAAAGTAACAAGGGAAACCTCATAATTAGTTTCAATTAGAAGAAGTTCCTCTGCATCACGGCTATTTGATAAATGGCAGAGGGAGAGGAACTACCAAACAGATACAAATCACTAGCTTTGTCTCATATATTATTATACTTATTTTCTTCTTAATTAGCTATGATTGGCTTATGAACCTAATTAATGCAAAGGAATCTGGAGTGGGATACAATGGCATGGTTTAGAGAAGATGCCAGAGCGTACAACTGCTAAATTATTGCTAATTGTTATTTACATGGGGACAGGAAGACTAAGTAATGTGGTGTCTAATTAGCATTAAAGATATGGTTTCCATTTCAGAATTCAACTACAGCAAATGGGATAAAATCATTCCCTGGTGGGTTTTTCTTTTTTCATTTTAAAGTAACTCAAACACTAGAAGAATACTTCAGTGACCTTTTAGTTTGGTTTTGTTTTCTAAGTCTCCCACCTAGAAGATACATGGATAAAACCAGGCCATCATTAGAACCGTCACAGTGCCTTCATGTTCTACCTTTCCATTCTGACATGGCCCGTGGACTGGCTGAGGAGGTGCTCTGCTGGGAAGACTCACCCTCTGAGGTTGATGTAGGCAAGGACAATGGAGGAAACATTTCTCTACAGAGAAGCATCTGAAGCCAGTCGTGAAGGCAGGACGGAACCAACTCTGTGCAAGCCAGCACCCCCTGACTGGCTAGCACCCACATCCCTGGTTATTCTAACTTGGTGGTGGGCAAAGTGCAGCCCATGGGATGCCGGCAGCCTGCTAGGGCCATTTTTGTTATCCTCAGGGCCTCCCTAGAGGTCAATTTTGTTGTATTTTTAAAGAAATGCCCCAAATGCTTCATGGGGGCATTTTTTCCATGTTTTGGAGCCTGCCTGGACCATTTTAAGCCCAAAAAAGGCCTTTATGAAACCATAAGTAAACCAGAAGTCACTTCTGGTCACTTCCCGCTTTGGAAAAAGAAATGCCTCTCCTGGGCCTAAAATGGGCCAGGAGGGCCTGAAAACTCGAAGAAAACGCACTTCAGAGCCCCCAGAAGGTATTGAGGCATTTGAGGGAGAAAATTTTGGGATTTCCTCTTTGGCAGGGCACCCTTCAATTTCTCCCAGGGGGTTAATGTAACCCCTTACCTTCCCACAGTTGCCTATATCTGCTGTAATACCACCTCCCCATGCTTGCATGTAAGGATATGCTTTCCCTGTCCTTCTCAATCACCCCGATCATTCCTGAACTGCAATAGATCCAGCAGGTTTCACCATCACCCAAAACAACTGAAGCCCTTAAAATGCTTCCCATATCCTCTGCAGTGCAGAAGGAGTCTCAGGGTATTGATATGGAAATGCTTTTCCAAAGTATGGGAGTTTGAAATCAACCAAAACCTAGGTTGTTGCTTTTCCCCTGTCCATCATCTGGTATTATGAATTCTTCTTTCTAAATATTTTTTGAAAATTTCAGTTCAATGAGGCTCAGTCAGTTTGATGAAATGCAGTTATTCCCTGCCTTCTCTATGTTGTGGAAACATGTGTTTTGAGCCATATTAACCAACCTAAATCAAAGCATTAATGAGATGAAATCAATTGCGCTTTTCAATTACATATCTAATATGAGCGTTAATTTCATTTGACAAATGCCCTGATTCAAAATTTGCAGCCATTGAGAACTTATGTGAACTTCCCTTTGACGTCAAGTTCCCTTAATTTGTTTTTCTTTTTCTTTTCTTTTCTTCCTGCCCGCCCCCAGTTAACTGCTAATTCAATTCTTTGCTTTAAGGTTTTTCTACTTTCTATTTCATTATCAGAATTTGAGAAGAGGGTTGTGTACTGGGGATCCTAGGTTGAATGGCAAGTCTTTGTGGTCTGTGGATTTGAGCTTTCTTATGTGGCCTAGTGTTAAATCCATCATCAGGAACAGAAATTAGTAGATTGCCCAGCATCAGCTTTTGCAGTTGCCAGAGTAGTATGAGCCCTCTGGACTGACCAGGTTTGGTGCCACTTTTAACAACTCATCTCAGGTATAATAGGCTTTGGGTATGTTTGGAACCACCTTGATATATGGAATCATACAATTGGAAGGTATCTCAACGCTCATCAAATCAGACCCTTGCCAATGGAGAAAAGCAACTTCTACAGGTAGAATTCACAGCCATAGTCTGGATCAGGATGCAAAGGGAACTTGTAGCACCTTTGAGACTAGCAGAGAAAGAAGTTGGTAGCATAAGCTCTCGTAGACTTAAGTCTGTTTCATGAGATGCATGAAGTGAAGTGCCTAGGAACAAACCTTTATGAGCAGGCTGCATGTGTCAATGGCAATAGACGTGCAAAACTTGTGGGTGTCATAGAATCATAGAGCAGGAAGAGACCACAAGGGCCATTGAGCCCAGCCCTATTCTGCCACACAGGAAGACACCATCAAAGCATTCCTGATAGGTTTTCCCTGCCAGTGACCCATGATCACACCACCATCCTGGACTTACCTGGTCTGCTGAATGCCCAGAAGTGCAATGGCTGCACTTGCTGCTCCAGTGCAGCCTGGGAAAGTACCATTCCTCCTGCTTTTATCCCCCAGTGAACATCTTTAAAACCAAAATTGTGACCTCATCACCATACCCACAAGTTTTGCGTTTCGGTTGCTATTCAAGCATACTACGTACTCATAAAGGTCTGTTCCTGGGCACTTCAATCCATGCTGTATCCAGGACGTCAATCCCTGAATAGTGTCCTGTGATGAAGTAGCAGGAGGACTTCCATCATGGCGTGATCCATAGTGATTGGTACAACAAGAGAGAAAAGTCCCATCCCCTGCTAAGAACAACACTCATCTGTTCAAAACCCCATAAAAGAGAGAGGAAGTCTATTTAATTCTCCTCTGTTCGGGTCAGGTATATTTGTGCCTCTACCCCTGCTGTCCTTCCACCGGCAGGCAAAACCCTTTTTATTCCAACAAGGCTTTTAAAACAGAAAGCTTTTTGAAGAACAGGCTAGGGTGTGAACTGTTTTTCTATCTTTTTAATTGCATTTTGTTCTTTTACCTGGAGGTTTGAATTGTTTTGATACTGTGAATATTGTTTGATTCTATTTCAGTGTTCACTTTTTTGCATTTTTTAAAAAAATTGTAAGTTGCTTTGAGTGGCAATTACGGAGGAAAGGTGCAATGCAGATTAATAATAATTACATTAACAACAATAGCAATAATTAAAACAGTTGTTATCAGCTGTTCCTGCCTCTAGACAAGGGTGGATGTTTTGGAAGCCAAGATTTCAGATACTGTTCTTTGAGCTAGAGGCTGAGAGCTTAGTTTTTCTTTTCATTTGGAAGATGGTACATGTAGCACAAAATCTCCTTTTGGAAAGAAAATCTCTCCTTTCTTTGGGTTCTTCTCTTTTTCTAGTCTTAATTGGTCTGGTCAAAAGGAATGTGGGTGGTTGTTAAAATTACTGGGGGTAGGGTATTTCAGGTAGCTCCAGGTAATTCTGGTCTTTTGTTTCCTCCTGTTAGGCAAAGACTGGGGAACCTGTCAGGATTTGCTGAGAATCTTAACGTTCCCCTGCCTGCCCTTTCTGGTGGGAAAGGATCGGCTTCTGATTCCAATTATTTCCTAGCTGGAAACATTTGCAAGAGCAAGGAATTATTCCAGCCGTTTGCCAAAAAACACGCACGCATGCACATAAAGCCAATCTGGTGGTATTTTGTTTTTGTTTCAGCCTAGTCCCTTTTTTTTTTTTTTGTATTATTATTATTATTATTCCTGGAGCTGAGGGAGGAACAGGAGGGGGATATAATTTAATACCCTGGTATTAAAGACAATAAGAAATTTCGACTGCGGTTTCATTCCTGGATGGGTTTCTCCCCTCCTCTGCCATCCCCCTTCCTCATTGTGTGTGTGGAGCGTAAATGTTTCCAGCGCAACTGCCAGGTTTTAAGGGGTAGTTGTGAGGAGTGCGTGGGTGGCTTCGCCCCCACCCCTCTCTATTCACACAGGCTGCAGCATGTATGCGCCTTCCACATGTGAAACAGGGAGAAAAATCACATCCTTCGGTGGAATGAGGAAAAGCTCCAATCCCCCTGTTCTTATTATTGTGATTATTGTTTTAGATTTAAGTGCCGACATTAAAAGCTTGCAGGTAGAGAGCAATTAGGCTTTCAGCCTTCTTTCTCCTTCTCTCTCTCTCTCCTAATGTTCTGGAAAGGTAATTCCAATTCCTATTGCAGAGGAATTGGTCCTCTCCCTGCAGCTCCTTGTTACGACACACACACACCCCAAAATGGGATTGCTCTCTCCTTTTTCTGCCAGGCATCTTCATGAGAGATCTCTTTGGTTTCTTTCTTCTTCTTTTTTTTCCAGTCGGTAGAACAGATGTGAAAAATGTGTTGTGAGGTAAAGGAAATAAAGGCAACCTTTCCTGGAAAGGAGATGATGGGGAGGGACAACCGGGGAATTTTAAAAACTTGAGGGAGGGGCAACAGCGGGTGTTAGATCTTTTTCCGCACTGCACATTTATAGCACTTTGATATCACTTTAACGGCTGTGGATCCATCTGATGGAACCCTGGGATTTGTGGTTTTATAAAGTTTTGAGACTTCTCCGCCAGAGAGCTGAAGTGCCTCACAAAACTACCAGTCCCAGGATTTCAGTGGATGCAACCCCGCCGGCAATTAAGTGCATTCATTGTGTGGTGTGAAAGAGACCAGAGCTTTTGAAAGGAAAGTGAAGTGAGCAAATCACAGACTCTTGGACTGCAGGCATGGTTGGGCTCCGAACTACTCAAGCGTATCCTTCCAGCCATGTGCCCATCATTTGAAGGACAGCAGAGCAAGACTATGGACGAGATCCTGTTCAAAGCTAGTGCTGTGTAACAGGCCCTTTCGGCACCCTACATCATCCCGTTGTGCCTTGGTGGTGAACCCGTCAAGAGCTCTGCCAGGAAGGGAGTCCGATGGCAGTGCTCCTCTTCACGTGGGACTGGCTCCCTGCAGAAGGGAGTGTGGTGGACACACCGCTTCCTTCCGCAGCACAGCCAGGCACTCTTCCTGCCCTTCCACAGGACAGGTAAGTGCAGGGTGGTGGCACGATTGCATGTCATTGATGGGAAAACCCGTCAATGATTTAATCCACAATCTGGCAGTGGCAGAAGGGAGGGACCGTGACGATGTCATGCAGAAGCGTTGCTGCGGTCCCACTCCTCTTCCATCCCCGTGCCAGGATGGGAGGACACTGTGGAAAGGGCCACATTGTCCTGGCATACTCACCTGTGATGGAGAAGGAGCGTGAAGGCAGGTAGCCAAATGGTGTCATGAGAGAGATTTTTCAGCACGGAAAACCCTGTAGTTGGTGGCCATTTGGGTCGGGGCAGAACTATGGCAGGCCATTCTGCGGCCTGGCAAAAACATTCCATAAGAAGCTGCTAAATGCCTCTTTACACAATGTCAGAAAATGTAGTTACCCTAGGATACCCCTCAGTTAGGCTAGTTTAAAGCTCAAGGGGGATTCTATCCCATACTTTCCAGCCCTCAACACCTGACCATGACCAGCACTCCATTCCCCAGACATTCATGTGGTGTCTGAAAGAGAAATCACCATGCGTGTCCATGCAGATTCTCCACCTGGTCCAAGAACCCGTGCAATCTGGTGGAAGAATTCCTAACTATGTAAATAGTGTACTCCCATATAACTTTGTGCATGGAAGCGTTCGTTTTGCATTACTGGACACAACACACTGGCAGTAGTGATGTTCCTACTGCACATAGGATGTGCACATGGAGAGGGTTCGCTTGAAAATCCCAGCCATTAAGCAGTGAGACTCCTTCACCAGGGACTTTGTCACACTGCGCAATTACTGCACTTTGATACCACTTTAACTGCCCTGCTTGCATCTTAGGGAATCTTGAGATTTATGGTTTGGTAAAGCACTACAGCTCCCCATCAGACGATTCTGAATGCTACAAATCCTGGGGTTCGGTGGGAAGAATCTGTGGTAACAAAGAGCTAAAATGGTGGAGCATGAAGGGGACCCAGCTTTCCATCAGATGGGGTTGGACTTGCAGAGCTCCAGCTTTAAGAAAAATGCAGTGAGCCATGCCAGGAAGTTTTAAAATGTTTCATAAACCAGGCCAATCCAGCCAGCCTGACCTGAGGGAAAATCCCTTCAGGCCTCCAAAAATCACATGTAATGATTGTACGGATCTGGCTGGCTAGGAAGCAAGTGGTGTGTTGGCCTGTCAAATGGCTTGTTTTCACTTAATGCCTCCATTGTATATCTTAAAACTTTAACAGCTTGACTTAAAGGGAGTGTTAAAGGGCAAAATGAAAGGGAGAACCGCCATAGGTGTGATTCCCCACACATACGTAGGTCCCCCTTACATCACGGTCACTTGCCAGGCTTTGCTTCAAACGGGCTTGCTTTCTCTTTTCCGTGTGTTTTGTTCGAAAGGCTGCCAAGAGCTGCGCTCATTTTACAGGGGTGGCAGGTAATGGCAGCCAGGTCTCCATGGCAACCCAGATGACTGGGGGGTTAGTCATCCTTGTGACGGCCACGCTGATTGACACGCGTCACCGTCACCGGCCCCAAGCCTGCTCAGCATCCCACCTGACTCAGCTGGCCGCTCAGCAGCGTGCCAAATCCAGGCCTGCCAAACCTGATGCTGGCACGGCGTCTGGCTATTGTGAGGGACACTCTGGTGCCTCCACCAGTCTATTTTCCTTAAGTAAAGGCCTTGGTTAAAAGGCCTATGGATAAGAAACTGGTGGAGGAAATCAGAAAGGCTTGCGTTTCCTCTCTGCTTCTGCTTATGGGATCTTGAGAGGTGCAAGAGCTCTCAAGTATAAACTCATTATGTGTCAAGGTTACCTTGCACATCGGTGAATGGCCATAGTTCATTATTGCAGCAAGTGCTCAACTGATACAGGTCACTGGTTGGAGAATGGTCATAGTTCCCTTCACGCACCCTCCAGCTCTCAACAATAGTCCCACCTGCTTTTAAATATCCCCTTTCTTTCTCCTCCCACTTTCCCCCTTTGTCCTCAGCTTACTTTGGTTGCTGCAAACTGAATTCAAGGTGCAAAAGTAGCGTGCACTCAATTGCTTCAGCAGGGGAGAGAAGAGAGGAGGGGGCAGAGTCTTGTCATTGCCAGTAAGCTCAGGCAAAAGCAACCTGCTATGACATCTCATCCTAGCTTGTCCATTCTTCATCATTAATCGCATTTGCTGTCTGGACCATGTCCTCAGGTTGCTTGGCCACATGGGTCCCAGTGAAATGTTGGCAATTATGATTACATGCTTGCTACATGCAGAAAGGACCAAGTTCAGTCCCCAGTGTGGCTAGGAAAATCCCTGTTTGAGAGCCTGGAGAGCTGAGCTGGAAGGATCAGTAGTTAGTATAAGACAACTTCCTTTCTTCTTGCCTGAGGCCTGATTTACCATGCATTCAAGAGTACCATGGTTGCCTCCAGAATCATCAAAAGGCAGTTCTATGCCATTCTGTTTGTACAGGCTTCCCCTACCTATCTGATGGTTAGGGACCAGAGCACTGTCACAGCACGGAATTGGTTGAAAAGCAGAATCCATGTACTGTATTCTAGGGAATATGAAGGACTTATGGAGGCTCACTTGGCACTGACCGTGTGCATGCCCCTTGCAAAGTCGCTTAGCTGACTTGGTACCTTTTTCCCCTTTTCAGCTCACTTTGCCAGTACTGTGTGGGTGCAAGTGGCAAGAAAAAATCCATAGAGGCAAGAAGAACTAGTGAAAGAGCAGAACCCCTGGGAAATTAATAAAAATTGTCTGTAATCTGGAAGCATCAAAGGAGCAAGCTGTCAGATAACAGAGCATCAAAAGCTGGAGTCTTCCTGTACTGAAGTTGCCCCACACTCCAGAGCTGGCTCCCATCCTTTCTAGACCCATCTCATAGAATCATAGAATCATAGAGTTGGAAGAGACCCCAGGGGCCATCCAGTGCAACCCTCTGCCATGCAGGAACCCACATCAAAGCACTCCTGACAGATGGCCATCCAACCTCTGCTTAAAAACCTCCAAAGAAGGAGACTCCAACACACTCCAAGGCAGCATCTTCCACTGCTGGACAGCTCTGACCGTCAGGAAGTTCTTCCTGAGATTCAGGTGGAATCTCCTTTCCTGCCGTTGGAATCCATTGATCCTTGTGCTAGTCTCCAGAGCACCAGAAAACAAGCCCACTCCCTCCTCGACATGACATTCCTTCAAATATTTAAATATAGCTATCACAACCCCTCTTAACCTTCTCTTTTGCAGACTAAACATGCCCAGATCCCTAAGCTGCTCCTCATAGGGCTTCATGGCTTCCAGACCCTTCACCATTTTGGTTGCCCTCTTCTGGACCTACTCCAGCTTGTTGATATCCTTCTTTAATTGAGGTGCCCAGAACTGGACACAGTATTCCAAATGAGGCCTAACTAATGCAGAATAGAGTGGTACCATTACCTCCCTCGATCTAGATACCATACTCCTATTTATTCAACCAAGAATCGCGTTGACTTTCTTGGCTGCCGCAGCACACTGCTGACTCATGTTCAGCTTGTGATCTACCAAGACTTCTAGATCCCTTTCACATGTACTGCTATCCAGCCATGCGTCCCCTATCCTATATTTGTGCATTCCATTTTTTCTGCCCAAGTGCGGGACCTTACATTTGTTTCTGTAGAAACTCATTTTGTTAGCTTTGGCCCAGCTATCCAATCTGTCCAGGTCATTTTGAAGTTTGATCCTGTCCTCTGGGGTTCAGGTGGAATCCCTTTTCCTGCAGTTTGAATCCATTGATCCTTGTGCTAGTCTCCAGAGCACCAGAAAACAAGCCCACTCCCTCCTCGACATGACGTCCCTTCGAATATTTAAACATAGCTATCACATCCCCTCTTAACCTTCTCTTCTGCAGACTAAACATACCCAATTCCCTAAGCTGCTCCTCATAGGGCTTCATGGCTTCCAGACCCTTCACCATTTTGGTCACCCTCCTCTGGACATGCTCCAGCTTGTCAATTATCGTTCTTGAATTGAGGTGCCCAGAGCTGGACACGGGATTCCAGATAAAGTCTGACCAAAGCAGAATAGAGGGGTACTATTACTTTCCTCAATCCGTCCACCAAGCCAACATTTTGAGATCAATGAAAAACAGTGCACCATCAGGGTCATGTGGTGTTACAATTCCTTCCAGTAAAGGAGGAAGAAAATGTCTTTGTAATTATACGGTTACAGAATTATTTAAATCCCTGTTGGAAGTGGTTCCATGAGTGCTGAGTTGGTCCTCCTAATTTGTAAGATGCTCTCCGCTGCCTTTTTCCCTTTGCTGCCCATGTAATAGATTCCGAGAGCACTGTAACAAAAGTCTGTTTGTGTGGCATGAATGAGCCCAAAAAGAACTGCTGAAAAACAATTATTGAAAGGCCTGACAAACAACTCTTTGGGGGTTGAAGTCAGTCTTATTTTGATTACACTTCAGTTGAATGCCAATTATTCTTAAAGCAGGCGGGATTGTCAATGAGGAGAACCACTCTGAGAACTTCTTCTGAGAAGACTTGTTAAAAACCAGAGAGCTTGAAATCAATAGGTGATTGTTTTAAAAGTGGAGGCCACTTAGCTCCACAGCAGTCGAGGGTCAGCTGGCACTGGCGTTATAAATCATGTGTCTCCCCCACCCCCGCCAACTTCAGAGGTCCATTAATGCACCATTTTTAATTCACAGATGGCAGGAAATGTGGTGGGTGAAGCAGGGAATGTTGGAGTGGAGAATATAGAAAGAAGCTAGCTAGCTAAGTAGATGCATAGACCTGCTTGAGAATATTTGCAAATTCCAGCAACAGATCAATGTGGCCTTGCACGTTTTAGCAAGCAGCCATTCTCTTTGCTGAGCTGTAGATTTGTACACAGCCTTTTCCTCTTGCCTGGAACTGAGCCCACCAAAACTGGAGACGCTATACCCTCATTTCCTGTCTGGAGATGACCCATGAAAACTGGAGACTCAGGACCAGGCCCTGAGATTTGGCAACTCTAGTGTATCTAGGTGTGATACCACAGATATCCATGGCCCTTTCTAATAGTATAGCGAAAAAAGACACCAAGGAACTTGCCACGTCAGTGCCTGTTTTGAGCAGCAGCTTTGGGGAAGGGAACATTTGGCTAATCATCTGTGTGTTTGCCAAAACTCAGTGGAGAGTGGATAAATGTGATGAACTTTCAGATTGAAAAATGTTCATCTCACTGCCCAATTGGCTAATGGAAAAGCCAGCATCACCCAGTATTTTGATACAAGATGAGCCAATCTTCTTGGACGTGCTTTGCAGGGGATGTTAGGTTCCCATTCTGCAGTAGGTTAGTCTCAAGGAGGCAAAGGGTTATGGAGACACTGAAAATTTTATCTCACCTCCTAGGTGTCCCATCTAGCAAGCCACCCAGTGACCATGATGGCTAAGGGAATTATGGAAGTTGTAGCCCAAAAAGTAACATTTTCCCAGCTCTTGTCATTATTTGCAATGGACATACCATTACATTATAGGGTTTAGATTTTCTAAGATCCTTGATATCTCCAACAGTGGAAATATCTGTTTACCTTAGGGAGGACACTACATTTCCCAGATATTTTTTAGGCCCTCCAGCCCTCAGGACTCACTGGAATCCCCTTTTCTGTCCAAAAGTGGGGGGCTTGAATTGTGCCTCACAGAAGCTTCCAGAAGTGGTCATTCCTATTTTATTTAGGCTGAGGAAGGGAGAGCTGCGCTGTTTACTATTCAAAGAATATCAGTATTTCAAAAATGCAAGTACAATTCCAGCCACTTCCAGATTTGGTCAGTTGACCAGAGGGTCCCAGAGGCAGAAAACTGACCACTGAACCTGTTGATGTGGTCCACTCCTGATTCCATGTATGTATATATGTATGTATGTATGTATATGTATGTGTGTATATGTATACACACACACACACACCATACAATCAAGGTGTTCAATCAAGGTGCTAGAAAATCTTTGATACAGGCAAATGGCATAGGCCAGTGACACAATGGCGCTTTTCACACACCATTTCCCATGCGAAATGGCCACGGGAGCTCTGTGGGATCTCAAGGAGGGTTCCGCATGATGTTCTTGCAGTCTTGCGGCACCAATGGCTGCTTTTCATCCTGGAGAGAAGTGACTAGCGGGGTGCCACAGGGTTCTGTCCTGGGCCCAGTGCTGTTCAATATCTTCATCAATGGCTTGGATGAAGGAATAGAGGGCATGCTGATCAAATCTGCAGATGACACTAAATTGGGAGGGGTTGCTAATACGCCAGAGGACAGGATCAAAATTCAAAATGACCTGGACAGATTGGAAAGCTGGGCCAAAGCTAACAAAATGAAATTCAACAGAGAGAAGTGTAAGGTCCTACACTTAGGTAGAAAAAATGGAATGCAGAAGTATAGGATGGGGGACACGTGGCTGGACGGCAGTACGTGTGAAAGGGATCTAGGAGTTTAATAGACCACAAGCTGAACATGAGTCAGCAGTGTGATGCGGCAGCCAAGAAAGCCAACGCAATTCTCGGCTGCATCAATAGGAGTATGGTGTCTAGATCGAGGGAGGTACTGGTACCACTCTACTCTGCTTTGGTTAGACCTCATCTTGAATCCCGTGTCCAGTTCTGGGCACCCCAATTTAAGAAGGACATGGTCAGGCTGGAGCAGGTCCAGAGGAGGGCGACCAAAATGGTGAAGGGCCTGGAAGCCATGCCCTATGAAGATAGACTTAGAGAGCTGGGTATGTTCAGTCTGCAGAAGAGAAGGTTAAGAGGGGACATGATAGCCATGTTTAAATATTTGAAGGGATGCCATGTAGAGGAGGGAGAGGGCTTGTTTTCCACTGCTCCAGAGACTCGGACAAGGAGCAATGGATTCAAGCTGCAGGAAAGGAGATTCCACCTGAACCTCAGGAAGAACTTCCTGACAGTCAGGGCTGTCCGGCAGTGGAATCTGCTGCCTCGGAGTGTGGTGGAGTCTCCTTCTTTGGAGGTTTTTAAGCAGAGGCTGGATGGCCATCTGTCGGGAGTGCTTTGAGGGTGTTCCTGCATGGCAGGGGGTTGGACTGGGTGGCCCCTGGGGTCTCTTCCAACTCTATGATTCTATGATTCTGTGATCCTGTGGCAATCATGGATTATATCATTTTCGGCTCTTTGCCAAAAATGGCCCGCAATTGTGCATTCCTCCCGCATCCCTCCCTCATTTACCTGGCGTGTGGAAGCTCAGGAAGTGCGATGGCTGCGCTTCCTCCCCCAGGGCAGCCTGGGAAAGTACCCAGCTGCACTGCAGAAGGAAGGGGTGGAGCCATTGCGCTTCCTTCCGTCCAGCATGGAGCTGGTGCGGAGAGAAGCAGAGGGGCCGTGGTTCCCTTCCAGAGGAGGCTTTTTGCGGAATCCTTGTGTGAGGACAGCGAGAAAAGGTGAGGTACGAAACGGGCCAATTGCTTCGAAGTGCCTCCCATTTGTGAAAGCCCAATCAGCTTCACAGCTTAGAGAAGGGACAGCAGCAAGTGTACCTGTGGAGGAAAAGCAACTAAATATAGTCTAGACTTCACTTGCTCAGTAGGAACGCTGACAGCAGCAACAACAACAGTTGAAGAATAGTGGTAGAGTGGTTCTTTGTGGCAAGGGTGCTATTGCATGTTAATCTTTGGGAATGGAGGACTGCTCCATGGCCTGAAGGAGCTTATTTATAGGGTATTTTGTAGATAACATTTCTTAGAATTGATCCAATTTGATCTCCACATTATGGAGTGGGGCGATCGCTCTCGGCACCTTTGCTAGTTGCTTATTGTGTTGTTATGGATACTTTTTGCTTTGTGCAACCTTGGGAAATTAACTGATGTCTACTCTTCGTGTAAGTATCTCAACCACCAGGTCTCCTGCCCCTTCCAGGGCTCCAGTGCTTTTAATTGTTACGTAGAAAAGGGAATTTCAGCAGGTGTTGGTTTCATGACAAGCCAACTTGCTGAAATTCCTTCTCTTACCCTTCTATCAAAGGGACAGGAGTCCTTGATTTCCCTTGGCAACTTCAACCACCATATCAGGCTGCTCTTGAAGCCCAGTTTCAACTAAACAGCCCAGGAGGATACCATTCCTGCAGGCAGGGCTGGCATCAATGGTTATCATGACTGAGCACCTACCTTCAGGGATCTAATGAGCACTTGTCAATTTCCTGCCCACAGGTTAACTCTGCATTCTCAACTTTTTGCAAATACTTTGCAGGAAGAATTACTTGGTGGGAAACTGTGCAGAACAGATGTTAGCAAAATGACATCGTTTATGTAGCAAACTGCAGAAACAATGGAAGGAACAGAGCTTGCTTTCATTTGATAGTACATCACTCTTATGAAAATGGTGGGGAAAGTTGTGAAGTGATTGGGGTTGTGTGACGAAAAGATGGACTCTCAGGGCGGGGGGGAGAGGAGTCCATGTGAGCCACCAAAACTGGCCCTTCTGTCAAGCGGGACATAGGACCAACATGAATACTTAGGCCATTTCCGCACTGGGCTGTTACAGTGCTATGATTCCACTTTCAACATCCTATGGAATCCTGGGGTTTGCAGTTTAGGGAGGGACCTCAAGGGTAGAGTGTCTTGCATTACAGAATTAAATCGATTTAATCCTCAACCCCTTTCTTTTCAGGGTGTTGTGGTAGCTTCCAAATAGCTCAGTGAACTACAAATCCCAGAATTCCATAAGACATATCCATGGTAATTAAAGTGGTACCAGAACTGCTGTAATTCTGCAGTGTAGATACACCCTAAATCATAGGTGGATAAATAGCCATGGTCTAGGGGTCATAGAGGCCCACTCCAGTATATACCCCAACCCCATTGTGTGTCTGTGTGTTTGTGTTTGTCATGCTGTCACAGACCATTAAAGCACAGGATATCCAGCATAGCAAACATACTACATAAAAAGGTACAGTATGAAACAGAACAGGTAACAATCCACCAGTTATTTAATATCGTAAAACATCATAAATTTAATAGTATTGAAAAGAAAGGGAAAACTTGATTGTTGCACATGTGTCTGAATAACAATTCTACCAACCCCAATGTGCTTTGCTGCTGTTTTTTTTTTTTTTTTTTGACCCAGAAAGCCCCCAGGGGGACAATTTCACCATGTTTTTGCCTTCCCAGACTTTTGTAGCCCTGTGTCAGCCTTTCACCAAAACAGGAAAAGATCAGAAGTCACTTCTGGTTTTGTGTCAAGGGTCCCTTTGGAGCTAAAAGAGCCCATGACTGTCAAAAAGATGACAAAATTGTGTGGCAGTTTGAAAAGAAAAAAAATATTTTAAAAAATGACAAAAGTTGGTCCTTTGGGGACCCTGGGAAGGTGCAAAAAGTCTTAAGGACCACGTGCTTCCCCTGTCCCACTGGAGATAACCAGCGTCATTCAGAAATCCTTGGCATTGGGTTGCCATGCTCCCCCCACAACGTTTCACAGATGAAAAGTGGGATAGGTCTGGCCAAACAACATCAGAACGTGGCCAAAATGCAAAAGTTGTTATTCAGAAAGAACAGACAAAGTAGGTTACAACCCCTGATGGGTTAGTTTATTGCAGACTGCTTCTGTATTTTGGACTCATTTTGCAACATTTGAAGTAACCTGAAAACAAAGGCAGAAAGTGAGAGGAAGTTAGAGAAACTGAGGCATTTTAAAGAAAGCTGAAAAAATAAAAAGGCAGAGGATTAATCAGGACTATCCCTGCAAAATCAGGACAGTTGGAGAAAATGATTCTCCGACTGAACAAGCTGGAATATGTCCAGAGGAGGGCGACCAAAATGGCGGAGGGTCTGGAAGCCATGAAGCCCTATGAGGAGCGGCTGAGGGAGCTGGGTATGTTTCGTCTTCAGAAGAGAAGGTTAAGAGAGGGCATGATAGCCATGTTTAAATATTTGAAGGGATGTCATGTCGAGGAGGGAGTGGGCTTGTTTTCTGCCGCTCCAGAGACAAGGACAAGGAGCAACGGATTCAAGCTGCAGGAAAGGAGACTCCACCTGAACCTCAGGAAGAACTTCCTGACGGTCAAGCTGTCCGGCAGTGGAATATGCTGCCTCGGAGTGTGGTGGAGTATCCTTCTTTGGAGGTTTTTAAGCAGAGGCTGAATGGCCATCTGTTGGGGATGCTTTGATGGGTGTTCCTGCATGGCAGGAGGGGATTGCACTTGATGGCCTCTGGGGTCTCTTCCAACTCTAGGATTCTATGATTTGCTACCGTGCGCTTAATAGCTCAGGTCACAAAGGGCATAGAGGAAGCTGCCTAGTAATCGTCTGACAAATTTAAAGCCCTTGTTAAGTACAGGTATCTGATCAACGTTCCTGAAATTTGTACCACCCTCTCTCTTCAAAGAAACATTTCTCAGTTTGTGGAAATTCTTGAGAACTTGGAGCACTTGTCTGTTTTCTGATTATTTTTCCATAGGCAGTGAAAGATTCTTCAGTTCTGACAAACCCCTAGGCCAATAGCTGATTTTTTCTGTGGTTTTATGTAGATGTCTTTAACCTGCATCTCTGTAATCTTACCTATGCTAATCTTACCTAATAACAGTAGCATCTTTTTTTAAAATGTTTTGCTCATTTTTCCCATATTGATTGTTTCAAAGATAAATAGGGAGACAGGTATGGTTATGTCCTTTAAGTACTTCTAAGTGAAATGAAAAGAAGGAATTCAGTTCTTTTTTGGACTAAATTTCCCACCTTTAGATATGCTCCAGTGGATTCTTAATGTTTTGCCTCTTTAATGATTCCTGGATGAAATTTCTCTTGCTTTTGCAAGAAAATTTCAAAATCAGAATCAGAAGGAAAAGCTTCCATATGCTGTGTGTTTTTGCAAAATAAGCATATGGCGTGACCTTTAGTGATGAATGTTTAAAAAAAACAGCAAAAGTTTATCTCTTTGGTATTAAAAGAAAACTCAGGCCCTTTTCGCATGGCATTTCTCATGCAAAAGGGCCTCTAGAACGTTGCGTGATTGCAAGGAGCGTTTCAGACGACGTCCTCGCAATTACACGATGCTGCCGGGGCTGGCAGGCGCCAATCGCACGCTATAACATTTTTGGCTTTTAGCCAAAAATGGTGCACGATCGCACATTGCTCCGGGGCCCCATGCGCACTTACCTTGCATGCAGAGTTCCAGAGCCACGGCCCTTGCGCTTCCTCCCCCAGCGCAGCCTGGGAAAATACCCGGCTGCGCTGCGGAAGGAAAAGGCGGAGCCCTCATGTTCATGCATCCTGTGGAGCCGAAGCAGCGGGGACGCAAGAGCCTCACGGAAGAGGCTGCTCGCCTGATCCCCGCGCAACCACGCCGGATGCAGGTAAGCTGTGGAAAGGGCCTCAGTTTTCCTTCAACATTAATTTAAGCTCCCAAATATGTGGGCTTCGTGAAGATATAAAGTCCCAGGTTTCGTGCTCCAGAACTAGATTTTAAAGGACTTTTAAACTTCCGAAAATGTAATGGTTGTGCTCTGACATTGTGGTTCTGTAGTGTAAATCTGTGCCCTAGTAGTTGTTTTACACTATCCTTCTGATGAATACCAACACTGTGCAACGGATTGTGAATCTGTGAGCTTACCAGTTTGTTCTCCCAGTGTGCAATGGGGAATGCACAGCAGCTCTTCCTACAATCCCACTGAATCAAATGTTACTCCCTAAACTGCAAACCACATGATTCCATAGGAGGTTGAAAGCAGAATGAGAGCGCTGTAAAAGTGGAGTGCGGAAATGGCCTCCATATGAAACAATTACACTTGTAGAATTCTTTGTGTGATATTGCAAACTGAATGCGTCCATTGGGCAATGGCCAAAAAAGTACAGCCACATGTGTAAGCAGATTTACACATGGTTCTGATAACCAACTAGATTCCAGCCATTATTTTTGTTTGGACTTGACTGATGATTGCCATTTTGCAGGATCCAACTCCAGTTCATTTTGGTTGTCATATTTTAGGACATGGCTTTGGTGAGGAGTTCTACAACTTTCCTTAAAGGGTTTGTTGTGTCTGGCATGATGGGTTTCCTTCTAATTCATTTCCCAGGTGCCATGCCTAGATTAAAACTGCAGTATAGTAGGTCCCATAGCTGAAGCCTTTTCCACATGACAACGTAATCCTGGCATGGGGGCAAGAGAGGAGCAGGACAACGGACAACACTTCTGCATTGGTTTCTTGCATCACCAGCCGGTGTGATCACGAGCTGTATCATTGAGAGAGAAACTCCATCAATGGCCCCCAATCATGCAAGCCTTCTGTTGCAGTCAGCCATGTGGAAGGGCTGGACGCGTGATCTACACGCTTCCTCCCCTACTGCAGCATGGGAAGAAGGCTGGCTGAAGTCTGGAAGGACAGAGCGTGTCCCTTGCACTCCCTCGGGTGCAGAGAGGAGCATTGGGAACATGCTCCCAGCCGAGCAGAGGTGCTCCTGGGATTGTCACAGGACAACCCGCAAGAGCGTCATCCTGCAGGAGGGGCCTGAGCATCGGCAGTGTAACAAATCCCAGTAGGGTTTTTCAGAAGCCCCAGAGCTGAACAGAGATACTGGTGTTTGGAGGTACCGTTCCACCAGACAACGCAAAGGCTCCTGAAAGCTGGAAAAACGTGAGTGAAGTACACCCACATGCATACAGAGAGAGAGAGCGGTTTCTCTTTGGCCATCATGACTTGGTAGCATCAAATGATCTAAGCAGGTTGAAATGCCACATACATTTCCCCTTTTCCTCCATATATATATATTTCCTTCATATATAAGTGTGTGTGCTTGGAGGAAACAACGTAAAATAATAAGCCATCCCTATCCTGTATGTCTCCCCACCCTCCCTGCTGAAACCCACACTCTCTTCGAGAAGGCAATCTGCTTTTGTGAGGCAGGTTATAATTGAATCCCAGCTGAACGCTGCTCCGACTGGGGAGAGGTGCCAACATTACAGCAGCATCCGAGGAGGGCCAGGGTAAGCCACAAAGCAGAACCAGCCAAACTGAGGAATATTAACAACCGTCAGAAGCCGGGAAAGAGAAGGAGGGTCCCGTCGGGATATTTTAGGCTGTAGGAGCAGCACCGGTGTAGAAAACGGCAGCTCCCTTTACCAGTGCCACCCAAAATAAGAGAGAAACTTAGACCTACTGGGCATAAGCACAGACCCGTCTGTTAAACAATGAACCTGGCTTGTTCTTGATGCTGTTCTGACGTTAAGAGCGAGCCCTGGCTTTTGGGGAGCTGTAGTATAAAACCACATCCTCTAGTCTGTTCCTCTTTCTCCTTCTCTCTGGGATATGGTTCACACATTTCCAGATTTATTTGCGCAAAATGCAATAAATATGCTGCCTCAATTTTAACTGCTGGAATGCAGCCAGCAATTTTAATGAATCTGCCCTGTGTTGTTTGAAGTGGTCCTCGCTCTGGCCCGCTCTGGAAATCTCTGGACACCGTTACATTGTGCGCGCGCGCGCGCGCACACACACACGTACACACACACACACCATCGTCCCTAACCAGCCCTTTTCTGATTCTCTTCAGGATCTTATGAATCGCACATAACTGGAGGGAGGGTATATTCACAATTTGACACAGTTCAGAATTAGCAAGGGTCCTTTGTTATTCAAACCATATCACCTGGAGCCTGAGCCTGTTCCATTTTCTCTTTTTCTTCTCCCTCTCACCTCCCTCCCTTCCTCATTTCATTCTCTTTTTTCTCCTTCTACCCCTTTTCCTTTGTTTCATTAAAAAAAAAAAACCGTCCAGCTTCTATTCTTCCTCCAATACATTTTCCTCCAAAGTGAATGATGGCTACACTGGTTTGTAACTAAGCCACCAGAGTTTTTTCAGTGTATGCAAGCATGTAGGAGGCAGTTTGTGATATTAAATCTTTCTTCTTTACTATCTCAAAAAACAGTAAAAGAACTGTGATAATCCTGATCAGAAGATTCATATTGAAGAGCTCCAGGAAAAACCTTTATCTTTAATTACCAGAGCTCCTTTTGGTTTTGACCGAGAGAGGTGTGGGCACTAAATTGAATGGCAATCACAATGCAAACTTATAATATGATATTCAACTTGCTACTTTGCAAACAGCTCCATCACAAGAAGGAGGAAGGCACACTAGTCAGAACTGCAAGCCCTAATCTTGTCTGTGAAACCCTAAGACCCCTGATGGTGCCAGCCTTTGTTCAAACCCAGTGCTTACACACCGACTGTTCCCTGTTTGGGCAGGGACCGTCCCAATGGATCCTCTGTCGTCCCACTTTCTCCGTTCCTCTTAAAATGTCCCAGTTTCTCTCTCCTCACCCCACTTCTCCTTTTGCCCTTTGGCCTACTTTGGTTGATGCAGACTGAATTCAAATTGCAGAAGTAGTGTGAATTCGGTTTAACTCAGCAATGGGAGGGGACAGGAGGGAGCAGAGTCTTGCCCTCCTCTGTTGGTTCAGGCAAAAGCAAATGACTACATTGTCTCCCAGCTGGTCTTTCTTCTTCATTAATAATTTTTGTGAATTCTGCACAAAATTTACATCTGATTGTTTTACCCATTGCCCTTTCCATAAGACAGTCTCGACTGATGTTTACCCTGTGGTTCACTAAGACCCCTGGATCGTTTTCAGCATGTTTGTTGTCATGTCCCTTCAAGTCTTTTGTGATTCATGGTGAGCCTCAGGCAAACCGATCATGGGGCTTTCTTGGAAAGGTTTGTTCATCGAGGGTTTGCTTTTGCCTTCCTCTGAGGCTGAGAGAGTGGGACTTACCCAAGGTCTCCCTATGGGTTTTCATGCTGAGTTTAAACCCTGCTCTCCCAGCAACCTAGTCCAACATTGAAACGCTATGGCCATTTCCGCACTAGAGTGTTATAGTGCTATGATTCCACTTTAAACATCCAATGGAATCCTGGGGTTTGCAGTTTCAGGAGTGGCCACCCAGCCCCTCCCAAAACTGCAAACCCCAGGATTCCATAGGATGTTGAATGTGGAATCATAGCACTATAACTGTCTAGTGTGGAAATGGCCTCAGTCTGTTTTTGCACAAACTGTGTCCTTATCATTAAGACCAAGAAAATTTGCAAATATTTCTAACTTCCAAATATTTCTAACTTCCAAACATTTAAGCATCACTGAATTTGATAGGAAAGTTGTAAGCATTTGCTTATTCTCCCTTTGAGGTCAAAGGAACTTAACTTTGGCTACCATCAGGAAGTTCTTCTTGATATTTAGATTTCACCTAAACATCAGGAAGAACTTCCTAACAGTAAGAGACATTCAACATTGGAATACACTGCTGCCTCAATGGAGTGTGGGGTGTGGGCTGGTGGCATCTCCTGCTTCTTTGGAGGCTTTTAAACAGAGGCTGGATGACCATCTGTTGAGAGTGCTTTGATGTGGGTTCCTGAATGGCAGAAGGGAGTTGGACAGGATGGCCCCTGAGGTCTCTTCCAACTTTATGATTCTAGATCATACCTCATGTGCTTGGAGTCATAGCTGCACACAGAATTTTGCTCTGTTCTTACAGTTCTGCCAGTAATGAGGCAGCAAATTTGAACCGTGGGAAGGAAGGGCACAGAAATGTTCCCTTTTTAAATATAACCACAAGGTTGTAAAAACTCAGGTTGTGAAAACCCATGAAGAATGTGGATTCACTGCTTTTGTGACAGATCTATGGAGAAGAAAATACTCTGCTCAGGTTTTCAGAACTGGATAGTAAGAAATGGGAACCAACCAAGTGAAGGCCCTGACATCTGGCACGTCTGATTAAGTGACATGAGAAATGTAGACAAACACTCACGTGCACTCACGTTGTTCTCAGTAGGTCCTGCTGCGGTCGCACAGTGTAAGTGGTACCTGCTGAGTATACCGTTGCAATGGATAATTTTGCAAGCCGAGGAATATATATATATATATATATATATATATATATTAGAACGATGATGAAGAAAGCAAACAAAAGACAGGAAATTAAAATTTATGCAAACACCAGGGTTCCCAGAGCAACGATAACAGAGCTGTATTGTACATATAGAGGAAGGCATAAAAGTTAATACCATGAGCTACAACTGCAAGGAGTAGTCAGGGCAAGGAGGGGTGTAGAGGGGACACCAGGGGCTGCATTACATTTACTTTGGGACCAATAAGATAGAATGGCCTTTTTTAAAAAATGCGCTAAAATTTTCAGACATAACATTGCATGAATGCTGTAACCCAAAGAGTGAAAGGAGGGGACGTGTTTGTTTGCTTGGATGTATGTGCCCGCTGAGCTATTTGCATTTCATGAGGCACAGATGATGCCATTTTATATTATAGATGTCATAAACAACAAAAGTGGCCCAATTTAGATTTGAAGGTTTTGGAGCTCTCTCATAGGGAGGATTTCAGAGACACACCAACTTGTAAGGGTTTGTGCTGTATCATTAAAATCTGTGCATACCAAGTTGGTAGCAAAGCAAAATTGAACATCATGGCAACGTTGTTGACTTCGTCATTATAGTTCCAATTCCAGGTACAAATTTGTAGAAGGGTATGAAAAAAACTTGCAGACTTTCTTGCTCTTGCCCGAAAATGGGTGCCTCCACACATCAAAGCACTCTAATGAGAACATGATCAGTTGTCGTGAGATTTTTCACATTTCTGGACATTTTTTTTTTCTCTTGCAAGAAACATGTTGTTTTTGCAAAACAACATGTCACCACAAAAACAGTGTGTTTTGTGTGAAGTTCATTGCTTTCTGCACAGAATCATTGCTTCAGGTGAGAAATAACTCACCTAGATTTTTGCATAAAAATATTGCAGTTTCTGCAGAAAGCATATTTTGAAGCAAAATCAAAGGCAGAGGAGGATGGGAATTGCATATTTTCTACAGAAAGTGTAGGGACTCATTTTAATTATGTACAAAACCTCTTGTAATCTCAACCAGCTGCAGGAAAACTTTTGAAATGATTTATTCTTTCATGTGAAAATGGCTGTCAAAGCCACCTGCTCTTCGCTTGCTTTGCTGGAAGTTAATAGACCTGGAAATCACAGAATCAAAGCTTTCAAAGGCATACCAGGGGCCATCAGGTCTTAACACCAGTGCAAGAAATCATATGTTAGGCACAACCAAAATATGGATGTTCAACTCAGTTTAAACACCTCCAAGGAAGGAGGGCCTTTCCACACTAGACTGTTGCAGTGCTATCATTCCACTTTCATCATCCTATGGAATCCTGGGGTTTGCAGTTTAGGGAGGGACCTTTGGAATTCTCAGCCAGGGAGCTCTTTGGCCTCAGGAAACTACAAACCCCAGAATTCCCCAGGGCGTCGCAAGTGGAATAGAAGCACTATAGCAGGGTAGGGTGGAAAGGCGTGGAGCATCCAACCACATTCAAAGGTGGTCTGTCCCACTGTTGAAGAGCTTTTGCTATCAGGAAGTTCTTTATTCATCCAGTATCCCAGTTCTCCTTTGACGATCACCAAACCAGTCGAGTCTTTCAGTGGTGACTTACAGCTGTGGGTGTGTATGTGTGACAAACAGAAAGACTTGATGGAAATGGTCTAGTTACTCTTGTTGTCACTGAGGGCCTTTCTGCACTGCATTGTTAATAGTGCTATAATTCCCCTTTCAGCCTCCTGTGGAATTCTGGGGTTTGTAATTTACTGGGGCCAAAGAGCTCTCTGGGTGAGAATTCTAAAGGCCGCTCCTGTAACTTCGGATCCCAGGAGTCCATAGGATGTTGAAAGAGGAATAATAGCATTATAACAGTGTAGTGTGGAAGGGCTCTGAAGGCGGGATCGTAGGTTTGTGTCAGAAGTATATTTAGCATATAGAAGGTGTTGGATTCAATTCTTGATATTTATAGTTGGGAGGCATTGTATGGCTTTGGACTCTCTCTTCCCTAATTTGTTGATTTAAAAACTATCATGCCTCCCAGAAGCCTTTTAGAAGCACGATCCTCCATTGACTAGAGAAACTTACTGACAGAGGATTACACACCAAAATAGCCATTAAAAATAAATAGGAAGTAATCAGGATGCCACTTTCCATTGCTGGTAAATGGCAGAGTATATTTCCATGGGAGTCCAAAGGAACAGTGCATTCTGGCTATAATAGATATTTGGGAAATGCTACAGGTCCCAGGGAGATTACACAATACTAGGCCATATGTCCATGTTATAGTTATTTCCAAAATGGTGCATTGGAGTGCAGGCAGGGAATTCCAGCATCCTGATATCACAAAGTTTAGGATGTAAAGGGATCTTATAGGACTTTTAAGTCTACCTGGGAAAAAGAAGTTGGTAGCATAAGCTTTCGTTGGCTCAAGTCTACTTCATCAGATGAAGTTTTAGGATGTAATCTATGTGTATTCCCACCTGCTCGGATGTCTTTCCAGAGCAGCCCCAAGAGATTTGCTTTCCCTTCTGTCCTCCTCCGTAAATTAGGTAAGGTGATAAGAGACATAGCCTTTTGTTTGGTGACAATCCAATTATGGAACATCCTCCCTGGAGAAAAGCCTGTCCTATTGACTTGACCATCTCATAGTTCCAAGGAAAGATGTTCTTCTTTCTGCTGAACCCTTCATGTTCTGCTTGTTATATTGCTGCTGCTGATACCCAGGGGTGCACAACCTTTTCACCCCCAAGGGCTGCAGATGACACTGACTCGGATGGCTCCTGCATTCCCACATACCCCAGTAATCCTCTTCTCTTTCTCAGAGAGGATGGAGAGAACTCTTTCTTCCCCATTGGACAAGGAACTCTGAGGGAAGGAGAATGAGAACCTTCCCTTTACCCATGCCCCAGTGAACTTGATACAAATCATTCTTTTCTAGCAATTAATAGCAGTAGGGGAAGAGAGCTCTAGGAAACTGATAGGAAATTATAAGGATGGGAATTCAGTTGGGAGGCACACTTAAGGCATTGGGCCACTGCAAATTGTGCACCCCGGATTTCATCAAAATGTTTTGAGTAAATTAATAGCTTTGGGAAGCCTACCAATAGGAGGGTAGCATGACATCAAGAGTAATAAGTGATATTTTTGGCTGCATGCTCAGTTTTGTTGCTGCCCCATGCCTTGATTGATAGAGTTGGAGCACTTCTTGAATACTCATACTCTTCATCAACTAGCCCACCCACATTATTTTACATTTATTTTGTGCCAAAAATTGTAGAAGACAAGAGAATGACAAAAATCTGTGCTCAGAGGCTTTCAGCTATTTACTCTTACTGATTCAACATGCAGGTTTTACTAGTGATTATATAATTTCCCCTTCAGATGCACTTCTTGTGAATTAATAATTTAGATAATAAATCCTGTATTAATTGATGGTCGAATCAGTTGTTAATAGCTGTTCACTAATTTTGTTCTTGGAGGAAGCAATGAACAATTTTCTTCCCACTGTGAGAAAGTGTTTGAAAACTGTGGCACTTTAGAAGACTGTAATTTGAAGCTTGTTCCACACAAAATTTGCATGTGGTATTTTTGCACAGAAAACAGCATTTTCTGCACAGAAGATGATAGTTCTACACAGATCTTTCTTTAAGCTGATTTCCAAAAGCAGTTTTAGAAAGGGTTTGTTTTTTAAAAAAAAAATATTGCTGCTGATGTTGTCTTTGAAAATATCAAAAAGTTGGTTTGGTGTCTGGCTATAAGAAAATTAATGAGCAATGTTTTTAGACCTTGGTTCCTGTACTTTTTCACCCAGTAGATAGTACAGACCCTGAAATGACCTTGAAGGGTTGTATCCCCACACCCTTTTTGTACTTCTTTTAAATTTTTAAACAGGTTAACTTTGGCCCTTTTTGCACCTTACCTGTTCCTGGCAGTGTCCTGTGGGATTCCCAGCAGCGGCTCTCCTGGGAGGGGAGCATGACAGGAGCACTCCCCTCCGCACCAGCTGCCTCCACAATCCAGGAAGCGCAACGGCCCCGCCTCTTCCTGCAGCAGCGCAGCTGGGTACTGTCCCAAATTGCACTAGGGCAGGAAGTACAGCCGTTGCACTTCTGGACCCTCTGCACAACAGGTAAATGTGGAATGGTGGCATGATCGCTGGCCATTGATAGGGAAAACCCATCAATGATTTACTTTGCCATTGTGCCACCTGGCAATGGGAGAAGGACAAGACCACAACGACATCATGCGTAACCGTCATCAGGATCCCGTCCTTCTCCCATCCCTACTGCAGGACAACAACATCCTGCCAAAAGGTCCTATGTGTTCTTTTCTAAAGGCTGGGAGGGAGGAAAATCATGGCAGATTTGCTCCCCACACTTCTTAGAGCAATTGGCTCTCAGTTTTTATCTTCTCTATATTTTGGACTTCCGCTCCCAGAATTGCTTGACCACTGACACCACTGTGTGGCAATTCTGAGAGCTGGAGTCCAAAACAGAGTTTGGGAACCACTGTCCTAGAGGATTATGGGGAACATCACAAATAAAAAAAAGAAGACAAAAATGTAAGGATGCTTAGTTCTTGGGGGACTCAAAACTAGCCTGGGAGGTTCCATGATGCCTGTAAGCTATACTTTCCCCACCTGTGTTAGATTCTGTGAGCTTAGTAGGATTATTAGGGTCTGGAAAGGTTAGTTGCCGATGCAGGGGCCCCTGAATCTCAAAAGTTTTATAAAGCCTGGTGTGATGGAACCCTTTTCCAAGCTGGTGCTGACTTTCCAGCCCATGGGCTCCTGCCTCTCAACTTGCCTTTTTACCTTCAAGATCCGTTCCTGAGTGTGGTACCTGGGCCCCAAGGTGACCTCCATACTGGACAAATGGCTGTGTTGATCAGTGGGTTCACTGTGATAGAGTGTGTCCAATTTTCTCTTTCATTTCTTAAATGACAACATTTATTATATAATGATTAAGGCCATTTCTGCACTAGACTGTTCTAGTGCTACTATTCCACTTTCAACCTCCTGTGGAATTCTGGGGTTTGTAGTTTCCTGAGGCTGAAGAGCTCTCTGGCTGAGAATTCTAAAGGCCCCTCCCCAAACTGCAAACCCCAGGATTCCATAGGAAGTTGAAAGTGGAATAAAAGCACTATAACAGTGTGGTGCAGAAATGACCTAAGTTAAACAGGAACTCCCTGATCTCCTTCCATGTTTCAAGTTCTCAAAACACTATTGAAGTTTTAATCAATTCCTTTCTTCCTAATGATTTAACACTATATCAGGCTGGCCCTAACTTAGGCCATTTCTGCATGACTGTGCTCTCCCACGTCATCCTGTTGCAATCCCGGCAGTGCCTGTGCCAGGATGGGAGCGTGTCCCCAATACTCCCCTCCACACCTGACCAATTGCCTGTAGAAGGAAGCACAAGGGACGTGATGCCTCCTTCCGCACCGCAGCTGGCCTTCTTCCATGCTGCAGTGGGGAAGGAGGTGTGTGATTGCATTTCCAGCCCTTCCGCATGGCCTGCAATGATGGAAGCCTTGCACAACTGGGGGCCATTGATGGATTTTTTGGAAAGGTTGGGGGTGTGAGAAGAGTGGAAGCGTTGTTGTGGCTCTGCTCCTCTCACATCCCCGTGCGGGGAGGGTGCTGTCCTTCAGAAAGGTCCTAACTCTTGAACAGCCCAGCCTCTGTGTTTTAGCCTTCTCCTCTGCGGGTCCCTCTTCGGGTCATTCCCTGGGTTGTGATTGGCTGATTTTAGCCCAGCTTGTCCAGCTCACCACTTCACACCAGGATTGTGAGCTGAGCCACTGAAGGCAGGCAGTTATTTTAACAGCAAAAGCATCTCTTGTAAAAATCTTCAGACAGGTCTACATCAGTTTTCTCAAAATCAACCAAGTGGCCCAACACAGAGTAGAAAGAAATGGCAAGATGTATTTAACCTCATTAATTTGAGCCTGGCTGACTCTGCATAATCCATCAGCATAAGGATGCAAGAGGAAGAGGGCTATTTCCCTCTCTCATTTGCATAATAGATGGCATGTGAAACGAGTCCAAGGGAAAGGGAAGTGCCCTAAAGGGACTAAAGTTTATCATAATGCTCAAGACTTCTTTTAGAGCATTGCATTAAATTTCCGTTAACAAGATGACAAATTAATTGTCTGAATTGCTATATCTACCCAAAGAAAAAAGAAGAGAGCGGGGAGGGGGGACAAAAGTGGGGATAGGATGGGAGGAGAAAATCTGTTTTATTTCAGCAGAGGAAAGGAAGGATTTGAAGCCTGCTAGATGGCTGCAGAAAGAGGTGGGAGATAAGCTCATCCCGTCTCCCCGTATTCATGAGCCAGCAGAGACGCTGGCCTCTCTGCTGTTCCTTTAAGAAGCTGGCCTCTGTTCTAATCTGATATTGGGCTTCAGCTTTATTAGTGAGGCAAGTGAATTGACTCTATCAGACAAGCCTCAGGACAGGCAGGAATTGATCATCCAGCAGGAATAAGCGCCTGGTGTTTATTAGCTTGGGAGTTCATCACTATCACTTCTCTTCATCCAGTTCCTAAGAGGCTTCTCAAAGCTATCATTGTGGCATTAGTTCTTCTGGGTGTACCAGGCGAGAGATAAAGATCAAGAGATCCAGCTAATGATGGCTGTGGTGCATTCACGCGCTCTCTCTCGCGCTCTCTTTCTCCTCCTTTTTCTTTCTCTTCCAGTCTCCCTTCCTCAGCAGAATTTGGAATACGGGTAACTAATGTTTTCATCAGTGGGAGACACAAGATGAGCAAAGCAGCCATGTCATAATTTGCAGGTCATTAACATATTTCGCATACCATTTGAGGATGCCACTCAGCTGCCCGAAGAATCCATTGCAGTTACTCTATAATACTATGTTTAATACAATATATTGAGGATGGATGGATGGATGAATGGATGGATGGATGGATAGACAGACAGACAGACAGACAGGCAGGCAGGCAGTTTGGTTTAATATGCATTAAATAAACAAATAGATATGCAAAGCCTTCACCAATATATGTATATATAAATGGACCGTATATATTGTGTTGGCTGCTTAACCTTAAAGCTGTAGCCTCCTAGAAATCATATGGAGAAAAATAGACATAGGCTTCTTTTTTAAAAAAATGTTTCTGATCTTTCCACTATTGTTGTTATTACCATATTTAACTATAACTGTTTTAATCTATATTGTGAGGGATCTTGGGAGAAACATGGGGTATTAAATAACTAAATACATAAACAATTGTTGGAGTTTCCAGGGAAGATCTGGAATTATAATACTCAGCTACAGAAATTTAAGCTTCCTATAGTGTCCCCGTGGCTCAAAACAAGGAAGGGTGTTGGTAGCTCACACCCCATTGACTGCTTCCCATTCCATCTGACCATGGTGAGGCATGCACAAATTGGGAGTAGGTGTTGTTTGACAAATCTGGATCAGGTATGTCACTTCATATCTTTGAGTATGGGAGGGGTAGTTAAAAACCTCTCGTATGCTAGTGGAGAAAAAGCTGTGTAAGACCTAAAACTTTTTACTCACGGTGAAATAATCCCAATGTATAAGGCATAGGCCATTTCCACACGGTGTCACTATAACACTATAGCAGTGGGTCGTTTCCGTAACGGGGTTGTGGTACCGCACAACGCCGTTGCTATTGAGCTGCTATCCCACTCCCCAAGCGTTGCCAAACCACCCTCTTCTGTTTCCAGAAAAAATCCATTAAGCACTTCCAGTAGTGCTTCAATCCCGTCAGCCATCATGGTGTGGAAGCGTTGTAGCGCTCGATGCCGCTTCCTGTCATGGCGGATCCAGCAGTGGGTGGGCTGTGGGTGCGCCCAGCTTGTCCCTCCCGCTGCAGCCGCCGTGGTGCTGCAACTTTGGAATCTATCGTCTCTCTGTGTTTATTTTAAAATTCTCCTTTATGTTATAACTTTTTATTTTTGTAATATGTTTGTAAGTGTTATAGCATTACAGCTTTGCTATGCTAGTGCAGCTTTCAAAGAAAAACCAAAAAAAAAACACTCAATCAGGGGCAGTGGGGTGGGGTGAAGGCAGGGAACGGGAGTGGCCAAGGGCGCTGCAGTGCGGAAGGAGAACCCGTCTCAATACCGGTACCCGTCGGCTTAAGGCGGAAGGGTGCGGAGAGGAGCTTTCCTAACCCGACAGCATCGAGCAACGTGCCATTCTACCATTGTAACGGTATAATGTGCCAGTGGTGTCTAGTGCAGGAACAGCCACAGAATACAATCCTGCACATCTATATTCCAGATTCAGTCCCATCGGGTTCTGTGGAGCCCTGTCCTAGGCAACGGTGCCCAAGAATTGATACATAAGATAAAAGCATGCTGAAGGAGACTGTTTAGATATAAAAATGTTAAAACACTCCAACTACCCTGATTTGGCAGGGACAGTCCTAGATTAATCCTCCGTTGTTCCGCCTTTTCAGAGGTGTTCAAAATGTTCCAGTTTTTTGCTCATCCTCCTCTTTCTCCTCAGCTTACTTCAGTGCAAAACGAATTTGCATTCAGTTCATTCAGTGGAGGACGAGGAAAGGAGGGTGCAGAATCTTGCCCTCCCAGTAGGCTCTGGCGAAAGCAAATTGCTGCAGCATTCCTAGCTTGCGTGTTGTTCTTCGTTAATAACTCTTGCGGTTTCGATCACACTCTGATGTTGCTTGGCCGCACAAGCCCCCGTTTTCATCTTTGAAATGTTGGAGGGAATGCTCCTAGTGATTTCAAGTTAAATTAGGTAGAAAACATTCTGAGCCATGTTCTAATATGTTTTGATATGTTCTGTTGCTGTGATAACAGCTAGAACACTGGAATAACATACAAAGAACATGTGATATGTATGGTTTGGAAATAGCACTTGCTTTCAGTAGGTCACTGTCAGAGCCTTTTGATTCTCAATTGCTGCTACCGCATGTTTTTATAAGAATTCAATATAAAGTTGGTTTAACTGCTTGTCTGGGATGGAACCGTGGGCTTCCAAGCCGCAGTCCACCCAGCACTGCATTGTTAAATAAGCTGCTGAGTTCTGTGTACTGTCAGATGCCATTCATTAACAGGTTAAAAATGCCCTGCACAAGAGAAAGAATATCGGGGGGGGGGGAAGAAATCAGAAGGGGGTTGGCACATTTTGCTCTTAACCTCTGTAATTCATTGTAGCACCAGCACAGCCATCGCCACCAGCAGGCAGTCTTCTTGGCATCATCACGGAACAGAGTGAGAAAGATGGTATTTCCAGCACCCTTCCACCAGCAAGTGAGGCTGCTGTGCTGGCTAGCTCTGAGCTCAGAGAACAGGCGCAGAGGGGGAAATCTTTATTCAGAACAGCAAAGAAACATCAGTACACCTTGACTATTGCCAAGACTAAAGAAGCATTGGACTTGCAGCACCTTGTAAGCTGTAGCATGTCAAATTAGTGTACACTAGAATTCTCTTTGACAGCTATGTAAAAAACTCTTTTTCCAGACTCTTCCATCCCCCTCTCATTGACCATTTCCACACTAGACTGTTATAGCGCTATGATTCCACTTGCAACATCCTATGGAATCCTGGGGTTTGCAGTTTCGGGAGGGGCCGGTTGGATGTTGCAAGTGGAATCATAGCTCTATAACAGTCTAGTGTGGAAATGGCCATTTTCTCATTCCTCCTGCCAGCTACATGACCTTGCAGGTGTGTCTGTTCATCCTTATCGTGGATCTTTGCTGAAACATGCCCTTGTTCCCATAACATTGTCTCTCCCCTGATCCCGTTGTCTGTACACAGCACAATATGGCACACTTTTTTTACATCAACAGAAGGTGACTAGCTAAAGCGTGGCAGGGAGAGCGTAGCCAACCTGACGCTTGCTCAGACCTCCATCGCTTGGTGCAGCTGCTGGCTGTTTAGGTAGGTTCGGGAGGTCAGGCCAAGAGAAGTTGCATAGTCACCCATTTGTAGCTAAGTAGGTAATGTAGGATATCAAAGATTATGAATTGGACTAAACTGTCCAACCACTCTCAGAGGAGAACTTTCATGCGATTAAGGTAACCAACAGAATTCCAACCTACATCTTCATCTTTATTTTAAATTGATGTGTCGTGTGAGGACCGTGGCTCCGAGCCGCCTACTGTGCTGATAACTTTCAAAGGTATAAAAGGAAGAGAATGTGTGCAATCACGTACACATCCCAGAAGAGCATGTGCTTGTATGCAGTAGTTTAGTGGAACTCCGTTTGCAGGGTTGAAACCTGAGGACATTTTGATTAGCCAGGACTCTGGCATCCTGTAACGCACCCCGTGGGCTTCCCTGGTCCCTCCCAGTTTAGCTGCAATCTCCGCAGGATCTGGAGAGGAAATGCACAGTGTCATGTTTTGAACTATTTCTGTTGGAATGCATAGTGGGGTTTGGATGGTGGGTGGGTGGATGGCTTGAATGTGAAGGGGCAATAAAGACTCTTTAGCTTTAAAAGGGGCTGTTCCTGGTGGACATGAGCAGTGTTAGAAATGGGTTTTGTTAACTACACAAGAACACGGTTGTCTACATTTCAGGACTCTCCTTTGGGATGTAGCTGTAGGGACAGTCGTGACGAGGGCCTACATTTCAGCATTTACCATTGCTACTGGTATGGCTCCGTGCTTCTTTGTGTTACTTCTGTTGCCTGTCTTAAAAAAAAACTTCCAGGGCCACTCCTAGTTGTCCGTACCTTGCCTAAGGTGGCCCTGTACCTGCAGAGGAATGAGATAAAAAGGACTATACTCCCGGGCTTTTGCCAAAATCAACAGGCTTCCCTCTCTCACACACACACATTCTGCAGGTCCCTCTCATGTACCTTAAAAAAATCTATTTTGGATTTCTGGGTGAAACCTTCTTGAGCAAGTTTTTGGGATCCTAGAGGGCTGCAGCAGGTTGTGAGGATGCCGGCGGTGGAAGGATCCAGAGTGCACCGTTGGCCTCTATTTTTAAGTGATAGTGGTTGTCACACGGAGGCAGCATGAGCATTACTTTCGGAAGAAGAATTACTTCTCTTTGCTGTATTTATCAAATTGCAATTCTATTCTCTCTTCCGGGCTATGAAGCAAAGCATCAGTTTCAGTGATCCACTTCAGATGAGTCTAATTTCATTTTCTTTTTCTTTACTCCTTCCTTTAAAGAAAAAAAAAGAAGTGTCCTGGTTATCACATTTCAGGCCAATTTTTATTCAAGATAGTAATCAAAATGCAAATCACCTGACGCAGGTGATGTTTTGAGATGCATTCTCTTGCGAATGCAGTACCTAATGAAATAAAAAGCAAGGGAGTGCAGAGGAGTCCCACATTGGAAGCACAGGATTCCTAGGGCGAAGATGAATTAAAAACAGGAGATGCACTGACGCCGAGGAAAAAAACACAACCCTAAAGGATTTTCTCTGGTGGAGATCACCTGACAAGGCTGAATTCACAGAAAGTCTTATGTACCGGTCATAGGACCGACTCTAGCATTAAGCAAAGTGCGGGAACTGCCTTAAGCAGCTAATATTTGGTGTCATCAAAAAGCAACAAATCGTTAGTTATTTACTATGTTTTGACTGTATTTTTATTGTCAGGAAATGTAGAGAGGAACTTTGGAAAAGAGGAGAACTTAAGTTGTTCGTTAGACAAGGTCCTAGGCAAGGCCTGATTAGTCAAAGACTTCTACAGCAACAGCTTAGGACAGTGCTAAAAGTTGTGTGTGTTCTAGTTCTTTAGAGAACAGGAAATTATATAATGCCCCTGTCATGGGCAAAAAAGAGATAGAACTGTAACAAGGCTAAAATTGGAAAATATTGCCATTTTCCCCTCAGTGTATCGTGGAAAACAGGAACGCATTCATCTATTAGGCAAAGATATTTCATTGTTCACGGCATCATAGGTTGGAATAGACCACAAGGACAATCTAGCTTAGCTATGGGGAAAATATTTTTAAAATAATCGGGGAAAAAAAATGATTGAAAAGGTGTTTGTCAAGTGTTGACAAAACCTGTCCAGGAGAATCCTAGACTGATGATAATCTTCGCAGTTTGGAATGTCCTCTGTGCAAAACACATTTTCTGCGCAGAGTGTAATATTTATAGGCAGGAAAAGATGGTTTTCGTGCGTATGAACCACATGTGAATTTTGTGCCAAATATGTCCCAAACAGCAAGTAAGCTGCAAAAAATATATGGTTTTCAAAGACTGTCTTTCAATAGGAAGAAAATTGATAAAATCACTTGCTGGTTCCTTCAAGAAGAAAAGTAGTAAAGAATTGCATGCCTGATGTAGTCTAACACCCATCCAGTGCAAGAATCCACATCCAAACTGCTGTCTTAGGCCATGTCCGCACTAGACTATTATAGTGCTACTATTCCACTTGCAACATCCTATGGAATCCTGAGGTTTGCAGTTTTGGGATGGGTCAGGCAGTCCCTCCCTAAACTGCAAACCGCAGGATTCCATAGGATGTTGCAAGTGGAACAATAGCACTATAACAGTCTAGTGCAGAAATGGCCTTAGAGGTGGTCATCCAACTTCTATTTAAAAATCTCCAAGGAACAAGAATCCACCATCTCTCAATATGCAATAGGTCCTCCACTTTTGGGAGGGTTTGGGGCACAGAACCTTTTCAGAAGGTGGAAAAACCATGAATGACTCCCCTCTGCACTCCCCCTGCCATTCCCTTCTGGGGCTCACCCCTCCAGAGAAGGAAGGCATATGCACCTGAGCAAAAGTCAAGGGAATGGGAAGAGGAAATTACCAGGGAGGCACATGTGCACTTTGTAAATAATCAAATTTGTGAAGGTCAAACCTGCAAACGTGGAGGGAGGATTGTAGTTTCTTTCGCTGCCAAACGGTGCTTAACAATGAGGAGGTTCTTCCTAATGTTTAGCTAGAATCTACTATCTTGAAGTTTTAATTCATTGACTTGGGTTCTGACTTCTGGAACAGCGGGGGGGGAGTTCACCTCATCTTCAACATGATAGCCTTTCATATATTTATGGCTCTCATTCTTGAGCTTTCTCAGTAATCTGTTTTTGACAGTTCTTGCTGACCTTCCAAAATGATGAAAATGATACGTTAATGCAAACATGGACAGAAGATACCACGAAATATGTGCTATGGAAAACTTCCTTGGATCCTGGCTCCACAGGACTCCATTCATCACTCCCGTCCTTTGGTTTGCAAATATTGTTGATTGACTGTAACTTAATACCAAGTCCAACTACTAAGTAGATCTAAATACCCTAAGAGCACCTGATCGCTTCTGATCTTGGAAGCTAAGCAGGGTCAGCCCTGATTAGTACTTGGATGGAAGATGGCCAATGAATACCAGGTGCTATAAGCTATATTTCAGTGGAAGAAAATAGGAAAATTGCCTCTTGAGTTTTCCTTGGCTGAGAAAACCTTATGAAATTCATGGAGTCACCATAAGTCAACAGGTGACATGAAGGCACATACAAGCAAAGAGGTATTGCTGGAACAGTTGTTGGTGTTATGCCAGTCCTTACAACGTAAACTCCCCTATGGATGATTCTGAGTTTTATCCAGTATGCCATCCCATTCTTCTTGACGTTCCATCCACCAATCCATAACTTGTTATATCCCACCTTTCTCCCAGACTGGGACTTACGGTGGCTTACAGAAAGGCAGAAAATTACAATGGAAACGTTCTTTCAGCAGTGTTTCAACTGTGAGCAAACCAGAGGTTCCTTGTAAAAGAGCCATTGCCATGAAGAACTTATAATGTAAAATCAAACACACAGGAAACAAGACAAAGAGGCAGGAAGTGGAGATGGGGTAAACAGGAAAAATACCTGCATGGAAGCATGCAGGAATTGGGTTCTCAAGTGCTTCTTCACCTGGCAGCCTTTCTCTGAGATGATACTCCTTTAGTAGCTGTTGCATGAATCCTTCTCAAATTCCTATGCAGCTGCAAGGTCTCCTCTCTAGGGCCTTTCCACACTACACAATTAGAGTGCTATGATTCCATTGTAACTGCCGTGGCTGCATCCTATAGAATCCTGGCATTTGTAGTTTAAGGAGGGGTATTTAGAATTCTCAAGTGCCAACATGTGGAATGGTTTGAGTGTTGGACTACAACCCTTGAGACTAGAGATCAGTTCCCCACTTGGACATAGAAACCCACTGGGTGACCTTGGGTGCATCACATATTCTCAGCCCCTCAAAATCCATGATAGGTTCTCCTTAGGGTTTCCGTAAGTTAGAAATGACCTTGAAGTCACACAACAACAATTTACAATTCTCAGCCAGACAGCTGTAGTACTTCAGTGAACTACAAAGCCCAGGATACTATAGGTTGTTGCAATGGAATATAGTGTTGAATCATGTTGTAATTATATGGAGTGAAAAGACCTGCCAGTATTCTTTGGTACAGGTTGAGAAAACAAAACTCTTTGCTCAGATAGATTTCCTCCCAACTGAGCCTTAAGGCAAGGGTTTTCCAGGTTCTGAGCAAAGCTTCCCCTCCAACTAACTACAATTTTGACAGTCCCTTTCTGTCTTCTGCCAACTGACCCATCTGAGGGTGAAGATAAGTGGTTTTGGCACACATTAGCTGTGTTCTGCAGTTTCTGTTTGTAGGGCGCTGAACACGTTTTCTAACCACTTCTGCTGTCTCCTCAGCAGTGCGTCTGTCTTCACCCTACGTTCATTCATTCAGAACTTGTCAACAACCGGCTTTTTGCCCTGGATGTTCCTTTGAAGTTGGGTAGTCCTCACAAAGGTTCATTGCAAGAGGGGTGGGCTGACAGTGAAGTCTTCTGTGATGCATTATTACAACCCCTTTAACCTATCCATGTGTTTCAAATTTGCAAGCTAAGAGCATTTCTTCAGGACCACTGATCTGCTATGGAATAAGTGATGTGGCTTATATCAATCTGAGTGCACATCTTTCAGAATGCATGTAGAGGCTTGAAAGGTTAGGCCAAACATCAGTTTCAGTCAAGCATTACCAAAAGCCAAGTGGTTCACCAGACTAACTATAGACTTAAATCCTATTTCTAGTCCCAACAAAAGCAGAACCACTGAATCAGTTGGATTTCACTACATGTTGATTGCCCATTCAACAATGGAATGAATAGGTCTACTCTATTTGGAAGTAATCCAGCCTACAGTCTGTCTTTGGATGAACCATACTCTTCAGTTCTTCACTAACTTTCATAAAGTCTGACTTCTAATAGGAAGCTTTTCAAACTATCTGTTCATCTACCCAATATTATCTACCCTAACTGGCAGTGGGTCACCTGGTGCCTGGTCTCTTCTGGATTGGGATGGACAACTGAGTAGGAGTGAGGGGTCAGCCACTGTTATTTTCTTCTTTTCCATCCTACCTTCCTCTCTCTCTCTATCATTCTCTCTCTCTCTCTCTCTCTCTCTCTCTCTCTCTCACACACACACACACACACACACACACACACAGCAAACCCCATACCTCCATTTCCTCTGCAGTCTCTCTCAAAGTAGTAACCAAAAATCATTTTGAGAGGGACTCTATGAACATGAAGGTATTTGAGGGTTGGGTTCCTGGGGATGGAGGCTTTTTCTCATATTTTCATATGTTTGAAGGCCTTTCTGTGATGGGTTTTGGAAAAAAAAAACCCAAATTTTGCACGTTTGTTTTTTTAAAAAAGAATGGGGGTGGAAAGGATTTAGGGGGGACTAGTGGAAGACAGCCAACATGGTGATTTGAACATTGGACTACAACTCTGGAGACCAGAGTTTGATTTCCTGCTTGGCTATGGAAACCCACTGGGTGACCTTGGGCACATCACACACACTCAGCCCCAGAAAACTCCATGATAGGTTTGCTGTAGGGTTGCCGTAAATTGGAAACAACTTATGTAAGTTGTAACTTATGTAGGAGAAAATACAACCAGAACACGGTCTCAAAGCCTGAAAAACCCACAAGAACCAACTTATGTAAGGTCCTACACTTAGGCAGAAAAAAATGGAATGCACAAATATAGGCGGGGGACACATGGCTGGATAACAGTATGCGTGAAAGGGATCTAGTAGTCTTGGTGGACCACAAGCTGAATATGAGACAGCAGTGTGATGTGGCAGCCAAGAAAGCCAACATGATTCTTGGTTGCATCAATAGGAGTATGGTGTCTAGATAAAGGAAATGAATAGTACCACTCTATTCTGCTTTGGTCAGATCTTGTCTGGAATACTGTGTCCAGTTCTGGGCACCTCATTTCAAGAAGAATAGTGACAAGCTGGAACTTGTCCGGAGGAGGGCAACCAAAATGGTGAAGGATCTGGAAGTTATGCCCTATGAAGAGCAGTTAAAGGAGCTGGGGAAGTTTAGTCTGCAGAAGACAAGGTTAAGAGGGGACATGATAGCAATGTTTAAATATTTGAAAGGATGTCGTGTTGAGGAGGGAGTGGGCTTGTTTTCTGCTACTCCAGAGATTAGGACAAGGAGCAATGGATTCAAGCTGCAGGAAAGAAGATTCCACCTGAACCTCAGGAAGAATTCCAGGCAGTCAGAGCTATCTGGCAGTGGAATATGCTGCTGCCTGCATGGAATGTGGTGGAGTCTTCTTTGGAGATTTTAAAAGAGAGGCTGGATGGCCATCTGTTGGGAGGGCTTTTATGTGGGTTCCTGCATGGCAGAAGGGGGTTGGACTGGGTGGCCCCTGGGGTCTCTTCCAATTCTGTGATTCTATGATTCCATGAAGGCACACAACAACAACAGTGGAGGGGGTCGACACAAGTGGGATCCGGAGACAATAAGGAACCCACAGCTCACACTTGTGCCCCATTAGGGTTACCGGACTTAACACTGGAGGTGGCTCTTGTAACTTTAATGGTTTGGTAGGAAAGGGAATTTTAGCAGGTTTTGCTTTCCAGCTGCTTGCTGAAATCTCCTCTTCCGTTCAACCGTTAAAGGTACGAGAGCCACCTTCAGTTTCCGATGTGGCAACCCTATGCCCCACCCTCATTGTAGATCAAATTGCCTACATCCACGGCACGTACTCTACCGTTGAGCCATGACTCTCTTTTGCTTTGGCCTGGCTTCTGTTGCCTAGAGTTAAGAGTTAATCTTCTGTAGGGGCGGCAATTTTCATATTTTTTTCGAGGTTTGCTTCTGACATTTCATCTGGCTACTTCCGTAGCGAGTTCTTAACGTGCCACCATCTGGACGTTCGTTCTGGAGGGTGTGAGTTATCTTTCGTAATAGGCCCAAAGTAAATTAGAAACAAAAGTGGGCTCTTAAGATACAACGCGAGCAGCCCCATGGAGGACTAATGGTGAGCCGAAGGGCGGATGGTGGGTCCTTTGAAGCCATCTGACAAATTTGCAACAGCTTCCCAGGAGGAGGCTGCTGTTCCTCCGCGGTTTGTGTGACCTTGGGAAGCCCAGCTAGGTGGCAACCAAGCACACAGGGGCACCCCCTCTGCCTCCGCAGAGGAAGCAAAATAAAAATATTGGAAGCATTGACTCCCTCCGAAGGCAGTCAGCAGCGCTTTGGTCTTTGACCTTTGAAGCCGCCTTGGGTAGTCAATAAAATCTGGCGGTTGGGCCAGCCGCTGGTTTTGAGCTGGGAGTAGTTTAACCCTGAGCCAAGAGCCAAGTAACCAAGGCAACAGGAAGTGGGCCTCTGCCTCCGGGAACCCCGATCCATAAATCAGGGGTCCCTAATGCAAACACTGTGTGCAGGTAGAGGTTTGGAGAGGATAAGTGGTTTGGGACGGATTGCCTTTGAAAAATGGATAGCTGCCCCCTTGATATGGGGAAGCCCACTTTCACAGAGGCCTGGGTTGGTTGGGGGGGGATTTGAGGGTTTTGGGGAGGGGGGTTATCCGTAGAGGTCGAGGGGTTACAGCTGCTAGTTTTCATAGAGCTTTTTATACAGGATCTTCTGCTTAATTATCAACAGATGTTGAATGCAGGAGGTGGTTAGCATTATTATATTCTACATATACATTCTTTCTCTCTCTGTCTCTCCCTCTCATGCGCGCACACACGCACACACGCTGCAGTTGTTCCCATCTTTGAAATGTTTGGCATGGCTCTAATTTGCTACACATTTTTACTGTAGATGACACCATCTCATGTGGTTTGCACATTCTGCTTTGTTATCTGAAATCTGTACAAGAAAGCTGCTCGTCTCAAATCTCTTAACCGTGAGGTCTCAGACCCTGCAGGGCAAAATAATGCTCCAAAAATGCAAGAGGCGATGTGCAGGCATCCTGTAGCAGGGACTTTCAGCTTTGCTTGCCCAAGAGGACTCCTGCTTAACTCCAGCTTTCACCTGAGGACCTGTTCTCTTCCTCTCCACGTGCATTTGCCTTCCTGTTTATCCCAGGCAGCCCATCCCGGAATTTAACCCCACTCACTAATGGACCGTCATGACTTTGGGAATGTAATGTACCACTGGAAGGCAGCCATTTTAGACTTCCCCAGCCCAACTTTTTTTAAAAAAAAATCTTCTCAGCGCCTCCACTTTTTCCATGACAGTCCACAGGAAAGAATAACAGAGAACTAAATGAAAAATGTTGTCAGTCCCCTTGCTGGGACCACTTTAGGTCAGTGTGCGGTCCAGTGACCTAGATGTCCATACCTTTGGCTTCAGGCAAGGAATGTTAGCGCTCTGGTACTAGCCAGCTAACCATTCTCTTTGTGGTGTTACCTTTCTCTCGGCTAGACTTGGATACCAGAAATGAGCCTGACTGTAAGAGAGGCACCTGGTAAAAGGGCATACCATCACAATTAATCCTGTGGCACCTCACTTTTTCAGCTGCTTTTAAAGTGCCCCAGTTTAAATCCCTCCTCCTCCCACGTTCCCCTTTAGTCTTCAGCTGACTTCATTCACTGCAAACTTTGTTCAAAGGGCAAAAGTATTTTGCATCCAATTAACTCAGAAGGCAAGGAGAAGAATCATAGAGTGACAGAGTTGGAAGACACCCCAGGGGCCATCGAGTCCAACCCCCTCCTGCCATGCAAGAACATCCGTCAAAGCCCTCCCAACAGATGGCCATCCAGTATCTGTTTAAAAATCACCAAAGAAGGAGGAGACTCCACCACACTCCGAGGCGGTGGCGTATTCCCCTGCCGGACAGCTCTGACCGTGGGGACAGAATCTGGCCCTTCCCAGTAGGCTCAGGCAAAAGCAAACTTGTGCAGCCTCTCCTAGCTTGTCTGTTCTTCCTCATTAATAATTTTTGTCATCTTGACCACAGCCTGATGTTGATTGGCCACATATGTCCTGGTTTTCATCTGTGGAACGTGGAAGGGTGTGAGAAACCCAAATTCTCTATTTCGCAAATACACATGCACACACTGATGGATTTCACAGATCCAGCAACTTTTCACATTATAGATGTGCCTCAGTTAACAAAGCCTCCGACAAAGAAGCTCCTTTCTACAAAGTCTTTTTATGGGAGCCCAGTCCAGCCCCCTCTCGCCCGGCTTTTCCTGTCTTGTGCCCAGCTGAAATTTTTGGTGGTGAAGGAGAGCTGGAGAAAGACAGACTTTCAGTGTTGAGTTGCAGCAACCATTTCTGCAGTAAACAGTGCAATAAAGCTTGACCTGGGAAAGAATGGGATTCTACTCTAAGTGACCTTACTATAGCTCTGTGTGCTTACATGCAAATAAAGAGCTGCCTCCAGGATCACTTGCTGAGCATGTGTGAGGAGCAAAACAGAAAGAAAAGGGGAGAGAAGATTAGCCTGCCTCACCAGCTATCCTGGCATATTGAGAAAGCATAGATCTGTACATTTTGCCACCAAAGTGGAAAGCATAAGAAAGGTGGAAGTTGTGGAAGGAAAGAAAAAAATCTCATTTTTTTTCCTGTTGTGGAGGTTTCACATCTTGAATTTGAACTGTGAGGTTCATTCTTAGCTTCTCTCTTGACCTTACAAGCCATGCATAGTAAGGGAGGCAGTTTTTGACAATCAAAAGTTAGTGTCTTTCTCTGATCAACAATGAAACACATCTGGGTTGGTCACACATCTGAGGTGGTCACTTGGTTTGTTGAGCAAGAATGTGTGCAGGTCAGAATGTAGCTGATAAAAGAAGGAACCTGTGGATTCTGGTTTCCATCCTCAGTCAAGAAGCACATCATCATAACTTCTCAGGCTAACGTATTTCATATGATTGTGTGTCAGGACAAAATAAAGTAGCATAAATGTGAAGCACCTTGACTCCTTAGGATGAATATGGGCCGTGGGCCACATGTCGCACCCCACTCCTATTTTGTGGCTTCAGAGCTTGGGCAATGCCCCCATATTCCTCTATTGTTAATTTACTTTGGGGTGGAAAAATTGCCCGTGAAATATCTCAAAGGCCTCCTGGAAAGGTTGTAAGCTTTAAAAGGTAACCTCTCTCCCAATAAATTAGGGATGGGACAAATCCAGAATTTTCCGAATCCCTGGAAGGTTCTGGGAATCCATGAATCTCACGAATCACGAATCTTTCGAATCCTTTTTTTAAAAAGGGGTTTAAAAAGCAAGGGAAAGAAGGATAATCTTGGGCAGGATACACTCTCTCAGCCTTAGCAAAAGCCTAGGCAAAGGCAAACGTCCCTCTGAAGAAATCTGGCCAAGAAAATTGTCCTGGTTTTGCCTCAGGATCTCCCCAGATTGAAAATGACATGAAGGCCCTTTCTACACAGGCAGGAAAATGTGGATTAATCCCACCTTTTCCTGCCTGTGTAAAGAGGACCACATACTACAGTAGAGAGATAATCCAGGTCAAAACTGGCTTTTCTTTGCATGGCTCCCTCTGGCATCGTGGGGTTTGTAGTTTGATGATGCCCCAGCACGCTTTGGCGGAGAAGGCTGTGACCTCTTGTAAGACTCCAAACCCCAGAATTGTGTCTGAAAGAGGTTTGCAAGGGAGCTCTGCAAAGGAATGTTTCAGCTGTCCTTGAAATCTCAAGCCTGTAGCTTCCAGTCAAGTACTGAACTTCAATATGAAATGTTCAATTTAAATATCTTAGAATACAAGCCCAGATGTAATTTGTGAAATTGTTAGCAAAGACCATTATTACTCCAAGGAAAGCCTCATCTACTTACTATCTTCCCTTGTATGTATGGGTCTCCCTGGTTTTCAGGCATCCCGGTCTCCCTGGTGTTCAGGCGTCCCGGTCTCCAACAATCTATTTAGTTGGCAGATTTGAAAGATTCAGTTTGCCTATTTTGGCACAGAGATTCAGATTCAGGAATCTCAAATCCTTACCCAGGATTCGACGATTCGTGGGTTCGGTTGGCTCATTCCTACAATAAATAAATAAATAGACAAATAAACCAACAAACAAGCCTTGCTTTTCCTGCATGACATGGAGTTGAACTAGATGGCCTTTCTGCCCCCTTGCAACTCTGAAAGAGCCAAAAACCGTCCAATAAACCCTTAGAAGTGCAAACCATAAGTGACTTCCAGTACACACTTCCAGTGCACATTCTAAGTCACATTTTGACATCATTTGCAGCTGAAAATGCAGTACTGTGGCCATGTGGGAGTGAAAGCCCTATCTACGTTTGTCCATCAGTGTTCTTGGAAAAATGGTGGAGAACAAGTGGAATAATGCAGGGAAGGACTTCTGTGAAGTTTCACAGAATCAGGTGCAAAACCCATGCAAGAGACTATCGAGTGGGTAGGACTGGATTAACCAGTTCCAGTTCCAGTGCTGGTGCTGGGAGAAGCTATCTCGCCTGCAATCTTGGACTGATAATGTGTGGAAGATTTTGGTGTAGGGTAAAGTGATTGGACCATAATGAGACTCCTGCCTGTCCAAGTGCTTGTAATTGTGCGATAAGATACAAGAGCGCATGGAGGCACATGGAAAAACTGCCCCAAATAGAGATGTGATTATAATCTTTCCTCATATTGTTTTAAAAATAGACTTGTGAGGCAATAATGCATTGGCTAGGAATCAATGTTTACACTATGTCCTCAGGCAAAAAATGACTGAAACCCAATAAAAAAAATCATAATCCTCTCTAGCATCAGAACTCCGTTATTAGAAGCACATTTACAAGTGAGGAATGCTTAGGTGCTCGTTTTCCTTTGAAGCACAGCAAGGCCTTTATAGTACATTTCTGATTAGCCTGTGTTCCCCAACCGGTAATTGTCATAATTTCTTCTTTCATTCTACAGGAATTACCGGTTCCCACCTCAAAGCAGACCAGAATTCACTTCACAATAAAAACGAGGGTTCTACTTCTGCTGTGATGACCCGTCGGAAACCAGCAGCTCTTGATGGCATTGCAATGTCCTCAGCCCCCATGTTATCTCTCTTACCTTCATCAACCACAGCACCATCAGAAGCAGGTAAGCACGTTCAAATAGCTCAGGGTTTCCAACATGGTGGGCAGCAGCGGCACCTGTAGTGGGCTTTGAATGATTCAGGCACTCTTCTTGAGCAATCTAACAACCTTTGGAGGCATCTACCACTTTGCATCCATCCCATCAGGGAAATCAGCAATGGCTGAGATATAGCACTGAGGTTGGGTAGCATAAATATGCCTTAATTGTGCTCTGCAACCCTTGTGTTGAATAGCAGCGTTGCGTGACTGAACCGGGACGCCAAATATGCTGCTGAATGCACAACTAAATGTGCTTGTGCCTCCATGTGCAATCTGCATGCACGCTCAATATGCATGTACGTTTATGTGCAGTGCACATCTGCATGCATAATGGGACCCACACACTCAAACTCTATTGCCACAACCTTGAACTGAATCCTGATGTTCCTCATCAGTTTCCAACTTCTTCCACAGACGAACATGCATATGCACAGAACACCAGTAGGATTCTGCCAAGAGTCTTTTGGCACCTTAGCAACAAACAAGATTTATTTGGTATAAGCATGGCCACTTCTTCATATGCATGGCCTTAGTAGATCAAAATGTATGTACACACAGGGGCCGATGGGAAAATAGAGATATGAAATGTAATGGAGATGCAAAACATACCAGAATGATGGTTTAATGGTGGTCATTAAGGGCTGCTTATCAGTCATTGGGAGGTGGAAAGTACAGTCCTTAAAGATCATTGATGTGTGACAACTACATATATACGATTGCATTGCTCAGCCGCAATCCTAAATTCACTCCTTGGGGAACTGTCATCCCAACACACTGAAACAGACTCCAGAGTCAACAGGCAAACAGTTGCACACTTCACATTGCCTCTGTAAATCATTTGTGGGTCCTCAACATTCATTTAGCTTGTGGCTGTTGGGTTGTTGTTGGCCAGTGAGTGTTTTCTTTAAAACAGAAAAGTGGAAGAGAAATACTTTGGAAAGGAGTGAACAGATGGCAGCAAGAGGACCAGGACAGAGTTGCTTGAGAGAGCAACTGAGAATTCTGTGTATCTCAAGTGAGTTTGCAAGGCTTCTAATCTCAGTGAAGATGGGCCACCGCTCATTCATTTAAGCACACTACCATTCATTCTCATTCTACTGGACTTACTCCTAGGTTAGTGTTAACAGGATTGTTAACTCATACTAAAGAACTGCTTACTCAGACTTAAGAGCTAATTTAAGGACAGTGAATTTTCCTTAGAACTGAGCAGGGGGAAAGCGTTCATATGTTTCATTCTAAGTCAGAAAACAAATACATGTCTCTGCTCAGCTCATGTCAAGTTAAAGTGCTGGTCTGTCCTTTGCCCAGATGTTAATTTATTGAAAATTCAAGCTGTGTTAATGAGATAGGAAATGATGTTGAAGGTCTTCTCCAACAGACTCATAATGCTTTGGACGGGGCCAGTTAAGAAAAAATAAACACTTCAGCCTTTGATGCATACCCCTTTTCCTGCCCTAGCCAACCGCTGTGCTCTACAACAGGGTGGGCAACTGTGGCAGGTCCACTAAGACCCTCCGGGGCAAAACAGACTGCAAAAAATGGCAGCAGGGACAGAAGAGGGCTGGGTATGTTTAGTCTTGTAGAAGAGAAGGTTAAGAGGGGACACGATAGCCATGGTTAAATATTTGAAGGGATATCATGTTAAGGAGGGAGCGGGCTTGTTTTCTGCTGCTCCAGAGACTAGGACAAGGAGCAATGGATTCAAACTGCAGGAAAGGAGATCCCACCTGAACCTCAGGAAGAACTTCCAGGCAGTCAGAGCTGTCAGACAGTGGAATTTGCTGCTGCATCAATGGAGTGTGGTGGAGTCATAGAATAATAGAATCGTAGCATTGGAAGAGATCCCAGGGGCCATCCAGTGCAATCCCCCGCCCCCTGCTGGAGCACCAATCAAAGCACTCACGACAGATGGCCATCCAGCCTCTGCTTAAAAACCTCCAAAGAAGGAGACTCTACCACACTCTGAGGCAGCATATTCCACTGCCGGACAGAAGAAGAAGGAGTCTCCTCCTTCTTTGGAGGCTTTTAAGCAGAGGCTGGATGGCCATCTGTTGGTAGTGCTTTGATGTGGGGGTTGGACTGGAAGGCCCCTGTGGTGTCTTCCAGCTCTGCGATTCTATGATTCTATTTTAAGTGGCTGGAAGCCCACTCCTGGTTTTGAAAAATGGGATTTCCTTTATGTGAAACAGAGGGGCTTTGAGCAGTTTAAAAGGTGAATGGCCACTTCTGGATGTTTCCAGGAAGGACAGTTCACCTACTGTTATGCTCATAGAAATAAGTACAAAAATAGCCTTGGGGTGGGGCTCCATGGGATCTCAGGACCACTTTTTGTTCACTTCCTGCCTACAACATGGAAGGCACGAGTTGAAGCATTCACACCACCACTTTACCAGGCTAAATTGAGCTTATGCGTTGCCATGGCCATTTGGTCATGTGAACCAGTTTCTGGACCAGCTGTGCATAGGACAGGGGATAATTTTTGCCTTGGTGCCCCAGAAGTGATCTTTTTTGGCTGTTTCTCAGCCATTTGGAGATGTTTGCAGAGGTTTGGGGGTTCTGAAGAGGTAAGTTTTGGGGGCTTTTGGCCCTACTTTCAGGCCAAAAATTAAAAAAAATCACCCTCAGAAATTCATACCTGGTGAGACTGCTACTAGGAGATGAAAACAATTTCTAATTTTTGGTCTCCTACTAATTTTAATTCATTAATTCAACCAGTCTACTAAGGTAATTTTAATGACATGTTTACAGGCTGATGATATAAATGGTTCTTCTTCTATGACTGCCTTTATCATAAATAACTCTGAAATATTTTCTATTATTCTATTTGGTATGCAGTTTCCCATCTTTCCCCCATTATTCATAATCCGCGGACCCGGCAAATCTTCCCTTAGTCGACATTAATCATATTTCAGCCGTTATTTTTGCAGAGCCGTGTGCCGATTCCAGTTGGTTCTGAACTTAATCATCTCCATTTCCTTCCACCTCGCAGCCAGCTCGCCACTCAAGAAACGATTCAAGCGCTGTGAAATCGAAGCGATCCAGTGCGAGGTGCGGAAGATGTGTAACTACACCAAGATTCTCTCCACCAAGAAGAACCTGGATCACGTGAACAAAATCCTGAAAGCCAAGCGGCTGCAGAGACAATCAAAGACAGGCAATAACTTTGTCAAGAAGAGGCGAGGGCGTCCCCGGAAGCAGCCCCTCTCTTTTGACGAAGACTCCAGAGACCAAATGCCCGTTTTGGAAAAATGTGTTGACCTGCCTTGCAAACGAGGTCAAAGATTCGTGCTGAACCCTTTAATTTTGGAACAAGCAGCCAATCAAGATACGATTTCGGCCACCATTGAGGCCGTCGTACACATGGCCCGCGAGACCCAGCCGCTGCCGCCCTTGCCCCCTCCTCCGCCGCCGCCCCCTCCTTCACGGACAGCACGTGTCGGAAAAAGGAAAAACAAGTTGCAACAGTGTCTGGAGGAAGAGGAGGACGAAGTGAAGGTGAAAAGGCACCGGAAAACCAGGGGGAGTGATGGTGAAACCCTGCCGTAATAACAGACACGGCCAATCAGGGGACGGTATTGGATGGTGAGTGTCCTGGGACCAGTGGAACGGAGGTCTGGGTTGGGCCCCTCCACTCAACATCTTCTACGTCTACAGCATTGGACCTGCTCTGTATTTCAGTAGCACAGCAACCCTTAAGAAATCAGATAGGAAAGACCAGTAATAACAATGTTTTTGCAGGAGGGGTTCAGAGCAAAGATTTTCCAGCCTCGCGAGTCTGTCTGTTTTATGGAGTTTCTGTTAACAACAGCACCAAAAGTGGTGGTCTTTGTGCACCAGGAAGGAAGGAGGTTCACTCAAAGACAACAGGGCTTCATGCATGGCAGGACTAGCGTTGTCCCTACCGGGATTGCCAGCCTCCTTCCAAACAGAGGCCTCTGAAGCTTTCTAATAGATGCATGGCAAAAGAAAACTTATCACCAGCAGCTTTTTCAGTCACTGCTGTTGACCTGAAGGGAAAACATTGCACTTATCAGATTTCTCTTTGCCATACAGCTGTTGAGGCAAGAAGGGTCCCTGCAAGGAACAAAGTTGGTAACCCTTGGAAGCAGAAGTTACTTCTGCCCCCCCCCCTCCAAAGAAAGACCATCAACTGTCCTCTTGGTTTTAATCTGCTTTGCAAAATATTTCTCTCTTATTTTGCCGGGATTGGGGTATTGTTTTTTTGTTTTGCTTTTTGTTTTTTTGAGAACCTCTGGCCAGGCTTAGGGTAGCTAACTGAATCCTAAATGATCTGAATGTTATGGGTTTTTCCTTCCCTGCTCTTCAGAAATTTGCCCAATGTGAGTAGTGAGTGATCCAGATAGGAAGAGTGGAGCTTCCCCCAACCAAACCCATCCCACCATAGACCAAGCAAATCTCTGATGGCCATCCCGGAATACAGTGAAAGAATTTAGCATTTCACCTAAGAACAGATGCCAGCTTTTCACTAACAAGGTTCTTCCATCCAGTAACTGGCCGGTCCCATTGGTGGTGGAAGCAGTGGTTCACTGATGACCCAACTGATTTGGGGAGCAGGCGAGGTTTTGGAACGTACCGGCAAAGAACAGCTGGAAGGTTGGGCTCTTGCTAGGCTTCAGAAGCAAGGGCTCCAGAAGGTGTCTGTGTCTGTCAGATCTTCGTTACTGCTTGCACGTAAGTTGGGAACAAACCTTTCCATGTGTTTGCATCCAAGCAGTGTAGCAATGCATTGACTTGGTTTTTCTAAAATACATATATATATATATATACACACACATATACATTACAAAAAAAATAAAACAGCAAAAGTATTTCAAAAATCATTCACCCAGAAATTAAGAGCAAAAGAGGAAATATTTCTTAACAGGCATTTTCTAAATTAAAATATAAAAGGATTAAGTGGTCTTATCTTAAAAAGATGATGATAATAATGATCTCAATGTTCAAAGGGTGCCACCACTGCAATTGTACTAATACCACTTTGGACACCTTTTTTCTTCCCCAAGTTGTGGTTGCCTTAAAGAAAAATATTTTGGCTTTTTTTTCTTTTTGTACATATTGTAATTATAATGAAAAAGGGGGAAAAGACCAGTCTGCATGGACACAAACAGTGTGATAAATTGTCTCTCTAAATGGTCAGTTTCACTTGTCCAGTTCAAACTCGGAAGTGTACTTTTATTTACCAATATTTTAAAAAAGTTTGGATATATATCTATATCTGAAGCAATTTTGCATAGCAAAATAAATAAATAATTATTGTTATTTTGTTTGAAGCCCAACTGTCCAGACTAAACAAACATATTGAAGGCAAGTACTGTTTCACTGCAGTAGTTATGCTTCCTTTAAAAGAAAGAAAGAAAGAAAGAAAGAAAGCAAGAAAGAAAAGGAAAGTCAGTTCATGTTTTTAAAAAAGAAAATTTAAAACTTGTAGATGAGCACTTCCTTTCTTTTTCTTGTAAATTTCATCATGGTAGGGAGTTGCACAGTGGTAGCACAGTTTCTGCTTCTGAGCACATACTGGAGACATGAGGAGGATGTGATTCAATAACACACAAAGGAAATGTTTAAAAGAATAGATATGAGGGATATTTGAGAAAAATTATAATCTGCAGAACCTTTTTTTTTGTGGGGGGGGGGCGGGAGGAAAGCCCTAACCTTTCCACACGACCACCACCACACTCTGTGAATCTCGTTTGTTCTTTATTTCCAAATTATCACGAAAGCAGTTTCCCATTTTCCCCGTTATGTGTTCCAGTGTGAGCAGTTGCCATGGTGCCAGAGACTGTCTCCTCTAAGTGTCAAAAAAGGCTTGGTAGCTGTGTAATGTAGTATTCTACAAAAAAACACTGAATAGCAGAGGGCAGCTCCTTCCCTGTGGTGCTTCGTGTTTGGAAATCTTATGTTTTGGTCTACAGTTCCCAACTATCCCTAGCCAGCATGCTGGCTGGGAAGTTCTGGAAATTGTAGCCCAAAGAAGTAATGTTTCCAAGCTCTGGGTCTTCTCTTTTGCTCACAGTGAACAGTGTAGATATGCCAGGAACATTTATCATATTAAGCACCATGTTAGACACACAGTGTACCTTCCGGATCTGCATCCTCCAGGTTTGCAGTTTTGAGCAACCGTGGGGTATTGCATCCTAAACGTAAAATGGTAGTGACGGATGTGCTGGATGGATGTGATGGATGTGCTGAAGCATCTGTGCACACGTTGCCATCATTTAAGAATATGAGATGTCATCATTCACATTTCCTACTATTCTTGGATCCATATCCTCAAAGAAACCCCCAAGTCAATCAGTAAAAGAATCCTATAGCATCACAAAAGCTAGGATATTGGTTCCACAATGCCCATTTCTATAGATCCATGAAGTGTTATTCAAAGTCTCAGGTGTATGTGCAGTGTGCTTGATTGATGGTGGCAGGTAGTCAATGGCAGAAAATGAAATGCAGGAAGCACTGATAGTGGCATATGCAGAGACATTGGGCTGTCTCCAAGGAATTTCCAAAGATGCAGAATCCACAATTGTCCCTCCTTTCTGCATGTCCCTGAAGACCTTGAAAACCTGCTGTATGAGACTTGAAATCCCTCTGGAGCATTTGCAAAACTGGAAGGGGCAAGTAGGTTGGAGACGCTAATGCTACCATGAGCATTGTGCTGGATACAGGTCATTTTATGTATACCTGAAGTTTTGAATCACACTTCATGCATCTGATAAAGTGGGCTACCATGGACGGAAGCTCATGCTATAAGAAATGTGTTTGTCTCTAAGATGCCATGGGATTTTGTAGTTTTGGCTGCAGTGGACTCACAGCTACCCTCTTTGGAAATCAAAACGTGAGAGGTGTTCAGGATTTCTGCTTCCCGAGTTGCACCTCTAAGCTTCCATCCATTTTCAGCTACGTAGGACCTGGTTCAAGCATTGCTTCTGTGGTGGGGGAACCGTACTGGGGTAATCTGCTCTCGCACTGCTGTGGTATGCAATGTGATGCAGTAGTAATATGAAAACTGCAGAATAGGACTTAAGAAATCAGTCTGCTGGTTCCATCTCTCATGGATTTTGGAAAGCCTGATCTAAGTCTAGCATTCAGCAGTGAAGACAATGATGATTTCCAGTTGTTCTGGCATGACTTAAGCCTCCGTTGCCCGCACAGTTCCCTTTTGGTCAACTCTTGAGCAAAATCCATCATGAGCAAAAGTGTGCTTGAAAGACAATGAGCATTTTACCAAACTTTGGATTTTTCCCCCTCTCTCAAGAGATGTGTATGCTTTGAAAAGGAAGTGCCTTGTGTAGTATGAGAACAGGAGGACAGGTATGGGTCTCCCCTTTGGAAGATGCCAGTGTATGCAGCAACTCACCAGTGCTGCCTGCCAGACAACAATAGACAAATCAGATGTTCCTCACCCAACCTGTGGCGTCTTACCTTATGGCCAGCATGCACAAGTTGTAGCCCTCCAAGCCAAAGGCAGCTTGTCAACCATGTACAGAAAGGACCTGGCAGAGACAGCAAAAGTGGCAGCTTTATCTGTTCCTAGCTGAAGAAGGCCACTGTCCCACCCATAGCCAGTGGCTACTCTCTGCCTTGATGGCTCACAGATTGTGGGATATCTGTTTTATAGCCAAGATTGGTGCTGAGCCATTGAACATCTATCAACTCAAATGATTCTTTGATCCTCACATTACAAGGCACTTGCTTTTTTCAATGCAAATATAAATCCTCATAAAGGAAAAACGTTGACAACACTGAGTGCTTTGACATCAGAAAGCACTTGAGATATGGTGAATGTATTCTCATTAATCCAGTCACTGAGGATTTTTTTTCCAGTGCAAATTTCTTACGACTGAGTTACCTTTGATACCTTAAAATACACAGGCACTCAAACTCACACCGTTAAATAGCTGAGGTGCCCACCTGACAGCTGTTTCTCTGCGCTTCTTCCTTTTCACACTGCCATGACCATTCTGTACAACTTACCTGCAGATAATTTTTAAAAAATGGAAAAAACAAGATCTGGCTCAGTAGCTATTTTTGCATATCCTTTTTAAAAGGTGCATTTCTCTAAGCATTTTTCAAGTCATACTAATTGTTTGCATATATCCACACACTAACTACAGTGGGCCTTTTGAAGTATATGTTTTTTGTTTTTTGTTTTTTGCACAAAACATCCCAAGTCCAGAAATGTGCTTATATCTCAGTAGAAAGTATATCTGGTCCATTTTGATTTTTGTTTGGTATGGACCTGGGAAATTGAGAAATAAAGAAATGGCTAACACATTTGTTTCACAGATATACCCAGTGTAGACCACTTCATGTCTTATTTTTCATTAGCAATTTCTGTAGTTAAGTTTCAGTCATTATTTTATCCCCCTGTATATGTATGTGCCTTCAAGTCACCTGTTGACTTATGGCAACTCCATGAATTTTATAGGGTTTTCTTAGGCAAGGAATACTAGAGGTGGTTTTGCCAGTTCTTCCCTCTGAAATATTGGCGTTTTCTGCATGACGATGCTGTCTTGTGTCATCCCGTCATAATCCTGGCCGAGCCTCTGCTGGGATCTGAGTGTGTTCCCAATGCTCCTCTCCATGACCGGCTGCCTGCAGAAGGGAGCATGAGGGACATAGTCCGTCCTTCCGGACTGCAGCCAGCCTTCTTCCCATGCTGCAGTGAGGGAGGAAGTGTGTAGATTGCGCTTGCGGCCCTTCTGCATGGCTGGCTGCGGCAGAAACCTTGTGCGATCGGGGGTCGTTGACGGAGTTTCTCAGTCAATGATACAGTCTATGATCGTGCCGGCTGGTGGCGCAAGAAGGGCGCGACCACGATGACATCGTGCAGAAGTATCATTGCAGTCCCGCTCCTCTTGCATCCCAATGCCAGGACGCCATCGTCATGTGGAAAGGGCCTTAGCCTACATCACCTGGTATTCATTGGGAATCTCCTATCCAAGAATCAGAGCTGACTCTGATTAGCCTCCAAGATCAGAGGGGATCTGGTCACTATACCCATAGAAATGTAGACATGTATACTACAGAGAGAAGGATATGGTGGTTCTTGCCAGGTATAAACAAAGAGTCAGGGATTTGCTATTGTAAAATGTGTGAACCCTCCAGAATGTCTTCTAGAGACATTACCTGCCTGAGACTGAGCGTTACTTTCAGTCTCCTGATGTAAGCTCATAAAACAACACTAAAGCTGAAATTCTGAACACATTTAATTGGGGGGGAGGGGGGACATTGAATGCAGTGGGACTCAGCCTCTGCATAAATATGCATAGGATTGTACTGCAAAGGGCTGACACAACCTTTGAGTCATTCCTCATAGCAGATCCTGGGCCAGTATACACACCTGGTCACTCTGTCACAAAAACAGCTTCTACAAACAGGAGGTGGTCCTGCTCCCTTCCGTGGGTGCTGTTATCTACTTTAAGTTGACATCAAGCTATGGCAACCCTATCATTGCTTGGCAAGGTTTATTCAGAGGAGATTTGCCATTATCTTCCCCCAAAGCTGAGATAGGGTAACCTGTCTGAGGTCACCATTGGGTTTCTGTGCCCTGAGCAGGAATTCAGACCCAAATTTCCTGGAATCCTACTCCAGTACGGAATTTTGACTCCTTCCCTTGTAGACCCCTCAAATATCCATAAAAGCATAAAAAGCTGCTCTGGAGAGCTGGTAAACCTTTTGAAGGAGAGTTGTGGGGCTGACAGTGACTGTAAGGGGAGGAAGGGGCGCCAAAAGCCCCAACACTGCCATAAGCATCAGGTTAAGGCTGCGGATGGATGCTGCTGCTTCATGACTGAGCTGCAGACCTTCACCAGATCTAACAGACAATCTTGTGGCCCCTGAAGGACGAGCCCCAGAGGCCCCAAACACCATGACTGCCCGTGCAAAACGGCCTTTCAGAACTCTGGGTTTTTTCCAGAGTTTGAAAACAAGACATTGGAAGTGAGTGTACGTGAGCTATGGTGATCATGTGCTGTGGTTGTCAGAGGACTAAACTGGGAAGCAAAATGCAGCAAAAGAGCTGAAAATGGATATTCTGCTATGACACATATCCTATCAGTGTGTTAAAAGAAAGCCACGAGTGGAATAATAACAGTACTGAGAGGTGATCAAGGGTTAAATTGCCAGGTTCAAGGCTATACAATGCTACACATTATTTGAGTAGTAAGTTTTTTTAAAAAAAGAAGAAGAAGAAGAAGAACCCCACCCCTCCATTTCCCTGAAAATTTGGTTTATAGAAACATTGAAAATCCCAAAATAGATTTGCCAGAATGTCATGAATGTAAAAACATAGGGCCTTTCCACATTACACTGTTGTAGTGCTATGATCCCCTTCTCAACCTCCTGTGGAATTCTGACTTTTGTAGTTTCCTGAGGCCAAAGAGCTCTCTGGCTGAGAATTCTAAAGGCTCCTTCCCTAAACTGCAAATCCCAGGACTCCATAAGATGTTGAAAGTGGAATAATAACAGCACTATAACAGTGTAGTGCAGAAAGACCCACAGGTATACATATATCCACAGGAATAAGATCATATGGAGGTGGCGGGTATTTGGCCCTAATGCATGTTGATATCCAAGGACTCATCCAGTCAGCTCAGACTCAAAGGTATTGCAGTGGAATCCATCCCGTTGCAGTGGATGGACTTTGCTATGGAGACACCGGATGTGGTCGAGCCATTGAGAATCAAAAGGGCACAAGGAAGTTTCCATGTGGCTGATGCAGACAGAGCAAATGCTAACTTACTGTATAGTCCTTCTGTATGAAGTTTCTTTTGGGGAGCGAAGGGAAGGGATGGGAGGACCCATTACTGATCAGTCTCAGTGAGATGCTTGGTTGTGTGTGCAAACTGAAAAGTCAAAACGTTGAAGCTTCAGTGTCAATAATGCAACAGAAGGTGGAAGTATGAATTTTGCTCTAGGAATGATGAGAATAAAGATGCTCTGAAGTCCATACCCTCTATCCTCTCTGAATTTTTCCCCCCAAATAAGTTGGGGTGAAGTCAAACATCATGTAGTTCTTTGTATCCTGGTGAGCACACGTTCTTCTTTCTGTTTCTCCGTGGGAACTGGAACAAGATCTATGTCTAACGATGCTTTCTGTTCAGATATATTCCCCCGACCCAATCTGCCCACTTAGATACAAAGGTGCAACAATTCTTGATTTACGCCTCAGTTCTAAACATGTGCAGGAGCATACCTTGCTGGAAACCTTGGCCCAAAACGTTATTGTTTGAAAATTTAATGACACTATTGGATTTGCTCCGTTCAAACCATTAAGTTGCTAGCACAGCAAAATCTTAGGACTGGGTTGTTAATCAGAAGCACATTTCAAGCAACGAAATTTATTGGAGATCTTCATAAAATGCCTGCCTACTAAGTAATAAAACAAGCAATCATTTACAGGCTTGTTTCCCCCTCCCCTTCAGTTGGAGAAAAAGAAATTAAATTAAAGGAAAGGAGATGCCAGTTTTGTCAACATGGGAAGGAAAAAAAAAGAGAAATGGTACATGCCCATGTCAATTGGTTTATTTTTTTTAAAGTGCTGTTTCTTAAATAATAATAATGATGATGATGATGATGATAAATGCACACAAAGTGTTAAATATGTATATACTGTATTTCAAAAATTTAAAAAAAATCCTACAAAAATGAACGGGGCACAAGATTGTTCTATAAGTCGTGCTGGCTACTTTTTAGTTTGTATTCATAAGTGGTTTTTAAATGCCTTTTTTAACGTGTAATTTGCATGTTCTCCTTTGATTGTATGTAAACATATTTTAGAGCAAAAAAAAATGTATTTGTATTTTATTGAATATAGAGGCAAGACAAAAACTTGTACATTTGTTTGAAATGTTCTTTTTGTAACGGTTTTTATTCATGAGGCATTTTTGTACATTTAAAAAATGGATACAGACTTGCTGTTATTTGAGGGTTAGGTACATCTGGCATGCTAAAATGTCATGCTTTTTCATGATTTTAGATGTTGGTTTTTAAACATTTTTTTCTAAAAGGAAGCTCCTTTCGCTACCAAATCAGGTTAGCACAGTATAGAGCACTTAACTATTAAAAAAAAAATAAAAGAAAAAAGGAAAAAAAGTTAATCCTATTCATATGTTATTCATTGTGTGAAATTAAAGGAATTTAAATCAGTCTACCATGAGTTGTGAATTCTTTTGTCTTATTTTCCATCTGGTTCACATCATGGAGGAGTTTAATAGCTCTAGGGATACAAATGTATGCACTCACCAGTTTTCTTTTGTGGTTGTGGATAAATCTGGTTCTCTCTCTTTTTTCTAAGGTCCAAAAAAACTTCTGAAAATGAAGTAGGTTTTTCTGTTTTGTTACTTGCTGTTGTAGTGTGGCTCTGCTTCTCCAAGAGAAGTAGCAGAGGTTGAGTCTTTGAAAATAACCAGTTATAAGAAATGCTGGCTTCTCCCTGACCACAGTTCTTTCCTGTGCTCATTGTTTACTAGCTGTAGTGCCCAACCTTGCTCCATATGTTGTTATTAACTGCCATCATGATGACTTTGACTTCATGGTAACCCATGAAGGAGAAGCTTCCAAGCCATCCTGTTATCCACAGCCCTGATCAGATCTTGCAAACTCAGAACTAAGGTCCGCTTGACTGAGTCCGTCCACTTGCAATGCAGTCGTCCTCGTTCCCTAATTTTTTTTACCTTACCAAACATTAATGAGTCATGTCCTCCCATGGTATGTCCAAAGTATGACAATATAGGGAGATTTCAGGTTGCTTTTTAGGGAGATTTCAGGTTTGACTTGCTCTAGGTCCCATTTGTTTGTCCATGGTATCTGTAGGACTCTCCTCCAGCAGCACATTTGTTCCTATCAACTTTCTTCATTGTCCAGGAGTAACAACCATACATAGAAATTGAAAATATGGATCACATGGACAATTCTAACTTTGCTAACCGGTGATACATCTTGACACTTGAGGGTCATGTCCAGTTCCTTCATAGCTACCATTCTAAGCAGTCATCTTGACTGTAGTCTTCATTCTGATTTATGACTGAGCCAAGACCTGGGAAATCTTTATTTTAATGTCTTAATTGTCTAATTTAAAGTTGTGTACCGTGTTTGCCGGCATATCAGACACTCTGGTGTATAAGATGCACCCTATTTTCAGACTGTATTCTTTAGGAAAACATATTTTAGTACCCCTTCCCCCCATTCCTGTCGTTTCTGCCCGAGTGGGGAGGATTTCCCTGCCGAGGCAGAAAGAACAGGAAGGGTGTGAGTGCTTGCAAAAAAAGCTCCTTTCTCCTCCATTCCTGTTGTCTCTGCCTCGGTGGGGAGAACTCCAAGCCGAACCAAAAACAGGAACAGAAAGGTGCCTTTCCTTTCCTTTTTGCCTCCGCGGGGACTTCTCCCCACCCAGACACTTGCACAAGCACTCCTTTCATCCCCCTCGCTTTCCTTTGCCCCAGCAGGAGTTATGGTATTTGCCAGTGTATAAGACTCACCCCATTTTCAGAAGGCATGTTTTCTGGGGAAAAGTGCATCTTATATGTCAGCAAATACGGTAAATCATCTGTGGTCATTATTTCTGTTTTGCTCAATAACCATCATTAATTATCTTCAGTGTCAACTGCTCTGAAGGATGAGCGTCTTACCTGACCATTTAAATGTTGCTCACATTGCATGTTACTCTCAGTTGCTGGTGAGGGAACAGGCCTCTCTGGAGCAGCAGCCAAACACACTACTCTCAGTGAATAAGAGAATTATCAGTGGGTCACCCCCAAAATGAATTTCAGGTATGTCACGTATCCTATATGTTAAATTACACCACTCAACATCACCCTCCCCCAAATTAAGGAAAATATTCTTAGCCATTCATATGTGATGTGATAGCAAATGGGTAGAAACTTAATTTTATATATATGGCAAAAGCTCAGCTTTTGGACTCATCAAAATCTTTCAAATTATTTATCACAATAGTCAGTATTCTTTATTCTATTTATTAAATTTATATCCTGCCTTTGTCTCACATGGGACCCAAGGCAGGTTACAATAATGCACAAGAATACTACTAAAACATTTAGTGTATAAATGTTAAAAAGGAATTAAATATTTCAATTATTAAAACATGCTCAAAAACAGTTTAAACATTTTAAAAACATTATAGCAAAAATGAAAGAATACAGATTAAAAAGCACATTACACACACAATAAAATTTCATAATTACAATTCAAGATCCAAAAGCCTGCCTAAATAAGAATGTCTCCACCTACTGGTGGAAAGACAGCTGGGAGGGGGACCAAGTGGACCTCCCATGTTGTTACCGGGCCACACACACCCACACACACTCTACCATGGTTTAATTGGCAAAATATGGTTTAATTGTAAAGAAGTATTAACTGGCATTGATATAAAATGTGCCCTGATGTGACTGTATGGCCAAGCTGGACAAGAGGAAGACACTCACTGAACACATGTGTTGAAAAGTAGGTCAGAGATCCCCTCTAGGTATAGCCAGGTCATAGTCAGTACATCACCAGGTAACTCCAAAGACAATAGACTCAAGCTAAGCCGTAACAACTCTGCTTTTGGACAATAGCAATGGGGAAGTTCCCACCAAAACACTGATTGTTTCAACCTTCTATCCATCAACCTGTGAATTTCTCCATTGTCCCCACACCTGTCCAACCATTACAGAGCTTTCACAGCAGCCATTAACTCTTTGTCACCTAACACTAAGATCGTTACCCCATTCTGGATCTCATTGTCCACTCTGCAAGCTCCATTGTTCACTCAGCCAGAGAGCCATTCACATCCTTTTCTTCAAGAAGAAATCATGTATAAAACCCCCCAGTTTTGAGCAGTTAAGTGCAGTACTTTGCTTACTGGTAGCCATGCTGTCAATCCCATTCCCAAACAAGTACTATCGTTGGATGCAAGTCTAAGTCACATAGCTGCTGCTTCTCTGCTCCTCAGATTGGTAAACATTGCCCACTATGCCCTCAAATGTCTCTCTATCAAAACTTTCCTTCCTTTCCTTCAGTCCTGTGTGAGTGTGTGACTCTGTGGATCTTGTGTGTGCATGATTGAATCTTCCTCAATAAAAACCCAATTTAGTCTACTTTTGAGTCTTTGGCTGGTGTCTCCCTATGAAGACCTCATAAATAGTGGAAAGGTCTCACTAGGTTGCTCCCCTGTGGCAGACCTAATTTTGAGCTAATAATTCCTCACCTTTGAATGGAGGTACTGGCATTGCAGGTGGACCCCTGAGTCACCCACATTTTGGGGTAACAAGGTATTCCTGCAGAGCAGAGAGCCGGTCTAGATAGTCCTTGAGGTACCTGCCAGCCCTATAAGTCTTTGGCCCTCTCAGTCCCAGCTCTTCCAGAGCTGCTCTGCTACTCTCATGCTGGGACCTGGCCCCCAGCAAAAATGCCATGCGATGACGGGGGGATGCATTTCCTTGAATTCTAACCCTTTTTCTCTCCAGGCTTTCTTGTTTTATTGAATCTGTCTGGGTAAGAACCATCCATTCTACCAAATTCCAACATTCTAAAAGTAATTAATCATAGATTGCCTTTGAATTAATAGGCAATAGAGAGTTAAGCCACACTGGGTGGGGGAACCTAACAAGTTAGTAACTGAACAAGTTGATTGACTAGTTATTTCCAAGCTCTGTTCCAACAGTCTGGGAGGAGACAGTGGTATAGTTTGCAGTTCTTGCGAAAAAACCCTGAACTCAGCTGACATGGGCCATTTCTGTACTACACTGTTCTAGTGCTATTATTCCACTTTCAACATCCTATGAAATAATCCTGGAGTTTGCGTTTTTTTGTGGGGGGGCATTTAGAATTCTCAGCCTGAGAGATCTTTGGCTTCAGGAAATGACAACCCCCAGAATTCCTCAGGAGGTTGAAAGTGGAATAATAGCACTATAGCAGTGTAGTGTTGAAATGGCCATGTTCGTAACATATTGGCAAAACTCAGGTGTTCTTGCACTTCTCCTTTCCTTCATTCCCAGTACAGGCCATATTTTAAAGCAGGAAGGAGTACAAGTGCCATGATCTTCTGAGGGCTGGCGAGATGGCTCCCAAATGAGGAAACAAAACAGAAGTATTGTGAAATCTACTTCACGCCCACTGGATTTGCCATTTGAGGGCATTTGGAATTGGATATTTGGTGATAAAAGCATTAGGGTATATGAGGGTGTTCAGGGAGAATGGAGGGGCTTGCACCATACGTTCTGGGGCTGCAGGTCACCCTTCAATGTGCTTCAAGGCTTGAGTTCAAGTTCTGCCCCTCAACCAAGTACAGAAACAATTGTCCCTCTGCTACCACTGAAATCTGGGCATAACTGCCTCAGCATGTGTGACTGATGGTTACAGGGGCAGCATTCTTCCTCCACAAAGTGTTTCCAACATCTTGCATTTCAAATCTGGATTTCCCATTTTAGCTGTTCATGTTCCAGGATATCTCCACCCTGAGGCCATTTCTACTGTCCGTTCAGAGATGCGGAAGAACAGTTGGAGGATAACTGCCCTTGTCAAGTATAGAGATGTAGGTTGTGAACAGCAAAAGTCTGGGGGGTTTTTTAGAAAAAAAGAAAAAGAAATGAGGCATAAGAAGCCCATTTTGAATTTTTTTATTGCTTGGCTTTCCACCCCGATGAATTGCCTTTTATTTAGTCATATTAAACAACTCCCTGCCTTAATGTGGAGGAGTTAATTGTCATTATGCTATGGTGAGGTATGCTCTAGACGTCTTTGTCTTTCTTTCGGAAGAGATCCACTAGTTTGTTTAGTGAGGCAGGTAATGGCAGAAGCTTGAACTAAACTAATTCTGTTGTGTCATCACAGCCATGTGGCACTAAACCAAGGCAGCCATAGTGCCGTATGGCCATAAGCCCTGGAATGGTTGACAGACTATAAAAATTGTGGTGGAACACTGAAGCAGAAACCATCCTTACTCTCTGAAATGGACACAATGCACCCTCTCCTGGTGCCCTGCAGATATGTGGGGCTACATCAGGGTGGACAACTGATGTGGCAATTTGAGACCAAAGTTTGCCCCTGGATTCCCCCTTCCCAAGCTGTCCCTCCCAGCTGCCATTTTTGGCAGATTTATGGCTGAAATAGAAGCTGGGGAGTTCTTGAGGGCCTTTTTTGGAGGGTCTGTTGGTACAGTTTTTGGACAAAAAAAATGTACATAATCATTCTCTGAAAAATATGAACAGAGGGCTTGCGGGGAAAGTCAGGGGGCTTCAGAGGGTATGAAAATAGAGTTTAGGGGCAAGCATGGCACATGGGCCCAAATTTCCCCACTCCTGGAATACACCTTACAATCAGACAGCATGGGCACTGGCTGTGCAGTCTGGGGATGATGGAAATTGTAGTCCAGTGAATCTGGAAGGCAACAGGAAATCATAGCGCAGGCAAGTTTGTTACTTTCAGTAAGCTCCAGCCAGCAGGACTACTCCAAAAAAGAAAATAACTAATTTAGAAAAGCTGTGGTGCAGGCTGAGGACCTTTTCCTCAATTAGCCCAAAAGTTTATATGCAAAAGGTTGGCAAAGATGTTGCATGACTGCTGCTTCCGTCAGCTTTAGCTACCATAGTTAGCGGTGAAGAATGCTGGGAGCTGCAATCCAAAAAGAGTTAGGAAGCTTCACTTGGACCTCTCCTGATACAGACTAAGCCTGCTGTAATCCTGAGTTGGTGGAAAGGATTCAGCCACTCCCAACTGCAGCGGAGACATAGCATATTGAGAATAAATCTCCATTAAACACACACACACACACACAACACAACACACATATACACACACACAACTCTTCAGAAATGGATATTAAGCCTATTCGGGAGGAAAGTTTTAGCCCAACCTCCATCCTGCTGTGCTAGCTTCTACATGCAGAGAGACTCTTACATAGGGAAGATTTTAAAAAATATGGGCTGACATTCCGCTTGGGACTTACATCTTCATAAATGGCTTACATGAGCACAAAATTGAATTAAGTAGCTTTGCAATGTTCATATTCACCTCGGATCTGCCATGGCATTACAAAATATGGACATCTATTGTGCTATGCTGTAGCCAGTGGAGTAACTGATGCACCTTGGCCCAATGCCCATCAGGACCCCAGCTAGGAGGTGCCAGAGCACAATGGGAGCACCCAATGCAGATCAGACATGCCCAACGCACATTAGAATCATAGAATCATAGATCTAGAAGACACCATAAAGGCCATCGAGCCCAACCCCATTCTGCCATTCAGGAATACACCATGAAAGCATTCCCAACAGATGGCCATCCAGCAGCCATTAAAAAAACAAAACAAAAAAGAAGGCTCCACCACACTCCCAGGAAGCATATTCCACTGTCAAAGCACTCTTACCCTCAGGAAGTTCTTCCTACTGTTTGGATGAAATCTCTTTGCCTGAAGTTTAAAGCCATGGCTCCATGTCCTAGTCCCTGGAGCAGGAGAAAACAAGTTTGTTCCATCTTCTGTATGACATCCCTTCAAATATGTAAACACAGCTATCATGTCACTTCTTAACTTCTTCTTCTCCAGGCTAAACATGCCCAGCTCCCTAACCATACCTCATAAGGCATGGTTTTCATTCCTTTTACCATTTGGTCACCTCCTCTGGACATGTTCCAGCTTGTCCATATCCTTCTTGAATTGTGGTGCCCACAACTGGACACAGAATTTCAAGGTGTGTGTGTGTGTCTGATCAAAGCAGAATAGAATGGGACTATTACTTCCCTCTACCAAGATATTATACTTCTCTTGGTGCAACCTGGAGGTGATTGAATTTTTAGCAGCAACATCACACTTTTGACTCATGTTCAGCTTGTGGCCTTCTGAATCTCCCAGATCTCTTTCACATGTGCTGTTGTCAAGCCAGGTGTCACCCATCTTATGTCTGTGCCTTTCACTTTTTATGCCCAAGTGTAGTACCTTACACTTCTTCCTTTTGACATTCATTTTGTTAGTTTTGTCTGAGCTCTCTGATCTGTTACAAATCCCTGATGTGCATCAGAAGTCCCCAATGCTCATCAGAGCACTCTTGGTGGTACCTGGATGTGCAGTTGACTGACGGGGTTTTGCTGCTTTTCTACAACCTAGGCATGGATTCACAAAGGTACAAAGCATAGACTGTAATGTTGATTTATGCTAGGCAAGCATGATATAGGATACCAGCCATTAGGAAATTGATTCAAAATGTCTCAGCCTTTGGCTGTTGCTGTATTTTACTTAAAATGGTGAGGTGAATTTGGAGACCTCTTTAAGATATGAAGTACCAAGTATATTTTATAGTGTTCCTTCTTATGAAAAAAAAACAGTACTGTGTCCATTAATTTGACAAGTAAGCACCACTGAATCAGAGGCATGTCTAGGGTGAGGCAACTGGGGTGCATGCCCTGGGCAGCAATGCCAGGGGGGCACAAAAAAGAGGAATCCCTCTGCCCACCCCTGCCCACTGCCACTCACCCAGCCCCCGCCCACTGCCGCCTCGTTCCTGCCAGGGTCTTTCCTGGGTGCAACTACGGGTGCAACTTCAATGCTTGCCCTAGGTGCTGTTGAGCCTTGGTGTGCCACTGCACTGACTACAGCGGGAGTTGCTTCAGTGGAGAGATACATATGATTCTGCTGCTGGTAAAAGTAATAACATAACTGATGGGAAATTCAGAGACATAGCTGTGTTGATCTGGGTCCGTACGCAAAGAGGATCTTGAGAGAAAGAAGTTGGCAGTGTAAGCTTTTGTAGACTTAAGTCCCTTTGTATAACTGATGGGGATCTCACACAGCTCCACATAGTAGTCCTCTGTCACATTGCCTCAGCTTGTGCATGTTTACTTAGAAGTAAATCTTGGTGAGCTTAATGGGGCTTACTCCCAAGCCTGCACACCCTTTCTTTTCTCTTCACAACACCCATCGGGTAATAAAAAGGGATTATTTACCACTGCTGTCAAGCGTCCATGCCCTGTTGTTCAATAAACTACATTAAAGCACATGCCCCTAGATGGATTTTGCAACGACAGATTTGCCACAGCAATAACATTAGCAGTAGATGTCGCAGTATTCAGCTAAAAGAGAAGAAATTATCCTGTACAAGAGTGCAGAGAAAACAAAGCAAGCAAAGATGTATTTCTTTAATTCCTTCTTTATTGCCACCAGATGCTGCAGCTTCTCTGTTCCTCATTTCTTCCAAAACACTAAGCAACAAGTTCTGTGCTTTGTAAATAAAGAGTTCTGAGGGATTATTATTTAATGGTCAAGGTTTTTTTTAAAAAAAAGGCCTACAGGAGGACGAAAGCCTTAAAGTTATGTCCCTTAGGGGCTCCTCCTGTTGAACAGGTAACCTGAGAGCCGCCTTTCATGTTGAGCAACCGGCCCCAGGGCTGGCATAGTGGGCCGTGAATACTTGGGTCCACAAGGGCTGGAGCGTGCAAAAGTTACTTTTTGGGCCTTCAAGAACTACCCAGTCCACCCACTACAGCATAGTTGCTGGGCGTGAGAAGTATGACAAGACGTAATCTTCGACATTATCTTTTCGAACAGTGACAGATTGGTGCTAAGGTAATGTATTTAATTTGAAGGCTCAAAAGATACTCTAGTGAGAAGCACTGACACAATATGGTTGTGGCAGCCAGAGCTTGAAAAAGCAACACTTGCTGGCTAGATGATTCTGGGAGCTGTAGTCCTTAAAAAAAAAAAGAACTTTTCCACCTTTCAGGGTGGCCTGAGACATCTTGCTGCCAGAGGAAAAGGGCACGACGTCGCCTTCTGCTTTCTGGGGGATTCTTTGAGATGGTAGGATCCAGTTCTGTCCGGAACGAGGAACTGACTCCCTCATCAGAGCCTCTCATGGGGCAGGTTCCTCCAGAACACCCAGAGACAAGAGGTTAATTGGGTGGAAGCTGGGTGAGCCACAGAGCAGATGCTGCCCCGGCCCCGGCCCCCCACTGCTACCCCACAGCATCTGCTGCCTAACCAGACCACTTCCGTCTGCCACATGACAGGGCAAGCCTTGCCATCTTCATTGTACCACGAGAAGACTGCCAGTTTAGAATTATCCCATGCCCTGACATTTCAGGGCCAAAATCTGGGATCCAGGGGCCACCCCTTGTGATATCGTTAAGCATGTTATATCAAACATCGGCCATGCTTCCTCAGAGTATGCTATTCAAATGAAAAGCACTTTGGCTGGCATCCTGTTGGTTCTTTTAAGCACATGCAACTTCCCCAACACGCACAGTTGTACCGTTTTAGCCATGGCATAACGTCCATAGTCAGGTCACTTTGTGTAAGTAGCATTCCACAAGTGCAACTCCCCTATACAGAGGGCCCACCATATTCGCAAGCTCAGGACCCGCGAGTTTCTGGACAGAACATGCGGATACTACACCTGGGTGTTGCCTAGGTTCGTATCACGCTCCTCCAGCCACAAAACAGCCATGGAGGCAAGCTTAGGTATGGATAAGGTCATTTGCACTGTGGGGGCTGCATACGAAGGTAGTGCAAACTTCCTTCTGCAATGGCCTGGAAAGCACATAAACAGGCATTGCCGGAACTTATTCCTGCATATGTCACCAACAGGATAATAAATTCTCTGTACAAGTACTGGACTCAACCTAGCATAAATACCCAAATTGAGATTGAGACACATACCACCACCACCACCACATCATCATCATCATCATCATCATCATCATCATTATCATCATCATCATCATCATCTTTATTTCTATCCTACTTTTCTCCCTGAAGGGACTCAAAGCAGCTTACAAAGTTAAAAAAGCATAATTAAAAACTGTAATATACAAAAGTTAAAACACAGATTAAACATCAGTAAGGATTAAAACAATGTTAGAATACATATTATATACAAAAAGCAATTAAATAACAATTAAAATGACCAGCACCATTCCATATACAGATTACATACAAAATGCCTGCTGGAAGAGGAATGTTTTTAGCTGTTTCCTGAAGGTAGGCAGGGAGAGTGCCAGTCTGGCCTCTTTGGGCAGGGAGTTCCAGAGCCTGGGAGCAGCCACTGAGAAGGTCCCGTCTCCTGTGTTCCCACCAAATGCACCTGTGAGGGTGGTGGGACAGAGAGGAGGGCCTCTCCAGCAGATCTCAATGCCAAGGCTGATTCATCGGGGAAGATATGGTCCTTCAAATAACCCGGACCTGAGCCGTGTAGAGCTTTAAAGGTCATCACCAGCATTTTGAATTGTGCCCGGAATGCCCATGCCCGTGCAGAACAACAACACTGTGCAACACATGTCAATGACTGGATGCCTTTATATGATGCATAATGCATGATACACAACCACAATGGAAAATATAGGATGCACAGCCACAAAGCACAATGTGCAACTTGCAAAGACACGGTATAGCTGAACATGCTCTCTGCCAAACTCCACTTCCACTGGTATCAGCAGAGTATGTCCAGGGCACAATGGGGACCTTTTGGCCCACATGCACAGTGTGATTTACATGCCTATATGTCCCAAAGTGAATTCCGGCCAGCGTCTACAAGTGCTTGGTGCCACCTCATTTCCCTGCTACCAAGCCTGGTAAGTTTGTGGGTGAAGGTGAGCCAGAGGAGGAGGTATTTGTGCTCAGCAGAGAAGCAGCAGGCAAATATCTGCAGTCACAGCCATGATCACATCCCTGGGCTAAAAGACCTCCAGCATAGTGCTGGGGCAGGAGAAGCTGGAGGGCAGTGTGTCCAGGGCTCCTCTTCATAGTCCCCTCCTCACAAGGTCATACTGCCATTTGAAAGCAACATTTTCCCACCCTACATTTGCTGCAGGACAGGGGAAACTCACATAAGACAAAAAGATTTCATAGATTCAGGGGACTGAAAGTATGCCGATGGCAAGTCTCGCTAGAAGAGCCTCTGCTTAAAAGCCTGTCCTTGACGGATGTCAAGTCAACCATTTCTTGAAAGGTTTCTTGAACCTGTTCCAGGAAAACAGATCGCACAAACTGCACAGTGTTTATTCTATCACCAAACTCTCTTTTGCAACTCAGAATTCCCTACAGGAAGCAAGCTTCCTGTAGATTTAACATATTCAACATGTAAAGCTGCCTTTATAATAAAGCCAACACCAGTCTAGCTCACTAATGTCTATTGTAGGGATGGAAAGAATATTTGAAAATATTTAGAAATGGTTGAAAAACATATTTTTCCAGTGTTGGGAAACTGAAGAAAAGAATCCTGGACTGACAAGAATCTTTGCAGTTCAGAACATATTCAGCATAGGAGTATTATCTTCTGCTCAGAAAAGGCTGAGTCTCACACAAAACAACCACATGTGAATTTTGTGCAGAAAAAGTCCCGAGTTGCGAATTGCCCTCAAAAACTGCAGTTTCCAAAGGCATGCTCCCCACAAGAAGAAAATGTCCAAAGTTATTGGTTGCTTCCTTCAAGGAGAAACTTAGTGAGGACTCACATCTTTAGTCTACTCTGAATAACAGCATCTATCCAAGGTTTCAGACAGTGGTCATATTTTGCCACGTTAACCTTACCCTTTTTAGATGCTCCCTTCTCTGGGTGGTGTTAATGGTCTCTTCATGTTAGAAAAGGTTTTATTCACCCCAGTGAAATCCCTGTAGGTAAGGAATGATGGTGTATGTTGTCCAGATGGTTGCAGCATTTGTTGCTATATAGACACTGTCCTGAAGCCTTGAGTGACCAGCATCCTGTCAGTGGCATGTGCCCACATAAGTGCAGCTTACAGGTGTGAACGTCTCCTTTTGGATATACATTGGGGTGCAGAGGCCCGTTCTCTTTCCCTTGTGTACTAGCCCAAAATATCCCCCAGATAGCTGTCATGCCCTAAGAGGGGCAGCTGCTGCTTCTTTCCAGTGGAACAGGAGGGAGCAAGGAGGCACGTGAGACCATGACATTATAGCTGTTCTAGGCTCTCAGAGAAGGAAAAGTATGGTGGACTCCATTCATGACCACACCCTTGTTTTTCCCCCTCTACCTAGCTGGGTCCAACTGCTGTTGCATGATCTGCATCGCCTCTCCCCCTTCCATCAGTAAGCAGCAGCATCCCCTCCCAGGACTTGACATCTGCGAGTGGGTTGGAAGGACACAGAAATGTGTGAACGGAGCTATGCCCTGACAAAGGATCTCGGCCAGAGTCTTCAGCTGCTTGAGAAACACTTACTCAATCCATGAAATAAAAGGGAATACCCAGGCCAAGATGCTGTACTTACTCAGCAAGGACATTCTGGGCGATATTCCAGTGGTCATTGCCCTTCATCCTTGTGGTTGTCCCAGTGGCCATTCTTTAAGCATGTCATTTTTTTTGTAGGCAAAGAGAAATGCTTGGATAAGGGGATACTCAATGCCTCCTTACGCAAGCTGGTAAACCACGCAGCTGCCATTGTAATCGAGAAGGAAGCCAGCATTGGAGGCACTGAGCGCTGGAGAATGGGAACGAAGGCAAATGACCCAGAACTTGGAGCACAGACTTTACCAAAGATTCAGGGTAGTTACAGATTGCTACACTTTCTTTTCTTTCTCCTTTTTTTTGGGGTGGGGGCAGCTAAAGATCTTTGAAAGTATGAAAGAAAATGCTTTTAAGAATAACTGTTTGCCCATAAATCTTTTGGCCTTTCCCAGACGGGGACAACCTGTGTTTTTTGCCACTGTTGCAGGAAATGGTGGCTTCAAAAGAGCATATCAAGAGGGTACATTATGTTTCCTGGACATCCTGCTTTATTGGAGGTTAATTTCTTCTGACGCACAAGGCCTGGGTGCTGCCAACGAAGTCAAATGTATTTTACGCTTTACTTTTTCTCTTGCCTTACAGGCTTTTGTTGGAAATAAATGGAAGGACAGGGCATCCATCCTTTTTTTTTATTTAAAAAAGGGGGGCATAAAGAAGACTTGCCAAATATTAAATGATTTGATTTGCTTCATGGCCAGATCTTACACCATGGGGGAAAGTGGGGCTCCAGAACTAGAGGCAGCATTTTAATGTAAGCTTTACAATTGCATTATCTGCAAGGTGCTTATATTGGGGGGGGGGGGGGGGCGGAAGCATATATTAATGATGCCTCAATTGTTTATTTTCCCATCAGATTAACCATAATACAAAATATACCATACAGCAGTGATTCAGTTTTGGGGAGATCAAGACAGGCATGATAAAAAGAGTGGTATAAACTAGAATGACAGATTCATCTCCTGTACATTTGGTTTAGATTAGTTATCTGTAAGATGTGGTCCAAAAGGCTATGCTGGAATCCTGCTGGTGTCTTGCACTTCCCCTATAGAGGCAGCTGGAAATTGTAGTCTGAGACAGAACATCCACTTTTACTTCCAGTTTTCTGTGTGGTTGTCAAAGCTGTATATGTAGGATGACTGGCATCCTGATAGTGAGCTATGAGAGCACCTCCTCATTTACACCGTCACAACTCACATTTTTTTCATCATTGTGAAAGTAAGAATTCTTTTCCAATTGCACAGTGACCAAAATCTCCCCAAAACACACCTTTGAAGTGGCGTAGACATCCCAGCGTGGCCATTTCTGTGCCATGAGAGAGCAGGGAGATCAGCAGAGATTTATCCAGCTGTTTTCCTATGCTGTAATGATATCTTCTGAAGGGACCTCCTGAAGACCCCAGAGCAATCTGCCTGGGTGTATCTCTGTTGAATCCTCCACTCACAAAGTGCCCATGTTGGGTGAGAGGAACACACATGACTGAAAAAGGGGGCTGGGGGAGGCTAGTACTTGGAGACATGGCTGTGAAGATATAGCTATGGGCTAGATGTGTGTCTCCCAGTGCAGGATCTCAGCCATTATATGATTCTTACAAGATAAAATAGAAAGGGAGAAAAAGATGAAATAAAAAATGGGTAAACCTCAAGGGCCAGGCATGTAAATTAATATAAGCTGACTGTATTTTCAAAAACACCTTGTCTTGAACACGGCATCTATAAAATAGGAGTTCAAAAGTAGTTGAAGCAGTAAGATCTTCTGACCATTGGACAACAGATTCAGAATGTTCAGCTTTCCAGCCTTGGAGTAAAGTCTTTTGGCAAGGCTAAGAGCACGTAGGATCCAACCCGATTGACTGTGAGTCTACTTCCATGTCCCAGAGATGTAATTCAAAAGAACATGCATGTCTACAAGTACCAAAGGTTTTTTCCAACACAAAATAGATACATTGTAATACACCCAACCAACAAGGGATAACTACTGAACATGCCCACATCACGTGACACAGGGAAGCATTATCAGTACCACATCACCCACACTTAGATGAAGTGGACCATTAGTTTCTCAATAGGTGCGATGGTGTCCTATTTGCCTGCCTGCCTGCCTACCTGTCTATTGCTGAACTGAAGTTTGCCAAAGCAGAGGTGAATGTGGTGCTACTGTGCATACAGATGCACATGTGCAGGCATGCTCAGTTGCACAGTGGGGTTTGTATTCAATTCCACAACTTTTGTCATCCAGCACAAGGCATGTAACAAGATGTAGCTCCTTATATGGCAACTGATGGAATGCAACTTCAGCGTATGACCTTGGCTCCTAATTAGACCCCAACTACCACTTGCCCACCTCTGTTGTAACCCAGCAAGAAATGGAGAGGAGTCACTTGTGCATACTGGATAGCATCAGAAATGGACCAACACAAAGACAGGTACGGGAAGCCCCCACTTTTTGATGATTTGTTATCTAACCGCTAGCTTTTTTGTCACTTCCAAATTAAGGCCAAGTTCAATCCGTGTGACAGGAGTTCCACTCTTTAGCCAGTTCTTCTTGCCTCTAGAGGCTTGCTTGGAACCACTCACACGTGCATGCTATTTGCAAAGCAAGCTGGGAACGGGGAGGCACCAAGCCAGCTGAGAGATTTTGCAAGCAGCACACTTGCATTTGGTAACAAGTGAGATTCCATAAGTCCTTCCTGCTCCCTACAGTATAGTACATGAGTTCCACTGTTCAACCAATTCCATTTTCTTACAGTGCTCCAGTCCCTTACCTGTCAGATCAGTGGGGGAAGCCTGTACTGGACTCCCATTGGCTGGCCCCACATAGAGCTGACCCACTGAATCAATTGTATGGTCTGTGAAGACTCATGGAAATCCCACTGATTCAATGCACCTACTCTAGTTGGGATGAACAATACAATTGGGGCTGTTTCTCTTGATGTTTTAATATTGGGCTCTTCAAAACTTGTCGAACTTGGCATGAGCACTCACAATACAGTTCACTGGTGTTTTTTCAGATGTTGTAATCTCCATGTCCACTTGTTTGTAGACATGGCTGATTATAGTGATTTCTTGAAAATCTTGAAATTTTGAAACTCTTCTAAAGATTTTCTGGAAAAAAACCAAAACAAACTTGGTAACTGAGGTAGTCCTACAGTTTGGAGGGCAAATGTTCTGCTTTTTTTTTCTTTCTTAATTTAAAGTCATACAATGCAAAAGGCACTGGTCAGAATCTTGTATCTTCATTAATGGACTTCCATCTATGGAAATTAGATATAATTTAGAGTTTGTGCACAGCTGCTCAAGGTCCGTAGCCAGTAGAGGGATACTGTTAAATTATTATGTAGCAGAGCCAGCAAAGCAACTGGAGAACATTGGTGCCCAATGCACAGTGGGACCAATGGGCATTGGTCCCTGGAGACTGTGCCTCAATTCTGATGCACATCACATCAATCCCAAAGTGCATCAAGCACCAATTCACACTGAGCACTTTGCCGGTGTCTCATCACACCTATTCACAATTCAGTAACCTCGTTTCTTAGCACCCTTCCTATTTAGCCAGGGATACACAAATTTATGCTATCTAAGAGGTCATAGAGGAGTCCGGTGACCAACAGGACACTGACCAGTGCCTGCATTTTTAGTCTCCAAAGGGGAATTAGATTGCCAGAAAGACCACAGTCTTCCTAACTGGGGACTTGCAAAGAGTCCAGCTTCTAATGCCAGCCGAAGGAGACTTACTGCTTCAAGCATTAAGATATTAATAGCACAAGGACAGCCATATCCTGCCCTGCTGCTGTTGAACATTTATAGGAGACAATTTAGTTCAAGGAAGCCTGAAATCAAATCATTGGTTCTACGCATCTCCATCTGAGTCCCTTGCAATGTTTTGCCTCCAAGGCTACTTTACTTTAACTTTTTTCTAGGGTAGCTCTTATGTATTTGCAAAAAGAGACAAAGAAGGACACAGATTTGCATAACATGTGCATATGCTAATTCATACATCTAAGTGCAAATTTGGAAATGAAGTCCAGAATGTAAAATAGAAATGCCACAGATCTCAGCATGATGGGGCTCATGTACCCAGCAGAGGCTGATGGCTTCCATGAGAAGCAGGGATAGTGAATCTACTCCAGGTTTTGGTGTGAACTTAAAAGGACCTATCCAAGGGACAGAATTCCACAGCAAAGATAGGTCCAGCAACTTGGATTGCTCTCTTAAAGGTCAGACTAAAACCCAGAGTGGATTTAGCACCCCACTTACAGGGGAACCACTAGCTTTCAATGTGTGTGCTCCCTCAAAGGTGGTTAGCCAAATGTTGTCTATTGACCTGAATGTAGAAAAATTACCTTCTTGGACTACAATTCCCAAATTTCCATAGACTGTGGAAATTACGAGACTACTTGCTTTGCTTCCTTTTTCTGGGTGAACGTCCAAGCAAACAATTTACGTTGAAACAATACCACTAACACCAATACTAATACTAATAATGGGACTCAATGCACCTTACAACAGATAAAAAGCACAGTTTTAAATTCCTAGATAAAGAAGTGAAAAAATGAGAAAACTATTAAGAAAAATATTAAAACTGGTTAAAAACATCAGTAACTAGGAAAAAACATTGCAACTAAAATAGAAAATAGAATATCCAGGAATTGTTTAGGCGTGACCTGCCTTGTACAATCAGTCCTCAAAGGCCTGTGGAAGCAGAAGGGTCTTCAGCTGTCTGTGGAAAGTGCGTAGTGCTTCTCTAACCTCTCTGGGAAGGAAAGTTGAACCGTCTCTCTGCCCTGCATTTAGCTGAGCCTTGGCTGTCATTGCCTTGATGTGTCTAAGTTTGTTCAGCATTCATTTGAAAGCCAAGGACTTAAACTTATTCATCGTCATGCAAAATCATCGGCACTGACTTCTTTTCCCCAAAAGTGAGAAAGGTCACCTCTCCCAAAGCCATGCGTCTTTGAGTGGGAGTTTGTCTTGTTCAACATCTCTCCCTGCAGCAATAAATATTCATAGCCCCAGTTTACACAAATACCAGTTTCTATGTTTAGTCGGATTTTATGATCCGTTCCTTGTCTCATCTTCTCCTAGTCAAAGGCAATTATTTCTTAATTAATCATAATGTACATAGTCTGTATCCTTTGCCAGTATGGGGGTTAACACAGAATTTGAAGACTCTGCGCTACACGGGTCTATTTTAGACACACCAGAGTCCGCCTCGGTACGACCCTTTTAGTGAAGACCTTCTGACTTTGGCACGCAATAATGACATCATGACTGAGCGCCAGGCCTAAAAGCTGGGACTCTGCTCTGGCCTTCAGGGCGCAAAATGGACGTTTTCTGACATTTTTATGCATATTTCTGTCATTGCCATTTGAAGGATGGGGGATTATTTTTAGAGTAGGAAGATTTCTGTTGCAAGAGAGAGAGAGAGAGAGAGAGAGAGGCAGCAGCCTTCTTCCCCATCTGTCTGCCGAGCTGTGTGTGTGTAGCATCCCTACTGGTGCGTTTTTCAAGGTCGCAGTTGCCCTCGCACTTATCGGATCCTGAAAAAGGAAATAATCTCCCTTAGCTGTTAGGAGCATTACGTGGCACTTGCTTCCACATTTATGTATGAAACCATATCTCCCGATTTTCTTAATTTATTCAAAGCAGCTTACAAAAAATACAATTAAAAACAACAAATACTTAAAAAAACAAGGCACAGATTTCAGAAAGTCAGACGGAAACAACACCCAAACCTGCAAAGCAGGAAATATGCAGAAAGACAGATGGCCTGAATCCTTATTGGGAGGCCCAACCAGAGGAGGCCTAATGAAGCTAAAAAGGTTTAACTTCACGTTCATTCACCGCTCCTTTATCAGATCTCCTTCATTCTCCAGTTTTCATGGGTCACCCCCCGCCAGGAGACAAGGGGGACAGTTCTGCAGGTTTGGGGGGCTCAGCTCCAGGCCAGAGGAAAGGGCTATGTGCAAATCTCTAGCTCACCTAGCAAGAGTAGAAACGTGAGATGATTTGCAAGGCTTCATTGACTTGGGGATGCAACTTGCAAAGACCTTCTAGGAGGTCTATGCATTTACAGTTGGCCCTCCATATCCACAGAATTTCTATCCATGCATCCAACCACTCATGGCTTGAAAATATTGAAAAAAAAATCCAAAAAGCAAACTTTGATTTTGCCACTTTATGTAAGGGCCGACATTTCAAAATACCATTGTATATAATGAAATTCGAGTATCCACAAATTTTGGTATCCATGGGGGGTGGGGGGCTGGAACCAAACCCTAGTGGATACCGAGTGTTCACTGTACTTGATTAACTCCCTGCCTCCCAGTTGTTATGGCACCAGGGTTCACCCTCTACTCTGCTCTACACCCGTCTTCTGACTAGAAGCTTGTGAGCTACATTAAATGTTCCTTATTCCAGTGGGCCTTAACCTTTTATTTACTGGGGACCCCCTGTAAATATAATTTGTTGCCAGGGACCCCAAGACTTAGCTTGAGATTTAAATATTCAGATATTTATTTGTTTGTTTGTTTGTTAAAGGCTTCTGGAGATTAGTATTCAGATCCTCACTCGGACACTGGGTAACTGTGGGCTAGTACCTGTTGCTGCCACAGATGTTGGTCTCTAGCAAGAGGGCCTCATGGACCCCCTGTGAGGACTCCATGGACCTCAGGAGTTTCTGCACCCCAGGTTAAGAACCACTGCTTCATCCATCTAAGTGAGAAGAAATCATCCCTTCATTTGGCTTTGATCTGGGAAGAGTCCCTTTAACTAGGTTTTCATTTCCAAACGAGAAAACATGTGTGCCTGTTTGTCTGTCTGTCTGTGTTCAAATGACAAGTTGTGAGTACCTGTAGTTGTTACTCAGTTTCTAAGGCTTCATGGCATCACCAGGGTCATCATCAGGTAACAGTTTTTTGCCCACAAATCTCCAGGCCGGGGACAATCTTAAATGGTCAGTAGATTCAGTGGCTCTATTCCACATGAGACTAACTTACAAGACTCAGGCAAGAAAATACAAAGCAGAGAGTGAGCTTAGAAAATTTCACAAGCCTTCCTAACTGGGCAGGTTTTTACCAGGTATTTGAAGATAGTTAATGCTGAGGCCCGGAAGTAAAGTAGAAGAAATATGTTTTGTATTTTAATAGAAACCATAATTAATGTATACTTTCTGACAAAATACATCACAAACGCAAGCCTTTTTCTATTTTCACTCTTTTCACAATTTTGTCACACGTTTCTCTGACCCAAACAATCATAGAAAAATTATGTTTTGGATAATTTTCATTTAACACACTGCTTCCATTACCGAATCTGGCACACAAAAAGACAGATCCTAGGGGGAAATGTTTGCAAAAGAAAAATGTATATGTAGGGGGAGCTGTTTAAAATGTGTGAAAATGTTCACCTGGAAGTAAATGTTTGCATATTGTCCTGCATTCTTGTTTGTTCGTTTGTTTTTTTAAAAAAGCATTCACAAAATGGGATGTGCACGAAAAAAGTGTGGAAGCTGCAGAAAAGGAAACAGTTTAACCTATCCTAAGGGACTGGTGGTTTACCATGTGAGGTGATTCCCAAAAAGTTGGTGCCTCTACTGAAAAGGCCCTTCTCTTATGTGGCACAACCAAACTTTAGCCACTTAGGACAGAGGAGGGCAAGACATCAAATCCTGAAAAGAATATGTACGGGCCTCAGTTAATGAACAGGGAGGAGGAGATTTTCCATCAGGTACAATTACAAAAGAATTTCTAGATAAAGTTTGCAGATTCAGGAGTCTCTGGGCTGGCCCTTCTCCTTCACCCAGGCTGGAGGTCTCCGAACCAGTGATGTGAGACTGACAGTAGTTAGAGAGGCTCAGATGTGACCATGCCCTACACCCCCCGATACATGATACAGTATGATTGGCTATAAATCCTGTTTAAGTGACATGGAATAAAAATAAATCTGATACTTATGGCTGAATGCTGTGTGAACTCTTGTTGAAAGCCGCATGCTAAGATAGATGACCTCAACATGGCCAGGTCATAAGTTCAGTTGGATCTGGCTTGGTGGATTTTAGATGGTCCTCTAAAGTACCCAAACCTAGGGAACAACAGCAAACAAAGCTGTTAGAAGGAGAATCCAAAAGGTCGACATCCCGTTATCTCTTCCCATGGAAACTTTCCTTGTGTTCCCTCACATTTCGAGTTGCTAAGAGGCTATCATGATTTCCCTCAGTGCTTTGTCACCTATCACAAAGGCTACCAGAACTTTCAAGACCTCCTTTGTCAACTCTGGCAGAGAGCAATTAAGACGTTTCCTTCAAGGCAGAAGACAGGGTACGTAAATCTTGGCCCCAAGCCTGATGATACAAAGCACCTTGAATGCACATGGCCATGTCACTCTGTCTGTTGGCTCCCAAATTCTCATGCCCTGAGCTACCCTCAAACTTTGGGTCGTCTTGCTTCAATCTTCTGCTTTTGAAATAGTCATTATCACCCACTTCACCCCAAAATCTCTTGTTATCCAACCATTGTCTCCTTTGCTTTTGCTAGCCTTGTGTGGTTCATGAGACTGCTTGATTATTTGTGAGTATGTGAATTTCCCCCAATAAAGACATTCTTTTGACTCTCAACTGGTGTCCTACAGTTAGTATTGGTATAAAGAGGTGAAAAGGTCCAATGGCTGCACCCCTCTCTCAGGCCTCCTTTGAGCTCTAATCCCCCATTTTTCTAAGGAGACACGGGCACCGTCGGAGGACCTCAAGGTCCCCCCATTTTGGGGTAACACAGATTAGAAGAAAGAAAGGAACACTAGAGCTGGGAAGAAAGTTGTTAGGGACTGTGAGAGCTGAGAGCTCTTGGCATGGGAAGATGAAAATGAGATTTTTTCCCCATTTTTCTAGGAAGAGCTTGGAACTTTTTCAAGTCAATCAAAGGGCCCTTTGACGCGACATGGTTATAATGCTAGGGTCCACCCTGTGATGTGATGGCTCCGTTTTATGAAATCCAAGCATTTGCCATTTAGCAAGACCTATCTAGAATTCTCAGCCAGAAAGCTGCAGTCTCCCCTCCCCCAGCTCCAAATGGGAGCCGGCACAGTGTAGCGGTTTGAGCATTGGACTACAACCCGGAAGACCAGGGTTTGATTCCCTGCTCAGCCATGGAAACCCACTGGGTGACCTTGGGTCACACACTCTCACTCCAGTAAACCCCATGACAGGTTCCCCTTAAGGTTGCCATAAGTTGAAGGCACACAACGATGATGGTGACAACAACAACAACAAACTAAAAATCCCAGAATTCCATAGCACTCAGCCATAGCAACTGAGCTGGAATCTTGGTACTATAAGTGTGCAGTGCGCAAGGACCCAAAAGCAAGTGTGGGATTGTTTGCTCATCTCTTCCTGGATAGGAAACCATCTGGGAACTCTTGGTAGTTCTTCCCAGCATCTGGTTATTATCCAAACATTATTAATAACTCTGAAAACCTCTGCTTTTTAAAGTAACCATTTATATTTATTTACCTGTTTTGAATGCTAACAGCCCACAGAGTCTAAAATACACTCAGGTTTGGCCATAGAAGTTTCTCTCAGTTATGAAGAACTCATTGATTTTTCCATCCCTCCCCTCCTTTTTTTCCCCCCTTATGAAACCTCATCTGGAACTGACATCAGGGTGAGCATGTCTTTAAATACCTCAAGGGTTGCCACAAACAGAAGGGTGAAGCCTTGTTCTCTGCTCTCTCAGAGGGTAGAACTAGGTCTAGCGGTTCTAAGTTGCAAGAGGGTAAATTTCATTTGAACATTAGAAGGAACTTCTCAGCAAGGAGAATGTTTCCCCAATGGAACCAATGACCTAGAAAGATGGTAAGGTCTCCTTCTTTAGATGTCTTCAAAAAGACGCTGGACAGCTACCTGCTGGGGATGCTCTAGATAAAGATCTTGCACTGAGCAGAGGGTTGGACCTGATGGCCCATAGAGCTCCTTCCAGCTGTGTGATTCCAGAGCATACACAGAGTCCCGTCCTCTCACTGCTGAGTAACGCAACAAATCCTTATGCCATTAAGATTTAAGATGCAAAGAGTTGGACATGTCCTCCGCTTTGCTTGAGCGGAGCTGGGAAAAGTCCCTTTTTGAGCTAAGCTAGCTAGGGAATTCCGGGAGCTGTAGTTCAAAAAATGACTTCCGAGGTCTGCTTCCACCCAGAGATAGCTGATGGATTTTATGTCAGTGGGATGGCAGATTCACTCCAGGTTTTAAAAGGAGAGATCCAGGGTGCTGAATCCTATCCTCAAAAGATATTTAGGGACTTGGAGAGTCCTATTAGATTCACGCAAAAACCTGGAGTGGACTTTCTGCCCTAATGACATGGGAGTCACCTCCCACCACCAGTTCTACCACCTCTCACTTCAGAAACTGAGAGCTAAAAGTGATCGATCTGACCTGAAGCCTCATCACAGCCAAATGCGCTGAAGTCTCCACTGTTCCCAGGAACAAATACAAAATACACAGAGACCTGTTGTATGACAGCAGAATTAATTCTGAAGTTTTTTTTTAATTATTATTGTTAAATTTGGGGCTGCCCTATGAATTTTGCACTTTTCAAGGAAAGCTGTCTATGGCTCTGATGTATTTCATCAGGGAGTGATGAAAATTTGCATACCTGTGACCATGGAATCCAGCTTTGCTTGGGGTTGGATTATTATTATTTTTTTCCCCTTTTAATGCCACCAGAGTCTGAGCAGCCGCTGCTGTAACCCTGCCGCTTTGTCTTCCATCTTTCTTGTCTGCGCCGCTCTATAAATTCCACCTCCATCACAACAGCTCTCTCTGTGATGCGAGTGATTATATCCTTTCAAGATGTTTTGAGTGCTGAAAAGAAACAGGAACATTACAGGAAATGGCTCTTGGGAACACACTGGATCATCAATTGTCACCCAAAATTGCCTGCAATTTCCATCGGGTGGGTGGTGCTTCATTACTTTTACCGATGGGAAAAGCCATCACTTTGAAAATTGCGAGGTGCTACGGCAGACTGCGGATCTCAGCAGACACACCGACGGGAGGCTGTTGGTTGGAATTATGGAGCTGAGAGGGGCAGAGCTGTTAAGGCAGCCAAAGAGGACAGGGCAGAGGGGAAAAAATAGAGAAATCTTTTTCCTTCCTTCCTTCCTTCTTTCCGTTCTTTCTTCTTTCGTTTCTCCTTACTCCTGCAATTTTATCCCACCTTTCTCCCAATATGAAGCCCAGGATCTCTCACAATTTGAGTTAAAGCAAAATATAGTTAAAACAATGAGTAATACAAATGATTTTTAAAAAACAAACAATTAAACAATGTCAGTTTAAAACAGTTTTTGAAAGGCCATTCAAATGCCTTTTAATAAAAATGATGATGATTGATAATGATGATGATGATCAAAATACCAATCCATCCCAACTGAAAGACTTTCTGCGACAAACAACTTATACTCAAAAACTTGAATAAACAGAAAGGTCTTGGCCTGCTGGAAGAAAGAAAGCAGAAAGCAGACCAAGACACGCTATTTCCACACTACACTGTTATAGTGCTATTCTTCCACTTTCAACATCCTATGGAATCCTGGGGTTTGCAGTTTAGGGAGGGGCCTTAAAGGCCCTCCCTCAAAGTTTGCCCCATGGAGTGGAATAATAGTGCTATAACAGTCTAGTGCAGAAATGGCCACAGCTTTCCATGAGAGAGAATTCTGCAGTCTGGGAGATACCACCAAGAAGGCTTTGTCTGATGTCCTCACCAAATAAGCCTGTGAAGCTAATGGGACTGATGGAAAGCCCTCTTCTGAGGAACTTAAAACTCAGGCAGACATCTTATAAGGAGATAAAGTCTTTCAGATAGTCTAGACTCTAATTGTTTTCTACACTTATTCTTTCTTTAACTCTTTCTATCCCTCCCTTCTTTATGTACAACCCAACACCTAAGGCTCTCTGGGGCTAAGATCCTATGTTGTGCTTGTGTAGTGCAAATCTACACTATAGCTCAGGCAGTTGGGTAGGTTTAGACTGGAGAAGAGAAGGTTAAGAGATGACATGATAGCCATGTTTAAATATTGGAAGAGACGTGATATAGAAGATGGGGCAAGCTTGTTTTTCTGCTGCTCCAGAGAGAAGGACACTATGGGGCAATGGCTTCACACTACGGGAAAAGAGATTCCTCCTAAACATTATTAAGAACCTGCTGGAAGGAAGAGCAGTTGGACAGTGGAATATGCTGCCACAATGGGGTGTGATGAAGTCTCCTTCCTTGAAGGTTTTTAAACAGAGGTTGGATGGCCATCCGTCAGGAGTGCTTTGATTGTGTCCCTGGCAGAATGGGGTTGGACTGAACGGCCCTTGCAGTCTCTTCCAACTCTATGGCCCTTCCTGGCATGGGGATGTGAGAGGAGCGGGACCACAACCACACTTCCCCATGACATCATTGTGGTCCCACCCTTCTTGCATCACCAGCTACTGTGATTGCAGGGTATGTTATTGACGGAAAAAGTCCATCAATAACCTCTGATCGTGCAAGCCTTCTGTTGCAGCCAGCCATGCACAAGGGCTGAAAGCACAATCATACGCTTCCTTCCCCACTGCAGCAAGGGAAGAAGACCGGCTGCAGTCTGGAAAGACGGAGCATGTCCCTCACGCTCCCTTTCTGCAGGCAGCCAGCCACATGCCAAGAGGAGCACTGGAGACATGCTCCCATCCTGGCAGAGGCACTGCCGGGATAGCAACAGGACGGCTCGCAAGAGCATTGTCCTGCAGAAAGGACCTATGATTCTGTAGGCCTACAGCTAGCTGTGGTAGAAGAAGCTTTTAATGGGGCGTGCTGCATTTTTATTTTTATGTTTACTGTGCTTTGAATTTGCTTGCAATATTCCAGCTAGCTTGTCTAATTTGTTTTGCTTTGGTGTTATACATTATTTTATCCATATTTTGTTTTAACTCGCATTGCAAGCCACCTTGGTTCCCACGCTGTGAAAAAAAGCAAGATACTAATTAAACCAATTAATAAATACATTGAAGGCACTGAGAAACAATTATGCACCATCTGAGAATTTGCTGTAGATATACTTGCAGAACTTGTGCATCTACAAACTGAATACAGCTTTGTTAACATATCTAAGTTAACATAGCCTGTGATAAAGAAACTGATTTTTACAATGTCTTTTTATACCTACCCAGCCCAACTTTTCCTCTTTGTCCTCTGTCTAGTTTAAAGACATTTTGGCAGGATTAGCATTGGGAGGGTGGTCAAGGACAGCTGGGGAAAGACAAACTTTTGGGTGTCAGGTTGTACCAGCATGGCTGCAGTAAAGCACGAAGGAAAAGCTGGAGCCTGGCAAGAATGGAATTCGTCTCTAGCCAACCCTACTGCAGCAGCATGTGTCCGCCTATGGCCATTTCCGCACTACACTCTTATAGCGCGATGATTCCATATAGCGCGATGATTCCAGGTGGCCCCTCCCAAAACTGCAAACCCCAGGATTCCATAGGATGTTGAAAGTGGAATCATTGTGCTATAAGAGTGTAGTGCGGAAAAGTCTTATGACAGGCAAGGCAAACAGCAGCTGTCCCCAGAATCCCTTACTGAGCATGCATGAACAGCAAAACAGAGAGAAAATACTTACTTACTGCAATTACAAAGAGTGAGGGCTTTCCCTGATTGCCACCTTTGCCAACATGTAAGGACTTCCTCCTGTCCCCTTGACACCAAATGTGGGGACCGTCTAAATGCCCTCAAGGTAGAGATGAGGATTTATACAATTTTCATCCTTAATAGACTCCAAAGTTCTATATTCAATGCTGCTTCCACAGACACTTTTTCCAAATCCAAGCTCTCAGATAGTGTTTCTGAAGGCTAAAAGTATGTAAAAAACAAAGACAACTCCTTATTTACAGAAATTAAATGACAGAAATTGTGACATTTACATTTATCACGTGTCGTGCTTTTAAAAAACAACGTCCCTTCCCTCACACCTCTCTCAAGTGAACTCAGACCAGCCATACCAACCTCCCAGTCAAAAACTCCTCTCTCCCACCTGCCTTAGACTAAAACCAAAACTAAAACCAAAAGCCCTTGGCTAATTGTCACTCACCAACTGTAGTTCATCACCATGATGTAAATCTCTTCAAACATTGCACCAATCAGCATTCACTCCAACGTTCCATCCTCTCCTCTCACCCAATAGCTCCTAACCATATACTCTAATACGCAATTAATAAATCAAACATCATTTTCAAATAAAAATTCATGACAGAACAAAAGAGTTTTCACCTGATGTGAACAAGACCACAGTCCCAAATGCACCTTTCTGGTGGAGGCCTCCTGTTTTACAGAAGATGCAGAATTTGGGGGCAGCACTGGGGAGACCATGTTGATCTAAATTTATGGCCTGTGATGCTCTAAAAAGTTTTTTTTTTTCTTTACAGGACTTTTTTTTTTCAAGTTTTATGACATTTAGTAAGAGTTCTCCCTGCCAGAAATAATAAAAAAACAAAGTAATAGAAAAATTAAAAGCAATAGAACAACTAATGTAAGGAGTTATTTTCTCGTTACAGACAATGAGCAATGATAGCAGAATACTATCTCAAACAGTGCAATGATGAAGGGGAACATACTGGCCATTTCCGCACAAGGCTGTTATAGCGCTATGATTCCACTTTCAATATCCTATGGAATCCTGGGGTTTGCAGTTTCAGGAGGGGCCAGGTGGCCCCTCCCAAAACTGCAAACCCCAGGATTCCATAGGATGTTGAAAGTGGAATCTTAGCGCTATAACAGCCTCATGCAGAAATGGCCATTGACTGGAATCCTGGTGGTAGGTGCATATAAGTTCATATAAAAATTTTGTACTGGGGGGTGTTAACATTGCACAACTTCCATGGTCAGCTCACAGCTGCGTAAGTGGAGGTCTACAAGTGTTACAATTGCACGTGCTGTTGTGTACTCTTGAACGCTGTGTGATTGTTCACCAGTGCCTTCAAGAAATTAAGAAGCAATAACGTAATCCTGGAAGCATACCTTCTGAAATTTTTGGAAAAATTTATGTGTCTCCCAGCAACCCAAAATTCAGCTTCTCAAGTTCAAGCTGAAGATTCTCCACGGGGACCTCGGCCATTATTGATATTTATTGGTTTGAGAACATTTACACCTCACCTTTCAGACAAAAAGGCTCTCAGAGAGGCTTACAAGGGGTTGACTTCACAGATCCTGCCCTGGGGCTTACAATCTAATACCTGTTGTAAATTGGTTTTCCCTGCATCAGGACAAAGGTGGGATATTACTTTTTAAGAGCCAGCATGATGCAATGGTTTGAAGGCTAGATTCTAGGAGACCTAGGTCTCAGTCTGTGCTCAGCCCTGGAAAGCTACTGGCTGACCTTTGGAAAGTCCCACTTTCTCAGCCTTAGAGGGAGGCAAATACAAACCTCCTCTGAATGAATCTGTCCAGAAAACCCTAGGAGAGGGTTGCCACAAAGCAGATTCAACCAGAAGGCATGCAGGAATAAATTACTTTTAAAATGTAACTTTACAAGTTCCGCCCCAGACCGTCATGGATAGGAGGCACTTGCTAGGCTGGCTTTGGTGCCGTGCAGTGCAGAAGAGGCTGAATTTCTGAGTGGTCTCCTCTCTCTCAGAGTGAGCTGGAGTCCTCTTGATGGATTTGAAAACCTCAGGGGAATAACTTAAGATAAGAAGAACCAACACAATCCTGTCCTGGCAGGGGGTTTGGCTAGATGACCCCTGGGATCCCTTCCAGCTCCATGACTCTTAGGGCAGGGGGAAGCTTGCTGTCATCCTTTTCTCAGCTTTTTTTTCCTAATTACTGCTTGTGACCCCATCTATAAAAAAAAATCTAAATTTCTTTGAACACCTGATTTATCTGTTCATCTCCTTTTTTTCCCTGCCATCCCCATCATCAATTCTCCAAATCTCACTTCCCTTGCACATTTTTTCCTGATGGCTCCCTGCAATCATGAATCTTCAGCTCTCTCTGCTTATCTTGCAATCTGAATCTCTCTCTCTCTCTCTCTCTCTCTCCCTTACTCAAGAACTCACTCTCACTCACATATGGTCCTGTCCTCTCCCCTTTTCTCCAAACCCCCATTTTTCTGTCCATCTGGGCTCTTTTGCCTTCCATCCCTCTCTTCTCTCCATTTATACGTCCATCTGGATCCTCTCTCCTGTCCCCCCTCCACCCCTTCTCCAACTTCCCATTTGTGAGTGCATCTGGTATATTTAGTTCATTTTTTTTTATTTTTTTTTTGCTGCCCTGCTTTTCCCTGTCCCTCATTTCTTCATGCAGCTGCAATTTTTCCCCATTCTGAAAGGGGAAGGCAATACTCCTTTCTCCTTGAAGTCTTCTTCCTCTGTTAAAGAAACAGCGCATTCCTACACAGAGCAATTCTGAACCTTCCTAATTGACAAATTGTAGATTGTGATGTGCCTGATTCAGTGTTATTGCATTTTCTCTGATGGAGAGAACTTGTGCTTTGAGATACCCACATGCTTCAGCTGGCCTTAGGTCCTATGAACCTTGATTTGGAAAGTGGTACAGTCTGAGTGGAGCCAGCATGCTGTTGGCTTCTTACTCATGTGTAAGCTTCACCACAGAAGTAGTAAGGCTTTTTTTGTCCAATGAGTCAAAGCCACATTCAGTTCAAGGTTGCAGAAGTGGAGTTGTGGAGTCCACAGCAGAAGTGGAGCTGTGGATTTTGAGATTGCAGAAGTGGAGTTGTATACAATGCCTCTCAGTTCAAGGATATGCGGTGCCCGTGGATGCACATGCAAATATGCTGGTACGTTTGGTGTTGTCAGTTAGAGGTGTAGCTACATAAGGGAAAAATGAAGGCATTGGCCCCCACAAGAATTCTGGCCTCCATCTCATGATGTTTTCCTGCAGTCTCCAAATTTCTAGCATTGCAGAAAATGAGATACTGAAAACCCCCCGGGTCTGGGACACATATTTGCATTCCCATTGGGAACTTTGCCCTCTCTTTTCTCTGGATACCTAAACTATGGTCACAATTCTAGATCACCTACTTTGTTAGTTAACTACATTAGCATCTCTTGGCATGACCTCCCCCCCAGTCCAGACTTTGCACCCAGCAGTTGCTGTGAGCAATGGTGGTCTGTTCTGTTGGGTGATATGCAGTAAACTGACATTTTCACATAGCCCTCCCCAGAAGCAATTTCAACTGTCAGAAGCAGGATCCCTGTTATGATTCCTCCTGACACCAGAGACCCTCAGGCAAACCTATTGCAGGGTTTTCTGGGAGCCGAGAGTGCATGATGTGCCCAAGATCAGCCAGTTAGTTTCCATGGCTGAGAGGGGACTCGAACCCTAGTCCTGGTTGGACCCTAGTCCAATGCTCAGACCACCACAGCATGCTGGCCCCCTTAGCTAAGTCTTCATTTCCAAACAGGAAAATATGGTGTGTATATGTGCGTGCACACACATGTGCGTGACAAGCTGTGAGTGACTATGGCTAGTATTTAATGCATAACACTTAATGACATCACCCAAATCCATCCCTGCATCTCAGGCTTTCATCTGGAAACTTCAGGGCCTGGGAGAATCCCAAACTGGCAACCCTAGTCAGAGAGCAAGGTACCTGCCATGCCCCAGCCCCAGGACCCAGGTGCAAACACAGGCAGGACCCTCCCCTACAGCCACAACATGCAGGCATGAACAGGTCAATACTTACCGCAGCCCAGCACAGATGAGAAAGGGAGAACCCGTGAGACTCAGAGCACTTATACAGGGAAGATGCATTACTCAAACAGCTGGGGGAAGTGACTGGATAATAAATACCAGAGATGTGGTGGGGAGAAGTCCGTTGCAGACAACTGATATTTCCGTGGAAGCAACACATTCTTTGAATCCTTGGCTTGTGTTCCTGGAAACCTTGACCCTTGCTTTGTGTGCTAACTACGCTGCTGGATACTCCCTTGTACTGACACTCTGGATTTATTACTGAACAAAAAACTGAATGATAAACTTTTGTAAACCTTGTCTATGGCTGCTACCGTGAACAATATTGGAGGACTGTGAACTGTGGCTGGCTGGCTTTCTGGACTGGACAGTACAAACTATTCCTGAACACACCATGCAAGTTTTGCAGTGTTCATGGATGCTAAAATCACAGCCTTTTGCTTTTGAACATAACAAGATTGGCCTTTGTTCTTATGGATTGTAAAGCAGTGAGAGGGGGAGCTTGCCTGGAGCAAATGTGTTGTCATGTTGTCGTGTGCCTTCAAGTACTTTCCATCCTATGGTGACCCTGGGATGACCCTAGCAGAGGGTTTTCTTGGCAAGATTTGTTCCGGGGGGTGTGTGTGTTACTTTTGCTTCTATCAGAGGCTGATAGAGCTTGACTTGCCTACGAGCACCCAGTGGGGTTTCCATGGCTGAGAGAGGATTCAAGTCTTGGTGTCCAGAGTCATAGTCTTATGCTGAAACCACTACACTACTCTGGCTCTCAGAGCAAAATGGTACATTCAGAATGTTCCCCCTGCACAGAGGCAGCAAATTAAGGAGGCAAAGAGTTTCTGGAAGGCAAGGTTCTGCCTATTAGCAGTTGCACGACTTCATCCCTTCCCTACTGCAGGATGGAAAGCAGGAAGACTAACACAAACAACTGTGTGGGCAACCTCGCTATTGTTTTTACACACACACACGACAAAGTCCCAGAGTTACCACCATTCAAGATCAGGATGGGACCTACATAGCAGTCAGAGGCCAATTTTTAACCTCAAGAGCCACTCCCCCCATCGCCAGTAAACTGCACCAGTGTGTACGGGCATGCCACAATAGATGCCACATCACCTCTGATCACCATTTGTGGTTCTGCTATGGCAGAAAAAAGCCAGAGGAAGTGGGAAGTTGTGGGTGTGTGGAAAGGCAAACCACTCTCTTTATGGTAGCCAGTTTGGGGTGGGTTTCAGTCAGAAAACTGCCCAGAATATTTTTTATAAATATATTGGGAAGCTCAGTGGGCTTCAGGGGACCGATGGAGGACTTTGGGGCTGGGGAAGTGGGAAAGCTTGAGCTCTGCACATGTCATTTTAAAGCTGAGATGTCTTTGCCCCAGTGTGCAACAAAACAGGAGAAGCGTTTCTCTCGGTAGTGAGGGAAATGCTAAGTTTTTTCCTCAGAGGTGACACTAGAGGATGGGAAGGTATCAGCCAGGATGTTTGGGGAAATGTCCAGAGATCACTTGGAGATGCTGATTTGTATTCAGCCAGACCTAAACTCACCTCTTCAAAGTGTGAGAAATTGCCCCAGTCTCTGACCAGAAGAAAATCACTGCTCTTAAACTAAAGGGAATATAAATAGGTCTCCAATATCAATCTCATGCCTTGTGCAGTAGCTCCAGAAAACAAATGTTTTTAGCCTTCCTACACTGTTCTGGTATGCCTTCAAGGTGTTTAAGGGGACCCAATCACAGTGTTCTTTTGGCAAGATGTTTGGGTGCATTGACTCCCTCTGAGGCATTCGCAAGGTTATCCACTAAGTTTCCACAGCTGAGCACTGCTGAACCCTGACCTCCCAGAGTCCTGATCCAGCACTCAAACCACCACACTGTAGATAGATTCACCATCCAGGAATATGCCTCTCCCCTAAATTCTTCCACTGTTGCAGAATCAGACCTGCAGTGCAGACATTCTGTGGCACTACTTATAAAAGAACTAGTTGTTAACTAGTATACTCTTATGTACAATCAACAAATTGAACCCTGTTTTCCAGTACCAGTCCATGACATCATCACAGCCCTCTCTGCACTCCAAATAGTGAAAAGGCCATGGCACAGGAGAAGATAGCAAGGATTTGCGTAGCCTAACAGATAGACAGACACTTTGATTTATAGCACACTAGGAAATTTTCCCAATGTTGCCTGAGTTTATGATCAAACAACATTGCTCATGACATGTAGACAATATCTAGTGTACATGTAATCAAAGCATATCAAGACAACCAGATCTGACTTCATCTAGAATGAGTGCAAACCCATAAATGTGCAAAGACAGTCCGGATTATAGCCATCGTGTAACGGTCATCAGTGAAATAGAATCCTCTTGGTGTTTTCTGCATGCATAAGGTCCTGATGTATTTAAGTCTTTTGCTCCAAGTCTCAAGTAAAGTCTCAAGTCTCTACCTTCAAGTCTCAAGTCAAGTCTCAAGTCTGGAAGCCAACTTTATACTCCAATCAAAATTCCAGAATTATTGAATAGAGTTAAATAAATTCAGTTTTAACAATTTAAGCAGAGTTGGATCTCCACATTTGCAATTTTGCCATCTGCAGCTTTTGAAGTGGGGAATAGGATCCTTCTTACTCCCCAGTACTGAAGCTTCAAAACCTCTAGAGGGAAGGATCCTTCCTCCTCAAGCCTGTTGCCTGACACATGTGCTCTTCCCCTCTGAGAAATGCACCCTGCACTCTGGGGGCGAGCCTTGTCTTTTGCTCTTAGGAAATGTTTTAGAAGGCTCCTCCAATATGCAGCGGGGACAGGCTGCTGAGCAGACCTCAAGCCTGCCTCAAGACCATTGCCTAGTCCGTTTGCTGTTCCCATCCAAGAAATGCATCCATCCTTTGGGCTTGAGGCAGATTATCATCTGAACAGTAGGCAAAAAGAGATGAAAGCGTTGTTCAAAGTCATAAGGTTTGTGGATGAATGTGTTATGTTACTGAACCAAGGGCAGCGAGTCAGTCATTAAAAATATGTAAGTCTCGAGTCAGTTCAAGTCAGTGTATCATTTATGGCTGAGTCGAGTCTGAGCCGAGTCACTGAAGTGACTTGAGTCTGACTTGAGTCTGAGACAGTTGACTCGAGTCTACATCACTGGCTCTAAAGGTACCAGATCCTACCTGATCATAGAATCATAGAATCATAGAAATGTAGAGTTGGAAGAGACCACACGAGCCATCCAGTCCAACCGCCTGCCATGCAGGAACACCCTCAAAGCACTCCCGACAGATGGCCATCCAGCCTCTGCTTAAAAACCTCCAAAGAAGGAGACTCCACCACACTCCGAGGCAGCAGATTCCACTGCCGGACAGCCCTGATGTCGGAAGCTTAGCCATTTCAGCCCTGGTTAGTACTTGGATGGGAGATTACCAGTGAATACGACATGCTGTAGGTTGTTATTTCAGAGGAAGGAACTGGCAAAACCAATCTGAGTATTCCTTGGCTAAGAAAACCCTGTCAAATTCATGGGGATGCCGTAAGTTGACAAGCAACGTGAAGGCACATGCGCTCACAAGTGCCCTATAGAAGGGGTTGGACATTTTTATCCAATGAGGAAGATCTGCATTCAGCTCAAGGTTAAAGAAGTGGAGGCCTGCATGTGGTTGTTTTCTGCATGGATGCACGTTTAATTTTGCAGTGTCCTAGTTCACTAACGAGGTGCCATTCCACAACTGACATGTAACTCTGAGTGTAAAGATACACTCCATCTCCACATTGTAAAACCTTGGCCAACATATGTTTGTTCAGGAAATTCCCCAAGCAGTTGATAGATCAGGTCCAAAATCTTATTACGATCTCCCTATTAGTCCTATTAAATACGCTACAGAGTTTGGTAGCCTAAATTTCCATATACAGAGTTGCATTAATCCAGCTGTACAATCCTTCTCTTGAAAGACAAATGTTATGCAACTGAACCAAGACAGCAAATGTGCAACCAACTGCACAAGCACATCCATGTATCTCACATATATCTCATATATACCCTATGGTCAACTCCACTTCCGCAACCTTGAAGAGAATTCTGATGTTCTGCACCTGTAGGGGACATTTATCCACATGTAAGTTACAAACAGGATGCTGGTGTAAGCTTGGTGACTCTCTGATTGAGCTTGTAGATTTGTATAGCATAACAGATAGACCAACAGATAAACAACATTTCAAATTTCATAGACTAGATTAGATTAGATTAGATTAGATTAGATTGTGACCTTGGTTATGCTTGTTTTGGAATGTGTTAATAGTCACATTTCTTTGGTATTTATAATTCATGGATATGGCCTCAGGATGCAAAATCTGTCTAGCTGATCAACTCTCAGCGTGTCATACTTGGGGCTATGATTATCACATGTGGAAATGTTACTTGTAGTTTCACCCATCTTTTCTTCCCTTTCTCTTGCCCAGGGCAAGAATAACACCACAACTGTCAAAGTGGATGTCCTTCTAGTGTTTTCTTTTTTTTAAATGAAGCACAGGATCAGTTTTGTTCTGGCATCGAAGGGAGCTGCCAGATTAAAAACCAATGAGGCTGCCACTAATGAGCTGGCTTAAGTGTGTAGCATCCCACATTCTCTCTGGTATCTTTGTGACTGGAGTGGAAGCCTCATTCACCGTTCACAGTCCTCTCAAGCAGAAGGGTTCACAATGTTCACAGTAACAATCTGATCATTAGCAACTGTGATTCCCTTGTACAAGGTAGGTCAGGCTGCTTAGGTTCTGTTGGTCTAGTTGATAATCTAGTTATTTTAGGAGTTCCATCTGAGGGTCACCATTCCATAGCATCCTCAGCTCAGGATTTGGGACTGGGGTTTGGGGTTAACAGCAAACTAATGCCATCCAGCTTGCTATGAAATCATCATGACATTTCAGAGCTTTCTCTGCAAGTGGGAAAAAAGAGTCCATCTTTCTCATAACATTGGTACTTGCTGCTGATGCATGTATATGTTACAATGCAGTTTAGTCCAGTCTGCCTTACTCCACACACTACTGCAAATATAATACTGCAAATATGACTCCCCTTAGGGGGGAGTGACCACACTCTTTTTTTTTATTTATTTATTTATTTATATATATATATATATATATATATATATATATATATATATATATTAAAATTTTGAATAAAGAATTTAAAAAAAACTCCCCTGTTACTGCCCTGGCTAGTCCGAGCTTTGGGGATATTAAAGATATCCCTTGATATCTCAATTCAGCTGCACTTCTCTATTCCTTTCCATGTGCTTGCGAGGCCACCGGACAAGCACGTAAACAAGCTCGGCCATTAATCGCCGTAAGATTCAAACTACAATACAGGCAGGCCAGAAATAGCAGACTCGCTGCTTTAGGAGACCTCCAGGCAAGTACTCCAATTAGGTATGCACGCCACTTACAGAAGAGCCTCTACCCCGCGATGGCAGCTAGATGGGTAAACTATGCAATACCCGAGTACTCTGCGTCTGCATACTGACTACTCTATTGAGAACTGTTACGATAACTCAATCATTCAGATTCTGACCTTTCGGAGGCTTTGTCTCCAATTCCAAATCTATTGTTTTCCCCCAAGCACTGCACAGCCTGCGGTCACATTCTCCTTATAAAAACCCTTGATTCCGAGACCTTCCTCGGAACGCTCCCAAGTTCCATCCCACCTTGCTGCCGCTTTGCTTGGCGAGCCTCCCCTCGGCTCCACATGCTGAGCTACATCTCACCCCAGCCTCGCTCTCCATTTTTCTGGACTTCAGGACAGGTGAAGTATCACCCAAACCAACAACCCCTCTAAAAATCCCTCTATACCACTCTAACCTTTATTTTCTGTAGTTATCTTGTATGAGTGTGTCGCATACACTGTTTTGCTTGTATTTAATAAACATCATTTATTATTATAACTTCTGTGTTCTCCTTGACTCAACCCGACCCCGTAGACATAGGGTTCAACATCTCACTATGTTACCCTGCGTTAAGCAGTGCTCTGGGCTAATTTTCCCCACCTTTAGTTGAGCACATTTTGGTGTCCCTCCCGGGACCCCCAGTACACAGGGTAACACCCCACTTCCAAGCATCTTTTTTGCAGTTGAGTCTGTGTTTACATTCCATACATTCATTGTTTCTGTCCAACAAATAATCTTACACTGTTGCTTTTAACATTGTTACATTACAACTTATGCTTTTATCTATAACATCATTAGTTTACATTATCCACATTTTCAACAACCTTTCTTTATTCCTTCCTTTTCTTATTCTTTTATCCAATTCAAAACTGCTTGCCATTCTCTTTCAAAGTTCTGGATTGGCTTATTTTTAAGTGAAAAAGTTAATTTTTCTATCTCTACCATATCCAGGACTTTTAATTTCCATTCTTTTATATCAATATAGTTTCTTTCTTTCCAATATTGAGCGTATGTCAATCTTGCAGCAGTTATTACATATAACAATGCCTTCTGATGAGATCTTATTTCTCTTTGTTGCCCTAACATATTTAACAAATAAAATTCTGGCTTCATTTCAAAATTTAAGCCATATATTCTTTGAATTTCACCATGTATTTCTTTCCAGAACTTTTTTGCTACCTTACAGGTCCACCACATATGAAAAAAGGACCCCTCCTTTCCATCACATTTCCAACATTTTCCATTCCCATTTTTTGTTATTTTTTTCAACTTTCAGGTGTCACGTACCATCTATGTAATAGACCACGCTCTTTTGGAGTTTGTCATTCAGTGGGAAGGAGAAGCCAAGTGTAGCCAGACACGCATCCTAAACTTTAAGAAAGCTGATTTCTCTAAACTTAAGGGGTTACTTGCTGAAATCCCATGGTCAAGAATATTAAAAGAGAAAGGAGTTCATGACGGATGGGAGTTTCATAAAAGTGAGATATTGAAGGCACAATTGAAAACTGTGCCAATAAGGAGGAAAAATGGCAGGTGCCTAAAGAAACTGGAATGGTTAACTGAAGAACTCTCAGCTGAGCTAAGTGTTAAAAGAAACATGTACAGGAAATGGAAGAATGGTGAAACCACCAAAGAGGAATTCAGGCAAATAGCTGGGAGATGTAGGGAGAAGATCAGAAAAGCTAAAGTGCAGAATGAACTCAGGCTGGCCAGAGATATTAAAAACAATGAAAAGGGCTTTTTAGATATGTCCACAGCAAAAGGGAAAAAAAGGAAATGATAGGGTGGCTGTGTGGACAAGATGGCCAATTAATAAGGGAGGGAAGAGAGAAGGCAGAACTACTCAACACCTTCTTTGTCTCAGTTTTCCCCCAAAAGGATAGAAGTACTCAACCTGGGGGATGGGGAGCAGGTGAGGAAGTGAGGGAAATGCAGCACAGAATCAGTAGAGAAGTAGTAGAGGAATACCTGGCTTAACTAGATGAATTCAAGTCCCCAGGGCCAGATGAATTACATCCAAGGATATTAAACGATCTGGCAGAAGTCATTTCTGAACCACTCGCAATAACCTTGGAGAACTCTTGAAGAACAGAAATGTAAAGTCCTACACTTAGGCAGGAAAAATGGAATGCACAAATATAGGATGGGGGACACGTGGCTGGATATCAGTACATGTTAAAGTAATCTAGGAGTCTTGGCAGATCACAAGCTGAACATGAGTCAGCAGTGTGATGCGGCAGCCAAGAAAGCCAACGCGATCCTTGGTTGCATCAACAGGAGTAAGGTGTCTAGATTGAGGGAGGTCATGGTACCACTCTATTCTGCATTGGTTAGGCCTCATTTGGAATCCTGTGTCCAGTTCTGGGCACCTCAATTCAAGAAGGATATCGACAAACTGGAATGTGTCCAGAGGAAGGTGACCAAAAAGTTGAAGGATCTGGAAGCCATGAAGCCCTATGGGGAGTGGCTTAGGGAGTTCGGTATCTTTAGTCTGCAGAAGAGAAGGTTAAGAGGGGACATGATAGCGATGTTTAAATATTTGAAGGGATGTCATATTGAGAAGGGAGTGGGCTTGTTTTCTGCTGCTCCAGAGACTAGGACAGTGTTACCCTGTATCCTGGGGGTCCCGGGAGGGACACCAAAATGTGCTCAACTAAAGGTAGGGAAAATTAGCTCAGAGCACTGCTTAGCGTTACGAGAGGCAGGGTAAGGGAGCGAGATCTTGAACCCTATGTCTACGGGGTCGGGTCGAGTCAAGTAGCACACAGAAGTTGAAACAATAAATGAAGTTTTATTAAACACAAGCAAAACAGTGTATGCGACACATTCACACAAGATAACTAAAGAAGATAAAGGTTGGAGTGATATAGAGGGATTTTTAGAGGAATTGCTGGTTTGGGTGATACTTCACCTGTCCTGAAGCCCGGAAAAATGGAGAATGAGGCTGGGGTGCGATGTAGCTCAGCACGTGGAGGTGAGGGGAGGCTCACCAAGCAAAGTGGCAGCAAGGCGGGATGAAACTCGGGAGCATTCCAAGGAAGGTCTCGGAATCGAGGGTTTTTATAAGGAGAATTGTGACTGCAGGCTGTGCCGTACTTGGGCGAAAACAATAGATTTGGAGTTGGAGACAAAGCCTCCGAAAGGTCAGAATCTGAACGATTGAGTTATTGCAGAGATTCTCAATAGAGTAGCCAGTATGCAGACGCAGACTACTTGGGTATTGCATAGTTTACCCATCAAGCTGCCATCGCGGGGCAGAGGCTCTTTTGTAGGTGGCGTGCATACTTAATTAGAGTACTTACCTGGAGGTCTCCTAAAGCAGTGAGTCAGCTATTTCTGGCCTACCTGTATGGTCCAGGAATATTACGGCAATTAACGGCCGAGCTTGTTTACGTGCTTGTCCGGTGGCCTCGCAAGCATGTGGAAGGGAATAGAGAAGTGAAGCCGAATTGTGATATCAAAAGGATATCTTTTAATATCCCCAAAGCTCGGACTAGCCAGGGCAGTAACATTCCCTGCCCCGAAAATGGGCGATGTTGGGGACAATATCGGACATTTTCCAATCAAAAAGCAAAAATTAATTTAGAGCCAAATAGGGGCTTCCAGGTTGGTAGCCGTATCAGTCCTCAGGAAAGGGAATTCTGGGAAAAGCAAAGGACTACTATCTTATAAAGACATTCCTAACTAAAAACCTAAACCTAAACACACACACACCAATGTAATAATGCAATAACAAACAATTAACCAATAAACAATGTCCAATGTCCCGTCAATAGGGAACTGTTGAAAAATGAGCAATGGTAGTAAATAGCAAATGCAATCAATGAAATAATCAATGGAATACTGTAAGTCCAATTCATGCTCTGGCAATGAAGACAATCCAATGAGCAAACAGTTCAGTGTGGAATGAAAGTTCATAGTCCGGGGGAGGTGAGGTGCAAGCAAAAAGTCTTGGCACCCCCCCCCTCGCAACAGGAAAAGTCTTTTAGCTGGATCGGATGAGCAAAACATAAGTCCATCCGGGCAACAGAGCAGGAACAACAACAAAATGTCCAAGTCGGTGCAACCTGGCTTGCTGCAAGTCAGGAGCAAAGAGTCTTTGCAGAATTTGGAGTCTGGAATATTCCATAGGTTTCCTCGGGTCAGCAAACGGTAGCAGGAATGGCAAAAAGTTCATGGCACATGGAAGGCTGCATGGTCACCTTCCCTCACAGTCACGGGTGTCATCCAAGAACCAGGAATCTCCAAGCATCGGCCATCAGATGGAGCGGCAACTTTCTTCGTCACCCCCCCCCCACGGTACTCGGGGGCGATGCTACGACCTCGGGATCTTCCCAGTCTTCTGGATCAATTGACCTATTAGAGTTTTAACAGAAGAACTGACATGGTTATTATCCAATGTATACCATAAATGCAAATGGTCGGCTCAAAGCCTACTGGGAATGAGATCTGTTTGAAAATGGAACTACTGGGGGCAACTGGTGGACACAGGATGGGATCAGATCTTAAAGCCATACCAGGAGAGGTGATGTTAAGGCCACTGCAGATCATGGTCACCATAGGCTGGTGACATGTCTGCCAGAGCTTGGGGAGTCGACTACCCAACTGTAGTTCACTCCGAGTATGACCGGACCTGCAACAATTATCATGATGTGATATGAAAAGAGTACTCGCTGCCTGCTCAGACTGAACTAGGTTAGGCTCTGACCCTTTTTTTTTTTTTTTGCTCTGCCTGGCGGCGGGGCTCCCAACACTGGTGAAAAAGACAGAATAAACCAAATCAGAGACAAGCGAGTGTACGCTTGCTCGTTGCCAGAGCGGACGCTGACTCCCTCGGTGATTGGTCAGGATGGTTGGACGTACGTATCCAAATGTCCTCCTAACATATACAAATGAAACACAATGCACGGGGCCGGGCGTCAGGCCAATTGTTTGGGTCTCCGGCCCTTATGGGGTGTTGGAGAGTGGTTCTAAGTTGGTGAAATCAAAACTGAAGGGAGTAACAAGCAAAATAGCGGTGCTGATTGCTCTCACCCTAACAATCCAAGCACACAAAAGAAGTGGGGAGGAGGTCCTCGATGTGACGAGGGGCATGCCTGGGCCGTAGACCGGGATTCCAGAGTCAGACCTGGTTCTCCTGAGAGGGTCGTGAGGCCCCCTTCGTCTCGCCCTAACCTCACCAGGACGCCCTTGCACAAGGCAATCCCTCCGAGTGAGAGAATGCCGGCGTTCTGAGTGAGAGACGGTCGGTACTCCGGTCCGACTCATTTCCCTTCCTCAGGCTATCAGGGCTGACTCTGTAGGCCCGATCTACGTCAGAGGACAAGAGGACCTTGGGACAGCCATCCCATGGATCCGTCTCCTCCAAAAACAAAAACCCTCCTCCCTTAAAGAGGTTAAAGGATAGACTCAAGCACACTATACCAACTATATTCTACAACAAACAATTATTTACAAACGGGGGGAACCTCTTCCCTTAATAAAAACAGACTGCTTGCAACATGAGGATCTGTTTCTTAATCCAAAATACCAAACCAACAAGACTGACTACCAAAATGATCTGAAACACCACCAAGATGACTAAAGCGTGGAGAGCGAAATGCGCTATAGCCTGGCCCGTGGAGGACCAACTAAAGACATCCCACCAGGGTTGTGTAGTGTCGGATTTCAAATCCTCTGAAGTGCTTGCTATTATCTGAGCAGAATGATTAACAGTCAGGGCAATTTGTTGGAGGGAGTGCGAGACCTCCTTTACTCGTTGAGACAAACGGGTGAGATTCCTGAGCCATAGGGACGCAGGGATCTCGGTTTCAAGGTGGAATCCGACTAACTCGGATTCTGTGGGTGCATAGGCACTTTCAAACACATAATCTCGTATCTTCCGCTGGAGATAGAAGTTCTGGCCAAAACAGTCTTGGACCATCTGTGAACAAAAACAGGGGTTCCCAGCAGTGCGGTTTACTCTTACACTCGCGCCACTAGGCAGTACTATCAAATTGGTACAAGGAGTCCTTAAACAGAAGCACTCACGGTTAATCTGGGCCATGACTGTGGTATTTACCGGTATTACCAAATATTCGGAGGTATTGCCGAGGCCGAGACCATTAAGGTTGTGGAAACACCGAATCCAATGGTGGTTGAATAGGCAGCCAGCTAAATCAAAAGAGTGTGTACCGTTGGACCAATGGTACATCTGTGGGGGCAGCAAAGTGGCATTGGTGGCTATGAGGGGGAGTCCTAAATGGGATACTGGATGTAGAATTTCTGGATCCAGAATCTGTTCATGGGCAACATCCACTGTAAGAGTTAGGCTCTTCCATGTGGTGTGCTGTATTTGTGCCAAAGCAGCAGGGTGTTCCAGCGATTCTGGGTATCGTTCTCGGAGTAGGCTCAGGATCTCAGGGTGCATTAACCCCATGAGGCTGACCTGGATCACCTGAGCGGCAAAGGTGATCACGGTGCTCTGCAGTTGCGTGCACTGTATCGCTACTGACAAATCATGGGTTGTGATCTGTAGAATACAGCCAAGGTTGGATATTATATCTCACTCGACGCCAACCCACTGTGGGAGCAATTGACTAATTAGATCTACTCCTCTCGCTACGTTGGTTAGGCCAGCAGTGGAGGATATTCCAATGTCTCTAGTTTTGGTGCCAATTACACCTAATTTGTTTGCTAGGATCTTGTTGTCTATAGTGTTGATGAACGCGCCGCCAGTTCCAATTCTGCCTAAAGCGGTTCCTAAGACACTTCGCTTAGGGCGAGTGTGTGGGTGGGAGAAAGACAGCCATCGTTTCTCCCAGTGTTCCCAGTGTGTCCACACAAGTTTTAGGTATGGTTGGCAAGTGGGAATTACTCTGGAGATATTGACAACCGTGAAATTTAGTATCATTTTAGTTATTATGGGTTGGACATTCGAGTAAGCGACCATTTCTATGTCTTTGCGAACTACGGAACTGCCCACATACATAGCCGGGTGATGTTCAGGAGGAGGAGGGGTGTGGATATTGGAGTCGGGGCACCACATCTTCCTGCAGGAGAACTTACAACCTGATGGGGTCAAGGTGACATTCTGGCAATGAAACATATATGTCTTCCATACCCATGTAAGGCGGCAGTCTTCAAAAGTGAAGCTAAGCACTAGTAGGGATGCATAGCGGTGGTCACCCCAGACCACTCTGGCGGTCATGGGAGCGGCTGCTGTGGCCATGCTGGGGTTGAGTTTAACCTCTTCGCCGGCAACGGTCATTCTTAACTCGGCACTCAGTCTATTTCTAGAGTAGATATGCAAATTCGTGGACAACTCGAAGGGGTACCTTTTCTTGAACCAGGGGAGCAGCTGCGTCCCCATCAACAAGGCTTCTACTCCAATAACACACTACCTGTACATTGAACTGCCAATCTGTGTAAACTTGGCTGAATTCGGGCGAGGTTCCAAGGGTGCATCCATTCACGAAAAACAAAACTGCAATCCTCAAGAGCGATCTCATTCCATCTCCCTGTAGGGAACACGGAGATGGGGGCTCCGTTACTACAAAAGCTACTATCCTAAAGGGTCTATTTACAAGGAAGGAGGAAGGAGAGGAGAGCTGGAACGACCACCTCTTCATGGGGGTTGCCATCCCATGAAGGGAAGCAAAGCCCATCCGCCACGCTGTCATGTTAACAAAAGGGCGTTCCTATCTGGGGGTTTCCCTTTCCAATCCTTCTGCTGGGTCTCCGGAACTACCGGCAAGAGCGGCAACACCTGCTCCTGGTTTGGGACCCATACTCTTAACTTAGTATGGAGGCTGGTCCTGGACCCATGTGCCTCCGGGGAACCCTTCTATCCAGTCACAATGGTAATTGAAATGGAGCCGTAGCTAGTCTTGGTCCCTTTTACAATTATCAGAGTCATAGTCAAAACGGTGCCATGGCCCTTGAGGACAAGGCAGCACCAGAGCATCTGCATGGAGGGTGAGGCGGTAGCCAAATTCACCTCCGGGTAGGAACATACATGTTGCTCATTTGTTACCGGGATAGGGGCAAGAGCTTTAATGGCGGCACAATGGTGCACGGCTGAAATCTCTACTGGTCCCTGATCTAGCTGCCATAGAAACCCGTTTGCGTAATCAACTGTGAGCTTCTTTCCCTGGAGAAAACCAACGCCCAAAAGGCCGTCGTCTTCTCCCCAGTTCTTGCATGCCCACAACTGAAAATGAAATGTCTCTATAGACATTGGGATGCCTGTCCATGCCCTAGCTTGGTGACCCCCTCCCCGGCATATCCAGAAAGCTGGACATGCTCGGGCGTGGGTTCACCATACCTCGCAAGTTTGGGGTGCAGCACGTTTACTGCTGCACCAGAGTCTACAAGAAGGGTGGCAGAAGTCTTATCCCTCTCAGTCCCTATGCCTGCCTTCACCCAGAACCTTCCCCACCTGTCTGGCTTCAACCTAGCCACAACGTTGCGGGGAAGCTTCCTGGACCGAGGACAACCCTATGCTTGCAGATCCAGGTTAGGGTAGTATCCAGCCGGAGGTGGGCCGTCGGTCACGGCCTGGACCAGCTGTTTACATCCCGCCTGAAGAGCTTCCAAAAGCTCTGAAGTTGGCCACTTGTCAAACTGGCTCATGTCCAGCCCGAACCTTCTGAGCATGCCCCAGACCCTTACTCTGTCCGAGGAGTACGTCTGGGCACTGGGATCATACCCACCAAACGTCTCCCGAGGAGAGCCCGAGTCAGAGGGCTGTTTGGGGGCAGTTGGCTGCTGTGGGGGACTTCCTGCCTTGCCGGGCTGGCTGCGGAAATCTCTTCCCTGCCACTGCCTGCTGTCCTGTCTGGGTGGCGGTCGCGATTTCCAATTCCCTCGTGGAATGGAATTCGGAGCTGCTTTCCTATGCTGGGAATGGGGCCCATAGTTCGAGTACATGACCTCGGCTATGGGTTCCCACTTCCCGGTGTCCTTCCTATGCGTCTTAGTGGGAGGTTTGAAGGATCCTGCCTCTCGCAGCAGGTCGGATACCCGCCAGAGGTTGTTCCCAAACTCTTCCCAGTTGGTGGTGGCTGGATCCACCAAACCTAAAGCCATCTTGGTCTCGTGGTTAAGACCTCCGTACAAGAGCGTCTTAAACTCGAGGCCGTTAAAGTCATATCCACAGGGTGTCAAGGGGACCTTCTCGGCCAGAATGGTGAGGAGCTGCTTCCATGCCACGTAAGCCTCAGGGTTCTCACGAGGACCCTGTTGCTCCATGACATAGAGCACACCTGCACTCTGTCCGGGCCACAAAATCCTCACTACCTCTCTCATCCAGTCGTGGGCCTCGAGCCTAACCAAGCCTCGAGCCCCACGGCCGATTCAAGAGTAGGGAGGGGGACATGCAAAGCCGAGCCAGTTGAGTCAGGTCCTGACCATTGGCTGTCGGGTGAGAATGGATCACCACATTCAGCCACATGATGCTGGTGGACCAATTTAAAGGACCCAACTGGTCCCCAATAGCTTTGACCTCAGTAGCATGCCAGGGGACCCTAGTCTCGGTGACCTGCGTCTCCTGCATCTCTTGCCTTTCTGAACTGCCTTCTCCAAGGGGGGTGGTCTGTCTCGTCATGGACCGCGTCTCTACTGGTTGACTGGGACCTTAAGGTCACTCCAGTCAGGATTGTGGGGAACAGTTGCCTGAGTGTCCTCTGGCAGTGTCTCTGTTGGGGATGATAGGAGTTTCAGCCCCATGGAAACGCAGCAGAAAAACCAGAGTTCAGCGAGCCAACAGCAGCAGCCTTATTCCCCAGTAAGGATACTCACACACAGAGGAGTTTCTTCCAAAACAGGAGGCACTTTATCTTGCAGTGAAGTTCTGTTATATACAAAACATAGGACAGACGGACAAAAGCTTGCGCCAGGCACCAGGTTTGGTCAACAGACAAATACATACTGGCGTTGCTTTGTTATATACATATCTACAACCAATCAGGTAGAGGTTTGCACACCTCCCTCTACCATCTACACACGACCCCAGTTTCTTATGCAACCTTGCAATTACCCACAGCTGGGGCATGATGCAACATCTTTGCAGTGGGCTGATCATTTTCCCAGGGTTCCCTGCCTGGAATCCCTGACAGTCTCCCCAGAAAAGTCCTCCACAAACGTTGGGAGCAGCTTTGGGCACACAGCCGAAATTAAGGCTTTGCACGTTTGGAGCTGGCTCTCCAGTGCAGCTATCTGTTTCTGGCAATCTACATGGCTAACAGCCTCCTGCTGTTCTCTTACTTGCCCCACCATGAACTTGGCCGCAGACTGGGCATGATCCAGCTCAGCCTCTAAGGCATGGGTCTTCTCCTCCCATGTTTGCGCCACTACTGTGACGTTGTTAAAGCTTCTGTGTGGATGCCTGCGCTACGGATGCAAAAGTTACCTTGTCCGCACACAGCATCTTGACCTTGGCCTGAAGCCGAGTATTCTCCTTTTCTAAGCTCGTTGATTTCTCTCTGGTTTCTACCAGGGCACTACTAGCATCTCTGGCCGTAAGCCAAAGTCCCCAAGTGGCCAAAGCGGCCTTAGACAGTCCGAATGGATTCTTTGATTTACGTACCAGAGTATACGCTTCCCGGAGTGTGGCAAAGGGATCGGCCGTCTGGAAGATGGAGTCCTTCCAGGGGCATTTCCCCTTACTCAACACCCATCTCTTTAGTTTACCTCTGACCTCTTCCTCCAACATGAGGTCCGTGATGGTGACCTTACCAACCTCAGCCACTTTACACAAAAACCACAACTGTCTCTAACACTACCTACAAGCTACAAACTACAAACCACAAATGGGACCAGGAACTGGAGTGACGGGAAGGATCACCTAGACCCCTGGGGAACTGAAGGGAAATGAACTCTGCGGAACTTCTCTAGGAAAGAGGGACGGGAACCTATCTCCAGCCTGCCCAAACAAAGTCGCTTTGGTACACCCAAGCCCAGTTTTCAACCTCGACAGCACTGGGGACTGAAGGACGAGGAAACGGTTCAGGGACAGGGAGGTCACCTAGACCCAGGGAACCCTCAGGAGTACTCCACCTGCCTGAAGGGGGGAAATGAACACTGCGGAACTTACTATGCCGCCTGGCCAAGCAGAGGGGAAAAGGGCAAGGAGCCAAAACCGAACCGTCCCTAACTGGTTTTCTGGGTGAGGGATACCTTCCTCTACCACGAGCTAAACCTCTAAACCCTAGGCTAGGTCAGGACTCACCACCCACACCTAGTCGGCTAGCCAATCGGGAAGCACCCGAAACTACACAGCGGGACACACCTGCACTCTCAAAGCTACACAACAGCAACAACTGACGGGACACACCCGTATACTACTCTGACGGGGGGAATTTCTTCCCTAAGTGCTATTTTGCCTTGCCGCTACGGTGTCGGATGAGTGTAGACTGTTCCTACCGTGCTAACACTCTAACACTTCGGATCCCAGCCCACGATAGACCCCAAGTTAGGGATGTGATTCCCAGGACAGCTTGTGCTAACCCCTTGCTATCGGACGATGGTTCACCGCCTAGTGCTAGTGACCACGCCGGGACGGCTGACATACACAAACCAAGCAAGAAAGGGGAACAGATTTCCACCCAGATAGAATAGCTCTAGAGCTCAAACGCACAGACTCCACACACACGTCTTGCTACCTAATAGCACTCTTAACGACTTGACCAACCGTCACCTAAGTCAGTACCAGCCTGATTTGAGGAGGTTCACGACTTCTTCTCAAATTAGGGGTACCGGGGCTGCCCGCGTTGCTCCACCACTCTGTTACCCTGTATACTGGGGGTCGCGGGAGGGACACCAAAATGTGCTCAACTAAAGGTGGGGAAAATCAGCTCAGAGCCCTGCTTAGTGTTACGAGAGGCAGGGTAAGGGAGCGAGATCTTGAACCCTATGTCTATGGGGTCGGATCAAGTCAAGTAGCACACAGAAGTTGAAACAATAAATGAAGTCTTATTAAACACAAGCAAAACAGTGTATGCGACACATTCACACAAGATAACTAAAGAAAATAAAGGTTAGAGTGGTATAGAGGGATTTTAGAGGGATTGCTGGTTTGGGTGATACTTCACCTGTCCTGAAGCCCAGAAAAATGGAGAGCGAGGCCGGGGTGTGATGTAGCTCAGCACGTGGATCTGAGGGGAGGCTCGCCAAGCAAAGCAGCGGCAAGGTGGGATGAAACTCGGGAGCAGTCCGAGGAAGGTCTCGGAATCAAGGGTTTTTATAAGGAGAATTGTGACTGCAGGCTATGCCATACTCGGGGGAAAACAATAGATTTGGAGTTGGAGATAAAGCCTCCGAAAGGTCAGAATCTGAATGATTGAGTTATCGTAACAGTTCTCAATAGAGTAGCCAGTATGCAGACGCAGAGTATTTGGGTATTACATAGTTTACCCATCAAGCTGCCATCGCGGGGCAGAGGCTCTTTTGTAGGTGGCGTTCATACTTAATTAGAGTACTTGCTTGGAGGTCTCCTAAAGCAGTGAGTCAGCTATTTCTGGCCTGCCTGTATTGTCCAGGAATATTACGGCAATTAACAGCTGAGCTTGTTTACGTGCTTGTCCGGGGGCCTCGCAAGCACATGGAAGGGAATAGAGAAGTGAAGCCGAATTGTGAGATCAAAAGGATATCTTTTAATATCCCCAAAGCTCGGACTAGCCAGGGCAGTAACAACAGGAAGTAATGGATTCAAGCTGCAGGAAAGGAGATTCCACTTGAACCTCAGGAAGAACTTCCTGACGGTCCTAGCTGTCCAGCAGTGGAGTCTGCTGCCTCTTAGTGTGGTAGAGTCTCCTTCTCTGGAGGTTTTTAAGCAGAGGCTGGAAGGCCATCTGTTGGGAGTGCTTTGATGGGTGTTCCTGCATAGCCGGGGGTTGGACTTGGTGGCCCCTGGGGTCTCTTCCAGCTCTATGATTCTATGATAGACAGCTGCTTGGATATTCAACACCCCACCCCCTTCCAACAAATCTTCTGCAAAAGCATTTGTTGCCCTAAAGGGTGGGGGACCTTGAGGTCCACCAGCAGTGCCAGCATCTCATCATTTGGGGAATTATTAACTCAAAGGAGGCCTGTGAGAGAAGGGTAAAGGTAGGATCTTTTCACCTGTGTATACCAGTACTAACTGTAGAGAGGACTCCAGTTAAGAGTTAAAAGTGGTATTTTATTGGAAATTAATAGACACACACAAGAAATCGACCAATCTCACAAACCATACAAGGCTATTGAAGGGAAAGGCAGGAAAGTTTGGCTAAAGAGATATTTTGGGAAGAAGGGGTGATATTTACTGGTCCTGAAGCAGAAGATTGAAGAGGGGTCAAACAAGAGTTGGAAGGCAGCACGGAGGAACAGGAGTTTGGAGTGCAGCATGATGCCCAAAGCGGAGGGCAGAGTTGGAATTTGCCTGCTGCAAATTACCTGGACTGGTGCTGGGATTTTTATACCCTATTTCCTACCCTGGAGGGGTGTAGTTGTCTGGAATGGGCTGATTGTTTTAACTGTAGGTAACAAAACAGCAGTGTGAGTCCCGGCAACCTCTTAATGTCTTGGTCAGGTAAGGTGAACAGGGAAGGTCTCTGTAGGAAATGAGCACAGCAGGGATACATGCCTTCTGTACCTGAGCAGTTTTGTCTTCTATTGTATTTGGAGGTCATGTTACCAGGCCATACATCCTCACTCCATGTTATGGTTTAATTGGCAAATGTTAATTATCATGAAATATAAATTATATTCTGCTATGGCTGAGAAGGCTGCTGGCAAAGGGGAACTGTCTGCACACGTGCATTGCAAAACTAGATCAGACCAGGACCTCAGGGCATGGGTAGGTCATAGTCAAAGAAGCTCCAGTGATATTGGACTTGCAAATATTCCCTAATGACTTGACCTTTAGAAGCACCCAAAACTGCCTCCACAGAACTGTTTCATGGAGGCACTGGCAGAACAAGTGGACCTCTGAGCCACATTTTGTTTTAACAGGTCATTGAGAGGATCATCCCAAAGCCATTAACATCAGGGGCTTTCATCTAATCCTCTTGAGCTTATGACCTGGCTATGCTGAGGTCACTCCGACCTAGTACACGCTTACAGCCAGTGTCCTGCTACCACATGCTTTTACAGTCATAAGTGTCCAGTTTTGTAGAAAAAAATATATTTCTTGCCAATTTTGCTATCCCAGGGGGCAAGGGGGTGTAAGGTATGGTAACACATCAGCTGGAATCCTATTGGTTAGTCTCAACAGAGTAGGCCTACTGAACCAACTGTTGAATATTGAGTCAAAAGATAGTTAAATCCCATTGATTCAATGGGTCTACTCTAATGAGGCACAATAACAGGATTTGGGCCACAGAAGGTGGGAAACCCCCACTGCATGAAATACTTACAGAAACTGTTAACAGAATTGGACTCGGGTTAGAGCTGGATCACTCTTCCTCCCAACAGTTATTAGATTAACCAGCTACTTTTTAAAAACTAAACTAAACCAACTCAGTTGATCCCAAGTCCAACAATGGACCAAATCAGACTTCCTTGTGGCTCCAGTGACATCACTGGGAACAAAAGAGATTTGATGCTTTCTCACAACTCCCCTGGGAACTGAAGACCTCCTGAGCTCTCTCCCACCCAACCATCAGCCTCCAAGCCCTGCTAATCTTCCTTCCCAATCAACATGAACCTCAGCGACTTGTAATAGCTGCTGCAGATACAAGGCAAACACCATACACTGAACTCTTCTCAGGCTTGATTTTGAAGACAAATCAGAAAAAGATCTTGGATCCTTCCTTTCACTCTTTCCTTCTACTCCAAGTAAACCGCTAAGTTGTTTATCCTGTACCTATTTATCCACATAACCATGTTATGGTTGAATTTGGGTTTCCACCTCTTTTTGCTGACAGACTTCTTGACCAGAATCCAGCTGGTGTTTATAGACATGTGAGAGTTCCTTTATAAATACAGTTGTACTTTTTTGACCATTGAGCAATGAGCATATTCAATTCATGGCTATATAAGTGGAGTCCCACAAGTGTAATCATCTCACATGGTCCTAAATCCTATTGCTAGTTCCAATTGGGTAGAGCCAGTGAATAATTCAAATTTACCCACAGATTGATTCATCATTTACCAACTGGCCTATACTCTAAATGGGACCATCCAGCAGGAGTCCAGCCATGCAGTTGCTTAGTCTTGCATGACACCCCACTATTCACAATGCCTTCAGTGTAGCACTTGATACACTTTGATCACAAACGTTGTGCAGTCCCCACTGCACAGTGGGAAAATAAGCAGGCACACAGGCAGCTGCACAATTAGTTGCACAATGTCAATATTCAGCAAAAGTGTGGTGTAATGCAACTATCCTGTCACAATTCGAGTTTAAGGCTGGCATCTTGTTGGTGTTTTGCACAGCGACACACAGGTTCCCTTGCATCTACAGCTGTACTTTAATTCTTTGCCAATGGAATAATACCCATATTCAGTTCATGTTGAAGAAGCGGACTTCTATAAATGTAACAGTTGCACATGCAATTTCAGCTTCTTGGATGATGCATAACTACCCATCAGTGCCTGCAATGTACCACTCAATTCCCTGGGATTGTGGAAACAGAAAGCACATTCACAGGTACATAATTGGTTGCACTACATTGGAATTTAGCAGAAGGGTAGTACAGCTCAACTACCGCTTGACTATGTGAGTTAAATTCAGACTATGCAAGGACCTTGTAGGATCTCAGCTTGGAGTTACCTTTCTTAGCATGTAGGATCTCAGCCTTCATCTTTAATTGCTGCATTGAAGGTGGGACAACCACAGTCTCTCTGTGCTGGAAATAACTACATATCTTGAATTTGGTCAATATAGAGAAGAAAGAATTCTGTTTCATACCTGAGTTGGTTGGTTTTGAAGAATATGATGAAATTTGCAAGCAACTTGTTCAGGATACAAACAGCTGAACATGAACACAAAAGCTGGAGAAATGGAAATTGAGAGAATTCCATGTCCTTACCTGCCCTTTGTAGAGATACTGGACACTGAAGCAGAGACAATCTCAGAAGAAATCACATGCCTTATCAATGAGCCTTGGCCGGCGGACCTCCACAAAGCAGGAAGGATTTCATTAATTAAGTACTGGAGACTATGCAAAGAATGAAAAAATGAATACCTTTAATATGTCATTTTGCCTAGGTTAATGAACAAATCTAAGAAGGAACGTGGCATTTTAATCTCTTTTCTTTAAAAAAAACATTTTGAATAAAAAGATTAGTAAAGATCAGGCTTTATAGCATACTAGGAAAAATGTATATTCATCCTTTATTTGACTGACAATGACATAGATGTTGAACTTTATGTATTCTTGACAAAACGATTTGGCTCCTGGGCCAACCAATCAGGACGTAGAGTATTCTGAGCTGGAGAGAAGAGAGAAGGCCACGGGGATGGAGAAAACCTGGAGAGCAGGAAGGAATGGAGTGAGAAGGCAGCCAGTTCTCTGGCAAGAGTCAGCATGCAAACAGCTTCACTTTTTCAGCCTTGGGTAGCAGACAAAAAAATCTAGTTTTCTGTCCCTTATGTTCTTCATGGTACCTGTACCAATGCTGTTTTTCCATCTTCTACCACTACCCCTAATGGGTACTTACACTGATTTAGTGCATCGACAGGATTCTTCTTACCTTTCTCTCTTTCATTTCTTCTTCTCAATTGCCATCAGATTATGGCAACACTATGAGACGAAGACATCCCAGTGTTACCCCAAGACATAGGTGCCACGAGGGCCACCCCGTGATGCCAAATATCTCCATGCAAAAGTGGGGAATGAATTAGCTCAAACAGGGGGCTTGCAAGAGACCTTTTCTACCGATGTTTACAGACTCACGCAGGACAAGAACCAGCCAGAGATTCAAAAGTAAGCTTGAAATGTGTTTTTATTGGGGGGAATTCACTCATGCATATACACAAGATACACACAGTCAAATGTTTACTCAAGAGCTAACTGAAGGAAAAAGAGAGGGAAAAAAATTATGGATGGAGAGGTTGAGGGGTTTTGGGAGGTTTATCATTACCAGTCCAGAAGAGTAGTGAAGAGCTGAAATGTGGCCTGGCTTAGGTAGGACCTGAGGACAGTTCTCATTCAGGAACCAGACGGACAGAGTGACGGGTAGACCTTCGAGAGACTGCCCTGGGCATCCTGGAATCAGGGGTATTTGTACCCTAAAAATAGCCTATGGCAGTGGAAGGTATGTGCAGTTTCGGGTGTGGGCCAATGCGAGTTGCAACACAGACAATGGACTATCAACCCACTAATGTTCACAGTATTTGGATGACAAAGACATAATGTGTGTTGTTATAGCTGTGTATTGTGGGTGCCACAAGGCAAGAGGAAGGATTGCAGGTGCACAGGGAACAGCTATCAGTCAATCAGTATCCAGGTGGGTTTCTGACAATTGCATTCCCTGGGAAGACTCCAGGTTTTGCTTAAGCCTATTATCCACAGGAATGGTGTTTGTTTCCTTGACAAATAAACACCCTGGAGGGTGTTTAGGGTGATCTGCCTTTCTTTTTCATATTTACAGTCAGGTTTCTTCCCTCTCTTGGTTTGACCTCTCAGTCACCTGTCAGGCTCGATTTTGATATCGGAGCCAATTAATACAGTTACCAATCCAATATGGTGCCAATTAGGTATGGTGCCCATCCAAACCATACTGATATCAGGGACCCCCAAAGTGGGGCCTTACACCAGATCCCTGGTCATCAACAACTCGATCATCAATTTGCAGATGACACCAAATTGAGAGGGATTGCTAATATCCCAGAGGACATGATCAAAATTCAGAATGACTTTAACAGACTGGAGAGCTAGGCCCAAGCTAACAAAATGAATTTCAAGAGAGAAATGAATGGTCTTACCTTTGGATAGAAAAAATGAAATGCACAAATATAGGATGGGAGACATCTGGCTGGAAAACACTACATGTGAAAGGGATCTAGGAGTCTTAGTAGACCACAAGCTGAACATGAATCAGCACTGAAATGCGGCAGCCAAGGAAACCGACATGATTCTTGGTTGCATCAATAGGAGTATGGTGTCTAGATCAAGAAAAGTAATAGTGCCACTCTATTCTAGTTTGGTCAGACCTCATCTGCAATACTGTGTTCAGTTCTGGGCACCATATGCAATATGCTGCTGCCTCAATGGAGTATCGTAGAATCCTAGAGTTGGAAGACACCGCAGGAGCCATCCTGTCCAACCCCCTGCCATGCAGGAACACACATTATAGCACTCCCAAGAGATGGCCATCCAACCTCTGTTTGAAAGCCTCCAAAGAAGAAGACTCTACCACACTCCAAGGCAGCATATTCCACTGCTGGACAGCTCTGACTGTCAGAAAGTTCTTACTGAGGTTCAGGTGGAATCATAGAATCATAGAAACATAGAATCATAGAGTTGGAAGAGACCCCAGGGGCCATCCAGTAAAACCTTCTGCCATCAAAAGGTTTTACTCATCAAAGCATTCCCAACAGATGGCCATCCAGCCTCTGTTTGAAAGCCTCCAAAGAAGGAGACTCTACCACACTCCATGGAGGCAGCAGCAGATTCCACTGCTGAACAGCTCTGACCGTCAGGCAGTGTTTCCTGAGGTTCAGGTGGAATCTCCTTTCCTGCAGCTTAAATCCATTCCTCCCTGTCCTAGTCTCTGGAGCAGTGGAAATCAAGCCCACTCCCTCCTCAATATGACGTCCCTTCAAATATTTAAACATGGCTATCATGTCCCCTCTTAACTGTCTCTTCTGCAGACTAAACATACCCAATTCCCTAAGCCACTCCCCCTAGGGCTTCATGGCTTCCAGACGGTCCACCATTTTGGTCACCCTCCTCTGGACATGTTCCAGCTTGTCAATACCCTTCTTGAATTGAGGTGCCCAGAACTGGACACAGTATTCCAAATGAGGCCTAACCAATGCAGAATAGAGTGGTACCATGACCTCCCTCAATCTAGACACCATACTCCTATTCATGCAAACAAGAATCACGTTGGCTTTCTTGGCTGCCACATCACACTGCTGACTCATGTTCAGCTTGTGATCTACCAAGACTCCTAGATCCCTTTCACAGGTACTGCTATCCAGTCACGTGTCCCCCATCCTATATTCCATTTTTTCTGTCTAAGTACAGGACCTTACATTTCTCTCTGTTGAAATTCATTTTGTTAGCTTTGGCCCAGCTCTTCAATCTGTCAAGGTTATTTTGAAATTTGATCCTGTCCTCTGGGGTATTAGCAACCCCTCCTAATTTGGTGCCATCTGCAAATTTGATCAGCATGCCCTCTATTCCTTCATCCAAGTCATAGATGAAGGTGTTCAATAGCCCCGGGCCCAGGACAGAACCCTGGGGCACCAGGAATCTCTTTTCCTGTAGTTTGAATCCATTGGTCCTTGTCCTAGTCTCTGGAGCCGTAGAAAAAAAGCCCATTCCCTCTTCATAGAATCATAGTGTTGGAAGAGACCACAGAGGCCATCCCGTCCAACCCCCTTCCATGCAGGAACACACATCAAAGCACACATCTTCAACATGACATCCTTTCAAATATTCAAACATGGGTATCATGTCCCCTCCTAACCTTCTCTTCTGCAGACTAAACATACCAGTCTTCATAGGGCATGGTTTCCAGATCCTTCACTATTTTGGTCGCCCTCCTCTGGACATGTTCCAGCTTGTCAATCTCCTTCTTGAAATGAGGCACGTAGAACTGGACACAGGATTCCAGATAAGGTCTCACCAGAGCAGAATAGAATGGCATTACTTTAGTCAGACCTCATTTGACCAATTGTAAAGAAGTGGTTTTTCCATGTTCCACAGACGCTCATGCATGCACACAATTCCTTTTCTGTGGCAGTCTCAACCTTAGCCAGTTGAAACATTTTGAAGTGCTACAGACAAGAGAACAGGATGGCCTGATTTTTTCATGGAACTTCTTCAGGGAAACCCAGGTTTACCTCACACCATTTCTCCTTATCCTTATGGTTACCAGGATCCTGCTTTTTGGCCCAATCATGCACATCTCTTGGCAGTACTCCAACCTTTTCTCAGGATGCCTGCATGAAGAGTTGGAGAGTGGGTCTCTTGGACTGATAGGCCTTGGCACGATTTAAACGGCAAGGTTGTTTTGAGGCAGCTCATCTGTCCGGAGGGAAATGAATATGTGCTTCATCTATCAATTGCCAAGGAACTCTCTGCTGGCGGGCTCCATCTTCCACAGAGCGATGGAGGTTAAGTTGTGTAACGTCTGAGCCAGTGACCTCTCCTCAGCCCCTCCGTGTCTCTCTTCTCCCCTTTAGATTTGTCTTCCTCGCTCTCCCCCTACCCTGTTTCTCTCTCTGGCATGCTTCAGCTGTTCCTTCTAGTGCATTAGAGAGATGGCTGTCTTTATTAGTCACCAATAATGCTCTAATACATTCTTTCTCCTATTACCTCAGACACTAATTTGGTGAAATTGGATACTGACAGGACACTGATGTTGTTAAGGTTAATGACCCAGAGATTTACAAGGAAAGTCGCATTAGAAGTCAAATTGATTGTAATAATTGTTTCACTGAACAGTGTCAACAGTAAGTACAGTGTGTTGTTCCATGTTATCCCAAAGAGGCGACTGGGCTGTCCATTAGCCAGCAACCTTTGGGAAGCAAGCAAATGGCAATGACGGTATGGACCACAGGCAACAAGATTTGGCTATCAGGATGTACAGAATTCATCAAGGGCTGCATGGCCCACCACTGTTGGCAAAAATGTGTGGCTGCAGGCGGGCACACATATCTCAAAGCTTAACACATTCCTTTGCTTATAAAAGATACACTTGCATCTCTCAATTTCAATGCAGCTTGCAACAGCATGCAATATTTAAAAATATCTAAGAATCAGCGGTTGGGATCTTACACTGGGCTTGTGTACCATAAACTTCTACATTTGGAGTTATGCATCAGTTGTGCTATGCAGCCTTTCTGTTGAATAGCAACACTGCATGAGTAAACGGACACACAAAGGAACAACCAAATGGAAAACTGAATACGCGTGTCAATGAGCAACAACACCACACGTGTAGCTATACTTCTGCAAGACTGAGCTGAATGCAGGAAACATGCATTACACAAAAATCAGACATTCTACACAGAACAAAAGTTTCCAGATGCTTTTGTGATCAAGCCTGTGGACAGGTAGCAGGCAGACAGCCAATACCTCAACTTTCGTATATATCAACATTCTTATTGCTATATTGATAGAGATATCTTGATATTGATATCAACTTGGATATAGATAGGCATGGCAGTAGTGCTTAAGATACTATGAGTAAGATACAAAGAGGATTCCAACCAATGTGTAATTGCCAAGGCTATGTGCTAAATGTACAGTCAGTGGAATTTGTGATGTTATACATCTTTCAGAGGAAATGCTGTTGCATTTATTAAATAAATTAGGGTAATATGGTTATGTATGCATGTTACAAGGTAAGGATCTGTCCAGAGGAGATGAGAGACTGGGATGTTAGGAGTGAGTGGTGATTGGTGAAATGTTTGAAGGGATTTTGAAAAGTCTCAGATATGACAGTTGGACAAGGATGAGAGAATAAGATGTCAAGATTAGGAATTAGTGGGGTTTTAGGAGCTTGACTGGTGAGGAGAGTAGAGTCAGGATCTGAGTGAGCTGGGAGATGAGTGCGTGAGAGAAGTGGTGTAGATGTATTGAACAAGTAGTCGGTGGTGTTATGTTCAAATTCTGATCAATAAATCATTATTTTTGTACCATACACTTTTGCTTCCAGGAATGCTACATATTGGGAAACTGAATTTGCACACAGTGTCTTGGGCCCAGGTTATTTGAAGGACCATGTCTCCCTTTATGAGCCCAGTATAGCTCTAAGATAATCCAGACAGACCCTTCTCTCTGTCCTATCGGGCTTGTTCGTTGGGAAGAAGAGAGAGGGCCTTCTCGGTGGCTGCTTCCAAACTTTGGAACTCCTGCCTTAGAGAGGCCGGCATGGGCCCATCCCTACTTTCCTTCCATCAGCAGGTCCAAACATTTTTGTGCCATCAGACTTTACATATTGACTAGAGTTGAGCTTTTAATGCTGTCTGCTTCTGTTTTTAAGGTTTGCATAGTCTTTTAATGCATTTTAATTTTTTTAATGTGTAATGTTTTTAAATTCATAAATTGTTTAATTGTTTTTTAAAATGTTATATTTATACTTTTATGAATCTCTTTTCATTTTTAATTAGCATTGTTTTCAATATGTTGTTTGCTGCCTTGAGTCCCCTTATTGGGAGAAAACTGGAATATAAATGAACAGAAGAAGAAGAAAAATCATAGAATTGTAGAGTTGGAACAGATTAGAAGGCCCATTGAGTCCAACCCCCTGCTGTGCAGGAAGACACCATCAAAGCACTCCTGACAGATGCCCATCCAGCCTCTGTTTAAAAACCTCCAAAAAAGGAAACTTCACCACATTCCCAGGCAGCAGTGGGTCACACTGTGCAACTGCTCTTACTATCAGGAAGTTCTTCCTGAGGTTCAGGTAGGATCTCTTTTCCTGTAGTTTGAATCCATTGCTGCTTTGTGTCCTAATTTCTGAAGCAGTGGAAAACAAGACCATTCCCTCTTCGATATGACATCCTTTCAAGTATTTGAATGTGGCTATCATGTCCCCTCTTAACCTTCTCTTCTGAAGACTAAATATACCCAGCTCCCTACGCCACTCCTCAGAGGGCTTCATGGCTTCGAGACCCTTCACCATTTTGGTCACCCTCCTCTGGACATGTTCCAGCTTGTCCATATCCTTCCTGAATTGTTGTGCCCAGAACTGGACACAGGATTCCAGGTGGGGTCTACCCAGAGCAGAATAGAGTGGGACTATCACTTCCCTTGACCTAGGCAGGATATTCCTTTTGATGTAGCCCAGAATTAAATCGGCTTTTTTAGCTGCTTCATCATATTTCTGACTCTAGGATATCTCCACACTTGGTAAGGGTAGGACAGGAGGAAGTCCTCAAATTGGCAGCAGGAATGGGAAAAAGGGAAAGCCCTCACTTTTTATAGCAGTGGCTGGAATAAGTGGAAGTCCATACATTTGGTGGCAGCAAAGGGATAGGCAGAAGCCCTTACAGTCAGTGGCAGCAGAGGGACAGGCAGAGACTCCCCAGTGTGGCCAAGCAACATCAGAGTCTGGTCAAGATGGCAACAGATATTAGTGAAGAAGAACAGACAAGCTAGAAGAGACTGCAGCAGTTTGCTTTTGCCTGAACTTACTGGGAAGAGAAAGATTCCACGACCTTCTCTTCTCCCCATTGCTGGGTTAATTGAGTTCACACTGCTTTTGCCCTTTGAACTCAGTTTGCAGCAATTGGAGGTTGAAAATGGGAGGAGAATAAAACTGGGACATTAGAAATGCAGCTGAAAAGGTGGAATGGTAGAGCATTAGCTGAGACTGCCCCTGCCAAAGTGGGACAGTTGGAGAGTTTCGAGGAGGCAGCTGACCCTGGAACCCTGGCCCTCCACTCAGACCAGAAGCCACCTCTGGATTTCAATTGTACAGCTCCAGCCCCACTTCCCCAGTTAGCCAGTAGATGACTAATCAATGCACATCTTCAGCCACATGTGTTGTTTTGTGTGCACTTCTACTTTTTGGAAACTTCCTGTAAGATCCACATGTGTGTGATTGCTCAAGATGACTTGTGTGTTTTCTTGCGAGAAATATCAAGTGGTGCACAAATGCTGCTTTGATTGGGACTGTCAAGTTCAATGAAATGTCTTCCCCATCCTATGTAAGGCATGTTTTTCTTTCTTTCATGGGATGCATCCCAAGCTTGGAAATATACATATTTCTGACCACAACACTGCTCCAATCCCATATCTAGTCTGGAAGGTGCAGAATCAGAAAAAAAAAATTAAAAAAACCCAGCTAAATGCAGGAAATCTCTCATGCAACCCTAGAATAAATGAATGGAGGTAGCATGTGACGTGGCCTTCTCTTTAGCTTCTCCAGACACCTCTGTGTGGTCTGCGTAGGGCTACATAGGCCTTTTGATCTGGCCCAGCAATCACTTATGCTCTTCAGTTTCACAGTCAGCTAAAGTCTACAAGAGTGCTTAATGTGGAGAGTAGGCAAGATACCCAATTTTGTTCTACTACATTGCATTGCACTAGGAATAGCTATGGAAATGAGCTGGGATCACTTTGTCATCTGTCATTTTCTGCCAGGAGCCTCTGGAGTGACAACTCTATTAAAGCTCAAAGACACGGCCAAGTATATAAAATCTGCACTGACAAACTAGCAGCTGGGAAGGAAAATTACTGCTTTGTTGTGTATATCTGAACCCCTAATTATGCATATGCACAGGCAAGGAGGGAAAATAAGGAGGGTTATTGTTTATCAAGGATGAGCAACCACAAGACTACAACCTACCTGTGACTCTCAGGGGAAGAGAAGAAACCAAAGGGCCCTTCGGTATTGACAAATCCAATCTAAGCAATTGACAGACAACATAATTTGAATTCACTCACCTCAGTGACTGTGGCTTTATGTGGCTCAGTCTGACTCCCTTTAAAATGGATGCTTCATTTCTACTCATGTAGTACAGACTCAGCCTTTGCTGAATGAATAACCAGTTCTAAATCAGACTGAAGGTTCTTGGGCCATTTCTCCACTACATTGTTATAGTGCTATTATTCCACTTTCAACCTCCTGTGGAACTCTGGGTTTTGTAGTTTACCAAGGCGAAAGAGCTCTCTGGCTGAGAATTCTCAATGCCCCCTCCCTAAACTGCAAACCCCAGAATTCCATGGCATGTTGAAAGTGGAATAATGGCACTATAACAGTGTAGAATTGAAATGGCCTTGGAATCCCTTATTCCCATAGGGAAGGCTGGGAAATCTCTACTTGAAAAGGTGAAGGTATATTGATAAGATGGAACAGGTCCAGAGGAGGGCAACAAGAAGGGAAAAGGACTAGAAATCAAACCTCATGAAGGAACTGCTGAAGAAGTTGAGTATGTTTAAGGCCATTTCCGCATTAGTATTTTAAAATGGTGCAAAGCGACCTCCAACGGACGTCTTCTGCACCATAGAGTGGACTGGGGTGGACTACTTTTTGTAGTTCTGCACCTCAATCCACGCAGGAGCGACCGGAACTGGTCACGCGGCTTGTTTTTTAAAAACCTCTTTTTAGAGGTTTTTAAAAAGCACGGAGCGCGCAACCCCGTGCCGCTCTGTCGCCCGGCTCCGAAGCAGATTTGCAGGCGAGCGCAAGTGCGTGCCTGCAAATCTGCTGGGGGCGGGCTTCCTGCTGGCGAGCTTCTCCGGTTGGTGGAGAGCCTCCACCAACCGGAAGCCGCTATTTGGGATGCCAGAGGACTGCGGAGCAGCGAACTTGCGCTGCTCCTCGTGGCGACGGACTCGCCCGGCCGCTGGTAAGCTCCGTTTTCGGACGTTCCCCCCCACACACACACATGCGGAAAGGGCCTAAGTCTTCAACTATGAGAAAGGCCAGCATGAGAAAATGGAATGAGTGGGTTTCCTGTTGCTTCAGAGAACAGGACATGAACCAATGGATTCTAATCTTAAGAAAGGAGACTCTGATTAAATATTAGGAAGAACTTCCTGGTGATAAGAGCTCTTGGACAGTGGGACATTATTGTTGTGGGTCCTCAAGTCATTTCTGACTTATGGCAGTCCTAAGGTGAATCTAGCATGGGGTTTCCTTGGCAAGATTTCTTCAGGGAGGTTTGCCTTTCTCTTCCTCTAATGCAAAGAGAGTGTGACCCAGTGGGTTTCCATAACTGAGCAGGGATTTGAATCCTGGTCTCCTAGAATCCTAGCCTAGCACTCAACCCGTTACACCACAACACCTTCAAAGGTGGTGGACTCTTTTTCATTGGAAGTTTTAAACAGAGTTTGGATGGTCACCTCTCAGGGATACTTTAGCAATGGCTGCATTGGCATCAGATTGAACTGGATGGCCCTTGAGGTCCCTTCCAACTCAGTGATTCTACAAAAGTGGTGTGGGGTTCATGCATCTCAAAGAAATGTCACACATCATGCTCACCCACAGTCCTGAAAACACCACCCTCCCTTACCCTTTTAAGATATATTGAGTGACCATAGTGGGAACAGGAAGGACGCCCAGGAAGGAGGTGGACAGAACAGGCTTGTGGATTCCCTTCCCTCTGGCACACTGCTCTGCATCATAGTCACCCTTGGGTGAAATAAGCCAGTGGGTGTTCTCTTCCTGGATGCTGGAAAGTGATAGAGACAAAGGAGGGATGAACTTCCTTCCATTGCTTTGTGATGTTGCCATCAGTAATCGCTAGTGGCTCTAACATCAGCAGGAATATTTAAAGTTCAAACTAAAACCTAGAGTAGATTCATTGCCTTGCCGATATTGGAGCCTCTGGCTGCGTCAGTTGCTGCTGACTAGGGAGACCTGAGAATTCCATATGTTTAGTGTTTCCAATACAAAGGGTTTTTTTAAAAAAAATAAAATCCTACCCAAGTTTTCCACATTGTACTTAAGTTTCCAAAGGCTGTCCCAACATTTCATACACGCCCTCTTTGCATCTATTTGGCGGGCAATGCCTGATATTGTCGTTGTGTTTAGGGATATACAAGTTCCCATACTTATGCCGTTGTGCTTTTTTGGCCATGGTGGAATGCAAGGGTGAGCAAAGTGTGGCCCACAAACCACATGCAGCCCTCAGGGTCATTTCTGTCATCCCCAGGACCCACCTTGGGGCGGGGGGAGGGAATGCCCCAAATGCCTTTAGGGGAGCATTTTAACACAGCTTGTGCCCCTTGAGGGCCATTTTAGGCCAACAAGAGACTCCTTTTGAACCAAGAAGTGATCAGGAAGTTACGTCTACTCACTTCCTGTTGTTACAAAAAATTGTTCCTGGGCCTAAAATAGCCCAAAAGGGGCCTAAAATGTGTAGAAGTGCCCCCATGACCCCAGAGGGCATTTGAGGGCAAAATCTTTTTTTTTCCCCCTTTGGAGTTGTGCAGCCCTCCAAGGTCTCCTGGGGGGCTATACAGCCCCCTAACTTTCCATAGTTTCTGGCATAATGTCTGTATTCTGTTCACATTTCTGAAAGAAGGAATCCACCAGTGTAATTGTTAACGCATGTAGTTGCACGTTCTTCAGTGCTCACCAATACCTTTAATGTACAAATTGAGTCACTGGGTCTGCAGAAATATCAAGCATGTATAGAAGCACAGTTGCTTGCACAATGTTGTATTCAACAGTGGTAACAAACAAACAAACAAACAACTCCCTCTGCTTTAAGCTAAAACTTTATTTGAACTCCTGAGCTTATTTCCCCATTTGATCTTAAGTGTACCATACGCCATACCTCAGCCATTGGTGTTCTCTCATCATCAAGTGCACAAGTACAGATGACTATTCACACACACAGGTGCATGTGGTAAAAAAAAAAGTCCTTGTCCTCCAAAAGAGTTTCCAATCCCAAGCTTAGAGCTAGGCAGGCAATATCAGAAGGAGAACATGGTGGAGCAGAAAGGAGGTGATGGTCCTTCTTAGGCAGGGATGGTCTCAGGGGCACATATGGTCCCTATTTTAGTCTCATGCAGGCTGTGGCCAAATTTCAAAAGTCCTCTGCAAGATCACACTGTCTCTTCCCCAGCCTATGAGGAGAAAGAGGGAAGAAGAGCGAATGTGTGTGAGAGAGTTACACTTAGCTTCAGGTCTACCTACCATCAGCACATGGTCCTCAATGGACTATCCTTATGAGAAATGGGCCCTTTGACTGAAAACAGTTTGCTTACCTCTGTTCTTTAACAGAAGCTAAGATCCCACTTTGGCTTCCATAGCAAATGGTGTTCCACACGGATGGCAGTACTCAACTCCTGTGTTGAATGACATTGTGGTGCAACTGAACACACTGCCAAATGTTCAACAACCAAGTATACACATGTGCTGCATGCTTATCCATGTCCAATGGCATGCACAATGACACCAAATGCACAACTCCACTTCTGTGCTGTCAAACTGAACATGGATGTTCCTTGCTGGACAAAAAATGTCCAATTGTAAAGGAACGCGTGCATGCCTAAGACAACAACAGGATTCTGGCCATAGTTTAGTAAAAGACTAGATAGTAGGAAAGGTGTAAGAATAGCCCAACACCTTGGCTTCTCCTTCTCTTCAGAGAACACATTGTTTCCCTTTCTGCTCCTCTGGAATGGGAACTCTTTTCTATCTCCAGCACCAAAACATAAATCAGCCACAAAAAGGCCTCTTTCTTCTACCTTCTCTTTTAAGAGGCTCCCAATAGCAACAAGTGCTGTGAACACACCACCAAAGGTTAACGTGGAGGAAAGATCATGACCTCAGAGTGCTGGGGAGCATTGCCGATGATCAGTCTAAAGAAAACAATCTTTATTTCAATTGTTGTCTTCTCAATTGTTTATTTCCTTTAGCCTCTGACCCTAAAGCCAAACAATAAAGGGAAAGAAATGTACATTTGAACTAGAGATAAAGGCAGTATTTCATGTCTTTTTCTTTCTTTTTTTTTAAACTCTGTGACATTTAAGCAGCCACTGTTAGAGGGAGAAAATATTTTCAAGCCGAAACAGTTGATTCTGATCTTTTGGGGATTAAATGATTCTCTTCATTGCAGCTGAACTCTTCTCTCCTTGGGCATCCTGGATCTCTACTGCTTGTGTAAACAGAAAATAGATTTTGGGGTTGGGGGTCTTCCTAGATTCACATTCTCTTAAAAGTGAAGACCAACAGGAGTATTTAAAACATGCCAAATATGTCATTTGGAATCCCGTTGGCATCCTACATAAGGCCCCTTAACTGTGAGTTATACTTTTTGGGCCATAGTACAATGGACTTCTTTTTTCATGAGTACGCAAGCAGAGTTCCAATAGAGCAACAATTTCACATGTAGCTTGTCATAACGCATCCTCCAGAATTTGAGGAATCTGATGTAACAAGAGGTTTCTGACTTCGGAGGATGGCTCCCTCCCCATTCTGGTAGCTCAATTAGCCGAGGGGCTTCCTTTTGAGCGGGGCTCGGTGGATATCAAAGAGATACCCCTGTCCTCTGAATTCTGAAAAAGAGAGAAGGAACAGCACTGTAGGGGTCAACTTCTGTTGAGCAGGAAACACTGAGGCCCTTATTGCATTATGCCAAGATCGCTCATCGTCCTGCTCCCATCCTGGCAATGCCATTGCCAGGATGGGATTGGGACCTGAATGCTCCCCACTGAACTGATGGGCTGCAGACAGATGGGTAGCGTTCAGGACACACTCCTTCCTTCTGCAATACAGCCAGCCACTTCCTGGACTGTACCATGGAAGGAAGCACTTGATAGCACTTCCACCCTTTCTGCACACCCTCAGCCAATGAGATCATTGAGCAAAGGGAGGCCATTACTGATTTTTTTCCGGTAATGGTATAGGACACTATCATGACAGCTATGGCAGCAGAACCACAACGATCTCATGCTATGGCATGCATCACGGACCGGCAGCTATGTGTCCCCATGCTGGGATGCCAGAAGGGGCCAGAATATTCAAGGACTTAGGGTCCAGAGAGAGTCATCTATACAGGTCACAGCAGCTGCTAGTAGTCCTCATTGGTCACAATCATTGCCCAACTGACAATACTCTTTGCTCATGTGTTTCTTGGGATTCTTGACCTCTGCACTGGCCATATTTAATATCTCCTTGTCTTCCTTTTTTGCCTTTGGTTACCTGGATTGCTGGCATCACATAACAAATTCTGGACCAGCTAATCTCTTGCCCCTGCACCTTGTTTCATCTTCCAGGAATTTTCTGGATTGCCTGTGTGTGACCTGGATTGGCTTTCCTTACCTGTAGATGCTTCACCTATGATGATTTGTCCCTCGGGTCACATTTGCTTTCTGTAGGCATAGAACACAGCTGCTCGTTGCTGGATGGCGCCTAACAATTCACCAGTGCCTTCAGCATACTGCTTTATTCAACAAAAAGCTGCCGCTGTGCATTTTCCATCATGTACAAGCAGGCATATTGGCAGATACACAGTCAACATCTGATCAGATGTGTATCTAGGGTGAGGCAAGTAGGACACATGCCCTGGGCATCAATGCTGGAGGGGGGCACAAGAAAGTTGTGCGAGAAGATATAGCAGTGATAGTGGACGGGCAACTGGCCCTAGAGGTGGAGCGCAACTTCCACACTTGGCCCAGGTGCTGTTTGCACTAGATACACCTCTGTGTCTGCTTGTCAGTATTCAGCAGAAGGGTGGTTTAGGGAGATGAGCATATAACTACTTGAGTGTAGGCACACTGCACGCAAAGGTGATATAGGATCTTGGCTAATGTCTGAGCAAGCTTTGCAGCAACTAGCTGAAAGTCATCAGGGAGAACGGCACCACCTGTTGTAATGGAAAAGAGCTTCCACTTGCAGTTCTGGCTTAGCCAGCGTTGGTTCCTCATTTGGCAATGAAGCTTCTTCTGCCTTCCAAAGAATCACAGAATCATAGAGTTGGAAGAGACCACAGGGGCCATCGAGTCCAACCCCCTGCCATGCAGGAACATCCATCTGGTCATGAACATGGTCGTGACTGTTTGCAGCCTAGAAGGTATTGCAGTGAAATGAGACCTGGTTTGCTGCCGTGGGTGGTGTTGGATAGCCCAGGAGCTCCCTTTTATAGAGGTTTTGCATGGAAGGGGAGTGTGTTTTCGAACCCCTATTGGATTCCGTAACACCCAGTCCCAGCCATAACCCCACCTTACTGCACCCCCCTCACTTTGAGTGTGTGTATGTGTGTCTTAATTAACGGAGTCATCAAAAACCCAGAAGCAAGTGACATTAATCATCCTGGCTCACACTTGGCAGGGCTGGCATCACCCACTAGCCCACGCTCCTTAATGTCTCAATTTGCAAGATGTAACATTTAACAGCCGTGACAGTTCTGGGGCCCAAGTTGTACAACTGCTGCCAAAAGAACGTGCTGAGGCTTGTCATGATATATTAGAGAGCTGATTCCCATCCCATTGCCCCAATACGTGGGAGTGCCAGCTTTACTCATATGAAATTTAAAGACTGACCTAAGGGCAAGTCATTCCTGCCCCTTCCTCTCATACCGTTATATTCTCCTCAAGAATCCCATAGTCTCAGTGATTCCTCCCCACTCATGCTGATTTTCTCTATATTTTACAGTACTGGGGGAAAAACACTTGGCAACTCACCACCCTCCCCCACCCTCCCCTTCATTGCTTTTTGAGAGAATGCTAGAAATTCCCTTCCAGTGAGAAGGAATCTCTTGCAGAGAAAATAACTGTCATAAATTACTTTATTGGTGTAACAAGTAACAATTTCTAGTTACTGTCAAATATTGACTTTTAAAGGGCATTTTATGGCATTTGACAAGCATTTTTTAGGTATTACTCCATTCTCTTATCACATATCACATGCGGATGAGCAACATCAGAGTTTGCTCAAGATGACAAACAAGGAAGGCACAACAACTCGGAGAGTCTGCAGCAGTTTGCTTTTGCCTCAGCCGACTGGGAATGGCAAGATTCCTTTCCATCCACTGACTTAATTGAGTGCAGACTACTTTTGTACTCTGAACCCACTTTGCAGCAACTGAAGAAAGCTGAGGCCGGGGGGCAGGGGGAAGCTGAAGGAAGAGAGAGAAGCCAGGATATTTTAAAAGCAGCTGGAAAAGTGGGGTGTCAGAGGATTAATTAGGACTGTCCCTGCTGAATCAGGATGGTTAGAAGGTACATATATTGGTTGCAGGCTGCCCAACCAGATGTTCCTTTGTTCTCATCCAGCACATCTCTCATGTAGTGCCTGGAAAAAGTTAATTGTTTTGGAGGGGATTCTTTTTCCCAGGCTGACCCTGCAGTTCCAGGCCTTGGAACCCTGCCACTCACCCTGCCCGTGTTCCTCCACAGAATGCCTTTCTGGGTTGGGTTCCCGGGACTAAGAGTGACCCCTGAAATGTGGAACTGTAGCTGTGATGTTCTTTGGGTTCTTTGTGATAGGCATGGCCTGGCTTCTTTATTGGTTCTGAAAGAGACAGCAAGATACAAGATGATGATGATGATGATCATAATTATCAACAACAACAACAACAAATGTAGGTGATGTCCGTGATATGACACATTAACCCTTGAACAACCTTTCCTGCCATGGCTCCCCAGAACAGAGTCAGTTCTCCTTTCTGAGTAACTATTCTGTCTCTGTGAAATCCAAATCTGTGAAATCTGTGAAATCCCTGACAATGGTCTCCTTCTCTGTCAAATCCACTCCCTGTCCTTATCAGTTCCAAGCCCTGTCTGCTCTCCTGGAGGCAGAGTCTGGTTTTTTAACATTCTTTTCACCCACAGCCCCCCTTCACACTGAGCTGCGATTGGTTCCCCGCAGTCAGGTCTGCCCAGCACCTCCTTCATATGGAGAGATCCTGAGAGCTAGCATCTACAGAAAGGAGCATCTCCAAGCTCCTTCCTTACTGAGATCCTATCTAGGGAAGCGTAAGGCCATTTCCGCACTACACTGTTACAGTACTCTTATTCCAATTTCCACATCATGGGCTCTGTAGTTTAGGGAGGGGCCTTTAGAATTCTCAACCAGAGAGCTCTTTGGCCTCAGGAAACTACAAACCCCAGAATTTCACAGGAGGTTGAAACTGGAATAAGAGCACTAGAACAGTGTAGGGCAGAAATGACCTAAGTTTATGTTCACAGAGTTCCATACAGTTGCACAATGGAACTTCATTGGTGAATTACAATGTTGTGCAACTGAATGCATACCCTGATGTGCATGCAGAACATTTATATTCATCCTTTTGCAACAGTGTACAATGCACAGCTGTGCACTGCCTACACAACTCCATTCATGCAATCTTGAACTGTCCAACTACTTATGCTGGAAAACGCCCACATGTATGAGATACCATCAGAATTTCTGATTGACATCACTTTGAAGGAGGGAGAGAAGCAGTTGAGAAGCCTGGATGTGGAAGACAGATTTCAGGCCTGTGATCCAAAGCAAAAGATAATATGGGGGAGGGGGAGAGCAAAACAAGGAATAGCAATTCTGAGCCCGATGTAGTGTCTACATTGGGACAAAGAAGAGGTTTCCTAACAGGGAGGACAATCTGATTCAGTGCCTGTATTGGAGTGGGGTGACACAAGCAGACAGATACCTCCTGGTGTTCTCTCCTCTTGTTGTGTTTTCTGGATTCCAGGTGTAGATGGCAACATGCTGTCCAACATGCCACTTACCAGGACATGTGAGGCCAAGCAACATCAAAATGGTGGTCAAGGTGGCAAATGTTATTTATGAGAGAGTACAGCCAAGCAAGGAGAGGCTACAGAAGTTCGGTTTTGCCTGATGAATGTACTGGGGAGGACAAGGTTCTACTCTTTCCTCTCCTCTCCCCACTGCTGAGTTAAGTGAGGCCATTTCCACCCTACACTGTTATGGTGCTATTATTCCACTTTCAACCTCTCGTGGAATCCTGGGTTTTGCAGTTTGGGGAGGGGCCTTTGGAATTCTCAGCCAGAGAGCTCTTGTGCCTCAGGAAACTACAAACCCCAGAATTCCACAGGAGGTTGAAAGTGGAGTAATAGCACTATAACAGTCTAGTGTGGAAAAGGCCTGAGTGTGAACTGCTGCATTTTTAAGAGCAGATGAAAAAGTGGGATAACAGAGGGTCGAGTGGGATTGTCTCTGCCAAACTAGGACAGTTGGAGGGTACCCAGTTTAAGCCTGCCTGCCTGCCTTCCTTCCTTCTTTCTCTGGGGTCACTTCCTGTTGCTTCTTTTCCCAGGAGAAAAAAGAGAAAAGAAGGTAGTGCACAGAGTCTCTATAATGGCTGCTGGAACAGACTTAACAAACATGGAAGCCTTCTTCAGGGGCTTCTGTATCCGAGGCCATTTCTGCACTGGCCTGTTGTAGTGCTACTATTCCACTTTCAACATCCTCTGGAATCCTGGGGTTTGCAGTTTCAGGAGGGGCCTCAAAGGAAACCCCAGGATTCCAGAGGAGGTTGAAAGTGGAATAATAGCACTACAACAGGCTAGTGAGGAAACAGCCCGAGTCTATTCCCCTCTCCCTCGTCATGTCTTTTGATGGAGTTCTCGATGCAATAAATATCCAAGTTCTCTTCATGAATGTGTGCAAACCTCCAGAGGAATTGCTGCTGTTTTGTAGCCATGAGCTCACAGCACTAGCCCGCTGTTCTCCACTGGCATAAATACCAAATAGCCTTACGTAAATAACGGTAATGCCTTCTAACAGATTTTCAGCAGGGCCGTGACTTCCACAAAGCTTACCAAGGGGGCCAAGCTCTTATGCACTGCCCACGGTCCTTGCCTGGCCCTGTTGAGTGAGTCAAAACAATTTTCATCAGCGAGAAATCTCCTAAGGGAAGGGATTTGGGAGAGAAAGAGAGGGGAAGAGAGAGGAATGGACACTCTGCCTGATTAGAGGGATGAGAGAGGAAGGTGGAACTGCAGAAAGAAAGAAATTGACTTTGAGTTCTTTCTCCCTAAAGGGGCATGGGAGGGCGTCAGCTGAAGGCAACCTGATGTGAGTTCAGTTTGTTAAGGCTCCCAGAGGGGCCACAGAAGGACAACTGTGGGCAGGGGAGGGGGCGGCATTCTAAAAACAGCCTTAATGTAAGTTGTTGGTTTGCAGTTCAAAATGTAAATCCTCCAGTGCTAGGGATGTCCTGTCTCCTTGAATTAACTACAACATCACATTTAAAAAAAAGAAAAAGGCAAAGCAAAGCAAAGAAAAAAAGAAGCCAACCAAGCAGACTGCAGAGGAGAAGTGAGAACAGTGTGTACACAGCACAGACGGAATAAGCTCAGGCGCCCCTCAAAATACAGAAGGATGTCGTAGTCCAAGGAAATTATGGCACTGAGTGTTGGGGGAAACTGAAGGTGTTCTAGCCTCAGAGACCATAACAACAGATATTTGGGGGGGAATAGCTTAAATTTTCTCCTGCCCGCCATGCTAGGATCCCCATCTGGAATTGTGGAAAAGCAACAGCAAGCAAGCAATCCTGCTCTGGGGTTAAACTGTAAAAAAGTACAATCAGTCATCCATATCCACAGATTCTGTATCCACGGATCAAACTGACCACAGCTTGAAAATATTGGTGAAAAAATCCAAAAGGCTAACTTTGATTTTACCCTCCAATGTAAGGGATGCTGTTTGACTACACCATTGTGCGTAATGGGACTTGAGCATCCACAAATTTTGGTATCCACAGGGGGTCCTGGAAGCAAACCCTCGTGGATACCAAGGGGCTATTGTAACGGATAGTTTAGCCTGATTCTCTCATTCAGCCAGTATTCTTGTTTTCCTCTCCCCCAATGGTTTTTGGGATGACGCCCCTCCTTCTCTGAGTTGGGCCATTAAAATTAAGTGGAGCTGGCAAGTCAGACTAGTTTGGACCAGAGATCTTGCTGCTGGAGAGTAGCACTATGCAGATAAAGCAGCCAGGAGAGGAGTGTCTTCTGAGCCCAAATTAATAGACTGGAAAGCCATTGAACAAACAGGCAATTGTTCTACTAGCAATATTTTGCTGCAAGCGTTGCTCGTTGTTGTTATGTACCCTCAAGTTGACTCCAAGTCATGGCAATCCTGTCCTATGGTTTCTTGGCAAGATTGATTCAAGAGGTTTGTCATTGCCTTCCTCTGAGGCTGGGAGAGTATGACCTGTCCAAGGTCACCCAGTGGGCTTCCATGGCTGTGTATCGTCTCCTGGACACCTAGCCCAACACTCAAACCTCTACATCTGCTGCTTTCCCAGCAGTGGATGGTTTAGATCTAACGACAGATAAAACACTCATAGTTGGTGGCTGATCCCTTCCCTACCTCCTTTTCCCTTCCTGTGGACAGATCTGATAATTCCTAGCACTGATGTTATTTGTTTATGCTTTCCCTTTTAAAATCTCATTTCATAGTAACTGAATCCTCCTTAGACTCAGAGCATGTTAAAACCAAGCAGACTGACTGGGCAGGCACTTCCCTGGCTCTAATTACTTTTAATAATAATAACGGGGGGCGGGGGAATCCTCCAAAGTTCAAATAAGGAGATGCCAAATGACATTTCCAAGACATGCAAGTACATGAGTCTGTGTTTTGACAAGGCTTCTGCAGAGTGCACAATGCCAATAACTCACATTCCTGGGAAAGTGTTCCAGATGGTGCATCGTCTGTGCACTTCTCCTGGTTCATGTCAGTAAATGGGGCTCTCTTTTTCTATGAAAAAAACGGAGCAGAAACATGCCATCAGTGAGGGCACTGGAAGAAGCCTCCAAAGAGAAAGTGGGTATCTATACGGTCAATTGTTACCCTGATTTCTGGGGTCCGTGGGGGACACCCCAATGTGCTCCACGTGATGAGGAATGGAAACTAGCCAGAGCACAAGCAATAGCAATGCGAGAGGCAGGGTAACCTAGCACAGTCTTTTTACCCAGTTTGTACAGGGTCAGGCCAAGCCAAAAACCAAACAAAAATGTCCAATAAATGATTTTATTGAATAAAAGTCTCACCCACCAACGCAATCACTCACACACTCATTCAAGACCTATTAAGAAGCAAACGAGAGGAAACTGGATAGGGGAATATTGAAACTGTTGTAGCTGGGGTAATACTGCACCTTGTCCTGAAGTCCGTGGTCCGGGAAGGCAGCAGAGAGATGAGACTCGGCACAAAGAGGGCTGAGGGGATTACTCAGCAGACAGAGCAACGGTCTGCTGGGAAGACGGGGAGCGATCCAAAGAAACGCTCAAAAACTGGGACTATTTGTGGGAGAAAAAGTACCTAGAGGACTAATCCTTTCCTGGGGAGAACAATGGGTATTGGAGCGATAACAAAGCTTCACAATGGGAATTTCCTTTGTGTGATGGGATTGCAAGGTGTTGCCAAGGTCTCAGGATCTTCGGCTGTGTTTGTTTGTGGTGTGACTTCATGTAAATGATCCTCGTTTGATGGAAAATTTGCTCCACTTGGGGCAGACACACTAATCCCCTCAAGTCGGCATCTTGAGGCTGAAGACCCTTTGTCTTCTGTGGGTTTACACGTCTTGAGGTCTCCTGGGGCTACGTGACTAGGGATTTTACTGGCCTGACCTGGTTTTTGGTCGTTCGACTGTGCCTGCCTACGTGCTCGTTCGAGTGACCTCTCAGGCACGCGGAATCATATTTAATATCAAATTGTAGACCCCAGGATAGGATTTCTCCATCGGAATAACACAATGAGGGCTTGGGCAAGGTGAACAATTATAATGACTGAGAGCATTCATTGAGGTTGATTAGCACAAATCCCTGCACACAAAATTATACTTTGATTTTCATATGCAGCCTTTGTGATGAACACAACATTGTGCAACTCAGTGCACAACACAATGCATACCTGTATGCTCAACTGCACCACATTGTGCAACTCTGCTTCTGCAAAATTCAACTGAATGCAGTTGGATAAAAATATCCAGCCACTTTCATATAAAAGTGTCCACACGTGTAAGACACCAACAAGATTATGACCACTGAAGTTAGTGGTATGTATGTTTTCTTTAGGGACATTGACAAAGTTCTCTGAATCTAAAAGTGAATATAAACTTTGAGGTCTCACCTACAAGAAGAGGCGAGCTTTACAAACTCTGAATTTCTCTTCTTTTTTAGATCCTAGGAAGAATGAGGTCACTTCTAAGTGGCAGAAGGCATGAAGAGCCCCAGGTTTACTCCTCAGCTTCACTGCATAGGGCTGCACAAGGCCACTCTCTGGAAATCTAGACAGATGCTGCCAGTAGACAATCTTGAATAAGATGGGCCAGTTGCTTGATGGTCCAGATGGACATACCAAGCTCAAGGTCCAGGAGGCAATGGATGAGATTGTACATCAAGGAGATAGAGCGCAACTTTAAACGCATGAAGTTAATGTGATAATTGTGCATTAGTGAACTGTAACACTGGGCAAATGAATATGTAAACATATGTGAAATGCTGAATGCACATTTGTACTTACAATGCACACTGGCATCAGACATGCATGCACTGCATGTTCAACTCTGCTCTCACAACCTTCAACTGAATATAAATTTTAAGCCATGGCCAAAAAAAGACAGCAGATATGTAAGGAATACTAATGCAGAGGTCACTAACATGATGCCAACCACTACTGAATAAGCAAAAAACAATTTCAAACACCTAATCATTTCCAGCCCATCAATCTGCGCTAAACATGTTCTCCTTCATCATTCCAGGGAAGATATAGTGATGGTGAGAGTAGAAGTCATTTGGATGCAGGGAGAAGAGAGGAAAGAAAACACCGTTTTGTCTTCTGCTCTCACACACATTGCTAGTGCTCAAAAAGCCAAGATGTGGAAAGCTGCCAGGGATGTGGTGGGTGACTTTTTTTGAAGGGGTCTTCAGGTTAGAATGGGAATCTTTTCCAAGTTCATTCCCAAGAAACTTAAAACTTCTTTTTTAAAAAAATTCATTCCATGGAGATAAAAACTATCAAATTATGACATTTTCTTCTGCCTTTCCGCCTCATGGTTTTGGCTACATGGAACCTCTGTGGCATATCCTGGACATCATTGCTTTTAAGAACTGGAGGTGTAAGCCATCAGCTTTGTAATGTCCATGTCTACTTAGTTAGTAAAGCCTTATCCATGGCCCTGAGTTAGCCAGATCTTAGCAGGACTGTTAATAAAAGGTGTCTTGGATGTCTCTCAATTCATGGGGTCACCTTAATTCAAAGACAACTTGATGATTATTAAAAACCAAGTAGACTGTGTCAAAGTAGAGTTAGCCAGCATTGTGTAGTGGAAGACCAGAGTTCAAATTCCTGCTCAGCCACATAAACCCATTGGGTGACCTTAAGCAGGTGGCACTCTCTCAGCCTCAGAAGAAGGCAATAGCAAACCCTCTCTGAACAAATCTTGCCAAGAAAACTTTGTGATACGTTTGCCTTGGGGTTTACCGTAAGTCAGATACAACTTCAAGGCACACAACAAGGACAAGATTGTGTCATATCTGACAATGTTAGGGGACATGGGACTCTCTGCTGTTTCCAACAAGCCACTAAAGTGTTCTTCTAGCCATGAAAGATTATAATATACTTTTGTTTCCCCCAAGCCTGCCTGTGTAGAATAGTTAGAGCAAGTTACAACTACTTAAGGTAATGCTCAACAGTAATACTAAGGATCTAAGGCTGGAGTCCTTTAACTCAGTGCTACTTAGCATGGTGGTCCATAGATCTATGTCAGTTTGTGAACCATAGGCTGCCAGACCATAACAAGTTTCCAGGAAAGAAATAAATAGTTGTAGCCAATAGGGACAAATATGTTATTGCCACCTAGCATATTAGTGGGGGGGGGGGGGGGCCGGGAGGAAGTCTACTAGTAACCCACAGCAAATAGCCTGAGTAACAGTGCCTTAGCCAACTGAGTTTTGGAAAGTCTCTCTTTTTGGACTCCACTCTCCAGAATCATGCTTTTCTTGTCGCCACTGGGATTCTGGGAGTTGTTCTTTTTAAAAAGTAATTTTTACAAGCTCTGGTTGAGCAGCATGAGCAGCTCAGTTTGGTGGCTTCATTCCCATGCCCAAAGGATGGAGGTAACCCACCCCCAATAATCCATGAGTGGGTGGAGAGCATTGATATAATTTATCAGTTGATGTGGGCTGACTTAATATATCATACAGTTTGGAAACAGTGATTTTTTTGAGTCTGGGAAGATGGAAACAAAAGAAGGGCAGTGTTGACTTAATGCTCTTCCCTGTTTCCAGATTTGATAGCTGAATTGCAAAGGCCTGACAAGAGACAGCTTTAATAATTCATATGAATTCCACTGAGAATGAAAAATTTGACCTCCTAGCAGATTAGCATCAACACTCCTCACACGCTAATTATGAAATATTTAACACCAATGCCTTGTAAACAAAATATTATGAAAATTAGAGCATTCCTGCAGAAAAGCAAAGTTCCATTTAGAACCTGATGATGACAAGAATGGAAAATATTTTCATTTCCCCGTCCCCTCCTAACTGAACAATAATAATATGAAGAAAAAAGAAAATAGTTTAAATAGTGATTTCTTTTGTTTTCTAAATCTTCCCAGTACAAACATCCAAATTCCTTTGGATGTTCCTCATTTCTCTGATCTGATGTGATCTACTTCATTGTCTTGTAATGTTCTGTTTGTTGACATTTGAAAAAAAATATATCTTTTCTGAACATGTGGTGCTGGAAAAGATGACTTTGGATACCGTGGAGTGCTAAAAAGAAAATTAATGAGTGGACTATGACCCTGGAGACCAAGCTTCAGTTCCCCACTTGGCCATGGAAACTCACTTGGTGACCTTGGGCTTATCACACACTCTCAGCCCCGGAAAATCCCATGACCTTACGGTTGCCATAAGTCATAAATGACTTGAGAGCACACAACAACAAAAGCAACTCAAGCCCAAACTCTCCCTAGAAGCCAAGATGACCAAGTTGAGACTCCCATACTTTGGACACATCATGGGATGGAATGACTCATTGGAAAAGATGATAAGGCCTGATAAACTGGAAGGCAGTAGGAAAAAAGGAAGGCTGCACTACAGGTGGGTAAAGTCAATCAAGGAAGCCACAGCCATGAATTTGCAAGCCCTAATTTCTCTTCATGATAGAGTGACTTGGAGGTCTGTGTTTCATAAGGTCACACAAGTCCAAGTCAACTTGATGGCAGTGAACAACAACAACCACCAATGTGCATGGATTTGTAGCACCTCCAACTCTGGCTTTTCTTTGGAAACAAGAGAAAAAGGGGAAATACATCTCCAAGAGCTCAGAGGATGGTTTTTTAAAAAAATATAATTTAGAACAAACACAAAGCATTTCAGCTTATGTTTGTAGTTCAACAGCCTTCTTCAGGGGCTACACAGAAACACATACTCATAGATTTTTTTTTTAATCAGGCAAATCTTTTTTTTTTTTAATTACCAAGATTCGCTGTACAGAACTGTGGTGATGGATCCATTCAGACAGCGATCTTCACTCCTGGGGCATTCAGTTGCATCAATGTCACCATTGATGTCATCAATAATATCATGGGGAGTCTCTCATCAATATTACAGTCAACTGACCAGGCTGTTCCCAGGATGTCTTTAATTGTTCCTGATTACTCCCAGGCCAAGGACCTGTGCCTCATCTGCCAGGCAATGTTCATAATCTCATTGAAGTTGACTTTGCCACTGTGCTTAATATTTTTCTTCTTCTTCCGGTCATGAGGTAGCTCCTTCAGAGCTTTGGTGATAAAAGTGGAAGCTGAGGGGACCAATTCCGTCTGAGTTTGCCTGTTCTGTATGGTCAGCTCTACAGTGATCCTCAGCCTCTTCCAAACACTGGTGGCCTTTGGCAATGTCATCACCCACCTTCTTGGGAGACAGACATAGAGGCCCAGTTTTTGCAGCCAGAACTGAAGTTGCTCCAACTTTACCTCCAGTACATCTCAAGTACACAACTTTAATCTCATTGGGGTTGAACTTGAGTGGCATGGCCATGAAAGGAGTGCAAGGCCCCTCTTTGGGGGTCCCTGATATTAGTATGGTTTGGGTGGGCAGCATACCTAATTGGCACAATATCGGATTGGCAACTGTATTAATTGGCTCTGATATCAAAATCAGACCTGAAAGGTGACGGAGAGGTCAAACCCAGCGAGGTAAGGAATTTGACTGTAAAAGTGATAAGGATAGGTCAACTTAAAACTTCCTCCAGGAAAGACTGAGTCATTTGTCAGGTAAATACACACCATTTCTGTGGATAATAGGCTTAAATAGAAACTGAAATTTTCCAGGGAACCCAACTGTGAGAAGCCCCTCAGGACTCTGATTGACAGATATCTGTCCCTTGTACACCTGGATTCCTTCCGCTTTCCTCACAGCACCCATAATAGACAGCTATTACAACACCCATCATGTCTTTGTCAATCAAGCACTAAGCCCATCAACAAGCGAAAGACTCATTGTCCACAACAGGTTCCCTGTGTCTTGCACCTGGAACCTTCACTGCTACAGGCTATTTTCAGGGTACAAATACCCCTGATTTCAGGATGCACAGGGCAGTCTCTCAAAGGTCTACCTGCCACCATGTCTGTCTGGCTTCTGAATGAGAACTGTCCTTAGGTCCTACCTAAGCCAAAATACATTTCTGCTCTTCACTACTCTTATGGACTGGTAATTATAAACCCCAAAAACCCTCAGCTTCTCTATAATTTTTCATCCCTTTTATCTTTCAGTTAGCTCTTGTGTGAATGTGTGATTGTGTATATCTTGTGTGCATGCATGAATGAATTACCCTCAATAAAAACACATTTTTAGCTTACTTTTGAAATCTCTGGCTGGTTCTTTTCCTGTGTGTGCCCGTAAACATTGGTAGAAAAGGTCTCACTAAGTTGCCCCCCTCTCGCAAGCCTCCTCTTTGAGCTAATTCATTCCCCACTTTTGCGAGGAGGCACTGGCGTCACAGGGTGGCCCTTGTGGCGCCTATATTTTGGGGTAACTGGAGTAGAGGGCTGGGCGCCAGGTAGATGGTGACAGAAATGTCCCCAGATGTGTCCTGTCTGAAAATGAGGAAAAAAGGGAATACTGATAAAAATGTTAAATTAAAAATCAAAAGGACAACACATAATTATGCCATCATATCTACATAAAATAGATTTTGATTTTTGTATATTGCTTAAAGCCTGTACATACCAAAATGATAATTAGGAGCAGAAATATCTCAAGCTGAAAATCTCAGTTCCATTTGCTGGACTGAAAATACACAAGAGAACCATTCTCAAGGTTTTTGTTTTTGTTTTATTTTAGCAGATGGCAGGAAAACAGAGCATGGGAGAGGAGAGGGAGAGAGATAGCCTTCAAGGACATGTCCTGCAACCAGGCTCAGAAATGTTCAGGGTGAATTTGCAAAAGTTTATAAAGCAAACTAGGGCTGACAGTATTCCCCTGTCAATATTGATTTCATTAAGCTTTCTGCAAATCCCACCTGAATTTCTGCCCCATCCTTTGCTCATATCAGTTTGTTAGACTTTGGGGTTTTTTTCTTCCTCACACAAGAATTCATGTGCATTTTCTATATGCATGATGATATTCCACTATTCTCCCAGACTGGGGCTCAAGGTGGCTTACAAAAGATTGCAAGAAAAATACCTATAGCTAAAATGCAAAATTAAGATTGAAAAAGTAGTAAACAACCACAGATCTAAAACCACTGAAAATCTTACTTTGAAAGAAAGATTTAAAATGGAACAGCATCCTAAAAGGCCTTTTTCTTTTCTTTTTTTAAATCAATTTCCAAAGGTTTTCAGGAAAAGAAAGGTTTTAACCTGTCACTGAAAAGACGAGAAAGACAGATCCATCCTAGCTTGCCTAGGGTAGGAAGCCAAGTGGCTTTCTCACATGAGGTAAAAAATCTAACAACCACCACCCACTGACACTAGTTGGGCAAGTCAAACTCTCTCAGCCTCAGAGGGAAGCAATGGCACACCTTCTGTGAATGCATCTTGGCAGGAAGACCCTAGGATATTGTCACCATAAGTCAGAGTTGACTCGAAGGCACACAACAACAACAGAGAATCGAGAGTGACTTAGATGCCCAGTTGCTTCAAGAGCTTTCCACATATACTTTCCCTGCTATAGATATTTGTGCAGAACTCACAGATGCCAGGGAATGTGTTGAGCCTCGTCTACTTCCCACTTGCATGTTGACTGAAAGCACAGGGTGAAATTTCTGCAGAGGATTTATAAGGTGGAACTTATACAGTGATGGTCTATCATCCACAGAGATTAAGGTCCCACCAGTTCTTTTTCTAGAAATTAAGCCCTTACTTCACTTTTATGCTTAGCAAACAACAGCCAGTAAATGTGTATATTTGGTTCCTTTCACACAGTACTTCCCCCTCTTTTTCTCAGTGCTCCTACCTGTGTTGGGAGCTTTCATGGACAGAAGCTGCTGTTCTCTTCGGAATGTCACTCCCTCCACGCATGGAAAGGAGTGGAGAATCGTTCATTCTCCCTATTTACATGTTTCCTGGTCATACATTTAGGAAGCCTGAGTAGGTCAGGATAATAGTGCCATACTCATGGTTAGACAATTTTGAATCTAAATCGAAAAATTCAGCCCAGTATGCTTGTTTAGGGGTTAGTTTTTTGGTGGTTTTTAGAGTTTCAAGATTGCAGTGGTCAGTCCAGACTTGAAAAGGAAGTTTAGCACCTTCAAGGAGGTGTCGCCATGAGGTGAGTGCAAAATGGATGGCCATGGCTTCTTTTTCCCAAATCAGCCAGTTGCATTTGGTGGTGGAGAATTTTTTGAGTAGATGTCGTGTTGAAGAAGAACAGCTCTCATGGCGAAGTCAGAGGCATCGGTTTGAATTATGAATTTCTTTGCTAGTATCAGGGAATAAAAGAAGTGGTTTGGAAGTAAATTTTCATTTGAGAGTTTCGAATGCTGTCTGGTATTTTTCAGTCCAGAGGATGAGGTTGCATCGGTTAGTTTTGTTATTGGTTGTTTTCTTCAAGAGGTCGGTAAGAGGGAGAGCAATTGTGGCAAACCCCTCTATGAAGTTACAATAGAAGTTTGCAAAGCAAAAGAATTGTTGGAGTTGCTTTCTAGTTTTGGGGGTAGGCCAATTCAAAATGGTGTCAATTTTGGTGGGGTCCATGTTTAGGATATTCTGACAAATAAGGTATCCTAAGTAGTCAAAAGTTTGAGCGTGCAATTTGCATTTTGACAGTTTAACAACAAGTTCATTGTCTATGAGTCTTTGCAACACAGTACGTACGAGTTTGGTGTGTTGTTCAAGGGTTTCTGAGTAAATCAAAATATCATCTAGGTAAACAACAACACCTTTGTAGAGGAGATCTTGTAAGACAGAATTGAGAAACATTTGGAAGGCTGCAGGACCAGCTTGTAATCCAAAAGGGAGAACAGTCCATTGGTAGTTTCCCAGGGGGGTTGAGAAAGTAGTCAACCACTCACTTTCAGGGTCCATGCATATTCTGTGGAAAGCCTCCTTGAGGTGTAATTTGGTGAAGAATTTGCCTTTAATCAATTGATTTAGGATATCCTTAGTTAAAGGAATCGGGTATGCATTAGGCAATACTGCCTGATTAATTAAATTATAGTTCACGATGAGCCTCGGTTCTCCTCCATCCTTTTTATTGCGGAAAAATATTGGACTGGCTGTGGGAGCAGATGAGGGTTTAATAAATCCACGTTGTAAGTTTTTGTTCAGGAATCTTTTTAGAGCTTGTAGTTCTTGGTTGTTCATTGGGTATATCTTGGGTTTGAGAATTTTAGCTCCATTTATCAACCTAAGTTTGCAATCAAAGTCTCTGTGTGGGGGTAGTGTGTCTGCTTCATGGTCTTCAAAAGCTTTCTGCAGGTCTCAGTATTCTAAAGGGATTTTCTACAGTTCCTCAGGACTCAAAGTAAGTGCCGAATCAGGGAGATTTGTTATGGGCACTAGATTTACATCATGGTTATGCTTGAGTAAGCCTTGTGTCCAGTCAATTTGGGGATTGTGTTTTTTTAGCCAGTCATACCCAAGAACTACTTGAAATCCAATTTTGGTGGGCACTAGGAAACGTAATTGCCGCTGAAAGTTTCCCACTTGAACAGGGATGGGTTTGGTCCTTTCCCATACAGGGCCTCCTGCCATGGGTGAGCCGTCCATTTGAGATAACTTGACAGCCTTTTTTAGGGGTTCAAACTTTACTGCAAGTTCTTTTGCCACAGTGGGATTCAATAAACTAGTTGTGCAGCCTGAGTCAACTAAGGCCCTGTACATTCATAATTTCCTATCATTTCCTTGTAAGGTTACTGTAACATATACATGATGAGTTTTGGTTGTACTTACATTCGCAGGCTGGTTGGGATCCCAATCATCCCTGTCTGAGTCAGCTGTGGTCAGTGGGCTGTCCTCACTATCACAAGTCCAGCAGTGGTTCCGCCTACAGGACGTTTGGTTGGCGGCTTCGGGATGTCAGCTTTGCGGGATACAGGTTGGGTTATGGTGACACCTGACTTTTCTTCAGCGGGTTTTTTTGATCACTGGCGATGTGGCCTTTTTTCCCACATTGGAAACAGGTGCCTTCTTTGAGTCATTTTTTCTTTTCTTCGCTGCTCAGGAAAGTGGTTTTTTGGGATGCCGGGGTTCGGCGACCGCTTTCTTGTGCTTGTCTTTGCTGGGCAAGTTGGACACTCTCCATGATGCTTTCCACTTCTCCAGCTAGTTTCATCCATCCCAGGAGACTGGCAGGATCCCCTTGGGTCAGGCAGTGTGTTACCCTGTGTACTGGGGGTCCCGGGAGGGACACCAAAATGTGCTCAACTAAAGGTGGGGAAAATTAGCTCAGAGCTAATTAGCGTTACAAAAGGCAGGGTAAGGTAGCAAGATCTTGAACCCTATGTCTACGGGGTCGGGTCAAGTCAAGGAGAACCCAGAAGTTGAAGCAATAAATGATGTTTTATTAAAAACAAGCAAAACAGTGTATGCAACACAGTCACACAAGATAACTAAAGAAATAAAGGTTGGAGTGGTATAGAGGGATTTTTAGAGGAGTTGCTGGTTTGGGTGATACTTCACCTGTCCTGAAGCCCTGAAAAATGGAGAGCGAGGCTGGGGTGCGATGTAGCTCAGCACATGGAGCTGAGGGGACGCTCGCCAAGCAAAGCAGCAGCAAGGCGGAATGAAACTCGGGAGCGATCCGAGGAAGGTCTCAAAGTCAGGGGTTTTTATAAGGAGAATGTGACTGCAGGCTGTGCCGTACTTGGGGGAAAACAATGGGTTTGGAGTTGGAGACAAAACCTCCAAAAGGTCAGAATCTGAATGATTGAGTTATCGCAGAGGTTCTCAATAGAGTAGCCAGTATGCAAATGCAGAGTACTTGGGTATTGCATAGTCCACCCATCAACCTGCCATTGCGGGGCAGAGGCTCTTTTGTAGGTTGTAGTAACAAGCGATCTAAGATGGTGGAGTTTAATCCGTCTCAGAAAAATTGCTTGAGGATGTCATCTTTCCATTCTGGGACCTTAGTGGCTAACTTTCTGAATTCTTGAGTGTATTTGCTAATGGTTCCTTTTCCTTGGTGCAGTTTTCTCAGTTAGTATCTGGCTTGTTCTTGAAAGAAAGGATCCTTGAACCTTTGTCTAAGTCAATGCATGTACAGCTGCAGGTCGGCCGTTTCTTCAGCTCGTGAGTCAAACAGGCTGGCAACCCAGTCCGCTGCTTCTCCTTTGAGGTGCTGGCTCAGGTATCTGACTCTGGTGGCATCATCAGGGAAACTGTTCCCGTAGTTGATCATATAATTAGAGGCCATGTTGAGAAAGTATGTCATGGTGACTCCATTGCCATCGTAAGTGGTTTTCAACTCTAGAAAAGACCGGGGCCCCACTTGCGATGCCAGTATTCCAGGAGGTCCAGGTGCCGCAGCCACCAGAGCAGCTGCCGCTGCTGGAGTCTGGGGTGGCGCTCGTCCAACCTGAGGCACCAGGAGTCTCCAGTTGTACAGCTGAGCTCTCAGTTTGGAAATTTCTTCTCACTGCTTTTCCACTTCTTCTTCTCTGGCTAGAAGTTGTTCCATTATGCTGGTCTCAACAATAGATGTGTCCCATCTTGTAGCCCAGTGACGTTGGCACTGAGCAGTTTCTGGTCTCTCTCCCCAGGCCAAGGTTTGGCCTCCGGTCGGGAATTGAGGGCCATGTCTTAGGTCTCGCATCAAGGGGCCAGCTGGGGACCGTCTCGTCTCTTTTGGCGATTTGCTCGTCTGGAGCTTCGATGACTCCGCCGGATGCTCCCTTTTCTTCAGGCTCTTCTTCAGTCTTTTGATACATATTGTTAATATTTTTTACAGGAGTTCACTCACTCTGCCAGGAACTGGATTCACACACATAAATATAACAGTGCATAACCACTATTCATTAGGAGCGTGATACATAGTACAGGACTTCAGTGAGTGAACTAGAGGCAATTAGCAAAATTCAAAACATAAAAGGCAAAGAGTTTCTTATCCTGCCCACAAGAGTCCTTGGAGTTCTGGTTTAGCCTGGCAGCGCTTATCATTACATTCCTAGCTTTGTTTATCTAACAGTCTCTAGTTTCCATATGTTGTTACAAGCAAGCTGCTACTTAACTCCTACTACATGTCCCATAACTAAAATATGGAGGGCTACCCGACACAAGGGCTACAGCAACAACTAGTCCAAAACTGGCTGGTGGTGGGTTATGAACAGAATCAAGGGGGCTGAAGGGGGTCTTTATCACAGTTGCTGTCATTCAAGCAGGAGCTGCTCACTGCAGCTTGGAAAAGTTCCTTTTGGGGGGTAAATTAATTGGTTGTATGCTTTCAAGTCAAGTCTGACTTAGGGTGCACCTGTCATTTCTTGGCAAGACTTATTCAGAGGTGGTTTCTCATTGCCTACCTCTTGAACTGAGAGCATATGAGTTGCCCTAGGTCATATCATGGGGATGCCATGTATAAAAAGAGATCTGAACACTGGTCTCCCAAAAACCTACTCGAGTACTCAAAGCACTACAACACATTGGCTTGTTGCAACTACAGCTTCCTAAATCTGCCAGCTGTGCCAGGGAGTTGGAAGTTGTTGTTCAAAAAGTAACTTTTCCAAACCCTGGTGGCCACACTTTCCATCATCCCAGCATCGAATGCTCCTTCTGTCGCCTGTTGGGCTATCAGACTATAACTGGAGGGAACTGTGTTCAAATCAGCCACATAGTTCACTAAGTAGCCTTAAGCTATGACTTCTGCCCAGGGCTTCTAGGATAGGATAGGATAGGATAGGATAGGATAGGATAGGATAGGATAGGATAGGATAGGATAGGATAGGATAGGTTAAATAATATGTAGAGTATCTCATAAAAGTGTAATTGTTTAAAGCAATAGCATGATAATATTGAAATAAATGAAACCCTGTAAAAACCAAAACTGCACCAGAGCAAACCGATCAAAGTACTTTGAGAGCAGTAGTACAAAACCCTTCAGAAACAGCAGTCTGGTAGAGCTTGCTTAGGATTACAGCTATATAGTGGATTTTTAAGTGTTACTGTGGATTTTAAATGAGGACATGATTGTATTTTATTGTGCTCTAAGCCACCACAAGAGCTAGTTACGAGCATAGCAGCAAGATAGAAATTTTATTTTAATTAAAATTGCTTTGCACAGGACAAAAGGGAGAACGAATGGACACAAATTAGGCATGAAAAATGACAAGCAGAAACTGGTGGATGGACATTGCAGTCTCTTGAGATTTTTTTTTTTAAGCTCACTGTCACTGTGTCAGAAAAGGCCTTTTAGGAGTGGATATGCCTCCTGAGCAGAGATTTCTATTTATTTGTTTGTTTGTTTGTTTTATATCCAGTCTTTCTCCTTACATGAAATCCAAGGTGATGTGCAACGTGTTTTAAAAGCACAATTCCCAGTCTGCCACACCACTCTCAAGCTACTATTTTTCAGCCTAACCTATCTCACGGTGTCATTATATAGCTGAGGGAATATTTTAACACATTTTAACATAATGTTAGAACATGGTTCTTCTCAGTAACTGGCAATTCTTAGGAAAAAAACATTTCCCATATTTGGATGACAGGAAACAGCAATTTGTTACAAAGTGTGACTTGAAACTTCAATTGTTCTTCTCCAATGTGAGCAGAGTTTTCAAATCCATACATGATAAGAGTGTTTGGATCCAAAGCTTATTACAGCTGGATTCCTGATTCCTTTTGGGTGCCCTCTCCACCACCACCCTCAAAATAGACTCATTGAACCAGCATGGTAAGGGGGTCTGAGTACTGGACTATGACTTTGGAAACCAGGACTCAAACCCTGCTCAGCCGTGGGAACCCACTGAGTGACCTTGGGCGTCTCACTCTCTCAGCTTCAGAGGGAAGAAAAGGCAAACTTTCTGCTAAACAAATCTTTTCAAGAAAATCCCATAACAGTTTCATCTGAAGGTTGCCATGAGTCAAGAACAACTTGAAGGCACACAACAACAATTGTGGACTAGACTGTACACCTAAATGAACTTGTAAGAGTTACTTTTTGAACTACTGCTCCCAGAATCCATCAACTAATGTGGTTACTAGCTGAGAGATCCTCAGAACTGTAATCCCAAAATTAACCCTTTTTTTCCTCTAGATCTAGAACAGCTGTCTTCAATCTAGTGGCCTCCAGATGTGTTGGACTACAGGGCTTCCTATCTCCACTCAGCACTGGTGGACAATGCCTAGGCTGAGGATGATGGGCATTATATTCCCCACAAATGGAGACCATCAGACTGGGAAAGGATGGACAGCAGTCCTGTGTGTCCTTATGTGGGAGTAAGTCTCACTTAACTCCTGTGTTAGAGGTTTTCAAGAAGTTGAAAACCATCAGAAATGCAACAGCTGTGGACTTCACGCACACTGGCAGGAAATGGGACAAGATGGTCTCTAAGGGACCTTCGAATTGACAACTGTGTGAATTCAATGAGTAGACACGAATAGGATTGTGCTTTAAGTTAGCTGACCTTATTTCCCATTGAAATCAGCAGCAATGAAGTCATGACCAACTTGCCCCACTGATTTCTGTGGCAACTAAGGTCACTTAACTGAATCTGGCTGTAACATCTCTCTGAACTGCTATTTTATGTTGTTGTCTTTATTGTTGTGTGCTGTCAAGCTGGTTTTAAGTCTTTATAAATGAGTTACCTCCAAAATACCCTTTTACTAACAGCCCTGTTCAGGTCTTGCAAACTCAGGGCCATTGTTACCCCAAAATGTGGGTGACTCAGAAGTCCACCCATGATGCCAGTACCTCCACACAATCATGGAGAATTAATTAGCTCAAATTGAGAGGCCTGAGGGAGGGGGGGTAACCTAATGAGATCTTCCACCAATGTTTACAGGGTCCTCACAGGAAAGGACCATCCAGAAATTCCAAAATAAGCTAAATTGTGTTTTATTAGAGAGTTCAGTCACAGACACAAAAGATCCAAGCACTCACACACTCACACAAGAGATAACTGAAGAAGAAAGGGAGGAAAGTTGTTGATAGTAGAGTTTTAGGGAATGGGCAATAATTACTGATCCAGAAAGCAGTGAAGAAAGCAACAATGTGTCTTAGACTTGTGCCTAAGGACAGTACTCATTCAGAAATCAGAGCAACAGCATGATGTTCTGCAGGTGAGATACTGCACCTAACTGCTCAAAATGGAGGATTTTTATACCCAAAATCTGCTTGGAGAGCATGGATGTGGATGGCCAAACAAACAATAGAGATTGCCACATGGACAACGGGGTCCAGACAGAATTAATAGTCTTAGTGTTAGGTGACAAAGAGTTAATGGCTGTCATAATAGTTCTGTAATGGTAGACAGGTAAAGAAACAATGAAGGGAAATGTCAAGGTGTTAGGAAGGAGGACTAAAAGAGTGTTTTGGTTGGAACTTCCCATTATTATTGCATGGTAGCAGAGACATTGCAGGTTAGTTTAAGCCTATCATCTCTGGAGTTACCTGATGATTAGCCTGACGATGACCTTGGCTGTGAGTAGAGGGGATCTCTGACCTACTTATTCAGCCAGTAATTTTCCTCTGCCCAGCCTTGCATTACAGTCATGTTGGAGTCCATTCTATATCAATGCCAATTAATGTATTTTGCCTTGGGGGTATGAGGGCCAATAACACGATGGCTTCCTTAAATTTGTCAATCTGTCTCTGATTTGGTCTTCCCTTTGCCTTCCACTTTACTGACCATTTTCCTCCATTCCAATGAGTCACATAATCTTATGATGAGTCCAAAGTACAATGGCCTCAGTTTAGGCATTTGGACTTCTAGCCACAGTTTAGGAAGTTTAAAAAAAAAATTCCTAAGAATATACAAAAAGCCCAACTGTTCAGACCAAAGTCTTGTCTAGTTCAGCATGCTGTTTGAATTGTGGCCAACCAGAATCTTGAAGCAGTTAGTCCTTTGGTCTAATCCAGCATGTCTCTTCTTGGGTTCTTCTTACATGTGCATACACACAGACACATAGATTTATTCAAAGGAGATTTTGCCATTACTTTTCTCTTGGGGTGGGAGGGTACAACTTGCCCAAAGTCACCCAGTTAGTTTCCATGGCCGAGCAGGGATTTGAACCCTGATCTCCCAGAGTTCTAATCCAACATTCAGACTGCTACCTCACACTGGCTGCACACATACCTATTGTTGTTGTGTGTCTTCAAGTCATTTCTGACTTATGGTGACCCTAAGGTGAACCCATCATGGTGAGGTTTATTTATTAAGGTGAACCTATCATTGATTAGATTTATTCAGAGCTGGTTTGCCATTACCTTCTGTGGGGGGTGAGGGCAGGCCTGCTTTTCCTTCCCTGAGACTGAAAATGGCAGCTTCCCTTTCAAGCCTGCTATAGCACCCTGCCACCCTTCTCATACAACCCTAGCTTTCCCCCCTTAAATCCACCATCTTAGTGAGAAAGGGGTAAAGCCTCCCTGGTTTTATTCAGAAAGATTTATTAATGTGTGGTAGCATGTTTCTGTAAAATTAAAACTAATGAAAAGTACCCTGCTGAGTCAGAAATTATAAAAATAGAATGTACTCTTTGTCATGCCCTGCTTCCAGAGCATGGACTCTGAGTCAGAGTCTGAAACAAGGGCATGCCAGAGGCTGAGACAGGGGGCATGCCAGGACCTGCTGTACAGAGAGAGGTTACAGTGCCACAAACAGAACAGGGTACGGTGCCAGCTCCAGCAGAGAGTCCTGCCTTTTCAGATACAGAGGAACACTTACATAGACCCAGTTTTGCAGAGCGCAGGCAGCAAAGAGAGACCTGGCATCACTGTCTCAGAATTTATAACTGGCAACAATCAATCAAGTCACAGCTACGTTAGGCTTCAGTCATATTTAGCTGGCGTCCTTCGCCTCCAGGAGTCGTCAGAGCTTATCTGACCTTCTACCTTGCTGGATGTCTTGACAAATGCTCAGACTGATCTTGGACACTCCCTTGCCATGAAACCTTGCTGGACTTTATTTATGTTGGGCCTTATTTATGTCTCCATGCTTACTGCCTGGAAGTAAGTAACAAGCTGGGAGATACTCAGTTCGTTTTGTTTTTTCAGCTGTGCTGGGACTGAGATAGGACACTCTTTATTAAAATAGCAAACAGGGAAAAGATATTGGGTGTTACAGGTATATTCAGGCAAAATAGAACTTCCAAAAGTATTTAACCAGTTTCTCCAGCTTAATGCAGCATTCAGGTTCAGAGCTTTCATGCAAACCCAGGCCTTTGGCCTCCTTTTCTGCTCAAAGGCTAAATTCCCAAGTTAGGTCACCCCTTCTGACCGACTCAAAATAGATTGGTTTCTTCCCTGCCTCTCACTAGGCTCTTGAGAAGATAATCCCATTTGTTCAAACAACTTCTCTGGGCTGACTGAAAAGCTTTCCATCAAAACCCTCTCTGGAAATCTCTCTGAAGGAAGCTCCAAAAATGCAAGTCATAGTGCTCATCCTCAGAAAGCTGAACCCCTCTCATGCACCAAGGGGCTGGCTTTCTCTCGTACCCAGAACCTCTTGGGATACATGGCAACCTGTTGCCAGGGCTGCCTGTCACTCAGGCTGGCCACACTCCCAGACTCTGTCACACCTTCCTCTCAGGCTGGGAGAGTGTGACTTGCACATGGTCTCCCAGTGGGTTTCCATAGCTGATCAGGAATTCAACGCCTGATATCCCCAAGTCCTAGTTCAACACTCACATTGCTACACCATGCTGGCTCCCTAGCCATAAGTATACACAGATTAATATAATTTTTAGATAACATTAATTATGTATATTTTCCCTACGCCTTTTAATCTAGCATGCTTTTAGCTTCCTTATCACAGGCAGGGCTAACTCTATTCTTTTCTTTGAAAAAATTCAAAACATTGTTATTGCTTTTGTCTTCAATACAGAATATCAATCACTCCTTATTAAAATGCTGGAGGAGAGACAGAGAACTCTTGTCTTCCTTAGCAGGCATAGACTAGTCTTCCGGACTGATTTTCTGCTTAGATTATTTTGCTAATGATAATTTGTATTCTCATCATATTACATTTGCGGTGGAACGGTACATTTTAAATGAGGCCACGGTACATTGTATAGGATCCGGCTTTATCTCACTGGTAGTGCCCTGCAATACGATCCTTACCAAGAGTATAAATAAACCTCATCAACTGATCTTTTTCATCCAGAAAGTATCTCTTCATTCAATTGCATGTGTATTAAACTGAAAACAAGTTTCTTAACCACTGTTATGCAACCCAAAGAGCTTATGCTTTAATGATATAAAGATCTACCAGTAGACCTGTGGAGAAATGAGCTCTTGCAACTCATTGCACAGACAGTTCTACCTGTTTGATAATTCTTCCGGTTAATCAAACTATTTCACAGATGGTATATGACACCAGATAAACTGAGAAGGATTTATAATACAGGTACTGGACAGTGTTGGAAATGTCAGAAGGAGGTTGGTACGATATATCATATGTGGTGGACATGCTTAAAAGCTAAGAAATATTGGAATGAAGTACATAATGTGATTTGTACATTACTGAAAGGTCAGTTTGCTAAGACACCTGAATTGTATTTGTTAAATATGACTGATATTATAGAGGGTGCTGGTATAAAGAAGCATTGGAGAATATTACTGTATATGATAACAACAGCTCGTATTGAATATGCAAAGTTATGGAAAACTCAGCAAATACCTACAATAGAACAATGGTGGGCTACACTTATCGAAAATAAAAATGCGGACATGGTCTCCCAGAGATTAAAGGGGAAATCAGACGATGAGATACAGAAAGAATGGCAAATTGTAACGGGTAATTGCTGGGTTTTAACAGCTGGAAATACGTAATTCATGATTGAAGTTATATTACGCGTGGGCGACAGGTATATATCATGAAGCCGAAATATGATGAATGAAATGTAAGAACTATCAGATAAATTAACAGTATAATGTTGTACAGTACCTTAAGTTTGTAGAAATCTGGAAAATGGAATCTAGATCAATGTGGAAGATCAGATATATTTCTATTGAAGCTGACAATTGAATATGTATGTTTTTTTTATAATGTGAATTTTGAATAAAATGATTTAAAAGATAATTCTTCCGATTAATATCACATTTCCATTTGATGTTTGCTCTTCTGTCAGCTATTATTATTTTAGTAAAGGCCATACATGGACTTGGCCGTGAGTATAGAAAAATCTATCAGAATGGCCTAAATCCTATCGCTGGGCCATTTCCACATGACGGTGTTCTTGCATGTTGTCCCATGGCAATCCCGGCAGCGCCTCTGCTGGGATGGGAGCGTGTCCTCTGCGCTCCTCTCTGCACACAACCGGCTGCTGGAGGAAGAGAGCGCGAGGAACATGCCTCTTCCCTCCGCACTACAGCAAGCCTTTGTTCTGTTTGTCTTTATGAAAATTACCAGATTACTTCCTCAAAATTCACCTCTCTCGATGGTCCCCCCCACCAGTCTTTTAATACTGAGACCATTCACAAGACTTGCAGGCTTTGCATTCCCCCAACACATTGTTCAGCTGGCCAGAAATCCTGGGCTCTCTTTGCAAGATCAGGGTTGCTCCTCCCAGGGAAGAAGTGCAACCACAAAAATATCTTACAAGCCAGAAGAACCTCACCGCCTGAGGGGCGGGGGTGGCGGTGAGCAGGCAGAGGGAGGAGAAAGGCACCGACAACACATTCTCTCCTCAAAAGGGCGGGGAATGTCACACCCAGGGAAGCCTGTGGAGCCGGGCTTACAGCCAGGAGGATTCACTAAAAAACTGCCCAGCCCAAATTCCCTTGCTGCAGTAGGGAAGGAAGCGTGTGATCACACTTCCAGCCCTTCTGCAGGTTAGGGAAGCATGGGAGCGCTGTGCAATCATGGTTGCCCAACTGATTTAATCCGTTAGGCAAATAGTCCATGAGGGCAACGCTTGGAGGCAAGATGGCAGTGGGATGGCGATGACATCATGTGGAAGTATGACCAGCCTACCACTGCCATCCTGTCCCTATAGCAGCATAGCCCTGTCATGTGGAAATGGCCACAGTCTCAACTAGAATAGATCCATTGAATCAATGCAGTCTATCTGTGTGTTGACTCACCATTCAAAAACTGATTCATTGGATCTTCGCTAGAGGTGACTTGCCAACAGGACTCCAGCTCACAGTTGGGTAGTGTTTCCGTCCAACATCCAGGACCATCTTACATACATAAAATAGCCTATGTGAGCCTGATGAAGTTCTGAGGTCTCTGGAGGAGTCCCACCACTGTCATAGGCCCGTCTGGTGAGAACACAAGATATAAATAAAATAAAATAAAATAAAACAAAACAAAACATTAACACATTTTGTAAGTCAAACAATGTTTTGTCAAATCATACCATATGGCAGTGGAGGAAGTAAACTAAAACCCTCAAATTCAGCCTCTACATCCAAGGCAGGAGCATCTATTACTCATTACCAGTGCTCTGAGTCAAGGAAGGTCCAGGAAGGCCACATAAGTATATGGGCCAACTATTGTCACCCAAATCAAGCATCTGTAATCAGTCATATTCATGGCCAACAGTCTTTGCAAAGCGTAAAGCATACACACGCGCAAGCACACACACACACCAGTCACGTAGGAACAGGGAAGCAGGGGGTTGCTTCACCCTGGGTGGCAATGTTCTGGGGGCATCCCAGCTTGTAGCCACACCCCCACATGCCCTGGCCATGCCCACACACACTGCAGCCGTGCCCCTCCCGCCCCCCTCCTCACAGTCCAAGTTCGGCCACTGACACACACATGAGAGAGAGATACAAATTATAAAATTCAGCCTTTAAAAAGTAGTCCCTTGCTGTGGCTCCAGAGTTAGCAGCTAGCTTTCCTACATGTTCCCCCCAGTTTCTCACTTTCTCTTGCTCTCTCTCTCTTTCTTCTTAATGGCGATAACAAAGAGGGCTTCATGCCAGTTCATTTATCTATCCATATCGTTTAGCAAATTTGAAAAAATCACATGCGATGGCCTTTGACACAAAAAATTCTTGGGGTGTTTCCAGCCGGAGGGCTCCTCAAGCTAGCAATTAGAAGGCGCTATGCAGTTATTCCATCTTTTTTTCCCCTAATGGATTTTCTGCAATAAGGCAAATGACAGGCGAAGCAGTGACAAAACAAAGGAGGATTGTGAGTGGGGAAGAAAGTCATGTGAAGTCCAAAAATGTTCAATGAGATAGCATGACAAAGGTCTCGTATGTACCTGCTCTTGATAGAAGTACAAAAAGAAGTGTTCCTAACGGTTGTCATGGAATCATAGAGTTGGAAGAGACCCTAAGGGCCATCTAGTCCAACCCTCCACCACACAGGAATACACACAGGGGGTGTGGCTGAAGCACTTCTGAGAGATGTCTACCCAACCTCTGGTTAAACAGCTTCAAGTAAGGGGAGCCTACCATCCTCCAAGCAAAGTTGTTCCACCACCTAACAGTTCTTACCATCAAGAATGTTCCCTAATGTTCTCAACAACTGGTTTGAAAAATGCATGCATGAACACTCTCAGCCACCATGGACATTTCTGAAATTTGCCCAAACACATTTGAGTCAGTGGAGGAATGCACCCATTAATTCCCGCATGAGTGCAACCATTTGAAAAATGTAGGGCCTTTCCGCCCTACACTGTTACACTGCTATTATTCTATGGAATTCTGGGATCTGCAGTTTAGGAAAGAGCCTTTAGAATTCTCAGCCAGAGAGCTCTTTGGCCTCAGCAAACTACAAATCCCAGAATTCCAAGGGAATTTGAAAATGGAATAACAACACTAGAACAATTTATTGTGGAAATGACACTCTTCTAGGCAACTCGTATTGATTCAATGGGTCTCCTCTGGATGGCACTTTTGGCTCAGTTATTCCAGTGGTTCTAATCTAGTCAGAATTGTAGACTGGGTTGAGACCAATTTGTATCGTACTCATTCCTTCTGTCTCTGTGGCTATTTCCACACTACACAGTTATAGTGCTATTATTCTACTTTCAACATCCTGTGGAATCCTGGGCTTTGCAGTTTAGGGAGGAGGCTTTAGAATTCTTGACCAGAGAGCTCTTTGGCCTCAGGAAACTACAACCCCCAGAATTCCACAGGAGGTTGAAAATGGAATAATAGCACTAGAACAATGTAGGTCAGAAAGGCCTATTTCCTAAAATAGGAAAGGACTTTTTTTCTTTTTCTTTCTAAATGTCTGTAATCCATGTGGAATTGGCATGGAACGGACTTGGATCTGATGGAGTCGCCCTTTCCTAGCTCACACTTGCAACCCTCCATCCAGAGCAACACCAGAACGATGCAGAAGGCTGTATATATTCATTCCCGCCAGTAGCATCTGCTTACCTCCCGTCTGCTTGTCAATGTCCTCGAGCACCTCAGCCACCCCATGGAGTGACTGAAAATGGACTCCCTAGTGTGGCCTTAATGCTCCAACTGGCCCAAAGGCTGCTCTCCTTAAATTCTTCCACTCTGTGCCTTTCCATAGAATGACAAAGGAGGGAAGTGATCTTGTTCGCCTCTCCACCCCCCATCTTCCAACTTGAATAGATTTGTGGTTTCAAATGCCCCTTAAGGGTTTACTCATTTCCGCATTATTGCTCTGATAGAGTGGTCATTGAAAATGATAGGGGGAGTTCTTTGTGGTTTCATTAAAAAAAAACAACAGCAAAACCAAAGCAAAACAAGGAAAGAGCATGTACCAGAAACCACATACAACAGGCTTTTATTGTCACTAGGGAGAAATGTCCTCTATTGATCTGTTTTCCTTGCCCTGGTTCACTCAGGCTTTACTTATGATCACATGCCTTATGTCTGTACTTTTTATCTTTTATATTTGTCTGGCCTGACTGATTCCAATTCCCTTTGTTAATGTCCAACTTAAGAAAACCATTTTGTACATCTGACAAAGTGGACTCTAGCCCCTGAAGGCTTAGGCCACAATACATTTGTGGTGTCACCTTGTTGCTGTTTGGGAGGCTCATAGGATATATCAGAATTCCCTGTTCCTGACCAGTGAAAGAGAGAGGCCTCCAGTATTTCAAGGGGGAATGTGGTGTTTGATCTCTTTTCTCGGTCCCATGGAAAGATCCACATCCTGCACACCTCTCTTGTCAGCCAAAAAAGTGACTGACTCAGGTGTTCAACCTCAGTGCCAATGCCTCCATGGAAAAATGAGGAATTACAGCTCTAAAAGGAGGCCTGAGAGAGGAGGGGTGACTGTGAGACTTTTTCACCTGTGTATACTGGTACTAACTGTGAGACACCAGTTGGAGGTTCAAAGAATGTTTTTATAGGAAGAATTTACAAACACACGCAAGAAATCAGGCAGTCTCACAAACCATACAAAGCTAGCATGGGGAAGGAGAGAAAGGTTGGATAGCGAGAGAGTTTTTGGGTGAAGTGGGTGATAATTACCATTTCTGAAGCAGGAGATCAAGTTGAATTATGGCTCAGACTGGAAGTCCAATGGGCAGGAATCTGGGTCCCTCACACAGTGTAATATGCCAACATACATCCAAAGTACTAAGCAAATTATCTAGGCTGGAGCTGGGGTTTAAGTACTCTCTTTCCTGACTTGACGCAGTGTGTATTAATTGCTCTCTGGGAGAACGAACAAGGGGTCCAAAGTTTGCTAGTGGTCTTAACTTCAGGTGGCAAAGCACTGATGGAGGTCATGATAGCCCCTTAATGTCTGGACAGGTGAGGAAACAAAGGGGAATTTCCACGGGAAGAGGTTTCAGAACAACTATCTTTCGGTTGCTTCTTCTTGCAGTTGTGTTTGTTATTGTCTTCCTAGTTTGGACGATTGATGGGATCATCTCAAACCCATTAAGTTGGGGCTCTCCAGCTAATCCTCATTAATTTATGACCTGGCCATGCTGATGTCATCTGCCTAAGCATGAGGCTCCCAGCCAGAGTCCCTTTTCCAGAAGTGCATAATTTATATTTTTTATGCCCATTAAATAATATTAATTGCCAATTACGCTGACCATGAAGTGGCTGTGTATGACATGGTAACACTGTTGTCACAGCTGCCCCATCAGAGACAGGTGAAAAGGGGGAGGTTGAGAGTATGCCATGGGCAAAGTTGGAAAGGCGTTAGATCCAAAAGTTTCAAAGCTTTCCCAGTCTTCCATCATACCTCTAATATGGGGAAAACTTTATACTAGCCCTGGAACAACAAAAGGAAAGCAACTTTTTAAAAAGAAAATCTGTAGGAATGGTAAGGAATGCTGCTTCTCTCACTTTTCCATCCTATGGTTGGAAGTCCAGCAAAGTGTTGTGTACGTCAGGTGCTTCAGTCTCAGGGAGTCCAAACCCCACCAATAGGATTGCTCTTTTATGACACTTACTCATCTGAAAGACAAGAGTGGTGACTAGCAGCAGAAATCTGGAATCTGTCTTTTTATTTTCTCTGTTTTTACCACACCTTGGCCATCCATTCACTGCCTGTTCAAGGAATTTATCTGCAAAAGCAGACAGGAAACGTTTTTCATGCAATGAATGGTTAACTGGTGTGTTCTTCATTTTTCTTTTACTAGAGAACTCAAAAGCAGTTAGGAGAGAAAAAGGCCAGATGTACATATATAGAGGGGGTCTTGGCAGCAGTACATTTTTGTCTAGTGGCTAAAAAGATGGTACACAATTTTAAGCTGCATCAAGAGAAGTATACTGGCCAGATTGTTGGTATAACTTTGTTCTGCTTTGATCATAACTCACCTGACATACACTGTCCAGTTGGGGACATGACAGTTTAAAAAGAATATCAACCAACTGAACTTGTCTAAGAGTGGTAACATGATTGATGAAGAAACTGGAGGCAAAGTCCTGCAAGAAGAGGTTGAAGAGGTTGAGTGTGTTAGTCAGAAGATAAGAGGAAATGCAATAGCCATCTTCAAATTCTTTAAGGGCTTTCACATAAATCAATACTTCTCAGACTGGAGAATTAAATTTCAGCTTCCAGAAGCCCCAGACAGCCTGGCCAGTTGAAGGAATTCTGGAGGCTGAAATTTAAAATATTTGGAAGACCAAGAATCATAGAATCATAGAAATGTAGAGTTGGAAGAGACCACACAGGCCATCCAGTCCAACCCCCTGCCATGCAGGAACACCCTCAAAGCACTCCCGACAGATGGCCATCCAGCCTCTGCTTAAAAACCTCCAAGGAAGGAGACTCCACCACACTCCGAGGCAGCAGCAGATTCCACTGCCGGACAGCCCTGACTGTCAGGAAGTTCTTCCTGAGGTTCAGGTGGAATCTCCTTTCCTGCAGCTTGAATCCATTGCTCCTTGCCCTGGTCTCTGGAGCAGCAGAAAACAAGCCCCCTCCTCTACATGGCATCCCTTCAAATATCATGTCCCCTCCTAACCTTCTCTTCTGCAGACTAAACATACCCAGAGTTGATAAGCACTGGCAAGGTTGATAGAATACATTTTCTTCTGTTGTTCCAGAGGCTAAGACCCAAAGTGATGAGTTCACTGTACAAGAAGGAAGATTTCAACTAAACATTATGAATAACTTCTTGATTTTACCATCTGAACTGGGAAAAAATACAGAGGAAGAAAACCCTTTGGAGGGTGGTGGAGTTTTTCTTCCATGGAGGATTGGAAGCAGAGGCTGGATGGTCTACAAGAATGGAGAAGCAGCAGGTGTCTTGTATCAGCAGAGGTCTCAGCAGCCTCTGAGATACTTGCCATCTCTGTGCTTCCTTGTCTTCTTATTCTTCCCTGTGTCTCAAATTTATTAAGCCAGCTAGTGGGGTCTAAGGCCCTTTTCACATGTGGGGGGGGGGAAACGGTGTAGAGCGACCTCCCACGGAGGTCGTCTACACTGTGGAGTGGACTGGCGTGGACTACTTTTAGTAGTTTCACACCAGAATCCGCTCAGGAGCGGCCGGAACTAGCCGGGCTGCGTGTTTTTTAAAAACGTCTTTTTAGAGGTTTTTAAAAAGCACGGAGCGCGCAGCCCCGTGCCGCTCCGTCGCCCGGCTCTAAAGTGGATCTGCAGGCACGCGCAAGTGCGTGCCTGCAGATCTGCCGGGGGCGGGCTTCCGGCTGGCGAGCTTCTCCGGTCGGTGGAGAGCCTCCACCAACCGGAAGCTGCCATCTGCGACGCCGGAGGAGTGTGGAGCAGCGAGCTCTCACTGCTCCACGCGGCGACGGACTTACCCGGCTGGAGGTAAGCTCCGTTTTTGGGCATTTTCGCCCATTTCCCCCCCGACATGTGAAAAGGGCCTAAGTCTCTAACAGTATACATATAACATTCTATGGAGCAGAGATTCTTACTCTTCCTTGCTTCCTCACCAAGTGCTCTAGAATGGCCAAGTTGCATCTCTTAAGTTTGTCATTGTCCGGGGGGATGAAGCTCTGCCAGGGAGACCCTTCAAATGTTATTATGCATCTGGAGCAAGAGAAATTTGCAAGGAGGCACTGGATACCTCTACAACACTCACAAAAGCACATACAACGGACTACATTAGAATTTGTTGCCAACAGGATCCTAATCTATGAGCCCTTTTTAATTCTTTATTGCAACACACACCATGTTTAATAATTTATCGCTGAGATTAGGAAGGGTTTTAAGGTTCATTGTTCCTACCATTGTGCATGTTTGTCCATGCATTTTTCTTATTATGAAGTTGTCTGTTTGATTTTTCACAAATCTACATCAAGAAGACAGTGTATAACTTTACACTCACAGGATTATGCAGTGGTTGCACAATGCCACCTCATTTGTGAACTGCAACATTGAGCAACTGAATATTGAGCAACCAGAGGAGCATGGCCTTCTTCATGCAGAATCTGCCATTTGCATCCATGTGCAATTCATATGTGCAACCGTGAAAAATGACACCACATGTGCAATTCTGTTTTCACAACTTTGAACTGAGAATAGCTTTTCCACATTGAAGAAAAATGTCCAGTGTTGTAGCAACGGGTGCTTTCCATGAGCAAGAAACTTCCAGAGGGGAACCTTAGAAACAAAGGATCCCAGCCTTTGTTTCTAAAGGATTCTATTGGTTAAACAAGTAATCTCTCCTGACTGACAGGTCATTCACCAGTGCTCTGATCAGCAGGAGAATGGACCTCCTCCTCTTCACAGAGCTGACGCCTGCTAAAGTTGGTTGTGGGGGAATGGCAACTGTGGCAATACAGAACAGTTATGGATGAGTGAATTTGTGTTCACAATCTGTAGTTAATATACTTAATTAAGTAGCTGATGTAGAATGCTGGCTATTTTTATTTTTTTTATTATTATTTTTAGCTACTGGTTTTATTGCGCTTGTTCTTATCAGAAACTGGTCTGAGATATTTTTTTAAAACATGAAAAACAGCATTAAAATGTTCTCCAACAAATAAATCCATGGGTTTTTTTACTTATGAAAAATTTAAACCCGTCAAAATACTTATTTTTGAAACAGACAAAGCGTATTATAATGTTCATGTTGAACACCAGGAACAGAAAGAGAATATCCTAATCGCAATAGTTGAATCATAGATTCATAGTGTCAAATAGGAGGGGGAAAAACCTTAAACCAAGACCCTACATAATGCTTGTGTAGCGGAAGTTAACCTCATGCAGTTAAGTGGTGGTTGTGCTATACCACACTTCTGCAAAATACCAACATTGTGCAACCAATTGCGTATCTGCAAATATCCTTGCCGTTTCCTCAGTCCCAGGGACTGATGAGTAGTTATATATCATTCCAGAATGCTGAACCACAGTGGCCTCTCAACTTTCATGAGGGTTCAGGGTACAGAACCCTTGCAAAAGTAAAAAAGAAAAATGCAAATAACTCTCCCCCACCTGAGTGAGTGCTTCTCCTCCCATTCTCTTCCAGCTTCCCCCTTCCTATTCCCTCGCTTTTTGCCCACGTGATTGTGGCTTCCTTCTCCATGCCAGGCAAAAGGTAAGCAAATGAGGGGGGCAACCCAGCAGGCACAAAAGGCACATCTAAGGCTTTGGCCAGGGCACCTGGGCAAACAGCAAGCAAATGCAGTTGGGGAGGCACTTGTGTGTAAGCCTTTCCCTCTCCATTTGCTTGCCTTTTACATGAAGAGAGGGCCTTTCCACACTGCACTGTTATAGATCTATTATTATTCCACTTTCAATCTCCTTTGGAATTCTGGGATTCATAGTTTACTGAGGCCAAAGAGCTCTCTGGTAGAGCATTCTAAATGCCCCTCCCTAAACTACAAATCCCAGGATTCAACAGGATGTTGAAAGTGGAGTAATAGTGCTGTAACACTGTAGTGTGTAATCCCAAAGAAGGCAGGGCACCTGGGCAAATGGCAAAAGAATGAGGGGAAGGCAAACTGGCACCTCACGAATAATCAATTCACGAAGATGAAATGTGGAGGTAGGACTGTATACCTGCAACAGATACACTTGAGGAACTCTGCTTAAGGAGCTTTGAACTTTGATGAACACTTGGCAAAGGAGAGGCTGATGGCTCACTGAAGCTGGCGTCCTTTTGCCATTTCACACAAACATAATTTCCCTTACACCTGCTGTGGCCATGGCAATGTCTGTGTGGATGTTATGTAAGGATGGGTCCAGATGAGCTTCCCAAAGGGAGGTGTTCCAAAGGTCCTGTTTCTTGCACCCACCTGCTGCGCTGAATCAAGGAGGAGGCAAGGAACCGATCCTTTAATACAGAATGGAATGTGTGTTTAGGAACATACCATATGGGATACAAGCTGTTCCCACAAGATGATGAAATGCTGCAAGCATAGATGGGTGGTTTTGGTTTTCTTTTAATCCTTCTCCTCCCATGCCATGCCTTTAATATCAGATTAAGGCAGCCAAACTTCTTGTCTCACTTCTCCATCTCCCAAGGAAAGCTGCAAGTGCTACATTTTGGCTTGTTAGGCTGCTGTGGAATTCAAGGGTCCCTGCAGCACCTTGCTTCTGGGAGAGGGCTAGAGTGCCGCCTCTCCTCAGGACTTCAGAAATCCCTGTGTTGATCCAGCTGCCTGGCTTCTATCGTGGTTTTGGGGGGGTCATATCAGGAGACATGGCTACAACAGTGGTCCTCATAGCTATTCCTCCTGATTCAGGATCTCAGCTGTTGATGCCCTGCTTTGCCTGTCATGAGCTTTCAGAGGCGTCTTCAGTACATTGGACTAGAAGGATCTTGCATCCAATCTGGTTAGATTAGGCAAGTAGTTTCTTTGTATCTTCTGGTTTGTTTTCTCCTCCTGTTGTGGTCATGTTGACTAAATGCTCACAGTTGTGCAAGCACTCCTGGTCTTCAACTGACTTGGGCCCTTTCCGCATGGCATTTGCCATGCGAAAGGGCGCCTGAAGCATTGTGCGATTGTGAGGAGTGATCTGCACGACATACTCACAATCGCGTGACACTTCAGGGGCCAGCAGGCGCCAATCGTGCACCTTTTCATTTTCAGCTAGAAGCCGAAAATGGTGCATGCTCGCGCACTGCTCCCGGGCCCCATGTGCACTTACCTGGCGTGTGGAGCCTTTGGAGCCATGCCGGTCACACTTCCTGCCCCAGTGCAGCCTGGGAAACTCCCAGACTGCACTGGGGAAGGAAGAGGCGGGGCTCTCGTGCAAGCAGGCAGCTAGTGTGGAGCCGAAGGACCCCGGAAGTGAGAGCCTCTCGCCAGAGGCTGCTCGCAGAATCCCCGCATCCCAGTGCGGAAAGGGCCTTAGAAGAGAGGTGGCCCAAAAGCCAATTTCCAGCCTTTTATACACTTTGTGTACACTTTGTGTTTTATACACTCCCCACCCCCTGGTTTTTCCCAAGAGCATCAACTCTCTCTCTCTCTCAAGCATTCTCTCTTTGCCATTTCTTTTGGTTATGGTGGTGGTGGTGAACACCCACCCACAGGCAACATGATTCCCACACTGACTTACAGCCAGTTCATGCTATATAGTTATAACACTACCATTCTATGGCAAATGCTGGAAAATGTGGTACTGTAAATCCCAGGTTTCCATTGAGTTAACGTGGAATCATAGTGCTCTAGGTGTGCAGTGTGAAAGCCAGATTAGTGAGTCACAAGACTTCCACTCATCCAATATCCCTTTTGAGAGCAGTCTTGGTGGTGACAGTGGGACCCCTCCAGAGTGCAGGTACAGCATTCTCTTTCTTACAGAAATTCTGACCTAAAAAATTTGTGATGCAGAAAACTGAACTTAGGTCAGAAAATATGAAGGGAGAGGATCTGTCAGATTCTCAGAAAGTTTTTGCTTTTGCTGCCTGTTTCACACTGATGAAAGGGATCTTGCATAGTGTTTGACAGTGAGGGCCTTTCCACATTGCATAACTATTCCTATATGATTCCACTTTAACTACCATGGCTGCCTTCTATGGAATCCTGGGGTTTGTAATCTTGGAAGGTACTAGAGTTCTTTGGCTGAGAATATTTAATATCCCTCTCTAAACTGCAAATCACATGATTTCATAGAACAGAACCATGGCAGTTAAGGTAGAATCATAGTGCACTAATTACCTAGTGTGGAAGAGCCCTGACATGCCTCAGAGAATGGTGGTCTCTCTTTTGGAGGTCTTTAAGTAGTGGTCAGATGGTCATCTTTCAGGACTGGTTTAGTTGTACCTTTCTGCATGCCAGGGGGTGTGGGTAGATGCCCCTTGCCATCTCTTCTGATTGGATGATTCTATGACTGAAATATCTGAAGCTCGGCTTGTCATGGTGGGTCACCAAATTGTGGTCTACTTGCAAGAGAGGCAACCATCTCCACTGTCTGTAAATCCTGAGCAAATTCTGATACTGCCAGGTACAAAACAGGCAAAATGAAAGTGAGTACACATAAAATATCCCTTGCAATCATTTAAGCTGATCCCTGGTAATCTGTATTAATAATAAAAGCGTCACAAGACGGTATCTCTCCGTACAGTTTTCAGGGCCCTAGATAGAATCAAAGTAATTGCTCCATAAATTAGGCAACTGGTAATAACTAAAAACAAAAGGAGCCCCTTTAATTTTCTGATTCATATCTTTAATCAATTGCAACATGGCACAATTGAGTCTTAGGCACAGTTTTCCAATTGTTTGCTCAATAGCGATTGCTCCATTGCTTTTGACTGACGTGACGTTATTGCATTTTTATTGACTTTTATGACTGCTTTTACAACATCTGAGGTGCATAAGTTAAATAGAAATGTAACATGGCAACATTTTGGGATGGAAGCAGGCCATAAATACGGAAGGGAGATATAACAGCCTCTTATTTTCAGTGGTAGGGAAATTAGAAAATGCATACCCCAGCCCACCGGTTCTATCAAGCACCTGCAGTGAGCCACATCTTTCCACAACACTCAGTGAGTCATGAAACACAAGCATACCATAAAACCACTATAGGGCTTTTGTGAATGAGGGTAAGGAGTAACATCTGTTATAATCTCCTCTCCATTTCCAAATAGCTCAGACTTGTACAAACTCCCCTGCTGATCTGGCTCCATTGGTTATTGATCTGTTTCCAGGTCCAATTTAAATCCTGGTCATGACCGATAGAGCTCTATATGGCTTGGGTCTAGGTTATCTGAAATATCACAGTTCTCTAGATGAGACCGCCCAAACCTTAAGATCTTCAGGAGGAGGCTTTTCCTCTGTCCCACCACCTTCACAGGTACTGTTGGTGAGGACAGCAGAGAGCCTTCTCGGTGGCTGCTCCCACACTGCGTAACTCCCTCCCATGGGAAACTAGATTGGCCCCCTCTGTAATTTCCATTTTATTTAAACAGGCCTTTGGTCTTTAGCTAGGGGTGGCAGAGGAGTCCTTTACTGCAGTGTGCACTTCCACACTACAATGTTGTAGTGCTATTATTTCCCTTTCAACCTCCTTTGGAATCCTGGGGTTTGCAGTTTAGGGAGGGGCCTTTAGAATTCTCAACCAGAGAGTTCTTTAGCCCCTCTTTCTTTAGAAATTACAAACCCCAGGATGCAGAAAGTGGAATAATAGCACTCTAACAGTATAGGGTGGAAATGGAATGTAGGAATGGGGGGGGTATAACCTATTTCACAGAGATAGACCAAACAAGAAAGGAGGAGGAATAGCCTCATATGTCAGGGATGTTTTCACCTGTGAAGAGATCCATGACTTAAATCCAGGCCTCATTGAAATCAAGATATGCTACGTCCACAGCATTCCCTTCAGCTATCCAATTTTCACACACAGCAATGCAGGTGGGTGAAAACTACATGTAAAGAGAGGAGAAAATTCCTACTTGACCCCAAAAGGCAACCAGCCATCACCTGCACTGCCTTAGACTGAGTAGGACAAGCAGCACCAACCAGAAAGAGAGAAAGGAGGCAAAGCAGGCCACAAACCCTTCTCTGCTCACTCATCTCAGCATCTGGCACCAACACCAGGATCCCACCATTAAACACCTCTTTGGTCTCTATCCCTAGAGGTCAGCAAAAATGTTCCCTCCCCACAACTGGACTTTGCTTTGCAGGAGCAGGACCAAGTTGTCCTTCTATACAATGCACAGTGCCTGTTTTTGCAGTCCCAATGATTCAAGTAGTGTCTTGAAGACACTGAAAACAAGTTATGCCCCATCCCAAGAATATGAAAGTGTACGGCTGGAATCCTAAAAGTTAGGCTCAATTGAAGTATGCCCACTGAATCAATTGTTGATTGATGAGCTGCAGTGTGGGCAAAGCCACTGGATTCAATGGCTCTATTATAGTTGGGACTAACAGTAGGGTTTAGGCCCATGTGACACCAGTGGAAGTCATATGGAAGGTGGGGCAAGTTTGTTTTCTGCTGCTGTAGAGGCTAGTACGCAGAGTAATGGATTCAAACTACAGGAAAAGCAATTCCACCTAAATATTAGGAACATTAGGGTTGGATTGCGTTACCCTGATTTCTGGGGGTCCCGGGAGGGACACCTGAATGTGCTCAAACAATGGAGAGGGAATTAGCACAGAGCACAAGTTTGCAATGCGAGAGGCAGGGTAACGTAGCGAGATCTTGAACCCTATGTCTACGGGGTCAGACCGAGTCAATAATAAGGCAGAAGTTGGAATAATAATAATTGGTTTATTGAAATACAATCAAACACGTGTATGCAACACACTCACACAAGGAACTATAGAAATAAAGGTAGGAGTGGGATAGAGGGATTTTTAGAGGAGGTTTGGTATGGGAAAAACTATACCTGTACTGAAGCCCGATGAAAAGCAAAGAAGCTGGGGAGGGTGGATTCTCAGCACGCGGGGCTGAGGGGAAGGCTCGCTGGACAAAGGGACAGCAAGGCGGGATGGAAGCTAAGAGAGATCCAAGGAAGCACTCAAAGTCAGGGGTTCTTATAGGGAAAATTGTGGCCACAGGCTAGTCCGTACTTGGGGAAAACAATGAGTTTGGGGCTGGAGACAGAGCCTCCGAAAGGTCAGTACTTTAGATGATTGAGTTATAGCCAGATTGTCAATAGAGTGACCAGTATGCAAATGCGGAGTGCTTGAGAGTTGTATACTCCGCTCATCAAGCTGCCTGAGCGGGGCAGGGGATCTTTTGTAAGTAGCGTGCATACATAATGTGGTACTTGCCTTGAGGTCTCCTGAAGCTGCATTCGGCAATGACTGGCCTGCCTGGATCGGGATGTGAACGGTTCGGCTATTGTCGGCGGCGCCCGTGTGCGTGCTTGTCTGGGGGCCTCGCAAGCACGTGGAGAGGAATGGGTGCAGAAGGCCAAATTATTGATATCAAATGATATCTTAATATCCCACAAGCTCGGGTAGAAACAGCGCTAACAACTGGATGGTCCTTGTGGTCTTTCCAACCGTATGAATGTATGCTTCCAATCAAACAATCTGTTGCACAATGGCCAACAAAATACAACCAGCTGTGTCAGGGAACTTGCACATGTTTTTCGATATCAATAGAGGAAATGTGACAGAAGTGTATAAAATAATGCATATACAGAGGACAACTTTTTACACTGTTTTTTAAGGCTAGAACCCAAGGTGGCTTTGTTTTAAGATCTTCTTTCCAAACAAAGGCTGGCATCCTAAGCCACACCCATGTGTAAGTTTTCCTTACATGTGCATATGTCCTTTCTTGGGCGCTGCAGGGTCTAGCATTGTTTTCCTTCCTCCGCAGCACCTAAAGCCCTCCTCCAGCTTATTGAACATCCTCTGAAGCCCCGCAGACAGAGGGGAGTGGGCATGATTGTGTGCATGAAGTGTCTCCTCATAACCAGACACAAAATGGTGACATCAGCACTGAGATCTGCCAGGGTCCTCCAGAGATCTCAGCAGTCATTTCACATCTGGCTACAACCTCGTAGCTATAAGAAAAATGATTACCTTTTGATTGTGATCCTGCCTGCTCCCCACAGAGCAGGAAATTCTTGGGGTGGGGCCATCAGAGGCTGTTCAGTAAATTGGGGCTGGCATATTTGTTCCGCCTAGAGTAGGCTATCATTTGGATCTGCTACATTATGCTGAGCCATACAACTTGCAGCCTAAATCCAATTGCTAGAGATTCTGGAATAATGAAAGTACTTCCTCATAGAGTGCATACACAGTGCATAGCTGAATTGTGAAGTTCCTTGTTACAGGACATAGGGGTGTAATAATTCAGAAAGCTTTAAAAGGGGGTTTATGGAGGTTGGGGTCATCAGTTCCTATGAGTGAGGATCGTTATATATGACTTCCAGTGTTGATGCCCCTATATGTCATTTACTGTGGAACAGAAGTCCAAAGGAGCAATTGCATTTGTGTCCTGCTGGCAAACTTTCCATAGGCAGCTCGTGTCATAAATCCTATTGTTGGTCCCAAATAGAGTAGACCCATCAAATCAATGGCATTTCCCTGTGCATTAACTCATCACCCAACAGTTGATTCACATACAAGAATTGTGTGAACAGAATGTTGGACTAGATAGGCCCTCCGTGTGATCCAGCAGGACTCTTTTTATTTTTTAAAGGCATCCCGGTGTATCACGATTGTTAAAATATGGGCACATTTCCCTCTGTTCTTAGACCCGCTTTGTGTTCCTCGCTCTCTGCTTTCCATTGTGCCTCGGATAGCAAAGTTCAGACCAGCCTCTGACAGGCAGAAATTGAACTGCTAATGCATTCCCCAGCCATTACGGATTGATTTTATTCCTGCCCTCCCATTTAGTCTGTAACAGGACCCACAAGGCAACTTATATCATAATAAAACAGTGGCGTGCAAAATCTCCAACCTAATAAAGATGCTAATGGAAAAAATGCAACCCAATGAAATCACAACACATTAAAACAATTAAGACGAGGCCCAAACTCGTAAGCAATCATATGAATGAAGATGCATTAAGGGAAGTAAGTTTGGCCTATTGAATTCCTATCTGCCACGTTGCAATGAAAAGTACAGGCATGCTTCCAAAACAGAGAGAGAGAGAGAGAGAACGAGAGAGAGAGAGAGAGAGAGAGCGGGGGGAGAGAGGTGGTAATCTATTAAGAATGTGTCAATATCCTTCCCTGACTGTCTAAAATAGAACATGGTATTCCAAATGATGTCTTACCAATACGGGCTAAATGATCTCCCTTATTTGCTGAGTCTTACGCATGATGCTCTTCCTATTCATGCATCTTGCAGAAGACACAGGCCTTATATACCCATCACTGCAATGTTCCTTGACTTGATATTATCAGAAATCTATATGTAGCAGCATGCCCAGCAGACAGAATAACTCACTCTCAATTGGTACACTGGTACTCTGAAGGTTTCTCAAGGAGAGCAAGACACAAACAGGGGTCTAAATTTCATTGTCAATCTCAACTAGAGGAGAGACATTGAAGCAGTTGGATTTACCTATGTGTTCATTCACCAATCAACAACTGATTGAGGGGTTCTACTTAAATGCAATTAAGCAACAGGATTCCAGACAGAGCTTAACAAATTGTGGCCCTTTCCACAGGACATCATCATCCCACATTGGGTATGGGAGAAGGACAGGACCTGGCTGATGGTTCTGCATGATGTCGTCTGGGTCCCATCCTTCTCCCATTCCCAGGCAGAGCGATCATGCCACAAATCATTGACAGGTTTTCCCCATCAAGGACAGGCGATCGTGCTACCATCTCACCACCTACCTCCATTTACCTGGTGTGCCAAAGTCCTGGAAGCGCAATGGCTGCACTTCCCACCCCAGTGCAGCCTGGGACAGTACTTGACTGTGCCGTGGCAGGAAGAGGAGGCACCATCACACTTCTTCCATTCGTGGAGGTAGCTGGTGTGTAGGGGAGTAACACTTCCCTCCCAGCAGAGACAACACCAGGACCTGCACCGGATGTGTCCAGAATAAGGAAAGCTGCAGAAAGGGCCTGTGAGGCAGAGGGGACTACAACTGATCACACTCATGCCCACCCTGTGGCTAACACACATGCACAAGAGAAACAGATGATGAGGGAAATCCAGTGATGTCGGGCTAGAAGCAAACAGCGGCCACCCACTTCTTCAGCTATGGCCAGCAGTGGTGTTTCCAAGAAACACAGAACAAGACTCACCACCCCTTCTGTCCCTGCATAGGCCGTGTTGGTGTAGTGACCTATTCCTGGGAGTGAGGAAAGGGAGATTGAACATTTTAGTCAGGTAAAGTGAGAAGAGAAAATAGGAAAGGAAAACAGGCAAGGGAAACACTTGTTGAACCTGTTGAAGAGTGAGCAACTGCACAAGTGAGGACCATTCTACCCCACATTTGTCTGGTGGGCCACACCAGTGCATTTCAGCACATTCAAAGTGATGCAGTGTCACATCATTGGGGGAGGGTTCTTTTGGGGCTTTCTAAAGGAAGTTTGGGGGCTCTGTGTGGGTTAGAGGAGGAACAATGCTGCATTTTATAGCATTTGGGCAGTTTTCTGGCAAAAAGAAAAAGAAAAAAAATCACATTGCAATTGTCGAGTAATCCAGGAGTCATAAATATGTCTAGAACAAGGTAAACATGCCAATTGCTGAGAGCCAGGAATGGTGTGACTCTCAACAAAGAGCAGGCATTCTTATCAGCCTTTTATAGGCAGTGATGTCTGGCTAGTGCTCAGCTTCCTGGCTGCATTTAATAACAGCATTCTTCAGTTGTTCTCTTCCTGAGACTTTGATGGCAGCTTCATACTGCAACTGAGAGGAAGGGTCTGGGCCAGATGTCTGAACCTCCACCTTTTCTTTGCACTGGGGGAGGGGTCCTCTTTCTCCTCCTGCTCTGATCCTGAACTGACCTGTTGAACAGAATGAGGCCTTGGCCAGTCTTCAGGCATTTGATGAGTCTCTTCAACTGGTAAATCTTCTGCTGCTGCTTCTATTTACTCAGAACCCTTTGTTTAGCATGACTGAAATACCTGTCTACCCTTGTTTCCCAGGTAGAATCACGGAACTGAAATTGGGCCCTCAAAACAGGTTGAGAAGGACTCTCTCTCTGTCTCTCTCTCTCACACACACACACACAATTACTCTTGCCAGAAAGGGAATATCTTGTCAGCCCGTGTGGTCAGCTTGGCTGCAGGCAATGATCTGACGACGATCAACAAAGCTTTATTGAAACATTGGTATTTTCATACAGCTTCCAAACAGAGAAAAATGCACGCAAGTTGCTTAACATAAATAGTGAGACAGGCGAACAGAGAACAGATCATTTAACATTCTAACAAAGGTGTCATTCTTTCTGTGAGCAAATGCATGTTTTCAGTCAGTTATCTTGTTGACTTTGGGCACAGTTCAAGAAGACAGAATGGCTTGTTAAGAATTGCTTAGAAACTCAGAAACAATAGACCAAATGCTCAGAAAACCTTTTACTCCCAACATCTTGAAGGGGCATGACAGTGAGTATTTCCCACTTCCTAAGGTTTCCCCATCCAACCATGAAAATGCTTCTCTGAGGATGCCTGTCCTAAGTGATTTCCGCACTAGACTGTTAATAGCACTATGATTCCACTTTCAACCTCCTATGGAATCCTGGGGTTTGCAGTTTAGGGAGGGGCCAGTTGGCCCCTCCCTAAACTGCAAACCCCAGGATTCCATAGGAGGTTGAAAGCGGAATGAGAGTGCTATAACAATCTAGTGCGGAAATGGCCAGAGTCTGAATCCCTGCTCAGCCACGGAAACCCACCAGGTGGCCTTGGGCAAGTTGCTCTCAGCTTCAGAGGAACACAATGGCAAACCCCCTCTGAACAGAGAAGGCCAAGCAAAGCTTGTGATAGGTTCCCCTTAGTGTTGCCAAAAGTTGGAAACAACTTTAAGACATACAAGAAGAGAGGTACTTGATGGAAGCATGAAAACGTTAGAGGTACACAGGTGCATCTTTCCCATATTTTCATTTATGTAATGCTGGAGGACATGGCTAAAGGACCTAAGAAATTTCACTGAGAAAGATAATTCTTGTAGGGAACTAAGGCCATATTCCTTTCTCATGCCCTCTGCTGCTTATTATGCATGGAGCAGAACATGGAAGTAATGCATTGCAAGAAACAGTAGGATGCCATTTTAAGGCATTAGCTGGCATCCTGACCATTAATTGTAACACTGTTAAGTCTGACTGCTGTCATTCACAAGTCACTTTTACAGTGGCTACACAGGTTAGGATTCTGTTCCAACCATGGTACTTTTCGTACCTTACCTCTGTCCAGCGCGGTCGTGTGGAGATCCCGCGAGCAGCCTCTTCCGTGAGGCTCTCACATCCCCACTGCTTCAGCTCCACAGGAGCTGCCGACCGGTTGGCAGACGACATGAGGGCTCCTCCTCTTCCTTCCACAGGACAGCCGGGTATTTTCCCAGGCTGCACTGGGAGAGGAAGTGCAAGAGCTGCGGCTCTGGAGCTCCGCATGCAAGGTAAGTGCATGTGGGGCCCTGGAGTGATGCACAATCGCGCATCATTTTCGGCTAAAAGCTGAAAATGATATAATGAGTGATCAGCACCTGCCAGCTCTGGCAGCGTCGCGCGATTGCGAGGACGTCATCTGAAACACTCCTCGCATTCATGCGATGCTCCAGAGGCCCTTTCGCATGAGAAATGCCGTGCAAAAACAGCCCATGTAATGAACAAAAGTCCCTTTGCCTCAAATCTACCTCTTAAGTAGTGCAGCCTTCCCTCAACAAGCATGACCATTTCTGTGTTGCTGGAGAGCAAAGGGATGAGCGGAGACACATCCAGCTCTTTCTCTGTAGCTGAATGCAGTGCAATGCACTATGTCTTCTGATGCAAGATCTTGGCCACTACCTTTGGGAGATAACAAGGGCCTAATGACATTAAGAAAAAAAGTGAGGCTTGTCACATTGTTGTTTTTATAAGTGCAATAAGTAAGATCTTCTGAAATATTGTGGGAGGAGATTCAGGACCATTTTTGTATTTTAAGTGAACTCTTCATAAAAAAAAAACCCTGAGTAATGTTAAGAAGGTCTCTAAATGAGTAACTAATCACTTCAAACAAACCAACACTCCAAAGTGTTTTTAGATGCAAGATAGATAGACAGACAAACAGATGGATATCTCAAGCTCTGCTTTGGAGCTACTTGTCTCACAGTTCCATTTTTCTCAAAAATGCCAACACACACACACACACACCATAGATTTCTACATTTGTTTTCCCCCTTGCATAGGGTTTTTCATCTGCCCTCTTTGTTTCTCACCTGCTTATAAAGTTCTCTATAATTGGCCTCACAAAATTACCCACCCTAATTCTGAACAGAAGAATTGGAGTGTGTAGGGGTTCACTGAATTTCTCCTGGGTGGGAGGAGAAATTCTTCTAAAGCAGCCACTTTCAACCTTCCGTCTTCTATCTGTTTGGGACTTCAGCTCCCAGAATTGGCCAGGCTGGTGGAGGCTCCTGGGAACTGAAGTCCAGAGCAGCTGGAGGACCAAAGGTTGAGAATGGCTGATTGAGGCTCACAGCAGAACCAGTCCAATCTTCCTTTCCTTTCCTTTCCTTTCCTTTCCTTTCCTTTCCTTTCCTTTCCTTTCCTTTCCTTTCCTTTCCTTTCCTTTCCTTTCCTTTCCTTTCTCTTACAGTTTTTCTTTTAAATTTGCTGCTGCTATGAGGCTTAAGTCCAGAGCAACTGACAGACTGTATCTGCCTATATGAACTTGGCAGTTTTAAGACCCTCTAGGGAGGGCTTTCTCTTGGTCCCACCACTGTTACAGCCCAGCTGGTGAGGACACAAGAGAAGGGCCTTCTCAGTGGTTGCTCCCAGGCTGTGGAATTTCCTTCCATGGGAGAGCAGACTGGCCTCCTTTCTTATTTCTTTTTACCAACCTGTCAAGACTTTAATGATTAATTGGTTGGAGGGAATGTTTTCATGGGACGTGTTGTTTACAACGCATGGCTACCCTAAGGTGAACCTATCATGGGTTTTTCTTGATAAGATTTGTTCTGAAGGGGTTTGCTTTTGCTACCCTTCAAGGCTGAGAGAGTGTGATTTTCCATGGCGGAGCAGGATTCAAACCCTGGTGTCCAGAGTTGTCGTTCATTGCTCAAACCATGCTGGCTCTTTTAATATGATAGCTTGTTTAGTTGTGTTTTAACTTGTTTGCTACCAGGTTTCTAGCTTTATCTTCTTTTAGCTTTTCTGTAGGCTACCTTGGATCACATACGAGGGGACTGACAGAATATTAAATTGATCAACTAGTCATGAAACCGGCAGCAGCAATGTTGCTTCAGCATGGTCACCATTTTGCATTCACCTACAATATGTCAGACCATGGGTGGCTCATGAATTGAGCAGAAGACATCTTCCACCACTATTTCAGGAGGATCCACAAGCCACCAATGGCCCAGAGATTATGTTAGCTGAGACATAAGCTGAGCAAAATATGTTTCATGGCGCCTAGTGGCTTCCACATCACTGAGGTGGTGAATCTACTTCCAATAAAGGAACTATCTGAGGTGCTCAATGTATTTAGAAGTTAAGGTTCAATACCTTTGATAGCTTTCTTCATGGTTCAGACTTTTAAAGTGGATTTTTTTCTGAATGCGGGTGAAATATGCTGACCATCACACGAACTCAAGCACGTACATGGTACAGAACATCTGGAAAAATTGTGGAGAGTGGGCTCTTTCATCTGGAGGAGGAGAAGAGATAAAATGTCCAAAATATTTTCGGGGAAATCCTGATCTCAGTTCCATTGATGAACACCTTCCTTGGTGTAGGTGACTTTGCAATTTAGGTATTAAGAGGTATCTTGCTGCATTTGTCTGGATGAAGCTGCTGAATCCTCACTGAATCCCCTAACATAGCCTCAGCTGCCTGTTTGCTGCTTCTGTGGACTGAACTCCTTCTTGAAATTGCAAAAACTTTCACCCTTGAGACCATCCTATAGACTTCCCTTAGCTTCTAGGCATACATTATGCTATTATGCTGCTGTATTTATATATCATACTATTTTCGTCTGCCATAAAGACGTGTCTTAAATTTACCAGGTCACTTCTCTCCACCTCCTAGTATTCTCCAAAGTAAATTGCCCCATCGGTTATTAATCTCATTACATTGCCTTTTTGCACTGGATAAATTCAGCCGCAGATAATCTCTCCGCTGCATAATCTTGTTAGGCTCTTGTGCTTCATTCCCCACCTTCCCACCTCCCACTGGGGATTGCCTTATCATAATCTCATCAGTCCAAGAAGGGGGGGGGTGTCTGATCCTGTGGAGGTCACCCTGAGTCTTGCTTTAGCATCTCTCAAGTTCATCTAAAAATGCCACCTTTTCACATTCTTTGGCCCTTAGTCTCAAGTGTTTAAAAAATTGGAGAATAAGGGTGGTCTATGAGACTTTTCCTATTGCTGGGGGTAGAAAGAATATTCTTACGTCCTAGAGATTGTTGAAAAAAATGTGTTTCTTGAGTTTTGGGAAACCTTGATCAGAAGAATCCTAGACTGATGACCATCATGTTAATTCAGGACTTATTTTGCACAAAATCTGCACATGGCATTTTTGCACAAGAAAAAACTTTTCTGCACAGAAAATGATATTTCTTTTTCTCTCAGTAACATTTCTTTTTTTCTCAACTGGCCCAGTACCAGCTCTTTGTTTGGTCTGTACATGGACTGAACAAAAAGATGGCAGCAAGCTGATCGAGAGAAAAGCAAAGCATAGTTGCAAATACTATATAAGAGATGCAGTGTGCTCAATTTCTAAGAGATGCATTGGGAATCTCTTTTAAATTGTGCATAGTGAGTCTCTTATACAGCATTTGCAACAATGCACTGCTTGTGCTCTCAGTTGACTCAGCACCATCTTCCATATTTCAATGATTTTTGCTTTTTGACAGTACTCTGGTCCTAACCTGTCAAATAATCAAGGGGACACATATATTATGATTTTTACCTATTAAAACTATTATGATTTTAACTATTATGATTGTAATAGCTCACATACTGGGAAAAAGATGGAATATAAAATAAATAAAGAAACATCACACCACTCTCGTAACCTTAATGCATCAAAGTGGGCTGGTAGAAGTGTGTACATCTTCATTTCTGAAGCGTGGTGCCTCACGGAGGGAGTTAGGAACACCTGGGACGGCTCCCTAGCACCTAAAAGGCATCTCACCTGGCTTGTACACTCCCTCATTGTATTCAGAAAACTTAACCTTGCAACTATTTCTTTTAGCTTCGGGCTCTACAGTTCTGCAACTTCTTTTTTGTTTTTTAAGGAAGAAAAAAAGTGGAAAGAAATGTCTCCCTAATGGCTGAACCACCGCAATCTGAAAGCCAATTTCAACAGTGCACATAACTTTCAAGATGAGATGCCCCCAAGCAAGCAGAGTTCAGAAAGTTTGTTCTCACTCCACAGGAAATGTCTGAATCTTCCATGAAACTAGGCAGAGAGAGAGAGGATCAGCCTGAGTGACTGAAGGAGTAAGCCCCTAAAACCTTAAAACAACGCAGAAGACATGCACTCCTTTTAGAGGGGAGTTGGAGATTGGGCAGCTGCTTTGGAGAAAGGAAGACGTTGTAACACCCGAACAAAGGAGGCTGGATCAAGCACTTGCTTCTTTGTCAAGCTTCTGAAATGTCTTGAAGGTTTTCTTTTTTTCTTCACAGTCAGAGGCAGAAAACGTCCTTCCAAATCCACAAACATGGGTGTAGTTCTCTAAGTTGAGTTATATCAGATCTAGCCAGTCATAGCTGTAGGCGACGTCCACCTCTTGTTGATCTTTGGCATTCAGGCAAGCAAGATGGAACATTTAATGCCTCACTGTATAACCATAGGCCTGTAGTCTTGCTGGAATCATAGAAGAAGATGCTTTGTAAAAGGACCAGAAGAAATCTCCAAGCAGGGATTTTGTTTACCTGGAAGGTGTGTCTACAAAGCAAATGCATGCAAGATAAAAAGGAAAGAATCACCTTGAAATATCTCCAGAAAACTCTCAGAATACCCATTTGGAAAGGAGTTGAGAATTCTTTCAGAGAGACCTTTCCTACAGCTTCTTACAGTGAGGTTTTCTCATCTGGGATCTGTAACAGTTCTAAACTGAAGTTGTTCCCCACACATTTAGGTAATTTGCAAAGGGCCTAACACACACACTCGCACACACCCCTGGTTACTCAGCATAGGGCTTTCTCAGTGGCAGTACCAAAGTTGTGAATTTTTTTCCCAAGAATTATGTCTTCTTCTTGGATATTGGGTTTGAAGACAGTTTTGTTGCAGGTAGAGTTTGATGTTCATTCAGTTATCATACTCCACCTAATCTTTGTTTGCTTCTGTTGCACATAACAGATGTTTGGAATTCATGGCATCTAATGTGGGGTATTGTTTGATCACACAGAGGCCATTTCTGCAAGAGACTGTTATAGCGCTACGATTCCACTTTCCATGTCCTATGGAATCCTGGGATTTGCAGTTTAGGGAAGGACCAACCAGCCCCTCCCTAAACTGCAAACCCCAGGATTCCATAGGATGTGAAAAGTGGAATCGTAGTGCTATACCAGTCCTGTGCAGAAATGGTCTAAGTTTTAACTTTTGGAAGGCATCTTTCCCCCCTCTAAGAATAGAAATATCTCCCAGAAACAAACTGCTTTAGGGAGCTTATGGTGTAAAGATGCTCTTTGGCCAAGCAAGATCCATAATATATACAATAGTACTGACTCCACACACAGCAGAGACTGGTGTACCTTGTTTCAATGGAGAAATGAACCCATTTCACCCTCAGCTTAAAAGGAGTCATTCTGGACTCCATCACAAAACACCTTGGGTAGCTTCTTTCAAGTTGAGATTAAAACCCAAAGTGGATTCATTGCTCCACTGACATAAAAGGCACTAGTCTATTCTGTCACTGGAAATGTGAGCCTAAATGTACAAAAATAAATTAAAACAATACAGAGCCATGAGTCCATAGTCCATTGAAAATGCAATCTGAAGCATACAATTTTGAAAAATATGTACTTAGGCAGGTCTTTGGTCTGCGTTGCTACTAGAATGGTTTTAACTGGCTGGCTGCTATTATTTCTTCCTTTTTATTGATATGCTTTGGCTGTGTTTTCAGTCTTCCTAGATGGCCACCTTTTTAAAACAAAAAATGGGTCTAGATGATTTGCTAGCATAAGGAAATTGGCCGAGAAAAAAGGAAGACCTGGATATTTCAGCAGTCTCACGTACCGTGAATAAAATGAGATCACTCCTGTGTCTGTGTCAGCATCAAAGCTGTCCTTGCTGCTCTCAAGTCCCAGCTTAGACTCTCTTTCTGGCAAAATGGAGATTTGGGGTTCAAAGGAGCAGCAGCTGGTGACTTCCATGTCAGTAGGGTGATGAATCTACGCCAGGTATCAGTCCAAAATTCAAGTAGATTTCCAAAGTGCTGAACCCTGCTTCCAAAATTGCTCCTGCACTCTGAATTTCTCCCTTAAAGTTCACTATAAAAACATGGAGTTGATTCACTGCCCTGCTGACATGAGAGCCACCAGCTTCCAATGGTTCAAAGAGCTATGGAGATACCGCACTACACAGTTATAGTGCTATTATTCCACTTTCAGCTTCCTGTGGAATTCTGAGGTTTGTAGTTTCCTGAGGCCAAAGAGCTCTCTGGCCGAGAATTCTAAAGGCCCCTCCCTAGCTGCTGCTGCTGATGGTGCAGGGCCAGCCCTCTCCATGTGCCCCAGGAGCCAATGCTAAAGTGTGAACAGTAGAGATGTAAAGAGTGCTCACTGTTCTTCTCATCCTGGATGAAAAAGCATGTTGACTCTTCTCAACACTTTATGAGAGCTTTTGCTTTTTGTTCATGATTACCCACATTTTCAGGGCTCTTGGGGGAAAATTTTGTTTGTGCAAAAACATATCTTATGCATTCTGTAAAGTTCGGGCAGGATTCACCATTCCACCCACATGGGAACCACCAGCCTGTCATGCCACACTCCCAGGACCCAGGTGCAAACACCGACAGGATTCCTCCACCCCCAACAGCCACAACACAGAGACAGAAACAGAACAATACTTATTGCAGCCCAGCATAGATGAAAAAGGGAGAGCCCATGACAGAGAAGACACATTAATTAGACAAATAGCTGGGAGAGGCTGTTGGCTAACAAACACAAGAGACAGAATGAGGAGAAATGTGTTGCAGACAAGTGGTATTACTGATGGAAGCAACTCATTCTTCATTTGGATCCTTGGCTCATCTTCCTGGAAACCTTGACCCTCATTTTGTGTGCTGACTGTGCTGCTGGATACTCCCTTGAACTGATACTCTGAATTTGTTGCTGATTTGGACTGCTGGAACGAAAATGGCAACTGAGTGATAGGCTTTTGTAAACCTTGTCTGTGGCTGCTACTATAGACTCTCCTGGAGGACTGTGAACCTCGGCTGGCTTTCTGGACTAGCAAAACCACTACTGCACAAAAGTCTACTGTGAACAGCCTACTTCAGGTTGTTCTACCAACAATGCTCACTATTAGGTCCAGGGCTTTTTTCCATTGGTTTGTCATGACAGCAGCTGCTTGATACACTCACACACAAGTGTATACACACAGAGATATTGTTACTGCCCTGGCTAGTCTGAGCTTTGGGGATATTAAAAGATATCCCTTCATATCATAATTCAGCTTCACTTCTCTATTCATCTCCATGTGCTTGCGAGGCCACCGGACAAGCACGTAAACAAGCTTGGCCATTAATAGCCGTAACATTCAAACTACAATACAGGCAGGCCAGAAATAGCAAACTCGCTGCTTTAGGAGACCCCCAGGCAAGTACTCTAATTAGGTATGCACGCCACTTACAAAAGAGCCTCTGCCCTGCGATGGCAGCTTGATGGGTAACCTATGCAATACCCAAGTACTCTGCGTTTGCATACTGGCTACTCTATTGAGAACCACTACGATTACTCAACCATTCAGATTCTGACCTTTCAGAGGCTTTGTCTCCAACTCCAAATCTATTGTTTTCCCCCAAGTACGGCATAGCCTGCAGTCACATTCTCCTTATTAAAAACCCTTGATTCCGAGACCTTCCTCGGATCGCTTCCAAGTTTCATCCCGCCTTGCTGCCGCTTTGCTTGGCGAGCCTCCCCTCAGCTCCACGTGCTGAGCTACGTTGCACCCCAGCCTCGCTCTCCATTTTTCCGGGCTTCAGGACAGGTGAAGTATCACCCAAACCAGCGATCCCTCTAAAAATTCCTCGATACCACTCCAATCTTTATTTTCTGTAGTTATCTTGTATGAGTGTGTCGCATACACTGTTTTGCTTGTATTTAATAAACATCATTTATTATTTCAACTTCTGTGTGCTACTTCACTCGACCCGACCCCGAAGACACAGGGTTCAAGATCTCGCTATGTTACCCTGCCTCTCATAACGTTAAGCAGTGCTCTGAGCTAATTTTCCCCACCTTTAGTTGAGCACATTTTGGTGTCCCTCCTGGGACCCCCAGTTCACAGGGTAACAATATCCTATTAATGTCATACTAAGAGACACATAAGTTTCCCTTTTGCCTCCATATGTCCTTTCAGGGGCACTGCAGAGGTTGGTATTCCATTCCTCCCCCTGCAGTGCCCAAAACCCTCCCCACAGACTTATTATGCAGCTTCTGAAGCCCCTCCTACACTAGAGTCTGTGGCTTCAGGACAGGAAAGAGGATTTCAGAAGCATCTGGCTATGTCACCATATCCAAATGTGAAATGATTACAACAGGGCTGAGATCTCTAGAGGACCTGGTAGACCTCAACAGATGATGTTATCACTTTGTGTCTCATTACAGGGCCACAGCCAGGTGTTTCTCCAATCATGCCTGCTCCCCAAAAGGAATGAAATGGCTGAGGGGAAGGAGAGTCTTCACGGCTGAACATTAAGACCGAGGTGGTGGTATGTGACTCAGCCTAGCATAGGATCTCACACAGAACCGCTATGCTGAGCCATACAGGATTGCAGCCACAGCCTCCCATATGCACCAATGCTAACAGGAAGCTTTTAAATCTTCCTTAGTTCAAGAGATCTTGGCTTAAATGGACTCATGCTTCTGTCACTTGTTGGGGTGACTGATGAGCAATCAATATTTTCCATCAATTTTGACCAGAACTACTTTCTATACTAGGCTGACTGACGGTTATTGGTGATGTCCACCCCACTCCCCTCATCCTCCCCACCTCCTGACACAACAGAGTAGCAATCCAATTTCCCACCCCAGTGGGTTGTACTAAACTAAAAAAAATGAGGCTGGGCTTTACGGGAGGGGGCAGGGATCGGTAGGAGGAAATAGAATTAACTCGATATGATGCCAAGGTGTACCATTTCCACCAGTCTGGTTTTTGTTGTTTGTTTTTTTATTAAATACTATTTGAAAGGATATTTTGTGCAGACTGCTTGGGAGAGAGAGGTGGCAAATTCATTGATGTCTCCTTTAAACTGTATTACCTGCCTCGTTTGGTGCCCTGGTGAACTTTATGCCTGGCAAAGATACTGTTTGTTAAGGGGTGCTGTTGGTTGAGGCAATCATTAGAGACTCTTGCTTCACAGGTAAGGGACTCAATCAATATGTTTTTTTGTTTTTTGCAAAGAAAGAAAGGAAAGAGAAAGGGAAAACCCACTTTTCTGTGCTTTGGGATGAAATGAGCTCATACAGCAGCAGTGGAGAAAAGAGACGAGGAAGCCTTCCCAAACAGGAGAATTGCACAAATTGGACTTTTAGTCCAATTTAATACAGTGTAGTTGTTGTTGTTGCTGAAGATGAAGATAAAAATGATTTTCAGGGCTCTTCATTTATGTCCCACCTTTTCCCCAACACTGGGACTCTAGGAATCTTGTGTGTGCACATGTATGTGCCTTTAAGAATAAACAAACAAACAAAGAGGGCAGAGTCATAGCAGATGTTGTACAATTGTGGAGGGGGGGGAGGCAGAGCACAGAGAGTTTCTGGGTATTCCTTGCTCAAAATCTGAAAAAGGACTTATGCTTATGGAACCCCTTGGTTTGCAGGGGTAAGTAATCCAGAGAATTCCAGCCTGTGAGTGTCCTTTGAAGGTTTCCATGAAAAGCATAACTCAGGGGTTGGAATTTGGACAGGAGAGGGAGAAATGGAGAACAAAAAATTAGGTTGTTGCTATTTCCAATGCAAACTGAATGGGAGGTCTTTTTTTTTTTAACCTACATTTTGTATTAGGGTTACCAGGTTCTTTGTAAGGGATGTCCCTTATCTGAGCACTGGAAAGCTTTTCCTTTGAACAAGATGGCAAATAATCCCATATGTTTGGGCATGCACCCTTCAAAAAACAGCAATGTATGCATCATGTAATTTATGAAGGTGGACAATATGTTAATTTTACTGAGAAACACATGTCTAAGTAAACTGAAATGAATATTTTAGTTGGATATTTTGGTAGATGGCAAACTTGTTAACAGCTGCTTCCTGATTATCAACCTTGCATGCCATGAATTTCAACTGCCCCTTACTGCTATTTTGAAAACCTGGCAACACTATTTTGGATGCATGTCTGTTCCGCACACAGTTTTATTTAACTTTAATTCTCCCAGAAGCAACGGATGCTGGAAACTGTAGTGTGTGAGGTGGCAGAAAATCTACACGAGAGGCTTCAGGATTCTCAGGACATCTGGTGGGAGAGAGGAATGTTGAACCACTTCAGCTGGGTGAACAAGACATTCAACATCAGGTAACAAAGATATGTGGGCATCTGGAAGGGAGTAGCATCCTCCCTAGAGCTTTGAAAAATTACATTTGGGACTATGAATCCCAGAATCCCTCAGCTAGCAATGATCAACAGAATTTATTCCAAAGTAAGCACACACCAATCCTGGGTTTCAGACCAAACTTTAGACCCATCCAAGGTGCTAAACTTATTTTAGGGATAGAATTTGCCACATTAGATAGCTCCTTCGATGTTCAGACTAGAACTCTGGGCCAGAGATGTAATTCTTCACTAAGTTTCTTCTCAAAGGAAGCCATGGGTAATTTTAACAACTTTTTTCTCCCCTAAGAGGACTGGATGCAAACCATACTGAAATCTGTTTGAAAATTCAAGTCTTCAAAAACCACACAGTTCAAAATCCACATACGGTTGTTTTGCAAAGAAAATAGCAGAAGAGCAGAAGATAATATTTCTAATATTTCTTCAGAGCAGAAGATGATATTTCTTTGCTGAAATATTATTTCTTGTGCAGAAAATGTTGTTTTCTGTTCAAAACAACCATGTTCAAATTTTGTGCAGGGTAAATCTCCAACTATAGCATTTTCTACACAGAAAATGCCCTTTTCCATTTTTTTCTTTAAAAAAACCTGTGTGTAAATTTTGCACAGAATAAGTCCTGAGCTGCAGTAATTCACATCAGGATTTTTCTTGTCAGGGTTTTTCTCAAAAACGTATTTCTATCCACTTTGTGAATATTTTTGAATGTTCTTTCCACCCCTACCTGGTCAAATTCACTGCCTCATTGACATGAAAGCACCCAGCTGCCACTGTAGGCCTGATGCTCGGCCCTGTTTGAGGCCAGCGGTGAACGTATTTAAGACTGTTGGGATCTCCTTTGTTATTTTACTGAAACCTCAAACTCCAACAAAATCAGCCAGGTGCCAAGACAAGTCTGAGCCCAGGAATTTGGCTTGAGGGCCAGAACTGAATGAACAGCAGTTTTCCCACACAAGAAACCCACTGTGGGTTTTCCCAAGATTTCCCCAGCAACATAATCATGAATCTTTGTATTGTGTGTATTTGTATTCAAAAGTAAGTCGTGATACGGCAGGCAGAGCCCAAAGGATCTTGGGAAAAACATGGGTCACAAAGGCTGAGATACTGAAGAAGTTTCTGCTTAACCTGGTCTCCTTATAGCTAAAAGATAGGTTTTGTTATGCATTTTATGCCTTTTCTTTGCCAACTTTTTACCGCATGGACTCAGTTATTCAGGCACTCGTGACAGGTGGTGCTATTTTCTTGCTGATCTTGATAAACCATGGATTGGAAATCCTTGGTGACTGAATGAAAATCAGCTGGAGATCAACCAGAAGATCTAGATCTGTCTTCTATCTCTCTCCTGATTTGAGTTATGTTGGGTTTCGGGTGTGTACATGCCCCTAAGAGGACTGGATGCAAACCATACTGAAATGTCTTGGAAAGTTCAAGGAAGTCTCTCTAAAAGAGGATTGGGCAACTTCAATGGATGTGGAGAAAAAATTCACACATACACACATACAATCTTGCTGCAAGTTGCTCCCCACTGGCGTGCTGCCAAACTCTGGTGTCAAATCATGTAGCAAGATTTCAGCAGCAAACCAGATACGGGCGGATTGTTTACTAGAGTTTGTTACAGGAAGCATCTGGTTCCCTTATTTCAACAGTTCTGTTGTCTGCCACTCTGTTTCTGGGCACAATTCATATTATAGGTCAGGCCCAGACTACCCAAGGGACCATGGCTGGGATCTTTTTGGTTCATCCCAACTAGAGTAGACCTATTGAATAATTTGTTGCATGGTGAGTCAACATACAAGTCCAATTGATTTCAATGGCGTTATACTAGTCAAGGCCTTCTTGGTGACTACTCCGAGGCTCTGGAACTCCCTTCCTAGGGAATTCAGACTGGTTAATCAACTGACTGTCAGTTGGATGTGGCACTGGTTTTAATTATACTCTTTTAAAATTGCTTTTATCAATTTTAATTGTATGTTTTAAATTGGTTTTAGTCAGTCCTCCACATTCACTAGGGTTGGGGGCACAGGCCACCCACAAAAGTGGAAAAATCACAAATATCAAAAGTTGTCTGTCTGTCTGTCTGTCTGTGGAAAGGAGCTGAGGCTTGGCGCACACCCAGGATCCAAACCAGGTCAGGAAAAGGAGAGGGAAAGGGAAAGGGTTAGTATGGTGACCCTATACCTCTCTTGTGCCCAGCTCCTTCCTTGGGTGCATGTGGGCATTGGAAGAGTTTTTGTGGTGCCGAGAAATGGGGCTGCAAGCCATCCTTAGCTGACCAGGCACCAGCTGGAGGAGGAGGAGGAGGAGGAGGAGGAGGAACAGAGGTGGGTTTTTAAAAGGCTGCACGGCCTAATTGGAGAGAGAAGGTTCCTTCAGAAAAGAAGCACCTGAGGTGGGGAAGGGGCAGGGGTTGGGAAACTCGCAAATAATCAAATCTGTGAAAGTCAAGCCAGCAAATATGGAAGGCCAACTGTATTGACAGATGATAATGGCTATGGTAGTGATGATGATTATGATGATTTTGCAGTCTGAAACGCACTTTGAATGTTCCTTCCTCTGCACTAACATAAGAAATTTAGGGTCAGCTAGTCATGCCATGGAGACAGTAAATCAGCTCCTAGCTTTGGCCCAAACTTTAAAAGAGTTGTCCACCTTTTTGGGAAATAGACTTCAGCACTTTGGATAGCTTCTATAGAGTTCAGACTAAGGCCCTTTCCGCAACTTACCTTTTCTCGGCACTAGGGTGCGGGGATCACGCACCCTACTTACATCCCCGCTGCTTCAGGTCTGCAGCTGTTGCCTGCCAGCCAGCAGGCACCAGGAGGGCTCTTCCTCTTCCTTCCACAGCGCAGCCAGGCATTTTCCCAGGCTGTGCTGGGGAAGGAAGTGTGAGCGCCATGGCTCCAGAGGCTCCGCATGCACAGTAAGTGCACGCAGGGCCCTGGAGTGATGTGCGATCATGCACCATTTTCGGCTACAAACCGAAAATGAAATAGTGCGTGATTGGCACCTGCCGGCCCCGGTAGCGCTGCACAATTGTGAGAACATCGTCTGAAACGCTCTTCACAATCGTGCGACGCTCCGGAGGCCCTTTCACATGACAAATACCATGCCGAAAGGCCCTAAAACTCTGAATCAATTCATTGTCCCGTTGACCTGGAACCCACCAGCTGGATTCAGTCATTAACATGACTTAAAATATTTAGTTCAATATTTAGTTTAAAATTATTGGAAACAACATGGAAGAAGTCAGTTTGGTAACATGAATGGGGTAGCAGAAGGCATCACATGGAGAGGAAGACCAGACGGTAAGAGAGTATTCCTCTTTTCTGTTTTGATCACCCAGCTGTGGAAGAAAGAACAATTACATGAGCTAAGAAGCCACTTTACAAACCAGCTGAGACTCAATGGATCAATCCAGGCTCTTACTTTCTGCTCTGCCCAGCAGCTGCTCTGCTGGATTTCAAACAGGAGTCTTCCCTAGTCTTTCAGGGAGATGTCAGGTATGGAAACTGTTACCCTAAGAGGTGGGAGACGTTGTAGTCCACCTGTAATGCCAGCATCTCCTTAGAATTTGGGGACTTATAGCTCAAAGGAGACCTACAAGAGAAGGGCAACAGCGGGATCTTTTCACCTATGTATACTAATACAAACTGTAGAGAGGACTGCAGTTAAAATTAAACGAAGTATTTTATTTGAATTGACAAACACACATGAAATCAAACACTCCTAAGAACCATAAAAGGCTATTGGAAAGTGAGATGAGAAAGGTTGGATAGAGAGAGATTAGAGATGGAAAGGATTATAGTTGCCAGTATTTAAGAAGGAGGTCACAACATAGGGGGGCAGACAGAGGAATGGTAGTCTGGGGCACTAAGTGCAACATACCACAATTAGCTGGGATCAAAGCTAGGATTTTTATACCCCATTTTCACACCCTGATGGGGTGGGTTGACAAAGCCATAATGGTTTTCCCATAGGACTGACAAAGGGGTCTGGAATGGCCTGATTGCTTAACTCTGGAGTGACAAAACATTGATGGGACTCATGAGAATCTCGTAATGTTCAGTCAGGTGGGGTGTACAGGGTAAGATTGAGGGATGGTCTCAAATTGCTCACCAATCTGGGCAGTTTGTCTTCATTATATTCAAAAATGCCAAGAGCCTGAAGTGGTGAAGGGATTAGCAAAAACCCATGTGCACTGGGTTTTCCTGCATGATCCTCTCTGAACTTTCATGACCCTGAACATGTATCTGGTCAGCATGACCCCAATCATGTTCTCCAGTCCTTAACAAATCCAATTTATGAAAATTGCATATCTCATATTAGGGGTGGTAGTGCATGGTGACAAACCTGGGATCTTTCCTGTGCCAAGCATGTGTTCTGTCTGGTTCCAATCCCTCACAGGAACTTAAGAAACTGCCTTGCAGTATACTGGGATTTGTACTTTGATGAGGTCCTTAGAATTCCCCGCTAGCGAGTTCTACTCCATTCCCTGGACAATGGCAGCAGAGTTCTCTGGAGCAGCGTTCTAGAGACCTCACCAAATGGCAAACCACAGGACTGGTTCCATATAAATGGCAGTTAAAGACATATCAAACTGCTGTAACTGTACGGTGCAGATACACCGAATGAGGGCAAACTTGGAAAACTGACAAATGGGTTCCTTAGAAGAGGCATAGACAACTGTGACAGGACAAAGGGCTGTATTACTGCCCTGGCTAGCCTGAGCTTTGGGGATATAAAAAGATATCTATTGATATCAATAATTCGGCTTCACATACCCATTCCCCTCCACGTGCTTGCGAGGCCCCCGGACAAGCACGCACACAAGCTCGGCCGATAATCACCGTAATATTCCAAAACAATACAGGTAGGCCAGAAATAGCCGACTCGCCACTTTAGGAGTCAAAGGCAAGTACCTTCATTAGGTATGCACGCAGCTTTCAAAAGATCTTCTGTCCCGCACTGGCAGCTTGATAATCTGATTATACGATGCTCAAGCACTCCGCGTTTGCATACCGGCTATCCTATTGACAATTTGGCTCTAACTCAATCATTCAAATTCTGACCTTTCGGAGGCTTTGTCTCCAGCCCCAAATCTATTGTTTTCCCCAAGTCCGACCAAGCCTGCGGTCACAATTCTCCCTGTAAAAACCCTTGATTCCTAGACCTTCCTCGGATCGCTCTTGGATCGCTCTTGGATCACTCTTGGCTTCCATCCCGCCTTGCTGTCGCTTTGTCCAGCGAGTCTTCCCCTCAGCTCCATGTGCTGAGATCCACGCTCTTCATCTTCTTCGCTTCCAGCCGGGCTTCAGGACAGGTGAAGTATTACCCAAACCAACAACTCCTCTAAAGACCCCTCTATCCCACTCCAAACTTTATTTCTTTAGTTATCTTGTGTGAGTGTGCGGCATACACTGTTTGATTGTGTTTTTAATAAAACCACATTTATTATTTCAACTTCTGTGTGCTCCTTGACTCGGCCTGACCCCGTAGACATAGAGTTCAAGATCCTGCTAAGTTACCCTTCCTGTCGTAATGCTAAAGCAGTGCTCTGAGCTGATCTTCCCCACCTATTGTTGAGCACATTTTGGTGTCCCTCGCGGGACCCCCAGTAAACAGGGTAACAGCTGCTTTAGGGGAACATGGAAGGCCACTCCCTCAAAACACATTGTCCCCTCACTGCAAAAAACATCAAATTCTTTTTTGCCTTAAATGCCTCCAAATGCCCTCTAGAGGGTGTGGGTAGCATTTTCAACATGTTTTTAGGCTCCCCGGAGTATTTTAGGCCCAAGTAAAGCCTTTTTTTTTTTCACAACAGGAAGTGAACAGAAGTCCTTTTCTGTTTTGTTTTGTTTTTTTAATTTTTCCTGGGTCTAAAATGCTCCCAGGTGGGGCAAAAATATGGGCAAAATGTCCTCCACACCCCTTGAGAGCATTTGGGTGGGTGGGTGTGAAATTTAATTTAATTTAATTCCTCCCCCCCATCCCCCCCCCCCCGGGAGCCTCAAAGTGTCCCTGAGAAGCCACATGAGGATGAGGCCCATGGGCTACAGTTTGCCCACCTCATCTTAGAGTAAGAAATGAGCAACATGGGCCTCCCATCATTCCTTCCCGTTAGCTACTCTGGATTGAGCTGCTGGGGGGACTTCCAACAACCTCTGGAGGAACAGATGTTCTCTACTCTTGCCTTAGGAAGTCCAGTCACGAAAGGAAGCTAGTTCAGGAGTAAGTCTTCTCATACTTTTAACTTATTAATGTAAACTGTGAGCTCTTTGGCAACTTTGCCCTGCTACTGAGCCATGCTGAGATTTACACTGAGGGGCAGGTTGCATTAGGATAAATAGTGTTCATGCACCAAGGTGCATGACGGCGGGAATCCCAGGTGTTAGTGAAAAGTAATAAGCCAGCATTCCTCTGCAATAGGTGTCCCATTCCCCAGCTGACAGTTATAGAAGAGCAATTAAATGACTCTGTCATCCCTTGCAATTTGGTTCCCCATCCTCCCTTGTGTATAATTTATATCTTGGTAATTAAAGCACCAGCACTGTAGCTAGTAACCTGAATCAGCGAGGAGAGCAACCAGATAGCCTGTGTGTCCTCTCCCTCACCGTTTGGATCTTTCCAGATATTTGTGTAGAGTATTGCTCTTTGTTGTTGCTGTGTGCCTTGAGGTTGTTTCCAACTTATGGCAACTCTAAGGCAAGCCTATCACAGCGTTTTCTGGGGCTGAGAGCAGTACGTTTCCATGGCCAAATGAAGAACTGAGCCCTGGTCTTCAGAGTTATAATCCAACACTCAAACCACTATACCACTCTGGCTGCTTTTAGACGTCACTTATTTCTTCTTCCCTGAGGTCACTTCCTTCCTCTCTCTGCTAGACTAAAGCTGGTAGCACTTGGAATTTCCATAATGGCAGACTTGTATACACAGAAGCCAGCTTTAGGGGCTTCTGTAACCAAGTTTAAGGGCTCTTTCTCCTTTGTGTTCACTAAACAGATTTGCTGAAAGAATACCCCCCCCCCAGGTTATTAAAACATCCCGAGTATTTACATTATTCCTGTTTTGATGGCATAAAGCCACAGCACAGCCCTCCATTTTCTGCTAGCATATATAACAAATATTCTTATATTATGAAGAATCAGGAACATGCCTACCATGGAGGAAATTGACACACGGAGGCCATATGAGGTGGAATTCAGAAGAAGGGATGAATTTTCTGTATCTGTTGACTTAATTGTCAAATAGTATTACATTGTGAAGTATCATGACCCTGGATGAAAATAAAGCAGGGTGCTTCAGGTGGTGGAATCCAGAAGAACCAAATGGAACACAGACTGATTTCTGATTGGAGGCTTCAAAAATAAAAGTGAGAGCTGGGCCTAGCTATTGGGAGCAGGGAGTCCCATCTGGTATTCTATTCATTTGGTGTGCTTCCTCAGAAGCCTGAATGCCTTGGGCTGATGCAGTGAAGGATCTGGAAGAAACCTACCTCTCCATTGTGTGTTTCCACAGAGGAAGGAAGAGAAAACAGAGATTCCTTCTCTGTAGGCCTGAAGAAGATGTCTGTGTACTGTCAGGCCCCTAATGAAGAGGCTCCAAGCCACAGGGCAGGGGACTGCACACCGCTGCTGCCCGACACTCTATGCCTGCCTGTGCATTGCTGTGCATTCTCCCCTGATTAATTCCAGCTGTGAGGTGCCTGTTCTGGAAGGCCCGCAAAGTATTAGCAATGCTATCTGAGCTGAGCAGAGACTCCTCTCTTTCTCTCCCCCTCAAGCTGATCTCTCTCTTTTCTGCCTTGTTCCGGCTCTCGCTTTCTCTCCCCTGCCCCCCGCCACAGCTCCCCATATGCAAAAGCCTCAATAGACTAGAAAGGATCCAAGTCCCCTCCCTGTTTCCTTAGAGCAAAAGGCACAGTTTGTGAATATGCCTCAAATGCAACCATTATGTTTTCTGCACGCTATCTTTTGCATTCCAATGCTATGGAGTTTGGGGGCAATAATAATAAGAGCTGCCTACTGTGTGTATGTGCGTACATCCCTTCAAGTTGCCTGTCAACTTATGGCAACCCCAAGCATTTCGTTGGGTTTTCTTAAGCAAGGAATACTCAGAGATGGTTTTGCCAGGTCCTTCCTCTGAAATCTACCCTACAGCACCTGGTCTCTCATTCAAGTACTTACCATGACTGATCCTGTTTAGCTTCCTAGACCAGACAGGATCTGTTTTCACCACTGGGAAAAAGAAATGGTTCCAGTAGCCATAGGTGCTGTGGGAGTAATTCCCAAGGGACTGACAAGACACCTGGATGAGATCATCATAGATAGGCTTGTGAGAGCACATTTACAAAAAAGGGACACAGCTTGGAAAGTGGTACATCATCCAAAGATGTTTCATTGATTCCTAACTTCCAAGACATAATCCAAACCACTGATGCTCCAAAGCTCTGCTCAGTATCACTTGGAAAATTGTGAAACCAGTGATAATGTTGTATCACCGACATCAAGAAGAAATACTCTGGCTCCATTTCTCCACTGATGGGAGCATTGCTAAAAATGTGCCCTGGAGTGTTAGGAAAGATTCGCTGACCTTTAATCTTCCAGCTTCTTTCTGCATCAGATTTCAGGTCTCCACCACCACTAAATGTGCTGCCTTCTCAATGCTTGTGGTTGGTGCTTAATGGCTGTGCCATTTTTAGCATTCTTAGCAGGAGCCTCTCTCCTCCTGTAGCTTTGAAGAAAAAAGGAGGTGGGGAGAAAGCCTTGTACAGGATTGAGATCACTGGAGTATCACTCTCCTCTCTGGAGAGCTGATGCCCAAAGCTGAGCTGTTTATTTTCCTTCTTTGCCCTTTTCCCACCTCTCTTGCTGACCTGTTTACACCCCTTTTCTGGAAGGAAAACATGCCCCTTTTGTCTCTAGGCCCTCAGTACTGTTTCTCCCCTCTGTACTCCTGTTGTTGTTTCATGGTCTGGAGATACCTTGCTTCCTACTCCTTCTGTGTTCTCAGCCCCTGTCAGAAGCTGCCAAGATAGGAGACATTTCATCTCTGTAGGAGCAGCACTATGAGGAGGCCCAGGAAGGTAACTGCCTCAGGTGGCAGAGCATAACAGGTGCTGAATAACAATTATTGGCTGACAGCCTACACCACAGTCCATGGTTTGTAAGTTTGGGAATCTGTAGCTAGGTTGCAGAAATGGAGTGAAGCCCTGAGTGACAGGGGCTTTACCTCTTTCTCTCCAGATTGCTATGGCAGTTCCCCAGTCTGAGAAAGCGGCCCATCTTTTCCCCACAGCTCTACCTTCTCCCTTGTAAAAAGGTGAGGGCTTTCAATAGTTATTTAGAACCCCTTCATAGTTCTATAGTATCATGTTTTCTTGTGTGTCTTTAAATACTGTTTACAACTCAGCCAAGTCACTATTTATGAAATAAATTGTAATATTTATTAAGAGAACACACAGAATAAAGTATTGGAATTCATATGCAGATCGAAGGTAATACAGTTCTTCAGAGTGCTTTTAGACAGTTTCCTTATACCTTTAAATTCTCACATAAGCACAAGTACCATCAACAGCTCTTTGGCCGCACTCTCACCAAAGACAACCCGAATCTAGGCCACACTTTCTGACCAGATTCTATGATGAGTTAATTACTCTTCTGCCTCTCTCTAGGCTTGCCCTGACAATTAAACCCTTTCCTGTTGGGGATGATAGGAGTTTCAGCCCCACAGAAACGCAGCGGAAAAGCCACAGTTCAGCGAGCCAACAGCAGCAGCCTTGTTCCCCAGTAAGGATACTCACACACAGAGGAGTTTCTTCCAAAACAGGAGGCACTTTATCTTGCGGCAAAGTTTCATTATATACAAAACGTAGGACAGACAGACAAAAGCTTGTGCCAGGTTTGGTCAACAGACAAATACATACTGGCGTTGCTTTGTTATATACATATCTACAACCAATCAGGTAAAGGTTTGCACACCTCCCTCTACCATCTGCACACGACCCCAGTTTCTTATGCAACCTTGCAATTACCCACAGCTGGGGCATGATGCCACATCTTTGCAGTGGGCTGATCATTTTCCCACGGTTCCCTGCCTGGAATCCTTGACAATCCCCTCCAAAATGGTCAGGCCACTGTGTAGGACATTTTCACAATCCATACACATCATACAGTACATGTTACATAATACCTACAGTACAGACATTCAAGGGTACAACTCATCTTCCACCTTAAACTCTGGTGGCAAGGCCCAGTTTACTTGCCAACTTCTCATGGCCTACTACTGGAAATGCCTTTATGAGCAGATCCGCAGATGGACAATACCGCAACACAAAATCCCATCTTGGACCATTTTCCTCACATTTTGATACCATACCCTAATGTAGTCCTACACTCAAATTTTCTGCCTCAGTCACACGGGACAACAAAATACCCTTCTCCTGATCTTTTAGGGATAAGCATAACTTTACTTCCTGACTCAGCAAGTTGGGTACTTCCTGACCCACTTTCACTGGAACCACTGCTGGAACGAGTGCTGACCTCAGTGCGAAGCTCTCTCTTGACCGTAAATGCAGGTTCAGCACTAGGTGACAGTGTTGAACTCTTTGGTGTGACGTTGAGTGAGACTTTTGACTTCTCTTCCTCAGTACTTTCCTCAGTACTTTCTTCTTCATCATCAGCCATCACCACCCCTCCATCTTCAGAGCTTTCAAGTGTATCTGGGACACTGTCCTTTTCCTCATCAGACATCACTGCCCCTCCATTCTCAGGAACACTTTTGTCACTTTTACCCAGGGGAACCAAAACCTCTTGGTTACAGTGCAGTCTATCCTGTCCTGAATGGATTTCGAAGTTTGCACTCCTAGAATACACTATTTTGCCAGCATGGTGTAGAAATCTATGTTTGTTACCTTCATATCCCACAAAGCGTAACCGTCTAGATTTCTCCTCTCCAGACTTTCTGAAACTTGGGGGATCATACGCACTAGCAAACTGACCCCAAACACGTAGATGCTGCAGGTTTGGTGCTCTACCATACAACAGGTGATATGGAGTTTGCTTCACACTTGAACACCACATCCTGTTTAAGTGGTAGTTTGCTGTCACTATTGCTTCTCCCCAAAGTCCTACTGGGGCTTGGGCATCGTCCATCATACAGTCCTTCATTTGTTTTAACAGCCCAATTCTTCTTTCTGCAAGACCATCCTCCCCAGGAGATGCGGGGTTGGTGGTTTTATGCCTTATGCCTTTCTTATGCATCCAGGCTTGCAGGCTATTGGACAGGAATTCTCCCCCTCTGTCTGACACCAGATTAGCTACTTTATAAGGAAATTCCCTTTCAACAGCATTCGCCCACTCGTGGAACTTTTCAGCTGCTTGACTTTTCTCTTTCAGTAGATAGGCATAGGAGTACCTGGTGTGTCTGTCTACAATTACCAGGACATACCTATTTTGCCCTTCAGTTGGCTTGAATGGCCCAGCCAAATCTGCATGTACAACCTCAAAAGGCCGTTGGGTGACACACTTGCTTTTCTTGGCAATGGGGTAAGCCTTTACCTTAACCTTTTTGCATACAGAGTACTCTAGGAATTTAGGGCAATTTCTGACCTGTAACCCAGGGCATACCTTTGCCAACTCTCACAAACTTTTGTAGCTGGCATGTCCCATCACTTTGTGGAGATAATGTACACACTTTTCATGTAGAGGTTTGTTACATAAAGAGTTAACGTTTGCCACTTTTCCTTTGGGCAACATGTGGTACAACCCCTGCTTTTTCACCCCTTTTGTACAAAAGACACCATTTGCAGTAATTATACATTTCTCCCCTTCAAACACCACTTTGTAACCCTCACTGGCCAGTTGGGAGACACTCAAAATACAGTTCTGCAAATTTGTCACGCACAACACATTATTAAACGATTTCCCAAAACATGGCACATGTGCAGTACCCATCTTCCGCACCTTGCTGGGTGCCCATCTGCAAGGGAAATTGCTGTTATATTTGCATTTGTAACATTACTCAACGGCTTTAAATTGTTCACCATGTGGTGAGTTGCACCACTGTCTAGCAACTACACACCACTCTCAGACTGTTCTTTTGCCACAAACACATGGCCTTCAGCCTGTGATGACACGCCCCTCCGCTTCTGGGCTGTCTTCTTCCCTCTGCTCAGCGCTGGCATTCTGCAGTCCTTCTGGAGATGGCCGACTCTCTTACATCTGTAGCAGCGTCTGGCAAAGCTGCACACACCTTCTTCCTCCTGGTGACTGGCTGTTCTCCCCTCCGACTGCAGTCTGGAATCGAACTGCTTATGTTGGGCTTCCTCCAAAATCCTCCCGGCTACCAAGTCTACAGTCAGCTCTTCCTCACGCACACCCTGGAGGCTGTACATCAAAAAGTCCCACTCCTTAGTGAGGCTTCCCAGCAGAATAAAACTTTTCTGCATTTCTGGGATATTTACCAGTCTATTGGCTGTCTCTTGAAATAACTGTTTCATCAGCATGAGGTGCTCTCTTACACAGCTTCCAGGACATACCTTTGTGTTATACAGTCTTTTCGTCCATAGCATTTTGGACAAACATGAGGAAGATTGATGCACACACTTCAGAGCCTCCCAGAGCTGATATGCTGTGTTCGCAGCAGCAGCATGAATCAACTGGGAAGGACTTAAAGTAAGCAAAATAACTGTTTTGGCTTTTTCGTCAGCAACCCTGAATGCTGCTATTTGAGCAGCAGTTGCTTCTTCTGGGGGCTGTCCCTCATTTTCCAAAACGTGCCACAAATTTTCCTTCATCAAAGCAGCTCTCACATATATTTGCCGGCTTTGATAATTAGCATCAGTCAACTTTTCAAAACGCAGATAACCTCCCTCAGCCATGCTGCTGCCTTTCTAAGGAAAATTCAACAAACAAAGCAGCTGGCCGCAGTGACCTTGATGAGCTCCAGACTGAAGATTAACTGTCTCTCTGCCAAAACACAGACTCCCGAAGCACCGGAGAGCCAGGCAAACAGTCAAAAACAGTCCCAGTATCCAGGGGAAAAACAACTACAGGTGTGCTGTGGATGCTGTGCACTCTGGGCCTGGACCCATAACCACTGTTGGGGATGATAGGAGTTTCAGCCCCACAGAAACGCAGTGGAAAAGCCACAGTTCAGCGAGCCAGCAGCAGCAGCCTTGTTCCCTAGTAAGGATACTCACACACAGAGGAGTTTCTTCCAAAACAGGAGGCACTTTATCTTGCAGCGAAGTTCTGTTATATACAAAACATAGGACAGAAGGACGAAAGCTTGCGCCAGGCACCAGGTTTGGTCAACAGACAAATACATATTGGCGTTGCTTTGTTATATACATATCTACAACCAATCAGGTAAAGGTTTGCACACCTCCCTCTACCATCTGCACACGACCCCAGTTTCTTATGCAGCCTTGCAATTACCCACAGCTGGCGCATGATGCCACATCTTTGCAGTGGGCTGATCATTTCCCCAGGGTTCCCTGCCTGGAATCCCTGACATTTCCCACACAGTCACCCTCCCTGGCTGACTGAGATACTTTAACCCACAGCTTTCTCTGGCTAAAAATCTCACTGAAGGACTGCCCAAAAGACAACCAGTGTTTGCCTTTTATATTTTTTCTTCTCAGCCACCGACCTCTCATACACACTACTGGGCTGGGTTTCTCTCCTGAGGAGCTATTCTGGTTGCCTGGCAACCTGTTTCTAGGCTGCTCTGGCCTTCCAAATAGCCACACCACCAGAACTCCATCACACCCTGAATTGCAAAGATGTACATTGGGCAAGAGCACTCAAATGTGCGTCAGGCACTTCTGAGGTACACTGGGCATCTCCAATGAGCAGTGTTTCTATTGTGCTCTGGGACTTCCTAGTGTCTTGTGGTGCTCTGGTACAACAAGTATTCCTGTTGTGCTCTGAGACTTCCTGGCCAGTGTCCAGATATGCATCCATGCCTGTTGCACTTCAGGCCACAACCCATCAGTTGCTCCACTGGCTGCCATTGTACCATGAAAGAAGCAAATACTGGACAGCACCCAACAGAACCTGAGGGAAAAGGGGAAGATATGTCTCCACGTGGATGTTTTTATTTTTATATTTATTTTAGAACAATCCTAACACATTTTGGCCTATGTATATAGCATTTCAATGGCCTCCTTCAGGGGCTACATGAAAACAAATGCAAATAAAAATTCCCCCCTTCCCACAAGAAAAATCAAAATATCTGCATAAAAACATCAAAATACATTTCAGTTCTTAATCATGCATAAAGCCTATACATACCAACATGCTATCTAGCAAGAGAAATTTCTGGAACTGAAAATCACATTCCATTTGCTGGACTGACAATAAACTAGAGAACCAGGTTCAAGGTTTTTATTTTGCTTTTCTTATAGAACCATAGAATCATAGAATAGAAATGTAGAGTTGGAAGAGACCACATGGGCCATCCAGTCCAACTCCCTGCCATGCAAGAACACCCTCAAAGGACTCCCGACAGATGGCCATCCAGCCTCTGCTTCTTATTTTCTTATTTTTGCTTATTTTGCTTTTCTGCTTTTCTTCTGCTTTTCTTCCTTGTTTTTAAAAGACAGATGCACAGAGACGGCCAGTTTAGCTGTGCACCACCCCTTGACTTGATAGCTTGACATCTATCATCACACAACTCATTGTGGGAAAAAAGAGTAGAAGAAAGAACCTGTTCTTTTTCCAATATTGTTTGTTGGGCAATAGAGCAGAGTCCAACCAGGATGAGATCTCAGTAAGCAACGGTAAGGTTAAGCCTCTTCCTCCCAACCTCCTCCAACTCCTAAAATTTCTGCCTGGAAACTCGCATTTCTGAAGCTGCAACCACAGCACCCGTGATGACCAAAAAGGGAAGCCAAGGGGCATTTTCGTGACATGGTATAATCATAGGTATCTTGTAATATTTCCTTAATTCTTGAAAATAATGATTAAACAGAAAGAATTGGAGATCAAGGCACCAGTGGTCATTAACTTCCCTTATTATGCTGGGCAGCAATTGCAGTTCCCAGAGCGGATGTAATAAGAAAAACAATACTAACTGCTATATTCCTTGAAAACATTTTAGCTGTGTTATTTGCACAAGCAGGCATGCTTTTTGAAGCTCGTTGCTGCCTCCAGAAGTCCTTTTCTTTCCTTGAGCACATACCATTTGTAAGCCTTGAAAAAAAAATATTATGTTCTCTGCTTCTCAGAATGGTGCGAAATTATAAGGGCAGAGCTGCAGGGTTTCATATCCTTGGGAAAAGAGAGAGCTGGAGACCTGTGGCACACAATCTGCTGTTCGCTCAAAAACATCTCTCTCTGTATCCAATTCAAAAATGCTCAGGATTGCAGGCCTGAAACGGGATGGCAGAATGCAGCCAACATGGCTCAAATTCCCCCAACATTTCCCAGATGAAAACTGAGGTACATGAGTCCAGGTAGCATCAGAGGGTGGTCAAGGTGGCAAAAATGGGTACAACCAAGATGGTGGGAGGCCTGGAAGCCATGCCCTATGAGGATAGACTTAGAGAGCTGGGTATGTTTAGTCTGCAGAAGAGAAGGTTAAGAGGGGACATGATAGCCATGTTTAAATATTTGAAGGGATGCCATGTAGAGGAGGGAGAGGGCTTGTTTTCTGCCGCTCCAGAGACCAGGACAAGGAGCAATGGATTCAAGCTGCAGGAAAGGAGATTCCACCTGAACCTCAGGAAGAACTTCCTGACAATCAGGGCTGTCCGGCAGTGGAATCTGCTGCCTCAGAATGTGGTGGAGTCTCCTTCTTTGGAGGCTTTTAAGCAGAGGCTGGATGGCCATCTGTCCAAGGGAGTGCTTTGAGGGTGTTCCTGCATGGCGGAAGGGGGTTGGACTGGATGGCCCATGTGGTCTCTTCCAACTCTACATTTCTATGATTCCATGATTCTATGATTCTATGAAATTGTTAATGAAAAAGAACAGATGAGCTAGGAAAGGACACCGCAGTCTGTTTTTGCCTAAACTTGTTGAGAAGAGCAGGATCCAGCCCCCTCCACTCCTTCCCCTGGCTGAGTTAACTGAGTGCAAATTACTTCTGAGTTTTCAACACAGGCCATTTCCACATGACACTGTTACAGTGCTATATTCCACTTTCAATATCCTATGTAATTCTGGAGTTTGTATTTTCTTGAGGCCAAAAAACTCTCTGGCTCAGAATTCTCAATGCTCCTGCCTAAATCACAAACCCCAGGAATCCATGAGATGGTGAAAGGGGAATAAGATCACTCAGTTTGCAGCAACTGAAGTAAGTTGAGGACAAAGGGGGAAAGAGGGATGAAGAGAATGAAACTACAACATTTTGCTGTCCTATATGTTGAAACAGTGGGATGGCAGAAGGTTAATCAAGTCCGTCTCTTCCAAATTGGGACAGTTGGAAGGTGTGGTTTCCTCAAGACTGTTTTTTGGACCCTCTAGGCCTGGAGTGGACAAATTGCAGTCCATGGGCCAAGTAGCCCCTAGATACTATTTTTGTGGTCCTTGAAGGCCCCCACTAGTCTCTGAAACTCCCCTATCCCCAAAGCCCCAATTGGTGCAATTTACAGCAGTTTTGTCCCCAAACCATACGGAACTCCAGTGCAGGAAAACATATGCAAATACCCCAACCCTCACATGTACCATACAACTCTATACTATCTCCAAATAATTCCATTTTCTCCTCTCAAATAGACAAGAGGAAATGATGCAATGTCACTTCCTGTCACCATTTTGACAGGGAATGCAGAGGAAAATGGAGTTATTTGGGCCTGGTAATGGAGTGAGAGGCCTATGGGAAGATCGGGGGCTGAAACTGGCCCCATATAATTGCCTACTCCTGCTCTAGGTCCTTCCTGGACTCCAATGAGGACTCACAGTTCCCCCTTCAAAAAAAAAACCTAGGGCCACAAATGGAATTTTACAAGTGTTGGAAACCTTCAGAAACTGTGAATATTGAGTCATAGGCCATTTCTGCCCTACACTGTTATAGTGCTACTATTCCGCTTGCAACATCCAATGGAATCCTGGGGTTTGCAATTTGGAGGGGGGGGGCTTTAGAATTCTCAGCCAGGGAGCTCTTTGGCCTCAGGAAACTACAAAGCCCAGAATACCACAGGACGTTGAAAGTGGAATCATAACAGTAGAACAGTGTTGAGTGAAAAGGCCCTCTGTCTGCTCTTTGAACTCAGTCTGCAGTGCCTGAAGTATGCCAAAGTGGGAGAAGGAAAGAGAAACTGAGGCATCTTAAAATCAACTGAGAAAGCAGAAGAGCAGAGGCATAACTAGGACTGGTCATGTCAAACAGGAACACTTGGAGGGTATAACAGTGTTCCAAACATTTCAGCCAATCTGTACATATTTGCATGCAATCCTCCTGAATAAGAGAGGGGTTTTAACCTTATTGTTCACACATGTATGCATATTTTAATACACATTCCTTTACTATGACCAAATTCCCATTGGTTGGTCCCAACAAGAGTTGTGTTATTTACTCAATACTCATTGCATCAATGGAGTCAACCAACTAGACTAGACTCATTGAATCAATTATTGAATTATGAGTCAACGCATGGTTAAATAGAATGGATTCAATGCTTCTATTCTGTTCAAAGAGAAGGTAGTTAAAGATTTAAATAGTTCAAGATTTTCCATACTTATGGCTGAAGAATTAATCATAAGAGAGATTGCCCTGAGTCTGCAAGACCTGAGCAGAGCTGTGGATGATAGGTTGACTTGGACATCTCTGATTCATAGGGTTACCATAAGTTGAAGTCGACTTGACAGCAGTTAACAACAACATACTAGTCAGGACTAATAATAAGGGTTAGTCTGGCCATTTCTGCACTAGACTGTTATAGCGCTTTGATTCCACATTCAACATCCTATGGAATCCTGGGGTTTGCAGTTCCGGGAGGAACTGCAAACCCCAGGATTCCATAGGATGTTGAATGTGGAATCAAAGTGCTATAACAGTCCAGTGCGGAAATGGCCTCTGTTAGGTGTTTTTGCATGCATTTTTATTCCAGGTGGTAGGCTATAACACAAAGTTTGGAAAACTGTGAGTATCTAGTCACACAAAATGTACATTTTGGTTTGCATATTGGTTTAGGAAGCACAAATCAGGCAAGTTTGTATTCAATGCAAACTGAACAGATTTCTCTTGTACAGCCAGACTTAAAAACATTGTGGTCCTTCCAAAGCTGCTGTCACAGCGTCACACAGAAATTCACATCCTAGTAACTCACAGTGGAAGCAAAAGAGAGGGATTTTGGTTTTTTAATCTGCCAAATGAAATTAGGTTAGAAAAACACCCCAACATGATGGTGTTTGTACCATACAAAAATGGGCTGATTTTTTTTTAAAAAAAAAAGGTGGCATAAGAAAGATAAATAAGATTCTTTAAATCCCTGCCATTGTGTTGGGCCAGAAATAATTTCGAAGATCTTAGGAGAGAGAAACACAAAGGGATGTAAAGGTGAGGAGTAAAGATAAGCGTGATTCATAAATTGAAAGATGATATTTTCCCCTGTCTCTCTCCTCCTCATCTGTGGAATAATGCATGCAGCGAGTTAACAAGTGCTTTTTCAAGGGCACTGGAGAAGCGCCGCGCATTGGATATTGAAAATAGAGGAGCCAAAGAAGAATGCCGCCAAAATGCTGAGGGTAATAATATTTTATTTCTGTAGTAATTGTCAGGCATTGAACCTCAAGTTGACTCTGAAGACGCGTTCTCAAGGAGAGGAACAAAGGCGTAAATAGAGGTAATCTGCAGGAACGGTGTGGCAAAGAATTTACTCATTACTGAATGAGGAGAAGGGCACATGCAGGCACGCACATCCTAGTTTCAGGGCAATACATTAGATGGCAAAGTCCTGAAAATCATGAGGTAAGGTCCTCATAGGTTTAATGGCTATGTTGAATGTTTCACATTAAAGATATACTCTATTTGGGATGCAATTTCTTTATAAAGCGTGTATATGCATATTTGTGTTGGTCACTAGTTGATTTTTAAAAAATAGAGAATGGAAAAGTAGAACGTTTCCTCCACTGAAAATGAACTGGGGACACTTGAGTGTCTAAACTGAACATTAAGGGAGGCATTGATGTTTGACTGTGTTCCTGATCAACCATACCATCAGCCTGATCCACAGGGTGGGATGTGTGTGTAAAACACACACCTGACACCCTGCTATGCAGTTATGATGTTGTAAGCTAGCTTTCCAAACTTGTCACTTTTTCCTATTCACATTTACAGTCATGATGCCATAGCTATAACTGTAAATGCCCCCAACACCCACCATAAAATCTAGGCAACTCTACTGAGTTCTGCAGCATTGGCAAGAGGAGTGTGAATGTATAATATGTCAACCCCCTTTGCAACAGCAGGTGGCAGTGCAATTAGGAGTTGCTACAGGATCTCACAGGAGTCCCTGCTTCTGCTAGATCTGCTGCCACTCACTGCAGGAGGCGGCTGGGTGTGTCTTCCTTCACTGCTTCACTCAACAGCACAGCAGAAGTCCTCTGGTCAGTAGAGCTGCTTAGATTTTAAGGCTGGTTTGGGGGATCTGATTGGGCGATGGAGCATAGCCATGACATCCTTTCTACATGTCCAGTGCAGGATCTCAGCCTACCTCTGGGATCAAGAAAGAGGAGACAGCTTTGGTGGCAATTTCAGCAGTGCTTTCCACCCTGGTATCTTCTTGCATGGAATACAAGAAGCAATCCTGTGGTCAGGGGTGTCTGGTGACTTCCATGTCAGCAAGAAAGTGAATCTGGTTTGGGGTTTAGACTGTTGAACCTATTTGGAGATCAGGGCTCAGAACCTTCAGAGTTCAGAGTAAAACCCAAAGCAAATTCACAATCGCACTGACATGGAAGTGACCAGTTGCTTCTGCTTGTGGCATTCTTCAGACCTAATAGAATTATTATAACATGAGCTTTCATGGATAGCAGCCCACTTTTTCTCAGGTGTGTGGAATATAATTTTAGAGGTTCAGGTACTTTACCTATACCATGAATGTGTCTGGAGATAGGATAGTGACATCCAGTTCATCAACAACAATATTATAAATAACACTGACCATTACTAAAACTTGTGCTGATAATACCCACATCACAACAAAAGATGATACAGTTGAGACACGCAGTTTGCTAAGCATCTTCTTGAAGCTTCATCACATAGTACAGCAACAAAGAATCTTATTTCCAAAAAGGTGGCTGTGTTGTGTTGTTCTATCAGACAGAAATCATCGAAAGACTAGTTCTACCTTGAAGACTCATTCACATTGGCTGAAATCCAATTGCTGGTCCCAGCTAGAGTAGATCTGTTGAATCAACTGCTGAATGGTAAGTCAACATTTGTAAGTCTCATTGAGTTAGTGTGTCATGCAGCTAATTCAGGCAAACCTTGGTTAGCAACGCCACTGAAAAGTCTTTTTATACTTGCCCAACCTCCCTTTTGCCCTCTTGCTGTATAGTTGGACTTTTTTTTAATCTGCAGGACATTGCGAAGATGCTGAAGGGGGCTGAGAAACACAAACTCCTAGTGTCAGGTTGTGGCAGTTGGTCTGCAGTAAACAATGCAAGAAAGCTTCAGCTGGGAAAATGTGGGATTCTGATCCTGCTGCAGCTGGGTGTGCCTCCCTGCAACAGGAAGAGTACACTGCAGCTTCCTCCAGAGTCCATCACTCAGCAAGCATGAAAAGCAAAGCAGGGAGAAAAGGGGAGAGCGAATAAATCAGCCTAACCACCTATCTCAAGCATGAGGAAAGGAAAGGAAAGGAAAGGAAAGGAAAGGAAAGGAAAGGAAAGGAAAGGAAAGGAAAGGAAAGGAAAGGAAAGGAAAGGAAAGGAAAGAATCTATAAGTTTGGCTACCAAAATGGAAATCATAAGAAAAGTGGAGGTGGGTGAAAGAAAAAGACACCCCTAGATGCATTTTGGAAAAAGCCTGCAGGTGGTCCCTGGAAAGTTAGGAATGTTTTTGTCTACTTATGCAAGGTTCATCTTAGCCGGTCGCTTCGTTTCACATGAGCTTATTGTTAGTTTTGAACACAAAGCTTGCGGAAACATATTGAACTGTTCTTGTTTGTTGTGGTGTAAGAACTTGCGACCTTACTCTTCCCATGTTATTTCTGCCCCTGGTAACAAATGCTCTGTAAAGAAGTAATGCCCATCTGCCTCAATGACTGAGATATAATTGGATTTAGGCCACTGGACATGCAATACTATGATTATGGGGGTTGTGCTGTACCATTTTTGGCCAATGACATTTTCTTCAAAGGAAGATACGGTTGGTAGCTCAATCCCCCTGATCCAAGAAAAAGAAGATGGCAATGATGCTTGGACAGAGTTGAGCAGGCGGGGGTATTTGGGGTGGGTAACTAGCTCGGGTGAAACTCAGGAAACAGCCCCTTTGATTCTGCTTGTAGCTCCTGTTTTCACAGTCAGACAGGTCCACCTGCTTGCATCTATAAAGTTCTCCTCCTCTTCCCTTAGCCAACTCCCCCCGCCAAGTCCTTTGCATGCTCCCCCTCTTCCTGCCATTGATAGCATGAGCCCCTTCTTTTGTAGGTGTTGAAATGGCAGCCAAATTTCTCAGCTTGCCTCTGATCACCCTATTAGATCTCCTACCAATTTATTTTGCCTCTTGCTTCTGCTCACTTTCCAGATTTAATTCCAAGTATTTTTTTTTTTAATTCCAGGTTTAAACCTCCAGCACATAGTCGCATGCCTGCGATTCATCTTCCTTATTATGCATGCTCCTTGCATTTGGACCCATTCTTTTTAACTTTGAAACCAACACACGGTCCATTACTTTTGCCTCCCTTATGCCAGGCACGTTCGAATTATTTCCTTGCTGCATATTGCCCTGATAATAAAGTAATCTACAGAAATGGAGACTGGAATTTTCCCTGTCTCTAAATGCCAGCTCTGTGAATGTAGAGAAAATATCAAGCAATTGCAGCTGGCTGCTTCTTCCCAATGATCTTTTCTAACCCCAAATGGCTGGAGCCAGCTTGAAAATACGTTGTGAATATATAGTAGGCACTTTCCCACTCTTTCTCCCTCAACACCCTTCCCTGTTACAGTAAGAAGGGTTTAAGATGAATTTTTTGACAGATAAAACACCCCTGAGATTCTTGCCGATTAATATATACAGAGCAAAGGTCTAAGAGAGATTTCAGAATACCTCCAGCTTTGAGCTATAAATGAGCGCCAGAATGAATACTTGCTGACAGTTGAAATATTTGCCCCCAAAATTTGCAGTTCCAATGTGAGGATGCAAATTCCACTTTTTGCATACAGAATTTGGAAGATGAGCTCAGGTGCTGAAATCTGGACATGAATCTGGTTTTGTAGAGATGAAAAGTGATATTCTGTAGGCTTTTAATTGTCAAAGGCCAAACACCATGGCATGTCAGCTATTGAACAGTATCAGTTATTATACACTGAAATCAAATATTAGTGGACGTACAAGAAATTGTATCATTAAATACCAAAAGCAGAAGCATCTGGGCCACAGGATTTCCAGTTTCTATGTTTGAATATGAAAGCTAGACAATGAAGAAAGCTGGCAGAAAAACAATCCCCTCTTTCAGAATATGGCACTGAAGGAGAGTTTTGCAGACACCACAGATTGCTAAAAAGACATTCAAGCAATTCAAGCCTGAACTCTCTCCAGAAGCAAAGCAGACTAAATCGAGGCAATTGTCCTTATACTTTGGACATATCATGAGATGATACAACTCACTGGAGAAGACAAAAATGTTTGAGAAAGTGGAAATCAGTAGAAATAGATGGAGACTACATTGCAAGTGGGCTCATTCAGTCAAGGATGATGATGGGGCTCTTGGAGGGTCTCTCATCCATGAGGTCACCAAAAGTTGAAGTTGACTTGATAGCAAATAACAGCAGCAAAGACAAAAAGATGGTACATATATTCTCCCAAGTCAAAAATATGATAACAGCAGTGGTGAACAGATCCATATTTGTGTCTACCAATGAACGTTATCATACCTATATGAGCATCTTCTTAAAAATTATAATTATTTTGAACTAAAAGGATATGCCACCCTGTTTTGGAGGAAGAAGGATCACTAGCATCTACATAAGTGCTTACCGTATGATGAAGAAGTTACACAAGCCTATTGTCTGTCTTAACAAAGAGTCAGATTTCTGGAGCAATCAGTATATTTCCCAGTTTTCCGGAATCATGCTGTGTCCTGAATGTTATGCACAGGGATGGAGGAACACAGAAAATGGCCTTGCATTCAATCAGACGATTGGTCACTTTAGTTCACTGTTGTCCACAATGACAGGCAGTAGGACTCCAGAATTCTGGTTCTTCCAAACGTACTTGGAGATGCCAGGAATTCAACTTGAGGCCTTTTGCAGGAAAAGAGTCTAGTCTCCATTCTGATACAATCCTTTCCCAATTCCTGACATTAAGGGCTGAGAGTACCTTTATATCCAGCTTTCCTCCAATGAAGTCCCAGGAGGTGAGACCTGAACTGGAGAAGGAATGTTTTCTGTCTATCAGTGTTTGCACCTGCTGTAGATCACTCAGCTGGACTTCGCTAGATAGCATTGTTCTTCTGTTGAAATAATTCAAATCACAAGGTGCATATGTTGCTGTTGTGAGCCTTCAAGTTGTTTCCAACTAATGCTAGTCCTAAAGTAAACCTATCACAAGATTTTCTTGCAAATATTTATTCAGGCAGGGGTGAGTACCATTGCCTTCCTTCGAGAATGAGAGAGTTATGACTTGCTGAAGGCCACCAAGTGGGTTTCCAAGATTGAGCAGGGATTTGAACTCCAGTCTCCTGCGCCATTTCTGCACTAGCTTGGTATAGTGCTATTATTCTATTTTCAACATCCTATGGAATCCTGGCGTTCTTCAAAGGCCCCTCCCTAAATTGCATACCCCAAGATTCCATAGGATGTTGAAAGTGGAATAATAGCACTAGAACAATGTAGGGTGGAAATGGCCCTGGAGTTATAGTCTAACACTAAAACCACTATACCATAGTAGATCTCAGTGCTTACATACAGGCTCTAAATGACGGGTCTATAGTATAAGTTTTTGAAAACCAAGTGCAAGATCAGGGCCTTGTAAGATCTGGGGTATTTCCAAATCAACTCAATTTTTCATTTTTGATTTTCTTTGTTGCTTTCTTTAATATCCTACCTTTCTCCAAGTGAGGATCTTGCGAACTCCCATTGTGAATAAAAATGGGTTATAACTAAAAAGCCCACACTGAAGAACAATTTTAAAAACAAGTAACTCATCTGGTGAAAGTCAAACACTGAATTAAAAGAATGTGAAAGCACCTAAAATATAAACCCCAAAAGGAAAAGTGCAGCACCAACCATTAATGGCCAAAAATCTGTCATTAAAAGCATCATTGGACATGGGGAGAAGGAGAGTAGAGACTTGACTGATGATTCAACAGAAATATTTTGCCTGTGGAAATTCAGGAAAATTCAGTTGAACAAAAATAGATGTGCTTTTCTCTGCATAGGAAAAAAAATGCAATTTTTGCAAAGAAAACATGTTTACCCTACAAACAGCAATATTTTGTTCAGGAGATGGTACATTTGGCACAAAATACACTGTTTTCTATGCATGCAGAATTGCATCTGCTGCCAGATTTCCAGTTGGGGTATGCTGAATTTTGAACTACACTCTCCTGGTTGGAATATGAAAATTAACAAGCCCTCTTTAAAATCCAGCTGTCTCCCACTGCCATCTATGAGCAGAGAGGTGATTCACTGCTAAGAAAAAGATGGTCCACTAAAAAGTTCTTTGTCTGGGGATGGGAAGAATGTTTGAAAATATTTTCCCCAAAAGCCTGAAAAAAATATTTTTTTTGAATTTTAACAAACCCTGACAGGAAGAGTCCTGGATTGAGAAGAGTATTCACGGTTCAGGAGTTATTGCTATGTAAAAATTGGTCTTTTTGTGCAGGAAAAAACATTTTTCCACGGAAAATAATATTTTTGTGTGGAAATACTATTCTCTGTGCAACACAACTGTGTGCAATTTTTGTGCAGATCACATCTGGAATTGCAAGTTGAGACTTATTCTTCACAAATTTTGTGCGTGGTTGTTTTGCACAGAAAATACTGCCTCTGTGCATTTAAAAAGCCTTTCTCACAGTGAGAAGAAAATTGCTAAAATTACTTGTTACTTCCTTTGAGATGGAACTCACTGAAGAATTACATCCCTGTGCTTTCTTCATCTGAGGACCTCCAGATGGCTAGGTTTGACGTCGGTTATAGTTTAACACAGGGGTGGGTAAAAACAGAAGGGTAGGGACATATTCCACCCCATATGCACTGGTGGGTGCCAATGATTACTTTTCCAGCTGATTTTCTGCTATTTTTTACCATTTAAAAAGCATTCGGGGTATGAAGAGGCTAGGGAGCATTGTGAGGTAATATCACTGCATTGTACAGTGGTTTTGACTCATTTTAAGTATGTTTGGGGGCAAAACATCACCACGTTTTTTAAAAATGTGTCTGATGGCTTGAGGGGATCTTTGGGGGTCTTCATGGGCAGCACATAAGGGTCCACATTTAGCCCATGGGCTGCACTTTGCCCACCTGTACACATATGGAAGGTACCAGCTAGAAGAAGGGCTGGCAGAAAGCATCTCCCAACCTATATGTAATATGGATTGGTCCTTTTGTCTCAAAATAATTATATATCAGTAAGAATACATCTCTGAAATATCCAATGGGAACCCAAAAAGCATCTTGTATTCTGACGTCTGTGCAGAGATCCTACATCTGTTCCACCCTCCCCCAGTTGCCAAGCTCTAGATGGAGAATCACATCATTTTCCTTCCTCCAGGAATACATTAAACCTGGTATGAATCAGATCCCTGCTCCTTCCTTCCTTCCTTCCTTCCTTCTCTTTGGCCATGAATGACCATAGCAAGATTACATGGGTCTTGACAGCTGTTGGGAGAGTAGGTTTTGAACAGTGCAGTGTGTGGTATGTTCCATCCAGGAATTTGAGATCTACAGGCAAAGGATTATTGTCTGTTCCACCAATGCATACAGCTGTGTCAAAGTTGTGAGCCTTTCAAGATCTGGCTCTACATTTGTGGAATGGTCTCCCTTTGGACCTCCAGCTGGAGGAGGATCTCACCCATTTTTGTAAATGGTTGAAGACCTTCCTCTTTGATTCACCGTCTTAAGCCACTGAGTTGTGTTTAAGATGCTGAGATGGGTAGCAACTGGTGGGATGTTGGGGATTTCAGCCCATGTACTGTTATGGTGTTGTTTTATTGTCTTTGTCCCTGATTTATTGTTCTGTTCTTTTGTGTAAAGGTCATTATAAATATGATATTATCATCATCATCATCATCATCATCATTGAATAAGTCATATGAGGTTGCAATCCTGCCTTCTATGTATGTCACTAATAGGATTCCAGGCTTACATTTTGTTTTTCAACAAGTTGGGAAACTCAACCAAAATGAACAAGGTCTATGTGCCAAATTAAAGAACTGCTGGTCTCTGTTTTCAAGTTTAACTCTTGTGCTTCTTCTAATCAGAGTGGATGGATCTTTTTTATCTCCTGTAAAACACCACATGAGACTGTTCCCTTGACGTTTGCTTCTTGCAATAACAATGTTGCTGAAGACAGTCCAACTTAGAAGTAAGCACCGATCATGCATGCTTCTGTGAGAAGGAGCTAAGTCAGGCAATCTGGTTGCTTTTAATAATGCTGACGTGACAAATCTCTATATAGGGGAGACTAAATTGACTGATCAATAGATATGCTTTATGAGAGCAGGCTTGTGCTAAAAAGGAGCTGAGAACTAAACAAGATCTGTGGGGAAAACTTCCAAGATATACTCTAAACTGAAATGTCTACACATTGTTGGTTATCAAAGGGGAATAAGAGAAATACTTTTCATTAGTAAAGACTGGAGGGAGAACAAGAAATAGGACTAGATTCAATGCACAAAATTTGAGGCTGGTAACTCTCCATCTGTTAGGTTAAAGCTCTAGGGTTTGTCTAGGATGAAGCTCCAGTGATCGAACAAGGTAGCCAAAGGGAAAGAGAGGACAAAAATAGAAGAAGCATTCAGAGAGCAGTGTTTGAGATGGTGAAGGTCTTCTGTAGACCATGCTAGGCATGGCAGAGTGCTCAAAGAAACAAGAACAAGGAGGGACAAGAGACCTATACTGGAAACACTAAGTAAAGGATAAAAGAGAAGAAAAACTGCAAAACAGTGGAACAGCTACTGATGAAAGTTAAGGAAGAAAATGCAAAAGAAGCACTACAGCTGCATTTTAAGAAGACATGAATAAAGACCACAGAATATTAACATACCTTTAAAATGGGTGATGAAGGCATCAGAATTTTTTTAAAAACGAATTTCTATACTTTTGCTCAGCCAACAATCAAAAGAGAGACTACAGCCAAGAAATCAGAAGACTGAGACTTTTTACGATATCTATGAAGGAATTAGATAACACCCTCAAGTTAAAAGATTTACCATTAAATACTAGGGATGGAAAGTATATTTGAAAAATTCACCTAATAATTTTTTTAAAAAAATTGCTTTTCAAGTAGAGAAATTCTGATGAGACTGAAGATACTCTTCACACTTTGGGACTTTCTCTACCCAAAATTCACGAAATTTTGGATGGAACTCAGCACTTTTGGCTGAGAAAACATTTCCTGCACAGAAAATGCCGTAATTGAGGATTTATTCTGTGCAAAATTTGCATGTGGTTGTTTTTGCATGGAAAGGTATTTTTTGTGTGCAGGAAGCATTATCTGTACATAAAATAATTTTAGATTAATAATATTAGAAATATGTTTTGCTTCCTGTACAGAAAATTCTGTATCCCCTGCAGAAAATGCACAGAAAACAATATTTTATGTGCAGAAAATACTACTATCTTAGTTTAATAATATTAGAAACTTTTTTTCTATAAAGAAAATGCTATCTCCTGTACAAAAAATTATGCTTTCTGTAAAAAAACTGTATGTGAATTTTGCACAGAAAGAGCCCTCAATTGCAAACAGATTTTGAAAACTGTGTGACTTTCAAAGATTTTCTTATAGCGGGAAGAAAATTGTTGAAATTATTGGTTGTTTCCTTCAAGAAGGACCTTAGTGAAGAATTACATCCCTATTAAATAATTTTTAAAAAGTCAGGATCATCCATGCTGTAGTAGTTCCAATTTCTATGCACCGCTGTGGAAGCTGAACAGTGAAGAAAGATGATAGGAGGGGGAAAGCTGTTCATCTGAAATGTGGTGCTGGAGGATGCCGTGGATTGCCCTAAACACCAGATACCATGGCTGTTTAAAAAGACAAATAGGTCCAAGAGAAAATCGTAGAATCATAGAATCCTAAAGTTGGAAGAGACCCCAGGGGCCATCGAGTCCAACCCCCTGTTATGCAGGAACACCCATCAAAGCATTCCCAACAGATGGCCATCCAGCTTCTGCCTAAAAACCTTCAAAGAAGGAGACTCCACCACACTCCATGGAGGTAGCAGCAGATTCCACCGCAGGACAGCTCTGACCATCTGAAAGTTCTTCCTGAGGTTCAGGTGGAATCTCCTTGCCTCCAGCTTGAATCCATTGCTCCTTGTCCTAGTCTCTGCAACAGTAGAGAACAAGCCTGCTCCCTCTTCAACATGACATCCCTTCAATTTTGAACTCTTGCTAGAAACCAGGATGATTAAGCTGAGACAATAGGGAGCAGGGTATGATTAGCCTGGAGGAGGGAAGGTTAAGAGGCAACATGATAACTATGTCTTGATATTTGAAAGGATGTCATGTGGAGGATGGAGCAAGCTTGTTTTCTGCTGCTCCAAAGACTAGGACACAGAGCAATGCCTTCAAACTTCAGGAAAAGAGATTCCATCTAAACATTAGGAATTCCACTCCATGGAGTGTGGTGGAGTCTCCTTCTTTGGAGGTTTTGAAAGAGAGGCTGGATGGCCATCTGTTGGGGATGCTTTGATGGTGTCTTCCTGCATGGCAGAAGGGGGTTGGACTGGATGGCCCTTGGGTTCTTTTCCGGCTCTAGGATTCTATGTTACCATGAACACATTGGAGCTACCATCAGAAGACATGACTCATTGGAAAGGATAATGATGCTCAGTGAAGTGGAGGATAGTAGGAAAAAAGGAAGGCCACATTACCATTGGATCAACTCAGGTAAGGAAGCCATGGGCCTGAGCACTGCAAGACTCCATCAAGGCTGTTAACAACAAGATCTCTTGGAGATCTCTCATTCAAGGGGCCGATATATATTAAAGCCAATTTAGCAGCATATAATGACAACAAATATTCAGAGTCTAATCTACTGGTGCTGAATGCATCTGAATGAGGAATAGAAAAAAATTACATTGAACTTAACTGTCTCAATGAAAATAGCATTTGCACGCTCTTAAAACCTGTTGCAAAAACCAACGAACCTCACCTCAAGCATTTGACCATTTCTGAAGCTTCCAGAGTATTTTGGAAAAATAAAGTTTACACAAATCAACATACACATTTGAAAATGCATATGGCGAAAATATGCAGAAGTAGAAAAACTGTACAGGAAGAACTTCATACAATGGGGAAATGTTTCATGAATTAGATGAATCCTGTAAATAAGTGTGAATCTCAATGCAGGAATGTAAGACAGACTTTTGCACCCCAGTACAAAGTGGGCACAGGAAGAACATGTAGACAGGATTTGTTAATGGAGTGGTGAATCTGCTGTGGGTTTCAGTCTGGATTTTAGAGGTTCTGTACAAGATTCTGAATCTATATGGGACACATGGTTCAGCACCTTAGACAGCTCTTTTATGTTCAGACCAAAACTGGAACGGATCCACCATCCACCTGACATGGAAGCCACCAGCCACTACTGGGGAGACTTCCACATTCTTACCTAAACTAACCCAAAAAAGTCCTTGGTCATTCGTAAGAGGGTCCCTCCCCATTTCTCCCCAAGGTTTTGTTACGACACAATAGGAGCCTTTTCAGCCACTGCAATGTGAAAGATTCTGATCTCAGTACTATGACAACTCACCCTCTGGAGTCAGAAGATTCAGACAGAGTCAGAGTGTCAGGAATCTGCATTTCCTGAAGTTGGTAGTCTCTCCAAGTCTGATGTGCTTGAAGCTGAGGTGGGGGGGCACTTACCAGCGGGAGATGGCAGATGTTGAAGACATGGTGCAGCCATTTGTGAAGTGAAGGAGAGATAGGGAAAAATTACACCAATCCCAGCAGCTGTTAAATAGGAGCCGCTGACTAATTAAGCATCTGGTGCCTTGAGACAGCTGACTATAAATCTCCACCAGCTCCCTGAGGGCTTTGTTGCTTACAGACTTCTGTCTTGGTGACTGGTAGTACTCTTCAGCATTCATATTCTCTAGACCTTGGACTGACTACTGTCTACTGCTCTGTTTCACTCCTTGCTGGATTTGTTTATTTGGACTACTGACTTGCTGTGCAACTTCTGGACTCACTGATAATCACCCTCTTGCTTCTCCCCTCATCCTGCTGGATAACCTGTGACTGACCTGGAGTGGCTCAACTACCTAACAGCTCTTGCATTCTAGCTGCCTATTTCCTGGGACATTTTCTGACTGAAACATAGGACAAATGCCCCTCTTTGCCCTCACTAATATTTATTTGGTTCTTCCTGGATTCCAGCTGGAGCCAAACTTAAGTATATTTCTAGTGAGAAGTTAAGGTTATGTCACCCTGTTTCTCCATATTCTCCATCAGTTAGCACCTTCTATCCTTCAATACTTTTCCGGACCTTCAAGTCACAACAAGCCTTTAAGGCACCCTAAATATATTTTAAACAAGCAGAAACACTCCCAAAACAGGGCTGGGAGGCATGAAATCTGCCCCTGGTATTTGCTGTGTAAAAGCCCTGTGTATCTATATGCAACTTTCTCCCGGTCTGGTTCTCTGACAATGCTGGAGCTGGAGTGGAATAAAACATTTGCCAAGGCATGGGGCATAGTGGGTTAAATCAGAGGAGGTGTGGGCTTCTCTCTCTTCACTTTGCACATGTTGGCTAAAGCCCCGTTGGTGTCTACTTATGCAACTGTGAACTGGATAGAGGTGTTACTCCATGGTCAAAAGAGTACAGAGTCATGTGTAAGAGAATATCCATCAGTTCCATCCTGCCTGGGCCCAGAAGCAGAAGAAGGGCCTCCCTCCATCCCAGCTGCTGCTGCCCTGGCCTCCAAGGGACAGGAGAAGAGGCAGGCATAGTCGCATCACACCCGAGCCCAGAAGGAGATGAAAGTCGCTCCCTCCATGCTGACTATCCCTGCTGTGGCTCAGAGGGAGAAAAGAAGAGGCAGTACCTGCTGGACTTGATCCCCTCCCACGCTGCCGTCCCTTTTTCCTTTTGTGTCACTTCTTAGGCCCTTTCCACTCCACCCTCCCAACCCACCATAGGGATGGGAGAAGGATGGGACTGCGATGATGCTTATGCATGGCGTTATTGTGATCCCGTCCTTCTCCTGTCTCCAAGTGATTGCACCGCAAATCGTGGACAAGTTTTCCCCGTCAGTGACTAGCGATTGCACCACCATCATGGGCTTACCTTGTCTGCAGAGGCCCTGGAAGTGCAATGGCTGTGCTTTGTGTCCCAGTACAGCCTGGGAAACTACTCGGCTGTGCTGTGGCAGGAAGAGGCATGGCCATCATGGTTTCTGGAACATGGAGGCAGCCGGTGCGGAGAGGAGCACTCCTACCACACGCCTCTCTTGGCAGAGCCAATGCTGGGACCCACTCTGGATGTCTCCGTAACCAGATAAGGACCTAAATTAGATTGTTAGCCTGTGGGCAGGGAACAGTTTTGTTGGTCTTTTACTTGTAAAATGCTATGTACAGTGATGGTGCTAAACAAACCAGCAACAACAACAACTTAACATGTGCATAAATTGCCAACAGGTTTGCAGCCCACCTCTGTGGTGACCGTGGTGCCAAAGCCATGGAAAGTGGTTCAAAGCAACCTCACCCCCTGTGGCAGTCATAACATATCAACTAACTTTCCTCTCTAGGGACCAGGAATCCTTCAGACCAGAGCATCTGCATGCTCAGGAAGCCGTCCCAGAAGAGTCCTCCTTCTTGCTTATACCTGGAAGCAAAGCAACCAAAATGGTCACCGCCATATTTCTGAGTTTCTCTCTCTAAACAGTTGTGCAGTGGATTTTCAAGAGGGTTAGCAGTTCTCTTTATCACTCTGCAACACAGACTTCTCCTCTGTCAGGCTCAGTTTGTGTGTTTCTGTGTGTGCGTCTCTGTGTATGCTTTATTAGAGGTTTCTGTCCCCCTCCCTTTCTATCCCTTCCTAGATATAATGGCACCAATTAAATTACCTTACTGCCTGACCTTAATCAGGCAGGAATGATTATTCCATAAAACAGTTAGGGCTCTAATTGACATGAAGTGTGAGCAACAACACACACACATGCACACACACACACACACACACACACACACAAAGGGGAAGAAAATATCTCTTGCCGCAGCAGCTCGTCAAAGTCACATTGATATGCTAATACTTATAGCAGGCAAAATCACTTCATAAAGAGAGACGTTGAAAATTGAATTATTTCAATTTCACTACCTAGGAATCTACTGATCCGCCTGTATACGCCGCTAAGTAGCTGCGGTGCTTTTCAGCGGGTAAACAGCTGTACGAGGGCGTTGCCGTGGCAACCGCTTGACTCATGACAATTGCACTCGTGATGAAGTCATTAGCGGTGAGAAATGTACTTTGAGGTTGTCAAGTATACACTCCAGGAATATTTCAGTAGGATTAGCAGAGCCCTTTTTTATTTTAAAATAAAGTAAAATAAAATAAAATAAAACATGGGGGGAGGAGAAAGGAAAGGAAAGTCATTAGCATAATTTTGGCTCTCCACACATGATCTCATTAGGGTGCAAAGGAAATGGTACAGGGAGATGTACGTGTCATTGTGCTCAGCATGCAAAAGCTAACCTTGCAGACTTCTGCAGATTAAATGAAATGAATCCTGGCTCACAAGACCTTTCTCTCTCTATCTTTCCTTCCCTGCTGCTCCATCTTGCACAGAGACCAGTATATTTTGAACATTGCTACATGCAATGGATGGCGGCTTCTTAAGGACTGACACTGCCAAGCTTTCCGTAAGCTCCACCTCTCCATTTGCCACAGTGGACTCAGCAGGGAGATGTTTTGACTTCTGAAGGGACATGTGAGAAGACTTCCACACCCAGGTTCAGCAGCAGCAGCATCTTCAACCAGAAGTTACAAATGCTCCCTGAACCTCTTGTGGGACCACCACAACAAGGCTTTCAAGTGCATCTCTTTACAATCATAGAATCACAGAGTTGGAATGGACCACAAGGCAGGAATTCACAACTCAAGCACTCATTCAACCTCTGTTTAAAAACCTCCAGGGATGGAGGGTCCACGGAGCCTGTTTATTTCATTTTCAACCAGTGTCTTACAGTCAACAAGGTCTTCCCAATGTTTGGGTGGACTTTCTTTTCCTATAATTTGAGTCCATTGATTCTCATTCTAGTCTCTGAAGCAGCACAAAGCAAAATTGTCTCGGCTTCTTTGTAACATCCTTTGGATATTGAAAGATGACTATCATATCAGCTCTCATTCCTGTCTTCTCCAGGATCAACATGCTCGTCTGCCTTGGGTATTCCTCACAGGGCTTGGCTTTGAGGCCTTTTGCCATCTTGCTGAATAGCATTCATTCTACACATGTGTAAAGACATGTCCCTTAATTCCCATAGAGATGTTCACTTTGCCTTGCCCCTAAAACCTGATTCATGCATTCAGCATTATGATTAACTAAATACAAAAGGAAGAGAACATGCAGTTCCACCTCATGAACATGTTGCCAGTGTGGGTCTTCAGGTCATTTCTAACTTATGGCAACCCTAAAGCAACCCTATCACAGGGTTTTCTTGACAAGATTTGTTCTGATGGCATTTTCCTTTGCCTTCCTCTGAGATGAGAGACTGTGACTTGCCAAAGGTCGCCCAGTGGGTTTCCATGGTCAAGCAGGGATCCTAATCCTGATCTCCAGAGTCATGGTCCAATTTTCAAACCTCTACACCACACCACGGCCCTTTCTGCACCTTACCTTTTTTCAGCACTGGGGTGCGGGGATCGCGCGAGCAGCCTCCAGCGAGAGGCTGTCATGTCCCCACTGCTTCAACTCCCATGAGCTGCCTGCTTCCGAGCAGGTAGCGCGAGAGCCCCACCTCTTCCTTCCGCAGCGCAGCCTGGGAGTTTCCCAGGCTGCACTGGGGCAGGAAGCTTGAACGCCGCAGCTCCGGAGGCTCCGCATGCATGGCAAGTGCGTGTGGGGCCCTGGAGCAATGCACAATCAAGCACCATTTTTGACTGAAAGCCGAAAATGAAAAAGTGCAAGAGCGGCACCTGCCAGGCCCTGGAGCGTTGCACAATTGTGAGTGCGTCGTGTGGATCACTCCTCACAATCATGCAACGCTTCAGGCGCCCTTTCACATGGCAAATGCTTTGTGAAAAGGGCCTTAGATGTGATTGAGATAAGAAATGAGTCTCTTTCTGAGCGGTGCCAGCTTGTGGTGTCAGTGTCAATGGAGCAGCAACTCCACTCTGGGTTTTAGAGCAAACTTCAAAAAAGCTATCCAGTGTTCCATGATCTTTCCTCAGAATAGGTTCATTACCTTGGATACCTCCTTGCATTCACACTCACCTAGCATGGAAGCCACCAGACACCACTGCCTGTACGTATGAGAGATCTGCTTGTGAGCCAGAACCCTGCACACTTTGAGTTCTGGCTCATATACAGACCCTCCATGCATAGAGAGATCTTCTTTTTGAATGCTGTGACTTCTCAAAGCCAAAAGGAGATATGTATGATTTCTCAAAACCACAAAACAAAGCCACAAGGAGACATATGGGGCTAGCGTGCTTCTTTCATTATTAATTTACTTAACACTAATGTCGAATACCTGAATACGGCTCAAGGTTGGGCTGAAAAGGAGAAGTGGATTAATTGTTCTGTTGTTTCTGGTCCATATTGTTATTACATGTTTTTGTCCATAATTCTGCTCTGTTCCTGCAGTAGACAGTGAATATTGTTCCTTTAACTTAAATACGTATATTAAAATAAATTCAGACTTAAAGAACATTTTTAAATCAGAGTTTGGAAAGTTAGTTTTAAAAACTAAATAGTCACTGTTATTGTTCCAAGCACCTCAAAGTAAAGCTCCAAGTGGATTTTAGGCATAGTTTCTCCAAAATGCACCACACGCTTCAGAAGTATGCAGATTTCCAAAGCAAGGTGTGGTTCACTTTGTCTTGTAACAAATCTCAGGAGGTGTAAAAGAGAGCCTTTGACAAGAATCTTGACTCCACTGAAATTCTTTCCCATCTTTACTCACCAGTTTTGTAGACGGTGACTGAAAGTCTTTGGGTACCTAGGTTATCTTCAGTTTTCTGAGCAGCATTCAACATTCCTAGGAATGCCGCCCCTGAAAAATGTAATTGCAATAATGGACACATGTTATAGGGCCTTTCCACACTACACTGTTATAGTGCAATTATTCCACTTTGAACCTCCTATGGAATTCTAGGGCTTATAGTTTCCTGAGGCCAAAGATCTCCCTGGCTGAGAATTCTAAAGACCCCTCTCTAAACCGCAAACCTAGACAAACCTTAGGGCTTTTGAAAGGGGAGTAATAGCACTATAACAGTGTAGGGCGGAAAGGCCCATAGGGATGGGCAGTGAATGTTGGTTGATGGTTGAGAATGGGAAATATGTATCTGAATACATTTGTTGTTGTTTGGTGTTACCCTGTGTATTGGGGGTCCCGGGAGGGACACCAAAATGTGCTCAACAAAAAGTGGGGAAAATTAGCTCAGAGCACTGCTTAGCATTACAAGAGGCAGGGTAACGTAGCGAGATCTTGAACCCTATGTCTACGGGGTCGGGTCGAGTCAAGGAGAACACAGAAGTTGAAATAATAAATGATGTTTATTAAATACAAGCAAAACAGTGTATGCGACACACTCATACAAGATAACTAAAGAAAATAAAGGTTGGAGTGGTATAGAGGGATTTTTAGAGGGGTTGCTGGTTTGGGTGATACTTCACCTGTCCTGAAGCCCAGGAAAAATAGAGAGCGAGGCTGGGGTGCGATGTAGCTCAACACGTGGAGCCGAGGGGAGGCTCGCCAAGCAAAGCGGCAGCAAAGCGGGATGAAACTCGGGAGCGTTCCGAGCAAGGTCTCGGAATCAAGGGTTTTTATAAGGAGAATTGTGACTGCAGGCTATACCATACTCGGGGGAAAACAATAGATTTGGAGTTGGAGACAAAGCCTCCGAAAGGTCAGAATCTGAATGATTGAGTTATCGTAGCGGTTCTCAATAGAGTAGCCAGTATGCAAACGCAGAGTACTTGCTTATTGTATAGTTAACCCATCAAGCTGCCAGCGCGGGGCAGAGGCTGTTTTGTAGGTTGCTTGCATACTTAATTAGAGTACTTGCCTGGAGGTCTCCTAAAGCAGTGAGTCAGCTATTTTCTGGTCTGCCTGAATTATCCAGGAATATTCCGGCAATTAACAGCCGAGCTTGTTTACGTGCTTGTCCGGTGGCCTCGCAAGCACGTGGAGGGGCATAGATAAGTGAAGCCGAATTATGATATCAAGAGGATATCTTTTAATATCCACAAAGCTCGGACTAGCAAGGACAGTAACATTGGCACCAAAGCAACTTCAATTTATGGCAACCCTATGAGTGAGAGACTTCCAGGAGCCCGACATCTGCCCTCTTCAGGTCTTGCAGACTCAAGGCTGTGGTTTCCTTGATTGAATCAATCCACCTACAGTGCAGTCTTTCTCTTCTTCTAGTGCTTTCCCCTTTGCATTATTCTGTTTGCATTATCCTTTTTCCCAGTGAGGCATGCCACCTTTTCATATATCCAGAGTACAGCAACCTCAGTTTAGTTATCTGGGCTTCTAGTAAGAGTTCAGCCCAAATTTGCTCCAGGGCCCATTTGTTTGTCTTTGCTAGAAGTCCCTGCTCTGTGGTACTCATAGAACTCTCCTCCAGCATTACATTTCAAATTGGCTGATTCTTTTCCTCTCAGCTTTTTTCTCTGTCCAGGTTTCACACCTATACATAGAAACAGGAAAAACTGTGGTCTGGATGATTCTGAATTTTGTATTTAATGATATATTTTTTGCACTTAAAGATCTCATCTACTTCTTTCATGTTTTCTTCTCCAAGTGTGAATACATATGCAGTTCACTAAAGGATAACAGGCTAGTCTTGACAGGTATCTGCACATGGATCAGAGTCTAGTGTTCATTCCCCCTGTGGTCCCACACCCACATACCTCTTCTTGGCTTATGCAGTAGCTTGTCTATCTTTTCAGATACAATCCCTCAACTCACCAAAGCAAAGCAATTGGGAAATCTAATTGTTAGACCAAGGCCATTTCTGCACTGGACTCTTATAGTGCTATTATTCCACTTTCAACATCCTATGAAATCCTTGGGTTTGCAGTTTACAGAGGGTCCTTTGAGAGGCCTGCAAACCCCAGGATTCCATAGGATGTTGAAAGTGGAATAATAACACTATAGCAGTCCAGTGCAGAAATGGCCCAATACTTCTACAGTGGAGATTAGCTTCTCTTCTCCTTCATGGCCATGCCCAGATGGACCATGTTGACTCAACAAGAGACCAGAGCTCAGAAAAGTTGTTTGAGGAGGGCTAGAACTCCCCGAATCTCCCAAGCAGAATGTTGCATGGAGGAATCTGAAGTGACTTTTCCAAGCTCTCCACAGACTTACTACTGGTGAACCCCACTTTTTCACGGTCCACTTTTCAACGATCCACTCTTTCAACCTTTCTCAGCTATAACCAGAACCCATACATTCAACATGTGGTCCATTCTTTTGACCTACTTCATCGTGTTTCCATGACCTTCCAGGCACTTCTGCAACCATGCACTGATTTTCCTTTCACTTCATACTTATTAAAAAAAAAAAAGTCTGGTTCTACATTTTAACAATTTCCAGTCCTCAGCAGTGCTCTGGTCCCTAACCTGTTGAATAAGCAGAGGATGCCTGTACCAAAGACAGAATTCTTCTGTCCTTTCCAAGACAATCTGATTTTCGGGGGAGTTGGAAGCATCTTAATCAAGTGTTAAGAAATCAAATGTTACAGAAATTTGCATGAACCAGTTCCTAGTAAGGGCCATTGCACTGTCTGGATTCAGTTGTACAGAAATGGAACCAGACAGAAGTGTCTATCAGTGACAAGACTAAAAGTGCAACGATGGATGGAAGGTTTCAGGACTGTCATTGATTTAGACAACTTATCAGCCTACTAATGTGAGCCATGCTTAAAGATCCTGCTTCTTCAAGGTGCCTGATCTTTTTTTTTTCCTCCCCTAAAAGGGCATCTAATACGGTATGCGCTCTCTATATGTTTAGCCGTAATGCTGCATAATCACCGGCCTCTTATGTATTAATTACAGCTTAGCTTTACAACTGGGATGAGCAGAAAAGTAAGCATGAAAATCAAAGCTGGATTTGATTTGCATACTTTCTCATCAGCCACAGTTTTTTTTTCCTTCCCTGTTTGCAATGGGAGAGGGTGTGTTGGATAACACACCATGACAAACAAACACATGCCAAAAAAAAAAGCACAACCCAGATTTAAAAGGATTTGATTTATTCGTAGACCTAAATAGTTTTTTTCAAAGCCAATCACTAAATCAGCAAGGGGGTGGTGATATGTGATGCTCATATGAGCCTATGAATAGGAAAGAATTTCATTTTGTCTGCATTTTTATTTTTTTATCTATTTATTTTAGCAAGCTAACCCATTTCATATTTCCTGGACTTATATGTGGGTCAGAATGCAGTTATTCCTTGGATAGCATGCCTCATTTGATTTTATGCTGTAGTTCTCAGTTCAAAAAATTGCGTTAAAAAGTTGTGTTAGGGAAAGTTGCATATAGTGATGCATACATTACCTGAGATATAATTTGAAGATTAAAGTTCTAGACTCAGGTATGCACATTCCCAAGGCAGGCCTTTTCTCTCAGTCCAGGTCTGGGGAATCTTTAGCTCATGCTTAAACATTGTGCGGCCACCCCCCACTCAATCAAAGAAACTAAGGGCCTTTCCACCCTACACTGTTATAGAGCCATCATTCCACTTGCAACCTCCTGTGGGATCCTGGGCTTTGCAGCTTAGGGAGGGGCCTTTAGAATTCTCACCAGAGAGCTCTTTGGCCTCAGGAAACTATGAACCCAAGAATTCCCAGGAGGTTGGAGGTGGAATAAGAGCGCTAGAACAGTGTAGTGCAGAAGGGCCCCAAGACTCCAGTAAAGTGCCTTGAATGCATTTTATGATAACACTGAAGCACATAGAACAATAGAGTTGGAAGGGAGCACAGGAGCCATCCAATCCAACCCCCTGCTATGCAGGAACGTATACAAAGGATATGGAATAAATGAAATAATTCAATAACACCAAATTAAAACCAGGGGAGAGATACTGTGAGGTGTTTAATGAGGCTCATTCCATTGTCAGGACCACAAAAAGGGTAGAATCCCTCTGTGAAATGCAAGATCTGGGCAAATCCGGTTGATAGCAGCCAATCACAGCTCAAGGAATGCTGTGGAGGGCGGACCTACAGAAGAAAAAGGGTACAAAACTGAGGCTTGTCTCCGGCACGAGGCAGGCAAGGAACAGTTGGCATAGAGAAAGGAAAAATATGGTAGAGATTTAGGACCATCAGCCAGATAACTTCTACTTATTTATCTTCTTCTTCTTCTTCCAATTGTGTCTGGCTGTTCCTATTAAGTTTGACAGAGTCTGGTTATTCTTACCAGAGCAAACCCAAAGAACAACACACTCAATGTGCATCGCATATGGAGCCAATGTGCATTGCACATGCAACTGTGTATTGTGCATTGCCATTATGCATTTTGCCTGTTTGCACCCTCAGCTGTGCAATGTTGGGATTCATTAATGCACAATCAGCACCTAGTGCTGTGAGTGGCAACCTACACTCCATCTCCTGTAAGCCATTGTGAGGCCCCCAGCTTTGTTCACCAACAGAAGGGAAAGGCTACAAGGGGATCTTTGGAGGTGATTGTCCCATTCTGCCTAATGGTTGCTTTGGCCTTGTTAAAACCAGAACCATTGCTTTAGCTGAAAGCTCCAAAGATTTGCTTTCACAGAATCACAGAATCATAGAGGCTTAGTGTTAGAAGGGCCTGCCAAGGGCCATGTAGCCCAACCTCATTCTGCCCTGCTGGAAGACACAACTAAAGTTCTCCTGAGAGATGCCCATCCAGCATCTTGTAATTTGAATCCACTGGTTTGTGTTCTAGTCTGTGGAGCAGTAGAAAACAAGCTTACTCCATCTTCTTCTTGACCTCCCTTCAGATATTCAAAGAAAGCTATCTTGTCCCCCTCTCCGTCTTCTCTTCTCGTAGCTAAACATATCCAGCTCCATCAGTCATTCCTCATAAAGTTTGGTTACCGGATTTTTGATCTTCTTGGTCACCCTTTTCTGGACTTGATCCACCCAGTCAATATCCTTCCAGAACTTTTGGAACTGGGGTACCCAGAATTGGACCCATATTCCAAGTGAGATCTGATTAAAGCAGAATAGAGTGGTTCTACTACTTCCCAAGAGACAACATGGTTAGTGGTTAGAGCATTGGACTACAGCACTGGAGACTAGACTTCAAATCCCCACTTGACTGTGGAAACCCACTGGCTGACCTTGGACAAGTCACACTCTCTCAGCCTCAGAGGAAGGCAAATGCAACCCCCCTCTGAGCAAATCTTGCCAAGAAACTTGTTACCCTGATTTCTAGGGTCCCTTGGGGGACACCTCAATGTGCTCCATGTGATGGGGAATGGAAACTAGCCAGAGCACGAGCAATAGCAATGCGAGAGGCAGGGTAACCTAGCGGGGTCCTTTTACCCAGGGTTTACGGGGTCAGGCCAAGCCAAAAACCAAACAAAAACATCCAGTAAATGATTTTATTGAACGAAAGTCTCACACACCAAAGCAATCACGCACCCACTCACTCAAGACCTATTAAGAAGTAAAAGAGAGGAAATTAGACAGGTAAGTATTGAAGGGGTGTAGCTGGGGTAATACTGCACCTTGTCCTGAAGTCCGTGGTCTGGGAAGACAGCGGAGAGAGGAGACTCAGCACAAAGAGGGCTGAGGGGATTACTCAACGGATGGAACAACTGTCTTCTGGGAAGACTGGGAACGATCTGAAGAACCGCTCAAAAACAGGGACTATTTATAGGGGAAAAAGTACCTGGAGGGGTAATCCTTTCCCAGGGAGAACAATAGGTGTTGCAACGAGAAGTAAGCTCCACAAAGGTAACTTCCTTTGTGTGATGAGATTACAAGGTGTTGCCAAAGTCTCAGGATCTTTGGCTGCATTTGGTTGTGGTGTGACTTCATGTAAATGGTGCTCACTTGATGGAATATTTGCTCAACTTGGGGCAGACAAGCTAATCCCCTCAAGTTGGCTCCTCAGTGGTGGAGGACCCTTTGTCTAATGTGGGTTTACACATCTTGAGGTCTCCTGGGGCTACATGACTGGGGATTTTACTGGCCTGACCTGGTTTTCGGTAGTTCGACCTTGACTGCCTACGTGCTCATCCAGGCGACCTCTCTGGGTACACAGAATCATATTTAATATCAAAATTGTAGACCCGGGGATAGGCTTTCTCCAACAGAGTAACAAACCCCCATGATAGGTTTACCTTAGGGTCACCACCAGTTGGAAACATCTTGAAGGCACACAACAACAACAACAACAACATATTATTTCCCTTGGTCTGGGCAGTATGTTCTTATTGTTCAGCCAGATATGTGTTGGCTTTTTGGATTCTTTCTCTACAGTACACATGAGGGTCCTCACAAGAACCCATGCCCCATCCCTCTGAAAAACATGCAACAGAATGTTAACAGGATTCGTTTTCTTTGCTCAACATTTGGGCATCACCTTTCCCTGTTTTGGGGTGTTTTTTTTCCCCCCTGGTTGTTTGTGTTCTCAGTGCTGACAAAGCTGGATTTTCACATGATAGATCTGGATAATTTGGGTGGCAGAAACTCCACCGCAAACCAATTAGAAAGCCAGCTTGATAGGGAAAGGTTTCAGAGATGCCCAAGGCGACTCTAATAAATGTTTGTATGTATCAGTATGACACTATTGATTTCTTTGCAGCTCTAGCAGAATATTAATGGTTCAGGTTCTGCAATGGGAAACCATCTGATAAAGCTTGAAAACCATGGCTTTTGCAGGGAGGAGGAAGAATTTGCTCCCCATTTTTGTAGTCTCAGCTGCAAGGGTGGGGAATTTTGGCTTTCATGCGAGGGTGGATTTTACACAGAATGAGTGTATCAACTCCTTACCACGGTTGTTTTCTTCTGACTTTGGACAGCGCTAATTGTACCAAGAAAGCCTCTTACATGGAAGGGGACCAATGGAAGTGTGGCAAGTCCCCCCTTTGTCCAAACAACTGAGGACTTTTAAGTAGGGATGGGCCAGCCGAATCCTTGAATCCTTGGCAAGGATTCAAGATTTGCGAATCCAAATCCCTGTGTTAATAGGCAAACCGAATCTTTCGAATCCACGAACCAAACAGTTTATTGGAGAACGGAATGCCTGAAAACCTGGGAGAGCAGACACACAAGGGGAGATGGCAGGTAGTTGAATTTTTCCCTTGTAGTAATAATGACCTTTGCTAACAATTTCAGAAATTACATCTGGGGTTGTATTCTAAGATATTTAAATTGAATATTTCATATTTAAGTTCAGCACTTTTTTCTGTGCTGAAAATCAATGGCATGTATCAATGCTGGAGTCAGTGGGCCTGACACCTATCCGAAGTAATGGGGCAGAGGGCAAGGTCACACAATCTCATCCAGTGACTGCCACATGGAGGCCAGTGTACCTCCTTCCACAAGACCAGTGCCTGGTTGTAAACCTATAGCTAGAATAGGATGAGAAATGAAATGTCTGTCATGGTTTCTCATAAGCCACATGACAAACCACATGTAGGAGAAAGGAAAAATTGTTTTTAAAAATTGGCACCTCCGGGACCTGCCAAAGGCCTGATTGGCTGGAAGGTACAGTCTTCTTGAGACTTCAAGGGCAGCGGAAAGATTCCTTTGCGTGGCTCCCTTGCAAAGCTCTTTCAGGCACAGTTCTGGGATTTGTAGGTTTACAGGGTGTCACAACCTTCTCTGCCAAAGTGTGCTGTGCATCATCAAACTACAAACCCCAGGATGCCAGAAGGAGCTATGCAAAGGTAAATGTAGAAGCCATTAGTAAACTTTTCTAAGTTTATAAAAAAAGAAAAAAAGAAAAGCCAGTTTTGACCTGGATTACCTCTGTACTGTATAGTATGTGGCCCTGTTTACACAGGCAGGAAAAGGTGGGATTAATCCACATTTTCCTGCCTGTGCAGAAAGGGTCTTCATGTCATTTTCCATCTGGGGTGATCCTGAGGCAAAACTAGGACAACTGTCTTGGCCAGATTTCTTCAGAGGAAGGTTTGCCTTTGCCTAGGCTTTTGCTAAGGCTGAGAGAGTGTGTCTTGCCCAAGATCATCTTTCTTTCCCTTGCTTTTTAAACTCTTCTTAAAAAAAGGATTTGAAAGATTCAAGATTTGTGAGATTCGTGGAATCCCAGAACCTTCCAGGGATTCAGGTCTGGATTCAGAAAATTCTGGATTCATCCCATCCCTACTTTTAAGGGTATGATGTGAATTTCAAGGCCTGAAATTCTCTGAGATTCCTTCTTCTAACAACAGCCCTGAAGTCCATTCATACAACAGAATTATAGCAGTATTATTCCATTTTAACAACCATGGTTCCAGCCTGTGGAATCCTAGGAAGGGAAGTTTAGGGAATATTAAAAATTCTCAACATGAGCACTCCACAGCCTTGCTAAACTGCCAGTTCCAGGATTCAATTAACAATTAAAGTGGAATGACAGCACTATAATTGTGTAATGTGAATGGGCCCTTTGACTCTGTCAAATTCAAAGATGGGCCATATTAGGAGACAGGGATGTAGTTCTGACAGCAGAGCTGGAAATGTTATTTAAAACCAAAAAAAAAGAATAAATGAAACCAGTTGCTTTATTCGTTAGTGTGATCAATAGTGGCTATTGTTCTTACTGCTGTCCAGACAGGTTATCATTCCTATTGTACCATTGGAAAATGCAGGAAAATGCTCTCTGTTGATTGGATCTACCCAGCTGCTTGCTTGACCCTCACTAAATTACAGATCCCAATATCCTGCAGGATGTATCCATGATGGCTAAACTGGCATCCAAGTAGTATCTCTTCCTCTCCCCATCCTCTCAGAAACAGCGTTGAAGAATGAATTTTTCAGTTAAGTCCCCACCACTCCTTACCACAACCAAGCACTGTGGTTGCCATCCAAGACGGCAAATACCCATGCCATCTTTGCACCTCTTATGATACTTTGGAAATCACTGTTTTGAGTTTTCCTATGAAATTACTGCACTGCAAAATGGACAGAATTTCTTTCCACACACATTCCTCTGCCCACTGTAAAATCTCTTTTTCAGCCTTATTATTCTTGTAAGGCATAAAACATTATGCTGATCATTTTTTATGGCTCAAAATGACCTTCAGAATTCATTGACTTCTACTTCACTATAATATTTTGGCTCGTTAATTTCACCGGTGATATTCTGATTTGTAATTTTATTAAGTTTTGGAGTGCAACCATTTATTATAATATGCTTCGCAAGATTATGGCCTGGATCCTCCATCAAGGTAAAAACCAACTGATGGGGTTACACAGGTTTGTGAGTATGGGGCTGTCCCAATGTTTTCTCTTCATTTGCTTAGATTATATGCAGGAAGAGCTATTCCATTTTAATATTTCCAATGGCATCCACAAATATTGGCTGTGATTCTGTATCACCTACTTGGCTATGTAACCACCTTAGTTAGGTAGCTAAGTGGTGTCTCCCAGCTTGACTTTCACAATTCTCATTCACCAGGCAGCAGCTGCTGTGAATGGCCAGGATCGGTTCCTCTATCAATTGGGAATCAGCTGACTGATGTTGCTATCCCTCCCATGAACCATCTCTGGTGCAACAGTCAGAACCAGGGTCCTGGTTGCAATCCCTTCTCACATTAGAGACCGTTCATAAGGTGCGTGTGGAAACATCACTTATCTGCTTCCTGACTGACAGCAGAACAGACTCTTGTTGTTCACAGTGGCAGCTGCCCCATAACTGAGAACTGGGGAACTTGAAGGGATGTCAGTATAGGATGTTATCCTAGGATTAAAGAGATTGTCATAATTTGTTGCTTTTTTATCAAATTATTGCAATTCAAATTTTTTATATTTAACATTCTTTTTAATTTTCTATTTAGCATTCTATTCTCAATGCATCCCATTAGGTTTTATCATTCTATTTTGTTCCTTTTGTTTCCTTATTTGTTTTGCTGATCATTGACCGAAATAAGTTTATGTATGTATGGGGATGTCATATGGGGGACAGAGCAACCTTGTTTTCTGCTGCTCCAGAGACTAGGGCCCTTTCTGCAGCCCCCTCCCATCCTGCAACGGGGACGGGAAAATGATGGGACCGCAACAACGCTTCATAGAATCATAGAAATGTAGGGTTGGAAGAGACCACACGGACCATCCAGTCCAACCCCCTGCCATGCAGGAACACCCTCAAAGCACTCCCGACAGATGGCCATCCAGCCTCTGCTTAAAAACCTCCAAAGAAGGAGACTCCACTACACTCTGAGGCAGCAGATTCCACTGCCGGACAGCCCTGACTGTCAGGAAGTTCTTCCTGAGGTTCAGGTGGAATCTCCTTTCCTGCAGCTTGAATCCATTGCTCCTTGTCCTGGTCTCTGGAGCGGCAGAAAACAAGCCCTCTTCCTCCTCTACATGGCATCCCTTCAAATATTTAAACATAGCTATCATGTCCCCTCTTAACCTTCTCTTCTGCAGACTGAACATACCCAGCTCTCTAAATCTATCCTCATAGGGCTTGGCTTCCAGGCCCTTCACCATTTTGGTCGCCCTCCTCTGGACCTGCTCCAGCTTGACCATGTCCTTCTTGAATTGGGGTGCCCAGAACTGGACACAAGATTCAAGATGCGGTCTAACCGAAACAGAGTAGAGTGGTACCAGTACCTCCCTCGATCTAGACAACATAATCCTATTGATGCAGCAGAGAATTGCATTGGCTTTCTTGGCTGCCGCATCACACTGCTGGCTCATGTTCAGCTTGTGGTCTATTACGACTAATAGATCCCTTTCACACGTACTGCCATCCAGCCACGTGTCCCCCATCCTATATTTCTGGATTCCATTTTTTCTACCTGAGTGTAGGACCTTATACTTCTCTCTGTTGAATTTCATTTTGTTAGCCTTGGCCCAGCTCTCCAATCTGTCCAGGTCATTTTGAATTTTGATCCTGTCCTCTGGCATATTAGCAACCCCTCCCAATTTGGTGTCATCTGCAAATTTGATGAGCATGCCCTCTATTCCTTCATCCAAGTCATTGATGAAAATATTGAACAGCACTGGGCCCAGGACAGAACCCTGTGGCACCCTGCTAGTCACTTCTCTCTATACGTTGTCGTGGTTCCTCTTTTCTCCTATACCCAGGCAGTGCAACTGCGGTTAAAATCATTGATGGATTTTCCCCGTCAATGACACATGATCGCTCCACCATGCCGCACTTACCTGTACCACGGAAGCTGCAGAAGAGCAATGAATGCACTTCCTGTCCCAGCACAGCCTGGGAAAGTACCCTGCTGAGCTGCGGAAGGAAGCAGCATCGACATTGTGCTCCCTTCTGAAGGAAGCCAGCTGATGTGGAGGGGAGTGCTCCCAGCCCTCCTGGCAGAGCCATTGCCTGGATCCCCACTGGATGACTTCATGAAAAGGTAGGGTGCGGCAAGGGCCTAGGACACAGAGCTTGAAACTGCAGGAAGAGGGATTCCACCTAAACATTAGGAAAAACTTTGTGACAGTAAGAGCAGGTTGACAATGGAATACACTGCCTGGGAGGATGGCTATCTGTCAAGAATGCTTTGATGGTGTATTCCTGCATGGTGGAATGGGTGGCCCTTGGGGTCTCTTCCAGCTCAAAGACTCTGTGATTCTAACAACATCATTCCCACCCTTGTGATATGGGATCTGACATCACAAGACATATATCTTCTTCTCATGTGCTTCAAGTGGTAACCTAACGGATATTTGAGTAGAAAACCTGGACATATCTGGGAAGATGCATGGTTTTGATGCCCAGTGGGTTGGTGAATCCATTCCAGACTTTACTCCCAATTTTAAAGGAGCTATCCAAGGGAGATAGGGTCCAGAACCTTGATAAGATAAGAACATACACAGTTCGAACTAGAACTTGAACTGGATTCACCATTCCACTGACACTGAAGCCACCCAGCTCCCGAAAAGCATCCATCCAATCAAGTGGAGAACCTTGTCTACTCGATGAAATATGGCAGGCTAAAAATCTTCCCCATCATGGTGAGGCAAGACCAAATCTTCACAGATTATCCTACCCAATGGATTCATTTTACAAGCAGGTGCACTGTGTCAATTGTCAAAAACGATGGCAGCAAATTCATCACTAAAAGGACAGAAAATGACAGATGTTGTAAATGTTGCCAACAGGCCAAATCAATAGACCACATCATTGCCGGTTAGCCTGCACTGCCAAGTATTGATTACCTAGTGAGATGTACCCAAGTAGGGGGATTTTTTTTTTTTAATCCTAGATAAACTGATCAGGCAACATTGTCTTAAAATGTGAGTGACCTTTACACTGTAGGTACCAGAACCCACTTTGGAAAATGATTTATACTCATTTTAAAGGGACAAACCAATGATTATTGATGAGTCGATGAACTGCAAAACAGCCAGAAAGTGTGTTTTATGGGTGGCATTTCAATCAAACAAGCCAACAATAAAGTGGTTCCATTCCCTTGACATAAAGCCAAAATAGCAGTCCTACAGGCACAACTCAGAAGGACTGGACTTGACTCTCAGTAGTTTGCAATTTTAGCATATTAGCATTCGCAGATAACCCTGTATCATCTACTTATAATTACACCTAATTAGACAGTCATATAAGCTCTCCAGGCCTGACTCCCCACAAACCTGAAGGCAACATCATTCAGTCCGTACCCCAGCAGCCAGCGGAATGGATGTCCTTCTCCCGGTGCAGCTGATGCCCAGTAAAGGAGGTTTGAAGGGGAGTTACGATCACAGCAATAACGGCAAACTCACGATTAAGTAGCAGTTGTGAATATGAACCAGTGGTCTAAATTTACTCTCCATAACCATTCCGTATTCATGATTGCTACATAGTCATGAGTGTGACACTATTGCCAAGGTGGTAACTCCCCCCAGCCTATATTGTTGCTTTTGTTGTTTTTAATATGTATTTTAGTATTGTTTTAGTCAGTACTGTTTGTTCAATGTTTATTTTAACTTTTTTTATGTTACAGTTTTGACTATGTTCTCTTTTTAAACTATTGTAAGCCACTCTGAGTCCTTTTGAGGAGAAAAGCAAGGTATAAATTAAGATCATGATGATGACAGTGATGATGATGGTGATGATGATGATATCAATAGCATGTGTATTTCTATATCACTTATCAGCTAAGTGCTCTCTAAGCAGTTTACAATGTGTTAGCTAATTGTCCCCAACAAGCTGGGTGCTCATTTTACCGACCTGCAGAAGGATGGAAGGCTGAGTCAACCTGGAGTCCGGCAGGATCGAACTCACAACTTTGTGGCTGCAGTACCGGCATTTAACCACTGCGCCACCAGGGCTCCGGTTATGATTTTTCCCCTATGGAGGAGAAGGGGGTCCATTTGGCCAGTGATCAAAGCATGGGTGAATGATATTGGGTTGGGCCAGGAGACATTTCTCAGTTAAATATGCAGTCAGCCCTCCACATTTGTGGGTTTCACTTTTGCAGATTTGATTATTCATGGATTATTTGCTGTCCCCTCTGCTGCCTCCCTCTGCCATTTTTAATAGGGCCTGCAAGCCTCGTGAGACTGAGAAACTGTGAACAAGGCTTGTAAGTCCTTATTAAAAATGGTGTGGGGCAGCCATGGAGGTGGCAGTAAGCCCCACCAGCCAACCACTTCTGTCTTGGGAAGGAACCCTGGTGCCTCAAAGGAATCCACAATGGGTTGAATGTGGTGATCATACTTTTTTTTGGTGTTAAATATGGTTTGGGAGGGCCTAGAATTATTCACATTTTTTTCACTTTCACGAGAGTCCTGTGCCCCTAACCCTGGCGAATGTGGAGGGATGACTGTACTAAGTAATGATAGCATAAATATAAACGTGGTATAAATCACTTAATTGCTTAAGTTATTCTTAACTAAGTGGCTGATACAGGCTACCAGGCAATGTAGTTAAACCATTGTTATTGGGAAAAGGAATTAATCCCAAGTAATTACTTCTTTGTAACTAGTTACTTTCAAGCTCTGATCAAAGCATTGACAGTACTTTCCCCTTATCTTTACCCAGAAACTTCTTATGGAGGATGGGGAGAAGAGGGCTCATGTGACGTCCATACCAAGTACTCTGGCTATTGCTAGGCATGTAAACATTAATTTACTTAGTTGTCACACATAAGAACAATTTTTTAAGAAGTTTTTTCCCTATTTGGTGAGATTGAGAGAGCAGTTCCACATTTTTTATCATTAGCTTTGATTTGTATTTGGGGAGGATTTTTTTTAAAATGAAAATATTGCAAAGGGGTCTTTTTCCCCACATTATTGTTTGAACAAGGCACCACATTTTGCCAAAATCCAATCTAATTTGTGAAAAAGAAACACAAACAAAAACCATCCACCCTAATTTGTTGTTGTTAATTACCACCAAATCAATGTTGATTTACGGTAAGCCCATGAAAGAGAGACCTCCAAGAGCCCAAGTCAGCAACAGCCTTTCTCAGGTCTTGCAAGCTCAGGGCTTACAGATTATTGAAAGAATCCTCCTGTAAGATCTCCTCCTCCTCCTCCTCCTCCTCCTCCTCCTCCTCCTCCTCCTTCCCCTCCCACTGCCTTTCCCTTACCAAGCATTCTTTCTTTTCCAGTGAGTTATGTGGTTTCACAGTGTGTTCAAAATACAATAGCCCTCATTTGGACATTTTTGACGAGAGATGATTTACAGCACCAGCAGAAAATCCTCCCTGGAACCACTGCTCTCTGGACAAAAAGTGTCCCAGAGGCAAGCATAACTTAGCAGAGTTTTCCAAAACAACAACAAACATGTGTAGCAGAGTACAACTACAGCATCAACTCTGACCCGTCTACCCACTGGTTAGTAAACTCATGGACACAGAGTTTGTCATCCAAAATACCTGAAGGCTTTAGTCTTCAGAGTTGCAGTATATACATCCGTACACAGGATACACAGATCCACAGGCAGGGATTCAGCATCAGAGATTCAGGAGCAGAGTGACGGGATGCAGAGAGTCAGCGAGAGCGAGTAAGCATTCCATCTCCTCTTTTATACACACCTGCTTCCATGTCATCACTCAGGGCCTTTGGCTGATGCAACCGCTTGTCATGATTTCACTATCATGACTGAGCCCTTTACTCCATGTCCCCTAGGGAATGAGTCATACTCTGCCCAGTCATTCCCCAGGTGTCCCATGACATGCTCATCAAATGTATTTTCAACCAGGGCAAATGTCACTACATTTTTAATCCACAATTTTGGTCTTTAGGAGTGTTCAGGCTTGATTTGCTCTTGGGGCCATTTCTTTGTCCTTTTGGAAACCCATGGCATCTGCGGAATTCTCCTCAAGTATCATGTTGCAAATAAGTTGACTTTCTTCCTTATTTCTTCACTGTCCAGCTTTCTTCACTGTCCAGGTTTCACAACCATACATAGAAGTTGGAAATACTATGACATGGATGATCCTGGTTTTGGTATTCAACAGTGTATCATGACACTTAAGATCCTGACGCTCTTTCAAGTCTTAGTCTTCTGATTTCTTGACTACAGGCTCCATTTTGACTACAGGCTCATTTACTTGTCTTTTTAGTAGACACATTTACTTATCTTTTTAGCAGTTCATGGTATCCATAGAATTCTCCTCCAGCACCACATTTGAAAGGAGTTGATTTTCTTCCTATCAGCTTTCTTCATTGTCCAGCTTTCACAAACGTACGTAGAAATCAGAAGTACAATGGCACAGACAATCCTGACTTTGGTATTCAATTATATATCTTTATGCTTGAGGATCTTATCTAGTTCTTTCATAGCTGCTCTTCCACGTCCTAACCTTCTTCTGATTTCTTGACTACAGGCTCCATTTTCACTCAGAGTGAAAAATCTCCCAGTAGATAGGATTGTTTTGGGGGGCTTTTTGACAGACTGATTTAACCTGTCAAGGATGAGTAAATTTAGGAATATTTTCTTACATTCCAAGAGACCTCTGTTTTTACAGACCATGTTTAAAGAGGTGGTATGGGTCTTTCAAGCTCTAAATCAGGTGAGTAAGTTAGGATCTCTAAGGTACAAACATTACACACCCATATTTGTACACTCACCCTCCTAAAGGACTTCCCCAGCACTTCAATCACTGCTGAATTCACCATAGTGGTAGTGCTTATTATTGTTGTTGTTGTTGTTATTTACCTTTTTCCCTTCACAACAAGATATGTACAACATGCATGCTTTGCTTCTTAGTCTACATAAATTTAATTAATCAGTTGATCACTTGAAATGAGCTGTGTAAGAGCCTGATTGATGGAACACCAGCTCCAAATATTTAAAACATGACACCTGTTCCAATGGTTTCACATCCATTGTCCATTTGTGAAGCTGAGGTGTTCAGCTGAAATTCATAGTTTTGGTTTCCTCATAATTTACACTAAGCAAATTTTGCTTACAACTGTCACTAAACTGTTTCAATAGTCTTCTGAGACCTATTTGGGTATATGTTATTAGCACTGTATCATCTGCATATAGCAATATTGAAATAGCTTTTTCATTCTATTCTTACTGCAATTATTGTGATAGGAAATCCACTATCGTTTATATAGGGACTGTTGTTGTTTGCTATGGTTTTGTGCTAAAGCAATAAAAATGAACTGACTAAATAAGTGAGCTTTGCAGATATAACCTCCCTCTTCTATATCGTTTATATCAGACTCCTCATGTTGCCCACTGGTGAATCCTTGATGACAGATTGCTCAGCTCTTGTTTATCCTTCTTCCATATGTTGTCGAGGAAAGTAATAGTCCCACTCTATTTTTCTCTGGTCAGAGCTCATCTGGAATACTGTGTCCAGTTGTGGCCACCTCATTTCAAGAAGGACATTGACAAACTGGAATGTGTCCAGAGGAGGGAGATCAAAATGGTGAAGGGACTGGAAACTATGAAGCCCTACAGGGAGCGGTTTAGGGGGCTGGGGATGTTTAGTCTGCAGAAGAGAAGGTTAAGAGACAGGATAGCCATGTTTAAATAATTGAAAGGATGTCATATCAAAGAGGGAACGGGCTTGTTTTCCACTGTTCCAGAAACTAGGACAAGAAGCAATGGATTCAAACTACAGGCAAAGAGATTCCTCCTGAACCTCAGGAGGAACTTCCTGATGGTCAGAGCTGTTTGGCAGTGGAATATGCTGCCCTGGAGTGTGGTGTAGTCTCCTCCTTCTTTGGAGGTTTTTAAGCAGAAACTGGATGCCCATTTGCTGGTGATGCCTTGAGTGTGTGTTCCTGCATAGGATTGGACTGGACGGCCCCCGTGGTCTCTTCCAGCTCTATGATTCTATGATTATTCTGCGTAGCTGTATTGCTTAACCATAATCTTTTTGTCTTTGGCACACATCACTGTCACTGTGTACCTAAGGTCAGCTGTTTTTCTGTCACAGGTTCTTAAAGTGCTTGGTGGGTGAGTATCCCTCTCTCCCTTTCTCTGTCTCTCTCTCTCTGTGTAAGTGTGTGGGTGTGTTTCCCTTTCAAATATCTGTGTTAGAGAAACAGTTGATAAGGACAGCCACAAAGGGGGTGCCAAGAGTGTGTTGCACAAGGGCTCACCAGCCCAAAGGACCCAATGACTCCAGCAACATTTTCATAACAGTCTTCTGTAAATCACAATGCTTCTCTTTTGGTGCCTTGACTGCCTCCCATTCTTTCCTCCCACTTCCTGCACATGCAAAGAGAGGGTGATATAGGTAATGCTTAGACTTCTCTGCTAGAGAGTTGTTCTGCAGCATTAAAGCAATCTAGCAGAGAATTTTAAGTCCCTTGTGAAACTACAAATCCCAGGATTCTGTAGGATGGACCCCTGACAGTTAAAGTCCTATCAAACTGCAATAACTACGTAACAGTGATACACTCATTGATTACCAAGTGGAGAGAGCTTAAGAAGTTTCCCCTTAATCTTTGCTTCTTGTATAACTGTTAAAACTGTGTTGGCTACATACACTTAATGTTCTCCACCCTTGTGACCTCTGATCTAAATCCAATCACTGGTCCCACCTAGGGAAAATCCATTGAATCAATCCCTAAATGGGGAATCAATGGGTCCACTCAAGTTGGTGCTAGCAATTGGACTTAGACCTCTGTTTGCACCCAAGACTTTCTATATAGACCACGGATAGTTAATTAGCTCTGTGCCCTTGATGACCCTCAGAATTGCCTCTACCAACTACAGAAAACTCTCCAAGGACAGAGAGACCTTAAGATGAAATCAATTTATAACTATTTAAATTTAAAACAGTGAGAAATTTAAAACAGTGACCAGACTAAAAGGGTAGGGGACCATTTAACAATTAAATGTAACAGTTTAAAGCTTTCACAAGTAGGCTGAATTTGCAGAAGCCTAGGGTCTAGAAACGGGGCATAACAATTGGTCTCCCTTCTGTGTTTTTTCAGGATGTATTTTGGAGAGATGTGTCTAATTCTGGGCATTACATTTCAAGAAGAACATTAGCAAACTGGCTTGCAGGCAGCTGGGATTATGGGTGGTCTGGAAAATAAGTCCTGTGAAACACCATTTAAGGTGCTAGGTATGTCAAGCCTGAAGGAGAGCCGATTAAGGGAAGAAATGAAAACAGTTTTTAGACATTCATAGAGTGAGAAGATTCTGCCTTCGAAGATGGAGCAGGCACGTTCTCTGCCACTTCATTTGGCAGAACTAGAACAAATGTATTCAAAGGGAAAGAAAGCAGAATGCAACTCAATATTCAGAGGATATTCTCCAAAATATGAGCTGTGTGATATTAGAGCAGAATAACTGGAGAGGGGGTGGATGAGATATTTCTATAGAGCAAGGGTGGTCACCATGCATCCCATAGGCTGCATATGGTTCTTGGGCCCCTAAAATGTGACACCCCCCAAAAAAACCCCAAAGCCTCCATACCCTCTTAATTTAAAATAAAAATAATCTTTTTTTTTCTTTTTTTTTCCAAAAAAAGCCCAAAATTGGGCAACGTCATAACAGGAAGTGCTGTTGCTCATTTTCTCTTTCTATTTTGACTTATCTGGGGCCATTTTAGATCTGATCCTGACCAACAGGGATGACCTAGTTGATGAGGTGGAGGGGGTGGGATCCTTAGGAGGGAGTGACCACGCTCTCTTGGAGTTTGTCATCCAGTGGGAAGGAGAAGCCAAGTGTAGCCAGACACGCATCCTAAACTTTAAGAAAGCTGATTTCTCCAAACTAAGGGACTTACTTGCTGAAATCCCATGGACAAGAATACTAAAAGAGAAAGGAGTTCATGACGGATGGGAGTTTCTTAAAAGTGAGATACTGAAGGCACAATTGAAAACTGTGCCAAGAAGGAGGAAAAATGACAGGTGTCTAAAGAGACCGGAATGGTTGACTGAAGAACTCTCAGCTGAGCTAAGTGTTAAAAGAAACATGTATAGGAAATGGAAAAATGGTGAAACCACCAAAGAGGAATTCAAGCAAATAGCCAGGAGACGTAGAGAGAAGGTCAGAAAAGCTAAAGCGCAGAATGAACTCAGGCTAGCCAGAGACATCAAAAACAGTAAAAAGGGCTTTTTTAGATATGTCTGCAGCAAAAAGAAAAACAAGGAAATGATAGAGTTGCTGTGTGGAGAAGATGGCCAATCAGTAACAGGGGGAAAAGAGAAGGCAGAACTACTCAACACTTTCTTTGCCTCAGTTTTCTCCCAAAAGGATAGAAGTACTCAACCTGGGGGATGGGGAGCAGGTGAGGAAGTGAGGGAAATGCACCACAGAATCAGTAGAGAAGTAGTAGAGGAATACCTGTCTACGCTAAATGAATTCAAGTCTCCAGGGCCAGATGAATTACATCCAAGGATATTAAAAGAACTGGTAGAAGCCATTTCTGAACCACTCACAATAATCTTGGAGAACTCTTGAAGAACAGGAGAAGTCCCAGCAGACTGGAGGAGGGCCCCATCTTCAAGAAGGGGAAAAAAGAGGACCCAAATAATTATTGCCCAGTCAGCCAGACATCAATACTAGGAAAGATCCTAGAGCAGATCATTAAACGGTCAGTTTGTAATGACTTAGAAAGCAATGCTGTGATCACTAAAAGCCAGGATGGATTTCTCAAAAATAAGTCATGCCAGACTAATCTTATTTCATTTTGTGATAGGGTTATGAGCTTGATAGATGAAGGGAATGCTGTGGATGTAGCATATCTTGATTTCAGTAAGGCCTTTGACAAAGTTCCCCATGACATTCTCGCAAAGAAGCTAGTAAAAGGTGGGCCGGACAGGGCTACTGTCAGGTGGATTGGTAATTGATTTACTGACCGAACCCAAGGGGTGATCACCAATGGCTGCTTTTCGTTCTGGAGAGAAGTGACTAGTGGAGTGTCACAGGGTTCTGTCCTGGGCCCAGGGCTATTCAACATCTTCATCAATGACTTGGATAAGGAGTGGAGGGCATGCTGATCAAATTTGCAGATGACACCACATTGGGAGGGGTGGCTAATACCCCAGAGGACAGGATCAAAATTCAAAATGACCTTGACAGATTGGAGAGCTGAGCCAAAGCTAACAAAATGAATTTCAACTGAGAGAAATGTAAGGTCCTGCACTTAGACAGAAAAAATGGAAGGCACCAATATAGGATGGGGGACATGTGGCTGGATAGCAGTACGTGTGAAAGGGATCTAGGAGTCCTGGTAGATCACAAGCTGAACATGAATCAGCAGTGTGATGCGGCAGCCAAGAAAACCAACACGATTCTTGGTTGTATCAATACGAGTATGGTGTCTAGATCGAGGGAGGTAATGGTACCACTCTGTTCTGCATTGGTTAGGCCTCATTTGGAATACTGTGTCCAGTTCTGGGCACCTCAATTCAAGAGGGATATCGACAAGCTGGAACATGTCCAAAGAAGGGTGACCAAAATGATGAAGGGTCTGGAAGCCATGAAACCCTGTGAGTAGCATCTCAGGGAGCTGGGTATGTTTAGTCGCAGAAGAGAAGGTTAAGAGGAGACATGATAGCCATGTTTAAATATTTGAAGGGATGTCATGTTGAGGAGAGAACGGACTTGTTTTCTGCTGCTCCAGAGACTAGGGCCCTTTCCGCATCTTATCCTTCTGGCACTGGGGTGCGGGGATCGCGCGAGCAACCTCTGGCGAGAGGGTCTCATGTCCGGGGTCCTTTGGCTCTGCACGAGCTGCCTGCTCACACGAGAGCCCCTCCTCTTCCTTCCACAGTGCAGCCTGGGAGTTCCCCAGGCTGCGCTGGGGCAGGAAGCGCAACCGGCACAGCTCCGGAGGCTCCACACACCAGGTAAGTGCACGCAGGGCCCAGGAGCAATGCGTGATCGCACACCATTTTCAGCTGAAAATGAAAAGGTGTGCAGTCGGCACCTGCCAGCCCCTGGAGCATCGCGCAATTGTGAGTGCATCATGCAGATCGGTCGTCACAATTGCGCGATGCTCCAGGCCCTCTTTGGCATGGAAAATGCCATGCGAAAAGGGCCTAGGACAAGGAGCAATGGATTCAAGCTTCAGGAAGGAGATTCCACTTGAACCTCAGGAAGAACTTCCTGACGGTCAGGGCTGTCCGGCAGTGGAATTTGCTGCCTCGGAGTGTGGTGGAGTCTCCTTCCTTGGAGGTTTTTAAGCAGAGGCTGGATGGCCATCTGTCGGGAGTGCTTTGATGGGTGTTCCTACATGGCAGGGGTTGGACTCGATGGCCCCTGGGGTCTCTTCCATGATTTCTATGATTCTATGATTCTATGATTTGGGGGCTTGGGAGGGGCTCAAGTTATTTGAGGGGCTTGGGTAGTGGTGGAGGAATAGGGGGTCTGGGGGCTTTGTTGTGCTGGTGCAGCTCACTGGAGGGGGGAATGCAGGGGCCAATCTTCAGAGTCTTGTCTTCCTTGATTGAGTCTATCCATTTGTAATATGGTCTTCCTCTTTTCCTACTGCCGTCTACCTTACCAAGCATTGTTGGTCAAATGTATGACAGTCTCAGTTTAGTCACCCTGGCTTCTAGGGAGGATTCAGGCCTGATTTGCTCAAGGACCCATTCCTTTGCCTTTTTAGCAGTCCAGGGCAGCCATAGAACTCTTCTCCAGCAACACAGTTTAAGCTGATTTTCTTCTTATCAGCTTTCTTCACTGTCCAGCTTTCACAACCATACATAGAAATTGGAAATATGATGGTATCTAAACACCCAGCTGAAGTTTGCTGCTGTGATAGAAATTTGAGAACTGAAGAAAAATTTCACTGGGAAAACAGCATTCTTGCTGGGCATAATGCCTTTATTTCCCCCTCCCATGTAGCTACCCCCTTGCCTTTCTCCCACACACTTACTGTGGTGATTGCAGTTATGGGAGAAACTGACATCAAAGCCACAACAAACCATCATGGGCTTCAAAGGGTTACATTGCTACCTATAGAAGATTCAGAACTGAATTCTTCTCTGCTGTAATCCATAACCTGTATTCATTAAACGTTATTATCTTCAATAAAATATTCTTTTACACCAATGACTTCTTCTGCCCTTCACTATTTGCAAATCTCCTTGATGAGCCTTGAGTTGAGCAGGCTTCTTTTAAAGACAGTTGCCTTTTCATTTAGGCTCAGTCTTTACAGCAGGTCAGAAGAAGAGGAGATGAGTTGGAAGGAACCACAAGTTCCATCCAGTCCAGTTCCCCGCCATGCAGGAATATGCAGTTGCAACACTCCTAAAAGATGTCCATCCAACCTCTTCTTAAGGACCTCCAAAGAAGATTTAGGATTATAAATATTATAGAATTAAGAATTAAGATCAAGGTTAAGATCATATGGGAGAAATAGTATAATTAAATTTTGTTTGTGTTTATCCTACATATTTTATAGAGAGCATAAAGTATAAATTTAGGAGACATGCTTGCACGTAAAGATCTGTATAATTCTGTATAACTTTGTCTTATATTTTGGCAATACTTGTTAATAAGAAATAAAAAAAACTATCAGAGAAATAAAAATAAGACCACCAAAGAAGGAGAGTCCACGGTCGAACAACTCTAAAAGCAAAAGAGTTCTTTCCATATTTAGGTGGTATCTCTTTTCTTGCAATTTGAATCCATTGGTTCATGTCCTAGGCCCTTTCCGCAACTCACCTTTTTGCGGAGCTGGGGTGTGAGGATCGCGCAAGCAGCGTCTAGCGAGAGGCTCTTGCGTCCTGGTTCCTTCAGCTCTGCAGCTGCTGCCTCCCAGGCTGCACTGAGGCAGGAAGTGCGAGCGCCACAGCTCCGGAGCTCCACATGCACAGGAAGTGTGCGCAGGGCCCCAGAGTGGTGTGCAATCGCACACCATTTTCAACTCGCGGTGGAAAATGAAATACTGCATGATCAGTGCCTGCCAGGCCCTGGAGCGTCACACGATTGTGAGTGCGTTGTGTGGATCGCTCCTCGCAGTCGTGCGATGCTCCAGGGGCCCTTTCGCATGGCAAATGCCATGTGAAAAGGGCCCTAGTCTTTGGAGCAGCTGAAAACAAGCTCAGTTCATCCTCTCTATGACATCCTTTAAGATATCTGAAGACAGCAAGCTAAACATACCCAGCTTCCTAAGTCCTTCCTCACAAGGCTTTCTCTCCAAAACTTTGACCCCTTGGGTGCTCTTCTCTAGACATGTTCCACCTTGTCAATATCCCTCCGGAAAGGTTGGGCTCACGACTTGGTACAATATTCCAGATCAGGTCTAAAGGAAAGCAGAAAAGAGTGGGACTACTACTTCCTTTGAGCAGGATAGTATATTCCCATTGATGCAACCCAGAATTGCATTGGCTTTTTTGGCTGCCACAGCACGCTAACTGAGCCAAGTTACACTTTTTCTTGACTCCTATCAGGGCTTTCTCACTTTAGTGGGAATAAGTCAACAAGAAGTGAAGACAAGGTACAACAGCTAGGCTGGGGTCTTCAGTTATAGGCCAGAAGTTGCTTTTTAATGTATGTGCCTCCTTGAAGATCTGTGACACTGAACTTTGATGCTGACCCCCTTCTACAGGACTGGTTCTACCCCAACATTGATGTGAGGTTGCTGTGAGCAAGGTGCAGCAAGTAGAAGTGAGACCTTCTCTGTCTAAAGAGCTGACAGGGATGTGAGCATGTGTCTGTTAGGGACAGAAATATTTTACTACGGACCTTTCGGCATTACACTGTTATAGTGCTATTATTCCACTTTCAACATCCTATGGAATCCTGGGGTTTGCAGTTTAGGGAGGGACATTTAGAATTCTCAGCCAGAGAGCTCTTGGGCCTCAGGAAACTACAAACCCCAGAATGCACAGGATGTTGAAAGGAGATTCATCACACTATAACAGTGTAGGGCAGAAAGGTCCTCTGTCTCCTCCACAAGCAAGGACAAAATTTTTCTGTGAGTTTTCTCCCATGCTAGTAAATCTGTATTTGCACATCCCAAAATATTTCAGAAATTTATTGTCTACGGAAATATAAAAGGTTTTTTTTGTTTTGTTTTGTTTTTTACGTGAGGTCTGTGGAGTTGTGTGCAACCTTCCCTTCATGGTTTTCATGCAAAAATATTGTTTGCAGATCGCCCTTTTTCCTTTAACAAAACTGCTTTTTTGCACAAAAATAGGAATATTGCACAACAACAGTGCAGATATTTGGGACCAGTATTTCTGTGTCAAAAATGTCTTTTGTAAGAGTAAAATAAAAAATTTTCACAGCCCACTTTTTTTCTGTGCAAAATTGTCTTTTTTGCACAAAAAAACCCATGATTTTTGAAAGAAAAGGGTAGATTTCTGAAACCTACCAAGAAGCATCGACTCCTCCCCCACTTTTTATGGTTTTTATTATTTATTATTTATTTATTTATTTATTTGCATAAAACACATCATTATTTCAAGAATCTCACATGAGTTTCTTGTGCAAAAATCATGGCTGTGCAAAAAAGCACAAATTTTGCATAAAAGTGTTTTTCCCAAAAACATATGGCTATATGTTTTAGACAAAAAACATGGGTCTGTGAACATACATGCACACACAATGATTTTCATTCCAAAGACTACGTATGGAATCATTTCATGAACACTATGCAGATATAAACCAAAATCTGCCCAGAATTCTTGCCACTATTTTTCCATTTTTCCAAGCCAGGTTTCCTGAATTTTTGAAAACTATTTGGATGAGACACAGGAAACAAATAACGGTGACTATTCTCCCCATCCTCACTGCCAGTTTGATACTCAAGAGTCCCACCAATATTCTCATCCCATGATGTTCTATAACAATATTTTTGGAATTTGTACATTTGGGCATTCCTCAGTTAATGAAGCAGAGATGTTCCTGGGCACTGTTTCTTTAACAGAAAATTTGGTACCAGAAACAGAAATAACATGGAAAGAATGTGGATAGGTTTCAACCCTTCAACAAAGAAGATCTGGTCAACAAGTTTCAGCATATTCAAAACTAACCATATGCATGTATGAAATGAAAGAACCAAGTCAGCCGTGAACAAGTAAGCAAAAATATTTTGTGCCTTCTACAGACTACTTGAAAGCTTCTTCTAAAATGCATCTGAACGATGATCTTTTTTTCTTTCACCAGCCTCCACTTTTCTTTCGATTTCCATTTTGGTGGACAGACTGATAGATTTACACTTTTTAAACATGTTGCAAACAGCCAGGGATACCAGCTTATCTGTTCTCCCCTCTTCTCTCAGTTTTGCCACTCACACGTGCCCAGTAAGGGATCCTGGAGGCAGCTGCTGCTTACCTTGCCTGTGTTGGGCAGGCATATGCAGTCATAGTAGAATAAGCTACAGTACAACCCTATTCCTTCAGAGCTCAGATTTTATTTCACTGTCTACAGCAGACATGATGCTCCTAAAAAACTTCCAGCTAGACAGGGGACCAGGAAGAAAAGGGGATGGGCAAGCAAAAAAAACCTCCCCCAGTCTCCATCACATTCTTCTATTCCCTTTTCCTAGTATATGGCCATTTCCGCACTACACTCTTATAGTGCGATGATTCCACTTTCAGCACCCTACGGAATCCTGGGGTTTGCAGTTTCGGGAGGGGCCACATGGCCCCTCCCGAAACTGCAAACCCCAGGTTTCCGTAGGGTGTTGAAAGTGGAATCATCGCACTATAAGAGTGTAGTGCGGAAATGGCCATGTGATTTTAATGCCCTTTTCTTAGTGTTCAGATTTTGCTTTATGCTTCACACACAGCATTTAAAAGGTTTATGTGCATTTTTCAGATATATGTACATTTTCAGACAAGTGTGTTTATTTGCATATCATTCCAAAAGGAAAGCAGAAGCTGAGCTTTGTAGTTTCCTCTCCACAATGAAATACTAAAATATCCATGTATATGTTCATTGACTGACTTGCAGAACACAAACTGGATAAATTCATTTATAAACCCAGTTAGAGTGAATCAGTTATCCATCCCTGATTAGAATCCATATTAAATACATCAGTAATAATCCCCACATCGGTCCTGGGTAACTTGCACCCAAATCAAAGCCACGTAGGGCCGTGTATTGCTATCTGCTGGATGGTTTTGCTGTCTAGAGCGGGTGTTTCACTGCATCCCTGCTGGCTGCCATATGTGGTTGGCAAGCTGTGTTTTGGCTTAGCAATCAGGCAAAGGGGTTTTCAATGCTATTTTGAGACAAAAAACATGATCCATGGTTTCTTTAAAAGTCACTTTTTCCTTGTTTTCCTTCCCACTGTTACTTTTCTCAAACACCATCCAACCCTCAAGGTTCCTGCCTTTCTGATGTGAGCAGATGAGATAAATACAACCTGAGTGTGTGTGGAGTGTAAATGTATGCTCATCTAGTTAAGTAATGGTTGTACTACACCAGCTCTCTGCCAAATACTAACATTGTGCAACCGAGTATCTGCCAGCGTGCTTGCTTATTGCCCCACTGTGCAATATGGGGAATGTACGATTTTGGCAATCCCGGTGACTCAAATGTTGCACTGACAAACATTTGCACAAGATACACAACTGCATGTGCAAACCTTACACTCACGGAACTCTACTTGCACAAACCAGGAACTGAATGCAGGCATTACACAACGACAAAAAAAGTACAACCACACGTGCAAGGGAACTTAGGTGTACATAAAACACCAACAGGAATCTGGCTAGATATTCTGCCAAATGGAGTCTCCCTTTGTGAGCTCAGCAAGTTATTTCTACAGTGCTGCTATTGTATGAGTGATGTGTGTGAGCTGCTTTTCTCCATGCAGACTGGAAAAAAACAAAATAGGTGTACTGAATGGCTTGCCTGGAGATTATTATACTAAATGGGACATCCTGCCCTATCACTATCATTACGAAAACAATGATTCCATTGATATCCCCTCTCTCGGAAATGCAAGCTTTGAAGTTCTGAAAACAGTATACATTCTTTAAATTTTGATTAGGTGGAGGAAAGAGAAAGAGAGAGAGAAGAATGCAAACGAAACTCCTGGTTGTAAAAGATTTGGAGGTTGTTGGCAGCCTGCCAGGACGCTGGGTTGTAGCAAAACACGGCTGGAGCTGAAATAACAGATGACCGACAAGGAAAGAGCTGTAATCTTAATGAGACAGAATACAATATGAGGGGAGGAAAAAGTTCTCTTGAAAGTCATGTTGAGCTGGAAATGCTCTGAGCTGTGAAAGCGCATGCAATTATTACTCATTTCAGAGCACCATGGATGCTGAGATATGTGTGTGTGTGAAATGAAGGGTTTCTAATGCTAAAATTCTCAGAGGGGGAACAGTGACTTTAAAGTGAAAGCAGAGTCGGTTGTCAGCTCTATTTGTACTTTGCACCAAATTCTGCATATAAAATGTGAAGACCGGTGACAATCACTCTAAATGTCTTTGGCTGGAACTTACATCTACATCAGTGGGCTTACGCCTGCAGAAAATAGAAATGAGCAGTCTTGCTATGTCTATATTCTCCATGGGGCTACTGAGATATTGATACGTTGGGGAGCCAGTGAAGTGACAATTGCACATCAAGACTGATGCACTTCAAGCACTATTGCGCATTGGACACTCCCAATTGCACACAGCTAGAAAGGGCTCATACACTTCAGTAGAGCCCAGTGTCAACCAGGACACCCTTGCCAGTGCTTTGATATGCATCTTTGCAATTCACTAGGAGGGTTCTGTAACACCTCTGCTACATAGCTAAAGCCATTTCCACACTAGCCTGTTACAGCACGATGATTCCATTTTCAACATCCTCTGGAATCCTGGGGTTTGCACTTTCGGGAGGGGCCGATCGGCCCCTCCCGAAACTGCAAACCCCAGGATTCCAGAGGATGTTGAAAGTGGAATCATCGCGCTATAACAGGCTAGTGTGGAAATGGCCTGTGTATCTGCAAGGTTACGCAAGACAGAGCACAATACAGAATTGCAGATTTTAACTTTTGCAAACTCTTCAGCTTGGACTGAGGCCGTTTCCACACTAGACTTTTATAGCGCTATTACTCCACTTTCAACATCCTATGGAATTCTGGGGTTTGCCTCAAAGGCTCCCCCCTAAACTGCAAACCCCAGGATTCCATAGGATGTTGAAAGTGGAACGATAACGCTATGACAGTCTAATGTGGAAATGGCATGAGAATGCAAATTGACGTGAATGTTTTATTCTGAAAACCTTTTTGGACAGAAGTGGTGTGAAAGCAACTAGGAATAAAAGTTCCTTCACTATTATTTAAAAAAAAAACTACGGTTCAACACATTAAATGAGGGCTGGACCAGAAGGTGAAGCTGACCTTCACACAGCCATTTTACAGCTGCAAAAGTCAAGATCAAGGATGAACAATAATTTTCATCAGCTCCTTTTCCCGATACCCTCCAAAATCTTCAGATTTCTTCATTAAAAGAAATTCGTTAGGAAGCATAATGAAACTGATAGATTTCTCCTCCTAAGCCCAGTGCTTAACTTTTAAAAGGCTGCCTTTTGATTGGCTATATAAGGCCAGTCCCAGCAAAATAATGCAATTGTTGTGCTAGTGTGTTTCTGTGTGTTTAAAGATGCATGCTTTTTAATCTGGTTTTACTTTTTATTATTTAATCTTGCTTTAACTTTTGAATCTTATGGATTTTAACAGTATGTTTTTCAATTTCTTGTAAGCCTCTTTGGCCATTTCCGCACCGGGCTAGTAAAAAGGTGCAGAGCGACCTCCAACGGAGGTCTTCTGCACCGTGGAGTGGACTGGGGCGGACTACTTTTTGTAGTTCCGCACCTCAGTCCAGTTCGGAGCGACCGGAACTGGTCGCGCAGCGTGCTTTTTAAAAACCTCTTTTTAGAGTTTTTTAAAAAGCACGGAGCACGCGACTCCATGCCGCTCCATCCCTGCGCTCCGGAGCAGATTTGCAGGAGCACGCAAGTGCATACCTGCAGATCTACCAGGGGCGGGCTTTAGGCTGGCGAGTTTCTCCAGTTGGTGGAGAGCCTCCACCAACCGGAAGCCGCCATTTTGGATGCCGGAGCAGTACAGAGAGACGAGCTCGCACTGCTCCTCATCCTGACGGACTCGCCCGGACACTCAGGAAATCCGCGGAGTCTCATTTTCACAAGGCTCTGGAAAGAGCCTTTGAGTCCCAAATTCGGGAAAAAAGACTGGATAGAAATACTACTACTATTACTAATATAATACTACTATTAATAATAACAACAACAATAATAATAATATAATAATAATGTCCCTGTGTATCCAACCATGTTAATACTAAGAAGGTTCCCATTTCTCTTTTCTGAGACACTTCTCCATTTTAAAAACTACATTGCAGGATGATACAATCAGAGAGAGGAACTGACTAGCAAAAACCAATTAAATTCTCAGTTACATTGGAAACTTTCTATCCAAAAAAGGATAACTTAATCAGATTTATTTTTTTTTCACCAAAGTGATTGAATTAGAATTGGATTTTCAGGATTAACATAATTCTAGGATTAAGTTAGTAATTAAATTATTAATTAATTAAAGGAGACCATTGAAGCAATAAATTTTAACAATGGCTTACTTATGCCCTAGGTGAACAGATCTTATTTTTTTAAAAAAATATTTTTATTAAATAACAATAAAAGAGCGATTAGAAAGAAAACATAATAGTTCATAATACATAATAAGTTTACAAAAAAAAGGATAATTATGAAAATTCACTATTAAAACTAAATTCCCAAATATACAAACAACATCAGTATTTTACCTAATACCACCATTAAATCTCTTTCTATCAAACCTTCCTTCACTACAAACTTCCTTCCCTCAAAAAGTTGGGTGACTCACTATGTATCCATTTCCCTCAAATTAGGTGATATATGTTTACATACCGTTGAAAAAGGATGGATGGAAAACAGCAATTAAGTAATTGATTATAGTATAATAGGAATGAAGACCTAGGGGTTCTTAAATGAGCACGTGTATAAGCTGGATGAAAAGATTTTAGACCGAAAAATGATAGGTAGGTTGGAAAGCAGGGGATCTCATTTACATCCGCTTGGGCCCTTTCTACAGCTTACTTCTGTCCCGGTAGCATCCAGTGATGATGGTGGCAGCGGACCTCCCAGGAGAGGAACATGATGGAGTGCTCCTCTCCACACAGGCTGCCTGCGAGATCCAGGAAACGCAATGACCACACCCCTTCCTGCTTCAGCACAACCAGGTACTGTCCCAGGCTGCACTGGGGCAGAAAGTGCAGCCGTTCCACTTCCAAGACCTCCACAAGCAAGCTAAGTGCAGGTGCATGGCGGGAGGGTAGTGCAATCGCCAGTCATCACCAGGGGAAACCCATCAATGATTTGCAGCATGATCACGCTGCCTGGGAACTGTCAGAGCCCAACTCCCAGCCCGGGCCTCTCTGCCAGCAAGGGAAGGGAGGTGATAGTACTCGCCCAAGAGGAGGAGGCAGTGGTGAGTGTCCAACGCAAACAATCAAGTAGAAACGCTGAGCTGAGCTAAAGTCAAGGTCAAATCCCAAAAGTTCAGAATGCTGAAGGTCAGCCCAAAAGGGTCAAGAGAGTGGGAACACATGCAAACAGCAAGCCACACCGACAGACTTATATAGCCAACGAAAACAGGTGTTTCTCATCGTTGTTCTGTTTTCTCAATCTCACCAAAACGGTTTCCCTCACAGCTACTTGTTTCTGTCTCCTCCGTGATTGAGGGCTGGGGGGCAAAGGGGGATCTAATTCTTCTAAATCGTTGCTGCTCCCTTCTCCCTCTGGTACTGGCTGCAGCAACTCTGGCCCTTTCCGCACTTTACCTTCTTCTGGCACTGGGGTGCAGGGATTGCGCGAGCAGCCTCCTGTGAGAGGTTCTTGCTTCCCTGCTGCTTCAGCTCCGCACGAGCTGCCTGCTTCTGAGCAGGTAGCGCAAAAGCCCTGCCTCTTCCTTCCACTGTGCAGCCTGGGAGTTTCCCAGGCTGCACTGGGGCAGGAAGCGTGACCGGTGCGGCTCCAGAGGCTCTGCATGCCAGGTAAGTGCATGTGGGGCCCTGGAGTAATGTGTGATTGCGCACCATTTTCAGCTTCCAACCGAAAATAAAAAGATGCGCAATTGGTGCCTACCGGCCCCTGGAGCATCGTGTGATTGTGAGTGCGTTGTGCAGATCGCTCCTCACAATCGCGCGATGCTCCAGGCGCCCTTTCACATGGAAAATGCAGTGCAAAAAGGGTCTCTGTCTCAGCTTGTCTTTCAGCTGATGGGGGTGTTGGCTAGCTAGTTTGGTCTACCACTGGCTCTGTTCCTGGCACAACCAATTGCTCATCAACCTCTGAGCTGTCATCTATCACAGGAAGGGAGGAGGATGGGTCCAGGACAAGGTCGTGCATAAGCGTTGTCCTAGCCCTGTCCTTCTCCCATACCCATGGCAGATAGAGTGCATCATGCGGAAAGGGCCTTGGTCATCCAGTGTTCTAGCCTGGATATTGCAGCAAGACTCTGCATCAGCCACAGGAACCGGTGTCCTAAAGCTCTTAACTCCAGAAGTTTGGGAGGAATCCGGTAGGAACTAGTCATAAAGGAATAAATCAGTAATAGTCCTGGATGACCTTTTTTCAGTTTCATTCAGATAAAAGGCTTTTAGTTCAAGAGCATTTAACTTAAATCTAAGGCCATTTCCGCACTGGCTTAAAGAAATGGTGCAGAGAGTTCTCCAGGGAGGACGTCTGCCCCTGGGAGCAGACTGGGTCGGACCTACTTAGCGTAGTTCCGCACCGCAGCCCGCTCCGGAATGACCCAAAGTGGTGTCCAGCGTGCTTTTGAAAGACCGCTTGAAACAGGTCTTTCAAAAGCACAGAGCACACCACTCCATGCCTGCCAGTGTGAGCCTGCAATCTGCCAGGGGCGGGCTTTAGGCTGGCAAGCTTCAGCGGTTGGTGGAGAGCCTCGACCGACTGGAAACCGCCATTTTCGTCCCTGGAGCAGTGCGGAGCAGCGACCACACACTGATCCGGACCAGCCTGGACCCAAGCGTGGAGCCAAGAAGTCCAGTAAGTACCAGCGTGGGGCGATTCCCTTGCCCCGTGCGGAAATGGCCTAAATTTCAGTTTAATATACACCTAAAAGTTACATTATTCTCCTTTTTGCAATTGGATTAGATTTTCCATCTTATTAACAATTAACAAAACACATGAATCCTTTTCTACTATCCTTTTGTTCTCTACGCTCAACATGATCCTTTATGTGCTGGGAATATCTGAATCCATTTAATACGGCTGTTGCTGACAGAAAAGAATCTCAGTTCAGTTCATTTTTGATAAAAATTAATATAACTCACAAATCATACATTTGGGATAGGAAAAAAAGCTTAAGCTTTTTTTTTTAATTGAAGGCAGATGGAATTAGATTTCAAATCTGTGTTGGCTTGGTCTAACGGAAACTGCAGTCCCAATAACACCTGGGGCCCATTCACACTGAAGAATTATAATGCTACGATTCCACTTTAGCTGCCATGGTTCCCTCTGGTGGAATCCTAGGATTTGGAGTTCAGAGAGGATATTTAGAATTCTCATCCTGGAAAAATCTAGTGTCTTACCAAACTACTGACTCCAGGATTCCATAGGAGCATAATAATAATAATAATAATAATAGTAGTAGTAGTAGTAGTAGTAGTAGTAGTAGGTAGTAATAGTAGTATACTGTGACTGTACCCCCCGGACTGTGATCCTATAGGCCAGAGTCGTCATGTCAGCATGGGTGGTAGCACTGTTGCAAGTAGCAACAGAGAAGAAATGGCTGTGGGTCTTGCAATGCCAGTTCAGGGATGGGGAGACCATGAAAGCCATCTCTGAGAAGGAAGAAACCTTCCCTGGAGACACCCAAGCTTCCTCAAGTGATGGAGATGGCTTCCTCTGCCTTTCTCTTCCTGTTGCTACACACGGTTTTAAAAAGTACCTTTGATGTTCTTGCTGTCTACCTTCATTCGGGCTTATGGTGACACTGTCCTAAGGTTTTCTTAGCAAGATTTATTCAGAAGGGTGTCACAATTCCTCCCTCTAAGGCTAAGTAAAAGTGACATGACCAGTGGGTTTCCATAACCAAGTTGGATTCAAAGTCTGGTCATCCTCTGATGGAGTTCTGGGGGTGTGGCTTTCTGGAGTACGAAAGCAGCCTAGCAACAGGTTGCCAGGTAACTAGAATAGCTCTTCAGGAGAGAAGCCCAAGCCATTCGTGTGAGGGAGGGGCTGGGGACTGAGAGAAATGTGTGTGTCTGAAGGAGAGTACTGATTGACATTTGGCAGTCTTCTGTAAGAAAGAGCTCTAAAGTAAAGTCCCTCAATCAGCCAGGGAAGTGGTCTGTGCGGAAGGGTTTAATTCTCAGGAAGGGAAGGGAGACAGAAAACTAATTAAACCATCATAGAATCTGGTCAGAAAGTATGGCCTAGATTGCGGGTTGAGCTTTGGTAAGAATGTAACCAAAGGGCTGTTTATGATACTTGTGCTCATATAAGAGTTTAAAGACGTAAGGAAACTGATTAGAAGCATGTTGAAGAACTGTATTAATTTTGATCTGAGCTCCAATACTTTGTTCGATATGTTATTTTAATAAATATTATATATATATATAAATACTGACTTGGCTGAGTGGTATACAGTGTTTAAAGTAACCCAGAAAACACGCTACCGTAGACCTATTAAGGGGTTCTGAATAACCATTGAAAGGCCTTCCCCTTTTACACAAAGGTGGGCTATAAGGGGGAAGGAAGAGCTGTGTGTAGAAGTGACAGGGCACCTTAACAGATTGGGCAGCTGCCATACCAGTCTGAGGCCCTTTCCACACAAGGCTGATACAACGCAGTAGTGTCATATTGTCGCTTTTACATCTGCATGTTAAACCGGTTTGACGTCTTTCTGTCATTTGTGGTTCCGTCCTAGTTGAGGTCTTAGCATGGTTAACATCGACGTAAAACCGATGCATTGTAAAAATGAAAAAACTCCACTTTAAACAACCCAAACTGTTTCTGCTGCATTTTTTCCTACATGCAGAAGTGTTATATCAATTCACACACTTACGCTAAAACGTAGCAATGGTTTCTACAGCTTTTTTTTTTAAATTGACCAATCAGTGGCATCGAGGTGGAGTGAGGGAGGGGAATAGGAGTTCCATGAGAATTGACCAAGTGGAAGCTACAATTTTGTCTGCTTTACTTCAGTAGAAACCAGACGGTGTGCAGATAGGAATCGAGGTAAGTCAGAGTAAAAAACACTGCTCATGACACGCGGTGAAATGCTCCTCCACTCTAATGGCCTGAGAGAGAAGGAAGTAGGCCCTGTCACACTAGCCCAACACTCAAACCACTCCATTGTGTTGAAAAACATGCCTTACACTGACCCAATGGACCTCTATGCTTGCACAGGATTCCTGCCCTGCAAGGTCACAGTTACCTGCCCAGGGAGTAGACCGATAACTTCAAGGCTCTTTCTCTCCATTCGTATGGATTTTTGTTTCTAAACCCAGCCTACACAAGATAGGCCTTCGAAGGCAGAATACCTTCAAAGAGAGGATTGTGTTCTGTGACAATCCTTCAGTAGTGGATCAGTCTCCACAAATAGGATACACAGCCACACAAGAAACAATACTTGTAGCTGTTTTCTTTCCCTTTACAAAGTCTGGATTAGGCCTGCCACCTGTTCTTCACTTCAAGAAACTGCTCCTTATATACTATTGAACTGTAGTATTTCTTTCCAAGATGCATCACACTATAGCTACAAAAAAGCAACTTTAATGTAAAATTTTACAACTAGGGATATAAATCTTCACTTACTCCATTCACACTTGCCATAAAAAAATATATCAAAAGCCTTTTTTCCCTGCTAGGACACATTATGAGGTTTTGTGTGTGCATGCATTCCACATTACTGGATTTGTTTTGTGAAAATTTCATGAAGGAGGTGGGGAGAGTTGCACAAAACATTGATTTTGTGCAAAACAGTTTTAGATAATTTGGTATGTCGGGGAGGTGGGAACTGTTAATGTTGCTGATAGGAAGAAGGCATGGTTCTTTTCACTTTCATGTGGGAGATGAAAAATTTAGCAAGGTGTGCTAGTCTGAGGCCCTTTTCACACGGCATTTGCCATGTGAAAGGGCGCCTGCAGCACTGCGCGATTGTAAGGAGCAATCTGCACAATGCACTCACAATCACTTGACCCTCCAGGGTAGGGCAGGCGCCGCTTGTGCACTTTTTCATTTTCAGCTTTCAGCTGAAAATGGTGTGCAATCGCGCATTGCTCCAGGGCCCCATGCACACTTGCCGTGCATTCAGAGCCTCTGGATCTGCGGCAGTTGTGCTTCCTGCCCCAGCGCAGCCTGGGAAACTCCCAGGCTGTGCTGCGGAAGGAAGAGGCGGGGCTTTTGCACTACTTGCTCGGGAGCAGGCAGCTCATGCGGAGCTGAAGCAGCGGGGACACGAGAGCCTCTCACTGGAGGCTGCTCACGCGGTCCCCGCACCCCAGCACTGAGAAAAGGTAAGGTGCGGAAAGGGCCTGAGTGTTCAACGAGGACACCAGGAGACCAAGGCCATTTCCACCCTACACTGTTAAAGTGCTCTTATTCCACTTTCAACATCCTATGGAATCCTGGGTTTTTCTATTTAGCGAGAGGCCTTTAGACTTCTCAGCCAGAATGCTCTTGGGCCTCAGGAAACTACAAACCCCAGAATTCCACAGGATGTTGAAAGTGGAATCATAGCACTTTACCAACGTAGTGCAGAAAGACCCCAAGATTCAAATCTCTGCTCAACCTACAGGGTGATCTTGGGCAAGTTACACACTCTTAGCCATAGAAAGCAATGAAAAACTTTTTCTGGATAAATCTTGTCAAGAAAAATCTATGATATAGTTGCCATAAGTTGAAGTCAACTTGAAAGAGCATAACAAAAATAACATAGGCCATTTCCACACCAGATTGTTATAGTGCTATGATTCCATTCTCAACATCCTGTGGAATCCTGGGGTTTGCAGTTTAGGGAGAGGCATTTAGAATTCTCAGGCAGAGAGCTCTTGGGCCTCCCCAGGAAACTACAAACCCCAGAATTCCACAGGAAGTTGAAAGTGGAATCGTAGCACTTTAACAGCATAGGGCAGATATGGCCATGATGTAGACAACCACCCTTTCTCAACGAGGATGAGTGAATGTCCAAGCATTTCCATGTCCTATTTCCAATGTGGTGGACAAAGAGTCCATGGGCTGCATCTACTCCATTTCTCATCCACCTTGGATGCAGATGAGCAGCACCTTCTCATTCAGACCAATCTGGCAGTGCCCTCAAGGTCACTCCTTTTTTACTGAAAATACAGTTTGGGTCTCACACAAGATGAAAGAGGTGAACACACCTAAGTTTTAGTTGCATCAATCCACCTGGAGCTTTCAAAGGCATATGTCAGAGGAATATTAGGCTACACCTTACCTTTTCTCGACTCTGGGGTGCGGGGATTGTGTGAGCAGCCTCCAGCGAGAGGCTCTCATGTCCCCGCTGCTTCAGCTCCACACGAGCTGCCTGCCTCCGAGCAGGCAGCGCGAGAGCCCTGCCTCTTCCTTCCACAGCACAGCCTGGAGTTTCCCAGGCTGCACTGGGGTAGGAAGCGCGACCACCGTGGCTCCGGAGGCTCTGCATGCACAGCAAGTGCGTGTGGGGCCCTGGAGCAATGCTCGATCATGCACCATTTTTGGCTTCTAGCAGAAAAATGAAAAAGTGCACAAGTGGCACCTGCCAGGCCCTGGAGCTTTGCATGATTGTGAGTGCGTTGTGCAGATTGCTCCTCACAATCGTGCAATGCTCCAGGTGTCCTTTTGCATGGCAAATGCCATGCAAAAAGAGCCTAAGTGCAGCTGGAGGGAACCAGCAGGCAGAGAGATAGCTTTTAAAAGGCTGAATGTGGTCTGAGGACCTCCTGAGTCCCATGTTACTGCTCTGGCTAGCCCGAGCTTTGGAGATATAAAAGATATCCTTGGATATCACTAATTCAGCTTCACATATCCCTTCCACGTGCTTGCGAGGCCCCCGGACAAGCATGCATACAGGCTCGGCCGATAATTGCCGTAATATTCCTAGACAATACAGGCAGGCCAGAAAACAGCCGACTCGCCGCTTTAGGAGACCTCAAGGCAAGTACCTCCATTAGGTATGCAAGCAACTCTCAAAAGATCCTCTGCCTCGCGCTGGCAGCTTGATGATCGAGCTATACTACGCTCAAGAACTCTGCATTTGCATACTGGCTACTCTATTGATAAATTCAGCTCTAATTCGATCATTCAAATTCTGATCTTCTGGAGGCTTTGTCTCCAACTCCAAATCTATTGTTTTCCCCTAAGTCCGACCCAGCCTGCGGTCACAATTTTCCTCATAAAAACCCCTGACTTTGAGGGCTTCCTCGGATCGCTCCCGAGTTCCAGACCACCTTGCTGCCACTTCGCTTGGCAAGCTTCCCCTCAGCTCCACGTGCTGAGATACATCGAACCCCAGCTTCACTCTCCAGTTTCTTCCAGATTTCAGGACAGGTTTCGTATCACCCGAACCAACTATCCCTCTGAAAATCCCGCTATCTTACTCACACCTTTATTTTCCTTAGTTATCTGTGTGCTTGTGTTGCTTACATTGTGTGCCTGTATTTAATAAAGATCATTCATTATTTTCAAACCGGTCTGCTTCTTGACTCGGCCTGACCCCGTAGACACTGGGTTGCAAGATCCTGCTAAGTTACCCTGCCTCTCGTTTTGCCAACTTGTGCTCTGAACTAATTTCCCCAACTTGTATAATTTTGATAGCAATTTGGTGTCCCTCCCGGGACCCCCGGAAAACAGGGTAACACCCACCCCTGCATTATAAGGACAATACATTCTACTGAATTTGTATTAACATTGGCCATTTCCACCCTACACTGTTCTAGTGCTATTATTTCACTTTCATCCTCCTATGGAATCCAAGGGTTTGCAATTTGGAGGGGCGGGGCTTTAGAATTCTCAGCCATAAAACTCTTTGGCCTCAGTAAACTACAAACCCGAGAATTCCACAGGATGTTAAAAGTAGAATAATAGCGCTATAACAGGGTAGGGCAGAAAAGGATATTCGCATACACAGTATGGCCACAGTCCCATATCAGGGTTGTGTGTCATAAACCCCTGCAGGGAGACTTATGCATTAATTGTGCTATGCAACCATTACGTTGAATGGCAACCTTCTGCAACTGAACCAAGGCACATGCACACACATGCATAATGTGTAGAGTTACAACCAGGTTCAAGGCACATCTATGGGCCATGGCACCATATGCACAACTCTGCTTCTGCAACCTTGAACACAGTCATTCTTCATTGGACAAAAATGCCTATCTGGGGAACGTATGTATGTGCAATCCATCAGCCACCTTCTAGCTACCATCTCTCATTGTCTGATAGCTGACAGTGTCTTCCTTTCTTCCCAGAGCCTTTCTGGAGGGCAATCCAATGTTAAATCCAGCTGGATGTTTCAAAGTGGTAGCAGTTTCATAGCAATCTCTGCAAAGCCAGGTGCCCCGTATGACTGGTACCCAATGTTGTTATGGGTAGTGGAGTTAGATTGCTCATTTGCCTCTAATCTAACATAGACATGAATTGGGATAAAGTGAAGGAAAAGGACTATGTCAAGTAATGTTTTCTAGTTTGATGATTCAGGTTCTTCTTAAATTTGAGACAAAGAAAGGCAAGACATTTCAAACAACAATGCCCATTACTGTATATTTTCAAAAGGTTGATATAACAACTGGTTGCCTGAAAATAATTGGCTGCACAGAAAATGCCTGGGTTTGCATACTTACTGGGCAGAGAACTCTTTCTTTATTGAGATCCATGTGACTTCAGTTTAAGCCAATCAGGGACCAGGGTTCGATTCTCCGCTTGGCCATGGAAACCCACTGGGTGACTTGGGGCACTTCACACACTCTCAGCCCCAGAAAACCCTGTGATAGCTTCACCGTAGGGTCACCATAAGACAGAAATGATTTGAAGGCACACAGCAAGAAGATATTATGATATATGGCCCCTGCAGGAAAATTACTGTATTCACAGAAATGGAAGAATACAATGAATGAAAACGGATTGATAAAATTGTTGAATTTAGTTGAAACGGACAAAGTGACAATAATGATAAGAGAAAAATCAGTGGTGACCTTTGCAAAAGACTTGGAATCATTAATGTGTTTTTTGCAAGAAAACAAATACTGTAAGAGTACAGTAGGATTAGAAACTTTTTTATGCATAATTTTTAATAGCCTTCATTAGGAAAGCTATTTGTATTGTTTTTACCGTTTTTACTTAACTTTTATTAGGATTTCAGATTTTTTCCTATTGTGGTTTTCTTTTTTCTGATTCTGTTTGTTGTTTATGCCTATTTGTTTTTTTTTCTTTTGTTCTGTTTGTATGTACAATATTTTGTATTTTAATAAAGTGTAGTTAAAAAGAAAAGAAAAGAAAGAAAAAGTCTCCAGCCATGCAGAATATGCAACACACAGCCATGTGCAATCCTTGCGTATATCCCTGCACAATAGCAGCACATGCATACCTCCATTTCCACAAACAAGAGAGGAATACAGACATTCTGCATCAGACAAAAATGTCCATTGCTTCCATAGGGGAGGTTAGGTTTGCATATAAAATGAACAGTATACTAGCTAAGGACTAGGAATTTAAATCTTCAGAAATTTCTTTTTTCAAGAACAAAGCAAATAATTGTATTATTTTTCTCCTCAGTGAAAGATAGAAGATTGCAGTTTCCAGTGGCTATTTGTAGTTCAGGATGCATTCTGTGAAAAAAATTTCATTTTTCTATGCGGAAACGTTGGCCATTTCCACGCGGGGTTTTTAAAACGGTGCAGAGCGTCCTCCAGGGAAGACGTCTGCACTTGGGAGCGGACTGGGTCGGACCTACTTAACGTAGATCCACACCCCAGCCCGCTCTGGAATGACCCCAAGTGGTCATCCAGAGTGCTTTTGAAAAACCTGTTTCTTGAGGTTTTTCAAAAGCACGGAGCACGCCAGTGTGAGCCTGCTCCCTTATGCAGATTCGCAGGCTCGCATTGGTGCGAGCCTGCGATCTGCCGGGGGCGGGCTTTAGGCTGGCGAGCTTCAGTGGTTGGTCAAGAGCCTCGACCAACCGGAAGCCGCCATTTTCATCCCCGGAGCAGTGCGGAGCGGCAGCCACACACTGCTCCGGAGCAGCATGGACCGGACCGGGGAGCCCAAAAGTCCGGTGAGTAGTGTCACGGGGCGATTCCCTCGCCTCATGAGGAAATAGCCGTTATTTTATGCTCACAGAACACTGTTTTCTGTGTAGGAAATTTGCTTCCTGTGCAGGTGCATTTTTCATAGAATCATAGGATCATGAAGTTGGAAGAGACCCCAGGGACCATCCAGTCCAACCCCATACTGCCAGGCAGGAACCCATGTTCAAAGCACCACCAAGAAATGGCTGTCCAGCCTCTGTTCATGCCAAGTGAGTCCCACACTGGGAAAATTTTCACTGATCCTCATCACATTTTTGTCCTTTTTAAAAATATTTTCAAATATTCTTTACATCCCTACTTTACACTGGCTATATCACTGTTCTATTCCTCTGTATGGTCCCAGGAAAGTATTTTCTGATGAGGCACCATTCTGTTCTCACACACACACAACGTGTCGACGTGAGACGGGGAGGCAGACTCGATGTGCAGAATGGCTTCCAGCTGCTCCACGGCTTCATTAAGTACACATTGCCTGGTTCCTGTGGCAAAAGCCGCTTCCTTCCACTGCAGTTATAAATATGGGCACTTTGACTTAAGGGGGGGGGTGTCTCTCAGAGCAGGGAAATTCTGGAGAACGTGTTTCTGTTTATTTTCAACCAGTTCAGTTCAGGAACTGAATATGTGCACAACAGAGAGAAAGGGGGACAAAAGCCGCAGCTTCATATTTTTAGAAGAGGTTATTGGTGAGAAAATAGGAGAGGCTTTTATATGGCGTTTATGGAAATCAAATCCAGGATGGGGAAATATGGTTGACGATATTCATTAAAATGCTCTCACTGACTGGGTAAGAGAGCCAGTGTTGGGCTTGAACTTTGGGCAACCAGTTTCGAAATCCCCACTCAGCCGTGGGATCCTCCTGGATGACTTTGTGTAAGTCACACTTTCTCAGCCAAAGAGGAAAGACAATGGCAAACTCTCTCTGACCATTTCCGCACTAGACTATTAATAGTGCTATGATTCCACTTTCAACATCCTATGGAATCCTGGGGTTTGCATAGGATGTTGCAAGTAGAATAACAGCGCTATTAACAGTCTAGTGCGGAAATGGTCTCTAAATGAAACTTACCTGGGATAGGGCCGCCTTAGGGTCACAGTAAGTTGGAAATTTTTTGAAAGCAAACAACAACTGACTGACTGGCTGAATGGGAGAAGAAAGGAGCTGAGGGGAGAACTTTGTGCCCAGCCTCTGAAGAATATGCATTTGATCATGAACAACGGAAAAGGGGGCAGGCATGCCTTTGCAGATGTACTTGCTTAGGCTTCTATGCATTTGATCAATCACGAAGGGCTTCAAGACGCATGAAAATGCACACACTTACAGCTGTGGGGCAAAGAGTCCTTTGCAGCTGTTCATGTGGACATCAAAGGCTATGGAAACAAGATCCATAATGTCAGTGATGCACCACCTGCATGCATAAAGATACTGTGGTCAGTGATTGATTAGAACTGGTGCGTTTTTGGAATTACCACCTCCAACCCTTTGGGGTTGTGACAAAGTAGGTTGTGACTTCATAAGATGGAAAAGTGGCAGCTAGAGAAATGGCCTACCCATCGGTGCCTGCCTCCTTCAGGTGAAGGAATGCTTTCCCCAGGAAATTCACCTTGTGCCAATGCTATTTTCTCTTTCTAAAAAGTCAGTTTTCGTTTTATTCATTGCTCCCCTACGTGTTTTACGTCTTTGTTGTGTTAGCCCCTCTTACAAATTGTGGTTTTTATCTCTTGTTCTCTTTCTTGCCCATCTTAGTTCCATATTTTTCACATGGATTGGCTTTGCATTTGCGCTCTCTCTCTCTCTCTCTCTCTCTCTCTCTCTCTATATATATATATATATATATATAATGTTAACTAATGTCTGAGAGTTTGTGTCATGGAGATGGACTGCAATGTTACAAGCATGGAGTTATGCTGCAATTGCACAACAGTGCCTTGAGAGTGCATTGCAGCATTGTGCAACCTAGTGCACAATCAGATGTGCACACATATCTACATGTGCAATGAACACCTGTGTGAAATGCAAATCCATGCATACTGCACATGTGTGGTGGCAACGTATGTGCAACTCCATGGACTTACATTGAATAAGGTCCCTTTCAGAAACTTAAACCAGATAGGGCCTTTCCACATTGGACAAAAAAGCCTAACCACTTGGTAGAGGGAAGTACATGTACACAGAATACCAACAAAATTATGGCCTTTAGATTTGTGTCTGTATTTAGTTTCATCTGCATGGAGAAAGATTGGTATCAATCTACTAAGGTCTCCTCCAGGTGGTCAATAGTCCCAGCAAATGCTGAGCTGCTGTGTTCCTGAGCTGCACACCTTGTCACCGTTGTTCATGGTTTCCTTCTCTCCCTGGAAATGCCATGTGAGCAGGAAGGTCAAAAGAGTACATCCATAGGAAAGGTCACATCCCCATTCAAGATGTCATCAGCGACAATGGAGACTTACGCCAGACTTTACTTCTACCTGCATTAGAAAGCCCCAGAAGCTGGAGGGGGAAACTACCTCCTGCTTGGCTTTAAAAAGTCATGGCTCATCCCGGAAATTCACAAGTAGACTAGACAGGAAAGAAATTGTTTGATTGAGGGGAGAGATCCCAATCTGTACAGGAACAACTCCTACAAAATCTGCAGGCTTTTGCCCAGTCTAGATGAGCCCTAAGCAATTTTTTGTTAGCTTTGAAGGCTGGCAACCTATATTGCAATTAAAGATTTGTAACCTAGTTAAAGATCTATAACTGCTCCATTATACTTTACATTCATGATTGTGGTGTTATTGCCATGATGGCAAATGCTGCCCAAATCCCACCTTAAATTCCAGGCACCCACTTAGAGCAATGGAGTTTTTCAGTGCTGGTGGTGGTCTAGGTGCAGCAAGATGACCTTTCCATGCTCTTTCCACCAGCAGTCTGTGGTGCTACAAGGAATAGCAGCGGGGTCCTGCTTCTGTCACAGCCTCGCTTGCTGGTGGGAGTGGGCAGGAAATGTCATCCTATTGCACCCTGATTGCCAGCAGAACAAAACCCCATCACTCAGAGCAGCTGCTGGTTGCTAAGGTTGCTTCGGAGGGTCAGTCGAGGAGGCGATGTTTAAGGACACCTCCATAGTTAAGTCAGCAATGTAGGATCTCAGCCACTATTTTACTATTTTTTCATTCCATGATACCTTGATAACTTATTCTATAGGCCATTCATAAATGGCTGTTAATAAATGCAAATAATAAATATATAACCATGAAAGAACCATATGGTCTATAGCAGAGGATGGCAGGTTTCGGGGAAGATTTGGGGTTCTAGGAGGTTGGAAAGCTAACCGGTCGGATTTATGGGTGGTTGCGTGGCATTTGGGGCCATGTAGAGGCAAAATACTACTCAAACATCCACCCAAATAGAAGCGTTATAGAGGGGTGAGGGGATTAGGGGACCAGCTGGAGGCCCTGTGTGCAGTCTATGAACTGAATTTTCCCCACCCGCCTCTGCCTACATCACTGGATTTGGGGCAAAAACAATGCAAGGTGCATTTCATCCCTATCGCTGATGGTGCTGTTGCAAATTTCAGTTTTCCGCCCAGACAGATTTAATGCTGCCTCCTTTCTGTCACAGAAACCTCAAACTTGTTGCCTCCACCCAAAGGAAAAACAAAATGCATACTAGGGATTTCTGTTTTGTTTTGTTTTTTCTGGTTGTCAGCACTTGTCTTTCTGTATGTGTGTATGTCTGTGTTTTAAAAGACATTTTCCACCTGAAACTAAAGCACGATCTTTCGATGGAGCACTTTGGTGTTGCAATATGCCGGCAGTGTTTCGACACAGTAACTCAATATCTATTTACTAAATTGTTTGGCACATTCAAGATCTATCCCCAGGGGGATTTGTGGAAGAGAACTAGCAGTACATTTTTCACTCCTTCCCTGCGCATTAGCAGACGTGGGGTCACGACAGTCTCACAAAGATGGGTGCAGCCTCGGGCTCATTAGCTCTCAGCAAGCTAGCCAGATGAGGCCATGTGGTGTTTTCCTTTCATCATTCAAGCTTGAAAGAGAACTGTCAGCAGCCACTTGCTCTTAAAACAATGAGAATTTAGGTGACAGCCATCTCATTAGCTGAAGGGCAGCATTTGGCTGAGATGAAGATTTCGAGGTAAGGGTTTTCCCCTCCCCCTGCTCAACCCGTGTGGCACCGGACACAACTAAATAGCAGAGTCCTGCCGAACACACGGAGAAGGGGGCTTTAAAATGCACTTGGACAAAGAACAAACTTGGGCTAATGAGATGGACTCGCGTTTCTTGACGGACAGGAGGAAAAAGATGCATGCTTAAAGAAGGCATGTAATGGCATTCAGAATGTGCTGAATATTATCCAGTTTTGATTTTGAGTAGATGCTTGAAATTTTGGGAATAGACTTTTCCTACCCACTACCTACCCCACACAAATGCAGACTGTGTGAATATTCACCCACGTTTCATCCTCTACAGTACTAGTTTCCTCTGGTAGCTTTTGCTCCTGTGCAGCTTTCATGCAGAGCTTGGAAAACTTACTTTATTGGTCTACAAGTCCCAGAAAGCCAGCCTGACTACACTAGCTGAGAAATCTCTGGGCCAGAATCTCATTGGTGTCTTGTACATGTGTTAATTTGTCCAACAGGAATGGTTGCAACATCCCCAACCAGTTAAAGGCCTCAGAAGCAGAGCTGTCTATACTGTCTTGTTGTGAATGGGAAGGCGCAATCTTGGGCAATAAGTATCCATCTGCCTCTGCTGAAATTGGTGGTAGAGCACATTTGGTTGCTCATTTGGTTGAGCATCCAGCAGGACCCTTGTTTACACATTTGTACACACAATGAGGCCATTCAACACAAGGATGATATAACACAGTTAAAGCAACACTGCTCATGTAAAGGTTTATGCTATACAACACTGCTTAGGATTTCAGCCCATAAATATAGTTCAAAGTTCTCCTTGCTTCCTTCTTTCTGATTTCTTTCTTTCTTTCCCATTCAATCACGATGTCCCAGCTACTTGCCAGCATCAAGTGGCTCAGGCCATTTCTGCACTAGAGTGTTATAGCACTATGATTCCACTTTCAACAACCTATGGAATCCTGGGGTTTGCAGTTTCGGGAGGGGCCAGCCAACCCCTTCCGAAACTGCAAAACCCAGGATTCCATAGGATGTTGAAAGTGGAATCATAGCGCTACAACACTCTAGTGCAGAAATGGCCTCAGTGATGGCAAGTGAGAGCTGAGGGTGGAGCTTCAAACGCCTTCTGGAGCACGTATTTTAGTTGTGCGCCTTCAGGTAATTTCAGGTTTATGGCAACCCTAAGGTGAACTATCGTGGAGTTTTCTGGGGGTTGAGAATCTGTGATGTGCCGAAGGTTACCCAGTGGGTTTCCATGGCTGAATGGGGACTTGAAGCCCGGTCTCCAGCATCGTAGTCCAGTGCTCAAACCACTACACATGCTGGCTTTCTCCTCTACAGTAAAGGAGTAAAGTAAATCCTTTCTAAGAAGCATCTATCCATTCTCAAATTCCCTTCCTTTTGTGAGCATTTTCTGCAGCACATCTTTGGTGCAAACTCATTGCCAGGCAGTATCTTTTGGGATGAAAATGCTTATGCCCAGTAGAGACTTATAGGTATAATGTCAGTGGAGAATCTGCACTGCAAATTTTAAAGTTACTATCTAAAATCCAGAAGCCTATTCCAAAATAGGTTCGCTGCCACAGATTGCTTTTTTAATTTTGGGTAAAATTCCAGAATGTATTCGCCAAACCACTGCTGACATGAGAGCTGTCTCTGGTGTGAAGTAAAATCTACTTAATTTGTTTTCATTATTAAAACTTCATATTGTAACTCATCTATGGGAATCATAGGTAGAATCATGTTGGTGATTTATATCTGTGTAAGTTCCCTTCGGAAGTAGTTTGACATTTTAGGCCATTTCCGCACTAGACTGTTATAGTGCTATCATTCCACTTTCAACATCCTATGGAATCCTGGGGTATGCAGTTTAGGGAAGGGCCTTTGAGGATGGCCTTTGAGGCTCCTCTCTAAACTGCAAACTCCAGGATTCTATAGATGTTGAAAGTGGAATAAGAGCACTATAACAGTCTAGTGTGGAAATGGCCTTAGTCTGTTTTTGCCTAGTAGAAAGATATTATTGTCCTACACAGAACATCCAAACTCAGCTGAAGGTTGTAGAAGACCTATACCGGGAGGACAGGCCATCTCTTAGGCATTGCAGACCTTTGGATGTTGCTCTTCAAACCCTCTGGCTCCCAGAATTTCTGAATTGCTGCAAGATCAGCGGAAAGACACAATCCCATGAGATTTCCAAAGAAAAGTGTATATCCTCCTATCTTTTGAGCAACCGTGCTCGTGATAGCAGTTCCTGACTTGTGAAAGAGCATCTCCTTCTGCTTCTGTCTCTATTTATTTAAAATTATTTTAAAGGACAATCCCCAGAACTTCTGTGAATCCCATTCTGTGTGGCTATTTTTCCTGTGAGAGCAACTTTTCCTTTATTGAGATTCCAGAAGGAGTCATAATTCATTCCAAATGTTTTCAAAGGAGCAAAAACTCACATTCTTTCCAAAGTCTGTAGAAAATGGAGGCTTTCTAAATGAGGATGGAAAATTGTGTTGGGTGGGGCAGGGGATGGCAGAAAGGAAATTGTGTGTGTGTGCGTGCGTGCGTGCATGCGTGTGTGTTGCTGGGTTCTGCTTTACTTGGATAGATGAAATTTGACTCTGTTTTTAACCTATCTGGTTTTATTATAACAAACAGTTAACACTCTGCTCCTAGCTAGCTTGGTTTCAACACACGCTATAAAAAAACATTAGCTGACTGTGATCCTTCAGCATTCAGGAATAACTATGACTTCCATTTGTTTGCTTGCTTCCCCCTCTTAACCTGATCACTTCATTTCAGCATCACAATTTTGAATCTTTCCAGATTCTGCCACATTACCTGCAAGATGCTCCAACCATTGAGACTCTCTTTTTCACTACTGGTGAGGAGAGGGGAGTTGTTTTACTTTGAAGGGAGAGAAAGTCTTTCAGCACAAACTGGAAGAAGAAAAAAAAAAGTTGGAAGCATCAAATGGAATCCACAGAAAGGGAAAAAAGAATCCATTAAACTTCAGAGATTTCTGATTGAGGGACTCCAAAACCATTTCACTCTCCTGCTAAATGATTTCAGAGTTCCGTCTCTGAAGTTTGATTCTAAGTAGCCCCTTTGAAGAAGGGTTTAAGAGCTCACATTAGCTGAAATGCACTCAGCTTTTCTACTAACAAACAGAGCCTGTCTCGTGCGTCTTGAGATGATTTCTTATTTCTGCTAGGACAAATCAGGCCAGGATTTGCATCCCTAATAATAACACCTCACTGTGTCTGTCTTCCTAGTGCCAAATGCGGTTGAGCAAATTCTGTGCCTCCTGCCAGGATGCTAGTTAGCAGCAATGGCAGCAGAAATGTCTCATCTGCAAACTGGCCACATGTACCCTGCAGAAACCACGAAAATGATCTCCTAATAGAGGGAGGTGCTTGGTTCCCTGTCTCTACACTAAGTCCCCTGTCTTGCTTCCTTCTCTGAGCCTCGTTCACACTGATCGGGGAGCAAGAAGGGAGGGACATACTCTTGACAACAGGGCACAGAAAGATGTATGCCAGCCTTTCCCTTGCTGCTATGCCCAGCCTTGCTTTTTCCTAACTGGCAGCTGATGGAGAGGGAAGATAAAGGTAATTATTGTGCATGGAGATGTAGAGGAAAATGCTGGTTGTATTGGTGGCAGCTGGATTTCCTGGCAGCATTTGGCTGTCTACTGTGAGAAGCAGGATTCTCGTCCTTTCACAGCAGCTTTCCTTGACATGGCTCCTTCAAGATGTTTAGGACTGTAGCTCCCCATCAGCCCCACCCAGCATGCTGGTTTGGTTCAATAAAGGGAGTCACAGCCCTGAGTTCGCAGTTCCTAAGCAGGGTTTTTGATGACTGGGACCCATGGAAGTCTTTCTTCATAGGATTCCCCTAAATCAAAGCCAATTAGGTAGCAAACAGCAACAACAAAGGTGTGTGCCCTTCCTTCCTGCATTTACCCGATGTCTTTGGTGTGATTCAGCATGGTTCCTCTTCTGCTGTTACAAATGGAACCCTGTCCAATCAGAGACTCTATGCTTGAATCTATTTCTAGATGCTGACCACCAATTTCCTGGCTTAAATGAAAATCTCTGCCATTCTATACTCATCTATAACCCTAACACCACCTAATTTACACCTCATTCTTTTACCTTAGGGAGCCCCTGGGCACTATAGCTCTGTGGAAAGAGGGCACTTATCATTTTCACCAAAATGCAGTCCCAAGAATTTTTTGGTAGAAAAGCAGCCAACCAGTACAAAACTGGTGGCTGAGATCCTCCATCAAGGAGACAGAGCGTAATTTTATGCTGGCAGAGTTAGGTGGCAGTTGTGGAATATGACCTCATTAGTGAATTACCATGCTGCACATCAAATGTGCTCTTACTGCCCTGGCTAGTCCGAGCTTTGGGGATATTAAAGATATCCCTTGATATCATAATTCGGCTTCACTTCTCTATTCTTCTCCACGTGCTTGCGAGGCCACCGGACAAGCACGTAAACAAGCTTGGCAGTTAATAACCGTAATATTCGAACTACAATACAGGCAGGCCAGAAATAGCTGACTCACTGCTTTAGGAGGCCTCCAGGCAAGTACTCTAATTAAGTATGCACGCCACTTACAAAGGAGCCTCTGCCCTGCGATGGCAGCTTGATGGGTTTACTATACAATACCCAAGTACTCTGCGTTTGCATACTGGCTACTCTATTGAGATTCTGACCTTTCGCAGGCTTTGTCTCCAACTCCAAATCTATTGTTTTCCCCCAAGAACGCCATAGCCTGCAGTCACAATTCTCCTTATAAAAACCCTCAATTCCGAGACCTTCCTTGGAACGCTCCCGAGTTTCATCCCGCCTTGCCGCCACTTTGCTTGGCGAATCTCCTCTCAGGTCCACATGCTGAGTTACATCACACCCCAGCCTCGCTCTCCATTTTTCTGGGCTTCAGGACAGGTGAAGTATCACCCAAACCAGCAATCCCTCTAAAAATCCCTCTATACCACTCCAACCTTTATTTTCTTTAGTTATCTTGTATGAGCGTGTTGCATACACTGTTTTGCTTGTATTTAATAAACATCATTTATTATTTCAACTTCTGTGTTCTCCTTGACTCGACCCGACCCTGTAGACATAGGGTTCAAGATCTCGCTACGTTACCCTGCCTCTCGTAACGCTAAGCAGTGCTCTGAGCTAATTTTCCCCACCTTTAGATGAGCACATTTTGGTGTCCCTCCCAGGACCCCCATTTCACAGGGTAACACTTACATATGCATAAGACGCCACAAGGATTGTACCTGATATCCTTTTGGAGGATAGATGCAGTCGGAATGACTTCAGATCAACTCGCCTCTGCTATGTTCTCCCAAACTTATTGCAACACACACAGTGAAGGCTCCATTGGAGTTTATTGTTGCAGCATCCCATGTGGGTACATGCCAGGCTAGTGCTGGATTTGGATCAAGAATGTTAAATAAGTAATCCCCAGGGAAAGAGAGTAATAATGGCATTCCTACACAAGACCAAACCTGATGGAGAATCCAGGCTGTCGCTCCAGTGGCATCCGGTTATGGAATGCTGACTTTTGTCTGCAAACTCTTAGCTCATCTACTCCTCCAAGATGTCAGAAAGAGGGAACAGGTTCTGCAGAGCCGAGCAGAGGCTTTGCCTACAGAATCCCCTGGGTTCAATCTCAACTGCGCTCTTTCAGCATGATCTTTCTAAAAATGTTTCCAAAACATTTTTTTAAAAATGGATCTTGGGAAAGACTTGTGATAATAGAGGCTAATGCTCCTCAGCTGTGATGAAGAGAATTTCATGCAGTTCACATTTTAAAGCGAACAGACCCAATACACACTTCCTGGACTAATGCGCAGATTGCCGTGCAGTTATCCATTAGCATGTGTACCTCTCAGAACTTTGTGGTATAGTTTTTGGTTTAAAAAATGTACACACACACACCATGGCCCTTTTCACATGGCATTTGCCATGCAAAAGCGCCCCTCAACCATCACACAAATGTGAGGAGCAGTCCACACGATGCACTCACGATCGCGCGACGCTCCAGGGGTTGGCAGGCGCCGACTGCGCACTTTTTCATTTTCGGCTGTGAGTCAAAAATGTTGCACTGTCGCACATCGCTCCAGGGCCCCATGCACACTTGCCATGCGTGCGGAGCTCCGGAGCCACAGCGCTCGTGCTTCCTGCCCCAGCACAGCCTGGGCACTGCGGAAGGAAAAGGAGGGGCTCTCGCAAGAGCAGGTGGCAGCTACAGAGCTGAAGAAGCTGGGACGCAAGAGCCTCTTGCTGGAGGCTGCTCGCACGATCCCCGCACCCCAGCTCCGAGAAAAGGTGCGTTGCGGAAAGGGCCCATATTTTATGTAGGGAAAGGTGCACCAAAATGGAAAAAATACACCACAGATGTGTATTTAATGGGAAAATGCATATAATTTAAATATGAATTGTTGTTGTTGCTGTTGTTGCTGCTGCTGTTGTTATTTGTATCCAGCTTTTTTCCCCCAAAATTGGGCCTGAAAGCAGTTTACATTTTAAAACAATATAACTTAAAAATATATAAATAATACATATTAAATACTTAAACTGTTAAAGAATTAAAACAGCTCAAAAGAGATGAAAGAGTAAAAATTAAAATTTAAAACAGTACAGCAACCCCCTAACCCATTCTTCAAAACTCTTCTGCGTTAAAATGCCTGCCTGAATAAAAATGTTTTAGCCTGCTGCTGGAAGGACAACAAGAAGGGGGACATTCTGGTCTCTCTAGGAAGGGAGTTTTGGAGTCTAGGGGCAGCCACCGAGAAGGCTCTTTGTAGCATCTCCACCAAGCATACTTAGAATGGTGGTGGGACTGAGAGAGGGGCCTCTCCTGATGATCTCACAGCCCAGGCTGGCTCATACAGGGAGATAACAGTCAGCCAGATAGCCTGGGCCTGAGCCATAGAGATTTTATAGGTGATAATTATGTCAAGATGTAAGCTGGCAGCTAGTGGAGCTATTTCAACAGAGGCATAGTATGGTCTCTATCACCTACTCCAGTTAACAGTCTGGTTATAGCTCTTTGAACGAGATGAAATTTCCAAATACTCTTCAAAGGCAGCTGCAAGTAGAGCACTGTGCAGTAGTCCAATCAGAATGCAACTAAGGCATGGACCACCCTCGCCAGATCCGGGAGCCCCGAGGAACAAGTGCAGTTAGCACACAAACTTCAACTTCAAAAGCACTCCTGGCCACAGTAGAAACTTGGGTCTTAAAATTCAAAGCTGAGTCCAGGACTACACCCAAGCTGTGAACTTGTGTCTTCGGGGGGAGTCTAGCCCCATCTACCATGGTCTGAATCCTTATTCCTTGATCTGCCTTCTGACTGACCAGGAACACCTCTGTCTTATGCTCCTGGTCAGTGAATATTAGTTCTTTTAAAAAAATGACAGAAACTGGGGCAGAACAAACCATATGTGAAAGAGATATGGACCAGAAATAGGCCATATCCACCCATGCCTAGCTTCAACAGCTAAAATGCTGACTCAGAGGAAGAGTGTTCCATATATTTAATGTAATACAGAAAGGAGGTCTAGGAAGAGATTGCACCATCTGGGTAAAAGAGGCAGTCTGCTGTTTTTAAATCTCATTTTCTTGCAGTCAGGACTGAGTGAAATCTCTTTCATTCAAGACCTTCCCCTCAAATTTTCCCAGGGAGCAAAATGAAACAATGGGCTCCAGAATGGGCTAATGACCTTAGCATTAGGTAACAAAGCATTGATGGAATCATGATAGCCTCTCAATGACTGGGCAGGTGAGGAAACAAAGGAGGATTTTGGTGGAAAGAGGGAACAGTCTGATGACCATCAGTTGCTCTATCAAGACAGTTTTGTGTGCCATTGTGTTTAAAGGTTGAGCCACTGAGGGCAATTTTGCAAGCACATCAGCACTAGAGCTTCCCAACTGATATAACCTGGCTATACCCGGAGGTCCCATCTAGCCTGCTTTTGCATGTGTTCAGCCAGTCCTCTTTGCCAGCATGGTTTTTCAGCCATAACAGTATATTCTTTTATGTTATATACTCTTTTATACATGTTCACTGCCGATCATGGAGTGGGAGTGTACAACATGGAGCTCCTGTCTGACATTCTACCATGTTTTACATCCTCTTTCTCTGTCATCATAGACAGACAGTAACAAAGTGGGAGGGAGGTGCGCGTGATTAATTACACCAAGGAACAGATGTATCAGTTAATATATTTTTCTTTATTTACTGAAAACCACAAAAGAGTTGGAAGGAGCTCAAGAGACATCCAGTCCAACCCCCTGCCATGCGGGAAGACACCAATGAAGCACTCATGAACCACCTGAACCCTCTTTAGGAGTGTGTAGGTGCCTTCAAGTCACCTATGACCCCATGAATTTCAGACCTCCAAAGAAAGAACGTCTACCACCTTTGAGACAATCTTTTCCTCTCCTGAACAGCTCTTAACAGTAATGAAGTTCTTTCAGATGTTTAGGTGGCATCTCTTTTCTCGTAGTTTGAACTCACTGTTACCATTAACACTGGGCTTTCCCACCTAATCTTCTTGAACTTGTGACCTGGCCATGCTGAGGCAATGGTGAGGTAGCCCTGGCATACAGCCAGTGTCCTGCTTACTGTACCACTCTATTCTGCATAGGTTCAACCTCATCTGGAGTCCTGAGTCCACTTCTGGGCACCATAGTGCAGAAAAGATACTGAAGCTGCAATGTGTGCAGACGAGAGTAGCCAAAATGCTAGAATACCTGGGAACCATGAAGCCGTCTGAGGAGAGGCTTAGGGACCTGGGTATGTTTAGCCTGGAGAAGAAAGGGTTAAGAGGGGACGCATGATAGCCATGGTTAAATATTTGAAGGAATGTCATGTGGAGGGTGAGGCAAGCTTGTTTTCTGCTGCTTCAGAGACCAGGACACAGAGCAAAGGCTCCAAATGTCTGGAAAGAGATTCCACCTAAACATTAGGAAGAACTTTCTGACAGTAAGAAGTTCAACAGTGGAATATGCTGCCTGGGAGTGTGGTGGAGTCTCCCTCTTTGGAGGTTTTTAAACAGATGGCCATCTGTCAGGAGTGCTTTGACTGTGGCCCTTTCTGCACAGCATTTCCCATGCAAAAGGGTGCCTGGAGCATCACTCAGTTGTGAGGAGCGATCTGCACGACGCACTCACAATCGCACAATGCTCCAGGGGCTGGCAGGTGCCGATCACGCACTTTTTCATTTTCTGCTAGAAGCCAAAAATGGTGCGTGATCGCGCATTGCTCCTGGGCCCCACTCGCACTTACCTGGCGTGTGGAGCCTCCGGAGCCAGGCCGGATGCACTTCCTGTCCCATTAATTTTTCACATGTTCGTATGGGGTTTTTTTCCTCCAGTTTTGAGCACAAAGGGCCAGTTAGGCCGAGGTGAGATCTCGTTGTGCTTTACTGCCCCCTGCTGGCTGAAGTTTGGTGCTGCATTGGGGTTGCAGAGAGTTGGGTGTGACTGTGGACACCAAGTGGCTGGTCCGAATTCCAAAGTGGGCTCTGGAAAGCCTTAAGGAAGTTATCAGTTGAGGTGGTTGAGCCAACCAGCATTATTTTATGCGTGAATGGTCCTTGGTCATCACTAACCAGACATACCATCTTTCATTCTGCTCACTCTAAGCTTGTTGAAAATCCCAAGTGGCACGTTGGTTCCCTTTACTTTTTTTTTTTTTAAAAAAAAAACCCCTATATTTTCATATGAACTGCATTTTCTAACCACTGGTTCAAGGGTATCTTACACTATGGATTAAAAATTGACATCCATTGGGCTTAAACAACTTTGGCGTCCTTCAAAATTCTGCTCTGTAAGTTTTCATGTTGAGTATTCTGCTTTGGTCAGACACCACCTGGAATACTTTGTCAAGTTCTGGGCATGATGGTTCTGGAAGGATATTGCCAATCTGGAACGTGTCCAGAGGAGGACAACCAAAATGATAAAAGGCCTAGAAACCATGAAGCCCTGTGAGGAGAGGCTTAGGGAACTGGGGTAGGTTTATCTTGGAGATGAGAAGGTTAAGAAGCGACATGATAGCCACGTTTAAATATTTGAAAGGATATCATATGGAGAATGGAACAAGCCTGTTTTCTGCTGCTTCAGAGACTAGGACATGGAGCAATGGATTCAAACTACAGGAAAAGAGATTCCATCAAAACATCAGGAAGAACTTCCTGGCAGTAAGAGTAGTTTAACAGTGGAATATGCTGCCTTGGGGTGTGGTGGAGTATCCTTCTTTTAAGGTTTTTAAACAGAGTTTGGATGGTAATCTGCCAGGAATACTTTGATTGAGTATTCTCACGTGGCAGAAGGAGGTTAGACTCGATAGACCTTGTGGTCTTTTTCAACTCTATGGTTTTATGATTCTATTCTCAAGAAATTGTGCAGCTATCTGAATAGTTGCTCTTCTTATTTAGAATCCTATGGTAGTTGTCATGTAATGCTATTTCTTATTGGAAAGGATTTAACAGCTGATGTAGAATGCCATGCAACATCTCACAGTGTGTGATAGACGACACACAACAGTATTTAATGTCTAATAATAGCTGGTGATGCGTTGTATACATCAGTATATAGTATGTAGTATAAAGTATATTATATAGTATTGGTGGTTGAATGCAATAGTACTGCAAATATGAGAAGGTGTAATTGATTATACAATCATATTTAGCTTTAGAGTTTACATATGTGATTATTGACTTACAATTTGTTATATAGCATCATTTGAATAAGTAGCAATGGCACTGGCATTTTTAGAAGGTTCAAATTTAGCATGCAATACATTTAGTATTTTGCATTTTTGATATGTACTTCTTATACAGTAAAGTTTAACACTGTCCAATATTTTATTGACAATAAAATAAAATTGATCATTTGACAGTATTTAAACAATTGTATTTGAACTAATACAGAAGGGTATTTATATTTGATAATAAAAAAATGAACCTCTTTCATATTTCACTTTTGCAGCTGACTGTTTGCACGTTTGAAGGCTTTCGAGAACAACCAAGAAATACCAAGAGATAACAAAACAAAATTTTAAACTTTGTGATCCAGTATTATTACTCAAATTGCAAATGCTGCAACGTTTGAAACTGAAATGTCAGTTCAAGCTCTGAAATGGTCAGCTTTGAGTCCTTGTGCATTGTTGCTTTCCTTCTCTTTTAGGAGTTGCACAGGGGCCAGAATCGTGTTGAGAACTGGTGGAGTGGGGAAGACTCTGCTGGTACCCTTTCAGAGCACTGAGGAGAAGAGACAGCTGGCCAGACGAGGGGTGAGGCCCGGCCATACTCAGCTATAAGAAGAAGAGCAAAGAAGAACTGTTCCACCACCAAAGAACCACAGGGATTTCCTTGCAGGACCACTCTGGTTAAAAGTATGTATGTACAGCCGGAGGATGTGGACAAGAGAGGTGAGAGCCACCACATGTGTACTGGACCTTTGCCCCTCTTGGCTTTTGAAAGCAGCCGGGGGGGACTGGCTGACGGTGTAAGGGGAGTGGTGAATGCCTCACTGCAGCAAGGAAAGTTCCCAGCATGTCTAAAAGAGGCTGTGGTGAGGCCACTATTGAAAAAGCCCTCCCTGGATCCCACCATCCTCAATAATTATCAACCACTCTCCAATATCCCTTTCTGAGGCAAGGTTCTGGAGCATGTGGAGGCCTCCCAGCTCCAAGGGTTTCTGGGTGAGATGGATTATCTAGATCCATTTCAATCTGGTTTCAGGCCTGGTTATGGGACGGAGACAGCTTTGGTTGCCTAGCTGGATCACCTACGCTGGGAACTGCATGGGGGGAGCATGTCCCTGTTGGTTCTGCTGGACCTCTCGGCAGCTTTCAATACCATCAACCATGGTATCCTTCTGGGCTGACTCTCTGGGACAGGACTTGGGGGCACTGCCACGTAGGGCTTCCGGTCAATCCTGAAGGGACGAACTCAGAAGGTGGCGCTGGGAGACTCCTGTTCGAATCCCTGGCCTATGACCTGTGGGGTCCCTCAGGGTTCTGTTTTGTCCCCCATGCTGTTTAACATCCACATGAAATTGCTGGGAGAGGTCATCCAGAGTTTTGGGGTTCAGTGTCACCAATATGCTGATGACACCCAACTCTGCCTCTCCTTTCCATCTGATTCCAAGGAAGCTGTCTCAGTCCTGAACCAATGTCTGTTGTCAGTAATGGACTGGATGAGGGCCAACAAATTGAAGCTTTATCTAGACAAGACAGAGGTGCTCCTGGTCCACTGAAAGGCAGATCAGAGAATACGGACTTTGCCTGTGATGGATGGGGTTACCCTTCCCCTGAAATCTCAGGCTTGCAGCCTTGGCGTTTCTCCTGGACTCAGCCCAGGTCTCAGCAGTGGCCAGGAGTGCATTTGCACAGTTAAAACTTGTGCAACCAGCTGCATCCATTCCTTGAGATGTCAGATCCGGCTACAGGGACACACGTCTTGCGTACATCCTGTTTGGACTACCGTAATGCACTCCACGTGGAGCTACCTTTGGGAACTGTTCAGAAATTTCACTGGGTTCAAAACGTGGCAGCCAAAATGCTGACCAGGGCCAGTTACAGGGAACACATAGCTCCCTTGCTAAAACAGCTCCGCTGGCTACCTGTTTGCTTCCGGGCACAATTCAAAGAGCTGGTCCTGACCTATAAAGCCCTATACCGCTTAGGTCTGGACTATTTGAAAGACCGTATCTCCCTGTACAAAGCAGCTGGAGACTTCAGATCTGCTGGGGAAGGCTTTCTCTCAGTCCCACCACCGTCCCAGGCTTGCCTGGCGAGAACATGGGAGGCAGAGCCTTCTCAGTGTCTGCTCCCGCCTGGTGAAACGCTCTTCCATGGGAGGCTAGGCTGGCCCCCTCTTTGTTTGCCTCCTGCCGGCAGGCAAAAACATTTCTGTTTAAACAGGCATTTACATAAGCCAGGTAGCTTTATTTATTAACTTGTCGTAAATCGAATATTGTTTTAAGCATTTTATGGTTTTATATTCTTTTAATGTTTTTTAACAGTTTTAAATGTTTTTAATGTATTTCATGTGTTTAATTTTTTAAATACATTTTAATGTGTATTTATTGGGTCCCAGTTCCGGGAGAAAGGCAGCCTACAATACAATAAATAAATAAAATAATAAAATCTGTTAGTGCAACCAGCTCTTGGGCTAACACACGGCTGGTGGGGAGAGTGTTTTGGACAGGTTGCATGCGGTCTCTAGGGGTTTGTTGTGCAGTTCCCTTACAGACCTTGAAGTTACAGCACTCCCCCCCAAAAAAAAAATCCCTAAAGGGTCAGATGAAAAATTATGACAAATGAGCAAAAAACCCCAGACAAACAAAGAATGTGGCAGTTTAGGGAGGGGTCTTTGAGGAGAGGAGGAAACAGAGGCCTTTGAGGCCCCTCCCTAAACTGCAAACCCCAGGATTCCATAGGATGTTGAAAGTGGAATAATAGCACTATAACAGTCTAGTGCAGAAGTGGCACAAGTTCCATTCTGTTTCCATCTCTCTTGATTTTTGCTCCAGCAGCTTTACAACCAGTGCAATGGAAGAAAAGCTGTGGCATGCACACATTCAACGTCTTTACCATCCAATTAATTTTTTTTTAACTATCTCCCCTTTTTATCTAGCTTTTGTAATTGGATTCCCGCTTTCTCAATTTTCATGACAGTAGTGGGAAGGGGCTGATAGTGAGTTGCTGAGTTGAAAAAAAAAATAGAATGCACTGATTTAATTTTTCCTTAAAGGATGCCAGCTTGACGAGCTCCCTTTCTTTTTATCCATCCTCTTTGTATCACTTGAGAGCGGCTGACCCAGAGACATGTTTTCTGTAACCCGCTTCTTTGCCTAATCAAAGGGTCGATGTTGCCGGTTGCCGAAGACCGAGAGATGGACGAGATTAGGGGATGGACATTTTACAAGCTCAAGGGAGAGGGATGATCCAAAGCAGAAGGCTCTGAATTTCAATAGGAAAAGTTGTTGCTTTCTTAGATAGTGCCGTGTAATAACCACCCAGCACATAGTTAACTTATGAAATTCCCTCCCACAAGATGTGGCAATGGCGGACAGCTTAGAAAATGTTAAAGACAGATTAAACTGATTACTGAAACCATGTTTGTATTGGTAGTAAGTAGATAATGCTAACCAAACGCCAACACAAATAGCTTTTAAAATACAGTGAGCCCTCGCTGTGGGAAAAAACACAATAAAAATAAAAATCATGAACGCTATTATTTTTTTTTTCCTGAGAATGCTTCTCTAGGACTCTCTAGATCCTCCAGCACAATTCTGTGGTCAGCTTCCAGTGAAAGTGAGTCATAGAGTCACTTTGGAGGACCTAGCAAAGCCAAGAGAAGTGTTCTTTCTAGGAATCTTTAACACAACTCAGTGGTCAATGATCAGCAGAAGTGAGCCATAGAATCACACTGGAGGACTTACAGTTTCCTAGAGAGAACATATCTTTTCCCCATGGCAGAGGCAAATAAAGTAAGAATTCTTTAATAAATAAAATAAAATAACTCATGAATAATCAAATCCACGAGTGCTGAGCCCACAAAAGTGAAGGGCCCACTGCATACAAAACATACAAGATACAAAGGATACAAATCCAATGATTTTTACAAGCAGTAACAGGTTACCAGCCTAGTCTAAAGGGTATCAGCCATTCAAACTACAGGTGAATTTCTAAGTTGCCAACAAGAAAATCAAATTCATACTTTCAGGTTTTGTGACAGTTTGTGGCTATTTTATCTAATTTCCTCCTTCTAATTCTTTTTGCAACTGAAGCAATGGCTATGGGTTACTAGCCGCTAATATCACTTCGAAGAAACCAAACCAATTCTGGCCATTTCTGCACTAGACTGTTATAGCGCTATGATTCCACTTTCAACATGCTATGGAATCTGGGGTTTGCAGTTTAGGGAGGGGCCTCAAAGGCCATCATCAAAGGCCCCCCGAAACTGCAAACTCCAGGATTCCACAGGAGGTTGAAAGTGGAATCATAGCGCTATAACAGCCTAGTGCGGAAAGGGCCTCTGTGAGAGAGTTCCCATATTCGCGTGTCAGCAACAGTTTCAAAAATATCTCTATACAAGGTCCAAGTTAGTCTGTAGTAGACAATGTTGTCCACCTGACATTGGCCACAAATGCATAGTCTTTTTTTTTCTCTTTCAAATAGCACCTTATTATAGCATATGTCTGAAACTGCAGTTGGCATTACTTGAAATTGCTGTCCAGTGACGGCAGTTGTTCGGGAAGCTGGCTTGAGTTTAATCAAATATCCCGCTATATTTAATATATTGGGGCCACAGAAAGAAATGAGAAAGAATATGAAGATACTTCTATATTTAATAACAGCAGCTAGGTTATGTTATGCCCAGCATTGGAAGGAAAAAGATGGCCCAACTATAGAAGAATGGAAAATTAAAGTTATGGACATGAAGGAAATAGGAGAACTCTCTAGTTTGTTAAAAGAAATTTCTACTCAACAATATGATAAAAGAATGGCAATCTGTAACTGATTGGATTAAATGTAAGAAGAGATAAAAGAATATTAGATGTAATAGAATAAAGAAAGTGGGAGATGTTTGGTCAAAAATTGCAATTAATAGATGCTTATTTCTTTAACTGTTAAAATTTGTATGTGTATAAAGGATAAGAAAAAGAGCTTATGTAAAAAGGGGATGTAATTAACAAAATGGAACAAGGGCATAATTTGGGGAAAATGCTAAAAGAATGGAATCGAGGGTTGCGGGGAGGAATGTAGATTGTATAATTACAGGAAAGATTGATGTTGAAAGAAGATAAATTTTATAATGGCGGGAAAAAAATTAATGACAAAAATGTTTTAAAAAAATATCTGGCTATAAAATGTTCAGTTTTCAAATAAGAGGACCACGGAGAGACTTCTGAGATCTTGACTGCCTGGAGGTCCCTTCTCGAGTATGTCCAGAAAAGCCAGTCCCTTAATTGCCTCTCATCCATACCTCAGCTTGGGAAAGTAGTAACTATGTGTAGGAAGTTTTGTACATTTGGCCTCCAGTGTTGGTTGTAGCTCTTTTCCATGTAACACGATGCTGGAAGACGGTCATCTGGTAGAGTGGCAATTGGTTTAAAGCACCATGACTGGGCACAATCCATTCTTGTTTTAACTGACAGCCAGCCAGATGCAGCATGCAGAAAAAGCTGCAGGTGTTCCAAGGGAGGGGGAGAGAATAAAGTTTTTGGAAGAATTTGTTCTGCAAAGTTTCCAGGACTATGCTAGTAATAACGTCCAGCCTTCCAACTCCAGCACTGTAAAGCATCTGTGCAGTCACTTTACTACTAAAAAATTTTAGGGCAGGTTCAATCAACTGACCTCTCTTGTTGTGATAAAACTTCATCAGAACCCCTATCATTTTCTTGGCTTTCGGCTTCCCTGCTTCCCTGTGTTATTTCCAACAGACAGACTCACTGTAAACAACGCCCAGATATCTAAATAAGCAGGTTTGTTCCATGACATGTTGATCTGAAATCCATTTGTGCCTTGGGCTAGGTCTACCAAAAACCATTGTCTTGGTCTTAGAATAATTTATCGACAGGTGTTCCTGTTGACAATAAGTGCTAAATGCATGCACAAGATTCCTGAGACCCAGGCAAGAGAGCGGGATGAACACCAAGTCATCTGCACACAGCCAGAGGAAATTCTTTGGCCATTTCTGCACTACACTGTTATAGTGCTATTATTCCTCTTTCAACCTCCTATGGAATTCTGGGGTCTGCAGTTTACGGAGGGGCATTTAGGGGCATTTTCAGCCTGAGAGCTCTTAGGTCTTAGGAAACTACAAACCTCAAATTCCACAGGATGTTGAGAGTGGAACAAGAGCGCTGTAACAGTCTAGTGCGGAAATGGCCTTTCTATTCCTTGTTACAGGAAGAGAGTCTAATTGAGCTAAATGAGGCGCCAAACCATTGGCATAGTTGTGTGTTTTTCAAAACTATGCATCAATATTAATAAACCTTGAAAGCTAAAAGGATCCTCCAGATTAAGGAACGGTGTACCTCTGAATAGCAGGTGCTATGAGCAAACAATGTATGAATGTCATGCCCTTTGTTTGCTGTTTGTTGGCTACCTGGAAATGTATTGCTTGACCATTGACAAAACCCAGGATATCAGTGCCAATTAGATTTACCCTCACATAGTCCCACTCCCAAAAGAGGATCTTAACATGAGATGGAATGATTTTCCCTCCCCCTCTTTCTATACATACATACATATATACATACATACATACATACATACATACATACATACATACATATATTTCCCCCAGGGAAAATTTACAGATTTTAGGGAGGAAGGGACTGTTGGAGATTTTGGCACTTAGTGAAATGTGTGATTGTTTTAAACTAAATATACTAAAATACTAGAAGCTCCAAATAGGCCTACATCTTATAAGTTACTTGCAACTAGAATAGATCTGTTGACTCCATTGTTGAATGAGATTCAAACCACAGAGTTAAAATGGATGGCTGAGGTTCTACACGGGATATATCGCTACAATGATGTAGCTATGATATATCTACTGATCCAATTCCCCAAATTTGTCTTGTAGGTCATTTGCAGTTGTGGTAATGATGCATTGAGTGTAGACAGGAATAGCAAAATTTATGAAGTCATTAGTCTGGCTCAAGACATCTTAAATACTGAACAGGAAGTCATCAAATAATTGTGCTCCCTGGAGCCTTTGGAAGATGTATGTGTCCACTTTTAGGCCGGCATAATTATTTGGGGATGACAAGAAGAGGCCAAGGGGCTGCACTAAGAGACTTGGTGCGACACGAGGACTCTAACTCGCATTCGATTAAGTTATGTCGATGGGGATGCTCCAGGTGAAATTTGCTTTGTGTTGGAGACAGAAACTCTTACGTGCATATGTGGTGGCACTGCCCGTGAGTGTTCCAGTTTTGGTGCAAAAGTGTTTGTTGCAACAGAAATGGTCAACAGCCCAGTAATGGAAATGTCTCCTGCTTTGGGACTTTTGTCTCTATTGATAGATGCTAACAAATGTCTATTACATAAAGACCTGATCAATTCTTGTCGTTCAGCAGCAAGATTAATTACTGCACAAAAACAGAGACCTAAATGCTCTTTCAGTTCTACAAGTCGTGGTCCATTCTGCTTATAAAAATTCACTTTGTACATAATTTCTTTAAGAAATGGTAATAGACACAATGAATTTTTTTTTCACAGTTTGCTATTCATTTATCTCTTATGCTGACAAGAAGACAGACGGATTCAGCATACTAATTTATCATGTAAATTTATGGAAGGATCTGATGCATTAACAATGAACTGTTACATGTAACTTTTAAATAAATGGATGGGAAGAACATCGAGAATAGGGGTTTTGCCTGGAAAGGATTGTGGGGGGGTTTTCCCTTGTATAAATTTAAATGGTCCTTATGTTGCTTACCTGTTAATGTTTCTTTTCTGTGTGCATTATGTATATGTGTATATTATACACATGATATATATACATACATATCTACATATATAAATGAGGTCTGCGGATTTGGTTTTATGTATAGAAGCAAGTCCACACACCACATAATTCCTGCCTCAGCTTTAGAACTATTTCTTTCTCCTGATCAGCAATTAAGGAGGATGTGCCATTTTGAGGTCACCTTCAGTTACACTCAGTGGCCATGTTGGCTGGTCGTTCTGTGAGTCACAGTACACAAATTGTTACCCCAAAAGGTGGGGAACTTTGGGATCCACCCACAATGCCAGCATCTCCTTGGAATTTGGGGAAATTATAGCTCAAAAGAGGCCTGAGAGAGGAGGGTAACAGCAGGATCTTTCCACCTGTGTCTAGCAGTACTAACTGTACAGAGGACTCCAGTTAAAGCTTAAACCAGGCATTTTTATTGGAAATTAGCACACATACACACACAAGAACTCAAGCAATCTCATGAACCATACAAGGCTAGGGAAAAGTGAGGCAAGAAAGGTTGCATAGAGAGAGATTTTGGGTGAAAGGGGTGATATTTACCAATCCAGAAGAAGACAGTCACAATGGAATGGCTCAGACAGCAGTCTGAGGATAGCGCAGAGAACAGGAATCTGGAAGACTTGCAGCGTAACACACCCAATGTTCTATGATTTGACAGGATTGGAGCTAGGGCTTAAATACCCTATTTCCTACCCTGTAGGTAAACACAGCGGTAATTGCCTTTCCACGGGGTGGACAAAGGAGCTTGGTGTGGGCTAAAGGGCTTAACTTTAGGTGACAAGGTGTTAGTGAGAGTCATGACAGTGTCTCTTAATGCTTGGATAGTTGGGTGGGGGCAAAATGGAGGTTTCCATGAGACAGGGTTAGAAGATGTCAGTCTTTGATTGCTTCACTTGGGCAGTTTCATCTTCTATTGTTTGCAGAGGTTGAAAGGATTATCTCAAATGCATCAGTACTTTCCCACCTAATCCTTTTGAACTTGTGACATGGCCACGTCTGAGGTCATCCTCACCTAGCACACACATCCAACCAGTGTGCTTTAATACATACCTCAAGTCAAAAATATCCAGTTTATTGTTACTGCCCTGGCTAGCCCGAGTTTGGGGGATATAGAAAGATCTCTCTTGATATCAGTAATTCGGCCTCACATACCCATTCCCCTCCACATGCTTGCGAGGCCCCCGGACAAGCACACACACAGGCTCGGCCGATAATCGCCGTAATATTCCAAAACAATACAGGCAGGCCAGAAATAGCTGACTCACAGCTTCAGGAGACCTCAAAGGCAAGTACCTCCATTAGGTATTCACGCAGCTTTCAAAAGGATCCTCTGCCCTGAGCTGGCAGCTTGATGATCTGACTATACAATGCTCAAGCACTCCGCGTTTGCATACTGGCTATCCTATTGACAATTTGGCTATAACTCAATCATTCAAATTCTGACCTTTCGGAGGCTTCGTCTCCAGCCCCAAATCCATTGTTTTCCCCAAGTCCGAACTAGCCTGGGGTCACAATTCTCCTTATAAAAACCCCTGACTCTGAGCGCTTCCTCGGATCGCTCTTGGCTTCCATCCCGCCTTGCTGTCGCTTTGTCCAGCGAGCCTCCCCTCGGCCCCACGTGCTGAGATCCATGCTCCCCAGCTTCTCCGCTTCTAACCGGGCTTCAGGACAGGTGAAGTATCACCCAAACCAGCAACCCCTCTAAAAATCCCTCTATCCCACTCCGACCTTTATTTCCTTAGTTATCGGGGTGAGTGTGCTGCATACACTGTTTGATTGTGTTTTAGTAAAACATCATTTATTATTTCAACTTCTGTGTGCCCCTTGATTTGGCCTGACCCCGTAAACATAGGGTTCAAGATCTCGCTGCGTTACCCTGCCTCTCGTATTGCTAGGCTGTGCTCTTGGCTAATTTCCCCAACTTATATAATTGAGAGTGCATTTAGGTGTCCCTCCCGGGACCCCAGAAATCAGGGTAACATTATATAAAAATTATATTCCCCACCAATCTTGCTATCCTGTAGGATGGAGGGGGGGGTGCAGGGTATGGTAACAAAATGGCCACTTTTCCAAGTTCTGCTGTGGTTTTTATTATATTGTTGTTGATGATGATGAAGATGGATAAACATTATTGATACTTCACCTTTCCCGCTAGAATCAGAATTCAAGGTGACCCGCAACACTAAAACAAATACAATATAGACATAAACAATTATCATTAAAATGAAATGAAATTATCAATAACAATTAAAGCAAATTAAAACAGAAATTCAAAATAAAAGAATTTTTAAAAAAAACTGTATAGCATCTTTTATGAAAGTCAAGGAAGAAAGTGTAAAAGCTGAGTCATAGCTGAGTATTAAGAAAACCAAAATAAAGGTCACAGATGATTTATATACCTTTAAAGTAGATGAAGGCACTGAAATAGTCCCACACAGTTCTATACCTTGTATCAAGGATAAATGAAAACGGAGACTGTAGTCAAGAAATCAGGGGAAGACTGAGAATTGGAAGGGCAGCTATGCAGGAACTAAATAAAGTCCTCAAAGGTAAAGACATATCACCAAATAGCATGGTCAGAATCATTCAGGCCATGGCATTTCAGATTTCGATGTATGGTTGTGAAAGCTGGACAGCGAAAAAAGCTGACAGGAAAAAAATCAACTCATTTTGAGTGTGGTGCCAGAAGAGAGTTCTACAAATACTGGAGACTGCTAGAAAGACAGATAAATGGGTCCTAGAAAGAAAATAAGCCTGAATTCTCCCTAGAAGCCAAAATGGGTAGAGCTAAACTATTGTACTTTGGACATATCACAAAATTATATGATCCATTGGAAAAGACGATATTGCTTGGCTAAGGGGAAGGCAGTAGGGGGAAAAGCAGGCAGCATTACAGGTTGCTAGACCTGCAGGACTTGAGCTTGTTGATGACAGAATCTCATTCACAGGGTTGCCAAAAGTGGAATTCAACTTGATTGCAACTAACAAGAATAGTAACCTCTAAAGCTTTTCTTTAAAAATAGTTCCTAAAATCCTGTCAGATTAAAAAGTTTGGGGATATTTTTTTTTACTGCCATAGAATAAAGCAGAGGGCCAGTCTAGGTTCCCTAGGACAGGAGTTCCAGAGCCCTGGTGTCACCACCAACAAGGCTTTCTTCCCCATTCCCACCTGAAGCAGGTTGGGCTGAGGGAAGGCTCTCACCAAAACCTCTTTGTGCTCGGGCAGCCTTGCACGGGAGAATATAGTCCATCAGAAAGACTGGACCTGAGCTGTTTACAGACTTTTTGGCACTTTGAATTATACCTGGAAAGAGACTGGTAGTCAGTGGTGCTGTTAGAACGAGGAAGCCCTATGCTTCCAGTAATTCACCCCGGTCAACAGCCTGTGGGCAGCTGGTTAAGTTTCCAAGTAGCCCTGCACACGGCAGCATTATAGGAATCCCTTCTGCGTCCGGCCCTCCAGGCACACACAGCCCCAGGTTTCTCTACAGCTGCTCAGGTAATGGCAGAGGTGCGGTTCTCTTGACTACCATAGTGGTTTTTGTATACTTTCCCTCTTTTCCTTTCTCATGAGTCTGGACATACATGTGGGTTGCTTTGGAAGGGATTCTCTCCCCAAGACACACACACACACCAGAAAGATTGACTGAAATTCTAGATCATTCGCAGCCAGGCCCCCAATCGTGTGAGCCTTCCTTCGCAGCCACTCGTGCCGAAGGGACAGAAGTGCGAGGACGCTCTTTCTTCCCCACTCCAGCGTGGGAAGAAGGCCAGCTGCAGTGCAGAAGGAAGGGGCATGTCCCTCGCACTCCCTTCCTCGGGTAGCCAGTCACGCGCGGAGAGGAGCTATGGGGACACACTCCCATCCTGGCAGAGGTGCTGCCGGCATTGCAACGGGTCAACATGTGAGTGTGTCATCCTGTGGAAGGGGCCTAAGTCTACTCAAGTATGATTAGTTAAGTATATTTCAGTAGTGCCTCCTAGTCTGATCACCCCTACCCCTGACTTACAAGGCATCAGCTGTTACCCCTCTGGCATACCCTATCCCAGGGACCATAAATTTGATATTAAATATGCCCACAATGCCAGAGAGGTTGGCCAAATGGGGACGTAGACAAGGAGGTCGAACGACCAAAAATAGATCAGGCCAGGAAAAACCCCAGTCACTTTCCCCTTGGGGACCTCAGGCTAAACACGTCTGCATGAGCAAAAGGTTTTCAGCCAACCTGAGTGGCTTATTGGGTTTTCCCCAGGTTGAACAACTCTGACGTTAGTAAACCCTGCGCTGCATCTGTATAAGCCAATCATGCAAACTACCAAGTTGCTATTGTGAGGCATTTCTCCCTTTGTTTCAGCCATTGTTCTTCCCTGGAAAGGACCTGCCCTCCAGGTACGTTCTGCCCTATAAGTAGTCCTTGTTTTCGAAGGTGTCTTCAGAGAACTCCCCACCACGCTAGCAGACGGGTGCTCTGTGGGTCAAGGGATCCATCCACTCAGCCGCCTCTCTTCACAGAGCTCTGTTCTTCTTGCTGCTTCCTCGACTGAAGACTTCAAAATAGGTGTAGTATCACCGCCTTTACACCCTCTCCGCTGAATCCCCTATCAATTTTCAACTCTTTCCCTTTTCGATAGGCCTTGTGTGTGTGAGTGAGTGAATGCGTTGGTGCATGAGAACACATTTGTTAATAAAATCCAGTTATTGGGATGATTGTCTGGCTTTTCGCTTTATTGGACCTTGTAAAAATTGGATAAAAGATTGTGCTGGGTTACCCTGCCCCTCATTTTGCTACAGCCAGTGTTCTGCTAATTTCCCCAATCTTTGCATTTTTGGAGCAAATCACGGTGTCCCCCAAGGGACCCCCCAGAAATCAGGGTAACACAGCCACTGCAATCAATGGGGTCTGTTCTCCTATCAACTGCAGCGGAGGAGTCTGACATTTTGCCAGCTCCTGTGAGTGACCTGCAGTGAAACAGTCAGAATTAGGGTCCTTTTCACAATTTCTGCTTGCAATGGCAATGGTTCACAAGAGGAGGGAGGAAATGCGAGACTGTCACACCCCAGTCAACAGGAGGAGAGACCCTCATCACTCACAGCAGCTGCTGCCTGGTGAGTCAGGACTGGGGGACCGTTACAGTCCGTCCGTGCTCCCTATGCCGTTGAGTACGCAGGGACTGTGAATACAAAGCAGTGATGAATGCGTAACTCTGGGTTATGCGCTCGTAACTGTGATTGTGAATTCCAGCTGTTATTTCTAATGCCTTTTAGCAAGGTACAACGTCCAACCGAATTGTGCTAACTTCCCTTTGACATATTGCTTCTGCGGCAATTCGCTCTTAGGCAACCAAATGGACTTGAATGGTTTCGCCCAGTGGTGAAAGGCAGTATTAGATTTCCATTCCATTCCTGTAATGACCTCACTGCCGGCATTCTTTTCTTCCCCCCACAATAGCATCAGTTCTTCAGTGCTTTATCTCGTTCTATTAAATCTAATTGCCTCCCTCTGAGGAACTTTCACCTCTTCGTGTACCATCCTTCAAACATGCCCGCAGGGCAATTATCTTACCTTCCCTTTCCCTCATTGTGCAAGGAGTTATACCTGTTTAGTTGTTTCAGCCTTCTAATTCTGTTAATTGTCTGTTTCTGTTACCTAGAAGCCAAGTGGTACATTATCTAATAGGAATGAGGTTTTTAAAAAAGGCTTGTTGCACAAAGCCAAATAGGCCCATAACCGTGTGATAGCCACGCTGCTTTTGCTAAACATGTTAAAGGCAGACCTGCTTCCCTGGATTCTCTTGCAGTTGAGTAACTCATATTTGGTTATAAGAATGTGAATCCTGATTCCTCCTCATATTGCAAATGAGAAAACACCAACAACAACAAAGTCTTGCTCTGTCACAATGAGATTTCATCTTTCTTTCCTTCTTTTTGGCAAGTGTTGGACAGTTGTTTGTTTTGTTTTGTTTTTTGAAACTGACTTTTCCACATTTCTGTAATTGCACAGAATACAATAAATGCAATAAATCTGGCTTTGCCACATGGGCCATTAAAAAGCAGTAGCACTGGATCAGATGTCAACATCTTTTGGATAAATCAGCCAGTCTTTTCCTCCATGTGCGTGCCAGGGATAATTGCTGGCCCTTTGCTTGGGAGTTGCCTCTTCATAAATGAGGGCAAAATTGAACTGAGTAGTTTGGCAGCATTCATATCTGCCTAGGGACTGTCATGATATTACAACGTATGGGCGCATGTTGTGCAATGGTAATGAATGGTGTGATTGCCCAGTGCACAATAGGCACTGATCCACATTGCAGTGCTCTCTGGTGCACATCTGGAGACCAGTTAGGAAGTGCTAGAGTGCAAGAGGAGTGCTTGATGTGCCTAAGTGTCCAATACACATCAGGATCCCACTCTCGGAGAAAAGGCAGGATATTGATGATGATGATGATGATGATGATGAAGAAGAAGAAGAAGAAGAAGAAGAGGGAGAGGAAGCATATGGTGAGTGATGGATGGTCTCTTCCACATCAGTTTGGCAGATTCCTCTCTAGATTTTAGCCTGACCTTCGCAGGAGTTAAAACAGAGTGCTGAATCTATTTGGAATAGGGATTAACAGCTAGAAGAACTTTAAAATCCAGGGTAAACTGGAATGGATTCAGAACTCCACTGACATTGAAGCCCTCAGTCTTCACTGGACATGGTAACATCTTTCATGAGCTTTATCAGTTCAAGGTATGGAGGCTGAAGACGTGGGACAACTCTGTACCAGAATAAAATGTGCATGCACTACACCTTCAGCCAGCTCACAGTAATAAAACACCACCAAAAGAATTCTTAAAAAAAAAAAAACTTTTTTTTTAAATGCCCCAAGAATAAGCAATAAAACTCAATCTCTTTCTGTGGGTGAAGAAAACTTTTTGGAAACTGGAGGAAAGATTTTTGCCACAGCAGTAATCACCATGTGTTAATCTGGGCAGAGAAAGAGCTGCAAGGTTCAGCAGGAGGACACGATGTACTCTAAGACTGGCAGGCCCACGTAGAATGATGTGACATGCTCTTTCCACCATGGCCTAGTGATCTGAGGGTCAGATGTAGGACAGTGGTTGGTGTGCTCGGCCACTGAATGATGTAGACCAAGCCTCACTCTGTCAGCCTTAGGGGAAGACAATGGCACACCTTCTCTGAACAAATCTTGCCAAGAAAACCCCATGAAAGTTTCACCTTTGGGTTGCCAGAAGTCAGAAGTGGTTTGAAGAGACATAGCAGCAGCAGCAGCAGAAGTAACAAGATCATCATGCTTTATATGGAGCTGTTCTTGGAAAATGTTTGGAACATACAACTTGTCCAAAATGCTGTGGCCTGATTGATATCTGGCATGAACTTCAGAGAACACTGTGAACGTATTGTCATCATTGTTTGAACTACACTGGTTTCTGATTTGCTTCCGAGTTTGATTCACTTTTGACCTACAGAGCCGTAAATGCCTTGGGGCCAGGATACCTGAAGGGCTGCTTCCTTGGATATGAGCTTGTCTGGATTTGAGGCACTCAACACAGACCCTATTGCGTGTCCCACAACCACAAAAAGCTAAGTTGGTGAGTGCACAAGACAGGGATTTTTCAGTAGTGGCACCCCAGAACTCCTCATCAAGAGAAGTCAGGGGGTTCCATCCCTTTTCAGCTTCCAGTGGTGAGTCAACAACGCACTCTTTTATATGGCCTTTGGTCCTTAAGATAATGATTAGCTCTTTGGACTGTTTTAATTGTCATTGGCTGGAGTCCTCTTGGTCTCTTATGCAAGTTCGCCTCCAGAAGTAGTTGGACATTTTTGCCTGAACTTCTACAGTCTGTTCAGTCCTGCAGGAGTAGAATCGTGCATGCATGGCCAGTGTAAATGCATGCACATCACGCACAGGGTTGTGCGTTCAGTTTCAAATTTGGTGTCTTGGCTCTGTATCCCAAGGGAAATAGGTCATTTTCATCTAAAACACTTTGTAGCCAGGTAACCAAGATGGCAGAGCCTCCAACAGAGAGGATAAAACTAGATAATGATTTTGTTGAAGGTGGGCATTGTTTCCAAGCCACTATACTTCAGAGGTATTGGCTATATGATCTCCTGTTGCTTATGGCAGAGGAAAAGATTTTGCTGGTCAACCCAGCAGTAACATGGTGTGTGTGTGTGTGTGTGTGTGTGTGAGACGGGTGGAGTGGCCAAAATTAATTAGTTCTATTTGTGCATCTGGTGTGATGTACATATTCTTATCCAACAAGTAAACCCTTTTGTGTGACTGAATTACCTGAGCATCCAATCTTAATTTTGCAAGAATGTGACCCTAGAGTTTGTGTGTTGCATTTGGTTCTCGCTTGTATTTATTTATGCTAAAAAATTCTATCATCCTCCATTCACAAATTTCCAGTAACCATAATAGTAATTCCCAGTGCTAACAACAGCAACAGTAACATTTATTTATAATGTCTTTTCTACCAAAGGGTAGGACGTCAAACACATACAACTGAAAACAAGGGCAACAAAACATAGCACTATAACCATACATAAAATCCCCAACATCCCACCAGCCACTACCCAACTCATCAACGTCAGGCATGGTTCAGCAGATTAATTAGGCGAATCAAAGAGGAAGGTCTTCAGCTCCTTATGAAAAATGGGTGAAATCCTCTTCTAGCCAGAGGTCCAAAGGAAGACTGTTCCATGCATGAGGGACCAGATTTGAAAGGCTCGCAGCCTTGACAGAGTTGTACGTGTCACTGGAACAGGCAATAATCCTTTGCCTGAAGATCTTGAATGTCTAGATGGTACATATCATGCTAGCCAAGCTGCCAAGTACTGGGGGAGATTAGAGTTCAGAGCACTGCATGACTAAGTGAGTTCTTGTTGGTACCACAACATCAAGGGCAGTTTTTGCTACAGTGTTAAAATGATGGAGCCCGAGTGTTTGGATTTAATGCATCTTCCAGGAAGCTCTGGCCCACCCAGTCACATAGCGACGTGGAGGCGGGGGAGATGATTTGCCCCGGGCAGCAATGTTTTTGGGGCCCTGGCCATGCCCCCATGCACCACAACCACGCGCCCCACACACAGTGGCCACACCCATCATGCTGTAACCCCACCCCTCCCTCCCCCCTCCACACACTCCAAGCTCCACCACTGGGCCCACTAGTGTGTCTTCCAACTCCATCTCAGTCGTTAGTCATTCAGCCGTTCGTTCCTCCACCACTAAAATCTCACCGGGTAACTGACTGAGGGCTTCATAGAAGGAATCCAGAGGTATCCTAGATAAATCCCAACAATGCTTCACTTGTATGGCAGGGGGAGGAGAAGACAGTACTAGTATAACATTATTGGTTAGTCAACTGATCATATCAAAAGAAATAACATCAAACATTACAAAATACAATAAAATAAGTAAAATATAGTAAAGTAAGAAAAAATAAGCTAAAATAAGGCAAGATATTATAAAATATGATAAGATAAAGTAAAAATAAAAGAATAAAGTAAAAGATTATAATACCAAAACTTGTAATAATAGGTTTTCATCTTTATCTTGTGATAAGATGAAAACAATAAAATACAGAAATAGTATGTATTTAGAGGGAGAAGGTGGTGACATCTGGGGCCTTTTCCGCACTTCACTCTTATAGCGCGATGATTACACTTTCAACATCCTATGGAATCCTGGGGTCTCCAGGATTCCATAGGATGTTGAAAGTGGAATCATCGCTCTATAAGAGTGTAGTGCAGAAAAACCCTTAGTTTTGCAGGACAGCAGGAAATGCTCCAACATCCCTGCATCTACAACCTCATCCAGCTCAATATTTAGGTTCCTAAACAGGAAAAATCTGGAGTCCCTCCAGCTATATGGTTGGAAAGGGTTTCCATGATTTCCAGATTAAAATAAAAAATTGGGGGGGGGGGTGAAAAAAATTCTGAGAAAATGTCAACTATAAATGTCAACAATAAAGCACAGGTCATTTCCGCACTAGACTGTTATAGCTCTATTATTTCATTTTTAACATCCTATGGTATCCTGGGGTTTGCATAGGATGTTGAAAGTGGAATAATAGCGCTGTAACAGTCTAGTGCAGAAATGACCACAATGAAACATCAAGTCCTAATTAGTGAGATGTTGGTCATTATGGCCCGAGTCCTACTGAATCCCACGTAGACTCATTGAACCAGAAGGATTTACCTTTTTGTTGAGTCACCATTCAGCAATTGATTCAGTGGCTCCACTCCAGATGGCACCAACCCACTGATTTTAATGAGATGAGAGAATCACTGTTTTTTGTTTTTCGTTTTTTCCCCTCTGAATCAGTCTTATGATTTTACAGCAGAGGCTAACCCATCTTTTCAACATTACAGGCATGGTCCTTGGCATATTTATTCAGAAGCCAGTCCCATACTGTTCAATGTCACTTACACCTAGGAATGTGTGCATAGGAAAACAGCTTAGGGATCTCATTCCTTTGCTGGCATGTAAATGAGGGGGCTTTGGTATTCACATCTTTTCATCGCAGCCGTTTTTCTTTCAGCAATATCCCTGGAAGATGAAGGAAATGGCTCCTGGACTGTGCTAATAACATTCAAGAAAGACAATGGTGGAAACAGAAAGAAGCTGTCCTAAAATAACAACAAAATCAAATTCAGTTTTTGAGATCTCTACAAAGTTATTTGTAAATCCAGAAAAGCCTCTCCACCCCCTGGTTCATTGCCAGAAAACATCCTCAGACCTTCTGCCAGTTTTTGAGGAGGAAGATAGATGAGAGTGTTGTCTTTTTAGAGATGGACTGGGAGGAAAGACATGTTGTTCAAGGTTAGACGTGCTACCTTTGAGATGATGTATTCAGGTGGGAACATCATGGTATCCAAGTGGAGGTCTTGGCACATGTGGAGTGGGAGAAGAGTCCAAAATAGAGTGGTAGAGGTGGGGTGTCACCAGCTTGTAGTCCAGGGATGGAAATCAGGCAGGCTTCCAGATCTTGTCAGACTGTGACACCCATCAGTTCTAGCCAGCAAAGTCAACAGTAATGAAGGGTGGGAGTTGCAGTCCAATAACTGTAAGGCTGCATGTTGCCCATCCCAAACATAGACCCTTCTCGCACCTTACCCTTTCGCAGAGCTGGGGTGCGGGGCTAGCGCAAGAAGCCTGAGGAGGAAGGCTCTCGCGTCCCTGCTGTTTCGGCTCTGCAGCTGCTTCCTGGTCGCGCGAGCACCCCAACTCTTCCTTCTGCAGTGCAGCCTGGGACCTTTCCCAGCCTGCACTGCACAGGAAGCACGACTGGCCCAGCTCCCAAGGCTCTGCACGCCAGGTAAGTGCACGCGGGGCCCTGAAGCGATGCGCGACCACACAGCATTTTCGGCTTTAGGCCAAAAATGAAAAAATGCATGTGCGGTCCACGTTAGGCCCTTGAGCATCACACAAATGTGAGTCCGTCACGTAGACTGCTCCTCACATTTATGCGACACTCAAGGGGCCCTTTCGCTTCAGAAATGCCATGCAAAAAGGGCCATAGTCAGAATGAAGACAATTTGATTTGATACCGCCACCAAAAATAGAGAGAAAATGTACAGAGAAAAGGGCAGGAAGAAGAACTGAAGTGCTGGGGATACCCGCAAGGAAGAAAAAGGCAGGGGATGAGTTTTCTGCAATGGAAACATAGCCTGGCATCCTGTTCATGGCGCATGCAGGCATAAGTTCACCTTATGCTGTATACGTTGAGGGTGACATTCCCTCCTTCCACAGAGACCAGCGTCTTCAGTTGGACCTAGCATGGGGCTGCTGAAGCAACTGACTCTGTACCTACAGCCCGACATGAAATGATCAGCTGTTGAGACCTCCAGAGGACCCATGTGGACCTCTGTGCTTGTGTATTTTTTCATATCTGGCTCTTTTCTTGTAATTTGACTCAATTGGTTCATGTTCAGGTCTCTGGAGCAGCAGAAAACAAGCTTGCTCCATCTTCTACATGATAAGTAGAACTCTGCTTATGCTACCGTGAAATAAATGCATCTTTTCCACAGTACCCCCAAAACTACAACCATATGCATAAGAGAAACTTACACATATATATGAGACCAATAGGCCTCCATTTTGTTGTTTTCAAAAACTGCCAAAAATTACCTTACTCTCTTGTAAAACTGGGGTGGTCAACTTCCAGAAATCTAGGGATTGCACCTGTTTCCCCCTCAAGTCCCTGGAAGGCTGTATTTGTCCTCACCCCAATACCCTTCCCAAACCTCCCACTTAATGACTTTAAAAGTCCCCTCACACTCCATAGAGGAGGTAGGGGGCAATCCTGCCACATCCCCCCCCCCCATCCACCCAAGACCTGTTTTAGAAAAAGGGGATTTAAAAAAACAAAAAAACAAAATTGGAAGAGACAGGAAAGCATTGGGAGGGGCAGAGCCCAAAAGTCCTGGTTTTGGTGAAAAAATGTCAACCAGGACAGTCCGGAGGTGCTGAGAGCCCCAAGGAAGGGTCTGTGTGGAGTCCAGGGATCATCCTTTGTTATTGTAGAAAACCCTCCCAATGTTTCAAAGAATTACAGTTCTCTTGTGAAAATATCCAACCAGGAAAAAAACAGAAGAGGCTGGAATTAGTGGCAAGGCCTTTTGGATAAAAGGGGGATATGATGAGGTCCCTTTCTTCTTTTGATACTCATTTAGTTACTCGTTTGTTTCCCGTTCCTTCCTTCAACTTCATCCGTGCTCCCACAAGGGCTTATTACTAATACCTAATGCAGTCGGTGAAGGGAGGAAATTGCAGAAAATCTATTTAGTTTTAGCCTTTGTGGCCAGTTTACCATTCCGTATTGATTTTTCTACTGCCTGTTAGACGTGGGTCGTGGTTTCTAATGGGCTTACAAGGCCATTGATTAATGGGAGGAAGGGATGGGGGGTTGTTATACGGCAGAGGTAAATGAAGCCTCTGCTACTTCAGGTCATCGAGTCTTCTACGACCAATAAAGTGATTGGTGTGCTCCAGCAAGGCACCTTACTTTCACCCTGATAGACAGAATTGTAAATAATGTTTTCATTCTCCAGTTTCAGATTGAAAAGGGGACCCAGTTACTGCACAGGGTGATAAAGGCTACACCGTAGCCGGTGTTGGTGTAAGGTACCCGCTCAGAGTGAAGCCTAATTTAGACCGCAGCCCACAAGCTGAACGGGTATCCACCTTCTACCTGTCCCGATTTGTCAGAGACCATCCTGATTAATCCTCTGTCTTTCCACTTTTTCAGCTACTTTTTAACTACCCCAGTTTCTCCCTCTTCCTCCCACTTTCCGCTTACTGCGATTGCTGCAAAATGAATTCAAAGTGCAAAAGTAATTAACTCAGAAGAGAGGAGAGAGAAGAGAGCAAAATCTCACCCTTCCCAGGAGGCTCAGGCCAAAGCAAACTGCTGCAGCCTCTCCTGGCCTGTCTGCTCTTCCCCATTAATTACTTGTGCCATCTTGGCCCCATGGATTTGCCTGGCCACTTGTGTCCCACTTTTTGTCTGTGAAATGCTGGAGGGTGTGCAGGAAAGAAAGAAAGAAAGAAAGAAAGAAAGGAAGGAAGGAAGGAAGGAAGGAAGGAAGGAAGGAAGGAAGGAAGGAAGGAAGGAAGGAAGGAAAAGTTTTCTACACCCTTCAATAATCCACTATTCAAACAGCTCCAGACCTCCTCCCCATCTCTATCACATACTTACTGCTGCGATGTGCACACTTTCCACTAAAACAAGGATAGGTGAATTTTGATCCTGAAACTACCTAGAGCCCTCCAAAGTTATTTTCAAGACCCATAACCCCTGCAGACCTCCTTGACTTACCTTTTCTTCAGCAAAAAAGTATGAATTGCATCTCCTGCAAGCTCTTTAAATAAGTAGGGCTTCCTCCTTCCATGGGTTTCTGATCATCTTTAGGGTTTGGGGAAAATTTTTCATCACCCACCACCACCCCTAGAAAGCAGGTTCCTGGACCTACTGCAAGTGTCCATCCCCAAATTAGAGTGACACAGGCGGTTGCATTGTACTCCTGCTCCGCGCAAGAATGGGTTACGTAGAAAATCCTCAGGCCATTGACTGTTTCCATAGAAGGTGTGTATTGGTCCTATCATTGGAGGAAATATTAAACATAACGTGCAGTGGTTCGGAGATATTATTGTTTGATTGTGTCTTCCCTTCCTTAAGGGACCCTCCCTAAAATACAAATCCCAGGATTCCATAGGATGTTGAAAGTAGAATAATAGCACTATAACTGTATAGTGTGGAAAGTCCCCTAGTAAATGCACAACAGCCTCACTTTAGTCATCTTGGCTTCTAAGGAGAGTTCAGCCTTGATTTACTCTAGAATCCATTCATTTGTCTTTTTAGCAGTCCATGGTTATCCACAGAATTCTTCTCCAGTGCCACATTTGGAAAGGGTTGATCTTCTTCCCTTCATCTTTCTTCACTGTCCAGCTTTCACAACCATATATAGAAACTGGAAATGTGACATGGAAAATAGTAACTTCAGTATTCAATGGTATACCTTTACACTTCAAGGTCTTGTCTAGTTCCTTCATAGAGGTCCTCTGAAAATTTGATTGACTCTACAGACTGAAATGACTTACAACATTCACCACAAATTGGTTATTTATTCTGGTCCACCTCTATTTCCTTGTTGCATTCAATCATAAGCCCATTCTGTCCTGTTTCCACACCAGTTTTTTTTTAAATAAGAAAAAAGAAAACACACAAAATTTCATTTTTTTCAGGTATAGTTTCCCCTTAAAATTCAATAATCCCTCAGTTGTGCATATTTGTGTTAACAACCATACTGCAAAATTTGGAGAGCAGTCCTGAAGCTCCAAGACTGTGTTTTGATCAACATATTTCCTCTGGGGAAAATGAATACGGTTGGTTCACTTGAAAAGGGCAGACTAAGTGAAATTCTTTCCCATCCCTCTATCCAACCTTGTCATCAGATTCAGTGTTCTCTCCTTTTTTGCTTTTGGACAACTGTCTGCTAGACAGAAGGCTTGGAGTGTGATTTATGTGTACTGCCCACTCTCTCTCCAATGGGCGCCACCACTGGTTGGAGAGTGTGTGAGTGTGTGTGTGAAGGTTATTTCCTCTGCAGCGATGTGACTTTCTCTATCCCACCCTGTGCATTTCTTTTTTGCAAAAAGGGGCAAAGAAAACGATGGGAGAGAACAGAGAGAACGTGGAATTCCCAAACTCCTTTTCAGAATGACTTTCTTTTACACAATTGCTCCTCCCTCTCCTCCCCCAAGATATCTTGAAAGGCTCTTTTTGTAAACTTGGTTTCCTTTTAAAAACTTTTTTTAAAAAAAGAAATGCAGCTGCTCTACCGAAGCCATCCAAATCTAATTAACTACAGAAGCTGAAGTTTCTATGAAGCATCTCACTTTCTCGGTCTTAGGCTGTCCCTTTATACCTCCATTCAATATGGCTACACTCAGAAAGAAAGCGAGAGAGAGAATTCCTAATAATTGTTTCTATAGTTTCAGCAACAGAAAGCTACTAATAAGCAGGCCCTGTGAACCTCGGGGGAATCAGACCCTTCCTTGAACTTGGCCACCAGAAACTTCCCAAGACAAAGAGGTGGAGGAGCTGAAAGGCTTAAGCTCTGGGTCACTGAGAAGCTTGGGAGAATTGGCTCAGTTGCTGAATAGAAATCCCCGTTTCATTCCTAAATTGCACCAATGCAGATTGAATAAAATGCCTTTAAAAAAAAAAGGATGAAGAAAGTTTGCAGAATATCAATGAGGTGATATGTGGGTTAGAAGAGCAAGGGAGAAGCTCCACCGAGCTTTCTTGCTGGCAGATGTACGCTAAAACACAAAAAGGCAATAAATCGAGTCCTCGGCTGCCCATGCTAATGAGTGGTAAACCTTAATCTCTGGAGGACAGAGCTGGAGGTAAATGATTGAAGATGGCACAAACTCAAAGGATCCCGCAGAACCTACAGCTCTCCAGAGGTCTTTGGAACCTTGTGTATTTGGGACACTACTCAGAGGCAAACCAGGGCCATTTCCACACTACACTGTTGTAGTGCTATTATTCCATTCTCCACATCCTGTGGAATTCTGGTGTTTGTAGTTTGCTGAGGACAAAGAACGCTCTGGCTGAGAATTCTGAATGCCCCTCCCTAAACTGCAAACCCCAAGATTCCATAGCATGTTGAAAGTGGAATAATAGCACTATAATAGTGCAGTGCAGAAATGGCTTAGGAGTATGATTCAAGTGCTTGTCCAGTTGCGGCTTCCTGTATATTTTCTTTTGTTGTTGTTAACATGCCTTCAGGTTGACTCTGACTTGTGGCAACCCTACTGTGGAGTTTTCTTGGCAAGATGGACTCAGAAGAAGTTTGCCCTTGCCTTCCTTCGAGGCTGAGAGAGTTTGACTTGCCCAAGGGCTTTTTTGGTGGCTGAGCAGGGATTTGAACCCTGATGTCTCAGAATCCTTGTCCATCCCTGAAACCATTACACTGTGATGGTTCCCTCGCACACTTGCCCTGCATCATTACCTTACGTGCTTGTTGTCTTTGATGCTTATATATTTTACTTGCATCAAATACAACCAGCCTCTAAGGTAATGAGGAACATCAGAAAGGGAAGATAATCTCAAGACTTAGCAGCTGCCTCTTTGGGTTAAAATACAGGTAGGAATTATAAGGCCTTTCTGCACAACAGAGCTATAGTGCTATGATTCCACTTGCAACCTCCTATGGAATCCTGGGGTTTGCAGTTTAGGGAGAGGCCTACAGAATTCTCAGGCAGAGAGTTCTTTGGCCTCAGGAAACTACAAACCCCAGAATTCTACAGGATGCTGAAAGTGGAATAATAGCACTACAACAGCATAGTGTGGAAAGGCCCTATTTAGTCTGCCAAACACATGGGTGATCTCCAGGCCCCTCAGATTTTCTGAATCTGCCCACCATCAGTCAACATGATTTCCCCCAGAATGAAGAATTGCACCCCTAGAAACTCCATCCTACATTTTATGGATGTGTCAGTGAGGGAGAGGAGGACTGAAATAGTCTTTCCTCCAACTGAAGTGACAATTTGAGACCTTTTCACACTGCGCAGCTATAATGCTATAATCCCACTTTAACTGCCATGGTCCCATCCTATGAAATCATGGGATCTGCAGTTGTGGGAGGGTGCAAGAATCTCAGCCACAGAGTTCCACCAGCCCACCAAACTACAAACCCCAGGATTCCATAATGCCATGGCAGTTAAAATGGAATCATAGTAGCACATTTTGGATAATGTGAAATGGCCCAGTCACTTTTTTTTTTTTTTAAAGGGGAAAGTGTGGCACAGAGTGGGGTAGGATGGTGAGAAATGGGGCAATATATGACCCCAGGAAACTTTGTAGATGGTCAGCTCTGCTTTAAAAGATTTAACTTTACCTATTACACCTTGGCTGGAGCCCCCCTGGTGTTGTACATATGTGTACGTTCCCATAGACATGCATTTGCCATGGACTGATTCATCTCAGGGTTGCAATAGGTAGAGTTCCAAAAGTGTAGGGATGGGACGACTCCAGAATTTTCCGAATCCGAATCCAGATCCGAATCCCTGGAAGGTTCTGGGAATCTATGAATCTCAAATGTTTCGAATCCTTTTTTTCAAAACAAGGGAAAGAAGGTTAATCTTGGGCAAGACACAATCTCTCAGTCTTAGCAAAAGCCTAGGCAAAGGGAAACCTCCCTCTGAAGAAATCTGGCCAGGACAATTGTCATAGTTTTGCCTCAGGATCTCCCCAGATCGAAAATAACATGAAGGCCCTTTCTACACAAATGTGGATTAACCCCACATTTTCCTGCCTGTGTAAACAGGACCACTACAATACAGAGACAATCTAGGTCAAAACTGGATTTTCTTTGCATAGCTCCTTATGGCATCCTGGGGTTTGTGGTCTGATGATGCCCCAGCACACTTTGGCAGAGAAGGCTGTGACACCCTGTAAAACTCCAAACCCCAGAATTGTGTCTGAAAGAGGTTTGCCAGTGAGCTACGCAAAGGAATCTTTCAGCTGTCCTTGAAATCTCAAGCCTGTAGCTTCCAGTCAAGTGCTGAACTTAAATATTAAATGTTCAATTTCAATATCTTAGAATACAAGCCCAGACATAATTTGTGAAATCATTAGCAAAGGCCATTATTACTCCCAGGGAGAAACTTACCTAGTTGTCATCTCCCCTTGTGTGTCTGGTCGCCCACGTTTTCAGCCGTCCCGTTCTCCAACAAACTATTTGCTTGGTGGATTCGAAAGATTCGGTTTGTCAATTTTGGCACAGGGATTCAGATTCACGAATCTCGAATCCCTGCCCAGGGTTCGAGGATTCAGTCGGCCCGTTCCTACAAAAGTGTAACTATGCAATGGCATATACAATGGCACCACAAACATAACACTGTTTCTGAAACCTTGACCTGAATGTCCATGTTTGGCATCAGATAAAAATGCTCAGTGACTTCTGTAGGGGAGCCTATGCCTGCATAAGACACCAACGGGTTTCCAGTCATAATATGTGAATTGAACCTTGCACCATTACTTGGGCAGAAGATTAAAAAAAGCAAAATCAGCTTCATAATTCCAATAAGAGCATGCCATGTAAAATCTTGAAATAAATTCTTATTGTGTTGGCTTTTTTATGCTCAGTCTTTAAAAATAACAAATCTACTGGATGGTTGCCTTTTCTCATGTCAATTTTGACAAAAAGTTTTTTAAAAAAGCAGCTAGCCTGCTTCAATTCCCTTTTTTAAAATTCATGTAAAGACACCATTTTCGGCTGCACAGTTGAATACGCTAACAACAAATCTGAATGTCATTGCTCTATAGGAACACCATTTCTTTTGTCCTGCTTTGAAGTTCAATGCAGAATTGCCCAAGGCTATTATAATCTAACTTGTAACTCAAATGAAAGATATACTTCTAGATAAGAAAAATCACTCAGACACATCTGGCATGATTAAATACAGTAAAAGTGCTAAAGTACAGATTAGAATCTTGCAGCCCTCCAGATGTTTAAGGGCTTGGAACTCCCAGAAGTCCTAGGCAGCATAGCTAGTGGTGAGGGATGGTGGGAGTTGTAGTCCAACAGCATTTGGAGGGCTGCATCTTCTGAGTGGCCAAAAAGATCCATATTTTTTACATTACATACCAGTTATTATTTCCGTAACGTCCAACGAGCCATAGATAAATAGCCATAGGAGAATAGAAAGATAGACAGTAAGGAGGGAAAAAATACTTGCAATTATTCATTCCCAAATTAAAAAAAAATGGGTGCCTTGATAGTCAGGAAACCCCATCAGGAAGAATAATTGACCAGTGAGAATTTTGATAATCCTCTCTCAGTATTTGGTGTCCCAGTGTCTTGTGGGGCAATTATTATGTGGAGAAAATCATGTGGGGGTTTTTTGTGCTAAAGGGATGGAGGGAGAGAGAGACAGAAAGACTGTTTCCTGTACAGAAAATGGATTTTCTGCATAGGGAACTTGTTTTCTGTGCAGAAAACCAGATGGTTCCTCTACAGCTCTTTGGGACATTATTCCATCTTCACCTGCAAGGACAAAATATTTAACGATTTGGATACCTACTAGATAACCTGGTGGGCTTCAGTATCTGGTCCTCTCTTGCCCTTTTTAAGTAACCACTTGCTTGATGCGTAGATCGCTGTTCAAAGGTTTGCTTCCTCCCTCTTCAGGGAAGCCTTTCTCCTCTCTTTCCTAGAGAAGGAAGCCTCGTCCTTGCAGCGGCAAAGGTCATTCGAATAAAAAGGCTAACAGAACAACAAGAAGGGAGGAGCCAGCCTAGCCTATCAAGGAGGGCAGTTCCCAGAGCTTGGAAGCAGCTACTGAAAAGGCCGCCAGCAACATCCCCATGAGACATGCCGGTGAGCGTGATGAGACCAAGATGGGGGTCTTCCTCACACTTCTCAGAACTGAGACAGGCTCATATGGCAGGATGCATTCCTTCAGAAGAGAGCCAGCATAGTTTAGTGATTGGAGCATTGGACTGCAACCTGGAGACCAGGGTTTGAATCCCCATTCATCCTTGCAATCCCACTGGGTGACCTTGGGCAAATCACATTCTCTCAGCCTCAGAGGAAGGCAAAAGCAATCCCCTTCTGAACAAATCTTGCCAAGAAAACTCCATCAGGGAGTCACCATAAGATTCACATACATTGGAAATGAAGGCGTACAACAAGTCCTTCAGAGACCAATAAAAATAAGATCTCAATTTATGCGTTTAGGAGGTAACGGAGAGATGGATTCTTTATAATGATATTATGTTGGGATGTAAATATTTTGACTATTTCATGCTCACATGCAAAGCTGAATAATTTCAGCAGTTTTTTTCCTCCACCCCCCAGGAAGAATATGAATAATTCTGCATACTTCTTATCCAATATTCACACATGCCAAAATGTTTGGGAAAAATATTCTGCACAGAAACATACACGGGGGGGTGGGGTGCATGAAAATCATGAGAGGAGGGCTGTGTATTGTTTGTTAAGAAAGGAAGGAAGGAAGGAGACAGCCCGCTTCCTGAACCCTACATGGGGCTTTTGTACAAAATTGTCGGATTTTGCTCAAAAGCCATAGTTTTGCAGGGGATAAAAGTCTTGAGGGTTTCTGGAAATAGTGGGAAATTTTGTGTAAAAATTGTACTGTGTGCAAAAAACACCTTTTTGTGAAAAAAAATGCTGATTTTGTGCAAAATCCAGCAATTTTGTACAAGGGATGTGGGGTTCTGGAAATAATGGGAGAATTATCCAAAAATATGCTTTTTATACAAAAACCCACCTCTTTTTTGACCCAAAAATCCCACACACATTTTGAACAAAATTATCCACACACCCCGCCCCAATTTTCAGCATATGTGAATAGTGGGAGAACACTGCAGAATTCTCACCTCTATATTCACTGTCCCAACTGGGTTTCCTTTTCAGCTGGAAAATGAATAACAGAGAATATTGTTTCTATTCCTTGTATTATGTGCATATCAGTGGCCACAGTTCTAGATCAGCTGCTTAGCTACGTAATTGCCTTAGCTATGCAGCTAAGTAGCATCTCCCATCCTGATCCTCTCTCCAATCCAGGCTTATCAGGCAGCAGCCACTGCGAGTGACAGGGATCTGTTCTCCCGTCACATGGATTTTTCCCAGAGAAAGGACTCTGGGCAGGGTTCGTGACCAGTGCACTAGCCAACAAGCCACACTGAGAAGGAGATCAATCTCAGATTCTGCAGAATCAGGAACACAAGGCACACAGCAAATCAAGTGTTCCCCAGACCACATCTTCAAAGATTACATCATCCTTCCTGGGTAGGAGATAACTCCATACTCATAGGAAACTATGTCATAAATACATTACTATGTCAGCATTTAACCACTGCGCATATGTATATACGTGGCCCCAAATTATAGTACTGTAAGGCCCCACTTTGGGATTCCCCGATACCATTAGGGTCTGGATGGGCACCATACCCATTTGGCACTACGTTTAATTGGCAACAGAATTAATTGGCCTTTATAGCAAACTTAAGCCTGCAAAATGACTGGAAGGTCAAACCAGGCAAGGGATTGTTCTGACAGAAAATGTGCGACAGAGAGGAGAGTCAACCTAAGAACCTCAAGGTGAGTTTAGGTCACTTGCCAGGCACAATAACCAACCTCCTGTGAATGATTGACTTAGGCAGAAGCAGGATGTTTCCCCTGACAACACCAAGCCAGAAGCATGCTAGATTTACTCCGATCCTTGTATTACTCCAATCCTTGTGTTCCCCAACCCTTGCTCATGATTGGATTACCCATCACGTCCTTGTCAATCAAATGCTCTGCACATTAACAGGTGAATAGACGATTGTTAGGACAGCGGTCCCCTTTTGTTTCTCACCCAGGAACTTCTCCACCACAGGCTATTTTGGGGGTACATATACCCCTGATTTCAGGTTCACAACTCACAGCCTCTCACCCTTCTGACCGTCACTCTGTCCATTCAATTTCTGAACTGGGTCCAACACCCGAGTCACCTCATCTTGCTCTCCGCTTCTCGTCTGATCCAGTAAATATTGCCCAGACCCTTCACAGTCACTGTCTCATTTTCCTCCCTTTCTTTCAGTTAGCTCTTGTGTGAATGTGTGTATGTGTGGATTGTCGTTTGTGTGGATGGATATATTACAATAAAATGCAATTTTATTTTCTCTATATCGCTGTTTTGGCTGAGTCTCTCCTGCGAGTGCCCGTAAACATTGGTAGCAAGATCTCGTTAAGTTGCCCCCTCTCGTTAGCTTCCTGACTTTGAGCTATTTCATTCCCCACTTTTGCAAGGAGGTACTGACATTCTGGGTTGGCCCTTGTGGCACCCACATTTTGGGGCAACAGTACCTAATCCCATCTTGGGGATGTGAAAGTTAATATTACAATGAGGCTAATGAGGATATAGGCAAGTTTAAGTTCAGTTCCTGTGGTTGCTCCCCCTCTGGTTGGCCTAGTTTGGGGTGCTCCAGACATTGTAGACCACAGAGCTAACCACACTCTAGCCTCTACCTGTACCTGTTTCCCCATTTCTGTGAAGTTTCTGTTGTTTTACTTAGCTAGTTTCCTGTTATTCAGAGCTCTTGCTATGCTGCAAGCCTTGCCTGACTGTTCTAGCTTCCAGCCATTTGCCAAAGCTACTGGTCAGTTTCTGGCTCCAGTTAGGACACAGTTGACTGGTGTTTCCAACCCATTCCGGCCAGCAATCCCCAGTGAGATAGATGGAAACAGGACCCTCTTGCAATTCCTCCTTGCATCAGAGATTGCTTGTGGGAGGGAGGACGGAGGCATCAGACAGCCACCTCCTGAACGCCAGAAGAACAGATCCCTGTTCCTCACGATGGCTGCTGCCCAGTAACTCTGGTCTGGTGGACTTTCATAATCCTTCTGTATTTCCTACGCTATTGAATTTATAGGGATTGTGAATATGAACCCGTCACAAATGCCTAACCCTAGGTTATGAAGTCGTAACTGCAATTGTGAATTCCAGCCCTTTTTTTGTATTTTTTTACTTCACGACTTCAAGGGTCAACCTGTGGGACCTCCTCATCTGTCTTGCACTGGACAAGGTTCTGAAGGACAGCGTAGTCCTGAGACTGCTTCCCTAACCTTTGGAGGAAAGAGTGTGGAATTTTTCTGGAAGTAGCTCCTACATTGGTGTCTTACTTGGGGCAGGGAAGTATGGGCACATCTGTCTATCTATCCTCTATGATATTCTGGTTGAGATATGTTGTTTTGGTGTTGCTCCTGTGAGTATTTTTTTTTTTTTAATGAAAATCTTGGGGAAAAAGTCTAATTGCGTTTGCTCTTTCATTTGAAAAACTTCATAGAACCTAAAGACTCATTAGCTGGAGGAAATTGGGAGCTGGAGCCCAAAAAAGTTCAGACCCTGGTGATAGGATGCTTCTGTTCGGAGATCCTGCAGAACTCTAACCCTAACCCTTCATGAACTTACTAAAGCTTTGTACTTTTACAAGGAAGCCGTTCCAGGCATGTAGACTTTGTATGCTGCAGGGCTCACCTTTGGTGCCTCTACAGCTGGGAGAGAAAATTCATTCTCAACTTTGACACAGGAGCTGACACCAAAGAAGTGTACAGCATTTCATCAGAGGAAAGCAAATTTAGAAATCTTTGCTTTTGTTAATTATGCAGATGAAGGATTTCTTTTTTCACATTCATTTATTTATTTTTAAAATAGAATCTAAATGACGATCAAAGTAATATGCATTTGGAAAAAAGAAAAAGGAAAAGAATTTTTTAAAAAATTAAGACTAAAACACAATATTAACACAAAAAAATTGAAACTCTAAACACTAACTAAGGCACTATATACTAACTTACTGAAACACAAAATAGCTCTGACCTTCCCAAGCCAAACTGCAATGAATGAATGAATGAAATAGACTATTCTAGCCATTACAGATCCAACTGAATAATCCTACTAGAATTACTCATACATGTGAAGGATTTTCAAATGGTCAGATTCTCTGCAGCTTTGCAGAGGAATCATGCTGCATTAGACTCTACTAAGAGTTAAGATCATTATAGTAGCATGACTGTTACCCCAAAACATGGCTGACTCAGAGGTCCACCTGGAACGCCAGTACCTCCATTCAAAGATGGGGAATTATTAGCTCAATAAGGAGGCCTGAGGGGGGTGGGGGTAGCCTAATGAGATCTTTCCACCAGTGTTTATGGGGTCTTTGCAGGAAAGAACCAGCCAGAGATTCAAAAGTAAGCAAAAACATGTATTATTTAAGGAATTAACAATGACACATAAGACACAAACACTCACACAACCACGTAAGGCTAGCTGAAGGAGAAAGAAGGAACACTGCTGATAGCAAGGTTTCAAGGGCAATGAGGGTGATGTTTAACAATCCAGAGAGCAGCAAAAAAAACCGCAATGTGGCTTAGACTTGCACATAGTGACAGACTGGCTACCAGCAAGTGAAATACTGCAAGGTAACTGCTGAAAACTGGGGGGTTTTATACACAATTTCTACCTGGGGACATAGGTGTGAATGGATGTCTGATCAAGTGAACAATGGAGTTCTCAGGGTGGACAATGAGGTCCAGACTGGGCTAAGATCTCATTGTTAGATGACAAAGGATTAATAGACTTTGTGATAGCCCTGTAATGGTTGGAGAGATGTGGGGACAATGGAGGGATTCACAGATCAGTGTGAAGAAGGGTTGAAACAATCAGTGGTTTGGTGGGAATTTCCCTGTCGTCATTGTCCAGGAGGAGAGTCCTTACAGCTTAGCTTAAGCCTATTATCTCTGGAGTTACCTGGTGATTTCCTGAGTATGACCTAACTAGGCCTAGAGGAAGTATCTGACCTACTTTGCGACACACTTATTCAGCCACAGTCTTCCTCTTGTCCAGCTTGGCCACGCAGGGTGCATTTTATATCAATGCCAATTAATATATTTTGCCAATTAAATCATATTTAGCCAATTAAATTATATCAAAGTGTGGGGGTGTATGGCCTGGTAACAGGCTTCTACAATAAGCATTTACTTCATCGTCATCATTATTTAGCTTGAACAACTATTTTGTATGCAGAAAATATTGACCAAGATTCCAGACTGGCTACTTAGTTACCTTAGTTATGTAGCCAAACAGTGTCTCCCAGCCCGACCCTCCCATCCTGATTTACTGCCCAGCAGCTGCTGTGAGCGATAGGACTCTGTTCTCCTGTTGATTGAAATGCAGAGACTGATGTTCCCAACCTGCCCTCTGAGCAACCTCTGGGGCGAAAGTCAGAAGCAAGATCCCTGTCACAGTTCCTCCTTCCACAGGATGAGAGTGGAAATGTCAGTCCACTGCATCTTGACTGACCAGAGAACAGCTTTCCATTTCTTGCAGTGGCTGGTACCTGGTCAGTCAGGACAGCGGATTTTTCCAATCCTATGTATTCCCTACACAATATTGTATATGGTAGATATTATGAATACAAATCAGTTACAAGCGTGTATCTCCAGGTTACGTATTTGTAATGGCAAACATGAGTTTCAGCCACTGTATTTAAATTCATTTTCATTTTCTTTTTGGAAGCTTCAGAACATATTTTCCAATTAAAATTCATTAATTGGGTGGCATTTTTGCCATTAAACAGGACAATATTTTTACATTGACTAGGCTCCAACCTTCTGCCCCACCCCTCACCCCATTTTTGTCTCCCTCGCCCTCAATGAAAATTATCTTGCTACATCCCTCACTGTGTTTCCAATTTTGGTCTGATAGCAACAGAAAGTCACAGAAAGAAAGCATTTATTTTGCAATTCTGAGCAGTCACCAAAATCAGGAAGCTTTATTGAATGGCTGATGGGTTGCCAACCACAGCTGGTGGGGCTAAATTTGCCCAGACGCAGTTTGTAGCCCCATTACTTTCGGGCAGGGAATCTATGGTGGGTTTTACAGAAGCTACTCCTGACTTTGTAGGAGCTCTCCAAGGTACTGATTAGGGGAATCAGATGCAAGAACTCAGATACCTTCTGTAAAACACAGTGTGGATTCACCTCCCTAAACAGAACAGCTGGGCACACCTTCATTTTTCTTGATGGATCTATGAATCTGCAACTCTGTACTACACATACGTTCTCCTAGAGTGTTGCCTGCCCTAGTAATAACAATTGGATTGTTCCCACCATTCACTTTAACTACCATAGCTACAACTTTCTACAAAATCTTGGGATTTGTAGTCTGTTGAGTTCCTTATAATTCTCTGCTAATGATGTAGGCTCTATTTCAGAAGAAGGAACTGGCAACACCACTTCTGATTATTCCTTGCCTAAGAAAACTATGAAATTCATGGGGTCACTAAATCAACAGGTGACTTGAAAGCACATACAGAGAAAGAGAGAGAGAGAGAGATCTAAACCAGTCTACTGAACTACAGCAGCAGGGAATTCTAAGGATGTCTCCAAACTATAAATCTCAGGATTCTGTAGGGTTGAGCCATGGCAGTTAAGGTGGTATCAGATTACCATGACTACATAGTGTCAATCCATTCCTGGAGACCTACTGCCTGATTCAAAAGCTCCAATCTGCTCTCCCTCCTGTTGCCTCTCTGCTCTGGATGAAGGGCAAACGAAGAGGGGCCCCATCCTCTTAATCTTCAAGCAGGCTCAGCAGAGAGTCAAACAGGGATGGGGGGAAGGTCTGAGCCTTTATTAGTAGTCCGTGGAACGTTCGCACCGAAGTTCCACACCTGCAGCACGAAAGCAGCTGTACATATTTCATAAAGTTTCACTTTTAATAGTCTGTGAGGGAAACATTAAAATGAGGTACGGCCAAACAAGTTTTTGCTATTTCATTTCTTCATCCTGCATGAGAGTCGGGGGAGTCATCTCCTCCCTGAAATGTGTTTGGGAGACCTGCAGGTGTTCCTCTGGACCAAACCAGCAAGGTTGGTGGCTTTAAAACCACAGAAGACTTTGGCCCTTAACCCGTTATAGACCTAAATGCACTAAGACCACGATACAGCCTGGCACTCAGCTGCCTGATGCGAAATGGAGGCCTCCTCCTTGCTAAATTGATAAAGCTGGAACAGGTGTTGGACTGTTCTAACCGTCAAATTAATAAATCATCAATAAATGCATCAATAAGACGTACCTGATAATGGCCTGAACTATATTGGTTAGTCCCAACTACAGCAGACTAACTGAATTGGTGGTTGAATGGTGAAGCATGATGCAGGTAAATCAATCTAATTCAGTGGGTTCATTCTAGTTGTAGTAGCAGTTGTTGTTATTTGCCTTCAAGTCATTTCCAACTTATGGTAACACTAAGGCAGACCTATCACAGGGTTTTCTGGGGCTGAGAGTATGTGACACACCCAAGTGGGTTTTCATGGCTGAGTGGGGAATCAAACCCTGGTTTCCAAGGTCTGTAGTTCAATGCTCAAACCACAACGCCATGAAGCATTAGACTAAACCCTACTGATGGTCTCTGCTCTGGTAGGAATTATCAGCAAGGTTTAGTCTAATGTTTCTTAGCTAGTTTTCTGTCTGACATTTTATTTTCTACTGCAGGAATTCATTTACTTTAAAAAAGTATGCTCGGTTATGTCACCTTCCTCTCGCACATACAGATACATTGTCCGAAATTTAGACATAGGTGGGGGAGTGCTGTTGTATTTTTTTACATCCCACCTTTTCCCCCTGTTGGAACTCAAAGCAGCTTACAACAGTTAGATGCAGTTAAAAATGCACAGCATGCAAAACCAGTTAAAAACACAAACCATTTTTTAAAGCAAATGCAAGTCTAACAAGTTTAATACAAGTCTAATACATTATAGAAGGCATATTTCCAATTAAAATATTATTATTATTATTATTATTATTATTAATAATAATAATAATAATAGTAGTAGTAGTAGTAGTAGTAGTAATAATAATAATAATAATAATAATAATAATAATAATAATAATAATAATTCTGAAAGCCCTGCCTGAATAAACAGGTCTTCACCTGTGTGTAGGGGGTACCACTCTAACCTCTATGAGAAAGGAGTTCTAAAGCGTGAGATACCCTTCATTTTCCAGGAATCTTCCTCCTAGGCCCAGGGCTCATGGAGATTGTAACTCTGCATCTAGACGGGATGACTTCAGATGAGACCTGAACCACAACAAGCCCTGAATTCAACCCTTGGCAATCAGCAGAGCAGACATAGCTTATGCAGCTGAATTTGAGAAAGAAAGCCCAGTTATTCTTTCTAGATCTACTCTCTGTACTACTCTCAATAGTAGTAGTATATAGTAGTATCAAGGATGGAAGGTGAGGGAGCTGCCGCGGTCACCTGTAGCACTTGTGGGATGTTCCTTTTCCTGCCACAAGATGTTGTCAGGTACACCTGCAGCAAGTGCAAGCTGGTGAACTTCTTGGAGGAGAAGGCTCAGCAGCTGGAGGCACGAGTTTCTAATCTTTGTTGTATTAGGGAAGGTGAGGAGTTTTTGGATAGGGCAGAGAAGACCTTCCTGAAGACCAAATGCACGAGGGAGCTGCCAGATCAGGAAGTCAGCACACTGGGTCAGGAAACGGATGCTTGAAGGAATGTCACATGTGGGAGTAGAAGGACCAGGAAGGAAACAGAGACTCTCAACCTACACAATCGCTTCAAAGTTCTTGGCCTTATGAACGATGAGGAGCACCAGGAGGAGGGAACAGAATGACAACAAGAAGGAATGCAACTTCGGCAACAGGAACTAGATCAACACTCCCAGCCTCAGCAGAATGCCCAGGCAGTCCTAGAAGAACCTGCTCATCGAGGAGCCCCAGACAAGCCTCAGAGGAGGCGAGTTCTGGTTGTTGGGGACTCCTTGCTCAGAGGAACCGAAACGGCAATTTGCAAACCCGACAAGTTCAATCGAGAAGTCTGCTGTCTTCCTGGGGCCAAGATCAATCACATGACGGAGAGGCTAACCAGGCTGGTCAAGTCCACTGACCATAAACCCCTCATTTTGGTTCATGTCAGAACCAATGAAACTGTGAGGCGCAGCTTTTACCACATCGCAAAGGACTACGAGCTTATGGGGAAAAAGCTTAAGGACCTTGGTGTGCAGGTGGTCATTTCGTCTCTCTACTCTGTTCAAGGATATGGCACACGAAGGGAAAGGGCAATAGCAGAGGTCAACAACTGGCTCCACACATGGTGCTGCCGGAAACAGTTTGGGTTTTTGGAACACGGCCTGAATTTCCATGAACGTGGGCTTCTGGCAAGGGATGGGCTGCACCTCACGAAACTTGGCAGGAATGTTTTTGCAAACAATCTCACAAGGAGGATTCAGAGGTCTTTAAACTAAGTTCCGCTGGGGAGGAAGACAATATTATTCAGGGCAAGGACTCAGCGAGTGTAGGGGGGAAAGTCCCAAAGGATATTGGCCAAGTAGTACAAGCGTCCAATGGTGGGAGGAGTAGAAACTATAGTACAGGACTTGCAGGAAGGGCAAGTGTCTCTACACAAATGCGCAGAGTATGGGAAACAAGCAAGATGAACTTGAACTCCTAGTACAACAAAATAAATACGATTTGATAGGCATTACTGAGACCTTGTGGGATGAGTCTCATGACTGGAATGTAGGAATAGAGGAGTATAGCCTATTTTGTAAAAACAGACCAAACAAGAAAGGAGGAGGAGTAGCCTTGTTTGTCAAGGATGTTTTCACCTGTGAAGAGATCCGTGACTTAAACCCAGAAAGCCCGGTCGAGAGCATCTGGGTAAGAATTAAGGGAGCGAGAAACAATAGGGATATTCTGGTGGGGGTTTACTACAGACCTCCAACCCAGACCGGGGACTTTGATGATGCCTTCCTCAACCAAATGACTGCACATTCAAAAAGGAGAGATACAGTAATAATAGGAGATTTCAATTACCCGGATATATGTTGGAAGTCAAACTCTGCCAAGACAGCAAGGTCCAGCAAGTTTCTTGCTTGTCTTGCAGACAATTTCATGGTCCAGAAGGTGGAAGAGGCCACAAGGGGATCAAATATTCTAGATCTGATCCTGACCAACAGGGATGACCTTGTTGATGAGGTAGAAGTGGTTGGATCTTTAGGGGGGAGTGACCATGCCCTATTGGAATTTGGCATTCAGTGGGAAGGAGAAGATAAGTGTAGCCAGACACTCCTCTTAGATTTTAAAAAAGCGGACTTCTGTAAACTTAAGGAGCTGCTGGCTGAAATTCCGTGGTCAAGAATAGTGAAAGGGAAAGGAGTTCAGGAGGCATGGGGGTTCCTTAAAAGGGAGATACTGAAGGCATAGTCTAAAACTGTGCCAGTAAGGAGGAAAAATGGAAGGCACCTGAAGAAACCAGAATGGTTGACTAAAGAACTCTCAGTTGAGCTAAGTGTTAAGAGAAACATGTACAGGAAATGGAAAAGGGGGGAAACCACCAAAGAAGAATTTAAGCAAGTAGCCAGGAGATGTAGGGAGAAGGTCAGAAAGGCTAAAGCACAGAATGAACTTAGGCTGACCAGAGACATTAAAAACAATAAAAAGGGCTTTTTTAAATATGTCTGTAGCAAAAGGAAAAAGAAGGAGGCAATAGGGTCGCTGCGCAAAGAAGATGGCGAATTACTACCAGGGGGAAGAGAAAAGGCGGAACTACTTAACACCTTCTCTGCCTTTTTCCCAGAAGGATACAAGCACTCAACCTGGCGGTTGGGGAGCAGGGGAGGAAGCAGGGGAAATGTGGCACATAATAGGTAGAGAGGTGGTACAAGAGTACCTGGCCACACTGGATGAATTCAAGTCTCCAGGGCCAGATGAATTGCATCCTAGGATATTAAAAGAACTAGCAGAGGTCATTTCGGAACTGCTTGCTATAATCTTTGAGAAATCTTGGAGGACAGGAGAAGTTCCAGCAGACTGGAAGAGGGTAAATGTTGTCCCCATCTTCAAGAAGGGAAAAAAAGAGGACCCAAATAATTATCGCCCAGTCAGCCTGACGTCAGTACCCGAAAAGATCCTGGATCAGATCATTAAGTAGTCAGTTTCTAATTTCTTAGAAAGCAATGCGGTGATCACAAGAAGTCAACATGGATTTCTCAAAAATAAGTCATACCAGACTAATCTTATAGATGAAGGGAATGCTGTGGATGTAGCATTTCTCAATTTCAGTAAGGCCTTTGACAAAGTTCCCCATGACATTCTTGCAAGGAAGCTAGTAAAATGCGGGCTGGACAGGGCTACTGTCAGGTGGATCTGTAACTGGTTGACTGACCGTTCCCAAAGGATGCTCCTCACCCATGGCTGCTTTTCATCCTGGAGAGAAGTGACTAGCGGGGTGCCACAGGGTTCTATCCTGGGCCCAGTGCTGTTCAATATCTTCATCAACGACTTGGATGAAGGAATAGAGGGCATGTTGATCAAATTACAGATGACACCAAATTGGGAGGGGTTGCTAATATGCCAGAGGACAGGATCAAAATTCAAAATGACCTGGACAGACTGGAAAGCTGGGCCAAGGCTAACAAAATGAAATTCAACAGAGAGAAGTGTAAGGTCCTACACTTAGGTAGAAAAAATGGAATGCAGAAATCTAGGATGGGGGACACGTGGCTGGATAGCAGTACGTGTGAAAGGGATCTAGGACTCTTAGAAGACCACAAACTGAACATGAGCCAGCAGTGTGATGCCAACACGATTCTTGGTTGCCTTAATAGGAGTACATAGCCAATGCAATTCTCTGCTGCATCTATAGGAGTATGGTGTCTAGATCGAGGGAGGTACTGGTACCACTCTACTCTGCTTTGGTTAGACCTCATCTTGAATACTGTGTCCAGTTCTGGGCACCCCAATTCAAGAAGGACATGGTCAAGCTGGAGCAGGTCCAGAGGAGGGCGACCAAAATGGTGAGGGGCCTGGAAGCCATGCCCTATGAGGGTAGACTTAGAGAGCTGGGTATGTTTAGTCTGCAGAAGAGACAGTTAAGAAGGGACATGATAGCCATGTTTAAATATTTGAAGGGATGCCACATAGAGGAGGGAGAGGGCTTGTTTTCTGTTGCTCCAGAGATCAGGACAAGGAGCAATGGATTCAAGCTTCCTGAACCTCAGGAAGAACTTCCTGACGGTCAGGGCTGTCCGGCAGTGGAATCTGCTGCCTCGGAGTGTGGTGGAGTCTCCTCCCTTGGAGGTTTTTAAGCAGAGGCTGGATGGCCATCTGTCGGGAGTGCTTTGAGGGTGTTCCTGCATGGCAGGGGGTTGGACTGGATGGCCCGTGTGGTCTCTTCCAACTCTACATTTCTATGATTCTATGATTCTATGAATTTCGTAGCCTTTGTTACCCTGATTTCTGGGGTCCCGTGAGGGACACCTCAATGTGCTCAAAATACTGGGGAATGGGAATTAGCAAGAGCACAAGTTAAGCAATGCAAGAGGCAGAGCAACCTAGCGAGATCTTGAACCCAATGTTTACGGGGTCAGGCCGAGTCAATAACCAAACAGAAGTAAATAATAATTGTTTTCCTTTATTTTGAAACATAGTCAGTTCGTATGTATGCAACCAGTCACACAGACCTAATGAAAGAAAGGTAGGAGTTGGATAGAGGAGTTTAAGAGGGATTTTTCAGGGGCAATACTGCACCTGATCCTGAAGCCCGGTTTATCAGAAGAAAAGTCCATGGTATCAGAGATGCTCAGCACGTGGGAGCTGAGGGGAAGGCTTATCGAACGGAGCGACAACAAGGCGGGATGGAAGTCAGAGCGATCCGAAGAGACGCTCAAAATCAGGGGGTCTTATAGGGGAAAATGTGCTTGTAGGCTAGTCCGTTCCCGGGGAAAACAATGGGTTTCGGGCTGGAGACAAAGCCTCCGAAAGGTCAGTACTTTAGATGATTGAATTATTACAGCCTTGTCAATAGCGTAGACAGTATGCAAACTCGGAGTGCTTGACAGTTGGATGTTAGGCTCTTCAAGCTGCCTGCTCGGGGCAGGGGATCTTTTGTAAACAGCGTGCATACATAATGTGATCTTAAGAGGGTACTTGGCTGGAGGTCTCCTAAAACTGCAGTCCGGCAATTACTGGCCTGCCTGGATTTGTTTTGAATAGTTCAGCTAGTTTCGGCCGTGCCCGTGTGCGTGCTTGTCCGGGGGCCTTGCAAGCACATGGAGAGGAATGGGTAGTGTAGGCCAAATTCTTGATATCAAATGATATCTAATATACCACAAGTCCAGACTAGAAACTACAGTAACACCTTTCTGTAGCTAGTGAGCTTTAGGCAGACTTAGAAAAACCTAGTTTGGACTTCAGCTCCTAGATTCCTTTAGCCAACATGGCCCGAGAACAGGCCAGAGAGGGGATTTTCTGTGAGCTGTACTCCAAACAAAAAACATTCTTTCCAAACCCTGATTTTAGGATGCATTTTCCTGGTGCTGAAGGATAACACCACTGAATACCAACCCAGGGTTCTGAGAGTTTTATCGTTTCTGAGCTCTGATTTTACCTGGCATTTTTCTGATTTTAGCGGGCAATGAAACGGGCTGTCATTCTGGGAGTTTTAACAATAAAATCTCTCAAGCTTTAATTTTTACCAGGCATTTTTCTGATTTTTAGAGGGTAACAAAATTGATTGCCACCTGAGGAAGTAGCTTACCTTTAGCAGGGATGCCCCATGCTTTCCCCTCCTTCTTCCATTCTTTTTTTTTTCAACTTTCTTTTATATGTTTCACTTTCTTTTCCTACCACCAGGAAAAACAGGCCCGTTTCCCTCTATATGCCAGGGTGCCATTTTCTCTCCCTATCTTGCTATTCTCCAGATAAAACACACCAGCTGGCATCCTACATTGCAGTTACAGATTTGCAACCTAATGCCACAGATCTGCACCTGTTCTGTATGCAGCCATGCTCTCTACTCACAACCAGAGTGCTTTACCTCAAGAGCCAGCAGCCACATAAAGACACAGATGCCCACCTGGCTGTCAATCAGGATGCAGCAGGTTGATGCTTCCAGGCCCATTCCACCAGCAATTTCTGGTGCAACAATCAGAACCAGGGCCCCTCTGCAACTCTCCATCGCACCATAGATTGCTGGTGGAAGGGACCAGAAGTATCATACTTCTTCACTCCGGTTGCCAGCAGAATAGGCCTCCATGGCTTGATGTGGCTGCTGGCTTTTAAGGTAGGATTGGGGAGCCATGTCAGAAGATGAGATGTACTTGTGCATTCATAATTGCTATGGACCTTTCTGCACTACATAGCTATTCCACTATGATTCCATTTTAACTACCACAGCTGCCTCCTGTGGAATCCTGGGGTTTGTGGTCTCCAGAGGTACTGGAGCTCTCTGTCTGAGAATTCTAAATATCCCTCCCTAAACTGCAACTCTCATGATTCCATAGAACAGAACCACAGCAGTTAAAGTGGAATCATAGTGCACCAGCTGTGTCATGCAGAAACACCCTATGATTCTGACGCAGGTCTTGGCATGCATCATTTCATGGCATTCTGCAGAGAGCGAGGAAAGTCATCTGTAGTTCAGTGGCAGCTGGTGGTTTCTATATGAGTGCGGCAATGAATGTGATCTGGGTTTCAGTATGAACTTTAAAGTAGTTATGCTTATGCTAAATCCACAGGGAGTAAAGAGGTCCTCTTGGATAAAGTTCTGACTGAATCCCAGAGTGGACCCACCATGCCACAGTGACATGGAAGCCACCATCCACCGCGGCTCTATGTTTAACCAGAGTTTTCTTTCAAGCATCTGTTTATTCATAGGTTGGAGTTTGTGCCTCCCAATTCACATTCCTTCCAAAAGCACCTGGCGACTGGCCACCCACAGACATCCACTTCTGCAATGGATTTAGCAGCGAGGGAGCTAAGACTTAGCATTCCCTGGATCTTTCCCCCCCGCCCGCTTCTGTTCTCAGACCTTCTTTTAAAAGACTACGTTATTACTAGGCCTCCCAATTCCAAGAGATGGTTTAATGCCTCTACCAATAAGTACCGCACACATCAAACACATGTTTTATTGGTACTACCTGCTAGTACAGAGTTTATTGCAGGGGCTGTAAATATTTTGTTTCTCACCAGGCAAAGATATGGCCTGGTTTTCTCCTGAGCCACCTCCCACGTGTGGTCTTCTCTGACAAGGAGAAAAGCGCTTCCCCCCAATCCCAGAAACAGCCTTCTTGATTCCTTCGGAGAGAGAAATAATCTAACCTTGGCCATTTCTGCACTAGACTGTTATAGTGCTATTATTCCACTTTCAACCTTCTATGGAATCCTGGAGTTTGCAGTTTAGGAAGGGGCCTTTGAGGATGGCCTTTGAGGCCCCTCCCTAAACCGCAGACCCCAGGATTCCATAGGAGGTTGAAAGTGGAATAATAGCACTATAACAGTCTAGTGTGGAAATGGCCATAGTTAGCCATGATGAGCCAGTGTAGTTGAGGAGTTCGAGTGCTGGCCTGGGACTCCAGGAGACCAGGGTTGAAATCCCCAGTCAGCCGTGGAAACCCAGGGGGTGGCCTTGGGCGAGTCACATTCTCTCAGCCTCAGAGGAAGGGAAAGGCAACACCCTCTGAAAAAATCTTCCCAAGAAAATGCCATGATTGGTTGACCTTAGGGTCGCCGTAAGTCAGAAATGACTTGGAGGCACACAACAACAAATACAACAGCAACCACAACCACAACATTAGCCAAAACTGTTCCTCCTTCCATAGAAAAAGGTGTTCTATATACAGTTTACTTAGGGGTGATTGATGGCTCCTATGTCAGAATGAGTCCACTCCTGATTTTAGTCTGAACTTTAAAGCATCTATCTCCAAAACAGCTTCTCTACCTGGGATAGCTCACTTAAAGTTTGGACTAAATGCCAGAGTGCACACATCATCCATTACTGACATGGAAAACAGCAGCCACTACTGTGTTTACCTTTCTAAACAAGAATAATTTATCCACTCCATCAAAGACAGTTTTTCAGCAAGTCATCATTTTTGCTGAGGTTCAGTGCCTTGATTGGTTTGTAATCATGGTGCTCCAGCTCTGGTTTTCTTTATTTTTTTTTAAATGGCCACGATGGCTCAGGACATTTTGAGAACGGTGACCAAAGAATAACTTTTTTCCAAGTTCCAAGGCTTTGAAGTTATCATTCCACTAATAAGTATTATGCCTCCCAAGGAAATTTTCTTGGGGTCCTCAAATAACAAACACTGCTAGGAGTGACACCATGAAAATTCACACCTGAATTTTTATACTTCCTGTGTCTGCCTTCCCTTGGTCACTTTGGCTGCCCCTTTCCTTTGGATGCAAAACTCTGTTTCTAAAAACTCGACTGAAGTGTTAGGTTAGTGCAATGCTAGAAATGCTAGAAATTTATAGTGCCACTCAACTCTATGATTCTGTAACTCCATGATCAACATTTGCAGTGTGAGTTTTGGAAAAGAGAGGCATAATTTCTGGGACTGAGACAAACAAGAGGAGAGGCAGTTGCTTCTTTGGTGGAAATGTACTAAGAGACCTTTTGTGCTCTTTTTCTACTAAGAGGTAAAGGAATGAAATCGAGAAAGGTCACAGATCAACGTAATGCATGCTTCTGTGTGTTCCATATGCACCAGCACTAGGCTAAAGCTAAACAGCCAAAAGCAGAATATATATTCGCGTTTGGCTCTCTTTCTTCTTTTGCTGTTCCTCTTTCAGCTGTGCAGTGTTCTCTGTTTGCTGGAGGTTCACTAAAGGCAACCAGCAACCAAAAGAAATAAACTCAGCCTTTTGCAGGCACAGAGAAACACTGCAAAGATGTAAGATGACGGCAACACTTCCATCAAAACATAAATCACAGGGCCAGAAAAGTAGCAGCAGAACGACTGTCAGGAGGAGGAGGAGGTGGGCAAAATAAAATAAAAATAATCATCATTTGTTCCTCCTGAAAGAAAAGCTCAGTCTGCTTCACATCATATCCTTGAACATATAAAGAAAACTAGGGCATCCTATCCAAAGTGCATTATCTCCAGAAATCACGCTTTCAGAAGACGGGAGCAGAAAGTTCATAAATAACAGCACCAAAAAGGAGGTGGGGGAAGAGAAAGAGAGACAGAAAGGGGGAGAAAAAAGGAAGAGGAGGGAGATTGAAGGAGTGGCCATGCATCCAGCCGCTTCTGGATGACATCCAAGCCATCAGGGCAGCTGCCATCTTCTGCACATAATCAGAAATCCCTTTCAGTGATGTGGGGAAAAAAGATCTTCGTATTGTCAGCTAAAATGCCCCTTGTGAAGAAACCATGCGCTACCGCAGCGGCTTTGCAAAAGGTTGTGACAGAATGTGAACCGTAGCTTTGGAGGAGATGCACCAAGAGAAAAAAAAAAGGAGGGTTCACAGAAACTCAGCTTCTTCTACAGTGGAGATTATCTCTAAATCTTTTTGAAGCCTCAGTGAACCGAGCCTCTCAAACATCCAGTGTGTGATGCAGCTGGTTGTGCTTTTTTACGCCCCTTATTCTGATATGCTCTCTGAACATATTTTGTTTCTCTTGCCAGCAGCATGCAGCTAGCTAGTGCAAAGTATGTGGCTTTTAAAACAGAAGTAACTACTCCAAAAATTGTTAATTAGGGTTTTTCTTTTAAAGAGAAGCATGTATATTGATTGCTTTGAGAGAACCACTCAGGGAGAGTGCAGGAGGGGAGAGAAATTCTTAAACTTAAATACAGAAGCCCCTAACATTGCCTTTTGTGCAAAGGAATATGTTGGGCCTTGTTACTGCCCTGGCTAGTCCGAGCTTTGGGGATATTAAAAGATATTCCTTGATATCACAATTTGGCTGCACTGCTCTATTCCTTTCCAAGTGCTTGCGAAGCCACCGGACAAGCACGTAAACAAGCTCGGCCGTTACAGGCAGGCCAGAAATAGCTGACTCGCTGCTTTAGGAGACCTCCAGGCAAGTACTCTAATTAAGTATGCACGCCACTTACAAAAGAACCTCTGCCCCACAATGACAGCTTGAAGTACCCTGCGTTTGCATACTGGCTACTCTATTGAGAACTGCTATGATAACTCAATCATTCAGATTCCGACCTTTCGGAGGCTTTGTCTCCAACTACAAATCTATTGTTTTCCCCCAAGTACGGCGTAGCCTGCAGTCACATTCTCCTTATAAAAACCCTCGATTCCGAGACCTTCCTCGGAACGCTCCCGAGTTTCATCCCGCCTTGCTGCCGCTTTGCTTGGCGAGCCTCCCCTCAGCTCCACGTGCTGAGCTACATCGCACCCCAGCCTCATTCTCTATTTTTCCGGGCTTCAGGACAGGCGAAGTATCACCCAAACCAGCAATCCCTCTAAAAATCCCTCTATACCACTCCAACCTTTACTTTCTTTAGTTATCTTGCGTGAGAGTGTCGCATACACTGTTTTGCTTGTATTTAATAAACATCATGTATTATTTCAACTTCTGTGTTCTCCTTGACTCGACCCAACCCCGTAGATATAGGGTTCAAGATCTCGCTACATTACCCTGCCTCTCATAATGCTAAGCAGTGCTCTGAGCTAATTTTCCCCACCTTTAGTTGAGCACATTTTGGTGTCCCTCCCGGGACCCCCAGTACGCAGGGTAATAGCCTTTTCTGCACTAGCCTGTTATAGTGCTATTATTCCACTTTCAACATCCTATGGAATCCTGGAGTTTGCAGTTTAGGGAGGGGTCTCAAATGCAAACCCAAGGATTCCATAGGATGTTGGAAGTGGAATAATAGCACTACAACAGTCTAGTGTGGAAATGGCCTTGGTAAAGAACGCAGCTGCTTCTAGTGGTGAATGCCTTGAGGAGGAGGGTTAGGGTTGCCACATCTCAGGGCCTGGTCCTCAGTCTCCAGTCTTCATGGATGGTCTCCGGGGGGCGGGAATGAGGGTGCCAGTTCTTCAGTTTTGCTTGGCCCAGCATGCAGGCAAGAAGGAAAGGCTGCGTTCATATCTCCAGCTCACCCAGCAGAGCAGCAGCTTGTTAGAACTCACAAGGATTGACGGATCTGTTGCCACAACTTGCCAAGACTCTGTAGGAGGGCATTATGTACTTACTTAGCTTCCTCTTTCCCCTCCCAGGACATCAGGGATCACCCTGCACGATGTGTTGATCCAGCAAGTAGACTAGATTAAATGCTTCTTAACTCGTCTCCATAAGTAAGTGACAAGAAATCATTCTCTCATTTCACCTTTATCTGGGAACAGCGCTTTAGCTCAGTCTCAGGCCATTTCCATACTAGACACCGTTAGCGTTTTGTAGCATTACAACCCCAGCATCACACCTTTCTGCCTTCAGCAGATGAGTAGCTGTACCGTCACCGGTGTTTCTTCCGCACTACAGCGTCCAAGGCCGCTCTCTTTCCCTGCCGTCACCTCGCCACCACCCCAATTGGTCTTTTTTGTTTGCTTTTCTTCGGAAGCTGTGCCAGCACAACACTGTTGTAACTGGACTACAAGCCAGTACACTATTGCATTTTCTTGCTATAATGCTTAAAAATGTATTTAAAAAATAAAAAGTTCTAATGCAAAATAGAACTTTAAAATAAACATGGAGAGGTGATAGAATTCAAAGTTGGGAGTTGGGGAGGGAGGGACAAGCTAGGCATGCCCAAACTCCACCCACTGCTGGGTCCAGGACAACAGAAAACTCTATGAAGCGCCATCACGGTACCACATATTGCTGGCTGATGGGATTGAGCCACTAAAGGAGGCACTTAATGATTTTTTATTTCCCCTGGAAATAGCACAAGGCGCTTCAGCAATGCTTGGGGCTGGATAGCAACTGGATGGCAATGACATCATGCAGTACCATGACTCCTGAACCAGAAACAAGCTGCTGCTGTTGCGCTATAGCAACGTCATGCAGAAATGGCCTTAGTTTCCAAACAGGAAACAACATTTTGTGTATGTGTATTTGAGAGACAAGCTGTGAGCTACTGAGACTGGTACTTAATTCATAAGCCTGAACGGCCTTGCCAGGGGCGGCCCCTACACCTCCAATGTTTGCCCAGACGCCTGAAGGCCTAGGAGGATCCCAAAGTGGCCACCCTATGGTGGATGCTCCATGTAGCTGCCTCTGGTGGTAGATGCTGTGAGTGGGGAGGAGGAAGCGGGAGCCCCTTCCCCTTACAATGTCTCCAGCCTTGGGTCCTTCCTACAGGCTGTTCCTTCTCCCTACGCACAAGGAATTCTGGAACTGGTAGTTCTTTGAGAAAGCATAGTAAACAAGAAATTGCAAAGGATGAGAATTTCATTACAGTTAGTTTTTGTAGAAGTAAAGTATTTACCAAAAACTCACAAAATTCTTCATGTCTTGGCTAGAAAGGGTTCTAGTGTGAAATATACAGTTTGCTTTCATTTCAGGGAAGGGATTTGTTTGGGGCTTTTGTTTTAAAGATGTTGTCAATGTATTTCTGTTTTAAATTAGCTTTTAGTTGCATTTCATTGCAATGTTTGTAGGCTATATTTATATTATCCAGTGTGAGCTGCCACGGGGAATTTTTTTGGCTGAAAGGCAGCACAGAGACACACTATAGAATAACAAACATCATTTTCACCGAGCTTTGCAGATGTCAGATCTTGGAGAGCCCTCCGGTTTAAAAGTTTAAGATGAAAGTCAGGGACTATTTAAAAAACAACAATAACATACAGTTGTGGTGATTGTGCTCAGTTAGCTTATAGTAAATTAAAGGAAAACACCAGTGAGAACTTGCAACATTAGCTGACATCCTGATGGTGACACAGGCAGGTGTAAGCAGTTGGACATTTTTCTCTGACGGAGAATGGGAGTACTCAGTTCAAGATGGAAGAAGCAAAGTTATTCATATGATGCCACTGCACATTGTTACACACTGATGCGCACTGCACTTTACCCATTGATTACCATGCACATTGTACATAAAGGGTGCCACATCACCCAGATAGCTGAGTTTTATTCCTGATTCTAGGTATGCCACCCAGTGACAGGCTGGACCATCATTGGGTCTGGATTCTGAACTTTTTTTGTTTTGTTTTGTTTTAAAGTAAGTCACTTAGCTCTGCAAAAACTGAGACACTGGGCAAAATGTGAACGCATTCTGTGGCCAAATCTTTCTACAAGGAAGAAGTCCATTTGGGAACTTCAGGCATTAGGGAGGCAAGAGTGAGAGTGAGAGTGATGCTGCACAAGAAGGAAGCCCGGAGTTCACCTTCAAGCGCAAGCGCTGTGCATAGTGGAGTGCAAGAATCAAAGGAGGGCATGTTGCAAAGATGCAAGGTGAGGCAAGCAGGGGAAATGGGAGAGGAGGGGGTGTGAGTGGCAGACGGCAAGAAGCAAAGGGAGGTCAACCGTGAAGGTGAAAGGTGAGGTAGGGGGAAGTAGGAGAGACATGGGAGCCAGCACTGTGAGTAGCAGAGCAAAAGAAGGAAGCAAGCGAGAAGCACAAGAAGCAAGAGTGCCAGGAGTCCTCAGGGTGAGGCCAGGTGAGCAGTAGGAAGGGACAGGAGAGCAAGCGGTCCAAGCAGAGGACTGCAAAAATCAAAGAAGGGCATGCCGCAAAGGCCGAGGGAGCCTAGGGATGGAGGAGGAAAGACAAAAGCACGGGGATTGGGAGTGCAGAGTGCAAGAAGCAAAGGGGGGCATTCCACAAGGATGGGGGATAGGGCAAGGGAGGTTGTGGTGTGGGTAGCATGAGCTACATCAGCACTGGGGTCATCATAACTGACCCTCTGGAGCCAGAAGTTTCAGACACAGCATCAGAGTGCCAGGAATGCCAAGAAGGTACCCCTCCTGACGCCGGGGATATTTTTGAGTCAAAGGCGGAGGCCAAATGAAGGAGAGATCAGGAGAGGCAAGGTCACCCCCAGGGGCACTGAAGAAGGAGACGCTGACTAATTGAGCACCTGCCACCTTGCGACAGCTGGCTTCAGTACCTGGCAACTTTGCTTCTTACCGCCGTCTCTATCTTGGTGACTGGAAGAAGTCTTCAGTGTTAGGTGTTCTCTGGACCTTGAACTGGCCACTATTTACAATTCTGTTTTACTTCTTGCTGGCTTTGTTTCGTTGGGCTACTGACTTGCTGTGCAACTTCTGAACTGGCTGACAACCACCCTCTTGTTTTTCTCTTCATCCTGCTGGATAACCTGTGACTGACCTGGACTGGTGTTACCTTGAAAATCTGGGGTCCCAGAGGGCCACCTCAATATGCTCCAAATGATGGGCAAAGTAAGCTCAATGGAGCACAAACGATAGCAATGCGAGAGGCAGGGTAACCTAACGAAACCTTTTATCCAGTTTTTACGGGGTCAGGCTCAGTCAGAAATCACACAAAAAGGTCCAATGAATGACTTTATTGAACAGTAATAGCTCTCACCAACGCAAACACACACACACACACATCCAAGGGCTAAAAGAAATAAAGAGTGGAAATAAGATAGAGGGATTGTTGAAGGATTCATAGTTTGGGCGATACTGCACCTTTTCCTGAAGTCCTTGGTCTGGGAATCAGCGAAAGAAATGGAACTCAGCGAAGAGATGCTGAGGAGATCGCACAGCTATTGGGAGGGGGGAACCGGTCAGTTGGTATGACCAGGAGGCATCCTCTCTAACTAGTCCAAAAACGGGGACTATTTGTAGGAAAAATTTACCTTGAGTGCAAATCCTCTCCTGGAGAACAAAGGGGACAGCACGGAAAACAACTTCACACCGGCACCTTCTTTGATATCAGAAGATAACAAGGTGTTATCCAAGTATCAGAATCTTCCGTCACTTTGAGGCTGCGGTGTGAGTTTTTGGAGATAGATTTGGCCTGATAAGATTTTATTGCTTCCATCCCAACTTTATGGGGAAACTCTTACTTCCTTCAAGTTGGCTCCTTAAAGGTTGATGACCTTTTGTCCATTGTGGGTTAGCACAGCTTGAGATCTCCTGTGGCTACGTGACTGGGGAGTTTACTGGCCTGACCTGGTTCGTTCGATCGTACGACCGTTATTGCCTACATGCTCATCCTAGTGACCTCTCTGGTGGGTTAGATTAACTTTTATATCAAAGTTGTAGACCCCGGGATAGGGTTTACCAAGGTGGCAACACTGGCTTAGCTAACCGACAGCCCTTGGATTCCAACCATCTGCTTCCTGGGACACTTGCTGGCTGGGGCACAAGACAATTTGAATGCAAGAAGCAAAGTGAGGAGCATGCCAGAAAGGTACAAGGTGAGGTGAGGGGGCAGTAGAAGAGACGGGGGGAGCCAGCACCGTGAGGCAAGGGAGGGAATGGGAGAGACAGGAGAAGGAGGGATGTCTGTGGCAGAACATTAGAAGCAAGTGAAGGGCGCAACAAAAGGGCATGTGGTGGGACGAGGGAGGGAGCAGGAGAGACAAGACAATCTGCTTTGGTTAGACCTCATTTTGAATACTGTGTCCAGTTCTGGGCACCCCAATTCAAGAAGGACATGGTCAAGCTGGAGCAGGCCCGGATGAGGGCGACCAAAATGGTGAAGGGTCTGGAAGCCAAGCCCTATGAGGATAGACTTAGAGAGCTGGGTTTGTTCAGTCTGCAGAAGAGAAGGTTAAAAGGGGACATGATAGCCATGTTTAAATATTTGAAGGGATAGAATCATAGAATCATAGAAATGTAGAGTTGGAAGAGACCACACGGGCCATCCAGTCCAACCCCCTGCCATGCAGGAACACCCTCAAAGCACTCTCAACAGATGGCCATCCACCCTCTGCTTAAAAACCTCCAAGGAAGGAGACTCCACCACACTCTGAGGCAGCAGATTCCACTGCCGGACAGCCCTGACCGTCAGGAAGTTCTTCCTGAGGTTCAGGTGGAATCTCCTTTCCTGCAGCTTGAATCTATTGCTCCTTGTCCTGGTCTCTGGAGCGGCAGAAAACAAGCCCTCTCCCTCCTCTACATGGCATCCCTTCAAATATTTAAACATGACTATCATGCCCCCTCTTAACCTTCTCTTCTGATGCCATGTAGAGGAGGGAGAGGGCTTGTTTTCTGCCACTCCAGAGACCAGGACAAGGAGCAATGGATTTAAGCTGCAGGAAAGGAGATTCCACCTGAACCTCAGGAAGAACTTCCTGACAGTCAGGGCTGTCCGGCAGTGGAATATGCTGCCCCAGAGTGTGGTGGAGTCTCCTTCCTTGGAGGTTTTTAAGCAGAGGGTGGATGGCCATCTGTCGGGAGTGCTTTGAGGGTGTTCCTGCATGGCAGGGGGTTGGACTGGATGGCCCGTGTGGTCTCTTCCAACTCTACATTTCTATGATTCTATGATTCTAAGAGAGTGAGAAGAGCATGTGTCAGGTCTCAAGAAACGAGTGAAAGATGCATTGGAAGAGCATGAGTTGAGATGAGAGACAGAGGAAGAGAGACAGGGTAGCAAGTGATACGGGCAGTGGAGTGCCAGAAACAAGTGTGGTCCACTCTGGGCCGAAACTAACAAAATGAATTTCAACAGGGAGAAATGTACGGTACTAAACTCAGGTAGAAAAAATGAAATGTAGAGATCTAGGATGGGTGATACCTCACTTGAAAACAGTATGTGTGAAAGGCACCTGGGAGTCTTAGTTGACCACAAGCTCAACATGAGTCAGCAGTGTGATGCAGCACCTAAAAAAGCCAATGTGGTTCTTGGCTGTATCAATAGGTGTAGAGTATCATGATCAAGGGAAGTAATGCTACCACTCTATTCTGCTTTGGTCAGACCTCACATGGAATACTATATCCACTTCTGGGTACCACAGGATATTGACAAACTAGAACATATGCAGAGGAGGGCAACCAAAATGACAGAAGGTCTGGAAGCCATGAGGCCCTATGAGGAGTGGCATAGGGAGCTGGGTATATTTAGCCTGGAGAAGGGAAGGTTAAGAGGGAACAAGATAGCTATGTTTAAATATTTGAAAGGACGTCATACGGATGATGGGGCACGCTTGTTTTGTGCTGCTCCAGAGGCTAGGACACTGTGGAGTAATGGCTTCAAGCTTCAGGAAAAGAGATTCCATTGAAACTTTAGAAAGAACTTCCTGATGGCAAGAGCAATTAGAGAGCGGAACGCCCTGCCTGGGAGTGGGGTGGAGTCTCCTCCTCCTTTGGAGGCTTTTAAGCAGAGGCTGGTTGGCCTTCTGTCGAAGGAAGGGCTTTGACTGCATGTTCCCGCCTGTCAGGTGGATGGACTGGATGGCCCTGGTGGTCTCTTCCAAATGAATGACTCTGTGACACGAAGAGAGGGAGAGCATGGGGTAAATTGGGGGGGGGCAGACAGTGGAAGCAGCATGAGTAGTGGAGGGAAAGGAGGGAAGGTGCGCCAGAAGGGCACAAGTTGTGACAGACAAAGCAGAAGAGACGAAAGTGAAGGGTGAGAACGGCAGAGTGCGAGAAGCAAGGGGCCCTGCCACGCAGTGGGATGTAATGCAAGGGGACAGGCACAATGAGAGAGCCTCCACAAAAGGGGGGCGCCGGTAGAGATCCTCCAGGAGGAGGCGGAAGAGGGCAGTCCTTTGCTCCACCGACCTGCTTCCTGAAACGGCCACCCCGTGATACCACTCTGAAGGAAAAAGGAGCTGGGCAAAGGCAAGAGGAGAAGACAGGCAGAACCTTATTAAGCTACAGGTTTGGTGTGAATCTTTAGATACTGGGGAAGTGGACCCAAACAATGATAAACAAAAGACAATGTCTCTTTTTTGATAGATGAATTCCATCTTTCTTTTGGAAGCATGGTATGGGCATTTGAACTATTTATTCACACTTGTGTCCTAGTAAGTTAAATGTGCATAAGAGAGGAACACCATTTGCCTCCACAGTGTAAACTCTATGAAAGAAATACAACAGCAGCTACAAAGGCCAAGGACGTAGACAGCGTCTATGTCGAAAGGAACAAGGGTGGTGTGAAGGGGAAGACCCACATCGGCCATGGAGGACCGGCACTTATTTTGAATTCCTTTTCTTACTCCAAGGAATACCTTTCAATGCCTCCAAAGGAAGGCGTCTCAGGCCATTTCCGCACTAGACGGTTATAGTGCTATCACTCCACTTTCAACATCCTATGGAATCCTGGGGTTCAGGGCGTTTAGGGAGGGGCATTTAGACTTCTCAGCCAGAGAGCTCTTGGGCCTCAGTAAGCTACAAATCCCAGAATTCCACAAGAGGTTGAAGGCAGAATAAAAGCACTGTGGCAGCCTAGGACAGAAAGGCCCTTCTCTTTGGTAGGAAAAACAGCAGAATCTAATATTTGCCCTTCTCTCCCAAAGGGCATCTGCCCTCAAAGACTATCAGACGTTATTTGGCGTAACCGTTTGCAGACTGGAGGCCACTTCATTACGTGCATGAAGAGTGGCATCGGGAGGCATGTGTGCGCGCATGTATTTGTGTGTGCGTGTGTGTATTTGTGTGTGTATACACACACACACACGGATGGGCTGGGGAGATGTTTTTAGCGATATGAGAGGAAATTGAAATGGAAGAAGTAAAAGCATTTATCATTACCTTAAACTGGCATTTATAGCAGCACAGATGTTTATCATATACACTTTGAAGAAAAATCAAATAGGGGAAAGACAGATTGTTTTCTACTTATAATAAAATGTTTATCTGGAGGAAATCAGATCACGCTTTTCTTCCCTTCGGGGACTGCTATCTATCATTATGTGCACATATGTGCCTTCAAGTCAACTTACAGCGACTCCATGAATTTCATAGGGTTTTCTGAGGCAAGGAATACTCAGAAGTGGTTTTGCCCATTTTTTCCTCTGAAATACAGCCTACAGCACCTAGTATTCATTGGCAGTGTCCCATCCAAGCACTAACAAGGGCTGACCCTGTTTAGCTTCCAAGATCAGAGGGGATCTCATGCCTTTGGGGTATTTAGGTTCCTTATTTTCCTCCCTGTCTTGCACTGTGAATCAAAAGGCAGTCACTCTCAGGGGCATTTTCATAGATCTTCGCTTTGTGCCAAAAAGATACCAAAAGAAAGAAAGAAAAATATGGATCTGATGCGGATGTCACTAGAAATGCCTGTGCACAGCACAATGGCAAGGTTGTGGTTGCTGTTTTCTTTGTAAGGTCTTCCCCTACTTATCTGAGATGTTAGGCACCTGAGCACTGTCAGAAAATAGAACTGGTTGAAAAGCAGACCCCACAGACTGCATTGTAGGAAGCAGAAAGGACTTACGGAGGCTGACTTGGGACCAACCATGCATGTGCCGCTTGCAAAGTCTCTCTGACAGCTTAGCACCTTTCTTTCCTCTCTCAGCTCGCTTTGCAAGGAGCACACGCATATGATTGATTCCAAGAGAGCCTCCATAGCCCAGGAGAATGGATGGAAGAGGAAAAACCCCACTGAATTAACGGAACTTACCCTTAATTTGGAAGCCTTAAAAGAGCAAGCAATCAGATTACCGGGTGTCACAAGGTGGGGGCTTCCTGTACTACACTTTTATTTATACTACACATCTACTTTACATGGATTTCCTCTCCCTTTTAATGCCCAAGGCTACCCTGTATGGATAGTTTAATGAGAGGTAGCAAAGGCCCATAGTCAGACGATTAATTTCATGATCAAGCTGATATTGGAACGCAGGTGCCCCTGCCCAGCCTTTTCGACATGATACTGGCTCTCTCCAATCACTTATAACTGTAAAACTTGGCATGAAATTTGCAACATGGTGGGAGAAAAGAAATGCAACAATCAGTGTACCAAATTTTCCATATCTAGAATGCAAATCATAGTAATTTTCATAATTAGAATAAGTTGTATAATATGTAGATTAGTTGCCTGGATAGGAGGACGTGAAATACAGCAACCCTAACTGCACACTGATGCATTTGTTTTGAACTACACTTTGATGCACAGTATGCATTTGGCTGTGCAACACTGTAGTTCTCAAATGGGAACACACTGCACGATTCATGCATAATTGTGTGAGTGCAAAGTTACTCCTGGGTCCTTATCACAGGATTTTGTTGTCCCGCCATAGGGATAGGAGAAGGATGGGACTGCAACGACAGTTACGCATGACATCATTGTGGTCCCGTCCTTCTTCCGTCCCCAGGCGGCACTATCATGGAGTAAACCATTGACAGGTTTTCCCCATAAATTATACGTGATTGCACTGCCATTCCACACTTACTTGGTGTGCGGAGCGTCCGGAATGGCTGCACTTCCTGCCTCACAGCGCAGCCTGGGAAAGTACCCGACTACATTGCGGCAGGAAGAGGTAGGACCATCGCACTTTCTGGATCTTGGAGGCAGCTGGTGCAGAGGGGAGCGCTCCCATTGTGCTCCCCTCCCAGCAGAGCTGCCACCGGGATCCCCACAGGATGCCACTGGGATAAGGTAGAGTTCAGAAAGGGCCTTGGTTGCACTGATGTAAGATCTAGACCAGGGATGGGCAACATTCATTCCCCAGGAAATCTTGGTGGGCTGCACTTCCCCACCATCCTTCACCACAATAAACAAACAAACAAACAGGTTTTTCCCCCATATATCACCAAATTCCCTCTAAAGTGTATGTGAGGCATTTTGCCACGTCTGGTGGCGCAGTGGTTAAATGCCAGCACTGCAGCCACAAGGTTGTGAGTTCGATCCTGCCGGGCTCCAGGTTGACTCAGCCTCCCATCCTTCTGCAGGTCAGTAAAATGAGCGCCCAGCTTGTTGGGGGCAGTTAACTGAAAAAACCTTGTAAACTGCTTAGAGAGCACTTAGCTGATGAGCGGTATAGAAACACACATGCTATTGCTATTTATTTTTAAATTTAAAGTGTCAGATGTATGTCTTTCCCTTGACACCACCCTTATTCCTTTCAACATAATGTCAACATTTTAGCAACATTTTAGGCCCAAAAGAAGCCTTTTTCAACAAAAGGAAATGAGCAGAAGTTACACCCTGGTCAAAAAAAACCTCTCCTGGCCTCAGTTGGCCTAGAAGGTCCAAAAACATGGCAGAAGGCTTCTATACCCCTTAGAGGGCATTTTAGAGCAAATATTATATATATAATTGTTTTCCAAAGATTTTTTTAGACCACTGGGGTGCCCTGGACATCAGAAAAATGGGCCTTGGGACTACATTCAGCCTACAGATCATTCTTTTTCCAACCTTGATCTAGGCTAAAAAATGTAATCAGCTACTTGTAATGCCCTGCAGAACTAATTAGTTGCCATGAGGGTTGCTTGGTTTTAAAGGTAATGCTTTGCTTCCCTGATCCCCAAGGTAATTAGTTCCTGCTAGTTACTTTAAACTCGGAATGCTGTAAGCCTCTCACTTGTGGTACACAACACTTACTCCTTCCATCCACCTTGTTGTTACCTGCTCAAGTGCAAAGGAACATAAGGCGGCATTACAAAGCACAGCCTAAGCTGGCAGTTGAACCATGTAGTATTCCTCCTCCACCATTGAGTGAGATAACATCCCAGTAGAGAGCCAGCATGGTATAATGAATTCAGGGGCTGGATTAGGACATGGGGAGGCCAGGATTTATATCCCTGTTCAACCATGAAAACCCACTGGCCGACCTTGGGCAGAGGCACACTGTCTCAGCCTCAGAGGAGGCAACAGCTAACCGCTCTGAACAAATTCTGCCAAGAAAATCATAGAATCATAGAATCCTAGAGTTGGAAGAGACCCCAGGGGCCATCGAGTCCAACCCCCTGCTATGCAGGAACACCCGTCAAAGCATTCCCAACAGATGGCCATCCAGCCTCTCCTTAAAAACCTCCAAAGAAGAAGACTCTGAGGCAGCAGATTCCACTGCTGGACAGCTCTGACCGTCAGGAAGTTCCTCCTGAGGTTCAAGTGGAATCTCCTTTCCTACAGCTTGAATCCATTGCTTCTTGTCCTATGCCCTTTCCGCGCCTTACCTTGATAGCGCGACGAACCAGAGCCCTCACGCTATTGCTAATATCGCAAGAGGCTTGGTAGAGACCCCCTTGCAGTCCGCATACAGCAGGGCATTGGCGAGAGAGCACCAGTCCCCGCCCGGTGGCTTCTCCACATGTCGGCATCCTGGGCCACGCGTAGGTCCCGCCCTGTCCCCACCCCACCGCCCCTGATTGGGCGGTGGTGTTTCTTTTTTTTCTTTTTTTGCCGACTATCATGCTAACGTTAGCATGATGGATCCTGCCAACAGGCTGTTTCGTACTACGTTGGTAACGTGCTAACGTGCTAACGTGCTAACGTGCTAACGTGCTAACGTGCTAACGTGCTAACGTGCTAACATGCTAACGTGCTAACGTGCTAACGTGCTAACGTGCTAACGTGCTAACGATAGCGCCAGGTTTTAAAAAAAAAACACAGTCGGCCGGATCCCGGGGGCTGCTGTCATCTCGAGTGTGAGTGGTGACGCAGCCCAGGGTGGCCTCTCGCGGCGACGTGTCGTGCAGCGTTCCCTGCTGCGATGGGGGCAGCGGCCGGCCTGCTGGTGGGCGGAGCGTCCCCTGGGAGTTGCTGCGTGAGGAACAGGCAGCAGGGACCGCCCACACCCCGCCCACTCCCGGGTCCCTCCCGGAAGCACACCGGACGACGGCTCCGCAGGCCCTCTGGTCGCACTACCGATGCGTGAAAGGGAGGTTGTTTTCGCCTTTCAGGCAAAAATAAGAAAATGCGCTATCGGTACTATCCGTGGCCATGATAGCACCTGGTTCGCCAGAACGTCATGCCGTATGGCAGCTTGTGACGGGGGGAGGGAGCGTGCCTAATACGCTTTAAAAACGCTGTGTGAAAAGGGCCCTAGTCTCTGGAGCAGTGGAAAACAAGTCTGCTCTCTCCTCAACATGACATCCCCTCAAATATTTAAAGATGTCTATCATGTCCCCTCTTAACCTTCTCTTCTCCAGGCTAAACATCCCCAGTTCCCAAAGCTGTTCCTCACAAGGCTTCATGGCTTCCAGACCCTCCACTATTTTGGTCACCCTCCTTTGGACACGTTCCAGCTTGTCGATATCCTTCTTGAATTGAGGTGCTCAGAACTGGACACAGGATTCCAAGTGAGGCCTAACCAATACAGAATAGAGTGGTACCATCACCTTCCCTCGATCTAGACACCACACTCCTATTCATGCAACCAAGAATCACATTGGCTTTCCCATGTTACAGTTGCACTGGTAAATCCAATGGTGCCTGTAAGTCAGAAATTACTTGAAGTCACACAGCAATAAAAAACACCCCTGTAACGGTGCAAGTAATTAAAAGTTAACTTCAAGGAGCAATATTATCTCTTGTTAAGTTACAATTTTCATGTTATATAGTTTTAAATTTATGTCGGAGAAAGAAAATGAAACACAAGTGATGTGTTGCTTGCAATGGTGCTTCCCAGCCCCAAAACTCCCAAGCTCAAAATAACCAAATCCTGAATGAAATGGATACCTCCCCTTGCTCTGCTGCTTTCTCATGTCTGTATTCAAATGGAATCTTGACTTTGTGCCCAGATTTTTTCTGAATTTAATGAAAACCAACTCCCAGAAAGGACGGCATTTTTCAGATTCTGTTTGCTTTCTCGTCTTAAAGGAACCCACCCATTTTCCTCTGCATTGTTTGTTTTGTTTTGTTTTCCTTTGGAAGAAAAACCAAAGAGGTTAAGAGAGAGAAGTCAGAGTTTGGAAGGACAAAAAAGGTCAGGCTCATAGCAACTGAATGTTAATTGCTTCTGAAACCATCCCTTTGCTTCTTCATTTCCGCACTACACTCTTATAGCGCGATTATTCCACTGTCAACATCCTGTGGAATCCTGGGGTTTGCAGTTTCGGGAGGGGCCAGCCGGCCCCTCCCTAAACTGCAAACCCCAGGATTCCACAGGATGTTGACAGTGGAATAATCGCGCTATAAGAGTGTAGTGCGGAAATGGCCAAAACTTCTCTGTACATTGGACCGTCAGACACAGAAAAATGGAAACGATGACAGCTTATAGTACTTTTAATCTGCCCTCCAAGTTGCAGGGAAATGTCATTTTACATACATTAAACTGTGCAGAATTGTTGAGATGCAACCAAATAATTTACACAGGAGGTGTTAACCTCAAGCAAGGAAGTGCAGCCCATGGGACAACTGTAGCCCTGAAGCCATTTCTACAGGGTTCCAGGGTTCCACATGCACCAACCCCAGTTCCACCACAAAAAGTAAAAAAAATAAAATAAAATAAAATGGAAGTCGGACTTTTTGCTCTAAAAAGACCAACAACATCTGCCCCAAGGCTCTGGGGATTATTGCCATTTTACTGATTTTTGTGCACAAGGCAAGGTCACAGTCTCAGTCCAGCGTGAATCTTCCTTTCCAAACAGAAAGTGACCAGATAGGAGACAGGAGGTTTAAAATGGTTTGGGTCATAAGTCAGTCAAGTCTTTATTACTGTCAGCAAACCATAAGACAATAAAATAATTATATATATTTATATATATATAAATATATGCCTTATGTGTATATTCTACACACAAGTAAACAGAGGTGTAAGACCACCATATTTGAAAATATAATCAATCTGTGTTAAAATAGAGCAGCAGGATGTAATTCATTACTGATAAATGCATTTTAAAAACAGCTTAATGGAATAAAAGTAAAAGTTCTTACAAGACATTTCAGTTTAAACAAATTGAATATATAAGTTTACATTAAAACCATGCTGCTTTATTACTGATATACCACTTTTGGTAGCCCTACTTCTCCTGAAGCTATGACCACTATATGACATCCTGGATGATTAAACCAAAGAGAACGCTTAAATTGTTAATATTTGTGTACCCTGACCCTTTGAGTTTTGGTGGCAGAGACAAAAAAAAAATTGCAACCCAACCTGCTATTCTTTTTTTCGGTATCCGCTAACAGATATATCAGATACCTGGGAATCTGCTTAAGAGACATTCTACTAGTCTTAGTCTATCGTCCTTGTATAATGTTCAATAGAAAACTATATGAAGTAAAGATTCTATTAGTCCCTCCCTGCAGAGGCATATGCAGTCCTTGTACTCAATTTGTTGAAAATGTCCTTCTAATATAGATGGGGTTATGTTGAATCTAGCTTTGCTGAATGCCATCCAGTATTTTGGAACTGTTAAATTTGGTACATAATTTGGGTTAAACCTCAATGTGCAGTAGATAAAGAGTATTGGGTGTCCATATCTTTAATCCATTGTGCAAGAATCACCTTTGCCCTCAGCCCATCAGGTGAGAGAAAAAAATTGTCTGATAGGCCTAATCACTGCAGTTTTTCTTTCATAGCTTTAAACGGGTAATTAATATAAGTAACTCTTTACATCAAATGAGCATATCCAGCCTCGCGTCTGGCAAAAATAAGTCTTTGCCAATACCTTAAGGCCCATTTCCATGCCATGCATTCAACCAATTGTACAACCAAATTCCAAATGTAGGACTGCTGATGGGACACAGTTTGGCACAGCAAATAATTTTCTAAGACATAAAGAAAGAACTCATTCTGCTATCAGCAAGAAACCCAGGATCCATTCAGGGACACCAAACAGTAATTGGGGATGGACCTTATCCAGGAATATCTTAAGTGTGTCGGGGATCAGGTTTGGGTCCTAAACCAAATGTGAATGCCTATGTATAATTGTTAGTCATCTGACAAAATCTGATAATCGTTAGTCATCTGAGTTTGAGATGGCTGCTAGATGGGATGGGTGGAGACAAGACGTGGAGTTCCCATTTGTTGAGGGTGCCTTGAGTGTGGCCATTTCCACACTACACTCTTATAGCGCGATGATTCCACTTTCAACATCCTATGGAATCCTGGGGTTTGCAGTTTAGGGGGGAGCCTTTGAGGCAAACCCCAGGATTCCATAGGATGTTGAAAGTGGAATCATCGCGCTATAAGAGTGTAGTGTGGAAATGGCCTGTATGTGCCTGCATGGCAGAATGGGGCTGGACTCAATGGCCATTGTGGTCTCCTCCAACTCTTTGATTCTATGAAATATGATTTCCATATGTGTTGATTTAGCAATTGGTTGGGTGAGTCTAGTCTACTTGGAACCAACCAACAGGATTCCACCAAGGGAGCTGCACATTCTTGGATGGTGCCTAACCACACATCAGTGTCTTCACTGTACCACTCGATTCCCAGGGACTGCAGAAATAGCCACTGCACATCTCTCACTGCAGAAAGAAAGAATAAGCAGGCACAGTGGCAGGTACACAATTAACCACAATATCATTCTGGTATTGAGCAGAAGTATGATATAGCACAACCACTGTCCGACTACACGAGTGTAGATTGACACTACATAAGAAGAACATGTGAGATCTCATTTTTGTTTTCACTTATGAATACATGACAACCAAAAAAAAAAAAGTCCTAATACTAGCACAATAGCTATCCCCTTTAACAGGCTAAATTTCAGGTTATAAAAACAAACCAGGCCCTGGCAAATGACAGTCACAGATTCAGAATTCTTAGTGTTACCTTCTGTTCCTTGTAACTCAGACAGCTGATTCTGCTTTTCATACAAAGCCATGAACCAAGGGCCTGTTACCCCCTGGGTTTTCCTCCCTCAAGCAAGATTTGTCTCATGCTGCACACACATTGGGATGCATTTGGCTGAAATAAAGACAGTGCTTCTTTTATGATGAGTTTGAAAGAAATCCTAATTACCGCATACAAAAAGCAGAACATGCTGTTCTGTGACAGAGTCTTGGATCCAAGACTCAAGACATACCCACTTTCTCCCTTTCTAGGCTGACTGGGATGACTTCTGGAATGGTGCTAGAAAAGAACAGGGCAGTCTTCTCAGGGGATTTCAATATCCACATCAGAGCTATAATGGCTGGTCTAATTCTGGACTTGGTGGACACCATGATGACAGTGAAGCTATTTCAATGAAGAGGCATTCCAGCAGGCATTCTAGCAGGATATTCTCTGGGCCCAGTATTTTAAGTTCAGTGGAAAGCTGGAGGTCTGGAACTGACGGCAGTGGTTTCTCCCATTGTCACAGTCAGACAACCTGCTGGTGAAGTTTGGAACAGAAGTCACTACTTCTGGGATGATGGGCTCTCCCCAAAACAATCATCTTCACTGGGCAATTCTCTCTCATGGTCTCTGTTGCTCCTCCATGATGCTAACCTCAACAAACTCCACACACACACACACACCTCTTCATCAGTCTTTTTGTCTCTCTGTGTGTCTCATGGCACCCTCGGCTTTTATCAAAGCTTCCAAAGTTCTCCCCAAAATGGACATCCTCACCGGGCAATTGCCTCTTGTGATCTTTGTTGCTCATCCATGATGCTGACCCTCTTAAATGTAACTTAAAAACCATCACATCATTAACCTTTTTTTTTACCTGTTTACCACAGTTGTGTTGCCCAGATAAAAGGAGAGCCCATTATTGGTGGGGCCTTTCAGATGGGTCCTTTTTCAGAGACTCCCTGGGGCCCTTCACATTATGCAATTATAGTGCTATTATTCCGCTTTACAGGCCATGGTTTGATCCTATGGAATCACAGGTTTTGTAGTTTGGTGAGGCAGTAGAGCAATCTGGCTGAGAACTCTACATGCCACTCCGTAAACTGCAAATCCCAGGATTCCATAGGATGGAACCATGGCAAATTCCATCCTATGGAATTAAAATGGAATAATAGAGCTATAATTGCATAGTGAGGACAACATCCTGTAGGTTAGGAAATACAAGCCCTGGATAAAACACAAAGGAATTCAATTCCATTACAACAGAAAAATTCCTGCTGGCTTTAGATTTGCAAGCTAAGTCCCATGGAATAAGTGAGCAGCAACCGCCTTCATGTCCCCTTGCTTTTAATAGGACAATTCAGCATGATCCTAAGAATATTTGCTCAGAAGTTAGGTTCACAGAGTTCAGTATGATCACTTTCTAGTTAATATATTATAGTTTTAATCGTTATAGTTTTAATCATGATTAACTTTTAGCTGGATAGAGGCAAAGGTGGCCATTCACGCATTGCTAAGAAAAAGATCCAGATTTTTAAAGTATTGGTGTGAGATAATTTGTATGCCTAGATGCACATATAAAAAGAATTACTGTAATTTAATTAGCAATGCACTGGGTCTCACTGTAGTGGTAAGACTGTGACCAGGTAACCTGTGTGTCTACTGCTCAGCCTGATGCCCCAATGCTCAATGTTGATGACCAAGTCCAAGACTCTTGCCCACCCTTCTTACGGTTCTTTAAGCCAGACTTGAGGCCCTTTCACACTACACAGTTATAACACTATGGTTCCATTTTGACCACTATGTCTGCATCCTATGGAGTCCTGGGATTTGTAGTTTGGCAAAGCACTACAGCTCTCTGACTAAAAATTCAAAATACCACTCCCTTAAACCACATGTTGAGAGCCAGCATGGTATAGTGGTTTGAACATTGGACTACAACTCTGGAGACCTGGGTTCAATTCCCTGCTTGGCCATGGAAACCCACTGGGTGACCTTGGGTGAGTCACAAACTCTCAGCCCCAGAAAACCCAGTGATAGGTTTGCCTTAAGGTCACCATAAGTTGGAAATGACTTGAAGGCACACAACAGCAATAAACTACACAGCATAGAGGTTTCACAGGATGTAGAAATGGTGCTTAAAGTGGAGCATGGTGCTACAATTGTACAGTGTAAAAGGTTCTTTGGACTTCATAACCCTTCAATAGAGAGCAGGACCTTCTATATTAGGATACACAGCCAATGTAAAGGAGGTATATATTCCACAGACACAGGTCCTGAAATCTGAGCAATCTGTAACTATTATAAACATTATGGAAGGGGTGGGAATTGTGTCCCTGTCCAGGTGTTGCTGGACTGCAGCTTCCAGAAGTCCTAGCCAACACAGCTAATGGTGAGGGATGCTGGGAGTCACAGTTCAATGACATCTGGAAGGCCATATGATTTCCATCTCTGCAGTATGGCTTCAACCCTATTGTTTGGCCCAACTAGCGTAGAGACCTTGAAACTATGGCAACTTGGTAAGTCAATACTCCTGGAAGTTCCATTGATTCAACAAGTCTGCCCAAGTTGGAACTCACAATAAGGTTTAGGGCAAGGTTGGGAACTGTGTGCCTTTCCAGATATTATTGTACTGCATCTTCTAGCAGTCCTCACAAGCACAGCCAGTGGAGGGCCACAAGATTCCTACCCCAGATTTTGGCCTTAAGATCCATGAATGTCCTATTCACCTAACTGACATCAAAACAGCCAAAGGAGGATGGAGGTGTTACCCTGTTTTCTGGGGGTCCCGGGAGGGACACCAAATTACTATCAAAATTATAGAAGTTGGGGAAATTAGTTCAGAGCACAAGTTAGCAAAACGAGAGGCAGGGTAACTCAACAGGATCTTGCAACCCAGTGTCTACAGGGTCAGGACAAGTCAACAAGCAAACCCGTTGGAAAATAATGAATAGTCTTTATTAAATACAGGCACACAATGTATGCAACACAAACACACAGATAACTAAGGAAAATAAAGGTGTGAGTAAGATAGCAGGATTTTTAGAGGGATAGTTGGTTCTGGTGATACGAAACCTGTCCTGAAGTCCGGAGGAAAATGGAGAGCAAAGCTGGGGTTCGATGTATCTCAGCACATGGAGCTGAGGGGAAGCTCGCCAAGCAAAGCGGCAGCAAGGCGGTCTGGAACTCGGGAGCAATCCAAGGAAGGTCTCGGAATCAAGGGTTTTTATAAGAAGAATTGTGACTGCAGGCTAGGTTGGACTTAGGGAAAAACAATAGATTTGGTGTTGGAGACAAAGCCTCTGAAAGGTCAGAATTTGAATGATTGAATTAGAGCTGAATTTATCAATAGAGTAGCCGGTACGCAAACGCGGAATACTTGAGCGTTGTATAGCCCGATCATCAAGCTGCCAGCGCGAGGCAGAGGATCTTTTGAGAGTTGCTTGCATACCTAATGGAGTACTTGCCTTGAGGTCTCCTAAAGCGGCGAGTCGGCTATTTTCTGGCCTGCCTGTATTGTCTAGGAATATTACGGCGATTATCGGCCGAGCCTGTACGCGTGCTTGTCCGGGGGCCTCACAAGCACATGGAAGGGATATGTGAAGCTGAATTTGAGATATCAAAGGATATCTTTTTATATCCCCAAAGCTAGGGCTGACCAGGGCAGTAACAGAGGAACCAGGAGAACACTACCCACAAAGCCTTAGAATGGGAGGGCTTTCAACTATTGATGTGGAAGGAAGAAGAAAAGAATGCAAAAACTAGATTTGAAGTAACTAGTCCATCATTGGCCTGGGTGTACCAGACAGGAACAAACTGAATATATTAGTTTGGACACTGATAACTGGAAGCAGGTTTATGTTCATGAGATAAGGGCTGGCATCCTGCTAGGTAAAGGGGGATTGCAACATGGCGCAATACTCATATTGTCATACAGATGAGCTGGAGCATGCCCAGCAAAGGCTGAACCAAGTTTACCAAAGGTCTGGAAACCAAGCCTAATGAGGAACAATGTAGGGAGCTGGATACGTTTAGCTTGGAGAAGAGAAGACTGAGAGATGAGATGACAGCGATCTTTAAATATCTGAAAGGGGGTGCCAGGTAGAAGATGTTGTGTGACCAGTTACAACGATATCTGATATAGACTAATCCCAGAGGATTCCCAGAGAATTCTCTTGGATTCCCAGAGGAGGGAGCAGAGGGTGAGCTGGGTCTGTGAAGACATCCTTGACCAGGTGTTGTTGGCAGGCTTGTGGGGCTGTGCTTGCTTGTTTGTCTGTTTGTTTGCTTGTTTTTGTTAGGTCTCCTTGTGCTGGCCGTGTGCTCTCCCTGAGCACACAGTCTGACTAACGAGGGGGAGGAGCCAGCTAGTGGGGAGGAGTCTTATTAGGAGCTCCCAACGGCACGCACCAAAGGCGCGCGCAGTTGAAGCCCTCTTCTTCAATGCTTTCAATTCAACCCTTGGCAATCAGCAGAGGAGACATACTTGATTCAGTTGAATTTTAGAAAGAAAGCCCTGTTATTCTTTCTAGACCTACTCCCTGTACTACTCTCTGTAGTATCAAGGATGGAAGGTGAGGGAGCTGCCGCGGTCACCTGTAGCACTTGTGGGATGTTCCTTTTCTTGCCACAAGATGTTGTCGGGTACAAGTGCAAGCTGGAGCCCTTCTTGGAGGAGAAGGTTCGCCAGCTGGAGGCACGAGTTTCTAATCTTTGTCGTATTAGGGAAGGTGAGGAGTTTTTGGATAGGGTAGAGAAGACTTTCCTGAAGACCGCATGCGTGGGGGAGCTGCCAGATCAGGAAGTCAGCACATTGGGCCAAGAAACGGATGCTTGGAGGAATGTCACACGGAGGAGTAGGAGGACCAGGAAGGAAACAGAGACTCTCAACCTACACAATCGCTTCAGAGTTCTTGGCCTTATGAATGATGAGGAACACCAGGAGGAGGGAACAGAATGTCAACAAGAAGGAATCCAACTTCGGTAACAGGAACTAGATCAACACTCCCAGCCTCAACAGAATGCCCAGGCAGTCCTAGAAGAACCTGCTCATCGAGGAGCCCCGGACAAGCCTCAGAGGAGGCGAGTTGTGGTTGTTGGGGACTCCTTGCTCAGAGGAACCGAACCGGCAATTTGCAAACCCGACAAGTTCAATCGAGAAGTCTACTGTCTTCCTGGGGCCAAGATCAACCACATGACGGAGAGGCTAACTAGGCTGGTCAAGCCCACTGACCATAAGCCCCTCATTGTGGTTCATGTCGGAACCAATGACACTGCGAGGCACAGCTTTTACCACATCGCAAAGGACTACGAGCTTATGGGGGGAAAGCTTAAGGACCTTGGTGTGCAGGTGGTCATTTCGTCTCTCCTCCCTGTTCAAGGATATGGCGCACAAAGGGAAAGGGCAATAGCAGAGGTCAACAACTGGCTCCACGCATGGTACCGCTGGCAACGGTTTGGGTTTTTGGAACACGGCCTGAATTTCCATGAATGTGGGCTTCTGGCAAGGGATGGGCTGCACCTCACGAAACTTGGCAGGAATGTTTTTGCAAACAATCTCACAAGGAGGATTCAGAGGTCTTTAAACTAAGTTCTGCTGGGGAGGGAGACAATATTATTCAGGGCAAAGACTCGGCGAGTGCAGGGGGAAAAGGCCCAAATGATATTGACCAAGTACTACAAGCGTCCAATGGTGGGAGGAGTAGAAACTATAGTACAGGACTTGCAGGAAAAGCCCGGGGATTTAAGTGTCTCTACACTAACGCGCAGAGTATGGGAAACAAGCAAGATGAACTTGAACTCCTAGTACAACAAAACAAATACGATTTGATAAGCATCACTGAGACCTGGTGGGATGAGTCTCAGGATTGGAATGTAGGAATAGAGGGGTATAGCCTATTTTGTAGAACTAGACCAAACAAGAAAGGAGGAGGAGTAGCCTTGTTTGTCAAGGATGTTTTCACCTGTGAAGAGATCCATGACTTAAACCCAGAAAGCCAGGTCGAGAGCATCTGGGTAAGAATTAAGGGAGCGAGAAACAATAGGGATATTCTGGTGGGGGTTTACTACAGACCTCCAACCCAGACTGAGGACCTTGATGACGCCTTCCTCAACCAAATGACCGCGCATTCAAGAAGGAGAGATACAGTAATAATAGGAGATTTCAATTACCCGGATATATGTTGGCAGTCAAACTCTGCCAAGACAGCAAGGTCCAGCAAGTTTCTTGCTTGTCTTGCAGACAATTTCATGGTCCAGAAGGTGGAAGAGGCCACAAGGGGATCAAATATTCTAGATCTGATCCTGACCAATAGGGATGACCTTGTTAATGAGGTAGAAGTGGTTGGATCTTTAGGGGGGAGTGACCGTGCCCTATTGGAATTTGGCATTCAGTGGGAAGGAGAAGATAAGTGTAGCCAGACACTCCTCTTAGATTTTAAAAAAGCGGACTTCTGTAAACTTAAGGAGCTGCTGGTTGAAATTCCGTGGTCAAGAATAGTGAAAGAGAAAGGAGTTCAGGAGGCATGGGAGTTCCTTAAAAGGGAGATACTGAAGGCACGGTCTAAAACTGTGCCAATAGGGAGGAAAAATGGAAGGCATCTGAAGAAACCAGAATGGTTGACTAAAGAACTCTCAGCTGAGCTAAGCGTTAAGAGAAACGTGTACAGGAAATGGAAGAAGGGGGAAACCACCAAAGAAGAATTTAAGCAAGTAACCAGGAGATGTAGGGAGGAGGTCAGAAAGGCTAAAGCACAGAACGAACTTAGGCTGGCCAGAGACATCAAAAACAATAAAAAGGGCTTTTTTAAATATGTCCGCAGCAAAAGGAAAAAGAAGGAGACGATAGGGTCGCTGCGCAGAGAAGATGGCGAATTACTACAAGGGGGAAGAGAAAAGGCAGAACTACTTAACACCTTCTTTGCCTCGGTTTTTTCCCAGAAGGATACAAGCACTCAACCTGGCGGTTGGGGAGCAGGGGAGGAAGCAGGGGAAATGCGGCACGTAATAGGTAGAGAGGTGGTACAGGAATACCTGGCCACACTGGATGAATTCAAGTCTCCAGGGCCAGATGAATTGCATCCTAGGATATTAAAAGAACTGGCAGAGGTCATTTCGGAACCGCTTGCTATAATCTTTGAGGAATCTTGGAGGACAGGAGAAGTTCCAGTAGACTGGAAGAGGGCAAATGTTGTCCCCATCTTCAAGAACGGAAAAAAAAAGAACCCAAACAATTATCACCCAGTCAGCCTGATGTCAGTACCCGGAAAGATCCTGGAGCAGATCGTTAAGCAGTCAGTTTCTAATCACTTAGAAAGCAACACGGTAGTCACGAGAAGTCAACATGGATTTCTCAAAAATAAGTCAGGTCAGACTAACCTTATCTCTTTTTATGATAGAGTTACTAGCTTGATAGATGAAGGGAATGCTGTGGATGTAGCATTTCTCAATTTCAGTAAGGCCTTTGACAAAGTTCCCCATGACATTCTTGCAAAGAAGCTAGTAAAATGTGGGCTGGACAGAGCTACTGTCAGGTGGATCTGTAACTGGTTGACTGACCGTTCCCAAAGGATGCTCCTCACCAATGGCTGCTTTTCATCCTGGAGAGAAGTGACTAGCGGGGTGCCACAGGGTTCTATCCTGGACCCAGTGCTGTTCAGTATCTTCATCAATGACTTGGATGAAGGAATAGAGGGCATGCTGATCATATTTGCAGATGACACCAAATTGGGAGGGGTTGCTAATACGCCAGAGGACAGGATCAAAATTCAAAATGACCTGGTCAGATTGGAGAGCTGGGCCAAGGCTAACAAAATGAAATTCAACAGAGAGAAGTGTAAGGTCCTACACTTAGGTAGAAAAAATGGAATACAGAAATATAGGATGGGGGACACGTGGCCGGATGGCAGTACGTGTGAAAGGGATCTAGGAGTCTTAATAGACCACAAGCTGAGCATGAGTCAGCAGTGTGATGTGGCAGCCAAGAAAGCCAATGCCATTTTCGGCTGCATCAATAGGATTAAGGTGTCTAGATCGAGGGAGGTACTGGTACCACTCTACTCTGCTTTGGTTAGACCTCATCTTGAATACTGTGTCCAGTTCCGGGCACCCCAATTCAAGAAGGACACGGTCAAGTTGGAGCAGGTCCAGAGGAGGGCGACCAAAATGGTGAGGGGCCTGGAAGCCATGCCCTATGAGGATAGACTTAGAGAGCTGGGTATGTTCAGTCTGCAGAAGAGAAGGTTAAGAGGGGACATGATAGCCATGTTTAAATATTTGAAGGGATGCCATGTAGAGGAGGGAGAGGGCTTGCTTTCTGCTGCTCCAGAGACCAGGACAAGGAGCAATGGATTCAAGCTGCAGGAAAGGAGATTCCACCTGAACCTCAGGAAGAACTTCCTGACGGTCAGGGCCGTCCAGCAGTGGAATCTGCTGCCTCGGAATGTAGCGGAGTCTCCTTCCTTGGAGGTTTTTAAGCAGAGGCTGGATGGCCATCTGTCGGGAGTGCTTTGAGGGTGTTCCTGCATGGCAGGGGGTTGGACTGGATGGCCCATGTGGTCTCTTCCAACTCTACATTTCTATGATTCTATAATCCGTGCTTCCATCCACCTGAAGAACTCCGTAAGTAACAAAAAAAAATGTGTAGTTTGTCCCTTTTATTTCATACCAGTTCAATTCTTAAGGAGAGTTCAATTCTTAAGGAGCAGGAACTTCAGAAATTTCTGTCAGATTTATGGTATATGTATATGATTTGCTATATGCATAATGTTCTGAATTTGACAAGTTTCTACATCTGTGTGTTGTTCTTTTATATAATATTGATAATATTACATTTGTTTTCAATACAGCCCCTGAAGAAGGCCAAGTAGTTCACTGGGCTTTTTTAAAAGATTAAAATTTGATCCATCTGTAAGCACATGGAGCCCAGTCTCCTTCTTTTCTGCGGATTCACTGTATGTGCTTTCCAGTATTTGTTCCTGCTCCTGCCACTGTGCTATAAGCATCACAACAGGCCACTCCAATGCACAACAGGCCGCAAAGGGGTATGGGATCCACTGCAAAAGGGACACTGGAAAGCTACGGGACTGGCTGTACAATGGGAACTCCCGGTGCACAACAAGCCACCACACAGGAGTCCCCAGTGCTCGTTGTCCTAATTTGCTAGAAGGGCTGCATGTCCTGTCAGGAAGATAAATAGACTACCTCATAAAATTATGAGACCTAGCCTCTGACACAGGGTCTTGGCTGAAGTTTTCCTTTCTTCTCCCACTCACACCAGTCAAATCCACTCAAAAACTTTTCCTGATTCTTTGGAGAGCTTCCAAAATGGAAGTTGGAAATGCGTAGACCATGGGTCACATGTGAGCTCCAAACCCAACTTTGGCCAAAAAAAGGAACTCAAAGTGACAAAAATAGCCCCTGGGGATGCAGCCTTCTAAGGTGGAGCCCTGCAAGTCCTGGGAGGCTGAGGTGGGCCTCCCTCGCCTTTGGGAAATGGCCAGTCCCATTTTGGAATGATGATCAATAAATACAGGACGGGGAATTAGGAAAACCAGCAGAAATCAAAGACTCTCCCCTCCCCTTCTCTGTTGACTCCATACGTACTGAGACTGTCAAGCATTCATGTTGTTGTCCTTGTGAATTGTGGAGGACCCAAAATATTAGGCACTCCTCAAAACCCATAAAAAAGGACAAGAAATGCAGTTTGAGAACATAAAGTACTGAAAGTAATTCTTAAAAATACAAATTCACTGGACTCGAGAGCTATACAATTAGACCCAGACTTGCAGAAATAAATACATCTTAAGGAATTTGTTTTATAAAGGGATGGAGGAATGTCATCTATTAGCTAGTAAAGAGTTCAATAGATAAAGAGTAACGTGAGAAAAATAATGAAGACGTGAAACAGAGAGAAAGATATGAGGCAGAAGCAACAAAGAATCTGAAAAGCTCAAAAGAAAAGACTACAGAGAACTAAAATATTAAAGATAAGCAGGAACCAGGAACTGGAGAATTGATGTGTTTGAAGGTATTTAACAGAATCTTAAGTTGTATGCAAATAGTGAAAGGGAGCCAGTGGCAGAGGGGTCAAGATGAAAATAAACTCCCTTCATTTTATTGAAACTTCTAAACAATTACTTTAGATTTTTTTAAAAAAAAAGCTACTAAATGTTTACAAAATCCACACCTTTGAAGTTGCCGGTCACATACAAACGATCCATTAAACAATTCATCAAAACAATACTAGCATAAGATGAAGAGTACCAACATGATCAATGACATAACGAGACAATTTGGAATGACTGGATCGCAATGGCATTTCAAAGCAGCTCGGAAAGATCAAACAAAAGCAGTGCCATCCAGAAGGCCAGGAAATGTCCAGTTAATGCAAATGACAACAAAATCCATAGCTGTTAATAAACCAAGAAGCAGAGGGGTCCACAGTGAACAGCCAGTCATATGAGATGCTATACACAGAGCTGGCCCTACCGTTAGGCAGAGTGAGCCAACTGTTTCAAGCAGCAGGTTTTTAGTTATGGAATTTGTCGCTTTGTTTTTCCTTTTCTTTTTAACCACCTGGGAAGAGGAACTGTGCTTTCGGAAGCGTCTGTCCCCCACCATCACCAAGGCAAGCTGTTGGTGGGACAGAGATTTCACTCTGGGTTTTAATATCAACTTTAAAGGAGCTCTCCAAAGTGCTGAATGTTATCCCCCAATAGGATTCAGGATCCTGGAGAGCTCTTTTAAAGTTTGGAACTAGAATGTGTTCACTGCCCCACTGAGATGAGAGGCATAGAATTGTAGAGTTGGAATAGACCTCAGGGGCCCTCCAGTCCAACCTCATTCTGCCATGCAGGGACCCACATCAAAGCACTCCCGACAGATGGTCATCCAGCCACTGCTTAAAAACCTCCAAAGAAGGAGAAGACTCCACCACACTCCACTGAGGCAGCATATTCCAGTGCCAGACAGCCCTGACTGTCAGGAAGCTCTTCCTGAGGTTTAGGTGGAATCTCCTTTCCTGCAGCTTGAATCCATTGCTCCTTGTCCTAGTCTCTGGAGCAGCGGAAAACAAGCCCGCTCCCTCCTCAACATGACATCCCTTCAAATATTTAAACATGGCTATCATGTCCCCTCTTAACCTTCTCCTCTGCAGATTAAACATCCCCAGCTCCCTAAACCACTTTTCATAGGGCTTCACAGCTTCCAGACCCTTCACCATTTTGGTCGCCTTCCTCTGGACACGTTCCAGCTTGTCGATATCCTTCTTGAAATGAGGTGCCCAGAACTGGTCACAGGATTCCAGATGAGATCTGACCAAAGTAGAGTGGTATCTTTACCTCCCTTGATCTAGACACCAGACTCCTATTGATGCAACCAAGAATCGCATTGGCTTTCACCCTCACTGGTAACCACACTCTAGTGGGTGAAAAGCCAGAGGTCTTCTTCTTGTTCCTTGCATCTGCACAGAAGAAAAAAAAGTTTTAAAATGTTGCAGGATGTTCCTTTTGTGCCCTTTGCCTATTCATTACCCAGAAATCCCCAGCTTTAAAAGCTTTAGGGCTCCTTTACGGTCTTGTGATTCCTGTTGGCTTCAATAGGGCTTCACTGAAGTAACCAGGCAGTGAATTTCTCCCTGAAGGATACTGCTTGGACAGACTTAATAACCTGCTCATTCTAACCTCAGGAGCACTCGGTGACAAAAGATCCATCAGATATATTGGCCCGCTACCTCTGAGTGGTTTAAAAGAAAGCCATAAAAACCTTGAAATCGATATAGGATTTTGCAGCAAGCCTCCACAAACCTGTAAAATATGAACAACGTCTTCAAGTATGAATTAATGTTTTTTTTAAGGAGGTCTATTCTGCCATTTGATGCCCGTAACTGCCATCAAATGTTAGCGGGTGCTAGTGGGCTCCTGAGAAAAAGGACCCCAGGGATACCGTAAAAGACAAGAACAAATGTGTCTTTCTTTGCAGGGTTTCAAATGTTGAGCTCTTCTCCTTTTTTTCTGGCCGGGGGGGCGTGGAGTCTCAGTTTCACGTCTTGGAGCCTTTCAGTCTTTCCTGCTTGCTTGCACTTGCCTCGGTGTGCTTCTGACTGTGATGTCTTCCCCTGCTAGATGAACATTAAACTCCCCTGGGTCTGGGAAGCCCATCAGCCTAAACTGGGTTCTGGAAGTTTTACCGGTTGGTTCTGTCAGGGTTTTCTCTCCCCAGACATACAATAGTGGACCCTGTCCAAGCAGGTCCTCTCTAAAGGCATTGTCCTGTCAGAGCATTTTGCAAGTCTCTGGCCTTTTTTAACGTAAGGCAAAGAACCTCAGTTCTTTGTCCAGTCCAGTTCTCTAAGATACAGCTCCTCTCAGTAGCTGAGCAAGCCTGTTAATTCTGGATTCACTGGGCACAGGGATGGCTCCCCCATTGGCAGGGCTATCTGTACAGCTTCTTGCTGTACAGGAATCCCTTCCAGAGTTTCTTAACACTGACCAAATTGTACAATTCCCTATCCTGATGGGAGGATGGAATCCAGATTCCAGAATTTGGGCATTTCAGAACATCCTTTTTGCTGCTTGTTTACTGGTCTTCTTCCACAGCTATCCTTCATTTCGTTCCATGGGTATGCCCAGGAGACCTTAGTTTTACATGGATGGTGCATATGACAAAGGGAAACTATCCGGCCTTAAATACATAAAGTAGCATAACAAATAACACATTGTGAAACCACAAAAGAAGTTCTGAATTCAAGGCTATGGACAGACAGGGGTTGCAATCCAAAGCCAATGTAGCATAAATACAGTAATGCAGAAATATGCTATGGGATCATTTTGCCACCTCTAAGCAGAATAGCAATATCACACAACAGATGTCAATGACTGAGGGACTTTGTGCAATCTGTAATGCGTAACATGCATTTACAATGTACAATGTACAACTGCAGCGTACAATGCACAAGTGCAATGTGCAGTGCATGACTGCAATGTGGAACTACAATGCACAACACACAGTGTGCAACCACAACGCATAACCCTTAGTGAGTCTTGTTATTTGACTGAGGTGGACCAAACAGTGAGGACTTCTTTGTTGTTATTTGTCAACCAGTCACCTTTGACTTACGGGAACCTTATGAATTAGGGACCTCCAAGAGTCCTGACTATGCACAGCCCTGGACTGTGGCTTCCTTGATCGAATCACTCCATCTGCGATGTGGGCTTCCCTCTTTTACTTCTGCCTTCATCGTACTGCGCCTTGTTGGCTTCTCCAGTGAGTCCTGTCATCTCGTGATCTGTCCGAGGTACGACAGCCTCAGTTTAGCTTCTAGTGAGACTTCAGGCTTAGCTTGCTCTCTAATATATTTATTTCACTTTTTGGCAGTCCACACTACCCACAGAACTCTCCTTCAGTGCCTCATTTCAAAATGAATTGATGTTCTTCCTGTCAACGTTATTCTTTTTCCAGCATTCACAGCCATGCATAGAAACTGGGAATAAACCCACACCCACACACATCTGTACGTATATATGTACATGCTGACGAAATGGATTCTATGAAGGCTCCTGTCTTTACAAAATTGTTTGCCTAGGCTGCCAGCAGACTGTTGCTTTTTAAAAAAATCTATAATAAAATTGCCCTGAAAGAATTTCAGAGACTCTAAATTGGCTGAAGCTGGTTAAGTCATTGTATACACTTCATACACCGCTAAGAAAACTAAGCCAAAGTAAAGATGTTATTGACTCAGTTCTTATATTAAACATATTTCATTTAAGAAATAGGAAAAAGATTTCAGGTATTTTTCTACAACAATTGGCTACTGAAAAGACTTAGGAATAATGTCTGCCCTCATTCGACATTAATGCTCAGTTTTGGTGATGTCACACCTCCAAAATAATTGGGACCTTGTGTAACTGTCTGTTGCCTGTCAATAAATGGCACTGTCACCAGGGCTCAGGCCATAGAATCGACCACAGAATCCTGGCACTGAAAGAGACTCCAAGGGCCATCAAGCTCGGCCCCCTTCTGCCATTCAGGAAGACACAGTCCTTACCAACAAACAGCCTCCCATCCTCCCTTTAAAACCTCCAGAGAAGGAGATTCCACCACACTCATCGAGGCAATAGTGGATTCTGCTGTCAAACTGCTCTTAGCATTGTGTTATTCTTCCATTTCCTAGTCTCTGAAGCAGCAGAAAACAAGCTTGCTCCACTGTCCATATGACATCCCCTCAAATATTTAAAGGTGGCTCTCACGTTACCCCTTCATCATCTCTTTTCCAGGCTAACCACCCCCAGCTCCCTAAGCTCTCCTCATATGGCGTGGTTTCCAGGCCTTCTAACCATTTTGGTCACCCTCCTCCAGACACATTCCAGCTTGTCAGTCTTCTTGAATTGTGCTGCCAAGAACTCAACACAGGTGGGGTCTGACCAAAGCAGAATAGAGTAGTACCGTCACTTCCCTTGACCTAGACACTATACTGCTATGGATGCAGCCCAGAATTGCATTGGCCTTTTTAGCTGCTGGATCACACTGCTGACTCATGTTCAGCTTGTGGTCTACTAAGACTCCTAGATCTTTTTCACATTTCCTGTGGTCAAGCCAGGTGTCACCCAAGCTATATCTGTGCATTTCAATTTTTCTACATAAGTTTAGTACCTTACATTTCCCTCTATTGAAATCCATTTGGGGAGAAATCAGTGCCTAGCAGCCCTAGCTACTGGGTCCTACTGCTGACACACTGGCCATTTTAATTACTCACAATGCCCTCACAATTACGTGTAACGCCAAAGCAAATGGTAAATGATTTCCTGCAGAAAGGTCTAAGTATTCTAAGAATGCTCTCTAAACTACAGACCCCAGAATTCCCATAGAAGTTTGAAGTAATGTTAACTGCCCTATAGTCATCATCCAAAGAAATCCTGGGATTTTTAATCAGGTGGGGTTCTTAGAATTGTGTGCCAGAGAGCTCTAGTGAGTACCCATAAACTACATCAGTAAAGATCCCTGGAAGAGGGTAGTAATTGGCTCACTGAACTACAAATCCCAGGATTTTATTGGGTGACGAAGCCAGAGCAGTTAACATTGGATCAAACAGCTAGAATTATATACAGTAGTTACAGTCTAAGAGGGACAAGATTATGACCATTTCTGCACTACACTGTTATAGCGCTGTTATTCCACTTCCCACATTCTGTGGAATTCTGGAGTTTGTAGTTTACTGAGGCCCAAGAGCTCTCTGTCTGGGAATTCTAAACACCCCTCCCTAAACTCCAAACCCCAGGATTCCATAGGAGGCTGAAAATGGAATAATAGTACTATTACAGTGTAGTGCAGAAATGGCCCATGTCTCCACATAGCTCTTGTTTGGGGGAAACGCACACACATCAACTCGCAAGTTTAGAACAAGTTAACAACGCTATAAAAAGAATAGGTGGATTTTTCTATCAGGGAAGCAGGATATCTCGTTCCCCCATCCCCAGCCAGAAAGCAATTCACGTAGCGCATGCTTCCCATTTCCCCAGGGCCTCTTCTCCAGACGGGGGAGAGCCACACAGGTTGCCTCTGGGAAAGTCCAGGCAGCTGCTCAAACAGCAGCACGCGCACACACACAATGTGTTCAGTTCGTGCATCCGCAAAATGCTTCCACATTCTCTTTATTCGAAGCGGTTATCACTAGAGGACATTGGATCTCCTTCCAGCCATTTTCCTTTTCACACTAAAGGCTTTGCCCTGTGAGTAATAGTCACTTCCTACCCAGGTTCTGAGGGGATTTCCCCAAAGTACAGGGAATACAAAGGTCAGCCGTAGAGAATGTGGGCTGCGACCACAACGTATGTCTTCTAGAGTAAAAGGAAATAAGTTGGCTGCAACTGTATACAGGGGCTCCTGGGTCAGTGGCCGGTGAGTCTACGCTGAGTTTTGGTCCAGATTTTAAATAAGGTACCCAGGGTGATGAATCCTAGCCCTAAAATAGGTTCAGGGCTTTGGACAGAAGCTTTAAAGTCTGGACTAAAAACCAGTGCATCATGAGACATAGAGCCATGAGCCACCACTGGTTGTATATGCCCTTCCTTCCTTCCTTCCTTCCTTCCTTCCTTCCTTCCTTCCTTCCTTCCATTTCTAAAAGTGGTACACGAATGTTTTTACTGGCAGAAAAAGAGCAAGGAGACAGCTATCCTAGCCTCCTTCAGGATGCAGTTCCAAAATCTGGGAGCAGCCACCAAGAAGGCCTTCTCCTTATTCCCACTAAAGAAGCCTGAGAAGGTAGTGGAAGAGAGAAGAGGTCTCTCCTGAAGATCTTAGAGCTCTTAACAGGCTCATATAGGGAGCAATGGTCTTTCCAGACTGGTTAGACTAGTTCAGAACAATTTGAAACCATGCGTAAAACCAATTAAGCCATGTATAACCAGGTACAAAACCAATTAAGTCCCAAAGGCTTTTGCTTTTCTCTTGATATAGAAATGAGAGCAATGTTGGCACCAATCATGCCTCTAAGGAGAGGGTAGTTCATAACCGAGAGCCAACATGGTGAAGTTGGACTGAAATCCTGGGGCTCATTCACACTCCACAGTTATACTGCCAATATTCCACTTTAACTGCTAAGACTTCATCCCATTGACTGCGTACATGTACATCCACCTCCAGTTGAGGTATGCCAATGTTTAAGCATAATTTAGCTCATCGCTACACCTTCCCTAGAAGGAAAGTTTGAAGAGAAACGTAATGACCGGTCCACCAAGCTAGGGACCCATTTACACTACATAATTATAGTGCTATAATTCCACTTCAACTGGCGTGATTCCATCCTATAGAATCCTGGGCTTTGTAGTTTGGGGAGGCACTAGAACTTTCTGGCTGTGAATTCTAAATGCCCTTCTCTAAACTCCAAATCTTATGGTTCTGTAAGACTAAACCATGGCAGTACAACAACTGTACAGAGTTCGTGCAGCTCTGGAAACCAAGGTTCAAACCCCTGCTCAGCCATCACAATCTACCGCGTGACCTTGGGTAATTCAACCTCTCTCTGCCTGAGAAGGCAATGCCAAAACTCCTCTGAAGAAATCTTGATAAGGATAGGACAGGATTGCCATACGGCGGAGTGCAGTAGAAAGTACGTATCAACAAGTTCCATAAATGGTGGTTTATGGAGCCTATAAAGATTTGTTGGCTCCAGCCCTGAGCAAGACACCATCCCCCTTCAGCTTCTGGAAGATTCTGGGTGTTCTTCTTAAAATATTCTTTGCTTTCTGTAAACTTGCAAGATGTTCAGAGTATTTCTTGTACAGTTGATTCCTTAAAGGAAAAAAAAAACAAGACAAACTGATTTAAGCAGCAGCCGAAGCAGCAAGAAACCAAAATCAGAAAACCAGATCAATAAAAGACAGCAGGAGCCAATCACCATGAAATGTCCTAGAGAGTAAAATGTGTGGCATTTGCAAAGTTTGGGGAGTTACTTTTTAAAAGTAATTAGAGTATCAAGGCCTAGAGAAGTGAATAGGAACTGTTAGATTTTGTATGTGTGTGTATAATGAATTTTTAAAGAGCTTTTTTTCCAAAAAATGTTATATTTTCTTTTCCAATCTCTCAGAAGGAACTAGTGTGAGTATAGTGTGTCCTGTGGGCCACATGTGGGACCCATTTTCATAGCTTCTGAAGTTCCCCCCATCCCACAACCCAACAATCACATTTTTTTAAAAAAAAAAGTATTCTGATTTTTCTGACAGTTCTTCCCAAAAAAACCCCAAATGTCTGAAAAATATATAAAATTACCCCACTCGCCTCAAAATGACCCCAGAATACTCTAACACCTTCCAAATGCTTGTGTTTTCCTCTGCTGTTGCTCTCAAAATGGTGACAGGAAGTGCTACCATATCACTTCCTGTTGTCATTTTGAGAGGGACTGTAGAGGAAAATTGAAGTATTTGGGTTTGCTGTGGGGGATGCAAACTGCTGATGGGTCTGAGAGGGAAATTGGCCCCATCTTCTATGCAGTTCCCCCTCAGAAATATAAGGCATGGTTAGCTACTTTTTAAGAAGAGATGTTCACACTCCAAGGCACTGGCCTGTGGCACAAAACACCTTCATTAACCTTTTTCTCCCCTCAACACTCGTTGTTGTTGTTGTGCGCCTTCAGGTTGTTTCTGACCTATAGCAACCCTAAGGTGAAGAAGTTTTCTTGGAAAGATTTGTTCAGGGGGGTTTGCCATTGCCTTCCTCTGAGGCTGAGAAAGTGCAACTTGCCCAAGGTCACCCAAGGGTTTTCATGGCCGATTGGGGAACCATAGTCCAACATTCAGAGGACTATACCACACTGACTCTCCAACATTCACTACAGAGTACAAAACATCAGCAGAAGCCAACATTTAAACCATGCGGCATTTTTTTCCTGACATTTAGTGAGTCCGTACCCCCATAAACATACAAGTAACTAAAAAGTTGCAGTTATAATGTTAAAGAAACTGGCTGAGATCCAACTTCACCTGCTTAGTCATGAACGTACAACTAAGGGCCATTTCCTCTCTACCCTGTTATAGTGCTATTATTCCCCTTTCAACCTCCTGTGGACTCCTGGGGCTTGCAGTGCAGAGAAGGGCCTTTAGAATTCTCAGCCAGAGAGCTCTTGGGTCTCAGGAAACTACCAACCCCGGAATTCCACAGGATGCGGAAAGTGGAATAATGGCACTATAACAGGGTAGTGTGGAAAGGCTCTAAGTAGCCTCTCCTGGCTTGCCCCAGCCCCAACAGCACCCTTAACAGCCGGCAGCCACACCAAGAAATGGAGGTCTCTTCTGCTGTCAATCAGGCCACGGCAGGATGATGTTTCCAGCCCCTTCCCTCCAGTCAACAAGGCTGGGACAATGAGAAGCAGGGTCCCTCTTGCAATTCCTCATTGCAACCTCATGGCCATGGCATCACGATCATGAATACAGGAAGCTTTCACTCTTTGACGCCCGGTGATATGACAACTCGCTCTTTCGACGCTTCCAGATTAAGGACAAGTGCCATTAATTCAGTGGGGAGTTCCACTTTTTCCTCAGTTCTTTTTGCCTATAGAGGCTTGCTTGGAACTGCTTGTGTGCATGCATGGTGCTTACGAAGTGAGCTGAGGCGGGGAGAAGATTGCTCTTGTTATCCCCAAAATGTCAGTGACTCAGGGGTCCACCCACGATGCCAGTGCCTCTGTGAAATGGTGGGGAATATTAGCTCAAAGGAGAGGCCTGTAAGGTGGGGTAACCTCACAGGATCTTTTACACCTGTGTATACCGGTACTAATGCAGGGAAAAACCAAGTGGAGACTCCGAAGTAAGCTTGTTTGTTTTATTTAGGGGAGTTAACAATTGCACACACACAAGATCCAAGCAGTCTCACAATCACACAAAGCTAACTGAATGAAAAGAGAGGAAAGGTTTGGGTAGTGGGAGTTCAGGGCAACGTGGGTGATATTTACCTATCCAGCAGAGAAGAAACAAGGTGACATGGCTCAGAGTAAGGGTCCAAGGGTAGTACCAGAATGGAAACTGGAGCAGCAGAGTGATAGGCGGTATGCCAAAACTACTATGAGTTATCTGCCTCAAAGCCAGGGTTTAAATACTCTTTTTCCACCCTGAGGGGTAAGGTATTAACAGCTCTCTGGCAGAGTAGGCAATGAGGTCAGTAGTGCAAACAATAGGGTCCAGAATGAGCTAATGGCCTTAGCATTAGGTGACAAAGGAACTGATGGGAATTGTGATAGCTCCTTAATGGTGGGACAGGTGAGGGGACAAAAGGAGAGTTTCAATGTACAAAGAGAGAAGGTGAAGGACAACCAGTCAATCCATGGGAGCAGTTTCAGGCACTATTATTTCTAAAGGTCAAGTTGTTGAGGGACATCTGCAAGTCCATTATCCAGGGCTTTCCCTGACTATGGCCTAGCCATGCCCTGAGGTTCTGTTCTGACCTAGTTTTGCAACACACATGTGCAGCCAGTTCCTCTTTGCCAGCGATCTTCCCAATCATAGCAGGATATAATTTATATTTCATGCCAATTAAATATTTTGCCAATTAAACTATATCATGGAGTACAGCCTGGTAACACCATGCCAGCTGAGAGACTTTGCAAAAAGCAGAAGCCTGGTAGATCCTAAGTGAGCCTCCATAAGTTCTTCATTCTCCCTAAAGTACAGTACATGGGTTCTGCTTTTCAACCATTTCTGCTTTTTGACAGTGCTTTGGTCCCTAATCTGTCAGATAAGTGGGGGAAACCTGTAGATAATATTAGCATTGATGAATAAACAGTTCTAGATCCATAACTCATAGTTACAATCCATAACTGTCATACAGAATGCCAGCCATTCCTTGTCAATTTACAGCCCTAATGTAATGTAGTTATTTATTCATTTAGAGTATTAATACCTGTTCTTCAGCCAAAAAAGCTCCCAGGGCAGCTTACAAATCGTCAATTTAACAGTTTCCCTCAAGCTTACAATCTGCTAGGAAACATGATTTGATCACAAATAAGTAGTTAGTTCTACAGCTATTTGTAATTAGTTATTTGTTATTGAAATAGTTATTTGTAACTATTGTTCTTCCAGTAGAACTCATCATCCAAACTGAAAGTCGTGATACTGTCTATCAGAAAGTGTAGTCCCTGATTTGCTGTTGGTGTTACTTACCTTCAAGTTGACTTAAACTCACGGTTATGCTGTTGTTGGGTTTTCTTAGCAAGATTGATGTAGAGGAAGTTTGCCACTGCCTTCCTGTGAGACTGAGAGAGTGTGACTTGCCTGAGGTCACCTGTGGCTGAGCAGGGATCAAACCTTTGTCTTCTGGAGTGCAAATCAAACTATTACCCCCATCCTGGCTCTCTCCTCTTTACACCGTTATACAGCCTCAATGCAACGCCAGTCACTGGGTTTAAGGATAGTGGAGCAAAGTATGTATCTGTTTTAATACAGAAGGTGCATTGTAGCCTCAGTGTGGCCAGCCTGGAGAAAAATAACCCCTGAAATGCCCCCGGGTGCCTCTTGGTATGCTGTTCTGCACCCTAACACCCCAGCCTCCCAATTTAAACAATACCAAAGCTCAGCTGAATGCTAGTCCCCAAATCCAGAAGTTACCACGCTACACTTTGGGACAGTACTCAGCCAAAAATGTGACACTGCAGCCTACGCTGGAAACACAGGAGCAAGAATTGCCTTCCCTATCCCTGCCCACCCCTTTATTACACCAGCTTTGTTCCCTCTTGCTGCATTGTTAACTTTGGTAATGTAATCTTGTCCAGCCTTGATTGTCCAAACCACACTACCTCACTACAGCCAGCTCTGTTATTTATTCTTAGAAGCGCCAGTCAAGAGACCTTTCACGTCCTGAGCACTGTACATCTGAAGAAGGCTTGAGGGAGAGTGAGTTCAGAGGTACCCGAAGAAGGCTTGGGTGGTGCAAGCTCATTCTTTAAAGATCTGTTGCAGAGGGACATATCTCCTGCCTCTTAAGTGTTCCTACATTTTGCTTAGTGGCAGCTGGTAACTTCCATGTCAGTGGGGCAGTGAATCCGCTCTAGGCTTAAATTCTAACTTTAAAATGTGAAGGAACTAAGATGCTGAGCCTATGGCCATTTCCGCACTAGCCTGTTATAGCGCTATGATTCCACTTGCAACATCCTATGGAATCCTAGGGTTTTCAGTTTCGGGAGGGGCCGAAACTGCAAACCCCAGGAGTCCATAGGATGTTGCAAGTGGAATCATAGCACTATAACAGGCTAGTGTGGAAATGGCCTATGTCTAGGACTGGTTTCAGCACTTTGGATAGCTCCCTTGAGTTCAACACAGATGCCACCAGATACCACTGCATTTGCCTCCATGTATGGTCTGCTTATCTGTGAGTAAGGTAAATAGCATTTAGAAAAATATGTCACAAGTGTTCTCTTACCCCAAGAAATCCAACCCACATTTTGCTGTCCCTGGAGATTGTCACTTCTTGGGGAAGTTGAGAGCTATGTGCTCTAAGCCAGTGCTACTCAAAATGGCTGTCCATATCCAGGTACTTCTCTGCAAGCCATCAGTTGCTGGCCCGGGCAAAGTTTCCATGAAAGAAAGAAGCAATTATTCTGAAGGGAATGCAATATAGCACCTTGGGACATGGTCAAAAAAAAAAAAAGCCAGTCCATCACATCAGATACTTAAGATATACTGCTGTTAGCATGACATGCATGCACATAAAGAACAAACTGGCTGTGTTTCTATTGCAATAGAAACATCTCCCCTAGTCAATTTGCACTGCTCTTGCACTAGACTGCTCTTTTAGTGCATGGAGTCTTGTGCAATCAAGCATGCAACTAAGAAAATCCTAGGGTGCATCCCCTTTGACAAAACAGTAAATGTAAACCACACACATGCGTACTGTGCACCATAAACACAATTTGGGTCCATCATATCAGCTGGAATTTCCAAGGAAAAAATGGATGAGAGTTCTGTAGGCTGAATGGCAGAACATTAGCTTGGAAATATCAGCCTGACCCTGAAAAAGCAGAACCCATTGTGTTGTTAATTAAATAAAGTACTGGAGAAAGCCAGCAGAGACCAGTGAGAAACAGACATTGTCCCAGAAAACATGTGTGCTCGCACAACAGATGCACATGTGGAATTATGCTTACACTACCATCACAGTGAACATGTCCCATGTGCAATGGCTAAAAAAAAAAAAAGTCATATCTGCAAGCATAAGAGATTTACATCTAGCAAATATCAGAATTCCCACCCCCATGAGAAGTTTGCTTGTTCCTTATCAAAAATTGGTTTTGTTTCCAGCAAAACGCCTAGGATAGCTCATATGAGCTGAAGCTTCCAAATCCATCTTGACACTGAGTGTCAAATTTTGGGAAGAGTTCGCACACAGGGAAGGTAAATTTATCCCCTTTCTACTCCAAGACAATTTCTTCACTACGTTCATATATTCCATGTGCTAGACATTCATTCGCACCAGATGATGCAATTTACATTACCAGCTAAAGACCACCCACATGCACTGATGGATGCCAGACATTTGGTGGATTGCTGCCCAAACCTGTGACAGCAGAAGAAAATGGCTTTTTTCCCTGCATGTGGCAACAGCTCTTTTGGAAAAACTTCTGCAAATGCATGGATTTTAAGTAGCTTGGCACCGTCAGTGAAGTGCAGAGCCTAAGAGAGAGAAAACAATAATTGTTCTGGTGGGAACTAGAAATGTTTTGCGCTGAAGCAGTGAGGAACATTAGTTGGCACTACCTGATCCTCTTTCTTGGGATTGTAAATAAATCTCATCAGTTTTTATGGACTGCACTATATTGTTTACTACAACTATTCTTAACCTTTTCTTTACCACAGACTCCCTTTAAATATCTTTTGTTGCTGTGGACCATCAAGACTTAACTCAAGATTTGAAACACTAATGTGCATCTGAACACTCACTCACACTAACTGATTCTGATGCCATTTCTGCACTACACTGTTCTAGTGCTATTATTCCACTTTCAACCTCCTATGCAGTCTTGGGGGTTGCAGTTGAGGGAGGGGCATTTAGAATTCTCAGCCAGAGTGTTCTTTGGCCTCAGGAAACTACAAACCCCAGAACTCCACAGGAGGTTGAAAGTGGACTAATAGCACTATAACACCGTAGGCAGAAATGGCCTGACTCTCTCTTCCTGAAAACATAGTCTCTCTTTTGAACCTGAATTTCTTCAAAAACAGTCTTGACAGAGCTACAAAATTCTGGGAAGCCACAGGTATACTGAGACTGTGGTGGCACAACATGGACAACACTAAAGTTTGGTGCTGCTACGAAGCTGGCTTGCAGCTGTATGCTCAGGAGCGAGAACTGACACACTCTCTCTCAGCCACTCAGAGTCATTCCCTTGCAAGTTGTCACCTTGTGCAGAAGTAGCAAGCGTTGAGTACATTTTTTGCTAACAGTTATTTTCATAACTTTTGAATGGGTTGAGCTATTGTAATAAACTTTGTACAAATGATGTCTATCACTGACCAAAGATAACCCCTCTTGCTCTTTGAAATCAGTGTACGACTGTCCATCTGCTTGTCCATCTGTCTTTCTTTCTGATTTAACTGTAAAAGCTCATAAGTTTTCTTCCACAGGCCACAAGTTAAGCACTGCCGCTCTACTAGATTTCCACTGTGTGCCTGTGTGCCACTAGTGTGCCTGAGAGGGAATCAGACTTCACCCGGTAGATCTGATATCAACATTCTCAAAGTCTGTTTCATGTTTGAGGGACAGATCTGCAACAGCAAGAGGACGTTGGCACCTGGCCCCAACACAGTTGCCCACCCCTGTAGAATAAGAACCCAAAAGAGTCCTCCTGGATCAGACCATAGGGCTATCTAGCACAACCTTCTACTCTCACAGTGGCCAAGTAGGGGACCTTTCACACTCCACTTATTACAGTGCTATGATTCCACTTTAACTACCATGGCAGCATCTTGTGGAATCCTGGAATTAGCAGTTATGGGAGGGGTGTTCAAAATTTCCAGCTAGAGCTCCAGTGCCTCACGACACTACAAACCCATCATCAAATGCATCCTCTGGGGCAAGTGAACATCTAGCACATGAAATCTAGATCACGGGAGATCTAGATCAAGGGAGACAAAGGTACCATTCTATTCTGCTTTGGTCAGACCTCCTCTGGAATCCTGTGTCCAGTTCTGGGCACCTCAATTCAAGAAGGATATCGACAATCTGGAACATGTCCAGAGGAGGGTGACGAAAATGGTGAAGAGTCTGGAGGCCATGTCCTATGAGGAGCGGCTTAGGGAGCTGGGTATGTTTAGTCTGCAGAAGAGAAGGTTAACAGTGGACATGATAGCCATGTTTAAATATTAGAAGGGATGTCATACTGAAGAGGGAACAGACTTGTTTTCCACTGCTCCAGAGACCAGGACAAGGAGCAATGGATTCAAGCTGCAGGAAAGGAGATTCCACCTGAACCTCAGGAAGAATTTCCTGACAATCAGAACTGCCTGGTAGTGGAATATGTTGCTGCCTCCATGGAGTATAGTGGAATCTCCTCCTTCTTTGGAGGTTTTTAAGCAGAGGCTGGATGGCCAACTGTTGGGAATGCTTTGGTGGGTGTTATTGCATAGCAAGGGGTTGGACTGGATGGCCCCTGGGGTCTCTTCCAACTCTATGATTCTGTGATTCTATGAATTCTATGATTCTATGAATATATAGATGCAGTGAATACAAGGCTACCTCTGTGTAGTGTGAAAGGGTTCCAGATGTGCCAATGGGAAACCCACCAACAGAACACGAGCACCACACCTCTGCCTACTTGTCTTCTCCAACTACTGCTTTGCAGCTTGAGGTAGGGTACAACAGCAATGTATACAAATGCTAATAGTCCGTGATAGCCGCAGCCCAAGATAATTTCCCCTCCTCACTATTTCTGTATATGATGTGCCATATTTTACCCTGTTACCATAATACCTATCTAGCCTTCTTGGTTTTCATAAGGTTGCCCCCCCACCTCTCTCACACACACACACACATCTGTGTAAAAACACAAGAGGAATTTGAAGAGGTTGATCACCTAAGCATCCTCCATAGGTGTGTGTGTGAGAACGAGAGAGAAAGAGAGAGAGAGAGATTTGTAAATTAAAGTGCTGGGGTTTGTTCTGTCTATGGGTGTGTTCTGCATACACAGCAAGGATAACTACACACTAGATTTATGGGCATTGTGGACTGGTTGCTATGACAACCACTCCAGCTGCTCTGTGCCAAATAACCTTGTCATGTGGAACATTTATCACAAGCACATCATCAAGTACAGGATTGCACTGTATGCTCGTTGCCTAAACAGCAGGAGGTTTTTCTGCATATTAATTGCTCCTGGCCTTTTATGGTATAAGTCAACGTCCCAAATTATCTGGATATCTGCAAGGGTATGGAAGAGGCTGGCCTTAGATTCTGCTTGCCTCAGCTTTGCAGCAATCTGCCTTATCCTGGGTCAGACCATTGGCCCTTCTAGCTATACCTTATTCTAGACCTATGGCATTTGGGACCCACTGGCCAAGTACAGTAGGGTGCCAAGAACCTTTAGGCCTAGCGGGTGGTTATTAGTATGGTGGGGAACCTTTGGTTACAAATCCCATAATTTTGTTATCATTTGCTAAGTTCCTGGGGCTTCTAGGTGCTGAAATTCGAACCCTCTGGAAGGCCAGATGTTTATTTGGGTTAGTGAGGTCCCCAGCAGGCAGACATGTAGTGGGTTGCACTCATTTGTATTCCATCAATGCACTAGCGTTGCCATATCCTACCACCCTGCCTACTAGATACGTATTTTTCATAAATTGGACTTATTAATGACCAGAGAACATGACTGGGGCCACACTAGCCAAAGAAAGTGCTCACGGTTATGCAGCTGGAGGCATATTTGGGGTCATGATAGTTCACATAGGATTAAGCAGAAAACCCGACCCTGATGGGTTCATGCCAATCCCTTCACCACATCAGGGTGTTGGCATTTTATAATATAATGAACGACAAACTGCCCAGATTGGTGAGCAATCAGAGATCATCCTTTGATCTTACCCTGTGGAGATCTTCCCTATATACCCTACCTGACTGAATGTTAAGAGATCATCATGAGTCTCATCAATGTTTTGTCACTCCTGAGTTAAGCAATCAGCCCATTCCAGACCCCTTTCTCAATCCCATGGGCCACAACATGTAATTGTCTTGAATGGGTAACCTGTACTCAGGACAAGAGACTACTGTTAGGACACGCTACAGAGAAATGGAATGGTTTCAAATTGACAAGGAAGTCAGGCAAGACTGCATTTTATCACCCTCTCTGTTTAACTTATATGCCAAACTTAGCATGTGTAAAGCAGGATTAGATTCAGAGGAAGAAGGGAATTAAACTGGAGAAATTAAATTAACAGTTTAAGATACGCAGATGACACCATACTACTGGCAGAAATTGGAATGATTACTGAAGAAAGTTGAGGAAGAAAGTGCAAAGACAGGTTTACAACTGAACATGAAGAAAGCAAAAATAATGAGCCCAGATGATTTACATGGCTTTAAAGTAGACAATAAAGAAATCGAAATAGTTAAATATTTTTCACAGATTGGCTCAGTCATTTATCAGAATGGAGACTGCAGTCAAGAAATCAGAAGACTAGGACTTGGAAAGGCAGCTATGAAGAAACTAGACAAGATCCTGAAGTATAAAGATATCAAATACTCAGAGTGTGGTGGAGTCTCCTCCTTCTTTGGAGGTTTTTAAGCAGAGGCTGGGTGGCCATCTGTCCAAGGGAGGGCTTTGAAGTGTGTTCCTGCATGGCAGAAGGGGGTTGGACTGAGTGGCCCCTGAGGTCTTTTCCAACTCTAGGATTCTATGATTAGGATTGTAGAAGCCATTGTCTTTCCAATTTCTATTGTTGGTTGTGAAAGCTGGTCGGTAAAGATGGCTTAAAGGAAGAAAACCAACTAATTTGAAATATGATGCTGGAGAAAAGTTCTACAGATATTTTGGACTGCCAAAAAGATATATGAATGAGTCCAGAGCAAATCAAGTCTGAGCTCTGCCTAGAGGTTAAGATGACTGAAATGAGACTGTTGTAATTGCGATATATCCTGAGAAGACATGACTCTTTAGAAAAGACAATAATGCTTGGTAAGGTAGAATGCAGTAGGAAAACAGGAAGACTACATTACAGAGGGACAGACTCAATCAAGGAAACCATATCCCTGATTCTGCAAGACCTGAACAGGAGGTTAATGATGGAGGTCTCTCCTTCATAGGTCATAAGTCAAAGTCAACCTGATGGCAGTTAACAGCTCTATAGTATGCGTGATGATTTCTTCACTCCTTGGTTCTAACCAGTTCCTCATTTACCCCAACTAGCAGAAATTCTCAGTCTTTCATGTTCTCAGAAATGGCTTTGAATGGAGATCAGACAAAAGAGTCAAAATAATGCAGCCTCCATGCCCATAATCAGATGCAACTCATTAGGTGCTCTGTGCAGTCAAGGACCCTTCACAAGTTGAGTCCCCGGTTACGTGAAGTGGCTATATTTGTACATCCACTCATGCAAGGATCGGAATTAGGAAGATGCTGGGAGGCAGCATGGAGATACCAGAAGAGAGGGCAACATGTACAACCATTGAATGGCCATTTGTGGCATTCCTCACAGTGCAGTGGCAAATCCACTCCAGATGTTATGTTGAACTTTAAGCTAGCTGTCCAGGGTGCTCTACCCAGGCACCAAAATACAGACAGCATCTTAGATAGCCCCATTGAAGTTCAGATTAAAGCCTGTAGTTGACACACTGCCCCACTGAAGTGGAAGCCACCAAACACCTCAGTATAAAATCCTCCTCGCCTTGTGCTTCCTAAGCCAGCCTATTATTCACATGTGCATGGGGGGGATGGTGTCCTGTCTCAAACACTGAAGACTCAGCTTCCTCTCAAACCGGGTTTTGCACTTGAAATTGGAGAAGAAACCATCTTGTCTTTTGCTTCAGGAATCCAAACATCATGGGTTAGCCTGATCCCTTTCAGGCTTTCTGGGTAAGTTACAGAGGGCCAGACAGGGTCAAGAGACTGCACCAATGTTGAAATGGATGTGGTTTCTCTCACACACATGCACACACACTTCTTCTTGTTGTGTACCTTCAAATCGTTTCTGACTTATGATGTGCCTAAGGTAAATCTATCACAGGGTTTTCTGAGGCTGAGAATGTGTGACTCACCCAAGGTCATACAGTGGGTTTCCATGGCTTAGCAGGGAATTGAACCCTGGTCTCTGGTGTCATAGTCCAACACACATACACCACACTGGTTCCCCTAACCATCTGTTTTTGTATAGTTGGAGGGTTATAGCTGAAAGAGGTTTTTGCAGATGGAATAACGTCACAGGAAATTGAATGGCAGCACACAGATGTTTAGGGGATCCCACTGCTCTCATTTCTCCTTGGCTTAACTGGTTATTAACCTGTTCTCTTGTCCCACAACTGCTAAGTTTAAGAAAGAGTCTTTTTCTAAGGCATTTGGCTGGTGAAGGCTTTTTCCTGAATCTTGTCTGAGACTTCTCTTCAGGGGAAAATCTCTAAAGCCGACTCTAATGTTCCACATCAACATGAGTTTCTGCTGTTTTTCTCAAATGAGAGTTCAGCTCAACCAGTAGGAACCTTTCAAAGTATAAAAAGAAGGCTTTAAGCTGAATTTCCTCAGTTGCTCATGTTGAAAATACATCCAGAAATATAAATACGCTTCTAGCTAGTGGGGGAAATGTGTAAAATGTGAGGGAATAGTAATCAGTGCAAGATTGTACTTCAGGAATTCTTAATGGATTTCAATGGATTTTGTTATTTTATTTGTTGTTTTGAATTAATAATAATAATAATAAAATTTATTTCTATCCCGCCTCTCCACAAGGATCGAGGCAGCGAACAACATAAAATACATTAAATACATTAAAAGAGATTAAAAACATACCCAATCCTCACCATGCACCAACCCACCTAAACCAACCCCTTAAAACACAGAACAATTAACAGTCAATCAGTTGACTATTAACAAAACAAGGAGACAATTGATGGGAGGCAATGGAAATGCTAGTCTCGGAAGGCCTGTCGGAAGAGATCAGTCTTGACTGCTTTTTTAAAGCAGTCCAGACCGGTAATACGCCTGGTCTCCTCCGGCAGGCCGTTCCATAACTTGGGAGCGATGGAAGAAAAGGTCCTCTGGGTAACTGCAGCCAACCTAGTTCTGACTGGCTGCAGTAAATTCCTCCCAGAGGACCTTAGTGTGCGGGGCGGATTATATGGGAGAAGGCGATCCCGCAGGTAGGCCGGCCCCAAACCATGAAGGGCTTTAAAGGTAATAACCAACACCTTGTGCTGTGCCCGGAAACTAATTACAGTCCTCCCGCCACATTCACAGGTTTGACCTTCACAAAGTTGATTACTTGCAAGAGCATATTCCTCCCTCCCCTTCTCATGCATTTTGCCCCAGCATGGAGAACTCGTGCCGAGGCAAAACAGAAGGGAATGGGGAGTGGGGGAAGGCTCGGATGGGAAGGCTTCCCCCCACATTCCCTTCCATTTTTCCTTGGCACAACTTCTCTGCACCAGGGCAAAATGCGTAGGAATGGGAGGGGGAGTTCTGGAGGGGGGAAAAGGAAGGCTTGTGTGAACCTTCCCCCTCCCCCATTCTCTTCTACGTTTCATGGGAATGGGGGAACCCCAGAAAAAAATGGGAAGGGAAGGAATGTTGTCACCAGTTTTCCACCTTTGTGAGAGTTTTGCATCCCTTACCCTCTCAGAAGTGGAGGGGCCACTGTAGTGTACTTTTTGGATGGATGGATGGATGGATGGATGGATGGATGGATGGATGGATGGATGGAGAAGTAGAGAGATAGATAGATTGACTTTAGATAGATAGATGGATGGATGGATGGATGGATGGATGGATGGATGGATGGATGGATGGATAGACAGACAGACAGACAGACAGACAGACAGACAGACAGACAGACCAGGGTATAGACAGTCATAATGCAATATAGGAAGCACTATCAGGTAAAAGTTAGAACATATTTTTGTCCATTTAATATCCAGCAAAATCTAAATACAAAAGCCAAAACATAAGCAATTCTGTTACAAACACCAAGCTAAAACAATTTAAATATATTTAAAACAGTAAAAAGGGTGAAGGCACAGCATGGCCCCCATTCAAAGCGTATAAACTCAAACCCAAAGTCTTGCTGCAGAAAGGATTTGTCCTGCAGGCAGAAAGAGAGCAGAGAGGGGGCCAACCAAACTTTCCCTGGGAGAAAGTTCTAAAGCCTGGGAAAAGCCACTTGGGAAGGCTCTTTCCCATGTCCTGACACAGCAGTGGAACTAAGAGAAAGCCAAGAGAAAGCTGTCTCCCAGAGATCCCAAAGATCTCTAAGGCTCAGACAGAGTCATATAGGGAGATGCAGTCTTTCAGATAGCCTGGACTCAAACCATGTAGGGCTTGAAAGATCATAACCTGCAGTTTGAATTCAGCCCAGAAATGGACTGGTAGCTGGTGAAATTGTTGCAATACAAGAGCTATGCATTCCTTATCACCAGCCCCAGTCAGCAACCTGACCACAACATTTTGGACCCACTAAAGTTTCCAAACACTTCCCAAAGACAGCCCCAGACGGAGATTGTTACAATGGTTGAAACAAGATACAGTCAAGGCATCTGTCCCCGTAGCCAGAGCTAACATCTCCAGGAACAGCTGGAGAACTAATTTTAGCCAGGCAAATGCACTCCTGGCCACCAGTAAACCCAGGCATGCAAGCTCAGCTCTGAGTCCAGGAGTACGCCCAAACTGTGAACCTGAAGTTTAAGAAGCAGTGTAACCCTGTCCATCACAGACGGATTCCTTGTTTTATCTTTCAGCTCACCAGGAGCATTCTGTCTTATCCAGATTAAGCTTCCATTTGTTCACTCTCATCCAGTCCGTTACTGGTAGCAGAAGTTAGTTTAGCACTCCAACACCTTCCTCAGAATTAGATAGAAAGGAGACAGAGAATTGGCTTAGTGGTAACACTGAACTCCAGAACTCTTGATAACTTCTCCCACTTGTTTCATGTAGTTTCGTCCTGGAGAGACCCCAGAGACCAATAACCAGGAGGCCCAATAGGAACCTCCCAGCCCCACTCTCTGAGTCCATCCCTCTAAGAAGGACTAGAGTCACTGTAAAACAGTGTCCTCAGATCCCATCCCAAACAGACAGCCCAGAAAGATTCCATGGAAGCCACTGAGAGGTTCACCACAACCAAGAGAGATACATTTACTCTCCTCTGTCTAGTTCCTGGCACAGGTCATCTACTAAGACAACTGAAACAACCTTCCGTCCCATAACAGGCCTGAAGCCAGAAAGAAATGGATCTAGAACTGGATAATCCATCTCATTCAGGAACTAAAATTAAAAAACAGAATAGTCACTGCCCAAGTTTATTACTTTGTTTTTTAAAAAAATCAATTTTCCTATACCAGAGGTGGGCACCTATAGTCCCACGGATGGTTTTGGCCCATAATCTCCACCACTGCTGGCATAGCCAAAGGTAAGGAATCATACTTCAGAATCACCTGGAGGACCATACTCTCCCAAGTTCATAAATGTCCCCCTGTGCATTTTTCAAAATTGTCATGTTTTGCACAAGATTTCAGTTATACACATTTCTTCCCATTGACCAAGGCATGTTGTGAGCATTTTTAAACCACCTGCTGACTGCAGACTGTATCTGGTTTCATGTTACTTCTGGGATGTGTGAATTAGATACATTCTGAACAAAACTGAACTGAAATGAATTTCTCACATTTCCCAAAGTCCAAGACAGAAATGTCTATATGACTTGGCACTTCACCTTTTTCATGCATGTTGGAGTCATGTGCAAAGAAGGAACTTGCACATTAACACTGGAAGAAGTGACGTGGTTGTGGATGACTCCATCTAATTTCAGTCTATGTCTGTTTTGCATGTTTTAACCCAGTATTCTGCTCCATTTCCTCAGTACTCTGCAAGCTTTATTAATTTTCTTAAAAACAAGGATTTAATACATCTTTAAGTGATCATTTCTCAGTCCAATTCTGTTTTTAAATGGATATTTTGACAAATTCCATCTCCCAAGAACTGCTTCACAACATTTAAAGAAGCTGCTGGATTATTGGGAAATGTGAAAGATTTTAGCGAATCTCTCTAGCAGAGTATCTAAAAGTGCTAGGAAGAAGTTGAAGGAGTGACAAGCCCAAACATAGAGTTAGAGAATCGTAGAATTGCAGAGCTGGAAAAGACCCACAAAGGTCTCTCCTCATTGGGCTTCATGGTTTCCAGGCCCTCTACCATTTTAGTTGCCTTTCTCTGGACATCTGGATAGCCATATTTAAATATTTGAAGAGATGTCATGTCGAGAAGGAAACAGTATTGTTTTCTGCTGCTCCAGAGACTAGAACAAGGAGCAATGGATTCAAGGTGCAGGAAAGGAGATTCCACCTGAACCTCAGGAAGAACTTCCTGACAGTCAGAGCTGTCCGGCAGTGGAATCTGCTGCTGCCTCCATGGAGTGTGGTGGAGTCTTCTTCTTTGGGGATTTTTAAGCAGAGGCTGGGTGGCCATCTGTCAAAGGGAGGGCTCTAATGTGGGTTCCTGCATGGCCAAATGAGGTTGGACTGGATGACCCCTGTGGTCTCTTCCAGCTCTGTGATTCTATGATTCTCTCATTCTATCTCCCTGTCTCTCAGCTTCGCTCCTTGACTTGGTTCCATCCTGGCCCATGGAATCTTCTGACTCTGGTCTCCCTGGCAACCACTCCTGGGGTCAACAGACTGAAATCATTGGGAGAGAGAGATCCCCAGCACAAACATCATGGAGGGATGGTTCTTCTCCTTTCTGTTCATGGCGTGGACCATGAACCAAGCTCAGTTGCCCGGTGATCTGGAAACTGCATAAGAAAAGCAAGCTGCCACCAGCCCAGAATGCTCATTCCCACTGTTGCCTTGGGCATTGTTGGTGGGCCTCTTGACTTCTCTTGCCCTGTATTTCTTCTTCTTTAAAGAGAAAGAGGTGAGTCTGTTACCCTGACTTCTGGGGGACACCTTGATTCACCCCAAAAATGCAAAGACTGAGGGAATTAGCAGAGCACTGGCTATAGCAGAACGAGGGGCAGGGTAACCCAGCAAGACCTTCCACCCAGTTTTTACAGGGTCAGACCAAGCAAAAACCAGCCAATCATATCAATGAATGGATTTTATTAGCAATATGTTCTCATGCACAAATGCAGTCACTCACTCACGCAGACAAGGCCTATCGAGAAGGGAAGGAGGTGAGAGCTTACAGGGGATATAGCAAAGGGGTGTAGAGGCAGTGATACTGCCCCTGTACAAAAGTCTTCGGTCTGGGAAGTGGTGAGGAAGAAGGAGCTCAGTGAAGAGAGGGGGCCGAGGGGATCACTTGACTAACAGAGTGCGGGTCTGCTAGCATGGTGAGGAGTCCTCTGAAGAGGGTCTTGAAAAGGGGAACTACTTATAGGGCAGAACGTACCTTGGGGGCAGACCCTTTCCCATGACAAACAATGGCCAAAATAGAAGGAAAATACCGCACAATAGCAACTTGATGGCTTGCATAATTGGTTTATGTAAATGGACCTCGCCCTTGTAGGATTTGTCGAAGTAAGCGTTGCTCAACAGGGGGAAAACTCGGTAATCCCCTCAAGTTGGCTTTGTGGCTGAGGACCGTTTGTGCGGACGTGCCTTGCCTGAGGTCTCCTTGGGAAATGTGACTGTGGATTTTCCTGGCCTTGACCTATGTCCGGTCACTTGACCTATTTGTCCCACCTGGGCAACATCTCTGGAATATTTTTGATATTAAGTTTGTATCCTCCAGGACGGGGTCTGCCAAGGGGGTAACAATTCTGTGAGTGGGACAGGACCCCCTCCCCAATATGCTGGGTTAAACCACCTCTCAGGATGGTTCCTTTGGGCAGCAGGTGGGGGGGCATATTGAGCTTCCGAAGTGGCTAGGACATGCCCTGAGCTCCTGGTCTTCAGGTCCCCACAGACAAGAATGTCTTCAGGGGGTTCACAGAATGCTAGAGGTGAAAGAGACCCCAAGGACCAGGTGCTCCTTTCTCAAGATGGTTGCCAGAAGTAAATAGAACCCCAGAACTCCCCTTTTCTCTGTCTGAGGGGAAAGTACCAGTAGCCCTTTTAGGTTGTTTATTTTCTCTCCCCTTCCATAATGCAGGGGCCAGAAACAAAGGAATGGGAGGGGTGAACCTCAAGAGGTGAATGGGAGGGAAATCGCAGGAGGGGGCGTTATTTGCAGTTTTTCCACTTTCACAAGGATTCTGCGCCCTGAACCTTCACAACTGTGGAAGGGCTGCTGTAGTAAGCAAGAGTGAGATGCAAGTCCATTCTCTACAGCATGGAAGGCCAACTGCAGCAGTTTTCTCGGGCAATTTCCTGCTCTTGGGATTCTTCAGGGGCCAGATAGACCACCAAAAATTTCCCTCTTCCCTCCCCACCCCACCCCAAAAAAACCCTTGGAAGTGGTTGAAATTCCACTTCTGGTTTTAAGACACACAAGTGTTTGCCTCAGTTTTCTCCCAAAAGGGTAGAAGTACTCAACCTGGGGGGTGGGGAGCAGGTGAGGAAGCAGGGGAAATGCAGCACAGAATAGGTAGAGAAGTAGTAGAGGAATACCTGGCTAAACCAGATGAATATAGGATGCAGGACATGTGACTGAATAACAGTAGGTGTGAAAGGGATCTAGGAGTCTTGATAGATCACAAGCTGAATATGAGTCAGCAGTGTGATGCGGCAGACAAGAAAGCCAACACGATTCTTGGTGACATCAATAGGAATATGGTGTCTAGATCGAGAGAGGTAATGGTACCACTCTATTCTGTTTTGGTTAGACTTCATCCGGAATACTGCATCCAGTTCTGGGCACCTCAACTCAAGAAGGATATTGACAAACTGGAGTGTGTCCAGAGTCTACAATTTTTAATACTAAATATAGTTCACCATGCCAGAGAGGTTGCCCGGATGAGCACGTAGGCAGCAATGGTCGAATGACTGAGAACTAGGTCAGGCCAGTAAAATCCCCAGTCATGTAGCCCAAGGAGACCTCAAGCTGTGCAAACTCACGGTAAACAAAGGGTCCTGCGCCACAGAGGAGCCAACTTGAGGGAATTAGCGTGTTTTCCCCAAGTTGAGCACTTATGATTCCAGAAAAATCATCCAAGGCAAGGACCATCTACATAAATTTGCACTACAACCCGTTGCAACCGAAGATCCTGAAACATTGGCAACACATCGTAAAACCATCATGCAAAACGAGTTGCCATTGTGGAGCTTCCTTTCCTTTGTGGTGCCTATTATTCTCCCCGGGAGAGAATTTGCCCTCGAGGTTCCTTTTTCCCCTACAAGTAGTCCTAGTTTTTGAGAATTTCTTTGGATAACTCCCCACCACGCTAACAGACCGTTTCTCTGTTAGCTGAGTAATCCCCTCAGCTGTGTCTTTGCAGAGTTCGACTTTGCTTGCTGCTTCCCGGACCAAGGACTTCAGGAGAGGTGCAGTATCACCCCATCTACAAACCCTCTCTGAATCCCCTATCGAATTTTTCCAGTCTTTTGCTTCTTAATAGGTCTTGCGTGAGTGTGTGAGTGATTGTATTGGTGCGTGAGAACATTTTCATTCAATAAAGTCGTTTATTTGATACATTTGTCTGGTTTTTGGCTTGGCCTGACCCCATAAAAACTGGGTAAAAAGACCTCGCTAGGTTACCCTGCCTCTCATATTGCCACTGCTTGTGCTCCTTTAAGTTCCCCACTCTTCCTTACGTGGAGCATATTGAGGTGTCCCCCAAGGGACCCCCAGAAACCAGGGTAGCAATAGCTATGTTTAAATATTTGAAAGGATATCATATCAAAGAGGGAGCAGGCTTGTTTTCTGCTGCTCCAGCGACTTTCGCACCTTACCTTGATAGTGCGATGAACTAGAGCACTCACGATATTGCCAATATCGCAAGAGACCCTGTAGAGAGCCCCTTGCAGTCTGCACATGGTAGGGCATTTGCAAGAGAGCACCAGTCCCCACCCGGTGCCTTGTCCGCATGTCGGCATCCTGGGCCACGCCCAGGTCCTGCCCTGTCCCTGCCCCACCGCCCCTGATTGTTCGGTGGTTTTTCTTTTTCTTTTTTTTGTTTCGTCGACTATCGTGCTAACGCTGGCACGATAGATCCTACCAACAGGTTGTTTCGTACTACGTTGGTAACATGCTAATGTGCTAATGATAGCACAGGGTTTAAAAAAAAAAACCACAGTCAGCCAGACCCTGGGGGCTGCTGTCGTCTCGAGTGTGAGTGGCGACGAAGCCCCGGGGTGGCCTCTCATGGCAACCTGTGGTGCAGTGTTCCCTGCTGTAATGGGGGCAGCAGCTGGCCTGCTGCTGGGCGGAGAGTCCCCTGGGAGTTGCTGCGTGAGGGACAGGCAGCAGGGACCGCCCACACCCCGCCCACTCCCGGGTCCTTCCCGGAAGCACACCGGACGACGGCTCCGCAGGCCTTCTGGTCGCGCGACCGATGCGTGAACGGGAGGTTATATTTGCCTTTCAGGTAAAAATAAGAAAACGCGCTATCAGCACTATCTGTGGCTGTGATAGCACCTGGTTTGCCAGAACATCATGCAGTATGGCGGCTCATGAAGGGAGGAGGGAGCATGCCTAATACGCTTTAAAAACGCCATAGAATCATAGAAATGTAGAGTTGGAAGAGACCACACGGGCCATCCAGTCCAGCCCCTTACCATCCTGTCCTCTGGCGTATTAGCAACCCCTCCCAATTTGGTGTCATCTGCAAATTTGATGAGCATGCCCTCTATTCCTTCATCCAAGTCATTGATGAAAATATTGAACAGCACTGGGCCCAGGACAGAACCCTGTGGCACCCCGCTAGTCACTTCTCTCCAGGATGAAAAGCAGCCATTGGTGAGCACCCTTTGGGAACGGTCAGTCAACCAGTTACAGATCCATCTGACAGTAGCTCTGTCCAGCCCGCATTTTACTAGCTTCTTTGCAAGAATGTCATGGGGAACTTTGTCAAAGGCCTTACTGAATTCGAGAAATGCTACATCCACAGCATTCCCTTCATCTATCAAGCTAGTAACTCTATCATAAAAAGAGATAAGGTTAGTCTGGCATGACTTATTTTTGAGAAATCCATGTTGACTTCTCGTGATTACCGCGTTGCTTTCTAAGTGATTAGAAACTGACTGCTTAATGATCTGCTCCAGGATCTTTCCGGGTTCTGACGTCAGGCTGACTGGGCGATAATTATTTGGGTCCTCTTTTTTTCCCTTCTTGAAGATGGGGACAACATTTGCCCTCTTCCAGTCTGCTGGAACTTCTCCTGTCCTCCAAGATTTCTCAAAGATTATAGCAAGCGGTTCTGAAATGACCTCTGCCAGTTCTTTTAATATCCTAGGATGCAATTCTTCTGGCCCTTGAGACTTGAATTCATCCAGTGTGGCCAGGTATTCCTGTACCACCTCTCTACCTATTATGTGGTGGAGACTCCTTCTTTAGAAGTTTTTTAAGCATAGGCTGGGTGGCCATCTTTTGGGAGTGCTTTGATGTGTGTTCCTGCATAACAGGGGGTTGAATCGGATGTCCCCTGTGGTCTCTTCCAACTCTATGATCCTATAAGTGTTTGATATTAAACAACAGGTGGGATGAGGTCTTCAACCTATGTAAAAGGTGAACTGCTAATAGGATGGCCAGGTTAGGATCACACCAAGCCCTGACATTTCAAAACCTGAGACCTAGGGATGGTCCTTTGTGATGTAATGGGGGGGGTAGCTCCTAGTGATGCTCATGAAGCATGGGGCATCAAGCATCAACTACAGTTGCACAGAATGTGCCTTTCACATTTAAAGCACACACCTTTTAGCCTCTACCCTCAAACTTAAGGCTGACATTTCTTTCTTGGGTTAATGAGAAGCAGAAAGGGGGAAAGTGGGAGGAAGAGAAAGGAACTGGAATATTTTGAAAGGAGTTGAAAAACCAGGACAGGGCATTAATCAGGGCTGTCCTTCTCAAAATGGGACAGTTTTCGGCTGTTTGAACCCTTTTTTCCTACGCTGGCGGTCCATCAAGGTTTCCAGCTCTCTACTCAGGCTGTTAACACCAGCTGTCAGGCAAAGTTTTTCTTAGTCAGTCCAGGTTCTCAGTGGGTTTCGAGAAGCAGAGTCCAAATTACCTTAAATCCAGAGAAATAGTGTCCAAGGGCCAAACCTATAGTCCAGGGGAAGGTTCTACAAACACAAGCAAGGAATTCCGGAGTAAGCGAGGCTCTTACCACCGATAGGATCAGTTGGCTACCACAGCTTCCTCCCATTCTGGCCTCCTGTTATATAGGTTCAGAGTCTTACCCAGCTGTGGGCCTAATTTATAGTCCTCCTTACACATGCCAGAATAGTGGGCTCTCCCTTTTCCACCTACACTGGCTGCTGTAAGTACTGTTCCTCTCATGTCTCTGGGGTGTGGCTGTGGGGAAGGGTCCGGTCTGGGACCCAGGACAGGGGAATGACTCCTTTTTTCAAGCAAGAAGTAAATCAGAAGTTGACTTCCAGTTTACTTCCTTGTTGAAAACAACCTCTCCTGGACATAAAACAGCCCACGGAGGCCCAAAAACTTGTAAAATTGCTCCTATGGCCCCATGGGGGAGCCCTTTTTAGTAAGAAGAAAATTAAAAACCTCAAAGGAGTCAGAGATTATAGTGAACGTAAGAGACAAACATGGCAGTTGCCGACCATTGATCTTGACTCAAGAGTCTTATGGCACCTTAAAGACAGACCCATTTATCTGTCCTAAGCTCACATGGATTGTAGCCCACTTTATCGGCTCATCCATGCATCTGATGAAGGGGGTTACAGTCCATGAAAGCTTATCAAGCCACAAGACTCTTGGGCCATTTCCACACTAGACTGTTATAGTGCTATGTTACCCTGTGAACTGGGGGTCCCGGGAGGCACACCAAAACGTGCTCAACTAAAGTTGGGGAAAATTAGCTCAGAGCACTGCTTAATGTTACGAGAGGCAGGGTAAGTTAGCGAGATCTTGACCCCTATGTCTACGGGGTCAGGTCGAGTCAAGGAGAACACAAAAGTTGAAATAATAAATGATGTTTATTAAATACAGGAAAAACAGTGTTTGTGACACACTCATACGAGATAACTAAAGAAAATAAAGGTTGGAGTGGTATAGAGGGATTTTTAGAGGGATTGCTGGTTTGGGTGATACTTCACCAGGACTTCACCTGTCCTGAAGCCCAGAAAAATAGAGAGTGAGGCTGGGGTGTGATGTAGCTCAGCACGTGGAGCCGAGGGGAGGCTCGCCAAGCAAAGCGGCAGCAAGGTGGGATGAAACTCGGGAGCATTCCGAGGAAGGTCTCGGAATCAAGGGCTTTTATAAGGAGAATTGTGACTGCAGGCTATGCCGTACTTGGGGGAAAATAATGGATTTGGAGTTGGAGACAAAGCCTCCGAAAGGTCAGAATCTGAATGATTGAGTTATCGTAACGGTTCTCAATAGAGTAGCCAGTATGCAAATGCAGAGTCCTTGGGTATTGCATAGTTTACCCATCAAGCTGCCATCGCGGGGCAGAGGCTCTTTTGTAAGTGACGTGCATACTTAATTAGAGTACTTGCCTGGAGGTCTCCTAAAGCAGTGAGTCAGCTATTTCTGGCCTGCCTGTATTGTAGTTTGAATCTTACGGCTATCAACGGCCGAGCTTGTTTACGTGCTTGTCCAGTGGCCTCGCAAGCACGTGGAAAGGAATAAAGAAGTGCAGCCGAATTATGATATCAAGAGGATATCTTTAATATCCCCAAAGCTCGGACTAGCCAGGGTAGTAACAGCTATTATTCCACTTTCAACATCCCCAGGCTACCATAGGATGTTGAAAGTGGAATAATAGCACTATAACAGTCTCGTGCGGAAATGGCCTTTGTTATCCCTTCCTGAACAGAACTGTGAGATCCTGGCCATCACCCCTGTGTCCCATCTTTCTGTTTTAGTTTCCCATTCCTCTTACAGACTTGAATGGGTATTGCCCCAATATTTCCCAACAATGGGGTGAGTTGGCTCCCTGAGCCCTTTAATTGAAAGCATGGTTCAAAAAGCTGCCTCCTTATTTTCGTGAGCCATTCTACCGTTGGTTTATTGTGCTGTCTTCTCTTTCCCTTAAGCTGTTTGCTTGAAGTGGCATTTGAAAGACGGGCCAAGCTGTTTGAAAATCAAGTTCATCCACCATCAAGTGGGTGGGTGGGGGGAGCAGGGCTTCTTCTCGAGAAAATTGGATTCGATGGAAGGCATGTCTGGGAGGAAAAGTGAAAAGTTCACATGTTTAAAACTGTAGGGCAGAGTCTGAAAACATGAAAGGTTAATATGGCAAATAGAGAAGAGCAAAGAAATGCACAGACAGTGACCTAATTCTAAATAGATAGCTTATATGGAGCAAATCAGAGGAGAAAGAGGAGTATGGAACATTTATGTCAACCTTTTTTTGTTGCAACTAGATACTTCTTTTTAAAACTGCCCTTTTAATAGCTTATCTTGAATAGATTTATAGCAAGAATGAGAGATGGGGGGAGGGTGAGAGAACAGCATGCTAGAATGAGTGGGGCGTAAACCGTTGTCCAAAGACTTTCCCCCAAAGCTTTCAGGAAACCTGATATTCTCCATAGCTTTGTACTTTACTGATGGCCCGCTAGGAAGTTCTGCAAAGACTATGTTAGTTAGGAGATGTAATTTGGAAGCCAGATCCAGAAAGCACACATGAAATTTTGAAGAAAAGAAATATAGCTCTGTGAGAAACAAAATGATGACCTTAAAGTGACAGACTCCAATTTTGTGCATTCTTGTGTATTTTGAGGACTCCAACACAGCAGGGGCGTAGCTACAGGGGAGCAAAATGACGGCACTGATCCCTCGGATAAGAATTCTGCTCCCCAATTAAATTTTCCTTCACTTGTCTAGTTTCTAGATTGCACAGAGAGAGAGACATCATAAATACCTAGAACTCTTATATTTCCCATTTCCCTTCCCCTGCTAATTTTGACTGCCCATTTTCTCTGGATCCCTAGACTGTCTTTCCAATTGCTCAGTTGAAGTTATTGCAACACTAGAAATTTGGAGACTGATGGAAAATATCATGGAGGAAAGATAATTTCTGTTGGAGGCAATGTTCTCATCTCCACCCACAGCAATGCCCCCGCAACACAGTGTCTTGGGGAAGAAATGGAACTTGCCTAGGGGCCAAATGATCCCCACCTCAGTGAAAAGTTCTGAGAATGATAAAAGGGAATGAAAAGAGGCATACTGTAAGACCACCAGAAGAGCCATGCTGAAGCAGACCAAATGCCTGCCCGTAGTCCTTCTGCACTAGGTAACTGCAGCAAAACGATGCCATGGTTGCATCCTATGAGATCCTGGGGTTTGTAGTCTGGTGAGGCACTAGCGTTCTCCAGCTGAGAATTTTAATACCCCCTTCCCAAACTGTAGATCCCAGGATTCCTTAGGATTGGACTATGGCAATTAAAGTGGAAGCATAACACTATAATTGTGCAGTGGGGACGGGTTCTTCTAATCCAACATTCTGTTCAAACTGTGGTCAACCAGTTGCCTATGGGAAGCCCACTACAAGAACAAGTTCATGTCTTGTGTCCTTCCTCCTCCACAAATTTCACACAGAAGCATTTTATTTCCTCTAGTGAAGATGATATGTAACCATCTGGCACACAAGACTATCAACACAAGCATTGTGGGCAGCGGTAGTGGCTCCTGGTTATAGCCCAAATGCTAAAGGAGGTTCCCAAGCTGCTGAACTTATTTTGGGGATAGTGGTTACCCAAGAAACAGTCCAAGAGGCTATAAAATAGATACAGAAGCTTGGAGAGCTCCTTTAAAGTTTGGGCTATAACCAGGAACAGGTTAACCATCTCACAGAATAACAGAATTATAGAGCTGGAAGGGGCCTGCCACCCCACTGAACCCACACACAGCCCACACATTCAAAGCAGGAACTCCCACTAAAATGTCACAGTAGGCCATTGTGCAGCCATTTTTTGAAGACACGTGGACCCTTTTCACACTGCATTTGCCATGCGAAAGGCACCTGGAGCATCATGCGATTACGAGGAGTGATCTGCACGACGTACTCACAATCACATGATGCTCCAGGGTCTGGCAGGCGCCGCTCACGCATTTTTTCATTTTCAGATTTCAGCCGAAAATGGTGCACCATGCATGCAGAGCCTCCAGAGCTGTGGCGGTTGCACTTCCTGCCCCAGCACAGCCTGGGAAACTCCCAGGCTGCACTGCGGAAGGAAGTGGTGGGGCTCTCACGCTACCTGCTCAGGAGCAGGCGGCTCATGCGGAGCTGAAGCAGCGGGGAAGCTAGAGCCTCTCACTGGAGGCTGGTTGCATGATCCTCGCACCCCAGCACCAAAAAAAGGTAAGATGCAGAAAGGGCTGCAGAGAAAGAGACCCTATCACTTCTGTAGGTAATGGGTTCCATTGTTAAACAGCTCACCAGTCAAGAATTTCCTTCTTGTGTTGAGTCAAATTTCACCCTCCCGTAACTTAAAACTGTTAAATAGGGATGGTACGAATCCAGAATTTTCTGAATCTGAATCCAGATCCGAATCCCTGGAAGGTTCTGGGAATCCATGAATCTCACGAATCTCAAATCTTTCAAATCCTTTTTTTTAAAAAGGGTTTAAAAAGCAAGGGAAAGAAAGCACTTACTGAAAAGTGTTCTTGAAGCAGAATTTGACAAATCTCAAGTCCTGCAACAAAGAAGGCACTTAAAACAAAACAGTCTCTAGTCCACTCTCCATTTTCTACCCTCAAGTCCTGCAAGGAACTTTCAAGTCAGATCTCTAGTCCAGTCGCAGTAAGTCCCAATCCCTACCCTCCAGTCTCAAAAGAATAGAGACTATTACCTTGCAAAGGGAGGCAGCCACAGGGACAGGCAGCATGAGTGGGAACAGGCAGCCCCACGAGCAGGCCCAGGAAGCCCCACGAGCGGGCTCAGGCAGCCCAGAGGCCTCTGGCAGCCCCCAGCACGTGTGTCTGGCTTTATGTCACGATGTTGGCACACCCAGGGGCCCGCCAGCCAATCAGGCCTTTGTTGGGCCCCAGAGGCGCCAATTTTTAAAAACAAACTATTTGGTGGATTTGAAAGATTCGGTTTGCCGATTTTGGCGTGGGGATTTGGATTCGCTAATCTTGACTCCTTGCCGAGGGTTCAGTTGGCTCATCCCTACTGTTAAACTTGGTCTGACCATCTTGGACAGCAGAGAACCAACCAGTACACTTCTCTCTGTGACAACCCTTTAGATATTGAAAGAGTGCAATCATGTCACCCCTCACTGGTATGGGAGCCACCAGCCAGAACTGGGCACCTATGATCCCAACCTCCATGAATTTCTCCATTCCCGTTTTAAAACCATCCAAGCTGACAGCCATTAACTACAACTCCTGGAAAATGATTTTCTGTCTGTCTCCTGGAAAGTGATGGAGAATTTAAGTGACAGATTTCCCTCGCTGGTTCATTTCATCTCATCAGTTTTTTGCTTTTCCAGTTAACCCCCTGGATGTTCTCATGCATATATGTGTTTCATTCAGGAAGTCAGGTTGCACAACGTCTAGAACTGAATTAGTGATATCCATTCATATTACTTATAAATAATATAAATGGGGAGAGACCATATATCTCAATGGCAAGCCACAATCTTGGCAGGTAGGAGGTCTCAGTTGAAATCGTTCATATTGCAGTTAAAAGAATAAGCAGGATGGAATAATTTGAGACCTGGGAGAGCCAAAGCTTCACAGAGTTAGAATGTGAAAATATCACTGTTTTAATGTCATTGTGTTTTTTCTCTATGTTTGCTTCACATTGAATTTTGAGACTTTGGCTTCTTTTCCATGCAAGTAAAAATTTGTGTTTATGTGTTGTTGTTGGGGGCCTTCAAGTCATTTCTGACTTATGGGAACCCTAAGATGAACATTTCATGGGATTTTCTGGGGCTGAGAGTGTGTGATGGGCCCAAGGTCACCCAGTGGGTTTCTATGGCTGAGTGGGGGCTTGAACCCTCCTCTCCAGAATCATAATCCAATGCTCAACCAGTACGCTACGCTGGCTCTGCACTTTCCAGAATTTAATTTATTTTTATATTTCAATAATATCATTAAATACACAACATTTATTTAAGTATTTTTACCTGATGTACAAATTCCCTTCATTGTCAAAAGCGGGTTTGCATAGATTTTCAAATGTAAGGGGCCAGAATTCACGAAGGCAGTTATGAATGCAAAACCTCAAGTTGCTCATTCGTTCATGACTGGTTCATATCCATAATCCCTCCATGCACTGATTTAGGGAATATATGGGAGCTGTGAAAGTCCCCAATCCCCATTTTCTGAGCAGAAGGCGCTGCAATGGATGGGTGTTCCCCTATCAGTTGAGAAGCTGCTGCCTGATATTCCCACCCACCTGTCACCCTAAGAAGTGGGGAGCATTGGGGTCCACCTGCAGTGCCTTAGAATTTGAGGGAATTATAGCTCAACGGAGGCCTGTGAGAGGAGGGTAATGGCAAGATCTTTTCACATGTGTGTACCAGTACTAACTGTAGAGAGGACTCCAGTTTAAAAGTTAAACAAAGTATTTTATTTAAGTTGACAAACACACAAGAAATCAGAAACCATACAAGGCTATCAGAAAGTGAGTTGTTAAAGTTTGGACAGAGAGAAATCGGGGGTGAAGAGGGCAATCGTTACCAGTCCTGAAGCAGAAGGTGAAAGTGGAGGTGCTCAGACAGCTTCTGAGGTTAGCACAGAAGAACAGCAGTCTGGGCAGTATGTCCAACGTACTATGATTTGCCAGGGCTGAAGCTAAAGTTTATATACCCTGTTTCCTACCCTGAAGGGGGTGCGTAGACAAAGCAGTAATGGCCTTCTCACTGTATTGACAAAGGAGTCCGGAATGGGCAGATTGCCTTAACTCTAGGTGACAAAACATTGATGGGAGTCCTGACAATCCCTTAATGTTTGGGTTGGTAGGGGGTAAAAGGAAGTTTTCCATAGGGGAGGATCAAGGGATGGTCCCCGATTGCTTCACCTGGGCAGTTTACCCTCCATTGTATATGGGAGCGCACAGAGCCTGAGGTGTTGAACAAATTAGCATAAACCCATTAACATCAGGTATTCCCACCTATCCTCTCTGAACTTATGACCTGACCATGTCTGAGGTCACCTTGACTTGGAAACACGCTTTCCGTTCAGCATGCTTTCGATCATGTTTTTCAGCCACAAAGATGTCCAGTTATGAAAATAGCACATCCAGCAGGAAAGGGGGCATAAGGTATGGTAACACACCTCAGCATGAGCAGTCTCTGGTACCAGGTGTAACTGTGTCAGGGAACCTGCTTCTGCTCGTCACAACGGAGATCACTTATAGGACGGTGTGGGAACATCAGCCAATTGCTTCCACAGCAGCTTCTACCTGGGAAGTGGGGGAGGTCGGGTTGGGTTGGGAAACTCTATGTAGCCACGTAACTACAGTGGTTATGTAGCTACACAACTGATATACAATTCCAGACCACATTTTTATCCATCTGAATTTGATGAAATATACCTTGCTTTGCCTGCTCATATTTTCTCCACAACATCCCTTTAATCTTGCTGAGGTGGGAATTCTCAAGGTAAGATATGTTTCTTCCTCCAACAAATTTCAAAAGGCCTTTCATGAAGACCATCAGTTCAAACAAAACTCTTATCCATTCCTATTCAGAGTAGGAAACGTAAGGCTACATCAGAGGTGGGAATCATGATGCCCATCCAATGTTGTTGAACTGCAACTCTCAGCATTCCTCACCGTTGGTTATGCTGGTTGGACCTGTTAGGAGCTGCAGTCCCAGAGCATCTGGAGGGATGCACAATTCCCACCTTTGTACTAGATGGAAAAATAGAATGAGGAGGCATAAAGGAGATCCCTATGACATAAAAAGTGCTAGGACTGAGCATGTATCAGTGGGCATGGAATGATTATAGAATCATAGAGTTGGAAGAGACCACAGAGGCCATCCAGTCCAACCCTTGCCATGCAGGAACACCCATCAAAGCATTCCCAACAGATGGTCATCCAGTTTCTGCTTAAAAACCTCCAAAGAAAGAGACTCTACTACACTCCAAGGCAGCATATTCCACTGCCGGACAGCTCTGACCATCAGGAAGTTCTTTCTGATGTTTGACTATGGATGGGGTGTGGAAAACTGAGAGTAAAAGTATCCCAGCAGAAGGCATTCCCGCCTGGCAAGAACCCTGATGACAAGTGTTCCACATTGCAACATTTCATTGCAGATTTCATTTAATAATATTAATATTAGCAACAATCGTAATGATAGTGATGCAATAGTGAGACCACAGGGATCATGATATGTCAAGTATCACAGGAATGAGATAGTTGGTGTAGAAATGCTGGGCATAGTAGGGTTTTTTTTAACGCAATTTGTAAAAAACCCAAACCCCAGTAATGTAGGTTATTCAAGGATTGTCCTTCACTTTTTAAATTTGACTGCACACTCTTCCACTTCAGTGGTTCCCTTCCAACGGTTCCCTCCACCTGCTGCCTGCTGTGGTGGTGCAACCAAAGGCCCCGCTTACTCCTGTCTCCGATGTGGATGTCTTCCACCTAGAAGCATCTGACAGCAATCTGTTTGCTGCCCCGTCCAATTCATCTGGTTTTGCAGTGCACTTTCTCCAACCGCTGGCACATGGTGAGCATTGAAGCAAAAGTGTGTGCCTGTTGGCAGCACCTAAATGTCAAGAGGAGGAGGTTTAATTTAAAAAGGCATTCAGTGCCAGTTGGCTCTCCAGCTTTGGGAAAGAGCTTGTTAGCAGGTGTTCTCAGCTACCATTACAGCCAGCATGTAAACAGCAATGCTTTGGGGGGGGGGGACCTTCAACCTCCTTTGTTACAATGCACAAAATCTTCCAAGAATGACTCAAATGTACTCTCCCTTAGGAGGAATAGAGTTTCCATATTTTAGTCCTCATTGCCATAGTGTACAAAATCTTCCAAAAATGACCTTCAGCCCCTCCCCGGTGCAGTAAGGTTGCCATATTCTAGCCTCCCCCCAATCCAGGCAGCCTCATTTGTATATCAAGCAAATTATTTGTTCATTATGCAAACCACCAGCTAGGCCAGTATGCATACACTCGTTTCCCATTCAAATTCATGCTTTTCAAAACTGCTTGGTAAGTAGGAAATGGCTTTTTCTTAAATTGTCCACAAGTTGTGCAGAGGGGCACAACCTGTGGTCTATGGCCCATGTGCACCCCCAGATAATCAAGCAGTATTGTATACATTTTTCAACATTTTACTTTTATCAATTTTTTTACCACTCTTTCTCCTGAACTTTTAACACAGTTGTGAGCAGCAATGGTGGAAGCAACAACCAATTTTCATATCCATAACACCATGGGAGTTTGCATCCTTGTATTTTTGGCCAAAAATTGTGAGATTGTGAAGGGAAACACCAGGAAGTGGTTACAGAATGAGACAGTGAGAAAAGAAATGAAAGGACTTATATTTGTGACTCAAGAACAGGCACTTTAGACAAATAGTGTCAAGTCAAATACCGAAAAAAACAACTTTAGGTAGTTATTTTATGGTTTCTAAAGGATAAGCCGGTTTAGGATTTTCTGAAAGACTGGAAATCATTTATGGACTTTTTGAGCAATAAGAAATATAGCAACATAATAAACTGTGGTTACGGTTGTTAATAATTAGTAGAATTATTTAACTGGATATGTAATGGTAGAATTATAGATAGATAGATAGATAGATAGATAGATAGATAGATAGATAGATCAGAGAGATAGATAGATCAGAGAGATAGATAGATCAGAGAGATAGAGAGAGAAAGATGTTATAGATATAGAATTCTTTTCATTAGGATTAGGGGGGTCAGACCCATACTGTGTTTTAGTTATATGTCTCACACAAAGAGAGAGAGAGAGAGAGGGAAAGCGCAGGTGAAAACAGGGAGACATGTGGCCAAGCAACATCAGAGTCTGATCAGGATGGCAGAAGTTATAATGAGGAAGGACACATCACCAAGAAAAGGCTGTCGCTGTTTGCTTTTGTCTGAGTCTACTGGGAAGGGCAAGATTTTTTCTTTCCCTCTCCTGTCCCCACTGCTGAGCTAACTGTGTGAAAACTGTCTTGAACTCTGAGCTCAGTTTGCGGCAACTGGAGCAAGCTGGGGACAAAGTGGGAAGAGAAAAAAATGAGATATTCATAAAAGCAGCTGAAAAGTGGGACAAGAAAGGATTAACTGGGACTGTCCCTGACGAATCAGGCTGTTGGAGAATAAGGATGGAAAGGCTGACACTGAATACACAGTAACAACTATACAGTTCACACACACACACACACACACCACATGCATGCACATGATAAAATCATTAGCTACAAAAGCTAAAACTGATCAAGTGTTCAGCCCTGTTAGAAGCTCTGCTCCAGTCAAGCATCTCCTTACACCTCAGTCTCCTTTGCTATCAGAGTAATGGTAGTGTTTAGACAGTACAGGGCCTCCTACATGGTTCTAACCCTATTCCACACTGTCTCATGCTCTCCTTTTGCTAAGCCATGGATTGTAATGCGTGGCCGTTGATGACCGATGTAACTGGGCAATGAGCCTATGTGGCTGCAGCAACTCTCGGATGTCCATGGCCACAGAAAGATGCCTCCTTCTCATTTCCTCCTCCTCCGCTTGAATCTCTCTTCCTAGGCCCTTTTCACATGGTGTTTTTGAAGCGAACGGGCCCCTCGAGTGTCGCGTAAATGTGAGGAGTGGTCTGTATGACACACTCACATTTACGCGATGCTCAAGGGCCTGACGTGGACCGCGCACGCATCTTTTCATTTTCGGCTCAAAGCTGAAAATGCTGAGCGGTCTCGCATCGCTCCAGGGCCCCACCCGCACTTACCTGGCGTGCGGAGCCTCAGGAGCCAGGCCGGTCACGCGTCCTCTCCTCAGTGCAGCCTGCGAGGTCCCAGGCTGCACTGCAAACGGAAGAGGCGGGGAGCTGAAACAGGAGGGACGCGGGAGCGTTCCTCCCAAGCCTTCATGCACGAGCCAAGCAACCCGGCACCGGGAAAAGGTAAGGTGAGCAAAGGGTCCTAGTCTATGGACCTTTCCACCATTACACGGTTATAGTGCTACGATTCCACTTTCCACATCCTCTGGAATCCTGGGGTTTGCAGCTTAGGGCGGGACATTTAGACTTCTCAGCCAGAGAGGTCTTCGACCTCAAGAAACTACAAGAAACCCAGAATGCCACAGGATGTTGAAAGTGGAATAATAGCACTATGAGAGTGTCGGGCAGAAAGGCCTTGTTACAAGGAAGGAAATGTAAATGTTTCATTAGCAGAACTATGTAAACTTTTGAAGCATGTAACCTTAATGCTGCTTGTTTGCTTTCTTCTTTGAAAATACTAATCTTAATGAAATAGGCTCTAGATTCAAAGCATTTCTCTGCATAAACTCTGCTGTTTTAATAGACTCCATCCTTCCCCAAAAGGGACTGTCCCTCAAGGAAATGACTCCTAACCCAATAGGCCAAAAGACCCTAAACCCTGGAAATGTTATTTTTGGGCTCTTGCTCCTCAAGACCCCTAACCTACATGCTCAGTGTCTAGGGGGATTCCAGGGGATGCGCAGTGACATAGCCATAAGAGGGAGTAAGGGCACTGCTTCTCCAGTAAGAATTCTTGCCCCCTCCCCATAAAATTTTCCTTTAGTGCTCAAATTTCTAGCCCTGCAGTAACTTAACATTTCATTTGAGAGTTTAGACTGACAGTTTAGGCACCCAATGAAAAGGGGCAGGCAATGGGACTCAGGAAGTGCACACACCGCAAATATAACTTACGTAATGAATTCAGTTCATTTCACATTCCTCCTTTCTCCCTACACAGGCCCCATGAGAGTTGTAGGTGTGGAAGATTTTCAGTGTTTCATTCTCTGCAGTGCTAATTTTGGGGACCGAAGAAAAATGGGGAGACTGAAGGAAAATTTCATTCTGTCCCCTGTACCTATTACTCCCCCCATCCCTGCAATTTGTAGACCAAAAAGTAATTTCCCAACGTTCTGGCCCAGCCTCATGCCCATATTTATATATTTATGCCCATATTTATTAAATGGAAGCAATAATCCTGAGTTGCTGTAAAAAGGAGATGGGTAAACTGGTACCATTTCTGCATTCTTATAGTGCTATTATTTCCACTGTCAACATCCTATGGAATCCTAGGTTTGCAGTTTAGGAAGAGGCCATTCCATAGGACCTTGAAAGTGGAATAATAGCATTACAAGAGTATAGTGCAGAAATGTCCATTTCCACAGCCCTCAGAACCTTCAGGTTCCTACGTGCTCCAGTGAGGATGATTTCTGAAACACCAATCAACCAGAAATAGGACGAGAGAATTAAAATACTTCTGTCTACTATTGCTTGTTTTCATAAAACACCCAAACAATTTTCTTTTGCCTTTTGTCTGTCTTTACTATAACTTCTGGAATTTCAACTCTCTCTTATAAAAAATATACTGATGTCTTTCTAGTATCAATTCACTGACTTATGGCTGCAATTAAAAATGGAATGAAATGTGACCTTTGGGGTTCGGGTGAAGGTTAAGCCAGGGGCTAATTACTGCTTATTGACTGAAGATTGTTAGCCAATAAACCAATAAATCAAAGACCTCCTTCCTGATAGTTTTTCTGAACAAAGTGGGGGGGGGGATTTAGCTGCTGGGGATCTTAACTGAGATTAGCATCTGCTCATCAAGATCCCGTGGAAAAGGAATACACACTTTTGTTCCTGTAAATAAAATGTGTGTTGCAGTCAGAACCTCTGAAGAACACACAACTGCAGTGAAACCCTGCATTTGCAATAATTGATCTGGCCATAAGGTTACTTGTCAGATGTGAGCTGTCTTCATTTATTACAGGAACCGATGGTTTACTTTTGGGGGAATGACGAGGGGAGAACTTCAGCCAGGAACATAATTACCTTCATCCTGGGTGGGGCATTGAGTCTGGATCTCTAGCCAATGGGAGCTTCCTGCTGCTGTGAGCTCTGCCCACAGTCCCAGGCCATTTCCACACGAGGCTGTTATAGCGCTATGATTCCACTTTCAACATCCTATGGAATCCTGGGGATCGCAGTTTTGGGAGGGGCCATCCAGCCCCTCCCGAAACTGCAAACCCCAGGATTCCATAGGATGTTGAAAGTGGAATCATAGCGCTATAACAGCCTCGTGTGGAAATGGCACCAGTCCTAGCCGAAAAGATGGCTGTCAGAACCATTTGTGCTCCTTGCCTCATTGCCTAAAGCTACACTCCTGCCCTCAGGACTCTAGGATCCATTGCTCGTTTCTTTGTGCATGAGAAGAGACATTGTTCACTGTTGCATCCAAGAATGAGATGCTAGCTGTTGTCCTACTGTCATTTCTTGGTATGGTTATATACTCTCAAATCAGCCCCAACGTATGGCACACCTAGGTACGGAAGACCTTCCGGGATCATAGAATCATAGAGCTGGAAAAGGCCTCATGAGCCATTGAGTCTAATCCTCTGCTCAAGGCAGGATCCCTAGCTGAAGCATTCCCTGCAGGTTGCAGTCCAATCTCTTTGTGAAGACAAGGAGGCTCTACCACCTCTCTAGGCAACTGGTTCTATTCCCAAACCGCTGTCACTGTCAAGAAATTTTTTCTAATGTTCAGTCGAAATCTACCTTTTTGTGACTTCAAGCCATTAGCCCTGGTCTTACTGTTTGGGCCAGCAAAGTAAAGGCCTGACTCCCTTCTCTCTGTGACAACCCTGTGAAATATTGAATTATGTTATTAACAGCCTGGCTCAGGCCTTCCAAATTCAGGGCCATAGCTTCTTTTGTTGAGTCAATCTAATGCAGTTGTTACCTTTTTTTTACTGCCTTCAGTTTCAACTGCCACCAACTGCCATGGAAAATCCATCTGCCTCTTTGTTGCCTAGTTCTGTTCTTTCTTCTCATCTAAAGCCTTCTCAGGTGCTCTTTAAATGTGTTGAATGTGAGGAGGGGAGTGTACTAAGTGTTTTAGGCCTTCCCACCCTGCTCAGTTCTGTTGCTTTCTACACACAGGGGAGAATCTGTAGAAGAGAAGAGCCTCCATGAACTTAGAGGCTCTCTCTACGTGATTTGGATCCAGCTTCTGAACTGCAAAGAGACCTTCTGTGGACAGCAGAGACTCTCCTCTTCAGACTGTTTAGACTCTGGATGGAGAGGGATCGGTCTGGCGTGCTCCTCATCATCATGTGTTTATCCAACACATTTAAGTAACATCTGAACAGAGTTTTAAGAATGTGATGGAATGTGTGGAGCTAATGCATGGAAAACTGAGAGAGAGAAAGAGACTGGAAAAGGGGGGGGGGGTCAAAAGATTGGTCCAAAAAAAAAAAAATCAGAGAAAAGGGTGTCTGAGAGAAGAGAAGGAGGTAAAATCAACTCTCCTCTTTCACAATTCCAGTGGAAGCCCATTAATTTGGGAGAATTTGGGATGAACTGCACTAGAGCTCCCCCGCAATTCCCCTCTGCTGGCAACTGCCATATCATTTCCATCGCCCTTGCTTGCTGATTCTTTGGTGACTGGCGACTTTGGCCATTTCCACACTAGACTGTTATAACATGATTATTCCACTTTCAACATCTCATGGAATCTTGGGGTTTGCAGTTTAGGGAGGGGCAAACCCCAGAATTCCATAGGATGTTGAAAGTGGAATAATAGCACTATAACCAGTCTACTCTGGAAATGGCCCTGGTATCCTAGTTTAGCATGCAAAACACTAAACCACACTGGCTCAGACATATCTCAAATCTAAACCCCTGCCTCCAATGCTCTCTGCTCTTGATACCCAGCAGAATCACATTAAAATTCAAGCCCTCACTCCCCAACTATCATTTCTCACCTTCCACTTTCAACCATCGCATTTGCTCTTTCCAGCCAATTGATGTCCAGCATATTCCAACATTTTGGCCCTTTCTGCAGTAGCCTCCCATCCCGGCATGGAACAAGAGAGGAGCAGGATTGCAACAATACTTCTGCATGATGTCATTGTGGCCCTGCTCCTCTCTAATCCTCAGGCCCCGTGATCATGGATTAAATCATTGATGGATTTTCTCCATCAATGACCCGTGAGTGAGCCACCATCCCGCACTTACCTTTCCTGAGGAACCCCTGGAAGCATGATGATGGCAGTTCCTGTCCCAGCGCAGCCTGGGAAAGTTGCCAGTTGTGCTGCAGAAGGAAGAGGCATGTCCATTGTGCTCCCGTCTGCATGGAGCCAGTCCAGTGCAGAGCAGAGCGCTTCTGTTGTGTTCTGTTCCTGCAGAGCTGCTGCTGGGATCACCACCAGAGGACCACGCAAGAAGATAGGGTGTGGAACAGGCCTTTCCTCTAACTCGCCTTTTCCTTCCCCTGAAGAGCATTCCCAAGGAATGGATCCTATCCAGAACAGGATAAGCGCCAGAGCTTTGTCATCTGAGGCAGTGCTGTGCCAGGATGGCGGATATAAGAAAACTGCTTCCTCATAGAGGGAGCCTACAAGAGCTCAGGTTTCTGAAGTGTAAAAAGGATCCAGAGAATCAAGACGGGATGGATCCCTTGGCATCTGGCAATTTATGAAGCATTTGAAAAGGAAATGGAAAAGTGGGCAGAGACTCCCCAGGAAAATAACTGACTGCTTGGAAGGATGCCATGGGTTTTTAGAATAGTAATCTGGATGAAAACTGACAAGAGGCAAATAGCGCTAAAATATACTTTTCAGTGAGGGGAGACCAGGAAATTGCCACCTGCTGAAAGGAAATAGCTCTTCTGAGGGAGAGAGAAAGCACATTTTAAATTTTGAAACTGGCCAGCCTACTGTGGTAAGCGTAAGGATTGGCATTTTGGAGGAAGAAGGCTGTTGGAAGAATAATTTCTATTCAATTGCCATGCAGTTATTCAAATCAGTATTTCCTGTATTGTGATTATTGCTTTTTGTTTTCTATAGAAATAGTCGGCTGCCGTGGTGCTGAAGAGAAGCACTGTCTATCCCCAAGGAGGCAGAGAACTGGATGTTGATCCAAGATCCAAGTTTTCTTTTTAATCCCAGATCCGTTAAAAAGAAAACTACCTTGCTCTGTACTAGTTTCTATGTACCTTGGATCCCATCCTGGCCCTTCCTGAAACTGCAAACCCCAGAATTCCATAGGATGGTGAAAGTGCAATAATAGCTCTATAACAGGCTAGTGCGGAAGTGGCCAAGGAGTCTGAAAGAGACTCAGAGCAAATATTCTACCTCCTGGGAACATGGATCTGACTTTCTCTCCTTCCATCTTTCTTTCTTTCTCTGACTGTTTGAGCCTTGTGGAATGCTCTTAGAGTCATAGAATTCTAGAAATGGAAGAGGCTCAAAGGACCACCCAGTTCAACCCTCTTTTGCTGCACGAAGACACCATCAAAGCCCTTCCACATCTACTTTCCTGAAACCAGTTTGGGATGGGCTCCAGGGTGATCCTGATGGCCTGAAATACAAATGTGGAATTTGGGATGGGAAATCTGTTAAGTTGACTATCAAACCCAACAAATAAAAAAGGTAGGGGACATGATTTTCAGGGCTTGTTTTATTCAGCCTCTCTGGCTTTGGCTGGGCGAGATGCGAAAACGAGAGAAGCAAGATAAACAACCCCCATGCCATGTAAATGTCCATCTCCTACTGAAAGCTTGGACCACTTAGCCGTCGGCCCCATGGGGGATAAACCCACATACGCCTACCTGAAACCAGTTTGGGGCAGGTTACTGGGTGAGGGGGGTCCTGTCCCACTCAGACTCACCTCTTTCTTTTTAAAGAAGAAGAAGTACAGGGTCAGAGATAAGAAAACACCTGCCAAGAAAATCAATGTCAGCAACCGTAACAGGGAGGCAACTTGATTGTCTGAGGGCAGTTTCCTGGACCTCTCCCCCTTTGGCGGGGCTTGGTTCTTTATGATCCCCTAGAGGAGCTGTTTTTAGAAGGGAGGTCCAATTGCCCATGGTGTTTTTTTACTCCTCTGGTGAAGAGAAGCCCCTTCCCCACAGAGCAAGAGAACCGAATGGCTGGCAGGACTAGGGAGCAAGAGTAGGACCTCATAGAGCCACGAGGGTGGTCCGCACAGAAAGAGCTCCCCAGTCCCTTTCCCTGATCTGTCCAGGCCTGTCCTCTCAGCCACTCTTGGACCTGCTTCTCTGCCAGATGCGCTGGACCGTACTTCTCATCAATTTGATGTTGTCCTGGTTAGTACTTGGATGGGAGACCACCAGCAAATGCCAAGTGCTATCTTTCAGAGGAAGGAACTGGCCAAACCACTTCTGTGGATTCCATGCCTAGAAAAACCCTATGAAAAATTCGTGGGGATGCCATAAGTTGACAGGCGACTTGAAGGCACAGAGCTACATTGAAAAGTCTGTATGTGTGAGTGAGTGTTCCTCCTTTTGTTAGATCTGAGGTTTTTTATTTGAATGGCATACTCTGTGCAACTGTAGTTGGTGTTTAATTTGCCAGGCTTAAAGACCTCACTGGAGCCTGATCCCTGTGACTTCACAAGGGAGTCACCACCGCTCTCAGGTTTTGGTCACAACATCTCGGTGCCTGACCTGGCAGCCCGAGGTCCAGCCCATCTGGAGGGCATGGAGTTGGGGGCTGCTTGCCTGAGAAAATGACTGGAGTGGGTGGGCAGGGATCATGTCTTTAACTGTTACTGCAGTTTTCTAGTCCGAGCTTGTGGGATATTAGATATCATTTGATATCAAGAATTTGGCCTTCACTGCCCATTCCTCTCCACGTGCTTGCGAGACCCCCGGACAAGCACGCATACAGGAGCAGCCGAAAATAGCTGAACCATTCAAGTCCCAGTCCAGGCAGGCCAGTAATTGCCGATTGCAGTTTTAGGAGACCTCAAGGCAAGTACCTTCTTAAGATCACATTATGTATGCACGCTGTTTACAAAAGATCCCCTGCCCGGAGCAGGCAGCTTGATGAGCGAACTATCCGACTCTCAAGCACTCCGCATTTGCATACTGTCTAGGGTATTGACAACGCTGTCATAATTCAATCATCTAAAGTACTGACCTTTCGGAGGCTTTGTCTCCAGCCCAAAATCCAGCCTGTGGGGACAGGGGTTCCCCTGTAAGAACCCCTGACTTTGAGCGTCTCATCGGATCGCTCGTGACTTGCCTCCCGACTTGCTGCCGCTCCATTTGATGAGCCTCCTCTCAGCCTCCACGTGCTGAGAACCCACGCTCCCCAGCTTCTTTGCTTATACTGGGCTACAGGACCAGGTGTAGTATTTCCCTACAAAACCCCCTCTGAAAATCCCCTATCTATTTTCCTCTCTTTATTTCTTTAGGACTGTGTGCGTGACTGCGCAATTGTGCAGTATTTCTTAATCTTCTGAGTTAGTGTGTACGTTTGCTGCGATTTTATAAATAAAGAACAATTATTATAAACTTCTGTTTGATTATTGACTCGACCTGACCCCGTAGACATTGGGTTCAAGATCTCGCTACGTTGCCCTGCCTCTCACATTGCTAACTAGTGGTCTAAGCTAATTCCCATTCCCCATTAATTTGAGCACTTTGAGGTGTCCCTCCCGGGACCCCAGAAATCAGGGTAACATAACCCTCCCTCTGTTCTAAATGAAAGTCTGAAGTGAGAAAGGCAGCAGTAAGGACTGATAAAAATTAAATAAGGGAGTGGTTGGGTGGAGCGGATAAGATCCCCTCATCCTTAGGAGAAAAGGTTGGGCTGAGGTGCCTATCACCCCGGTCACTGGCCGTGCTACCTGGGTATGATGGGACGTGCCAAACCAGCCTTATCGCCAAGGTCAGAGGCTCTGCAGACTACTTGGTTTACATCAGGAGTGGGGATCATCTGGCCCTCCAGGTCTTGTTGGACTGCAACTCCCAGCATTCCCAAAGCCCACACAGGCAATGGTGAGGAATGTTGGGAATTGCACTCCAACAACATCTGAAGGGCTGCTGCACGATTCACACCCATCTGCTCTGGGTGAAGGATGTTATGCCTCGGGGGACTGTGGCGGAGTATCCTCCTTCTCCAGAGGTTTTCGAGCAGAAGCTGGAGGCCCGTCGGGCAGACGGCCAAGCAGTCCGAGCCTTCAGTAGGAAATGGTCATTTACAAGGCGTGGGGGCCGTTTCTGCTGCTTCTTTCCTTTTTGCACCTCACCCAGCTGAAGCGCGAGAGGATGAATAAAATAACCCCAGAAAATCACATCCCCTGCTTTTTATACTTATTGGGTTTGGTAGTCTATTTCTTGGCTGGCTCCTTTTTCAGTTTGGAGGTATATTTCATGTATTTTAAGAACATGTATACTCTTATACTTTTTAAGGTGAGTCTGTGAGTGGGACAGGACTCCCTCACCCGGGAGCCCATCCCAAACTGGTTTCAGGTAGGTGTATGTGGGTTTATCCCCCACGGGGCTGACGGCCAAGCGGTCCGAGCCTTCAGTAGGAAATGGCCATTTACAAGGCATGGTGGCCGTTTCTACTGCTTCTTTCCTTTTTGCACCTCGCCCAGCAGAAGCGGGAGTAGTTGAATAAGCTAAGCCCCCAAAATAATGTCCCGTACTTCTTATATATATTTGGTTTCACCATCTGTTTCGCAGTTGGCTGCTGTTTAAGTTTAATGATACATTTCCTGTTCTTCAAAAAGAAGTGAGTCTGTGAGTGGGAAAAGAGCATCCCTCCCCAATACGTTGGGCTGACCCACCTCTCAGGATGGTCCCTCTGGGCAGCGGGTGGGAGGGGCATAATCAGCTTCCACAGTGGTTAGGACTGGCCCTGGACTCTTGGTCTCCAGCTCCCCACAGACAAGTTGCAAGTGGTCCAAGCCTTCCTGCGCTATTATGTGGGGCTGGGGCTGTCAGAGGGCCCAGGAGCCCAGAGAACTCTCTCCTTGTGGGCCACCTTCGTGGTTGTGTGGGGTCCTAGTCCTGCTGGCCATTGGGCTTCTTCTCCTGTTCAGGGCCAAAAAGCTGGAAGGGATTGATTGGGGGAGGAGAGGGGAACCCAGGGGTGGAAGTCACCCCCCTACCAATGCTTTCCTCCTTTCACTTTCCCTTGCAGATGGAGGGCAACCAAGAGTAACATAATGTTACGTATAGGTTTAATCTGAATGCCTCCGTTGAGCGGAGGAGGAGAAGAGAGGAAAACAGGATGAGGCCAACAGAGGGGGGGAGCTTGTTCAAGTGCTCCATCAAGATCTCTGTGGAAAGAAGGAAAAAAGCCCCCACCTCCTCCAGAGAAGGAGCAGAAGGCGGGACTAAGTAACTACAACTTAACAGATTTCCCATCCCAAAGCCCATATTTGTATTCCGTGCCACTAGGATCACCCAGAAGCCTGCCCCAAACCGGTTTCAGGTAGGCGTATGTGGGTTTATCCCCCGTGGGGCTGATGGCCAAGCAGTCTGAGCCTTCAATAGGAAATGGCCATCTCATATGAGAGGTGGTGATCGTTTCTGCAGCTTTTGTCCTTTTCACACCGCACCAAGCCAAAGCAGGAGCAGTTAAGCCCCCAAAATAATGTCCTGTACTTGTTATATATTTTTGGTTTAATAATCTCTGTGAGTGGGAAAAGAGCATTCCTCCCCAGTATGCTGGGCTGACTCACCTCTCAGGATGGTTCCTCTGGGCAGGGGGTGGGAGGAGCATAATTGGCTTCCACAGTGGCTAGGACTGGCCCTGGGATGCTGGTCCCCAGGTCCCCGCAGACAAGTTGCAAGTGGTCCAAGCCTTCCTGTGCCATTATACCAGGCTGGGGCCACCAAAGGGCACTCTGCACGCCCCACAGGAACACATTCTCTACAGCCATGTTTGCTTTTGCTGCCTGCTCATAAACATTTAGTAAATACTGAACTCCTCAAATTCAAGTCGCTGCTGCCCTTCCCACCACGTGCCTTCTTCCCCACGCAGGGCGCAGGCGCTGGTGCCGATCCGACTGCCCAGTCACAGGAGGACTTGCTGCCCAGTGTTTTGGAAGCCCTCTGTGTCATCAGGCTACATGTAGAGAGGATCAGGCACTGCTGAGAGGATGGGTCTGGTTGCTGAGTCAGATCAGGAAGAGATCGGCTGCCTGGGAGGAAGGTGAGAATGGATGTGTTCTTTTTTTTCAAGTGATTTTTTTCCAATTTTTTTTTAATGAAGCTAGTGTTTTGTTTTGTGTTTTTTTTCCCAGCATCTATAGCACATTTTGAATGTAGTTTTGATTTTGTAGAGAGTTACAGGATTATTTGGGATAAAGTAGTTTATTGAGAAATAGAATTTATATATCAGCACAATACTGGTGATTGTACTGATAAGCTTTGGTAAATGTAAAAATTGTCATTGATATGGAAATAGGGGTGTTGGGATGCCCTCCATATAAAGTAATGGGATATGTAGTCCAGTTTAATGTAACAGACTTCTTGTAGTTAAAGAAGCCTAGGTACCAGGGACCATTAGACAAACAGTTACTAGGAATGTGCTGATAACCGCTGCTTAGCTGTCACGGCTCCAAGATCTCTTAGCTAAGGGGAGGGAACACAGGGAATCTTAAACTCATGTAATTCCTTTGGAAGCTCGGTCTTCTCACTAACGTCTATTACATGTACTTCATGTTGGATAAAAATGAGGTGACATTTACCCCAGTGAAAATACATTTGATGAGCATGTGGAACACCTGGGGAATGACTTGGCAAGTTATGACACATTCCCTAGGGGACCTGTAGTAAGGGCTGAGTCGTGACGCTGAAATCACGGCAAGGGGTTGCATCAGCTATGGGCCCTGACTGATGACCAGCAAGCAGATGTATATAAAAGAGGAGCGGGAATACCTGCTTTCTCTCTGACTCTGAATCTCTGATCCTGAATCTCTGTCTGCATGAACCTCTACCTGTGGATCTGCGTATCCTGTGTATAGATGTACATGTTGCAACTGTGAAGATTAGAGCCTCCAAGTATTTTTGGATGACAGACTCTGTGTCTATGAGTTACTAACTAGTGGGTAGAGGGGTCAGAGGAATAATGTACCTGTTGCTGTAGTTATACTCTGCTGCACATGCTTTTTGCTGTTTGAAATTCTGCTATGTTTATGCTTGCCTCTGAGACACTGTGTCCAGAGAGCAGCAGTTCCAGGGATAATTTTGTGCTGATACTGTAAACTATCTCCCGACACTTCACTCCAAATAAATAGTGCTTATGCATTATACTATTTGCATGTGTGGATTCAGTTCCTGACAAGAGGTGTCTTACCTTATTCAATGCTTTGAATCAAACTCATCAAACTCTTCGAAAGAAAGTTGGAAGTACATATTTACATACATATTTACATAAATGAAGGGTATGTAAAATAATGAATGATATACAGCTGTATATCTTAAATGTAAAATCATTGGATTATTTGGAAAGTGGATATGTACCCTATAGATTATGTTTAGATTTAGAGTTTACTTTTTCTCTAGTTTTTTTTTATTCTATTGTATGTATTCAATTACAAGATAACCTGATTTGTTGTCAGTAAAGTTCGTAATAAATATAATATTTTAAGAAATAGTATATTGTTGATTTTGTAAGCATAGCAAGTCTCTGTTAAGTCAGCCAATCCAAATTTTCCTTGTTGTAAGTTTTGAAGAACACTTCTTGCTTTGATATCCGTAATGGAGTTTTATTATATAAAATGTTTTTATATTTCTTCCAAATTCTAGAATATTCTAGATATGTTCTGAGAGAGGGATGGTACTGAGGAGGAATAAAAGGGAACCAAAGAGAAAGGAGAAAAGGGCCACTTGTGTGTGTGTGTGTGTGTGTGTGTGTACATGAGTCTATGGCCATTTCTTCACTGGACTGTTACAGTGCTCTTGTTCCACTGTCAACATCCTCTGGGATCCTGGGGTTTGCAGTTTAGGGAAGGAGCCTTTAGAATTCTCAGCCAGAGAGCTCTTTGGCCTCAGGAAACGGCAAACCTCAGAATTCCACAGAAGGTTGAATGTGGAATAATATCACTGTAACATTGTAGTGCAGAAATGGCCCTGGATCCTTTTTATATCTCCATCAAACTGGGGTGGAGTGGAATCAGAGGTAGGGTCAAGTTGGTGGCTGGTAACCAACTGGTAGATGAGTGGCATAGAGTCACTGGAGATGTTTTGCCCAGGCCTTTGATCACCAATGAAGGGCTGGAAGGGATATCACCAGATAGACAGATAGATAGATAGATAGATAGATAGATAGATAGATAGCGCTCCAGACATATGTGAATCTTTGAATCTTTGATTTAAATGTTTGTTTGCCCTTAGAAATCTTTTTGAATAGGTCAACAGAGGGGGAGGAGGTCTCATGGTAAAACCCTTTCCTGGGAGTAAGCACTATTGAATTCAGTAGGACTTGCGTCTGAGTAGAGCCAGTATGGTGAAGTGGACTTTAGGTTGCAGACCCGAAGACCAGGCTTAAGTTCCTCATTTGGCCACGGAAACCTCCCAGGCGTGCTTGGGTCCACCTCACACTCTCAGCCCCAAAAACCGGTTAGGGGCACCATAAGCTGTAAACAACTTGAAGGCACCCGACTGCAGGACCGCCAAGATTGCACCGTCCATCATCAATCCTGTGCCTACTTTTCTGAGAATTAAATGTTTAAAATGAGGCAGCAAATTAGAGAAGGCAGAAGTGACACGTGAGGGTTGAGGTAACCACCTAGCTATGCAGTGAGAGTGAGGGTGGGCAGTCAGAATGATGGGAAAATGCAAATATGCACAACCATGGCAGGAAAAGATAAACAAAAAAAAGTGGAACCCCCTGCAGTTGTGTGACCAAAAGTAAATTGAAACAGGGAACACACGTACACAGTAGAAACACCCCTTCATACCAATTTGACCACATAATGGGGGCCCTGTGGGGACCACATAATGGGGGCCCAAACCGACTTCAGTGAGGATTGAAACAGGTGCTTGCGACTGGAAAGCTGTATAACAGTGAGTCTCTCCGTTAATGGGGCCCATTCTTTCTGAATTTTTAATTCATCTTTTCCTTGGATCCTGTGCATTAGAATGTCTTTACTTTTCATTTCAGCCAGGTCAAAAAGCCAGTCCTCCAAATCTGGGATGTCTTTTTTCTGGCATGCTTTCGTGAAGACAATTCAGCTTTAGATTGTAAGCACTTTGGGGCAGGGAGTTTTTCGATCCTTCTCCCTCCCATATTGCTCTGTAAGCTTATGGTTCAGTGTAAATGAATTAATGAATGATCAAACCTAGTGTTATAATCTGAGGGTTGGTGTTCCATAAAATGCAATCTCACATGTGCACTGACCTTGACAACGTGCATGAGCTGCTTCCACAATCCATCCCTTCGTAATTTGTCCACCCCGCCCCCTGTGCTTTTTTAATATTCCAGCCATCTGCTTTTCCTTGGCAGGGAATGCAAGACAAGCAAGCAAGAGACCATGATAGATCTACATTCCTCAGGTCACCATCCTCCCAAAGCCTGAATTATGTTCGTTAAAACCGTTAGCTAAGTTGAAGCAAAACAAAGTCACTAATAGGACAGAAAGAAAGGAGAGGGGCTGAGTGTGAGGGAGATGAGATCAGAGATGCTGCTGGGGGAAGGTCTTCCAGGAGAAGGGCCTAAAGAGGAAACAGTTGATGCTGCTGGAGTACAAGATCCAGTTCCGCTCAAGGGTGGAGCCTCCACTACTGGTGCCCGTGTGATTTGGCTGTGCAAAGTCTCAAGGCTCTGGTGATTCCAAGGTAGTTATTCACACAGGAATGTCTGTATGATTTGTTCACCTTAGAAAAGTTTCTTTCCTTTTTCTTTTTTTCCCTCCCCTTTTCTCTCTTTCTCTCTCTCTCTCTCTCTTTGTGGGGCTCTGAGTGTTGTCATATCAACAAATATGCCCTATGAGGACATGTATGTGAAGTTATGCAAATACAGGTATTTGTATTTGTAATGTATGTGCTCCAGAGACCAGGACAAGGAGCAAATACAGGTATTCCAAAATCAAAAAGGAAATCTGAACTACATGACATTTCTGGTCTCAAGCATTTCAGACAACAGATACTCAACTGTATCTGTTATATGAAGCAATGCTGTGGTTGCAGGGGGAGATCCTGAACTCATTGAAAGGGTAAATTGGTGCTGCTGGAGACTTCCAGGAGTGGCCATTCTTCCCTACCGTGAGCAGAAGAAAGGAAGTATAGGAATCTGGAGGGAGTTGTGGGTGACAAAAACAGATTTGGGGGCCACAGGTGGTCCCAGGATCACACACCCTCATAGACCACACTTTCCCCATCCCATAAGTCAAGTCATGTGTACTTCTTCCTTCGTATCAGGGCTCCTATTCATTTCTAAGTGCCTCTGCCTCTGACCCAGTGCTGACAACTGGCTGGGTTGGGATTCAAGAGCAGCTCAAATCTAACATCTTGATTCTATAGATTGGCTCTAGGAATGGCTCTATAGATCATCCATTCTGAGCAGCCTGGAATCTAAACCACTATTCTTAGCGCATCATTATTGTATTCCCTTGTGTTCTGGTCAGGAAGGGTCAGCTCGAGGTGAAGAGATTCCCTTCGACTTTCTAACGCTTTCCCCCCTTCAAGGTAGTTAGAATTTATTGCATGATACATATCTTTTTGCTTGAGGGAATGGACATAATTCATACAAATTAAGGCCTTGGTGCCCCAGAGAGGATAAGGTTACTGTTGTAACCATTGATACACAGACAATGAAGCTATTTCTAAAAATAGCTGAAGGTGTATCTCTGTGTTTGAGAGGAAAAGGGTTTAAAGAGAGGGGAAAAACCTTTAAAGGAAAGTAATGGTCAAAGCAGAGAGGAAGCATAACATGCATTGTATGCATTATGAGACAAGATTACAGTCTTTGCTGATTTCAGAGGAAAGATAAGCAAAATTAGAGTTGTGGAAAGGGATGGCATAACATTTTTCTTTTGCTCTTTTTTTTTATAAGAATTTACCAACATTCACAGACAACCTCACATTCATGGGATTAATTCATGATTGGCCTCCTGCTGGAGCCTACAGAGATGAAGGCCATTCCATGCCTGATTGAAGAGCAGAGGATGGAAATCACAGACATACCAGCGTCCCTGTAGCCAGATGTGAAATGATTACATCATCCACTGACACCATTGAGACCTCCAAAGGACTTCAGCAAACCAAAGTGCAATCCTTTCACATCTGGCTATGGAGACGTAGCCAGACGGTCATCTAATCTCATTCCCCTCTCCACCGAATGGCTGGAAAGTGGGCTGCAGTGGCTCTATAGTTAGCCTGGTGGTTGGTGAATGGCCAACTGTGAGCCTTTCCACACTACACTGTTATAATGCTATTATTCCACTTTCAACATCTTATGGAATCCTGGGGTTTGTAGTTACGGAAGGGGCCACTTGGCCCCTCCCGTAACTGTAAACCCCAGGATTCCATAGGATGTTGAAAGTGGAATAATAGCACTATAACAGTCCAGTGTGGAAAGACTCTGTGAGATAATTCTGCATGAGGAACTTCTATGCACCATTAGCCATACAGAAGGCCAGTCATTAAATCCAGCTTAGGTCTGAGTAACCCCTTGTTTTACAGGGATCACATAACTCCCTTGTTAAAACAGCTCCACTGGCTACCTGTTCATTTCTGGGCACAATTCAAGGTGCTGGTCTGGTGTTGCTGAGCCTCATGTACCCCCTCTACAATTTCTTTGGTGAAATATCAGAGAGTACACCGGATGAAATGGGCCACAGACAAACCTAGAAGCAACAATGCAACAGGATGTGTACAGAAAAAGGTATGGATGGGTTTTAAGAAGGAGAAATGTAAATGGCAACCTATCCAAAACATTTTCCTTTTTTTCGTCTTCTTTTTGCAATAATATATTCAGTAGGACAGGGTCATGTGTACGTGCAAGTGCATACCTTCACGTCACCTATCAATTTAAGGCAACCCCATGAATTGCATGACACTCCACAAAGTTCCATGAAGTTTCCTTAGACAAGAAATCCTTAGAGGTGGTTTTGCCAGTTCCTTCCTCTGAAGGAGAGCCTACAGAACTGGTATTCATTGCATTATGGAAATAAATTGTTTCACGTATCATTCTGATCGTAACACTCGTGTTACACCTAGGAATGGGAAGGACCAGAGCAAACTCCACCGAGATGTCAATATTCTTTGACGCAAACTGTTCTGGTGGAACTCAACTGCTGGATTTGTTGCTGAAAGGAAATGAAAATAACCTCCAAGATTTCAAGAGAACCTGTTTTTAACAGCCCTGCTCAGATCTCCTACCAACTGAGAGAAGCAGACTTTCTTTATTGAAACAATCCAACAGTCATGTAGTCATCTTCTTTTCTGACAGCCTTTTCCAATGAGTCATGTCATCCCATAATGTGTCCAAAGTGCAACAGCTTCCATTTAATCACCTTGTCTTCTGGAGAGAATCCAGGCCTGATCTCCTCTTGCACCCATTCATTTGTCTTCTTGGCAGTCCACAGCATCTGCAGAACTCTCCTCCAGCACCACTTCTCAAATGTGTTGGACATTGGAGGAGGCAAAGTAGACATAGGAACAGTTGTACAGTGGGCCCTCCGTTACCGTGACCTCTGCATGCATGAACATGAGGTCACACTAGGTGTTGTGTCCCATTACAGTCAATGGACACAGCAGGCATGTGCCCATGCTGCCACCGGTGGGCACACTTCACATCCACTGACTATAATGGGCCTGACACTTTGGGTTTTCTGTTTTACACAGGGGTTCCTGGAACGGAACCCCTGAAAGTGCAGAGGGCACACTATACCTTGTTTCAAAGAAGAATCGCCATTCTTGGGTTAGGGTCAGTCAGGGGGAGACTGGGGTCAGAAAAATGGGTGGTGGGCCAGATGGGTCTCATGGGATACATGATTTCCTTCCTTGCTCTAAGAGGTCAGATAGGGGTCTTTTTCAGTCTGAGAAATACTGAAGATTAAATTGGATATTTTCGGCAGGCAAAGCATATACCCTGGCACAGAGCTATGGCCTCTCTGTAACATGCATTTCTCATACCAATGTCTCCTAAATCTATTTTTTCTCTCCCCACCATGTCCCCCTCTCCATCGCTTTCTCTCCTTTTCATTTTAATAGAGAAATCACTTTAACGGGAAAGAAACCACTGTGGGACAATTTGTTTGCTTGCCACATGTATATTAGCTATAAAGTAGCCAATAGCACATTACACATTAGAAAGGACTTCAGAGAAATGTAACAGCACTGATTATCCCTAAAGGGGTTTTAAGATGATGAGACACCAAGCCAATTAAATTTATTTGCCTTATAGAAAATTGGTTGAATCATGTTCGGGTTTACAATATTTGCATTCAGAGACCTTGCAACATCTGTGTAATACCAGAGATTTATTTGTGGGAAAGTATAACTCTGTGTGTGTGTGTGTGTGTGTGTGTGTGTGTGTGTGTGTAGTAATTCAGCTTCCCTCCCTGGGGGGAAAAAATAAATGTAACGCTTACCATTTTTGAAGGGGAAGAGGTTGGGGGGGGGGGAGAGCACACAATTTTTATTGGAAACTAAAAAAAAACAAAAAAAACTTGTGCATGAGAAACAAAAAGGTGTTCTGAAAATGTACGGATGTAGTTGTCTTCCCTAAATGAAAGATTCTTTCCATTGATATTCTCATTATATTTTTTAAGTGAAATATACTTGTGTCAGACTTCCTTGTCTTTGTAGAATATGATACAGCTCAATAGCCATTGATATCTTCCATACCATTGAAGTGGTGAACCCATTCCAAATTTTAGCTAGGTTAGAAGGCATTGTCCATGGTGCTGAACCTATTTTGGAATAGGGTTCAGAACCTTAGAGAGCTCCTTTAAAGCCTAGATTAATGTGTGGAACGGATTCACCACCCCACTGACTTGGGAGGCACCAGTGGCCACTGGTAAGGACTGACTGTGTCACCATTCAGAGCTCAGCTTTGCATCCAGAAGGTCCCTCGTTCAATCCCTGGCATCTCCACCCAAAACGATCTTGTAGCAGGTGATAAGATATAACTTTGCCTAGGATCATCTTCCATCCCGGGTGGATAATGCTCTTATCAAGCAGGTATAAGTCTAACTGCTTTACATTTCTTCCCTTGTGTTGAGAACCTCACTGTGGAAACATTAAATTTTAGAGCATTTATATCCTGGAGCATCTTCCCACCATCCTCATTCTTTTCCTCCCTGAAGTTCATTTTGTTACTTTTGGCTCAGCCCTCCAATCCGTCAAGGTCATTTTGAATTATGATACTGTCCTCAGTGATATTCACTATACCCCATCCATTTAGTGTCATCTGTAAAATTTAAAAAGCTTGCCTTCTATTCCACATCACCTAAGTTCTTTATAAAGATGCTAAACAACACCAGGCCCAGGAGAGAACCTGAGGTACCCCACTGGCCACTTCTCTCCAGGATGAAGAACAACCATTGGTAAGCACTGTCCAGATTCAATTCATCAACCAGTTATCAATCCACCTAACAGTAGCCCTGTGTAGCCTAAAGTGCACCAGCTTGTCTGAAGGAATATTATGGGAGACCTGGTTAAAGCCTTATTGAAATCAAGACATACTACAACCACAGCGCTCCCTGATCTACCAAGCTTGTAACTGTCAAAAAAAAGAAGACTGCTTTGGCATAACTTGTTTTTGCTGACTCTTAATAATCACAACATTCCTTTCTAAGTGTGCAGAGACTATTTAATGATCTGCTCTAGATCATTATACTTTCCATGGTATTGGCTTCAATCTAGGCAGTTGGTAGTTGCTCTGGTCCTCTTTTCTACCCTTTTTAAAGATGGGGACATTTGCCTTCCTCCAATCCACTGGGACCTCTCCTGTTCTCCAAGATGATCACCATTTTCTATGAGATTATACCTTCAAGTTCTATTACTACCCTTGGATATAGTTTATCCAGCTGTGGAGATCTGAATTCATTTAGAGTAGTTAGGTATTCCCATTTTACCTCTTAACCTATTCTGGGCTGCAGTCTCCTTACTGCATCATTTGTCATTTTTTGTTTGTTTGTTTTCCAAATGTATTCTGCTCTTATGTATCACTATGTCATTAAGTATGTTCTTCTCCGGACAGATGGTGATGTTAGGGGTCGAAGTCCAAGGCATCAGGAGATCAGGAAGCCAAGCCCTATGAGGATAGACTTAGAGAGTTGGGTATGTTTAGTCTGCAGAAGAGAAAGTTAAGAGGGGACATGATAACTATGTTTAAATATTTGAAGGGATGCCATGTAGAGGAGGGAGAGGGCTTGTTTTCTGCCGCTCCACAGACCAGGACAAGGAGCAATGGATTCAAGCTGCAGGAAAGGAGATTCCACCTGAACCTCAGGAAGAACTTCCTGACAGTCAGGGCTGTCCGGCAGTGGAATCTGCTGCCTCGGAGTGTGGTGGCGTCTCCTTCCTTGGAGGTTTTTAAGCAGAGGCTGGATGGCCATCTGTCGGGAGTGCTTTGAGGGTATTCCTGCATGGCAGGGGGTTGGACTGGATGGCCCCTGGGGTCTCTTCCAACTCTACATTCCTATGATTCTATGATTCTATGATCAGCAGATTGGCAAGGCTGAATTATCAGTGGTTCAACTGGAGCTGTTGGTGATCTCTTTCTCTCTCTCATTCACACACACACACACACACACACACACACACACTTATTTCTTGTACTAGGAAGCTGCTGGGAAGGAGAGGTTGTCTTCCCTGTGCCCAACTTTCTCCAAGGACTGGTAATGTGTACCGCCCACCCCAATCTCATTTTCCGGCTTCAGAGCAAACAAAGATATAGGTGGTGTGTTGGAATTTCATTGCAGGGAAATGCCCAAAGCCACCTTTCAGATTCTTTGCCCTGAAATGAGGGCTTGCATATCTGCACAAAAGCCCCCACCCTCACCTCATTTTGGTTAGTGCTTCAGGGTTCCAAATCCCTTAATGCAGCCTCGCAGCTTAAAGAAGACAATGAGATGAGATGACTCAACAGAAAAGACAATAATGCTGGGTAAAATGGAAAGCTGTAGAAAAAGAGGAAGACCACATTACAGATGGATGGGCTCAATAAAGGAAACTGTGACCCTCAGCCCTGAGCAAGACTGCTGATGACTGGGTCTTAGAGGTCTCCCATTCACAGGGTCACTATAAGTCAAAGCCAATTTGGCCACAAATAACAACAAGCTACTCCAACCAGTAAAGGGTTTCCAAGGTTGATTACGAGTTCGTTCAACTTCCATCCCACCCTGAAATGTTTCCAGCTAAAACAAGCTGACAATCTGAGCAAGAATGGATGTCCTTGGAGAAATGCATAACGGATGCAGAGCTGTATGGGAAACCTACGGTGATGGATCCGTATAATTGGCAAAAGATAATCAAACTTACAGAGAGGAACCCAGTACCTCAAAGACCATTAAGTGGTTTTTGCTCTGAACCTTATTGGGATTATTTTACTGCTGGGTCTCAAGGGGATTAAACAGCCCAGCATTTACGGCTCCTCATTAATTTACCATCTGCATCTCCACCTTTAACAACTTGACATAATACATTTACTGGACATTTTGTCATTGTGGTATATTAGGGAGATGTTTTTGCTTAAAAGCAGCTGGCAGAAGGCCATAAACAATGCCGCTATAACATATTGTTTATCATTGTGTTAGGATTGGGAGTCAAACCAAGACCGCTAATGCATTTCACCATTAAGATGCATTGTAATTGTTGCTGGAAAGGCGAAAGGTTACCCTGCTAATAATATGCAAATAGAGGCTTTACTGTGCATAATGAATGATCACATTAGATTAAAGGCAAAAATTTCCTTTCGTAGTACTTGCAATAAACCTTTTTGCATGCGGTTAATAATTAATTTAAAAGAATTACCATTTCAGTGAGCCAGGATACATTATTTATTAAATGTAATTAAAGTATTTATTAGGCAAGTAATAAGTGATGGACAAGAGGAGTGTGGGGGTGGGAGCATTTGTATTTTGTCAAATAAGCCTGGCCTGTGTTTGAAAACAGTCACAGTTGTCTTGGTTGATTGGGTTAACATATTAATTATCAGCAGAATTATAAAGATGATGGACAGACATTGAAGTCCACCTCCCTCATCCACCTACCCACACACTGGATGATTATGATGGATTTATTTACATGATTAGGTTAAACTTTAATTTTAATATTGAAACTTTAGGTTCTAACTCTTCTTCCTCACTGTTCTTCTGTCATATCTTTGATCATCAGATATTGCATGCAAACCCTGAGTCTTTCTTCTGAGATGTGGGCTTTCTCATCAACACTCAGTCTCCAGCCCTGGATCTTTCAGCAAAACTCTGAAGTCCAGCTCAAAATCCTCTTAGGCCTTTTCTGCACCAACCCTCAGCACCATGCTCTTCTATTACAATCCCAGCACTGTCATTTCCATGATGGTGTTCGGCCAGGAATGCTCTCTATTACACCCTTTCGCCTTAAGCAGATGAATAGCGGTATTGCCACCGGTGGTCCTTCCACACCGTGGCATCATTGGCCACTCCCTTTCCCACTTTGTTCCCTTTGCCACTTGTTCCTTTCCCTGTCTGACTCACTCTATACATGTAGGGCTGAGTGTAGCACTGGCTGTTGTTCAGTTTCTGCCTTCCTAATTGATTACTGTGCTTGAGTGATGCACTGCTATCTTTCAGATCCAGCCTTGAAGCAGATTGAAATTAGTTTAGGGGAAGTAAGTGCTGAATATTCTTTTCTTTCCAGTAGCTTTTCTGTTCAGTGTCCACTTTGGCCTATTCTCTGCTTAAAGAATAACTGGACGATTCCAACCAAGGCCAGAAGAAACACCATTCCTTTCAATGGGAAGAAACCTTACGCTCTATAATGCTTTCTATCAATGTGCTTAATCCATAACAGAGTTTTATTTGCATTTTCTGGGATATTTAGAAGGACTTACTAAATTAGCTTTTATTTAACTTTTGTAACCATAAAAATAACTTTGACTAAGTAGCACTGATTTTGGAGTAACTGTAAAGATACCATGAGGTATCTCTAGAGAAGGGCAGTTTCTGAAGGTCCGAGAGGAGAGAGCAGAGGGTGAGCTGGGTCTGTGAAGACATCCTTGACCAGATGTTGTTTACAGGCTTGTGGGGCTGTGCTTGCTTGCTTGTTTGTCTGTTTGTCTGCTTGTTTTTGTTAGGTCTCCTTGTGCTGGTCGTGTGCTCTCCCTGAGCACACGGTCTGACTAACGAGGGGGAGGAGCCAGCTAGGGGGGAGGAGTCTTATTAGGAGCTCCCAACGGTGCGCGCCAAGGGCGAGCGCAGTTGAAGCCCTGTTCTTCAATCCTTCAAATTCATCCCTTGGCGATCAGCAGAGGAGACATACTTGATTCAGTTGAATTTTAGAAAGAAAGCCCTGTTATTCTTTCTAGACCTACTCCCTGTACTACTGTCTGTAGTATCAAAGATGGAAGGCGAGGGAGCTGCCGCGGTCACCTGTAGCACTTGTGGGATGTTCCTTTTCTTGCCACAAGATGTTGTCGGGTACACCTGCACCAAGTGCAAGCTGGTGACCTTCTTGGAGGAGAAGGTTCACCAGCTGGAGGCACGAGTTTCTAATCTTTGTCTTATTAGGGAAGGTGAGGAGTTTTTGGATAGGGCAGAGAAGACATTCCTGAAGACCGAATGCGCGGGGGAGCTGCCAGATCAGGAAGTCAGCACACTGGGCCATGAAACGGATGCTTGAAGGAATGTCACATGGAGGAGTAGGAGGACCAGGAAGGAAACAGAGACTCTCAACCTACACAATCGCTTCAAAGTTCTTGGCCTTATGAACGATGAGGAGCACCAGGAGGAGGGAACAGAATGTCAACAAGAAGGAATCCAACTTCGGCAACAGGAACTAGATCAACACTCCCAGCCTCAACAGAGTGCCCAGGCAGTCCTAGAAGAACCTGCTGGTCGAGGAGCCCCGGACAAGCCTCAGAGGAGGCGAGTTCTGGTTGTTGGGGACTCCTTGCTCAGAGGAACCGAACTGGCAATTTGCAAACCCGACAAGTTCAATCGAGAAGTCTACTGTCTTCCTGGGGCCAAGATCAACGACGTAACGGAGAGGCTAACCAGGCTGGTCAAGCCCACTGACCATAAGCCCCTCATTGTGGTTCATGTCGGAACCAATGACACTGCGAGGCGCAGCTTTTACCACATCGCAAAGGACTACGAGCTTATGGGGACAAAGCTTAAGGACCTTGGTGCGCAGGTGGTCATTTCATCTCTCCTCCCTGTTCAAGGATATGGCGCACAAAGGGAAAGGGCGATAGCAGAGGTCAACAACTGGCTCCGCACATGGTGCTGCCGGCAACTGTTTGGGTTTTTGGAACACGGCCTGAATTTCCATGAACGTGGGCTTCTGGCAAGGGATGGGCTGCACCTCACGAAACTTGGCAGGAATGTTTTTGCAAACAATCTCACAAGGAGGATTCAGAGGTCTTTAAACTAAGTTCTGCTGGGGAGGGAGACAATATTATTCAGGGCAAAGACTCGGCGAGTGCAGGGGGGAAAGGCCCAAATGATATTGACCAAGTAGTACAAGCGTCCAATGGTGGGAGGAGTAGAAACTATAGTACAGGACTTGCAGGAAGGGCCCAGGGATTTAAGTGTCTCTACACTAACGCGCAGAGTATGGGAAACAAGCAAGATGAACTTGAACTCCTAGTACAACAAAACAAATACGATTTGATAGGCATCACTGAGACCTGGTGGGATGAGTCTCAGGATTGGAATGTAGGAATAGAGGGGTATAGCCTATTTTGTAGAACTAGACCAAACAAGAAAGGAGGAGGAGTAGCCTTGTATGTCAAGGATGTTTTCACCTGTGAAGAGATCCGTGACTTAAACCCAGAAAGCCAGGTCGAGAGCATCCGGGTAAGAATTAAGGGAGCGAGAAACAATAGGGATATTCTTGTGGGGGTTTACTACAGACCTCCAACCCAGACTGAGGACCTTGATGACGCCTTCCTCAACCAAATGACCGCACATTCAAAAAGGAGAGATACAGTAATAATAGGAGATTTCAATTACCCGGATATATGTTGGCAGTCAAACTCTGCCAAGACAGCAAGGTCCAGCAAGTTTCTTGCTTGTCTTGCAGACAATTTCATGGTCCAGAAGGTGGAAGAGGCCACAAGTGGATCAAATATTCTAGATCTGATCCTGACCAATAGGGATGACCTTGTTAATGAGGTAGACGTGGTTGGATCCTTAGGGGGGAGTGACCGTGCCCTATTGGAATTTGACATTCAGTGGGAAGGAGAAAATAAGTGTAGCCAGACACTTGTCTTAGATTTTGAAAAAGCGGACTTCTGTAAACTTAGGGAGCTGCTGGCTGAAATTCCATGGTCAAGAATAGTGAAAAAGAAAGGAGTTCAGGAAGCATGGGAGTTCCTTAAAAAGGAGATACTGAAGGCACAGTCTAAAACTGTGCCAATAAGGAGGAAAAATGGAAGGCATCTGAAGAAACCAGAATGGTTGAGTAAAGAACTCTCAGCTGAGCTAAGCGTTAAGAGAAACGTGTACAGGAAATGGAGGGGGGGGAAACCACCAAAGAAGAATTTAAGCAAGTAACCAGGAGATGTAGGGAGGAGGTCAGAAAGGCTAAAGCACAGAACGAACTTAGGCTGGCCAGAGACATCAAAAACAATAAAAAGGGCTTTTTTAAATATGTTCGCATCAAAAGGAAAAAGAAAGAGGCGATAGGGTCACTGCGCAGAGAAGATGGCGAATTACTAACAGGGGGAAGAGAAAAGGCAGAACTACTTAAGTGTTCCTGCATGGCAGGGGGTTGGACTGGATGGCCCGTGTGGTCTCTTCCAACTCTACATTTCTATGATTCTATGATTCTGTGAAGAGACACTTTTGCCCTCTCCTAGATGTTGAAAGTCAATCCCTACCCTGAAAAAATGTCCCTCCACCCAAGGTAGATCAAACCCCTGCAAGGCTTAAGGAGCGCAACTTTCCACTTACATGTCTCTTTCCTTTGAAACCTGTTTGAGGCCTAAAGGAGACATTTTATAGAAAAAGGAAGTGGCCAGATGTGTCCTGTTTTTCAAAATTGGTGCATTCTTTCAATGTGCAATGGGGATCCAGGTTCAACTGGTGGTATATCTAGTGACAAGCTCCCCCATAACTCAACACTCAACCCATCCATCACTTAGTTAGTTGTCTTTAACTAGTTAGATAAAATTAATTTAAGAAATCTCTTCATTTATTTAAATTCTATTAAGTAAAGGAATATCCCAGCAAGGGGATCCTAAACCGATCAAGTTAAAGCCCAGGTGGCACAATGGTTACATGCCAGTACTGCAGCCACAACGTTGTTGAGTTCGATCCTGCCGGGCTCCAGGTTGACTCAGCCTTCCATCCTTCTGCAGGTCGGTAAAATGAGTACCCAGCTTATGGGGAGCAATTTGCTAAAAACACACTGTAAACCGCTTAGGGAGTGTTTTGCACTGATAAGCGGTACAGAAATGTAACTGCTATTGCTAACTGCCAAAGCTTTTTATTGATTGGATTTCATTTGTACCCTGCCTGTCTTCATAAAGAACCCAGAAAACTGCTGACACAACATGGCTCACAAAAGTGTCACCCGTGAAACCGTCCTCAAAAATCAACCAAATAATGGCATGCTTTTTTCTACTCCCAAGGTTTACACAGACAAATACATTTATAACTGGCACCTCAGTGACACCAGTGTGAGGGAAAGCTGAAAACCGTAACTGTAAACAGCGAGTTGAAATCCCAAACCCACCAAAAACCTATCTCTGCTCAACCTCAGGCTGGAAACCAATGAAACCTAACATGCTTTAACTTGAAATTGAACACCATTTAACTCGATTCATCTCTTCCATTTCCCCATGACTTTCCGCCCAACTTATACAACCATGACGAAAGTAGCAGGTTTTTGGAAGGCCTGATTTCCACCTAGCCAAGTTCAGATGTTTAATTAAATTACCTATTTGATCTTCGCAGTGTTTATGCAAGATTCACTGGGGCAGCGCAAGGGCGACAACTTCTTTTAACCTGACTTTTATTTTGATTCATTTCTGTGAGAGGAGTTTGAAGCATAGGGCAAGGAGATTGGAGCACAAGTGAAATGCAATCTAACAAGAAAACCACAACATTTTTGCTGGGACTGAAAAGCCAACAAACCTAGAGAAACACTGCGTCCAGCTGTGCTGGAGAGTCCTAAAGTGAAGTAATTGTATAAGTTCATAATTTCTCTAACGATATTCTCACTTCATCAACTCAGACCAAAAGCATTTCAGTCCAGCCCCTACCCTTTGTAATGGAGAGAGGGAGAAAAAGGGGAAGAGATTTCTACTGTCATACTGTAAAGGTTTTTAAGAATGTCTGCCAGGCCGTCCAAAATTTCACAGAGGAAAAGTGTGGCCAAGACGCATCACCATGTGGTCAAGATGGCAAAAGTTATTAATGAGGGAGAACGCATAAGCTAGGAATGGCTGCAGCAGTTTGCTTTTGCCTGAGCCTCCCGGGGAAGGACACGCTTCCATCCCTCCTCTCCTTTTCCGCTTAGGAGTTAACTGAGTACCAATTACTTTTGCACTTTAAACTCCATTTGCAACAGCTGAAGTAAGCCAAAAACAAAGGGGGAAAGTGGGAGGAGGAAAGAGAAACTGGGGCATTTTAAAAGCAGCTGAAAAAGTAGGATGGCAGAGGTTTAACTGGGCCTGGCCCTGTTTAATCAGGACAGTTGGAAGCTCCCATGTGACAAACGTAACAATACACCACAAGATATATTCCCAGGGTAGCTGTGTTGGTCATACATGAAAATATAGAAGACTTAAGCCGTTTCCTCACGAGCCTGTTATAGTACTGTTATTCCACTTTCAACCTCCTATGGAATCCTGAGGTTTGCAGTTTAGGGAGGGACCTTTGAGGGAGAGAAAGCCTCTGAGGCCCCTCCCTAACTGCAAACCCAAGGATTCTGTAGGAGGTTGAAAGTGGAATAATAGCACTATAACAGGCTAGTGCAGAAATGGCCTTAAAAAACAACAACACTTTGCAGTGATTCCTTTATTAGACCAACCAAAAAGCACAAAATACATCAGGAAATATTTCAAAGCTCTCAACAGGCATGGATATATATTTTTTTAATTGAATGATTAAAAAAAACAAAGAAGAAAAACAGCAAAGTAACAATACATGCAATGACATAAGCCACTTCTGCACTAGACTGTTATAGCGCTATGATTCCACTTTCAACATCCTATGGAATCCTGGGGTTTGCAGTTTCGGGAGGGGCCAGTCAGATGTTGAAAGTGGAATCATGGAACTTCCGGTCGCATGGCGCGCGCGAGTGGTCACACGGAGTGGCCTCCGCAACTTCGTGCTATCTCCCGCTGGAATCCAGCCACTTTTTTTTTCATCAGATAAGCGGCTAGACACCCCCCCAGTAAAGGGGGTGCGGAAGTGCTCGAAGGGGGCTCCGTAACTGGTGCTGAGCTCCTTCTGACAAGAGGGAGCGGGAGGCTTCAGGGAGGCTGAAGGGCTACGACAGATCCAGCAGGGACGCCATGTTTGTGGCACAAGCACCGCCGCCGACTTTTTAAAAAAGAAGACACGATTTTGAGACAGTAAGCAGCTGATCTGGTTTTTATTTCATTGATACTGCAACAATTTGGAACTTGCAGCGGTGAGCAGGAGTGGCAAGTAGTGACCCAGCAGACTGTGAGTATGTAATGGTGGAAAAAAAATTTTTAGAAGACTACAGCTTTTTAAGATAGATTGTATACTAAGAATGTAATGGATTTCACTAGCCGATTGATTAAAAGGGCATAAGCGGAGAGTTTCAGAGACGGGACCGAAGTTTGTGATTTTTTTGCCTCTGCTTGGTATGAAGAGACTGGTCTGGATTGAGAATATGGTTACCCTTGGTTTAAATTTAAGTTTTTGCCTTTCTGGTCTTGACCTCTGTTTTGATTGAACTGACTTGGAATTTTGGAATCTTGGCACATATTGGATCTGTGTTTGTTTGGGACTTTACATTTGTGTTTTCGGGAGTATAGGATTTAAGACATGGCTGCCAAACTCTTGTGGATTATAGTACTTTTTTTTGGTGATAAGAAGGGACAATTTCCTTTTGGATTTTTTTTCTTTTTTTCGTCTTTTGGTCTATTGAACAACATTGAACACTTGGAACAATGAACATGGAATATTGATATTCGGAACTGTGACATCTAAATTGTGGTTTGATTTTTAAAATTGGGGACTTTGCTTTGCAACTGCGTCGTTTCCTTTATTTTTTGTCCGTTTGGCTTTTGAGAACAATCAGAGGATTTAAAAATATTCATAAGAGAGTGTTTTTTGAGGCTGTACTGGAAGGACAGGAAAGACAGAGAGACTTTTGCCCCCATGCAGAGGAGTAGCTCAGATTTCTGTTATCAACATTGGAGGAGAAGGAGGAGAAGTTCTCACAGTCAAGGTCTGGGAACAGCTCCAGAAGAGAGAGGAGATTCAGCATCCGCTGGGAGGGGGAAGTGAAAGAATTGGGTCTAGGCACAGCCCATTGAATATATTGGATGAACTTACTGTATGATTCTATTGAATGAATTTGATGAATGAATCGAATATAATGTACTAGATTTTAAAATAAGTGGTTTTTTCTATTTAGCTATATATGATCCTATAGAATAAATCTATAGATCTATACACACACACACACACACACACACACACATACATATCTATATAAATTTTACATATATAAATTGATACATAAGATACTTATATAATCTACATATATACTGTTATTTTTATTTCTATTTTATTGATATAGTGACTGGGTAGCAGTGTTAATTTCAATTTAAAGTAATTAATTCTAGTTAAGGATATATATGATTGATGTGAATGATTTATACATGCAATGAATTGGATCTAATGTGAAGTATTTATAGATATAACAATTTGAATTTTATTAGGATTTGAAATTACAAGGTTATAAATAGTAAGTTTTTTCTGCGCTAACTGTAAAAAATATAAATATAAAGAATTGATTTATACATTGAATATTGATTAAGGTAACAAAAAGCTAAAGCAACTTGTATTAGGTACTAAAAAAAAAAAAAGGAAAAAAATCAAAAATGGGCCAAAGGACAAGAAGAGGAGCGGCGGCAGCTGCAACAACAACAACTTCCCAGGCAACCAGATGGACATCAGTGGATGTGCCCCAGAAACCTCAAGATTTCATGTTACAGATGATGGAAGAGTTTAAAAGCATGAAAGAAGATACAAGAAGTGAAAACTGATTACTACAGTGCAAGAATATGGAGAATTCTCTGGTTTTAAAGTTAATAAGGAAAAAACAGTCTTATTAACCAAAAATATGACTGAAAGAGAAGAGATGGAATTAGTACAAAAAACAGGTTTTAAAACAGGACAAAAGGTAAAATATCTAGGTATTTGGGTAGCCAAAAGAAACAATGCGTTATTTCAGAATAATTATGAAAAAAAAATGGAAAGAAATAACAAAAGATTTGGAAAATTGGACTTCCATGCGTTTGTCAATGATGGGGAGGATAGCTGCAATAAAGATGAATGTTTTGCCAAAAATGAACTTTTTGTTCCAAAATCTTCCCATAATAACGAATATGAAACCTTTCATACAATGGAAGAGAGGGAAAAAACCTAGGATGAAATGGAATACCATGACAGATCTAAAAAGTAGAGGAGGAATGGGACTACCAGACTTTCAAATATACTATAAGGCAGCGGCTTTTACGTGGATAAAAGACTGGATAGACCTTCAAGATACGAGAACGTTGGCACTGGAAGGTGCTGACTTGAGGATGGGGTGGCATGCCTATATGTTTTATGATAAAGCAAAAATAGATAAAGATTTTACATATCACTATATCAGAAAATCGCTTTTGAAAATCTGGGATGATTATAAAACTAAAAACATAAGGCAGCTCCCCACCTGGGTCTCACTGCAAGAGGCTTTTTTTGGCAGATGGACAGGTACAGACAAATGGTTGCGGTATGATGATATAATTGAGAGATCAACGTCCAACAATCTTAAGATTAAAACAAGTGAAAAATTAGAACAAGAGGGAACAACACTAAGTTGGTTCCCTTACAGACAATTAGCAGAAAGGTTTCAGATGGATATAAAAACATATGGAATTGAACTAAAAGAGAAAACTGGAGTAATTAAATGGCTGTTTGAAAATCCACCTCATTTACTAGCCCAAATGCATCAAGAAATATTACATCAGGTGAGGCAAGAAGAAACAGTAAAGGCAACAATGATTTCATGGGCTCAAAACATTGGACATTCAATTCAATTAGAGTCTTGGGAGCAGAGCTGGAAAAAAACATAGAAATTTACAGTAGCTCAGAATTTGAAAGAGAACTACTATAAACTATTTCATAGATGGTACATGACACCAGACAAATTAAAAAAGATTTATAATACAGGAACCGGACACTGTTGGAAATGTCAGAATGAGGTCGGTACGATATATCACATGTGGTGGACATGTCCAAAAGCTAAGAAATATTGGACTGAAATACATAACAAAATTTGTGCATTAATGAAAGTTCAGTTTGCTAAGACACCAGAATTGTATTTGCTAAATATGACTGATATATTAGAAGGTACTGGTATGAAGAAGTATTGGAGAATATTGCTGTATATGATAACAACAGCTCGTACTGAATATGCAAAGTTGTGGAAAACTCAGCAAATACCCACAATAGAACAATGGTGAAGGGTACACTTATTGAAAACAAAAATGCTGATATGGTCTCTCAGAGATTAAAAGGGAAATCAGACGATGAAATACAAAAAGAATGGCAAATTGTAACGGGTAATTCCTGGGTTCTATCAGATGGGAATCTGTAATTCATGATTTAAGATAAATTATGAGGGGGCTACAGGATATATATCATGAAGCGAGAATATGGAGATGGAAATGCAAGAACCAACAAGTAATAATAGCACTAAAATGTAGTACAATATTCTAAGCATTAAGAAATCTTTATAATGAAATCTAGATCGGTGTGGAAGATCAGAAATATTTCAATTAAGCTGACAGTTACAATTGTTTGTTTTATATGTGAATTTTTAATAAAATGATTATAAAAAAAAAAGAAAGTGGAATCATAGCGCTATAACAGACTAGTGCGGAAATGGCCATACATACGTCAAAACAATACAAGAACAATACAAGAAAGAACAGGCAATAAAGTAACCTACACAATAAACTAACTTTTCTGGTCTATGACCATAATAAACAATATCTATAACTAACGATGACCAAAAAATTCTACAAATATCTAACTAAACTACAGAAAAATACTAAACTACATATAACTAAAAAAATGGTTCCCGCCTGTACTGGGATGAAAATCTATTTCTTATTCCAATACATAAACGCTTATGAAGGCATACTGTTCTTCCGTGGACACCTGTCTGTGCTACCCTGGTCGGTCTACTTAGATAGATAAATGGCTGTGAAGGCATACTATTTTTTCACGGATGCTTGTCCGTGATACAGATACCTGTGTGTTTCAGCCCCAGAAGGCACATAAAGTGTTAAATAAGTGCTAAACGATATAGCTACCTCTTAACGAATGTCTGCTAAGATGAATATGAAAGGAAATAGTGAACATCGTTATTATTATTATTAATATTATTATTATTATTGCTCATTATATCCTGTCTTTCTCCCAATAATGGGGCATAAGGAGGTTAACAACGTATTTAAAACAATACTAACTCAAAAATATACAAAACATTAATAAAAGTATAAATATAGGATTTTAAAGGCAGTTAAACAATTTATAAAGTTAAAGCATTAGACATTAAAATATTAACATAATAATGATAATGATAATGATAATAACAATATCAACAACAATAATAATAATGGCTTCCTACATCACATTACAAGCCATTCCAGAGGGAAAATGGTAATAGTGAGGGGAAACTTCAAAAATTCTGATATTCGTTGAAAGCCAAACTCTTCCAAGAATACAAGGTCTTAAAAAATTCCTTATTTGCCTTGTTAGTAATTTTATTTCTCAGAAAGTGGAAGAAGCAACAACAGCCATGATTATCTTAGAACTAATCCTCACTAAAATTTAAGAAAACATCAGTGAGGTGGAAGTAGTTGGGAATCTTGGGTAGAAGTGACCACATCCCGTTGGAATTTGTTATACAAAGAAAAGAGAAAGTTGAGTGTAACCAGATGCACACTCTGGACTTTAGAAAAGCTAATGTCAGTGAGCTTAAGGGGATAGTGTGTAAGACAGTGTGTGTGTGGACAGACATACTCAAGGAGAACACAGTTCGTGATGGGCGGGAGTTTCTTAAAAAATGAATCTTGAAGGCACAATTGCAAACCCTTCCATCAAGAAAGAGAAGGGAGAGACATCCTCAGAAACCAGGGCAGCTACGTAAAAAGCTTTCAGAGGAGCTAAGATTTAAGAGGAACATGTCCAAGAAATGGAGCAAGAGGCAAATCATCCAGGAAAGGTACCAATTAGAAACCAATAGAATAGTTGCAGAGAGAAGACTGGGTGGGTGAAAGCTGAAAACGACACCCAGCTTGTAAGAGAGGTTAAAAAGAAGAAGAAGAACTGGATTTTGTTCAGCTGTGTTTGGAGCAAGAGGAAGAAAAAGGAAGGAGTAGATCCGCTTCGTGGAGAATTAGGAGAACTGTTTATGGATGACAGAGTTCAAGCAGAACTGCTCAACAACTACTTTTCCAAAAGGCAATCATGTTCACTTTGTGAAAATGAGGTAAGGGATGCAGTGAGGAGGCTGTAGCCCAAGATAGCTAAAGAGCTATTTTAAGTGAATCCAGGTTTCCAGGATCAGATGAACTGCAACCATGGATACTAAAAGAACTTGCAGATGTAATATATGGGGCCTGTCTATTATCTCCGAGAATTTTCGGATAACAGGGGGAACTGTTTCTCCCATCCTCACAGTGGGGCAGGGGGTGGATATGACCTGGGTAACAGACCTGCCAGTCAGCTTGGTAGTACCAGGAAATTTTCTCAGACAGATCATTCAGCAATCACTCTACAGGTGCTTATAGAAGAATTCCATGGCTAGTAACAGCAAGCAAGACTTTCGATAAGGTCCCACATGATACTCTTACAGACAAGGTGAAGAAATGTGGACTAGATGTTACTCTGTAGCTGGTTGATGGACCAGATTTAAAGAGTGCTCACGAGTAATCCCTTGTCAATGCGTAAGTCCACAACAAAGATTTATGCTACACAACTCCAGTGTAGGTGCTCAGCCATTATGTCCACATCGAGGAAACAAAGGGTATCTCTTTATTGCGTTTGGACGGTCACCTACCTGGAGCAGTGTGTCCACCTTTGGATTCCACAGATTAAGAAATATATGAACTAAATGGAAGATGTCCAGAGGAAAATGACCAAGATGGTAAAGGGTCTGGAAACCAAGCCCTATGAAGAACATCTGGGAGAGCTGTGCAAAGAGAAAAATTCTAAGGTGATATGATAGACATCTTCCATTCTCTCAAGGACTATTACATATAAGATGGAGCAACCTGGTTTTCTGTAGCTCCAGACAGTAGGTGCCAAATTAATGGATTAAAATAACAAAAGGGGGAGTTGCAAATAAACATTAGGAAGAACTACCAGATGGTAACAGCTCTTTGACAGTGGAATGGATTACTTCATAGTATCTTAGAGTTGGAAGAGACCCTAAGGGCCATCAAGGCCAACCCCTTTCTGCCATGCAGGAACACACACTCAAAGTAATTCCAACAGATGGCCATCCAGCCTCTGTTTTAAAAAAAACTCTTAAAATACCATTACCTTTTTGTTTGGTGTCAACTGCCGTTAGTCGACTTCAGTTTATGGCGACCCTATGAATCAGAGAGCTCCAGGTTGCCCTGTCCTCACCTGCCCTATTCAGATCTTACAGATGCAGGGATGTGTCTCCTTTGATTGAGTCTGTCCACCTGTAATGCAGTCTTCCACTTTACCTACCTTGCCAAGCACCATTGTCTTTTCTACTGAGTTGTGTCTTCTCATGATGTGTCCAAAGTATGACAGTTTCAGTTTAGACATCTTGGCTTCTAGGGAGAATTCAGCCTTGATTTGCTCCAGGACCCGTTCGTTTGCTTTTTTTAGCAGTCCAAGGGATCTGTAGACTTCTCCTCCAGGACCACGTTTCTGAGTGACCTTGAGCAAGTCACACACTCTCAGCACTTCTGATTTCCTAACTGCATCCTCCATTCTGATTTATGATCGAGCCAAGCTATGAAAAATCTTGAACTATTTCAATGTCTTCATTGTCTTCTTTAAGGTTATGTCAAATCATCTCTAGATATTATTTTTGTTTTCTTAACGTTCAGCTGTAAACCTGCCCTTACACTTTCTGCCTTGACTTTCCTCAATCATTGCTCCATTGCTATTTTCTGCTACCTTGAAAAGGCCTATTCCTTAGCCATGACAATATCAGCTCTTCTCCAGTTCCAGCTCTCCTTCGCCTTCCAAACTCAACCAGGAGATGCATTCCCTTTCTTAGGGTATCCCTTCCCAATACTCATGGGGGTTACTACTTACACCCTACTCAAGGCCACGGTTAAGTCAAAGTCTTCATGAGAAAAGCAGGATTTGCAGGAAGAGGAGATAACTTATACATTTACATTTTAGGATCTATTCCCTTTAACTCCAAAGGAAAAATAGCGATGCAAGTGGCCATGTTCAATGCATGCGTTTGTTACAGCATTTGGCCAACTACAGCAGAGTCCATGGACTCTGGCCTGGTGTGCATGTATGTTTTAAGGTGATTCATTCAAAATGTTTGCCAGATTTTTTAAAAAAAAAAACACTTTCTGTACCATCTGTCAATGTGTATGAGCCTGTGTTGTTTTCATTTTCACCCCAGCCATAAACTTCCCCTCGGTTCTTCCAAAATTTCAACCGGTCATGCTGAGAATCATTTTGTGTTTTAGCACATTACGACTCCTCTTTATGCGCTGCTCTCAATTTGCTTTCATGATTGTAGCTTTGTCTCCCTGTCTGCCAATCCATCTGTATTTGGCAGGGAGGCCAATCTAACCGCGCTTTTTAATTGCTCTGCACAAAATGGCGCCCAAACAAACAGGAGTCGCTAGTCATCCAGCAAATACCAGGGAGTGCTCTTCCTCCATCTTGATCCCTTTTGCTTTCCCCACCACTCCCTCTCGCTGACTGATCTGGACACTGAAATGTCTTCTAGAATTTCCATGTGTGTTGTTACAAAAAAGCACCGGCAGATACAGAGCGCTCTCCAGAATCAAATCGCTCTGGGCTACTGTAAGATCGTTTGCGGGATTATGCCATGTACAGGAAACCAGGCCTTGACGCGCTTAAGTGGCTGAGGGAGCTTGATACAAAGAGAAGAAAAGCGAGGTAGAATATTCCTCTGTGAGAATCTCCATGATTTAAAAGGTGGGAGGGAACAGAGACGACAGAGAGCTTGACCAATTTATAAGCCGAGGCCGAGGCAGCAACAAATTAGTCTGTGCTAACATACTAAGTGTATTATCCAAGTGTGAAATTATTTCCTGTAGGGATGAGGGTTGAGCAATGTGGTGTCTGTTTCCCCACATACACACCTTTTAATTGAAGCAAAATAATTATTTATTTTTAAGGCCTGCTTTTTTTCCCCCTGCTGTTGTTTGCTGCTTCTGCTAAATGTTATAAAGTCTCTAACACTTGCAGAAGAGCTGTTAGTGGCAGGGAAGAGGCGGGGGCGAAAGGAAGAGAGAAGCCGCACAATGTCAATTACATTTGCCAAGCGGTATATCTTTTTTGGAGTATGTGTGACCTTTTCTGTTTGTCATTTCCTGGGCACCACACCAAGTGATCCCCTCAGGACGGCTGGCTTTGTGGAGCGGGGCCCCCAGCAGCGGGACTGCAGAGCTGCGTGTTTCTGGGACGGCTGCCAACCTCCGGATAATTGCCATCGGTGGGAAAGATCGAGAGAAGCTTGGCGGAGTCCATCTTTTTCTTCTTCTTCTTCTTCTTCCTTTCCCCAGATTGATTAACCCCTTTCTGCCTCTCCTGCACAGAGTCACCGGCACAGAGAAATTCAGACCCAAAGAAAAAACAAGGGGAAGGAGGGAAGGCGGGATAGGAGATTTTAAAAGAAAGGCATTACTAGGAGGAACCAGCAACCAATTCAGCCAGGAGTATGGTCTTTGAGTGCTCCCCTCATCCATTTGGCAAGGCCAGTGCCCTCTCGGTCGTTCCCCATCATTACAACGTCATGCTTAGCTCTGTAATCTGAGCATGGGTGTTCCCATTTCACACATGTGTGGCAATGAAGCGTCTGGCAGCCTTTGGCCCAAGGCTTAATTAGATGTTATGAGTGGGAGGATAAATGACTGCTGCCAACCCAAGTCCCCTCCCGGCAATGTCTAGTACAAGAAATGGTGACTTGACATCATCTTGGTCAGCATTTCTCTGCCCTCTGGGAGTGGCAGCCAAAGCAATCGAGACAAGCACAGGTATACTTCAGCTAACAAAGCAGATGGGTCCCTGGACAGTGTTTCTTTACAAGAAAACTTGGTAGCACTAGAGGCAGAAATAACATGGAAAGAATAGGGATAGCTTCCTGGATGGCAGAAAAAGAAGAGCATTTCCAACTTGTTTCGGAAAACATTTTATCCAAAACTGACAATATGCACATGTGAAGTGAAACATTCAAGTCAGGTAAACCATGCATAAGTCTGAGCCTTTGAGAGACCACTTGAAGGCTTCTTCCAACTTTCATCAAGGGATGGCCCTTTCAGCACTAGCCTGTTATAGTGCTATTATTTCACTTTCAACATCCTATGCAATCCTGGAGTTTGCAGGATTCCATAGGATGTTGCAAGTGGAATAGTAGCACTATAACAGGCTAGTGCAGAAATGGCCAATGACTTTTATTTCATCAGCTGCTACTGTTCTTATGACTTCCACTTCGGAGGCTAAAACACTGTGTGTGTGTGTGTGTGTGTGTGTGTGTGTGTGTGTGTTAACATTATGGGATTAGCTGGTGAAATAGGTTTATCTCCCCTGCCCTTCTCTCTCTGTTTCTGGGGACAATTGCTGCCTCGTTTGCCTGTGGTAGGCAGGTACACACAGCTACAGAAGGATCAGCTAAACCAGAATCCTGCTTTTTCCCAGCTGAAGCTTTATTGTATTGCTTACTGTAATCACACTGCTGCAACCTGACCCAATGCCAATACTGCTAAGAAGCTAGCAGCTAGACAGAGGACAAGGAAGAATAAAAGGGGGCTACTGAACATAAAAAAGACTTGGTGAAATGGAGCCTCTTTGTCAAAGGCTTTGTTAGCTGAGCCATGGCTATAATCAGTTTATTTGACTCAGTAAGTCAAGGAATTTATTTACTTTGAAAAACACCTGCTGTGCAGATAATCAGTGAAAAACTGCTCAAAGATTAGTATGAACAACGCACACAATTTAACCTGTGGAAACATGCACTTTCTCCAAAAGCAAGTTTTTCTGTGCACTTTTCCTACTTCTGATAATGTGTGCATTTCCTTAGCAAGGTCTCCGGCAGAGTCAAAAAATTGCCGTTTCCCATTTTTTGTTTTGCTTTGTTTTTAATCATGGAAGGGTCCTAGCTAACCATTAAGCCTGTTTGCAGGCTGCAGCAGATCTCAGTGGGATAAGGAGAGATTGCCATCTCAGGTGTGAAGTTCCCTTTCTCTCTCCCAGAGGCCTGCACAGCATTTGTGGGCTGTGGGGAGGAACAACCAGAGCCCTGCTGGCTCTCTCAGCACTTGAGCCTGAGCACACACCTTCTGTGTTTTTGTGGTTTTGATGTATTTTATTGTGAATAAAATTTTGGGGGAGAATGAGACATGAGCAAGATCCAGTTTGGGGAGAACAGGGGCTACAACACCCTCCCTTTATCCCTGTGTGGGATGCCCTTCAGGGACCTTGGCTGTGCAGACATGCAGGAGCAGGTTGCCCACAGAGTCGAGGACCAGCCCCACTCCCAGGTGGCAGGGAACCACACAGAGGCTGTGTGACCATATAGATTCCAGTCTGTCATCCCAAGGGTCCCCTCCCTGGCAACCAGGCTTGGGTGAGGGAGGTATTTATCAAATGGCTGGTACATCATTCAGTTCATGGATCTGCATCGCACCTTATTCCAACTCCACTCAGCTGCATCCAATAAAATTGTTGTTATCTTTTTTTCTCCGGCTCTGGTGGAGTGTGTGTTTTGTGATTCCTCCATCCCGCACCTGAAGTGGCATCCCAACACCAGACCCACAATCTTTTGACCCCAAAGCTGAAGAGAAAATGTGAAAGAAGAGTCAGTACAGAGCTGGTGTTACCGGGCCGTACAGCTCCACTCCCTGATATGGTATAATTGGCAAACATCATTTAATTGGCATGAACTATAAATTATAAACTGACAGGACTAAGAAGCTCTACTGATGAAAGAGAACTGGCTGAACATGTTTGAAGTAAAAATAGATCAGACGGGACCTCAGGGTATGGCCGGGTCATAGTCAGGAAAGCTCCAGTGATAATGGACTTGCAAATATCTCTCAATGACTTGACCTTTAGAAACAATAGTACCCAAAACTGCCACTGCTTATCTTCAACCCACTCCCTCTTCCCACTGAATTTTCCCTTTGTCCTGCACCTGCTCGGCCACTAAGAAGCTAACACAACTCCCATCAGTCCTTTGTCATCGAATGTTAAAGCCATTAGCTCATTCTGGACTCCATTGTCTACTCTGCCAGAAAGCCATTAACACCTCCCCCCTCAAGGTGGAAAAAGAGTATTTAAACCCTCGCTCTGAGCCAGACAACTCATAGTAGTCTGGACATAGGCTGTCACTCTGCTGCTCTGACTCCTGTTCTTGTACTACCTTTGGACCCCCAGTCTGAGCCACATAGCTTCACCTCTTCCCTGGAGGAGAGGTAAATATCATCCACTTCACCTTAACTTCTCACTATCCAACTTTTCCTCCCTTTTCCTTCATTAGCCTTGTGTGATTGTGAGACTGCTTGGATATTGTGTGCATGTGATTGTTAATTCACTCAATAAAACAAACATTCTTTGAACTTCCAGCTGGTATACTGCTAGGTTACTCCCCTCTCAAAGGCCTCTCCTTTGAGCTTATATTCCCCACTGTTTCACAGAAGCACTGGCATCACAGCTTGACCCTGAATCACCCACATTTTGGGGTAACACTGAGGGTGCCTTATTCGTTCTATCTCTCTGTTCCTTTATATTCCACCACTTTACTTATCCCAGACGTTACTCCCACATTTAAAAAGAGACAGACATGCTGGAGAGTTCCCAGATGAACAGAGAGGCATCCTTCATACTCAGAAGCAGACTTTACTGTTGTTGTGTGCCTTCAACCTCTAGATCTTTAAACTGAGAGTTTCCTCAGATGTTCAAGAGAACTGAACACTGAGCCTGTAAAACTTGAAGGAAAAGAGGTCATCGCATATAAAACTGCACCAGACTATATTAGAGATTGAACAGTGGAGAAATGTCAAAATTTAATAGTGGAAAAGGAAGTTGGTTTCTGACTAGTGACCATTCTTGGGATTGTTCGGTTAAGAAACTGCAGTTCTATGAACTGATACCCTGATTGATTCAGGTTTTTTGACTACCTGGATTGTGATTGATAGCTAGATGCAAGCAGTAGTGAGAATCGAAGAAGAGAAATTGACAGAGATGTTAGGGGAAGTGGGGTCAACAAGACATTGAAACATTGGAATGTAGACAACCGTGATGGAGATGGCTAATTAATCATTGTGGACAATCATCAAGGTGAAGACAAAGGCTGAAGATTTAAGAATAAAGAAGATAAAGAGGGAGTAACAGGAAGAGACTGAACACTGGATTAAAGATATCTTTGAAATTGATTGTTGTTCCATTGACTGTATTCTCTTAATTGTATCAACCTTAAGCATATAAGACATTTATGTTTTGACTGCTTTATATATTAATTTTTCTTTTCTCCTTCTGTCATAACCGAGCTCTCTAAGTTACCTTGTGTATTTAACTTATGTTGTTGCGACCTTGACAGGCTGTGATAAGAGAAGCCTCTTTTTGTTTTTCCCTTTGCTCTCAGAGCGTAATGCTAGCTGCCAAGGTCACCTAAGTGAGGGAGATAAGTGCTTAAGGCAATTGAGAGCGGGAGGTTTTAAGCCTGTAGATCTGAGGACTTATTTAAACAACCTAATTGCTCCATCTCTTGGAAAATAAATTCATAAAATCTAGTTAGAACCCCATATAATTACTGTTATTATTGCACATAAAAACTGATCCCTTCATAAATTTTAGCTTAAAGTTGTTATTCTTCCCTCCCTGTATTTTGAATTAACTCTTTTTCTTTTCTTTTCTTTTCTTTTCTTTTCTTTTCTTTTCTTTTCTTTTCTTTTCTTTTTCTTTTCTTTTCTTTTCTTTTCTATAGTTGTTTATATAGCTTGCTTACTGGTAGATAGTTTATATAAACTCAATTATACTCCATATATTTATATATATTTTCCTTTCTTTGGTTTATAAGTTAAGAAAGCAAAAACAAATTGATACAAATTAATATAGATGTTTTCTTTTTCTGGTCTATAAGTTAAGAAGGTAAATGCAATTTATACAAGTTATTATAGGCAAATATATTGATATATTGGTAGTCATATTTTAATATTGAGATAACATCTGATATACAATATTTACATAAGATATTTACATAAGATATTAAATATTTGATACTAACACCATATGGTAATTTTGAAAGTATTAATCTTTTTATTAAAATTTCAAATTTCTCCAAATCCATTTCAATAGACAGTTCAAAAGACAAGGAAATAATTTAAAATGTAAAGTAGATTTAACACAAAAAGTACTTATTTACCTTGTTTTACATCCCGTAACGTCAACTTTACTTTTATACTTAAACAATTTAAATTTCTTTCTTTTTCTTTCTTTTAATTGTCCTTTATTATATAAACTTATTTATCTAAATCAGTTCAATCTCCAGTCTCTCCATATTAACGATGATTAAAAAAAAAAAAAACTCTTCCCTTATTTTCTTTTCTCTATACTGGCTGGTTCTTCCATAGATTTTCCAGTCCAGCAATAACTTAAACTTCCCCTCATTACTCCGCTTTCTTCCAACAATGTCGAATTCACTAAATTTCTCTATTTCTTTCCTTAAGTCCTCCTAACCTCTATATTCCCTTTTTCTCTATACTGAATCCTTTTCCCATTCTTCCATTTTAAACTTATAGATCTATTCATATCCTACCTAAACCAAACTTTTAACACAAGCTTCACCTACTCCCTTGTTCCTTTAATAGCCATCGTCCCCCATTTAATTTCCAATATGGGGAGGATCAGATCCCATTCTTCATCCATTTTTTCTTTTGGCTTGTGAAAGTGCTGCCATTAATTTTTCCATTTCCATTATTTCATATATTTTTAATAACCAATCCTCTACTTCCGGGAGTTCCTCTTGTTTCCATCTACTAGCATAACACATTCTTGCCACAACTATCATATAAGGGTAATTTTGTAAGTATATTATAAGTATAAAGTAATTAATTTAACATTGATATTTAATTATTGACATTTATATTGATGCTTATATGGATATTTAGTGTTGTTGAATGTGGTGAGTTAATGATATCTAAGTATTAGTTACATAAGGAGTCATTGCAGGAAGGAACATGGTGGCCAGAAAGAGAAGAGCAAGAACCCTTACAAAAAAAAAGTAGCTCATTGGAATTTCAAAAACAAATTATGCAATCCAATTTGGCAGTGGTGGGAACTAGGTATATCTTTCTAGAAAAGATATTCTAGAAAGGATGGAAACAATTACCAAAGGCAGGTCAGCAATTAATGAAAAACCTGAAGAATTATAATTTAAAGTGCAAAAAATAGAATAGCAAACTAATCAAATGGAAGACACAATTAAAGAGGAAATATCTAGGACCAGGATAGAAATGGAAACAAGGCTCCAAGAAAAAATGTCTGAAAGTTTGAGGACTGAGAGAACAACCTAGGGAAACTTAGTGGAAACAATAATCTCTGTGCTGGCTGAATTCGTAGGTTGGGAGACAAGGTAACTTGACCTGGAAGTGGATAAGATGTACAGGATTAATCCTGCTGTTGCTACAAAGAGGCACCTGCCCAGATATATAGCTATTTACTTTATTACAGGAAGAGTTAGAGATCTAATCCTACAACACAGCTATAAGAACAAACTAGTAGCAAATGGAAAAGAACTTCAAATTTTCAAAGACATTCCACGACAGATACTAAACAAAAGAAGAGTATATGCTGATTTGACATACTACTTGAGGCAAAAACGAATAAGATATTACTGGGGAAAAGTAGGAGGTATTTCTTTTACAATGCATGGCTGAAGACTTTTCTATAAACACAATGCAAAAAGCAAAGATTTCCTGGATAAATGCAGAGCCACCCAGGACTCTGACCATCTGGACACCAACCAGTCAGAAAAAGGGAAGAAGCAGGACAAAGAACATAAAAAGGAATCTAAGACAAAACAAGAATGTAACATGGAACAAGACTGAGAGTCCCAAATTAGACCTCACCAACAGGGAGAAGAAGGTGAAATAAAAAAAAAAACTGAAGAATCTGAAGAAGAGTACAGAGAATCAATCAAGGAGAAATAAGTATTTTTTAAAAAAGAAAGCAGGAAAACTTGAATAGTAGTGATAATAATAAATTGGAAGACAAATAAGACAGTCAAAGGAACAAGGGAAGAAGAAGACAAGAAAATAAGAAAACGTCTTAAACCTTTTATAATATGAGTTTAAAATTACTCTCATGGAATGTGAAAGGCCCGAATTCTCCAATTTAAAGGAAAAAAGTATTTCCATACCTAGAAGAACAGAAACTTAATATTATAAGTGTCTGAGAAACTCACATGATAGAGAAAAACTCTATCTAAAAAAAAAAGTAAATTAGGCAATTACTTTGCATCATCCAACAACAACAACAAAAGAAGAATGGAGTGGCTATTTATATTAATAAGAAATATCAAGGAAAAGAAATACTCAGAGACTTGAAACGAGAATATATTGCTGTTGAATTACAATCAGATAACTTGAAAGTGATATTTAAGTGGTGTTTATGCACGTCAAGATAATAAGCAAGAATTTTTTTAGAAAACTTCTAAACAAGAAAGTTGGTATGGAGTACCAGGAAATGATACTGATGTGGGACTGGAATGGTGTGACTGACCCCAAGCTGGACAGGAACCCATCCAATCTGAAAAAGGAAAAGAATCAAGGAAAGCTGCCAAAATCTTTTGCTGACCTAACAGAGTCTCTATCATTATTAGACACATGGAGACTTAAGTATGGTAATGCAAAGGACTTTACTTTCTATTCAGAAAGGCATAAATCTTTTTGCCCCGCATGCACACAAACACCTCTCAAAACTCACCTGGAAACCATAAGGAGCAGCTTAGGGAACTGGATATGTTTAGCCTGGAGAAGAGAAGGTTAAGCAGCAACCTGATAGGTATAATATTTAAAGGGATGTTACATGGAGCAAGCCTGTTTTCTGGTGCTCCAGAAGCTAGGACACGGAGCAACAGCTTCAAACTTCCAAAAAAGAGATTCCATCTAAACATTAGGAAGAACTTCCTGACAGAATGCGCCGCCTGGAAGCGCGGTGGAGCCTTCTTTGTTGGAGGTTTTTAAAGAGAGGCTGGATGGCCATCTGTTGGGAACGCTTTGATGGTGTATTCCTGCATGGCAGAATGGGGCTGGACTCAATGGCCCTTCCAACTCTGTGATTTATGGAGACTCACTTGGGACTGACCTCTAGGCTGCCTGCAAAGTCTCTCAGCCAGTTAAGCCTCTTTGCCCCAATCTACTTTGCAAGCAGCCGGCATGCAAGTGGTTCCAAGTGAGCCTCCATAGGCAAGAAAAACTGATGGAAGTGTGGGGCCCCCATCGCATTAATGGAACTTGTCCTGAATTTGGAAGTGTCAAAAGAGTGAGTTGTCGGATAATAGGGCATCAAAAGGTGGGCACGTACAGTATTGTATTTTTTTTTTACTGTAGACACACTGCTGCAACTCGTTGCTGAAAGCCTGTGTTTTTTTAACAGACCTCTCATCCTCCCAAAGCTGACGCCCCTGAAAACCTTCCAGCTAGAGAAAGGAGAAGAAGGGAAAAGAAGGCTGGGTGGCATTAAAAGGCAGTAAAAAGGAGGTTTGATCAGAGGCTTTGTTAACAGTATGAATGTAGCTAGTAAAATAAGCAAAAGGATTTTCTGTAAGTACAAATAAGTCTGGTTTGAACCCAGTGTGTACAATGGGACTTATTAATAAATAGATTTTAGAGTTGCAACTTTGGACTTGTGTGAGAATAGGCCTTTCCCAATAGTTCCTTTTCTTTGCTTAAGTTTGTATATCATCATTCCACACACTGTGCTTGAGAAAACTGACAGTAAGAAACAATAATATACTAAAGCAACATAGTGATACAGAGTAAAGCAACAAAGCTGATAAAACATCGCTGAGATAAAAAACTACAAACTTCACTGCAAAATATTTACCCATCAGTTTACAGGTCAAAGATACAGCAGTATAAGTAGATATACCTACACTCCATCGTGCCTTCCTTTGCTCCAGCTGTTTTTTTGGCTCCCTTGACCTCATCAGTTTTTCTCGTCCATTTAGCAAACTCAGTTCTCGCTGAGCTGCCTTGGCCATCACTACCATACTCAAATCCATATAAATCCCCAAGACAGATAAGTAAAAAAATAATTGCCTGTAAACTTTGTATACATTTTGATCATTAATAGTCCATATGCAGTAGTTTACAGTATTGTTACTTTTTTTTTTTTTTTGCTTCTCAATATTTATCTTAATCATAGGGGTAAAGAGAAGCAAAGTTTTTTTTTTACTTCTGTAAATATTGGAAGTCATCCAGGCTTGATCCTATGTACACTTAGGTATTGTTTGGGATTCCATAAGGCTCTATTCCTTTCCCTTAAAATATGGCATTTTAATGTTTTTATCTAATATTTACGTATCAGATGCAACCTATATGTTAAGTCTTTTCAAGTCAGAGCTCAGCACCCAACAGAATGGACCAAAGCTGGCATTGCTTTTCCCCACCTTACCCTTGACTACAAAAGAATTAAAAATCAGAAGTATACAGCAGTGTTGAAACAGAACACTCAAAGTCTAGACATTTGCAGAACTGTCTTTTTCTGGGAGATGAATACATTCAGTCTTTTTTTAAATCAATTTTTGTATTGAGAGTCTTAATTGAAATGGTATTTTTGTGTGAAAGTGCATTTCATCATCATTTTATTGTACAGTCACAGACCTAATACAACAAGCAGAGGAATAAAAGCATAGTCATTAAAAAAATTAAAAGCATGGTCATTAGATGTATAAACATTAAAACATACGCATCTTTAAAATACATATGCTTCTTTAAAATGCATATTATTACAATCAGTAGATCCATTGTGGGGGGGGACTTAAAAGTAAAACATGTACATGTACATAAACAGAGGAGTGTATTTCTATGCTTGAAAGTGTGCAGTTGTGTCGAGCCACACTCACAGGTAAAATTGTGGTCTAAATCTAACTGCTTTGTCGTAACTACAGTAGACCCATTGAATCAAGACTTCCAGGAGAGTTTATTTAACAAGGCAGTGGTCTAACTGGGACCAACAATTACATTTAGCCATATACTGGGCTCTTATACAAATGTGTGAAAAATCTAGACTGCTGAATCCCAAGCTTTGTTCCTTTGACTTCAGGTCCCATCATTCCTGACTGTGGGCCAAGCTGGCTGAAGCCTCTAGGAACTGAAGTCCAAAAAAACCCTGAAGGATCAAAGTTTGGGAACCATTGATCTAGACTTTGCCAGAATTCCATCTGACAATACAGACGCTAAGGAGACTTTCCCTGAGGAAAAGGCAGGTGAGCCCACAGAAAATCTGGTTACAAGTGGGGATATAGAAGAAGAGTTTCAAGACAGTCCAAAGAGCCTCATTATATGGGTTGGATATCACACTTCCATCTCGGCCCAATAATTCCTCCAAATAATGACCACACGCCAAACACTGCAAAAGTCCACACCCTAAAACCACCTCTGGCTTTGCTCTTGAGGGCCGGAGGGCAAATAAGAATCCTGGAGTTTGGAAAAGCGACTTTTTATGGAGCACAATTCCTATAATCCCCCAGCCAACGGGTTGTCGTAATCCAAAAGATTAAAACCCTCCGGAAATAACACCTGCAGAAGCAGCAGCAAAAGAGGGGATATCCCAAGCAAAGGGGTTATGCCTGAAGAGAAGAACGACCTATGCCCGGGTGGAAAAAGCTTGTGAGATTTTATTGGTTAGTTATTTCTTTTGCAAACTGTCTTTTATGAGAAATGTTAGGTACCCTATTTGCTTAAACTTGCACAATCTTGGCATAACTTCTGTTTTTAGATCCTGAGGTTATTACACTTGATATGCAAATAAAGAATGCAAAGACACCCTACAAAGCACGTTTTCCAAAGTTAACTAAGGGAGTTACACTAGAGAACATCAAAAATGCATATGCTCCCTGGGGTGTGCTGTGTCTGCGGAGTAGTTGCATGAGGATGAATTAGCAGATGTCAAGTTAACAGGGGGAGAATACAGATGATTTTAAAAATACATGGAGATTTAGAACAATTCGTCCATATATTCTTGTTTTGCTGATTTAAGATAATTCCATGGATCTTTTAATTAAAAAAAATTAAAGGTAGATTTCATAATAACATTCACAAATTGTGGATGAGTTTTTAAAATGCTCTTCTGACTGGATTTCTGTTTCATCCAAAGTAGAAGGAACAACATACAGTCAGCCCTCCACATTTGTGGATTTCACTTTTGTGGATGTGATTATTCACAAATTATTTGCTGTCAGTTCTGCTGCCTCCCTATGCAGTTTTTAAGAGGGACTGCAAGCCTTGTGAGACTGAGAAACTGCACACGTATAGGGAACCCACAAAGACTGTAGTAATGTAAAAATGGGAAAGCCGTATGTGGGTGGGCAGAGAAGAGGAGTTTCCGGGAATAGCCTCGTGAGGGCTAAGCACGCTCATTGACCATAGATTTCTATTGAAGGGAAAGAGTGGAAAACAGAAAGGAATGGAGCAGAAAAGCTGGATACTAAATAGAGAAGGCTTCCCAGTGCAACATTTTTGCTGCAAAGCAATTAGAATGAAATTCCTTTATTTTATTTTATTTTTTTGATAGTTACTGTAGATAAATTAGCACATGCAGATTGATTTAAGTGGTAAGACCAATTTGACAATGAAACCCCAGCCAGTGGGGTGATGAGTCCTGTGTTTGGATTTCTTTGAGCAGAGGATAGAAAACAGAATCATAGAAATGTACAGTTGGAAGAGACCACACGGGCCATCCAGTCCAACCCCCTGCCACGCAGGAACACCCTCAAAGCACTCCCTTGGACAGATGGCCATCCAGCCTCTGCTTAAAAACCTCCAAAGAAGGAGACTCCACCACACTCCGAGGCAGCAGATTCCACTACCGGACAACCCTGACCGTCAGGAAGTTCTTCCTGAGGTTCAGGTGGAATCTCCTTCCTGCAGCTTGAATCCGTTGCTCCTTGTCTTCGTCTCTGGAGCAGCAGAAAACAAGCCCTCCCCCTCCTCTACATGGCATCCCTTCAACATAGCTATCATGTCCCCTCTTACATCAGCTCCTAGATCTTGTTTTCCAGCATTACGAAGAAGTTGGCCTCCCAATCTAAGGCACCTATCCAGCTCTCTGAGTATGTGGGTACATCTCTGCTTTCATATGCATCATGCAATGCCTTTATTTTTGAAACGTCTTTTAGCTGTCCCTCTCCCTTTGTGGACAGTAATTTATGCAACCCAGCAGACTGTTAAGAGTCATGGCTCTAGGCTTTACTGGAACTGGGTCCATAGTAACAGTATATATATGTAAAGACTGGGTTAACCGAAAAGCACCTTTATTGTATTGACGAATAAGCTTTCGCGGCAGGAAATAAGCGAGGAAACAAACAAACCAAAAACAAAAATGCACAAAATTACATAGAATATATAAGAATGCAATAATTCAAAGCAAGAAGTAATCAAGGAAAATCAGTCAAAAGCAAAGCAGTCTATTCCAAGAACTCTCTGCTGGTCTTTCTAAAGAGGAAGGTCTTGCATTACTTCCCAAAAAAAGAAAAATGAAATAAATAAAGGTTGCATATGCAGCCAGAGAAGGTGCGTCTCCCTTCACAATACAGTCTTCTGTGCATAGAGACAGAAACAAGGAAAAGAAAGCTTCTGAGATAGGGAGTTCCGATTTGGCCCAAAATAGCAAAGGAGATTTTTCTCCAGTGACATCAAAATCCTCTTCCAAGATCTGATATCCTTGTGAATAATTAACTATTAGATAAATTCGCTAACAAATGCCCTCGACGGGCTAGTAGAGGATCACAACATCAAAGGCCGGCTTTCCCCAACCCCTGCAGCTTGGGGTAATCATGAATCTTCTAGGCATTTTCTTATTTCTGACATTGTGCGGAAAAGGCTTGGCTCAGGAACAAACGTAAGTAAAGAGCAATTATATCTGTTGCAATGCTAATAAAAAACAAGTAGTGTTGAAACAGGACTGCCATGTTCATCAGAGAATATAATAGGCTGGATCCAGATGTGTTTAGGGTAGACCCACCAAAATCACTTATGATTACTTGTTGTTGCTGTGTGCCTTCAGGTCATCATGGACTTATGGTGACCCTAAGGTGAACCTATCATGAGGTTTTCTTGGTAAGATTTGTTTGCGGGGAGGGGATGCCATTGCTTTCCTCTGAGGTTGAGAGAGTGCGACTCACCCATCATCACCCAATAGGTTTCCATGGCTGAGTGGAGATTCAAATCCTGGTCTCTAAAGTCATAGCCCAAACCATTAGTTCAAATTACTGTACCACACTGGCTCTCATTGTCAGTGACTTAAGCCTCATTCATTTCTGTGGCTTGGGAGTTAACTAGATCCTATTGATATCAATGTTTTTGCTTTTAACAGGATTTAAGTCTTTAATTTTCTAAAGGCACAGTTGTGTGTGTTTGTTGCAACAAAACCAACAGAGAGTCCTATGGCACCTGAAAGAATGATCCAACCTAAGATCACTGTTTTCAAAGAGCTTAGCTGTATCCTTGCTGCCGTCCTAGTGCAATTGAAGGTTCTGGGATTTATTTTTGAAACCCAGCTCATCATGGATCTGGTTACTTAAAGGAACCTCTTCTCCATGGGGTAACTTCCTCCTCATATTACATTACTACCCGGGGTCCTGCTTCATGCACCGATGCCTTGCGAAGCTACAAAGTTGGCAACATAACCAGGGCCTTAGGGGCGGCAGCCCCAAAATTCTGGATGCCCTTGTCCTGAGAGGCTTTCCAAATAGCCTCTCTTGTTGCTTGTAGAGGGCTGGTTAGAACAATTTTGTTTTAGAAAGCATTTGGAGATCTGAAACTGAAACGGTACAGGGTGCTGAACAAATGTCACAGCTTCCAGAATCCACTGGGCATGCTGGATGGGGAACTGTGGGTATTGCTGTTTGAAAAGGAATTGTTAAAATTATAAGGAAAAAGATTTCACCCAAACTTTAGGGAGAACTTTCTTTACTATAAAAGCTATCTTTCTTTGGAAACCTTTAAACAGAGATTGGATAGGTATCTCTCAGAGATGCTTTAGCTGTGTGTTTTTGTAGGAAAGGGGGTTGGACTGGATAGCCTTTGTAGTCCCTTCTACCTCTTAAGATTCTGTGATTCTGTGTTGGAACCTCTGATGCTAATTCTTGGATAGTTTCTCCTTTTCAAGGTTTTACAACTAATAAATTGCAACTTCTGCATACAAATGGATAGATACTTTCTGTAATTACAAATGATAATTTTAAAAAGTTTTATTTACATTCAAAAGGGATCTCAGTTAGGTACAATAATGTTCCATTACAACAAAAGCAGACACATTGTATGGAGACTGGTAATAGAGGCTTAACTCTTTTCCTTCCGGCCATTTTTCTTCTGCACTCCTCTCTCCATGCTTTTCTTTCATCGGGCAAATAGATACAGATTCTAACAGAGTCGTAGATCTGAGCCGGCGCGATTCAGAAGTTTCAGTGTTGGGCTTAGGAATCCAGGAGATCAGGGTTTGAATCTCTGTTAGGTCATGGAAACCCATTGGGTGAACTTGGGCAAATCCCACTCTCTCAGCCTCAGAGGAAAGCAATGGCAAACCACCTCTGGGGGAATCTTGCCAAGAGGCCAAAATTTCTACATGGAGAAGGAGAGAAAGTCCCATTCAAGATTTTTCCAAGAGTTTCCTTTCTTGTTCTGGAAAGGATTCAAAGGGCTATCTGGTCAAGCTTCTTGTCAGTGCAGCAATCCAGAGAAGGGGGGAAAAAATCCAGGTAGGTGTCTATCGAATCTCTGTTTAGAAACCTCCAACAAAAGAGAATCTATCACTTTGTGAGGTAGTCGTTTCCACTATGAAACAGCTCTTCCCGTTAGGAAATCGTTCCTAATGTTCAATAGGAATCTCCTTTTTAAGATTTGAATACAATTGTTGATATAGGTACAGCTGAGCGTCTTCCTCCCCCTAAGATAGATTTTCTGCTCTGTTTAAAACAAATCAAAAAGCCTCGGAGAAACTCAGTGGAATGCTGTGACCAACGTTGTTGGTTTTTTGTCCCAGTCTTTTAATCCCACTGTGACATTTTGATATGCTTGTTGGACTGGTTTTGTCTGCTTTATTTATCTGTATGGGGTTAAGCTGACTTTATTATTTGTGTAATCTAAAGGGCTTCTTTCAGAACAGAAGCCAGGCAAGAAATTAATATATAGGGTAAGATAAAATAAGATAAAATGTGCTAAAAGTTATTGAGATCATTTTAGCTTTTCGAAGACAAGCAACTCAAAACCTATATGCTATGACTTGGAGACCATTTGAGAAATGATACACCTGAAAGGAATTGCAGCTGAGGGACATAGAACTTATGCAGGTTTCCCATTTGGAACCTATACTTGGTTTTGAAGAGACTAACAAATCCTCCATTTGAATGCTGTCATTGGAAACAACCTTTTCAGTTGCAAATGAACAAGGTGAGTGTCAGGGTTGCCTGTGGCCATTTCCGCACTAGGCTGTTACAGCACTATGATTCCACTTTCAACATCCTATGGAATCCTGGGGTTTGCAGTTTCGGCCCCTCCCAAAACTGCAAACCCCAGGATTCCATAGGATGTTGGAAGTGGAATCATCGCGCTATAACAGTCTAGTGCAGAAATGGCTAGAGTTATCAGTGAATCCAAATTTGTGCAAATTTGGATAGAACAGATTGACATGAGTATTAGATCCCTTTCTGCCCAAATGCATATCACATAAGGGGACACCAGATGTCATTCGTCTACCAAATTTTTATTCTCAGCCAAAGCATTCAGAGGAAAAGAGATGACATAGTCTTGATGTCAGGAGGTTTGTCAAACTTTGCATAAAAAGAACCGCACAGCTCAAACACGTGGAGGTTTTATTTGTCTCATACAGTCCTGGAACTTTGGGTCACAGACCCCCAGAGACGGTGACTGAGAGATGGACTAAGGCATGTGTATTTCAATGTTATGACTGTGAGAGCTATCCAAGGCCTGAAAAAAACATTTGGCCACATTCAACATGGTCAACAGCTACTACTGAAGCATATGCTGTTACAACTTCTTCACAAGACATACGTGATGCTACTGGAATCATGGGCCATGAATTTTCATGAGACGGTACAAGTTGGAAAAATATAAGTCTGCACAGGCAGCTTTTGGCAGGACTGGGCTGCAGCCAATGGTTAAGAGTAAATATTAATTCTACCCATTGGGTAAATCCCAGTGATGATGGATTGCTCCTCCGTGCCATCCCAAGACAGAGAAATGGGACTTACTTTTGAAGATTCATTCTGGGATGCCAGGAAGAGCAATCCATGTGCACCCACCCCCAAAAGGAATTGGATGGTTGAGTTACAAGTGGGTGGAATAGGTTCAGCTTAGGTAGGGCTAAGGATAGGGTTAAGCCCAATTTCTCACTTTTTTCCCTGTATTTCTTGCAAACAGTGATTACTGAGATATGAATTACCATATTCTGTAAATGCTTATGAACTGGGAAACACCTATTTCTTCAAAAATAAATTGCGTGCTGGGAGGTCTGTGTGAAAATTTCAGTTCATTTAGCTAAAACTTTATCAGAATTTGCTTTTGTCTTCATATTTAGGGCAGGAAAAAAATCGTATTTTTTTAAAATGGAACAAGGAAGAATGCAAAAATGACCTGCGAGGGAGTGATATCATTTGCACTGGTGACATAGCCCACAAGATAAACCACAGGGCCTAGTGGTTCTCAATAAAATATAAAAAAGAGCAATTGTTTTGCCTTTGTGTTTACAGATACGTCATTTCGGCACCCAAATATCTCCGTGTAGCAGCATCTGAAAAGGTGGTGATCCAAGCCTTTGGATATGAACAAGAGTTTCCAGTGACAATATCTATTAAGAGCTTCCCAGACAAACAAATTACTTACGCCTTTGGCCGCACTCAGTTAACTTCAGAAAACTCGTTCCAAAGTTCTGTAACTTTAACGGTAGGTAATAAAGGCGATGGTGGAGAGAGAAGGAGGTTGGGTCTTCGGATTTCAAATCCCAGAAGCCTCAGGCAGCAATGAATGGAAAGAGATTATGGGAATTGAAAGGCACCAGACACCATCTGATCTTGGAAGCTAAGCAGGGGAAGCCCTGGTTAGTACTTGGACGGAAGATCGCCAATGGATATCAAGTGCTGCAAGCTATATTTCAGAAGAAGGACTTGGCAAAACCACCTCAGTATTCCTTGCCAAAGAAAGCCCTACAAATTAGTGACTGGAAGACACATCCACACAGACCTCTATCCCATCTAAAGGTTCCCCAACCATGTACCGAAGCATTCGTGGTTCAGTTGCATGTTTGGTCTGTTTTGTAAAAATAAGGGCTGTAATCCTGTGTGCAGTTCCCCTGGCTAAATGGCCTTAATTCTCAGCCATGCCCTCATCCCGATGTGGCACGGCAGCTGGCAGAACTGTTCTCCTTTCTGCTTAGGTTCCGTATTGCAAGGGCATCTTGAGCAATTTCCATTCATTTACTTATTTATCTCAGGGTTGGTGCCGAGCTTGAGAAAGTCCAGAGCAAGGAGCCTGCCAGTAGCTACCTCCAGCAGGAACTTGGGTTGCTTCCCAATATATTCTTCTATTGTGCTAACCATGTTGAGCAAATAAAATTCTTATTTTTTTTTTCTATATGGCACCATGATATCAAACATATTAGACAGTGTTTTTTTTTAAAAAAAAAGGTCATTATTAACTTGGAAAGTTCTTCTGTTTTATGGTTAATTCAGCGCCTCTGTTTAAATATCCCCTCTTCATTTCCAGCTTCAGCCAAAGGATTTATCAAACAAAAACCCAGAGACCCGAATACAATATGTATACCTGGAAGCAGTTTCTCCGCATTTTACAAAAGAGAAGAAAATGCCTCTTAGTTATGACAATGGATTTCTCTTTGTTCAGACGGATAAACCTATTTACACTCCTGATCAGACAGGTGAAGAATGCCTTTTATAGAATGCCTTTTACAGCAAGTGTCTCATTGTGTGCGTTATAAAAATGCTGTTAATTTGATATATATTGATTCAGGTTCTTCGAAAATCCCTGTACGTAATTTTAGCAAGCAATTTTAGCAATTTTCTCCCCACTCCAAGAAAATCTTCAGAAATTGTGCAGCTTTCAGAGACTATTTGCAATTTGGGCCTGTCCAGTACAAAAGTTGCACTTGGTAATTTTGTGCAGAAAACAGCATTTTCTTAAAGCAAATTGTATGTTCTGCACAGAAAATAATATTTATGCTCTTTTTTGTGTAAAATGCTGTTTTCTGTGCAAAACAATGGGTCCAAATTTTGTACAAAATAAGCCCCTAACTGTAGCATTTTCTGTACAAGAAACAGCAGAAATAATGCACAGAAAATTCTGTTTTCTGGGCAGAAAATGCTGTTTTCTGTGCAGAGACAATCATGTGCAAATTTTGAGTGGAGTAAGTCCCGAATGGTGAGGATTCTTGTGAGTCCAGGGTTTTAATCAGCACAGTTTTTCAGCACTGTAGAAATGTGTTTTTCACCATTTTAAAAGATATTTTCACATATTCTTTCTATCTCTATTTGATTAACCAGAGCTGTTATATATTGCTATTGTGGTGTGGTTGTGTTTTATGGTTTTATAAAAATCCCAGTTATTTGCTACCCAGAATGTCTTCAGCTGGATGCAGAGAGGGGATGGAGTAGGGGTGGGTTACAAATTTCTTTACAAATACATTAAATGCAATATCATTTATTTTAAATTATCCCGGCAGTGAAGGTTCGGGTTTATTCTTTGAATGAAGAACTGAGGCCAGCACGAAGAGCGGCCACTTTAACTTTTGTGGTAAGCCCGTCCAAATTAAAATTAAACTCTAACTAGTCTGAATTTAAACTTAATACAGAAATGGGAACAGGGATGGGTAAGAATTGTATTTCAGTTGGTTTTTGATTATACAAAAATTCACAAATCTGGGTTAGGGTTCGGTTGGAACATATCTGATATTTTAAAAATGAAATGTGAGAAAAGCCAGAAAACATAGGGTACACAGACATTTCGAAGTCTGAATTGGAATCCCTTTGAAATAAATCATGTTAGTATTAAATAAGAATTGCCACATTTTTGAGGTACTCTACAAATTTGTTTTTGTATTAATAGAAACAAAATTTAAAACTAAAGACGTTACAGTAGCAATTCAAACGTTGTTAAAAATAGCCAAATGTTCTGCATTTTATTTGGATAAATTAACAAAGTCCTTTTCCCCCCTATAAAGGATCCAGAAGGAGTGGAAGTGGATATTAGAAAGGAAGATGATGTCGCTGGAATTATATCTTTCCCTGACTTTAAAATTCCTCCATATCCCAAGTAAGCATATTATTATTCTAAATAGTACAAAATAAAATCTTTTACGTGTTTGGAAATCAACAAATATACAGTACACTCCCAGTTTATATTTGTTTGGTCAGTCAAATCTTTTTTATATCTCGAATCCAAGTGGTTGGATAGCAGTAATCTTTTTCCAACCCAGCACTATTCAGAGGTGTTGGACTAAACCCACACCCAGCATAACAAATGCCAACGTTTGTGGGAATGCTGGGAGTTATAGTCCAATATCAGAATAGGTTAAGTGGAGTTAACTTTTGGCCCCAAGAGTGCACTTAATACTTGTGGTTAGAAGCCATTCTATGGCTTTAGCATCCTAAAAGAGCAGAAAATAGCTGGCACCGTATTGGAATGAAAGGTCATCAGTTGGATAAATTCTCTTGAATCACAGATCAAAATTTGACCTGAAAGGAAAGTTTTAGTGTAAACCGCGGAGGAGTTATTCAATAGCTTTAGCTGTTACCCATGGCTACCTAGTACTGATATCTAATGCTATTCAGATGAAGAACGAAATCAGACAAAGATTGGACAATATTAGTAGCTGTGTGAATGGATTTAAAATGGCAAATAGCAGTTGCAATCCACACTTTGTACCTTCACCTCCTGCTCCGTTTCTGATTTATATTGCCCCACTTCGATGCTGCACTTGGTTCAGTAACATAACACTTTCATCCAGAAACCTTACAACTTACTGGTCACATGATGGTCTGTCTCAAGCCCAAAGTGTGGACATATTTCTGAGAGGGAACAGCAAACGGCTTAGGCAATCGGCTTGCGGTGGGGTTGAGGTCTGCTCAGCAGCCTGTCCCCACTAAATAAAGGAGAGCTTTCTAAAACTTTTCCTGAGAGCAGAAGAGTGCATGCCCAGAGTGCAGGGTGCGTATCATAGAGGGAAACAGAAAATATCATAGGCAATGGGCTTGAGAAGCAAAGATCCTTCCTTCTAAAGCTCTTGAAGCTTCAATAATGGGGACTGAGAAGGATCCCATTCCCCACTTTTGAAAAAAGCTTCCAGCTTTGCAAATGAGAAGTAAGAAAGATCCTATTCCCCACTTCGGAAGCTGCAGGTGGCAAAATCACAAAAGCAGAAGTCTGACTCTACTTAAATGGTTGACACTGACTTTATTCGACTCCGTCTAGAAATTCTGGAATACAGGTCGGGGTGTAAAGTTGGCTCCCAGACTTGAGACGTGACTTGAGATTCAGCACTTTGGATAGCTCCGTTAAAGTTAGACTAAAGCTTGGCTCCGCAGTTGTCCCACCTACTGACGTAGGAACCACCAGCTGCCACTGTAGGAGTGAACTGACTTGAAAGTATCTTGCAAGGACTTGAGACTTGACTTAAGACTTGAAGGTAGAAACTTGACTTCAGACGTGGATTAAAAGACTTAAATACATCACTGGTATATTTCCTCTGGGTTTTAACCCGAACTTTAGAGGAGCTACCCAGATGGCTGGACCCAGTCTCCCCAAACAGATTCAGCACTTTGGATAGCTCCGTTAAAGTTAGACTAAAGCTTGGATCCACAGTTGTCCCACCTACTGACGTAGGAACCACCAGCTGCCACTGCAGGACTGAACTGGCCTTGGAAAAACCACGTTCTTTGCTCTGCTTCTTAAAAAAGTTTGATTTCATCTCCACCTTGGTTGCGTCTCTACCTGAGATTTGGTCTCATGCCTCATATGTTTTTTTTTACTTTCACTGCTATCAACTTTTTCCATAGATATGGTATTTGGAAAATTAAAGCAAAGTACCAGGAGGACTTCACGACCACCGCCGAAGCATGGTTTCAAGTTAAAGAATATGGTAATGTTAACACTTACAAATTAGGCTCATTGCAGGGGGAATTACATTACTTGTAGTAACGTATGTATATTTTATATTTAATTGATTCGCTACCTAGCTAGCAAACTCAATAATTTCCTCTCTGGTATTCATTTTAAGTTACATAATTGTTACTTGTACATTTATTGTAGATGTATTTCCCTGATGAAAGGCTAGGCACAAGATAAGGGCCCAAAATGCATTGGAAGAATGCATACACTCACGTCTATACAGATCTCTCTCTTTCCACTGTTGGTGACCGTTGTGGGATTCTCATTTGGTTGAATGCTGATAAATAAGCAGCATGAGCAAAAATATTCTCTGGAGGAAAGCATTTGTTCATATATGAAGGATATCAAATTGAACTCCCTTCTATTTGACTTTTCAGCCATGCCAAGATTTTCTGTTATTATTGAACCAGAGAATAATTTCATTGGCTATCAGCACTTTGAACGTTTCAAAATTACCATTAAAGCCAGGTAAGGTAGTATTATTCTCTTTATTACATATCCTTCTAGTTCTAGTTTGCTGTTTTTTCCTTTTAAAAAAAACCAGGTCAATTAGTTGCACTCCAGATGTTTTGCATGGCCTTGCATCCTTTGTAATGTTGCAGTAAGTTGCCGAATGCAGTCCTCAGACAGTATAGTGCACTGCACGCTTATTAGCAACATTTTAGACCAGTTCTGTGTGCTTTCAGTTGTGCTTCAGCTTCATTTACTCGGCTCCTCTGTTCCAGATGTAGCTACTGAAGCAGCCAAAATGGTGCTGTCCATGTATAAGAGATGCAGAACTGTGAAAAGGTCTTTAGGGAGGAGAAAAACCCAAAAGCAGCAAACATGCTTCTCGGGGACAGGATACTAAATGCCTGCTCCCATACAATGTGAGGAAGGGGAAATGCAACAGATTGTCATGGAGGATTTGGAAGTGTGGCTGAGTGGGAAAGTGAACAGGGACACTCTGCTCTGCACCATTTTATTTCAGAGTTCCTTCCTTTGTTGCCTTGGCTAGTGAGCGCTTCTCCCGCTCAAAGCAGTCTCTTTCTTTGTTTCAATTCTGATGAAAATATCCTTGCTGAACCTGTTCACATTTCAAGAGATGCTCCCACGGGCCCCGACGAAGGCTTCCCTAGCAATGAGACTCAGCCGTTTCAGAGAGAAGAGTTTTGTGGGGAGGCCAAAGAGTTAGATTTTCCTGCTCACGCAGCCCTGAGGCTACTTTGGCTTCCTTCTGAAGCTGCAATTCACACGACTAGGGGGAAAAAATGGCTGTTAATTACATTTGGGTCATCACCTCAAGTTTTCTGGTAGTTGTACATTGCCTGCTTAAAGTATATGATGATAGAGCCTGGTACCCACAAAGTCGTGTTTTTGCTTAATTGAGAGCTGCACGTACAGAATTACAAAATTTGAGAATGGGAGATAGAAACAGTTTCCAAGAAACGTATATGTTTGTCCTAATGTTTGGGGATAGACAGAATGCATCAACCTTATTTCCTATATAACCACTAAATCAATACCTTTGAGAACTGTGTGGCCTTCCAGATGGTTTTGGACTGCAACTCCCAGCATTCCTCCCACTTGACTATGCCAGCTAGAACTGCTGGAACTTGCAGTCCAGCAGCTTCTGGAAGGTTCCTTTATTTCCTTTGGAGAAGTTCTTAGACCATAGTTGACCGTTACTGCTCATGTAAAAGAACTGCAGGAAATTTTACTGTCAGATTGTGATCTTCAAACAAAAAGCTTGGAAATGTTCCCTTTTTTTTTTTTTTTTTGGACTATAGCTCCCAGAATCTCTCAGTCTAGAGGATTCTGGGAGTTGCAGTTCTATAGAGTTACTTTCCCAAGCTCTCATCAAATAGCCCGGCTTACCAAAGCTGCAAAATATCTTAGTGCAATTGCTCTGAATGTAGTTGTAGCAATTTTCCAGGCGATGTGCTAATTTGATTTATGTCCTACGCTCTTACTTGTTGATGTTTGTTTCTAGATATCATTTATAATGGTTATTCTAGTCATAAACAAGAAATTATTTCACTGGTTGACTGGCATTTGTATAATTATTATATCTTGTTTAGTTCTCACCCATTTGCTTCTGCATAGAGAACGATTCCATCGATGCATCCGTTCTTTTTTTATGTCATTTTCCCATGCTGCAGCAGGTTAAGTTATGGGCCTACGTGTAGCTAATTTTCCTTATCTTTTGGCTGTCGTTTTCAAGATATTTCTACAATGCACCAGTGTCTGATGCGCAGGTTTATGTGCGTTTTGGAATCATTGACGGAAGTCAGAAAACTATGATGCCCAAAGCCTTGGGACATACAGAGGTACGTTTGGACTCAAAATCATCTGATTTCCAGCGAAGCTTCTGAGGTTTTAAATCTTGCTCCAGGCTTACCCTGCCTATGGCAGTTATTCAATGTCAGCATTTCCATTTTACATCAGTGTCAATCGAGGCACAAGAAAAAAGAAAGCACTTTGGGCTGAAATTTAGCAGACAGTGCCTCATCCAGGGAGCAGTTTCAGTTTGGCTTGGATAGCCAGACCGCATCACTAGAAGCTTTCTTGATTTTCCAGGAAGGATCAGAAGCTGTTCTTTAGCAGCCCCCATTGGTTTAAACATACACAGACGCAAAGGAAAACATTGCCATCAGCATTGTATAGAAATGGTGAGAGGCCTGAGTTAAAGCAATGTACACCCCTTGACTTGGTTCTTCTATCCGTAGATACACAACTTACTCGCAGCCAAAGCGTCCGTTTTACTCGGATCCGCGGAGCGCTCATTTGTTCCTTAGAACTGACAATGGACGCTGTCACTTATTTGGTGGTGTAGATGCATCTAAGTTGCCAGATTTCCTGTGGTTTGGAAATGGTTTGGAAACATGGAAATGTGCGTTTGGGGAACAGTCCGATGATTTCCGTATTATTGCCTCTGTGCATATTTCTGGAAAACCTCCCTACTCTTATGTGGAAAGTCCATTTGCAAGCAAGGCCATTTCCACACTGGACTGTTACAGTGCTGTTATTCTACTTTCAACATCCTATGGAATCCTGGGGTTTGCAGTTTAGGGAGGGGCCTCAAAAGGGAAACCCGCAAACGTGGAGGGCTGACTATACTGGATCCATTCCAAATTCCTCCCTTGGATTCTCACAGATCCTAAATATTATATACCCTCCTCCTAGTCAGAGGCGGATCTCGGGTGGGGCAACTAGGACGTGTGCCCGGGTTGCCATCCCCAGGGGGACACAAAAGCTGCCATCCCCCCCACGCCCGCTGGCCACCCGCGCCCTTCCATGCCCGCCCGCCACCTCCCCGCACCCTTCCGCGCCCATCTTCCCCCCCCGTGCATTTCCACGCCCGCTCACCGCTGCCCTCCTGTCCTTCCTGGCCTGTTTCGGGGGCGGCGGCAGCAGCAGGGCCCAGGGGTGCAGCTTCCACACTTGCCCCGGGCGCTGCTGAGCCTAGGTGTGCCGCTGACCCTACTGCAGTCAGATCGGAAATACGTTCGTCTATTCAGGGGTAGTCGTGTTAGCCAAACAGCCAAATAACAACGAAATCCAAAATCCGCACAACAGCGATATTTTTATTTGGGCCAACTAAAACGCACAAAATTAAACAAATCGTACAGGAGAAGGAAAGGGATGACGTTAGAGTCACAGGCCTAAATTTTGTCTCGAGCGTTATCGTCAGTTAAGGTGATCTACAGCGGCCTGCAGTTAGAGAGGGATTTTTTTGTGGAATCCTGGTTCGGATCGAAGAAGCCAGTCGACGAAGAACCGCACGCCTCTCCTTTGAATTCATTGCCACGATCTGCTTTCAAAAAAGCAGAACCAAAGCTTAATCTCGTGAATATCAATGGCTCTACTTGGAAACCAGCGGTTTTCAAATTTTAAGTTACAGCCTGTTCCATAAACCATTTAAACATTGGTGACTTGGATATAAATGGATCTTGTCACAGCTCCCAGCCAGGCTCTCCTTTGCGTGGGTGAGGGAGCCGAGAGCCTTTGAAGTGCTCCGAACTCTCCCTTCTGTTTCTGGGAAGTCGACTCGAAAATATTTGCTATAACTTGGTCAGGTGCCAATATCTTTTCCAGGGAAGAAAAGAAAAACAAACTAGTTTTCATTACAATTTGTAAATCTTCGGTGCAGCCAGAAAATGAGAAGTATGTTGCAGCATTTCCAGCTAGACCTTGTAATTTGGTAAAAAGATCTGCCAATTATTTTAAAAAAAAAAAAATTCAAAATGATTACTTCCCAAGAACTAGGTCAACGAACGCAAGGTGTTTTTGAAAGTCCTGATTTTTTAAGTGATCAATCCGTTGATCGAGGGACACGGTACTGGAGGGAAGTGTTATTTTACCAACGCATTGGGTTTATGATCGTGTATTGTGACACACAGTGCAAAGTCAAAGGGTTGCAATCTATATTGTTGTGTCTGTACTTTTTAAAAAAAAAAATGTTGCAATGCTTTGTTGATTCTCCTGAAACAGATGTGGGCTTCCCCGCTCTCTCTCTCTCTCTCTCTCTCTTTTGGTGGAAGATAGAATTTTCTTTTTTTAGTTTGTCCTATGTTTGTTAATCTGTTTCTAGCTAATTTTTCTAGGTTTTTTGGGGGGGGGGCTCAGCTGGGCCAAAGTTCTGGGCTTGTCTGCCTCGCACAACCATGGCAGAACTTTCCACTGACTTCTAGACTCATTTGCTAACTCACAGCCTAAGATGAAAAAAAATGCTTCAAATTTGCCTCCTTATAATAAAACGGTGCTCAAATGATAAGAGACAAAAGAAATACAGTGTAAAATAATAAAAATCTATCCAGGCCTGTTCTAAAATAATACGGTCTATTTATAAATATCATGAATGGAACTCTCAATGCATCATAATTTCTTTCTTTAACTGTTAGATGGAGGAAGGAATTGCGGAGTTTAATTTTAACAGCAAATCAGCAGTCCGCGAGTTATCCTATAACTCTCTGCAAGAACTTGACGGCCTAAAGCTTTACATTGCAGCTTCGGTGCTGGAAACTAAAGGTAATTCTCTCTTAGGTGCATGTATAAGGGCAAAGAAAACCAACGTGGTGTGGCGGTTTGACCAGTGTTCAGTTTTCTGAATGGAAACCCACTGGATGATCCTATGGCCGTCATACTTTCTCAGAAAATCCCATGATAGGATGCCGTAGGGTCACCATAAGTTGGAAATGACTTGATGGCACAAACAACGACACAAATAAACTTTGACACTCACTCTCTATTTAAAAGCGTGCATCACATTCCAAATAATGCCCATTGCTCAGTCTTGGCAAGAGGAGGCCCAAGCAGCAGAGTAGAAGGGGAGAAGGGAAGCTCTCCCAAGACATCTTTCTTCTTGAGGTGGAGAAGATGGTTCTTCTCCTAAGTCAACATAAAGAATAGGACAGCTGATCCTTACTTCAACAAGATTAATGGAATGGCGTTGTCCACTTGATCTGAGGACAGCTGGCCGGTTTGAGGGTCCCAGGAGAGGTTTCCTCCAACAGAAGCAGAGAGGAGTTCAGTAGGAACAACCACGATGTTTGGTTGCCAGTGCTTGACCGCCAACACCTGCTGTTCGAGGCAGTTGCCTCGTATAGTCTAATGGCAGGGCCAGCTCTCAGGGAAAGAGGTTGTGATGATGTCATAAGGTGAAATGTAAAAATCACCCTGTTGCTCAAACTGGGGTGGTGGATGTCACTCACGGAGGAGCAAACTAAGGATCTGGGAGATGATCAGATCTATGAAGCAGGCAGAGGGATTGGTTTATACATGCAAAAGAGCCACGAAGGAGCTTCCCGTGGTGAAAGATTGTTTACTTGGTGAAAGATTGTATGTTCACTAACTACTTAGGGCCTTTCCGCCCTACACTGTTATAGTGCTATTATTCCCCTTTCAGCATCTTGTGGAATTCTGGAGTTTGTAGTTTACTGAGGCCAAAATGCTCTCTGGCTGAGAATTCTCAATGTCCCTCCCTAAACTGTAAACCCCATCGGATGTCGCAGGTACCAACATCCTATGGGGTTTGCAGTACCAACATTACTATGTTGGAGGTAACATAGTAAAGACTGGCCACTGGAAATGGGTCCCCATAGCCCAAACAGGCGCTTGCTAACCTATGTGCACGTGCAATGGGCTTTGGAGTTTCTGTCCAAACTTCTGAAGTGGAATTGGAGGAGAGGGAAACCAAGACGTGCAACTGTCTTTAGACAGTTCTTACAGGAAATTGTCTTTTTCTTTTTCTTTTTTCTTTTTCAGGTGGCTATAGTGAAGATAGCGAGCTAACAAGCGTCACGTATGCCCTGTCTCCTTACAAACTGAATTTGATCGCCACGCCTCTCTTCGTGAAGCCTGGACTTCCTTACTTTATTAAGGTTGGTCGATGTAACCCAGGTAAATGCAGTCTTGATGAATATCCTAATATACCAGCAATGATTCTAACTGAAGCAACACCGGTGATAACTGCTCTCCCTTTCTGCAAGCAATGAAATGGTCTACTCTGGGTGCATGTGTATGTATTACTTACCTAGACTTGGTGTCCTTTGGAAGAAAGAGATGACTGGGGTCTTAATAACTGTGACCATTTCCGCACTACACTGTTGTACTGCTTTTATCCCACTCTCAATATCCCGGGGAATTCTGGGATTTGTAGTTTACTGAGGCCCAAGAGCTCCCCAGCTGAGAATTCTAAATGCCCCTCACTAAACTGCAAAGCCCAGGATTCCATAGGATGTTGAAAGTGGAATAATAGCACTATAACTGTCACTTTTTCCACACTACCCTCTTATAGCGGGATTATTCCACTTTCAACCTCCTATGGGATCCTGGGTTTGCAGTTTCGGGAGGGGCCGAGTTGCCCCTCCCGAAACTGCAAACCCCAGGATTCCATAGGATGTTGAAGGTGGAATAACCGCGCTATAAGAGGGTAGTGCGGAAATGGCCACTGTAGTGCAGAAATGGCCTGTTTCTCTAAAATTGGATTCACTTATGAACATACCAGTTGAGGACATAGATTAAAGCACAGTTATAATTAAACCTATAAAAGGAAATATCTCTCAGGCCTCTGCAGTTTTCATGTCAGGCCCTGTTGTCTGTGCCATGACCTACAGATTTCCTTTTGGGGATGACAGAACCATGGAGCCCTGTTTTAGACAATTGTTGGGGGAAAAAATGTCTTTTTATTTCAGTTTTCTGCCAGCCACAAACTGCTGGGCACTCTTTCATATGTTGCATGATTTAACTGTGTGTGTGAGAGAGAGAGGGGGGGGGGTTATTGTGCTGTTATAAACAGCTTTAGGATTGTTACAGAGCTTGGGAAGTTACTTTTATGAAGAATGAATACAACAATGACATGCTGAAGCCATCCATAACTGTGCCCTGTTGCAATGATACCCCTCTTCAGTTATGGATGGTTTCAGCATGTCATTGTTTTAAACTAAATTAAATTAAATTAAATTAAATTAAATTAAATTAAATTAATTAAATGTTTTCACTAAGGTCTCTTTCATTATGTGTGGGTCTGCCCTCAAGTTGCCTGTTGACTTATGGTGACTCCCTGAATTTCGTAGGGTTTTCTTAGGCAAAGAATACTCAGAGGTGGTTTTGCCAGTTCCTTCCTCTGAAATATAGCCTACAGCACCCGAGGTTCATTGGCAGTTTCCCATCCAAGTACTAACCAGTCCTGACCCTGCTTTGTTTCCAAGATCAGACAGGTTCTGCTGACTTTAGGATACTGCGTACTGCATCGTTGTAGCACTTCTATTCCACCTTTGGTGGCAATGTCTGCTTTCTACAGATTGCTAAATTTGGAAAGGCAGTTCTAGGCACTTTGTAGTTTGGAATGGCACTTGTCTGCCAGAGAATTTTAAATATGATATGAAATTACAAAAATCAGGATTCCACAGGACGGAGCCATGGTTAAAGTAGTGGCAAAGGACTAGTGTTAAAGAGACCTAAATGCATTTCCCCCCCAAAAAAAGAGTCCTCCAAACTGTCTTGGTCAGGCTTTACTTAGAAGAGTGCTATAAAACTATTTTTTAAAATAAACAAACAAACAAACAAATAAATATAATATTTTTGTGTATATAGGTGCAGGTAAAGGACCTAGCAGGTGTTCCAGCTGGAAACCTTCCGGTTGTTTTGACTGCTACTGTCTTCAATGAAGCAATGGAAGAGACCAGGTTAATTCGGGAAGGCACAGAAGCTGGAAGAGGTGAAACCAGTTCAAATGATGGAGCAGCGCTATTTGTGGCTAACATTCCTCTCGACGCCAAAGTGCTGGAGTTTAGAGTGAGTTAAAAGATTCTGACTTTCAGTTCTTGTACAGTGTGTACTTTGAGACTGTATACTTTGGCTGGCACGCAGCACAATTGGGAAAGGATCTTATATTTTAGAACTCAAAAGTCGGGGCGTTATAAATTAACCCACTAAATGACAAAAAAGAAAGAAAGAAAGAAAGAAACCCAAAAAACATGCCCAACTATTAGAAAGTATCCTGGAACAAGAAGGTACTCCAGGCCTGGCTTACACCATCTTTTGAAACTTCTCAGCAAAAAGTTTGAGAAAAGTGGAATGTACATTGCATTCCTGCTGGGGCTGCAAGGGTGAATTGGTTTGAACTGAAATTTTGCCTACCAAAACTGACCAGAACACAAGTTCCAGGCCACATTCAGCCCTAGCATCCATGTTTGTGTTCCCAGAAAGCCCTCTGCTTTAAAAAAATGTACAGAAGGAGAAGAATTGTGCTCCCAGAAGCTGGCAGGAAGCATCATTTACCTTTAAATCAGTTTTCTTCCATGTTCTTAGATAAAAACTGCAGATGCCAAATTACCAGAAGAAAACCAAGCCAGTGAAGCCTATGAAGCAAAATCGTACACTTCCCTCAGTGGAAGCTATCTGTATATCGACTGGGCATCAAACTATACAATTTTACATGTTGGAAGTACCTTGCACATTGCTGTACATCCATCAAGCCACTACGTTGATAAAATATATCACTACAGCTACTTGGTATGTATTAAAAGGGCATCTTATTTCAGCCTTCCAGGTAACTTCTTTCAAGGATGTGAAAATGTGTCCATTCTGTTTTCGTTACCCTTCTCAGAATCCAACCAGGATTCTCATTCAGTCCAAATTTGATACTAGGCTATGAGTGTTTTTTTCTTCCTCTTACATTCTAGAAAAGTGTCTGTATTTTCCTAATGTATCCCTCTTTTTACACTTCTTCAAACGGGGGAAAAATAGGATCCAGGTAATTACCAGTTTGTCAGTTTGATATTGAGACCAGGAAAGGTTCTAGAATAAATAATTAAACAGGACGTCTGTCAGCGTTTAGGGAAGAACTCTGCGAATATGAAGAACCAGCCTGGGTTTCTCAAACGCAAATCATGCTAGATTCATTTCATCTCTTTTTTAGTAGAATAGTAAGCTTGATAGATCAGGGGAATGTGGTGAATATAGTGTATCTTGATTTCAGCAGGGTTTTTGATAAGGTCCCTTATTGGAAAGGCTGGTGAAATGTATACTATATGATGCTACGGTTTGGTGGATTTGTAGCTGGTTGACAGGTCATACCCAAAGAGTGCTCATTTAATCACACCTCATCATCCTGGAGAAGTGAGAAAATAAGATATTAAAGAGTTCTGTCCTGGGCCTAGTATTGTTCAATCTCTAAATTTCTGTGTTTAGGCAGGAAAATGTAGGTGGCTCTGCAAATACAGGATAGCTGGCATTTAACTTTGCAAGGATCTGAGGGTCATAACAGACAAGCTAAATATGCACCAACAATGTGATGTAGCAGAAGAAAAATCCTGAGCTTTATGGGGAATAGTTGGGGAGTTGGGTATTTTTAACCTGAAGAAGAGAATCTGAAGAAATTATGTGCCTTCAAGCTTATCCCTATTTATGGTGACCCTATCCCTAAGTTTTCTTGGCCTGCCTCATGTGATAAAGCCCAGAGAAACAACCAGTTCATTCTCTTTTGTCTCTTAGCTTTGGCTATTGCTAGAGGCCAGGAATGTGTACAGCCACAGCTCAAACAAAGTTACTTATTTGGGGTTGGGTGGGGATTTGGACTGCCATGCTCAAACTCTCCCAGTCGGCATGGCGTTTTGGGAGCTGATGTCCAATAAAACTAAAACTTTTCCAAGTTTGGGATGCTAGCAGGGATCACAAGTGAACCAAGTCCGTGGGCTGATCTGCTAAGGAAAAAAGATCATAGTGACCTCTGAGAGGGGCTATAATATGCCCTTCCCTTTTGGATTCTGGTGTGCCCCAGCTGATTGTTTTTTTTTGTTTGTTTTTGTTTTTTTGGTTTACCTCTTTCTCTCTTTTCTTTCAGATCATTTCCAAGGGAAAAATAATAACCTTTGGGACCCAGCCAAAGCTTGAAGGCGATGCGTATCAATCTCTACAGTTTCAGCTAACTAAAGAAATGGTTCCTTCAGCCCGTGTTCTTGTCTACTACATTGTTACAGGAGAGGGAGCTGCAGAGCTCGTTGCTGATTCAGTCTGGTTAAATGTAGAACAGAAATGTGGGAACAACCTTGAGGTGAGTGATAGAGTCATAGAATCACAGAGTTGGACGGGCTTCACGGGCCGTCCAGTCCAACTTCTTGCTCAGCGCAGGATATCAGCTAAAGCATTTCCAGAAGGTAGCTGTCCATCCTCTTTTTGAAGATAAACAGGGGCCATTTCCACACTAGATCTTTATAGCGCTATGATTCCACTTTCAACATCCTATGGAACCCCGGGGTTTGCAGTTTCGGGAGGGGCCAATGAGCCCCTCCCGAAACTGCAAACCCCAGGATTCCATAGGATGTTGAAAGTGGAATCATAGCGCTATAACAGTCTAGTGTGGAAATGGCTAGAGAAGGAGACCTCACCACCTCCGTAGGCAACTGATTCTATTGCTGAACCACTCTCACTGTCAAGAAATTCCTTCTAATATTCAATCAAAATCTACTCTTCTATAACTTCAGACCATTAGGCTTGGTCCTACTCTCTGGGGTAGCAGAGAATAGGCCTGCTTCCTTCTCTCTGTGGCAGCCCTTGCCGTATTTAAAGCGGAGCTTTCCAAACTTTTCGTGTCGGTGACACACTTTTTAGACTTAGCATCATTTCGTGACACAGTAATTCAGAAAGTAATTCAGGAAGTGGAGGCAGGCCCTCCACCTGTTACATTTGCATAACACACCTACGCACTGCAGCCGACATACTAATGTGTTGCGACACACAGTTTGGGAAGCTCTGATTTAAAGACTACAGTCATCCCTCCACATTTACTAGGGTTAGGGGCGCAGGACTCCCGTGAAAGTGGAAAAACGGTGAATGACTCTAAGCCCCTCCCAAACGATATTTAACACACAAAAAAGTATGATCGGCATATTCAACCCACCGTGGCTTCCTTTGAGGTATCAGGGCTCCTTCACAAGGCAGAAGTGGGGGGCTGGTGGGGCTTCCGGCCACCCGCACTGCTGCCCCACACCATTTTTAAGAGGGGCTCATGAGCCTTGTTTGCATTTTTTCAGTCTCACAAGGCTTGCAGTCCCTATTAAAAATGGCCCAGGGAGGCAGCAGAGGGGACAGCAAATAATCTGTGAATAATCAAATCCGCAAAAGTGAAACCCACAAATGTAGAGGGCTGACTGTATAATCAAGTCACTCCTCAATTTTCTCTTCACCAAGCTGACCAACCTCTTCAACCTTTCCTCACATATTTTGTTCTCTGTGCCACCAATACTACTCCTGTTATCCTTCTCTGAGCCTGCTCCAACTTGTCTACAGCCTTCGTAAAATGAGGTGCCCAGAACTCAACACAGTACTCCAGATGAGGTCTGACCAGCACAGAATTTAGTGGGACTATTATTTCTTTCAACTTGGAAACTGTGGCCATTTCCATATTGGGCTTCTGAAATGGTGCAGAGCGACCTCTCACAGAGGTCTTCTACACCGTAGAGTGGACTGGCGTGGGCTACTTTTTGTAGTTCCGCGCCAGAATCCACTCAGGAGCGGCCGGAACTAGCCGTGCTGCGTGTTTTTTAAAAACCTCTTTTTCAAGGTTTTTAAAAAGCACGGAGCGCGCAGCCCCATGCTGCTCCGTCGCCCGGCTCCAACGCGGATTTGCAGGCGCGTGCAAGTGCGTGCCTGCAGATCTGCCGGGGGTGGGCTTCCGGCTGGCAAGCTTCTCCGGTTGGTGGAGAGCCTCCACCAACCGTAAGCCGCCATTTGGGACGCCGGAGGACTGCGGAGCAGTGAGCTCGCGCTGCTCCGCGTAGCAACGGACTTACCCGGCTACCGGTAAGGTCCGTTTTTGGGCGTTTCCGCCCATTTCGCCCCTCACATGTGGAAAGGGCCTAAGCTTCTATTAACGCAGGCTAAAATAGTATTTGCCTTTTTTTTGTTTTTGCATGGTGTCTTCCCTTTATATATTAATTTATCCATTTTTTAAAAAAATTACAGTTTGAACACAGCTTAGAGAATTTACTGTTTTGATCCACAGCTTTTAGTGTCCCAGCTGGCATGGCCAGTGAATCTGGGAGTTGCGCTGCCTGCTCCAAGGAGTTTTTCCTAAGATCTGGAATGCTTGACATGCAAGACTCTCTTTGAAATGAGTGGATTTCATCTGTTTAATTTTGTTGTTGTTGTTGTTGTTGTTGTTGTGTGTGTGTCCCCCTACCCACCGTAACTTATACAGGTTAAGGTTTCGAGAAGCAAAGATTTTTACAAACCAGGAGAGGCCATTTCCCTTTCTGTGAACACCCAGTTTGACTCCCTCGTTGCGTTATCATCGATGGACAGGGCCATTTATGGAGTTACAGGAAGAAAGGAGAGGCCCATGGAAAAGGTTACGTTACGTCTGAAAACGAAGCAAAAACTGTTGTCACGTTGTTTCAGTGCATATCTACAGCACACGTTTATTTAGACTGAAAAACGAATAATATTGTGAGAAATGTTTCATTTTGCCTGGTGCATAAATAGCCTGAATTCTATGGGATTGCTACTCAACCAGAGTGGACCTACTGAAGCAATATGATTGACGTTGTGTTGACTCACCGTTCAACTCGATAGGTTTCCTTCAGTTGGGACTAACCAATAGGGTTCAGGCCAATGCACGTCAAAGCTTAATTCTTGAATTAGATCCCTCATTAGTGGAAAAATTGCAAATATCAAAACGTATGTGTGTGTGTCTGTGGGAAGGGGGCTGAGGCATGCTAGGGAGAAGAGCCATCCAGAGTCTAAACCAGGCCAGGAAAGGAGAAGGAAGTGGGGTTGGGTGGCATGGTGGCCTTATATTTTGTTTCTTGCACACATTTCGTTCCTTGGGGGGGATGGTATGGGGGCGTCAGGAGATGATATGTCGGGCTGAGAAATCAGACTGCAAGCTATCCTTAGCTGGCCAGGCAGTGGCTGGTGGAGGGAGGAGGGAGACCAGAGGCACAAGGTTTTAAATAGCTGCAAGGCCTGATCAGAGCTGCTGAGAGAGAAGGTTTCCCCAGAAAAAAAGGGCCTGAACTAGAGGGGCAGGGGATGGAGAAACTTGCAATTATATCAGTGAAAGACAAGCCTGCAAATACGGAGGGCCAACCGTTTTTTATTTGTAGCATTTTTACCTAGGAAGGAGGGAGATGTTTGGGAGATTTCTTTTTTATCTGGCAAAATAACCGCATTGCAGAAGGATAGATTCAGTGAAGGAAGCCACAGCCCTGACTTTGCACGATTGGAGCAGGGCTCGAGACAGACAGAACTTCCGCACTAGACAGTTATAGCACTATGATTCCACTTTCAACCTCCTATGGAATCCTGGGGTTTGCAGTTTTGGGAGGGGACGGCTGGCCCCTCCCAAAACTGCAAACCCCAGGATTCCATAGGAGGTTGAAAGTGGAATCATAGCACTATAACAGTCTAGTGCGGAAATGGCCAGAGTGACTCAGAGGTCCCTATTTATAGGCCTGCTATAAGTTGAAGTCAGCTTCTTAACAGCTAACAGTAACAACAAAAATCATGTAGCTTGGCTTTGGGTGGTGTCATTTGGTGTTCCGTCTCGGGTGACAAAAATGTCTTGGGTTGGCCCCAAACTCAGCGGAGCGTCGCTCACTTTACGATGGCCTTTGGCCTCATCTCTTCTTCTTACCTCCAACAGGCTCTTCTGAGGCTGGGAAAAAGCGATCTTGGATGCGGGGCCGGAGGAGGACAGAACAATGTAGATGTGTTCCGAAAGTCTGGGCTCGCCTTTATGACCAATGCAAATGCTGATGATTCAAACACAGAAGGTGCTTCTTTCGTACTTATAAGAGTAATAATGAGCTACTGGGACAGCTCCGTCCCCCTAAGTCATTGCCACTACGCCAGGGTGTTCATTTGTCTAGATCAAGTGGGAGAAATGTCCCCCTAGAATACCCCAGTAAACTCCACATTTTCAAAATGTTCAGATGCTTTTTACTTTTCCACTGCCGCCCAAAGGGCTCAACCTGCTGCAAAGTGCAGTGTTTTTTTTCTCCCCAATCCTCCACAATATCTCCAAACCCTTGGGAAAAAATGTCTTTAAAAACAGCTTAAAAAGGAACCCAAAGGGACGTCACATCGCTTCCAGTTTCAGCGACGTTTGTGCAGTATAATATCCCTCCCCCCCCAGGTTGCATGGTGTATGTGTGTGTGTGTAAAAAATGCTGGACACACACCGGTGCACTTGTCTACCCCTGTTAAACACTGCAGTGGGGCTGAGCTGAAGTATCGCCAATGTAATGCTTCAGGGCAAGTGTTGAGGATTGTGGGGTGTGGACGAAGCCCTTGAGACTTGTCCCATCCTTCCCACTTTTGCTTCATTTCTTCTGCAGGCATTCAGCTTCGCAGACTTTGTGGTCACCAAAGAAGTAGGTCTATAAGGTAGCTCTGGGTAGCCTGGGCTCAACTTGAAGTTGCTCCCCACCTTATTTATTTCTCTCTTCTCTGAGGGAGGGGTGTGAAACTCTTGGCACTCCAGAAGTTACAGCCAAAAACAACCGAAAGGCCGGGGGTTCCCCTCCATTGGTCTAAGGCTTAGAACAGATCATCATTTTCTGAGTTTCTACTCTGTGCAGAGCTCTGGTTTGTTCTAAAGGATCGCTTCCTTTTGGAAAAAAACACGCAGCCTTATCAGGGTGAGTTTGGGTGGCCAGAAAGATGGCAGGATTGCCCTCTGGGGGATATTTGGAGGCAATTTAATTTTTGTTTTTTTAAAAAATGAGATCTCGAGAGGGACCTGCAGGGCCACAAAAATGGCTTGGGAACTTCATCTGCCCACCCCGAGCTGCACTTTCCGTGTCTGGTGTGTAAAAAAGGTAAAAGGGAAAGGAGGATGATTTCTAAACCATGATTTAGAAGATGGGTGGTTGACCTTTTTGTTTTGTTTTAAGGGCTGCACGCATGTGTTTTGGGGGGCACATACTTGAGTGGGTGGAAATGAAGTAAGGAGTAGAAGGGGACACCCACTTCTTGTATAACCTTCCCAAATTGTGACTCATGTTAGTGTGTTTAGATACGTCTAAAGTCACAAGTAATGCTAATGTGTTTATTGGTTTTACTCATATTTCTTAGGTGGTATTAACAAATTGGAAAGCCAGCATAGTGTAGTGGTTTGAACATTGAACTTTTTCCCTGCTCAGCCATGGAAGCTCACTGGGTGACCTTGGGTGAATCACACACTCTCAGCCCCAGAAAATCCAGTGATAGATTCACCTTAGGGCCACCGTAAGTCGGAAGTGACCGAAGTCACACATCGACGATTAACACTTTGCTCTTGGTTTTGTTTGGACTCTTTCGGATGAGCGTCTTTTCTCAGATTCTCCTGAAATATTTCATAGCTTTTTGGTCAGGAACGTCTTTACCAAAACACGCTTCTTTTTGTGTTCTCACTGCTTTATTTTATTTTTATTTTCCCAGAGGAAGCCTATCAAGCTCCCGTGAGATCGGCACGTTCCCCCTCAAGGGAGAAACTGGACAAATTAGGTATGCCAAAACTCAAATGTGTTACATGCGGGAAGGAAAGTAGCCATTCCTTAAGAGATTTGTGGGATATATATCCAGAATCTGGGGTTCCATCACAGCTGAATCCTATACATGCTATTATTATTTCTATATCTAAAATAGCTGAAGGTGAAAACGGAAGTGATGTCATTGTCATTTCCGGTTTTAGCAGCGGGGCACATGGGGAGATTTTTAAAAACGGCCCCACTCCTGGCATGGTTGCCCACCCTGGTATATATTATAGATACTGTAGAAAAGCTGAGTGGAAGTATTGCCAGATTAATACTTTGGAGCAAATTTTGTGTCCTGCGTGAAGCAAACAAATGTCTCGCCTGCCTTTCCTGCCTAAGCTACCTTTACTTCACTTCTTCTGTAGCTGGTTGGCTTCACAAAATTTACAATTACAGAAGATGTATCTCTCTCAGGCAGTTTTGGAATCACTTGGAAGCCCAAGTATGACAGGAGGTAGCCCCACACTTTATTTATTTGTTTGTTCTATGAAGGAGGGGTGTGGAAGCTTTGGTGCTCCAGGCGTTTTCAAGTCCAGACCAGTTGGAAGGCTGGTGGTTCCCTGCTTCTGCTTTGGAGCTTAGAACAGACAATCATTCACCTTAATTCCTAAAGAGTATAGAAATCTGGGTTGTTCTCAATGGATAATGAACACTTCCACTTTTCTCCTGCTGTGCCGGAGTGGGAAATGCTCAGAGGTTAGGGATTGCGTTGGAGGGTTGCCTTCTGCCTGTGTAAAAATATGACTTCGAAGCATTTTGTTTTGTTTTGTTTTGTTTCTCCCAACACTCCCTAAGATGGCCGCCGGTAATCAACTTCTGGGTCACTTCCATTTGGGGAAAACATGGCCTCTTCGGCAAAAACATGGCAAAATGGCCCCGCAGATTTATATTTGTGTGTGTGTGTGTGTGCACGTGTAGGTGTCGGGCCATTTTGAAGCAATTTTAATTAAAAAAATTGGGGTCTAAGGTAGATAGGGCCTACAATATGGGCCCTTGAGGCTGCCTGTGTCCTATAGATGCCACTTTCCCAACTCTTGCTCCAACGTCTGAAGAAGGGTGCAGGGAAGGGATCACCATGCTATACCATGATTTAGAACAAGAGCAGTTAATGTTTTCTTTCGCCTATTGAAGTCTATATTCAGGGACAGGGGCTGAGATCTGGGTTAGCTGGCAGTGAAATAAGAAGTAGAAAATCTCATCCACTTTCACCAATATGGTGTTGCCCCCCAAATTGTGACTAATACATTATTTCTAAAATAGCTGTTCATGCTAACCTCAAAAATTCTCCCTGAGTTCTTCATGGCTTTTCCTTCCAGAACTATCTTTTCCAAAGCATGCTCCTCATTATCACTACTTTGTTTTATTTATTTTGTTTTATTTTATTTCTTCTCCCAGATATAGCCTGTCAAAATATCCTAAGAGCGGGGCCTTCCACCATCAGCAGTAAGATTGATGAACTAGGTATGTCGTAAGCCAGATGTGTTACTTATCACATTTGTGTGGGCAGGAAAGCAACAACACCTCTAGAGATCCGTGGGAAGTCTATTCAGAGTCTGGGGTTTCAGCTGTTCTAAATTTATTTGTTAGTGATAAGGTGTATAGTACCCTGGTCATTATCCATCCAAGGTTGAGAAACCAAGCCAGAAGTTAGCAAACCGGATTGCCGTCGTGCCAGGATGAACATGGTTTTCGGGGTCATCTCGGCGAGATCATGAGACTTTCCCGACCAAATAAGGCCCACTCCGTTTCTTTTCATTCTTATTTTCCTACAGCAAGATGGCTGACGCCATTTTTTCTTTCACTGAATACGTATGTAGTTGCAAAGCTCCCTGCTACCTGTGCTCAACTTTCTGTATGTGTGTGTCTGTCTGTCTGTCTGTCCTTCTCTTTTCTACCTTCTTACGTTGTGTTTTCAAGCCAGCTCTGTGTCCACCCGGGGTGTGGTGAGGTGTGGTTTGTTTATCCACCCTAACAGTGACGGGTCTGACCCTGACCTTTTATGTGCTCCAACATCTTTATGTGGCTTCGAATGTTTGTTTGTGTTGTTGGTCCTGTTTTTAAACCTCATCTGCCTGCAGTGCTACACTTTGGAACCTGCTCCCTCTCCTCACCGTCTCTGCTTCTCCTTTTCTCAAAACAAGAAACAGTGGCCATTTCCACACTACACTGCTATAGTGCTATTATTCCACTTTCAACATCCTGTGGAACTCTGGGGTTTGGAGTTTACTGGGGCCAAAGCTGCCTCTCCCTAAACTGCAAACCTCAGGATTCCATTGGATGCTGAAAGTGGAATAACAGCATTATAACAGTCTAGTGCAGAAATGGCCAGTGACAAGAACGAAGAGATGGAGATGTCAGGGATTCCAGGCAGGGAACCCTGGGAAAATGATCAGCCCACTGCAAAGAGGTTGCATCATGCCCCAGCTGTGGGTAATTGCAAGGTTGTATAAGAAACGGGGGTCGTGTGCAGATGGTAGAGGGAGATGTGAAAGCCTCTACCTGATCGGTTGTAGATATGTATATAACAAAGCAACGCCGGTATGCATTTGTCTGTTGACCAAACCTGGTGCCTGGCGCAAGCTTTTGTCCATCCGTCCTATGTTATGTGTATAACGGAACTTTGCTGCAAGGTAAAGTGCCTCCTGTTTTGGAAGAAACTCCTCTGTGTGTGAGTGTCCTTACTGGGGAACAGGGCTGCTGCTGTTGGCTCGTTGAACTCTGGTTTTTCCACTGCCTTTCCGTGGGGCTGAAACTCCTATCATCCCCAACAGGAGAGGCATTCTTCACTTATGGGTTTGTTTAAAATTTCCCCCTCGTTTGGGCCTGGAGACGAACCACAAGGTAGCCATGGCCGTGGCAAAGGACGCCCACTCAGAAAAGTGTCCTACTGTGTCCCGAATTGTCCAAGAGACAGAAGCTGGCAAAGTTAGTTTCTTAGACAGCGCGTCTGTCCCCGCTGGGCTAGAGAGTTCTGAACGTTGCAGTCTAAAAAAATGACTTTGCTGAGCTCTGCCAGGCCAGGGATTCCCGAAAGATAGAGGGGGTGGTCCCTAAAGAAAGTGACTCTCCAATGGTTCTTGTCATTTCAGTGTCCCTCCTTCAAGATTCTGTGGTTAAAAACTGCTGTAGAGCCGGAGCCCAAGAGTATCCCGTCAAGAAGACGTGCCTTGAGAGGCTGCGCCATGTTAAGGGCGGACCAAGATGCCTGTGGGCCTATAAGAAATGTTGCACGTGTGCAGAGGTGCTACGCGGTAACGACACGCACAAAAACACAATACTCGGGAGCAGTGGTACGTTTACACGTGATGCCACATGTTGCTGTTCCCTGTAGACAAAGCCCGGAAATCTTATATTTGGGGACTAAAAAAGCAGCCATGCTGACTAGGGCCGTTTCCACACTAGACTGTTACAGTGCTATTATTCCACTTTCAACATCCTAAGGAATCCTGTGGTTTGCATATATAGTCATCCCTCCACGTTCGCTAGGGTTAGGGGCACAGGACCCCCGTGAAAGTGGAAAAACCATGAATAACTCTTGGCCCTCCCAAACCATATTGAACACGCAAAAAAGTATGATCACCATATTCAACCACCATGGATTCCTTTGAGGCATCGGGGTTCCTTCACAAGTCAGAAGTGGGGGGCTGGTGGGGCTTATGGCCACCTCCGCTGCTGCCCCACCCCATTTTTAGTAGGGACTTAGAAGCCTCATTCACAGTTTTTCTCAGTCTCATGAGGCTTGCAGTCCCTATTAGAAATAGCATAGGGAGGCAGCAAAGGTGATAGCTAATAAATCTGCGAATAATCAAATCCACAAAAGTGAAACCCGCAAATGCGGAGGGCTGACCGTACTCATATTGCGGATGTGGTTGCTAAGCCTCAGAAATAAATTCTCCTTCTTCAACAGCCGAATCTTTTCAGAGATTTGAAATTCAGAAAGATTCCAGTACAAACAACTGCGCAGGGGTTTTCTTTCCATCTCACAGACCAGAGAGAATGTTCTGATGAAGAATTTTGTTTTAAACAGTACATAAGAATTTAAAGCAAGATAAAGTATTTTTTCTAAAAAAAAAATCATTAGAAGCAGAAAATCGGCTCTAGAAGCGGTTGAACTGTTGAATGACGAGGGAATTAAAGAAGCACCGAAGGAGGATAAGAGACTGAAAGGAAGACTTTATGGTTGTTTTTGCTATGAAAAAATGCTGGCTAGCCAAAAGTCTGGGAATTCTTTAGTTTTTAGGGAGGATGGAAAAAATGAAATCACAGTTTGGTTAAAAGTAATTCATCATCTCCCATTCATTTAAGTTTTTAAGACAGTTTCACATTTCATTGTTTAGATTGTTATAGTATGAAGAAGAAGCCAAGAAACAATTAGTGTTTCATCTGAACTTAGTTTGTCACTTTGGGGATTAAATTGGGGTTTGGGGGACAATTTTAATGTCATTTCCATTGCTTTTTAAACTGTGAAGCTAACATTGGTAACATATTGCCAACAATTAATATTACAAATTGATTTTGTGTTTCACTGAAATGATTAATGTTAACATGTTTCCAACTTAGTATTAACTAACTCGCTTTACTGCTAGCTTTTCTATGATTTGAAGAAAATGCTCTGGCGGGAACTCAAAATAACCTCCCATAGGGAGTTGCTGCACACAGTGCTGTAGGTTCTTCTGGAAGCTCCCTGACTCCTCAACTTTTCATATCTCTTCATTCCTCTTCCTTATTTTTTTCCCCCTCAGTTTTTGCTGCCCTGTTAGATTTGGATCCAGAGGTCCGAAGCTATTTCCCAGAAAGCTGGCTTTGGGAAGTCCATCCGATTTACAGGTACAGTGCTCTGTACAAAACTCCAAAGTGATGACTCAAGTTGTAGCCTAAAACCAAGGCTTCTTTCTCTACTGAACTGGGATCTTTCCTGAGAACTTACTCCCGAAATGTGTAATGAAATCCTGGAGAGCTCCTGACAGCCCGTGTGGATACTGCTGAGCTAGATATACCAACGTTCTCACTTTGTAGCTAGGTGCCAGTCTGGAAGAGCCAAGGCTTTGCAAATAGCAGGTTGTGAGTTCAGTCCTCAGCGTCTTCAGGTAGGACTGCAAAAGACTCTTTTCTGAATCCCTGGAGAGCCCGTCTGTGTAGAGAATATAAAGCAAGACAGACCAATGGCTGGAGCTAGTATAAGACAGTATAAGCCACTGTGGTATAGTAGTTTGGATGCATGACTCTGGAGAACAGGGTTCAAATCCCTGCTCTGCCATGGAAACCCAGTGGGTGACCTTGGGCAAGTCACACACGCTCAGCTGCAGAAAACCCCAAGATAGATCCACCTTAAGATCTTCATAAGTTGGAAACGATTTGAAGGCACACAAGATTCTCCATGGTGCCGAAGGAAGCAGGTTGTTCTGGGGAGTCCAAGAAAGGCTGTGTGACCTACAGAGCTCTAGCTTGCAACAGAGGGGAATGGTTTTGGACTGCCCAGGACAAATAGCCAAGCGGATGACATTGCTTCTCTGCAGCATGTTGCACTTGCTCCAGTTGGCTCCCTCTACCTTATGATTGGGCTGGACCCTTCCAGGGCAACATTTGGCCTGGTTCTGCCATTCCCCACTATGACTGTCTACTCCATTCATCCTGTAGTCCCACTCCCTCAGTCTCAAAGGAAGGCGAAAGGAACGAATCTTGCCAAGAAAAACCCACGATAGAGGGTTGCCATAGGTTGGAAACAACTTGAAGGCACACAACTGGAAGTATAAGACAGCATGCTAAATTCTTAATTTATAAATATGTTGCATAAGATGTAGGATACTTTTCCATGGTGCTCCAGAAATGCTTGCTTTGAACTTAACTACTGTTATTGTTTTTTCAGCATTAAGCAACCTTGTTTTGCATTTCCCAGTCCTCTTAATTCATACTAGCTCTATTTTGTTGTGTCCTTGCCATGGATTTTCTGCTGCTTTGATGTTCTGTTCTATCACGTGCATTTTAATTTACTCTTATTCTTGTTTTTCGCCATCTTGACAACCTGGGTTACAGGATGATATCCAAACCCTTACAATTAGGATTGCTGGAGCAAGTCTGTTTCTGATCATTTTGGGCTGAGGTCTAAACAAGCTCTCCATTTATTAAAATCCTTACAATGAAATATTTGGCGCTGGGGGAAAAGAAGTAGTAAAATGTTTGAAATGAGTATATCAATTCTCCTGTTTTTGTTCAAAATAAACGCAGCGCCAAGACTCTTCCTGTGACCTTGCCGGATTCTCTTACCACCTGGGAAATACAGGGTGTTAGCATTTCAGATCAAGGTATGTTTAAAAAATAAAAAAGAAAGGAAAAAAGAAAAAAAAAGAGAAAGAAAAGATAAAAAAAAAGAAGTCCTAATTCTTAAAGACCTTTTCATAAGGAAGTAGGGTTTTACACAGAAAAGGAGATAACTGAAGGGGGGAAAAAAATCTTCTTGGCCTCAAATTAGAAATTTCCGTTTTGGGGGCCTTTCCACGCTACGCTGTTATAGTGCTATTATTCCACTTGCAGCATCCTATGCAATCCTGGGGTTTGCAGTTTAGGGAATTTAGAATTCTCAGCCAGAGAGCTCTTTGGTCCCAGAATTCCACAGGATGTTGAAAGTGGAATAATAGCGCTATAACAGTACTGTGCGGAAAGGCCGCTGGTCAGCATTCTAGTAGAACCAGCTGTCAGAAACAGGATATTTTTCAGGTACAGATGGCATACCCTCCTACATTTCACAGATGAAAAGCAGAGCACATGTGGCCAAGGCACATCAGAGTGTGGCCAAAGTGGTGGGGCCAGGCAGCAAGAGGATAGATGCTTTTAATTAGTAAGAACCCAGAAAACTACTACTTTAAGCAGAGAAACCCTGGAATCAATCAACTGAGTTTAGCAAGAGCAAAACTTCACCCCTCCTTTCTTTCCCATCCTGCTGAACTGAATGCAAAGTAGGACTGTATTTTGAACTCAGTTTGCAGCAATTGCAGTAAGCTGAAGACAAAGGGGGGAAACAGGGGGAGGAAGGAGAAACCAGGACATTTTAAAGGCAGTTGAGAAAGTGGGGTGACAGGGGATTAACAGGGGTTGTCCCTGTCCTTATAGGAATGCTTGGAGTTGAAATGGGATTTGGGATCTCAGACATAGAGCAACCCCAGGGAGGCATTGCTTAAACAACTGGCAAGGGAGATAAGAAAACCTAGGAAGGTTTGAGGTTCTCAAGATTAAAGAACGTAAGCCATTTTTTTTCTTTTGGGAACAACTTGGGGTTTGGGAAATGGGAAGATACCTGGAGATCCACCAACTGAAACTTGGTACGCAAAAGCATGTGCCTCTATATAAACTGAGTTTGTACCGTTGTACATTAACTCTAGCAACTATCTTGACTTGTATGCCTCGACCTCATTAAAAAAAAAACATTGCTACTGAACGCCGAGTAGCCAACACGCGACATTCACCCAAGGACATCTGGGGAAGAAAATAGTTCATTTTGCCAACTTCATTAGCAAATGCCCTTTCCCTCGTGATGTTTCTTTGATTGTTGCCACCCAGGTATCTGTGTTGCTGATGCGCTCCAAGTGCAGGTGGTAAAAGAAGTCTTCATCAGTGTGCACATTCCTTACTCCGTTGTCCGTGGAGAACAGATTGAATTGATAGGAACCATTCACAATTACAGGCCGTCTCTGCTTCAGGTAAGTCTCTTTTGTCAGCAAATGTTGATTAAAGAACAATCTGGGCTTTGCAAATAATCAGATTTAATACATAGAGCAGATCACTGCTCCCAAATGCTAAACAGGTGTCTATTTGTCCCACTAATTTCTTTGAAATGGTGGGTAGCTCTTACTTGGTTTGCTTCTCTTTAGAACGAGAGGTCACAGCAAAACCATGCGTTATGACAATGGTAGTAGCATTCAGAGACTCCATTTCCGCACTAGCCTGTTATAGCGCGATGATTCCACTTTCAACATTCTCTGGAATCCTGGGGTTTGCAGTTTCGGGAGGGGCCAGGCTAGTGCGGAAATGGCCATAGCTGGGTTAATCTGTTTCAGTACTCAAAGGGATCTTGCAGCATCAGCCCAAACTAACCATTTTCACACTACAGTTATAGTGCTATTACTCCACTTTCAACATCCTATGGAATTCAGGGGTTTGTAGTTCACTGAAGCCCAAGACCTCTCTGGTTGAGAATTCTTCATGCCCCTCCCTAAACTGCAAACCCCAGGATTCCATAGGAGATTGAAAATGGAATAACAGCACTATAACAGTGCAATGCAGAAATGGCCTTAGTCTCAAAACTGCTACAAGATTTCTTTGAACACAGAACAATGTTATCTATAATGCATTATTTTGGGGAAGAATGCAACAGAACAATGTTTCTTCTGCCAAACAACTTAACTGGTAAAATGGCTACTTTATCCCATATATAAACAGGTTACTTCGGGGGGGCCTTTGCAATGCATTACATTAAGAATTACAGTACTTGAAAAATTCACTTTTCCAGCTCTGGTCCATTGGAGCTTTAAGAAAGTGTTCTTTATTTACCAAGTTCAGCCATACAGACAGTTGATATGAAACAATGACTGTGATGAATCCTAATGTGGAATTGAACCTGCTGACAAAATGATGATGATGATGATGATGATGATGATGATGATGATGATGCTTTCTGTTGGATGCTTTAGTATTGCGCCTCAATCAGTGTGGACAAGGGAATATCCCTGTTTGGAGCCTCCAGTACCAGTCTGCAAGGCATACAAAAGACCCGCTGCAGCCCGGCCAAGGAACTCCAGGGCTCCTCTATCACAAAAGTGCAATTTCAGATTCTTCCTCTGGAGTTAGGTGTCCATACCATCAATTTCACACTGAGAAGCAGTGCTGGCAATGAAATCCTCGTGAAGACATTAAGAGTTGTGGTAAGATGGTAGCCCCCTTATCTAAACAATCATGTGCGTTTGTGTGCTTTTTCTCCCTCTTGCATGATATAAGCCATTTCCACTTCTGGGATCCTGGGGTTTGCAGTTTCAGGAGGCGCATTTAGGATTCTTAACCAGAGAGCTCTTTGGCCTCGGTAAACGACAAACCCCAGGATTCCACAGGAGTTTGAAAGTGGGATAATAGCACTATAAGAGTGGAGTGTGGAAATGGCCACAGTCTTTGGAGAGGAAGGTCAGCCGATGAAAAAGATCTGCAGTAGATTCAGGACAGGCAAAAAGGAAGAACTTAATGCAACACACGGTTGTGAAATTCACCACTGCTGTAAAGTGGCAACTGAAGGTATTATCTAGACATATGTTTTTCACCCTAATATTTATATACAGTACCCATCATCTGAATATGGAAGAAGTATCACTGTATCAACTGAACATCCTGACAAGTTAGGGTAATGATAGCACTGCACATTTACCTCCATGAGTGCATTTTTCCCCCATCTGTTCTCAGAGCACTTTGAGTAATTAGCACCTATTTCTTTTTCCTTTCTCCTTCTCAGAGGAGCAGGGAGGAAAAAGAAAGCAGAAGCAGGAGAGAAGAAGGCACTTTGGCCAACGTTGCATGCTTCCAAAGTAAAAGAGTGAAAATGACTACAGCTGTAGTTGTTTCCTTTTCTGCACCCATTGTGCTGTCAGAAACTCCGTTTCTGCACTACACTGTTATAGTGCTATTATTCTACTTTCAATGTCCTGTGGAATTCTGGGGTTTGTAGTTTCCTGAGACCAGAGAGCTTTCTGGCTGAGGATACTCAATGCCCCTTCCTAAACGGCAACCCCAAGGATTCCACAGGAGGTTGGAAGTGGAATAATAGCACTATAACAGCGTGGTGCGGAAATGGGCCAAGACTTCACGGGCAGTGTGACTCCCTGCTCCCACTTTTGCAGGGAATCTCTACCCTAGATATTTGTTTTTTTCCATTTGTCCTGTACATAGTGTAGACTGTTATAATTTAGTGTTTTTCTCTATTGGTTTAATCTAAAGAGATTAGCCATGACCAGGGCCTTTAATCCCAGAATAAAACAGATGCTGTGTGTGTGTTCATTACAGATTGTTTTTTTTTTGGGGGGGGGAGCAGTACCACTTTCGAAGATTACACATATTTGTCTCTCCATTCTTTGGTTCTAGCCTGAAGATATCCGAAAGGAGTTGCAAGAAGGCTACACACTGGATCCACGAGGTGTTTATGGTACAACATTTTCCACAATTCCCCTCACAGGTTTCAGGGAGTGTAAAATTATCTATTCCAGCTCATCCAGGACCACCTTTGACTTCTATCTCTTATAGAAAAGCTATTCAGGACTTATCAGTGGTAGAGCGGTCACTGGAAGTAGGTGTGCATGTGCAGAACTCAAGTTGGTACATATTGGGGGCCATATATATATCCCATCTTTCCTCCAATGAGCTCCAGGCAGTATACATGACTCTTTCTCTCCGTCTCTCAGTTTATCTCAACAACAGCCCTGGTTGGGTTGAGAGAGAGTGACTGATTCATAGTCATGCACCAAGTTTATTGGCTCAATGCAGCGTAGAAGCTAAATCTTACAGATTACCTGGAACTCCACAATGTTATTCCTGCCATGGGTGGCAAGAGCAACAGGGCTCTTATGGCTACATCTGCGGAAATTCTTTCTATGGCAAATCTATTAATTAAAGGCGCACGAGCCCTCCAGTCCTGGCCACCATTAAATGTACTAGAATCCTGTCAGTAGTAGGGCTGTGTAGCTCCTGTCAAAAGTGATTTATGACCTGTCAAATGTGATTGATTTATGACCTGTCAGATTTGATTGATTTATGACCTATCAAAATTGATTGATTTATGACCTGTCAAAAATGACTGACACTTATCAATCTCCCTCCCCCTCGCCCCCCCCCGGAAGTACTAGGGCTGGACATCCGGAATGGGCCGTGTCCCCTCCCCACCCACGTGGTCCAAGCCGGCCAATGGGGCAATTTCTAAATCGGGTTCTAATTGGGCCCCAGCGGAGTCACGTGACCCCCTCGGATCCAAGCGGGCCAATCGGGTGATTTCCAATTCGCGCTGCCATTGGCCCAGCGGGGTCATGTGACCCCTCTAATAGGAGCCTGCTCCCCATAGGCAAGGGAATTGGAGGGCCTCCTTTCCAAGGTATGATGGTCCTGTGGGCTTTTCTATGCCTCTTGCACCTTTGAATATTCAACCTAGAAGGCAGTCACCATTTGATGACCCTGAAAACGCACACTCAACAGTCTGGAGTATGGATTCTGCTGACCACGACCCAGATCTTGAATGTGATTGCCGTTGTAATTTAAAATCAGTTGTCCAGAGGATAGGGAAGATGGGAATTCCCGACACCCCACACAGCCCGGATGCAGTGGATGGTCCAGCCACTCAGACTGAACAGGCGACGGAGGTTGGAGACGCTGAGCCAACTCTACCTACTCTGGTTGAAGAGGTGATGAACGGAAGCATGGATATTGATTGAGGCTATGAGAGCTCAAAGGTAAGAGCTTTTTTATTATTATTTTATTTTTAGTATTGATGGGCGGGTTACCAGCTGACTGGACGAAAGGGGAATAGGTTGTTTTCTCAAAGCCACCCCACAAAATATGTATCAATAGTAATTCTCTCTCTTTTGTTTTCCACACAGGAAGCAGAAGACATGCATGTTGATATTGCTGAGAAACAACCTGACAAGAGTTGTGTGACTGTAAATGTTCCACCTACTCCTGAGGAGTAATTATGTTTTCTGGTCTTTCTAGCAATAAAAAGTGGTTTGTATTATACCTGTGTGTTCATACTTATTTAGCTGGGAAAATGGCAGGGCATGAAAAAGTCCTAAGGGATATATATTATTCACCAGGGGAGGTTGGGAGCTTTGGCGGAGTGAACCCCCTCTTTCAGGAAGCCAAAAAACAGAACCAAAAACTAAGGAGAGGTGAGGTTTCCCAATGGCTTTCTGGGCAAGATGCTTCTACGCTGCACAGACCAGCGAAAACACATTTTAAGAGAAACAAGATTGTTGTATCTAAAGTGGATTCTCAGTGGCAGGCTGATCTAGTTGACATGCATCATTTTTCTAAATACAACAAAGGGTATAAGTATATTTTAACAGTCATAGGTATTCTATCTAAATATGCCTGGACTTTAGCTTTAAAGGAGAAAACTGGTAGAGAAGTGTCCAAAGCCTTTAACACCATTTTCATGCAAGATGGAAGAAAACCTGACAAATTACAGACTGATTGTGGCCAGGAATTTCTAAATAATGCCGTAAGTGGTCTATTAAAAAAGCATGGGGTTCATCATTTTGGTACCAATAATGAAGTCAAGGCGGGGGTTGTGGAACGATTTAATAGAACTTTAAAAACAAAAATGTGGAGGTATTTCACAGCTAGTAATACTTTTACCTATATTGATGTGCTTCCCCTGTTTATAAAAAGTTATAATCAAATCTGAATTAGACCTATTTACTATTGGGCCCACACAGACAAGTACTGAGAGAAGTTTGTATACTGAGGTGCCCCCACTGACAGTCCTGTCAGAATCTGGACCGCTAGATTTTTTTATAGCAGGAAGTGGGGAAGATTATATGGATTTGAACGATACTCTCCTATATATTTCTTGTAAAATTGTTAAGGAAGATAATACAAACATTCCCCGAGATGCTGAAGTAGGGCTTGTGAATTATCCAATAGCCTCTGTCTTTAGCCAGCTGGATGTGACTTTGGGGGATCGTCTCATCAGCCAGAGCAACAACTGCTATCCTTACAGAGCCTTCATTGAATCTTTGCTGAACTATAGTGAAGACACCCTTGCAAGCCAATTTTCTGCAGGCTTATTTTACAAAGATACAGCTGGAGAACATGAATCGGAAGATCTGGAAGGGAATAATCATGGTTTTATTAAAAGAGCAAACCTGACAGCTGAAAGTCGAAAGGTAGATCTGCTGGGTCATCTCCACACTGACCTGTTTTTTCAAGAAAAAATGCTGCTAAATGGAGTTGACGTGAAAATTAAACTTACACACAACAAAGATGCTTTCATCTTAATGACTGATGATGCAAACAGCCAGTACAAATTACAAATTTTATCAGCTTCCCTTTTTGTGAAGAAGATGAGAGTGGCACCAGGAGTCCGGCTAGGTCATGTGGAAGCTCTACTGACATGCAATGCTAAATACCCTGTGGACCGTGTAAGCATGAAAGTGTTCAGCATCCAGAGAGGAAGCCGTGTCTCCAATCAGGAAAATCTCTTTTTGGGCCAATTACCCAAACAGGTGGTTATAGGTCTGGTTGATAATGATGCCTTCAGTGGAGTTTACAACAAAAACCCTTTTAACTTTAAACATTATCACATCAATTTTGCGGCCTTATACTTGGATGTAGAGCAGATCCCAACAAAACCATTTCAACCCAATTTTGAAGATGGAAACTGTGTCAGAGAATATGTGAGTTTGGTGCAGATTGCTGGCAAGCATACGAAAGACCGGCCTCTTTTAGTCAACCGTGAGGAATATGCGAGAGGTTATACCCTTTTTGCATTTGACCTTACTCCAGATCAGGAAGGTGGGGATCGCTATTCTTTGATCAAAACTGGAAACCTAAGAGTAGAATTCCGATTTGCCAGGCCCTTGCCCACTACAGTAAATATGATCGTATATGGTGTCTTCGACAATGTGATAGAGATAAATCACAGGAGAAATGTCCTTTTTGACTATATGTAAGATGGACAGCCTGCAATTAAGCCACATCCTTTCTTCAAATCCGTACCCATGGAAGCTATTCTATGGAGTCTTCCCCTGTGACATGCTCCCTAGAGAGAACCTGCTACAAAGGCCTATTTGTCTAGTCATCAACACCCACCCTCACAATCTCCCTGGAGAACACTGGCTAGCTATCTACTTGACAGAAGAAAACACTGGTGACTTTTTTGACTCCTATGGACACCCTCCAGATCACCCTCTCTTTCCTAAAACCATCATGAAATTTTTAAGAAAAAATGCCAGCAAAACCATGTTTCAACCCAGACAGGTGCAAGCCCCAGACTCTGTGGTTTGTGGATACCATTGTGTGTTTTTTCTGCAGCACCGCTGTAAAGGACTGACATTTAAAAATATTCAAGACTTATATTCTCATGATTTGCAAAGAAACGATGAAATGGTGGTAAATTATGTAAAAACAAAGAGAAACATGTCCAGGCATGTCTCAAACATGCCAGGGCTTGTCTCAAACATGCCCGGGCTTGTCTCAAACATGTTTCAACCCGCCCAGGGGTGTACAACCTGCAGGGCTTTTCACAGGCGACCTTCCCAATAAACATACCTTCTAGGAAGGGTTTTTAAAAGGAATTTCTTGTGTATGTGCTTTTTTGTTTGTTTGTTTGTTTGTTTGTTTTTATCCCAAAGGAAAAGAGTCATAGACAGCGAAATATATTTTAATTATTATTTATTTCTGTTTCTGAAAAACAGCAGCAGAATCATAAGTGGAGCCATGTAGGAGTGCTGGTCTGTCTCTGTTTTCTCAAAGTCCTGCGGGAGAGGTTGGGTGTGCGAATCAGTCGTGGTGTGGATTCGTTTGGATTCTTTAGGTTGTCCAAAACTTCTCTGTTGGCAGGATTCCCCACTACAGATGATGGAACATTTAGTTCTGCCACGGCCCTCATAAAACATCCCAACCTTTTGGAGTGTGTTTGGCTGGTAAGGCATGCGTCTGAGTAATACCCTTGACCAAATCCAGCATATCTGAGCCCATTACCGGTTCCCCTTTATACACAAATGAGCCTTTGTCATCCCATGAAGAAACACTCTGGTTTTGCTTCATTTTCTTTAACAACACCCTTGCTGCGTTCTTATATCTAGCAGGCAGGTTTTCCAGAACTTCTTGAAAGAGTGGCTCAGAGGGGCTTTGCAAAACATTTTGAGATACCTGGTGTGGATGAGGTAGAATGAGGTTTAGGTTTTCCTTTTCTGCTTCCTTCTGCCTGACGTGAGTTAAATACTTTTGAAGCAGAGCATCATATTGTTTAGCTTTTTCATATTCTGTTAAGTCAGTCCTCTGAAGAATCCTCTGCATCTCAGCATCCAGGGTATAAATGGCCTTAGTTCTGATGTTCTCCTCCTTAGGAAATGACCCCTTTAGTTGCTCTAGCTGATGGCCAGGGACCAAATACATCTTTTCTGCATACTCCACTACTGATTGGCAGAAAGGCTCGTTATTAAGGGAACAGCAAAACTTAACAAGGGTCCAAGAAAACCCCCAGACTGCTTCACCAAGTGCTTTTTTCTTCTCAGAGAGACTCTCCTGTTACCCAGTGTTTTTATTAGATGGCGCTTCTTTTTCAAAACGCGTACCTGGTGGGGAGATAGAGGAATGTTGCCGTTTAAAGCATTGAGAGCTATTTCTGAAATGGCTGACACCAGGTCATCTGAAGCTGTGCATAAAAAGGCTTTTCTCTGGGATGGGGGCATCTTAATGAGAAGTTCTAAGAGAGCTAGGTTTCCTTCCACACACCCAGACATGTTGACCTGAAGGGGATGCGGAAGCAATAGTTGGAAAGGAGTTAAAGGGGAGCCCTTTTGTAAGCGGCTTGACCCTTCTTCACCGTGTATACTGTAGGCCAGTCTGGAGGAAAAAGGCCGGCTCGTAACCTGTAAGATTCTGGCGTAGTAGCCTGTAAATCGATGACAAGGTAGCCGTATGCTTTGCTTGTAGCGTCAGCAAATGCTTCCATGAAAAACTTAGTATTTCCTGGATATATTTGACGAGCCAACGTAGCAATTTGTAATTTATCCCTCGGGTTTTTAAACAGCACCATGTATTTCGCGTTTAAGCTAACGGTGCGGATGCTTTTTCCCTTGCAGAAAATAGTCTGTGTGATGAAAAAAACACTCAGATTCCGGTGGTGTACATACTGGGTAAAGGCTTTTTCAACTTCACTATTATCAGAGGCAGACAGCATCAAATCGTCTATCACCAAGAAGTTTATTTTATTGAGGGGTAACAAATCTTCATTATCAAGTTTATCAGGCAAACCCTCTACAGACTGAATAAAGGGATATTTAGATAGGAGTTCTTTGTACAATGGTTGCCAACAGCTATAGCACCACGGAATATTCTCAGGTAACACAGAAAACATACTATGAGCATTATCCAACGTATTTTTTACAAAAACAGTTTTTCCACAGTTGCTTGGTCCTGCTAGAATGGCTGAGAAGGGCTGTTGCCAGCGTGTACCCATATTCAATAACCACAGGGGAGAGTCTTAAACCCTTCAGTAATGACCCTCTTGTCATAAACCACCCTTTGAGTTTTCCTGAGCGCTTTTGTATGGATAGTCCATTGACGCTTATTTCTTACCATACCTGGCTGCTGCACAACTATCTCATGAACGCATCCTCCTTTTCTGTCTGAGACATAGTCAAACACCAGATCTTTAAGACCGTCAAAGTTAATTTTTTCACAGCAACATTCAGGGTAATCCCTTTGACCTTCGTGCAAGCTGTACCACCAGAAAGCTTGTACCCGTACGTTTTAGGGCCTGCTGACACATACTCTGTGATATATTGATCTGGAGAGGCTTCACTGGTGAGGTCTCCTAAGTAATGTCCTAAAGGAGGGTTCCATTCTTCCTCCCTACTCACAAATATCACACTGTCTGTATCGTGGTACAGAATTCTGTCTTGAAGCTTATCTAACAATTGGTAGAGTTCAAGGCGAGCATAAGCTGTGGTAAAGCAGGCTATGAACTCTTTCTTTCTACCCGAGGTTGTAGTGCGGTCCTCAGAATGTTTCCAGGACACACAGACAGCCTCCTCATCAATAAATTCAAACATTGAAACTTTGTAAGAATCAGAAAATAAAAGGTGGAAGAACTCATCAGGGTCCCTCACCACTTGTGTGTTAGTCAGGTTTGTTCTCTGCCCAAATTTTCCCCACAATGAATTTAAAAACAGTTTGGCAATTTGTCTCTTTGCAGGGTTCACAGCAATTTCTTCCTTGCGCAAAAGCACCCCCTCCTTTTCATGAAAATCATCTATATATTTATCTTTACCTTCTTCACTGACACACCAGTGAGGATACCCCGAAGCCTCCTGTTTCTGGCGCGGATGTAATTTAATATATTTTTCAAAGAAAGAACTGTTCCTGTTTTGAAAATGCCACACTTCATGGATTTTCAGCACTTTGTATCCCTTTTCTATAGCCACTTTCAGTTCAACGGTACACCAGGTTCCCGCCAAGGCCCTCCCCTCATCTGTGTGATTGCAGGGGTCCAACTGTCGGTATTCTGCACAAGTTGCACAGAGCACAAACGCCAGTTTACCACAGACTTTACTGGGAAGAACAGGAAAGAACAGCCCACGTGGGGGCAGTATTTTAAGCTTGGCAAAGCCAAAGTACTCTGAGAGGGGTTGAAAGTTCTCATAGATAATTTTGGGGTGGCCGAGAGGATGGTCCTTTGTTTTGTTGACAAAGGGGTACAGGCTGGTAAAATCATAATATTTTATCTGCTCACCCTCTTTAGGCTTGTAATACAGACAGACTGCATTTGTATGACCCCCAAAGAGAGCATCTCTGGGTTCTATGGCTTCTGGAAACTCAGCTTCAGCAAGAAACTGTTTGAGTTGATCATCTGTTTTTAACTGGTCTCTCCACTCATGTTCCCAGATTGTTCTGACTTCAAACCCCAGACATTTCAGTTCAGCAGCCCTTTTCTGTGTGGAATTGTAAAGAAACTCATATGTTTTCCCCACCAAAGGGTTCCAGTCCTCTGGTGGATAACACAGGACACATCCATGAAAGAAACACCCATAGAATTCGAAAGCTGTTTCTTTACCATTTATGACAGCATGGCCATCAAGAAAATATTTGCCAACTTTGACCTCTCCACCTTTTAGAGCATGCTGAATCTGAATGTTTTCTTTATGTTCAAGGTATGAAAGCCATTGAATTGCAGGGGTTGAGAAGTGTTTACACTGGTTATGGTACCTATCAGGCTGTGGGATTGCAAGGGTATCCTCCTCCAGAAACATAAACTGGTACATTGCAAAACACACACACAGGGTACTGTGAAGGGTCTATGGCTACCCAATCTTTCTCTCCTGTCTCTGACTTCTTGTATACCTTGGTCAGATTCATGATCTCATGTCTGTATTTGGTACAAGCTTGTGCAAGAATATTGACATCCTGCTGGCAATAGAATGCCAACTCTTTCTGCATGTCAAAAGTTTTTGTTTTGTTTTCTGCATACCATGCTAAAAAGGCTTCCTGTTCCCCAGGCTTCATAAACTGAACACCATAATCCTCAGCTTTGGGCATAGGACCAACATAATCCCAGTTTTCAGGGGTATTGAAAAAATGTGGAAAATGGCCTTTGGAACTAGCAAAACCCAGGGCCTTTGGAAGTTTGGCTAGGGCCGTCGGCAGGTGACTGAGTGAATCAATGAATTTCAAACCTAACCCTTTCACTGTAATACATATCAGCTTCCCTCCTTGAGCAATAATATCTACATCCAGTTTTTCTTTGATCAGTTCCTGAATAATAAGGTAAGAATCATAACCTTTTGAATTATGGGCAATGAATGTGGCATCAGCAAACTGCCCATCTGTTATGAAAGTCTTGATAAACTCAGACATACATCCCTGACCCTTAAATTCGCATGTCTCTCCAGCAGGGGGCCAAGTGGGCTTTTCCTCCTCATGGTCCTCATTCACCGCCTCATTCTTACACCCCTTTTTCTTCTTTCTATGTGGTTTGAGACCCTCTTTAAAACACTCTACAGTTTCCCCTTCAAAGGCTTTAGCAAAACAATAATTAGGAACATGGACACCTGTGCATTGATGGGTTTCAATATCAAAAAATATGTACCTGGTGGAGGTTTGAGGGTACTTAAGGCATTTCATGAAGTACAGATGTTTTTCATCCTTTTTAATAATCCCCCAACACATAGAGCATTGCCTTCCTCTACAGTCACCCTCACAATGGTCATATTTGACATAACGACCACACTTTTGACAGAACTTTCTTGGACAAAATTTGACTTTCTTCTCTAAGGTCAGTTTTTTATGCCTCCTTAGGCAGGCCATGGATCTACACATCAGCTTGCACTTATAGCATCTTTCCATTTTATCCACAGCAGAGGCACAATCGGTTTCCTGACACATGCGACAGTAGTGCATACAGTTACGGGTATGTACATATACACTATTGCAATATGTGCAGAGATTCCGGGCTCCAAAAAGACCTTTCACATTGTGTACCCCATAAAAATGACCTTCATGCAATAATACAGTGTATGTTTTTGAATATCGGGGTTCCTGTGTTTTAAAAAGACCCCAGCCATTGTCAGAATAACGTGCAACATGGATATTGACCTTCAAATGCTCTTCAACAAGTGAAATATCACTAAGGGATACTTTTTCTGGTCAGACCAACCTAACTCCTGACGCAGTTTGCTAGCATCTCTAAACTGTTCTGCATCAGTGGGAATTTCACTAGCCATTACTGCCACAAGGCTGGCAGCAAAGCACAAATTGTTGCCCACATTGCTTGGGTCTACCAGGTGTTTCCTTTTTTTAGCAATGATTGAGCTGTAAGGAATAGACCGTATGGATCTGGAACGTCCCCCTCCCAGGGGCGCACGCACAATAGTGACAATCAGACTGAGTGTTCCATGTGCACAGATCTCCATATTACTTTGTAGGAGCTTGCTTACATGAGATAAAAAAAGCCTCAGCATTCAAAAGATCCCTGGCTCTTGGAGCTCCATACAGAGGATTTGCTAAACCAGGAGCCTGCAGACGTAACTGAATATAGTCCCCAGGCAAGAATCTTGCATTAGCATCATCCAGAACTTGCTGGACAGCCTGGTGTAGGGCAGCCACAGCCTCTGCATATGACCTTATGCAGTCTAAATTTACAAATCTGAATTCTTCAGCAATACGTAATGCCTGGTACCTCTCATTGAACCACTGCCATCTTCCAATCCTCTCTGCAAAGACATGGATGGGCTCTGGGTTATGTGGGGGTGGGGAGTGGTGTGCAGGCTCTGGAGTGTTTGGGGAAAGGGGTGTACTAACACCTTCAGGATCCAGGAATTCTGGCACAGATTGTTGTAAAGCCTCCTGAGAGGGCATCATCTGACTAGCAGATTTTTTCATTTTTTTCTTAGCTCCCTTCCTGGATGATAAAAGTATCTTTTTTGCTCTGTTTATTATTTTAATAGCCCTTTTTCTCCAGTAATTCCTCTCATTGATAGGTTTCTTTTTTCGTTTCCTACTTTTTGGAGATTGAAAATGAGGATTGCCCCCACCTACTTGCACATTTTCAAAAGGCACATCAATAGGAACCACATAGTCAGACTGGCTTTTAATAGTATCAGAAGTATCATCAAAAGCAGGCACCTCGCATTGTAAACTATCTGCAATTTTGTGCAGAGCTATACGATTGCTAGCATGATGTTTTAGTCTTCTCAGCAACTGCTGAGTACGTACATATAATTGCCGATACTGTAACATATCCTGTTCATCCATTTTTACACATTGATCAATTGCAGAGGTTGAGGATTCAGGTCTTTGCCTCTTATGAGCTGGTTCTTCACTGTTGTCTAAAACAGAGGAAAAACCCAGGCATCAGTAATTGAACCTCCCCCATCTCTCTCGTCATTTATTAAACTTTTTACTGTCCAAAACAGGCTTATGATAACCATACTCACCAGTTGCCTTCTTTTTCTTTTCAGCTGTACACTTGGGAGAAGGCTTATGCGCTGTGATGGCCACTGCAACAGCAAAGAGCCATATTAATAAATTCTTATGCTTTTGGCAGTACACCCTTAACCACCCCACGCCAATAAACACAAGTTTCTGATTTAGCAAAATCAGAGTCTTCTAGGTCCATGCTTTTTCTTCCAGGCCCTTCTGAGCTAGGTCCTGAAGGGAAAAAATATAGCATGCCTTTTCTTAGTTTAGCAGGGGCAAACCTCTGGGGATTAACAGACCCTTAAAAAAGAAACATAACACTTTTACCTGCTTGTTCAGATGACATGGCAAATTGTGTCTATGTCCTGGAAGTCTTCAACAAAAATATGAATTTTGCACCTTTGTCAGAAAGAACAACCAAAAATGAGAATTGATGTAGTGAGAAATATCATGCTTCATTGAATCTGGAGATAAAATAAACATGGGTAGCCTGAACACAGAGGGGAAAGAGAACCATGCATGGACATGCTAGCTTGAACGGACAGACCGTAGCGAGGCATGCTGAGACATGCCCAAGTTGTCCAGTGAGAGAAAGGATCATGCACATGCTCTGTGTGTGAAAGCGGTCTCTTTTAGAAAAATCCTCAAGAGAACATGGAGGAGCAAACATACCGTCTCCTTGAATGTTATTTGAGTATGGTGTGTGGAGACTCACCCCCAAAGCAGCTTCAAAAAGAATATTTATTTTTACAACAAATTTCTAGGGTTCAAAATGAAATGGAAGGACAGCTAGCCTGTGTCTTCAGTTCCCTTCAAATAAATTCAGTTGAAACTGCCAAGCACACTTTTCAGTTAGTGTTGGAGACAACGTTTGAAGATGGACAGACCAACTGGGGAAGAATTATAACTATTTTGGGGTTTGCTGGATTTCTTACTAAGACTTTAATGCAGAATGGAAACCCTTTGCAAGGTGAATCGCTGCAAGATCTTTCACAGTATTATGCAGAATATTTGATAAAAAAACATGGAGAACGGATCACACAGAACCACAGAAAGGTGACTCTATTTGTGTAAAGTGTAATGAAACACATTAGTGTACAGTACTTAACAGTGTTCTTTTTCTTTTTGTAGGGAGATGGACTTTTCATGATGTTTGAACAACACAGACAACCTGCAACTCAGTATGTCAAGAAAAGTCTTGTAGCCTTTTTAAAAAAATTTATAACATACAGATGGCTTTTTCTTCCTGTTTAAATGTTTTTACTGCAATTCTAAATAAAAATATACAAGTATTTGAACTGTTTTTGTTTTTACACACTTCACTGTAGCAGTGAGTTCACAACTATATAAACTGATGAGCAATCGCAAATAAAAAATAACCAAACACATACATCAGGGATGCAATCACAAATAAAAATAACAAATACATACATCAAGAATTGTACCCTTTTAAAGAGGCCCCGCCCCACACACGGACAGAGAAAGAGAACGCATGGATGAAATGGTTGCTTTTCAGGAAATAATAGAACTCCTTCCCCACACACAAAATACATGAATGAAATGGAAGAGAGAGAGAAAAAATATTACACGCAGGCTAACAATATGAACATACTTACCCATGGCAGAAGTAAAAGATATCCTGGGAGGGAGCACAGTTTCTGTTGAGCATCTCCTTAAAGTTTAAAGAACTACTAGAAACCTCTTTATAGTCTTTAGGACTTTTGATGTCAATATGTTGGTGAAATCCACAGTTTTAGCCAGGAAGTTCTGGTCTGAAAGTACTGGAAACTGGAAACATGTAGAAGGCATGGGAAGGAAGGAAGGAAGATAAGCGGAAGTTTTCAAACAGTAAAAAGAAGCTCCTTATAGCCATTAGGATTGATGAACTGTCAATATGTTGGCGAAATCCACAGTTTTAGCCAGGAAGTTCTTGTTCTGTTTTCCTGTTTTTCAAAACCACAGAAGGGACTTAATGGATCCTCTGCTCGGTCAGAAGGAGTGGATGTGTTCTTACGATCAGCCAACAAACCTAGCACACATATTGCACACATAATAACATTTTATTCCTACTCAGGATTTGGAAAAAGACAAATAAAACAACAGTTGATTTTCTTTTATTCACCACTTTTATATTTACAAAGGTTAAAGCAGGTTTGTTTTTATTCAACAGTTATTTACAGTTGTTAGGAACCATTTATAAGGTCTGTTTTTAATAACAGTTTGGACATAATCTATATATTCTTTGTCAGTAGGCTTCAGCAAATTGTTGAGACATTGGTAGGATTTTTCAGCTCTCATCGTTGTAGTTAGAGTGTTTCACACCTGATTCACATGTTCTTGCTTTAACTCCAGAATATTTAAACCATATGCTGTTATGATGACTTCTTGAAGTACATTTGCAAAGCATATTTTACTGCATATTTTTCTCAAATGTTTAGATATAATTTTTCTATTCCACATTAGACAGGTGTGTGACTACTGAGCCTCGGATTTTTCTTGACAAGCCCAGCATTTTCTCTCTAGATATTCATCAAGGACTTTATTTATAATCACATAAAGGACGACTCTTGTCAAAGATTTCATTGCTCTCCCTCTTTTCTTTGATGAAATGGGTGCTGCTTCCAGGCCCAAGATGCTTTGCATTCTGACATGTGCAGGTTGTGTGGTCACCAGCTCTACAGAGTCCTAAAATTCAATGAGAATAGTTTTAAAATATGTCCTATACAATATGTCTCACCTGCTGACCCCCATGTATGTTCACAAACCTGTATTTCTCCTATGGATGCCAGCTTCAGCAATGCCATTGTGCACGGCTCCAGGGCATTCCTTTCAGCGACTCGTACCTCGCCACAGCTTGTTCCAGGTTCCTGGAAATTGAGAGCAATGATTATTAGTTTCTGGTCTCCCCAAGGTAGCCCCGAACTCTCCAGATATGTTTCCCATTTTACCTGCGCTACAGCATTCTCTGCTGAGAGAGGGTCTAACATAGCGTGCCACGTTTGGGACTCTTCCTCTTGTAGAACCTCTGGTGGACAGTTCTCTTTATCTGCATCCATACTGCATTTCTGAGGGGTGCTCGGCGCCTCCATGTTGTCTCCGCAGGACTTGTCCGGGCATGCAAAAATGGCCACTTCTCTCCCCATGATATATCTCTCAAAGGGCGTCTTCCCATTGGCCAGTTTGACACACGTGATTCTGAGGGATCCAAATCCATCCCTATTGGTCGAGGGTGGTGAGGTGGGTTATTAGAGGGGTCACATGACCCCGCTGGGCCAATGGCAGCACAAATTGGAAATCGCCCCTGATTGGCCCACGTGGATCCGAGGGGTTCACGTGACTCCACTGGGGCCCAATTAGAACCCGATTTAGAAATCGCCCCATTGGCCGGCTTGGACCACGTGGGTGGGGAGGGGACATGGCCCATTCCGGATGTCCCGCCCTAGTACTTCCGGGAGGGGTGAGGGGGAGGGAGATTGATAAGTGTCAGTCATTTTTGACAGGTCATAAATCAATCAATTTTGACAGGTCATAAATCACTTTTGACAGGAGCTACACAACCCTACTACTCACATGATAGAGGGAAACTCTATCTAAAAAAAAGGTAAATTAGGCAATTACTTTGCATCATCCAGCAATAACAAAAAAAGAAGAAGTATGGAGTGGCTATTTATATTAATAAGAAATATCAAGGAAAAGAAATACTCAAAGACTTGAAACGAGAATATATTGCTGTTGAATTACAATTAGATAACTTGAAAGTGATATTTAAGTGATGTTTATGCACGTCAAGATAATAAGCAAGAATTTTTTTAGAAAACTTCTAAACAAGAAAGTTGGTATGGAGTACCAGGAAATGATATGGATGTGGGACTGGAATGGTGTGACTGACCCCAAGCTGGACAGGAACCCATCCAATCTGAAAAAGGAAAAGAATCAAGGAAAGCTGCCAAAATCTTTTGCTGACCTAACAGAGTCTCTGTCATTATTAGACACATGGAGACTTAAGTATGGTAATGCAAAGGACTTTACTTTCTATTCAGAAAGGCATAAATCCTTATCCAGGATCAATATCATGCGGTTATCTAAGACATTGTTGAATAAAACCATTGATATGGAAATATTTCCCAGGACTGTATTGGACCATAATCTGATATTTTTGGAATGGAAAAGTTTTGAAAAAGAGAATATACATGGAGGCTAAACAACTTATTATTTCAAAAAAAGAAAACAGTCAATGAGGTAAAACAAGAATTAAAAAGTTTTTTGCTGAAAACATGAATAAAGAAATACCAATATATATATTTTTAGGACATAGCGAAGGCATTTATGAGGGGCTTCTTTACCAAACGAGATACAATATTCAGGAAAAAAAAGAGAAAATAACAAGAACAAATGATTATGGATGAGTTAAAAGAGAAAGAAGAGATCTTGAAGAAACACCCTGGAGAAAATGGAATTAAAAATTATATTAAAATACTACAGAAATAGCTATTCACCTTTACAACTAAGGAAATCCAAACAAAGCTGAAATATATTAAGCAGTGGAATTTCAAGTACACAAACAAACCTGGAAAGTGCTTAAGGTACAAATTAAAAAAGAAAAAGGAAAGGAATATTATATCTCAAATAAAAGCTAATAAATGTTTATTATTAAAACAGAAGCAAATAAAGGAATCATTTCAAAAATACTTCTCAAAGTTACATCAAGAATCCCAAACTCAGGAAGATGAAAATAAAAAGATACAACATTCTCTTGGTAAAGAAGTGATACCTAAGATAACCAAATCCCAGAAACAAGAACTAAACCAAAGGATTTCAACACAATATAATTCATTATTTATGAGGACTTTGCTGTACATGATACTATACAGGATAACAACCCCTCCCCTTAACGATTTTACAATCAAAACACTACTATTAAGAATTTGGCATGATTTTTTAAAAAATATGAAATTCTCTGTCTCAGTTATGTGGCATTACACTGAATCTCGCTTGGAATCTTGTCCCATCCTTGTTTTGTGTTGGGTTGCAAGACATTGTTTGGACCACTTGTGAGAGAATTTGTGCACGTTTAAGGAAAATTAATACATCCTTTTGTGGCATTCTTAGTGACAACATTTTTGCATGTCCAAGAGGTTTTGTGTGTAATTTTGCTCAAGTCTTTTTTCATGCCTTTTTAGCCATTAATATATATACTTACGGTATTCTCTGAAATATAGTCACAAATGTATGTATTGCAGAGACAGGGTATATGGTTTGCCTAATGACCAGTCTCCAGAACTGCAGGACTACTTTTGCTGAAAATTACAAACCCAATGAAATTCTTTTCCATCCCTAATTAAGAGAATATATATTTCTTGCAACAAGACTTGGCACTTAATTGGCTTCAGTATGTGACCATGTTGAACCATCTCCTTGTGTGTTTTCAATCAATCCAAGACGTTGTTATGGGACATCAAAGCCAGGGCAGCTGCGCAGTTGATGATGTCTTAAAGTAGCTGTTCCAAGCGGCCGTTCTATTATGGATATAATTTTACGATCAGCCCAGCTTCGCCTTCAGTTGGACCCAAGAATGTAAAATAGTCTTGAGTCTCTTTCCATTCCCAAATTGTAAAAAAGCCAACCAGAACTGGTAAAAAAAGGGAACTGTGGTGTGGTTTGCACGCTCTGTAAATGCCACACAGCTGTGTTATGAGAAGACAGGGCTGCGCTCGTATTCAGGTGGGAAGGCTAAAACAAGTGGCTGTGTTTATTTGAGAGCCTGCCTTTCCCTCATTCAAGGTCTAATTACAGCTGGTATCGAGCTATCAAGTGTATTGACTTTCATGATGAAATATTATCCTTCCATCCAGCCTGGAGCATTTGAGTCTCACACATTTACAGGCATTATCGTTTCCAGTGATATTAACCATAAATATATCTTAAAGAGAATATTCTTGTTTCAGTACTAGAAGCAAGTCTGCCTCAGAATTCCAATTTTGCAGCTTCTCCCATGGGGAAGTTGAGAATGGCTTGGGAGTTCACAGTATCTCATTCCAAATTTCCAAGTCCCCTCTGGTCAGATAAATTGTTTCTGCTTAGAAGGTAAGGGGGGCAACACGTCCTGATTTATAGAGGGTGGTCCTCTCTCTGAGGAAGGGATATAAACTGTGAGTTGGATCATTCTAATAGCTTTGTTATCTGCCATCCAGTTGACTTTGACTTATGGAGACCTGTTGGATGAAAGGCCACCAAGCGCCCCGGTTATCACCTGCCCTGTTCAGGTCTTGTAAGTGAAAGGACGTAGCTTCCTTCACTGAAGCAATCCGCCAGCAATGTAGTTTTCCTCTTTTCCTACTGCCTTCCGCTTTGCCAACTACAATTAATTTTTCCAGTAAGTCACATTGGCCATTTCCACACGGGCTTAAAGAAACGGTGCAAAGCGTCCTCCAGGGAGGATGTCTGCACCTGTGAGCAGACTGGGTCGGACCTACTTACTGTAGTTCCGCACCTCAGCCCGCTCCCGAATGACCCAAAGTGGTTGTCCAGCGTGCTTTTGAAAGACTGCTTAAAACAGGTCTTTCAAAAGCACGGAGCGTGCCACTCCGTTCCCACCCTCCGGTGCAGATTTGCAGGCTCGCACCACTGCGAGCCTGCAATCTGCCGGGGGCGGGTTTTAGGCTGGCGAGCTTCAGCGATTGGTCAAGACCCTCGACCAACCGGAAGCTACCATTTTTGTCCCCGGAGCAGTGCGGAACGATAAGCGAGCACTGCTCCGGAGCACCGCAGACCGGACCGGGGAGCCAAGAAGTCCGGTAAGTACCGGCACGGGGCGATTCCCTCGCCCCGTGCAGAAATGGCTATTATCTCATTGTATGTCCAAAGTATGGCAGCTTCACTTTATTCTTCTTGGCTTCCAGTGAGAATTCAAGCCTGATTTGCTTGAGGACCCACTGATTTGTCTTTTTAGCACTCCATGATATCCATAGAACTGTTTTCCACCACCATGTTTCAAATGCATTAATTTTCTTCCTTCCAACTTTCTTCCCCGTCCAGCTTTCACACCCATACACAGAAATTGGAAATAGCCTTCTTCCCTGCTAAATGTAAAAATACCTCCTGCCTTCTCAGCAATGTTTTCGGGGGAGGTCTACCTTGGAGCCAGTTTGCACATATTCAAGACAAACTTTTGTGAATTTCTATAAATGTTCAGCCCTTAACACTGTACTTATTCCTGTCTTGTTGCCTATTAAAAAGCAGAAAGACAGAACAGATTGTTTGTATCTTTGTGAGCAGTCAGCCTACCCCTTTTTGCTATTTCTGCATGTATGGATGTACTTAGCTTCACAAACGGAAAAGCTACGGCTAGACGTTTTGCACAAGTTGGCCAAAGTGCAATGAAGGGATGGGCCACAGGGTGCCATACTCTTGTGACGGTGGTGAGAACTCTTCTGCAGGCTGAAGAACCCCCCATGAGATGTCTGTCCATGTTGAGACATCCTGCCCTGACCATAAAGGAGAGACAATAGAATCACACTCCTAGTCAGGAACAATTTTCTATTTAACTGCCCGTCCAGTTCCAGTTTAAAAGTAAGAAGGGTGAACAGGGGCTCCTCAACCAGTGGTGACAGATGGGTCGCATGTCAGTGAATCAGTTCTAGATTTGAGTCTCAATTTCAAAAGACCTATCTAAGGTGTCTCGCCGGAGTGGAAGCGACCAGCCACTGCCGCCATCAACAGCACTGGAAAGTAGGGCCATTTCCGCACTACACTGTTATGGCAGTATGATTCCACTTTCAACGTCCTATAGAATCGTGGGGTTCGCAGTTTAGGAAGGGACCTAAACTGAAACTGTAAACCCCAGGATTCCATAGGATGTTGAAAGTGGAATCATAGCGCTATAACAGTCTAGTGCGGAAATGGCCTAGATTAAACAGTAAGCACACAGGTCATGTGGCCACAGTCTTCCCCACTATGGAAAAATGGAATGTATTCCTGTTTCAATTATATGAATTATTCCTAAATCTACACCTGTGCATACAAATACATAAAAATAGTATGAACTTTATTCAGGACTGCACCTTTTTTGTTCCTGCCTTTCCGAGATGCCTTTCTTTTTTTGGCAATGTGGAAATAGCTAACCTATTAGAAGGCGCTGCTTTTCTCCACCCAAAGAATAATATTTGACCGCTGTGTGTGTTTTAACGTGTTAGGCTTCAGGCACAGAGCCAATGAACGACTGCACAAGTCGGCCACTTGCTGTCAACGGCAGCTTCCCACGTGGGGCAAACAGCAACTCTGAGGGGAGAGGGGGAATGAGTTTTCTCAGGACTATAGAACAAGGGGATGGAGTTAAACCCTTCCACGTGGGCCTTGGTGTTGATCCTCATTGCCTTCCGCTAGCCATGAAGATTCAAGATTCATTGTTCGTTCATGCATTTCATTTAACGCATTTGCATTCGTTCGTTTCCTTCGTACCGGGGGCTCTTTCACACCACAAAATTATAGTGCTATGATTCCACACCCATGGCAATAGCCCATGGGATCCTGGGATTTTCAGTCTATGGAGGGTTATTTAGAACTCGTAGTCAGGGAGCTGCAGTGCCATATGAAACTACAATTCCCAAGATTTCCTAAGATGCAGGCCAGATAGTTATAATTGAAAGGTAGCACTATAATTGTGTAGTGTGAAATTGCCCCAGGTATTTTCTGGTGGCCAACCAGGCCTGACTCAGTTTAGCTTCCAAAATCAGACAGGATCTGGTGCATTCAAGGTGGCACCTGTACAGTAATGAAGGACTATTCTGTATCATTTCAGAGTCTGGATCATCAGCCCATCCTCTGAGAAATAAGCACACAGCTTAATGTGCTTAAGATCCCAGAAAACAATATGGAGACATGTTTACTGTGACAAGTTGTGTGTGACTCCAAGAGCCTAGATACACTGAAGGCCTCAGATCCTCTCTGATCTTGGAAGCTAAGCAGGATCAGCCCAGGTTAGTACTTGGGTGGGAGTACCAGTACCAGGTGCAGTGGGCTAAATTTCAGAGGAAGGACCTGGCAAAAAACCCCTCTGAGTATTCTGTACATAATAAAACACTATGAAATCACAAGGCCACTGTAAGTCAACAGGCAAGTTAAAGGCACACACACACACAAATGTTGTGTATGTGACTTTTGCCTTAATGACGATTACAACAGGACTTGTAGCATAATTCATCATAACTTTCACCTTAGCCCCTATCCTGACATTTTTCAGGTTTCTTCTCTAGAGAAAACTCTGCTGTTTGCCCCACATGAGAAAATCTGCCTTTTAGCCTAGTCTATACCCGATTTGAGAGAGACAGCGTTGTCCAGTGGTTTGAGCGTTGGTCTGAGACTCTGGGACACCAGACTCTGAATTTGTGCTTGGACGTAGAGGCCCACCAGGGAAACTTGGGCAAGTCACAGTCTCTCAGCCTTGGAGGAAGGCAATGGCAAATCGCCCTGCACAAATCTTGCTGAGAAAATCCTGCAATAGGTTCTCTTCGGAGTTGCCATAAGTTAGAAATTAACTTGAAGATACACAACCACAACAACAGCATAACTGTGAGCAAAGATTGGACATGACCTGTAGTCCAAATAAAATATGTTTGATGCACATTGAGGTTTGCACCTGGGAATGACAGTGAATGGCGTAATCCCATGTCACTCTTGCTGAGTCATTGTGATGTGTAACCGGGGCAGAGGGTTGCATCAAACATGGGAACATGCAAAGTTGGCTAGAGTTGCATCAGCAAGGTATGGATATAAGGGGCTGAGTCCTAGCCAACCATCCTCTCAATTGTCTGATCGTGCGGCCGGAGGCTATGTCGGATGCGTATCTCCACTTGCTGTGGAATGCTGAAACTCTGTTGGAGTACTGCAAATATGTATGTATCGTAACTGAAGAGTAAAAGCCTCCAAGTTGGAAGATAATATTGCATGGGCGTATTTTTGTGGCTGTAGAGCACTGCTGCTAGTGTTTAAACTCTGCTGGGCACGCTTCTAAGCTGTGTGTACAGTCTCTGTTATATGATGGTTTTTGATACACTTGACTCTGGTACAGCGTTTTTGCCAGAGCTCAGTGCAGGAGGCAAGTGCTATCGCGGTTTTTGCATAGCTCCCATCATCCACCCACCCCTCCACAATAACTGAGTTAGGACTTTACTGGTTAGAGTTGTATACATAGTATTCTTTGTTTTTGACTGTTACTTTCGATTTTCTGATTGTGCTATATCATTGTTTGGTTGTCTTTTGCAGTTTAAAATGTTATGTTCTGTTGTGAGAGGACTGTACCCTACAAGGCAGCTTATGAATCTTTCAGACACCTGTAAAAAGCGGGGACTGTTTCATGGCTGGTACTCCTCTGCATTAAACACAATCCCTGTTTTAAAGTGCTTAAGTGTTATGGAAAATGCACCGCTACTCTGTCGGATCAAGCCTCCAGTTTAGCTTATGGGTTCTGGAAAAGGCTGATCTAATGGTAGCCAGAATCATATTGGTTTCCCTTTTTGGCTGCTGTGCAATGGACCTATTCAATTGGTGGCTATGTAAGTGGAGTTTTACAAGTGTAACCATTTCACATGCAATTGCACATTCTTAGATGGTGCATTACTATTCATCAGTACCATCAGAGTACCACTTTACTCACTGGAATTACAGAAACAGGCATTGTGCATTCCCCATTGGACAACAGGACATTAGCCAAGCACACTGGCAGAGATATAATATCCATATTTAATAGAAGGATGATGTAGAACCACCACTGCATAACTATCTGAGAGACGACTTATACTACCCAAGCACAATGTGAAATTTTGGCCTATGTATCTATGTATCTTAGTTATATCTGGATGGGATTATTGATGTGTTCTACACATGGGGAGCAGTGGCGGAGCTTGGAGTGTGTGGAGAGGGGGCAGGAGGGGGCGGCACTACATTGTATGGGGGCAAGCCTGCAGCTCATGGGGGTGTGGCCATGGGTCGTGGAGCGTGGCCGTGGGGGCGTGGCTACAGCACACGGGGGCGTGTCTATAAGCCAGGATGCTCCGAAAACATTGCCGCCCAGGGCGAAGCACCCCCACTGCCTCCCCGTTTCTACGCAACTGATGGAGGGACCAACCGTTCCATTTCCAATCCATATGACTTTTGCAAGTTTTGCAACAAAACATGCAACGGGGACATCAACAGCAACTGCCTGAAGGAAGAGAGAATCTTAGGGAGTTTCCACGCCTGTTTGTTATTCAGCAGAAACTCCGTACTGCTCTGTGGAAGACAGAAATGGCAGTAGTGGTTGACACTATCGCTTCTGATGTACAGTGATCCTAAGAGGTTTTCTTGGCAGAATTTGTTTGGAGGTGGGTTGCCTTTGCCTTCCTCTGAGACTGAGAGAGTGTGACTTGCCCAAGGTCATCCAGTGGGTTTCCACCATCGAGCAGGGATTCAGACACTTACCTTCCAGTATCCTAGTCCAAGAATCAAACCACTGTACCACATTGGATCTGTGATTTGTTGTTTAGGAAGGAGTATTCAGAATTCCCACCTTCAAGTCCCTTACTAAACTACTGATTCCAGGATCCCACAGGATGCTTACATGTCAGTTAAAGTAGAATCCAGCACTATAATTAGGCAGAGTGAAAGGGTTCTCGGTAGACTATATGCAGTGCACCTGTTCCTGAACCAGACTGATCTGACAGCATTTTTCCATGCCTCGGCTGCATTCCAGATAGACTACTGTAATATTTTCCATGTAGGGCCACCCTTGAAGAGAAACTCCAGAAACTCAAATTGGTGCAAAACACAGCTGCTCGTGCACATAGCACTGTTGTTGATAAATCACTCTAATACCAAAAGATTTGTGACAACAGCATCTGGTGGTAGATGATTCTGCTTTTGATTTCAGCCTGAATTTTAAAGGACCTGTCTAAGGTGCAAAACTGTGAAATAGGCTCAGCACTTTGGATAGTTCCTTTAAAGTTCTGCTGCCCTTGATATGTGCTTCCTTGGCCCAGTTTAAGGGGTTGGGTTCATTCTTTAAAACATTAAACAGCTTTGGACCTGTCTGTCCAAAGAACTGCATAGTACACTGAAGGAAGGAAGCAATATTTTTGTCCTTCCCCTCCTCTCTTTTTAATCCCAGGCAAGCTTGGAAATCTTATGTACTATATCTAAGCCCATTCCCTTCCCTTCTTCCAGGCAGTCTGGGATGAAATCAAATGTTATGTTGCAGTTCTAATGGTTTGTCCGTGATGCTAGTCTATGGTGCAGATTCTTTTTGCAGGAACTTTTTTTTCCCTGGCTTTCCGATTAACTGCTGCTGGGGAAATCTAAGATCACAATGTCTTTATTATGCGTCCATAAATCATGCATGGAAAAGCTCTGACAGTTGAGGATGTAAACAACCAAGAAGCATAGCCCTCAAGGCTCGTATAGAATATGTGTCATCTCTCTTCCCCTTTTGTTTTTTTAACTGTTGTTTGCAGAGTCTTGTTGCTATCCAAGAAGAATTCCTCACCCTCCCCATGACGCTCTCTCTCTTTACCTCCCAGTTCAGTGCACTGATCACAGATGTAACACTGTTGTTTAATGACAGACTTCAGCCTAATGGCAGGAACTGCGGCCTTATCTATTACTATATGCTTTTCAAAGGGTGAGAATTATCAGAGACTGTGCTTACTTGGACTTACCTTTCTTCAGAAGGAGAAAGGTATCTATTGTTCTGTTCTACTGCCTTTGCATTTTTCTAATTTCTTTAATTTATTTTTTATATCCCACTCTTTTCCCAATATACAATCTAAAGCTAAGAGCTAAAACGTTGATTCTAAAAATGTTAAAATGCAAATAAACAAGCCATTGGGTACATAACAAGAAATACATATATGCAGCACCCACACTCCATAAAAAGATCCTTTTGAACAAGCAGCTAATCATCTAATGCCTGCTTAAATAGAACGGACCAGGATCCTACATCAGCTCCTTAGTTGAGTATCTCCTGGTCCAAGCCCTGAAACCTGGTGGAAACATCATTCACCCGTGCTCCGGATGGGCCTCCCTCTCCCCGTGATGCCCAGCGAAGTCGTTTGCAGGAGAAGTTACAACTGCGGCAACAGTTTCACGGTCATGATTAAGTAGCAATAGGGAATGCAGAACAGCTACGGATGAGTAAATCTAGGTAACAGTTCCGTATTCACGATCGCTGCTTAGTCAGATGAGACTATTGCCACAAACACAACTCCCCCTCCCAACCTACTTTACTGGGCGCCGGCCGCGTCGGGAGAAGGAGGTCCGTTCTGCCAGAGATCAGCGCACGGGTGAGCGAAGTTTCTGCCAGGGTTGGGGACTCAGGCCGGAAGAGGTGACTGAGGCCATTTCTGCTCTACACTGTTATAGTGCTATTATTCTGCTTTCAACCTCCTGAGGAATTTGCAGTTTAGGGAGGGGTATTTAGGCCAGAGAGCACAGGACGTTCAAAGTGGAATAATAGCACCGTAACAAGATAGAGCAGAAAGGTCCCCAGTCATTAATGCCTGTTTGTTTGTTTGTTTGTTTGTTTGTTTGTTTGTTTGTTTTATATCACATCTTTCTCCTTGTACAGGGTTCAAGGCAGTTTTCCTTTCTAAAAGGAAAAAAAAAATTTGTGGAAAAGTTTTTAAAACATGTAAACAACAGCTTCATTAAAAACACAATGTTGAAACAATATAAAACACATTTAAAACATAGCACAACTGTTACCCTGATTTCTAGGGGTCCCGAGAGGGACACCTAAATGCGCTCTCAATTATATGAGTTGGGGAAATTAGCCAAGAGCACAGCCTAGCAATACGAGAGGCAGGGTAATGCAGCGAGATCTTGAACCCTATGTTTACGAGGTCAGGCCGAGTCAAGGAGCACACGGAAGTGGAAATAATAAATGATGTTTTATGAAAACACAATCAAACAGTGCATGCAGTACACTCACGAAGATAACTAAGGAAATAAAGGTTGGAGTGGGATAGAGGGATTTTTAGAGGAGTTGTTGGTTTGGGTGATACTCCGCCTGTCCTGAAGCCCGGTTGGAAGCGGAGGAGCCGGGGAGCGTGGATCTCAGCACGTGGGGCCAAGGGGAAGGCTCGCTGGACAAAGCGGCAGCAAGGCGGGATGGAAACCAAGAGCGATCCGAGGAAGCGCTCAAAGTCAGGGGTTTTATGAGGAGAATTGTGGCCGCAGGCCAAGTTTCCCCACTTGGGGAAAACAATGAGTTTGCAGCTGGAGACAAAGCCTCCGAAAGGTCAGAATTTGAATGATTGAATTATAGCCAAATTGTCAATAGGGTAGCCAGTATGCAAACGCGGAGTGCTTGAGCGTTGTATAGTTCGATCATCAAGCTGCCACCGCTGGGCAGAGGATCTTTTGAAAGTTGCATGCATACTTAATGAAGGTACTTGCCTTGAGGTCTCCTGAAGCTGCGAGTAGGCTATTTCTGGCCTGCCCGTATTGTGTTGGAATATTATGGCGATTATCGGCCGAGCCAGTGTGCGTGCTTGTCCGGGGGCCTCGCAAGCACGTGGAGGGGAATGGGTATGTGAGACCGAATTATTGATATCAAAAGATATCTTTATATCCCCCAAGCTCGGGCTAGCCAGGGCAGTAACACAACCCCATGAAAAGCCCTGTCTGCTACACCAAATTATAAGCCAAAGGCCTGCCTGAATCAAAATGCTTTTGCCTGCTGGTGGAAGGAAAAGATAAAGGGGGGCATCTGGAAAGGGGTTCCACAATTTGGGGGCAGCCACCAAGAAGGTCCTCTACCCAGTCCTCACCAAACATGCCCATGGTAATGGTGGCGGGAACTGAGAGAAGGCCTTCCCCTCAAATATCTTAAAATTCAGACAGGTTTATACAAGGAGATCCAGCCTTTCAGATAGTCTGGCCAAACTTGGTACCTTTTACATATAAATCGTGGTCTGGATCCAACTAGAGTAGACTTACCTCCATACTGACCCACCATCCAATAATTGGGTCAGTGGGCCTTTTCTAGCCGGGATTAGCCAGTAGGATTCCAGCCTGTGAATGCTACCACTGAACTGCAGCCCTTCCTAAAGAGCTCAAACTAGAATTTCCGACTAAACACCTTGATAGGCAGTTGAGGTTGTTGCTCTTGTTCTTTCGTTTTGTGACCACAAGAGGCTTAGTTCAGCCCAATGATAAGCTGATGGAAAGTGTGTTTGTGCCTTCAGGTCACAACTTCATGAATTTCATAGGTTTTTCTTAGGTGAGGAATACTCAGAGGTGGTTCCCATAGCATCTGGTGTTCACTGGCAGTCTCCCATCCAAGTACTAACCAGAGCTGTCTCTGCTTAGCTTCCAAGATCAGACAGGGATCTGCTGCCTGTGGGGTATTTAGTTGATACAGACAAATGCTCAAAACAGAATTTTGGCCTTGGAAACATCCAGGGACTTTGTGACTAATAAATAGTTCCCAGCGTATGTCATTATGTGGATCCAGTATCAAGTTGGTCCTGAATAACAAAGTGGCCTTTATTCAGCTTGACAGAGGCTTGGTCTCAATGAGCAAAGTCCTGAACCACTTTGGAAAGAAATGGCAGGAACCCGAGAGCGAGAAAACCAAAGCTGACAAAACAGAGAGGTACCCTAGAGGTTTCCTCCCATGCAACTTCACTTTCCCACAGCCACTGGGTTGCAGGATGTGCTCCCATTTCTCACAACATGGGACAGCTGTTCCCAAACAGGGCTGGTTCAGTTTTTAATGCAGCAGTCAGCAAACAGGGCCATAGCAGACTCCCACCTATATTGGTGGACCCAACGGGATACTGGACTTACTGGCTAAGGGAGTTCTAGGCGTTGTAATCCCAAAGTACAATGTCCCAGGGTCTACCAGTAGGCTTGCCTGATGTGCTGCACAACTATAATCAGTGAAAGGAAGCTTAGATGCTCCATTTCCCATAATGCCCCAGAACAACACTATTGCCCTTTTTGCACACAGTTTCTTTTGCGAGAGGGCCCCTTGAGCGTCGTGTAAATGGGAGCGGTGGTCCGTAAGACGCACTCCCATTTACGCGACGCTCACAAGCCTAACGCGAACCGCGCAAGCATTTTCTTATTTTCGGCTTCAAGCCAAAAATGCTGCGCGGTCGTGCAAGGCTCCCGGGACCCTTGCGCACTTACCTGCCCTGCGGTACATCGTCCCAGGCGTGCCGGTCGCGCTTCCTCCCCCAACGCAGCCTACAGCTCCCAGGCTGCACTGAGGAAGGAAGGAAGGGGCGGCACAGTCTCGCGACGGTTGCGTGCCCAGAAAGCCAGCTGCGGGACAAAGGAGCAGTGAAGAGAGCGCCCCGAGCAAAAGTCTGCTTCCGCGAACGGCACCCCCCACCTCCGCTATAAGGTAACATGCGGAAAGGGCATATGTCAAAGGGTATGATGAGAATTTTAAATGGCAATTTGTGCTGGCTGTCTCTTTCTGGGTACAATTCAAAGTGTTGGTTGTGACCTTAAAAAATCCCGAATGGCTTGGGCCTAGGCTATGTGACAAGTCTACATCTCCCCATATGAACCTGCCCACCCGGTGAGATCCTTAAGGAATGCCCTTCTCTGAGTCCCATGACCTTTACGGGTACAATTGATGCAGGATAGGACCTTCTCAGTGGCTGCCCCTTGGCTCTAGAACTCCCTTCCTAGGGAGACTGGGAACAGCCCCCTCCTTGCTTTCCTTCTGTTGGTGGGTGAAGACATTTTATTCTAACAGGTTGTCCACCTGGCTGGATAACAGTACATGTGAAAGGGATCTAAGAGTCTTGGTGGACCATAAGCTGAACATGAATCAGCAGTGTGATGTGGCAGCCAAGAAAGCCAATGCGATTCTTGGTTGCATTAATAGGAGAACGTTACCCAGATCAAGGGAGGAAACGGTACCACTCTATTCTGCATTGGTTAGACCTGGAATCCTGTGTTCAGTTCTGGGCACCTCATTTCAAGAAGGATATTGACAAGCTGGAACATATCCAGAGGAGGGCAACCAAAATGATGAAGGGTCTGGAAGCCATGAAGCCCTAAGAGAAGCAGCTTAGGGAGCTGGGGATGTTCAGTCTGCAGAAGAGAAGGTTAAGAGGGGACATGATAGCCATGTTTAAATATTTAAAGGGATGTCATGTTGAGGAGGGAGTGGGCTTGTTTTCCGCTGCTCCAGAGACGAGGACAAGGAGCAACGGATTCAAGCTGCAGGAAAGGAGATTCCACCTGAACCCCAGGAAGAACTTCCTGATGGTCAGAGCTGTCTGGCAGTGGAATATGCTGCCTGGAAGTGTGGTGGAGTCTCCTTCTTTGGAGGTTTTTAAACAGAGGTGAATGGTCATCAGTCAAAGGGAGGGCTTTGATGTGGGTTCCTTCGTGGAAAAAGGGGGTTGGACTAGATGATTTCTTTGGTCTCCTCTAACTCTGTGATTCTATGATTCTATGACTATAGAAATTGAAGTTTTTAAGTGCTTCTAAGAGAGGGCTGTGAAGAGCTAGCATGATGGTTTGAGCATTCTACCGTAAGACTGGAGACCAGGGTTTGAATCTCTGGTCAACCATGGAAACCCACTGGGTGACCTTTGGTGAGAGACACTCTCTCAGCCTCAGAGGAACGCAAAGGTGAAGACCTCCCTCTTAGCTAAACTTTCGCCAAAAAAGTTTGATAGGTTCACCTTAGGGTCACCATAAGTCAGAAATGATCAAAGGCATGGAACAGCAACAAAGAGAATGTTGTATTTGTTTTAAATTCTACTGCTTTTAACTGCCTCTTGTCCTTTTTAAGAGTCTGTTTTAAATTGCTTTAATATTGTTAATAGTTTATTTCTGTTTTAATGTTAACCATTTGACCATAATATTGTAACTGTAGCCACACTGAGTCCCAGTTTTGTGGAAAAAACAGAGTATAAAGTTTAGTAAGAACAACAACAGCAACTTTACATCACTCCGCCCAGCTTGTGGGATGATAGGCTTTAGTGCTGAAGCAGAAACCTAGCTCGTACCTAAGAGTGCAGCATTTTTATTCCACCCCTCAATCCTCCTTCCCCTCAAAGAAAACCTCATATTTTAATTGGTGAAACCGCTTTATCTTAGCAACTTATTAATAGGTATTATTTATTTGAGAAAATGAGCCCTTTGTGTTCTGTCTGTTCCCCTGAGGGGAAACACAAAGCAGTTAATAGAAATAATCAGCCATTTCAAACAATCTTCCAAACTCAAATTAATAAGCCATGAAAACAAGAGCAATTTATAAGAACGGCCATTGCAAGAACAAAATTAACATGAAAAAACTAACAAGGAAAAAATAACTTTGAAAAAAACTCTTTAATATCTATTAAAACTTTAAACCAGGGGTAGGAAAAGTGCTTGGGGCTCCCGAGGTCAAAAACGATTTTTTTTCCCAAAACCAAATTACCCCAAAATGCCCCTAAAGGTGTGGGGGCATTTTTGCCATGTTTTGGGGCACTCCACCCAGCTTTTGGTCCTTTCTTGTTTTGAAAAAAGGCCTCTCCTGAGCCCAGGATGGCCCGGGGCGGCTAAACCATGGTGCTCCCCACAACCCTTATAGGGCATTGTGGGGCATTTGGGAGCAAACAAGTTTTGGGTTTCTTTGTGGTGGGAGTTATTGGGGTGGTGCAGCCCCTAAAGGTCTCCTAGGGGACTAGCACAGCCCTCTAGGTGCCCACAGTTGCCTCTATTTCAGACCAGACGGCTGGTGTCGATTTCAGCAGCTATGATATAATAAGATGGACTTACAAGCTTGTAACTGCCGAGGGTTCACATTCACGGCTGTGGACAATGGAACATGACCCTCAAAATCTACCTTCACAGCCTGGAAACACCTCTGTCACAGCATTTATGGGGCGCTGGAGATGGGAGCACTAGGAAACGAAGTCCTCAATGCTCTCCCAGTCGTGGGGTGCCTTGGGAGAACCGGACTCTGAGAGGTCTCTCCGAGGGGTCTCTTCTGAGGAGTCTCTTCTCAAGGCACTGGGAACACGCTGCACAGGTCGTTTCCCGGCATCCCAGCCTCCAGAGTTTCAGCAACACTTCAGTGAGGTGTTACCGCTGTTCCTAGCCCGAGCTTGTGGGATATTAAGATTTCATTTGATATCAATAATTTGGCCTTCTGCACCCATTCCTCTCCACGTGCTTGCGAGGCCCCCGGACAAGCACGCACACGGGCGCGGCAGACAATAGCCGAACCGTTCACATCCCGATCCAGGCAGGCCAGTCATTGCCGAATGCAGCTTCAGGAGACCTCAAGGCAAGTACCAAATTATGTATGCACGCTACTTACAAAAAGATCCCCTGCCTCGGGCAGGCAGCTTGATGATAAGACTATACAACTCTCAAGCACTCCGCGTTTGCATACTGGCCACTCTATTGACAATCTGTTCATAATTCAATCATCTAAAGTACTGACCTTTCGGAGGCTTTGTCTCCAGCCCAAGATTCATTGTTATCCCCAAGTGCGGACTCGCCTGCAGCCACAATTTTCCCTATAAGAACCCCTGACTTTGAGCATCTTGTTGGATCGCTTGTGACTTGCCTCCCGACTTGCCGTCTCTCCATCTGACGAGCCTCCCCTCAGCCCCGCGTGCTGAGAATCCACCCTCCCCGGCTTCTTTGCTTTTACCGGGCTTCAGGACAGGTATAGTATTTCCCATACCAAACCTCCTCTCAAAATCCCTCTATCCAACTCCTACCTTTATTTCTATAGTTCTTTGTGTGAGTGTGTTGCATACACGTGTTTGACTGTGCTTCAATAAAACAGTTATCATTATTAACTTCTGCCTTATCCTTGACTCGGCCTGACTGCGTAGACATAGGGTTCAAGATCTCTCTACGTTGCCCTGCCTCTCGCATTGCTAACTAGTGCTCTTTGCTAATTCCCTCCCCATTGTTTGAGCACATTAAGGTGTCCCTCCCGGGACCCCCAGAAATCAGGTTAACAGAGGATGTTGCCAGGCTGCAAAGGGAGATTCGGGAGTAGGCATCATTAGTCATAACTACAGTGATGGAGTTCCATTATCGTAATTATGAGGACAGTGATGAATCGTGGCCAACGACTTCTTAATAGTATAACAGCTGGGCCTAACCAAGCTGGCACGACAGAAGTCATGGCCCTACATCATGCATGCAGTAGCAAATCTACGGGCATACCTCAGTTAACAAAGTTGATGTGTTCCTGGACTTTATTTCTTTCACAGAAACTTTGGTCCCAGAGGTGGAAATACGACGCAAAGAACAGGGATGGGTTCCTACACCAGAAGAGAAGTTCAATATGTTTCAGCAAACTTTTTATTCAAAACTGACCTAATGCACCCATGAAATGAAACAACCAGGTCAGATAAGCCTTGCATAAGTAAACAAAAACATTTTGAATCATCTAGAGACCATATGAAAGTTTTTTTCCAAAATGCATCCCAGCATGATTTTTTTTTTCTTTCAACAGCATTTCTTTTTTTTTTATGATGCCCATTTTGGTTGTGAAACCTGCAGATCTATGCCTTTTCAACATGCCAGGGGAGCTTGTGAGGCAGGCTAATCGGCTCCCCACTATTTTTTTTCTCCTGTTTTGCTCTTCATACATGCTCAGTAAGCGATCCTGGAGGCAGCGGTTTATGTTGCCTGTTGTACGTATACACACACACACACAGAGCTACAGTAGGATTACCTAAAGTGGAATCCCGTTCTTTCCCTGGTCAAGCTTCATCACATTTTTTTTTTTACTGCAGACACGCTGCCGCAATCCAACAGTGAATATCTGTCTTCTCCAGCCCTCTTTCACCATCGTTCCAATGCCAATGCCGCAAAATAAACTTCCAACAAGACAGAAGAAAGAAAAAGGGAGACTAAGGCCCTTTCTGCATGTGGGGTATGAATCAGGCAGAAATGGGCAGAAATGGGACTCACCGGATTTTTCCTGCAACCGGGCGAGTCCGTCGTGAAGAGCAGCAGCGCGAGTTTGCCGCTCTGCAGTTCTCCGGCATCCAAAATGGCGGCTTCCGGTTGGTGGAGGCTCTCCACCAACCAGAGAAGCTCGCCAGCCAAAAGCCCACCCCCAGAAGATCTGCAGGCACATACTTGTGCACCTGCAAATCTGCTCCGGAGCGCGGTGACGGAGCTAGACGGGGTTGCCCGCTCCATGCTTTTTAAAAACCTCAAAAAAGAGGTTTTTAAAAAGCACGCTGTGCGACCAGTTCCGGTCGCACAGAACTGGACTGAGGTGTGGAACTACAAAAAGTACTCCGCACCAGTGCACTTTATGGTGCAGAAGACCTCCGTCGGAGGTCGCTCTGCACCATTTTAAATACCCAGTGCAGAAATGGCCTAAGACTTTGTAAAAATGATCTTCACTCATGTAATTAAGTGGGTGTTGCTCTGTACCACCCTTGTGATGAATGTGTTACCCTAAGAAATGGGGGACATTGAGGTCCACCCACAATGTCAGCATCTCCTTAGAATTTGGGGAAAGTATAACTCAAAGGAGACCTACAAGAGGAGGGTAACAGTGGGATCTTTTCACCTGTGTATACCAGTAGTAACCGTAGAGAGGACTCCAGTTAAAAGTTGAACAAAATATTCTATTTGGACTGCCAAACACACAAGAAATCAGACACTCTTAAGGACCATGCAAGGCTGTCAGAAAGTGAAGCATGAAAGGTTGGATAGAAAAAGATTAGGGGTGAAAAGAGTAATAGTTACCAATCTTGATGAAGAAGGTTGAAGTGGAAGGGCTCAGACAGTATATGAAGGCAGCACAGAACTGTAGTCTGAGCACTACATCCAACACCCTAGGTCCTACATACTGCAAATGGCTGGTGTCGAAGCTGGGGTTTTTGTACCCTATTTCATACTCTGACCTGACTGTATAGACAAAGCTGTAAGGGCTTTCCCACAAGGTTGACAAAGAGGTTTGGAACAGGCTGATTGCTTAACTCTGGAGTGACAAAACATTGATGGGACTCATGATAATCTCTTAAATTTGGTCAGGTAGGTGTATAGGAAGATCTCTGTAGAATAAGACTGAGGGATGGTTTCTGATCACTCACCAGTCTGGGAAGTTTATCTTTCATTGTGTTCAGAAATGCAAAGAGACTGGAGCGGCAAAAGGATCAGCACAAATCCATCAGTGTTAGGTTTTCCCACCTAATTCTCTCTGAACTTATGGCCCTGAATATACTTGACCCCAAAACACATTCTTCAGTCATCATGACTTCGATCATGTTCTCTGGTCTTAATAAGTCCAATTATGAAAATAGCAAAGGCATGTAGGGAATGGTAATAAATCCCAGCATTGTACCAGCAATCGTGTATCTGCCAATGTGCCTGCTTCTTGTCCCATTCTGCAATAAGGAATGCACTTTGGCTGTTTCCACAATGCCAGTGAATTGGAGTCACTCACAAACAGTTATACATCATCCAAAAAACATGCAAGTGCATGAATCCTGTTGGTTTGTCCCAACCGGAACAGAACCATTGAAATCAATCGTTGAATGGCAAGTCAACATTCAGGCGTATCCAACTGATTCAATGTCTTTACTGTAGTCAGGACTAAAATATGATTTAGGGCCCATGTGAAATTGTTAGATGTGGGAAACTCCAATTAATGCAACCATAAACTGAATACCTCCAGCATAAAATGTCCCAAAAAGTCCAACCACATTTGTAAGGAAATTAACACATGTGTACGTCACCATATTATATAAATGACTAGCGTATTTACCCAGCATTGCCAGGGATTTTATTTTCTCATAGATAATATTTGTTAGAACTACCTTAGGAATTACCTTACCTTACCTTAGGAATTAGACACGGTTGAAATACACAGATTTGAGATCCTGTGTCACGGCATTGCCTGGGATTTTATTTTCTCATAGATAATGCTTGTTAGAAAGATTTGAGATCCTGTGTCCCTAATTCCCCAAACTGTCTTGTCCAATACCTGTAACTTTCCCCATATTCCCCAATCCAATCTGTATTCAGAGTTATTAACATTAAGAGGTTGGGTTCCTGAGGGAACACATTGCCCTCCTCCTTGCTACTAGGCCCTTGTCAACCACCCTATTGAAGACAGACATAGTTGACTGAAGCCCAAGAGCTCTCTGGTTGAGAATTCTAAAGGCCCCTCCCTAAACTGCAAACCCCAGGATTCCATAGAATCTTCTCAGGCAGCCAATCGTATGAGGTCTTCTCACCTGACACATATGAGGTCTTTTCCTGCCTGACACAGACAAACTCACAACCTTTGACTTATATATAGTAGATAGAAAGATATATCGCTGAATACCAGAGCCAGGATTGTCCATGCCATCATATTTCTGATTTCTATGTATAGTTATGAAAGCAGGAGAGCGAAGAAAGCCAAGAGGAAACGTGCTGCTGGAGGAGAGTTCTACCAATACCCTGGACAGCTAAAAAGACAAATAAAGAGGTCCAAGACGAAATGAAGTCAGCGCTCTCCCTAAAAGCTAAGATGACTGAAACTGAGACTGTCATACATTGGGCATATCATGAGAAGACATGGCTCTTTAGCAAAGACAAAAATGCTTGGTAAAGTGGAAGGGATTCAGAAAAGAGGAAGACCACCTTACAGGTGGACAGAGTCAATCAAGGAAGAAACAGCTGCCCTGGGTTTGCAAAACCTGAGCAAAACTCTTGGAAACCAGGTGATTTGGAAGTCTCCCATTCATGGGGCCACAATGAGTTGAAGTCAACGTGATGGCAATTAACAACAAACAAGAGGCACCAATGGGAATCCGGCTAAGGCATTTGAGCGCTATGTTGCATCCATTGAGCTTGAACAGAACAATATTATAGCCACCGTCCTTAGGGTCCTTCGTTTAGATGCCCCTTTTAGATGGCCACATTTCTTGAGGTGAGTAAATATCGTGGCAAGGGCCTCTTTTATGGTAACGTTTTTGCTTTTTGAAACCCCTCCCTTTTTCAATTTAGCCAGCTCCAAAGCTGCCATCACGAGTGCTCCCGGTTAAGAAGTTACCATTTGGGTTGTCCAGAAAGTATATGCTTTCGAGTATGGTGTTCAGGCTCTTCCTGATGAAACTACTGCAGCTCTAATTATACCATTTTAATGAATGACTTCATTTTACGGCAGGCTTTCATTACCCACAAGCTGCCTTAAAAATATTTTATTGTACAGAGGGGTTAGAATAAAACACTTCAATTAAATAAGTAATAAGCACAGTCTGGTAATGTCAGACCCTCCCTTGGATTTCGTGTATGTAATTTCAATTGACAAATGCACAAGAGATCAGACAGGAACCTTACAAGGGTATCAGAAAATGAGGCAAGAAAGGTTGGATGGAGAGAGATTGGGTGGAAAGCGGTGATAGTTACCAGTCCTGAAGAAGGAGGTCACAGGAGAGGGGCTCAGACAGCATCTGAGCGTGGCATGGAGGAACGGAAGTCTGGGGCACTATGTACTGTGCACTATAATTGTCTGGGGTCAAAGCTAGGGTTTTTATACTTTATTTCACACTCTGAAAGGGTGTATTGACAAAGTTGTAATGGCTTTCCCACGGGGCTGACAAAGAGGTCTGGAATGGGCTGATTGCTTAACTCCAGAGTGACAAAACATTGATGGAACTCATGATGATCTCTTGATGTTTGGTCAGGTAGGGTGTATAGGAAGGATCTCCATAGGGTAAGACTGAGGGAAGGTCTCTCATCACTTACCAATCTTACCTACTTACCAGTTTGTCCTCCATTGTGTTCAAAAATGCCAAGAGCCTGAAGTCGTGAAGGGATTAGCACAAATTGATCAGCATCAGGATTTTCCGCATAATTCTATCTGAACTTTCATGACCTCAAAACATCTCCTATCAGTGTGACCTTGACCATATTCTTTGGTCATTAGTAAGTCCAATTTATGGGAATTGTGTATCTCTTAGGAGGGATGGTAAGGTATGGGAACAATAGCCTGTTGTCTAAGAGGAGAACAAAATCCCAGCACCAGAGAAAGTTAATGCCAAGATGGGATTTCAAAGTTACCAACAGGAAATCCAAATTAATACGTTGAATCTCCAAAACAATCTGTGGCAATTTTAACTCTCCCTTTGTAGTCATTTTTTGCAGCCAAAGCAAAAAGAGCCCCTCTTTGGGTTACATAGCCATTGCTATCACTCAAAAGAAATTGCACCAGTTCTAGAGGAGAGTTCCCACTTCCATGAGTCAGCAAGGGTTTCAAAAAGCTTTCCCTTGCACTGTTATATACAAGGGACAGGTTAATATGTAGCGAACAATCTCTTCTGCCTCAAACTGGCCACAAATACAGACTCTGTTCCCAAATGGCATTTTATTACCGTGTCCATCTAGAATTGCAGTTGGAAGATTTACATGACACAAGAACTTGGCCACTGTATGTTTTAAGAGCAGCAGTGGCACTTTCCATCACTATTTAAACACGAGGGCTTGCATTCAGCTAGATACACATATTTCAGTCATATGGGGTGAATTATTTATCATAGTGCAACAAACATACTTTACTGTCAGAGATGTATTCTTTTGGCCATTTCCACACTAGCCTGTTATAGTGCTATTATTCCACTTTCAACATCCTATGGAATCCTGGGGTTTGCAGTTTAGGGAGGGACCTCAAAGGCCATCCTCAAAGGCCGTCCTCAAAGGCAGCTCCCTAAACTGCAAACCCCAGGATTCCATAGGATGTTGAAAGTGGAATAATAGCACTATAACAGGCTAGTGCAGAAATGGCCTTTGTGCAACATTTCTTTCCTCTCCCTCTCTCCTCTGAAACAAGGTTACACCTTCGAGGAAGCAATGATAGACAGAGGACAGGACTGGTTATTGTACAACACCACAGATTCCAATCTGAACATCATAGAGTTCTGGGTGATCACAGGAGGTGTGCAGAATCTCAAGTGTGGTAAATGGCCTTTTCTGAAATGTCAGCTGGTAAAAACGCAGTGTAGCGTATCACTAAACACCGACAAGGATGGCTGAAGCAGATACTCTGTGGCTGTCTGAGAAAAGAAAGGTATCATATGTTTTTTTCTTTTAAATTAGTAGATACTGCAAAATGCTCTAGAAGCTAATCCAGAAAATAAGGAGAAAATCTGATGAGTAGATTGCAAACAAAGGTTGCTGGCATTCTGAAGGTAAGAGGGAAGTCAGAAGGCCTATGGCAGTAGTGGGCAAGATCAAGGCTTCCAGGAGCCCTTTTGGTGGCCCTAGAAGCCTCCAAAGGCCAAATCAACCACTCCACAGGAAAGTGGAAGTGTCTAGAAAGTCACCTGGAAGTTTGAAAAACAACCATTTGCTTCTTAAAACAACAGCCATTGGGTTTTCTGCGTTCAAAAAAAAGTGTGCATATATATCTTTATGCATGGGCCATGCCTTCTTTTAGAGGATAATTTTACCTCCTGGAGATATGATTTTCCCTTGGAGGAGGAATTAAATGCTTCTGGGACTGCCAAAATGGCTTCAGTAGCCCCATAGGACCCATGGAGGTGATCTAATTCCCACCTTTGTTCTTAAGGCTTCACTGTCCACTTGGCGGAATGCTGAGGACACAATGCTGTTGGTCTTAGGTACACACATAAGATCCTTTGTGAATGCAGTTGTATGTTTTTTACCGTTAAGCAATGCTATCCAGTGCATGACCATATAAGTCAGGTTCCACAAGCTTAAAACATTTCACACACAGTTGCAAAGTTTGGATGGTGTATAGTTGCTCCTTTAGAGTCTTCAGTGAACCATTCAATTCACTAGGATTGCAGGAACAGTTGTGGCATGGAATCCAAATCCCAGAACTGGCTTCTCACAGTCCAAAATTGGTCTAATATACCAAAATGTGTGTGTCTTTCTGTCTGTCTGTCTGTCCGTCCATCTATCTATCTCCACCATCCTCCAAGAATGTGAAATAGATTCCTCAGTCTTAGTATGCATGCTAAATAGATCCCAGGGGTATGCAATTTAAATGGATTTTAATGGATCCATTCATTTTTGTTAACTGTTGGTAGCCTGCAAAATCATAGAATCATAGAATCATAGAAATGTAGAGTTGGAAGAGACCACACAGGCGGTCCAGTCTAACCCCCTGCCATGCAGGAATACCCTCAGAGCACTCCCGACAGATGGCCATCCAGCCTCTGCTTAAAAACCTCCAAGGAAGGAGACTCCACCACACTCCGAGGCAGCAGATTCCACTGCCAGACAGCCCTGACTGTCAGGAAGTTCTTCCTGAGGTTCAGGTGGAATCTCCTTTCCTGCAGCTTGAATCCATTGCTCCTTGTCCTGGTCTCTGGAGCGGCAGAAAACAAACCCGCTCCCTCCTCTACATGGCATCCCTTCAAATATTTAAACATAGCTATCATGTCCCCTCTTAACCTTCTCTTCTGCAGACTAAACACACCCGGCTCTCTAAGTCTATCTTCATAGAGCTTGGCTTCCAGGCCCCTCACCATTTTGGTTACCCTCCTCTGGACCTGCTCCAGCCTGACCATGTCCTTCTCGAATTGGGGTGCCCAGAACTGGACACAGGATTCAAGATGAGGTCTAACCAAAGCAGAGTAGAGTGGTACCAGTACCTCCCTCGATGTAGACACCAGACTCCTATTGATGCAGCCGAGAATTGCGTTAACTTTCTTGGCTGCCGCATCACACTGCTGACTCATGTTCAGCTTGTGATCTATTAAGACTCCTAGATCCCTTTCACATACTCCTAGATCACTTTCACAATCATCTTCAGTCACTCAACAGCAGATTTCCCCAACCAGCAAGAGGGAGATGTCTTCAGGTCTAGCACTTGGATTTCAGCTCTGGGTGGAGGAGGGTGATGCTCAAGGCAGCTCAGCTCATGCAAGCTATAAATGCTGCTTGTCTCTACTGTTCAAAAAACCCTTTAAATTTTTCAAAAAGTTAAAAGGGAGAGGGAATGCATCTCCTTCTGCTTAGAGGACAAAGGAGGGGATTGCGACAGAGGAAACCCTGCACTGGAGTGGTTGAAGAAGGGAAAAGAGTGACTTGGAAGAACATTGAGGGTGAGAGAAAAGAGGAAGCAGAGGAAAACAAAAAGAGTACCAGGGTGTGTGGAGGAGATGAGCAAGGATGATGATGATCATCATCATGATCATCATCATAGAACCATAGAATCATAGAGTTGGGAGGGGCTTCATGGACTGTCAACGGGAAAGTGCCTCTTGGGTCCTCGGTTTCACCCTTCTGCTCAGTGCAGAATCCCCAACTAGAGCATCCCAAGCAGGCAGCCGTCCAGCCTCTTTTTGCAGACAACCAGAAAAAGAGACTCCGTTGCCTGCCGAGGTAAGGGAATCCATTGCCAAACTGCTCTTCCTGTCAAGAAATTCTTTTTAACTTCAATCAAAATCTAATCTCTTTGAAACCATTAGGTCTGCCCTTCCCTCTTGGCCAGCAGCAAACAACAGGGCTAACTCCTCTTTTCTGGAACAGCCCTTGAGGTATTCAAGGGGGTACAATCATGTTTCAGTCTTCTATTTGCCAGGCTGAAAATCCCCAGCTCCTTCAACCTTTCCTCATAGGCTTTGTGCTAGGAGCAGCGGCTGCAGGGACAATGGGAAGGAAGAACTGGGGTGGTTTGATATTTCCGTTAGCCCCATACAGCAAACAAGTGCTGTAGTGTATCGCTGTGACAGGAAGAAGTAAGTGCTTGTGGTATGGTACTAAGTTTAGCAAACAAATAAAAACATAAGAGAAAGAAAAGTATTACCATGCCCCTAAACTTGGTTTCAGAAGCGCTAAAGCTTTCTTGTCTGTGTGCAAGTCTCCTCTGGTAACTGTTTTAGAAATCTCATGCACTACCTGCCAACATTTGGCTGGGAGAAGAGGAAGGGGGACCCCACTTCGTAGAAAGGACCAAGGATATAAAACCTAAACATAGAAATCTACATATAGATGTAAAAACAATGAGGGAGGAAACATCCACTGCTATTTAGGGGCCAGTTGTGACCCACCCACTCACACACATACACATTGGCTCCGGTTACTTATTGCTGTTGTGGGCCTTCACTAATTTCTGACTTATGGCAACCCAAAGATGAACCTATCACAAGGTGTTCTGCAGCTGAGAGTATGTGATGCACCCAAGGTCATCCACCCAGTGGATTTCCACGGCCCAGTGGGGAATCTAACCCTGATCTCCAAGGCCGTGGTCCAACGCTCCAACCACACAGGTACTTTAATTACAAACAGCATTGATTTTCCTCCCATCTCAGGCAGCAGGAGAGTTTGGGCTGCCCCTTCATCCCTAACCTGCAGTCAAATATCCCACTTTACAGCTGTGTAGGAGGGAGGTCCTTATCAGAAACACTATAAACAGGGAGGGAAATATTCCTCTACCTTTTCCAGTGCAATTAGAAAAACACATGCACGCACTCTCCAACTAGAAAATATTGTCACTGCTACAGATACAGTTTTTCCCCAGGAGTTATAATTGTACAAGGAGGAAGCCCCTGAATTTCCAGGGGAATGGATAACTGCTCCTCCTGACACTCTGCATTCTTAGTAAGGGTGCATGTGTGTGCTCACACAGAGAGACACTTCATTAAGGAGAAGTTAAAACACACCACCCTAAGCTAGGTGGTGGGGTTGGGTCTCATTAGTGCATGGGTGGGAGACCACCAGAATATCCCAGAGATCTACAGCGAAGGCTTGGGAAGGATCCTGCCTGAAACCTTGGAGAACCCTTGCTCCCAGTTGCAGCTCACAACACTGGGCTAGCCAAACTTGTAGTCCAGCTGAGTATAAGGCAGCTTCATATGTTCTTATGCACTGCTGCGTGCTACCTAATCAAGAAACCTTTCGGTTTGACCTCGAATTATAAAGAGTAAGGAATCAAGAAGTGAGACTGGCTGAGTTTCTTTTTTCTGAAACGCTTGGGACCAGAAGTGTTTTGGACTTCAGATTTTTTTTTTCCACATTTTGGAATACAGTCCTCCCTCCACATTTCTGGAGTTGACCTTCGCAAATTTGATCATTCACTAGGCACAAGCTTGCCCCCTTTCCATTCTCCTCCTCCCATTCCCTTGCATTCCTCACCCCAGGGTTGCGAGGCTTGTGTTTGAAATGGACATTTTTTTTCCTTTTGAGTGAGCAAAGCCCCCCTTCCACTGCTGGAGGTGTGTCCTCTCTGCCACGTGGCTGCACGTTCTGCTGTGTATTGGCTGCTGGTGCTCTCTTTGCTCCTACCCCTCCCCTCTGAGAGTGTCAGAAAAGGTTGGACCAAACCTCAAGAAAATACTTTGTGATGTAAGTGTAAATGTCAAGTTGCTTTAATTGCTTTAATTGTTAAGTGCACCTGTGGGAAGGAATGTGACTCTAGCTAGGATATGCTGAGTCATGCTGATGAGCACCAGGTGCAGACAATGCAAGGGTTGGCCAGGATTGGCTAGGTGTCTGTATAAAGGTAGCACAATCCCAGCCAACAAGTGCACATGTTGGCTGATGCATGTTGTTGGAGGCTCTGCTGGAAAGAGCAAGCTAGATATGCTGGATTGCCATCTGGACTTTGTAAATATTGTATATATTTTGTAACAAAGAATAAAGAGCCTCCATATTGGAAGATTACAAGCTGAGTGGGTGAGTGTTACTGGCTTAGTGCATTTGCTGCTAAAGGTGTTCTCTGCTGCTTGGTACGCTTTGATAGCTGTGTGGAGCTATCTCTGATTATCTATATAGAGTTTTTCTTGGCTGGCTTTGCTTTGTTTTTCCCTTTGTTCTCCTTTCTCTCTGGACTCTCCTTTCTCAAGATAGTGAGCAGAAGTAGTTAGAACCCCAGAACTCAGTGCTCCACTCTTCTCTGTCTGAAGGGAAAGTAGCAATATGCCCTTTAGTTTGTCTTTTTTCTCAGTACCATTGCACATGCAGATGTACATTGTGTACACATGCATATTGTGCATCACTCATCAGGCTACACTGTGCATCACACATGAATGTGGATGTGCTTTTGGCTGTGCATTCAACTACATATCATAGAATCATAGAAATGTAGAGTTGGAAGAGACCACACGGGCCATCCAGTCCAACCCCCTGCCATGCAGGAACACCCTCAAAGCACTCCTGACAGATGGCCATCCAGCCTCTGCTTAAAAACCTCCAAAGAAGGAGACTCCACCACACTCCGAGACAGCGGATTTCACTGCCAGACAGCCCTGACTGTCAGGAAGTTCTTCCTGAGGTTAAGGTGGAATCTCCTTTCCTGCAGCTTGAATCCGTTGTTCCTTGTTCTGGTCTCTGGAGCAGCAGAAAACAAGCCCTCTCCCTCCTCTACATGGCATCCCTTCAAATATTTAAACATGACTGTCATGTCCTCTCTTAACCTTCTCTTCTGCAGACTAAATATATCCATATTTTGTGTCCTGGTTCAGTTGTGCAACATTACCTTTCAACACAAGGATTACATAGGCCAATTAATGCAGAACTCTGCATATCCTCCAACATTGCACTGATGAACACTAGGATACATGTGGCCAACCAATATCAAAGTGTGTTCAAAATGCTGAAGGTTATTAATGTGGAAGTGCAGACAAGTCAGGCAAAGCTGCAGGAGTTTGCTTTTGCTGGACACAACTGGGGAGGGTAAGATTCTGTCCCACCAACAGTGCTGAATCAATTGAGTGCAAACCACTTTCACAGCTGGAACTCAGTTTGCAGGAAGTGAAGTAAGCTGAAGACAAAAAGAGGAAGTGGAACATTTTAAAAGTTGCTGAAAAACTCAGGCATCAGAAGATCAGAATCTGATTGTCCTTGCTGAATCGGGACAATTGGATGGTATGACTCTGCATGGAGAAACTTATGCACTGCGATCCCAGTGTAAGATCTTGTCCTTTGCAAATAAAGATGAGAAAATAAAATATCCTGACTCACTCTTCTTGCTCCTTTAGTTTGTGTTTTTTATGCTGCTCAGAAGATGTTTAAAATGTAGCCAGGTGAGGGCAGGGGTGTAAAACGTGAAAGCACTCTGGCAGCCAAAATCCAGGAGCAGGTCATTCCAGAAGGATTCCATAACTCCATTAGGGAGTGTGTGGGTTGTGAACTGCAGCCAATCCAAGTGAGAGGACTAAGGAGGCCTGCTGGTCATGGCTGATTTGTTGCTGAGTTGCTTCTGATTTTATAGGGCAGCATATTTGAATATATTTATTGAGCTGAGTTCGCACTGCAAATTTTAATCCTTTAGAGAGGTGCTGGAAGGAACACAGGCTATTGTTATTACAAAATCAAGGGAGGGAAGTGTTATATACAGAGCTTCCAACACGGTGACCTTCATTGTTATGCAGATGAAGGTGCTGCTTTGCTAACGTCTTGTATCCAAATACAGGATGTAATCATCAGGGAGTCTTCACCTGTTGGATTTGTTACTCCACTGGAAAACCCTGTCCCGGGGTCTACAGTTTTGATATTAAAATATGATTCAATGTGCCTGAGAGGTTGCCCGGATGAGCACGCAGGCAGCAACGGTTGAACGATCGAACACCAGGTCAGACCAGTAAAATCCCCAGTCACATAGCCCCAGGAGACCTCAAGCTGTGCAAACCCACAGTGAACAAAGGATCCTCAGCCCCTGAGAAGCCAACTTGAGGGGATTAGCATGTTTGCCCCAAGTTGAGCAAATATCCTACCAGGCGAGGACCATTTACATGAAGTCACACCACAACCCAATGTGGCTGAAGATCCTGAGACTTTGGCAACACCTTGTAATCTCATCACGCGAAGGAAGTTACCATTGTGGAGCTTCTTTCTCGTTGCAACACCCATTGTTCTCCCCAGGAAAGGATTAGCGCTCCAGGTACTTTTTCCCCTACAAATAGCCCCAGTTTTTGAGCCATTCTTTGGATCACTCTCAGTCATCCCAGCAGACCGTTTCTCTGTCCGTTGAGTAATTCCCTCAGCCCTCTCCGTGCTGAGCCCTACTTCTCTGCTGTTTTTCCCAGACCGAGGACTTCAGGAAAAGGTGCAGTATTACCCCAGCTGCAACCCCTTCAATATTCCCCTATCCAGTTCCCTCTCTTTTGCTTCTTAATAGGTCTTGAGTGAGTGTGTGAGTGATTGCATAGATGCATGAGACTTTTATTCAATAAAATTATTTTATTGGACATCTTCGTTTGGTTTTTGACTTGGCCTGACCCTGTAGAAACTGGGTAAAAAGACCCCGTTAGGTTACCCTGCCTCTCACGTTGCTATTGCTCATGCTTTGGCTAGTTTCCATTCCCCATTACTTTGGAGAACATATCCAGGCCAAAATGTGTTGTTAAACCATTCGTCTACGGAGCACCTTAAGACATCTCGCCTGTTTTCTGCAGATGATATTTGGTACTTCCCAAGCTTTGGCCATTTCCACACTAAACTGTTACAGTGCTATTATTCCCCTTTCAACATCCTCTGGAATCCTGGGGTTTGCAGTTTAGAGAGGGGCATTTAACATTCCCAACCAGAGAGCTCCTGGGTCTCAGGAAACTACAAATCCCAGAATTCCACAGGAGGTTGAAAGTGGAATAATAGCACTATAACAGTGCAGTGCAGAAATAGCCTTCATTTCCTTCAAAAGGAATTGCCATGGCCCTTCCCACCAGGCTGTTTTAGGCATATGAGTCCATTTTATAACCAAGAACTAAATAGGAAGTTTAATGGAGGCAAGTTTCAATAAAGAAGATGTGCAATCCCTTCACTGCAAGTGGTCCCCCAGCCTGCTTTGGAGATTTGTGATAAGAACTTATAAAATTGTATCATGAGATCTTACTTACTGTCATCCTGTTAGTGGTGCACTCAGAGGTAGCTTCAGCTTAAGTCTGCATATGTGTCGTTTTATTTTGTCCTTGCAGAGCTAGAGTTCTTTACATTCCTCATACAAGGACCAACCCTCATGTGATGCTCTTGCCCCTTATTCCGTCACTTTTCCTGCCCAGTGTGAGAATCTGCCTAAATCCCCATTGCTATCATATGTGATGACTTCCACTGCTATCACCAGGAGTGAGGGCTTTCCCTTATCCCCACCTCTGACACTGATACAAGGACCTCCTTCTGTCACACTGCCGTGGTCACCAGCTGCGTGTACCTACTAGATGCCCTCAAGGTTCCTGTGCAAAATATTATATACATCTCTCTCTCTCTCTCTCACACACACACACACACACACACACACACACACACACACACAGTTTCTTGTCAGCCACCTCTAGACTGTGAAATAACCTACCGGAAGAGATTTGACAGCAAAATACGCTGTCTGATTTTAAAAAGTTCTAAAGACCTATCTCTTCTGGCAGGCCTACTCAGTCAACTTTTAATTATGAATATTAAACTGATGTATTTTAAATGGTTTTGTGTGTTTTAGTGTATTTGAATTTATAACATGTATTTAATTATAGTTTAACTTATGTTGTATCCTGCCTCAAGTCTTAGGGGGGTAAGAAATAAAAAATGATGATGATAATGAAACTTTTATCCCCACTGGGCATCAACTCTCTTTATCTTCTGCTGCCAACACACAGACTGTGTGTGAACCCAATCCTCCTATATACAGAGTTCTTGGAGGCCAAAAGGGTAAGATATGCAAAAATTATACTTTATTAAGAGAAATTGAACATAACAAAACAGATAAATAATTTCAAACATTTAAAACAAATATTTCACTGTCACGCAAAGACTACTACATCAGACTCTTAAACCCCACTAATTAATTCCTAAACCCAACTGACTTAACCCTAATCCTCACTCGTCCACCCCAAACGCCATACCAATCTCTCAAACCCCAATTCAGCCAATGTCTTCAGAGACTCCACCAATCACCTCTCATTCTTAGTATTCCCTTCACTCAGCTCCTGCCACCAGCTCCTTACCTGATTACCTCTATTATTCAATACATTACAATACAATTCTTTAATAGAAAACAACATGTCCTACAAGAAGTCCATGACATCACATCCCCCAGAGAACCCCTTTTTTAATGTCGGTTCCTGCCCCGCCCCCCCAAGTGCATGGCCATTCAGTGGCCAATGGAGAGCTGGAAACAGTTGGGACATGTCTGATTATACAACTATACCCAGAAGCACCATGATGGATGCATCCTCCAAGACTTCACAAGAGTCCTCCAGAGGATCTAAGAAGATGACTGTCCTATCTCAGTCCCAATGACACAGCTGATAAAACAAACTCCCAGCTCATTACTTACTTCCAGGCAGTAAGCACAGAGTCATAAACAATATCCAAGATAAACACAGTCTAACAAAGTTCCATGGCAAGGGAGTGTCCAAGGTCAGTCCAAGCATTCATCAAGGTATCCAGCAGGGTAGAAGGTCAGATAAGCTCTGACAACTCCTGGAGGGGAAGGATGTCAGCTAAATAGATCTGAAGCCTAGAGTAGCTGTGACTTCATTGATTGTTAATGGTTATAAATCCTGAGAGAGCGACACTGGCTCTCTCTTTGCTGCCTGTACACTGTGAAGCTGAGTTGAGGCAAGTTTCCTCTGTATCTGAAGAGGCAGGACTCTCTGCTGGAGCTGGCATCTCCCCCTGTTGTTTCTGGCACTGGAACCTCTCTCTGTATAGCAGGTCCTGGCATGCCCCCTGTCTCAGCCTCTGGCATGCCCTCTGTTTCAGACTCTGAGTCAGAATCCGTGTTCTGGAAGCAGGACATGACACCAACACCATTGTTGTGCAATTGGCTGTCATCACAGCGCCCGATGCTTCTCAGCAATGGGCCACGATCCACCAGTCATTAACTGGGTCATGGAGTGGGGTCCCCACAGTGTGAAAGTGGGGAGGGCAGATGCATCATAATTCCACCATGGCAGAACTGGCTGGTTCATCTCACAGTGCAGGATCTGAGTCATAATATATGATCTGAATTAACCCAATTGTGAAAACTCTTGCACTAATTTAGTTGGGTTCATTTGCAGCATGGGTCAAAAGTTCAGGGCAGGAGATGTGACCAATGGACTATAGGAAGAATCAATAACTGTGATGTTATATGTGTGTTTGGTTACCTGGTTTATCGATGAAATAGCAATCAGCAATATTTTCAAACATTCTTCTCCAGGTAGAACCTGTCAGTAAATGAAAAAAGTCTCCTTTTTTTTTAATTGTTCTATTTAAAATTTGAAAAAGAATTTAGAAAAGTGTGCTGGCTACAGAATTCAGAGATTTGGCATCCAGAAAAAAAAAATCTCAAAACTCTGATATTTTGCAAAACCTGTTCCATGTCAGAAGGCACATCCCAAGTTTCATGCCAAGAATGTTCTTTCTCAGGAAATAAAATTGCCAGGGAATATAATAGCCAATTCAAGTAAACCCATTGAATGATGAGCTATAAGTATATCCAACTGATTTAGTGGTTCCATTCTGGTTGAGACTAGCAATAGGATTTAGGCCAAGATTTTATATTCTCCTAAATTATTTGCAATTGAAATGATCTGCACACAACACATAATTTAAATTGCAATTGACCAGTAGAATGGTTCTACTCTTGGCTGATGGACTTTCTTTTGAACTTTCTTTGAGCAAAATGTGTTGGTGATATTTATCTGCACTACTACAACTGAGATACAGGTTATTCGGAGGACCACAGTCTGCCTTATGAACCTACCTATGTTTTGAGATCGTCTAGGAAGACCCTTCTGTTTGTCTCACCATTCGCAAAAATACATCTAGAGGGAATATGGGCCGCTTCTGGGGCTGCCCCCAGGCTCTGGAACTCCCTTCCCAAAGAGGTTAGACTAGCACACTCCTTACTCTCATTCCGCAATCAGGTTTCCATTTCAACAGGCCTTTCAGGCCTGATCATTTATAGAATCATAGAATCATAGAAATGTAGAGTTGGAAGAGACCACACGGGTGGTCCAGTCCAACCCCCTGCCATGCAGGAATATCCTCAAAGCACTCCCGACAGATGGCCATCCAGCCTCTGCTTAAAAACCTCCAAAGAAGGAGATTCCACCACACTCCGAGGCAGCAGATTCCACTGCCGGACGGCCCTGACTGTCAGGAAGTTCTTCCTGAGGTTCAGGTGGAATCTCCTTTCCTGCAGCTTGAATCCATTGCTCCTTGTTCTGCTCTCTGGAGCGGCAGAAAACAAGCCCTCTCCCTCCTCTACATGGCATCCCTTCAAATATTTAAACATAGCTATCATGTCCCCTCTTAACCTTCTCTTCTGCAGACTGAACATACCCAGCTCTCTAAGTCTATCCTCATAGGGCATGGCTTCCAGGCCCTTCACCATTTTGGTCGCCCTCCTCTGGACCTGCTCCAGCCTGATTATGTCCTTCTCGAATTGGGGTGCCCAGAACTGGACACAGGATTCAAGATGAGGTCTAACCAAAGCAGAGTAGAGTAGTACCAGTACCTCCCTCGATCTAGACACCAGACTCCTATTGATGCAGCCGAGAACTGCGTTGGCTTTCTTGGCTGCCGCATCACATTGCTGACTCATGTTCAGCTTGTGGTCTATTAAGACCCCTAGATCCCTTTCACACGTACTGCCATCCCTTTCACACGTACTGCCATCCAGCGGAATGAGAGTAAGGAGTGTGCTAGTCTAACCTCTTTGGGAAGGGAGTTCCAGAGCCTGGGGGCAGCCCCAGAAGAGGCCCATACTCCCTCTAGATGTATTTTTGCGAGGAGGGTGGGGCTTGGATTGCTGGATTTTCTATTTGTTATTTTTGATGTGCTGCTGTGTTTTTTGTGGTTGTTAACTCATTTTAAATTTTTGATCATTTCATTACTTTTATAGTTTGTGAAATTTTAACTATCCTATTTTTAATCTGTTGTAAGCCACACTGAGTCCCAAAGTGGAGAAGAGTCAAGATGTTAATAATATTGACTGCAATCTTCTACAGGATATTGACAAGCTGGAGCATAATAATAATGATGATGATGATGATGATGAATTTTTTATTTGTTACCTGCCTTTCCCCAAGGCTTGAGGTAGGATACAACATAACTTAAAATACAATTAAAATACATCACAAGTTAAAACGTACTAAAAACATTTAAAATACAAATATATCATAATGAAAATGCATCATTATCAAAATACATCATAATTAAAAAATAGACTGGGTAGGCTTGCTGGAAGAGATAGGTCTTTAGTATTTTTTTGAATTCACAAGTGGAATCTGCTGCTGGCTCAATGGAGTGTGGCTGAGTCTCATCCTTTGGAAGTTTTTAAAGAGAGCCAAAACACAGCCCACTTTGTGCTCTCCCTTCAGAAAAGAGAGCTTAAAAAATGTTTTTAAATTTCCAAATAATGGTACATTGCAGATAATTAAGTTATAGCTAATCTATTTAATGTTCCACTTTTATACTTTTTAACTACCTGATGAACTAGACTGACTCTTATGGACCTAAAAAAGACACCAGATCCCATCTGATCTTGGAAACTAAGCAGAGTCAGCCCTGATTAGTACTTGGATGGGACACTACTGATGAAACCTGGTTTTGTTGTAGGCAAAAACACCTCTGAGTATTTCTCGCCGAAGAAAACTCTAAGAAATTTCATAGCATCACCATAAGTTGGCAGGCAACTTGGAGGCACACATGCATAGAGGCTGGGTCTATGAAAGCTTATGCTGCAGACTTCTGTGATCACCGAAAATCAACATGGGTTTCTCAAAAACAAGTCATGCCAGACTAATTCTATCTCTTTTTATGATAGAGTTACTAGCATGGTGGATGAAGGGAGTGCTGGGGACGTAGCATATCTTGATTTCAGTAAGGCCTTTGACAAGGTCCCTCATGATATTTTTACAAATAAGCTAGTAAAATCTGGGCTAAACAATGGTAGTGTTAGGGTTGATCAACTGAACCCAAAGGGTGCTCCTCACCAGTGGCTGATTTTCATCCTGGAGAGAAGTGACTGGTGGGGTGCCAGAGGGTTCTGTCCTGGGCCCAGGGCTATTCCACATCTTCATCAGTGACTTGGATGGTGGAATAGAGGGCATGTTGATTAAATTTGCAAAAGATACCAAATTAGGATGGGTAGCTAACACACTACAGGACAAGATCAGAATTCAAAATGACCATGACAGATTAGAGAGCTGGGCCAAAACTAACAAATTCAATAAGGAGAAATGTAGGGTACTACGCTTAGGAAGAAAGAATGAAATATACAGATATAGGATGGGTGATACCTGGCTTGAATATAGTATGTGTGAAAAGGATCTAGGACGCTTAGTAGACCACAAGCTGAACATGAGCCAGCAGTAAGATGTGGAGTGTAGTATCTAGATAATATCACTCTATTCTTCTTTGGTCAGACCTCACCTGAAATCCTGTGTCCAATTCTGGGCACCATAATGCAAGAAGGATGTTGACAAGCTGGAACATGTCCAGAGGAGGGTGACCAGAATGGTCAAAGGCCTGGAAACCGTGAAGCCCTATGAGGAGCAGCTTAGGGAGCTAGGATATTTAGTGTGGAGAAGAGAAGGTTAAGATATGACATGATAGCCATGTTTGAATATTTGAAAGGATGTCATGGGGGACAGACCAAGCTTGTTTTCTGCTGCTCTAGAGACCAGGACGCAAAGCAATGGCTTCAAGCTACAGGGAAAGAGATTCCATCTAAACTTCAGGAAGAACGTCCCGATGGAAAGAGCAATTTGACTGCAGAATACTCTACTTCGAAGTGTGGTTAAGTTTCCTTCTTTGGAGGTTTTTAAGCAGAGGCTGGATGGCTATCTGTTAGGAGTGTTTTTATTGCATGTTCCTGCATGGCAGGGAGTTGGACTCAATGGCCCTTGTGGTCTCTTCCAAACCTTTGATTCTATTATTCTATCCTATGGATTCTATGATTCTTTCAGTTTGTCTCACAGGTGCTACAGGATTCCTTTGTATCTTTCTACTGTTTTAATCTACGTAAGTGTAGATTAACACTATGGAGGCATTTGGTAGGATCTTGGCCACTGTGTGGAGGAAAAGAGCCTTATAAACATTCTTGAGATTGTTGCAGGAAACATAAGATACAGATAATAATTGCCAGTATTTTTCTACCAGCTACATGGTTAAGCTATGCATGAGTAAATCTAGGTAACTGTTCAATATTCACAGTTATTGCTTAGTCATGATTGTGGCACTTTTGCCATAACTATAACTCTCCTCTCAGCTTATTTTACCTGGCATCAGGTGCACAGTAAGAAGAGAGACTGCTCGAAATTGAGGGTTTTTATACCCAAAATCTACCCTATGGATATGGGTGTGAATCACTCTCCCAGGAAAGTGGACAATGGGAGTTGCAACACAATGAGGTCAGATGGAGTTAATGGTCTTAGTGTTTAGGTGACAAAGGTTCTGTTGTAATAGCTCTGTATTGTGAAGAGGTTGGGAAGACAAAGGAGGGAAACATCCAGATGTGAGGGATTAAGGTTAGAACAATCACAGTTTGGTGGGAACTTCTGTTTTCTGCTCTGAGATGTCCAACTCTTGGCATTTTGTCTCCAGGGTTGCCTTGCAATCTCCCTGACAATGACTTTGGTTTCACCTAGGAGAGTTTGCGGCTGACCTGCCTTGCAATCTCACATTTACAGTCACTCATTTTCTTCTTTCCAGCTTGACCTTCCAGTCACCTGAGATTCCATTGTATGTCAATGCCAATTAAATAATATTTGCCAATATCAGTCTTGGGGGGTGCATGGGGCTGTAAGGGTGGACCAGGAGAGGTTACCGTAGTTAAGTATACTTAACTAAGTAGCAGATGGAGTATACTGACTGTTGTTGTTGTGTGTCTTCAAGTCATTTCTGACTTAAGCAACCCAAAGGTGACCCTATCAATAGGTGTTCTGGGGCTGAGAGTGCGTGATGCACCCAAGATCACCCAGTGGGTTTCCATGGCCGAGCAGGGAATTGAACACTGGTTCCCAGAGTCATAGTCCAACGTTCAAACCACTAGAACACACTAAGAATAAATAATAACATATATCTGTGTTGACTGTTTTCAAATCCCGCAACCTATATCAAGGCCATTTCTGCACTAGACTGTTATAGTGCTATTATTCCACTTTCAAAGTCCTATGGAATCCTGGCCTTTGAGGCCCCTCCCTAAACTGCAAACCCCGGGATTCCACAGGATGTTGAAAGTGGAATAATAGCACTATAACAGTCTAATGTAGAAATGGCCCAAGTTGGTTTAGAGAGACCTCCCATGCTTCAACTGGCCAAGAGGATTAAGTTAAGAGTCTGCTTGGGGAATCTGCAATGTCTAGTGCTCTGTTTTAAAAAACCAGACACACACCTTAGCTTAAGAAAGATCTGAGCAAATTGGAAGGAGTTCAGGGGAGGATAATGCAAGGGATCATGAAGCCTAAGGAACTGCTTTATTAGGAAGGCTGCGAAGAGCTAAAATATGTATCTCACCATTCAAAGAGGCAATTAAGGAGGAAAGAGATGAGACCCGTCAACAAGCATTTTTGAAGGGTGCTAACAATGCGGAGGATGAGGAATTATTTAATGTGATAGATGGGACCTTCACAGAGCAGCATGATTAAATTAAGAGAAAGGGAAATTTATGCTGAGTACCAGGGAAAACCTTTTGACAGCAAGATGCATCTAACGTGTCACAGGGAAATGGTAAAAAGGAGCTGCACAGAAATGGAAAAATAGGCCAGTGTTCCTCAAATGAGCAGCCTGACCCTACACAGACTTGCTTGAAAGAAAGTTCACTTAAAATCAGCAAGACATGCTTGGGATTTAAGCTCTTGGTTAAGATTTAGGCCCAGCTATCTCAGAATAGGAGACGAGGTGGTCAACCTGTGTTTGAGATGTAGTGTGTCTCTCTGCAGGAAGGTACCTGCCAAAAGCCATGTTGGTGGAGCAATGAATCCACTCCAGCACTGTTCTACAAGAGCTACTCTTTCACATGGGTGTGGTTGCACATTGTTGTGCCTTGTGCATGGATGTGCAATGTACATTTGACTCTGAAACAACACAATTAACTAATGAGGTAGCATTGCACAACTGCCACATATCTTAGTGAGTACAAAGTTGTGCCCTGTGTGTGTGTAAGGATCCATACAACTGCACAAAAGCACTCCTGGTTTTGTGACTGTGTAAAATGTAGAGGGTAGAAGGTCAGGTCAGATAACTCTCGGGTTTTCCCCTCCTGTACCAGTTGTCCTCTGCAGTCTGAACACTGGGAAAATGAAGAGCACATTAGCGCTATCCCCTCCGTTCCTGCTGCTGTCACTGTCCCCGCATAGAGAGTGACAAGTCTGACCGGGAAAACTTCCCCTATGTGTGGCCCAATACCTGGTGCCACATCAGTGGGGTGGTGAATCTCATAGAGGTTTTTTACTTATGGAAGCTGTCTGATGGGATGATGCTATTTTTGGGAAAGGGTTCAGCACTCAGGATATCTTTAAAGTTTATTCTAAAATGCAGAGAGCATTTACTGACATGGGGACCACTGGTTTCCGCCATGTGTTTGCAATTGTGGCTAGAATGCTTCCTGTGTTTTGCACACATAATAAGTTGCCCTTTTTCAGCCATTGCACAATGGCTGTACTCCATTCATGGTTACTCCTTACAGCCACCGCACTTTCAAACATACTTTTCAGCCTTATATAAAGATGTCCAATTATCAAAATAGGACATCCCTCAGAGGGGGGCTGTATGGTGCGGTAACAGTCTCTCATATGCACCTTTAGCCTTTTCCCTGAGAAAAGATGGTCTAATCCTAGACTACACATATCGTTTGTAAGATGATGGGGGATTTGATCTGCCTGTGGCATCCATTTGGCTGATGGAAGCAACGGTAGCTGCTGGTTTCCATGTGAGTAGGGTAGTGAATCTACCCTGGTTTTTCATACGGTGCTATCCAAGGTGCTGCAGCTGTTCTGGAGACAAAGGTCATCACCTTGGTTAGCTACTTTAATGTTCACACTAAAACCCAGAGTGGATTCACTGCTCTACTCACATGGAAGCCACTCACTACCACAAGGCTCCTGTGGGGTACATACTAATCATCCCTTCACCATTATTTGTACTCCAAATACTGAGATGGGGTGAAATGAACCAACTCCTTCTTGACCTGGCTTTGCCAGCTTTTTCTACCTCTCACTTAAATCTCACCTGGTTCCCAGTTTGCTTTCTGCTCCGCCCAAGTTTATTTCCCAATTTACTTTTCTTCACAGACAGAAGTGCATAGATATGGAGTTATTTGTTTGTTGGTATATTTTTCCGCCACCCCCAAAGGCTATATGCTTGACAGATGGATGCATTATTTTCAATTAGATTTCTTTTTTGAGAGGTGGGGAGGGAGGAAAGTAATTATTATTTTTGGCTTTCAGGGGGTGATATCTGTTATTGCTGCAACTTTAATTATTCCTCCTGGTGTTTATTCAGCTTCCAACCTATGTGTGTGCTCTGTTCTATTGTTCTTTCAAGAATGGATATAAGCATTTGCAACTTAAATTGGTTCCCAAACATTTGTCTTGATGACTGTGTATTATTATTATTATTATTATTATCATTATTATTATTAGTGTGTAAAATCAATATGCACAAACTGCAGGATCAGATTTGGACTCAGAGACGCTGTGACACAAGATGGCCTGCTTCAGCTACTCATGGCTTGTGGCTTCCATGCCTGTAGCATGGTGAATCTGTTCTGGGTTTAATAAGAACTTTAAGACAGCTACACAACCTTTCCCGCTAAACAAATTCAGAACTTTGGACAGCTCCTTTAAAGTTCAGACTAAAACCTAGAGTGGACACAATATCCTGCTCATATGAAAGACAATAGTCACTGTGGGCTTTGGGCCAATTTGGAGCCATTCCAGTTTGATTTGGGTCCCAAAACTATATTGAGCTCAGGAAAAATGCAGGCTTGTGCTTCCCAAAGATTGTAATAACTTCTTAACTCTTTATGAGACTAAGATGAGAATGTCAACATAGTCGCTCACTTTAGGAGGGGATGAATCCAGACAAAATTCTTAGAAACAAGGCCAGAGGTCTTTATATAGATGCACATATTTTTTTTGTTTAAAATGGAATTTCGCATAAGAAGCAAGATCTCACATCAAGAAGCTAAAGGGCACCTTTCAATGTGTGGAGTTCCATGACAATTGACATTACTAAACTGCAACTCTACACAACTTAATGTGCAAGCAAATGAGAAATGCATGATTCCAATGCTCAATGCATTGCTGCATGCACAACGCAAAATGCATATTTTCGTGTGCAATGAACTGAGATATCATGGCACTGCATGTTCAAGTTTGCTCTGTAACCTTCAGATGAATACAGACGTTATGCCATGGCCAAAAAAGGACAACCACCCCTGTGAGGAAGCTTATGCATGCATTTGACACCAAATTAGAAGGGATAGCTAATACCCCAGAGGACAAGATCAGATTTCAAAATGACTTTTACATACTGGAGAGATGGGCCAAGGGTAACAAAATGAATTTCAACAGAGAGAAATGTAAGGTCCTACACAATGTAATACATGTAATAAATGCAATAAATGTAATACACAAATATAGGATGGGGGGGCATGTGGCTGGATAGCAGTACATGTGAAAGGGATCTGGGAGTCTTGGTAGATCACAAGCTGAACATGAGTCAGCAGTGTGATGCAGCAGCCAAAAAAGCCAATGCAATTCTTGGTTGCATCAATAGGAGTACGGTGTCTAGATCGAGGCAGATGATGGTACCACTCTATTCTGCTTTGGTCAGACCTAATCTGGAATCCTGTGTCCAGTTCTAGACACCTCATTTCAAGAAGGATATTGACAAGCTGGAATGTGTCCAGAGGAGGGTGACCAAAATGGTGAAGGGTTTGGAAGCCATGAAGCCCTGTGAGGAGTGGCCTAGGGAGCTAGGGATGTTTAGTTTGCAGAAGAAAAGTGTTACCCTGTGTACTGGAGGTCCCAGGAGGGACACCAAAATGTGCTCAACTAAAGGTGGGGAAAATTAGCTCAGAGCACTGCTTAGCGTTACAAGAGGCAGGGTAACGTAGCGAGATCTTGAACCCTATGTCTACGGGGTCGGATCGAGTCAAGTAGCACACAGAAGTTGAAACAATAAAAGATGTTTATTAAACACAAGCAAAACAGTATATGCGACACATTCACACAAGATAACTAAAGAAAATAAAGGTTGGAGTGGTATAGAGGGATTTTTAGAGGGGTTGCTGGTTTGGGTGATACTTCACCTGTCCTGAAGCCCAGAAAAATGGAGAGCGAGGCTGGGGTGCGATGTAGCTCAGCACGTGGAGCTGAGGGGAGGCTCGCCAAGCAAAGGGGCAGCAAGGCGGGATGAAACTCGGAAGCAATCCCAGGAAAGTCTCGGAATCGAGGGTTTTTATAAGGAGAATTGTGACTGCAGGCTGTGCCGTACTTGGGAAAACAATAGATTTGGAGTTGGAGACAAAGCCTCCGAAAGGTCAGAATTTGAATGATTGAGTTATCGCAGAGGTTCTCAATAGAGTAGCCAGTATGCAGACGCAGAGTACTTGGGTATTGCATAGTTTACCCATCCAGCTGCCATCGCGGGGCAGAGGATATTTTGTAGGTTGCGTGCATACTTAATTAGAGTACTGGCCTGGAGGCCTCCTAAAGCTATTTTCAGCTATTTTCTGGCCTGCCTGTATTGTTGTTTGAATATTACAGCAATTAATGGCCGAGCTTGTTTACGTGCTTGTCCGGTGGCCTCGCAAGCACGTGGAGGGGAATAGAGAAGTGCAGCCGAATTGTGATATCAAAAGGATATCTTTTAATATCCCCAAAGCTCGGACTAGCCAGGGCAGTAACAGAAGGTTAAGAGGGAACATGATAACAATGTTTAAATATTTGAAGAATGTCATGTCGAGGAGCGAACAGGTTTGTTTTCCACTGCTCCAGAAACTAGGACAAGGAGCAATGGATTCAAGCTGCAGGAAAGGAGATTCCACCTGAACGTCAGGAAGAACTTCCTGACAGTCAGAGCTGTCTCGCCGTGGAATATGCTGCTGCCTCAATGGAGTGTGGTGGAGTCTCTTCCTTCTTTGGAGGCCTTTAAGCAGAGGCTGGATGGCCAGCTGTCAAAGGGAGGGCTTTGATGTGGGTTCCTGCATGGCAGCAGGAGGTTGGACTGGACAGCCCTGGGTCTCTTCCAACTCCAGGATTCTATTATTCTACGATTCTAAGTCACTAACAGGATTCCAGCCAACATTTTATTGATTGGTAGAACAGGAACAAATATTTACAGCTATTATTGACTTCTTTGAGGTGAGCAAGACTGCCAAGTGTCAGGCAAGGAGAGGGATTTTTCTGCAAGAGCAGCCTTTCCATTTGGACTGTATTCCCTGGCAAAGAGTGAGCTTATCTCTCAGGGCCAAAAAAGCCAAGGATTCCATAGGATGGGATAGGATAGGATAACAGTCTAGTGTGGAAATGGCCATATGGTCACCCTGCTTCATCTGTATTTTCCATCCAGCCTATAAGCCATGCACTATAAACTTTACAGAGGAAGTCCAGTCTTACCAAGGAGAGAATTAATAACACATGCATATACTTTATTGGTTTTTCTCTCTCCTTGGTAGCTCTCCCTCCACTCAACAAAGACAATCATGAGTTTTATCCAAATTGCAGGCCCTCCCTCAAAGCCGACTAGCTAGAGGACCCCTTGAAAAACAGGCTTGAGAATTATGTAGCCAGGTTGCCAGTCACGTAACCCCATTTTCCTTTTCCCCACCCCAGCAAGACTTTTAGATCTTCAACTGGGAGGCACCAAAGGGTCAGCAATTTGTGGCCTTCTCTAGATTGTTGGATTGCAACTCCCATGATCTCTGAGCATTCTTTATGCTGGCTTCAGCTAATGGATTTGCAGTTCAACAACCTCTCAAAGGCCGCAGTTTGACTATCTGTAATTTAGGCTTTGCTTTAATCAGCAAAATATCTTGGGTCAGCATTGCACCTAATATCTGCCCTGGTTCTCTGGAACCTGCCTGCCAATTGGGGAATGCTCAGAAATTAGGTACCCCAGGGAGAGCTTCTTGAATGACGACTTCACAATAGCCATTCTCCAGGTTGGATGGCTGTACTCCTTCCTCCAAAGATGTACGTAAAGGCATACCTCAGTTAACAAAGTCTCTGACAAAGAAGTCCTTTCTGCAAATACCGGTTTTTTATGTGTGGTGTGGAGAACCAGCATAGTGTAGTGGTTAGAGCATTAGATGATGGGCCCTGGAGACCGGGGTTTGATTCCCCACTTAGCCACGGAAACCCATTGGATGACTTTGGGTGCATCACACACTCTCAGCCACCAGAAAATCCCATGATAGTTTCACCTTAGAGCCTCCATAAGTCAGAAATGATGGGAAGGCACACAACAACATTAAAGCCCACCTCTTCATCCTCTGTTTAGATAAAAGTGTTTTTTTTTCCCAGATTCAGAACCAGGAGGATAGTGAAGGAGGGCTTGAGAAACTCAGGGCTTGTATGCACTGCACTGTAATGGTGCTATTATTCCACTTTCAACCTCCTATGGAATGCTGGGGTTTGCAGTTTAGGGAGGAGCCTTTAGAATTCTTGGCCAGAGAGCTCTTTGGCCTCAGTAAACTACAAACCCCAGAATTCCACAGGAGGTTGAAAGTGGAATCATAGCACTATAACAGGATAGGGCAGAAAGGCCTACAGACTATTAGTGTCAAATTGCAGCAGAGTGTCTGCAGTAAACAGTGCTATGAAGCTTGAGGCTCAAGGAGTGTGGTTCTGCTCCAGCTGATTGTAATACTTTAGCCAGGGAGGCACCTGCCTACTGCAGGCAAGGTAAACAGCAGCTGCCTCCAGAAGCCTTTACTGAGCACGTGTAAACAGCAAAACAAAGACAAAAAGGGAAGGCAGGAAACACAATCCACCAGATCCCCCTAGTTTGTTAAAGAAACACAGATCTCTGATGTAAAGTCGAAGGCTTTCCTGGCCGGAATCCATAGGTTGTTGTGGGGTTTCCGGGCTTTGAGGCCGTGTTCTATTAGTATTTTCTCCTGACGTTTCGCCTGCATCTGTGGCTGGTATCTTCAGAGGATCTGGTGGCATGGAAGTGAGACAGAGTATATATACTTGTGTAGTCCCTCGGGGTGGGAGGGAGCAATTTGCATATGTTAAGTTGGCCTGTTGTTAAATGGGATATCCCCCAGGGTTGTATCGTTAATCGGGGGTATGCATAACAGTGCATTAAGTACATTAGGAACCCATTGTATTGTTCCCTGTAGAGGGACCTCCAGAGTCTGGGTGGTGTTCATTGGCATATTTTTGAGTCTTGATTTTAGCGTTCTTCAGTACCGGTAGCCAAATTTTGTTTAATTTCCGAGTTTCTTCTTACTTAGGCCATCACACAGACCAACTGCAATATATGCAAATTACTTTCTCCCACCCAGGGACTACACAAGTACATATACTCTGTCTTACTTTCATGCCATCAGATCCTCTGAAGATGCCAGCCACAGAAGCAGGTGAAACGTCAGGAGCAAATACTAATAGAACATGGCTTTAAAGCCCAGAAAACCCACAACAATTAACAGATCTCTAAGTCTGGCTCTCAAAAGGGAAATCATAAGAAAAGTGAAGGTTCGTGAAAGAAAAAAAATCACCCCAGATGCATTTTGGAAGAAGTTTTCAAGTGGTCTCTAGAAGGTTCAAATTGTTTCTGTTTACTTGTGCAACTGATTTCCTGACGTGATTGTCCTTTCATATGTGTATATTGTTAGTTTTGGATAAAATGTCTGCTGAAGCATGTTGTACAGCTCTTTTTTGTGGTGTAAGAATCTATACCTTTTTTCCCCCCATGTTATTTCTACCTGTGGTGCCAAATTTTCTGTTAAAGAAGTAATGCCCAGGAACACATCTGCTTGGTTTACCGAGGTATTCCAGTGCTATTCTCTGTATCCGTCTTGACCAGACGTCCTTTGGCTGCCTTAATCACTATTAATCACCATTTTGTGTAATGAGCTGTTATTCACATCAGCAAGTTATCTCTTGACACTACAATCGTCCACTGATGAGCATCCACATGGGATGCTTAGAGTCAGTCCAATAAAATAAGCTACTGAACCATTCAGGAATTTATCCATCTTCCTCATGTCTGCTAAAACTGCATTTACAGGGAGCTAGCAGCAATATCCATAAAAAGCAATAGCAGTAAAGGGCAGTGATGAAGATTAGCTCCTTCTGTATTCTAGCCAAAGGAGTGGAATCACTGGGCTTCTAACAACACAGACGTTGAGAAAAGCTTCCATTCCTTGAGTTTTTTCTTTCTTTTTTTTAATGTTTTTCTTTTCTGTAGAACAAATAAAAGCTCTTTCTCAGCAGCTGCGAGGACTCTTTGGGGCTTTGCAAGACTGGACAGCTCCAAAGATTGAAGTGGAAAGGGACATTCAAGATTTATTTAGAGAGGAAGCGAACATATTCCAACACATTCCCATTATCTGTTGTGTGAGTGCCAAAACTGAAGTCACCAAGTAAGCAAAAGCCTCAATCTGTGATGAAGTATGGGAAAATCTTAGGACTGGAGCCAAATAAACATGCAAAAAGATGTTGGTTTTCTGTGATTCCACCTTTTGTTGGTTTATTTGTTCTCCCGCAGTCAGCTGCTTCTTCAAGACCTAGATAATGAAGATAACAGACAGTGAACATCTGGTCCTCTAGTTGTTGCTGGACTCCCATCAGCCCTAGACAGCATGGGCAATGCTGAGGTCTGATGGGAGCTGTAGTCCAGCAATACCTGCATAGAACCAGGTGCAGCTGTAGAGATTGTCCTGGCGAGAGTCTGTACCTACCATTATACCATTTTTGGAGAAAGTCCCAGATTCAGTTCTTGCATCTCCTGTTAAGTGGGCAGTGGGATGGTAAGAGGTCTCCCTAACCCCCTAGAAAGGTTGCTTAGAGTAGGCAGTAACAGTAGAAATCAACAAATATTCCACATTGCTATGAGAGATCTTCCTATGTTCTTAACCAGTATGTCTGAGAGGCTGCAGGAGAAGGAGAGGGAGAAGAAGGCATCTTCAATGAATTATCAAATTATTGAAATATGTCAGTTGGATCTCTCTTTACAGACAAAGTTCCAGAAACAGCACAGTATGTTATAAATCCTATGGTTATTCTTAAGCAGAGAAGGCCCAGTGGGACATTGGCCATTATAGTCCCACACAAAAAGGTTTCTCAGCATGAAACTATAGAGGTGCTTTCTGACATAATATAGGTCTGATGGAGTTCTGGGGCTGTGGCAATCTGGAATGCCAGATAAGCCTAGAAACAGGTTGCCAGGCAACCAGAATAGCTCCTCAGGAGAGAAACCCCACCCAGTAGTGTGTGGCAGGGGCTGACGGCTGAGAGGAAAAGATACATAAAGGCAAACACTGATTGTCTTTTGGGAAGTCCTTCAACGTGAATTCTCATCAGAGAGAGCTGTGGAGTAAAGACCCTCAGTCAGCCCGGGAGGGTGACTGTGTGGGAAGGGTTTAAAGCTCAGGGGAAGCCCAGAGAGAGGCAGAAGAGTAATTAAGACATCATAGAATCTGATCAGAAAATGTGACCTAGGCCATTTCCACCCTACACTGTTACAGTGCTATTATTCCACTTTCAATATCCTGTGGAATTCTGGGCTTTGTAATTTCTCGAGGCCAAAGAGCTCTCTGCCTGAGAACTCCAAATGGTCCTCCTTAAATGGCAAACCCCAGGATTCCATAGGAGGTTGAAAATGGAATAATAGGACTAAAACAGTGTAGTGGGGAAATGGCCCTATATTTGGGGTTGAGCCTTTGGTGAGAGTGTAGTCAAGGGGTGGTTTATGAGACTTCTGCTTATATGAGAGTTTCAAGGAAACTGTCATAAAGTATGCTGAATTAATTTTGAATTAATTTTGATCTACATATGAGCTCCAATACTTTGTTCTGTATGTTAATAAATATTACGGTTTAGTTTTATAAATACTGAATAATATATAGTATTTAAGGACACACAGAAAACACACACTAGCATAAAATTATTAAAGGGTTACAAATAACCATTGAAAGACCTCACCCTTTTTCACACAGGTGGTGTTATAAAGGGGAAGGCAGAGCTGTGTGGAAAAGATAGGGTGGATTCCACACTCAAGTCCCTGTCACAATAGGTTTTGCAAAGCATTAGAGCTTTGAAAAGTTTTTTTTCTTTTTTTTTCTTTTTTTTTCTTTTTTTTTTTTTTTTGGAATTACAGATCCTAGAACAATGGGACTTTGTTAAATTCAACAGTGAGCATTGTTGGCTCCAATGACCCAATGTATCTTGGACTCTCCATCTTTGGAGGTCTTTGAACAGAGTTTGGGTGGGCTTCTTTCAGGAGGGCTTTTGCTATATATTCCTGTGTAGCAGGGGGTTGGACTAGATGGCCCTTGTTGTCCCTTCCAATGCTAAGATTCTATGATTCCTTACTCTAGTTGGAACTAGTAACTGGATTATGCCTGGAGCCACAGATGTTCTCTGTTATCCACCTCACCTCTGATAGCAGGGTTCCTGGAGAACAGCATCACAGATCTCCTCACTAAATTGTCCTGTTGGCACTGAACCAAACATCCTGTAAGTTATTGAATCTCCAGCTATTAAAGGCTGCAAGTTCTTTATTGTTTCAAAGACCTTCCCTCGTCCTCTTCCTGGAGCATGGTAGTCACTGCTTTTCTCCACTCACCATTTTCCCAGCCTGATACCACCAATCAAGCCCTCTTTGCCAACCTAATTGTTATTTAGTAGTTATATAGCATGCTTTGTATTTGTATATTCTGTAATTTGTTTGATACACTTCCCATTGTTAATGGCTGTATAAAAATGTGTACAACAACAAGTACTGATACCAACAAGCACTGTTGGCACACGTGATGCTTCACATAATTATAGAAGGAAAAAGGCAGTGTTACCAGGCTGTACACCCCCATGCTTTGATATGGTTTAATTGGCAAAATAAGATTTCATTAGTGAGACATATTTGTGGGCTTTTATATAAAACATGCCCTGCTATGGATGAACAGCTGAGCAGGACAAGAGGGAAAAGATCAGCTGAACACGTGTGCTGAGAATTAGGTCAGAAAAGACCTCTAGGTGCAGTGAGGTCATAGAATCATAGAGTTGGAAGAGACCTCAGGGGCCATCGAGTTCAACCCCCTGCTATGCAGGAACACACATCAAAGCATTCCTGATAGATGGCCATCCAGCCTCTGCTTAAAAGTCTCCAAAGAAGGAAGAGACTCCACCACACTCCACTGAGGCAGCAGCATATTCCACTGCCAGACAGCTCTGACTGCCAGGAAGTTCTTCCTGGTGTTCAGGTGGAATCCCTTTTCCTGTAGTTTCAATCCATTGCTCCTCGTCCTAGTTTCTGGGGCAGCGGAAAACAAGCCCACTCCCTCCTCAACATGACATCCCTTCTAATATTTAAACATTGCTATCACGTCCCCTCTTGATCTTCTGTTCTGCAGACTAAACATCCCCAGCTCCCTAAGATGCTCCTCATAGGGCTTCATGTCTTCTAGACCCTTCACCATTTTGGTCACCCTCCTCCGGACACACTCCAGCTTGTCAGCATCCTTCCTGAACTGTGGTTCCCAGAATTGGACACAGGATTCCAGATGATGTCTGACCAAAGCAGAATGCAGTGGTACCATTACCTCCCTCGATCTAGACACCATACTCCTACTGATGCAACCAAGAATTGCATTGGCTTTCTTGGCTGCTGCATCACACTGCTGACTCATGTTCAGCTTGTGATCTACCAAGATTCCTAGATCCCTTGCACACATACTGTTATCCAGCCATGTGTCCCCCATCCTGTATTTGTGCATTCCATTTTTTCTGCCTAAGTGCTGAAAATCCTAGTCAGGAAATCACAAGGTAACCCCAGAGATGATATGCTTGTTGTTAGCCTTTGACTTTTGAGACAATAGTGGCTGGGAGAATTCCACCAGACTGCTGACTGTCTGATCTCCTTTCCCTCTGACCAAGCAACCTTTCCTTCACCCTAAAACCTGTTTGACAAGCACACGGCTATCAAACAACCATTAAGTCCCTTTATCACCTAACACTAAAACCATTAGCCCTGGGAGGGTGTTTAGAGGGGGGCTTTTGTTTGTTTTCGGCTATGTCATGCTATTTGGAACTGCTTCCAGAATACCAACCACCACTGGAACGAGTTGTTTTCTTTTCCCAGAGGCACTGCATCTCAGTCTGTAGGTCTCAATATTTTCTAATCTTTTCTTTCTCTTTTGTCTTCAATTCCACTGTCCCCTGCAACTGCCATGTCTATCATCCAAACTTTCTTTTTCTCAGTGACTGTTATGTCTGACCCATTATGTTTCAATTGCTTATCAGTTTGAACCTTAGAGTTCATAAGATTTTTTACTTCACTGTTTTCAACAACATTTTCAGGATTATGTTCCCACTGGTTCTTGGAGAATGATCAATCATAATAATTCTGCATAGGTTCTAATGTATCACTGCAGACACTTTATCAAGGCATTTCTTATATTCCACCTGTGCGGTCCTGAACACACACTAATAAGGTGGAAACAGGTGTGGATGGTTCAGCTCCAGGAATTTCTGAAGTTAAATGTCAAGCAGCCCCTGAAGAAGATTTTCGAAAGCATACACAGGCCAAAATGTGTTGGGCTATTTATTGCTAAATCACTCATTCATTGAGCACCTCTTCTGTTTTCTGCTGATCACATTGGGCGCTCCCCAATAAGGCCCTTTCCACAGGAGGCCTGTGTCCTGGAATGGAGACGGGAGAGAAGCAGAATCACAACAACACTTCTGCATGCCATCAACGCAGTCCCGTCCTTCTCCCATCGCCAGTCAGTGTGATCTCAGAGTAAATCATTGACAGGATTTCCCTGTCAAAGACCCCCAACTGTGCAACCGTCCTGCACTTACCTGGCCTGCAGAAGCCCCAGAAGCGTGACTGAGGCTCTTCCTGCCCCGGCGCAGCCTGGGAAAGAGCCCAGCTTTGCTGTGGAAGGAAGAGGCATGTCCATCACGCTTCCTTCAGCAAGGAGCCAGCGAGTGCGGAGGAGAGCGCTTGTGTCTGCGCTCTCACCCCAGCAAAGCCACAGCCGGGATGGCACTGGGACAATGCCAGAGACAGGTAAGCTGTGGAAAGGGCTTAAGCTAGCTCAACCAAGGCCTTTCTACTGCTGTGGACAATGGATCCAATATCTCCTGGTAACCTTGTCTGATGTCCTCAGCTTTGTGTATCTCTGACCTTTGGCTTAACTCTGGACTAATCTTTTTCCAGCAACTCCCTTCTAAGTTTCAGATGAGGACTCTATGCTCTCTTTGACATCAGATTGCTTCTGCTTCTGCCAATATCTACTGGTATCACTTTGGGACTGGGCCAAACTTTCACTGGTCAGTCTCTGCAGGCGGAGGTGTATTCTCCTGGGCTCTTGCATGCTTTCAAACAGGACCATCCAAAGCAGATGAGTCTGATGCTGTGCAGTGATTTTTTGCTCAATATCTGTTCTGATTTGGGAGCTCGATCTAAGACTGACTCAGGCAGTACTTGATCATGAGTCTGCCACTCGGAATGACTAACTGCTCCCGCTATTTCTTCTCTTCTCAGCCAATAATAGTCCAGAGACATCCTTCTTTGAAGAGAGAGACAAAGGAGGGAGCTTTATCTCAATGTCAGGGAATATTTTCTCAAGATTGATGTCAACGCTCACCAAAAGTCTGAATTCATTTCACACAGTTTGTCACTTTTTCTTGCTGAAAAAACTGGTTCTCTCCTGAAATACTGAGTAGCAAAATCCCTTGATAGCAGCTACTTGTCACACAAGCTTTCAAGCTGTTGAAAAAAAGGGTTAGGGAGATACCAGAACAGCCTGTACATAAGGACACAGCACCCTTGGAAAAACCTGGATGAGGGCTAGACAACCTTTGGCTCCCTAAGACATTGAAGAATTACTACTCCCATCAGCCCTTACCATTGGCCAGGCTTGCAGGAGCTGATGGAAATTCAAGTCCAGCAATAATTGAAAGGCCACAAGTTTGCCACCGCAAGGGAATTAAAGAACATCTGGGTAGCCGGGGAGGAAAACAGCATGGCTGGGGATGAGAGTTGGGCACATCTGCTAGTTTAAAAATAAGATAATGGCTGACATCCTGTTCCTGTTTTACACACATGTTAATGCTGGGAAAGAGTTCTACCAATACCATGGACTCCTAAAAAGACAAATGAATGGATCTTTGGGTAAGTTAAGGCTGAACTCTTTCTAGAATCAAAGATGACTAAACATAATGAGACGGCTCATTTGAAACGTGGTACTGGAAAAGAGTTCTACAGATACCCATGGACTGCGAGTGAAACAAATGGATGAGTATGACAACAATTCAAACCAAAATGTTCCCTAGAAGCCAAAATGACTAAACCGAAGCTATCATACTTTAGACACCGCATGAGATGATGTGACTCATTGGAAAAAACCATGATGCTGGGAGAACTGGAAAGCAGTAGGACAAGACCACATGACAGGTGAATTGATTCCATCAAGGACGTCATGGCCCTAATTTTGCCAGGCCTGATCAAGATAGATCATGACCTCCAAGCACCAAGACCGGGGAGCCTGGAGGTCTCTGAATGAGTATGGTGACCCTCTGAATGACTCAAAGTCAACTTGATGGCAAATAACAACAAAGCTCCCTTGGTGCTGTCATTTTTGGCAGTCCCTCAGTGGATGTATTCAGTTCACAAGTGCATAAATGGAGTTCCACAGATATAGCTGTCACAGAGGCAATTTCATACTTTTGAATCTGAAATTGGTGTTACCATTGTTGAGGGACTGGAGTGAAAGACTTGGTTTTGCAGAAACAGCCAGCACATTTGCAAATGTGCAATTGGTTTCATAACATCAGTATTCAACAGAAGATCAACAGTTACCTACGTGAATGTAGGATTACGTTATGCAGCATGATATGGCTTCTTGTCTGATGGACATCATATTTATTATACTTATTATCCCAAGTTTTCAATACAACAATTTCTTGCTGTTGTGTGCCTTTAAGTTGATTCCCAATTAGGCAAATCTTAAGGTCATTCTATCACAGGGTTTTCTTAGCAAGAGTTGTTCAGAGGAAATTTGCCATTGTCTTCATCTGAAGCTGAAGGTCACCCAAGGTCACCCAGTGAGTTTCCATAACCAAATAGAGATTTGAACTCTGGTCTTTGTTACCGCTGTCTCCAGCCCAAGCTGGTGGGATATTAGATATCATTTGATACAATAATTTGGCCTTCTTTACCCATTCCTCTCCGTGTGCCTGCGAGGCCCCCGGACAAGCACGCACACAGGCAGGGCTGAAAATAGCCGAACCATTCAAATCCCAATCTAGGCAGACCAGTCATTGCCAAATACAGCTTCAGGAGACCTCAAGGCAAGTACCACATTATGTATGCATGCTACTTACAAAAGATCCCCTGCCCCACGCAGGCAGCTTGATGAGTGGACTATACAACTCTAAAGCATTCTGCGTTTGCATACTGGCCACTCTACTGACAACCTGGCTATAACTCAATCATCTAAAGTACTGGCCTTTCGGAGGCTTTGTCTCCAGCCCCAAACTCGTTGTTTTCCCCAAGTACGGACTAGCCTGTGGCCACAATTTTCCCTATAAAAACCCTGACTTTGAGTGTTTCCTTGGATCACTCTTGGCTTCCATCCCGCCTTGCTGTCGCTTTGTCCAGCGAACCTTCCCCTCAGCTCCTCGTGCTGAGAATCCTCACTTCCACGGACTTCGTCTTCGGACTACCCAGGCTTCAGGACAGGTGTAGTATTTCCCATACCAAACCTCCTCTCAAAACCCCTCTATCCAACTCCTACCTTTCATTTCTATAGTTCCTTGTGTGAGTGTGTTGCATACACGTGTTTGACTATATCTCAATAAAACAATTATCATTATTTCAACTTCTGCCTTACCATTGACTCGGCCTGACCCCATAGACATAGGGTTCAAGATCTCTCTACGTTGCCCTGCCTCTCGCATTGCTAACTAGTGCTCTTTGCTAATTCCCTCCCCATTGTTTGAGCACATTTAGGTGTCCCTCCCGGGACCCCCAGAAATCAGGGTAACAGAGTGGTGGAGTAACGCAGGTAACCCCTGTACCCCTAATTTGAGTGGGAGTAGCGAACCTACTCAAGTCAGGCTGGTACAGTAGGCAACGGCTGTAGTCGTCTTAAAGTGATAGGAACACTTGTGAGTGAACTCTGTGTGTTTGAGCTCCAGGAGCTATTCTATTTGGGTGGGAAACCTGCACCCCTTTCTCTTTTGGTTTGTGTGTGTCAGCCACCCCGGCTTGGTCACTAGCTCTCGGACAGTGAATCAAGACCGATAGCAAGGGGTGCGCACAAACCGTCCCGGGAATCACATCCCTAACTTGGGTACTGTCGTGGGCTGGGATCCAAAGTACCAGACATGTTAGGAACAGTTCACACGGCAAGGCAGTAAAAGCACTTAGGGAAGAATTTCCTCCCCCACCCCAGAATAGCACGGGTGCATCCCGTCCTTAATGTGAAAAGCGGGTGCGTCCCATTTGTAGTGTAGGAAAGTGTGACTGCGTCCCGGCTGAATTTGAACTCGGGTGCATCCCAATTGCTAGCAAAGTAGGTGCGGGTGGTGAGTCCCAACCTAGGATAGGGTTTCTGAAGGTTTCGCCTGAGGTGGAGGAAGGCCCCCTCACCCAAAAAACTGTTAGGGATGGTTCAGTTTTGGCTCCTCGCCCCTTTTTCCCCACTGCTTGGCCAGATGGTGCTGTAAGTTCCACTGGGTTCCTTTTCCCCCTTCATTGGCAGGCAGAGTACTCATGAAGGTTTCCCCGGAGTCTAGGTGACTCTCCCTGTCCCTGAACAGTTTCCTCGCCCTTTTGTCCCTAAGCTGTCGAGGTGGAAGGCTGGACTTAGACAGACAAAAGTGACTTTTCTTTGGGCAGGCTGGAGTTAGGTTCCCACACCTTTTTCCCAATAGAGTTCCATAGAGTTCGTTTCTCTAGAATCCCCCAGGGGTCTCAGTGATCCTACCCGTTCCTCCAGGTTCTGGTCCCATGTGTTAGGTTAGGATGGCTGAGAGCAGCAACATGGAAGTTAAGGACTTCATGATAGAAAAGGAGTCCAAAGGAAAATTAGAAAAGTGGGTGCTCAGTAAAGGACAATGCTCCTGGAAGGACACGAGCTTCCAGACGGCAGACCCCTTTGCCACCCTCCGAGAAGTGTATGCAAAGGCGCTTAAGTCTAAGAACCCATTCGGGCCATCCAAGGATGTGTTGGCCACATGGGGACTTTGGCTTACAGCCAGAGATGCGTCCTGTGCCTTGGTAGAGACCAGAGATAAGTTAGCTGAGTCAGAGAAGGAAAATGCCCGGCTTCATGCCAAGATGGAGGTCCTGCGGGCGGACAAGGTAACGTTCGTGTCCGTTGCGCAGACCACCGCACAGAAATTGAGTGCTACCACTCTGCAGGCTCAGACTTGGGAGGAGAGAGCTCATGCTTTAGAAGCTGAGCTAGCCCATGCCAGGTCTGCAGCCAGATTCATGGTAGGGCAAGTCAAAGAACAACAGGAGGCTGTTAGTCACGTGGCTTGCCATAAGCAAATTGAGGCGTTGGAGAGCCAGCTTAACACCAGAAGGGCACTGATCTCTGCGGTCTGCCCTGAGCTTCTCCCCTTGTTTTCCCTTGAGGAGCCACTGCCAGAGGACACTCTGGCTACCCTTCCCCACAACCCGGACTGGTGTGACCACAGGGTCCCAGTCCAGCCAGTAGAGACACAGTCAATGACCAAAAGGATTGCCCCTTCGGGAGAGGGAAGTGTAGACAGAGCAGAGGTGCAGGAGACCCAAGAAATCGAGACCCGGGTCCCCTGGAAAGCCACAGAGGCCAAGGCGATTGCAGATCAACTTGGTCCTCTAAACAAGCATACAGGGATCATGTGACTTAATGCCATGATCCATTCACACACCACAGCCAACGGCCAGGACTTAACCCAACTGGCTAGGTTGTGCATGTCCCCTTCAGAGCTCCCCACATTGGAATCTGCCTTGGCGGCTCGAGGCTTGGTGAGACTCGAGGCCCACGAGTGGATGCGGGAGGTAATTAGGATTTTGTGGCCTGGGCAGAGCACTAGTGTTCTGTATGTTATGGAGCAACAGGGTCCCAGAGAGAACCCCGAAGCTTACACGGCGCGGAAGCAGCTTCTGGTCATCCTAGCTGAGAAGGTCCGTCTGGCCCCAGGAGGGTACAATTTCAATCAGGTGGAGTTTAAGACTCTCCTTTACAGAGGTCTTAACCACGAAACGAAAATGGCCCTGGGCTTGGTGGACCCCGCAATAACTGGCTGGGAGGAATTTGGGAACAACCTCTGGTGGGTCACTGACCTGCTCCGCGAGGCTGGTTCTCTGAAGCCCCCTCCTAAGCCCCATAAGTGTGACACCGGGAATTGGGAGCCCATACAGGAGGTCACATACTCCAGTTATGGACCCCATTCCCAGCACAGGAAGACGGCTCCGAATTCCTTCCCGAAGGGGAATTGGAACTCCCCTCTTCCTCCCAGACAGGAGGACAGACAGTGGCAGGCTAGGGATTCCCGCGGTCAGCCCAACAGGCAGGGAACTCCGCTCAGCCGCCCGCAGCCCCGAAGCAGCCCCTGGACCCTGGCGCCCCTAAGGAGACGTCCGGTGGTTATGACCCCACAGCCCAGACTTACTCTTCAGATAGAGTAAAGATCTGGGGCATGCTTAGAAAGTTCGGACTGGACATGAGCCAGTTCAACAAGAGGCCAACATCTGAGCTCTTAGACACCCTGGAGAGGCAGCTTCAGGCGGGGAGTAAACAGCCGGTCAGCGTAATGACCAATGGTCCTCCTCCGGCTGGGTACTACCCCGACTTAGAGCTGTCAGGATAGGGGTGCCCTCAGTTCCAGGATCTCCCCCAAAGGTTGGGCATCGACTGAAGCCCAACAAATGGGGTAGATCTAGGGTGAAGGCAGGCACTGGGACAGATAGGGAAAAGACTCCTTCCACCCCTCTTGCAGACTCCGGTGCAGCGCTAAAAGTACTGCGCCCTAACCTGATAAGACAGGGGGAGCCCACCCCAGAAGCTCTCCGGTTGACCAGGTACAGCGGGGGGGAGGGACCCAATCTAAGTCCTTCAGAGGACATGAGCGCTCGGTGCGTACTAAAACCAGGCAGATTGCCCCTTCTCCTGACATAGCCCCGAGTGCGAATCCAACCACATCTGAGACAGTGGTGCCTTCTGAGCACCGAGAAGGATCGCGCCAGGCTAAGGTTCAGGAGGAAGCCCCCACCAAATCAACAAGGCACAAGACACTGCCAGCACATGTGAGAGCCAGGAAGAGGAGAGCACACAGCCAGGGGAAGCCAGCCCCAAGGTTCCAGAACTTGCCATTGTTCCCTCTCTGAGCCCCCTGTTAGAGACCTGCAGTTTCCCCCAAGATTTTCTTGAAACCTTGGCAGAGAGAGTCCTCCCTCTCCGTGCCCTCTTTCAAGAGAATTTCCTGTGGAACTGGGGATTCAAGCAGCAAAATGCTCCTGCCCAGCCAGAGCACAGGTTAGCAAAGGCTCTCACCCTGGCACGCCCTGACTTTATACCGCATTCTCTCCTTTGCTGCATTCCATTAGAGGAGACTTCAACAACTGTGAGTCCCAAATACCAGACGGAGGTGGACGTGGCTACTGCCTTCCCCTCCACAGAGCTATACTGGTGCCAGCTTACATTCACATTCAGTGGCACCCAATACCTTTTTACTCTGGTGATCTTGAGAGGGGCCAAGACAGTCCATGGCTTTGTCTCAGTCACCATGATGCCAAGAGAAAAGACAACACTTCAGGAGGCACTTGGGTCAGATACCAGCCTCCCCATGGATTTGGCCAAAAGGGTCTCAAGCCATAAGTGGGCACTGCAAAAACAATTATTATTATTAACTTCTGCCTCATCATTGACTCGGCCTCACCCCGTAGACATAAGGTTCAAGATCTCACTACATTGCCCTGCCTCTCGCATTGCTAACTAGTGCTCTTTGCTAACTCCCTCCCCATTGTTTGAGCACATTAAGGTGTCCCTCTCGGGACCCCCAGAAATCAGGGTAACATCTTCTAGAGTCATGAACCTGCTCTTCAGCACTTGTGGGGCAAACTAATAAGGAACAGATAAAGAAACCTAAATCAACTTCTTCCTTCTCCCTAGAATCCAAAATGATGAAATTGAGACTATCATACTTTGGACATATCATGAAAAGGCAATAATAAAAGAGCTGTGTATGTTTAGCCTGAAAAAGAGAAGGTTAAGAGGTGACATGATAGTCCTGTTTAAATATTTTAAGGGGTGGCATATGAAAGACGCAACAACTTTGTTTTCTGCTGCTCCAGAGAGTAGGGCTTGGGGCAACAGACAATGGAAAAGAGACTCCACCTAAACATTAGGAATGACTTCTGGATGGTAAGAGAAGTTCACGGTGGAATACTGTGCCTCAGGGAGTGATGGAGTCTCCTTTTGAAGTTTTTAAAGAGAGGCTGGATAGCCATCTGTCAGGAGAGCTTTGATTGTGTCCTCCAGTGTGGCAAAATGGGGCCAGATTGGATGGCCCCTGGGGTCTCTTCCAGCTCCAGGATTCTATGAATCTGTGATTCTAATGCTAGGTAAGGTAGAAGGCTCTTGGAGAAGAGGAAGACCTTAAAACAAGTGATTCAATCAAGGAAGCCGTGGCTGTTGTGTGTTTTCAAAGCCTGACAGGGCAATTGATGACCGAGAATCCTAGAGCTCTCTCATTCATAGGATCACCATAAGTCAAAATCAACCTGATACCAAATAACAACAACACTGTTCCAGCTTTGCATGACATCCAATGGGAGACTGCGAAGAAGGCTTTAAAAGAGATGAAATGTACGCCTGTTGCCATCAAGGTCATATTAAAGGCAGCAGCCGATGCCACCACATGTTTCTAAATTTAAGAAACCTCTTTTCTCCCACTCCCACTAAACCCATTGTAGGTAATGGAAGCTGTTTATCTAATTTGAACAGATCGCAGGTGCTAATCCTTCTATGATTAGAGGCTAGCCGGCTGAATTAAACCCGTATCTTTAAACTAGGTCTGGGCAGGGATGTCAGATCTTTGGTGGGAGGGACTGGCGGAGAAGGCCAGCTGCTGCCTAAGGGAAGCAAATAGTTTTGTCCTTTGAGCAAAGAGAAATTTGCTATTGATTTTTGGCTTAAGAGTGATAACTGGGTAGGGTTGTTTTTTTTAATAATTCTCATCATGTTTAGAGTGCTATTATTTTAGGCATTAGCCATCTCCGGAGTAGTGGAAGATCTAGTATATCATCTCAGGCCTCCAGCTTCAGGGCGAAAAGGACAGGAAGGATGGCACAAAGGGGCAAATGTCTCTGTTTCTCTTTATCCCACATTTTATTTTTATTTTTTTTAAAAATTCAAACTCTTTGCCATCAGATATATGAAGAAATTCATAAATTGTGGAAAGTTCTTTTTTAAAAAAAATGAAGCAAACAAAATTCTCAACCATTTGCACTACACAGGATCATGTTTTACCTGCCTGCCATCTAGACTTTAAATTATTACGTTACTGCTGCTGTTGTTGTTGTTGCTAATTGTAGTCAAGTCAATTTCAGTTTAGGGCAACCTTATGAGTAAGAGACCTTTAAGTCAATTTGTTATCAATACCTGTCCTCAGGCCTTGCAAACTCGAGGCAATGGCTCTACTAACATACCTTTCACCCAAATCCTGCACTATTTTCATAACCGAACATATTTATGGCTAGAAAACATGATCGGAGGCACACTGGCCAGAAGAGCATGTGGCCAGGTCAGGCTGACTTTAGACATGGTTAGGTCATAAGTTCAGAGAGGGATTTGACAGGCAACCCAGATACTAATGGGTTAATGCTAATCCTTTCAACACCTCAGGCTCCATGCATACCCAAAAACAATGGAAGACGAAACTGCCCAAGTGAAGCAATCAGGGATCATCCCTTGACCTTGCCCTATGGAAACCTTTCCTATACCCCCTACCTGCCCAAACATTAAGGGATTGTCATGACTCCCATCAATGTTTTGTTACCTAGAGTTAAGGCAATCAGCCAATTGTGGACCCCTTTGTCAGTCCCATGGGAAAACCATTACAGCTTTATCTATACATCCCCTGTAGAGTATGAAATAGGGTATTGGAAGCTACCTTGAGTCCCAGTCCAGGAGAAAGACGGTGTAGAAATATAATAAATAAATAAATAATATACAGTACATTGGGTATATTATGATGCACCTGGTGCCCCAGAATTCCATTCCTCTGTGCTACCCTCAGACTCTGCTGTGACCCCTTCTTCAGGACTGATAGCTATCACCCATTCCAGTCTCTCTCTCTTTCATGCTGCACTTTCCAATAGCCGTGTATGGTTCCTGAGAGTTTAATTTCTTGTGTGTTTCGCAATCCAAATAAAAATACTTAGTTTAACTTTTAACTGGAGTCCTCTCTACAGTTAGTACTGGTATACACAGGTGAAAATATCTTGCTTTTACTCTCCTCTCACAGGTCTCCTTTGAGCTATAATTCCCCAAAATTCTAAGGACACACTGGCATTGCAGGTGGACCCCAACATCCCCCACCTCTTAGGGTTACAGCTGCCTTGACTGAGACAATCCTCTTGTAATGTGGTCTTCCTCTTTTCCTACTGCCTTCCACTTTACCAGTCATTAGGATCTTTTCCAAGGAATCACATCGTCTCACGAGGTTTCTAAAGTATGATAGTTTCAGTTTAGTCATTTTGGCTTCTAGGGAGAGTTCTGGTTTGAATTGCTTTCATACTCACATATTTTTATTTTTATTTTTTTAGCAGTCCATGGTATTAATAGGCTGTCAGGACTCCCATCAATGCTTTGTTATCCAAAGTAAGACAATCAGACGGTTCCAGACCCCATTTGTTTACTTTGCCAAAGAGTCATTAACACTCACCTCTTCAGGGTAGGAAAAAGGGTATTTAAACCCCAGCTCCAGCCCAGCAATTTGTAGTATGTTGAGCATCACTCTGCATGTTGGCCACCAGATTCCCATGCTTGGACTGTGGTCTAAACCACTCCATTTCAACCCTCTTCTAGACCAGTAAGTATCACCCTCTACACCCAAAATGTCTCTCTATCCAGCCTTTCTACCTTTCTCATTTCTCCCTTCACTTGCCTTGTATGGTTTGTAAGACTACTTGATTTCTTGTGTGTGTGTCTACTGATTTCCAGTAAAAATATCCTGTTTAAACCTTTGACTGGAGTCTTAAAGTTAGTATACTCAAGTGAAAAGATCCTACCATTATCCCCTTCTCGCAGGCCTCCTTTGAGCTGTAATTCCCCCAATTTCAAAGGAGACGCAGGCACTGCTGGTGAACCTCAAGGTCCCCCACCTTTGGAAGTAACAGCATGTTTCAGAATTCTAAATTCCCCTCCCAAAACAGCAAAAATTCCAGCATTCCATAACAAGTTGCAAGGGTAGTTAAAGTGAAATCATATTGCTATAACTGTGCAATGTGAAAGAGCCCCAGGACAGACATCATAACTGAGACTGTAAGAGCTTGTCTGGACTTGTAGTTTCCATCTCAGCTTACCATGGGAGAGCACATGGCTTTGAAATGAAGGCTATAAAGTTAGCACTGATTGTAGTCCTGATTGCAATCAATACCACCACCACCACCACACTCCAAAACTAGGGGGGAAAATACAGGTCAATCCTCTATGGGTTTCAAGCACTTCATGTACCTGTGTTGCACCGTGTGACACTGTGATTCAAAATGACACACTGCAAAATCAGAAAACATCACCAATCCGTAAAAGTGTTGCATGCACGCTAACATTTTCCTTTAAATCTATCATTTTAAAAATTAAAATGACACAACAATGAGAAGAGACTGTCATTAAGTCAAAACATTAGAAAGACCAAAGATGTATGATCAGCTAGAGAAAACTGAGTGCTTGTAATACTGGAAATATTTCTTTAAATGTTAGGAGAAAAGACAGTAATTATCAGGACTTGTTTTATCGAGGAAAGGTAGCGAGGGTCTTCAATGAGATTCTTTCACACACCCTGCACCTCTTCCCCTCATTTTGGGTAAAGCATTCTTCCAGCTTAGAAATATCTGGTTAATTAGCTTGTTCACTTGCATTTTTCCCCAAGTATGGTTTGACTGTCAAGATTTCCTGATTATTGAAGTTCATTCTATACTTTTAATGACTTAATTAGTCTTAGGTCATTATTATTAATTAAGGTGGAGTGGCTGTCCCTCTGCCACATTTCAATAAGACAGGAAGGCCTCAGGAATAGAAGTGTTGGGATTGGAAGAAAATTTTAAATTATGAAAAGAGAACCTATGAAGGTCCCAAGAGTAAAATACTCCCACTCTATTCTGTGCTTGCCAGGCCTCATCTGGAGCCCGGTGTTCAGTTCTGGGTGACTCATTTTATGAAGGATAGAGAGAAGTTGGAGCAGGTTCAGAGAAGAACAAGGAGGATGATAGGAGGGATGGAGAACAAAACAGGTGAGGAGCAGTTGAAGGGGTTGGGTAGGTTCAGCTTCATGAAGAGAAGACTAAGGGGTGAGAAGATTATACTCTTTAAATATCTCAAGGGCTGTCACAAAGAGGAGAAGGCAGGCCATTCTCTGCTTCCCCAGAGGGTAGGACCAGGTCTAATGGTTTGAAGTTACAGGAGAGTAGATTTTGCTTGAACATTAGAAGGAACTTCTTGACAGTAAGAATATTTCAGCAATGGAACCAATTGTCTAGAGAGGTGGTGGAGGTCTCCTTCTCTGGACATCTTCGAAAAGAGGCTGATTATCATCCCGCTGGGGATGCTTTAGCTGGAAATCCTGCACGGAGCAGCGGTTGTACTTGATGGCCCATGAGGTCCCTTCCAACTCCATCATTCAATGAAATGTGCACGTAAGAGTCAACAGTGACAACCTCCACACCATTCTCTTTCATACCTGTGGTCCACCTTGAAAATGAACAGTTGAAGCAATGAAATGGCTAGCAATAATTTAGCCAATTTAATGATTTAAAGTATCAGTGCTGGTGCTAATGAACTGATCTCCCAGTTTCTGGATCTCATCCTGGGAGAAAGACAGGGTATGAATTCAGTAAAATAAAATAAATTCTAAATTCAACACTATCAAAGAAATTTTCAAGCCTAACATTCCAGGCTCTGATCATTTTCCCCATAGCCTTCTAAAGACAGCAAGAAAAAGGCTGTAAATTGGCTAAACTCCCTCAGTCCCCTTTGTTGTTCAAACACTAGTAATTAGGAATCCAGGTGGCCTCCTGAGGAAATGAGTTCTGTAACGTGGGAGCCCACAGAGAGAAAGTCTCCCTCTGCATTATCACCAGTCTTATCTCAGCAGGAGACAGGCTGCACACCAAGACATCTCCTGCTGATCCAAGGTGGCACATTTGGAAGCAGGAAACCTCCCCATGGACACAATGAGGATGGGCAGGTGGTGAGGGCTTCTCTGACCTGAAGGAGACTACACAGATTATGTGGAAGTCACTTCAGGTATCACACTCCCATTCTGCACCCCTACAATTGACAGGTCAGCAACATCAAATTCCCTGAGAATTTTGGGCCAAAACTTGAGACCTAGAGGTGGGTCTTTGTGTTGTCACAGAAGTGGGGCAGGCAAGAATTGGGAAGCAGATTGGAATCACTTCTGGGTCAACAGATTGTTGAAATGGGCATAAAGATGGTATTCTACTTTACCTACTGAGCTACGAATATTATACTAGTTCATCCTTTTGATCTCTTCCAACATAGCTGTTCTTACATTACATACCCATTTGCGGTATGAGGTAGTATAAAATGAGAGGTAGCCTTTTTAATTTAGAAAACAAAAAACACTTGTGAGAGAAAGAAGGCAACAATTGATTAAATTCCAGCTATTATACGTCCACAAGGAGCAATGGATTCAAGCTGCAGGAAAGGAGATTCCACCTGAACCTCAGGAAGAACTTCCTGACAGTCAGGGCTGTCCAGCAGTGGAATATACTGCCTCGGAGTGTGGTGGAGTCTCCTTCTTTGGAGGTTTTTAAGCAGAGGCTGGATGGCCATCTGTCGGGAGTGCTTTGAGAGTGTTCCTGCATGACAGGGGGTTGGACTGGATGGCCCGTGTGGTCTCTTCCAACTCTACATTTCTATGATTCTATGATTCTGCTTTTCTGCTGGAAAGCTCAGAAGTCCTGCCACATGAAGACTTGACTCCTACATCAATGATGGTCCACATCTCCATGGTTTCAACCTTGTTATGGCAGGAAGTGGTCCTTACAAGCCCATTCACTGAAAGAGATCTCTTCATTTTTCATAAATGCAAAACCTCTTTCTCTCTTCCTTTTTTGCAACCACTTGAGTTATGAATTCTGCACGGTGCTAGTGAGGGATAGCATAATATATTGGAATTCTATTATATTCCTCTTTCTTTAATATAGGATTTTCACTTTGCCTATGGGTCCCAAGAGTTCAGTGAGAATCAGATGCCAATGAAAGGTGGTTTTTTTCTCTCTCTCTCTTTTCTGTTTTAGCTCTGCATAGGAAGGAGGTGAATATGAAATATGATACTTGAAGAGATGTCATGTAGAAAACAGAGCTTGCTTTCTGCTGCTTCAGAGACCAGAGCATGAACCAATGGATTCAAATTAGAATAAAAACAATTTCACCTAAACATTGGGAAGAATTTCCTGATGATAAGAGCTGTTCACCCGTGGAATATACTGCCTCAGAAGCAGTCCCTCTCTCTCTTTGGAGGTCTTTAAACAGCCGTTGGATGGCTACCCATTGGGACTGCTTTTGTTGTGCTTATTGGGATGGCAGGGGATTCAACAAGATGGCCCTTGTAGTTCCAATTCTATGATTCCAATAATGCAAGGGAAGTTTCAGTCTACAAGTCACAAGCGACCACTGTAAACCAGATTTGAGTGTGCACCCGCTTACTTTAGAAGAGAAGTTGCCAAAGGCATTTTTGTGTCCTCATGCCTCCAGAAAGCCCTCTGAGGGCCATCTACACAGACTTGGAGAGACTTCTGTCCCTGGAGTCTCCAGAAGTAATGGTTTTAGCACATTATTGATCTTGCTGCCACTCTTCCACCCATGCCCAGCCCAAGCCAACTCAAAGCACTGAAGTGAATCTATTCATTCAATAGGAATTGTTACCCTAAAAGGTGGGGGACCTTGAGGTCCACCAGCAGTGCCAGTGTCTCCTTAAGATTTGATGAATTATAGCTTAAAGGTGGCCTGAGAGAGAAGAGTAATTGCAGGATCTTTTCACCTGTGTATAGCAGTACTAACTGTAGAGAAGACTCCAGTTAAAAGTTAAACTGGAAATTAATGGACATACATGCAAGAAATCAATCAGTCTCATGAACCACACAAGGCTATTGAAGGAAAAGGCAAGAAAGGTTAGATAGAGAGAAATTGGGTGGAACAGGTGATATTTACAAGTCCTGAAGCAGAAGATCAAAGTAGAGAGGCTCAAACAGGAGTTTGAGAACAACATGGAGGAATGGCAGTCTGAGATGCAGCATGATGCCCAATGTCCTAACAAGTTACCTGGGCTGGAGCTGGGGGTTTTATACCCTATTGCCTACCTTGAAGGGATGTGAGTTAATTGCTCTCTGGCAGAGCAAACAAAGGAGTCTGGAACGGGTTGATTGTCTTAACTTTAGGTGACAAAGCATTGGTGGGAGTCATGACAGTATCTTAATATCTTGGTTGGGTACGGTAAATAGGGAAGTTCTCTGTAGAATATTTGCACAGCAGAGGTGCTAGACTGCTTCACCTGAGCAGTTTTGTGATCTATTGTATTTGGAGGTCAGGTCATTGAGAAGATTATCCCAAACCCATTAGCTTCAGGGTTTCTGTCCAATCCTCTTGAATTTATGACCTGGCTATGCTGAAGTCATCCTGAACTAACACACGCTTACAGCCACTGTCCTGCTAGCACATGTTTTCCAGCCACAAGTGTCTGGTTTTCTAGCAAGTTGATATTTCTCATCAATTTTGCTATCCAGCAGGGTGGGGGTGTAAGTTGTGGTAACAGAATTATATTAATGTTTATTTGTATTTCAACAACTGATTTGATGGGTCAATCCTACTTGGGACTAACTGATAGAATATAGGCCTACCTAATTTGGAACAACATGGCCTTTAAAGATGCAGGTCTCAGTGTCTTGATATAAATAAATAGACCTTTGAGTCAAAGATAGTGTTGCTAGATCAAGACTATCCCAGGCCCTGGAACTTCAGGGCCAAACCCTAAGATGAAGGGATTTCTCATGATGTCACAGAGAACAAGCCCTGATAATGTACAAGGCTGATGTTACTGGGCAGCCTTGGTAATATATACCCTTCACTTGTCCTGATTTGGCAGGGAGAATATCAATTAAACTCCTTTCACCAGCAACATCATAGCTGTTTTTAAAATGTTCTGGTTTTCCTTTCTTCCTCCCACTCTCCCCTGTTGTACTCAGCTTACTTTAGTTGCTGCAAATTGAGTTTAAAGTACAAAAGTAGTTTGCACTTAATTAACTCATCAGGAAGGACAGGAGAGGAGAGGATGAAATCTTGCCCTTCCTTTGTTCTGGAAAATACGACACAGGTAAGTTTTCCTTTAAAACTGCTCTATTTTCCTAGGCTGGAATGCAGTATCATACTTACAGATGCATCACCTGGAGTTACATGTCCATAACTGACCCATATTCATGATCCCTACATAATGACAATCATGGCACTATTCATGATCTTAACTGACTCCCAAACCTACTCTACCAGGCATCATCCACACCAACAGAAGGAGGTCCATTCTGCTGATGATTGTGATGTGAAGGGATGATCTTTCCACCCTTCTCCCACCAGTGAGCAAGACTGCAACAATCAGAGGCAGGACCTTTGTCACACTTCTGTGTCACAGCCTCACCAACTGATGGAAGGCATGAAAACAGTATCCATTCATATACCAATCACCAGCAGGACAGACCTCATTCTTTTGGTGTGACTGGTGACTGATTAGTTTGGAGGGGTCGCACCAAGAGACACTACTTAATTAGACAAATATAACTAAGAAGGTCAGGTTGAATTCTGGCCTTAATTCCTGGCTATGTCTCTCTTCCTTCTCCCTCTTTCTGTTTTTCTTCTCCATTTCCTTGTGTCTGTTCTGGACAACCTGAAGAACTCTCCCCATCAAACTGCAGAAACCCATGGAGAACAAGTTTCCAGTTGAGAGAGTCACATTGGCCCAGAAAACAGAAGACCAGACTTAGACTGAGGGATACCAAAGCTCTTGACTCCCAAAGACGATAAAGTGATGTTGGGCAATAGTAGCTGACCTTGCCGGGTTATTGCAAAAATGAAACAAGGTGACCACACCTAGTGCCCTGTGGTCCTTGGAAGGAAGGGAGGGTAAGAATTAACATTGATTTGAAAATAAACAAGAAATCAAGTTCCTAGGAAGTGTTGAAAGCTGTTCTATCTCATTAGCAATTTCTTTTTGTTGTTTATGTCCTATCTTTCTCCCAAAACTGGGACTCAAGGCAGTTTACAATTTAAAAAAGAAACATGCAGCTAAAAACATGTCACAAGTGAACATTAAAATGGAATTAAACTATGCACATTTTTAAAAAAGATTTAAAACTACACTTTTAAAAAGACAAGGTGTGATTAAAAGCCAAAAAGCAATTGAAACAGTTCAGTTCAGTTTAGTTTAAGACAGTACAGCATTCTAAACCTATTATTTCAAAACTTTCTGTTTTAAAAGCCTGTTGGATTAGATATTCTACATCGACTACATACATGGAACTAAGAAGCATTTCCTGGACTGGCTCCACCTGCCTTAAGAACCAGGGTCTTGACAGGGCAAAGAAGGTCCATTCAGCTTCCCATCAGAGCACGAAGAGGATGGTATTTCTTCCACCCTCCTGCCACGGAGCAAGGCTGCAACAAGAACTTGGACAGAAGTCCTGCTTCTGATTGTCACAGACTTGCTCTCTGGTGGGAGAAGGGATGGAAACATCATCTTCCTTTCATCCTCATCAGAAGCTGAAGGGACCACCTTCACCCATTTCAGCTGCTGGGGTGACGTTTACATTGTCTTACCTTACAATTACATAGTCTTACTGAATACAGAGTGGTTACAGACCCCTGCCTTTACATTATGAATCTATAATTGCAATACTGAATGCCAGCTGTTTATGTCAACAGCTGGAACATATTCAGAGAAGAGTGACTGAGATGTTAAAAGGTCTGGAAATCATGTCCTATGAGGAGCAGTTGAGGGAGGTGGCCATGTTTAGCCTTCAGAAGAGAGGTTTGATAGGTGATGTGATAGCCATCTTAAAATATCAGGATGACTGTCTTACAAAAGAATGAGCAAGTTTGTTTTCTGCTGCTCCAGAATCAATGAATAGAAATTTGACTAAACATTAATAAAAATTTCTGGACAGTAAAAAAGGTGGACACTGCCTTGAAGAATGGTAGACTCTTCTTTGATGGAGGTTTTTAAGCAGAAGATGGATGGTCCTTTGGGAAGGGTCCTTTAGCTGTGATTTCCTGCATTGGCAGGGGGATTGGTCTACATGACCTTTGGGATCTCTTTCGGCTCTAACATTTAATGATTTTGTGATTCCAGCTATTGTGCCAGGCAGACGATGGACTGGATCCAAACTGCTCCATCCACAGCAGCAGCCTGCAGTCACCAGAAAACTCTTCAGTCAATAAAAAGCAAGCTTCCAGGAGTGGAAATTCATTCTGTAAACAGAGCAGTCAGTTTGCATCCAAGCCCCTTGATTTTACCACAGTACCTTATGGAAACAAATAAACCGCCGTTACAAATTGCAATCCCAGATGAGTAGGTAATATTTTGACATCCAAAACAAACCAAGCAAAATCAATCCAACAGGAGTTGGCCTTTTAAAAAAAATCCTTTGTCACTTCTTTGACCTTTCAAGTAACCTCCGCAACCATTCACCCACCCCCATGCCAATTAGTTCAGTTATAAAGCCGATCATTCTTCCAGGTACTGCGGAGTGCAACACATTATCATTTTACAACATTCTCCCTGATTTGTGGTGCAAACCCTGAGCTCCTCATGGGGAATTGGTTGGCAAGACCTCGACGGCAGCTGGAAGCGATCACTGCGGAGCAATCTGTCTGCACAAGATCCACATCTGGGAAAGAGCTCTGGGCTGATTTTAAAGCCACCCTAATGAAGAAGGGAAACTTGCCATGGACTCCACAGATGAAGGAAAGGAGAGCTCAGCAACCAATTTGTTAGAAAGGCTGGAATGAGAAGCACATGCTGGGGGGGGGGGAGGGGAAAAGAATAAAGGAGAAATTAATTACACTGGCTGGAATGACTTGCAGCCGTTCTCAAAGAAAGAAGGAACGTCTTTGAACAGGATGATAGGAGAAAGATTATGATTATTATTTTTATTTATATCCTGCTTTTTCCTCAAAATTGGGACTCAAAGCGGCTCACAATTTAAAAGAACAATGCAGTCAGCCCTCTACTTTGGAGGGTTCAGTACTCACAGATTTGACTATTTGTGTGTGATTTTAATTTTATTTATTTTAAAAAAGCACTGTGTTTGCCTATGCCATGGAAAAAATAGGTTCTCTCTAGGAAACTAGGAACAGTGGCCCATAGAGTCCCACTGGAAGACACAGAGATACTTAGAGAGAACACTTCTCTAGGCATTGCTAGGCCCTCCCCCATAACTCTATGGCCCTCTTCTGCTGGAAGCTAACCGTAGAATTGAGCTGGAGGACCTCAAGATTCCTACAGAAGTTTTCTCAGGGAGAAAAAAAAATAGCATTTGTGGTTTTTATTTGCATGTTTTCCACTTTTGTGGGGGCCTTGTGCCCTAAACTCCCCACGAAAGTGGCAGGCTGACTGTATAATACATGCAAAAAGTGAATGTTAAAACAGAATTAACCCATTTACAGTATTAAAACAATTACAGCTGAGTAAAAGAATAAAATGCAATTTAAAAAGATAAAAATCTATTTAAAACAATTAAAACAAAACAGCCCCCCCACCTCCTTCTTTAAAAACTTTCTGTTTTAAAAGCCTGACTGAATAAAAAAGTTTAGCCTGCTGCTGGAAGGACAACACTGTGCATGGAGAGAAACCCAGGCCATTTCCACACTACACTGTTATAGTGCTATTATTCTGCTTCCAACTTCCTGTGGAATTTTGGGGTTTTAGTTTCCTGTGGACAAAGTGCTCCCTGAATGACAATTCCAAATGCCCCTCCCTTAACTACAAACCTCCAGAATTCCACAGGATGTTGAAAGTGGAATAATAGCACTATAATAAGGCAGCGTAGAAACGGCCTGTGTGTCATAAAGAGGAAAAGAATATTCTCACATTTTCTCACACTAAGTGAAAAAGGATCATCTCAATATAGCCAAACATTCTGTTGGAAAAATGGTTACTTTCTATGAAATTTTACCTCCCTGTAGGAGAGTAGGTAGTGACTCACCTGGTTAAGTTCCCTTATGGATGCAGTTGGACATCTTTGCTTGATGTGTAGTATCTACATTCAGTTCAAGGTTGCAGAAGCAGAGTTGAACACGTGTTACCATTGCACATGAGTGTGCACGCACATTTGGTTCTGCATTCACTTGTCTTGCACAACATTGCTGTTCAACACAAAGGTTGCCACGGCACAATCAGTACAGTGCTCTGCCTGAGGGGATTTAATCTACACAGCTCCAGTGCTGGCTTTTGTGCAAATTAACCTGCAGAAACATTTTGCAGACAACCTCTGAAATGTGAGAAATGGCTGCAAAATTTACAAAAACTTTCCTACTTTCATCCAGCAAGGAGGAAGCTGTTGACCTTGTTCATTTTCACATGTGAGAACAGAGGAAGCAATGGTTTACATCCTTACTGTTTGACCTGGAGCATTAAAAGGTGCTGATGTGAGCTTTCTATGGCCCTTTTCACATGTGGGGGGGGAAATGGTGTAGAGCGACCTCTCACGGAGGTCGTCTACACCGTAGAGTGGACTGGCGTGGACTACTTTTAGTAGTTTTACACCAGAATCCACTCGGGAGCGGCCGGAACCAGCGGGGCTCCGTGTTTTTTAAAAACCTCTTTTTAGAGGTTTTTAAAAAGCACGGAGCGCGCAGCCCCGTGCCGCTCCGTCACCCGGCTCTAAAGTGGATCTGCAGGCGCGCGCAAGTGCGTGCCTGCAGATCTGCCGGGGGCGGGCTTCCGGCTGGCGAGCTTCTCGGGTTGGTGGAGAGCCTCCACCAACCGGAAGCTGCCATCTGCGATGCCGGAGGAGTGTGGAGCAGCGAGCTCGCGCTGCTCCACGCGGCGACGGACTTACCCGGCTGGAAGTAAGCTCCGTTTTTGGGTGTTTTCGCCCGTTTCCCCCCCGACATGTGAAAAGGGCCTATGAGTCAACACGTCACGAAAAAGAAACAATAAAAATAAAAAACTTCCACAGTGAATATTATGGCCATTTCCACACTACACTGTTACAGTGCTATTATTCCACTTTCAACCTCCTCTGGAATCCTGGGGTTTGCAGTTTAGTGGGAGAGATTGAGAATTCTCAGCCAGAGAGCTCTTTGACCTCAGGAAACTACAAACCCCAGAATTCTCCTGAGGAGGTTGGAAGTGGAATAACAGCACTATAACTGTCGGGGTTACCCTCCATTATATGTGTGGGGAGGCATACCAAATGAGATGTGTAATACTAAGATGCATGTAATTCATGTATTTTCATGTTTGCGCACCAATGTTAATTGCTATTGCATTCCTTTGCTCACCGTTACCCAAACATCCAAGCTGTAATAGCTAGTAGCCCAGCAACTGCTTCAAGACTGCAGGTACAAGTTCATCCTTAATGACTTCTGTGGGAAGGAGGGAATTGTTATAACATACTGTCTGTGAGAAACTTGCCAGTCTGAATCACCGAAGTCATCTAGTCTGTTCAAGCTCTGAAATAAATCTTGCGTTCGCATGTTTGTTTTGTGTGTTTGAATCGGATCCTGACAATAACAGTGCAGGGTGGAAGTGGCCTAAACTGTGGAGAAACGGGTACAAGCCCATCTTTTCCATTGCGTGCCAGTTTTACTCTGTGTATACATTTCTTTGCTTCCTTGTTTATGGAGGTCTATTCAGCCATATGAGGCCCTACAGCCCAAGCACTGTTTGACTACCTCAGACAGTTAGACACATGGCAGAGGTTGTTACCAGGCCATACACCTCTACTCCTTGATGTGGTTTAATTGGCAGATATGACTTAATTGGCATGAAATATAAAATTATATCCTGCTGTGACTGGAAAGCTTGTTGGGAAAGAGGAATTGGTTGCCACATGCCTTCCAAACTAGGTCAAAACGGGACCTCAGGGCATGGCTAGGTCATAGTCAGGGAAACTCTGGAGATAATGGACTGGCAGATGTCCCTCAATGTCTCAAACTTTAGAAACAATAGCTCCCAATACTGTTTCCACAGAACAACTGATGGTTTTCAACCTCCCTTTGTCCACTGAAACTCTTCTTTTTGTCTCCTTACCTGTCCTACCATTAAGGAGCTATCACAATTCCCAGTACTCCCTTTGTCACCTAACACTAAGGCCCTTAGCCCATTCTGGATCCCATTGTCCACTCTCTGGACTGCATTGCCTACTCTGCTAGAGAACTATTAACACCTTTCCCCTCAGGGTGGAAAAAGAGTATTTAAACCCTGGTTCTAAGCCAGATAATTCATAGTACTTTTGGCATACTGGCCATCACTCTGCTGTTCTAATTCCTGATCTGTAGTACCCTTGGACTCCTAGTCTAATCCACATCACTTCACTTCCTCTCTGCTGGATTAGTAAATATCATCACTTCACCCCAAACTCTCATTACCCAACTTTTTCTCCCTCTTCCCTCATTTAGCCTTGCATTATTGCAAGACTGCCTGGATCTTGTGTGTGTGTAATTATTAAATCCCCCAATAAAACAAACAGGCTTATTTTTTAGTCTCTGGCTGGTTCTTCCCTGCACTAGTACCAGTATACACAGGTATAAAACATCCTGTAAGGTTACCCCTCTCTCACAGGCCTCCTCTTTGAGCCACTGTTTCATGGAGGTAATAGCATTGTGGGTGGACCTCGAGTCACCCACATTTTGGGGTGACAAGGTGACATTGGATACAGGTTAGACCATAACTTGGAGCCTGCCCAAGCTCTAAGGTCTGCAGTGGAGGCACTTCTCTGTATCCCAGTGCCTTTGCAGGTACAGCTGGTGGGAACGTGGGACAAGATCTTCCCTTTGAGTGCTCCCACACTTTGGACAACAAGACTAAGCTTATGTAAAACTGATGGGCAGATATCCATCCTCCACTCTGCTGCTCAGGCTACCTAGTTTCTGAAAAGCACCTGCCTGTGTCATCAAATTCCATCTACTAGATTTTCAGTCACAGCTATCCACCCTGTCAGATGCTCTCCTCAATTTCTTTTCTTTGCTGTAGCATTGCATCATGGATTTTGTAGTCTTCAGGCTAAACAAACTCTTGCAATAATGAAGGCCCTTTGGCTCAAAACAAAGTTTGAATCCGTGCTCAGCCATGGAAGCAAAGCAGGTGACCCTGGGCAAGTCACACTCTTTCAGCCTCAGAGGAAAGCAAATCTACTCTGACCAAATCTTGTCAAGAAAACCCCAAGATATGTTCACCTTAGGGTCACCAAAAGTTGGAAATAACTTGAAGGCACACAATAACAGCAAGCAACTTCAGCATGCTTATACTCAGCAGTTGCTAGTTTCAATGTCTCTCTAAGACCTGTTTCCAGTTTGTTGACCTTAGCCACACCTTCTCTCTTCCTGCATCAATTAGTCTGCAGCTAGTATGAGTTTGTTCATCACAACTTTTATAGTTTGCAGTCCTCTCTCTTGCCTCCGTGTTGGAAGAGTATTACACAGCTTCTCGCCACGAGATGTTACAAAACTTGAGTATCTGTACGAAAACTTACCTTGCTTTTATAAAGAAGCCCTTGCTCATGTTACTCCTCTCCTGGCTCCTGCAAGCAGGGAGGGGACTGGGTGTTGCTCACCTTCTGCTTATGAATACTAATTACTCTGTTTCATGACGCACACTACTATTTCTGATATTCTGCAACAGCTTTAAGGCATATTTGCTGAAAAACTGGTGGCTTTCAAAGGGACTGCCAAATTATTGGATTAAAATTTGCAAATGACAGAACAGCAATATTCAGCTTGGCTTGGGGGTGGGATGGGCATGGGGGGGCAGTCACACTATTTCTTAGCAGCTTTAATATTCCAGCTAATCCTTTCACAATGAAAATATTCATTGTGCTAAGAAACCAGGTATGTGAGGTGGTGGAAAAATTCCCATTGCCCTACAACTGACCTTGCGCTGTGCAGCCTCACAGGAACCGCCTCAGATTACATTCAGCCCACTTTCAAGAGCCTGTTAAGACCAGCCTTGGTCCTCTCTCATTTCTGGGCATTGTTGATCTTCAGTCTTTGGAGAGTCTCCTTTTCCACTGAAACATTTGCTTCCTGGCATTTTATTACCCCCAGAACATACGCCAATTTTGAAAGGAGGTCACCATTGGGAGGGAGTGGGAAGAGAAGAGGTAATATTTTTATATGTTTGTTGCAGTTTTGCTTTTTGGCAAAAAGGACATTCCTGCCCCCTGCCCACAGTTTAACACAGCAAAATTAGTGGGGCTCACCAGGGCAATTGTTCAGTGATTCCTGCATGAGCAGAAGAAGCCTGTTGAAGTTAGTGATCGTGGCGGGAGAATCTCATGTTACCAGGTCGTACGCACCACTTTGATATGGTCTCATTGGCAAAATATATTAATTGACATAAATTATAAATCATACTTATGTCTGGCAAGGCCATGTGGAAGAAAGGGACACTGGCTGGGAGTAAGGCCCTTTGCACATGTGGGGGGGGGAACGGTGTAGAGCGACCTCCCACGGAGGTCGTCTACACCGTAGAGTGGACTGGCGTGGACTACTTTTAGTAATTTCACACGAGAATCCACTCAGGAGCGGTCGGAACTAGCCGGGCTGCATGTTTTTTAAAAACCTCTTTTTAGAGGTTTTTAAAAAGCATGGAGCTCGCAGCCCCGTGCCGCTCCGTCGCCCGGCTCTAAAGTGGATCTGCAGGCGCGTGCAAGTGCGTGCCTGCAGATCTGCCGGGGGCGGGCTTCCGGCTGGCGAGCTTCTCCGGTCGGTGGAGAGCCTCCACCAACCGGAAGCTGCCATCTGCGACGCCGGAGGAGTGTGGAGCAGCGAGCTCACGCTGCTCCACGCGGCGACGGACTTACCCGGCTGGAGATAAGCTCCGTTTTTGGGTGTTTTCGCCCGTTTCCCCCCCAACATGTGAAAAGGGCCTAAGTCAGAGGTGACCTCAGCACGGCCAGGTCAAAAGTTCACTGAAACTAGCCAAGAAAGCTTGACTTAATGGCTCTGAGCTAATCCTATCAATGCCAACATCATAAAACAATAAAGTGCCCAGGACCCCTACTGGGTGCGTATCCTACTGCAGATAGCCCAGAAACCCCCTCTCAACCAAGACACTGAAAATAATCAGTCCGTTCCAGACCCCATTGTCTTTGTTGCAACACCCACTGTTCCACTCCTGGAACTGCACCTACCTTCCGCTGCCACAGGCTATTTTTTGGGTACAAATACTCCTGATTCCAGGATGCCCAGGGCAGTCTCTCAAAGGTCTACCCTTCGCTCTGTCCGTCTGGCTCCTGAATGAGAACTGTCCTCGGGTCCTACCTAAGCCAAGCCACATTTCAGCCCTTCACTACTCTTCTGGACTGGTAATTATAAATCCCCCCAAGCCCCTCAGCCTCTCTAAAATTTTTCCTCCCTTTCTCCTTCAGTTAGCTCTTGTGCGAATGTGTGATTGTGTGTATCTTGTGTGCATGCAAGAGTGAATTTCCCTCAATAAAACACATTTTTAGCTTACTTTTTAATCTTTGGCTGGTTCTTTTCCTGCGTGTGCTCATAAACATTGGTAGAAAAGGTTTTGCTAAGTTGCCCCCTCTCACAAACCTCCTCTTTGAGCTAATTCATTCCCCACTTTTGCAAGGAAGCACTGGGATCACAGGGTGGCCCTTGTGGCACCTATATTTTGGGGTAACACCCACTGACTTTGAGGGATTGTACAAGCCATCTACAAACAGTGGGAAGGAACCTGGCTTCATCACCTTTCTCAAGCTGCTTGGCCATTCCAAAAGCCTCTTTTACCGTTTTTCTCCCCATGTTATTTTCTCTCGCATTTGCTGCTTGGCCCTGTCACTCAATTAGACCAAAATGTCAAATTGCTTTCAGAAGATCCACTCAGCCCCAAAAATGCTCCTCACGCTCAATGTGGGTTCTGAAAGCTGTTATTATCTTGCATGGCCTGGTGCTGACAGCAAGGACCACTGTTTCCAAGAGCTGCGCATAATCCAAGATGGACAAGTGGTTTCACTTTGGAAGGTCTGTGGACATAAAGAACAGCGGGTTGTTGCAGCAAGACAGTGGGGAGCAACCAGTCAGTCTAAAAAGGATCAGCGTGATCCTGTAAGGGGGGGGGGCACCAGAATTCAGCTTCAAAAGGATGACTCCATCCTTTTGCTGAGACAATAGCTAAGATCCCGCAGCAAGGTTGTGTAGCTTAAATCTATGCATTTGGAATGACCCATAGATGGTGCCAAGCAATCCTTGTGCTGAAGGACAACATTGGGCAACCAAATACTCCATCAAACGCACAACCAAAGGAGGATGGTCACCAGTCCCAGCAGAGGCAAACAAATAATGGCCAGAATTCACTTTGGGACATAAGCAGACGCAAGCCACTGTTACCCTAAAAGGTGGGGAGACTGGGATTCACCTGCAGTGCCAGCCTCTCCTTAGAATTTTGGGCATTACAGCTCAGAGGAGGCCTGTGTGAGGAGGGTAATGGCAGGATCTTTTTACCTATATATACCAGTACGAACTGTAAAGACCACTCCAGTTACAAGTAAAGCAGAGTATTTTATTTGGATTGTCAAAACACACGAGAAATGAGACACTCTCAAGAACCATCCAAGGCTGTTGGAAAGTGAGGCAGGAAAGGTTGGATAGAGAAAGACTGGGTGGAAAGGGTGGTAGTTACCAGTCCTGAAGCAGAAGGTCAAAACAGAGTGGCTCAGATGGTGTCTCGGGGTAGGATGGAGGAACAGGATCCGAGGTACCACGTGCAGCGTAACACACCCAACGTACTACGTCTAACATACTACAATTTGCTGGGGCCAGAGCTGAGGGTTTTATACCCTATTTCCTGCCCTGAAGGAGGGTGCATGGACAAAGCAGTGATGACTTTCTCACAGGGCTGACAAAGGAGTCCAACAATGGAGACAAAGGAGCTGATTGTCTTAACTCTAGGTAACAAAACACTGATGGGAATCATGACAACTTCTTAATGACTTGTCAGGCAGGGCATCTTGAAAAGATACCTATAGGACAACTATAGGATGGTCTCTGCTTCACTGGGCAGTTTAGCCTTCTATTGTTTTCAGCAGTGCTTGTGGCTTGTAACTTTGAAAGCATTATCCCAAGCCCATTAGCATCAGGCTTTCCTGCCTAATCCTCTCTGAACTTATCTGAAGTCATCCTGACCTGGCAATTTGCTTACAGCCAGTTCACTTTCAAACATGTGTTTCAGCCATAAATATGTCCAATTATGAAAACAGCACATCTCACAGAAGGGAAGTATAGGGTGTGGTAACATGACTCCATGCGTGCAGAGCCAAAAAGTCACCATTGCACAACAGATGCATTCTGCTGATAGCAGCAGAAGTGGGCTTGTGCAGACAGTACATTCCTCTGTGCCTTGTCTTTGCAGGTTGCTTGTTGTGAACTGCAGCTGTGTATCCTGTACCTTGCATTGCAGTTGTGCATCCTATACTTTCCATTTTGGTTATTCATCCTATACTTTGCGTTGTGGTTGTGCATCATCTATGATGAATTGCATAAGGGCACCCAGCCACTGACATGTGTTGCACAATGTTGCCATTCTACATAGGGGTCTAGTGCTGCCATGACATATCTCTGCATGCAGGTATTTGTGCTATGCTAGAAGGATGTTGGATTGAGGCCGGCTGGGAACATACATCTGAATGCACAATGGCACATTCTTCTATCACAAGTTTTAACTATGTTACACATCCAGAGGGGAGGGAAAAACTCTTCCACAAGTGAGTTTATGCATATATAAGACCCCAGCAGGATTCCATCTGATGTGTAACTAGCAAACAAGGCTTTCCTTTATATGTCAGGGTCAGCAAAATGCTATCCCTCCAGGTGATTTGGACTTCACCTCCCAGACACCCGAGACAACATGGCCAAAATAGTGAGGGATTATGGGAGCTGCAGTCCAAAGAATCTGGTGGAGCAAAGGTGAAGCTGATCTATCCCCTTGGGGCCACCCCAAAGTATTTTATTCCCTGGGGCCACCCCAAGGTGTTTTATTTCAATTATGGATGCGTGAAGATCATCTCAAGGTATCTTGCTCTATTAGGTAACTGCATCCATTTTCCATTGTTCCTTTGCTTATGTCGAAATATATGTAAAATCCTTTGATTTAATACATCTACTCTAATTAGGGCGAATTTGGATTGATGCCCATAAAAGGAATGCTCTCCAAGCCCTGGTATGGATTTTGGTGTTTTCAGGCCCATTTTTTGCGAAGTTTCAGTTGCATCTGGTTATCTTGGGATAAGACAGGACTGAGGACTCATGGTATTCTGAGATACCTTGATTTGCAAATATACAGTACATAAGAAGAGGTAGACCAGTGGGCAGTTTCAGAAATCTGCACACCGGATCCTCAGAGATACATCCTGAACCCCACCATGATAACTTCAGCACTGTCTCCCCTGCTTCTGTTTCAAACTGCGAAACCGCCACTGCTTGTTTGCTTGCCTGACTGCCTCTCCTCCTCCTCCCCTCCCTCCCTCCGACACACTCTTTAGCTGCTGTGTGCAGGGGTGTCATCTCGCATCAGTGTGGATGGGCACTTAATTCAAACACACAGATGGATTCTCAATTACTCCTGAGGAAATATTGACTAACTTTATAGAGTATCAAGGATCCATGATCGCCCTAGCAAAGGAAAGCTTTGGCAAGCTGCAGCAGCGTCACTGATTTCTTGCTCTTAATTTACGCTTGCCTTGTTTCTCATGTCTGTGGCACAATCTGGTGCTGTTTCAACCTTTCATTGACCTCTCACTTCCCGATCACTCTTCATCTACCTCCAGATGCAAAGAGTGCTCTTACTCCCTGTTAGGAAGGGTCTCCCCCTTACTGGGCATGATTTCTGGAAGCAGCACAGGTTGAGGCAAAACGATGGCGATCTGAGCATCCTGGAGACTGATGACGCCCAAGCATGGGGGTGGCAACAGCTTTTTCATAAACGTGGTATGTGTGTGTGTGTGTATGTTTGAGTATGTCTACAACAATGTATGTCTACATTGGGATCGCATAGTGTAAATTTCCACAGGTAAGCCTTTGTGATAATGGTAACATTGCACAACTGGTCCCAGGTGGCAAATATTCAACCAAACACACATGTGCAACACATCTCCTCGAACAATGCACAACTATAGCCACTTCTGCACTAGACTGTTATAGCGCTATTATTCCATTTTCAACATCCTATGGAATCCTGGGGTTTGCAGTTTTGGGAGGGGCCAGCTGGCCCCTCCCGAAACTGCAAACCCCAGGATTCCATAGGATGTTGAAAGTGGAATAATAGCGCTATAACAGTCTAGTGCAGAAATGACCTATGTGCTCAGCTCTTCTTCTGGAACCTTGAACTGAATGCTGCCATTCCTTCACGGGGGAACTGACACTTGTATAAGATTCAAGACTATGAAACCTGAGAAGACAATGCATCATCACTATTATTTATTTATTGTCCACGTATAATAGCACAGTAAATTCTCTCTGCAAATGCTTTGCACTACTGATGACAAAGGACTTGACCCAGACATAGCTACACAGCACTGATGGGCAGGGACTCCACCCCATTGTAACAAGTGTAACAGTGAAGCTTCCAGTGAAAAGCAATTGCTTTAAACTACTGATGCCAAAGGAGTTTCGGCTGTTTTGCTGAGAGCTTCATCAGGCTTTAGAAATGTAAACACTTCTACAATGATTAACAATGATCTACATTTTGAAGAAACTTACATTGGTTATCTGTAATAGAGGAACTCTCAGAAAAATAGCGGAAACTCCACAGACCTTACTGTTGTTGTGCTGTTATATCTGAATGGAGTCCTTTGGCATCAGCAGTTTAAAGCCATTGCTTTTCATTGGAAGCTTCAGAAACAGCCACTCAAGAGCGTGTTTATCAATGAAGGTCCATGGGCAGTTGTGATTGATTGGAGAACCCAGTGCACCAGATTTTTTACAAGACTTCACCAAAGTTTTGCTTACAGTGTTCGTTGAAGTTGACTAGTTCCTGTACGTATCATCGCTCCTGTTCTTGGTATTGTGTTTGTAAGTTTCTGTATTGTCTTCTCAGTGTCTGTATATATTTATATCTATATATCATTCACTTGTATACTACCACTTTGTATCTGTTAACATTGAAGTAAAATTATTTTTTCAACTCTGTATTTATTGGCGCACAGGTTTTTCCAGTTCTGTTTTGTCTTTTGGTCCAGTTTGCTGTTTTGTGCTGCTACTTGCCTGTGTGTATGTTTAGGTGACAGTGTCCTCTGAAATGCAGAACAGTTTGGAAATAAGAGGTCTCCTTAAGAATCAAGGTCTCTTCTAGAGCTGGAAGCCCTACGATCTGGCCCGAGTGTAGACAGGTGGTTTCAGGTGGGGTTCAGGATGACCAGGGTAGAAGAGAGACTGAAGAGAGGGAAAGGTAGAACGAGTCCTGTGGGGCAGGGAGAGAAAAACCAGTGAGAAAAAAGAAAAAGAAAAAGTGGAAGGCACAGTCGCCAGACTGCCCAATTGGCTGTTTTTGCCTTGAGTGCTAGCCATATCACCTGTTGCCCATTTACATCATTAACTGACATGGATTGCTCTAATTATCACTCATTTAGAAAGATGATAAGAGTGTGTGTCTGTGTCTTTATGTATAGAGTCTGAAATCTGAGAGAAAATATGCAGCCACTATCATTTTCTTTGGCAAGTAATGAACCTGCTACTACCTTTTAGTGTTTTAGCCAGTGAGTAGCATCACAGTTGTGATCGGCAACATACTGCGGACTTTAGAGAGTTAAAATTGCTGTGTTGGTACGGGGGAAAAAAGATTTCTTGAGTACCTAAAACAACTTTGAGAGGGCAAAATAACATTTAAATAGTAAACACCCTCTGAGATTTCTAGGGGTATGATTTGCCATTTCTCGAGTATTTCAGAAAGAGTTCAGAGGTAGGAGTCCAGGGCGTCCACAGAGAAAAGGGGCTAAAGAAAATAGTAGCTCAAAGGGCACAAAACATAAAGGTCTTCGGATTTTGCACCTCTGCATTACATCCAAAAATCTAAGATAGCCCAACCTTCTGTTGGCTGTCTCTAAAGTATCTTAGGCCATTTCTGCACTAGCCTGTTATAGTGCTATTATTCCACCTTCAACAGTCTGTGGAAATCTGGGGTTTGCAGTTTAGGGAGGGGTCTCAAAGGCCATCCTCAGAGGCTCCTCCCTAAACTGCAAACCCCAGGACTCCATAAGATGTTGAAAGTGGAATAATAGCACAATAACAGTCTAGTGCAGATATGGCCTTAGAAAGGAGAGTTTCAGAGTGGGAAATGAGTGGTTAGTATGTGTACTGTATCTAACCTTTTTATGACACACCACGAGATTTGCATGATGAGGCAATAATCTGGGGAATAAAATTCGAAAAGGAAAGCTGGGGTAGGGGGAACTAGAATATGATAACCTAATCAGAGATAAAGGCCATTTCTGCACTAGCCTGTTATAGTGCTATTATTCCGCTTTCAACATCCTATGGAATCCTGGGGTTTGCAGTTTAGGGAGAGGCCTTTGAGGATGGCCTTCGGGGTCCCTCCCTAAAGTGCAAATCCCAAGATTCCATAGGATGTTGAAAGCGGAATAATAGCACTATAACAGGCTGATGTGGAAATGGCCCAAGACAGAGTTAGTTAGGAGCATGACAAGGCTATGAGAATAAGAGGATGAATGGAGAACCGGGATATGAGGAACTGGAATATGATAACTCAGTCAGAGACAGAGACAGAATTAGGCGTTTATCGAGCTGAATAATAAGAGGATGGAGGAAAACTGTCCAAAAAGAAACAAAAGCAGGAAAGAGGAAAGACGAGGAACAGCATTGGGGTGAGGGTTAGAAAAGCATTTCTAACACAAGTAAGGTTGATTATAAGTTGAAAGAGTACTGGGGCAGATGAAGAGAAGGGCCAGTGAGAAAGAAAAAAGATGGAGCAGAAGGGAAATAGCATGGTGGTGGTGGTGGTGGTGGTGGTGGCATTATGGGCTTGGAACACCAGTGAACCGGAGTACTTTTACTAAAATATAATCATAACAGCCAAAATCCTCTTGAGGACTTCATAAGTGGACTTACCTCTGCGGGTACTAGAACTGGGCTAGTCTATCACACCCACATCCCATAAAGGGCTGCTGTCACGTTACTACGTAGTGGAGTGAGCAATGCACCCCGAGACTGACACACTACAGGAATGATGCACACAGCCAATGTGCAATGGAAGTGACATACATCAGTCTTCTTGTGCATTAGGACACCAGCCAGGGAGTGCCCGTGGCATTAGTAGAGCCCAAGGGGCTTTAGGACACTCTTGCTGGTCTTCCATGATGCATTTTTAGTGCCCCTGCTATGTCGCTAAGTATATGTAAAGTTACATAACGTACACCATGACAAAGGATTCCAGCCATAAAAATGAAAGGCAATGATACAGAAATAAGTTACATTTCAGTAGCATTTAACCTTTACAACTGAAACTTCTATCCGTACTAGAATTAAACAATGAAAGCTTTCGTAAAGTGGAAGTTTTAGCCTCCTTTGTCACTTCTAATGAGGACAGGTATTAGTCAGGATCATTAAGTCAGAAATGCTAAAAAGGCAGGGCAGCCACTAGAAAGACTCTGTTTCTTGCCCTTCTATCAGCGAAGAGCCTCAAAGAAGGACCTCTTTTACTGAAAATTCTCTCTTGTCTTACTTGACTTCAACGGCTCATGTTCTAATGGGTTAGAGTGCTACAATTCACTCAACATTTCACTCCTTTTTGAGAAACCAACTGCAAAGGCTTCTAATAGTGCCTAGCTCCATGGATTTTTATCTTTTACCTTTTTATGAGTTGTTTCAAATGGTTTTAGTTCTGGGGATAGTTTAACTACATTTGAACAGTAACTATCTGTATATTTTTATTTACAGTTCTCCCCTCTTTTCCACAGGGGATATGTTTCAAGACACCCCCTTCTCAAGGATGTCTGAACCCACGGATGGTACCGTGCTCGATACCCTCGCCGGAAGCAGCCATCTAGCTTCACAGAGACCGTAGAGGAGCTTCATACCTCTAGATAATCTGAAGCCTTTCTATGCTCCCTGAGAAGCTAGAGGGCTACTGCCGGTGATGCCAGAACCATTTCCTGTGGCAGTGTTGGTGGGCGGGGGGGTTGCTGGGTGGGTGCGTGGGTGGCTAAAGTGGGGGGGAGGCAAGCAGTGGGTGGCAGGACCCGGGGCAGGCCGTGCGGGGGCTATCGTCCAGACAGCAGGGGAAGAGTCAAGGCAAAGGGTGGGAGTGAGGGAGGGGGGTCTGTCGGGGAAGAAGCTGGCTACAGGTAAGTGAAACCACGGAAAGTGAAACTACGGGTAAAGGGGGACTGCAGGTAAGGGGGGACCAATCAGAGTGTGGGGCGGGGTGAGGACCGGGCAAGGGAGTGGCCAAGGACATTGTAGTGCAAAGGAACACCTGTGGCAGTACCAGTACTCAGCCACTTCAGGTGGAGGGGTGCAGAAAGCACCATTCCTAATCTGCTACCATTATGGGAGCGGCAATGCCGGGATTGTAATGGTACAACACGCTAATGGCATCTAGTGTGAAAATGGTCCAAGAATTACAAAGACCCTGTGAAAAAGAATGGCCTTCCAGTGTCTCTGGGAAGACTGCTGGGAGGAGATTGAATAGAAAGCCATCAAGACCCACGCAGACTACCAAACTACTCTGATGGCCCACCAACAGCTTATTAAGTATCCTTGATTTGCTGGCTGGCTTGGAGCAGAACAACTCCGTGTGTATGTGTAGGGTTGTTACATTTTTGAAGCAGCAATATAAGACAACCAGTTGCCAACTCAAGACTGGCTGGAGACACGTGAGGAAGGTCTACCTAAAGCTGCCTCAGGACTCTTGAGATGTGGGCCTCTTGTGAGATCTACATGTCTTTGTGAGAGACATGGGATTCTGGGAGCTGTACTAAAAAAACAAGTTCACTTTGACATACCATAAGACTATTGCATTGCACTCTAGGTGGGGCTGCCCTTGGAAACTGCAGCTAGTGCAAAATGCATCAGCTTGAATGCTCCCTGGATCTCCATTCAGACGCCTTATCCTATTTCTTCTGAATGAATTACATTGGATGCCAATACGTTTCCGTTCTGAATTCAAGGTGCTGGCAATAACGTGTAGAGCCTTAAACAGCCTGGGACCTCGATACTTGAGGGAGCACCTTTCTACGGCCCTTTCTGCAGGACAGCAACATCCCCACGTGGGGACATGAGAGGACTGGGACCACGGCGATGCTTCCACAGGACATTGCAGTCCCATCCTTCTTGCATCGCCAGTCAACGTGATCACAGGATATATCACTGACAGAGAAACTCTGTCAGTGACCCCGATCGCACGAGGCTTCCGTCACAGCTGGCCATACAGAAGGGCCAAAAACATGATCACATGCTTCCCTCCCAACTGTAGCATGGGAAGAAGGCCAGCTGCAGTGCAGAAGCAAGGAGCTTCTGCCAGTGGCAGAGCTCGGAGTGGGGGGGGCGGGAGGGAGCACAGTTATTGTGAGAGGGGCGTGGCCGTTGTGTGTGGGGGTGTGGCTAAGGTGCACGTGGGTGTGGCCATGAGCTGCGACACCCCAAAAACATTGCCACCCAAGGCAAAACACACCCCAATTCGCCCCGTCCCTACGCAACTGGCTTCTGCACCGCATGTTCCCTTCTGCCGGCAGCCAGTTGGGTGCAGAGAGGAGCTCTGGGGACACGGTCCCCTCCCGGCAGAGGCGTGGCCAGGATTGCGACTGAACGACACGCGACAGCATCGTCCTGCAGAAACAGCATATATATGTGCCTGCATGAGAACTGAGACCTACTGGAGGGGCCCTGATCCCTCTCCCATCAGAAGGGGAAATACATTGTGGGAGGACATGGGGGAGGGTCCTCTCTGTGGCGGCACCCCAGTACTGGAATCCTCTCCTTCTGGGTGCCCAATGGGCACCAAGAATAAAATCATTTTGGCACCAAGTTAAAACCTGGCTTTTATTAAAGCCTTCAGGTCAAACTGATTTTATCCAGACTGCACACGTTTTATAGTTATATCATTCACAATTGTCGTAACCAGTTTTAAATAGTCTGCTTTTAAATTGAAATGCTATTTAATATATTTTAATATATTTTAATCCTTTAAACTTTTGTGTTTATTTGTTGTTTTAAGCTGATTTTATTGTAAGCCACCTTGAGACCTTCAGACAAAGGGCAGGATATAAATATTTTAATAAATAAATAATACCTTCCAACTGTGCCAGTTTGGCAGGGACAGCCCTGATTAATTCTCTGCTATCCGACTATTTCTGCTGTTTTTAAAACATCCCAGTTTCTCTCTTCTGTTCCTGCCCCCCCCCCTTGTCCTCAGTGTACTTCAGTTGCTGCAAAGTGAGTTCAAAGTGCAAAAATAGTTTGCAATCAATTAACTCCACAGTGGGCAGAGGACGGGAGGTGGCAGAAAGGTCTGGCCTTTCAGTGAGCTCATACATTTGTTTAATTTGTTTCCAGCTTTCTTAAATTCAGTGCATAAATTCCAGGGCTTCTCTAATTGCAATAGCAATTTTGTGTGTTCTTCGCTGATAACTTTTGTCCTCTTGTTGCCTGTCCCCAGCCTTTTGACAAAACTTTGACGCTGCTCAGTTACACATGTCCCAGTTTCCAACTGAGAAATGCTGGAAGGTGTGCTTTGAGCTACAGTTAAAAAGAATATGGTCCACTCTTTCATGAAATAATGGGCCATACTTGCAAGAGAGTAAGCACTTTGGCCTATATTGAATCAGCTTATGGAAGAGAATTAATGGAAATCTTCGTAAGGCAATGTTTGCTCTTTACATACATGGTAAACTTCAAAAACCAAGCCAAATACAAAATATCTATCAATTTTCCCATCCAAAACTACTGGAACCATCTCTGTGTATTTTCTCCCCACTGCAACAGCTGAAAGTCTTAGGATTTTAAAAGTGAACGCCTTCATATTCCATTCCCTTTCATCTGGGTATTAGCTACATGCTGCCCTCTTCTTTGACTTCTTTAAGCTTTCAGAAGAGAGAGACAGAAATATACCCTCATTTAGCGTTCGGTTTGCTGAGATTCAGCCATCATGTTAATCAGTGTTCAGCAAGAGAACCTGGACGGGTGTGAACTAATCAAAAGTGCCAGTCTTTCAAAGGTTTAGATAGGATGCAAACTAGCCCAGGGCTTTCTGGAAGACCTTTGGCCGCTTTTAGAAGCCTGGCATTTCCTTAATTTTCATTGCTTAGCTCTAGATTTTGGCCTGCACCTCGATGGGAATTGGAGAGATGGGCCAAGGCTAACAAAATGAATTTCAACAGAGAGAAATGTAAGTCCTACACTTAGGTAGAAAAAAATGAAATGCACAAATATAGGATGGTGGACATTTGGCTGGATAATAGTACATGTGAAAGGGATCTAGGACTCTTGGTGGTCCACAGGCTGAACGTGAGTCGTCAGTGTAATGCAGCAGCTAAGAAAGCCAATGCGATTCTTGGTTGCATCAATCGGAGTATGAGTCTAGATCAAGAGAGGTAATAGTACCACTCTATTCTACCTTGGTTAGACCTCATCTGGAATCCTGTGTCCGGTTCTCGGCACCACGTTTCAAGAAGGATATAGACATGCTGGAGCTTATCCAGAGGAGGGCAACTAAAATGGTGGAGGGTCTGGAAGCCATGAAGCAGCCAAATATTTGAAGGGATGTCATGTCAAGGAGAGAGCGGGCTTGTCTTCCGCTGCTCCAGAGACTAGGACAAGGAGCAATGGATTCAAGCTGCAGGAAAGGAGATTCCACCTGAACCTCTGGAAACACTTCCTGATGGTCAGAGCTGTCTAGCAGCGGAATCTGCTGCTGCCTCCATGGAGTGTGGTGGAGTGTCTTCCTTCTTTGGAGGTTTTTAAGCAGAGGCTGGATGGCCATCTGTTGGGAGTGCTTTGACATGTGTTCCTGCATAACAGGGGGTTGGACTGGATGGCCCCTGGAGTCTCTTCCAACTCTAGGATTCTATGATTCTATGAGATCCTATATCAGGTGTATACAACATAACTTTCCACACATATACTTAAGTGGTGGTTGTGCTACTCCATCCTTCTTCTGAACATTTGATGTGGCATAACTCTGGCTATCTGCCAGTGAACTTGCACATTGCCCCAGTGGGCAATGGGGAACAAACCCGGTGAAGCAACTGGCACACTGAAGATACTGATAAGGGGTGAGGCAACATCCCAAGATAAGGGGTGAGGCAACATCCCAAGAAAGACATGTGCAAAGGTTGAGGAAGCTCACTTATGTAGCTGGGACCTGAATATAAGAAATGGCCAAAATGTACAACATGCATAAGGGAAGTTACATGTTTGTAAAGCACCAATAAGATGCCAGCTCACGTTTGCATTGCTACACAATTGTAGTAATATGATTCCACTTTAACTGGCATGGTAGCAACCTCTGGAAGCCTGGGATCTGCAGTTTAGAGGGAGGCACTTAGAATTCTCACTCAAAGAGCTCTGGTGCCTCACGAAGCTACAAAGCCCATGATTCCACAGAGTGGAACCATGGCAGTTAAGCTGGAATCAGAGTGCTATAATTGTGTAGTGAAAGGCCTGCAGAATGGGACTTCTGGTCTGTTCTTCTGTCGACTGTTGCCATTTGGTCTCAGGGGCAGAAAATTAGTTCCCAAACCTGTTGTCCTCCCTGAGGTCTTGGATCTAAGGGTCCTTTCACACTACACTATTATAGTGCTATGATCCCACTTTAAATGCCATGTCCATATCCTAAGGAAGCCTGTGATTCCACACTTGGGGAGGGATATTTAGAATTTTCAGCTGGAGCTCTATAGTGCTGCATCAGAGTACAAGCCCAGGATTCCACAGGATGCAACCATGGTAGTTAAAGCGGAACCATACCACTCTAACTGTGTAGTGCGAAAGAGTGGCCTGTACTCTGTAGCTGGAAAACCTACCTATCCACCCCCACGCCCCCACCCCCAGATGTTCTTCCACTGCATACCATGCATTGCCTTTTGGTAAATCCAGCTTTATTAATGGAAATCTATTCTGCACTGCCTTCAGTCCATTATACTGAATGCATATAATGAATAACCAGCCATATCTCTATCTATTGTCCCAATCTCCTCCATACATAATCATTCAGAGTCATGCATACTCCAAACCTGGCGGCACCTTTTGCCCATTATCCAGCTATTGGCTGATAATGTCCCAGTCAGCCATAATGATGCTTGGTTTTCAGGAGGCACTGTAACTGAGAAGTGCTCAGAATGACACATTTTGATTAGCCGCAAAGCCAAGCATGACATACAGGTAACCCAACTGATAAGAAATGCCTAAGGCAGCTCTCCTCTGGGTGACTTATCTCATCATTAGGACCCTTTAAGCCAAGGTGGTGGTCCTCAGTGGGACTGGAATAATGTGAAAGGAGATACTTTTCTTTTGCCAAGGTTCTGGGCAACCATAAATGGTCCAGCAAGAAAGAAAACTGAATCTTTTTCTTGTTTTTCAGCCAGATTTTTGGTTTGGCCAGTGCTGAAGTTAGCCCAGTTTGACAAACAGGGGAGGGTCAGAGCAGATGATGATGATGATGATGATGATGATGATGATGATGATGATGATGATGATGATTGCAACTCCCAGAATGACCCAGCCAGCATGGCCAGTGGTTGTCTAAAAAAATAACATTTCCAGATTTTTCTTGGCTCCTCCTAACATCACACACACTCAATTTGGGGAAAATCAAAAGGGAGCAGGCTAAGTGCTAGCCAAACATCTACAGAGCAGCACTTGACACAGTCCTCCACAGTTTGGGGGAAGAGGTTGGAAGGGGCTTTCCTCATTCCCTTTCTCACAAGTTTTATTCACAAATCACAAATTCACAAAGTCACAAATAGGACTGCCAGATCTCAGGGCCTGTCCCTGAATCTCCAGTTTTGGTGGGTCATTTCCAGGTGGTAGAGAAGGTTGCTCAGCTGCAGATGAGAGGAAAGGGCTCCTCAGCAGGTCTACAGCTCTCCTGGAATAGCAGCAGTTTGCTATGATTTGCAAGGATTAATTAATTTGTTCTTGCAGCTTCTAGGTTGCTGCACTTCTAGGCCTACGTATTTTCATGCTTAACTTCCTCCTATTTCCTAGTTGTTCTGGCCTGCATCTTCCTTTCAGCCAGAAACAAATAGGCTAGATTTCAATGTTTCTGATCTCATATCCCTAACTTGGTGAGAAGGGATAATCTCCTCATTTCCCCTTGATCTGGGAACAGCCCTATTAGTTAAGACTTCTGTCTTACTTTCCTAATAGACATAGAATCATAGAATCCTACAGTTGGAAGAGACCCCAGGGGCCATCCAGTCCAACCCCCTTCTGCCATGCAGGAACCCACATCAAAACCCTCCCTTTGACAGATGGACATCCACCTCTGTTTAAAAAACTCCAAAGAAGGAGACTCTACCACAGTCCAAGGCAGCATACTCCGCTGCCAGACAGCTCTGACCATCAGGAAATTCTTCCTGAGGTTCAGGTGGAATCTCCTTTCCTGCAGCTTGAATCCATGGCTCCTTGTCCTAGTCTCTGGAGCAGCAGAAAACAAGCCCGCTCCCTCCTCAACATGACATCTCTTCAAATATTTAAACATGGCTATCATGTCCCCTCTTAACCTTCTCTTCTGCAGACTAAACATACCCAGTTCCCTAAGCCACTCCTTGTAGGGCTTCATGGCTTCCAGAACCTTCACCATTTTGGTCACCCTCCTTTGGACACGTTCCAGCTTGTTGATATCCTTCTTGAATTGAGGTGCCCAGAACTGGACACAGTATTCCAAATGAGGTCTAACCAATGCAGAATAGAGTGGTACCATTACCTCCCTCAATCTAGACACCATACTCCTATTAAGGCAACCAAGAATCGTGTTGGCATCACACTGCTGGCTCATGTTCAGTTTGTGGTCTTCTAAGAGTCCTAGATCCCTTTCACACGTACTGCTATCCAGCCATGTGTCCCCCATCCTATATTTGTGCATTCCATTTTTTTCTGCCTAAGCATAGGACCTTACATATCTCTCTGTTGAAATTAATTTTGTTAGCTTCGGCCCAGCTCTGCAATCTGTCAAGGTCGTATTGAAAGTTGATCCGGTCCTCTGGGGTGTTAGCAACCCCATCCCAATTTGGTGTCATCTGCAAATTTGATCAGCATGCCCTCTACTCCTTCATCCAAGTCATTGATGAAGATGTTGAATAGCCCTGGGCCCAGGACAGAACCCTGTGGCACCCCACCAGTCACTTCTCTCCAGGACGAAAAGCATCCACTGGTGAGGAGCACCCTTTGGGTTCAGTCGGTCAACCAATTACAAATCCACCAAACAGTAGCTTTGCCCAGCCCACGTTTTTTAAGCTTCTTTGCAAGAATGTCATGGGGAACTTTGTCAAGGGCCTTACTGAAGTAGCAATCAAATGCAGTATGTTCTTTGTGTCAATGTGTGTGTATGTTTGAGGGACAAAATGTAAACAACTGCAATTTATACTAAATGCATAGCAGTTTATGATATCATTAGGGACTATTTCAAGAGCTCAAGTTCTGGCCTGGATACCTGGGTGTTACCATGCAGTACACCCCCACTACAGCATCATTGGCTAGAAATCCCTTTCCATGGACAATATTTAATAGCCACAAAATATAACATGATATATCTATGGTTGAAATGCCATGTAGACTGGAAAGTTATGTGCCAAAGCAGGTGACCTTAGCATTGCTAGATCATAAATTAACTGAGATTAGCCAGGAAACTTCAAAATAATGGGTTCAGGCTAACCCCCTCAACTACTGAAACAATAAGCAACACAACAGGTTAACAGTCATCATCCTTTTACCTCTTCCCACCAAAATTCCCCTCCGTTTCCTCACCTGTCCAGCCATTAAACGGCTATCACAACCTCCATCAATGTTTTGTCAGCTGAAGTTAAGACCATTCATCATTCTGGACTCCGTTGTTTGCTCTGCCAGAAAGCCAATGAAGCTTGCTCCCTTGGGCAGAAAAAGGGTATTTAAACCCTGACACCAAGCCCAGCAACTTGGAGTAGTACACTGGATGTTGACCATCACTCTGCTTCCGGATTCCTGTTTGTAGTACTACCCTCGGACTCCCAGTCTGAGCACAGCTCACCTCCACTTTCTACTCTTCAGGACAGGTAAATATCGCCCACTTCATCCCAAACTCCTCACTATCCAATCTTTCCCTCCTTTCCTTCAGTTTAGCCTTGTATGGTTATATGACTGCTTTACTACTTGAGCGTGCTTATTAATTTCCTCCAAGCAAAAACATTTGAACTCCAGCTTGCGTCCCTCAGTTAGTACCAGTATGCACTGGTGAAAAGACCCTGTAAGGTTACCCCACCTCTTGCAGGCCTCCCTTTTGAGCTACAATTCCCCAAATTTCACAGAAGCTCTGGCATCACAAGTGGACTCCAGAGTCACCCACCCTTTGGGGTAACATCAGAGCCTGAAACAATCTTAAACTGAACATAAGTATGCTTTCTCGTGCCAACTGTCAATTTGCAGTCATCCCCGTGTGGACTGCAAGAGGAGATGGATGCCCTAACTTGGCTTCCTTGACTTAGAAAAGTAAAAGCAGGAATAGTGGGGACTTGTCCCTCTTCTGCTGGGGAAAAGGAGGAGGTCAACAGGAGTGGGAGGAGGTAGAGACTGAAGGACCAGTAAGAAGCTTCTGCACCCATGTCCTCCTTGGCGTTTTGTGAAGGACATGTCCTCCAACTCTTCCAGTTTGACAGGGACAGTCCCAATTCATCCTCTGTTGTCCCACTTTTTCAACTGTTTTTAAAATCTCTCAGTCTCTCTCTTCCTCCAACATTCCTCCTTTGTCCTCAGCTTCTTTTGCTTGCTGCAGATTGAGTTCAAAATGCCAAAGTAGTTTGCGCTCAGTTAACTCAGAAGCAGGGAGACCAGGCAAAAGGCAGAATCATGCCTTTCCTAGTACTCTCTTGAAAAAGCAAGCTGCATCTGTTCTTCCTCATTAATAATTTTTGCTATCTTGACCACATTTCTGATGTTGTTTGGCCACTTATGTCCCAGTTTTCATCTGTGAAAGTTTGGAGGGTATGAAAGGATGGCTACTGTGTTTTATTTGAGGAATAAAAATTGGTATTCAGTAGATTTTGTCCTCACCCGGCTTCGGCAGGGGACCCCCGAGAGACTCTTGGCCCTGCTGCTTCTCCTTGCTACTGAGGGGCTCGGTTTGCCAGGGTCACCAACATATCCTTAGATTTCAGGGCCAAGACTTAGGACCGGATCTGATCCTTGTGAAGTCACAGAGGTGGAACAAGGAAGCGTTGCCAGGCAACCAAATCTGCTTTTCGGTCAGCAGATTGTGGAAATGTATCACAAGGCTTATGTGATGCAGAGCTGCTGGAGTTGAACCTGGTGAGGACCCCAGCACTTTTAATGGTTGTGCAGAAGAGAGAATTTTAGCAAGTGTTGCCTGGTTGTATGAAGAGCAACACTGATACTACCTTTTTTACACAATCACTGGAGCAGTCCATTGAAGTTTTCAGTCTGTCAGTCCTAATTTAGTGCCTTGTTTAAGGTTAAACTCCAGTTCATTTGAAATTCTCTTCTCTGAGTCTTTTGCTGTTATACCAGGGCTTGTATGGCAAGATGGTCCGTAAGTTGTGAGAATGGCCTTCTTTTCCCTGCCTGGCTCCAAATGGCACGGGGGGCCCAACTGCATGTCTATGTGACTGTCGGAGAAGTCAGGTGGGGAAAATGCGACCTGCTGTTTTTTTGCAGATCCCCTGGGGCCCCCAAGATCATAAAATGGGGGGAAATTGTCCCATAATGCCCCCAAATGCCCTCTAAGGGGACAGGATGGATTCACCATGTTATTCGTAGCTTCTGGGTAGTTTTAGGCCCAGGGGAGGCCTTTTTTTCCTTAACAAGAAGCAAAATGGAAGTTGACTTCCAGCTCACTTCCTGCTGTTTAAAAAAAAACCTCTTACCCTGGGTTCAAAACTGTGTGGCGGAGCCCTAAAACACAGTGAAATTGTCCCTTATACCACTTAGAGGGTGTTCCACCCTCAAGAATCCCACAAATCCCAGTAATGAAGAATTTACTTTTCCATCTCTCCTAAAGCAATGCATTAAAATCACACTAGTTAATTCAAGGTGACCAAAGACATAGCAGTTGTTCCTGACAAACACAGCTCGCTCACTCTCTCTCTCCCCACCTGCCCCTCCTTCCAAAAAAAGGCTGAACTGGTAAGTGCAACATCCTCCAGTTGGGAAGTTTGATACCCCTTCATTTGTCATGGCTTCATCTAGTGAGATCCTGGCATTTATAATCCAGTGAGGGACTTTAAACTCTGATAAAGACTTTTAGTGCATCACTCCACCCCCCAAAACCACACTTCAAGGTATCCTGAGAAGAGATTTGGAGGATTAAATAAGGGTTTAATCTTGGAAACTGTACCTCAGAGGAATTTATCAGAGGTCTCTCTTAGCAAATTCTAAATCTCCAAACTCACCAACTACATATGCCTGGTTCCCTTAGAATACTGATGACAGCTAAAATGGTATCAAATTGCTGTGACTGTGGCCATTTCTGCACTATATTGTTACAGTGCTATTATTCCCCTTTCAACATCTCATGGAATCCTGGGGATTTGCATTCTAGGGAGGAATCCCTCCCTAAACTGCAAACCCCAGGATTGCATAGGATATTGAAAGTGGAATAATAGCACTGTAACAGTCTAGTGTGGAAACGCCCTGTGTTGTCTAGACACATTCCCTATCTATATCATCTGAAGAATCAAAACTCGTTTAGAGAACAATCACTTTGAAGCTCTCTAAGTGGACTTCACTCCTGTCCTTCATTCCCATGTTAGGCTATAAAGTTTATAATAAAAACTCAGTTGTAAAACAAAAACTCATATCATGCATCTTTGCTTCTCTGTTCCCAGCATGTATATTTCCTTGTCTGCTTGGTATATATATACTTGGTTAGGATCTTAATCATCTGTGATGCTTTTAGCTGTGTAAATTGCTATTCTCCTTTAAATAAGCTGCTTTTATCTTCTGTATTTTACTATTAATAAGTATTTTTATCCCTTATTTAAAATCCTTGCCTTCAGTTTCTTTGTCCTTTTTATATAGGGTGATCATTCATAGCGGCTCTCAATGACTCAGTGCCCAAAAAATTCATGCACATGTGCAACCTGAACATGGAAGTGTAGGAATGAGTGTCATTCAGCACAAATGACAAGAGTTCCTTAAATATTTCCCAAACTAAACAGAAGATACTCACAAATAGGTAGCTTTTAAGCACCTCGGAAAACATCTAAAGGACACCGGAATGATCTTCCTTAAGGAAACTGGTTTAAGAGGACAAGATGCAAGAGGACAAGAGAAACCAATCTCGAGGCCTGCAAATTCTACAAATGATTCTACAAATTGATGGGAAGCCAAGAAACACTGTTATGGCTTTTATCTTCTCAGCTATCTCTCTGATATTTACAGAATACTTTGCTGAAGGAAGCCAGAGGTAAGCTGTCTGATCTGTAATGTTTACAACTATATATTTCTGGGTTGTCCGCCCTGACTTAAAAGCAGCAAGCTCAGCTGGTGTCCAAGAGATTAAGCCAATTTCAGTCAATATTATGGATCTTGAAACGATGCCGGCAGCATTAAATCAGCATGCCTTTCATGTCCTCCCAACACCTTTGTTAGAGAAGACACTGGGTCAGCCATCTTGTTTCTGGAGTTGCTCCACCTGTTGCTAAGGCAGGCTTAGAGCTTCCTTCTGTAAAGTGGCTTTTTTTTCCCTCTCTCTCTCTCCCCCATTTCTCTGTATTTGCCTTAAGTTCAGCTGGAAGGATGGTCAGAAGAACCTGTGCTTGCTGTGATATTCCATGTAAGCAGGAAAAATACAGAACAGGATTCGGCACAGCAGTAGAATAGAGTTAAGCATGGGATTCTGTAGACCTGCAGAAGTGCAGCATAGGGTTGCGTTACCCTGATTTCTGGGGTCCCAGGAGGGACACCTCACTGTGCTCGAAATACTGGGGAATGGGAATTAGCAAGAGCACAAGCTAAGCAATGCAAGAGGCAGAGCAACCTAGCGAGATCTTGAACCCAATATTTACGGGGTCAGGCCGAGTCAATAATCAAACAGAAGTAAATAATAATTGTTTTCCTTTATTTTGAAACACAGTCAATTTGTATGTATGCAACCACTCACACAAACCTAATGAAAGAAAGGTGGGAGTTGGATAGAGAATTTTAAGAGGGATTTTTCAGGGGAAATACTACACCTGATCCTGAAGCCCGGTTTATCAGAACAAAAGTCCGTGGTATGAGAGATTCTCAGCACGTGGGAGCTGAGGGGAAGGCTCGTCGAACGGAGCGACAGCAAGGCGGGATGGAAGTCAGAGCGATCCGAAGAGACACTCAAAATCAGGGGGTCTCATAGGGGGAAATGTGCATGCAGGCTAGTCCGTTCCAGGGGAAAACAATGGGTTTCGGGCTGGAGACAAAACCTCCAAAAGGTCAGTACTTTAGATGATTGAGTTATGACAGCGTTGTCAATAGCGTAGACTGTATGCAAACGCGGAGTGCGTGACAGTTGGATATTCGGCTAGTCAAGCTGCCTGCTCGGGCCAGGGGATCTTTTGTAAGCTGCGTGCATACATAATGTGATATTAAGAAGGTACTTGCCTGGAGGTCTCCTAAAGCTGCAGTCTGGCAATTAGTGGCCTGCCTGGATTTGTTTTGAATAGTTCAGCTATTTTCGGCCGTGCCCGTGTGCGTGCTTGTCCGGGGGCCTCGCAAGCACATGGAGAGGAATGGGTAGTGAAGGCCAAATTCTTGATATCAAATGATATCTAATATACCACAAGTCCGGACTAGAAACTACAGTAACAGTTGACTGAGACATTCTACAAATGTAGCTATTCGAGTGTTGGGCTAGGACACTGGGAGACCAGGGATCTTTCTGCACTGTACTGTTATAGTGCTTTTATTCCACTTTCAACCTCGTACGGAATCCTGGGATTTGCAGTTTAGGGATGGGCCTTTAGAAAGTGGAATCACAGCGCTATAACAGTCTAGTGCGGAAATGGCCTAAATCTTGCAAAGCAAGGGTCACCTTAGAGTTGCCATCAGTCAGAAGTGACTTGAAGGCACACAAAAACAGCACCAAATGCAAAAAGTAACAAAGTTAACCAGTTGCTATTATTTTGTAAAAGTCCCCTTGTTCTGTCCTCATTACTATCAAAAGTAATGTATAACAGATACCACAGTTGCTTATAACATGTTGCATCCAAACTGTGAGAGAAACAACCTAGGTTTTTATTATGTCCCTCTACGCAAATGGTAAGGGTGACACTTGAAGAATTCTACCTTCTTCAACCCCCTATTTTCTACCCTCCACATTTTCACTCTTTCCAATGTGTAACTTTAATGTTGGTGTCATTATTGATATACTGTAAACATTGAAAAACCAAATAAAATTTTGAAAACCTGACCACCAAGTGTTGGTTTACATTCCGCTGCTCTCTGCATCTTCCTCTTTTTTAATCTTGCCCCATCTTCTTTTTCCCTGGGGCTTGTTCAGTTTACCGCATTTTGACACCGCAACAAATTAAATAGAATTTCTCATTCTCCTTTATTGCCATGATCAGCTCACTTTCTCAGTCTTAAGAGTTAGACCAATTTTGCTTTCTTCTGTCTTCAGGGATGGAAATATCTTCAAGGTTTGATGCCCAGTCAAAATCAGGCAATAAGCTGGTGTTCCTATCTCACTCAGAGGAGCTAAAGGCCAGGTCTGTTCATTACGGCAAATATTTACAGGAGATCGTTAAATTACAATCTGGGCTCCCGCCACCATCCAAAGTGCGTAGCATGGCACATGTGATTCTAATTAAGGGTTGTTGGGTTTGTTCGTGTTTTTGTTAAGTTCCTCGAGAAATTTATTGGGGGGGAGCACTCAGTGAGCTGAGTGACTGAAGTTTCTTCTTATTATGAGCACTTTGACAATGTACCAAAGGGAGTCTACCAACTGCTCTTACAATGAATGAATGTGTGACATCTATATATTTTTTTAAAAAAGAGGGATTCAGGGGCTCCTTGTTTTCAATATAGTCTGTGTCCAATATTTGTGACTACAATTTTGTTTATAGGAAATTCTTTATAATGTTGGTTTAGTGTTTCCATATGGAATTCACCCAGGGCGTCTTTCTTTTTCTCCTCCCTCCCTTCCTTCCCTCTTTGTTTTTTGTTTTTCTAATTTCTTCTTCTTCTTTTCTTTCTTATTATTTGGATAAGGCTGGAAGAAAGTGAACGCACATTCCAAAGATGCATAGTCACTCCAGATCAGATTCAAGAGATCTTGGCAGGAGTTGAAAAACACAGATGCACTGTTTTAGGGTCTCCCGCTGTGTAACCTCCAACTGAGGCTGTCTCGTTGAAGCACTTTGTAAAATCATGAAAACCCTATTAAAGGCATGAAATACGATACATTGCATTTTTTTTCCAGGCAAACTTTTCCATTGAACTATCCATGAAGATTGAATTTAGCTGGCTCGTTTATGCTCCAGATTACTATATTTTATCATATTGTTTATTATATGACCTCAGTGCATAATAACCCATTCCTGGCATCTGATCTCTTTATCACACGGTTAAAAAGCACTTGAGTGTGCCCGGCGTTCCATCCCTAGGCATCATCATCATCTGGGGAAACAGAAACCAGAAGACTCAGGCTACACGAATGGGTGGGCAGAGCCAAGGTTAGAGGAAATAATAATAATAACAAATAATAATAATAGTTACCCAACTCTCCCGAAGGTTCAAGGCAGGGTACAGCACAGATACAACTGAAAACAAACCGTTGTTAAAATACACTAAAACACAAACTATTTAAAATACAAATATACCCCATTTAAAATATATCATAATTAAAAATACAATTGAAAGTAGAAGTACAGGTAAAAGTACAATCAAAAGTATAATTAAAAATAGACTGGGTAGGCTTGCCAGAAGAGATGGGTTTTTAGTACTTTTTAAAATGTGGCCAGAATATTTTGCTGTTGAATCTCATCCGGCAGGTCATTCCACAGTCTAGGGATAGCTGACTAAAAGGGCCTCCGGGTGACCGTTGGCCAGTCTAGTCCTGGCTAGTTTAAGTAAACGAAGCCCAGAGGTCCTGAGTGTACGGGGCAGATTGTATGGGAGGAGGCGATCCCGCAGGTAACTTGGACCCAAAGCATGTAGGGTTTTAAAGGTAATAACCAACACTTTGTACTTTGCTCAGAAACTAATTGGCAGCCAGTAGAGTGATTCTAATAGTTCTGTCTTGGTGGCTTCCCCAACAGTCAGAGACCTAAAGGAAATCAGGGAGGCAAAACACATTCAGCATAAGTGTGATAGATGATGATAGTGTGATCGAGGAGCAACTGATTGTGCAGGGGGGCCGAGCCAGTGAGTGAGCAAGTCACCCTGCAAACATCCCCCGCACTGGAAGGTCCAACAGAGGCTGAGTTGCCCCAGCCAGCTCGTGACCGAGAGGGAACCAGCACTGATGCAGAGGAATTGCAGCCTCCTGTGCCCATCAGCCCTCAATCCCGCAGAAGGCTGGAATGGGCTGCTCAGAGGGAGGCTGCTTGGACTAGGCGGAGGAGACAGTAACAAGCAGCACCTGCTCAAGAGGGCAATTTAAGTCTGCCGGCGTAGCTGCTCCTTGCTTGCAGCAAATTATTAGCAAGCCCCTGCTCCCTGAAACCCTCCAGACTGATCGCTGCCTCCTGAACCTTTGGATTGGACCTTGACCTGGCTCGGCTTGTCTTTTCCTGGTGTTTGGTGTATTCAGACTCCCCAAGTGTTCCTGGCCTCTCTCCTCCCTTGCTGGCAGCGGCCCGGCAGGGAGAAATTCCTGACAATAAGCTACCTCTGACACTGGACTTATTAGAGATGCCGTGCAAATATAGTTCTACCCCAGTAAGTGTCCTTCCAATGTATATTTTTGCTTTTGCCCATTTAAATAAATAGCTGCCAATAGTACTTCCATTAGCGATCCAGTGTGTTGTGGTAGTTTGAGCATTGGACTATGATCCTGGAGACCAGAGTTCAATTCCCTGCCCGGACATCAAAACCCAGTGGTTGACCTTGGGCAAGTCACACACTCTCAGCCTGAGAAAAGCACATGACCCGTTCTCCTTAGGGTCACCGTAGGTTGAAAATGGCTTGAAGGCACACAACAACAACAACTTGCCTTACATTCCTTTATTTGAACTGCTGCAGGCCTGTGTTAAGATCCCTGCTAGGGATCCATATATTGTTACCCTAAGAGGTGGGGGATGTTGGTTTCCACTAGAAATTACACCATCTCCTTAGAATTTGGGGAAATTGTATCTCAAAGAGCCTGTGAGAGGAGGGTAACAGCAGGATCTTTTCACCTATGTATACCAGTCACTGTAGACAGGACTCCAGTCAAAATTAAACAAAAGTGTTTTATTTGAATTGACAAACAGACGAGAAGTCAGACACTCCTTAAGAATCATACAAGGCCATCAGAAAGTAAGGTGAGAAAGGTCAGATAGAGAGAGATTGGAAGTTGAAGTCCAAGCCATTGGAAGGATCCCAGGTTAAGAAAGACTGGGCTAGATGACTTCCGTCAGCTCAGCTACAATTTGGCTACCCACCACTCCCATTTCCTCTTCCACACTCACAAACGCACACATTCTGGGTGGAAATGATAGGAACATGTGGTTTATTAAGCGTCCCCGCCTTCTCTTTTCCTGCCGTGGGATTTTGTTCTACATCTCCAGCAGCCATAGATGAATCCCAGGATGCCCCCATAGCTGGCTTTCACCACTACTTTGCACACACCTGGCTTCCCCAAGCAGCAGTCAGCATGTCTGGCTGAGATGCACAAAACACCCCTGAGAAATGTCTCTAAACCTATCTAAATTTTTTGGACCCCGTTCAAAATTCCAACAGATGTTCTGGCTGAGCAGCACCTTCCAAATTAATTTCAGCTTTCACTTGAGACAAAACAGAGTGGACATTCTGAGTCTAGCAAGATCCTGATGAACCACTAATGGATGATGTTCTTTTAGCATTGTTTGGACGTGCAGGAGAGAACTACCTGTCATCTTCAGGATTTTTTTTTGTTTTTTTTTGTTTGTTTGTGTGTTGCCTTTTCCATTTTTTTTAATATAAATTTTTAGCTTGACTTTTCATAGAACCATAGAATCATCGAAATGAGTTGGAAGAGACCCCAAGGGCCATCGAGTCCAACCCCCTGCTATGCAGGAACACCCATCAAAGCATTCCCAACAGATGGCCATCCAGCCTCTGCTTAAAAACTTCCAAAGAAGGAAGGAGACTCCACCACACGCCATGGAGGCAGCAGATTCCACTGCTGGACAGCTCTGACCATTAGGAACTTCTTCCTGAGGTTCAGGTGGAATCGCCTTTCCTGCAGCTTGAATCCATTGCTCCTTGTCCTAGTCTCTGCAGCAGCGGAAAACAAGCCCACTCTCTCCTCAACATGACATCCTTCAAATATTTAAACATGGCTATCTTGTCCCCTCTTAACCTTTTCTCCTGCAGACTAAACATACCCAGCTCCCTAAGCCGTTCCTCACAGGGCTTCAGGGCTTCCAGACCCTTCACCATTTTGGTCACCCTCCTCTGGACATGTTCCAGCTTGTCGATATCCTTCTTGAAATGAGGTCCCCAGAACTGGACACAGTATTATTCCAAATGAGGTCTAACCAATGCAGGATAGAGTGGTACCATTACCTCCCTCGATCTAGACACCGTACTCCTACCGATGCAGCCAAGAATTGTGTTGGCTTTCTTGGCTGCCGCATCACACTGCTGACTCATGTTCAGCTTGTGGTCCACCAAGACTCCTAGATCCTTTTCACACATACTGCTATCCAACCACGCATCCCCCATCCGATATTTGTGCATTCCATTTTTTCTACCCAAGTGCACGACCTTACATTTGTCTCTGTTGAAATTAATTTTGTTAGCTTTGGACCAGCTCTCCAATCTGTCAAGGTCATTTTGAATTTTGATCCTGTCCTCTGGGGTTTTAGCAACCCCTCCCAATTTGGTGTCAATCCCTCCCAATTTGGTGTCATGGACCTTTTGTCCATGCGAATTTTTCATGCAAACTTTCAAAATCTCCAGTCAATAACAACTTGTAGTTCCCATGTCAGTGGAACTCTAGAATTTAGTATAATGGAGCCTCAGGAACTGAGGAGAGCGCTCAGCACTTTGGCTAGCACCTTTAAAATCTGGTCTAAAACCTGAAGTGAATTTACCATCCCACTGACATGGAACACACTAGCTTCCACTGTCTCCAGTATACACAGAACCCCAACAACATTGAATCAAAAAGAACCTTAAACTTCTTATTAATAAGTACACATAAATGAAACATGCAGGGATACACCGTGAGAATGAGAAACAACAAGATAAATTGTGTGTGTGTGTGTGTGTCTCATCTTAAGGCGACATTGCCCCATTATATAAAAGGATTGCCTAAACCAGCATTCACCAACATTCTCCATTGGATGACAACTCCCATGTTGGCTGGGGCTGGTGAGAGGTATAGGTCAAAACATCTAGCCTAAACACACTCTTGTTTGGTCAAGATTTTCTTTCACTGCATACCATAAAGTCCAAACGTTAAGAGAACAATAGTACCTGAGCTGCTTCTTTCCACATCGATATGGCAGCAGCTAGTACTGTAATTGTACCAGAACTGAGCTGAAACATTTACTGCTGCCGCCCTTTTGGCCAATTTGCGGGAAGGCAGTATCAACAGCAGTGAAAGCATTCAGAGTAAAAATCAGCCTTAAGCCCTACCTGGCATAACCACAAGACAAGTTCAGAATGATGTTGAGAAGCACTGCCTTCACTCCCGGCTGGCTCCATGAGCTCATGCCGCCACATCTGGTGACCTAAGCGGTGCTGTAACCACTGTTCCATTGTTAGCATAGCCCCTGATTGGTCAGAAAAGCACATGAAGCAGGAAAGAAACAATCAGCTGGCATCCTGTGGTCTTTTATGAACACGTAAGTTCCCTTACACACGCAGCTGTACTTTTTGGGCATGGAGTAACGTCCTTATTTAATTAATAGCTGCACAAGTAGAGTTCCATGGATGCAACTATTGCAAATGTAGTTGCACATTCTTGGATAGTGAATAACTATTTGCCAGTGCCTACTGTGCACTACTGAACCCACTAGGCTTGCAGAACTAGCAAGCACATTCAGGGACAGGCAGTTAGTTGCCCAAGGCTGATATCCAGCAGAAGGGTGGCACACCATAGCCACCCTTAACTGTACGCGTGTGGATTTACACGGCACAAGAACAAGGCAGGATCTTGTTGGTGGCACTGGAGCAAAAAAGGACAGGGAACAGATAGGGGGAAATGCAAGAAGGTGGATTGTTTTTTGAAAGGTTTAGGAAAAACATCAGGCCTACTGAAATCCCTCTTTCACAGTGAAAATATTTGCAGGTTGAGATTTTTTACAATCCAAGAAAATCCATAGGCCAGAGACCTGTTGGTGTCTCATGCATATAATAAGCTCCACTATGGAAGTGGTTAGATATGTGTCTGATGGAGAATGTCCACAGTCAGTTTATATTTGCAGAATTAGAACTGTGCACACAGTGCTCTTGCACATTCAGATGCATACTGTGAATGTATGTAGGCATTATGGATGAATACACATGCACTTTTTGTTGTCTGTTCAGTTGCACTTGTGCTGTCTTGGTTCAGACATGCAGCACTGCCATTTGGCAAAAGGGTTGCACAGCACAACATGGAAAGTTGTCTTATACAGCCCTGAGATGGGCCCTCTGCCTAAGCAAGACAACAGGCTTTCTGCTAGTATGGCCTGGAATCCTGTTTGTCAGTTACAATCAGAGTACATCTATTGAATCAACTCCTGAATGGTGAGTCAAGACTGGGGCCCTTTCTCCACCTTACCTGTCTCCGGCATCATCCCAACAGTGGCTTTCCTGGGAGGAGAGCTCAGAGGCAAACACCGTCCACACCGGCTGGCTCCCTGCCAAAAGAAGTACAATGGACACACCCCTTCCTTCCACAGTGCAGCCGGGCACTTTCCCACCCTGCGCTGGGACAGGAAGCGCCTCCATGGCAGTTCCAGGGCTTCTGCAGGCCAGGTAAGTGTGGAGTGGTCTTGCAATTGTGGGTCATTGATGGAGAGGACCCACAAATTATTTAATCCACAATCATGCCACCTGGCAACAGGAGAAGGATGGGATCGTGACATCATCATGCAGAAGCATCATCGTGGTCCTGCTCCTTTCCTGTCCCCATGCAGGGATGGGAGGTTCCTACGGAAGGGGCCTTAGATAAATCCAATTGATTCAATGGTCTTCCCCTAGTCAGGACTAACAGTAGGATTTAAAGCGTGATAAAATATTGCCACAAGAGGTACTTGCAAAAGTTAGATTTCCCCATGTGAAACTAATGGGGCCATGAAAACTTCTCAAAATGACTTCACTTCATGGAAAGGTACCGTGTCAATGATTCCTTAGATTACAGGGTTTTTCCCCCTTGGCCTGTTTCTAGTTCTGTAAGTCTTTGTACTTGCGACTGAAAAGCTCTTCTAGCTTCCAATTTCATATATATGTTCACTATAAATATATTGCGCCAATGCTGAACCTGTTATTCTTGGACTGTAGTCCTGTGCTTTGCTTTGTTTTCCTAGGGCCATTTTATATTCTGTATTCACAACAGCCCCATGAGCAATTAAAATCCACACGGATCCCTGATGTTCAGCAGAATGAAAGCTGACCTTTCCCCTTTTGGAATGTAGTAATCTTCCACCCACTTGTCTCTGCCTACAAGCACAAGCCAAGCAGTTCAAGCAAAGCACAGCTTAATATGGAAACTCCCTATTTGACTGAGAGCAGTTTGATATTCTTAGTTCATTTCCTATTGAGCTATAACTCACATCATAAAAAACCATAACATGAAGTTGTTGCTTTCTTTCTTTCTTCTTTTTTTCCTTTTCTTCTTTAATGGCTGAGAGAAGGAAGTCCCTTGAGGTGATTCACTTTGTTGTTAAAACGGTCCCTAGGATGCAGGCAATTACAGTCTCTCACATGTGCAAATCATACCAGACTCAGAGATGTAAGATTTTTAATAACCCTTTGTTTAAAAGGACATTTATTTTCCAAAAAAAAAAAAAATTCTGCAGGCTTGAAAGTAAAATGAAGTGAAGTTGTAAGTAATTTAGTTTGCAAATAATCAAAATGAGCCAATATCTGAACTTCTGGGACACAATCCTTCAAGGGAAATCCTCCCATAGATTGTGCATTCATGCAATGTTTGCCCAGGCTTCATAAAACTTAAATGTTTCCATCAGTCAAGGAAGAAGAGGTAGTCATCCAAGTCCACATGCAATAGTATCTAGATCATAACTTCTGTGAACTGGATCACAGCTTCTATGAAGACAAAGGCCCTTTCTACGCCATTCCTCAATAGCACGCTCTTCCATTACAATCCCAGCATTGTCATTTCCGTGATGGTGTCGGATAGGAACGCTCTCTTCTCCCCACTTTCACCTTAAGCGGATGAGTAGCATCCTTGCTACTGGTGTTCCCTCCGCACAACAGCAGCATCCGGCCAGTCCTTTTCCCTGCCTTTTCCCCACCCCACAGCTCCTTACTGGTCTTTTTTTTTTTTTTGTAAGCCGTACTAGCTCAGCAATGTTGTAACTTCATGACATACCAATACGTTATTGCTTTAAAATGTATTTTGAAAAAAATATAAAGTTTTAACTCAAATGAGAAATTAAAAATAAACACAGAGGGGTGGTAGATTCCAAATTTGCCATGCCATGGGAGTCGCTGAGGGAGGGACAAGCTGGGCCACACCCTGCCCACTCCTGGATCCACAACGATAGGAAGCACTATCAAGTGCTATTACGGTACCACACTGAGCCAGCTGACAGGACTGAACCGCTGAAGGAGGCTTTTAATGGATCTTTTCTGGAAATGGTATAAGGCAGTTTTGCAATGCTTGGGGATGGGATAGCAGCTGGATAGCCATGATATTGTGCAGTAGCATGACTCCTAGGCCCTTTCCGCAACTCATCTTTTTGCAGAGCTGGGGTGTGGGGATCGCGCGGGCAGCCTCTTGCTTCAGCTCCACAGCTGCTGCGTGCTCGCGAGCAGGTAGCGCGAGAGCCCCTCCTCTTCGTTCCGCAGGGCAGCCTGGGATTTTCCCAGGCTGCACTGGGGCAGGAAATGCGACTGCTGTGGCTCCAGAGCTCCACACGCATGGCAAGTGCACATGGGGCCCCGGAGGGCTCGAAGCCGAAAATGAAATAGTGCGCAATTGGCACCTGCCAGCCCCTGAAGCGTCACGCAATTGCCAGTGTGTCGTGTGGACCGCTCATCGCAGTCGTGCAACATTCCAGGGGCCCTTTCACATGGCAAATGTTGTGCGAAAAAGACCCTAGACTGAAAACAACCTACTGCTGTTGTGGGTTAGGACCGCATGCAGAAATGGCCAAACTTGATTTCCTTATTGCATCTACTTTTGTACAACAGAAAGTTTTTGGTGACTTATGCATGTGTAATTTCCCCTCTGGTTGTGCATTTTTGTCAAATGTGTCCCCATTCAGTTCAAGATTGAGGGAACATAGTTCTGCATGTGCTGCCACTGCACATGGAAGTGCTTTGCTCATGGATGTACATATGCATAGGTGTGCATTGTACTCTGATGTGCATGGGTGTGCACTTGCATTGTGCACTGGGACATGTGCATTGCACATTGATGTACATGGGCAAGCATTGTGCAGTGCTGTGCATGGATTGGCATTGATCATTGTACAGTGATACACTTGGATGAGCACTGTATATGCTCACATATAGAGGTGTGTTATTTGGTTGTGCAATGCTGCAATTCATTAACAAAATGACATTGCGCAACTGCCACATAACTGTGTGTATAAAGTTACACTCTGCCTTCTTGATGTAGGATCTTGACCATACTGCATGGTCACAAGCTACATAGAATCCCAGTCTGGATTGGGAGTGTGGCTTCCCAACAAGAGAGTGGAAATATTATTTTTTGATTATAGCTCCAGAAACCTTTAGCTGGCATGGCCCCAGTTGGCTTGACCAAGTTGAGCACTTTCTAAGATGGCTGGAAGCCCACCGTCAACAACAAATCAAGCCACGTGCAAGAAAAACAGCATTACAGTGTTGTCCTATAAAAAATTGGGAGAATAATATAGGTATTGCCTGGTGGCTCAGAGTAAACAAAGAAAGTCCCTGGTGTATTTCCTTGCAGAGTGCTTTCCAATGTTGGACGTGCCACAATCGGAAAGGCCCCGTACGGAGAGCAGGGACACACATAGGGCCACCACGAGGACCACTGCACAGAGAAGGGCAACTCATATGAAGATCCAGGACAGGAACTACACGCAGCCTCAGGGAAAGGCACAGGAGTATTTAAAGGGGGAAAAAACACTTAAATTTAACCAGTGTTATGATTCCTGGTAATAAGATTACACTAAAGTCTTTAATTTTCTTAAAACAGTTTGTCTTGCACTGCCAGATGCCAGAGGAGCATTAATTAATGAGGTTTATATTTTCAGACATCTTGAGAGGATTAGCGTACGAAGAAGCGCGGGTCGGAGGGAGGGTGGGGGAAGAAGGCTGCCTCGAGATAACCGAGTGTCTGCCACTTAGGCTTAGAGTGCGGCTCCCGCTGCGAGAGGGGGAGACGTCACGCGGGAGAGCACCTGTGCTCACCCCGTAATGCAGCTCAAATAATTGGCTCCTCAACAGACTTCAGCAATTTCACACAGACGGAGCAACCGTTACCTGCCGCCGTCGAAAGGCACCGCGGGAGGCTCTGGCAGCTCTGGCTGCGAAACCGCTGTCAGCCATTGGGTCAGTTTCCTGCCTGTCACAGAAGGGGTGGGGTGTTGAGATAGACCAGAGGCGGGGGGGGACATGGCCCTTGGGCCCCAGGCAGCCTCCAGGCCCCAGTTTGTGCCAGAGAATAACTCTGCAGCTTGGCTGCGCCTCTGTGCCAGAGAATGAGGTGGGCAACTGTGGGAGGCTAGGGGGCTGCAACACACACACCCCAGGAGGCCTTGGGTGGCTACACACACACACCACACACACAAAAAATCAATTTTTGCCCCCAAATATCCCCCAACACCCTCTAGAGACTGTGGGGGGTGCATTTTTTTGCCATGCTTTTAGGCCCCTTGGGCCATTTTAGGCACAGAAGGGGCCCCTTTCTTTCAAAACAGGAAGTGACCAGACATTACTTTTGACTTATTTCCAATTTTTAAAGGCCTTTCCTGGGCATAAAATGGCTTTGGGAGTGAAAATGCCCCTCTATGAGGCATTTTGGTGGCCAAAACTTTGATTTTTTTTTAACTTCTGGGGGGCAAGGGCCCTTAAAATGGTCCCATAGGAGTACATTCACTCCTCTGGGCTGCAGTTTGCCCACTGCTGCCCTAGATACTATAACACAGAACATTAGGATTAGGGATGGGACGAATCCAGAATTTTCTGGATCCAAATCCTTGGAAGGTTCTGGGAATCCACAAATCTCATGAATCTCAAATCTTTTGAATCCTTTTTTACAAAAGAGTTTAAAAAGCAGGGGAAAGAAGGATAATCTTGAGCAAAACACACTCTCTCAGCCTTAGCAAAAGCCTAGGCAAAGGCAAACCTCCCTCTGAAGAAATCTGGCCAAGACAATTGTCCTAGTTTTGCCTCAGGATCTCCCCAGATTGAAAATGACATGAAGGGCCTTTGTACATAGGCACAAAAATGTGGATTAATCCCACATTTTCCTGCCTGTGTAAACAGGACCACATACTACAGTAGAGAGATAATCCAGGTAAAACTGGCTCTTCTTTGCATAGCTCCTTCTGGCTGTTACTGCCCTGGCTAGTCCGAGCTTTGGGAATATTAAAAGATATCCCTTGATATCACAATTCGGCTGCACTTCTCTATTCCTCTCCACGTGCTTGCGAGGCCACCGGACAAGCACGCAAACAAGCTCGGCCGTTAATTGCCGTAATATTCCTGGACAATACAGGTAGGCCAGAAATAGCTGACTCGCTGCTTTAGGAGACCTCCAGGCCAGTACTCTAATTAAGTATGCACCCAACCTACAAAAGAGCCTCTGCCCCGCGATGGCAGCTTGATGGGTAAACTATGCAATACCCGAGTACTCTGCGTCTGCATACTGGCTACTCTATTGAGAATCGCTACGATAACTCAATCATTCAGATTCTGACCTTTCGGAGGCTTTGTCTCGAACTCCAAATCTATTGTTTTCCCCCAAGTACAGCATAGCCGGCAGTCACAATTCTCCTTATAAAAACCCCTGATTCCGAGACCTTCCTCCGATCGCTCCCGAGTTTCATCCTGCCTTGCTGCCGCTTTGCTTGGCGAGCCTCCCCTCGGCTCCACGTGCTGAGCTACATCGCACCCCGGCCTCGCTCTCCATTTTTCTGGGCTTCAGGACAGGCGAAGTATCACCCAAACCAGCAATTCCTCTAAAAATCCCTCTATACCACTTCAACCTTTATTTTCTTTAGTTATTTCGTATCAGTGTGTCGCATACACTGTTTTGCTTGTATTCAATAAACATCATTTATTGCTTCAACTTCTGTGTTCTCCTTGACTCGACCCGACCCCGTAGACATAGGGTTCAAGATCTCGCTACGTTTCCCTGCCTCTCGTAACGCTAAGCTGCGCTCTGAGCTAATTTTCCCCACCTTTAGTTGAGCACATTTTGGTGTCCCTCCCGGGACCCCCAGTACACAGGGTAACATGGCCTCCTGAGGTTTGTAGTTTGATGATGCACCAGTACACCCTTGTAAAACTCCAAAGCCCAGAATTGTGTCTGAAAGAGCTTTGCAAGGGAGCTCTGCAAAGGAATGTTTCAGCTGTCCTTGAAATCTCAGGCCTGTAGCTTCCAGTCAAGTGCTGAACTTAATATTAAGTGTTCAATTTAAATATCTTAGAAAACGAGCCCAGATGTAATTTGTGAAATTGTTAGCAAAGGCCATTATTACTCCAAGGGAAAACCTCACCTACTTACTATCTTCCCTTGTATGTATGCTCTCCCAGGTTTTCAGGCATCCCGGTTTCCGAAGTTTTCAGGCGTCCCGGTCTCCAACAATCTATTTAGTAGGCGGATTTGAAAGATTCGTTTTACCTATTTTGGCACAGGCATTCGGATTCAGGAATCTCTAATCTTTACCCAGGATTCGAGGATTCTGTTGGCCCATCCCTAGTTAGGGTGATGGTTTAACACTGCCTGATCTATGGCATCTTTCTTATCTTCAGGCACCCTCATTGCTGAGACAAATGTTTAGCTAGGAGCAATGTTATCCTAAGAGGTGGGGGATGTTCGGGTCCACCTGCAATGCCAGCATCTCCTTAGAACTGGGGGGAATTACAGCTCAAAGGAGGCCTGCGAGAGGAGGGTAAAGGCAAGAGCTTTTCACCTGTGTATACCAGTATTAACTGTAGAAAGAACTTCAGTTAAAATTTTAAAAAATGTTTTGTTCAAAATGCCAAACATATGCTAAATCAGTCTTAAGAACCACACGAGGCTATCAGAAAGTGACCCCAGAAAGGTAGAATAGAGAGAGATTGGGTGGAAAGAGTGATAGTTACCAGTCTTGAAGGAGAAGGCCGAAGCAGAGGGGCTCAGACAGCGTCCGAAGGTAGCACAGAGGAGCAGCAGTATGGACTACAGTCTACATACTATGTACTATATTCTATGCGCTACTATTGTCTGGGATCAAAGCTAGGGTTTTTATACCCTATTTCACACCCTGAAGGGGTGCATTGAGAAAGCTGTAATGGCTTTCCCACAGGGTTGACAAACAGGTCCCGAATGGGCCGATTGCTTTAACTACAGAGTGGCAAAACATTGATGGGAGTCATGACAGTCTCTTAATGTTCAGTCAGGTAGGGTGAATAGGGAAGATCTCCATAGGGTAAGATCAAGGAAAGGCCTCTGATTGCTTTGTCTGGGCAGTTCATCTTCCATTGTTTTCAAAAATGCAAAGATTCTGAAGAGGTGAAGTGATTAGCACAAACTCGTTGGTACTGGGTTTTTCCACATAATCCTGTCTGAACTTTCCTGACCCCAAACATGTCTCTGGTCAGCGTGACCCCAACCATGTTCTGCAGTCTATAGTCCCATTTATGAAAATCACATACCTCATAGGAGCGGCGGTAGGTTATGGTAAAAACAAAGTTTCACAAGGCTTTCCGGAACAGCCTTAGCTACCTTTGGAAGCGTGGCTATTTCATAATTTTCGTTAATCAGCTCCAGATTTCTGCATATACCTCAACAATGATTGATATCCTATATTCTGTATCTCCTACAATCCTTAAAGCCCCTCAGAGTCCCTAGACCTGTGTAAAGATTTCTTTTCATCAGTGATCTTCCAGGATAAAACGGCTCAAACCTGCCACAGAGTGCAGTGATTTTGACCCCATGAACTTCCAAAGATCTCTAGATCAATGAAGAAAAAACCACCAGCAAATCAGTCAAAAACTAAACTAAATGTGGAAAAAAATGCTTTGTGGGGCCACTCATAGTATGTAGTTATAGTGCTATTATTCCACTTTATTAACAGCCCTGATTCTGTCCTATGTAATCCTGGGATTTGGGGTTTAGGGAAGGGCATTTAGAATTCTCAACCAGAGTGGGACCTTAGGACTCCACATAATTTTGCAATAGTAGTTAAAGTTGAATCATAGGGTTAATCATTTCTGCACTAGACTGTTCTAGTGGTATTATTCCACTTTCAATATCCTATGGAATCCTGAGGTTTGCAGTTTAGGGATTCCATAGGATGTTGAAAGGGGAATAATAGCACTATAACAGTCTAGTGCAGAAATGGCCATTGTGTAGCATGGATGGACCCAGAGGCAGCTGGAGCATTGTGAGAGCTGCAGCTCCAAAACTGAACTCTTTCCAAGCGTTGGTTTGCCCACCTGATTCCTGGCTGAAGAAACACCCGTCAGCAAGGCACCGTGGAGATGTATGTGGATCATTACATGGAGAAGACATGTGGGAAGAACCATCCACCTCACCAAAGCAGCAGAACTCCCTCAACCCCAGAAGACACAGCATATTGGACTGGGGGGGAAATTGTGATGAGGGTGAGGGCCACCTCAAAATATCCAAGTAGTTTCAAACTGAAGAAAAGATGCAGAAAAGTTCCTTGCAAATGACTCACTCCCTGTGACATCTGAGGGCTGGGAATGAGAAATATTGAAGGGATGCCAAATTTTTATTACCAGTGTTCTCAGTGTGACCACCCATTCACACAAGCAATTGTCATCAAGTGGGAAACAGGTATGCATGAACCGGACTGTATCGGTCATGGAAGGAAGGAAGGAAGGAAGGAAGGAAGGAAGGAAGGAAGGAAGGAAGGAAGGAAGGAAGGAAGGAAGGAAGGAAGGAAGGAAGGATAAATATCTGATAAAAAGCTGGACTAAACGAACACAGGCTTTATAGAATGCACAGGCAAAAAAAAAACAAGATAATGTGGTTTTGCTGGGTGATAGATTAACCTTTGGATCTAAACTGGTCTGACATTTTAAAAAGGGGGAAAAGGAAGGGAAAAAATTGGCTGTATTTTGGTCAAACTGCAGCAGCGAATGTAATAAACAAAAGAATAATACAGGTCCATTTTCTCTGCAGCATCCCCAGACTCTCTCTGACTGTCAATCCATCCCCCTTCAGAAAGACCAATTTATTTTTTTAATGCACGTCAGCTATCGCTCCAACCTGCCAAACCAGATGTACGCTCTCCACACGGCAGTCCATAAAAATAAAAGGTCAACTATTAATTGCCTTCAGATTAGCTTTTGTGACTTCCAGATAGACCTTTTCACAGCCATCGTTTAGATTTTTTTATATATATTCAGAAAACTCTCTATCCAGAAAACATAACTCTTTGCTTTTTTTCCCCTTCTCTCCTGTCGTTGGTTTCCATCAAAGAGATCATAAATCAAAATGAGCATGAAGATGCAAACAGGCCAAATGGTGGTGAGAAAAGTCATAAACATTATAATGATTATATGTATGTATGTATGTATGTATGTATATATATTCACACACACACAAGTCCATAAACTTCCCCAAACCCTGAAGATATCCAAAGTGTATCTTTTCATTTTTATACCTCGAGCTTCCCTTTACATAATGGCCAAAGGAAATGAATTTAATTACCTCGCTAACCTTACCTAACCCCAATCAAGACACAGGTAGTAATGAAAGCAATTATGTTCATCCAAAGCAAGAAGCAGCAGAATGCCTTGATTTTATTGAAGGGGATAAAAAAAGATGTGGGTCACAGTCCACCTCTCACAGGAGGGCTGGTGGGCAAAGTTGCTTTCCAAAGGGCAAAGACAGATGTGACATTTCTAGAGCAGAAAGGTTGATTTGGGAGGGACCTCACTGCAGACAGGCCAGTCCAAAAATAGCTTTCTTGTTTCTAGGCCATTTCCGCACTAGATTGTTCTAGTGCTATTATTCCACTTTCAGCATCTTATGGAATCCTGGGGTTTGCCATCTAGGGAAGGGCCTCAAAGGCCATCCTCAAAGGCCCCCTCCTCAAAGCCCCCTCCCTAAACGGCAAACCCCAGGATTCCACAGGATGCTGAAAGTGGAATAACACTCTAGTGTGGAAATGGCCCGGGACTGAGCTCCTGAGGGAAATGGTTCTGCAGCTCTCACAGCTCAAGCTGGCAGCAAGCAAGGTTGACTGGCCAGTGCCTGTGATATCACAAAGACACACATCCAACTACTTCCATAGATAATCTCTCATACATGATTCTCTCATACAGGTTTATGACGTGTGTTATTTTTGCAGCTGCACCAAATCTTTACAAGCAAACATTTTCAGTGTGGAAGAAAGATTTCTCTCTCTCTCTCTCTCTCTCTCTCTCTCTCTCTCTCGTAACTAAAGAGCTTTATTTTTAAACTGAAAAAAATTTTAATGTTTCTTGCTTGCAGCTGCCACATGTCCAACAATCCTGTCCAGATCCCTCTGTCCCTGAGAAGTAAATTTGCGCCTCCCACCCTTGTCTTTCTCCACTATCCCTCCAAAGCCTGGTGACACTCTTTGAGCCCCAGCTGAAGCGGCTAAAGGTGGCTAAAGGTGGATGGGGCCCATGCTGGCTACAGGCGGTGAGCTGCGGAGGCAGCTCTCATCATACAGAACCGGCTCTTTGTGTTCCGTCAGCTTGACTGTATCCACCCATTCTGAGACCTTCAGTTTGCCCGGCTTTTTCAGGAAGGCTGCGGGGCCCTCACAGACTCCTGCTGGTTGACGTCTTTGCCAGTTACACCAGGCCTCATTCCCTCATTGTCGTCAAGGGCACTCCTTCCTCTGCAGGCCCAGGAAAGAAAAGGAGGGTTTCAGTGGGCTCGATAGGTTTCCCGAACCTTTCAAAACCATTCCACTTCTTGCAGTTTCCACTGGCTGTTCGCTGTCCTTTTTGACAATGGCCCCGGTTTCTAAGAGGTGACCAGCCGAGCGCCTACATTGTGCTTTCATAGTGTAAATCTATGGTATATGTACAGTCCAGTAGTGGTTGCACTATACCACCTTTCTGCTGAATACCAACATTGTGCCACCAATGGCCCATCTCTGAATGAGCTTGCTGTTTCCACACGCCCAGTGAATCAAGGGATACACTGAAGGCCACTGGTAAATACTTACGTACTATCTAACAATGTAGAATTGCTTTGCAACAGTCCCACATGTGGAACTCTGCACGTGCAATGCTGAACTAAATAGAGATGCTGCACCGCGGCCGATAAAATACCACTACATGCATAAGGGGAATGAGTGCACAAAAAAACCCAGTAGGATGCTATTTGATTGTTTCTTTCCTCCTCTGTGTGTGATCCAAAGCAATCAAAGACCATTATACCAATGTAATAACATTACAGTACTGCTTTGATCATCAGATTTGGCTATTTGAGCTCACAGAGCCAACCTGTCCTAATTCTCAGGTCAATTTTACACTTCAAAGGAATGGTCAGTATACTGCATCAGTTCCTTCTCAGATAGACTTAACCAAGTAGCCTCTGAGAGCCAGTGAGATCTAACGGTTTCCTGGACTATGACTCTGGAGAGTTCCTGCTTAGTGTTCCTGCTCAGCCGTGGAAACTCACTGGATGACCTTGGCTAGTCACACTCTAAGGCTGAGAAAGGCAAAGACAAACCCTTTCTGAACAAAACTTGCCAAGAAAACCATATGATAGGCTTGCTATAAGTCAGAAATTACTCGAAGGCACACAACAAGAACAAATAGCCTCCCCTGGCACTGGTTAGACCTCATTTGGAATCCTGTGTCCAATTCTGGGCACCTCCATTCAAGAAGGATGTGGACAGGCTGGAACATGTCCAGAGGAGGGCGACCAAAATGGTGGAGGGTCTGGAAGCCATGAAACCCTATGAAGAGCGGCTGAGGGAGCTGGGGATGTTTAGTCTGCAGACGAGAAGGTTAAGAGGGGACATGATAGCCATGTTTAAATATTTGAAGGATGTCATGTTGAGGAGGGAGCAGGCTTGTTCTCTACCGCTCCAGAGACCAGGACAAGGAGCAATGGATTCAAGCTGCAGGCAAGGAGATTCCACCTGAACCTCAAGAAGAACTTCCTGACAGTCTGAGCTGTTTGGCAGTGGAAGATGCTGCTGCCTCCAGGGAGTGTGGTGGAGTCTCCTTCTTTGGAGGTTTTTAAGCAGAGGCTGGATGGCCATCTGTTGGGAGTGCTTTGATGGGTGTTCCTGCATGGCAGGGGGTTGGACTGGATCACCCCGGGGTCTCTTCCAACTCTAGGATTCTATGGCCCTTTCCACACCTTACCTTTTTCCGGTGCTGGGGTGCAGGGACAGCACGAGCAGCCTCCAGCGAGAGACTCTCACGTCTGGGGTCCTTCGGCTCCGCACAAGCTGCCTGCTCGCACGAGAGCCCCGCCTGTTCCTTCCGCAGCGCTGCCTGGGAGTTTCCCGGGCTGCGCTGGAGCAGGAAGTGTGACCAGCGCAGCTCCAGAGGCTCCACACACCAGGTAAATGTGTGCTGGGCCGAGGAGCAATGTGCAACCGCACACCATTTTCGGTTTCCAGCCGAAAATGAAAAGGTGCACAATCGACGCCTGCCGGCTCCTGTAGTGTCAGGCGATTGTGAGTGTGTCATGGAGATCGCTCCTCACAATCGCGCGATGCTTCAGGCGCCCTTTAGTATGGCAAATGCCATGCGGAAAGGGCGTATGATTCTAACCATCCCAAACAAAACAGAAACAATATTTACCCCCCGCTCCTATCACTGGCAGAATGGACCATCTCCTCTCCATGCACCTGATGCCCAGCGAAGTAGGTCTGGAGGGAAAATACGATGGCGGCAACAGTGCCACTAATATGACTATGGAGCAATTGTTAGTACAGAAGAGTTACCTGGGACATTTCTGTCTTATACTGTTATAGCACCGTTATTTCACTTCCAACATCCTATGGAATGATCCTGGGGTTTGGAGTTTAGGGAGGGGCCTTTAGAATTCTCAGCCAGAGAGCTCTTGGGCCTCAGGAAACTACAAACCCCAGAATTCCCCAGGATACTGAAACTGGAATAATAGCACTATAACAGTGTAGTGTGGAAATGGCTCTAGATTTATAGTCCTCTGGAACGGTTCAGTATTCACAATTGATACTAAAGCAGAAGCTGGTGTAGAATACTGACCACCACCAAGAACAAGTATACAAATAATTCTTATTTATCCCCCATCTTTCTTCCCGTGCAGATGATACCTGATTAAACAAAAAAAAAGTTGTGAAGTTAGTTACTACTGTGGTGATAGTGTCACAATTGTGACTAAGTAGCAACACAGAGCAGCTACCCAGATTTAATCATCCATAACAGTTCTGTTTCCGCAATTACTACTTAGCCACAATTGTGAAACTATTGCCACGGTCGTAACTCTCCCCCTCAACCTACTTTATCAGGCCTCGGCTGCCTGGGGAGAAGGAGATCAGATTCTGAGTTCAGATTCCACCGGTATTGGAGGATGAGTGAATTATGTGTCTGCCACGTTGGGGATGGGTTTACGCCAAGAGAGGTTATAATCCTCCCTTCACATTTGTGGGCTTGACCTTTGCTATTGTGATCATTTGAGAGACCCTTGAGTGCCCCCCATTCTCCTCCCCCCATTCCCTTGCATTTTGCCGGTGTATTCCTCAAGATATGTCGGACTTCAGTTCCCAAAAGCCCCAGCCAGCAGGGCCAGTAGCAAGAATTCTGGGAATTGAAGTCCCAAATACATCAGGGACCTGAGTTCAGGAACCGCTACCTAAACAGAATTAGCCTGCACTGCAACATGTTCTTTTAGGAGCATGGCCTAGCATTGGATTACGACCCTGAAGATCAGCGTTTCCCCATCAGATGTTCCCCACTGGGAACATCACACTCTCTCAGCCCCAGAAACCCCCAGGATAGTTTCACCTTAGATTTGCCATAAGCTGGAAAAAGAGTGAAGGCACAACACAACCACTAGGAGCTTCCATAATCCTACTGCTCAAGAATCCTTTCTTTTTCAAAGTTGTGTCTGTGTGTAGCACGAGCTTGATTCGAACGTGAATGGTGCTGCCCAGATTCTGAGTTCCTTGGAACCTCGTTTAATATCTTTGGGAGAACTACAAAAACCGTAAGCCTTCTGTTTCCAGACTTCCCACTTCTTAAGTACTTGCAGTTCAGTAGAGTTGTCTTTCTCCTCACCGCAGCCAGTTTGCTGACATGTGAACCAAGGACTATGTTGGCCAAAGAACTGCAAAACACTCCTTCTTCCTTCCAAAATACACACATTAAGGTATGTGGAACTCACACTAACAGTGCCTGGGCTAATTCCAGGCCTGTAGGGCCAAGCGGGCTTTGTAAACTAATTTCCTAAAAAATGAAACAAAATTCGACCGCAGCAGAACATTTGCTTCTATTGAGGCTTAAATGAATTTGAGTAGGAAGAGTTGGATATTCAGACTGAAATACCCTGGGTTTAGTTTTTGCTCACTAAACATACATATATATATATACACTGTTCTCCAGTCCACCCAAAAGAATATGAGTGTTGATCCAGTGCAGTAGGAACGTATTGAAAACTCTTTGGAAAAAAAAGGCAAGAAGAAGAAAGATAGTAGGAAAAAGAGATGGTGCTACCCCGATACACCTTTCAATCTAGTCTGGAGAGGTAATTCTTCACTAATTTTGTTCCCAGAGGAATCCATGAGTAATTTCAGCAAATTTCTTTCCACTGCAAGAAAGTCTTCCACAACAGCACAATTTTCAAGATTCAGGAGTTATTCTGCACAAAATTTGCATGCATTTTTATTTTATAGAAAACAGCATTTTCTGGACAGGAAACAACATTGCATCCACACAATGCAATATGTCTGCATTCTGTGCAGAAAATGCCATTCCCAGCATAGAGAATGCTGCACTTGTAGACTTATTCTGTACAAAACCTTTTTTTCCAAAATGGAATGCAATATTTTCTACATAGGAAGCAACATTTTCCACATAGGCAACATTCTTTCACTGAAATGTCTTTTTTTAAAAAACACAGAAAATGATGTGGCAGTGCCAGAAATGATGTTTTCTCCCCAAAAAAAAAAAGTACGTGCAAATTTTGCACAGGATAAGTCCCAAGCTGCTAGAGGCAGATCTAGGATGGGGCCCCTGGGGCGTGTGCCCTGGGCATTATTCCGGGGGGCACAAAAGCTGCCATTCCCTGTCACCCTTCCGCACCTGCCTGCCCACCCCTCACCTTTCCACACCCACCCGTAACCCCTGCGCACATTCACACCTGCGCGCCACCTCCTCGTGCACTTTCATGCCCACTTGCCACCTTCCCACGCCTTCCCGCACCCAGCCGCCACCCCCCCCGAACACTTTCGTGGCTGCTCGCCACTGCCCCCCATCCCTCCTGGCCCGTTTGGGAGGGCAGCAGCACCTAGGGGCACAGCTTCCACACTTGCCTCAGGCGCTGCTGATCCTGGGCACAGCACCACAAGCCGCAAAGAGTCTCATCAGTTCAGGATTCTCCTCGCCAGGATTTCCTGACACGCAAGGAATATGCTTCCAACCATTTTCAAATATTTTCAAATATTCTTTCTGTCTCTACTCCAGTCTGACCACTAAAGTCCTTCCCCGTTCCTTTAGTTTATAGTCCAGGGCTGGAGCATGGCTATGACGGGTCACATCTCTAGGTTGACCCCCCACAGCCGCCCTTTCCCCGTTCCAGAGAACGAATGTGGAATAAGGGTTTGAGTGTCGTACTAGGACTCCAAGAGTGTGGTGGAGTCTCCTTCTTTGGAGGTTTTTAAAGAGAGGTTGGGTGGCCATTTGCCGGGGCCACTTTGAGTGTTTGTTCCTGCCTGGCAGAAGGGGGTTGGACTGGAGGGCCATTGGGATCTCTTCCCACTCTGTGACTCTATGAATCTGTTCTCTGAGACCAAGATTCAAATCCCTGCTCAGCAACAGAAACCCACTGTGTGACCTTGGGCAGGTCACACTCTCTCAGTTTCAGAGAAAGACCATGGCAAACCCCTGAAGAAATCTTGCCAAGAAAAACTGTCTGATAGGGTCACTGTAAGTCGGAGCCAGCTTGAAATTTGAAGGTACGTAATAGCAGCTGGCCCTATCTCTGTATGTCCCTCTCAAGATTTAATTCATTTCTAGCTGACTCTTGTCTTGTCCAAAAAAGGCACTCCCCCTGCACGGTACAATTTATACCAGCCCTTGTCACCAACAGGATTCTGGGCCACATTTCCCTCTATGAGCCTGCCCAGATTTTAAGCTCCTGGGGAGGAGGAAGGGCTTTCTCTCGGTCTCACAGTCACATCCAGCGTGGACGTAGGAAGGGCCTTCCTGGTGGCTGCTCCGAGGCTGCAGAATTCCCTCCTAAATGAAGCAAAGTTAGCCCCCTTGCTGCTCGTTTGCTGCCGGCGGGCAAAGACCTTTCCATTTACCAAGCCCTTTGGACTTTTGACCGGCAATTGCTACAGGGAGAACAGAGCTCCCTTGCTGCAACAGCTCCACTGGCTGCCGGTCCATTTCAGGTCACAATTCAAAGTGCTGGTGATGACCTATAAAGCTTTATATGGCTCCAATCTAGGTCATTTTAAAGACCGCATTCTCCTTGACGAACCTGCCTGCGTTTTGAGATTTTATGGGGAGGCCCTCTTCCCTGTCCCAGCGCCCCCACAGGTACATCTGGAGGGAAAAGGAGAGAGGGCATTCTCACCCCATTTCCACACCATACTGTTACAGTGCTATTATTCCGCTTTCAACCTCCTACGGAATTCTGGGGCTTCCAGTTTAGGGAGAGGTCTTTAGCATTCTCGGCCAGAGAGCTCGTTGGCTTCAGTAAACTACAAACCCCAGAATTCCACAGAAGGTTGGAAGTGGAATAATACCACTATAACAGTGTAATGCGGAAATGGCCTCAGTGCCTGCCCCCTGGCTATGGAATTCCCTTTCCAGAAGGGCTAGACTGGCCCCCTCCTTCCCGTCTTTCTGCAAGCAGATAAAAAAGCTTTTTATTCTAGCCAGCCTTTGAGAATTGATTTTTAAAAAGGGGGAAACAGACTTTATATAATGTGTTTTTTGTTGTCTGATGGTTCTGTTTTTAACTGGTTTTAATTTTATGACTGTTTAATTGCTTCTTAACTTCCGCAGGGTGTGAATCTTTAGCCATATTTATTTTAACTTTTGCAAGCTTTCTTGAGCCTCAAACTGGGGAAAAGGCCAGATATTAATATGCATAACAATAATAACAACAACATCTGGGATGTGTTGCATTTTTATCATTGTTTTTATGTTTTAACTGTTTTTCAAATTGTTGTAAATTAATTTTTTAAATAATTGTTTATCTATCTAGTGGATTTTTTTCCACTTTGTTATATGCCTTATTTTAACTGTGTTCTGTTTTAACTTATATTCTAGCCCTGTTTAGTCCCAAATTAAATATAATATATAGAGAGAGAAAAATAAAGAGTCCCATGTATGTATATGCATGCATGCATACAAACACATGCACGTGCACACACACACATGCACACGCGCGTACGCGCACGCACACACACACACATATATGTACATATCTTGCAGGGTGATTGGACAGATTACAGCAACTGTACAGGAAATTCTTTGAACACTTTAGAGAAAAACTAAACATTATGGTAAGGGCAATTTTCACTTAGGCCATTTCTGCACTGGACTGTTATAGCGCGATGATTCCACTTGCAACATCCTATGGAATCCTGGGGTTTGCAGTTTCGGGAGGGGCCATCCCAGGATTCCATAGGATGTTGCAAGTGGAATCATCGTGCTATAACAGTCCAGTGCGGAAAGAGCCTTAGACACACGAGCAACTCCCTGTCCCATTTCCTAGCAGACAAATTCTGTCTGTCAGTTTGAAAGTGTGAGGGCAAAGGCACAAGAAGGGTTAGATATATTGGTGTTTAAGCAATGCAATGCAGCAACCTTCAAAAAACTGCATTAGAGCTGGTATTGCATCTTTTTTAAAATCTGTCACTACTGCAAAAGGTAGGGAATTTGTTGAGCTAAATGCATTATCTCCTCATTGCAACAGAGAAACAACAATTAGTTGTTAGTTTCCTGTGGCAAGATTTCTTGGTTGTCAGGGGCTTGTGTGCATGTGTCTGTTTTAAAAAATAAATATTTATGATCCATGAGGAACAATTACATCTGTGGCAGAATTAAAAAATAAAGAGATATGAGCTGTTTTACACCTGCCTTACATGGGAAAGTATGACACAGCCAAGAGGGCTGTGAAGCGCATGTGCTTTGGAGGCCATTGGGAAATGTTTGCTTTGTGAAGAATGCATTACAGCTACAAGAATTACTACTGAGCACAACACAAAAATGCTATGGCTACAACTGTACCTGCGATTTTTGTCATACTGGTGAAACTCAGTTAGTAAAGTAAAGAATTTGGTACCGGGGGCAGAATTAGCATGGAAAGAATAAGGGAAGGTTCATGCACAGCCAGAGAGAGAGAGCAGTTCAACATGTTTCAGCAGACTTTATTGTGAGAATTAACAATAGATATATATGAAACGAAACACAGTAGTCCAGCTGTGTAAGCCTTGCATGAGTAAACAAAAACAATTTGACCTTTTTTTGAAGGCTTCTTCCAAAATAAACACAGAGATGACATTTTCTTTTACTGGCCTCCACTTTTTCTTAATATTTCTATTTTGGTGGCCAGATTTTCAGATCTATACTCTTTTTTAACATGCTGGGTATAGTTGGAGGCCATGTCCTATGAAGACCGGCTTAGGGAACTAGGTATGTTTACCCTGCAGAAGAGGAGGTTAAGAGGGGACATGATAGCCATGTTTAAATATTTGAAGGGATGTCATGTCGAGGAGGGAGTGGACTTGTTTTCGGCTGCTCCAGAGACTAAGACAAGGAGCAATGGATTCAAACTGCAGGAAAGGAGATTCCCCCTGAGCCTCAGGAAGAACTTCCTGAGGGTTAAGAGTATTCAAGAGTACAATTGCTGCTGCATGGGAGTGTGGTGGAGCCTCGGTTTTTGGTTGGTTTTTAAACAGAGGCTGGATGGCCATCTACCAAAGGGAGGGCTTGGATGGTGTCTCTCTCCATGGCAGAAGGAGGTTGGCCTCAATGGGGTCTCTTCCAGCTTTATGATTCTATGAGATGGAGGATTATCTGATCTCCCCTTTTTCCTCTCTGTTTTGCTGTTCATGCATGATCAGTAATGGATTTTGGAACCAACTGCTGTTTGCCTTGTCTTTTGAGTGAGGCACGCACAGCTACAGAAGGATCAGTTCTTTCCCAGGTTAAATTTTGTTGCATTAGTTATTTCATTTCATTTCATTTATATCCCCACCTTTCTCCCGGCAAAGGATTATTTATTGTAGACACACTACCACAACCCAGCACCTAAAGTCTGCATTTCTGCAGCATTCCTTCACCATCCTCCCAGTATTTGGATTTTGCAAATTGCACTGCTGCATCTATATTTCAATTTCAAAGAAATGGAGGTGAAGGAAAGAAAGAAAAAGAGAGAGAAAGAGAGAGAGAGAGAGAGAGAAGTAATACACATAGCCCAAAATTCTGCTCATGTCTGATATGTGTGCAAGTTCCCTTATGAGAGAGTGGGGCATCTGTATTCAGTTCAATGTTGTGGAAGTGGAATTGTGCACATGGCACCCATGTTCATTCACACATAGATGCACATGCACATTTGACTGCGTTCAGTTGCACATTTGGGTAAGCATTCAGTTGTGCAAATTTGCCATTCAACAGAAATGCACAATACAAGTAATACATAATTCAGGGTGCAGGGAATTGTGCTGTGCAGTCCCAATATAGGATCTCAGTCATGATTGTCTAAATGTCTTCCTTATCCTATAAAAAACATATTGGAAACCTTTGGCCTCCAACTCCCACAATGGCTGACCATTGGCAACGCTGGGTGGAGCTGCTGGGAACTTTAGGCCAAAACATCTGGAAGGCCAGACATTTCCCACCTCTGGTATAAAACATCTGACTTGACTCACAGTCACTTCACTTTTAACATAGTTACCCAGCCCTTGTTAGTAACCGTCAGTGTAGGAAAAGCAAACCTCCCTCCACACTCACACGCCATTTCCATTTATGCCTGGACTGGGAATTCTAATCAATGGTATTAAGCATTGTATGTACAGCTCCGAAGGCCTTACATTTGCTTCAGAATGTTTGATTTAGAAGAGGAAGAGGGAAGAGTCTGAGGAGTCTGCACACTGAACAAGATTATTTCCAAATCCTGCATGTTCCAAATCTGACTTGCTTGGTGCACAGAATAAGAAAGCATTGCCTGTCTCTCCCTGATGAAGGTGATCCAAGTGCCTGTGCTAGCGAACTCTCACTAGAGGGCACAAGAGCATAATATATTCTAAACACCATTGCGGTGAGACCGTTCAGTATTTCAGCTCTGTATCTGATCCGTCACTACCAATGGCTCAGATAAAAAAGCTGCACCATCGCTCATAACAAACCCACAGATGCAGATGTCCTTCACCAAAGAAAAAGTTTCCAAACACTTCCACAGAAGAACATTAGTATGGGTAAGATACCAGCAGGATTCCGGCCTCTGCCTCCAGCCCAAGCTGAGATCCTACATCATACTTGTGCAGGGAGTAATTTTACATTCTCAGAGACTATTTCCGCACCAGCCTGTTATAGCGCTATGATTCCACTTGCAACATCCTATGGAATCCTGGGGTTTTCCGTTTCGGGAGGGGCCGTTTGGCCCCTCCCGAAACGGCAAACCCCAGGATTCCATAGGATGTTGCAAGTGGAATCATAGCGCTATAACAGGTTGGTGCGGAAATGGCTATAGTTAAGTGCTGGCTGTACAAAACCACCCTCCCACTGAATACCAAGATTGTGCAAAAAAACCTGCATATTTGTGAATGTGGTTGCTGTCCCTGCCATCCTGAATGGCACACTGAAGGCACTGATGAAGATTTATATACCATCCAAGAATGAACAACTACATATGCAACAGTTACACCTTTAGAATTCTGTCTATACAACTGTGAATTGCATCAAACATTAGTGCTTGGCCAGAAAGTGCAACCGCACGCATAAGAAAGCATATATGGGCAAAGTCTTTTTTCTGCTGCTTCTGAGACTAGGACATGGAGCAATGGCTTCGAACTTCAAGAAAAGAGGTTCGACCTAAACTTTAGGAAGAACTTCCTGATGGCAAGCGGATTTTGACAGTGGAATCTGCTGCTGCCTCCATGGAGTGTGGTTGAGTCTCCTCCTCCTTTGGAGGTTCTTTTTTAAACAGAGGCTGGCTGGCTGGCTGGCTGGCTGGCTGGCTGGCTGGCTGGCTGGCTGGCTGGCCAAAGGAGTGTTTTGACTGTATCTTCCTGCATGGCAGAAGAGGGTTGGGCTCGATGGCCCTTATGGTCTCTTCCGACTCTATGATTCTATGAAAAAAGCATCAACAGGAGGCCAGCCCATTTTTGCAGTGCTGTATAATGGTTGCCATCTTTTTGAAGGAGGAGGCACCTCCTCTTCAACAGACACAAGGCAAGGACAACATGACCCATTTCCGAACCTTACCTCCTTCCAGCGATGTCCTGTCTCAATCCCAGCAGTGCCTCTGCCAGGATGGGACCGTGTCCCTAACACTCCCCGCTGCACCTGACCAGCTGTGTGCGGATGGGAGCGTGAGCATCGCGCACCTTCCTTCCACGGCACAGCCGGTCTTTTTCCCATGCTGCACTGGGGAAGGAAGCACTGAGATCACGCTTCCACCCGTTCCGCACGGCCACTGGCAATGGGAGCATCACGTGATTGCGGACCATTCGTGTACTTTTTCCATTAATGGAATATCCCGTGGTCACGATGGGTGGGGCATGTTGGCAGCAGGACTGCTACGACGTCATGCGAAAGCACGACTCGCGGACTGCTGCCAACGTGTCCCCATCACTGGACAGTGACACCGTGCAGAAATGGCCGTGGTCTTGTCCACACTGGGAATACTTGCACCCGCTGAATTTGACCCATGCAGATATGTGTGGGTTTCATTCAACTGATTTTTAAAAATAATGAAAGCTCACAAATTCTACATGGACGCGAGATGCAGAGTTTGAGCTTGGAAAAATTTAGAAGTAAGAGAAAGGGGAGCTGACAGATTTGTCTGTTTCTGCTCCAGATGGCATATGGTCATGTCTCCAATTGTAATGCTTGGGAAGGTTACCTTTTGAGACTACAACTCTCAGAATCACCCAGCACTCCTGAGAATTGTACTCCAAAACAAACTGATCTTCCAAACTTTGTCCAAATGCCTCCAGCAACCCAGTCTAAGGCATGTGTATTCAGAATGATGGCCATGAGAAAGCTGGATTTACCTTTGTGCAGGCATTGTTACCCTGATTTCTGGGGTCCCTTGGGGGACACCTCAATGTGCTCCACACGATGGGGAATGGAAACCAGAGCACGAGCAATAGCAATGTGAGAGGCAGGATAACCTAGCGGGGTCTTTTTACCCAGTTTTTACGGGGTCAGGCCAAGCCAAAAACCAAACAAAAATGTCCAGTAAATGATTTTATTGAAGGAAAGTCTCACGCAGCAACGCAATCACTCACTCAAGACCTATTAAGAAGCAAAAGAGAGGAAACTGCATAGGGGAATATTGAAGGGGTTGCAGCTGGGGTGATACTGCACCTTCGTCCTGAAGTCCTTGGTCCGGGAAAAACAGCGGAGAAGTGGGGCTCAGCGCGGAGAGGGCTGAGGGGATCACTCAGTGGATGGAGCAACGGTCAGCTGGGATGACCGGGAGTGATCCAAAGAACCACTCAAAAACTGGGACTATTAGTAGGGGAAAAGGTACCTGGAGGGCTAATCCTTTCCCGGGGAGAACAATGGGTGTTGCAACGAGAAAGAAGCTCCACCATGGTAATTTCCTTTGTGTGATGGGATTGCAAGGTGTTGCCAGAGTCTCAGGATCTTCAGCTGTGTTAAGTTTGTGGTGTGACTTCATGTAAATGGTCCTCGCCTGGTGGAATATTTGCTCAACTTGGGGCAGACACGCTAATCCCCTCAAGTCGGCTTCTCGGGGCTGAGGACCCTTTCTCTACTGTGGGTTTGCACAGCTTGAGGTCTCCTGGGGCTACGTGACTGGGGATTTTACTGGTCTGACCTGGTTTTGATCTTTGACCATTGCTGCCTATGTGCCCCTTCGGGGGACCTCTCTGGCACACAGAATCACATTTTAATATCAAAAAGTAGACCCCGGGATAGGGTTTCTCCATCGGAGTAACAGCATGCTCACAGATTTGCATGTTTACTCAATGGTTCGGCTGTACAGAATTTGCATGAAGTTTTTTTTAATATAAAAAAAACAGCATTTTCTGCAGAAGGAATAATATTCCTGCACAGAAAGTGGTTCTCCTGCACATAAAATGTAATTTTCTTTAAACACACACACACACACACACACACACACACACACATCCTAGACTGTGAAAACTCACAGCCCAGAATTCTCATCAAGGTTCCTCAACACTCCAGAAAGACTATTGCAATGTTTTCCAAATATTTTGAAATATTCTTTCTATACCTTGGCCATTTCCGCACTAGACTGTTATAGTGCTATGATTCCACTTTCTACCTCCTATGGAATCCTGGAGTTTGCAGTTTAAGGGAGGGGTCTGAGGATTCCATAGGATGTTGGAAACCCCGGGATTCCATAAGATGTTGAAAGTGGAATCATAGCACTATAACAGCATAGTGCAGAAATGGCCTAAGTTGTAAAGTCTTGAACAGTAGGGGAAGGAAAGCAGGGAAATAGAATAATAGATGGGTTGTGTGGCCTTGTGAAGTACTATCTAAAAAGCACTAAAATATACTACTCTTGATCTGGTCTGCTGGAGACAGTTGGGCAGAGCTTCAAAGAGTAACATTTTTTAGACTACAACTTTCAAGAGCGCTGGCTGGGAGATTCTGAGAGCTGTGATCTTAAAAAGTAACTTTCCTAAGCAATGCAAGTGGAGACATGAAGATGTATCATCTGCAGTAGAGAGAGATGAAGCTATAAAATCCTGAAGCCCAGAACAGGAATGGAAAATGTGACTTTTGGGGGCTACAACTCATGAAGCATAATTCCTGGAGCTGAAGGTGAGACAGCTGAGTTCTGCGCAAGTCCCTAAATCCAGCAGCCAAAGATTTTACTGCTTTAACTATGCATGAACATGTATTTTAAAGATGTCAGCTTCAAGAAAATGTGTTTTTGGAAATATGGGCTCAGATCCATGTCAGAGTTGCTGAGTATAAATCTCCACATATGGTGTTATAGGAACTACAGGAAAAGAGATTCCACCTAAACCTTAGGAAGAACTTCCTGAGGGTAAGAGCAGCTTGGCAGTGGAAAGCACCGCCTGGGAGTGTGGTGGAGTCTCCTTCCTTCTTTGGAGGTTTTTAAATGGAGGCTGGATGGCGATCTATCCAAGAGAGGTCTTGGATGGTGTCTTTCTGGGTCTCTTCCAACTCCATGTTTCTATGCAATTGTACTACGCAGCCCTTGTGCTGAAGGGCAAAGTGGTGGTGACTGAACCAAGACACCAAATGTGCAACTGAATACACAACCAAATGTACATCCATGCCTGAAGTCCACATAAATATGCAGGGTGCAACGCATCTCCATGCACATCTGCAAGTGAAATGGTACCACATGTGCAGCTCCACTGATAACAATCTTCCACCACTTCCACAGGACAACTTCTGCCTGTGGAGGACATCAACAGCATTCCAGTCATGGTAGCAATAATGATAATATGTAATTACCATTTGATTGTTTAACCTATGTTTTAACTTTTGTACGTTATGATTTTTTAACCATGTTTTTAAGAGTACTGTAAGCCGCTTTGAGTCCTTCTGAGGAAAAAAAGTGGGATACAAATAAAGATGATGATGACGATGATGATGATGATGATGATGATGATGGTTAGCGTATATTAATGCACATCTCTAGCCCAAATCCATACCCAACGGATGTTCCCTCCTTCCCTCTCTAAATCCAGTACGTTGCTCCTGTACTTCTGCCTCTCTGCAGTATTCCCTGAGAAACCAAAACATGGTCTGGAGTGGGGCACGTTCTCTGGCTGTCTGGATCAGGTTTTGGGGGTGCTTGGGGGTTGCAGAGGAGAGGAAAGATTGCAACCCTATCCTCCTCTTTTTTTGCTGGGTTCTGATTTGCATGAGCAGGAATCTGTCCTTCTTGCAGCTGTACGCTCTAAGGTCCCCTCCCCGCCATGGGATGCACTTGGGATGCTTGTCATTTTATGCTTTGCTTAATTCTGTTGCCACCTTGTTTCTCTTCCATCCTGCCCAATGCAAAAAAGAAAAAAATGTGACTATATTCCCTGATTAAATTTATGGCCGCATCTGTATGCAGCCTACCTTGAAGATGAACCTGTCTTTTGGCCATCATAAATAAGCCAATTTTTTTTTATTAGCCAACCATCTACTTTATAGGAATGAACTCTACCAAAGTTGAAGTACATCTCTGTTAGCTTCTTCCAGGTGCCAGATGCAAAATATGTACAGCCAGCCATAAATCTGGGATGAGTTTTACAGTTGCCTCGACACGCATGCCTCCATCTCCCTACCAGCTGTATCGCGGCCGAACCAAAGCATATTTCAAGGATGTGCGTACGTGCATGCGTCTCTTCTTCCTCGAGCCATTGCTTGGCCCCTTGAAGAAAAACACCTGGGCCAAGATCCTACACTGAGATGGAGAGCAGCTTTACACTCAGAGAGTTACATGATGAGTGGGCATTAGAAACTTGCAACTCTGTGCAACTGAATGTGCAGCAGGCCTGCCGTACAGGTGAGCTCAGGATCTCTGAATTTAACCCACGACGAATTCAAATGTACACGCTGAATCCAGGGTGAGGAGTATGTGAGCTGCCTGCTTCTCCCTTCAAGATGGGGCAGTTCATGTGCAAAGCAGAAGTAGGCAGCTAGCACCATTTTTAACACAGACTTACTCTAGAAGTGAGTATTTTCAGCCTCTACAAAACTCACGAGTCTTGCAGAAACACTGCAATGTTGTGGAAGGCAAGGCGTATACAGTCCTCCTTCTACATGCGTTGGTTTGACCTTCACAAATACGATTATTCACGAGGCACCCCCTTGCCTCATTTTCTCCCTCCCATCCCCTTGCCTTTTGTCCAAGCACACCCTGCCTTCCTTCTCCAAGCCCAGGCAAAAGGCAAACAGGCGGAAGCCGAGAGCCCCGCATGCAGAGAAGGAAGGTGCATGTGAGTCTTCCCCTCCCATTCTCCCCTCCCCCTCCCTTGCCTTTTGCCAGGGCACTTGTGCCTTCCTTTTCTGCACGTGAGCAAAAGGCAAGGGAGTGAGAGGGGGGAGCAATGTGTTCAGAGAAGGAAGGTGTGAGCATGCCTTATGCCCACTCCCTTGGCTTTTGCCTCTGTGCTCATTCTCCACGCCTGAGCAAAAGGTACGTGTGCCTCTCTCCATTCCCTTGCCTTTTGCCTGGATGCACCTGCTTCCCATCTGTGCACCCGGGCAAAAGGCAAGAGAATGGGGGGAAGGCGTGCATGTGCCTTCCTCTTCTGAGTCTGGGGCTCTCCCTCCCATTCCCTTGCCTTTTGCTCTAGTACAGAGAAGGAAGACGAGCATGCCAGAGCAAAAGGAAAGGGAATGGGAGGGGAGGCAGGGGGGAGTTATTCACCTTTTTTCCACTTTCACAAGCGTTCTGTGCCCTGAACTCGCATGAAAGTGGAGGGGCCACCTACTAAAATTGGCCTAGGGCAGCAGCAAAGGTGGCAGCAAACCCCAACCACCAGGCACCCCAAATTCTTTGGGCTCCCTCACCTCCACGGAGCATGTCAGCCACGTTCCCTGGTTTATTGTCTTACTGTCGTGAGGCTGTCTTGAACATGTGCAATTTTTGTTATGCGTGAGGGGTCATGGGACCAATCTCTCACGGATCTGGAGAGCCCACTGTACGAACAAAAGTGGAATGCACAATTGCAATACTCAGTTGCACATCTGCATGCTCAGTACACAACTTATCCCTGCGCATGCAATATGCACTGTCCCCACATGTACAATGACACTGCATGCAATTCTTCTTCTGCAGCTTTGAACTGAATACAAAGCCCATGTCAGACATAAATGTCTGACTGCTTCTGTAGGGAAATTTATGTAGGGAAATTTACAGGTTGTTGGCCCCAGTTTGAAATCACTAACTGAGACCTACGGGATACTTCACCTTTGGTACTGGTTCTAAGTTTGGGGAAGGTGGACTTTATAATTTTAAATCAAAGTGGGCAACAGTGGTGGGTCCCTTTGGGGACCCAGTGGACTTCCTAAAAGAATCCCCAAAAGCATTTTGTTTCTTATTATGCAGAGCTAGGAGCCACAGAGACTATTTTTAAAGTTGAAATGGCATTGCTGGAGGCTTCTAGGAATGAGCATTCAGTGTTTGGAGGTGGGGGTGGCCGAGAAAAGGGGCAGTCCAGAGGACTGAAAGGGCTCAAGGCCTGGGGGAGAAAACAGGCCTGCAGCTTCAAGTGGCCTCGGGGGCCACACTTTGTCCACCTCTCTTTTAGTTTACTCAAAGTGATGGTGTAGCATATGGGAAAAGAAGTTATTTTAAGCGGTTGAAAGAATATTTGGTGAAATGGAAAAAATGAGCAGATGGGAAAAAGTGTAAAAGGTGAATATGTGACTGCTAGCAGGAGAGGAAAGGAGACACCAGAAGAGAAAAAAGAAATTACTAAGGCCATTTCTGCACTGGGAATTTAAAATGGTGCAGAGTGACCTCCAACGGAGGTCTTCTGCACCGTAGAGTGGACTGGGGTGGACTACTTTCTGTAGACCCACGCCTCAGTCCGGTTCTGCGTGACCAGAAGTGGTCACGCAGTGTGGTTTTTAAAGACCTCTTTTTTGAGGTTTCTAAAAAGCACGCAGCGAGCGAAGCCGTGTAGCTCCGTTGCCCGGCTCCGGAGCAGATTTGCAGGCGTGCACAAGTGCGTGCCTGCAGATCTGCCGGGGGCGCGCTTCCAGTTGGCGAGCTTCTCCAGTTGGTGGAGAGCCTCCACCAACCGGAAGCCGCCATTTGGGATGCAGGAGGACCACGGAGCAGCGAACTCGCGCTGCTCCTCGTGGCGACGGACTCGGCCGGCCGGAAAACAAAGCCAGTAAGCTCCGTTTTCGTGCGTTCCCCCGCCCCCCACATGCGGAAAGGCCTAAGTTAGCTTGTGTAACCTTCAGTAGATATGGACATTTTATGTTGGCCAAAGAAAAAGTACAGTTGTGTGAGTAAGGGAGTTTATTCATGCCTAAGACACCAACAGGATGCCAGCAGTTACTTTTTGGACTACAACTCCCAGAATCTCCCAGCCAGCATGTGATCACCCTGGTCTTCTAGGGGAAATTGCTCTGTTGCAGAATCCAATTCCAGGCTGAATTATTTGGGGTGGGGGGCAAGTTGCTAGTCACTATTTTTATGTCCCATTAATTTCAGCACAAGGGTTATAGGTGTATTTCACAGTCTCCAGACAAACTAGATGGGAACTAATGGGGTTCCCAAGTTTGGCCAGATCTTGCTTGCCTCTTCTGCATTCCAGCAAATTTGCTTTTTGTAGCTTGTAGCATATTTTTATTTATGTGTTTAGGGTGTGATGAACTCATATTGCAGTAAAGTTTTATCTTTGCAAATACATACTGTGAGGCAAGAAATGTCTACTATTAAATCCCCATTTCAGCCTGACTTTTTTTAAAAAAAAAAAATGATGTTCCAAACCATTTCCTTGCAGTTAATTCACTACAGCAATAAATCTCTATGAAAGGAATGGTGTGAACTTACCACACCATGGATAACCATTTGGGACTGACAAGAAAATAGCAGTTTAGTTTTGTATGAATACCCCTCTCTGCTGAGAACCACACTTTCTTTAAAATGTCCATGGGGGGAGGAAAGAGAGGGAAGGAATTCTCTGCTACAGAAATCTCTGTGAGGGACTGGTGTAGTCTTGGGTCCCGTTCACACCACACAGTCGTAGCACCGTGATTCCACTTTAACTGCCATGTCTGCATCCTATGAAATCCTGGGATTTGTGGTTTGGTGACACACTAGAACTCTCTGCCTCAGCATTCTAAATGCCCCTCCCTAAACTGCAAATCCCAGGATTTCGCAGGATGCAGTCATGGCACTCTACAATTGATGCTATAATTATGTCATGTAAAAGGGCCCCTGGTTTTAAATACAGTTGAACAGTCAATGATGGCAAAATCTCCCCCATTGGCTTTAGGATCCGTGTTGTAGTGGAACCAGGACTCACGGGATTAAGGTTTTCTCATTAACTGCCTTCAGTTAACGAGCTTAAGGCTCCCCTATGGATGAGAGACATCCCGGGTACCAAATTGTTGCCACAAAACTGCCTCTCCCTGAGCGATGCGCCAAATGAAAACAACTCAGAGAATCTGAGTGAAGTGAAAAGGGGAATCTTTAATTAATAATTTCAATTGCGCAATTGGACTGACTGAGCTCTCACTCTGAATATGATTTTCATCTGAAATGTATACACCTTTAGCAATTTTTCATACATGTTTGTAATTTCCATTGGATAAAACCCATACTGACGTAAACTACAGATTAGTCTTTCAAAAACTGCACAGTTTGCTTATCTTCTGCCATGAAATCCTGCTCTTCACCCCCGTGTCGTACCAAGGGGACAAAGGTCACTTTGACTAACTCTTGTTTCTAGCCAGTCTCCGTCAAACAGATCCTGTCTAACTTTTTTTCTTCTTCCTGGAGCATCTTTCTTCCCACCTTCAATCTTCTTAACAAGCAGTGTCCGTTCAGCCATGTATTCTTAATTTGCTAAAGACACGAAGCCACTTCACTTCTGTACCTGCTAAATAATTTTCAATTACTTAAAACAATTTCTTAAAATAATTCATTTCTCCATATGATGCGCTATCACTATCAGCAGCGGCTCTGCTCAGGTCTTCCAGACTCGGGGCCGTGTCTTCCTCGCTTGAGTCTCTCCATCTGCCATGTGGTGGTCCTCTTTTCCTACCGCCTTCTACCTTATCAAACATTACTGTCGTTTCTAGTGACTCAGATCTTCCTATGGATGTCCAGAGTCCAAGAGCCTCAGTTTAGTCATCTTGGCTTCTAGCGGGAGCTTGATTTGCTCTAGGAGCTCTTCACTGGTCTTTTTCGCAGTCCATGGTGTCCACAGAACTCTCCTCCAACACCACATTTCAGATACGTGTATTTTCTGCCTATCAGCTTTATTCATTATCCAGCTTTCACAAACATATATAGAAATCAGAAATACAAGGGCATGCCCAACCCTGACTTTGGTATTCAATGTTGTATCTTTACACTTGAGAACAATATATCTTTACACTTATCTAGCTCCTTCATAGCCGCCCTTCCAAATCCTAGCCTTCTTCTGACTTCTTGACTGCAGTCTCCATTTTGATTAATGACTGAGCCAAGGTGTGGAAAATCTTGGAGGAATTACATATTATTGTAGCGTGTGCCTTTGTGATGGCCCTCAGGGAAACTCATTGTGGGGTTTTCTTGGCAAGATTTGTTCAGGAAGGGTTTGCCATTCCTTTCCTCTGAGCTGCCCTTCCAAGTCCTACCCTTCTCCTGATTTCTTGACTGAAGCCTCTGTTTTGATTAATTACTGAGCCAAGACTTGAAAAATCTTGAACTGTTTCAACGTCTTCATCATAATACTTTAAAGTAATGCAAATAATTGGAACTCATTATTTTTGTTTCCTTAACGTTCAACTGTAGACTTGCCTTTGCACTTCCTTCCTTGTTCAGTACTCATTTCAAGTCTTTGCTATTTTCTGCTAGCAGTACGGTTGTCGTCTGCATATCTTATATTGTTGATGTTCCTTCCTCCAACATTCATTCCTCTTTCTTCTGAGTCTAATCCTGCTTTATGTATGATATGTTCAATCCACAAATTAAACAGATAGGGTGATCCAATGCAGTCTTGCCAGTGGCACCAGATCCCATCTGACCTTGGAAGCTAAGCAGGATCAGACCTGGGGAATACTCAGATGGGAGACTGCCAATGAATACCAAGTGCTGTAGGCTCTATTTCAGAGGAAGGACCTGCTGAAACCACCTCTGAGTATTTCTTGCATAAGAAAACTCTATGAAGTTCATGGGGTCATCGTATGATGACAGGCAACTCGAAGACATGCACACCCACGCACACACAGTCACATTGAAGAGTTCCTCAGAGAAGGTGGAACAACTGGGAAGCGCCTGTTACCTTACAGAACGGCTCCCAGACAGAGTAGAGAATACTGGGTTACCTGGAATGGTTGTCTTGACTCAGTATAAGGCGGCATCCTACCGTGTTCAAACAACCAGATATGAATTTTCTGTTGCATAAAATCTGGGTTTTCCACTCTAAGAGAAGTTCCTCCCCTGTCTCACCAGGACCTTCTCACTGCCCTGGGCTGCAGCTGGAAAAAGGATAAAATCTTTCACGAATCAGATATTGCAAATGTTCCCTCAATTACTCTGTGCGTGTGTATGTGCCTTGAAGTAGCCTGTCAACTTATGGCAGCCCCCTGAATTAAAAAGGGTTTTCTTAGGCAAGGAATACTCAGAGATGGTTTTGCCAGTTCCTTCCTCTGAAATATAGCCAACCACGGCTGATCCCACTTAGCTTCAAGATCAGGAAAAATGGAGTAAGGTGTCGCTACACAGCCATATTTAATTGCATTCAGCCAGCAGAGGGAGCCAGAGACAACGTTTTTTAAAATAAATTGCTCCAGCAATCCGCAGAAAATAATTTCCAAGCATATCTACACACATACAAATTCCCCTGTGAATCAGTCTCCTATGTGACCTTTTACCTCCAGGTCAATCCATAACTATGTTTCATTCTTAACAAACAAATCATGATTTTAGTGAGATTTACTGTCTGATCTGCTCTAAATGTGACAATCATTAAGGAATATTACTTAGAATCATAGAATCAAAGAGTTGGAAGAGACCACACGGGCCATGCAGTCCAACCCCCTGCCATGCAGGAACACCCATCAAAGCACTCCCGACAGATGGCCATCCAGCCTCTGCTTAAAAACCTCCAAAGAAGGAGGAGACTCCACCACACTCCATGGAGGCGGCAGCAGATTCCACTGCTGGACAGCCCTGACCGTCAGGAAGTTCTTCCTGAGGTTCAGGTGCAATCTCCTTTCCTGCAGCTGGAATCCATTGCTCCTTTCCCTGGTCTCTGAAGCAGCAGAAAACAAGCCTGCTCTGTCCTTGACATGACATCCCTTCAAATATTTAAATGTGGCTACCATGTCCCCTCTTAACCTCCTCTTCTGCAGACTAAACATACCCAGCTCTCTAAGTCTATCCTCATAGGGCTTCATGGCTTCCAGACCCTTCACCATTTTGTTCACCCTCCTCTGGACACACTCCAGCTTGTTGATATCCTTATTGAATTGACGTGCCCAGAACTGGACACAGTATTATTCCAGATGAGGTCTGACCAAAGCAGAATAGAGTGGTACCATTACCTCCTTTGATCTAGACACCATACTCCTATTGATGCAACCAAGAATCACATTGGCTTTCTTGGCTGCCTCATCACGCTGCTGACTCATGTTCAGCTGGTGATCTACCAAGACTCCTAGATCTCTTTCACATGTACTGTTATCCATCCACTTCCTATTATTATTGCTATTGCTATTGCTGTTGCTATTATTATTACTATTATCCTGCTTTTTTCTCAAAATCAGGACTCAAAGTGGCTAACGGTTTAAAAGAACAATACAATTAAAAATGTACTTTTTTACAAATAGGTACTTCTGACCAAATTGCTTTGTTGGCCAGCTACTCTGTTGTTCAGCACTTCCATTGCCTCCATTTGCATCAGAAGTTCTGACTTCGGCCCATCATCCATTCCCACATTCACTTTCTTAATCCTTTGCCTCCACTGATCTCATTCTGCACCAGTTTTACCTCTCTGGGAAGGGAGTTCCGGAGCCTGGGGTCAGCCACCGGGAAGCCCCTCTCCATCTTCCCGCCAGAGGTGCCTGTGAGGATGGTGGGACGGAGAGGAGGGCCTCCCCAGGAGTTCTCAAAAGACAAGAAGACTCATGGGAGAGAGTGTCGCTCTTGAAATGGACCAGAGACAGAGGGGGAGAGGAAATAGAGCAACAGCTATATAAATATCTTTACTGTCTTACGAGACAGTTATTTCTATATTTGTATTTGTTATTGTTTGCTTAGTTTTACGATATCCTGTAAACTTTTCAGTTTGCGCCCTTGTGAAAAGCAAAAGGTTATTAAAAAGTTCTGTCCTCAGCCATCCCGGGCAACCTGTGAAAAAGGCGGGGTGGGGAGGGAGCCTGAACCGCACCGTGTGGGGTGCCGTGGCCCCGGTCGAGCTGTGACAGTGTTTAGTTCTTCATAGTTTTGCCACTTTCGCACAGGACCATTTGATCCATTTTAACTTTTGTTACCCTTTGTGTCAGATCTGGAAGAACCACAGTCTCAAAGCTTCTTTCCAAAGCATTTTATTTTAGAACTGTAGTCCGTGAAGGTAGCTTCGGAGTTCACACTGGCAATACGGCAAAGAACAAGCCGGTGAGAGTCCGTGCCCTCCCTCGCGGTCCTTTCTCGTTGGCAGTTGGCGGCTGCAGTCTCAGGCTGGTACTGGCCTCACACCTATTCCAAGGCTGCTAATCAGCTGCTCTAATTCCCATACTGATGGTGGCCACCCCTGAGAGCCCAACAACTTGTGAGTCCAGTGTTGGGATAAAGATGGGACCGTAAGGATGAGGTTGATAAGGGAAGCACATCGATCATTTTGACAGGTATCAATCATTTTGATAGGCATCAATCATTCTTGACGAGTCATCAGAAACTCATCAATCACTTTTTGATAGGAGTTACCTCTCCTACAAGTAACTCTAATTCAGCACTGCCGACATGGCCTGTCATCCCATTGTTGCTTTACACACCAGTTCATTCCTTTTTCCATGTGGTTGTATCTTTTTTTTTTCTTTTTTTGGCCAAGGACTTACCTCTGTATTCAGTTGACAATTGTGTAGGTGGGATTCCACAAGTGTAACTGTTGCACAGTCAAGCCAGTGTGGTTTAGGCATTGGACTACAATTCTGGAGACCAGGGTTCAAATCCCTGTCAGCTTGGAAACCCTGTGGATGATCTTGGCCAGGTCACACTCTCTCAGCCTCAGAGGAAGGCAAAGGCAACCCCCCTCTGAAGAAATCTTGCCAAGAAAACTCCATGGTTGGTTGGTTTTAGGGTTACCATAAATCAGAAACGACTGGAAGGGATCCAACAACAAAATGGTTGCACATGAAATTTTTGGATGGTGCCCAACTATTTATGAGTTTCTTCAATGTACTGCTTGATTCACCCAGACTGGAGAACAGCAAACATGTTCATCCAAGATATTTTGTCCTGTGCAGGACTGAATGAAACTGATAATGAAGATCGATGCCTTTTGTCCATGCCAAGGTTGCCTCTCCTCCTTATTAACAGTCTGTTTGGCCTCCTCCCTTTAAGTTATAGGCCAATCATTTTACAGAAAAAGAATCAAAGGTCAGTCACATTAAACAGCACATGCAGAGGTATGAAGGCAGAAGAGTTTATTGGTTGCGGTTAAGAGGAAAGAGCGTTCCAGGGTAATGACCGTTGATGGCTACAGAACACACTGTCCTGTGACCGGGGTGTCCTCCTGCATGGACCTGCCCAGAAACCAAGTGATTCCCCAGCTACAGGACCCCCTCTCTAATGAAATCAGGCTGGGTCCTTCTTTGTTAAGCATCCAGCAAGTGAACAAAACTGTGTTATTCCTTGTTATCTTTTAAAAAATGCAATTTTTAAAAAATTGACTTTTAAATGTGTTTTCAATATATTTCTTTTACAAAGAGTGACTACTTTTGTGGGGGAAGGCACACATGTCTTTCCCCCATTCCCTTGCCTTTTGCCCGGGTGCAAAGAAGGAAGGTAGGCATGCCTGAGCAAAAGGCAAGGGAATAGGAGGAGGGAGCCCCAGAAGGGAATGGGAGGGGAAGTGGGGGGGAGGAGTTATTCATGTTTTCTCCACTTTCAAAATGTTACCCCAAAGTGTGGGGGACTCAGGGGTCTACCCATAATGCCATGTAAAGGTGGGGATATTAGCTCAAACTTAGAGGCCTGCAAGAGGAGGGAAACCTAGCAAGATCTTTGACACCAATGTTTGCAGGGTCTTCTGCAGGGAAGAACCAGCCAGCGATTCAGAAGTAAGCTAAATTGTGTTTTATTGAGGGAAATTCAGTCACGCAAACACAAGATCCAAACACTCACATATTCACACAAGGCTAACCAAAGGAAAAGGAAGGAAACACTTTTAGATAATGAGATTTCAAAGCGATGTGGGTGATATTTACCAGTCTTTTAGAGCAGCAAAGAAGTAGTGATGTGGCTTAGAATTGCGTCTAAGGACAGTATGTAATTGGGAATCAGAGTGGCAGAGTGGCTAACAGCAATCAATGTGCTGCACATTTGCTGATCAAAACTGGGGGTTTCCATACACAGTTTCAGCCTGGAGGACACAAGGTGTGAATGGTCCTCTGGCTGAGTAAACAATGGAGTTTGCAGAATGGACAATGAAGTTTAGGATGAGCTGATGGTTTCAGCATTAGGTGACTAAAGGCTTGATGGTTGCTCGATAGCTCGGTGCTTGTTAGATGGGTTTTAGAGTGAAGGAAAGTTTGCTTAGTCATAGGAAAAGGAGATCAGACAATCAGTGTTTGGTGGGAATCTCGCAGTTGCTATTGTCCTAAAACGCAGTGATCCTAAAAAGCAAAGACAAGCCTATTATCTCTGGAGTTACCTGGTGATTTCCTGACTATGCCTGGAAGTGGCTTCTGACCTAATCTACAAGGCACATGTTTGGCCAGCTTCTTCCTCTTGCCCAACTTGGCCATCCAGTCACATCCGGGTATATTTCATATTAAAGCCAATTAATATATCTTGCCATTTAAATCATATCTCACCGATTGAACCATATCAAAGTGGGAGGGTGTACAGCCTGCTAACAGAACTCTCATGACAGTGGAGGGGCCACTGTACTTAAACAGAGTTCCTCAAGTATGACCACTCCATATTCAGTTGCACATTCTTAGGCAGTGCAGAATGCATATCTTCCAAGTTTGGCCCAGACAGTCCCACTTAGCCCTCTCTCATTCCAATTTTTCCACTACTTTTAAAAAGTCCCAATTTCTCTCTACTCATCCTAGTTTCTCTCCCCACTCCCACTTTACTTCAGTTGCTGCAAACTGAATTCAAAGTGCAAAACTAGTTTGGATTCCGTTAACTCGGCAGTGGAGAGAGGAGAAGAGGAGGGAATTTTTGGCATGGGCCATCACAATTAATCCTCTACCATCCCACTTTTTCAGCTGCTTCTAGAATGTCCCAGTTTCTTCCTCCTCATCCTACTTTCTCCCCTTGTCCTCAGCTTTCTTCAATTGATGCAAAGTGCAAAAGTAGTTTGCACTCAATTAACTTTGCAGGGGGAGAGAAGAAAAGAGTGCAGAATTTTCCACTTCCTGGCAGGCTCAGGCAAAAGCCAACTGCTCCAGACACCTAATTGCTTGTGTGTTCTTCCTTATTAATAACTTTAGCTACCTTGAGAACACTCTGATATTGGTTGGCCTCACATGTCGTGGTTTTCTTCTGTGAAATGTTATAAAGCATGGTAGCTATTTGCCACCTTCCTTCTGTCTAACACTTGCTTCACTAGATAGTGGAGACAGCCTCACTGCCTTCCCCATTGCACAATGAAACAATAAGCAAGCCACATTGGCAGATACCAGTTAGACTACATAATGTCGGTGTTCAGCAGAAGGGCAGTGTAACACAATCACGACTTAACTTGGTGAGTGTAGATTTACACTATGCATGCATGATGTAGGATCTCAACCGCTATTTTCATACATTTTATTTTAAGGACATTGGAAGGCAGGAAAGTGATTAACAAGTATTTTTACTGAACAGAGAAATAACTCATGCTCACCTGTTATTATACATACTTCTGCCGCAGACTAAGACCTGCAAACGAATTACTTTTTGGAGTAATCAAACCGTAGATCATGGGAAGCAATCTGGAGAGCAGGGGACAAAACCCCAAACTAGTTTTTTGTGGTCCTTTCAAAACCAATGGGGCAAAAAATGAGAAGCATCAAATGGAATCCACAGGAGAAACAAGAGAGAGATCTCAAAGTAGAATCATAGGCCATTTCTGCATTACAACCCCATCCCGGTGTTGAACCAGCCCATGACGTGTACTATCACACAATGTCCTCATGGCCCTGCTCCTGTCACATCCGCAGCCATTGTGTTCATGCATTATACTATTATTGAGAAAACATCCAGTAATAGGCCTCTTTCACACAACGATTACATTGGCTGGGGCGGGAAGGGAAGGGAAGGGAAGGGCAGAAGTGCTATCAAGGTACTTCCTCCCTCAGTGCAACATAGGAAGAGGCCAGATCCACTGTGGAAGGAAGGAAGGAAGGAAGGAAGGAAGGAAGGAAGGAAGGAAGGAAGGAAGGAAGGAAGGAAGGAAGGAAGGAAGGAGTGTGCCCCGAGTGCTACCATCTGCTGGCAGCCGGCCAGGTGTGGAGGGGAGCATTCAAGACATGCTCCCATCCTGGCAAAGACACTGCCGGGATGACACCAGGAGTCATAGGATACAGATAAGGTGCAGAAAGGGTGACAGAATCATAGAGTTGGGACTCATACACCACCAAGTCCAACCCCCTGGTCAGTGCAAGAAATACACCCAGAGTGCCGCCTGCAGGCGGCTGTCCAGAGTCTTTTTGACGATATCCAGATTATTGGTCCCACTGTTGAACTGCTCTTATGGCCAAGATATTCCTTCTAATGTCTGATTGCAGTCTTCCCTCTGGTCACTTAAAATCGTTAGACCTCCCGAGGAGTTTTACACAATTTGATGTGTGTATTTATTGCAGAACCTTAATTTTTCAAGAATAGTATGCTTTATATGATATCAAGGCAAATAATAATGCATATTATACACTTAAATTATCATATGCCATAGGGTAAGAAAGCATATTAGAGGAAGTATAATGATGTTTGAACAATAACCCATTATCTGAGGAGTGGAAAGTTTATCTGTATATGTTATATGCCCTAGTTCATCTTTGTTTAGTAATTGTTTAGTTAGATTAGTAGGTATACATGTATTATTTTAGTTTAGCCAATTTAATTTAAGTTTGTCTTGTCTGTTATTATACTGTTTGTTTATCTTTTCCTTTTAAGTGGCTTTAATCACTGAAAAATGTACTTAATAAAAATAATTAAAAAAACAAAAAGCTATTAGACCTGGTCCTACCCCACAGAGAAGAAACCTGCACACACACACAGCACCCCATGACAGCCCTATAGATATTTAAAGAATGCAATCATGCACATGCTCAGAAGCTTTCCTATTAATACATGGAGCATCTTTTAAGCATCTTGAGATGGGTTTCTTCTTTCTTTTGTGCCTTTCAAAATCAAAACATTCATTGTGGCATAACTTTCCATCAGGGCTGGACCTTCTATGACCAAAGAGGAACCATCTAAATCAGTTGGGAGGGGCCATGGATTGCACCCTCATCCGTCGCCTCCACACCTGCCCATCCTGGCTGCCACTGCACCCCCACTACCACCTCCATGGTGTCAGTTGCCACCACACACACACACACACACACAGAGTTCACCCATTAACCAGCAATAAAGCCACTGCAGCTGCTTTTGTAGCAGCCAGTGAAGCTCCTTCTAAAGTGTTACCCCAACACTTGGTTGACTCAGGGGTCCACCCATGATGCCAGTACCTCCATGTGGTGATGGAGAATTAATTAGCTCAAATTAGGAGGCCTGTGGGGGGTAACCTAAAGAGATCTTTGACACCAATGTTTATGAGGTCTCTGCAGGAAAGAACCAGCCAGAGTTTCCAAAGTGAGCTAAACTGTGTTTTATTAAAGAGAGTTAAATCACACATGCACATGATCCAAGCATTCACACACCCACACAAGAGTGAACCAAGTTGACAGCGAAGTTTAGGAAATGGGTGATAATTACCCATCTGGAGAGCAGCGAAGAAAGCAGTGACGTGGCTTAGACTCACATCTAAGAACAGTACTCCTTCAGGAACAGGAGTGACAGCATGGCATTCAAAAAATGAGACACTGCATCTGACTGCCCAAAACTGAGGGTTTTTATACCCAAAATCTGTCTGGAGGGCAGGCTGGTAACAAAAGGGCTCTCTGGAGTGCACATGCAAGAATACCTTCCAACTGCCCTCATTTGGCAGGACCAATCTCCATTAATCCTCTGTCATCCACTTTTTTTAGCTGCTTTTAATACTTCCCACTCTCCTTCTCCTCTTCCTCCATCCCTCCTTTGCCTTCAGCTTACTTCCATTGCTGCAAACTGAATTCAGAGTACAAAAGTACTTTGCAGTCAATTAATTCAGCAGAGGGAAGAGGAAACGAAGGGACCAAATCTTGCCCTTTCCAGTACGCTCTGGCAAAATCGAACTGCTGCATCCTCTCTTGGCTGGTCTCTTCTTCTTCATTAATAAATTTCCTTCTGTTGACCACATTCTGATGTCACTTATCCACACATGTCCCAGTTTTCACCTGTGAAATATTGGAATGTATGTGCAAGGGGTTCTTCCTCACCAGAAGACATTGTGGGTGAGATGGTGGCTGGATGGCAGTACGTGTGAAAGGGATCTAGGAGTTTTAATAGACCACAAGCTGAACATGAGTCAGCAGTGTGATGCAGCAGCCAAGAAAGCCAATGCAATTCCCGGTTGCATCAATAGGAGTATGGTGTCTAGATCGAGGGAGGTACTGGTACCACTCTACTCTGCTTTGGTTAGACCTCATCTTGAATACTGTATCCAGTTCTGGGCACCCCAATTCAAGAAGGACATGGTCAAGCTGGAACAAGTCCAGAGGAGGGCAACCAAAATGGTGAGGGGCCTGGAAGCCATGGCCTATGAGGATAGACTTAGAGAGCTGGGTATGTTCAGTCTGCAGAAGAGAAGGTTAAGAGGGGACATGATAGCCATGTTTAAATATTTGAAGGGATGTCATGTCAAGGACAGAGCGGGCTTGTTTTCTGCTGCTCCAGAGACCAGGACAAGGAGCAATGGATTCAAGCTGCAGGAAAGGAGATTCCACCCGAACCTCAGGAAGAACTTCCTGACGGTCAGGGCTGTCCGGCAGTGGAATCTGCTGCCTCCATGGAGTGTGGTGGAGTCTCCGTTTTTGGAGGTTTTTAAGTAGAGGCTGGATGGCCATCTGTCGGGAGTGCTTTGAGGGTATTCCTGCATGGCAGGGGGTTGGACTGTATGCCCCCTGTGGTCTCTTCCAACTCTACATTTCTATGATTTCTATGATTCTATGGTCATGGAGAATTCCTTTTCTGTCCGAAGTTGTATTCTGTGCCGGCAAAACACAAAACTCTCCCAGCATTCTTATGCTGCAGCTGTGGAAGGCTGTAGCTGCCCTCTCTTTGCCAGCTGCACAACAGCAGCCAGATGGCACAAGGACATGCCCCTCCAACCAATTTGTAGCTGGGAGGTGTGTTACCCTGTGTACTGGCGGTCCTGGGAGGGACACCAAAATGTGCTCAACTAAAGGTGGGGAAAATCAGCTCGGAGCACTGCTTAGCGTTACGAGAGGCAGGGTAACGTAGCGAGATCTTGAACCCTATGTCTACGGGGTCGGGTCGAGTCAAGGAGCACACAGAAGTTGAAGCAATAAATGATGTTTTATTAAAAACACAAGCAAAACAGTGTATGCGACACACTCATACAAGATAACTAAAGAAATAAAGGTTGGAGTGGTATAGAGGGATTTTTAGAGGGATTGCTGGTTTGGGTGATACTTCACCTGTCCTGAAGCCCAGAAAAATGGAGAGCGAGGTCGGGGTGCGATGTAGCTCAGCACGTGGAGCCGAGGGGAGGCTCGCCAAGCAAAGCGGCAGCAAGGCGGGATGAAACTCGGGAGCGATCCGAGGAAGGTCTCAGAATCAAGGGTTTTTATAAGGAGAATTGTGACTGCAGGCTATGCCGGACTTGGGGGAAAACAATAGGTTTGGAGTGGGAGACAAAGCCTCCAAAAGGTCAGAACCTGAATGATTGAGTTATCGCAGAGGTTCTCAATAGAGTAGCCAGTATGCAAAAGCGGAATACTTGAGCGTTGTATAGCTCGATCATCAAGCTGCCAGCGCGGGGCAGAGAATCTTTTGTAGGTTGCGTGCATACCTAATTAGAGTACTTGCCTGGAGGTCTCCTAAAGTGGTGAGTCAGCTATTTTCTGGCCGGCCTGTATTGTCTAGGAATATTACAGCGATAATCGGCCGAGCCTGTATGCGTGCTTGTCCGGGGGCCTCGCAAGCACGTGGAAGGGAATAGATAAGTGAAGCCAAATTATGATATCAAAAGGATATCTTTTAATATCCCCAAAGCTCGGACTGGCCAGGGCAGTAACAGGTGCCATCTGTCTACTATTGTGTAGCAAAAAGGGGAGCCATCTCCTTTCCAGGCTAATCTGGGACAGCAAAGGCTGTTCCTTTCCCCCAGTTACGCACCAGCCACTGGATGGTACTGTGGTGCAGTTCCCTTCCTGGCTACCGTATGGCGCTGTCTGCTGCTCTCCTATAGCTGAGAAAAAGGTTTGCAGAAGGAGGTACTAAACACCTTCCTGCACAACATTTAGAAAAGTGCTTACACTGGGCAACTCTTCAGCATAACCTGCCAAAATGATATCACTCTGTATGCCACCCAGCTCAGTTCTGGCTGTGCTGGATGCCGGTAGGGGCCCAAAATCTTAATCTGGGTTGCTTCCATCTGGTAGCTGGAGATGATGGGACTAAATCAGCTTCCTTTTGCAAAGGAAGCATGGACGGTGCAGTTCTTTGATTCCCTTCCCTCTCATGTGGGCCTGACATTGCAGATTTACGCTTTCTCCTCCACAGGACATCTTACTTGGCATTCTGTTTGAAAGGACAATAAGTTTAGTTCAGCTCAGCACAGGGAGGCTGAAGTCCTGCAGGTTTCAACAGGAGAGTCGGAACGATTCATTCACCTCTGCCACAACACATTTGGCTGCATTGCATTGCACTGTGTGTATTTGTGTGTCTGTGTAACATCTGAAACTTCTTGGTGGCAGATACATAGGAGTTAGAGGAAAAGCACAAAGACTGCAATGGGGAAAGGGATTTTGGTCACAAAGAAAGAAAGAGAGAGAGAGGAAGGAAGGAAGGAAGGAAGGAAGGAAGGATTTTCTTTTCTCAATAATCTTGGGAAACCCAGCTCTTGGTGTCAAAGGGGAGCAGGGCTGCCCTGCCACAATGACTTATTCCATGTTCCAAGTTGTTATGGGCTACATAAAGTGGTGTAATGCCTGCACTCTTCCGCTATCAGTCTCCCTGCACACTCGCAGTAAGCGATAAACTTGGCAGAGCGGGCAGGCTTCCTGGCTGGACAGCAGCTCAAGGTAAGAGGAGCTGGATTTTCCTTGCTTTTTCCTTAAGTGCAGAATGGTAATTTAATTCAGCATTCTCTTACCTCCACAATTCCTCTCCCTGTCACTGAATCCTGACTAGAAGATGCTGAAAGTTCTTCCAAAAGAATCCAGAAGCAAAAGAGAACAGGGCTGTAAAAACCCAGAAACCCACTCACTGGGCAGTAAGTGTTTTTGAACTCAGTGGGTTCTCTGTGTAAATTTGTTCGCAAGACCTGCAGACATAGACAAAAACCATCAGAAGGCAGTTGTATTATTTTCCAAAGCAAGGGAATTGTCCTACTGCCAGACCAACTGGAGTGGCATTCCTGAGCAAAAGATTTTATTTTATAGTGAGGTTTACTTCTGAGTAAACACACTTCAGGTTCTGCTTAACAGCTCATGTTTCTGCCTCTCTTATTGCCTCTTAACCAGGCTGAGAGAAAACAACCTGTAGAAAGAGATAAGAGGCAGAAAGACAGAGAACATACTTTAAAGTTGAGATACGTCTTTGGAAGCTAAAATGTTTTGTGGTTTTGTTGACACTGAATCCTTAGCAGGGCACAGTCTGGGCTTTGAAGAAATGGCTTTGTTTGCTTTTTTTCTTAAGGCGGTCAACTTCAACAGACTTTGAGTGGATTCACACTAGCAGGAGAAACGGTTTATAAGATTTGCTGAGAACTGGAATGCTCTACAGTTGTCAGAATTTTTTTTCCTTCTGCTGCAGCTATTTAGCAGCATTACTAGGAAAGGAGTTTAATAGATTCCAGCATGACAATGATGGTTTAAAGGGGGGATATAGCCGGTACCTTTTGATAAGGTTGGGGAAACAGCAGCCTTTAGCTCACATGTGTCTTTTTTGTGGCCCCATAAATCCCCCTCCAAACTGCTGTTGACACAAACAACCTAAGAGGAAATGTTTTCAGGAGAAAAAGAATGCCCATAAAATGCCCCAAACGCTAGACATCAAATTACCCACAAAGACCCCCCCCCCAAGAAAAAGTCTTAAACCATCAGAAATCAGGAGGGGAAAAACCTCAAAAGTACAAATAGACTTGCAATTGCTTCCAAATTGCCTTAATGGCCAATCTTCTGCCCAAAATGCACAAGCGTGCCAAAAATTACACGAAAAAGCAAATATAAATTTTTTACACCACTGGGTGAAAAACTGGCACCTGCCACAGTTGTACTTCACTCCCCACAAAACCTACAAGATGGTTAGAAACAGCAGATCCAGGAACCGCACAATGCCTGCCAAGGTGTTTAAGAAACGGTTTCCCAGGGCCGGCATTCCTGATCTACGAGGAATTCGGTTGCGTGCTGAGAGAGTGACTTGCTTCTTACCCATGTCTGGAAACAGCAAAATATTCATTTCACCTCCCCTTTTTAATCAGAGTTTATTTAAATCTGCAAATTTCTTCATAATTGCTATGAAAGGAACTTGAGATTTTTAAAATTTTTAAAAAATGAGTATAAGAGAAAATGAAATGGCCAGATGCATCCATAGCCAGGGATTATATCCTTGTATGCTTCATTCTTAGAACTGTCAGTCTGAATTCATGTGTATTCAGCCTCTTCAATGGTAAAATTAGGGTCGCCACCTATTTTTTTTTAAGAGGCTTCTCACCATTATCACTTGTTTAGCAAGCCAGGACAACATGGTTCTCTCTACAGTAGGGAACAGTTGTAACTCTTGGATTTGGCTACTGAATTTTCATTTCAGTTTTATGTTGATAAGAACTTACCAAAAAAACCTGCAGAATTCATATTTGGGATGAGGAGAACTTGAGTTTTTCAAAGTCAAATATGGGAGAAAACATAATAGACAACTTTAGCCAGCCTCATTTCTCTCACACAAAATTAGAAATGGGCAGTTTGGCTGGATTTGGGTGCCATTTTTCTGCCCTTGAGATGGGAAGAATATTTGTTTTTATTTGTTCTCTGGTCAAAAGGCAGGTATCCTGACAATCAGAAAACCTAGTTGGAAGGAATAATAGGTCAGTGACAATCCTGAGCACTTTTTTCCCAGCATTTCCCCCCATTTTTCCCAGTATTTTTTTCCATTTTGTATTTTTTGCTGTACAGGGAACAGTATTTTTGTGCAGAAAACAGTTTTTTTTCCTATATACAGAATTTTTTTTAATGCAACGCCCCATTTTTTTAGACAGAATAATTCCTCCTTGCTTGAATACTGCAAATAAATAAATAAATATATATATACATATATAAATAAATATTTTATTTAATTATTTGCAATATTCAAGCAAAGAGGAATTATTCTGTCTAAAAAATGGGGCATTGCATTAAAAAAATTCTTTACTCAGAAAAAAAAACTGTTTTCTGCACAAAAATACTGTTTCTTGCACAGCAAAAAAAAAAATTCTGTGCACAAAAGAGGATTTAGCACCCAAAAAATACCTATTTCTCTACACAGAATAATTCCTCCACAAGACAACTGGACATTCAAATACGGAGAGAATACTGGGGAGGAACATTAATTTTCTCCCACAGAGGGGAGAAAGCTACCATAACTATTCACCGCTATATGCAAGAATGAAATAGTCAAGGATGTAGAGTCCTACCTCCCGGGTTCTCCAAAATACCCAAAAACGGGGGAAGATGGGTCCAAAGCAAAACCAGATTGGCTGCAAGACCTCATCTGTTTTGGAAAATCATTTTTTAAAAAAATGTTAAGCAATGGTGGTAAAACACCTGAGGTCCAGACCTTTCATATTCCACTCACCAGACCTGCTACCTCGGCTGTAAACCGTTTTCTTTCCTATAAAGGAATACCTAAAATGATCCCCATAGTGCATATCCCCATCCCACCTCTGAACTGTTTGGGGGCCTAAAAAGACTACTTCTTTTGGACCCAGGAAATAAACTGGAAGTCACATTTGATTTATTTCTTTGTTATGAAGTGGCCTCTCCTCAGCCTAAAATAGCCCAGGCCGGAGCCCAAAATATGGCAGAACTGCCCCCCACATGCCCAAGAACAGGGATGGGCAACTGTGGAAGGATGCATTAACACCCCAAGCCCACAAAAATAATCCAGAAATATTTTTCCCCAAGTGTCCTCAAACACCCTCTGGGGACATGGGGGCACTTTCACCATGTTTTGCCCCCTCCCTGGGCCTTTTTTAAGGCTTAAGAGAGGCCTTTTATAACAGTAGGAAGGGAGTAGGTGTCACTTCCTATTTTAAAAAGAGCTCTCTTGGGGCTATATTGACTCAAGGGGGCAAAACATGGTGGAAAAGCCTCCCTTTGGCCACCTGGGGGACTTTTGGGGGGCAATTTTTTTAAAAAAATACCCCCAAAAACCTGAGTCTAGGGGATCCAAGGGCCTTCCAAAAAATGTTGAGGTGTGTGCGTGAGAGTGACTTCTGAGAAGCTCTGATGGCCACAAACAGAGCCCTGTAGACCACATGTGGCTCCTGGGCCACATTCTGACCACCTCTTGTTTACCATGTCTTCTCCTCGCCTAAGTGGCTTATTTTCCTTTAAAATAAATAAACACGCTCAACTGCAGTCCCGCCAGCACACTGTGCAGTAGGCCAGCTCTCTTCTTCCGGGGTCTCCCAGGAGTGTTGAGGGAAAACAGCAGAAACCTCCTGACCCCTTTTTCTCCAGCCTTTTTCTCCAGTGAAACTTCCTCCCACAATACCCACACCCTTCTTCACGGTTGCCAGGTCTCAGGCCCCTCTTCTTCAATCCGCAGGGCAAGAGCACGACTTTAAAAAAAGTGTCCATATCTATTTTCATCCTCCGTTAGACTCAAGGCCCTGGTGGCGCAGCGGTTAAATGCCAGTTCTGCAGCCACAAGGCTGTGAGCCCGATCCTGCCGGGCTCCGGATGGACTCAGCCTTCCATCCTCCCGCAGGCTGGTGAAACGAGTACCCAGCTTGTAGGGGGCAATTAGCTGAAAACACATTGTAAACCACTTAGGAAGTGCTTAGCTGATAAGCAGCATAGAAATACACGTGCTGTTGCTGTTTTATTTGCACAGCATGCCCCTTGCAGCTGTGGTTGATGGTGAAGGCGTCATGCTAAATGACAACGTGCCACTGTGACATCACAAGGAGTCATGCCTAAGTCTTAAGAGTTTCGTGGACAGAGGTAGTCCTGGCATGGCAATGCTAGCCTCTTTTATTTCTTGCTACCTCCGCATACACTGGTGTAGTCACACCAGCAGAGCACAGCAAGGGGATTCTAGCATCTTTCTTCAAATACACGCCTAACATCATATTTGGGGAGGCCTTCCGTGCCGAGAAGTAGATAGTTCCCATACCCTTGTTGTATTTCTACCTGTATATCTGGTTTTTATGATTTTCATTAGGTTGGTTTATCTATTTTAAAAAATGAAGTTATTTACAAGCAAAGGTCTGAAAGGGTTGAATGCCCTGGCCTCCTCACCCTGTTGTTAAACTCACAGAAGTTCCTCACTTGGATGTGTGCTTCGCTTCTTTTTTCCTGATGCTCTGTCACTGGAATTGAGACATTGCACTTTTTTGTCAAGGTTCTTTCAGGGATCTCTTTCACACTGCAGAGTCACGATACAGCAGTGTCACAGCTGCTTCCTACAGAATCTTGGGATCTGTAGCTTGGTGAGGTACTAGAGCTCTCTGGTTGAGAATTCTAATCACCTCATGAAACTACAAATCTCATTCCATAGGATGCAGTCATAGCAGCTAAAGTGATATTGAAGTGCTTTAATTGTGTAGTGTCATACCACAGTTACAGGAGGCAAGTTAGAGAGGGGAACTGGTTGATGAATTCTGCCATCAACAAAGGGGTGGTTGGTAGACCCAGCACCATGAGAGTGGTGAATTCACTCTGGATTTTGTTGTTGCTCCTCCCACAGCATCTCCAAGGTGAACAAAATGAATTAAAATCCAAGACCAACAGAGTTCCTATTCAACTCAGAGCAGCTGTGGGAAGAATGGTGGTAAAAATCATAGTGGATTCACTGCCCCTCTGTATTTTCTCTCAAAAAACAACAACAACAATGAGTGGCATTCAGTATTGCAGTTACAGAACTGTAACTTAGAGTTTTTGATCTCCAACTGCTCTGTATTCAGTAGAACTATATAAATGCCACCCAAGCCCACCTTAAGAACCAGGAGCCAGATAGGACAAACAAGGTCCATTCAGCTTCCAACTGGAGCACAAGGAGGAGGATGTTTCCATCACAGCCCTCCAGCCACTGAGCAAAGCTGACACAAGGACTTGCAACAGGGCTCCTGCTTCTAATGATCACAGCTTTGCTTGCTGGCAGGAGGAGGGAGATGGAAATGCCATCCACTTTGTGCCCCAACCAGAAGCTAAACAGGCCTGTTTCACTCAATCTGGCTCTGGCTCTTAAGGTGGGCTGCAAGGGATTGGGCCAGAAGATGTTCAGTATGCAGATATAGAATATCACTGAATATTCTTGCACAAGAATTGTGTAGTTAGCATGAGATACATGCTTTCCTCTCCCCCTACCAAAATGTTTTCTGTTCAGGGAAACCATTTTTGCAAAGTTCTCCTAGTGGCAGGGTGCATCGAGCACAGGCAACTGGAGAGATCCCTCAAGGTCTTTCCACAACTTTTTGTCTGAATGTGCCCTGCAACCAGGAGAGCGTTGAAGAGATCATTTGCCAACACCCCAATCTGCCACACCTTAGAAATTCTTCAGTTGTGGTGCTGTCAACCTGTAAAGGTAGGTTTTAGGGGTAACTTACTGTTGTTCATGACTATGAAAAAAATGAATCTCATGCAGCTATGAAATTATATCTCCACATCACAACCTTGTAACTGCTGAACAAGATGTCAGCTGGTGATTTTTTATTTTATTTTTTTATGTTAAACAATGGAAATGGGACCTGAGCCTGTTTTAAAGACAAATTGGCTGACTTAGAGGCTTCTAAGAGAGACAATCCCCTTTTTTTTCTCCAGAAGAAGGCAACCCAGGTAATCTGGACATGTTGAGAGCTGCCATAATAGGATCAGGGACCACACGTAGCCCTAGAGCTGCACTTTGCCCATTCCTGATCTATTGCAATTGTCCCAGAGATTTGGCAGAGATTTGGAAGTTCTCCCAGAGATTTGGATGCCCAACCCTGCCATAATCTAAAGAAGCACAGGGACTCCTGACTAACTGTCTGTAAAATAATAAATTACCTGCCAAGGCAGAGAGAGAGAGAGAGAGAGAGTTCTCTGACTGACTTCCTTCTCCCTGCCCTTTGTCACACATGCCATGCTAGGAAAGATGGATGGATATTCTCTCACCGACATTCCCGGGGCTTTCACCACCTCACTCCCATCAGATACATCATCAGATGGACACAAGCCCTATGACTCTGAAATTAAGAGCCATCGCTGGTCAGCGTGTGCCCAAGACCCCTCTCAAAGCATGCCACTCTTGGAGAGGCTGGAAGCCCAGGTAGGCATACTTTGAATGTGGCCTCCATCCCCAGTTGAGGTCCAAAGGTCAGGGTGGTGGAAGGCTACTGGGCTAGTCAAGCTATGACAGAAGACCTTTCAAAGCACTCAGGGGTTGTTGCTTCTCTCTGGCCTGCCGATTTCTGAATTACTTCCAGTCATAACAGGAAATGAAACTCAGAAGACCTTCACTGGATCATACCGTCAGCCTGTCTACTCCAGCAGTCTGTACTCAGATGGCTGTGAAAAGCCCACAGGCAAGGCTTGCGGGCAGTGAGACCTATCCCACTTCTGCTTCTCAGCAACTGGTACTGAGAGCTATACCAGCTCCACTACTAGAGGCAATATGTAGCCAAGATGCCCAGTTGACTCCTTTCCGTGCATTCCTTCCAGATGATGCAAGGGAGGTGGCTACAAGTGAGAAGGAGTTTTCATCAGTGGCACCCTATTTGTAGAATGCTCACATGGCAGATACATTATCTTGTCTGTGATACCAAGTGAAGCCATTTTAATTCCCCTAGGTGATATTATTTTGGGATTATACATTGTGGTGCCTTTTTTTCAACTTTTTCCAAGATAGTTTTATTCTTGAGTGTTACTCTGTGCTGTCTACAGTCCTTGCTTTCTTGTTTGTTTTATATATACACACACATCTGCCCAGAGAACTTAATATCAGGCATTCTGATCACCAAATTACACTGAAAGTACAGAAAACAAACTAAATCAAACCAAATAAAACTTGGCCTAGGCTCTGGTGCTCACCCTAGTGTAGTCCCACTAAGCCAATGGAATTTACATAAATGCTGATTTAACAAGTTACCATTGATTCAATAGGTCAACCCTAGTAGAGAGGGACTAACAGCGGGATGATAAATTTCATTAAAAGAGCAATACACAAGGGACATATGTACATACATAGTCATGTCTATCTTGGTGAAGGAGAAAAAGAAGCATTTCCCCATGTGTAAATTAACAGCGGCTACTTTTGCTAGGCTGTTGCAGCTTTAACAACAAAGAACTCTTCTGTTCTATTTGGCAAAAGCTTTTTTTGGACAGTCCATCAGCATCTGATGAAGGGGGCTGGAATCCATGAACTTTTTTTTGCCAAATAAAACTTGTTAGTCTTTCAGCTGTCGCAAGCATCTTTGTTGATCAACGTGGGAGCAGTTCATAAATAGCTGTGTGATGTTGAGATGTTGATGCTTTTCTCCCAGGAGGATCCAAAAACCACAATGGAAATGGAAACCACCAGAGAAAAGTCTAGCAAAATGCAAAGTCCAACAGAGGGATGTTGGGGGCGAATCTGCAAAGCTCTGAGCTACATCACAGGTGATATGAAGGCATTTGGAGACTGGCTGAAAGGTAATCATACATATGAGACACCTGTGAGAAACAATGTGACATTCTCTGGAAACATAAAGAGGAGAAGACCCTCCTTATCTATGAAGCTATTAAAAGTAGACCAAAGCTACCTTGGGTCCCACTCTGGGAGAAAGGTGGTTTATGAATGTAACATGTTACCCTGTGAACTGGGGGTCCCAGGAGGGACACCAAAATGTGCTCAACCAAAGTTGGGGAAAATTAGCTCAGAGCAATGCTTAACGCTACGAGAGGCAGGGTAACGTAGCGAGATCTTGAACCCTATGTCTACGGGGTCGGGTCAAGTCAAGGAGAACACAGAAGTTGAAATAATAAATGATGTTTATTAAAAACAAGCAAAACAGTGTATGCGACACACTCATACAAGATAACTAAAGAACATAAAGGTTGGAATGATATAGAGGGATTTTTAGAGGGGTTGCTGGTTTGGGTGATACTTCACCTGTCCTGAAGCCCAGAAAAATGGAGAGTGAGGCTGGGGTGCGATGTAGCTCAGCACGTGGAGCCGAGGGGAGGCTCGCCAAGCAAAGCAGCAGCAAGGCGGGATGGAACTCGGGAGCGATCCGAGGAAGGTCTCTGAATCAGGGGTTTTTATACGGAGAAATGTGAGTGCAGGCTATGCCGTACTTGGGGGAAAACAATAGATTTGGAGTTGGAGACAAAGCCTCCGAAAGGTCAGAATCTGAATGATTGAGTTATCATAGCGGTTCTCAATAGAATAGCCAGTATGCAAACGCAGAGTACTTGGGTATTGCATAGTTTCTCCATCAAGTTGCCATCGCGGGGCAGAGGCTCTTTTGTAAGTGGCGTGCATACTTAATTAGAGTACTTGCCTGGAGGTCTCCTAAAGCAGTGGGTCAGCTATTTCTGGGCTGCCTGTATTGCAGTTTGAATATTATGGCTATTAACGGCCGAGCTTGTTTATGTGCTTGTCCGGTGGCCTCACAAGCACGTGGAAAGGAATAGAGAAGTGCAGCTGAATTGTGACATCAAGGGATATCTTTAATATCCCCAAAGCTCGGACTAGCCAGGGCAGTAACAATCCCCCCCTCCGAAAATGGGCGATGTTGGGGACAATATCGGACATTTTCCAATTAAAAAGCAAAAATCAATTTAGAGCCGAATAGGGCTTGCAGGTTGGTAGCCATATCACTCCTCAGGAAAGGGAATACGGGAAGAGCAAAGGATTACTATCTTATACAGACATTACTGACTAAAACCTAAACCTAAACACACACACACACCAATGTAAACAATAGCGCAATAATAAACAATTAAACAATAAACAATGTCCTGTCAATAGGGAACTGTCAAAACATGAGCAATGGCAGTAGAAATAGCAAATGCAAAATGAAGCAATCAATGAAATATGGTAAGTCCAATACGTGGTCTGGCAATGAAAGCAATCCAATGTGCAAACAGTTCGATGCGGAATGAAAGTTCGTAGTCCAGGGGAGGTGAGATGCAAGCAAAAGTCTTGGCACCCCCCCCCCCGCAATAGGAACTGGAACGGGCGAGCAAAACATAAGTTCATCCAGGCAACGGAGCAGGAACAACAACAGAATGTCCAAGTTGGTGCAGCTTGGCTTGCTGCAAGCTCAGGAACAAAAGAGTCTTTGCAGAGTTTGGAGCCTGGAATAGTCCATAGGTTTCCTCGGGTCAGAAAACGGTAGCAGGAATGGCAAAAGTTCATGGCATTCGGAAGGCTGCATGGTCACCTTCCCTCACAGTCACGAGTGTCATCGAAGAACCAGGAATCTCCCAGTCTCGGCCATCAGATGAAGCGGCAACTTTCTTCATCACCTCACCCATGGTATTCGGGGGCGATGGTATGGCCTCAGGATCTTCCCAACCTTCTGGATTAACTGACCTATTGAAGTTTTTAACAGAAGAACTGACATGGTTATTACCCAATGTATACCATTAATGCAAATGGCCGGCTCAAAGCCTACTGGGAATGAGATCTGTTGGAAGATGGAGATCTACTGGGAGCAGCTAGTGGACACAGGATGGGACCAGATCTTAAAACCATACCAGGAGCAGCAATGTTAAGGCCATTGCAGATCATGGTCACCCTAGGCTGGTGACACGTCTGCCAGAGCTTGGGGAGTCGAGTTCCCAACTGTAGTTCACTCTGAGTAGACCGGGCCTGCAACAAATATCATGATGTGATATGAGAAGAGTACCCGCTGCCCACTCAGACTGGACCAGGTTAGGCTCTGACCCCCCCCCTTTTTTTTTTTTTGCTCTGCCTGGCGGCAGGGCCCCCAGAATGGTGAAAAAGATAGAATAAACCAAATCAGAGACAAGCAAGTGTGCGCTTGTTCATTGCCAGAGCGGACGCTGACTCCCTCGGTGATTGGTCCGGCAAATGTCCTCCTAACATATGCAAATTAGACACAATGCACAGGGGCCGGGCATCAGGCCAATTGTGTGGGTATCTGGCCCTTATGGGGCGTCAGAGAGTGGTTCTAAATTGGTGAAATCAAAATTAACTGGAGTAACCAGCAAAATAGTGGTGTCAATGGTTCTCACCCTAACAATCCAAGCACAGGAAAGAAGTGGGGAGGAGGCCCTCAATGTGATGAGGGGCATACCTGGGCAGTAGACCGGGAATCCAGAGTCAGGCCTGGTTCTCCTGAGAGGGTCGTGAGGCCCCCTTTGTCTCACCCTAATCCCACCAGAACGCCATTGCACAAGGCAATCCCTCCGAGTGAGAGAATGCCGGTGTTCGGAGTGAGAAAAGGTCGGTACTCCGGTCCGACTCACCTTCCTCAGAGTATCAGGGCTGACTCTGTAGGCCCGATCTACCTCAGAGGATAAAAGGATCTTGGGACAGCCATCCCAAGAATCCGTTTCCTCCAAAAACAAAAACACCCTCCCCTTAAAAGGTTAAAGGATAGACTCAAACACACTGTACATTCTACAACAAGCAACTATTTACAAATGGTGGAACCTCTTCCCTTAATAAAAGCGGGCGGCTTGTAACATGAGGATCTGTTTCTTAATCCAAAATACCAAACCAACAAGACTGCCTACCAAAATTATCTGAAACACCACCAAAACGACTAAAGGGTGGAGAGCGAAGTGTGTGCCTGGCCTGTGGAGGACCAATTAAAGACATCCCGCCATGAATGTTTCACAGTGGATTTCAACTCCTCTGATGTGCTTACTATTACTTGAACAGTGTGGTTAACAGTCAGGGCAATTTGGCGGAGGGAGTGCGATGCCTCCTTTACTTGTTGAGACAAACTGGTGAGATTCCTGAGCCATAAAGATGCGGGGATCTCGTTTTCAAGGTGGAGACAAAGCCTCCGAAAGATCAGAATCTGAATGATTGAGTTATCGTAGCGGTTCTCAATAGAGTAGCCAGTATGCAAACGCAGAGTACTTGGGTATTGCATAGTTTACCCATCAAGCTGCCATCGCGGGGCAGAGGCTCTTTTGTAAGTGGCGTGCATACTTAATTAGAGTACTTGCCTGGAGGTCTCCTAAAGCAGGGAGTCAGCTATTTCTGGGCTGCCTGTATTGTAGTTTGAATATTACGGCTGTTAACGGCTGAGCTTGTTTGCGTGCTTGTCCGGTGGCCTCGCAAGCACGTGGAAAGGAATAGAGAAGTGCAGCCGAATTGTGATATCAAGGGATATCTTTAATATCCCCAAAGCTCGGACTAGCCAGGCCAGTAACAAACAAATATAATAAATATATAATAATATCTTTGGCTTGTCACCCATTTTCTGGTTCAAAGTCCGAGTGGCATAAACGCACATATATTTTCTGCAGAATACAGGTGGGGGGAATGCTAGCAGAGTTTGGAGAGTTTTAGTTTTGGACTACAACTCCTCGAATCTTGCATCATCAATCAGGGGGATTAGGGGAGTTGCAGTCCAAAAAATAAAATCTGACATTCAGTATTGCAGTTACAGATGCCTAACCTCGAGATCTGGATCCATAACTGTTCTGTATTCAGTAAAACTATGTAGTCTTACTGTAAGACTATGTAAATGCCACCCCAACCCGTCTTAAGAGCGAGCAGCTGGATGGGATGGGGGAGATCCATTTAGCTTCCAAAAGGGGATACAAGGGAGATAACGTTTCTGCTACCTCCCCTTTCTATCAGGGAGTGAGGCTGCAACAATCAGAAGCAGGGCCCCGTCACAAGTCCGGTAGGAGGGTTGTGGAAATGTCATCCTCCTTGTGCCCCAGTTGCCAGCTGAAGAGACCTCCTTCTCACAATCCAGTTGCTGGCTCTTAAGGTGGGCTGGAGGGGGGTCAGGCCAGCAGATGTCACTCACTAAATAGACAGTATAGAATATCAAAAATCTTTTCTGTGCTCTGGGCTCTAGGACTCAAATCTCCATGTGAAAGGTAAGTGAAGAGCTCTGTTGGGAATGCTTTGAGTGTGTCTTCCTGCATAGTAGAAGCGGGTTGGTCTCAAAGGCCCTTGTGGTCTCTTCCAGCTCTATGATCCCAAGATTTCTGGAGTATATTGTTTTTTTCATGTCAATATAAATATACCTAGGTGGAACCCAACTACCTTCTGTTGTTCCATCATCTTCCTCAAAACCACCAAAACAGAAAGTACATGTTGCTGAAGATGGCTAGTGTTTCAGCTACTCTGCAACTATCAGAACTATTATGAGAGTAGCTTGATGAAAATAATGTAATGTCTGAATTACTGTAATGCACTTTATGTGGAACTGCCTTTGAAAACAGTACAGGAATTTCAGCTGGCCCAAAGAGCTGCAGCCAGACATTTGGGCAGGGGTGCTTACAACGAGCGCATCCAGCCATGCCAGCTCCATTGATTACCTAGTCTGTTTTCAGACAGAATTCAATCTGCTGGTTAGGACCTATTCCTCCAAAGCCTACCAGCATTAAAAAAAAAATTGTCTTCACCAGTCAATTGAAGATCAGCAAGGTGGGAGTCAGTTTGGCCTCCTTAGGAAAGGCCTTCTGGAGCCTGGGTGCAGCCATTATCAAGGACCTGTCTCATGTTCCCACTAAACAGGTCTCTGATCGGGGTAGGTGTGATGAAAAGGTCTCTCCTGCAGAACTCAGGCCTTGACCATGTGTAGGAGAATCCCATCCTTTAGTTAGCCTGGGCCTATGCTGTTTAGGGCTTTATGGCCAGAATCCCATTGGTCTCATATGCATGTATAATGCCCCCCCATACCAGGGGTCAGACTAGATAGCCCTTGCAATCCATTCCTACTGTATGACTCTATGTAGCTGTACTTTTTTGGGAAATTGTGCAGTGAACATTGTCAGTCCCTGGTTGTGGAAAGGAAGTTCCACGAAGTACAACTATTTCACATGCAGTAGCACATTCTTGGATGCTGCATAACTATCCCTCAGTGCCTTCAGTGTACCATTTGGTTAACTGGGGTTGCATAGGCAGCCATTCCATTTTCCCCATCGCAGAACAGGACAATACGAAGCCACACTGTCAGATATATAATCTGTTGCACAACACTGATGTCTAGGAAGAAAGATGGTTTTCTGCAACCGCCACTTATTTGTGTGCAAATTTGCACTACACAAACACAGTGTAGGATCTCAGCCTATAAGACATAACCAGAACTTTCAGTTATGCCCAGAGACAGTCTTGGGGCCTTTAAACACTACACAGTTATAGCACTATGGTTCCACTTTAACGGTCTTGGCATCATGCTGTGGCATTCTGGGATTTGCTGAACTCTCAGCCAGAGAGCTCTGCTGCATCAACAAATGATAAACCCCATAGGATGTTGCCACAGCAGATGAAGTAGAATCACAGAGCTACAGTTGTGCAGCGTGAAAGAGCCTAGGTGGGTCTCCTTTCTTTGCAGCCCTGGTGCTAAGTTCAAAGTTGTTCTTTAATTTATCTCGTAAACATATCAAAGCCAATGTGATATAGTGGTTAGAGTTTTAGACGTTGAGAGATCAGGGTCCTGCTCAGTCGTGGAAGCCCACCAGCTGATCTTTGACAAGTCACACACTCTGAGCTCAAAGGAAAGCAATGGCAAACCCGCTCTGAACAAATCTTTCCAAGAAAATGCTGTGGCAAGTTCATCTTAGGATTGTGTGACTTGAAGGCACCCAACAACAACAATAAATATATTGCAAGATATTTATTCCTGGGTTTCCTTCCTTTGTCCCCTCTGTCGCAGTTCCAAGGCATGTATTTGTCTTGCCTGGATTCCAGTGCACAGTCTAAATGATCCACAAGGAGAAGGAGAGGTGTGAGTGTGTCGCTCTCCCATCACAAGCTGGCAAGGAGATGCTCACACCATCTGCTCTCTTAGAGCTCAGCAACATAAATAAGACTCTCACTTTAAAAAAAAGAAAAAGCATGAATTCTACCAGCCATTGTTGCGCTGCTCAATCAACCTGTCAAACGCACTACGTTTTGACAAACAATAACAAACATGTGTCATATTTTATAACCCCCTGTTGGTGCTAAGAGCCCTGCCAGATGTTGCTGGAGATACAGACACTGGCAAGCGTCCCAGTCCATAAACTTTCAAACAATGGAAACAAAGCCCTTTTGGAAATGTTGAAGGGTTAAATGACATGCCCTGTCAAAGTGCAGCTGAGTTATTTGCTTTTTTGGATGGAGGTCTAAAATTCCTTTCCAGCCATCCCGCTGCCCAAAAAAAGAAAAAAAAATGCACACACACCCCATGCAAGACTTTTAAAGGTCCATAGTGAGAGTGAAACAAGGTGAGTGTGCATTTTCTGACTCCCAAGTGTAGGGAGATAAATTTAGATGGGGAAATAGGTGGGGGAAATTAAAGAAAACCTAGCCATGCATAAAGAGCCCAATCTAGGAGTATATTTATACTGCACGAGTATAGCAATTCGATGTCAATTGTTATTATTTATTTATATCCCACCACTTTCCAAGTTTAGGACTCAATACAGCTTATACTAGTTTTAAAAATAGCTAAAAATTCACAATATGCAAAAAAGAAAAAAGAAAAGAAAAGTAGGGCACACTCCACATCACTGACTTTGTTACGAGCGGGTAACTAAGTATTGTCTCCTGGGCCAGCTCTCCAAGCTGACCTCGACAGCCAGCAGCCACTCCAAATGAGAGGATTCTGTCCTGCTGGCAATTGGGACACAGTAGGATGACATTCCCAGCCCTTTCCCAGAAGCGAGCTGTGGTGTGACAAGCAACTGCAACAGAGGTCCTGCTTCTAATTGTCACAGGCCACTTCCGCACTACACTGTTATAGTGCTGTTATTCCACTTTCAACCGCCTGTGGAGTTCTGGGGTTTGTAGTTTACTGAGGCCAAAGAGCTCTCTGTCTGAGAATTTCAAATGCTCCTCCCTAAATTGCAAACCCCAGGATTCTATAGGAGGTTGAAAGTGGAATAATAACACTATAAAAGTGTGATGGGGAAATGGCCACAGTCTCTCCCGCTGGCAGGAGGGGCTGGAAACATCCTTTCTGCACTCCAGCCACCAGCAGAAGTTTGCTCAGAGTCACTCCCTGGAGACTAAGGTGAGACATCAGGGGCACTTACGAGTTTGGCAGTAGTGTTGTGATCATCATATACTGAATGCAGAGCAGTTATAGATCCATAAGTCTACATTGTGAATCCACAGCTGCAATAAAGATTGTCGTCCATTATTAATGAAATGGCTGCGTCCTATGGCTCCATCCTATGGAATTCTGGGATTTGTAATAAGGTGAGGTCCTTAGAATTCTTGGCTCTGATACACTCCTCTGAACTACAGCACTCCTCTGAACTATAGCAGTCTGGTAAAAAATTCCAAAAAACATCACCAAACGATAACTCCTAAGCCATGACAGTTCAAGTGGTATCAAACAGCTGTAAATGTCTGGAGTATATCCACTCCTGCTTGGTAACCACTCCCCAAAACAGAAGGACTTAATCTGCCTCTATTCATTTGGTCACTGTATATTTCACTGAATATTCAAATATTTGCCCAATTTTGCTGCATATTTCCAAAATCCAAGGATTCCAGTCGACCAGTGCAGTACATTGCCATGGACTAATGATGATAGTTACGATTTATTTATTCTATTCCATTTATATACTGCCTTCCTCCCGGAGTGGGACTCACAATGGCTCAAAAAAAAATCAGCTAAAACCTGAAAATAAAATTTACAATAGAGTTAAAAATCATCAGCGTTAAAACTACAGCTTACAAACAGTATAAAATCATTCAAAATCACACAGAGGTTTTTTCAAAAGCATACACACACATACACCCCATAAGAAAACTCTCTGCAACTAATCACTCCTTAAAAGTTTGCCTGAACAAACAGTTCTTTGCCTACCGGCAAAAGGAGAACGGGAAGGGGTCTCCTGTGGAAGGGAATTCCAGAGGGTGGGAGCAGCCACTGAGAAGGTTCTCTTCCATGTTCTCACCAAAGGAGCCTGAGATGATCACGAGGCCAAGAAAAGCCCTCCCCCGCGAATCTTAAGACTCTGTAGGTTCATATAGGGAGACGAATTCTTGCAGATAGGTTGGACTGAGGCCATTTTCGCATGGCACCACAGTCCCGCTACAGGGACGGGATGGCAGCAGTCCGTGGGTCGTGCTCTTGCATGACATCATCACGGTCCCACCACCATCCTACCACCACCTGTCACGATTGCAGGATATTTGCTTAACAGAACGAATCCATTAAGTGCCCACAATCACATGATGCTCCCATCCTTCTCGCCCATGCAGAAGGGCGGGAAGTGCAATGAAGGCACTTCCTTCCCCCGAGCGGCATGGGAAAGGGCCCGGCTGCGCTGCGGAAGGCACGGGAACCTGTCCATAAACTAACAACATCTGCTAAACCTCTTCTTCAGGTGCTCCTCTTGGCGGGTAACTGGAGACAAAGATTTTCAGTAGTTGTATCCATGTTCTGGAATGCTGCCCTCAGAAAGGTCCCTGTGGTACTAATACTTATAAGGTTACAAAGGTGGACATTTGTTGTTCCCTGAAGCTTTTTTCTTTCTTGATGGCACATTTTATGTTACAGTGTTTATCTGCTCTTTTTTAGATTTAGACTGTTTTTTGCTAGACCTCTAAGTATCTCCTTGCCAGCATGGCCCATGGTTTTACTGGTTGGGGGATTCTGGGAGTGGTAGTCTAAAAAGTAACTTTTCTAAGCTCTGTTCAGTCCAGGTACTCCTGAGACTCAAAACAGCTACCTTCAGCATCGAGTCACTTCCAGCCATGTCCAGAGTATGTTGCCTAAGTGTGCAATGTATACGTTTGTATGTGGAGACACCATCTTACCTTGTATCCCCTGGTTCCTCTGGGGATGTCTTTCAGATCAGCCCATGTTGTTCCAGTTCATTGACTGGCTCCTGCGTGGGGTGTCTCAGGTGATGTTTGTCAGCAATCCACTTAGCGGTCTGATCATGCTGGCCGCATTTCTGGTCCAGAGCCCTTGGATGACCCTCACGTGTTGCATAGGTGTCATTGTCTCAACTTTAACAGCACTGATTCTAAGCCAAGAAAGGTAGGTTGGACCTTTATTTGATACTGAATTCCTTTGATTCTTCCTTCTTTCCTTTCTTTCTTCCTTTCTTCCTTCCTTCTTCCTTCTTAAACATAGAACACTGAGTCAATAGACCCTGTGAAAAAAACAAGGGACTGAATTGTGGTGTTAATCCCAACGTATGTGTGTGTGCGTGCACACGCCTTCAAGTCTCTTATCAACTTATGGAAACTCCATTAATTCATAGGGTTTTCTTAGGCAAAGAATACTTTGGGCTTTTCCACATTACGTTGTTAGAATCATAGAGTCCTAGAGCTGGAAGAGACCACAGGGACCATCCAGTCCAACCCCCTGCCATGCAGGAACACACCTCAAAGCACTCCCTTGACAGATGGCCATCCAACCTCTGCTTAAAAACCTCCAGAGAAGGAGGAGACCCCACCACACTGCGAGGCAGCAGATTCCACTCCTGGACAGCTCTGACTGTCAGGAAGTCCTTCCTGAGATTCAGGTGGAATCTCCTTTCCTGCAGCTTGAATCCATTGCTCCTCATCCTAGTTTCTGGAGCAGCAGAAAACAAACCTGTTCCCTCCGCGACATGACATTCTTCAAATATTTAAACATGGCTATCATGTCCCCTCTTAACTTTCTCTTCTCCTAGCTAAACATCCCCAACTCCCTCAACTGCTCCTCATAGAGCTTCATGGCTTCCAGACCCTTCACCATTTTGATCACCCTCCTCTGGACATGCTCTAGTTTGTCCATATCCTTCTTGAACTGAGGTACCCAGAACTGGACACAGGATTCCAGATGAGGTCTGACCAAAGCAGAATAGAGGGATACTATTTACTCGGTCTGGACACAATACTCCTATTGATGCAACCAAGAATCGCATTGGCTTTCTTAACTGCAGCATCATAGTGCTTACTCAACTTATGGTCCACCAAGGCTCCTAGATCCCTCTCACATGTACTGTTGTCCAGCCAGTGTGTCTCCCAAACTATGTTTATGCATTCCATTTTTTCTGCCCAAGTGCAAGACCTTACACTTCTCTCTTTTGAAATTCATTTTGTGAGCTTTGGCCCAGCTCTCCAATCTGTCTAGGTCATTTTGAATTTTGATCCTGTCCTCTGGAGTATTAGCAACCCCTCCCCGTTTGGTGTCATCTGCAAATTTGATCAGCGTGCCCTCCACTCCTTCATCCAAGTCATTGATGAAGATGTTGAATAGCAGCCCTGAGCCCAGGACAGAACCCTGTGGCACCCCACCCGTCACCTCTCTCCAGGACGAAAAGCAGCCATTGGTGAGGAGCACCCTTTGGGTTCGGTGGGTCAACCAATTACAAATCCCTCTGACGGTAGCTCTGTCCAGTCCACATTTTACTAGCTTCTTTGCAAGAATGTCACGGGGAACTTTGTCAAAGACCTTACTGAAATCAAGATATGCTGCGTCCACAGCATTCCCTTCATCTATCAAGCTTGTAACTCTATCATAAAAAGAGATAAGAGTAGTCTGGCATGACTTGTTTTTGAGAAATCCATGTTGACTTTTACTAATCACAGCATTGCTTTCCAAGTAATTACAAACTGTCAGTTTAATTATCTGCTCCAGAATCTTTCTGGGTATTGATGTCAGGCTGACTGGGCGACAGTTACTGGAGTCCTCTTTTTTCCCCTTTTTGAAGATGGGGGGATGTTATAGTGCTATGATTCCCCTTTGAACCTCCTATGGAATCCTGGGGTTTGACGGTGGGGAGGGGGGCATTTGGAATTCTCAGCCAGAGAGCTCTTTGGCCTCTCAGGAAACTACAAACCCCAGAATTCCACAGGATGTTGAAAGTAGAATAATAGCACCATAACAGTGCAATGCAGAAAGGCCCTCAGAGGTGCTTTGGCCAGTTGCTTCTTCCGAAATATAGCCTACAGCACCTGGTATTCACTGGCAGTGTCCCGTCCCAGTACTAACCAAGGCTGCCTGGCTTCCAAGATCAGACGGGATTTGGGCCTTCAGGTTATTTAGGTCCCGAACTAAAATAGACCAGTAGAGTCAACAGGGATTCCCCTGCATGCTGATTCACCATTCAGTAATGGTGCTCTAGTTGTGAATAACCAAAAAGACTTCGATCAAGGTACTATTATTGATTAAAGATGGAGATAAAATATTGCAACAATTAAGTATAAAATTACTGTTAAGTGCTGAAATCCTAGAATAAGAGACTAACTGAAATACAAAATGAATAGTTTCTGTCATGTCAAATCCCAGATATATTTCATTTCAATAATTCATCAGAAGCAACTAGAGGACAAAATGTTCTTAAACATAAAACATGTTACTTTTCAGGGAGGGCGTCTCCAAATACCTCCTCTCTAAGACTCCCTAAGATTTATTTTCTGTAAGACCTGTTATCTTGCAAAAAAATGTAGGTAGGAACCAAGAAAAAAATCAACAAAACTTTTTCAACAGCCTACATTGCTGCCAAAGCAACTTAAGTACCTATAATGAATCAAGCTACATACCTAAATCAGAAAAACATCCAACTAAAGTGAAAAGTAATAGAAAATAAACTTTGTTATACTACAACAAATGCAAAATAAAAATTGTAAGATAGTGGCTGGAATTCTTGATCAGCTACTTCTTTAAATATATAGCTGGCCTTCCACATTTGTGTTGCAGATGCTGCAGTTACATTCATAGACTCATAGGCCACTTCCACACTAGCCTGTTATAATGCTATTATTCTACTTCCAACATCCTATGGAATCCTGGGGTTTGGAATCCTTGGAGGACCCTCCCTAAACTGCAAACCCCAGGATTCCATAGGATGTTGAAAATGGAATAACAGCACTAGGGATGGGATGAATCCAAGATTTTCCTAATCCAAATCCGGATCCGGATCCCTGGAAGGTTCTGAGAATCCACAAATCTCACGAATCGTGAATCTTTTGAATCCTTTTTTTTAAAAAAGGGTTTAAAAAGCAAGGGAAAGAAGGATGATCTTGGGCAAGACACACTCTCTCAGCCTTAGCAAAAGCCTAGGCAAAGGCAAACCTCCCTCTGAAGAAATCTGACCAAGACAGTTGTCCTGGTTTTGCCTCAGGATCTCCCTAGATTGAAAATGACATGAAGGCCCTTCGTACACAGGCAGGAAAATGTGGATTAATCCCACCTTTTCCTGCCTGTGTAAACAGGGCCACATACTACAGTAGAGAGATAATCCAGGTCAAAACTGGCTTTTCTTTGCATAGCTCCCTCTGGCCTCCTGGGGTTTGTAATTTGATGATGCCCCAGCACACCGTTGTAAAACTCCAAAGCCCAGAATTGTGTCTGAAAGAGGTTTGCAAGGGAGCTCTGCAAAAGGAATGCTTGAGCTGTCCTTGAAATCTCAAGCCTGTAGCTTCCAGTCAAGTGCTGAACTGAATATTAAGTGTTCAATTTAAATATCTTAGAAAACAAGCCCAGATGTAATTTGTGAAATTGTTAGCAAAGGCCATTATTACTCCAAGGGAAAACCTCGCCTGCTTGCCATCTCCCCTTGTGTGTCTAGTCTCTCAAGTTCTCAGGGGTCCCGGTCTCCAATAAACTGTTTGGGTGGCAGATTCAAAAGATTCAGTTTGCCTATTTTGGCACAGGGATTCAAATTCCTGAATCTCGAATCCCTGCCAGGGATTTGAGGATTTGAAGATTTAGTTGGCCCATTCCCTAGTTTTATGGATTCCATTCATTCAGTCAGTCTTGAAAGGGGTTGTTTTTCATTTGGTTTCATTCTGAGGGACTTGTGTGGTTGTGAAACACACTGGTGGTGATGATGATGATGATGATGATGATGATGATGATGATAGTCATGGTGGTCGTTGTGATGGTGATGCTGGAACACTTTTCTCCTGGAGGCTTGGATGATGCCAATGTTGGTTTCTTTTGGTCCTAAGGTTAAAACCTGGCTTTTCACTAAAGCTTTTCCAACCAAATCAGTTCATCTCAATTTGTATACATACTGGGTCTTACTTTTATAAATTGTTCAACTACAAGATTATTCAACTGTTTATTATGGTTGGGGGTTTTTTGCAATCTTTATTTTAAATCTTAACTTCCTTAAACTGATGTTATTGTAAACTTCCCAGAGGTCTTGTGATATAGGGCAGGACACAAACATTCTAATTTTGGATAAATAAATATTGTTATTGTTTTCCTTTGCTCAGATGAAAGTTACAATTGAGCTTGTTTCCTGCTCCACCATATGTCTGTGCTCTACAATATATGAGAATGGTACTTTGAATGTGAAACACTAAATTCTATTATTGCATGGAGAGGGGGGACAAGATGAAAGCATCATTATGAGGAAATAGGTTGATTATTGGTAAAGAAATGCCAAAAATTCCCCAGATTTGCTATTTAACATCAGAAATAGCTGTTTCATTGGTGAAGAAATTTTCTCTATTTTGATTCTGCCAGGAATGTTTTGATTGTGTTTTCCTGTATGGCAGAGAGTTGGACTCAATGGCCCTGGTGGTCTCTTCCAGCTCTGGGATTCTATGACTCAATATTATTTTTTTTTCCCCTTTATTACTCAGTGTCATTTTTCGCATAGAATCATGGAAGAGACCAGAGGGGCCATTGAGTCCAACCCCATTCTGCAATGCAGGAAGATACCATCAAAGCCCTGCCTTTGACAGATGGCCATCCGGCCTCTGCTTAAAAACCTCCAAAGGAGGAGGAGACTCCACCAGGCTCCCAGGCTGTGGATTCCACTGCTGAACTGCTCTTACCATCAGGAAATTCTTCCTGATGCTTTGATGGAATCTCTTTTCCTGTAGTTTGATTCCATTGTTCCATGTCCTACTCTCTGGAGCAGCAGAAAATAAGCTTGCTCTACCTTCAGCATGACACCCTTTCTCCAATGGCTACTGCTTCAGTGCCTCCCAGTTTTCATTGGTCTCCATTCACATGACTATGCTAGCAAGTCAACCTTTAAGTTAGATGTTTCACCATTTACAAGTAAGCAACCAGGTCCCAAACTGTTCAAGAAGGGCAGTCATAGTCCGTTGTCGGCCTTTGTCCTAGCCTGGAGCAGAAACTCAAGGCCTTTTTAGGTAGTCAGCACCAGAGACAGAAAGGAGCAAGTTTGGTAACCAGTTGCTTTTCTGGAACAGAGCTACTTTTTTTGCCTGCAACAACCATGGCTAAAATTCACTACTTTTCAGTAGAATGAAAATAGGTTGTCAGCTGTTACTCGTTCCTTAGATGATGTGGAAGAGATAATGAGTAACATTACTCAGGTAACGAGTAACAAGTAACATTACTTTTCAGTAGAATGAAAAAGGGTTGTCAGCTGTTACCCATTACTTCGGTAATAAGTAACAGCTGATGGCAGATTTTCATTCTATACATTTAAAAACTGTATAATACAAAAGGTAAAAAAGGTGTTAATTTGAGCAATGAGGGGAGGGTCCCTCATGGGGCAGCTGGAAAGGGTTCCTTTGTAATGTCGTTTGCATTTCTCTCAGAATTTCCAAGATGCAATACCTGAAATGGCTACTTGGGGGAGCCAGCGATCATTTCTCTGCATTTTGCAGTAGCGCAACAGTAACTGTAACATAAGATTTTGGTAATAAGTAAATCAGTGAGTAGCCGAACTTGACTGCATTAGCAGTAACAAGCGATGACTTGTTGGTTGGTCTGGGTAATAAGTAAAGTCTCTAGTACTTTTAAAAAGTAACATTCCAAGCTCACACCAGCGTTCCTTGGCTGTACAGTTTCAGTTCTGACTATAAGAAAACCAAAAAGCACTAAGCCTTTTTGACTGGCTATTTTTCATCCTGATGCAGGTCAGCCATTGCAGCAGGACTCTACGGCTACAACGGCGTCCTCGTGGGAATGCTCATGGCTGTTTTCTCAGACAAGGGCGAATACTACTGGTGGCTGTTGCTCCCTGTGGTTCTTATGTCCATGACATGGTGAGTCCAGAGGAGTTACATCTTTTGATATCCTGCTTTTCTCCCGATACAGGGGAATTAGAAATAAAGTACGGCTGAAACAATGTATAATGCATAAAGTTTTTAAAAATTAAATAGACAATGCTAATAAGTTAATTTTAAAATTAATCTGAAAGCATTGCAAAACACATTTAAAACTTAAAGATCAAAGTTGAATACATAGCATTAAAAAAAAAAACGTTATCCACAGCCAATGTTACAATAAAAAAGGCTTTGCCTCCTGGTGAGAAGACAAAGAGAAGTAGCCGAGCTTTCCATGGGAGAGAATTTCATGGTCTGGGAGCAGCCAACAGGAAGCCTCTGTCCTGTGTCCTCACCAAGAGAAAGTCCTCCCATGAAGACCTTAAAATTTGGGCAAGCTCATATACAGAGATATAGGCCCTTTTTGCACGGCATTTGCTGTGCGAAAGGGCCCCTGGAGCATCGCACGATTGTGAGGAGCAGTCCACACGACAAACTCGCAATCGTGCAACACTCCAAGGGCCGGCAGGTGCCCATCACACACTATTTCATTTCCGGCTTTAAGCCAAAAATGGTGCCTGATCACGCATCACTCCGGGGCCCCGCGCGCATTTACTGTGCGTGTGGAGCTCCAGAGCCGCGGCGCTCATACTTCCTGCCCCAGTGCAGCCTGGGAAAATCCCAGGGTGCGCTGCAGAAGGAAGAGGAGGGGCTCTCGCGCTACCTGCTTGCAAGCGGGCAGCGGCTGTGGAGCTGAAGCAACAGGGACTCCAGAGCCTCTCGCAAGAGACTGTTCACATGATCCCCGCACCCCAGCTCAGCAAAAAGGTAAGCTGCGGAAAGGGCCATAGTCTTTGAGCTGGTCAGGACCCAAGCTGTATTTATAGGTCATAATCAGCACATTGAATTTTGCCTAGAAATGTACTGGTAGCCCTTGAAGTTCTTTCAACAAGGGAATTACATGTTCTCAGTGACCAACTGCAGTCAGTAGCCTGGCTATGGCATTTTCCAGAGTTTCTGAACACCTCATTTGGGTATTCCCCTTCACACAGGCTTGGCCCATGAATTTACCATCACAGGGCCAATGCATCTACTCTGGATTCTGCTGTCATTCGTCCTGTATCAGGAGTGAGCAACTCCATGGAGGACAGCAACCAATTCCCTCCCCAATCCCCCACCAGGCTGCAAGGCCCCCCACAAAAAAAAACAACAGCAAGGCTAAATCCCTTTGTTTCCCTCTGCACCCCTTTCAAAAGGGCAACCCAAAGTAATAGTTGATCACTTTCTGACTCCCTTTTGAGAACGGCCACATGGAAATAGAGGCATTTGGAGTAGTCGGGGGTTGTGAATGGGCCTTCACATCTTTTCACACATTCGGAGCATATTCTAAACAATTTTCAGGCAAAAATTCTTTGAAAATTGCAGCACTTTAAAAAATAATAGGGTGTGGGGGACTTTGAGAGACTGTTGGATGGACTCATCAGCTGCAAAATTGGGGTCCAGAGTCCACATGCGGGCCCCCCGGCTACACTCTGCCCATCCCCGCTCTGTGTGCTACACCAGACCACACCTGCTTAAACAGCTTGACATTCTCCCTTTCTACTTGTTTTATTTTCCTCTAAGATGACGTGCATTGACCTCGTTCTGCAAATTGCTGTGAAACTGTTTGCTTTCTCTTCATTCTGAATCTTTATAAATATTCTTTTCCCTGAAAATGCACGTGTAAGAAGTCACATCGATATGCATTTAGAAGATGATGTTTGTTTTACAGGAGCATTGCATGCCCTGCTACAGTTATTCTTCGTTTTAATAAATAGATGTGCAATCAGCACACGGAAAAGAAAGAAGTCATAGGAATCTTCTAAAGCAGCACCATAAATTTGCTCTGCCTTGCACTGCTGCCATGTGTCCTTTTGTTATCCCTTTCTCCTACCTTTTTTGTAAAGAGACACTGATGACCACGTCTTATTTGAAGCTTTCCCATGATTAAGGGACTGTGTACCACCTGAACACAATCAAAGTTTGGAAGTAATACACTGCAGTAATCAGCATTATTTGTAATAAATTACTTGGATAGGCTAAGTTGTCAGGTTTTGGAAGAATGCAGTTAGGAGCTGGAATCATGTTCGGGTCTTACATCTTCCTGAGTGGACTTAGGTCTGCAGAAATTAGAACTGGGCTACGCTGTAATGCCCATATCCAGTAGGGGGTTGCTGTTACGTGACTATGCGTCATAGCCAGTGAAGTCACCAATGAGCCATGGGATTGATGCTCAATAGGGTACGCATTACATTGATCCTAATGTGCATCACATCAGTCCTCATGCACGTCACATTGGTGCTGATGAGCATTAGGCACCAATGCTCATTGGGCACTCTTGCTGGCACCCCGTTAAGCATCTTTGTAATTCAGCAAAGGGGTTTCTTTGCACCTGTGCTACATGGCTGTGTCTATGTAAAGCTACATGATATAACAGTTCATTATAAGATACCAGCGGAAGGGGAGTAAATACAGAAAACTGCTTTACAGGCTACTTGTTTTGTAAGGAATGTTTCCCCTCCTCTTAGACATGAAGTAGTTAGAGGTGGTATTCTTCTTTTTTCAGACAAGGGCCCTGTGTTGTAGAGCAGCACAGCAAGACCGTGTGGTTTCCTTCCTTCCTTCCATAAATCAGCTAACATCAATGCAACCAAAGCATGGCTAGCTGCCAGAGCTTTCAGAGAATGGCTAGAATGTCACGTCGTTTATAGCCACTCCAGAAAGTAGTAGTGATTGGCCATATTTTGTGATTCCACCACTCCTGGTTAATTCAAACAAGCAAACAAATAAATCAACAACAGGGTCTTTCATTACTTTGTACCACAGAATCCCTTTTTAATAGTTTTACATATATGATACTTCAGTACACAAAGTAAGAGGAAACACCCCCACACACCATTCACCATCTGCCTAGTAGTTGAAGTGTTGTGCAGATGGCTTACCTTTTCAATTAGTTCTAGTACAGTAACATGATTAAAGAAGATTTTAAATGATTTTCTGTTTATTGACATCTTGATGTTAGCTTATTTAGTTGTCTTTTAAAAACATTTTAGTAATAATTTTTAATTCATGCACCTTGTTTTGATTCTTGTGGGAGCCACCATGGATCCCGCTTAGGAGAAAGTGGGGTGTAAATTAAATAAATAAATAAACAGGCCAGTTTAAAGGGTGTAATTTCCAAGCACCAGACATGATCCAGGGACACTGAAAATCAATTGCATCTAAAACTCTCTTCTACATTCTTTGTTTGCATTCTCTTAGTTGTTTCGCCCACTCCTTTTCTTTGGATGCCTGAACAGTAGTGCTGAAAACTCAGCTGAAGTTTTAAGTTACTGCAGTGCTAGAAATGTAGGGAAAAATTTCCTGAAGAGAGGCAGAATTCTTATTTGGAGAGCTATGCCCTCATTTTGCACAGTCGCATCTTAGCTACGCTCCTGGGATGCTGTATTGGAGTATTCCAGGAAGGGGCGGAGTTGGCCAGATGAAACATCAGCAGGAGCATTGAACATTTCAGTGTTTTGTTTCAGGTCCTGCTCATCTACTGTGTATATATATTGCATCCATGAGCAGGGAGTAGTTTAGCTTACACAGATATCATGCAGGACTTGTGCAAGGAAACAAGTGATAGAGCTGGTTGGTCTGTTTGTTAATAAGTAAATTACATTGTAGCTCACAACTCAAATTTTCATGGCATTTTTCAGAGAAGAACAATTTAAAACAGGAACAGTTTGACAATTTAAACCGTCCAAATGCCTATAAAACAAAAGAATTGCAGACAGTTTAAAACTATATGCCTATACAGGCTTCCTTCACTTATCTGACAGGTTAAAGACCAGAGTGCTGTCAGAAAGCAGAAACGGTTGAAAAGCAGAACCCGTCTACTCTAAGGAACACGGAGGACTCACGGAGGTTTGCCTGGGACCGAGAGCATGTGCACCCTGCTTGTAAAGTCTCTTATCTGGCTTGGTGCCCTCTTCCCCCCTCTGAGCTCGCTTTGCAAACAGTGCGCGCACGGTCCCAAGAAAACCTCCACAGACGAGAAGAACTGGCAAAAGAGCAGCCCCCACATTGAATTAATGGAACCTGCCCTTAATTTGGAAGCACAGAAGACCAAGTCATCAGATAACAGGGCATCAAAAGGCAAGGGCTTCCTGTACAGATCTGGGCAAGGTCTGTAGACTGCAAAAGTTTTCATAAAAAGCTGTGTTTTAACTTAGTGTCAAAGTGAAGACAGCATTGGTGCCAATCCACAACAGGGTGCCACAGCAGAGGGCACAGAAGTGTATCTCTCCAGCCAGTCTCAATGCCCGGGAAGAGATTTACAGGTGCTCCTTCAACCGCTGACGTCTCAAGCCACTTCGGGCTTTAAACTGGCACCTTGGGTGCAGACTGAAAGCACACTGGAAGCCACTGGCAGCTACAGCGCTTAAACTCTGGTGGTGTCACGCACTTTCTCCAGGGCCTCTAGCCTGAACGTGCGCCAACATTTTCCTGCGCTTGCATCTTCTTATGGTTTTAGATTTTTATTGTAAGCTACCCAGAGATCCTTGATAGTTGCCTGATAGGTATATATTGCAAATAAATAAATAAACCCTAAAAATGCCATGGTCTCCTTGGGCTTCATGGGAAATATTATTACTTTAAATCAGTGGAAACTAACCAATGAAAGTGGCCTATCTAGATGAGAAATTTAGAGCAGTTTTATAACAGCTTAACGAGCTGTTGAATCTATCAGCAGTTCTGACTTGAGTAGGATTAGGGTAGGAAGATGGCGTCAGGGTTGGCAGCTCCGTCAGAGTCCCTGTTGCAGTTTGTTTGTTTTTCCTTGGTTTAGTAGCTTCATTGTTTTATTGTTTTGCCATTCTCGTGTTGTCTTCCCTTCAATTTCCACTTTTTATATTTTTCTGTTATAATTTTTACTATCTGCCTCATACTCTGACTCCCCGCTTTGCTATCTGATGCTTATCTACAAATGCTTAGTTTCTTCAAGTTGTTGTGTCTTGGGTGAATTTCGGTCAGCTGTCGACCACAGTTGTTGTCTTTGGCCGAGGAACTAACTTTGAAGGATTTTTTTTGTTTGCTTGCTGTTCCGCTGTTTTGCTGGAGCTGATTCTGGTGCAAGGAGGCTGTTGTTGACTGAAAGAGTCTGCAAAACTTAATGATCTTAAAGCTGTCGGGGCGAATTTTGGATACTTCAGGAGCTCTTGAGAGAATAAGCCATGCTTACGAGAAAGACCTACAAAACTTTAGGCATTTTGCCAGCTTTTGAGAGTATTCCCATGAATCCTAGAAAAGACCAGATGAAAATCACTCAGTTTTTTGCTCCCAAGGAAGCTGATAAAGTGGTGGAAGCTGAAGAGGCACTTCCTGCAGATTCAGCGTTGGATTGGACTCTGGATCTTAAAGGACTATCACAAGCTCCACAGAGCCCTACTGCTGAGATAGCTCTTTCCAGCCTTGCATCTGAGTTGTGCTTTGCGGAGCAAAGTTGCATCTTTGTGGAGAAAGCACAATCACCTGACCCCTGTCAATCATCAGAAAAAGCACACTGGCCATTTGAGAGGACATCAAACCTTCTGCATGATTCTGCCTCCCACCTGTCCCACGTAGAGACAATTACGGACTGGCCTTTAAATCAAAGTAAGATACATAAAAGGGTCAATTTTCCTGTTGAAGCCTCGTCCTCTTCCGATATTAAAACTGTTCAGGGTGCTGCCTGGTTAGAAGAGTTCACTCAAAAACAGCTTATTGATCTTGCAGGCTACAATGTGCCTAACGGTCCAAATGCTAAGTTGCAATCTGCATGCATTCAAACAGAGGATGTGGACTTTAACTCTATTCTTTTACAAGGGGGGCTTCTCATGATGTGTGAGGAACTTGTACTTGTTAAAAATTTCCTCTCAGAAAGCGATACATTGCTGACAGCTTTAGCTGAAAACTATCCAATGTTTGAGAGAAGACTAACGCCAAATGGCCTTAGAGGAGGAGTCATTTCTGCGACAGGGTGAAGAAAACAATCCCCAAGGACCCATTCTATAAAAAATAGTAAGGCTGAGTTAAAGAGAGTTTGTAAAAAACAGAAGAAAAGCAAAAATATCAAAAATTTAAGTAAGAAGGTTAATCAATCACGATGCTACAGGAAAAGAGATTGGTGCGTTTGTTTAAATTATTGGACAACACGTATTCTCTTAAAAAATCACATCACAAAAGTTGTTTGAAAAATCAGAAAAAAGTTTAAAAGAAGGCAAAGGAGAGTGTGCATAACAATACTGTTAATTCACTGCAGCCAGTTGATGCAGGCAGCCGTTCAGGGGCTTCTATGGATCTCCTGGCAGATAAGGTCTCCATGGCAGGAGAGTTGTTGGCCCCGTGGGAAGAAGTCCTTTGCTCTAACTGGAGGTCTAATACAGGCAATGCTCAATTCCCGGTGGGGAAATCGGATTCATATACAAAAGTTCCCCGGAAGGATACAGCGAGAAGACATAAAGTCGTGGACTCTGGCTGGAATTTGGTCTTGATTCCTCAAAAGCTGTTTTTTTTATAATTACCCTAAGCCATTTGGTTTTCTCACATTACAGAATTGTATTTTTCGTTTTTTAGATGTTAATAATGAAGTTTTACCAGGTGTTTTGAAATTTAAGAATGTAGTTTTAGTGGAATATTTTTACCATGATGGTTTTAAAGCTCTTGCTGCAATTACCTTTAGAATTAGTGCTATTGCCAATGCAATGTATAAGGCTAAGGATACTTTTCTAAACTTGGGTATCAATATTGTAAGATTTTTTGAAAACCAAGCCCCCCCATCACCCCCAGTCTACTGTTCTTATAATATGAGGTTGGGTAAGGGTACTGTATCTGCTCATAATTTGACTGCTCTGAATGAGCCTCATGTGGATCTTCATGATGATAGCCACTTAGTTTCTAGGGGTTTGGACTCCCGTGCTAATGCATTTTGCCAAGCTAACCCGGTAATTTGTCAGACTCTTAATGAAAGGATGGAGCCATTTAATTTAGAGGAGAAAACTCTCATAAATTCATTTTGGTCTTGGCCGTCCCCTGTTCAAAAAGAGATTTTGGACAGACTAGATCTGTTGAGAAATTGTTTAGAGCATAAACCGTCTTTCTCCTCAAAGATGTCGGTTGTCCCTAAAGAGAGGCAAGTTACTTGTTTGCAACAGATAGATGCCCATATAGAAAGCGATGTCCAGGAGATCTGTCAGATAGTAGTCGGGCCGGGGGGGTTAGCATGCATGGATACAGGAAAAAGTGGGAGAACTCAGGCTGTCTCAGTAGAGATAAATCACAGGGCACCTTCACTGCCCATGAATCAAGTAGAGGGAGAAGTTTCTATTCTATCTAAACTTACAGCCAACGGCAACAGAACAATAATAATTGGGTTAAAATGAGGTACCTGGATGATGATGAGCGGGGAAGAGTACCAGGTTCGTGTGGGGCAAAACCCTCTGACTCAGCTATTACTCTCCCAATAAGGTCCAATGTCCGCAAACTGAGTCCTTTGAAAGATGAGCTTATTGACCTTAACTGCGAAGAGGTGCAGCCCCTTATTCAGTGAGCCAGGTCAGATAAAACTGACTGACCAAATGCGGACTATCAGGTTCAGTCTCAGGCCCCTTTGTTAGTCTCTCCGGTCCCTTGTTACTCAGCACATAGTGAGACTTTAGGCTTAATCCTGAATAATGAGTGTCATTGCTCCGTCACCCCAGTTAATATGGTCTCCTGGAATATAGCAGGCTGGAAGGCTTCCCTTTTTGGAGAGGATTTTTTTGGATTTTTATCCAATTTTGATTTGATTGCTCTCCAGGAGACCTGGCTCCAAGCTGGGGACAGGAATGTACTGTCCGGGTACAAAACCTGGTATGAACCTGCATGGAAAATTAAAAATAAGGGTAGAGCCTCTGGAGGACTATTAATTGCAGTCAAAGAAGAGTTAGGCTGGAAGGGAGAGTTGGTTTCTTTCTCTATCTTACGGCAAAACTGCTTAATAGTCCAATTGAGTTCTCCTAGTACAGTCGTCATCCTGGTCAACATCTATATCCTTCCAGTAAATTCCCCTTATTATTCTAAGGAAGTGTGGGTTGTCCTGGAGCAACTGCTGGATGAATTAAGTAAGGGATTCCCAACTGCTTTAATAATTTTGACGGGAGACTATAATGGCCGAATAGGTACATCACCCCAAAAATTTGCAGATTTAGGAGGCCTCCAGGAGGAATTACAAGATGTGTTTTGTTGGTTTTCTAGTGATAAAAAGTCAAATCAAGCTGGGCAAAAATTTCTAGGGCTTTTGCTTTCATTTGATCTTCAGATCCTTGGCCCTAGTGATTACAGAGCACCATTTACTAATTTTACCCATAAGGCTGGTAGCGCTATTGATTATATATGTGTCTCAAAACATAAGAGACATCTTTTCTCAGGTATTTCTGTAAATATCCGAGAGAATAGTCATCACCAACCAATATCTACTTGGATAATGCTCGAACCTGATTTAAGAAAATCAACACAGGTACACAGGCAGGTGACTCAGGGCCTTGACATTGAGCAAGAAAAATGACTAAGATGGCAGCAAGTGGATGTGAAGAAACATAGCTCTTTTTATAAGTCAGAAGTGGGTGGTGTCCTTGGTGGTATGATTTGCTGTCCGGAGGCAAATTTTACTTACGTTCTGGCCGCATATCATGCCATTTGTGCTCAGATCAAACCTCTATTATTATCCCAATTAACAGTAAAAGGCTGCAGGAATAAAAAGCATCCTTGATTTGATGCTGAATGTCATAGACTGAGGACATGCTTGAGGAAACAAATAAGAAAGTTTCAAAACTCCTCTAACAGCAGTGCATATTTTTCTATACTTATTACAAGGAGAAAATTTAAAAAACTAGTTACAGTAAAAAAAACCAACTATGTTGCCAGATGTTGGGCAGATTTGGAAGCAGCGGCCATTAATAAAAATTCAGCTCAGTTCTGACAGTTAGTAACCAGAAAATTGGGTGACTATCGTTACGATCTTGGGACCCCCATTTCTGCTTCAACCTGGGAAGCCTTTTACTCTGACATGTATAAGGAACCCTTAACAACAAATAGCTCCCTGATGGATGAAGAGACTTTTGGGAACATGAATGACATCCCAAAATGGCCCGCAGTTACCATGCAGGAAGTCAAAGCCCTCATTCAGTCTTTGAAGAACAGTAAAGCCCCAGGAGAGGATTTCATGCCACCTGAATTGTTTAAGAGCAATATTGATTGATGGGCTGCCCTTTTCGCCAGCTTATTCACTCATATAAATGACACGGGACGTATGGCCAATGAATGGAAGCTTGGCATAGTTATTCCTCTTTATAAAAAAGGGGATCGAAGGGACCCTAAAAATTATAGGCAGGTCAGTTTAATAGATATTGCAGCCAAAATCTATACGAAGTCTATTTTGCAGAAACTAGAGGACTGGGCTGAACAAAATTCCATCCTAGCAGAAGAACAGACAAGTTTTAGACAAGGAAGGAGCACCATTGATAATTGCTTCATTCTCCTACATCTGATTTCAAAATACACGGTTAGGGGTGGACAACTTTAGACTGCGTTTATGGATCTAAGTGCAGCCTTTGACTCAATTAACAGGATGCTCCTTTGGAAAAAATTCATGAAGACAAACATTGATAGGAGACTTCTTCATCTAATAATGGCTCTCCACAGGGATACAAGTCTACAGATTAGAACAGGTGTAAACCAAGCCTTAACAAACAAAATTTCCACATTCAAAGGAGTGCGTCAAGGCTGCATCTTGGCCCCATCCCTTTTTAATTTTTATATCAATGATGCAGTTTCTGCTATGTACAACTCTGCTTTCCATATGCCCAAGGTCCTGGGCAGATCAGTTAATGTGCTCCTGTACGCAGACGACATGATTCTACTTTCTACAACTCCGGTAGGCCTGCGCAGACAGTTGAGAAAATTTAGTGTTTACTGTCAGCAAAGTGATTTGGTAATTAATAACAGTAAATCTAAAATTGTAATTTTTGGCAAAAAGTGGACCTGTCATAAATGGTTTATCGATTCTAAAGAAATAGAACAGGTAAGAGCCTATAATTATTTAGGTATTGTCTTCTCAGCCTCAGGTTCCTGGTCTCCCCAGTTAAAGAGGAATGCATTAAAAGCCTCAGCCAGTGTCCATACATTGAATAAATTATTTAATTATAAATACCCTGGCTCACTTCTCCCAATTATAAAAGTGTACAAGTCTAAGGTGTTGCCAGTGTTAACCTTTGGAGCAGAAATTTGGGGATTTGTTTCAATCAAGAATATCGAGAGAATCCAGAATAAATTTTTAAGACTGATACTGGGAGTGCTAAGAACTTCTCCAGCCCAGGCAGTCAGAGCTGAATTGGGTATGGCAGCCATTTCAGATCTATGTCTCCTTAGGTTATTTAATTTCTGGATTAAACTATCCCAAATGAATGATGACAGATTGCTCAAGATCTGTTTAAAGGAACAAGCACTTAAGCCTACAAGTAACTCCTGGCTTTCCAACTTTTCAAAAATGCTTTCGAAGCAGGGTTTGAGCATTGAGGCTGTTAGTTTGTGCAAATCCAATACCAGAAACATGTTTAAACAAAGAGTGAAGGACATTAGAATGCAATCAGATCTAGCTGTGCTGTCTTCCGTAAGACCCCTGAAATGGTTAGCCAAGGCCAAAACTCTTTTTCAGGAAGAAAAATATTTGTCCTTTGCAATGAAAAGGGACTTGCGCACGGCCTTTATACAGCTCTGATTTGAGCAAATGGAAACTAGGATGTCGCAAGGTTGTTGTCAGGGTATTCCTATTCAAGATAGAATCTGCATATGTGGGGCATCTGCCATTGAAGATCTTGCCCACTACTTATTGCACTGTCAGCTATATGTTAACATTAGGGTACACTACTTCAACCCATTTTTAGTTAGTTGGAGGGAGTGGGACGACAGATCCAAGCTGACTTTCCTTTTGGAAGGGGTTAATCCTTTTGTGACTCAAAGAGTGGCCCTCTTTGCTTATTATGCAGCTAAATTGAGGAAGCAAGTAGTAGATAAAGGGTCCGCCTTGCGGGCTCATGGGTAATCTCTTTTTTTTAATTACTTGAGGGGTGTTCTAGTGATTCAGAGGGGTTGGTCTTTTTAATCTTTTTTATCTGAAAATTGTTATTTTATCTGCATATATAGTTTTGTATTTTATATTTTATATTTTTATTACTTGTTGATGTGTTTCCTTGCTGATGTTGATGCTTTTGGTCTCTTTTCCATGCTTCACGTTTTGTTCCCTCTTTTTAATTGTCTGATATAGTCTGTAGACTGATTCAATAAAGATTTGACCTGACTTGACTATAACAGGTTGACTGTCTTGGCTGCCCCCAGAGGATCCTGCTGTTGCTTGAGGAAGATAAATTCTGCTACAAATACCTTGTCTTGTCACAGAACTACAACACCCAGGATTCCCTGGAAGAATGAATGATAATTATACCAGTTTAAGTCTGCAGTGGTGATGATAGGACATGACTTTGCCTAACCCTGACTTCTGCTCTTCTTTTCCAGCCCTCTTTTCACGAGCGCTTTGGGTTCCCTCTTCAGCAAATGGGACTTGCCAGTTTTCACGTTGCCTTTCAACCTGGCTCTGAGTCTCTTTGTAGCCGCCACCGGACACTACAATCTCTTCTTCCCCGCAACACTCATCCAGCCTATAAACTCGGTACCCAACATCACTTGGTCAGAGATCCAGGTTTCTTTGGTAAGGCAATGTTAACCATTTGCATATCTGAAACATGGGCATTTAAGGTCATGGGGCACAGGGAGGGCCATGGGAGTGTGGGGGTGAGAGGCAATAGTTCACCTCCAAATGAAGGGATGTCAGGTTGAGGAGGAGCGGGCTTGTTCTCTGCTGTTCCAGAGACCAGGGCCATTTCCACACTATACCGTCATGGTGCTATTATTCCACTTTCAACCTCCTATGGGATCCTGGGATTTGCAGTTCAGGGAGGGGCATTTAAGATTCTCAGCCAGAGAGCTCTTTGGCCTCAGTCAACTACAAACCCCAGGATTCCATAGGAGGTTGAAAGTGGAATACTAGCACTATAACAGTGTGGTGTGGAAATGGCCTAGGACAAGGAGCAATGGATTAAAGCTGCAGGAAAGGAGATTCCACTTGAACTTCAGGAAGAACCTCCTGACGGTCAGGGCTGTCCGGCAGTGGAATATGCTGCCTCGGAGTGTGGTGGAGTCTCGTTCTTTGGAGGTTTTTAAGCAGAGGGTGGAGGGCCATCTGTTGGGAATGCTTTGATGGGTGGACTCAGTGGCCCCTGGGGTCTCTTCCAATTCTATGATTCTATGATTATAGAGGTTGCCAGTACAGGAGTATCCCAGGCCCTGAGATCATAGTTTCTCAGCTGTTTTTAAAATGTCTCAGTTTCTCTCACATCCTTTCACTTTGCTCCTTTGCTGTTAGCTTATTGAGGGCGGTACCACAAATTGAGTTCAAATTGCAAAAACAGTTTGCATTTAATTAACTCAGCAGCAGGAAAGGAGATGACAAGAGAGGAGGGGTGGAACTTTGTCCCACTCTGTACACTCAAGCAAAAACAAACTGCTGGAGAATCTCCTACCGTGTGTGTTCTTCGTCATCAGTAACCTTTGCCATCTTGACCATACTCTGATGTTGCTGGCCTCATGTGTCCCAGTTTTTCATGTGTGAAATGTTGGAGGGTATGCATGCAGCTCCGGAAGACCATTTTGAGTTACCCGTACAAATTGCCTCAAATCACTCCACAATGTCATTTTTACGCCTTCCAAAAGGGTGAGCAGGAACAACTATCCCCCCAAAATTTTGAGAGATCAACATTTAAAACATTTTTTTAAAAATGTTCCCCAAATAGCTAATAGTGATGCTCAAAGTCTCAGCAGGACAGGGCGGGGCACTATTGGCCATTTTTTCCCCTCCTCATTTTTTGACCCTTGGAAGAGACTTTTTCCAAACAGCAGGCACTCCATGGCCCTTTTCACACCTTACCTTCACCATGGTGGTGTCTCGTAACAATGGTGGCAGCAGCTCTCCCTGGTAGGGAGCACAACTGAGTGCTCCCGTGCGCACCAGCTTCCTCCAGGAATCCAAGAAGCACGATGGCCCCACTTCTTCCTTCCACGGCACAACTGGGTACTGCCCCAGGCTGCCATGGGGCAGAAAGCACAGCCATTGCGCTTCCAGGGATGCATGGTGGGATGGTGGTACAATTGCCAGTCATTGATGGAGAAAACCCTGTCATGCATAAGCATTGTCCTGATCCTGTCCTTCTCCCATCTTCATTGCGGGTTGGGTGTGTTGAGTGGAAAGGGCCCCAGAATGTCTTTTGAAACACTCCAGCCATCAAAACTCAGTGTGCAGATGGACAGTTCATCAGAAAATCTAAAGCCCTTCTACCTTATCTATGGTGTTGCTGAATGGTGGCAGAAGCATTCCAAGCAGGCAGTGGACTCCCACCCAATCCAGGGGTGGCTGGTGCTCTCCATGTTAGCGGGATGTTGAAGCTACCCTTGGTTTCTCCAGCCTTTAAAGAAGCTGCCCGAAAGCTGAACCTTAGCCCCAAAAGAGACTCAGTATTGTAAAATTCCTAAAATGGAAATCATCCATCTGTCTACATGAGCACCATGTTGTTGTTCTCTTAACACTTCTACTATCATAATTACTATCCCTGCTTTTCCCGAAAGCAGGATCCAAGACATCTTGCAAACTAAAACAAATGCACTTTAGTTAAACAGTACAGAAGGCCAACCCTTGTGATTGTGTCAGCGCACCATGCTTTGTGAAGTGTTGTCTGAGTTGATTCATCACCAGAGTTCATCCCAGGCTGAGTGAACTCCACTGTATATTGCTATTTGTTTGTTGTTGTTGTTGCGTGCTTTCAAGTCATTTCTGACTTATAGAAACCCTAAGGTGAACCTATCATAGGTCTTCTGGGGCTGAGAGTATGTGATATGTTCAAGGTCACCCAGTGGTTTCCATGGCTGAGCAGGGAATTAAACCCTGGTCTCCAGATTTGCAGTCCAAGGCTCAAATCACTACACCAAGCTGGTTCTTGTATATATGATACAAAAATTTGTTCATTTATTTGCTAAAATTATGGGTCATCTTTCTGGAAAGAAAAAAAAAGTCTAGCCAAGGCAGTTGATAACAGGAAAACTGAAATAAAAAGAAATCTCAACCCCCATTTACTGGGAAGGTCTATTTGTGTCAGTGGCCAGAACAAGATGGCGGTGGGTGATCGGCAGCATTGTGCCCTGCCGGTACGGGGAAGGTACTGCTGCCGCGTGGCCTGCTGGGTAGGCATCCCCGCCCACCAATCAGCTGGCTGGTTGCTGGGAAGGAGCCCAGAGGTGGCAGATCCAAAGGGAGAAGCTCACCCAGGATCCCTTCCTGGGGCTTAAATGCAAGTCTTCTGTGTAACGCGCAGAGCTAAAAATATAAGGACAGGCTAAAAATACATCAATGAAATCAGAGAGCCCTCTGACATAGTTCAGATGGCAAAAGCCTGGCTGATTTTTTTAAAAACAGATCCGTTCATCTACCTAGTCCCTATTACACTCTGACCCACAAAATGGGTCATTATTTGTTTTTCATAACAACTCCACTCCCGTGCAACATTCATTGTTGGAACTGTGCCTTCCTATGCTAGTGGATATTTTATTGCTGTAATTCACTTGACTATACAATGTGAGCTTCCAAGAGCTATAGCCACCTGATTGGGCCTATTTGGTGTGTTATAACCACTAAGTGGTCCTTCCGGCTCTGAAGTCTGAATTTAGGTGACTTTGCTCTCTTGCTAGAGTTTTTTTTTAAGGAGCAGATTACTGTGGGAGAAAGCATGGGCAGCAAATGTGGAGACCCTCTAAAATCTACATTGTGGCATTATAGCTAGAATAACGGGGAAGAGGATGATGGTGGTAATGATAGTGATCAACATCATCATCATCATCCACACAGAAACATATTTACAAGCATATTTTCTTCTCCCAGCTCCTCATTTGCAGGGCTAACTGAATCAAATGGCTAACATATTGGCCTCCATCCAGCATCCCCTCACACGCAGACCTGTGCTACTCCATGTAGCTCTCCCGACTTACTGAAAAGTCCCTGAAGCTGCACCAGATGGCTGCTCCATGCTTTGCGGTGAGCAGAGAGGCTTGGACAGGCATCTGGCTCTGTCCCCAAAGCTAGGCATGAAATGATGCCTTCAGCACTGAGATCCACCAGGGTCTTCTGGTGGGCGGAGGGGGTCTCAGTGTCGGTGTCATCATTTCTCCACTGGCTAAGGGGACATAGCCTGGTGCTTCTTCAAATGTGCCTCCTTGGTGTGAAGCACAGCATGGCCGATGTGTGCCAGCTTCAGGAGCAATTTAGTACGTTGGGGGAGGTTTGGGGACTGCAGAGGGAGGGAGGGAGGAAAACTGACTTCTGCAGCTCTTGAAAAAGGACAGCTGCACACGTAAGGGAAACCTGCATGTGTCAACATCCAGGCTGACAGAGTTGCAGGCAATAAATGCGAACTGAGCAGAGGAGATCAGCACAAAACTGCATGTTCTGAAACTCAGGCCATTTCCGCACTAGCCTGTTATAGCACTCTGATTCCACTTTCAACTTCCTATGGAATCCTGGGATTTGCAGTTTCGGGAGGGGCCAGGCGGTCTCCTATTCCAGCAACAATCCACATGGCAAACAAGAGGAGGGAAAGGCAAATGGCTGAGGTTCCTACATGCATCGCAAATCTGTGAAGTTGTAAAATAAAAGTTAAAGTTACTGTCATACTTCGAAAAGGAGTGAAGCTATCCACCACTGAATTAGAATTGCAACCCAACAAAATATATCTTCAAAGGGAGGGAATTGCAAGTAGCTAGTTGTTTGCAAATAATTATTCCACGTGTTTATTGTAACAATGAATTTCTCCAAAGACACAGTACCAGGACAAGAGATAATACTACAAGACGGTATTCTTAGGCGTGGTCACAGTGAATTAGGTGTGGTCACATTCGCAATATGAAACCAATTTCTTGTGTGAGTGGGGGTGTATATGGATTGGCTGAGGATTTCCCCTTGTGCTTCAGATGGCTATTTCCCTTTCATTAAATATTTTGGAAGCTTCAGACGTATGCCCAATGTAAATACAAGTGCACAGTTCCTTCAGCTTACAAAACTTTTTTAAAGGCCTGGAAAAAAAACCTACCTTTTTATTAAATGAAAGTGTGTTAGTTATGTTGCAGGCACTAGCCATAACTTCTTACTACAACTGTTCAGTTCAGTTCTTTCTTTATTGCTTAAAGCTATAAGTCATCACAATTCAATTTGATTAAAATAAAATACAATCGAATAAAAAAACCATAACACTAATGAATTTACAATAGAGTATAGGTAACAGTCAAGTAAAACAGGAAATATAAAATGTGTTGGTGTAAAATTGTGTTAATATGCATTCCAAATCTTCCAGGTAGGCGACCTTCATTGCCCCGATATAGATGGTTATGAGTGATTTTGGTGTCTAAATCTTAACTTGCTTGCAGCCAAAGCAAATTTTGACACCGTAGCAGCGATATATACATTATTGCCAGCCAAAAGGATACTCAAGGGATGGTTGATTAGGAAAAGAGTGGACAATACAACTGAGAAACTTTTGTCTGCGAAATGTATGCAGAGGGCATTGCAATAGATAGTGTTGAATGTCCTCCTCTTCCTCTGACTCACAAATGCAAGTCTTTGATGAACAGGAATGTTATTATATCTTCCCTTCAGACATGCAAATGGCATACACTGAAAATGTAGAGCTGTGAATGCTTTTCTAAGAGGCTGGCCCCTCCCGGAACTGCAAACCCCAGGATTCCATAGTAGGTTGAAAGTGGAATCATCGCGCTATAAAAGTGCTGTGCGGAAATGGCCTAAGTGGGGCCAAAGTGAGATTTTAAAAAGTATTGTTCCAGATGTCTTATGTAATGGGCACCACGAAGAATATGCAGGCCCCGCCATTTAGAAGCAAGATATTTTTTTTTCTTTGACCAGTTGTTTGACTCTGTTGAAAGAATAAGTTAGTTGGACTTCTGTATTAATCCCGTAATGGTGGAGTATCGTCCTAACTGAATTTGTCCAGAGCTTTGGGACAGAATTACTACTACTGAGGGAAAAAGAGGTGTCCACTTGGAAAAGACTGAAGAGATTTTTAGTACTTTCTCATGTACCCCCCCCCCCAAAGTCCTGACCTCAGACAAAATACAGAAGTAAAGCAAAAAATAAAGATGCATTAATGTTAAAAAGCCATCAATGTTAACAGAGTTTTCTTTTTTAAAAAAATTGAGGAATCTGAGTTGTGACTGGGGCATTGGAGGATTATGTTTCCAGCTCCCTATCGCCAGGGAGCTACAGGGCAATAATCAGAAACAGTAACCTTGGCTCTTTCCACAGGACATTGTCGTCCCACAGTGGGGATGGGAGAAGGATGGGACCACGATGAGGGTTACACAGGACATCATCGTGGTCCTATCTTTCTCCCATCCTTACGCAGAGCAATTGCACAGTAAATTATTGACCCTTTCCGCAACTCACCCATTTTTGGCGCTGGGGTGCCATGCTCGCACGAGCAACCTCCAGAGAGAGGCTCTCGCTTCCTTGCTCCTTCAGCTCCACACAAGCTTCCTGCTTGTGAGAGAGCCCCACCTCTTCCTTTCGCAGTGCAGCCTCGGACCTTCCCAGGCTGCACTAAGACAGGAAGCGTGACCGGCCCAGCTCCCGAGGTTTGGCATGCAAGGTAAGTGCACGCGGGGCCCCAGAGCAATGCGCGACCATGCAGCATTTTCGGCTTCAAGCTGAAAATGAAAAAATGCGTGTGCGGCCCATGTCAGGCCCTTGGAGCATCACGCAAATGTGAGTGCGTCGTGTGGACCTCTCCTCACATTTGCGCAACGCCCAAGGGGCCCTTTCGCATTGGAAATGCCATGCAAAAAGGGCCATAGACAAGTTTTCCCCATCAATGACCTATGGTTGCACTGCCCATCCTACACTTACCTGGTGTGCAGAGAGTCCAGAAGTGCAATGGCTGGGCTTCCTGCCCCAGGGCAGCCTAGGAAAGTGCCAGGCTGAGCTGCAGAAGGAAGAGGTGGGGCCATCATGCTTCCTTCACAGAGGCAACCAGTGCGGAGGGGAGCACTCATGTTGCACTCCCTTCCCAGCAAAGCCACTGCCAGAATACCCGCAGGACGCCACCAGGATAAGGTAGGGTGTGGAAAGGGCCCCTATTGCAACTCCTCATTGTACCACAATGTACTGGCAGGAGGGCGCTGGAAAGGTTGTCCCAGTGCTCCAACAGAACAGAATTTCTATCACTCAGTGGGGCTGCTGGCTGTTAAGATAGGTTTCAAGAGTCAGATCAGGAGACATTATAATTATTATACATCTGTAACTATGTCTGTGATTAAGCACATAGGCCTGGAAACCATGAAGCCCTATGAGGAGCAGCTTGGGGAGGTGGGTATATTTAGCTAGGGAAGGAAGGTTAAGAAGTGATGGAAGAAAGATGGAAGAAGGGTGGAATATCAACATATACAGTCAGGGGCAATAGGAGTATGGTGTCTAGATCGAGGGAGGTAATGTACCATTCTATTCTGCATTGGTCAGAACTCATCTGAAGTACTGTGTCCAGTTCTGGGCACCTCATTTCAATAAGGATATCGACAAGCTTGAGCATGTCCAGAGGAGGGCAACCAAAATGGTGGAGGGTCTGGAAGCCATGAAGCCCTTAGAGGAGTGGCTCAGGGAGCTGCGTATGTTTAGTCTGCAGAAGAGAAAGTTAAGAGGGGACATGACAGCCATGTTCAAGTATTTGAAGGGATGTCATGTCGAGGAGGGAGCGGGCTTGTTTTCCACTGCTCCAGAGACTAGGACAAGGAGCAGTGAATTCAAGTTACAGGAAAGGAGATTCCACCTGAACCTCAGGAAGAACTTCCTGACAGTCAGAGCTGTCCCGACAGTGGAATCTGCTGCTGCTTCAATGGAGTGTGGTGGAGTCTCCTCCTCCTTTGGAGATTTTTAAGCAGAGGCTGGGTGGCCGTCTGTTGGGAGGGCTTTGACAGGTGTTCCTGCTTGACAAAATGGGGTTGGGCTGGATGGCCCCTGGGGTCTCTTCCAACTCTATGATTCTATGACACACAACACTATGGCAAGGCATGGAATGAAATCCCCAACATATGTCACACCCTGAATAACTCACAATGCACAAACTCTACTCTGAGTAGACAGTAGTGTTTATTTGTGACAAGCAAGCAATAAGACACTTCTTCCAAAGTTGCTGAGACTTGAGCATGCATGGCGTTCACATGTTATATACCTACACATACACATTTAAGAGCATAAAGCTGTGCTTGGAGGGGGTCATAAATCTAACGTCACCCCACATCTGTAGACATTTTGCAGACTTGCAGTTGTTGACGCATCTTTCATCCTTGAGGCACGACCATGTTTCCTCTCTCTTATCTCTGGACACTTCCAGTTCTCAAAACACCTTTTGTCACTTTTGTTTCCTCCACTCTGATCTTCTGCCCTTATCCTGGACACATTGTAGCACTGAGCAATAAATCAATTAGGCATTTGATACTTTCAAATACACACACAAGCTTCAAACAGATACATTGTTGCAATCGACAATTGGCATCCAATGTAGTATTGCAACTTTGTAGTATTGTAATATTGTAACTTTGTACAATACTTTGCAGTATTGTAACAAACTCTAGTGTTTCCCCACACTGACTGCCTTTCCTACTCTAGTGCATATCCAGCAGAGATACAGAAGCCACACATCCCGATGCACCCTACTGGCCATTACCCATCTCAGCACCTTAAACACAACTCAGCAGCTTAAGCTGGTAAATCAAAGAGGAAGATCTTCAGTCCCTTGTGAAAATGAATGAGATCCTCCTCCAGCCGGCGGTCCAAAGGAAGACCATTCCACAAATGTGGAGCCAGATCTTGAAAGGCTCACAGCCTTTTGACTGAGCTGTGCACATTGGTGGAACAGACAGTAATCCTTTGCCTGTAGATCTTGAATTCCTGGGTGGAACATACCATATGAGCTGAGCTGTGAGATACTGGGGGAGGTCGGAAGGGAAAGCTTTAAATCCCAAGACTAAGACCATTTCTGCACTAGCCTGTTATAGTGCGATGATTCCACTTCCAACATCCTCTGGAATCCTGGGGTTTGCAGTTTTGGGAGGGGCCTCTCGGCCCCTCCCGAAACTGCAAACCCCAGGATTCCAGAGGATGTTGGAAGTGGAATCATCGCACTATAACAGGCTAGTGTGGAAATGGCTTAAAAGTTTGAAACAGGCCCTGGCCCAAACTGGTAGCCAGTGAAGGGATCTACAGGGGAAAGAAACAGGTGAATATTTTGGCAGATTTAAAACAACCCGGACAGCATTGTTCTGAATTAAAACCAGGGGAAGAAGGGATCAGGAAGGCAAACCTGCCAGTAAACTGTTACAATAATCCAGGTGTGAGATAACCAAGGCCTGGACAAGTAGATGGACTGTCTCTACAGTCAGGAACCTCTGGATCCTGCAGATGTTCAAAAAATGGAAATTACATGCCTTTGTTGTCACCCGCAGACCATCCAGCAGGAATCCAAGATTCCCGGCAACTCTATACTTCTGTTTCGACCTCCCCAAGCATGCCCCCTTTAACCTTGGAGGGCTGATGTATTTGTTCCTAATTTCTTCCCTCTAAGGGTGTAACTGGGTATTATTCAGCTACATAACAAAGGGAAGGGTCCTTATACCTCTGATTCTTCCATCTCCTCCCATTCCAATTTCCTATTCTTAATCTGCCTTTCCCTTTCTCACTTTAATGCAGCCGAAGGAGGGCCAAGATACCATCAACAAAGCTCGCTTTGTGTCTGATTTAGTTCAAATAGTGGCTTTCTCTTGTGTAATGGGGGCCAACATTTACACAGTCATCCAGATGAAGATTCTGCGCTGCCTTTCTGTGCATGCTGGGCCAGAAGTTTACGGAACACATCATAAAATAAATGTGTATAAATAAATTGACCTGGGAGCTAGTTTCAACATCACATTATTTTTCTTACCTTAGCCCCTTCCATTACTTGCCCAGGTAACAGTCATGAAATATCTAGGATATGCAAGGAATGTACGTTTAAGACCCAAGTTCTCATAAAATAGCCGCTACTCTGTTGACGTGAGGGCTGCCATGCCCCTTGTACTCAGCGGAAAATTACAGCTTGGGCCTTGCGCTGTAAGTCGGTTTTGCAATTGAGACCCGTCATCTCCCGGTTTCCACAGGGAGCAGTATTTACGGGAGATTAACAGGTTATTAGAAATATTTTTTATTCTTATCTCCACAAGAGACTTCCAAAGTGAATGCCAGCGTCCTTCGGAAGAACGTTCCCCTATGACTTAGCCAAAAGCAGTAATGAGTTTTCGGCTGTCACGCTGAAACAGACCCGTTGCACCAGGCTTTTAATTTCATTTAAATAGGAAGCCTTTGTTTCAGCCGGCTGCTCCTCACAGTTCAGGCCGAGAGTGTTAGCCGCTCGACACTAGCTTGTTGTTCTGAAGAATGGGAACGGTGAGTGCCGGTATGGAGGCAGAGAGTTCAGCGAACAAAAGCACAAAAGTTCACAACCTCGCTGGGACAGACACAGCTTCATCGGGTGGGGGAACAGCATGGATAACCCCCACCTCCGCTATCCAGATAGATGGGGGCTCCATATTCATGGCTGTCCATGCAGTAGAAAACCAATGGATACCACTCTCTCTCTCTTTCTAGTACACACACACACACACACAGAGAGAGACTTTTAGGATGGGGAAGAATTAACTGAATGGGATGCCCTCACCATAGGCTCCCCACAACACTGTATTCACTGTTACCAACACGGCTGATGGGAAAGTGAGACAGGGCCTTCTCTCTGGTTTCCTCCTGCTCTGGAGCATCTTTTGCAGAGAGATTCATAGAATCATAAAGCCGGAAGAGACCCCAAGGGCCATCCAGTCCAACCCCCTTCTCCCGGGCAGGAAGACACCATCCAAGCCCTCCCTTTGACAGAGGGCCCCCCAGCCTCTCTTAAAAGCCTCCAAAGAAGGAGATTCTACCACTCTCCATTGAGGCAGCATCTTACTGCCAGGAAGTTCTTCCTAATGTTTAGGTGGAATCTCTTTTCCTGAAGTTTGAAGCCAGGGCTCCAAAGTGTCCCAGTCTCTGGAGCACCTCTGGTCCCTCGGAGAGGTGATACGATTTCTCAGAACTCCCCTTACAAAGGCAAAGTAAGAGGACATCCCCTCAGAGAAAGGCCGTTTCCACACTACACTGTTATAGTGCTCTTATTCCACTTTCAACCTCCTATGGAATCCTGGGACTTGCAGTTAAGGGAGGGCCCTTTAGAATTCCCAGCCAGAGAGCTCTTTGGCCTCAGGAAACTACAAACCCCAGAATTCCACAGGATATGTTGAAAGTGGAATAACAGCACTATGACACTGTAGTGCGGAAATGGCCAAAGAGAGCTGACCTTAGAGCTCCAACTGTCCCAATTTGGCAGGGACAATTCCTATGAATCCCCTGTTGTCCCACTTTTTCAGCTGCCTTTAAATCTCCCTATTTCTCTCTCTCCCTCCCAACCCACGCTTTCCCCCTTTGTCCTCTGTTGCTTGTCTAGAGAACCTTACGTGGGAGTTGCCAGGAGGGAGGAGGTAGAATGGGAACGGGCACGGTTGGTTATGCAAGAGATGTGAATGCAAGGAAGAAGAAAAGTTTTTTTGTTGTTGTTGTTGTTAAGGTTAGATAGCCGGGAGAGACTGAGGAAAACTGATGAGAAATTTTTCATTGGAGGGAAATTGTATTTGCAGGGGTAAAGACAGAAGCTGTTTACTGTCACTGTTATTCCTAAACTGGCTTGTCTCCATGTTTCTTATTCATTCTAAATACTTTGATTTCGTCGTTGTTATTGAAAAATAAAACAGATGGTAGTAGAGGATCTCTCAAGCAGAATCACATTGGCAGAGCAGACGGTGAACAATAACCTGTCCCTTGCCCACCCACACCAATATTTACCCATATATGCAGCAAAGAAAAGAAATTACCTTAGCCATCTTTATAAAATGTATAAAAGTAGCCTTCCTTACAAATATTTTTGTATAATGAAATGCATGGAGAGAAAGGGAAAAATAAAAATGGCCTTAGGTTAGAGTGATGCAGGAAGAGAGTGGATGTGGTAGGAAAAGCAAACAAAAAGTCACCCTAATGCAAACGTTGCAGTTACTGAGTGTTGGCATGCAAAGGTGACTACTCTAAAATATTAAAACGTTGCCCACATTGGTTGGGGGAGGGGTCCTGAGACCTGCAGTGAAAAGAAGAAGAAGAAGGAAGGAGGGGCTTTTCCAAGCTCTGTACAACATCCTAACACAAGAGGCTACTTCCTGCAGTTACTACTTACTCCAGCCGGCCCCTCCCGAAACTGCAAACCCCAGGATTCCATAGGATGTTGAAAGTGGAATGATAGTGCTATAACAGTCTAGTGCAGAAATGGTCCCAGTCTCATATCTCTGCCTCCAAATGCAGTGCCTATAATAAATACCTTTCCTCCAAATGCAGTGCCCATAATAAATACCTTACTACTTAAGATGGTCTCCTTTTTGTTATACGGGGTTTGTTAAGTAAATTCAGTCTTATAATATGAATATGCAGACTCCAAAAAAAAAAATCCCCATTCTTATGAAATCAGTGCATTTAGCAAGCGATGCCACAGATGGAAGGAACCGCTTGATTGAAACAGCTCGTTGGTCTTTTTCAAAAGTGAGTGGGACAAGGAGGCTGGCCTGTGCTACTCATTTCACAAACAGAAACAGAATTAAGTTGCATCACGTAGAACAAACACACGTTCTAAGAGTTAAAATATTAAGCCATATTTACTGGGAAAAGATCTGCTGTATAGAACACAAAAAGTATTTTCCATAGCACATGGAGGAGGAATTGCCCATCTGCTTAGAAGAGCCACATGAGTTGCATAGGTGCCTGTCAAGAAAGTCTTTTTAAAAGAATTAAGACTGATTGAAGCAATAAAAGGGTCACTTTTGCAGTTGGTTTTCAGTGCCATTGGCTTCTTGTGTTGCATCTCTAGGAAAATGCAGGTGTCTCTTAGGACGGTCTTTGGCATTAGGTCAAGAACCACTTTCTTGCATATTCAAAACCAGGAGACTCCCCCTTCCACCCCACCACTGGGGCCCTTAAAACTGTTCATCAATGAAGCTAGCATTCTGAAATCATAGATTTGTGCTTCCAAAAGTTTAAAGCTGCCAGACCTTAAACTACTAAACTTTGAAGACAACATGGAAGCAGAATCATTATTCCCACCCTGCAGGATCGCAGATGGATGTCCTAGGCCTTTTCCGCACGAGTCTGTTACAGTGCGATGATTCCACTTTCAACCTCCTATGGAATCCTGGGGTTTGCAGTTTCGGGAGGGGCCAGCCGGCCCCTCCCGAAACTGCAAACCCCAGGATTCCATAGGAGGTTGAAAGTGGAATCATCACGCTGTAACAGACTTGTGCGGAAATGGCGATCTAGGTATGGTCAAGGGAAGGATTGCAGGCAACAAATCATTTGTATTATTCTGTGGGCACTGACGTGGACGCCTATGCCGCGTAACTTTCACATTTCTTTTTCCTTTCGTTACTTGTTCCCCAGCTTTTCCAGTCCATCCCAGTAGGAGTTGGGCAAGTATATGGTTGCGACAACCCTTGGACTGGAGGCATTATCATGGTGGGCCTGTTCGTTTCCTCCCCCTTCATTTTCCTTCACGCAGTGATCGGCTCAGCAATGGGACTGCCTGCAGGTAAGAAAGATGCCCTAGATAGAGCTGTCTTAAACTGTTACCCTCATATTGGATGCCGCAGAATCTGTGATAGAGAGAACCAGCCAAGCTGCAAAGTTGCCAAGCGAAGCCACTTTCCCTCTGCTAACCAGAGCGTAGTTTTGAAAGTGAGCCCCGAAGGAGGAAGGAATGTGGGTCCTTGGAAACATGAATGTTCCTGTTAGAACTTGCAAGTACAACCAGCCCTCCACATTTGTGGGTTTGGCTTCCTTGGATTTGATTATCCGCAAGTTTCTGCCACCCCGTCCCCCCTCCCCAACTTCAAGTGCTTCTTTTCTGGGGTATCCTTCCCTCTCAACAGCTCTGATCAGGCCACACAGCCCTTTGAAAACACACCTCTGGTCATCCGCCTCCCCCTCTCCTCGGTCAGTTGCTGCCTGGCCGGCTAAACGGAACCAAAATGATAGAAGGCCTGGAAAATGTGAAGCCCCCTGAGGAGCGGCTGAGGGAGCCGGGTATCTTTAGCCCGGGAAAGAGAAAGTTAAGAGAGGACATAATAGCCATGTTTAAATATTTGAAGGCAAGTCATGTGGGAGATGGAGCAAGCTTGTTTTCTGCTGCTCCAGAGACTAGGACATGGAGCAATGGCTTCAGGAAAAGAGATTCTATCTAAATATTGGGAAGAACTTCCTGAGCGTAAGAGCAGTTCAACAGTGGAATACACCGCCTCAGAACGTGGTGTCTCCTTCTTTGGAGGTTTGGTCTCTTCCTACTCTATGATTCCACGATTCTATGATAATATTGTGTTTTGTGTAGGCCGTTATCCACTCTGGATGCCCATGAGGAAAGGTGGGCTGTATCAAATAGGGGAGTCCCCTGCTTATTCAACAGGCTAGGGCCCAAAGCACAGTCAAAAAGCATAAATCGTCGAAATACGGAAGCAAATTGACTTGGTGCCATCTTTTTGCTCAGTCTACAGACAAGCCGAACAAAAAGATGGTGTTGAACCAACTGAGAGAAAAAGCAGCGTGTTATCACAAATATTGTGTAAGAGACACACTGCACACAATTTCTAAGAGATTTGTGGTGCCCAGTCCGTCGAGAGAAAAAGCAGTGTGGGGTTGCTCTTTGACAATCTGTCCTTTCGACCCTTTTCAATTGGTACCTGTGGTGGAAAGAGCACACCGCACGTCGAATGTACGGATTCTGGTTGTAATTGAAAGGGGTCAAAAAACTGGATCACCAAAAATGGGATCGTCGAAAAACAAGGGACGACAGTAAATCAAATCCAATCGGCGTTTCAGGCGCAGAGGAACAGCTGTGAAGCGGGTAACTTTTTATTGTTTCTGCTTTGTTACGGTTATGAATTAGTCCCAGCACTGAGACGCTCTTGTCTTCCGTCTGTCTTCTTTGCAGCGCTCAGCCTGGCCGCTCCTTTTAGCAAAATTTATGCCGGCTTGTGGAATTACAACAGCTGCCTTTCCTGCATCGCAGTCGGAGGAATGTTCTACGCCCTCACCTGGCAGACATTTCTACTGGCGGTTGCCTGTGGTAGGTCCCCATGTTCATTGCTGTTATTTGCAACATAGGAAGCCACCTTATTTATTTATTTGTTTGTTTATTTGTTTATTTGTTTATTTATTTATTTCAGTCCCACCCTATCTCTGAGGATCTCAGGGCAGAGTACAGTCAAACCAATTCAATCAGTTCGAAACAGTTTAAAACAATAAAAATAATGCTAAAAACCTATCTAACCATTAGACGCTTAAAACAGTACCAGTGAAAAGCAGATGAAACATTTTTTATTCACTTTTTAGACATTAAAACATCAAAATACATAAAATTTAATTGCCTTACAATCACATATTGCAGATTCCAGTAGGAGTGGGAAATATTTACATAATATAATATACATTGAAATGATACATATTACATGTGTTATCTACATTTTCTTACCCTGATCTAATATTCCCCTCTCTTTTAAATAAATTATGTCCTTGAACTTCCCACCATCCCTTAGTTGGATGGATGAAAATGACAATTTCTTATACTCCTAAAAAAAAACAATACAATTAAGAATTTTCCTGCTTTTTTCTGTACAATGAGTTCTCTTAACATAATGAATGTTTCATATTTAAAGCTAGGCCATTTCCTCACTACACTGTTGTAGTGTTATTATTCCTCTTTCAACCTCCTGTGGAATTCTGGGGTTTGTAGTTTCCTGGGGAGGCCAAGGAGCTCCCTGGCTGAGAATTCCAGAGGCCCCTCCCTAAACTGCAAACCCCAGGATTCCATAGGATACTGGAAGTGGAATAAAAGCACGATAACAGTGTGGTGTGGAAATGGCCCTACTCGCACTTGCAAATGTGAATGAAATCCATCATGCCCCAAAAACTGTAGTCAGCAGCCATGTTTTGACTTGACACCAGAATAATGGAGTGCGGTGCCAGCGGAGCTCCTAAGGGGAGGGCATTCCATAACTGGGGGGCCACAGCTTCCATGGCCTCCCACTCCAAATTGCTCCCACCAGTGGGACTCAGGCCATTTCCGCACGAGACTGTTATAGCACTTCGATTCCACTTTCAACATCCTATGGAATCCTGGGGTTTGCAGTTTCTGACTGCAAACCCCAGGCCCCTCCCAAAGCTGCAAATCCCAGGATTCCATAGGATGTTGAAAGTGGAATCAGAGCGCTATAACAGTCTCGTGCGGAAACGGCCACAGAGAAAAGCCCCTCGTGTAGACCTCATTTCCCAGGCAGGTATATATAGAAAGAGGCTCTCCTTCAAGTATTGAGGTCCCAAGCTATTTAGGGCTTTAAAAGTCACAGTCAATACTTGGAAAGTCAGACCAGAAGTGAATTAATGACCGGAGTGGTTCCTTTAAGACTGGTGCTATATAGTTTCTATAGAGTACTCTGGTCAACAATCTTGGTGCTGTGTTCTGCACCAGTTACATGGGGTCTCCTCTCACGTGACCGCATCCACAAATATGAGGTCCTGTGAAGTGCTCCGTTACAGTCAATGGATGCAACAGGCACATGACCGCAGTGCCACAATGCACACATTGCATCCATGGGACCAGCGCTTTGTGTTTTTTGTTTTACACGGGGGTTCCTGCAGCAGAGCCCCCACATATCTTCCAAGTCATCTTCAAGGGCAGCTCCACGTAGAATGCATTGCAGTAGTCTAATCAGAAAGTCACTAGTGCATGGACTATTGCAGCTAATGATCCCTTGGCCCTGGCTCCAAGCGTCTCAAGTTTATAGTAGGTTGGACTAGGTTTAAGCCTGAGGTAGACAACTATAGAAGAGGGAGTTGTCCATTTTTACTGTGCAGGGACACCAATAGGAGTACAAAGGTTTTAAAAAATTCCGCTCCCTTCTGATGTGTTTTTCCTTCACTGTGACTCATTTAACCATTTTTTTCCCTCCATAGAAAGGGGGTGGGGGATGGAAATAAAGCCAAAGTGCTGTATTCTGGTGTGGTTTTTTATGGAAGCTTGAGCAATTTTGCCCCTCAATATTGTTTTATTTAAATTGTTGGGTATCTGGGGGCTTTCAGGATGCTTACACGTGGCTTAAGACTTGCACTTTCACCACCTTTATTTCGGTTGGTTTTCGCAAGGCCATGAACTGAGGGTCAAAGCTAGGGTTTTTATACCCTATTTCACAGCCCATTGATCACATGTAGTCCTGTTCAACAGCCATCAGCAATGTCATGTTTTTTGTGCAAATTCCTCTGTGAACACGGCTAACATAGAGCCCAACTAGACAACAGGTTTAGCACATTTTTAGAAGAGAGAAAAAAGACATCTGTTTGTCATAGCACGTGATTTTCCTCACTTAGGCATCTTGCATTTAGTGTAGCCTGCTCTGTGAGGGTTACTCATTGCAAGGCAAACAAAGGCTTAATTTGCAAGTCAAACACTTAATCAGAGGCACATATCTGAGAAAATCTTGATGTGGCAGGAAAAATGTGAGGGGAAACATATTCCCCTTGTTATTTAATTTGTGTTATTCCAAGTAGGGTTCTGGGGGAAATCGGCACATATTGCACTACACTGGTTTGCTTTTTGTTTCCCTTCTTGGTATCCCAACATTTTTGGTCTCATCACGCTTTTTGGAAGGAATGCCTCCAGCAGAAAAGTGTGCTGTTTTCCTTTCATTCTCTGAATTCCTGATTAACACAACACAGTTGTTAATATAGCCCAATAACACAATAAAGGCAATTACTATAGCTTTTACCTGTCATGTCCTGGGTACTCTTTTACTCTCAGGAAAACACACAGGCCCTGTCTGCACCTTACCTTCTTCTGTCATCGTCCCAGCATCATCCCGGCAGCGCCTCTGCTGGGATAGGAGCATGTCCCCCGCACTCCTCTTCACACCCACGCAACCGCCTGTAGAAGGGAGTGCAAGGGACGGGCCCCTTCCTCCCGCACGGTAGCCGGCCTTCTTCCCGTGCTGCAACGGAGAAGGGAGCGCGTGATCGCGCTTCTGGCCCTTCTGCGTGGCTGGTAGCAATGGAAGGCTGTTGATGGAGTTTTTCTGTCAATGATACGCCCACAATAACGAGAAGGATGGGACCACGACAGTGTTATGCAGAAGCATCATCATGGTCCTGCTCCTCGCAACCCCCACGCCAGGAGGACGCCGTCTTGCAGAAAGGGCCTCAGAGTGCGTCAGAAGTGTTTTAATGAGGTGTATGAGGCATAGCATTATAGTAGTTGCTAAAGCTAACCTTCTACAATACACACCTGGCTAGATAGTGAGACACACTTTTAGGCCTGCACAGTTTCTATTGGTGGCTTCTCAGGGGTCTTCTTGTTTCCTAAACTCCCATCTCGCACTTTCCCAGGTTTCCTTATCAGCCCCCAGGTTATTTCCCAGTGCATTTCCAGTGCTGCCCTCTCTCAGTCCTTTACGTTTCCTTCCAAACACTGACCAGACACCTCCTGGTATGCATCTCCCAAACTACCCTCTTTGATCCCCCTCTGCTGGAATGAGATGCAGTGACTCTTTCCTTTGTTATGTAACACATTGTTACGTGCACTTTTAATCCAGGCTAGACCGTCATTACAAAGCGTGCTAAAGATAATGCATCGTGAATCACCCGGCAGTTGTTGTCATGTCTGAGCAAACAGAGCTATACCTTTATGGCAGGGCTGAGTCCCTGACATTATCAGCATATGGACTGCTTTATAGTTCTCATCACAGGCTCACACAGTTCTGCTGACTTTGGCAGGTGAATCATTTTTTCTTCTGAAGGAGACACGTGCAAATATAAGACCATATGGAGAGACGTGCTGGATCACACCGACGGAGGAGAGATACAGTAATAATAGGAGATTTCAATTACCCAGATATATGTTGGCAGTCAAACTCTGCCAAGACAGCAAGGTCCAGCAAGTTTCTTGCTTGTCTTGCAGACAATTTCATGGTCCAGAAGGTGGAAGAGGCCACAAGGGGATCAAATATTCTAGATCTGATCCTGACCAATAGAGATGACCTTCTTAATGAGGTAGACGTGGTTGGATCTTTAGGGGGGAGTGACCGTGCCCTATTGGAATCTGGCATTCAGTGGGAAGGAGAAGATAAGTGTAGCCAGACACGCATCTTAGCTTTTAAAAAAGCGGACTTCTGTAAACTTAAGGAGCTGCTGGCTGGAATTCCGTGGTCAAGAATAGTGAAAGGGAAAGGAGTTCAGGAGGCATGGGAGTTCCTTAAAAGGGAGATACTGAAGGCACGGTCTCAAACTGTGCCAATAAGGAGGAAAAATGGAAGGCATCTGAAGAAACCAGAATGGTTGACTAAAGAACTCTCAGCTGAGCTAAGCGTTAAGAGAAACGTGTACAGGAAATGGAAGAAGGGGGAAACCACCAAAGAAGAATTTAAGCAAGTAGCCAGGAGATGTGGGGAGGAGGTCAGAAAGGCTAAAGCACAGAACGAACTTAGGCTGGCCAGAGACATCAAAAACAATAAAAAGGGCTTTTTTAAATATGTCTGCAGCAAAAGGAAAAAGAAGGAGACGATAGGGTCGCTGCGCAGAGAAGATGGCGAATTGCTAACAGGGGGAAGAGAAAAGGCAGAACTACTTAACACCTTCTCTGCCTCAGCTTTTTCCAAGAAGGATACAAGCACTCGACCTGGCGGTTGGGGAGCAGGGGAGGAAGCAGGGGAAATGCGGCACGTAATAGGTAGGGAGGTGGTACAGGAATACCTGGCCACACTGGATGAATTCAAGTCTCCAGGGCCAGATGAGTTGCATCCTAGGATATTAAAAGAACTGGCAGAGGTCATTTTGGAACCGCTTGCTATAATCTTGGAGAAATCTTGGAGGACAGGAGAAGTTCCAGCAGACTGGAAGAGGGCAAATGTTGTCCCCATCTTCAAGAAGGGAAAAAAAGAGGACCCAAATAATTATCGCCCAGTCAGCCTGACGTCAGTACTCGGAAAGATCCTGGAGCAGATCATTGAGCAGTCAGTTTCTAATCACTTAGAAAGCAACGCGGTAATCATGAGAAGTCAACGTGGATTTCTCAAAAATAAGTCAGGCCAGACTAATCTGATCTCTTTTTATGATAGAGTTACTAGCTTGATAGATGAAGGGAATGCTGTGGATGTAGCATTTCTCAATTTCAGTAAGGCCTTTGACAAAGTTCCCCATGACATTCTTGCAAAGAAGCTAGTAAAATGCGGGCTGGACAGGGCTACTGTCAGGTGGATCTGTAACTGGTTGACCGACCGTTCCCAAAGGGTGCTCACCAATGGCTGCTTTTCATCCTGGAGAGAAGTGACTAGCGGGGTGCCACAGGGTTCTGTCCTGGGCCCAGGGCTGTTCAATATCTTCATCAACGACTTGGATGAAGGAATAGAGGGCATGCTCATCAAATTTGCAGATGACACCAAATTGGGAGGGGTTGCTAATCTGCCAGAGGACAGGATCAAAATTCAAAATGACCTGGATAGATTGGAGAGCTGGGCCAAAGCTAACAAAATGAAATTCAACAGAGAGAAGTGTAAGGTCCTACACTTAGGTAGAAAAAATGGAATACAGAAATATAGGATGGGGGACACGTGGCTGGATGGCAGTACGTGTGAAAGGGATCTAGGAGTCTTAATAGACCACAAGCTGAACATGAGTCAGCAGTGTGATGCGGCAGCCAAGAAAGCCAATGCCATTCTTGGCTGCATCAATAGGAATATGGTGTCTAGATCGAGGGAGGTACTGCTACCACTCTACTCTGCTTTGGTTAGACCTCATCTTGAATCCTGTGTCCAGTTCTGGGCACCCCAATTCAAGAAGGACATGGTCAGGCTGGAGCAGGTCCAGAGGAGGGCGACCAAAAGTGGCTCAGCGAAGGAAGAATGCTGAGAGAAGCTCCCGACTAGCAGAAAAGCCAGGGGGGAGGCTAGTCAAGCACGGGAGTTCTCCAAAGAGGGCCCCAAAAGGGGACTCAATTATAGTGCAAAGTATGCCTGGGGGGGAGGGAGCAGACCCTTACAGGAAAAGGACAAATGGCTGAATCACGCAAATGGACCTCGTTTTGCATTTCTAAACTCATCCGGAGGACACGTAGTTCACATCAAGGTGTCGTTGTCGATGGCCCATTTGGTGTGTGTATACATGTCTTTCGACATTTCCCTCTTGGAGATGTGACTGGCGTATCATTGGCCTGACCTCACTAGCTGTGCTTGCTTTTGGACTCGGGTGTCTACATTCCTGTCCGGGGAACCTCTGGCTTAATAACTTTCTAATATTAAATATTATGCTTTCCTGGGAGTGGGTCTGCTAGCAGGGGTTACACTATGGGGTGCCTCAAGCCCAACGGCCCATCCTCCATCCCACACTCAGCGGCAGCTGGCGTACAGAGGCACGTTGCCTCTGATCATGGAGGTGGACTTATAGTCATAGTCACTGATCCCTACCGATAGGCTCATGCCTTATACGTTTCTTTAATCCCCTAATAATCATTCTCAAAAGCCTTGTCCTTCATGAAAATGTGCAGGTCAGAGGTATAGGATTTAAACCGTGTCTTTTCAAAATATAGGGACAAGATCCAACCCTAGCTAATCTCTTCTTAAGTCCCATTGGTTTCTTGCCACTTCTGCACTAGCCTGGTATAGTGCTATTATTCCACTTTCAACATCCTATGGAATCCTGAGGTTTGCAATTTATGGAGGGGCCTCAAACGCCATCCTCAAAGGCCCCTCCCAAAACTGCAAACCCCAGGATTCCAGAGGAGGTTGAAAGTGGAATAATAGCACTATAACAGTCCAGTGAGGAAATGGCCTGAGAGTCTTCACTACCTGCATAACATCTTTCCTGCTGGAGTCAACTGGAATTTTAAAATGCCCACATTATGTCCGACGGATCAGTATTTTTCAAAATAGGTGTTTGACAAATGGATTAATCCTTAGACCTTTTTTGTCTCAAAAGCAAACTCATCTTCCTTCCTCTCCAGCCCACGTCCTGCCCCACTTTGGCCTCTGCCAAAATATATAATAATAACAGAATTTATCTGTTCATCTTTCCGCAGCTCTCTTCACGGCATATGCAGGAGAAGCTCTGGCGAATATGTTTTCTGTGGTAAGGAGTGAATTCATAAAGATGCCTTGTTAGTGATAAGTTTGTCATCTTCTCAAGACTACTACAAGGGCAAATAAAAAGCAAACGGCTCTATTCAGAAGAGTAGGAGGAAAGCAATGATGTTTATCGTAGCTCCCGAGCCTGGATGATTTTACTAAAAGAAATTCAAACAAGAATTAAGGATGCCATCCCTGGTCACCTTAACCAGTTGCCATCTCATGGAACGCTGTGGGATTCTTCACTGAGAATCAGCTCCTTATGGGTGTTGGGGAGATACCTGAAGGCAGCTTTGGAACTGCTGGGTGATTTTAATTATCAGATCTGAACCGGGGCCACGGTTGAGCGGGTGTTGAGCAGGACAAATAGAGGCACCGTCCACCCAAATGAGAATTCTGCCCCATAATGAATTTCCCTTTAGTCCCTGAATTCCTAGTTTTTCAGAGTGAGACACTGAGAACAGTAAATATCTAGAGCTCTGCTGTGTTTGCGTTCCCATGGAACACTGCCTGCTCCTTTTCTTGGGATGTCTAAGCTGTATTTCTAACAGCTCAACAAAGGTTTTGAATTACTGCAGTGGAGAATGAAATCTGGAGATAGAAGGCAAATGATCTAAAAGTCTTGGCAGAGCACAAGCTGAGCATGAGTCAACAGTGTGGTGCAGTAGCTAAAAAAGCCAATGTGATTCTGGGCTGCATCACTAAGAAAATAGCCTCCAGGTTGAAGGAAGCAATACTACCACTCTATTCTACTTTGGTCAGACTTCATTTGGAATACTGCATCCAGTTCTGGGCACCACAATTTTAAAAGGATATTGACAAGCTGGAACATGTCGAGAGGATGGTGGCCAAAATGTTACCCATGCCCTACGCAGAGCAGCTTAGGGAGCTGGACACATCTAGCCTGGAGAGGGGAAGATTAAGAGGAGACATGGGAGTCATGTTTAAATATTGGAAAGGATGCCATATGGAGGATGGAGCAAGGATGTTTTCTGCTGCACCAGAGATAGGACACTGTGGAGCAATGGCTTCAAATTTCAGGAAAAGAGATTCCACCTAAAAATTAGGAAAAATTGCCAATGGTAGAGCTCTTTGATAGTGGAACACACTGCCTCAGAGTATGGTGGAGTCTCCTTGGAGGTTTTTAAACAGGCTGGATGGCCATCTGTCAGGAGTACTTTGATGGTGTATTTGATTGCATATCAGGTAGTCTCTGGAGCAACAGAAAGCAAGCTTGCTCCATCTTCAATTTGACATCCTTTCACATATTTACACATGGCTATCATGGCACCTCTTAACCTTCTCTTCTCTGGGCTAAACATATCCAGCTCCCCAAGCTGTTCCTTCTAGGGCAGAGCTTTCCAAACTGTGGGTCGCAACACATTAGTGTGTCAGCTCCGGTGTGTAGGTGTGTCGCACATCCATAATGAGTAGAGGGGCTGCCTCTCCGACCACCACAGCAAGCCAGGCCCAGGGGAGGGGGCTGTCTCTGCTGCCGCCACCACCCCAGGCAGAGGAAGACTGCGGTGATGACAGTGGTGGGCCACGTCCAGGTGGAGGGGCTGCCTCTCTTGCTGCCGCCACAGCCACCCCGGGCCAAGGAAGACCCTGGCGAGGGCGGCAGCGGGCCAGGCTCAGGTGGAGGCGCTGCCTCCGCTTACCAAATTACATGCTGAATTACTGCATTGCAAAATGATGCACGTCTAAAAGGTGTGTCACCAACATGGAAAGTTTGGAAAACTCTGTTCTAGGGCATGGTCTTTTAACATTTGGTCACCCTCCCCCGACACATCCAGACAACCATCCCGCTCTTTTCCTATCACTGTTGTTGCGTTCCTCCAAGTCATTTCCAACTTACGGTGTCCCTAAGGCAAACCTATCACGGAGTTTTGGGGGGCTGTGTGTGTGCGATGCCCCCAGTGCCAGCTAGCGGGTTTCCGTGGCCAAGCAGGGAATTAAACCCCAGTGTCCAGGGCTGTAGTCCAAGGCTCAAGCCACTACGTCATGCAGGATCTCATATATCGCTATAGCAAAATATATTAATTTATTCACTAAAATTATGTCTCATCTTTCTGACCAGAAAAAGCCCATCCAAGCCACCGGATAACTAATTTCAAGAAAACTGAAATGCAAAGAAATCTCAACCCCCATTTACTGGGGAGGCCTATTTGCCTCGGTGGCTAGAACAAGATGGCGGCGGGCAAGTGGCAACACTCTTCCCTGCTCGTGAGAACGGTTGCCTCGGAGTGCGGCGCTGCCGCGTGGCCTGCTGGGTGGGCACCCCCGCCAACCAATCAGATGGCTGGTTGCTGGGGTGGAGCCCAGAGGTGGCAAATCCAAAGGGAGAAGGCCTACCCAGAATCCCCTCCTGGGGCTTAAACACAAGCCTTCCATGCGACGCACAGGCCATTCTGCACTAGAGTTTTATAGTGCTATTATTTCACTTTCAACATCCTATGGAATCCTGGGGTCTGCAGCCTAGGAAGGGGCCTCTGAGTTACCTTTGAAGCCCCTCCCTAAACTGCAAACCCCAGGATTCCGTAGGATGTTGAAAGTCGAATAATAGACTATAACAGTCTGGTGAGGAAATGGCCATAAAGACAGATTGAAAATCCTCTGACATAGTTCGGATGGCAAAGGTCTGGCTGAATTTTTTTTAAAAAGATCCATTCACCTACCTAGTCCCTATTGCACTCTGAGCCACAAAATGGTGGGTTATTTGTTTTTCCTAACCCCACTCCCTTGCAAAACTCATAGTTTTGAAACTGTGCCTTCCTGGAAATTTTATTGCTGGAAATTTTATTGCTGTAATTGACTTGAGCTTCCAAGAGCTATAGCGACCTGATTGGGCCTATTTGGTGTGATGTAACAACTAAGTGGTCCTTCCAGCTCTGAATTCTGAATTTAGGTGACTTTTCTCTCTTCCTAGAGATTAAAAAAAAAAAGGACTGGATTACTGTGAGAGAAAGCATGGGCAGCAAATGTGGAGACCCTCCAAAATCTACATTGTGGCATATATAGCAAGCAAGAGTGATGGGGAAAAGGATGATGGTGTAATGATGGCAATCATCCTCATAAACATCATCATCATCCTCACCTTCTACGCAGAAACATATTTGCATTTTCTTATTCCGGCTCCACATTTGCAGGGCTAACTAAATCAAATGGCTAACATATTGGCCTCCATCCAGCATCCCCTCACACGCAGACCTGTGCTACTCCATGTAGCTCTCACAACTTACTACTGCGCCATGCTATTTTCGTATAGCTGGGTGCAAAGCAATGGCATCATCTGCAGGGACCTTCGGAGGGCACTCAGGGGTAACTGAAGATGCCCGTCATTGTGCATGCAGCTATAGGAAAACAGTTTGGACACTTGACTGTTGCTTCTCCTACTCTCTACCAACCAGGAAATGGCCGGGCTCAGGAAGCTGCCACTGAGAAAAAGTGGGGTGAATGGATGAGAGACTTATGACCATGTCAAGATCTCAGTTGTGTTTTTTGTGCAAAAAGCACAATTTTTGCACAAAAAACCATGGCTGGAATTCTCACTTGCAATTACGAATGCGCAACCTAGATTTATGCATTTATAACAGTTCATATTCACACTCCCTACCTATTCAACAGTTTACAGAATCATGAAAGTCCACCAGTCTGGACTTAACGTAGCTTTTCCTCTGTCCTAAACCCTTGGGCAAGGAAGAGAGGACTAGCCCACAGGAGCTCCCTGCTCCTATCCAGACACTCCCTAGTGCCTTCTTCTCCACCTTTCCAAGTAGAAGGTAGAGATGTGAGTCATCCAGAGTAAAAGCACTTTTCTCTTCCCTTCCCTCAGAGAAGAAAGGAATCTACATATGTGCCAAGTAGTCAAAACGACTCTGAAGCTCAACAAAGAGTTTAAGAAAGTTCTGTTCTAAGTAAGAAGGATTACTCCTTCTGGAACTGCCATCGCTCAGCCAGGATCAGCTGCTCCTCCTGGAGTGGAAGAACCAACTCAGACCCCAGCTCCACCATGGCAGGAGGCAGCATCTGTCCTGAAGCTGGTGCCTGAGGTGGCTCTTCCTCTTGTCTCAGACTCCCAAGTACTGCCATTGCCACTGGGCCACTCTGAGGCCCCTCTTCTCCCATCGAAAAGTCCACAGGTGTTTCCCCAGTTTCTGGTCCCTTAGCTGGTGTTCCTCTGGAGTTTGGGTCATAGTAGCTTCATTGGGTAGATTTGGAGTCCTTGCTCCTGCTGTTTCCTTTGCTGTGTTTAGTCTCTGGTTGCAATTTTGCCCTGTTCTCTAGCACCTGACTCTGCCCAGTGCCCACCACAGACTCTCTAACCGCCCTGGGCAGCGCCATGTGAGTTAGGCACAGTCGAGTGGGCCTCAGGTGCAGACTGTTGAACAAGCTGAAGAACAGACTGGCAGTCCATCTGACTTCAAGTAACCAGGGCTTGCTTTATATGGAAGAACAGATCATTTCCCACGAGCATTGGAATTATCTTATCATCATAAATCCCAAAAGTCCATTCACCTTCCAAGCCCTTGTACCATACTGGGATGCGCACAGAAGGTAGTTGGGCTGGTGAAGGTCGGAAACCTTGCAGTCACCAGAATTTGATGAGAGGTGTTCTTGAGGTCATCAGAAGAGCAATGAATTGAAGATGCTTGAGCTCCTGAGTCCCTGTAGACAGTCACCTCCTTTCCCTGCAAAACTGCCCTGTGTCAGCAACGGGGCAAGAACCATTGCAGGGTCTGTGGGGACTTACCTCTCATCATTGGTAACGTTTGGCTCTGCTGCTAACACAATTTGGACAAGTTTTGGAATCTGTCTACAGTTAGCCTCTGTGGGATCTGTCTGGCCACATTTGAAGCAATGGGGTCTGTATTCCAGTTGATCAGGACACAGCTGACATTCCTATCCCCTCCCGTAAGCAGTCTCCAGTGCAAGGGGGAATTATGATGGATCCTGCTTCTGAATGTCACACCGAAGGTCACTTATGTGAGGGGGTAGAAACATCCATTTGCTCCATCTTGCTTAAGAGGAGACCAGACCCCTGATGCTCACAGCAGCTGCTGCCCAGTAGACCTGGATGGTGGTGGGAATCAGGCCAGCAGGAACTGTTTAACTAAGGCCGTTTCCACATTAGACTGTTATAGTGCTATTATTCCACTTTGAACATCCTATGGAATCCTGGGATTTGCAGTTTAGGAAGGGGCCTTTGAGGTAGTAGTAACTAAGGTAGTTGCGAAGATAAGCAGCTGATTAAGAATCACGGCCCATGTGTTTTTCTGCATGTAGCAGTTTCTTGAAACACCTCAGGATGTGTGTCTGCTGTGCACCAAATGGCACCAAATTCTCACCTTGGTGTTACTCTTCCCAATCAGATTTCCTGAGTGTTGAACAACCCATTTTGCAGCCAGGAAATTAATAAGGCTAAATAGTCTTTCCACAGCTGTGGAAGGAGGGGAGAAGAGGGCACAGTCTCCATTGCTCCCCCTCTCCAAGAATATATCAGACGCATGCTGGCAGAGACTTCCACTGTGCCAGTGTGCTCACGGGATCTTCTCTGTGGCAAGCTTCTGGCACTAGACAAGTTGGTTCCAGTTGTCACCACTGCCACTATGCTGTTTTACTTCCCTTTGGAGACACTCCTCCAAAAAACGGAAGAAACTCCTGAAATGAAAAAAAAGGAGACCCATAGTACCACAGTGCAGTTCTGTAAAATGCTATGGCATATAGGAAATTTTCCTTCCTTTTGCCCTCTGCCTTAAAACTGCCATTTAACAGCACAAATTAATCCTAACATGGTGATTGTTCTGTCCCCCTTCAGTTTGGAATGCCACTGGGAACCTGGCCATTCTGCTTATCTTCACTCACATTCCTGCTCTTGACCACCAACAACGATGCCATCTACAAATTGCCTCTCTCCAAAGTCACTTACCCAGAAGCCAACCGGGCCTATTACTTGACAAGAAAGGAACAACACCCCAAATCCACCTGTGATGTGTAAAAGACTCAACCCCCAGGCATTTACTTCCCCATCGCTACAAGAAAAACAGCGTCCACACTTCCCATGGAGGAGAAGAAGTGCACACCATCGAAACACACCAGTTTTCAAGTGGGCTTTTTGTAAATCCATTTTATGCTGGAAATATTTCCACTAGGGCCAGACGGGTTTGAAATTTAGTGAATACTTCAATCTGGTGTGAACAGAATATCCAGTTCACTTGGAAAGATTCATGACATTTATAGAGCAATATCCAAAGGGATCTTGCGGCACCTTTGAGACTGAGAGAAAGAAGTCAGTAGAGTGAGGTTTCATAGACTTAAGTCTATTTCATCTGAAGCATGGAGTGAAGTGCCCAGAAAGAGACCTGTATAAGTAGGCTGTATGTTTGAATAGCTATCAAAATACACAACTTGCAGGTATAGTGATGAGGTGATAAGTTTTAAAGATGGTTGTTGGGGCAACAAAGGCAGGAGGAAAGATGTTGTCTCAAGCCAAGGTGAGTAGAAAACTATGCGAATGGTTGAGGGAGTTGTTGGAATTTAGTGTGATGCTGGCTGAGCACCAGAAAAGAGATGGGATAAGCTGGCCAAGAGAGCCCTCATGAGGCTAGGGTGTTAACTAGTGTCATAATGTGTGCCAGGAAATCATTGTCTCTGTCCAACCCACCGTTGATGGCCTCAAGTCTGTGGATATATTCCAGATCTGCTGTTTCTCTTTCTAATCTTCCTTGTAGTGTTTGTTTGTTTGTTTGTTTGTTTGTTTGTTTGTTTGTTTGTTTTGTTCTACAACTGCTGTTCTAAGGTCTGAGATGGAAGGACCAGGAAAACTAAAGTGTTCTGCAACTTGTTTTTGTGTATTCCCATTCATAATGTCCGATTTATGCTCATTGGCGTATTTGCCCAGTGTTAAGTGCTGAGGGTAATTGTTGACAGAGAATGACGTATCACATTAGAGGATGGAATGTACCTCTAATATTCTGAGTGTTGTGATTAGGTCCTGTGGTGACATTTCCCAAGCATATATGGGGGCAAAGTTGGCATCTGGGTTTGTGGCAAGGTCTCGTATCAGTCTCCCCATCCGTGTCGTGTGTCTCCCTGTAGGTAAGTAACTGTCTGAGGTTGGGAGGCTGTCTGTAGGCAAATAAGGCCTGCCACGAAGAACCCTTGAGAGGGCACCATCATTGTCCAGAATAGGTTATAGTTCATTGATGATGCATCTCAGCGGTCTCAGCTGGGAGCTGTCTGGGACCATTAGTGGGATTTTGCCATTTCCTGTCTTCAATGCATCTGATGATGTAGACTTAAGTCTATGAACCTTTTTCTGTCAGTCAGTCTCCAAGATGCTACAAGCTCTCCAGACAAACATGGCATATGTCTTTGAATTTACAGAGCAAATGAGCGTTTAGATGGCCAACTGGAGCCATGTTGGCTGGATCTGTTCTCTGAAGTGATACAATCTGAGAACACCAGTTTTAAATCACAGAGTGGTTTTAAAAAAATGCCTTCGGCATTGTAGCTTGCTTTCTTAGCACTAACAATGTGGAGAAGTTTTTAAACAATAGGAAAAATAAGAACTGAACAGCAGTCTTGGGAGCAGAAAGAGAACATGAAGATTTTACAGCAGAAGTACAACTGGAAACAGAAGGAAAAGTCAGCAAGGACAAGGGGATTAGATGGATCCACAAGTAACATCCCCACTTCACAACACCAGCACACACCGTAAAGGAGCCACAACGAGACACCTTTATGAACCACACTAGTTGAAATGAGTGTGACCGATTTTGGGATTTTTGAAAGTCAGATTCCAAAGGAATTTTTTAAAAAAATTTTTAAAAAATTGGAAATAATGCAAGGAAAAAAACCCTCATGATTAGCAGCATGTCATTTGGATCTCAGAAAATGAAGTGGTAACTGCAACAGAGAAGCCCACCACAAAATGACATATTTGGCCTGTTGATGTCGTGCACGTGTGTAAGTTCCCTTGCATATGCAGTGGTATGCTTTTGTGCAATGGACATATTTAGTTTTGTGGTTAATATTTGGGTGGAGGACTGCCAAGGAATACCAGGTGCTGTAGGCTAAATATCAGAAGCAGGCAATGGCAAACCGCCTCTGAATATTCCTTGCCTAAGAAAACCCTGTGAAATCCATGGGGCCGTTCTGGAGTCTGCCGCACTGTGACTTGAAGACGTTTGTGCACACACAAAGGGGTTTCAGACTATTCATTCCAATCATGGTTTGGAGGCACGGAATTAACCCTTGTTTGCCAGTATGGACACCTTGGTAAACTTTAGTCGAGAAAAAATAAGAAAACCCTTGAGAAGCATGCTTTGAACAGTCAGGCTGCTTTCATGCTTTACTGCGTTGTGACAACTAGCGTAACCCATATGCCTTATACGAAATGAGCGTGCTAAATAAAGTATAGATGAAATTCATGAACTGTGGTCGTTTCTTTCCCTTCTGCTTGTGTGGACAGCATAAGCTCCTGACAAATTGGGAAATGAGTGTTTCATCTTAGAAATTCTTCTTTCCCTGCCCTTTCCTGCACTCTGAGCTGTCTGCTGTGCTCTTCCTTCAGGCGGTAACGTCTCCTGGACAGCAAATATTAGAAGCATATAGAACCAGCTAGGCTGAATGGAAAGTCGGACCCTGAGGCATCAAAGGATGGTTGGTTCTTTTAGGATACAGAGACAATTAAAACAGCAGTGGTGAAAAAACGATAGATTCATTAGGTTGCAGGGAAGACTTGCACGTTTAAAGTTGAGTCTCTTTCCAAAGCTGATGATGATGATGATGATGATGATGATGATGATGATGAATTTGTTACCTGCCTCTCCCCTAGGATCAAGGTGGGGTACAGCACAGATACAATTAAAAACAAATCACGGTTAAAATACGCTAAAACACAAACCATTTAAAATAAAAATATACCATGGTTAAAATCATAGTTAAAAGTACAATTAAACATAGAAGTACAATTAAAAGTACAATTAAAAACAGGCTGGGTAGGCCTGCTGGAAGTGATAGGGATCAGTAGTGTTACGTATCTTGCACTCTTTCAGATCTGAGAATACAGTACCTGTTTCGAATAGCCTGGTGACTCGTTCATTCTGTACTTGTGCTGTGTATGAGATTTAAGACTGGAGAGAGACTGAGGATCTGCGAAATGGTGGGAATCCAGCTGTAGTGCTCAGTGCGAATCCATCCCTCATGCCATTTCGCAGATCCTGAATCTCACTCTCTTTTTGCCACCAGGAGCCCACTTCCACCTTCGAGGCGTGGGCTGCGGCACTCCTCACGTCCCAGAGACAAAGTAGCGGGCATGCCGCAGCAGCCGCCTCGAAGGCGCGAGCAGTGTTACTGTAGTTCCTAGTCCGAACTTGAGGTATATTAGATATCATTTGATATCAAGAATTTGGCCTTCACTATCCATTCCTCTCCATGTGCTTGCGAGGCCCCCGGACAAGCACGCACACGGGCGCGGCCGAAAATAGCTGAACTATTCAAAACAAAATCCAGGCAGGTCAGTAATTGCCGGACTGCAGCTTCAGGAAACCTCCAGGCAAGTACCTCTTAAGATCACATTATGTATGCACGCCGCTTACAAAAGATCCCCTGCCCCGAGCAGGCAGCTTGAGGAGCCGAATATCCAACTGTCAAGCACTCCGCGTTTGCACACTGTCCACGCTATTGACAACGCTGTCATAACTCAATCATCTAAAGTACTGACCTCTCGGAGGTTTTGTCTCCAGCCCGAAACCCATTGTTTTCCCCGGAAACGGACTAGCCTGCAGGCACATTTTCCCCTATAAGACCCCCTGATTTTGAGCGTCTCTTCGGATCGCTCTGACTTCCATCCCACCTTGTTGTCGCCCCGTTCGACAAGCCTTCCCCTCAGCTCCCACTTGCTGAGAATCTCTGATACCACGGACTTTTCTTCTGATAAACCAGGCTTCAGGATCAGGTGTAGTATTTCCTCTGAAAAATCCCTCTTAAAATCCTCTATCTAACTCCTACCTTTCTTTCATTAGGTCTGTGTGAGTGGTTGCATACATACGAATTTACTGTGTTTCAAAATAAAGGAAAACAATTATTATTTTCTTCTGTTTGATTATTGACTTGGCCCGACCCTGTAAACATTGGGTTCAAGATCTCGCTACGTTGTCCTGCCTCTCGCATTGCTAACTTGTGCTCTTGCTAATTCCCATTCCCCATTGTTTTGAGCACGTTGAGGTGTCCCTCCTGGGACCCCAGAAATCAGGGTAACAGCAGGCAGCTGGTGGCAAAAAGAGGCTGAGGATCCGAGAGACAAACAAGCAGGAGCACGTCGGCAGCCACCACCTCAAAGACAAAAAGTACCCATTTTTGAAGGTTTTCAGATTTTCGGTTTCTGGATTAGGGAGGCTCGGACCGTACTGTTTAAACATCAAGTAATACCCACTTTTAGAAAACTAGATGGCAACTGCTGGGCACTTGTTTCAGGTTCTTATTTTTTCAGCAATTTTGGGGAATCCCAAAGGCAGAAAACTGGCCCACGGGCTCATCCCAGTTTCCCACTCCGGTATAGAACCTTGTGAGATTTAAGTGGACTTCCTGAGCCAGAACCTGGAAGTGGTTTTGGAATGGATGAGGGCAATCAAAGTGAAGCAATCCAAACTCTGCAGATGGGAAAATGACTCTTCTCGGTGGGAGTTTGCAGTTGGGCCTACAAGAGGTTGCTCTCCCTTTGAAGGAACGATTCCATGAAGAACATGGCCTTCCCATTAATGATCTAACTCCTGTCAAATTCCTTTCCAACTGATATGAATCAGACTTCATTTTTACAAGCCTTCAAGTGGGCCCTAAAGACTTACCTTTTCACCTAGACATTTGGACAATAAGTGGTAAAGGGTGTTGTTTAAATTGTTACACTTCTGATATTTCTTTGTCAACATCTTATTGTGTGTTATGGTCTGGATTCTGTGCAGCTCCTTGGCTGTTTAAATCTCTTAAGCAAATCAGCAAAAGCACAGGATGTATACCTAAACAGGATGTGCAACATTTCGTACTGTACAATAAAGTCCAGATATATTACACTGAAGTGAAGAATCCAAAACCCTGAAGAAAGAAGGCTAAACTCTTCTTAGCTGCACTAAGCACTAAGAGGTTCTTAGCAGGAGACTGAGCATTCCTTGAGCATCCTTAATCTGATCTGGAGAAGATTCATAGGGTTCAGAGTCAAAGAGTCTTGAATAGATGTAATGCCAAAAATGCTGGTGGTAAGGATTCTTAGCAGATTCCAACAAGAGACAGTAAAGAGATTTGGAGGTGGAAATTTACAACAGTTGCAGCAACGTTTCATGCTCCAAATCCAAGATTTGCTATAAGCTTAAATCCTATTGTTATTCCCAATCAGAGCAGCCTCGTTGAATCAACGGGATTTTACCTATATGTTGGATCGTCATTCAACAATTGATTATATGGGTCTGCTCTGTTGTTGTTTTGTTGGTATTTCCAATTTATGGCAACCCTAAGTCCAGCCTCTCCTAAGGTTTTCTTGACAAGATTTGTTCAGAGGAGGTTTGCCTTTGTCTCCCTCTGAGGCTGAGAGAGTGTGCCTCGCTCAAGGTCCCACAGTGGGTTTCCATGGCTGAACAGGGATTTGAACTCCCAGAGCGCAACACTCAAACCACTCCATCACGCTGGCTTTCACAAATCTACCCTACTTGAGACTAGCCAAGACAGTTCAGGTCATAGTAGTATTTTTAAAGACTTGCATGCAACATAAACTTCCACTTAATTTATCTGATAACATAGATTTTCAAATGTTTGTAATTACCTCTTAGTCTTCTCCATCATCACAGGTAGGGTTGCCAGAGTGAAAACTGGAGAGGGCTCCTCTATCTTCAAAGGTTGCGCAACAGAAAGAATTTCAGCCGCTGTTGCTTCTTGCTTCATCCCACGCCAAGCAAAATGTTGGAATTCCTTTTTCTACGCAACCATTAAAGCAGATTTTTTCAGTTTTCAGTCTGGAAATCCTAGTTGTCAGCTGTAATGAAGGACAGAGCACTTGTCCCTCTAATAGTTGTGTTGTCGATATTGTGTGCTTTCAGCTCATTTCCAACTTATGGGACATTAAAGTGAACCCATTAAGGGCTTTCCTTGGCAAGATGTGTTCAGACAGGTTTGCCTTTCTTTGCCTTCCTCTGAGACTGAGAGAGTGTGCTTTGCCCAAGGTCACCCAGTAGGTTTCCATGACTGGGTGTGGATTGGACCCCTGCTCTCCAGAGCTGTGATGCAGAGCTGTGATGTCAAACCACACCACCCTGGCTCTCTTTTGTGTACAGAATTGTGCATGAAGAGGGTATTTCAGCAGGTCTCGTTTGCTTGACGAGAAATGCCTGCTGAAATTACCACTACTACACAATCGTTAGAAAGACTGTCTCTTCTTTCATCTGGCAACCCTCATCACAAGTCACACAGAGAGCCAAAAGTATGTTACCCTGATTTCTGGGGTCCCTTGGGGGACACCTCAATGTGCTCCACACGATGGGGAATGGAAACTAGCCAGAGCACAAGCAATACCAATGCAAGAGGCAGAGTAACCTAGCGGGATCTTTTACCCAGTTTTTAACGGGGTCAGGCCAAGCCAAAAACCAAACAAAAATGCCCAGTAAATGATTTTATTGAATGAAAGCCTCACACACCCACACAATCACTCACACACTTACTCAAGACCTATTAAGAAGCAAAAGAGAGGAAACTGGATAGGAGAATATTGAAGGGGTTGTAGCTGGGGTAATACTGCACCTTTTCCTGAAGTCCGTGGTCCGGGAAAAACAGTGGAGAAGTGGGGCTCAGCACTGAGAGGGCCGAGGGGATCACTCAACAGATAGAGCAACGGTCTGCTGGGATGACCGGGGGTGATCCAAAGAACCACTCAAAAACTGGGACTATTTGTAGGGGGGAAAGTACCTGGAGGGCTAATCCTTTCCTGGGGAGAACAGTGGGTGTTGGAGCGATAACGAAGCTCCGCCATGGTAATTTCCTTTGTGTGATGGGATTGCAAGGTGTTGCCAAAGTCTCAGGATCTTCAGCTGTGTTAGTTTGTGGTGTGACTTCATGTAAATGGTCCTCGCCTGGTGGAATATTTGCTCAACTTGGGGCAGACACGCTAATCCCCTCAACTCGGCATCTCAGGGCTGAGGACCCTTTGTGTATTGTGGGTTTACACGTCTTGAGGTCTCCTGGGGCTACGTGACTGGGGATTTTACTGGCCTGACCTGGTTTTTGGATCCTTTGACCATTGCTGCCTACGTGCCCATCCAGGTGACCTCTCAGGCACATTGAATCATATTTTAATGTCAAAATTGTAGATCCCGGAATAGGGTTTATCCAGTGAGATAACAAGTGGACAAAGTCTATCCTTGGACCACATGCTTCCACAAGGCTGGTTTTGCTTGTACCCCCACACACAGAGGTTTCTTCTGCCTGTCCTTTCTGGGCTTACCCATTTGTAACTGGTTAGTTTTCATGTTTACAATTGTGGCACTATTGCTGTGGTGCAACTCCTCGTTGCACCACGGTTTGCTGGCCAGAGAGGGCTGGAAACATCATCCTGGAGCATCCTGACCACCAGCAGAACAGAACTTGGTGGCTTGGTGTGATTGCATGGATTTGTACTAAGAAATATTGTTTAATTTATTGTTTGTGTGATAGAGTATAAGGTATGGAGCTTTTGGGAGTGGGGAAAGAATAGAATGCTGGAGTGAACATGCTGACTGGTGGGACGGTTGAGGAGATTTGCATAAATGATGGTTGGTGATTGACAGCTCGACAGTTGGTGTTTGAATTTGATGATAGCTTGGTTTAGTCAGGGATGTGGCTGAGCCATGTGAGACCGTATGGAAGATTTATAATTAAAAGTCAGTCAGGTTTTGGAATAAAGAGTGGGTTTGAGTGTCTGAGACCATTTCCACACTAGACTGTTATAGTGCTATTATTCCACTTTCAACATCCAATGGAATCCTGGGGTTTGCAGATTAGGGGGGGGGCCTTTGAGGAAGACCTTTGAGGCCCCTCCCTAAACTGCAAACCCCAGGATTCCATAGGGTGTTGAAAGTGGAATAATAGTACTAAAACAGGCTAGTGCGGAAATGGCCTGAGTTAGCCAAAGAGGAGTATGAGAGAGAAGGTGTGGTGTTTTCAATATAATAAATAATTCTTGTGCCTTGTTACATGTAACTTTTATAAATAAAGAATTGCTTTCTGTTTTCATTCAGGCCATTTCCGCACTCGACTGTTATAGTGCTATTATTCCACTTGCAACATCCTATGGAAACCCAGAGTTTGCAGTTCCGGGGCTGGCCCCTCCCTAAACTGCAAACCCCAGGATTCCGTAGGGTGTTGCAAGTGGAATGATAGCGCTATGACAGTCGAGTGCGGAAATGGCCATGCTTTCAGCCTCTGAGACCACTATCTATATATGAACGGTTGGGTTCAGACCACGTGCCCGTGGTGTTAGCATTGAATATGGAAGGCTGGTGTCTGCTGGGGATAGAAGTTGCATAAATCCTCATGGCAACCTTGAGGGCATTTGGACATTCCCCACAGTTGGTGTCACACAAGGGGACAGAAGGAAATCCTTACACCATGGCAGAGGTGGGGATCAGCAAAAGGCTTCACTCTTGGAAGTTGAAGTAAGCCCCACAGATATCTTCAAAGTTGGTGGATTTAGGAGTAGAAACCACACATTTAGCCACAGTGCTGGGATTTCTTAAGGGGAACCCTCACAGTTAGGGCAAGGGTGGGATTTCTAGAGGAAAAAAACCTTACATTTGGTGAGACAAGGTTTGGAAACCCTCACAGATCTTCACTACAATAAATATACAGTAAATATTAAAAGTGGCCCTAAATTCATGCAGAGAGGCAGGGAGATAGGATGGGATGAACCATGGATTAAAAGAAGAAGATATGAAAAACAGTTGTGTGTAAAAGAGAGCAAGTTTCATGCAAATTTATGGCAAAACTGGACCGTTTTTAGGTATGACGTTAGTGACCATAGTGAGAACTAGAGGTGGCTCCTATACCTTTAATGGTTGTCTAACAGAAGGAATTTCAGCGGATGTTTCTTCTTACCTGATTGCCTGAGAAGCAACACTTGCTGGGATTCTCTCTGCTGTTCAACCACTAAAGGTAAAGGAAAACTCTCTCCATTTTTCAGTCTGGGACCCTTACCTCCCAAATGGCTTTTCCTATGGGACGGTTAGCAGTCCTACAAAGTTCCCCTGCCCCTAATTTTAGATACTGCCAAATATTGACACCTTGTTCTTCCATTTGATGGTGTTTGGTGAACAGGACATTCTCAGTTTATTTTACTTAACTGTCCTTATCTTGCAGCACAATACAATCCCAAGTGCCGCGTGATCCTGCCGGTGTCACGCGAGACGCCAAGATTAGTTAAGGCTACCAATCTCCTTCAGGGGAGGAGGAAACATGGCCCCCAGATAGGGTTGCCAGAGCGAGGACCGGAGGGGGCTCCTGTACCTTTAATCGCTGCATAGAAGAGAGAATTTCTGCAGCTGTTACTTGTTATCTGGCTACATGAAAAGCAACACTGCTGAAATCCCCTCTTCCCCCATTTTCAATGCCGGACAGCAGTGGATTGCAAGCCCCATTACTCCTAGCCAGCATAGCCAAGGCTGAGAAATCCTAGGAGTTACAGTCCAGCAACATCTGGAGGGCCACACAATTCCCACCCCAGCCCTACCTGCTCATCCTAAATCAGGGATGGGAATCAGTAGGCACACCATCCAACTATCCCTCTGTCATCCCACTTTTTTGAATGCTTTTAAAATGTCTCTCATCTCCTCCCACTCCCCCCCCCCTTGTTTTTAGTTTACTTCAGTTGCTGCAAATTGAGTTCAACTTGCAAAAGCTGTTTACACTCAGTTAACTCCACAGCAGTGGGAGCAAGGAAGGGGCAGAATCTTGTTCTTCCCAGTAGGCTCAGGCAAAAGCCAACTGCTGCAGCCTTTTCTAGTTTATGTGTTTATGTGTGCTATTTTAAGCACACTCTGATGTCGTTTGGCCACATGTGTCCCGGTTTTCATCTGTGAAACATTAGAAGGTATGATGCAATCCTCCAGATAGTGCTGAACTGCAGGTGCCAGAAGACCTCGCTGGCATAGCCAGGGATGCAGAATGCTGAAGGCTGCAGTTCAACAACCTCTGGAGCACTGCATCGATTCACTGGGATGGGAATTTTAAAGCATGAGAAGCACCACGCTTGATGTGAGGTCGCCTGGTTCCTTCGGCCACGCACCCGTGCTTCTTCCAGCTCTATGAGAGATGGCAATTCAGCAGGTAGAGCAGTGTGGATGTTCAGTCAACGAACAGAAAACGTCCTCACTTGAATTTCTGCCTGTGTCAGCTCTTAAAGGCACCGAAGCCTGTCAATTTTTTAAAGTGCTTGAATAGGGCCCTTTCCTCGTGGACGTGGCATCCCGCGAAGAGGCTTCCACAAGACGTTGTCGCGGTCCCGTCCCTCTCGCATTGCCAGATGGCGTGATCTCAGGGTAAATCGTCGACAGATTTTCTCCATCAATGACCCTCAATCGTGCAATGCTCCCACACTTACCTGCCATGCGGAAGGGCCGGAAGCGTGACGGAGGCACTTCCCGCCCCTTCACAGCGTGGGAAAGAGCCCGGCTGCGCTGCAGAAGGAAAGAAGGAAAGAAGAGGCGTGTCCCTTGCGCTCCCTTCTGCGGGGAGCCAGTCCAGGGCGGAGAGGAGTGTTCCTGTCGCACTCCCTTCTCGCCAAAGGCACTGCTGGGATTGCAACTGCAGGGCGATGGGATAAGATAAGGTGCACAAAGGGCCTAGGATGTGTTTTCAAATTATGCACTGAAAGCTTATCTGAATGCATTTAAAAGAAGGAAGGACGGAAGGACGGAAGGACGGAAGGACGGAAGGAAGGAAGGAAGGAAGGAAGGAAGGAAGGAAGGAAGGAAGGAAGTAAGGAAGGAAGGAAGGAAGGAAGGAAGGAAGGAAAAATTTCCTGAACAGTTTATTGAAAGCCAAAAACTAGCTGAGCTCCTGTGAGAAACAGATCCCATAATCTTTGGGGCCCCCTCAGAGATTCTACAGTGGGGGGAAAACTGACTGCAGACAGCAATCCTGTCACCACGGAAACCGTGCTCCCTGCCACACAACGGAGGGTGCCCGGCGCCAGGGGCCTGGCGATGCTGCACGCAGTCCCCTCCTACCCACCTTCCCCCGTTGGGACATTCGGGGCTTCTCCATCCGTGTGAGGATCAAACACACACTAAAGGAGGGTTGGCGGAATTGCTTTCCAACACAAGACATCTCAGCTTCAGGCCTGCCCGCCGTTTGGTGAGTGGAATTTTCCTTGCTGGGGAAATTCCACTGCCTCTTTTTTTAGAAATATGTATACATATTATTATTATTCACTTCCCACCACAGCACAAAAGGGCCAGACGAATTTTATAGAACACAAAAAGCACACAAGTCTGCCATTTACAACCTCATGAAATGGGGCCGGGTGCTCCATCGACCGAGCCGCGGACGTTAACGATCTGAAATCTGTGTGCAGATTGAGGAAGATAACCAGGGTAAATAAATAGTAGACGGGTCTTTAGTTTGATCAGGAAGACCAGAGAGGTTATGGTAGGAAATCCACAGTGAGATGGCCCAGGGAACACGGCTGGCCCCAACAGGAAGCAGAGTGAGGCAGTTGCCTCAGGCACAGGACTCCCGGGGGCAGAACATTTGCTGCTTTTTCCACCCCATGCCCCAGGAGAAGCCCTGCCCCTCTGGAACGTTCCTGCTGCTGTGCAGATCTGGGTCCTTCCTAATTTCCAAAAGATCCTCAGATCCAAGAGCCCAGGTAATTCTTCTGGTCATACCTCTCCCATAAGGTTGCCAGGTCAGGATCATTCCAGTGTCTTCCACTTTGGCTACATCATCAAAGCATCATCCCGAAAGGCTTTCCTTCCTTCGACCACACAAGTGAAAGTCTGAGGGTGCTGGGTCAGAGCTGTAAGGTGGATGCGGCACCAGTGACCATCCATTTGTGCAATAACCTGCAACGTTGCCAAAGATATGAGGTCACGCACTATTATGGTGTAACTGAATTGTGTCCAGCTGTTTCTTCACCCTTCTCTTATGGACAGTTTCCCAAAGTGTTAGCCCCAAAAGTGGGGGACACTTTGAGGTCCTCCAGCAGTACTTGCACCTCCGTGCAAAAATGGGGAAATAATTAGTTCTTATTAGGAAGGCTGAAACAGGCGGGGTAACACAGTGAGATCTTTCCACCTATTTTTATGGGGCCCTTGCAGGAAAACCAGCCAGAGACTCAAAAGTAAACTAAAATGTGTTTATGGAGGGGAATTCAATCACACACACACACACAGGATTCAAACAGTCGGACACTCACACAGGAGATAACCAAAGGAAAGGGAGGAAGTGAAGTTTCAGGGTAGCGAAGAGTAGTGAAGACACAGCAAAGTGGTTTAGACTTGTGTCTAAGGTCAGTACAAAATGGGGTTCAAGGTGAGTGACATAGTGGCATTCAGCATCTGATGTACAGCAATCTACCAGTCAAAGTGAAGGATTTTTATACCCAAAATCTGCCTAGATGGCATGTGTGTAACTGGCTCTCTGGCACTTTGCAACAGACACAGTGGGGTCCGGAATAAGTTGATTGTCTTAGGTGACAGAGGCTTAATAGATGTCATAAGCTCTGTAATGGTGGACAGGCTTGGGTACAATGAGGGAAATTTCCAGGTTGATGGGAAGAAGGTTGAAACCATCGATCACTATTGTCTGATAGCAAAGCTGCTACAGAATAGCTTAAACCTATTATCTCTGGATTAACCCAGTGATCTCCTGACTATGCACTGGGTGGCTATGCCCAGAGGGGATCTCTGACCTGCCATTGCAACGCACGTGTTCAGCCAGCTTCTTCCTCTTGTCCAGCTTGCCCATACAGTCACATCAAGGTGCATTTTCTATCAATGTCAATTAATGTGTTTTGCAAATTAAGCCATATTTTGCCAATTAAACCATATCAAAGTGTGGGGGTATACGGCTACTAAGCTTCCAGAGTGATGCAATGTAGCAGTCCCTGTTCATTGTTGATCCACACTCAAGGAAATCAAGCAAAATCACCCCCTTGTCATCCCAGAAGACTTTCACTATAATCTTCTGTGCTGAGCCTGGCTTTTGAATTTTTTTGGCCTAGGGGAGGTGGAGTGCTGCCACTCCATGGACTGATTCTTGCTCCCTGGATCATATAGGTGTGCCCAGGTCTCACCACCAGTGCAAACATTCCTGAAAAAGGTGTCCTTGTGGGCTTCAAGTGCTACCAGCAGTTCCAAACACGCACGCAGTCTCTCCTCTTTCAAATCAGCTTTTAATCCACCTGGCACATACTTTCCTGTATCCAGGGTTGTGGATAATCTGCCCAGCAGCACTGTGACCACAGCCAAGTGCCTCTACAATCTCTCAGACACAAAGCATAGTGATACCCCCGTAGCAAGTCGGAAAGAGAACCCTGTGAGGATTTCAGCTCATCTGGAGGGAAAATGGGGAAAGAGGCAAGGGGGGTTGACACGTCCACATCTAATGCCACAGGCCACGTCATGAGAAAAACCCTCACACACGAACCTAAATGTGCTGCTGTTTTTTGAAGATTTGTGAAGATTTTTTAGAACAAAGAGCATCAAGAAGCCACATTAAATGGTGTGGCATCATGTGGCACAATCTTCACAAGCCCTAAGACTGTGCTCAGTGGCTAAGCCAGGGCTATTGTTGGCCGCCAGTCACGATGGGCGCGTGAGACCCCTGGATCAGAGGCTGCTTGTCTCTGAATGGCCGTTGCTGGGGAATGCGCACAGGAAGACGCTGCTGCTGCTCAGGAGTCTTACCTGTCAGATTTGCACGTGCAGTTCCTTTTCCAAACAGTATCCCCAGTGCCATAAGCCTTTGGTTTGTTCTAGCATGGCCCTTGCATACTACACAATTAGTGCCATGATTCCAATTTAACAACCAGGGGTCTATCCCATGGCATTCTAAGACTGGCTCTTTAGGAAGGGATATTTAGAAATCTCACCAGACAGCTCTAGTGTCTCAGCAAACTCACACTCTGCAATCTGACAGGGGCAGTCCCAACTAATCCTCTGTGATCCATCTTTTCAGTTACTTTTAAAATGTCCCAGCTTCTCTCTCCTCCACCCACTTTTCCATTACTTCAAATATCCTCACATCCTTTATCTTCCACCATGTCAGTACTCAGCAGAAAGCTGGCACTGTGCAACCACCACATTACCTAAAGGTAGACTAACAGTGTACAAACACAATGTAGGACCTCAGCCCCTTCACATATACCTTCCTTAGAATCATAAAATCATAGAATCCTAGAGTTGGAAGAGACCCCAGGGGCCATCCAGTCCAACCCCCTGCCATGCAGGAACACCCTCAAAGCACTCCCGACAGATGGCCATCCAGCCTCCAAACCTCCAAAGAAGGAGACCCCACCACACTCCAAGGCAGCAGATTCTACTGCCGGACAGCCCTGACTGTCAGGAATTTCTTCCTGAGGTTCAAGTGGAATCTCCTTTCCTGCAGCTTGAATCCATTGCTCCTTGTCCTGGTCTCTGGAGCGGCAGAGAACAAGCACACTTCCTCCTCAACATGACACCCCTTCAAATATTTAAACATGGTTGTCATGTCCCCTCTTAACCTTCTCTTCTGCAGACTGAACATTCCCAGCTCCCTCAGCCATTCCTCAGAGGGCTTCATGGCTTCCAGACCCTTTGTTACCCCGATTTCTGGGGGTCCCGGGAGGGACACCTAAATGTGCTCACAACAGTGGGGAGGGAATTAGCACAGAGCACAAGTTGGCAATGCGAGAGGCAGGGTAATGTAGCGAGATCTTGAACCCTATGTCTACTAGGTCAGACTGAGTCAAGGATGGGGCAGATGTTGAAATAATAATAATTGTTTTATTAAAACACAACCAAACAAATGTATGCAACTCACTCACACAAGAAGCTGTAGAAATAAAGGTAAGAGCGGATAGTGGGATTTTTAGAGAAGGTTTGGTATGGGAAATACTATACCTGTCCTGAAGCCCGGTTAGAAGTGGAGAAGCCGGGGAGGGTGGATCTCAGCACGTGGGGCCGAGGGGGGGCTCGCTGGACAAAGCGACAGCAAGGCGGGAAGGAAGCCAAGAGCGATCCGAGGAAGCGCTCACAGTCAGGTGTTCTTATAAGGAGAACTGTGGCCTTACTTGGGGAAAACAATGAGTTTGGGGCTGGAGACAAAGCCTCCGAAAGGTCAGTACTTTAGACGATTGAGTTATAGCCAGATTGTCAATAGAGTAGCCAGTATGCAAACGTGGAGTGCTTGAGAGTTGTAGAGTCCGCTCATCAAGCTGCCTGCGCGGGGCAGGGGATCTTTTGAAAGTTGCGTGCATACATAATGTGGAGTTGCCTGGAGGTCTCTTGAAGCTGCGAGTCGGCTATTTCTGGCCTGCCTGTATTTGCTTGGAATATTACAGCGATTATCGGCTGAGCCTGTGCGCGCGCTTGTCCGGGGGCCTCGCAAGCACGTGGAGAAGAATGAGTATAGAAGGCCGAATTATTGACATCAAAAGATATCTTAATATCCCACAAGCTCGGGCTAGCAATGGCGGTAACACCTTCACCGTTTTGGTCGCCCTCCTCTGGACACGTTCCAGCTTGTCGACATCCTCCTTGAATTGAGATGCCCAGAACTGGACACAGTATTGCAGATGAAACCTAACCAAAGCAGAATAGAGTGGTACCATTACCTCCCTCGATCTAGACACCACACTCCTATTGATGCAACCAAGAATCGCGTTGGCTTTCTTGGCTGCCGAGTCACACTGCTGACTCATGTTCAGCTTGTGATCTACCAAGCTGTGATCTTCCTTCCACTAAAACAGGTGGAAATCGGAAAGGTTCGAGGGGCTACCTCCATGATTTTCCTTTGTACTGAACCCATGCCCCTGCAAATGAATTTTTCCTTTAGTCCTCAAACTTCTAGCACTGCAGAGAGTGAAATATGGAAAACTGTTCACATCTAGAACTTTATCTTTGCTGTGTTGCATTCCCTTGGTAACCTTGCCTGCCTCTTTTCTCTGGAATGCCTAAACTGTACAGTTGGCCCTCTACATTCACTGGGATTAGGGGCGAGGGACCCCCACCAAAGTGGAAAAAATGCAAATATCAAAGTATTTGTGTGTGCGTTGGTGGGGGAAAGCAGGCACCCAGGGTCCAAAGCAGGGCCATGTCCGCACTACACTCTTATAGCGCGATGATTCCACTTTCAACCTCCTATGGACTCCTGGGGTTTGCAGTTTCGGGAGGGGCCAGTCGGCCCCTCCCGAAACTGCAAACCCCAGGAGTCCATAGGAGGTTGAAAGTGGAATCATCGCGCTATAAGAGTGTAGTGCGGAACTGGCCCAGGTCAAGAAAAGGAGAGAAGAAAGGGATAGCCCAGCATTGTGGCCCTATACTTCCTCTCTCTTTCTGGGAGTGGGTGGGGGACCATCAGGATGGTGTTTGTGGTGCTGCGAATTCAGGGTGTGAGCTGCCCTTAGCTGGCCAAGCAGCAGCTGGTAGAGGAAGAAGAGGACTAGAGGGGGGTTTTTAAAGGGCTGCGCAGCCTGGTCAGAACCGCTGAGAGGGAAGGTTCCCCAGGGAAACACGCGTGTGAAGTTGGGGGCAGGGATTGGGGAAATTCACAAACAATCAAATCCTTGAAAGTTAAACCTGCAAATGTGGAGGGCCCACTATACCTTCGACCGCTGAGCTGAACACCCCTCATTCCAACTCTGAAGTTAAAACAAAAAAACAGCTTGTTCCCGGTGACCGAACCAAGATTGAACATCCCACCCAGCAATGGCTGGCGACTTCCACATCAATGCAGAAATCCATCTGCTCTGGTTTAAGTTTGAACATTAAATGACCTATCCTAGGAGCTTAATCCTGCCCCCAAATAGTCGCAACACTTTTTTTCCTTTAAAGTTCAAGTTTCCCACCCTGCTGGCTTTTATTATATTTTATTGTATTTTAGCCCTGCTTTTCTCCCAACAAGGGACCCGAGGAGACGTGGAAGCTGGCAGCTGCCCACTGAGTATTAAACTGGATCAAAAGTTAACCAGATTCAAGGTTGCTGTGAAATCTCATAAGATGAGAAACATTAATAGTGCTTGATCTATTGACTGGCAGCGTTCAAAGCACTTCTGACAGGTTAATTCAGCATTCCTTACGGTAGCTCTGTGAAACCGTTTGGCAGTATTACTCCCCGCACAAACTCACAACAGCTGGCATTTTGCTGGTGTTTTGCCCACACGTAAGTTCCCGTGTGCACAGGGCTGTACATTTTTGGCCATGATACAGCCACCATATACCATTCAGAGTCAAGTAAGCAGAATTCCACAAGGGTCACCATTGCACGAGCAGTTCTGCCTTCTTGGACGGTGCATTAGTGTTTGTCCATTCCTTCAATGCACCTCTTGACTCAGCAGGACTGCAAAAACAGGAGGCACATTGGCAGATATGCAGTTGGTTGCACTATGTCAGTATGGAGCTGAAGGGCAATGTAGTGCAACCACCACTTACCTGCCTCAGAGTAGACCTCCCTACGCGATTGTGAAATCAGATCTCCTCTATAAATATAGACAAGCCCTGCAGCAGAATCGTGGTTCACTCTGAAGTATTCAGCCTGGCACCTGGGCTACATTACTTCAAACTTTCATCTGGGTCTCCGGAATGAAAACAAAGGGAAAACATTCACTGCATATAGAAACATAGCCTAGGCTTCACCTCAATGTGTCACTTTTCTGGATGCAGAGATGTCTGCACATCTATACACTTGCACTGAAAGCTATTCGGGTTTATTTGTCACCCTTTGCAGTCTCAGCCCACGAGAGGAACAGCTTCATGACAGCCATGCCTGAGACCAGCAGCTACCGGTGCCTCCCATGTCAACATGCACTGCATCTTTTCTGGGTTTTCGTGTGAACTTAAATGGAGATATAGAAGAGGGGAATAAGACTCAGCACCTTAGACAGGTCCTATAAAACTATGGGCCCCACTGACATGGAAACTGCCAGCTTCTGCCTCCTTAGAGCCACACCCTCAGGCCAGAAAATTCACCACTGAGATGAGCTTTGTTCCAGGGGAATTCCTCCTGGTCCCTCCTCTTGAGCACGACTCCCATATGTCAGCTCGGGCCATTTCCACACTAGACCGTTACAGTGCTATTATTCCACTTTCAGCACCCTATGGAATCATCCTGGGGTTTGCAGTTTAGGGAGGGGCCTCCAAGGCCAGAATTCCATAGGATGTTGAAAGTGGAATAATAACACTATAAAAATTTAGTGCAGAAATATCCTCAGCATCCTCTGTTTCACATTATCCCTGCTGCTTCCCTCTTTTGCCTTTAAAAAGATAGTCCACCACTATTTTTGGAAGTTGGGCTCCCCGTCGCCCCCTTGTGGGAAACCTGAGCCGCTTGCTGACAGCCCAGCCGCGCTGAACAGGTCAGGCCTGAACTCTCGTGGGAGGACGTGACTCACTGGAAAAGAGGGGAATGCCTGGTGAAGCTGAAGGGAGCAGGAAAAGAGGAAGGCTGCATCACCAGAGGATCAGCTCGACCGGTGAAGCCACGGCCTTGAGTCCGCAAGACCCCAGCAGGTCTCTTGACGTCCAGGGCTCCGGGAGGCTGGTCGTTCGAAGAGCTTCCGTGAGTCAAAGTCGGCCCAAGAGCAAACAACAAGGGCTGGACTGACCTCGTGAGAGGCCAAAACATTTGATTTCAAAGGAGGCCCATCAAGGTCTCTTAGAATCAGAGAATCAAAGAATCAGAGAGTTGGAGGAAACCACATATTTGCATGAAATGATTAAACCCCATAGCCTTATCTTATAGGTATAAATGCAGCACAGCTGGTGTCCTGGTGGTGTCATACGCACGCCTAAGTTCCCTGACTCCTGCGGGGTTTTGGTCACTGCACATATTCAGTCCACGGCTGTGTAAGTGGAGTTCCAGCCTTCGCGTGCAGTTGCGCATGGTGCGTAACCATTCATCAATCCCTCCAAAGCGCCGCTTGATTCACTGGGATTGTGGCACCAGGCACTGGGAAATCCCCACCGCACACTGGGCAATCATCAAACATATTAGCATTTAGACAGTCATAGAATCATAGAATCGTAAGAAATGACAAGGGCCATCTAGCCCAAACCCCTGCTATGCAGAATATACCATCAAAGCATTCCCTTCGACAGATGGCCATCCAGCACCTCTTTAAAAACCTTCAAAGGTGACTTCATCACACTCTCAGGCAGCAGCAGATTCCACTCTTGAAATGCTCTTACCATTAGGAAGTTCTTCCAAATGTTACAATCTCTTTTCCTGAAGTATGAAGCAATTGCTCCACTGTGTCCTAGTCTCTTGAGCAGCAAAAACAGGATGCTCCATCCTCCATAAGACATCAAATATTCGAACGTGGCCATCATCTCCCCTTCTCTTAACCTTCTCTTCCGTGGGCTAAACATCCCCAGCTCCCCAAGCCGCTCCTCACAGGGCTTCGTAGCTCCCAGACCCTCCACCATTTTGGTCGTCCTCCTCTGGGCACATTCTAGCTTGTCGTTGTCCTTCTTGAAATGAGCTGCCCAGAGCTGGACACAGGATTCCAGGTGGGGTCTAACCAAAGCAGAATAGAGCGGCACCATCTCTTTCCTTGATCTCGACACTATACTCCAATGGATGCTTTGGAATGCTTTGAAGTGTGCTCCTGCATAGCAGGGGGTTGGACTCGATGGCCCCTGGGGTCTCTTCCAACTCTAGGATTCTATGATTCTATGCAGCCCAGAATTGCATTGGCTTTTTTAGCTGCTGCATCACATGGTTGACTGCTATTCAGCTTATGGTCTACTAAGACTCAGCTTAGATTCAGCTCCTCAAGTATCTCTTTAAAATATCAGACCTTGGAGCAGATTCATCAATCCATCAGTATGGAAACTACCAACTATTCCTGATTACAATCAAGTTCTTCTAAAATTATCTGTGCATTAAAGCAAACTAGTTTTGATCTGTGGTAAGCACGTGGCACAGATGTTAAACCTAAATCATTTCTCTTTAGCCCCTCCCTGGCTTAAAAAAAATCAGAGCTAGGAGGCATCTTCTTCCTGTGGCTTTTCCATTCGTCATAGCATGGATCATAATGAATCAGGAGGGCAATTTTTCCAACCAGGCAAATGAACTAATCTCTTCCAGAACACAGAAAGTCCAGCTTCCTCTGTTCTGCAGCAAGGAAATTGCCATTTCAGTATTTTGCTCTGTTGCAAACACAGGGTCGATCAGGTCAGACCAGGAAACAAACTTATAGCGAAGGGGACAAAGATGGGAACCAAAGGTTTCTTTCTCATCTGTTGGTTTTGCCTTATGAGGAAAGGTGAGTTTTGCTATGGCAACTTTCTCCCTCTTATGCCGTGCCAGTCTTGGAACGGCATACCTTCCAACTGTCCTGATTTGATAGGGCCAGTCCCAGCTTTTCCTCTGTCATCTCACTTTTTCTGCTGCTTTTAAAATGTCCCAGTTCCCCTTTCCTCCTCCTCCCATTTCCCCCCATTCTCCTCAGCTGAATTCAGTTGCTGCAAATTGACTTCAAAGTGCAAAAGTAGTTTGCACTCAGTTGAGGGGAGACGAAGAGAAGGGTCAAAAGATTGCCCTTCCCAGCACAGTCAAGCAAAAGCAAACTGCTGCAGACTCTCCTAGCTTAAGTGACTTGACCATCATGCAGCCTCCAGATGTGGTTGGACTGCAGCCCCCATCATTCTGCTGGCTAAGGACCTAGTGCAAACTGGTTGCCAATTTATGCTTCCGGTCTGAATTCAAGGAGGGTCTCTCCCTGTATATATCTCCCAAAGGACAGAAATCTGCCAGAGAGGCTCCCATCTGTGCCCCAACAATAGTGGGGTACTGAGGATTTAGGAGAGGGCCTTCTCCGTTACGGCACACACACACCCCCTTACGGAACACCTTGCCCTTGAAGGCCCAGCTGGCACCAACACCGGTTTCTTTTTGGCTCTAGGACATGATATGGCTTTTTATCAAGGCCTTTGGGACCTGATTCACTTGTAAGCATGTACATGGGCTTTTTTTATTCTCTTTCAACAAACCTTTGTAGCTTTTTTAGCCTGTTTTATCTTATTCGAACTGTTTAATATAATTTTACCTTGTCTAAATGATTTACTGATTTGAATCTAGAATTCTTTTAATGTTTTTATTTTGTTTTATTTGTTTGCCACCATGAGATCCCATGCTAGAAGGGCATATTGGAAACATTTTAATAAATAAATAAATAAGGATGCTGGGACTTGCCATTCAGCAACATCTAGAAGTCTGCATGATTCCCATCCCGTCTGTTGATCTACTGAAAAAGACTCATTGGGCCCAGTACTGTCTAAACTGACTGGCAGTGAATATCAGCAGAGATCTTTTCTGACCCTGCAAGGTCCTAATCCTTCTAGCCAGAAGTCCAAGGGATTGACCCCAGGACTTTAAATACACTGAGCATGTTGCGATCCACTCCCACCGCCCCGCAAGCTTCTTCGCTAACTGGAGAGGTTTGCTTTGCTTCTAGGAATATCCTCCAAAGGCTGGTCCATGCACGTCCCCGCAGAGGTGACCGGCGAAGTTGGCAAGACGGTCGCCTTGCCTTGCACTTTCACGCACCCGCACTCCACGAACGACAAAACCCTGACGGCCATTTGGCGGGTGAAGGAGCCGTACAACGGGACGGTGATTTTCAAGTGCATCGCGCACGGCTCCAGCGACCTCTGCAGAACCACCGTTGGCTTCAAGAGCAGGTACAAGCTCTCGGGGAACCCGAGACAAAACAACCTCTCGCTCCAGATTGACAGCGTCGCCTGGAACGACAGCAACCGATACTTCTGCCGGGTGGAGTTCTCTGGGGACCTTCACGACAAGTACGAGAGCCGGATGGGAATCAGGCTCCACCTCACAGGTAAGAAGGCCTTGGCTTGTGTCCAGTCGTTAACGGGGGCATAGTGGTGAATCCTGGTGAACAGTGGTGAATCTTTAAGGGCGAGCTCTCATCAGGTTGCTGTCGCTGTTATGTGCCTTCAAATGATGGCAACCCTATCCAAATACTTTACAATGACACCAGATTTGGGTCTGAAGTCTATTCTTGTAAACTAAAGTGAATCCATTGAATCACATAGGCCATTTCCGCACTAGACTGTTACAGCGCTATTATTCTACTTTCAACATCCTATGGAATCCTGGGGTTTGCAGTTCCGGGAGGGGCCGGCCGGCCCCTCCCGGAACTGCAAACCCCAGGATTCCATAGGATGTTGAAAGTAGAATAATAGCGCTGTAACAGTCTAGTGCGGAAATGGCTATAATCTCCAACTGTCCCAACTTGGCAGAGACATCCTGTTTAACCCTCTGTCATTCTGTTTTTTCCAGATGCTTTGAAAATGTCCCAGTTCCTGCCTCACACTTTCCCTCTTTGTCCTCTCCTTGCTTCAGTTGCATAGGCCCTCTTCATTATTTTTATTTGTATTTATGCAAAGTATTTATTATGTTTCTGCCCTCAAAGGCTTGCTTTTCATCATTTAAAAAAAGATTAAATAACCGTTTGAAAGCCAAAGGGGCAAAGCAGGCGCCAAGTAGGCTTGTAGCGCTTCGACAGCCCGTGAGAAGTTCAACCAGGACGGGACAAGGAGTGGGGAGGAAGTTCCACGAATGAGCTACTGGTACAGAGAAAGCCCTGGGCAATGGTTCTCAGCCTTTGATCGTCCAGCTGCCACAGGCGCCTGCCAGCATAAAAAGTGATGGTGGATTCTGGGATTTGAAGTCTCAAAGATCTGCAAGACCAAAGGTTGAACACCATTGTCCTTGGGGATTATGTGCTTTACACAGTTACAGCAGTGAGATAACACTATAGCTCTCATGGCTCCCATCCTCTGGAATTCCAGGATTTTTAGTCTGGTGAGGTACTTAGTATTCTCTGACAGAGACTTCTGGTTCTGTTGTTCAAAGGAAACAGGTCTCGTATAATGGGCTGTATTGTCTATTTAGCGCTTTCTTTTTAATGGGTATGTTTTTAACTGGTTTTAATTTCATTAACAGTTTAATTATATTTTTAACTTTCTGTAGGATGCAAATCTTAGCTACATTTGTTTCAAGTGATGTAAGCCACCCTGAGTCCCAGACTACTAATTATTAATGCTACTAATACTAATTATTGCCTAGGAGAGAAGTCTAAGAAATCATGGCTGGAGGCTTCCTTGTCAGCGGAGCAGCAAATCCCTAAGTTTTAGCCCAAATTTTAAAGGATATCCAGGATGCTAAATCCCATTCCTCAGACAGGGTCAGCACCCTGGATAGTTCCTCTATGCATTCCAATGAAGAGAGGTTTCACTACCAGTGAGCCTAAGTACATCATAGAATCATAGAATCATAGAATCATAGAAATGTAGAGTTGGAAGAGACCTCCTGGGCCATCCAGTCCAACCCCCTGCCATGCAGGAACACCCTCAAAGCACTCCCGACAGATGGCCATCCAGCCTCTGCTTAAAAACCTCCAAAGAAGGAGGAGACTCCACCACACTCCGAGGCAGCAGATTCCACTGCCGGACAGCCCTGACCATCAGGAAGTTCTTCCTGAGGTTCAGGTGGAATCTCCTTTCCTGCAGCTTGAATCCATTGCTCCTTGTCCTGGTCTCTGGAGCAGCAGAAAACAAGCCCTCTCCCTCCTCTACATGGCATCCCTTCAAATATTTAAACATGGCCATCACGTCCCCTCTTCACCTTCTCTTCTGCAGACTGAACATACCCAGCTCTCTAAGTCTATCCTCATAGGGCCTCATGGCTTCCAGGCCCCTCACCATTTTGGTCGCCCTCCTCTGGACCTGCTCCAGCCTGACCATGTCCTTCTTGAATTGGGGTGCCCAGAACTGGACACAGGATTCAAGATGAGGTCTAACCAAAGCAGAGTCGAGTGGTACCAGTACCTCACCAAACTACAAATCCCAGGATTCCAAAGGAGTGAGCCACAGTGGAGTCATGTCAATTGTACCATAACTAAGCATGGGTGGTGACCTGAACCACTTCTGGCCTTCAGTTGGCCTCCCCTGGCTTAAATTGTACAAAGCATCTCTTTCCAGAGGGCAGCTTTTAGAGCAAGTTATTTCACCAATCACATATTTTAGAGCCTGAGATCCCACATTCGGATTGCACAGCATAAATCTCTCCATATGAAATTGTGCACTGACTGTGCAATGCAGACCTTGTGTTGGATGCAAACATTGCATAACTGAATGCACACCCAGCCATGCCATCAAACGCACAAGCAAATGTGTGTTGCCTGCATCCGTGTGTATACCTTCGTGTGCGTTCACCGTGGCACCACATGCATGATTCCGCTTCTCCAGACTTGAGATGAATATAGACATTCCACATCAGGTTAAAACAGCTAACGTCTTCCATAAGGAACTTTACACAAGTGAGTTAACAAATGTACAACCGAATATACAAGTAAATGCACTTTTGCACTCATGCAAAATGGTGCCCAGTGGGCAATGCGCATCCAATGCACAATGCACATCCATACAGAATGGCACCACATGAACAGCTCCAATTCTGCAGCTTTGACTTAAATACATGTGTTCAATACATGTGTTGGATGAAAATGTCCAGCCACTTCTGTAGGAAAACTTCGGCATGGAAGAGATATCAACAAGATTCTGGTCTTTATGTTTTGGGCAGCACCTCCCAGGATTGTGAATATCTCTGTCCAGATGGACCAGGAGCACGCCTTCCACGCCAAGTGCACGGCGGAAGGAGAACCGCTCCCGACCGTGACGTGGTCCGGCCCTGCCCCTGAGAGCCTCTCTTCAGTCTCCAGCGCAGCGCATCAGATAACCAAGGAGCTTCAGCACCTGGCGCATGACGGGAAGTACACCTGCACCGCCGTCAACAGCCTTGGGAGAGCGGAAGGGACCGTGTACTTTTACAAATTCAAAGGCGGGAGTGGCTCTTGGATTCTCATCCTCCTGTTCGTAGCCTTGGGGATTAAATTACTGGCTCTGCTGGCGATATTGGGGATCGGGGCATTCTGGAAGGGAGGTAAGTATACAGTCATCACCACAGGCTGTTTGCACCCTGCGCTGTTATAGTGCTATGATTGCACTTTCAACATCCTATGGAATCCTGGGGTTTGCAGCTTAGGGAGGGGCCTTGGATTCCCAGGATTCCATAGGATGTTGAAAGTGGAATAATAGCACTATAACAGCGCAGGGCGGAAATGACCATAATTTTAATTTGCTTAATTCACTTCGAGGAATGCTTAGAATGGGGGAAAAAGAAAAGAATAGGAATAAATACATAAGATATGAACATAGGCTAGCCATTTTTAATAACATACGCTCACCAAGACCTAAATCTTATTTTTTCTCCAAACTAGAGTAGACCCATTAAATCAACTGGATTTACTTATGTGTTGATGCATCATCCCACAATGGAGTCAGTGGATCTAGTTTTGTTGGGATTAACCAACATATCTTCAAGAACAATGTTACCCTGTGAACTGGGGGTCCCGGGAGGGACACCAAAATGTGCTCAACTAAAGGTGGGGAAAATCAGCTCGGAGCACTGCTTAGCGTTACGAGAGGGAGGGTAACGTAGCGAGATCTCGAACCCTATGTCTACGGGGTCGGGCCGAGTCAAGGAGAACACAGAAGTTGAAGCAATAAATGATGTTTTATTAAAAACACAAGCAAAACAGTGTATGCGACACACTCACACAAGATAACTAAAGAAATAAAGGTTGGAGTGGTATAGAGGGATTTTTAGAGGGATTGCTGGTTTGGGTGATACTTCGCCTGTCCTGAAGCCCGGAAAAATGGAGAGCGAGGCCGGGGTGCGATGTAGCTCAGCACGAGGAGCCGAGGGGAGGCTCGCCAAGCAAAGCGGCAGCAAGGCGGGATGGAACTCGGGAGCGTTCCGAGGAAGGTCTCGGAATCAGGGGTTTTTATAAGGAGAATTGTGACTGCGGGCTGCGCCGTACTTGGGGGAAAACAATAGATTTGGAGTGGGAGACAAAGCCTCCGAAAGGTCGGAATCTGAATGATTGAGTTATCGCAGAGGTTCTCAGTAGAGTAGCCAGTATGCAGACGCAGAGTACTTGAGCGTTGTATAGCTCGATCATCAAGCTGCCAGCGCGAGGCAGAGGCTCTTTTGTAGGTTGCGTGCATACCTAATTAGAGTACTGGCCTGGAGGCCTCCTAAAGCGGCGAGTCGTCTATTTTCTGGCCTGTATTGTTGTTTGAATATTATGGCAATTAACGACCGAACTTGTTTACGTGCTTGTCCGGGGGCCTCGCAAGCACGTGGAGGGAATAGAGAAGTGAAGCCGAATTGTGATATCAAAACGATATCTTTTAATAGCCCCAGAGCTCGGGCTAGCCAGGGCAGTAACAACAATATGCTTTCTTGAAGCTTATATTTATGAAATGCATATTATTATTATGATTATGATTATGATTTCCATTATCAGTATTATTTAGAACTGTAGAGTCAGAAGAAACCACGATTACAGGTAATTACAGGTATGCCTTTGTTAAGGAAGCTGATGTCTTCCTGGGCTTTACTTCTTTAAGAGAAACTTTGGTCCCAAGAGGTAGAGTTACCCTGGAAAGGCTTGGGATGGGCTGCTATACAACGGAAAAGAAGAGCAGTTCAACATGTTTTATGCAAACTTTTTATCCAAAACTAACATCATTCACATTATTGTGAAAGGAAACAACCAGATCAGGTAAGCTTTGCATAAGTAAACAAAAACATTTTGACTCTCCCAGAGACCACTTGAAAGCTCCTTCCAAATGCATCCTGCAATTTTTTTTCCCTTTCTTCAGCCTCCACTTGTCTTATGAATTCCATTTTAGTGGCAAAACTTACAGATCTATCCTTTTTCAACATGGCGGCATATTGGTGAGGCAGGCTAATCTGCTCTCCCCTTTTCTTTCTGTTTTGCCCTTTGCATATACTCAGCAAGTGATTCTGGAGGCAGCTGCTGTTTACCTTGCCTCTCGTACATAAGCGCCGACAGCTACAATAGGATCACATGCAGTAGAATCCCTTTCCTTCCTAGGTCAAGCTTTCTTGCATTGTCTACTGCGGGCACACTACTGCAACCCAACACTGAAAGTCTGTCTTTCTCCAGCCCTCCTTCAACATCCTCCCAATGCCAATGCTGCAAAAAAACTTCCAGCTGGACAGAAGAAAAGAAAAGGGGGAATGGGCTGCACTCCCATGGAAAAGATTTTGTAAAAAGGAACTTCTGTGTCAGAGGCTTTGTTAAGGGAGGTACACCCATATTTTTTTTTCCAGTGTGGCAGATACTGGGTACAATTGTTTCTTTCCTGGAAACTCACCAGAGACTAGCAGCTGGTGGCTTGTGGATCAGCACCGCTCCCTGGATTGCCACTCTGAGTATCACTGATTTCTCCTTCAGCTAAGGTTGTCAGGTGTCCCTTATTATAAGGGATGCCCCTTACTTGAAGGCCAGAAAGCTTGTCCCTTATACAGCTGGCCAGTTTGTAATTACTTAGAAAGCAATGCTGTAATCGCTAAGAATCAACATGGATTCCTCAGAAATAAGTCATGCCAGACTAATCCTATCTCTTTTTACGATAAGGTTACGAGCTTGATAGATGAAGGAAATGCTGTGGACGTAGCATATCTTGATTTCAGTAAGGCCTTTCACAAAGTTCCCCATGACATTCTTCCAGAGAAGCTAGTAAAATGCGGGCTGGACAGGGCTACCGTTAGGTGGATTTGCAATTGGTGACCGACCGCACCCAAAGGGTGCTCCTCACCAAAGGCTGCTTTTCGTCCTGGAGAGAGGTGACTGGGGGGGTGCCACAGGGTTCTGTCCTGGGCCCAGGGCTGCTATTCAACATCTTCATCTGTGACTTGGATGAAGGAGTGGAGGGCACACTGATCAAATTTGCAGATGACACCAAATCGGGAGGGGTTGTTAATACACCAGAGGAGAGGATCAACTTTCGATACCACCTTGACAGATTGCAGAGCTGGGCCAAAGCTCACAAAATGAATTTCAACAGAGAGAAATGTAAGGTCAGAACAAATGGAATGCAGAAATATAGGATGGGGGACACGTGGCTGGATGGCAGTACGTGTGGAAGGGATCTAGGAGTCTTAATAGACCACAAGCTGAACATGAGTCAGCAGTGTGATGCGGCAACCAAGAAAGCCAACACAGTTCTTGGTTGCATCAATAGGAGTGTGGTGTCTAGATTGAGGGAGGTGATGGTACCACTCTATTCTGCATTGGTTAGGCCTCATTTGGAATCCTGTGTCCAGTTCTGGGCACCTCAATTCAAGAAGGATATTGACAAGCTGGAGCGTGTCCAGAGGAGAGTGACCAAAATGGTGGACGGTCTGGAAGCCATGAAGCCCTGTGAGGAACAGCTTAGGGAACTGGGGATGTTTAGCCTGGAGAAGAGAAGGTTAAGAGGGGGCATGACAGCCATGTTTAAATATTTGAAGGGATGCCATGCAGAGGAAGGAGAGGGCTTGTTTTCTGCTGCTCCAGAGACTAGGACAAGGAGCAATGGATTCAAGCTGCAGGAAAGGAGATTCCACCTGAACCTCAGGAGGAACTTCCTGACGGTCAGAGCTGTCCGGCAGTGGAATCTGCTGCCACCTCCATGGAGTGTGGTGGAGTCTCCTCCTTCTCTGGAGGCTTTTAAACAGAGGTGGATGGCCATCTGTCCAAGGGAGGGCTTGGATGGGTGTTCCTGCGTGGCCAAAGGGGGCTGGACTGGAGGGCCCCTGGGGTCTCTTCCAACTCTAGGATTCTATGATTCTATGTCCCTTAGTATAAGGGATGTCCCCTATCTGAAGACTGGAAAGCTTCTCCCACTATAGAGACTGAACAAGATGCCAAAAAGTCCTGTATTTGTTCTGTATTTTGGGTTATGAGCCACTCATAAAAGCAAGAGACACAGGCGTCGTGTGATTTACGTACGCAGACAATGTACGCAGACAATGTTAATTTTCCAGAGGAATACATGGCTAAGTTAACTGACCGAACTTGTCAACAGCAGCTTCCTGATTGTCAGTCCTTCGTGGCATGAACTTCCGCTGTCCATTAATGCTAGTCTGAAAACTTGTCAGCACTACTGGAGGAGCGAGCCACGCTCTCAGCCTGCCTCCTGTACCCCAAAGTGACGTGGCCGTACTCTCATGCTGCACGTTCCACTGTTGAACTGCTCTTACCATCAGGAAGTTTTTCCTAATGTTTTGATGGAGTTTCTTTTTCTCTCTGTCTCTTTTGAAGCTATTGCTCTGCGTCCTAGTCTCTAGAGCAGCAGAAAACAAGCTTCCTCCATCCTCCATATGATATCATATATAGTATTTAAATGAGGCTATTATACCTCCTCTTAACCTCTTTTCCAAGCTAAACATGCCCAGCTCCCTAAGCCACTCCTCATAGTGCTTTGGGGTTTCCAGACTTTTCACCATTTTGGTCACCCTCCTCTGGACAATGCTCCAGCTTATCCATGTCCTTCCTGGTGCCCAGAACTGGACACAGGATTCCAGGTGGTGTCTGACCAGAGCTGAAGAGAGTGGGACTGTCACTTCCATAGACCTAGGCACTATGCTCCTGTTGACGCAGCCCAGAATCGCATTGGCTTTTTTAGCTGCCGCATCACACTGCTGACTCATGTTCAGCTTGTGGTCCACTGAGACTTCTAGATCCCTTTCACATGTACTGTGGTCAAGCCAGGTAGCTAGTGAGAACACTAACATTTCTCTGATTTTTCTCCCCTGTATTGCAGATAGCTTTGTGGACACGACTAACCTTTCACGGTAAGAAACTCTTGCATTCAGCTTGCAGACTTTTTAATTATTTAATTATGATTTTCTATTTATTAATTTTAATAGAAACATACAAACAAATTTGCAACTACAGAAAGAAGAAACAAAAGAAAAAGGAAAAAATTATGCATAAACAATATAAATGTATAACTAAAACTAAACTAGGTTGAATTAAACTAAGATGTAAAAGCAAAATCCATTACTAAAAGACTAATCTAGTACCCTAAGCACCTCCTAACTACACTAATTAATTAAAAAGAACTCTGACCCCCCCATACAATATATATCATTTTGATATATGAACTTGACAGATTTTACATACGTGTGTTGTTCTTTTATATAGTACTGAAAATACTGTATTTGTTTTTAATACAGCCCCTGAAGAAGGCCAGGCAATTATAAACAGGCCAAAATGTGTTCAGATGCTTTAAAGGAATACAATTTGGTCGCTCTATAAGCATGTGGACCAAATAAGTACTGCTTTCCAGTACTTATTCCCGCCCCCCCATACAAACTGTAATGAAAAGGAAAAATCTATTAATATCTCATGTCTTATTCTATCAGTACAGATCTATGTGCATTCAACTTCCTAGAATTGCTAATAATCATACCCTCAGATTATGACATCATTAAGTTGCTTATTGCTCAAAAAATCCATAAATGGTTTCCAGCCTTTCAAAAAGAAGTCTTCAACTGGTCTTCTGTTTTTTTTTTCAAAATCCACATCCATTTTGCAACTTAGGCAAGATCCACAATTTTAACATCGGCTTGCAGATTGAACAGAAGTATGTTGCAAGCTTTTCTCAAATTGCGACAGTATTTCTTAGGCCATATCCGCACTAGACCGTTATAGCGCTGTTATTCCACTTGCAACGTCCTATGGAATCCTGGGGTTTGCAGTTTCGGGAGGGGCCGGCCGGCCCCTCCCGAAACTGCAAACCCCAGGATTCCATAGGACGTTGCAAGTGGAATAACAGCGCTATAACGGTCTAGTGCGGAAATGGCCTTAGGGTGAGGAGGTTTGAGAGGTTTGAAGGAAATGAGAAGTTCGAATCCAGCTGGTCCCCCACGCCAGGGGTTGCCCTTTCTCTGGGGCCGCCCCGCGGTGGCAGGGGGAGGCAGACCGAAGCTACTCTGGACCGATCGTCTCCCTGGTGCCTCCCGTCAGGGGAAGCAAAGTGCAGACCACGGGCCGTATGGAGCTCCCCGGGGTCATTCTTGGGGCCTCTGGGTTAAAAATCCCCCCAAATGGCCTCAAGGGGAGACATTTGCTCCACTCTGTGGGCTTCTTGGGACATTTCGGACCCAGGATAGGTCTTTATTTAGAAACAGGCAGTAAACAGGAAGCGGTCCCTGGGTTGCCGAAAAAGGCCCCTCCTTGGTGCAATATGGTCCGGGTTCTGGACACACACAAAAAAGGTGGTTAAATGCCCCTCACATCCCCTACAGGGTGTTTGGGAGCCAAAAATACATTTGGGGCGGGGAGGACACTTTCCAAGTTCTCCTGGGGAGCCAGTGTGGCTCCTTGCCCTTTGAGGGCTGCTGTCAGGAACCGAAATCACACCCACAAATGTAACAGTGCTAATAAAACTATTTATTAGGAGTGTGATGCATTGTACAGGACTTCAGCGAGCGAACTGAAAGTAATTAGCAAAATCCAAACGTGAGAAGCAAAGATTCCCCTCCCACAGCAAGAGACCTGAAAAGGCCAGCTTTGGCCGGTAGTCCTTATCAGTGCTGCATTCCTAGCTTTGTTTACCTAACGGTCTCTGGTTCCCATCCTCGGTTTCGAGCAAGCAGCTAATTAACTACTACTACATGTCCCATACTGAAATATGGAGGGCTACCCCTCAGCTGCCCATCCTGCCCTTTTTCCTCCGCCGCCGCTGCGTCCGTGGTCCTGTTCTTGCTGCCCACACGGGCACCGTTATGCCAGCGCAGCGCAGCACCAGGGTTCTGGCATCATCTCTGCTGTGTTTGCAAGTGGAAACGATGCAATGTATTGTTGACATGCGTCTCGTTGAAGGAGTTCTCCCTCACACTGTCTGCTACCGCCCTGCAAATAGTTCTTCTCAACTTCTGGTCCCCCGGATGCTTTGGATGTCAGCTCCCGTAAGTCCCAGCCAGTACGGCCCGAGTTGAGGAATTCTGGGAACTGAAGTCTGGAACGGACAGGGGACCAAAGGTGGAACGCCACAGCTGTAAGGCACCTCTCCGTTTGTGGTCAGGCCAAAGTCTACAATAAAAGTGGGATTTGAACCCATCTCTCAGAAGTGCAGCTTGTGCCAATAGACTTAAAAATCAAAATACTTCCATAAAGGATAATAGTAGAAGATGGGGAATTACTGTGGTGTTTGTTGAGGCAATTATCTGTGAAATATAGGAAGACAACAAACACCACGCAAAACTCTTTGTCCAGGTAGTCGGTAATATCTACTCTGACAGCATCCCTCCCAGGCTTAGAATCATAGAATCCTAGAGTTGGAAAAAACCCCAGGGACCATCCAGTCCAACCCTCCTGCAATGCAGGAAGACACCATCCAAGCCCTCCCTTGGACAGATGGCCATCCGGACTCTGCTTAAAACCCTCCAAAGAAGGAGGAAACTCCACCTCACTCCATTTAGGCAGCAGCAGAACCCACTGCGGGACAGCTCTGACCGTCAGGAAGTTCTTCCTGAGGCTCAGGTGGAATCTCCTTTCCTGAAGCTTGAATCCATTGCTCCGTGTCCTAGTCTCTGGAGCGGCAGAGAACAAGCCTCAAACAGAGAAGGGATAGCCAACATGCAGCTTGCCAGAATTGCTGGACTGCAACTCCCATCATCCCCAGCCAGCATGGCCAACGTTTGATGAGGACCATTGTAGTTCAAGTTGCCCTAAATGTAGGCAGCCTTTCCTATCAACCTGCTGGGGGGTCCCTGGTAACAAAATATATTTACAGGGGGGGTCCCTGGTAAGGAAAAGGTTTGGAACGACTGATCTAGCCTGCTTAGGTGGCTGCAGAGCAGAGTGAAAGGTGAGTGGCTTGGAAGGAAGGGACAAGTTAACCAAGTGAATACATAGACGCCCCGGAGACTCTTTGGAAGCTGCATCAACAAATCAATTAAGGCTTGCAAACTGTGGCCATTTCCGCACTAGCCTGTTAATAGCGCTATGATTCCTCTTTCAACATCCTCTGGAATCCTGGGGTTTGCAGTTTCGGGAGGGGCCGGCCGGCCCCTCCCGAAACTGCAAACCCCAGGATTCCTGAGGATGTTGAAAGTGGGATCATAGCGCTATTAACAGGCTAGTGCGGAAACGGCCTGTAGCAAGTCGCTGCTCTCTGAGCTGCACTGAAAATTTCCACGCAGCCTTTTCTTCTTGCTTGGAGCTGAGCACCCCAATCCTGAAGAATCTGCACGCTCGCCTCCCACGAAAACTGAAGACGGAGGGCCAGGCCTTGGGATCCGGCAACCCTGTGCGATAGCCTGGCTTTCCTCTCGCTCCATTTAATCAGTCATTTTCAGCTGTTCCTCTCGAGGTGCTTTCTGTGCGGAAGGTGAATGCGTCCTCACCGGCCCTGGTGAACAGGGAGCGGAAGGGAAACCAGTTAGCGGGAGGTGCTGGGAAGGCGAGGATTGTCCAGAGAAGCGTGCGGTTTTCCTCCTCCTGCAAAAGGAGGATATCTCTGGGACTTGGGCAGAGCTGTTAGCAACACAGCACTCGTCGGAGCACGGCGGGACCCCCGGCAGGACGGAGGCCCCTGGCCAACTCTCCTTCCGGGGGGCTCAGAAAGTTCAGGACGGAAACGGCTCTGATGACTCAGGAAATTCGACTGTCCACGGTCACGGGCCGTAAGCTTTAATCCGGCTGAGTCGCAACCCGTAACAGCTCCTCTGTGACATGCAAGAAGCGGGCAGGATAGATGAGGGATGTTGGCTGCCCTACGGAAGGGCGGGAGGGGAGATGCAACCCTCTAGATCGGAGAGGGGTGGGCCGCATGCGGCCCAGAGGGCTGTTTCTATGGTTAAAAAAAAGGAAGATTTTTTTATTTTATTTATTTTTGATGTAAGAAAATGTAAAAACAAATTCAAGAAAATGCTCTCTATCGGGTTTAGGGACCTGTTTTTGACATGGGGAGGGGGTTGCTGGACCACTTTAGCCTTAGAAAAAGCCTTTTTTAAAAAACCAAAAGTAACTTCTTGTGACTTTCTGTTTTGAAAAAGCAAAAGGCCTCCCCGTGTCCAAAAAACATGGTGAAAATGCCCACGCCAGTTCCTAGAGGGTATTGAACAGTATTGCCGGGGCGGGGCAGAATTGGGGCTTTTTTGTAGTGGGGGATATGCCCCCCCGGGTCTCCTAGGAGGTAATGCAGCCCCCTAACCTTCCACAGATGCCCATCCCCGCTGTAGATCCTGTTGCACAAAAACATCATCCCGGACTTTTGGCCGTGCCGGCTTGGGCTGATGGGGGTCGGAGTCCAAGAGGGCTTCAGGTTCCCAAGCTGGCCAACAAACCTAACGAAGGGGTATAAACCTGAATCAGTGATTTATACCCCCTACTTAGACATCAAAACAAAGGTAGCATTAGGACCTGGTGACTCCAAAGTCAGTGGTGTGGTGTTTCCACTCTCCAGATTTTCGTGTCCACTTAAGGACCTATTTTTGGTGCTGAACATGATCTGCCAAATAGGCCCAGAATTTTGGAATTTGGGCTAACACCCAGAACTGCTTCACCACCCCACTGGCACTGGAGCCACAGAAACAAAGGACTGCAAATGGGGCTAAGTTATTGGAAAGACTCAATGTCATGTCCTGGCTAACTTACTCTCAATACCTTCACTCAAGAGTTTCAAACAGAAGTGATAAGTGTTTATCAAACAGAAGTTGGTTACAAGTTCTATACCTTGCCATACAAATTTTAGCATGCACATCAAGGACTGGTTAAAATCTTACATGTCAAATCACCCCACCATCACAGGCACCTTCCCAGGCTTATTGTTATTTATATACTTTTCATCATGGGAGCAAGAAGAAGATTGCGTCCCCTTATCTATGTGTTCTCATAACACCATCTTGTTATTTCACCCCCCCCCCCCCGGCTTCGATAGTCCTTTCCTTATGCCCACTACAAGGTCCACGTGGAGCCTAAAGATACTTTAAAAGTTACAACCGGATATAGAGTTGCAGGTAGCAATTAGCACTGGATGCCTAATAGTGCTGCGCTAGCCCTGTCCTCTTTGATCTAGCGCAGCCGTACTGCTCCATATACTGGTACATACATATGACAGGATCAATGCATCCTGACAAACAATCTCTCCCCATCTATCCCTTGACAAGAATGGTTTTATACGGGCCAGCAGCTCTTCCAAGCTTTGCTTTTGAAAGATTTTACACAAATATTGGGAGGCACAAGAATTTGTGAGCTAATTTGGGCTCGAGAGAGGAAGTAGCAGTTTCTACGCATCAGAATACACCATTCTGGATGCATCAGAAAAGACACATTTTCTGCGGACTGAACACCTCACAGGATAATTCAATCCAAGTCTGGTATATACTTCTGCGGGAGAATTAGGAACTATTTGATTCTCTTTCTTTGAAAAGAAAGGTATATAAAAGCAATGAGGGTAAGGGAGCCAATGGAAGCTTCAGTTAATGGTACCCTTAAATATTAACCAGTCATGACTTCCTTCTACCAAGTCCTCTGGGAATAAGCAAAGTTGTGTTCCCCATAATGGGCACTAATGTTCACGCTTTCGTCGGCAGGCAACAAACGCAAGAGTCTCCGTACGAAAACTTCAGTCGCACGATCAGCTCCATAAGCCGAAGCCTGCCGGAAAGGATCTAAACAATGCATGAGTGAAAGATCACGACCCACGTAAGTGCTTCTCAGGCTTTTCCCCTCTGGGTGTTTTGGAGTTTGGCTCCCAGGATCCCTGACCGTCGGCCAATATATCCGGAGCTTCCTGGAACCGAAGCCTAAAACACCCTGAAGGACCAAGGTTTGAGAACCACCGGTCTATTGGCTCTCTCCGTTTTGTGAAGGGAAGTAGCAGTCCTGTAAGCAGTGCTTCTCGGTCTATCTGAGGTGGTAGCCCAGCACTATTTCTCCCACATGCCAGGTAAGAGGAACTGTATTTGTGCCATACAGTCAGCCCTCCACATGCATGGGTTCTGCATCCACAGATTCCGCCAACCACAGCTTGAAAATATTCTGGGGGGAAAATCCAAAAAGCAAACCTTGATTTTTCAGTGTGCCAAACGCTACACTGATGTGCAAGCATAACTCGACATGGTATAGTGGTCTGAATGCTGAGCTGTGGCCCTGGAGACCAGGATTCGATTCTCTGCTCAGCCATGGGTGACCCTGGGCACATCACACACTCTCAGCCCCAGAAAACTCCATGATAGTTTCACCTTAGGGTTGCATAAATTGAAAACAACTTCAAGGCACACAACCACATCATCATCATCAACAACAACAACATTTCAACTCCATTAGCAACTGAAAACTAACTTCCCTGCCTAAGAAAGGGGCAGTTAGCTTTACAAAGGACAGGGGGAGCCTGGATCTTAACAGAAGTGACTCTTCTGCCCTTCATCATTTTGTCGTCTCAGGCAGACTGTGCAGAATTCCACCCAGAGGTTTTCTCCTGCACTGCCTAGAGAGGCTACAGACTGAACTGGGGGGCTTTTGGCACACAGACCACGCGCTCTGTCACAGAGTCGCAGCCCTTCCCCAAACCTACTCTTAAAACCCTCTAAAAAAAACCCTTTTCAGTTCAAACTGCTGCCTTGACTTATTCTTCCCCATTTCTACAACTATTTTCTGCTCCTTTCAGAGAAACCAACTATTACCATGTAAAGCAAATTCTAATTTTTGAATCATAGAATCATAGAAATGTAGAGTTGGAAGAGACCACACGGGGCATCCAGTCCGACCCCCTGCCATGCAGGAACACCCTCAAAGCCCTCCCTTGGACAGATGGCCATCCAGCCTCTGCTTAAAAACCTCCAAAAAAGGAGACTCCACCACACTCCGGGGCAGCAGATTCCACTGCCGGACAGCCCTGACCATCAGGAAGTTCTTCCTGAGGTTCAGGTGGAATCTCCTTTCCTGCAGCTTGAATCCATTGCTCCTTGTCCTGGTCTCTGGAGCGGCAGAAAACAAGCCCTCTCCCTCCTCTACATGGCATCCCTTCAAATATTTAAACATAGCTATCATGTCCCCTCTTAACCTTCTCTTCTGCAGACTGAACATACCCAGCTCTCTAAGCCTATCCCCATAGGGCTTGGCTTCCAGGCCCCTCACCATTTTGGTCGCCCTCCTCTGGACCTGCTCCAGCCTGATCATGTCCTTCTTGAATTGGGGTGCCCAGAACTGGACACAGGATTCCAGATGAGGTCTAACCAAAGCAGAGTAGAGTGGTACCAGAAAATGTGTCTTTTGTATCCAGTTTTAACATTTTAAGGCTGGGCTGAGAAACTGAGATGGTCCAGCTGCGGACGGATGGGAGCGCCCATTATTCTTTGGCACCTTGGCTACAGTCATCTCAATAAGCTCAGGATGGTGTGTATGGAGCCGCTTTCCTCCGCTTTATCCTCACAACTATTCTGCTGTGGCACTTCGACTTGGATACAAACAGAGACTTCTGGAGGCTAGGAATTGAACCCTTAATAAATAATTCTTTGAATATTTAAATCTAAGTTTAAATATTTAAATCTTGTGCGAAGTCTTGGGGGGGGTCCCTGGCAACAAGTTATATATACAAGGGGTCCCTGGTAAAGAAAAAGTTAAGACCCAGTGGTGTGGTAAAATCGCACCCCTTATACAAAATGGCAAAATTAAAGTTTATTTTTTGGATTTTTTTTTTATTTTTTTAATATTTTCAAGCCGTGGTTGGCTAAATCCAATACAGAACCTGCAGATATGGAGGGCCAACTTTATAGTAACCTTAGTCTGTGCCTTCAAGATGCCTGTCAATTTATGGCAACCCTATACATTTTGTAGGGTTTTCTTAGGCAAGCAATACTCAAAAGGTTGTGTACCACTGCCTTCCTCTGAATATAGCCTACGGCACCTGGTATTCCTTGGCAGTCCCCCATCCGAGTTCTAACCACACCTGACCCTGCTTATCTTCCAAGATCAGACGGGATCTAGTGAGCAATAGCGACACATTTGTAAATTACTTCTCTGTTTTTAATGACTACGTAAGTACTGGCAGTATCTTTTTGTATATTTGTAGTACACTTTGTATCATATTTGTGTGTTTAAATATATAAAATCAACAGATATAAAAAGAATGTTGTCTGTTGATAAAGCAAATGTCCTTGTTCTGGTGCTTTTCCCTTCCTTGAAAGGAGGCACGCATGGCATTAGTTCAGATATTCTTTTAAAATAAACAGCAGAGTCGTAGTGGGGTAAATTGACTGGCACATATTGGGGTGGCGTCTCCAAAGTCTTTGGTGCTAAGACAAATTTTTACGGGTGTGTCCACATCTGCCCTTTCTCCCTTGCCATTTCGACTTCTGCTTGAGGTAAACAGGCCAACCATCACCGAGGAAGGGGTTTCAAACGTCCACTCCCCAACCATTTCATCAGGAGCATTGGCGGTCGTTGTGTGCCTTCATTTTAGTTTACGGTGAACCCAAGGCAAAGCAATCACAGGGTTTTCTCGGTAAGACTTCTTCAGAAGGGGGTTTGCCTTTGCTGTTCTCTGAGGCTGAGAGAATGTGACTTGCCCAGTGGTTTTCCATGGTCAAGCAGGGATGTGAACCTTGGCCTCCAGAGTTGTAGTCTGGTGCTCAAAACACCACATCTTGCTGGGTGGCTATCATCAGCGGCCACCTCCCTCCCCGTTGTCTAGGATCCTGGGCCCTTACTGCTACACTGCAGGCCTCTGAAAAATTAGGGGCAAGTTCCAAACAGCATTAAGCATCTTTAATCTCACTTATTTAATAGCAGAGTCCTGTCCAGTCTAAATCCTCCCACTGAACACAACAGAACTGGTGAGAAAAATCACTTCAGGTGGACCATCTGGTCCTTAGTGCATCCCAGCAAAGATCTTGTTCTTTTATTAGACATTTTATGTCTTCCTTTAATGAATTCAGAGCAGTTCTTAGGATTCTCTTCCTCCATGCTTTAATTTCACAACAGTCCCGTAAGGTTCACCAGGTTGACTGGCCCCTCGTCACACACTGCTTTCCGTGGTTCAGTGGGGACCTATCTCCCCATATCGATAGAGAAGCTTGAGAATGATGGGACTGAGAGTAGCATAGAATAGTATAAAGGAATCAGGTGTTACCCTGTGTACTGGGGGTCCCGGGAGGGACACCAAAACGTGCTCAACTAAAGGTGGGGAAAATTAGCTCAGAGCCCTGCTTAGCGTTACGAGAGGCAGGGTAACGTAGCGAGATCTTGAACCCTATGTCTACGGGGTCGGATCGAGTCAAGGAGAACACAGAAGTTGAAACAATAAATGTTTTATTAAACAAACACAAGCAAAACAGTGTATGCGACACACTCACACAAGATAACTAAAGAAGTAAAGGTTGAAGTGGTATAGAGGGATTTTTAGAGGAATTGCTGGTTTGGGTGATACTTCGCCTGTCCTGAAGCCCGGAGAAATGGAGAGCGAGGCCGGGGTGTGATGTAGCTCAGCACGTGGAGCTGAGGGGAGGCTCGCCAAGCAAAGCGGCAGCAAGGCGGGATGGAACTCGGGAGCGTTCCGAGGAAGGTCTCGGAATCAAGGGCTTTTATAAGGAGAATTGTGACTACGGGCTATGCCGTACTTGGGGGAAAACAATAGATTTGGAGTGGGAGACAAAGCCTCCGAAAGGTCAGAATCTGAATGACTGAGTTATCACAGAGGTTCTCAACAGAGTAGCCAGTATGCAGACGCAGAATACTTGGGTATTGCATAGTTCACCCATCAAGCTGCCAGCGCGAGGCAGAGGCTCTTTTGCAGGTTGCGTGCATACCTAATGAGAGCAGTTGCCTGGAGGTCTCCTAAAGCGGCAAGTCGACTGTTTTCTGACCTGCCTGTATTGTCTAGGAATATTACGGTGATAATCGGCCAAGCCTGTATGCGTGCTTGTCCGGGGGCTTCACGTGGAAGGGAATAGATAAGTGAAGCCGAATTATGATATCAAAAGGATATCTTTTAATATCCCCAAAACTCGGACTAGCCAGGGCAGTAACAATCCCTCCCCCCGAAAATGGGCGATGTTGGGGACAATATCAGACATTTTCCAATTAAAAATCAAAAATCAATTTAGAGCCGAATAGGGGCTTGCAGGTAGGTAGCCGTATCACTCCTCAAGAAAGGGAATTTTGGGGAAAAGCAAAAGGGTTTCTATCTTATAAAGACAGTCCTAACTGAAACCTAAACCTAAACACATGCACACACCAATGTCAATAACGCAACAATAAACAATTAAACAATAAATAAAGTCCAATGTCCCGTCAATAGGGAACTGTCGAAAAATGAGCAATGGTAAATAGCAAATGCAATTCAATGAAATAATCAATGCATGATCTGGTAATGAAGGTAATCCAAGGAGCAAACAGTTTAATGTGGATGAAAGTTCGCAGTCCGGGGGAGGTGAGGTGCAGGCAAAAGTCTTGGCACCCCCCCCCCCTTGCAACAGGAAAAGTTTTGTAGCTGGAGTGGGCGAGCAAAGCATAAGTCCATCCAGGCAACGGAGCAGGAACAACAACAAAATTTTCAAGTTGGTGCAGCTTAGCTCACTGCAAGTTCAGGAGCAATGAGTCTTTGCAGAGTTTGGAGCCTGGAATAGTCCATAGGTTTTCTCGGGCAAGTAAATGGTAGCCGGAACGGCAAAAGTTCGTCGTAGCACACGGAAGGCCGCATGGTCACCTTCCCTCACGGTTGCAGGTGTCGTCGAGGAACCAGGAATCTCCAAGTGCCGGCCATCACGTGGAGCAGCAACTTTCTTTGTCACCCCCCCCCCCACGGTACTCAGGGGTGATGGTACAACCTCGGGATCTCCCCAGTCTTCTGGATCAATTGACCTATTATAGCTTCAACAGAAGAACTGACATGATCGTTATCCAATGTAAACCATAAACGCAAATGGCCGGCTCAAAGCCTACTGGGAGTTTTAGCTGAAACTGGAAATTTTGCTCACAATGATCTGGAAGGGTTGGTGGGAGCGAGGACTTAAATAGCTCCCAAGTCTGAAGCAGTTTTGGCCATAGGAAGGCCGAGAAGGGAGAGAGGCTGTGGGTTCAGAACCCGCATCAAACGGTCAGCTCCGGCAAGGTCTAATAACCCAGCATCACGAGAGGAATTTGGGTGAAGTTCCCATTCGCGTGCTGGTCCTGAGACTGGGTCACCCAGAGTCATCCCAGAATGAGGCCGGATTGAGATATCCAAAGTCGTTCCAGAACAAGATGGGCTTCCAGTTGGCAGGCAAATAGCCAAAGTCATCCCTGACTTGGCAGTACGCCGAGGTCCCCCCCATCACTCAAGCCTAGAGCCTGACTCCAAGCCTGATGATGTACACCGAGGGCTTCGGGGTCTGCAGGAACGGTGCCGGTGGTTAGATGTAGGTCCTGAGTGCACAACCTCGCTAACTCAAGAAAGCTGGATTCCGAGGCAGGCCTGAAAGATGGTCGCCTTCAGATAGGCTTTTTGGAACCAAGGGGACAGTTAATTCAAAAACAATTCACAAAAGTACTACTTAGATGGCGCAACTATTTACAGTAACTGGGAGTACAGAGGGGTCGCCACTCCACCTCTATTCCCTTCAGACAATGGCCGTTCAGTCATTGTCAAACGCCTCGTAAATGGAGACAAGCGTCTCAGACCAAGGAAGTCTGGCAAATCATGGAGCTCACATTGGGTCTTTGGGCACCAGGATCTTCTGGCTCGGGGATGACCACCGATGCAGGATCAACCGGCTGACCCTTCCATTCTTTTAGTTGTGTTAGTTGGTGGGTCTCTGAAATTACCTGCAAGAGCGGCAGTGCCCACTCCTTGCTTGAGACCCTTTCGGCCAAATCAAAGTGGAGGCTGGTATCTAATCCACGTGCCTCCCGAAGTAATGTCTTTTGTGGCATAATGGTGACCGAAACAGAGCCAAGGACTGTCTTGGCCCCTCTCAAAATCACTAGTGTCACAATGAATCGGGTGCCTCGAAGCGTGAAGACACGCTGGCACCAAAGCAGCCATGCGGAGGGGAAGGCAGTAGCCACGTCCGCCTCCATGTGGTATTTAGAACTCTCCGTTATCGGAATCTCCCCAGATGGACTGCGGTTAACGGGAGCGCGTAACGTCAACACAGGGTGTGCCAGGGTGAGTGTCTGTGCTAGCCGTGCTCTGGCTGGGCAGGAGCCTCTTGCTGTTTCAATCCCCAGTCTCCTTTGAGATTTCCCTGAAAGATGGCACGGAGAGGAAGGACTCTCCTAGCCAAGGCTTCAAGGAAATCCCGGGGGAAACTGCAGGTCTCCAACAGGGGGTTCAGAGCAGGAACAATGGCAAATTCTGGAAGCCTGAGGCTGGCTTCCCCTAGCTGTGTGTTCTCCTTTTCCTGGCTCTCACACATGCTGGCAATGTCCTGTGCCTGGTCAAATTTGGTGGGGGCCTCCTCATCTCCCAATTGAAAGAATGGTGCTTCCTCCTGAACCTTAGCCTGGTGCGATCCTTCTAGGTGCTCTGAGAGCACTGTGGTCTCGGAGGTGGCCGGATTCGCACTCGGGGCTGAGTCAGGAGGAGGGGCAATCTGTCTATTTCTAGTGCGCCTTGGGCGCTTGTGTTCTCGGAGGGCTTAGGTTGGGTCCCCCCCCCCCGCCATATCCGGTCAAGCGGATAGTGTCAGGGGTGGGCTCACCCTGTCTTCTCTGGTTAGGGAGCAGCACCTTTAGCGCTGCTCTGGAGTCTGCAGGAGGGGTGGCAGGGGTCTTTTCCCTATCGGCCCTAGTGCCCTCCTTCACCCTAGATCTACCCCATCTGTTGGGCTTCAGCTGAGCCACAATCCTCTGGGGGAGATCCCGGGACCGAGGGCACCCCGATCCTGACAGCTCTAAGTCAGGGTAATATCCAGCCAGAGGGGGACCGTGGTAACCGCATTCACAGTCTGGCTATTTCCCAGTGGTAGATGCCTGTCTAGCGCGTCAAGGAGCTCGCTCGTGGGTCTCCCATCAAACTGGCTCATGTCCAGTCCGAGCTGTCTTAACATGCCCCAGATTTTTACTCTGTCTGAGGAATACGTCTGGGCCGTGGGATCATGCCCGCCAGATGTCTCCCGGGGAGAGCCCGAGTCAGAGGGCTGTTTGGGGGTAGTTGGCTGCTGTGGGGGACTTCCTGCCTTGCCAGGCTGGCTGCGGAAATCCTGTCCCTGCCACTGCCTGTTGTCCTGTCTGGGTGGCGGTCGCGAGTTCCAATTCCCTCACGGAATGGAATTCAGAGCCGTTTTCCTATGCTGGGAATGGGGCCCATAGTTTGAGTAGGTAACCTCGGCTATAGGTTCCCGATTCCTGGTGTCCTTCCTATGCATCTTGGGGGGAGGTCTTAGGGATCCTGCCTCGTGGAGCAGGTCGGAGACCCGCCGGAGGTTATTCCCAAATTCCTCCCAGTTGGTGGTGGATGGATCCACCAAACCGAGAGCCATCTTGGTCTCGTGATTGAGACCTCCGTACAAGAGTGTCTTAAACTCGAGGCCGTTAAAGTCGTATCCGCAGGGTGTCAAGGGGACCTTCTCAGCCAGAATGGCGAGGAGCTGCTTCTGTGCCACGTAAGCCTCAGGGTTCTCATGAGGACCCTGCTGCTCCATGACGTAGAGCACACTCGCACTCTGTCCGCGCCACAAAGTCCTCACTACCTCTCTCATCCAGTCGTGGGCCTCGAGCCTAACCAAGCCTCGAGCCGCCACGGCTGATTCAAGAGTAGGAAGCTCGGAGGGGGACATACAAAGCCGAGCCAACTGGGTCAGGTCCTGACCATTGGCTGTCAGGTAAGAATGTATCACCGCGTTCAACCACATGATCCCGGTGGTTCTGTTCAATGGACCCAATTGGTCTGCTATGGCTTTGGCCTCAGCAGCATGCCGGGGACCGTAGTCTCGGTGACCTGCATCTCCTGCGTCTCTTGCCTCTCTGAACTGCCTTCTCCAAGGGGGGTGGTCTGTCTCGTCATGGACCTAGTCTCTACTGGATTGACTGGGATCTTAGGGTCGCTCCAGTCTGGATTGTGGGGAACAGTTGCCTGAGCATCCTCGGGCAGTGTCACCCCAGAAAAGTCCTCCGCAAACATTGGGAGCAGCTCCGGGCACACAGCCGAAATTAAGGCTTTGCGCGTTTGGAGCTGGCTCTCCAGCGCAGCGATCTGCTTCTGGCAAACTGCATGACTAACAGCCTCCTGCTGTTCTCTCACTTGCCCCACCATGAACTTGGCTGCAGACCGGGCATGATCCAGCTCAGCCTCTAAGGCGTGGGCTTTCTCTTCCCACGTTTGCGCCACTACCTGGATATTGCTAAGCTTCTGTGCCGACGCCTGCGCTACGGACGCAAAAGTTACCTTATCCACGCGCAGCGTCTCGACCTCGGCTTGAAGCCGGGCATTCTCCTTCTCTACACTCACTAATTTCTCTCTGGTCTCTACCAGGGCACTACTAGCGTCTCTGGCCGTAAGCCAAAGTCCCCAAGCAGCCAAAGCATCCTTAGATGGCCCGAATGGGTTCTTTGATTTCCGTGCCAGGGTGTATGCTTCGTGGAGTGTGGCAAAGGGATAGGCCGTCTGCAAGATGGAGTCCTTCCAGGGGCATTTCTCCTTACGCAACACCCATCTCTCTAGTTTACCTCTGACCTCCTCCTCCAACATGAGGTCCTTGATGGTGACCTTACCAACCTCAGCCGTTTTACACACAAACTACAACTATCTCCAACACTACCTACAAGCTACAAACTACAAACCACAAACGGGACCAGGAACTGGAGTGACGGGAAGGATCACCTAGACCCCTGGGGGACTGAAGGGAAACGAACTCAACGGAACTATTCTAGGAAAGAGGGATGGCAACCTATCTCCAGCCTGCCCAAACAAAGTCACTTTGGTACACCCAAGCCCGGTTTTCCACCTCGACAGCACTGGGGACCAAAGGACGAGGAAACGGTTCAGGGACAGGGAGGTCACCTAGACCCAGGGAACCCTCAGGAGTACTCCGCCTGCCTGAAGGGGGGAAACGAACGCTAAGGAACTTACTACGCCGCCTGGCCAAGCAGTGGGGGAAAAGGGCAAGGAACCAAAACCGAACCATCCCTAACTGGTTTTCTGGGTGAGGAGTACCTTCCTCTACCAAGGGCCAAACCTCTAAACCCTAGGCTAGGTCGGGACTCACCACCTGCACCTAGTCGGCTAGCCAATTGGGATGCACCCGAAATTACACAGAGAGACGCACCCGTACACTACTCTGGGGAGGGGATTTCTTCCCTAAGTGCTATTTTGCCTTGCCACTACAGTGTTGGATGAGTGTAGACTGTTCCTACCGTGCTAACAGTCTAACACTTTGGATCCCAGCCCACGACAGACCCCAAGTTAGGGAGGTACTTCCTGGGTCAACCACTTGCATGGTCCTGTCATCTACAATGATTCACTGCTGAAGCTAGTGACCACGTAGGTACGGCCACCGTACACGGCCAAGAATGAAAAGGAGCAGAACCACCCAACAAAGATTGAGCTCTAGAGCTCAAACGCACAGAATTTTCACACACACGTGTTCCTGCCTGACTGCGCTCTAACGACTTGACTGACCATCACCTAAGTCAGTACCAGCCTGATTTGAGGAGGTTCGCAACTCCTTCTCAAATTAGGGGTACCGGGGCTGCCCGCATTACTCCACCATTCTGTTACCCTGTATACTGGGGGTCCCGGGAGGGACACCAAAATGTGCTCAACTAAAGGTGGGGAAAATCAGCTCGGAGCACTGCTTAGCGTTACGAAAGGCAGGGTAACGTAGCGAGATCTTGAACCCTATGTCTACGGGGTTGGGTCGAGTCAAGGAGCACACAGAAGTTGAAGCAATAAATGATATTTTATTAAAAACACAAGCAAAACAGTGTATGTGACACACTCACACAAGATAACTAAAGAAATAAAGGCTGGAGTGGTACAGAGGGATTTTTAGAGGAGTTGCTGGTTTGGGTGATACTTCGCCTGTCCTGAAGCCCGGAAAAATGGAGAGCGAGGCCGGGGTGCGATGTAGCTCAGCACGTGGAGCTGAGGGGAGGCTCGCCAAGCAAAGTGGCAGCAAGGCGGGATGGAACTCGGGAGCGATCCGAGGAAGGTCTCGGAATCAAGGGTTTTTATAAGGAGAGATGTGACTGCAGGCTATGCCGTACTCGGGGGAAAACGATAGATTTGGAGTGGGAGACAAAGCCTCCAAAAGGTCAGAATCTGAATGATTGAGTTATCGTAGCAGTTCTCAATAGAGCAGCCAGTACGCAAACGCAGAGTACTTGGGTATTGCATAGTTTACTCATCAAGCTGCCAGCGCGGGGCAGAGGCTCTTTTGCAGGTTGCGTGCATACCTAACTAGAGTACTTGCCTGGAGGTCTCCTAAAGCGGCGAGTCAGCTATTTTCTGGCCTGCCTGTATTGTCTAGGAATATTACGGTGATAATCGGCCGAGCCTGTATGCGTGCTTGTCAGGGGGCCTCACAAGCACGTGGAAGGGAATAGAGAAGTGAAGCCGAATTATGATATCAAAAGGATATCTTTTAACATCCCCAAAGCTCGGACTAGCCAGGGCAGTAACACAAGTCCTGGTCTCTGCAGAGTGGCCTTTGAGTTACTAGCCTGCTTTGTTATTAACAAAGGCACCTGGAAAATACAGCGGTCTTCCGACAGCAGCAGCTTGACCTGGGAGGCATACAGGCATTGGGCGTGGAACGGATGCTACTGATAACCAAGGAGGGCCAGGCCCCACGTGGGATAAAGAACAGACAGGTGCTAGGTGATGAACAAAGGATTAGGGGAGCTACTACGTGACGGGGCCAAGGCACATGCTCAGATACCTGAAACCCACCAGAATTTATGTAGAAGGGATGTAACTTAGTACACCAATTCCCTTCCTTATGGGAAGTATAAATGTGTATGTTTTTCTTTGTTCTGGCACATCTAATTTGTGGGAATCCCCCAGACGTCTCTTGGTTTCAGTCTGGGCTGAATAAAAATTTACTTTTTTAATCTCAAATCTCCCGCTGGTGTGTGACTTTCTTGCATTGCAGGAAAAACCTGCTCACGGTCAGTATCAATTTGAGCCTCCTTTAGTCTCAAGATCGTCAGGGGAGGGCTCTCTCTCGGTCCCCCCCAGTCGCAGGCCTGGTGAGGTCACCAGAGAGGACCGTCTCACCAGCCGCCGGATTCCTTCCTCGGGAAGCCAGGATAACTCCTGCGTCCAGTCCTTTCGCCGGCAGGCAAAGACCTTTTCATCAAAGCAGGCATTGGATGATTAATTGGTTGAGGTTTTTATGGGGAGGCGTGCTGAATTTTCATTTTGTCATATTTTTAAGTGATTTTTCTACTTCTAAGATTAGCGGTGTTTTAATATGACAGCTTGTTTTTAGCATTATCCTGTTTTAGCCTTCTTGTACCCCACTTTGACTCCCACGCTGGAAGAAAGGCAGGGAAATAAAGGGACTAACACGTAGCCCGGCTCTCCCAAATCCTGAGTCAGCACTCTGGTCGCAACACCACGGCTTCCAACGGCACCAGGCACAGGTCCCTATGCGGCTGGGCTCAGATTTCTCCGAAGGACTGGATTTTCCCTTCACAAATCCGTTAGGGCTCTGACATTTTCAGGAGAGGCCCTTCTCTCCGTCCCACTATTTTCTCATCAGACTTGCGTGGCGGGAATAAGGGAGAGGACCTTCTCCGAGGCTGCTCCCAGACTCTGAAGCTCCCGCCTTGCTCCCAGTGATAAAGGGGCAGGGGGACCAAACGTTGTGAGGAAATGTTGAGAGAGACAGGCACGTTCAGCCCGGGGAAGAGAAGACCCGGGGTGACATGAGGGCCCTCTTTAAATATCTCAAGGACTGCCACAAAGTGGACGTGCAGGCTGTTTTAACTACATATTGTTTTAACATATACTCTTAAGCTGCCTTTGGTCCCATGTTGGGAGAAAGGAAATCATAAATAAAATGAAAGAAAATAAGCCAGTCCCCCCCCGCCATTAAAGGCACCTGGTAGCCTTTTGTCCTCAGTTTTACCCATCTCCACCCGCAGTTTATATCCCAAAAGACGAAGCAAACCGTTCACGGCTCAAGTGACAAAGGGAGTCCGGTGTGTTCCTCACTGTTTATTTCCTGCGGTCCTTCCAAACACAAACCGTGTTCTGTAAAAGCCACACCCAAAACAGCAGTTCCCATATTAAAACTCTCATGTCAGAGGCACACGTAGTATTTTCTGCATTTTCACAGGGTTGTTTTGTTTTAAATAATTAACACTGAGCCAGGTAACATCACGGAAGTTATTTTTTATCTTCATCCATTCATCCATCTAAAAAAAGGGGGGGAGAGAGAGAGCAGCAGCAATTTTTTCCTCTTGTAAAAAATGTCAGGTCCATCCCACTCACCCGATATGGTTTTCATCACTGCGCTAACATTGCACCCTAAAATACCTACCTGAAAGTTTAGTCCACAAAGGAAGTCCAGGAGGACCTTTCATAATTTGGCAGGACGAGAAAGGTAAATGGTTCAGAAATTGCAATAATGAATCCTTGACAAACGTTCAGTTAATAGCAATTAGCAATAAATTACCACAGCAAATTCTGCAACAATTAGTTGAAGGCAACTGACATTATCTGGCAGGGAAAGATGCTGGGATGAGTTGGGAAACAGACTGTTAGATGGAAAATCATGAGCTATATCGACCTAAAGAAATGAAAACTCCCCAAGTACGCACACAGTGCCGCGCAAAGAGGTTGCTGAAACTGACATCAGTAAATAAACACCAACAAGGAATTATCAAAAAGCAGAACAATTTCTCATTCTTAGTTCTTTTTGGTGGAACTTAAATAGCTGCATCAAGCCTATAAAGTAAACAGAATAATCTGTACCAGGGACTGTGTATGTGTTAAAAGAAGCTTGGTATTTGTTTTCCCAAAAGAGGGAAAGAAAGAGAAAAATAATAAGGCAACAATAACAGAATAATCAAATAGCCATAACAACAGCTTTAGAGCTCCAACACAGAAACTGATCATTACAATCCCCCACGCTGTAACCTATGGAGAGGCCATTCTGGAGTGCTGTCTGAACCTAGTAAGACAAAGGAACGTATAGGGTTTTCCTTGGGAGGACTGTCCCACTCTGAAGTCATTTGCTCAGAAGTGGAACACCAGCTTAGCAGTCTCAGTTTACAATAAGAGGGAAGGAGCTGAGCTCAACCCGGTTTTGTACTAATGAGAAACAAATCTGAAATCCAACAAATCCATGATTTTTCTTAAACTAAGGGCAATGTAGCAAGTTTCTGAACTGCACAGAGCTCTTTTCCAAGAAAGAAAAATCCTGTGATTCTTGAAAGCTTGCTACTCTACCAGAGTGTATAGTCCAAAGGGTAACCATTACAAGAAAACCATAATGTTCCTTTTTAAACTCTTAAGTACACTTCTGAAATTAAATATTCTTGCTCTCTTCTCTGATTCACTGCAATCTAGAGAGGTTTGTTCTTTGTTCATTTTATCTTTTATCTAAAGCAACAGTAAAACAAATTACTTACTCCAAGCACATGATAAGGGGAAAAATGTAACTTATGGAAAGTGTCACCCTTCCAGGCATCCTTACACAAATAAGCTCAGCTTCTATTTGTACAGACAGAGGTGCGTGTTTGAAGTTTACCTGTGTGGCAGAAACTCCGAAGGATTCCTTATTAGGACTAAACAGTTAAAAGTATCTGTGACAGGTAGATGGAAGTGGATTAAGCAGAGGCATGTCTTCACGGGTGGTCCAAAATTCTAATTATATACAGAAGTTGGCCCACACATTTCACAGTCAAAAGGAAAAAAGGCACAAAAGCAAAATCAAACTAGAAAAGGACCAGCAAAAGAAAATCACACTTTCAAAGGTATATATGGCACTATTTCAATAACAGCAACCATCAACCCAAGACCAGAAAAGTTAGTTTTTTGGACTACAGCTCAAGAATCCACCAGCTGGCACGACAATAGCTTTGGTGGCTGGGGAACTGAGAGAGATGTAGTGCAAAAACCTAATTTTCTCAAGTTCTGCCATCTATCCTCAAGTATCCTTTACAAAAGCTTTGGAAAAAACTGTAGTGCTCCTCAGTCCAAAATGTTTTTGGGTGCCCAAGGCAGCATGGCCAGTGGTGGTGCATGATGGTACATGTAGTCCAACAACATCGGTGAGGGAGACAACTTGGCCACCCCTGGCTTTACAGCCTTGAAGCAAGATCCAGTCTCTTGTCACAAGCTCCACTGAAAGGAAAAGAAACTCTGGTCTCACAACGAACTGAGGCATTAAAACTCCATGCTGAAAAGCCAGAGCGGTGTTTTCGTGTGGGAGAAACCCAGGCAGTTCCTGCAACTTGTTAGAGCAGAACAAAGGAGCCCATGCTTGTTTCCAGACTTGCCTCTCTCCACCGTCTCTCCCCCATCCTCTGCCAAAGAGGTTCCACTTTACCGAAGCCGCGCTCGTGTGCAACATCACTGTTAACCATAAACAGAAGATAAATCCACGATTGTAACAAGAGGTGAAGCAAAGCCACCTGCCCCCTCCTACTGCTATCGTATAGCATCCAAATAATGCACTTCTGGGTACAACGTATTGATAAGGATGGCCAGAAGGTTATTCCCATCACGAAGGGAATGACGAGAATCCTTGATAAACTGTGAAGCTTGAGAGATCTGCTCCTGGTATTCAGCATATTGTTTGTTTGAAACGAGCGAGTCGAGAGCATTCAAGGCCTGCAAAGATAAAAGGCAGATACAACCAGATGCTTTTATAAAGGGAGACTACCATTCCAGAACTCAGAAACGATACATGTTTTTTAAGAATTAGAACTCTGAGGCCGCACTAGACTGTTATAGTGCTGTTATTCCACTTTCAACATCCTATGGAATCCTGGGGTTTGTAGTTTAGGGAGGGGCCCTTGAGGCCAGGATTCCATAGGATGTTGAAAGTGGAATAATAGCACTATAACAGTCTAGTGCAGAAATGGCCTCAGAGTCCCCCAGCTGGCAGTATCTCTGGTCCAGCCAGCTGAAAGGTTCTGGGAGCTTTACTCGCCAAAGTAATTCTTCTGAGCTTTGTGATATTCATGACCTAGGTGGTCTTGCTAAAGATGTTCACAGAAGAAACTTTCTGTTTATTGTTAGGAAACAGTACTTAACATCACAGCCTAGGCCCACGCTATTGGACAGACTGTATCTCCACACATGAATCTGCTTGTGTTTTGAGATCTTCTAGGAAGTGGGCTTCTCTCTGTCCCACCACCTTCACAAGTACACCTAGCGGGCTGAACACACGGGAGGGCCTTCTTGGCTGCCCTCAGGCCTTGGAACTCCCTTCTCGGAGAGGTCAGGCTGGCCCCCTTTGCTGTCCTTCCATAAGCAGGTGAAGACCCGGGTGTTTCAGCAGGACTTCGAGGGCTGGTCGCTCGGGAGGAAAGGGCTTTTTACAATGTACTGCACAGTTATACAGTCTTATTTTTAAATCGTCTTGCTTCTAATTGTTTTAAATTCAATAGAACCCTTTCTCCGGAGAATAAATCAGGGCCTTCCTGCACTATACTGTTATAGTCCTGTTATTCCACTTTCGACCTCCTGTGGAATTCTAGGCTTTGCAGTTTCCTGAGGCCAAACAGCTCTCTGGCTGAGGATTCTAAAGGCCCTTCCCTAAACTGCAAACCCCAGGATTCCATAGGAGTTAGAAAGTGGAATCATAGCATTATAACAGTGTAGTGCAGAAAGGCCCATAGTATCTAGGTGAGAAACAGTCAAAGAATTGAAAAGGAAGGGAGATGTGCCTTTATACAAGGTAGCAGAGGGATTTTTCTCTTTCTACCGAAATCACCCCCGGAACATCCTTAGAAGTTCCCTCTTCAGGAGGGAGGAAGTGGGGGACATTTTCTACTTTGCTGGCCCTCTGAACCCTAAGCGTGCAAAGCAGGTCCCATGAAAGAGACCCAGGTGGGAGACTCTGAAGCCCATTTGTACCTGCCACTGTTTTATATTTTATTTTATTTTTCTATATCATAGGCCACCTTTGGTAAACTGTTGGCATTGAAAGTGTGGGAGATAATTTTAACAAAGACAAGAATGTGCCTGACGCAATCAAGACTTTTATTCCTCTTTTGCCTCAACTCTCATCCTGGTCTTTGTCTGGGGACAGACCCTTTCAGGCTGCAGGTGGGGCAAATCGTCTGATCGATATGGGATAAAACCATGAGAAGGGGAGAGGACTCTTCAAACAGGCTATTTTTTTCCTCCCTAATGAGCTACCTTCTTATACAAATTGATTTTTTTTCTTTTATAAGGAAGAGTTCTCAATCACGAGGAGGGCCAATTCAGACACAAGCTTACTGGAACAGTCAGGACAAGTCTTACGTTTTGCAAGCCCGTGCAAGATTGATGCTCCACTCCACTCCTTAAAGCAGTGGTTTCCAAGTCTTGCTTGCCAGATCTCGTTGGTCTTCAGTTCCCAGAAGCCTCAACCAACATGGCCAGTGGTCATGTACCCTGAGAGCTGCAGTCCAACATCATCTGCAACAGCCTTTATTTGGGTTACGACCCAGACTCTAGATGTGGCCCAAAATGAATAAGAATGCTAGAAAGCTATACGAGGTCAGATTTGTTTGCCCATCTAGCCCAGCAGGGTCTCCTCTGACTGGCACGGGCTTCCTTCGGTCTCAGACCGAGGTCTTTCCCATCAGCTACTTGGTTTAGCCCAGATGTGGCAAAGTGCAGCCCTCCAGACACTACTGGACTGCAACTCCCAGCACTCCTCAGCATCAGCTATGCTAGCTTATGTTGATGAGAGTTGAAATTCAACAGCGTTTGGAGGGCTGCACTTTGCCCAACTGCAGCTAACTGGAGTTGCAAGAGACTGAATCTAGTCCCTCTGTATGAAAAGGGAACGATCTGCCATTGAGAGCAAGTCCCTTCCTCAATCTGGAGTAGGCACAGGGGCCTTCACTGATGCCCAATCACTACCCACCAACTACGGCCTTAGCTTGCAATTCAACATCTTTAAAAAAAATTATTAAAAACAGTTTTAAAGATACATAAAACAGCATATGAGGAGAAAAATACACGACTACTATCTAGACAGACAGACAAACACAAAAACACCAAAAGGGTAAAAAGGGTATGCAACTTTCAACTCTCCAAAAAACAGTTATTTATGATTACTTAATATACTTCTTCAAAATTCAACAGAATATCTATCACTAAATAGCCTTAACCTACAAAGCTGGTTATATAAAATTCAACAACCTTAATACTTATATTAACTACATTAATACCCTTTGATTTTGTTCAATGCTGTAACGCTACAACATGGAAAGTGTGATGTTCTACAATAATATTTCTAGCCACATTATTCAAATCCTACTGTTGAATGTCTCCCCCGTCCACCTTTTAGAAATATTATAACCTTTTGCCATTGTTTCTTAAGCTCAGCCAAAGACCCATCTTTAATTAACGTCCGTCCCAGCCAATCAACATCTAATTTTGAGGCTGCACGTGGGTCCTTATCTAAAAGGATCCATACAGTTTCTGGCAGAATTCTAGGCCTTTCTACTTGTTGGTTAGAAGCCATGGCTTGAAAAGCCTACACAGGAGACAGAGATGGACCCAAACCATCATCCACCTACCTGCTGAGCTTTGCCAGACAGCTGCAGCTCGACACCAGGCCTCAGCCGGACCTGATTCTCCACAGGAATCTGTACCAACAGGAAAGTAGAGAGGCTCCGAGCGACCACGCGGAACCTACAGGGAGAAAAAGATCAGGCCGCTGTGTTTTAGCAGTCTCATCAAACTGGAAAACACACACATCTCTTTTCTCATAGGTTTCATCTAAAATATATGGTTCTGGTCCAAGTTTATTATTCCACTGTGTTATAATATACTGCATGGCTTACATCCCTGCTCAATTACAGAGTTCAGTGAATGACCCTGTAGACCATTTCACTACATCTCTGCTTGACTGCCTGACTGCTCGCTTAATTAATTAATATCCCTCATTTCTTCTGGCACGGAGCTCCATCTCACAGGAGTGTTATAAGGATAAAATCAGACAGAGATTGTGGATGCTGCTCTGTGTTTATTAGAGGAAGGTCAGGATAAAAAGCACATACTGTAAAATGCGACTTTAACACCTTCACATTAAATACTGTGGAAAGACAGAGGAGGGGGAAGGCACAAAAGAAGAAAAGAAAGGTCGCTACAGATAGGAAAATTGATCTCATGAGAGAAACGGTTGGATCTCTACCATTTGATAACAGCTATATGACAAATTTTCCCTCTGGAAGTCAGTTTACGCTGCCTGACTGCTAGATGTCAACCTCGCCTCCCCAAAGCCTGAGGTCCCCCCGTTTTCTAAAGCCATCAGAGTCAGGTGCCTCCTCCCTGAACTTTCACCTGTTTGACAAAGGAGATCTCCGGCCCAGCCCAATGGCACCGAGAATCCCGGACGTGAGCCTCTCTTCAGCCAGCAGGTTCTGCCTGCCTTGCAGAGCCATCAGGATCTGGACGACCGACTCCATCAGCACGGCATCCTCCTGGTCCACTTGGAGGAGACAGAGCTGGAGGACTTTGTGCCACCAAAGGAACAGCTTGGCTTCATCTTTCGCAGAGCTTGCGTGGCAAAGCATGTGAGACGGGAGAAACAATACACCAAAAAGCCACAATTAGAAAGCGGCCATCCCTCCGGCATCATCTCCCATTATGTTGTTGTTTGTTATTGCACTTAATTTAAATAGCACCACAAATGTACATGACACTGCTTAAAAATAAAACAATAGAACAAAACAGACAAAGAACCCTGCCAGAGGCGTAAATTCTACCTGCATGCCTTTTAGAGGGTGCGCAATGTCACATCAACATACAAGGATAAAACAACTTTCCATCTTCTTGTTTGCCTCTTCCCTCCCCATCTCCTTTTCCTTTTGTGTCATGCCTTTTCAGCTTGGAAGCCTGTCTTCCTCCATTTTTTTATGTCTAAGGCATTCTGACAGCCTTTCCACCTGAAGAGTGAGGTATAAAGGCTTTATGTAAATTAATTAAATACATTTTGTTAATTAATTAATTAATTAATTAATTAAATACATTGCAAAGGACTACGAGTTTATGGGGACGAAGCTTAAGGACCTTGGTGCGCAGGTGGTCATTTTGTCTCTCCTCCCTGTTCAAGGATATGGCGCATGTAGGGAAAGGGCAATAGCAGAGGTCAACAACTGGCTCCGCACATGGTGCTGCCAGCAACGGTTTGGGGTTTTGGATCACGGCCTGAATTTCCATGAACGTGGGCTTCTGGCAAGGGATGGGCTGCACCTCACAAAACTTGGCAGGAATGTTTTCGCAAACAATCTCGCAAGGAGGATTCAGAGGTCTTTAAACTAAGTTCCGCTGGGGAGGGAGACAATATTATTCAAGGCCAGGACTCGGCGAGCGCAGGGGGAAAAGGTCCAAACGATATTGGACAAGTAGTACAAGCGGCCAGTGGCGGGAGGAGTAGAAACTATAGTACAGGACTTGCAGGAAGGGCCCGGGGACTTAAGTGTCTCTACACTAATGCACGGAGTATGGGAAACAAGCAAGATGAACTTGAACTCCTAGCACAACAAAATAAATACGATTTGATAGGCATCACTGAGACCTGGTGGGATGAGTCTCAGGATTGGAATGTAGGAATAGAGGGGTACAGCCTATTTTGTAGAAACAGACCAAACAAGAAAGGAGGAGTAGCCTTGTTTGTCAAGGATGCTTTCACCTGTGAAGAGATCCGTGACTTAAACCCAGAAAGCCAGGTCGAGAGCATCTGGGTAAGAATTAAGGGAGCGAGAAACCATAGGGATATTCTGGTGGGGGTTTACTACAGACCTCCAACCCAGACTGAGGACTTTGATGATGCCTTCCTCAACCAAATGACCGCACATTCAAAAAGGAGAGATACAGTAATAACAGGAGATTTCTATTACCCGGGTATATCTTGGCAGTCAAACTCTGCCAAGACAGCAAGGTCCAGCAAGTTTCTTGCTTGTCTTGCAGACAATTTCATGGTCCAGAAGGTGGAAGAGGCCACAAGGGGATCAAATATTCTAGATCTGATCCTGAACGACAGGGATGACCTTGTTAATGAGGTAGAAGTGGCTGGATCTTTAGGGGGGAGTGACCGTGCCCTATTGGAATCTGGCATTCAGTGGGAAGGAGAAGATAAGTGTAGCCAGACACTCGTCTTAGATTTTAAAAAAGCGGACTTCTGTAAACTTAGGGAGCTGCTGGCTGGAATTCCGTGGTCAAGAATAGTGAAAGGGAAAGGAGTTCGGGAGGCATGGGAGTTCCTTAAAAGGGAGATACTGAAGGCACGGTCTAAAACTGTGCCAATAGGGAGGAAAAATGGAAGGCATCTGAAGAAACCAGAATGGTTGACTAAAGAACTCTCAGCTGAGCTAAGCGTTAAGAGAAACGTGTACAGGAAATGGAAGAAGGGGGAAACCACCAAAGAAGAATTTAAGCAAGTAGCCAGGAGACGTAGGGAGAAGGTCAGAAAGGCTAAAGCACAGAACGAACTTAGGCTGGCCAGAGACATCAAAAACAATAAAAAGGGCTTTTTTAAATATGTCCGTAGCAAAAGGAAAAAGAAGGAGACGATAGGGTCGCTGCGCAGAGAAGATGGCGAATTACTAACAGGGGGAAGAGAAAAGGCAGAACTACTTAACACCTTCTCTGCCTCAGTTTTTTCCCAGAAGGAAACAAGCACTCAACCTGGTGAGTTGGGAGCAGGGGAGGAAGCAGGGAAAGTGAGGCACATAATAGGTAGAGAGGTGGTACAGGAATACCTGGCCACACTGGATGAATTCAAGTCTCCAGGGCCAAATGAATTGCATCCTAGGATATTAAAAGAACTGGCAGAGGTCATTTTGGAACCACTTGCTACACTCTTTGAGAAATCTTGGAGGACAGGAGAAGTTCCAGCAGACTGGAAGAGGGCAAATGTTGTCCCCATCTTCAAGAAGGGAAAAAAAGAGGACCCAAATAATTATCGCCCAGTCAGCCTGACGTCAGTACCCGGAAAGATCCCGGAGCAGATCATTAAGCAGTCAGTTTCTAATCACTTAGAAAGCAACGCGGTAATCACGAGAAGTCAACATGGATTTCTCAAAAATAAGTCAGGCCAGACTAATCTTCTCTCTTTTTATGATAGAGTTACTAGCTTGATAGATGAAGGAAATGCTGTGGATGTAGCATTTCTCAATTTCAGTAAGGCCTTTGACAAAGTTCCCCATGACATTCTTGCAAAGAAGCTAGTAAAATGCGGGCTGGACAGGGCTACTGTTAGTTGGATTTCTAATTGGTTGACCGACTGAACCCAAAGGGTGATCACGAATGGCTGCTTTTCATCCTGGAGAGAAGTGACTAGCGGGGTGCCACAGGGTTCTGTCCTGGGCCCAGTGCTGTTCAATATCTTCATCAACGACTTGGATGAAGGAATAGAGGGCATGCTCATCAAATTTGCAGAGGACACCAAATTGGGAGGGCTTGCTAATACACCAGAGGACAGGATCAAAATTCAAAATGACCTGGATAGATTGGAGAGCTGGGCCAAAGCTAACAAAATGAAATTCAACAGAGAAGCCAAGAAAGCCAATGCAATCAGCCAAGAAAGCCAATGCAATTCTCGGCTGCATCAATAGGAGTATGGTGTCTAGATCGAGGGAGGTACTGGTACCACTCTACTCTGCTTTGGTTAGACCTCATCTTGAATACTGTGTCCAGTTCTGGGCACCCCAATTCAAGAAGGACATGGTCAAGCTGGAGCAGATCCAGAGGAGGGCGACCAAAACGGTGAAGGGCCTGGAAGCCATGCCCTATGAGGATAGACTTAGAGAGTTGGGTATGTTCAGTCTGCAGAAGAGAAGGTTAAGAGGGGACATGATAGCCATGTTTAAATATTTGAAGGGATGCCATGTAGAGGAGGGAGAGGGCTTGTTTTTTGCCGCTCCAGAGACCAGGACAAGGAGCAATGGATTCAAGCTGCAGGAAAGGAGATTCCACCTGAACCTCAGGAAGAACTTCCTGACAGTCAGGGCTGTCCGGCAGTGGAATCTGCTGCCTCGGAGTGTGGTGGAGTCTCCTTCCTTGGAGGTTTTTAAGCAGAGGCTGGATGGCCATCTGTCGGGAGTGCTTTGAGGGTGTTCCTGCATGGTAGGGGGTTGGACTGGACGGCCCGGGTGGTCTCTTCCAACTCTACATTTCTATGATTCTATGATGCTATGATTTGAACATGCCTCCACCTGGTTCCATCCAAAACAGAAAGATTCACATCATCTCCTCACAAGACGAGTCCTCCATCCCAATACTCGCATCCGTATGTGCTCGAGGGATGTCATGCTCCCCTGGTAGATGTTTATGGCTTACAAGGGAGAGGGGAAAAGCACTCAGATCTGGAGACCTTTTCACCTTACACAGTTATAGTGCTATGATTCAGCTTTAACCAGTGAGGTAGACTCAAGTCAACTGACTCAGACTCGACTTGGCAATAAATGATGCACTGACTTAGCTTGACTCGAGGCTTGTATGTTTTTAGTGACTGACTTGCTGCCCTTGGTTCAGTAACATAACACATTCATCCAGAAACTTACAACTGTGAACAACACTTCCATCTCTTTTTGCCTACTGGTCACATGTAGGTAATCTGTCTCAAGCCCAAAGCATGGGCACATTTCTTGGAGGGGAACATCAAACAGGTTAGCCAACAGGCTTGAGGTGGGGTTGAGGTCTGCTTGGCAGTCAGTCCCCACTGCTTATCAGAGGAGCCTTCTGAAACTTTTCCTAACAGCAGAAGGCAAGATTCGACTCCAGAGCCCAGGCAAAGAGCTTCCTTCTAAAGTTTTTGAAGCTTCAGTAATGGGAAGTAAGAAGGCTCCTATTTCCCACTTCAAAAACTGGTTCTCAGACTTGAAACTTTACTTGAAAGTATCTTGCAGAGACTTGAGACTTGAAGTTAGAGACTTGACACCTGACTTGAGACTTGGACTAAAAGACTTAAATACATCACTCACTTCCACTGCCATGCCAGGATCCTATAGAATCCTGGAGTCTGTACTTTGGTGAGGCCCTGCTGCTCTCTGGCTGAGAATTCTAAATGCCCCTTCATAAACTGCAAATCCCAGGATTCCATGGGATGCAGCCATGGCAGGTAAAGCGGAATACAGCACCTATGCTCACGTAAGATGAAAGGTTTCCTTGACTGGACTTGGCCTTTTTCTGCATGTGAATCAAGCGCAGCCTCCGACTGAAGGGGAGGGCAACTGTAGAGGGAAAGGCAAACATTGCCCAGGGAGACGACGCTGGTAGACAGGCAGGGCTCAGGAGCCCTCAGGTGGCTTTTCAGAGGCAGGAATGAGCCAAGGTGAGGAAAAGACCAGAATCTATGAGGTGCCCATGGTAGGGTGCTTTTGTGGCAAGCACACAGCCCAGCTCTCCTCGAGGCGATAAACCTGTCTCTTGGCTGGCTCCACATACTGCAGACGTGGAAGGTTCCTCCATAAAACAGCAACATGTGCAACCTTTCATTCTCAAGACTAGCCTATCAGGGGTTCTGCCCTTGCTTTCTCCTCCACAAGCAAGTTGCTGTTTTCAAACACATGGGGGCAACGGATGTTTTCACTAGTCTGCCGTTCTTTCATTTAGCTACTGGTACTTGACACATTACTCTGATCCAAGATCCCTACCCAGCAACTTTTCTTCCACACCTCCTTTGCAGTATGAGCTGCGGAGGCTTTCGGCTGCCAGGGAGAACTTCCCCTGTGGGTTATTTTCAAAGGCTTCCAAAAATAGCCTCGCCTGGTCAAAGCCATAATTTCCAGGGCAAAACATCAGCACGAGACTGCTTGCCTTATTCACAGCTGGTCGTAAGATGTACTGCTGGCTCAAGGAAACCACAAGAAGGTTTAAGATAAACCTTCCACCTTGTGATAGGAGCTAAAGGAGCTAAATGGGAATTGACACTTCTGTCATTTTTATGCATAAGGTCTTTAAGTTTTTACCACTGGCCGCATTGTGGTTAGGAAATACTACCCCAGTTTTACAGTGATGTGGAAAAAAAGCTCAGTTCTTTGGAAAGTGAACCTGGATCTGCTCAGAACAAGGGACAAGTGGATTTCATTCAGTAAAGAAAGCAGTTGGTGCTGAACTCAGGGGTGCAGTTGTGCGGTGGGGGTAAAACGAAGATACTCTTCCTCCAAATAAGAATTTTGTCCCCACAACGAGATCTTCCCTCAGTACCTAAATTTCTAGCATTGCAGTAACTTAAAACTTCAGTGGGGTTTTTAGAAATAGAGTGCAGGCATCCAAAGAAAAGGGGAAGAAAAGAGAATACAGCACATACCAAACCTGAAGCACTGAAGCACCAGCGATAGAAGAACGCACTGTTAAGGTTGCTGAGTTGGCCCAAACTGCCAAAACTAACATGGGTTTTAAAGGATAAACCAACTGAAGGTTTTTTGAAAGACTGTTTATGGGCTTTTTGAGCAATAATGAATCTAGCAAAGCAATAATTTGTGGCTATGGTTACTGGGAATTCTACTAGGATTACTTAGCTGGATCTATAATGGTCGATTTTTTCCCCCTTTTTATCTTTTTTTTTTTCCTTTTTCATTACAGTTTGGCATGGGGGGTCAGAGCCCTTTTACATTTTAATAAGTTAGTGCTTAGTGTTAGTATTATTGGAGCCTTTTTCTTCTTTCTGCTCCCCTACCCTGCTCTTTTTTCGAATGTATATTTCTCTGGATATCATTGTGTTTTTGACTAAGACTGCTTGTTTTAAAACTAATAAACATATAATGAAGCATTTTAGGTATGACTGAATGATTTTCAGTATCTTAGTCCCTGCAAAATCAGAACTCTTCTATTTGCTATGTTCACATTCCCATGGAACTTGGCCTGTGAATTAGACTGCGAATTAAACTGCTTGTTTTAAAACTAATAAACAAGTAATATTTTTCTTACAAAAACAGAATGCAGCAAATACAAGCATTCTAGATGTGAATGATTTTCCATATCTCAGTCCCTGCAAAACTAGAACTCTTCCATTTGCTGTGCTCGTATTCTCTCTGCCTGCTCCTTTTCTTTGGATGCCTCAACTCTCTGTCTTAAAAGCTCAACTGAAATTTGGGGTTATTGCTATGCTAGAAATCTGGGGACTGAAGGAAAGTTTCACTGGGGAGGGCGGCAGAATTCTTATTTGTCCTCATTCCCTACTCCCACATAGCTCTACCCCTCACCGAACTGAACCACTGCTGCTTTCAAATCAAACGCAGCTGCAATGAGTCACTTTCACGCCGCACCTGAGAACACAGATGCTGCTTTTGGACTACACCTCCCAGAATCCCCCAACCAGCAGGGCCACTAATCACGGTGACTTTAAAAAAAATTGGAGTGAGGAGAGAAAACAGATCTTAGGGAAGTTTCTTTTTCAAACAACCAACTCCAGCCATGCTGGCTGGGAGAATCTGGAAGTTGTTATTAAAAAAAAAAAAAAGTAACTGTCCCAAGCTCTCCAAGGGATTATGATTGACAGAGAGCATTTTTAGGAAGATGGAACAAAACAATATACCCAGGAACCACTAGCCAGTATCAGAAATGCCACCCCCTTCCTCCTGTGCCCCCTGACCCCAGCCACCACGCGTCCATACCTGGGGTACACCTGTTCCAGCCATCTGCTCAGCATCAGCAGCACCCTCATTTCATTGGCCAGGGTCTGTTCGGCATTCAGCTGCTGCAGCGTGTAGACATAGAGGGTCAGGTAGCTGCCCAGGGAAAGGCACTCCCGCAGGAAGTCTTCAGCCGTGAGCTCGGGAACCTGCAAGGAGGCCACGATGGGGCCCCAACCCAAATCTTGGTTGAGTGGAGCATCTGCATAATAGGGGTGGTGGAGGAAAAGAGAAAGCACCATTAAGACAAACCCAGAGAAAACCCAAGCTCACAGTGCTTCAGAGGGTTCTTGTAAACCTACAAGAGTCCCTTTGAATCAGTGAGGCTCAACAGGTTTAGTCACAGAAGCTAAGAAGGGTATCATTAGCAGGATATTACAAAATACTAAGGATGTTAACGGGGCCAAACGAGGCGCAAGAAAGGCCCAATCAGGCTTCCCAAACAAACAGTCTCCATTTAACACTGTACGCTTTTTCTGTAGATAAGTGCATACAACTGGACCTAATTCTGCATAATTCAATCTGCAGGCCAAGGCAGAAGGAAAAAAAAGTGTGTAAAACAGACATGCCACATCTTGGCCAGTCAAATATCTGTTTGGCACCCTTTTACCATTCACATTTTGCAAGCTTATCTCCAATACCAGAAAGATTAGAAGCTGATACACACAGAGAGATAGAGAAAGAAAGAAAAAGAGAGAGAGAGGGGGAAAGAGAGAGAGGTTGTTAAAAAACAAACCAACGGTACTTTCCCCAAGTTCGTCCTGGATCCCAGAAGGATGCAATTAATCACTAGATATATGTGTATGTAAGCGTATATGTGTACACACATACACACACACACTTAACAAACAGAACTGAAAAATGTAACACAGCCAATACGTTTCAGTTTCCACCTTCTTCAATTGTTAAAGATGAAACTGGGCTGCATACAAGATGGCAGTTTAGAACATTCCTGTTTCCAGCATGGGAGCTGAAATGCTGCCGTTGTTGTTGTTATCTTTATTTATGCTCTGCGTTTTTTTTCCCCAGGTTGGGAATCAAGGCGGCTTACAACAATTAAAAAGACATAGTTAAAAACCACAGAATACAACGTCAAAACAACTAAACAATCAAAAAGAATTAAAAGAAAGTTAAAACATAAAACTCACACAACCATACACACAATTAAGAATATCCAGCACCTTCTATCAGACAGACCACATGCAATCACACACTGAATGCCTGCCAGAATTAAAACATCTTTACCTGACTGTGGAAAGAAAATAGGGAGGGTGGGTGCCAGTCTGACTTCTCTGGGAAGGGAGTTCCATGGCATGGGGGCAGCCACAGAGAAGGGCCTGTCCCATCTTCCCTCCAAGGGTACCTGTGAGGATGCTGGGACAGAGAGAAGCAAACCCCGACCCCACCCAGCAGATCTATCTTATATTTTTCGCTTCTGTTTGCTAATCAATCTCTTGGTTGGTTGGTTGGTTGGTTGATTGACAGACAGACAGAAGACAGATATTTCTTGTTCTTATGATATTTATACACACTCTCTCTCACACTCGTGTGTGTGTGTGTGTGTGTGTGTGTGTGTGTAGTAGGATCTCAAAATTCTAAAATTTGCAGGCTGACTTTAAATAAAAACAAGTCCCCAAGGGGCCCTCCTACGCAGCAAAAGGAATGCCACCTCTTGTCTCTCTCACCTTCGTTGAAATAGGCCGTGACGCATGCCTCTGTGGTCTCCGCCATGTGCCGGACGGATGCCAGACTCTGACAGGCAGCCGTTAAGAGAGGCATGACCCCTAAGCCGTGCACCGAGCTGTCAATCCAGCCTCGTAAACTGACCCGGAGAGACTCAGCTGTGGAAACGCTGGCGTTGTTCATCATCATCATGGCTTCCGCGAAGAGGCTACTTAAGGCCAGGTGGCGCGTCTGCAGGTCTGCGTCTGAGAGGGCAACGAGCCAGGATAAAAGAGCAACTGAAAAGATGCTGACTTTGAAATGACAGGAAGCAAAGAGGAAGGACGATTCACCTCACCAACCTTAGAGCCACTGTAGACGAGCCGGGGGAAACCAATCCACTGATTCCCTGGTGGCAAAAATGACTCTTCTTTGACTTTCCAGTTTGCCTCCAACTGGAGGGGATCTGGTCCACCACTGACTACTTTGAATGGTGGTAATTTTCTCAGTCCTTCCCTGACTTGCTAGCTGAGATCCTTAAAATGGAAATTTCAAGGACTAAACCCAGGATCTTCTACAAGAAAAGCGCTTGCCATATCTATGGTCCAGTCTTGTGTCAAGTATACCCTTCCGGTCTTGTTTTCATGCAGGAGAATGAGAAACAACACCATTTTTCTCTTTCCCTGGAAGGATTTTTCTGTTGGTATCAGTGAGCATTCTTGCATGTGGGCAAACAATTTTTGTGCAAATTGAGTACACTGCACAAAGTGTGTTAATGGCACAAAACTATGACAGCTACTGCTTCACTGTATGAACTTTTAAAACCCAGAAACAACATGGGGGTTGTTTGCATTTTATTAGATCAACGAGCTAATCTTTCTGTGTTTGCTGTATGTCTGGGCTTTGCTTCGCAAAGGAAAAGGACACCAGCTTTGCACAGAGACACTCTGCAGAAATTGCAGAAAGAGGGGGAAAGTGCCTGCTGTCCCATTCTGGCTCCAAAGGCAAGAAAATCCCATGGAGATCAGTGATTTTTCAACAGGTTGTCTCAACATGTTGCAAGAGCATACCTCATAGAGGATGAACAATTTTGTGAGCATTTTCCTCACTCCTAGAGCTGAGATGAACAGAAATATTAAGGGTGAGGAGATGTGCTGGCACATCCACTGGCCTTTTAAAGTGGTGATGGGCATCATGCAGCCTGCAGCCCATATGCACACCCTGGACCTCATTTTTGTGCTGTCTGAATTCCCTCACTGTTACCGCAAAGTCCCACAACCGCCCCCTCCACAAATGCTTTTACACTCTTTGGTGCAATTTTGGCTCAATTTTAGCTCTAAAATCACAAATAAATTCTACCAAACGCACAAAATCATATAAAAATACCCCCCTTCCAATCCCACAAGCACCTCAGAACCCTGTAATACCCCTACTACTTCCGTTTTCCTCTGAAGTCCCTCTCAAAATGGCAACTGCAGAGGAAAAGACAGGTAGTTGGGTTTTTGGGGAGAAATGCAGCCCATGTGGGGACCAGGGGTGAAACTGGCCCCTGGCCTCCCAGCAGTTGCCCATCCCTGTTCTAAAGGGTAGACCCAGTCCTATTAAAGAGGAAGAATGTACAGATTTGGACACAACAGGGGAATTTCTTAAACACGACCCTTCTTCCCAACTCCTCACCATCACTCCAAACAGAATCTCCCTCAGAGCCAACCTGGTGGGTTGAAGATGACAATATCATCTAGCAGCTTTGACATTTCTTGTTCCAGAGCTGACAGGGTGATCTTCCCATTTTGCTCCAGGACACTGAGAAAATGGACAACCTGGCGGATGTAGGCTCGGCACTTCAGGGCGGCATCCTAGGAGAAGTTCAGCAGAAAATAATTACTGTCATCCAACCTTTCTTCGTAGAAGGTACTCTGATAACTCTAACAGGGAAAGAAGAACTGTCTTTCACTTGCTTCCTGATCATACAAAAAGGACTGCTAAACAAAACGATGGACTCACCAGGTGCACATGGCTATCAGAAGAGGCACCAAACCCTGCGGATGCCTTTAAGAGTTTCACAATCAGTTCAGCGGCTGGCTCCTTGGCAAGGATGATGGACGGGGGATAGTGGCTGTTGAAGTAGCTGATGATGCTTTCATAAGACAAGATGCTGATGAGCTGCCACGGAAGGGAGCTGGTCTGTCCGAGGAGACTGAGCAGCGGTGATTCCTGAACCAGTTTTAAGAATAGGCATTTCACTCATGCTGCTATAACCGTTCATAACACCAATGGGGACAGAGGGAGCTGCCTTACACCCAGAACATGGTAAAGTTACTTCTTCTTTTGGACTACATCTTTAATCCTTCTGGAATCTAGTCCAAAAAGTAACTTTCCCAAGCTCTGCCTAAAGCAGACTAGGGCCAGAATACTGTTGGTGCCTTCTGTTGGCATAAATTACACTATGAAACTAGTTAGACGTCTTTGTGCGATGTGGAATATTTGCATTCCATTCAAGGTTGCAGAACTCGAGTTGCCCATGTGGTGCCACTGTGCATGCATAGGCATATGTGGTGTATATTCATGCACACATAAAGCACATCCATGCCTATACAGTGCACCTCTGGAGGAACATCAGTTGCACATTTGGGGGTATAGGTGGCTGTCAATTTCACCATTCAATATAAGAGCCGGGTATGACAATCAGTGTGAAACTCCAGATCTGGAAAGCTACACTAATGAGGGAGGAAAGTCAGAAAGTGATCAGATGGCCTAAATGAGGTTGAGTCATGTCAAGTTTGCACGTTGTAGGTTTCCAGCAAGTTCAAGTTAAGTTAAGCATGTACAAAATGGTCTGAGCCATACTCCAAAGCATCTTGACATGTTCTGCTGATATAACACCTAGAACACTGAAAAAAGATTCAAAGAACAAGTTTGACACACATAGTTTGGGAACGGCACTTGCTCCTTATTAGTGAGTTTGTATGTCTGTCACAGCCTTTTGCTCCTGCCACTGCAGGTTTTTATAAGAATTCCACATCAAGTTGGTTTAATGGTTTATTTGGTGTTGAATGCTGTTAAATAAACTTCAAAGTTCAATTTGCCATCAGACTCAATTCATGAACTTCAATTCATGAACCCTCCTCAGCTTAGCTATTCATCTTGTCCACATCAACAATGGACAATTCACCTCAGGGGACGGTGGTACAAAGAGATGAAGATCCCAGTCCAGCCCTGATAGACCCTGAGAGAGTAATGATGAGGGCATTTTCACATAAGGTCGAATCTGACTTTTTGATGAAGCAGACTCCTAAATGTGGCTATCAAACCAAGCTTAGTGTCAAAACCGTATTTCCCCCTTACACTCCTACACAAAGAAATCAGAAGCATTCACAGACACTGAGACTCACAATGGCTATTACTCATAACAGCTACATGCCACTGGCTGGACTGGAGAGACCATGTCTCTGAATATCTGCTGCAGGGGAACAGGGGCCAGAAGGCACCCTTCCACTCAAGTCCTGCTTCTGGGGTTGGGGTGCTCACGCAGAAGATGGAGTTGACTTGTTTTCTGCTGCCCCAGAGACTACAGTATGAACCAACAGATTCCAATTACAGTTGGTCCTCCGCTAGGTTCGCTAGGTTTACGGGCACAGGGCCCCCTCAAAAAGTGGAAAGACTGCAAATATCAAAACGTATGTGTGTCTACAGAAAGGGGCTGAGGCATGGTGGGGAGAATGGACATCCAGGGCCTAAACCAGGTCAGGGAAAGGGGAGGGAAAGGGGGGTGGGTTGGCCTGGTAGCCCTATATGTCCTCTCACTCGCCCATCTCCTTCCTTGTGCGGGGGAGGACAACAGGAGAGGGTTTGTGGTGCTGAGAAATTGGGCTGCAACCTATCCTTAGCTGGCTAGGCAGTGACTGGCGAAGGAGGAAGAGGGCCACAGACAGTTTTTTAAAGGGCTTAGCAGTCTGATTGGAGCCCTCAAGAGAAAAATTTCCCGCAGAAAAGAGGTGCATGGGGGGGGGCAGGGGTTGGAGAAACTTGCAGAAAATCAAATCTGTGAATGTTAAAACTGTGAATGTGGAGGGCCAACTGTACGAGAAAAGAGATTTCACCTAACCATTAGGAAAAACTTCTTATAAGAACTCTTCAACAGTGGAATAGGTTGCTTCAGAGGGGAGGGGACCTCCATCACTGGAGGTCTTTAAGCAGAGGTTGGATGAGCATCCTTCAGCAGTGTTGCGGTTCTGTATTCCGCACGGCCGGGAGTTGGACAAGATGGCCCTCGTGCTCTATAGATTCTATGGACTTCCCACTGGGGTCTCTTTGGCAACCATGAGAAAGAGGATGCTGAATGAAACAGGCTTCTGGTCTGATCTAGCATCACCTGGTTTTTGGTCTACCCTGACTGCTGGTGGCTTCCTAGGAACTCCGGGGGGAGCAATGTGGAGCCCTAGCCCCTAACAGCTGCCCACCCTTGACTACTTTCTAATGACAGCAGCACTGCGAAACATGGAATGGGACAAGGGGAAGACCGCTCGCTTTCAGATGTACCTCCTTGGTGAGAAGCTGCTCTTCTTTTGCCAGCAGAACCACCATGTAGAAGAGACACACAATCATGTCATGAGTTTCCAAAGGTGGGTTGGGATTCCAGGCACTCGAGAGGACGCTGACCCAGTTGACCTCACATAAAACTGAGCCCAGGAATATGAAACAGCTTTTAGGACTGCCTCTTTCCACCTGTGAAAGAAAGAAGCAATGAGATGTCAGTACTGGACCAACAACACAGGGTTGCAGTACAGAGTGCTTCTGATCAGGATTCTGGCCACACCACTCCCTCTCACACCAATTTCCTTTATTTTCCTCTTCAGTGATCAGTCATAGTCTGTGACCACTGAGCATACACAATACTTCTTGGGCCGTTCAGCCCCCGTACTCACCCCTGCCCTGCCTTGGGGCTTCCCCCACATTCAATCTTTAGGCTGTAGTTAAAAGCAGACCCCACTGTTTGACTTCCCCTGCTTTCTCTTTGTCTTTATTTACCATTCTGCCTGATGAAGAGCTCTGGAGAGCCTGAAAGGTTGCACATTACCTGGTCTAAGAAAGATATTATTCTAACATGAATTCTGCAAGTCCTTTTCCTCAAAGATTTTTGGTTTTTTGCAATTCCATAAATTTCAACTGGCTAGTTGATTTGGGAAATCACAGTCTAAAAAAAGTAACTTCTCCAAGCTCTGGAACTCATGTCATCATCTTCACTCTGTTGGCCCAAGAGGAAGCCAATGAGAAACCCTCTCTGAGGGCCAAGAAAACCTCATGATAAATTTGTCTTAGGGTCACCACAAGTTGGAAATGACCTCAGGGCACAGAAGAACAATTGCAAGCATTGGCTCTTACCTTAAAGAATTCCTCCATAAGCTGCCGGTCTGGGTGCATCTCCTTCCAGGGAAGGCAGCCAAACTCCGTGTGAAACGTGTAGAGAATGTGCTCTGGCATTTTGGGAGCTGTATGTGACTTGCAATAGTGCATCAGATGCAACCAAAGTGCCCCGTGATGGCTTGGCAACAGCTTATCTGGAACCAAAGGAAATCAGGAGAAAGCGTCAGGGAAATGCAGCCCTGAGGAAACATCACTCCTGTAAAAGACTTTTGGGACCATAACAAGGGCTGAAGAATTTACAGGAGTATTGACAGCCCAAGGGGGTCTCTCTCTCTCTTGATTCTAAAAATAACAGAGTTCTAAAAGTCAACAGGAACACGAGAGATCAAGTCTTCCCATCTCTTTCTCCTGAATTGGTTTTGCCCACCCTGGCAGATGCCCTGTTAAAAAGCAAAGGCAGAAACAGTAACTCTGCTCATGGGGAATACCTCCTCCTACGATGACCGAGAAAGGTACATACTGTAAGCTGGCATAATGAGAGGTTCTACCAGCATGTGCCACCAAGAGGATTCTGGCCTTATAGTTTACCAGACAGAACTTCAAAATGGTGGCCCCAGCAGAAGTGGACTTGGTCCCATATTGTCAGGAGAAAAATAACAACAAATCTTTATTTATATCCCACTTTCTTCCCGGTAAGAACTCAAAGTGGCTTTGAGAAATTTAAGAAAAACATAGGTAAAAATCAAGGAATACAAAAGTTAAAGCCACAAATTAAACAATCAAATAAGAATTAAAACAAAGTTAAAATATATAACTAAAACACAAACATTCATAAACTCCGCACAGTTAGTAATAGCCAGCACCTTTGATCAGCCAGGCCATAGTCATATATTTAATGCCTGTCAAAATAAAAATGTCTTTGTTTGTCTACAGAAAGAAGGTAGGGAGGGTGCAAGAATAACAGTCTGACTTCTCTAGGAAGGGAGTTCCGGGGTCTGGGGGCAGCCACTGAGAAGGCCCTCTCCTGTGTTCCCACCAGATGCACCCTGTGAAGGTGGCGGCTTGGAGAGAAGGGTCTCTCCAGCAGATCTCAAAAGCCCAGGTTGGTTCATAGGGGAGAATACAGTCCTTCAAATAACCTGGACCTGAGCCATGCAAGACTTCAAAGGTCATTCCCCTCAGAGGGTTATTTCCCTTAGAAGCGAGGCTGGACATTCTCAGCTAGGAGGCACAGCTTCTGTGTTAGGCAAGCCTTGAGGCCTTTCGCCTCAGTTACATCCCAATGCTGGCTTTCCTTCCAGATGGAATGGACTCGCTGAAATGCCAAACTGTGCAGATGAACTCTGTCTTATTTTAAAACCATGGGGCAAGAGAACAAAGCACCCCAGGTAGGAAAGAACATCTCAAACTGAAATTAAACAATGGCAGCCTCCATTCCCATATAGATAGAGTCCCTCAATCCAAGTTGAAGTGAGAAAGGGGGGAAGTTTGTGTTCCAACAGTTTCAAATAAATCTGAAGGCAGAATCAGCAGTCTTTAGAAGGTGGCAAGTCAGAAACTGGAAGAGGACAGCTGCTTCTTCAACAGTAATGATCAAAAATTTGGAACCTAGTTTTTATAAGTCTTGCCTTTTGGAGCAAGGAGGAGGGGGTGGTGAAAGTACAGAAAGGTTATCATTTTAAGGCTACAGTTTCCAATATATTCCAGCTAGCAGGGCCATGATTGTGGATTCTGAGATTTACAGTCCAGAATAATAATAATAATAACAACAACAACAATCAACAACTTTTCCAAGCTCAGGAAGTGATGGACCCCAAGATTTCCTTCTTCACTGTTGGAGCACAGTTATCCAAAGTACAAAAGAAAACCACACAAACAGGCTGTAACCAAGAGACGACCTGGGAAACAGTTCTGCTGACAGAGACTGTGCAGCTCAAACAATAACTGGATATTTGTTAATGGAGACTTTTGCCTACCTTTAAAACTTTCGTGCAGCATGCCTATGCTGTATGCGTACGACCGCACCATATGTGAAGCTATCGGAGTGTCGCTCTCCAGCCATGGGTAACAGGTCTGTTTGCTTAAAAAGAGAGAAGTGGGGGAAAGGGTTAATAAAGTAGATCTTACCCCCTTACACCTGCTCCTCTTTGTTTCTCTGAAGCAAAAAAATTATCTATTTAGGGAGTATAAAGAATCCTGAGAAAGGTGCAAAGACAGCATGCATTTGCATAAATATATGAATAAAAACAAGAATGTGACAGATCATCATGAATACCTCACAGAACTGCAGTTTCTGTCCTGTCACCACTATGCATTTAAAAAGCTTTACAAATTCATCTCTTGCTCCTTCAAAGAACAGCATGCTGTTTATTTTCCACAATAGACTAATTGGCTGCCTGCTCACCTTGCATCTTCTCTCTCTATGACTTCAATCCATGGTTTAAAGAGTTTGGTGATGACTACATGCAAAGAGTGCAGTGCTGGAGGAGAAGAAAATTAGGATGAGACTCTTTTGAACACAAGCATCAGCTCCATTCATTAAGAAATAAACACAGGGCTGTTTTGTCAGCGAGAGCACTATACAAGCTGTGAAATCGTTTTCAGCAAATTCTGTCCTAGCTTTCAATTACTGCTTTAAACATAACAGCAATTTTATAGCCTTGAGCATTGTAAATATTAACTTCAGATGGAAGGAGAAGTGCCAAAGAAATCCTAAAAGCAGGTTAAGTAGTTTGCCTAGATGTCAGACGGTGCGGCTCAAGTCTTGATCTGTTTGCTCTAACTAGAAGGATCAGAACACAGTATACAGAATGAGCAAACATTTGTCTGTAGATAAAATCCCAAACTCACTTCACCTGAGAGGAAGCCACACTGAATTTAACAGGAATTAGTGTGGGTAGAAAAAATTAGGATTAAACTGTAATCTAAACATGCAAAGCGGCCTTAATATCAAATCATCAGTTCTCTTTATCTGGCACTGTCTGATCTGATTTGCACGAATTCTTTGCAAAGGCAGAAGACTTGTCATAAGAACACAGGACGCTGCCTTCTTCCTAATCTGATCACAGGCCCACCCATCTCAGTACTGACATCTCTGGCAGGCAGCCATGGCACATCAGAGTTTCAGGGCAGATTCCTTCCCACCCCTGCTTGGAGATCCCTGGTATTCCCATCCAAGTATTAACAAGGCCTGACCCTGCTTATATTCTGAAATCTGAGACCAAGTATGTGTTCAGGGTGGTATGGTGGTTTCTCAACAGCGGCTGGTAGGAACTAAGCTTGAGACCTTCTGTGGGCAAAGTGTTACTCTGCCACTGAGCTATGGTGCCACTGAGCTTTGGCAGGCAAAATCTCTGTGATTCATACATCTCACAGAACCTGGCTTTTCTTGGCCCAGAATCTGCACTGCCTTGGCAAACAGAGTTGTGGTCTGACGGTACCTTGCGCAACACATCTACTGAAGCTGAACTGCTCTGGCCCTTGTTGATGGCCTAGAGGTGGGACTACAAGAAATCTTGCCTTAAGCTCTCTAAAGGAGAAGTGGCGCTACAAATGCTATAAATACATTTTCCAATTCATATTATGCACCCTTAGAATAAAGCACACAGTCCTAGGGAAATCAGGATGGGAAGCTGAGCCGTTTCATCACCTGTACTGAAAGGCCACGTTCAACAGGCACTTCCCTCCTCCATCTGCTACCATCTGCAGCAGCCATCCCATCAGGTGGCCATAGAGGGGGCACTGGGAAGAAGGACCACCCCCTTGGCTCTGCTCAGGGATACAGCCATCCACCCATCACTTTATCTAAATCCCAACTCTCTCCCAAGCTGAGACTCAAGATCCCTTACAAAAGGGCAGAATACAGTAAAACACGTATAGCTAAAAATACAGAAGATCAAGATTAAAACTGTGTTAAATAAAAACAGAACTACAACCAATTACCATTTTACTTTAAAGCAGATTAAAAACAGACAGCTCTGTGTGTTTTTCACTAGCTGGATTGCGTCCATTCCAGATGGGACAAGAGTGGCCATTTCCTTCGATCATTATCAGGATTCCCGCTTCCTTTTCTCTTCCCTCCAAACCCCTTTCTCCTTTTGTTCCCTGTCGTTTAGACTGTTAGCTTGTGAGCATGGACTGTTTTCTTTTTTACTGATCTTTAAAGAAGACGTTCTAGGAATCTTTTCAGTCAAAAAATGGGGTAAAAACGCTCTAAGTCAGGGTTGGGCTAAGCATGGTCCATAAGTCATATGCCACTCACTCTCCGCCCCCTGACCTGCCTCCAACATCTCCATTTAACAATTATCTTAGAAGGGTCAACTGCACCATTCAGGGGACACATTCTGCCCTTCTGCTGCATTTTCATCCTTCGCCCCAACCTGTTTTAGACTCATGGGACATTTTTTTTCCAAAACAGGAAGTAACTGGATTATCAAAAAACCTTTTGGTCTGGTTTGCTGGGAGACTGGGGCTAATGTAGACTCCAATATGGGGCCAGCATGTTCCTCTCCCTGGTGTGTTCATTTTAGCTACACTAAAAATGCCTGAATGGGGCTTTTGAGCCTGCCAGATTCCACACACGATCCCAACACTCCACATCCAGATTGTCCACATTACCTGCCAGAACCCGGTTGCTGCCTGTTGGCTCTTGTGACAAGCTGAGGACTTCTGAATCAACAAGGCGGTGGACCAGATACTCCATGAAGCGCTTCACTTCAGCAATGTAGGGAGTCCACTTTGAAAACAACCCAAAGCTCCGGAAGTCCCGCGAAGACAAGCGTAGCTTGAAGAAATAATCTGAAAGCCATTCTATAGTTTCCATGACCTGTGAGGAAGAGAAGGGGGAGGAGAGGAAATTCTAAATGAGGAAAGTTTTCAGAAGGTGTACTCAGTAGACTTCAGTTTATCATTATGGTTCCACAATCACTAGTCTTCCTCCCCATAGAAAAAGATACAGAATCCATTCACAGCCTTAATATTCTCTTCTGTTAATCCATGCAGTACACAGACCAGGATCCTACAGTGGAAAACTGCTTGCACAACAGCAGTTCAACACTTTCCATGTTTGCCTGAGAAGGCAACACAGGTTGCCATGGGAGATGAGGGTGACCAGTTCTGAGACCCCAATGTCTTAAATACATGGCTTCGAGGTTGTAGTAAAAGCAGTGTGAAAGGGGTGTTTTAGGAAATCATGTATAGCCACTCCTCCAAGAATTCTCCAGCATCTAGGGCCTCCTCAAAACCAGGCACTCAAGATGTATACGTCTTATGACAGGGGCTTACTTCTTTCTCTCTCAAATTGGTAGGGCATTTTCTCAATCTGATAAGGCATCCTGTCTTTTCCACACAGCTCTGCCTTCCCCCTTATAATACTATCTTTCTGTAAAAAGGTGAGGTCTTTCAATGGTTATTTACAACTCTTTTATAGCTCTGTGGTAGCGTGTTTTCTGTGTGTCTTTAAATACTGTATACTACTCAGCTGAGTCAGTATTTAGAAAAAAACTGTAATATTTATTAAGATAACATACAGAACAAAGTATTGGAGTTCATATGCAGATCAAAATGAATACAGTTCTTCAGAGTACTTTTAGACAGTTCTGTTATATCTTTAAACCCTTATATAAGCACAAGTATCATAAACAGCTCTTTGGCTACACTTTCACCAAAGACTCACCCAAGACCTAGGCCACACTTTCCGACCAGATTCTATGATGGGTTTATTACTCTTCTGCCTCTCTCTAGGCTTCCCCTGACAATTAAACCCTTTCCCACACAGCCACCCTCCCTGGCTGACTGAGGGACTTTACTCCAGAGGAACTTTACTCACTCAAGGACTGCCCAAAAGACAATCAGTGTTTGCCTTTATCTCTTTGCCTCTCAGCCACCAGCCCTCCCTCACACTACTGGGCTGGGTTACTCTCCTGAGGAGCTATTCTGGTTGCCTGGAAACCTGTTTCTAGGCTGCTCTGCCACTCTGGACAGCCCACACTCCCAGAAGTCCATCATGGGGGTGGCTTGGGAAGTCATGTGTAGCCATTCCTCCAAGAATTCCTCAGCATCTAGGGCCCCCTCAAAACCAGGCATTCAAGATGTACATATATTATGCTGCTGAGATATGCCAATGAACCATCCAGCCAATATTGGACAAGATCTTGAGATGAGGTTTTTCACACCTGATGGCCACAGTGACCACCAGACAATACATATGAAACACCTGTGCTGCTTTAAACAGTCACTGCTGCTTCCCAGAATACAATATTTGTGCTAGTCCACCTCTGTGCATTTCCACCCTTCAGCCCTATTTTCCCAAATACACTCCACTAGCAAAGATGGCTTGGTCAAGGTAGCCTTTGTAGTCCATGAGAGAGATACAGTCTGGAAGCTGTTCCCGAAGCACGTGCCAGCTAGTCACCCACCTGTTCTCCTGAAAGAAATGGCTCCATAGAGGCTTGCAGCTGGATGCTTTCTTTTGCCTCCTCTTTCCCACCACCTTTTTGAGCTTCCATGGAGGTGCAGCCCAAGGCTTTAAGGGATGCCTTCCAACAGTCAGGGCTGAGCAGCTGATCTGAAGAACCTGGGGGAGCAGAGCAAGGTGGTGGATCATTCAGTAAGAGATCCCAGTTATCAGAATTATATCACAGCGGTTTTCTCCAACCACGTGTCCTCCAGATGTGCTACAACACAGTTTCCACCATTTCTTGGCAGCATGGCCATAATGGGTGTTGTTTCCAGCACATCTGGAGGGGAAAATTGGATTACAACTTATCATCAGATACCAGAATATAATCCAATGTTGTACATTTTATGCAATTCCACACAAGGGCAAGAAAAGAGAACATCCCAGTGGCTGAAGCATACAGCTCCCTGAACATCTTTACTTCCTTTTTCTTAAGAACAAGTTCCTAGACCAAGATTCTCAGATAGTCTATGAACCAGAAAGGACAAAAATTTCTCTTCATTTCCAACTTACCATTTCAAAAAAATTGTGTTTAAATGATTTTTTCTGTGGAGGGGATCCACTGATTTCATCAGATTCTGGGGGGAACAGAACCATTCCTTTAAAAATATCTGTGCTAAAGAGTATGAGAAAATTTCAAAAGAGACTAAGAATAAAGATGAGGCCCAGTGGTTGACAACTTAAACACTCTGGGTCACCGTAATGGCTATCAATTTGGATGGCTTTCACAGGGAACTGGACCCATTCATAGAGAATGAGACTGTGATTATTATTTATTCATTTCTTAGCATTTTAGGACTGTACAATAATTACACTTCTCTACTAGTCCTTCTGAGAGTGGTGCAGTGTGGTGGTTTGAGCACTGGACTATGACCCTAGAGACAAGGGTTCGATTCCCCACTCAGCCATGAAAACCCATTGGGTGACCTTGGAAGGTCACAAACTCTCAGCCTCCAAAAACCCTGAGATAGGTTTGAAGACACTGCTTTTCAAAACCAGTTGCTGGGGAAAAGAGGCAGATGTCACATGCCCTCTGGCTGGTCACTGTTGGAAACAAGATGCTGGACTACGCAAGTCATTGGTAGGATCCAGCCGTGCTCTTCTTGTGTTCTAACTGCATTCTTATCTGCAGTAAAGTGGCCAAGTTAACAAAGGCATACATCATCACTTGGAACTTACTTTGCATGAGCAGTCTGAGGAAGCCACTGTATTGGTCAGGAAACTGGTACTGGAGGAGGCAGGTCCAGTGCTTGCAGAAGATAGAAAAAGGCATCAAGATGTCTTCCTCGGGTGCAAAGCCACAGGCCTTGAGGGCCAAATGGATGGACTCCAGAAGCCTGGTACGCTCAGACAGCGGAGGCCGTGAGCTGTGCAGCCACTGCGGGAGGTCAAACTGGAAGGGAAGGGAGCACACAGTTTGCACAAAGGAGTTAGAGGGCAGAAGCTGAGAGCTAAGTCAAAAGGTAGGCTGGCAAAATCACAATAAAAGGAATGAAGTTCTGAGCATGATTTTCAAATGTCTGAAGGTTTCTTTCAGGTGAAAAGAAGATACAAAGCCTTGCAGAAGTATTCCCCCTGCTTTTTGACTTTTTCATATTTTGTTGTATTACAACCTAGATCTGAAAATGGATTCCACTGGCATCATTAACACACAATGCACAAAAGATGCTTCATGCTTTTGAAAAGCAAAACGGCCCTCTGACCGTCAGCAGATGACCATCCCTGCTTTAGGGCCAGAGAGCTGATCTCTCTCTTTCTTTTGCTTAATCAGGGTTTCTCAATCTTTCTCACAGACATACAAGCACACTTTTTTTTTAAAGTGAGTGAAAAGATGTGGAAGCGTTGTGTTGCAATTACAGCCAAGCTTAAACCACTAGTATTCCCATACAACACTTCCCTTTAACCTATAGTCAGATGGAGTAAATGAAACTCCTTAACTACGTAGAAGTCATTTCCAGTCACTTATACATTTATTTTGCTGTCTTAGGATAGGGGGACAAAAGCACTTACAGCCAGAATTGCAAACATCCCACCTCTGGAGACTACCTTTGGATGGAAAAAAGTTTTTTTCAACTGATACTGTTTTCTTAAAAATCCAAGACTGGGGAAGTCAGGAGAGGCCAAGGAGCACATGGGACCCATCCTCACACCACCAAGAGCTATATGCCACCTGCAGTCACACAACATCCATCCCTGCCCTAAAGGAAGGAGTTGGAAGCCTCTTGCCTTTGTGAGCAGCATGAAGGTGACATCACTGTTGTCATCGCCAAGGAAAGACACAACTTTCTCGTACAAGTTCACAAATTCTTCTGGGGAAGCAACAGGAGTGAAGTAAGGAGAGAGAAGGGTACAGAGTCTCCGGTTCTTCAGAATGGTCCGGAGCACTGGCTTGCATTCAGACTTAGTTCCTGCAATAAACACCTGGAAAGAGAGGAAGGCATCCCTCAGTAAATGGATTGCTCTGCACAGCCTCTGGCTTTGTCATTCCCCAAGAAAAGCTCATTGATCTCTGGACTTTCAAACATCAACTATCTACTTCCCTGTAACTGATTAGGGGCATGTTTACTTATCATCAAACATTATAATTAATATTATTTTATTGATGTATATCCCTCTTTCTTCCCAATAATGGGACTCAAAGCAGCTTACAAATTATTAAAACTAGTACAGATTACAAAAACATAAGTTGATTTTTTGAAAAAAAAGTTATTTAACAACAATCAATCATTAAACGTCACTGAATGACAATATAAAAAAAGTCGAAGCTCATCACAGCAATCCTTAAAAGCCTGATGTTTTTACTTGTTGGTGGAAAGAAAACAATGAGGGAGCCATCTTTGCCTCCCTGGGGAAAGAGTGCCAAAGTTGGGGGGCAGCCACTGGAAAGGCCCTTCCCTTTGTTCCCACTAATCAATCCTGAGAAGGTAATGAGGCAGCGGGAAGGGCCTCTCCAGACATCTCCAGACGATCTTAGAGCAGTAACTCCCCAAGTACTGCTGAATAGCAATTGTTAGGATCATTTCTTCCCAGTTCCTTCTAGACTTCCATCTTCCCACAGTTCTTTACCATCAGCCTCAGCATAAACAACATGTGATACATATAAATATATATGAGTTCAGGGTACGTGGAATCCATCTGATGAAAACTGGAATCCATGAAAGCTTAGGTTAAATAAAACTTTGGTCTCATTCCTGTTAGTCCAAGCTAGAACAGACCCATGGGCTCAATTGTTAAATCAGGGCTTTCCAAACGGTGTGCCGTGACACGCTAGTGTGTCCCCTGAAGTGTGTGGGTGTGTTGCCAACAATCTCGGAAATGTATGTTATTATTTATAAATCATATATTTTTAAATATATATGAAAGGTTTTCATGAGATGTTGTTTCCCCAAATATTTTGTTATTACAATTTGTGTATGTGTCTGTATATCTTACAAGGGCTTAGTTTAACTACCAGTTTGCTAGTAAAACTGAGTTACTGTGTCACAAAATGATGCATGTCTAAAAAATGTGTCACCATCATGAAAAGTTTGGAAAGCTTTGTGTTAAATGGTTATTCAACACATAGGTAAATTCCACTGACTCAGTGGGTCTACTCTAGTGGAGACTGACAATAGGATTCAGGTCTTTAATGAGATTCAAGATTCAGTGTTTTCCCGATGTAGCCACCTTTACGCTATGAGGGAGGTGGCCTCTTTCATATGACTCTCTCTGGAGAGACCCTCCTCTCCACTGTTGCTTCATTCCACGGTCATGATCAGAGAGGGGAAAAGTGTAGGTCGTGACACGTACACACACAGGGCCACCTTAAAAAAAAGAGAAAAGAAAAAGACCACCTGTGTCCTTTAGAGGTGTGCAGAGGGGGCAATTTTACTATGTTTTCTGTCTCCCCTCCCCATGATGTGTTTTAGGCCCAGAAGACTTCCTTCTGCCCTCCTCCCAAAAAACTAAAGCAACTTCTAGTCACCTCCTCTTTGGGATGGGAAGGACAGGCGCTGGCTGGGCCTAATACACATCAGGAAGGACCGAAACATTACCAAAATTCCTCCCCCACCATACTGCCAAGAGGGCAAGAAGAATCTTTTTTAATTTTTAAAAAATGGGGGAGGAGGGGACGGGGACAGGAGGAAGTTGTGGCCCTCTAACGAAGGGGAAAGAGTGTGGCCCCCAGACCTTTGGAACTTATCTCTAGCCTGGATTGCACTTGCACTCTGTGAACTGATCGATTGATGTACCGGGTGCTTTCCAAGTAAAAGAACAGCAAACCAGTTCTCTGCCCTCAGGCTTACAATCCACCATAATTAAGGCAATGACACAAAAGGAAAAGGGGGTGGCAGTGTGGGACAGGATTAAATCCAGCAGATACTGCCTCTTCTTCTCTCCCTCCGAGGCCAGGGCAGTGGCAGCTGGATGGAGGGAGGGCCTGTCACTGGCTTCTGGGCCTCATCTTGATGGGACTGTGCCTGCTTCCTCTCTCTCTCTCTCTCTCTCTCTCTCTCTCTCTCTCATTCCAAGGCCACAGGAGTGGCAGCGGGGATCGCAGGACAGCCTTTCATCTGCTTCGGCGCCTAGGTAAGATTTACAAATTAAGAGCCCCACTGAGTCGGGTCCAAGAGTCCTCGGAAACACCCTGCAGGCCCAGTGGGTCACGCTCTCGGCTGAGGACCTCCACTTGTGGAACACCCTCCCCTCAGAGGCCTGACTGGCACAAACTGGGTTTCTCTTCAGAGCCAGGTCAAGATGTGGTTTTTTATTAAAGCCTTTGGGGCCCAATTCACTTTTAGGCACGTGCATTCTTTTTAAACTTCTTTAACCTGTTTGAGCTGTTTAACATTGTTTTTACTGCATCTAATTTTTTTTCTGATTTTATTGGGAACTGTCTAATATGTTCCATCCGTGTGCTGCCCCAAGGTCCCACGATAAAAGGACAGAATATAAATATTTTAAGAAACAGCAATAAATGCATAGGTTTACATTGTTTAATTTTACAGCTGTATGGAACTCAGCAACAACCTCTACATTAGGAGTTCTTGACTGTCTAACTACATTTTAGTTTGTTTTGGCTGTTTGAAACACTGCTAGCTGGGCACAGAACCATGGGCTAAAGAGTTCAGAGGCATCTAAAGTGTTCAGGAGGAGGAACAGCAGAATCTCATTTCAGAGCAACTTACTTGGCCCAGGATCTCAATGCAGGAGGTGAAGAACTGCCTGGTCGGTGGGTGACGCTGAGTTTCATCACACACAAACTCCACCACTGCAAAGAACAGGTCGATCCCAACTCGATGAATCCCAGGCACAGACTGAAGTTTATAGAGGTTTATTAAAGCTCTGAAGAAAAGGGGGAAAAATGACATTTGGAAACCCAGCAGCCAAAAATTCCAGGAAATCACAATGGTTTTTTAAAAAATACACTATGAATGCTGATATGGAACTAAAGGAATTATACTGAGTCTAAGATAAAAATCAGATTAATTTATAAGCGAATTATAGTTGCAATGACAACCTGTCAAGTTGTAATATGGTTTTGTTTTCCTTGTTGTATTCTTTTCTTTTTAGTTTTTGATTGCTCAACATACATATGTATGTTTGTATGTTTTTATTAAGGTTTAAAAAAACCCTGAAAACCCTGCTAGAATTAAAAAGTTGTCATCAGAGCTGTTAAAAAGAAAAAAAGAAAAGAAAAGAAATTGCATTTGAGAATTATATGGGCTGTTGTCGTCAGAATCTGCCACAGTTCCAATGGCACAGGGAGATCTTAGATACTTCTGGACAAGCACCAAGACTGGAAAAGCACTTGCACAATGGCCTGCTTTGACACTATCATCATAGCCACCTCTTTTAGAAAAACAAATCCTGCTCGTGTTGCTTGGGAAATTCTGAGCCTCACAGTCCAAAAAGGTCTCTTTTCCAAGCTATTTCAGTTACATCTCATCAAAGAGCTGTTCAGCCAGCGGCAGCTGGTGGACTCCATGTCAGTAGGGCAGTGAATCTACCCCAGGTTGTAGCATAAACTTCAAAGGAGCTATCCAAATTGTTGCACCTGTGCTGAAGTTACAGCTCAGCACTTCGATAGCTTCTTTATGGTGCAAGCTTTAAAGGAGTTACCCAAGGTGATGAATTCACTTGGGAAACTGATGCACCACCGTGAAGAATACAGCTCGTCAGCTGGCCAGCCAATTATGGATAGGGTGGCTGTGGGTGAGCTGCAGGGAAACAGTGTACTCCCTTGCTGAGATTCAGACAGGATCTGTGAGAGGATGAGACAGGGTGCCGGAGGGAGACGGGATTTTGAACTGGCACTGGCAGGATGAAATTGCAAGAGAGGACTTTAAGCTGACAGAGACAGGATTGTGGATTTTAGGAGAAAGGGAGAACTGCCTATGGTTTGGGAAAGCTTGAAAAAAATAGAGAGAGAGAGAGAGAGAGAGAGAGAGAGAGTGTTCTATTTGTTTCTACTTTGTTTAATAAATTTATTTTATTGTTCTTGTTTTTAAATCTGGCTCTGGCTCTCTATTAAGCCTGAACTGGAGTCAGGCCACACATACCAAAACAAAGAACCCACGCAGTAACACACGCACAAGTCCAGGCTTAAGAGGTCATCTCCTGAGGCCCTGCAACCCAACCCAGCAAGGGAATAACTGGGGAAACGAAGGCGAGGTGAGTGGCAAGATTCCTAGGGGTTGGAGTTTTGGGACCAGTCTGGGGCAAGGGATCCACCGCAACCGCTGACATTGAAGTCAACATCCAACAGTGCTCCAACTCTGTGTCCAAGGCTTTTATTACCAGAAGCAAGAAGGATCAAGGTCTTGGAGTAGAGAAGACGCAACACCCAACCAACTTACGTTATGAAGTTTTCCATGTGAACAGCGGCTTCCACAACACTCAGAGAAGGTGGCTTAGTGGCTTCCACTTGCAGTTGCTTCACTTCTTTCTCCAAAACGTGAAGCTGCTGACCAACAGCTTCATTTTTGTTCTTTCCTTCAAACTTAAAAGGAGATAAATAGTTACAGCAAAGCCCTTGCATATTTTTATGCACTTTTGATCACAGACACCAAGAGGGTAACTAACTCTGACTCATCTCCCAGAATTCTGAAAATCTGAACTCTCTCTGTCCCACATACACTGGGAGAAAAGAATTTGCTTTGTGTGAGTAACAGTGTAACAGCCAATGCCAATGTCTTGTGGGGTATAAAAATGCACCAATGCACAATACAAGTTTACCCAAACACTCAGAGCCAGAAAGCACATGGTGGAACAAAAGTAAAATAAAATCAGAGAAAAATTCAGACAAGGTAGGTATTGTATTGTGGAGTATCAACTGACCCCAACAAATTATAATCATAATCATAACGAACTATAATTTTCCACACAATGGGAAAAAAACCCACTATTTCCTCCCAAATGGACCACGCTATTGATAACCACAGCATATCACTTCTGCTTTACTACATTGTGGCTTGTTAAAAAATGGCATGGGACCAAAGTACCTAAGTGGACAAAAGAAAAGAAAAGAAATCAATAGATCTGCTCAGACTATTTTTGTCCCAGTTACTTTTGTTTAAGAAAAACAAAATCTAAGTAGCAAATCTGAGGACACTTCACAACAGGGCAAGTGACAGAAACCACAGAATGACTGCACTGTAGGTCTAGTTCTATGTGGACTTCACAACTAAACATAATTCTAGGGGACTAAAATGTACTGTCCTAATTCATGAAGGTTGAGAGTGGGGGGGGGGGGAGAAAAGAAATATTTGGTGCTCACTGGTGAATGGGGGAGCGGGGAGGGGAAAGGCACAGGAAACTGCTTTTGGGGACATCCAATTATCCGTCCATCAATAGGTGAGTGGGATTCATGTGGTCCACAGGCTCCAAGAAATCCCCAGGACCATTTTTAAAGCCCCTCAGAGTCTCCCTACCCCCCAAAAATGGTGTATTATAATTCCACGGGTTGTAATTCTCCTCTGAAAGAGACCACGTCCTGAATTAACAGGAGACCAAATAAAAGATTAAGCCGATATTAAAACTATAACATTATTAACAAAAGGGACAAAATGGACAAACGGGATTTTAGGATACATTCTTGGAATATTAAAGGATTTAACTCTGAATATAAAAGAAGACAAATATTTCACTATCTGGAAAAACAAAATTTGGATGTAATTTGCTTAGAAGAAGCTCGAATCAGGACTCAAGACTTGAGATACCTTTGTAACCCGAAATGAGGTAGCTGTTACGCAGCAACAATTGACAAAAAGAAGCGGGGAGTGATAATATATGTGAATGCAAGGTATGAAAGAGACCACATCCCTCATACTTTCTTTTAACAGAAAACCTATTTTTTCGAAGAACCAGCTTTATTTGGAGAGAGTGGTGCCGTCCCCAGAGAGTCCTGGGAACGGAAAACGGGTGTCAGGCCTGCAGGGTTTGCTCATCCCTGATCTTGCTCAGTAACATCAAGACTGGCTGAGAGTGGCTTGCCAGGTGTTAGGCAGAAAAGAGTATTTCCGATCAACCTTCCGATCCTTTTAGCTGGGAATGGAAACAGGACCTCCTCCATGCAAGGTGGGGGCCCACCACTGAGCTAGTGCCCCAGCCCAAGCTGAAAGAAACTGGAGGAAAACTGGTTGAAGCCTTCAAATGAGGAAGAGGGTGGGATTTTTGTTCCAACCTGGATTGTGACAAGTGCCGCCCCCTGGCAACTCTTGCCAGAACTCCCACGACACTCTAGCGAAAGGGTAACTTGTTCTTCTCTATTGGTGTAAAGTTTCGGCAGAGTATCCAATATCTCATTGTTGAAAGCAACTTGCTGGGACTCCCGCAAGGCTGCAGATCTGAAAAATTAACACCCCACATGTTTATCAGGAAAGCTCTGGTATCTTGCAACCTTCTCAGATGGTTAAGCACCTGGGATTTTTATCATAAGGGGCATCATATGTAGAGAGGGGGAAAAATGTACTGAGCTTATTTAAAAGGTTTGTACACAGCATGCTGGGCTATAAACACAGGCCTGCAGCAGAGTTTCTCCCAAGAAAAAGAAACTTCTCTCTGCTAAGGAAGAGAGAATGTGGATTGCATTTAAGGGCCCAGCAACTGAACACAAGAGGGTGGAGCTGAGATCAAGAGTCCAAGCACAGTAACAAGGTTTCTCACTTGGCATGCTGCTGCAGGACACGGAGGTTGGCACGAGTCAGCTCTTTGGCTTCACTGGGACTGACCAAGCTGGCAGAAGATACAACAGGCACTGGAGCTTTCATTGGCTGCAGGGGAAGAGAGGACTGGGGGACATCATATATCTTTAAGCTGCTGATAACTCTCTCCTTGGCTAAAAGAGAAGAAAGCAAAGAGATCACCAACTACCCCTGCTTCTTAGATGGCTGGCACATTCAGAACAAGGACACAGCAATTAACAGGCCAGGAAATACAAACTTTAACAAGCACGTAAGAGATCACAGAATCAAAGAAGAATGGAGTTGGAAGAGACCCCAGGGGCCATCGAGTCCAACCCCTGCTATGCAGGAAGACACATCAAAGCACTCCCAACAGATGGCCATCCAGCCTCTGCTTAAGAACCTCCAAAGGAGGAGGAGACTCCACCATACTCCAAGGCAGCAGTTTCCACTACCAAACAGCTCTGACTGTCAGGATGTGCTGTTATTTGCCGTCAAAGTTATTTATGAGGACCCTAAGAGTGAGAGATGTCCAAGAGACCTGTCCTACATTTCCATAATGGTGGGACTCTGTGCTCCTGTGAGGCACGAGGCTATTCTGACAGTAGCAGTGTGGCTGGAAGGGCATCCCAGTAAGACAGGTTTTTGCTGGAGAGCCAGACTAAATGTGCCAAACAGCTACCGGGCAGAAGCAGCAGTAATGGGGCATGACACTGGTGGAGGCTCTCTCAAAGACCACGGCAGTGGCACCATAGCCAACACAAATCACCCTTGAACTCCTTTTACCTTGAAAATCCTAGAGACAGACAGATAAGCATAAAACATTTTAACCATAAAAATCAAGGAAATACCAATTTAATACCACAATAGTAAAAGTCTGGAAAACTTAAACAATTAAATTGCTATTAATTAGTATTTACTTGATTTTATTGCTGAAATAATGTGATTTTAACATTTTAACTCTTGTTTTATTCAGCTCTGATTTCCTTCTCTGCTAATTCCTGTCCCTTCACTCCTGAAGTGTACAATGCCTCAAGCATATATTTTGCCTTTTTGTGTATACCTCCTTGATGAATTTAGATCACCTTTGTTCCAGGGATTGTTTAGCACCCTGAAAAACTTAAATGGCTTTAGAACTTCCATGGAGTATAATAAGCTTCCATTCCACATCCCAAATTAAAATAATTATATATTACAATGGGAATGGACAAGGTGTTTATTTGCTTCCTACCATTACTTCTTAATGCATTCCTAGTGACTCACCCAACAAAGGATTAGTGAAGTCTGTTTGCGTTGACACAGTACTCGAGGCCACATGGGATTCTACCCGGACTTGAAACCAGAAGTCTAGCGCTTCCTGGAATTCATGTTGAATGCGTTCGACATTGACAAACTCAATCCACAAATCCTAGAACCCAAGTGCAGAAATAAAGAAGAGTTGAGCGAACATGTGGCAAAGGAGTGGCACACTCAAGAGTTGGTTCAGTGAGATGGCAATGGAACGCACAGCTGCATCTGACACAGGTCACAGCAGAAATACACAGCAGTGGCAACTTCTCACCTTTCCTCAAAGGAAAACGCTCCCCCTTCTGTAGTTCCAGTTAGGCTTTGTTCACCACCTGTAATATTATTCCAAGGCATACCCAAAGGGAGCCATGGTATATCAGATGCTCCTCAACCAAAAGGGGCAGTGCAACATCCAGGAAGATGTACCTACTGCATTAGCCAAAGTGGGTGGCATTTTCTGACATCCAAGCCACCCCTTCTTTCCGGGGGGAGGGGGGGCTTCTCATCCACATTGAAGTGGGCTTTCCTGGGGACCCCTTTGAAATAAAATCACTTAAAAAGCACCTCATGGGTCATTTATCGCAACCTTTCGCTAGTGTTTAAAAAAGATCCACAGCTAAAACAGGTTCATGACCTAGCCTCTGCAGCAGCAGAAAACAAGCTCACTCCATCCTCTACATGACACAGTTTCAGATATTTTTAAATGGCTGTCAAGTCATCTCATAACCTTCTCTCCTCCAGGCTGAATATGCTTGGTTCCCTCAACTGCTCCTCACAGAGCTTGTTTCAAGACACTCTACCATCTTGGTTGTCCTCCTCTGGACACATTCCCACGGCACATTCAGAAGAAAAAAGGCCTAGAGATGACTTCCCCATTCCTTCTCAGTCCTCTCTTCCCCTGGCTAAACTTCTCCAGCGTCCTCAGCAGACTAAGAGATACTCACCTTAACAGAGAAGTCAGTGGAAAGTGTAACAAACACTACACTGAGGAGGAGGGAGATAACCACCAAAACCATGAAGCCATGTTTACCGTGCCGTTATACTATTCTGCGTCAGTTTTACTACACAGGAAAAGACTGGGTGGGGATATCAAATTGCACACGTGCTAACCGCTTATACAATGGCTGGAACCCCGTTGGTGAGTCCCAGCTCACTGACTCAGTTGTTGCATGGTTAGTCAACGGGTAGGGCAAATCCCACTGATTCAATGGGTCTAACTTTAACCAAGACCATTTCCGCACTAGACTGTTATAGTGCTACGATTCCACTTTCAACCTCCCATGGAATCCTGGAGTTTGCAGTTTAGGGAGAGGCCTCAAAGGCCCCTCCCTAAACTGCAAACCCCAAGATTCCATAGGAGGTTGAAAGTGGAATCGTAGCACTATAACAATCTAGTGTGGATACGGCCCAAGATGAACAAGAAGATCGGTTTTAAAGACTAAGTCAGCCAAAAATTTTTTTGAAAGACTGAGCAATAAGAAATCCAACAACACACATGGTTACTAGTAGTCCAAGTAGGATTACTTAGCTGAATCTGTAATGTAAAATAATTTTTTTTCTTATTTTTTTTCCTTTCATCATAGTTTGGCTTAGGGCCTCAGAGTCCTTTTGTGTTAGTGTTCAACATTTTAGCTTATTGTGTTCACACTGTGTTTTAGTTTTAATTTTTTTCTTCTTTTTGAATGCATATTGAAAATAAAGATGACAATAATATATGTATCTGCCTGTAATTATGACTCTGACTGGGAATTTGTTTGTCTTGGAACTAATGAATAAATAATCTTTTAAAAAAAGATGAACACCAATGGATCTAGGAGACTATTTCCTGCCAGAAATGCCTACTCAGAGGGTAATTGCCTCAGACATCTCCAAAATAGTTCTTTCAAGTCCCAGGAATGAAAACAGAAACACTTGGGAAAGGAAATAGAAGAGCGGTTCAAAAAAGACAACGGTGATGCAGCAATGGGCAATTCTAGAGAGTGTGGGTCCATTTCTCAATCTCTCTCTCTCTCACACACACACACACACAGACCAGACCCACCCAGGGCCACACCCTCTCCTCCCACTTCAATTTTCTCTTCTTTTAAACAAAACAGGCCATGCCAAACTATCAATCTGCAACCTTCAACCCAGGTCCCTGCCTTTTTACCTGCTGGTTCTGCATGACTTTGGCAAGCCGGTGAGCATCGTATTGCTTTGGTAAAGAGGGAATATACGTGTCTCCTTTCTGAAAGCTCTCTTCTTCCAGCCACAAGATGTATGTGTTGAAAAGCCTACAAGCACAACAGTAAAAGAAAGGTTTGCAGCAGGAGCCGACTTGGTTTTCACATACACAACCATACACTTGCTATTTAGTACATACACACCCACAAAACCTCAACACATGAGATCCAAATTCTACTCTTTCAACTACTTGATGGCAAGCCTGGGAGGGAATTCCAGGGATCATTCAAGCCATCAAACTGCCTTCCAGGGACTGAGTCTCTTAAGAAACTTAATGGTATCCTGAACGTGCCTACTGGCAACTGTGGACAACCCATCCCAAAAATCAGCTTGTCCGCTGTTGCCACTTTCCCGTGTGGGGAGATAAGGACATCTCTGGGATCCTCAAATTCATTCAGAGCAATAAGGAGGCTACAGGACCAACCAGCATCCTGCCAGAACTACGCACTCCAGAACATTTCCCAAAATACTTTGCAGGACACAGGAGAACCATGAAACACAGGGAAAATGAGGAAAGGGTTTTCTAAAGCTAAAGAAAATCAGAAGTCTACACCCCTATTACTGTGTCCTGATGTGACTGTTCAAGAGACTAATGGGCCATGTTTGTAAGAGTACAGTGGATAAACCAGGAGCCAGTTCCTCACTCTGCACCAAACAGTTTCTCACAGGCAGTTCGCAGAATCTTAGAGCTGGAAGAGACCACAAGGGCCATCCAATCCAACTTCCTGCCATGCAGGAAAACACAACTACAGCACTCCTAAAAGATGCCCATGCAACCAGAAGCTTCCAGGGAGCAATTTCAGGTCTCGGTCTTTTTACTCTGCAACTTGGCAACAGATGGGAAGATACGTGAAATACACCTGGAATCTTCCTTAAAGCTTAGCCCCACCTGAAGCCATGCCAAGCCCTTTTTGAAAACTGTCCTACTGGAAGCCCACCGGGTGCCACCCCAGCCTGTGCACTGTCAGTCCCAAACAAGAACTGGATGCAGCTGGCCACAAGAGCAGTTCAAGAAAGAAACTTAAATGTAACACAGGCTATCCCACTACTCCAAATGCAGGACTCATCAGCCTACCCAACCTGGACTACAAATGGACAGACTGTGGACTACAGCTGGCAAAGACACCATCTTAGCCCTCTACAATTGCAGAGACACTCAGAAAAAAAGACTCCAGTTTATGCTAAAGCCTTCCTTGCCAGAGACTACTGATTACCTGACAAGCTCCTTGTGCAGTTCAGGGGAGGTGAGGTGGTCAGGCTTGGTGGACCCCCTTTCCCCTAAGTTTTCACTGTCGCTTACTGGGCTGTCCACCTTCAGTGCTTTGCTGGCAGCATGGTGGAAGTCTGCAGCCTCCATCAGGCGCTGCTTCAGGTCACTTAACAGGCTCAGGTGAGCAGGACTTTGGAAAAACCTTTTCCCAATGCAGCCATCTACGGGTAACCTTAAAAAAAAGAACCCTTGTCATTTACAGCCAAGACATGTGGGCACACCATGAGAGTCTATCAGCTTTCCAAGAAAGAGGAAAATCCATTTTTGACACATAATTAGTAAAACGAGCCTTGTGAATTAAAGAAGGGCCATTCAGTCTGTTTCAGAGCTTGGATGCTTTACTGTTGTTTTATTTATATCTCAACTCTCCCATGGGATGGTACCCAAGGAGAATCACAGACTACAACTTCCAAAATTCTCTAGCCAGTGCAGTCATGGAGCCAGTGGCCATCCTGCATGGGAATGCTGGGGATTGTAGTCCAAAAAAATTATATTACAGAAGCTGTGGTCTACTTGTGGATCGTGCGCCTTCTGCACGCACTCACTAAAAAAAAAAAAACTATTCCATTACTGTCACACATGGATCAACCAATTTCTTCAAAATTTTGCACAAAAATTCATGTCTAATTACATATTTCTAAGTGTGTTTCTTCCCTGCCACATATCCCCCCCCCCGCAAAAAAAAAGGACTCATTGTACTTACATTTTGTCCTTTTTTGAGCTGAGAAATAGTTGGGACAATTCAGGAAGTATAAAAGCCAACAAACACCTAAATTCCAACCTACAAACCACTCTAGAAGGAGTTCGTTTGGACAGTTTTGTACTTGAATTCCCAAACAATAAATTCCCAAACAACATAATACACTGTTACGCGCCAGACATTTCTCCCATATAAAATCCAATAAAATAAAGTGTTATTTACAGAAGGATGTTGAAAGACAGATATGTGAATTTGCTTTAAGAACCAAAAGAGATATATACATGTTCACTGATGTAAGGCTGGCATGGTGCTTAATTTCTGAATGAAGAAATTTGATGAAGCATCAACTCCCAAACCTATGAAGTTACCTTATGTCCACATAACTCAGTCTGGTTAACACCAGCAGTGGGGAAAGTATGGTCTGTGGGACTGCATGTGTCCTTTCCTGAGAGAGGCCCCCTAAGCTTACTCCATTCATCCTTAAGCCTTTGCTCGTGTCAATAAAAGATGAAAATCACTCCCAAATAGGCAAAAACTATCCTCAATAGTATATTGGCAATCTCAGACCAGTCTGGAAGAAGTAATTTTCATTACCACACCTTCAATTTCTTCCCAACCACACCAGCAATCCTCAGAAAATCCCAGAAATCCAAATTGAAGGTGATTTCTGGTCACTTCTGGATCTGATCTTTTGCCCATTTGGGGCACTCTGGCCCATTGCAGGGATGAAAATTGCCTCCCTTCACGACTGCTGTAGATGCCTACCCTGCGGAGGCAGAGAAAAGTTTTTTGCATGCCACCCAACCCTTTGAAAAAAGAAAACATACCAGGTATGTGAACTGGCAGCCTTTGGTATCCCCAGCTACTCGACAGATTCAATAAAGCAGCCTGCAAACGGCTAACTCACCCGTACTGCAGCCCCGGGCGATGGAGGTAGAGGAGGAAGAACTTCTGCCAAACGAGCGGGAGGAGGGGATGATCGGCCGGAGTCACGAGGGCCTGATGAGCCCAACGGTAGATCAGAAGCCGCGGAAGAGACGGCACGACGGGCAGCTTCAGTTGGGCCTGAGCTCTCTGGAAGCAGAAGGAATGCTTATTGTGTTGCCTTCAAAAGCCGGGCAACCAAGTCACAGGTTTCTTTGGGAGCTGAGGGCGGTGGGAAGGGGCTGGGTTATGCTTTTTAGAGAAGACGTTTGTCACGAGAAGAGGTTTCTCTGTCACCTTCAAAGCCTGATCTGGAGTCAAGGAGTTGATGACCAGCTCTCTTTCCACCACCCTACGAAGCTGGGAATCCTCTTCAAATATGGACTCCATATTCAGAATGGTCCAGGCAAACCAAACCTGTAAATAATTAAGAAAAGGGTATCCACAAAGACAAGACCTGAAAGCCTGGCAGGAACTCCTCCAGAGTGATCCTTCTAGACCAGGGGTGGGAAAAGTGTCACTTTGTAGCCCCTGAAGCCCCACCCGAGTCCCACAACCCCACCAACACGTGAGCAAGCCATGCCCAAAAGCCACATAGAAAATCCCTCAAATATGCACAAGTACTCTTGCCCTCATGAACACAACCCATCAGAACCTGCTACTACTGCCTAAAACCACCATTGTCTTCTGCAGTCCCTCTCAAAATGGCAACATGAAGGTCACCTTTGGTCATCATTTTGAGAAGAATTGAAGAGGAAAATTGAGATACTTGGGCCTCCTGTGAGGTGGGGAGGAGGTGAAACCACAGAAGAAGATGGGGAGGAATTGCCCCCGGGCTGCAAAGTTGCCCAGAATCAACCAAAGGCCAGTAATTACTCCACAGTGAAAGAACAAGGATGAGGAACATCCTCTGAGTCACTGGCACTTCCTTACCTGCATGGGATTAGCATTTCCCTCAGTGAAAGAAGGTGTGATGTTGCCGGCCACAATCCAGCTGACCAAAGAAGACAGCAGCCCCTTGTCACAGTGGTAGCCCAAAGCGTTCTGGGAGGTTTGGATAAGAGAGAGAGGGGACTGGTCAGAAAACACTGTGCTTTCACAGAAAACAGAGTTTGGAGCTCCAGTCTTGGTGGATGAAAGGCAACGGGGTTTAGGCAGCTCCGACAGTGTGCAGAATTGTGGCTTTACACTGGAATCAAACATGACACACTTGAAATTCTAAAAATACATTTTGGTCCATAATCGGAGGATAGAGCAGCCTATCTTAAACAGCATTTGACATATAATGTACAAAAAGAGGAAACACAATTCCTAGAAATGTGGTTATCTAATTCATGGGCATAATATGTGGGCATAGAAACAAGCAGAGAGTAAACAGGCACAAACACAATTTTTTGTAATACAGAAAATAACATCTTTCCTAGGTAGCTGTAATCCACACAACCCTTCCTGGATTGGGCACCCATGCAAGGTTCGAAGCGCAAGATGCTGGGAGGCAAGAACCAAGCCAGTTCTGGTCTTTGAAGATGCAGTTTATTAAGCGAAGAAGCAAAAGAAAAACGAAAGGCACGCAAGCATCCATACACTCTGACTCCGTTGGAAAGGCAAAGCGGGCAACAGAGCAGGGTTCTCTTTGTTTCAACAGATTATACAGGCTTTCCATACACGAGTGGCAAAACAGGCTGCCAATCCATCAACCCACAGTGCCGAAAAGGGCGGGAGGGGGCCTATCCCACCTCGGACGCCAATTACTGAGGCACTCATGGGCCAGGTGCACGATAGGCTTGTGGGCAAATCTCATTACCTGCCCGAGACGGCAGCGGATGGTCACTAATCAAGCTTTGCTCTCCCCCTACCATACCGGGCAGCACGGGGAGCAAAGCACCCATCGTTAACATTCCTTGGCTGTTCTCACAGGACCACAGCATTAAGGGCAGCCTGACCTAGCAATGCAACAGCATGAGCTAACAGCCCAAACATGTTCGTTAGCGTGAAAGCAGACTGAACTGAAATGTGTGAGTGTGTAACCCAAGGCCTACCCAGAGGGCCTCAGGCCCAACAGTAACGTGCTGATGTGCTAGAAAATTATAATGGTTGTCATCCTGTTAGCACAAAGTCATAACTTAAGATTTATCACCATGTAACTGTTTCCTAGTCACAATTTATGATCGTGGTACCACTGTCACAACTGTAAATGCTCCTGAAAGCCACCTTAAAAGCCAGGCAGCCACCCTGAGTGACAGAGTTCTGTGGCCAAAGGGAGCAGTGAAGTTCAATGTGATCACCCTCCTTCCACCACTGAACAATGCTGCAAAGAACAGAAACAAGGACCCCTGTGGGGTCCTGTTGCAACACTTCATTACACCACTGCTCACTGGCGGGGGGGGGGGTCAAGTCATCTTGCAGAGCCCCACTCACCAGTGCCACAGAAATCCATTGCCTGGGGTGGCTGACTGGCTTTTAAGACAGGCTTCCGGCATCAGATCAGGAGATGGAATGCAGTTACAAGACTGTAGGTGCACCTCTAACGCAGGATCCCAGCCAATGTTTATGAGAGCACAAAAAAGGAGCAGGGACCGATGAATTGTTTGATAGAAGGGTACATAGTGAAGATATTACGGATAATGCTGATGTTATTAGAACATATGGGGATTTAAATTTAAAAGATAATTTTTGTAATTTTTTTTCTTTGTAAATTTATTATGAACTACGAATTGCTAGATATAGAATCATAGAATCATAGAAATGTACAGTTGGAAGAGACCACACGGGCCATCCAGTCCAACCCCCTGCCTTTATCATACCTTTATCAAACAATTTTTTACCAATAAAAATGTTTTAAAAAAACCACTAAGAGATGGCACATTCAAAAGGCTGCTCAAAGCAGCATTTGGGAAAGCATCTTGGATTATTTGATCCACTGCCCATAAGTGAGGAAAGGCAGATGATATCCGTACCTTGTGTTGCTGGTAGAGCAGCTTCTGGACACAGTCCTCTTGGTTGAACTGAAACGCTGCCTGGCATAAGTGATCCATCAGGCAGAGACTGGCTCGGTCCTTGTGCCAGAGCGGTTGGCTGGTGAGGGCCTGGACCCAGAACTCCAAGACAGCAGCCGGCCCAACGCCGCTGGGCTGACTGCTTATATAAACATGACTCTGTCAAGAGAAAAGGTCAAATGGTTCACTAGGAGAGCCATGCCAGAGTTACCTCAACCACTGGGTGACAAGTCACAGGGAGAAGAACCCTTAGGATGGCAAAAGTTAATGCTCTCCAGGATGGATATGTGTATCAACTATCTGAAAATGCTCAACGTGAAGCATCTGCCCCCACTGTCCAGAATCTGAGGTTCACACACGCCTGTAACATAGTCAAATTCCTGTCAATGCAATTTTCAGCCACCATTTTACTTTTTTTCTCAGAGCCTGGAAAAGTTAACTTTTATAGACTACAGCTCTCAGAATTCTCCATCAGCTGGCTGTGTTTGGTGGGGGATACTGGGAACTATTATCCAAAGGGGAAAGAAAGGACTTTTTCCCATACTCCGTTCCTGCCTGCAGCTGTACACTCCGGCAGGCAAGCCTTCAATCCTGTTGGTGCCGCCACTGAGAAGAGCCTTCTCCTACCCAGCAGGAGCCTTATTCAACCAAAGCCTCTGCCAAGCCTCAACCAGTGAGGGCTATCAGGAGCAAGGAGGCTGACCCAGGCGCGTGGATTACCACAGCTGGCAATTCACCCAGTTTCTTCTGTACTGGCACATCTCAGGTCTCACTGTAAGTGAGGGAATGCCCAAAATAAAGGCCCCACTCACCCTTGCACTGCACTTGTGCGAACAGAAGACACAAGCAGTGATTCTGATATTAAGGCACCAATCCCTACTGTTTCCTTGAAACACAATGTATTCTGCTTTGCATGGACTGATCTGTAAGGGACGGAAGATTCCACTTCAGGTGACAATTATTTCAGGCGCCTGATTTTTTCCATCCCTAAGGGACCCAGAATTACATCCAGTATGTCTCTAGCTCCTGACCTGTATCATGCAGTTGAGCAATTTAATGTTTTCGCCATAATTTGTCCCAGTTATGTGCTGAGCCACCTTCTGCGTCACCTGCTGCGTCATCCCTTGTGGAACACCGCTATCCAGTTGAAGGAACTGGTGGAGGTATGACAAAAACCTAGGAAAACCACAGGCAAGTTACCATCTGAGTCTCCAGCAGCAGCAGCAATTTCAGTACAGGCACACAATGACACACAAGCCAATGCCACCCGTCACAAAGAGCTCTTGGACTAAGCAGCAGAAGGAGGTAGCACAAATAAAAGAAAGCCAACACGATTCTTGGTTGCATCAATAGGAGTACAGTGTCTACATCAAGGGAGGTAATGGTACCATTCTATTCTGCATTGGTTAGGCCTCATTTAGAATACTGTGTTCAGTTCTGAGCACCTCAGTTTAAGGAGGATACTGACAAGCTGGAGAGTGTCCAGAGGAGGGCGACCAAAATGGTGAAGGGTCGGAAGCCATGAAGCTGTATGAGGAGCATCCTAGGGAGCAGGGGATGTTTAGTCTGCAGAAGAGAAGGTTAAGAGGGGACATGATCGCCATGCTTAAATATTTGAAAGGACGTCATGTCGAGGAGGGAGCGGGCTTGTTTTCTGCTGCTCCAGAGACCAGGACAAGGAGCAGTGGAATCAAGCTGCAGGAAAGGAGATTCCACCTGAACCTCAGGAAGAACTTCCTGATGGTCAGAGCTATCTGGCAGTGGAATAGGCTGCCTTCATCGAGTGTGGTGGAATCTCCTCCTTCTTTGGAGGTTTTTAAGCAGAGGTTGGATGGCCATCTGTCCAAGGGAGGGTTTTGATGTATGTTCCTGCATAGCAGGGGGTTGGACTGGATGGCCCCAGGAGTCTCTTCTAACTGTAGGATTCTATGATTCTATGAATAGGGAACACTGTGAAGGATTCAATATTTATTACCCTCTGAATAAGAAGGTAAAAGACAAACATTGGAAACACCAGGATGTACAGGTGGATAAGCAGACAAGTTATATTCTAGTCCCCGCCAGATGTGTTGGGCTAAAACTCTCAGAGGTCCAGCAGAGCTGAGACTATTCATCTGGAGACACCAAGCTGCATTAGCCTCTCTCATCCATTCAGTTCATGGTAAGCATTTCTTCAGACAACGTCCAGACAGAGAACAGGATTAAGGACCAGGTAACCTGGAAACTCGAACTGGACAAGCTCAAGATGTGGCTGGAAGCTGCAACGGGGACATCTGTTCTTTTGATCAGCAAAGACCACCAGTCAATCTCCTAGTATTCATGCCATCTTTGGACAACAGAGAGGCATCTCTCACCTGCCTCTTAACAAGGCCAGGACTGGAGACCCCAGTTCCTGGCTGTTCCTGATAAGAAACTAGGTTTCTCAGTCCTATGCAATGCCCAGCTGCAGTTCCAGTCCCACATCTGTCACAAAACATAAGAAAAGGGTGCCCAGTGTAATGGCAGAGAGTTCTGCCTACAGAAGGCCCCAAGACCAGCCCCAGGAATCTCCAGGGCATCAGGAGTGTAAAAGACTCTTGGAGACACTGCAAGTCAAAAACAGTGAGAGTGAAACTAGAATAAACAGGACATAGCTCAGTGGTACAATATGTGCTTTGTATATAGGAGGATGCAGCTTCAAGTGCTGGATTCCCCAGTGCTGCCAGCATCAGCTGCCAGGGGATAAAAAAGGGCTCCCCCCGAGATCCTGGAGAGCAGCTGCCAGTTAGAAAGGACAAAACTGAGCCCCAGGGACAAACAGTCTGATTCGGCATATGGGGCAGCTTCCTATATCCTGGGACTTCTCCTTTTAACAGGTCACCAGACAGATATTACTAGGTGACTGTGCAAATTCAGTCCCAAGCATGTCATTCTAAACTTTTTGGAGGATCAGTGAAATAAAAGTCATAGGCAGACTACCCCGATCGTGGTAAACATCTGGGGTTAGTTCTGGAGCTTACTGGTCATTTTTCAGTAGATAATACTGGCACGGGTAGAACAGCGGTAGGACTTTATCTAGCACATGAACGACTGTTTTCAGATGACGTGACTGCACAAGAACACCCAGGAGAGGGATCCCTTCAGCACAGAACTTCTCAACACTGTGGAAAGAAGAAAAGAGGTTGTTGTTTTTTAAGAAAACTTGTTTCATATATGTGTATATTCTCCCTCCAGTGTGTGTGTGTGTGTGTGTGCGCGCGCGCGCGCACATCTACGCACAGACAGACAGACAGAATTATCTGCCTCAATGCACATTAGCTTCATGGCAGCTGCCTGCTGGGCCAAGAGGCAAGAACCAGCCACACAGTTCCTAGAAGATGGCTGCCAGCCTGCAAGTCTGGAGGTTCTTCTGAGCAGGGAGAGCTAGGAGCCCATTTGGAGAATGCTTGCTGAAAACACCAAGGAAGCACTTTAGGGTTTGGTAAAGCAGTGGTTCTCATTCCACTGCTGAGTGGGGTGCAGAGATCTCATAACAATTCCTAAGGATTCATCCTCTCCTTGCATGTTCTCTCACCAGTGTACTCAAGTGTGCTCTTGCAAGTGTGCTAGAAAGGCACAGAAGGGAAACGCACATCACGATCACAGAAGTCACTCACCTGTGGCCCAGTGTTGTCATGGCCAGTGCAAGGTAGCAGCCAATGGGGAGGCCAGATCTGACCGCCTTCAGGAGAGGGTGAAATGTGGGTGATTCAGCCAGCTCAAGGACGGTATGGGAGACCGGAGCTGAAGGCCAGCCTTGCTGGATGCTGTAATCATTCAGGTGCAGTTTCAGTCTCAGAACCAGCCCCCAAGCCCACTGGTTAAAAGAGGTCTCAGGTGTTTCTCCGTAACGGACAATGCTGGCCAAGTAGGAGACCTACAATAAAAATGACTCTCAGGCTTGCCTACAACAGTGCAAACGTGCTCACCGTTCCTCTCTCCCAGGCTTGAGAAAAATCTAAGTCCACAAGGCTGCACGTGGCCTCCGCAACAGCACCCTCCCGTGACACACGCAAACGGCCTCCAAATGGAACAGGTCCCACACAGCAGCAGCTAAAGGGTTTATAAAGCATTGCTGATCAAGCCCTTCAGCCAATCAAAAAAAGAAAAAAAGGTACTCACATGAGACAGATTCTGACTCCCTTCAGCCAATCAAAAAAAGAAAAAAAGGTACTCACATGAGACAGATTCTGACTCACTTATATAGGAACTGTGGGGTGTTCATAAGCTGCGCAGGAAAGCAAGCAGCACTAAATAGCAAAGTCTCTATTTTAAAAGCAAACTACTGTGAGCCCTCCACATTCACTAGGGTCAGGAATGCTGGAAGCCTGCAAAAGTGGAAAAACCACAAATATCAAAATGTGTGAGTGTGCGTCTGTGGGAACGGAGCCAAGGCACAGCGGAGAGAACGGGTACTCGGGGTCCAAACCAGGTCAGGGAAAGGAGAGGGAAGGGGGAGTGGGCTGGCATGGCGGCCCTACGCTTCCTCTCTCTGGCCCATCTCCTTCCTCGGGTGTGGTCGGGGGCATCAGCAGAAGGTCTGTGGTGCTGAGAAACTGGGCTGCAAGCCGGCCAGGAAGTGCCGGTGGAGAAGGAGGGCGACGACCAGAGGCGGACTGCGCAGCCTGACTGGAGCTACTGAGAGGGAAGTTTCCCCTGGGCAAAGAAGCACCTGAGAGGGGAGGAGAGGGGTTGGAAAAACTTGCAAATAATCAAATCCGTGAAAGGCAAACCTGCAAATGTGGAGGGCCTAGAAAACTGAACTATCTCCTTTTGTGAGCCTCTTTTTTGCTCAAAAGAGAAACAGACAGAAGCAGGATTTGAAGAACATAGAGAAGTCATGATGGAAAAATACTAGGAAAACAGAATATCCATCTTTAGACAGTTTTGCTTCTACATCGAAACATTTTTTTTAATTAATAATGGTGTATAGGTATATCTACATACGTAGTAGCGTACAATAAATATATAATAATAATGTATAACAGTATATAGTAATATATAAATCTCCAAATGTACACTGTGCCTTTATAGAAAATCCAACTCATACCCATCTTTCTTCATACGTTATAGTATTTGAATATTTCATATCTCATTTACATTATATTCCACTTCCTTACTCCCCTAGAGTTCATTCTTTTTAGCCCCATTCATGTTACTCTTTCAATACCCCCTTTCACAACTTTGCACGCCTTCTCTTAATTCAGTCTCTCCTATATCTTATGTTTTTATTTTAATGTCTGAACCTTAAGTTACGTTTTCCTATATTCTTCTTATGTTGAGAGGAAAAACTCCTTTACTTGTCTCTATTCTGCATCATTTACTTCTTGATTTTTTCCTTGTATCATCGAAGTTAATTTGTCCATTTCTCTGTATTCCAAAACCTTAACTTTCCATTCCTCTATTCGTGGGACCTGATCATTTTTCCACTTTCGTGCGAATTCCATTCTTGCAGCTGTGATCATATAAAGAATTATTCTCCAAAGCTTCATTCTTTGCTCTTTATCTATTTTCTGTGTTATATTTAACAGAAATAGTTCAGGTATCAGTGGGATATTTATCTGTAATGTTTCTGAGATTGTTTCTTGTATTCTTTTCCAGTATATTTTAGCTTTGTCACAGGTCCACCATACGTGATAGTAGGTCCCATTTTCTCGGCCACATTTCCAACATTTGTTCTCCCCTGTTTTACATATCTTATTAATTTTTACAGGGCCGAGATGCCATCTATACAGCATCTTTAAATAGTTTTCCTTCAAACTTTGGGCTGCCGTGAATTTTTGTGTTTCTGACCAAGACCTCTCCCAGTGCTCTAGTTGAATCTCATGGCCTACGTTCTGCGCCCATAGGATCATCGAGGGTCTTATCTGTTCCGTTTCTAATTCTCTCTCTATTTGTAATTTGTATAGTTTAGAAGTCAATTGTGTCTGTGATTTGAATAGTATGTTTTCGAACTGTTTGTCATATTCATCTCTTTGGAAGCCTTCTAATTTCTTATCCATGTTATATCTTTCTTTGAGTTGTCTACAGAGAAACCATGAGCACTTAAATCCTTCGTGTTCCAATTCATCTCTGGTTTTTAATCTTGTTTCTTGATTCTTCCCAACAATTATCATATTCTGATACTTTATTATTTTTTCTTGTGGTTCCCGCCATCTACAGTAAAAGGCCTCATGCGGGGAAATCCATAATGGTATTTTTCTATAATATTTTTTTCTTGAATTTTTGCCAATTTATTAAAAGGGCTTTCCTTAAATAATGATTCTGGAATTCTTTATCTATCTTAAGCTTATTGTACCATACATACGCGTGCCATCCCATTCTTAATCCAGTTCCTTCCAGATTTAATATTTTTTCATTTTGTAATGTTAGCCTTTCTTTGATCCAGATCAGGGAGTTTGCTTGGTAATATAGTTTCAGGTCAGGAAGTCCAAAACCTCCTTTTTCTTTCTTCTCTGTTAAGAACTTCCATCTTATTCTTGACCTCTTTTTATCCCAAATAAATTTAGAAATTTCTCTGTGCCATTCTTTAAATGGTTTTTCGTTTATAATTACCAGTAGGTTTTGAAAAAGAAAGTTTAGTTTTGGCAGCACGTTCATTTTGATTGTAGCTATCTTTCCAAGTAGCGAAAGTTGGAGCCGATTCCAATTATTTAATGATTTCTTGATTTCTTTCCACGTACTTTTATAACTGTTATCATATAATTCATTGTTTCTTTTTGCGATCCAAATTCCCAAATATTTAACTTTCTTTTCTAATTTGAAGCCTGTTCTTTGAGCCAGTATGTTTTCTTCTTCCACTCTCATGTTTTTAGTCAAAATTTTTGTTTTTTCCTTGTTAATTCTGAATCCTGCCAATTCACCAAATTGATTCAACTTTTCCAAAAGATTATCTATACCTGAATTTGGGTCTTCTAAAATGATCACTAAATCATCGGTGTATGCCTTTAACTTGTATTCGTGGTTCTTTACTTTGCATCCTTTCAGATCAGGATCTCCCTTTATCATCCTTATTAGTATTTCAATTGTTATTATAAAAAGTAGAGGTGATAGGGGACATCCTTGTCTTGTGCTCTTTTTAATTTTGAAGTTTTTCATTTTTTCGCCATTTATAATTAAGGTAGCGACTTGATCTTTGTATATTTCTTTAATCCATTTTATATATGTGTCTCCAAAATTCATTTTTGCCAATACCATGAACATGAAGTCCCACCTCAAGTTATCGAATGCCTTCTCGGCATCGATAAAGATCAGGGCTAGCTTTTTCTCATTGTGCTTCTCATAGTACTCTATAACATTCAAAATTGTTCTTACGTTGTTTCTTAATTGTCTGTTTGGCAAAAATCTGTTTTGTTCTTCCTCTATAATTTCTTGTAATATTTTTTTGTTCTGTCCGCCAAAATACTCATGAAGATCTTGTAATCGACATTCAACAAAGAAATCGGTCTGTAATTGCCTGGTTCTTTTGGATCTCTCCCTTCCTTCTGTATTAGTGTGATACAGGCCTCACTCCAAGAGTTGGGTCGCCCTCCTTCCATGATTTCATTGAATAATTCCAGCATGTATGGCACCAGTTCTTCTTGCAGATTTTTACAGTACATTGCTGAAAACCCATCTGGGCCCGGTGCCTTTGCCGAATTAAGTTTCTTAATTGCTTGTACTATCTCTATTGTTGTTATTTTAGTATTAAGTGTTTTCTGTTGCTCTTCTGTTAGTTTTGATATCCTTTGTTTCTCCAAAAAATCCAATATCTTTTTCTGTATTTTTCTATCTTTTGCATTATATAATTCACTATAATATCTAAGGAAAGTTTGTTTAACGGTTTCTTGATCTGTTGTCATCTTTGCCCCTATGTTTACTTCTGTAACCAGACTTTTTTCTCTTTCTTTCCTCAGTTTATAGGCAAGCCATTTGCCAGGCTTATTGGTCTGTTCGAAGAATCTTTGTTTCATTCCCTTTAAGTTCTTATTGATTTCCCATTGGTGTTCTGATTTCAACTGTTCTTGAAGCATCTTCAGTTCTGCTCTTATTTTTGTATCCGTGGGGTATAGCTTTAGTAGCTCTTCCCGTTGTTTTATTTTTAACATAACTTCTTGCTGTTTTGCTTGTCTTTTTTCCTTCATTTCCGTTCTCCACTGAATGAAATATCCCCGCATTACTGGCTTACTTGCGTCCCAAATGGTTTTCAGTTTTACATCATCTGACACGTTTTCTTTAAAGTAATTTCTTATGGTTTCTCTAATCTTTTCCAAATAGCTCAAGTTTTGAAAAATGTGGTCATTCAATCTCCATCGTCTGGTTCTTTTTAAGGTTTTGAACTCTAATTGAATTGGGTTATGGTCAGAGTATATTCTGGGAAGAATCTCCATATTGTCTACTTGATTTTGTATAACTTTTGAGATAAGAAACATGTCGATTCTCGACATTGATTTGTGAATAATAAGTAAACCCTTTAGAATGTCCATATTTCATTCTCCATACATCTTGTAGTGTCATGAGTTCCATTAATCTGAAAAAGGGTTTAGGAAGTTTTCCTTGCTGTTTACGATCTAATTTGCCTCTCGATCTGTCTTCTTTAGGGTCCAATACACCATTAAGGTCTCCGTAAAGTAAAAAGTTGCCTTGATTTGTTTCTTCAGAGTAATTTAGAAGTTGTTGTTGTAGTTTCTGGTAAAAGTTATTTTTGTCTTCTGTTGGGGAGTATACTCCTACTATCAAAACCTTAGTCTCTTGAAGTTGCACCTCCACTCCAACATAACGTCCAAGAGTATCCTGAAATTTCAATTCTGATGGGAGGTTACGGTTTACGTAGAGTACTACTCCCTTTTTTTTCTTCTGCGAGGCGGATGCATAGCAAATTCTGAGTTTTGGGTTCCGTAAATATTTAATATCTTTGTCTCTGATTTTAGTTTCCTGCACACATATTATGTCCGCTTTCACCTTTTCAACATAATGAAAGATTTGTCTTCTTTTGTAATTCGAGTTGATTCCTTTTATATTCCAAGATATAATTTTGATGGTCATTCTTTTCTTATTGAAAGTTTTACTTCTTTTCTATATCTCCTCTTCTTCCGCGTAGAGGTCTTCTAATTCTAATTCTGGTTCTTTTTGTTCTTTTCCTTCCGATTTTAAATCTGACTCTTCACTGCCAGACACTGTTTCTTGTTCTTCTACGTCTACGTTACAGTTATCGTCTTGGTTTCTTTCTTCTTGATATTGTTCTTGTTTCTTACCTTCTTTATCTTCGTCTCTTCCATTGTTGTTCCTCCCACTCCCTGATTCTAACTCTCTTTTAAGCTTTTCAAGTACTTCTTTGGTACGTGTTATGTTAGTTATTCTGTATCTTCTTTGTTTATGGGTAAAGGATATCCCTTCTATCCTTTCCCATTTGTACATTATTTTGTAGCTTTGCAGGAATGTCGTTAAGGGTTTATAATCCTGTCTCCTTTTTAAAATGTCATATGGGATATCTTTGAATATTTTAATGATTTTATCTCCCATTCTTAACTGTTTATCATAGTTGTTCTGAATTAGTTGATCTCTTATCTTTGTTCTGACAAAGCACATTACAATGTCTCTGGGCCACCCTTTTTCTCTTGCTAAATTCGAGTTTGCTCTGAAGATCCTATCGATTTCTTGTTCCATTCTATCAATGTCCATGTCTATAAATGTTGCCAAAACTGGAATTATCTTTTCATATAGATTCTCTCCGGGTGCCTCCTCTATCCCTCTCAGCTTCACGCACCTGTCACGGTAACATAACTCTTGCTGGGATATCGCCAGTTCTCCTTGCCTTTGTTTTATTTTCAGTGTTTCTTTTTCTGTCTCTAATTGATTTGTTTTTGCTTGAAGATCGTGGATATCTCCTTTCATAATCTTGATCTCTTTATTCATCGTTTCCATTTTTTCCCCAATTATTTCTATCTCTTTCTTGATGTCTGCCTTAATTTCAGACCTTGTTTCCTTCATTTCCTGTCTCATTTCTTGTTTAAGACCTTTTACTTCTTTTAGAATTTCAGCTATCTGCTGGCCCATATCCATAGATTGTCTTCTGCTCGGTTCTGTTGGTTGAAGCTGTATTTGTGTCTGTGTCTTTGTTCCTTTCCTTGTTCCAGTCGCTATTTTTTTATTTTGTGTGATTCTCTGTAATCGTCTTGGGTAGTGTAGGTGGGCTGCTTTGAGTTTTGAAAATCTTTATTAATAGTTAGACTATGATCCTTTGTTTCTAATCTTCGTATTAGTTTGTTTCTTCTCCTTAAAGTCTCTCTGCTAGCCACCAGAAAAATTCACAAAATCTTTATAACATTTATAATCCTCCTTAAATTTTTCAAACAATATATATTAACAATTACCAGTTCAATCAATTCATTATCTCATATATGCAAATTACCTTTCCTTTAGTTTCTAGTCAGATCATTAAAGTTCAAATTCCATGCATTCAATTCATTAAAAGTTCTTATTCAGTTCATTAGACTATCCTAAAGTTCATGAAGTTCATTAAACACTATTATAACTATATAGGAAAAATTAAGTTCTACTAAATTGATTATTAATTCGAATCTGTTTCATGCAATTTCATACAAAGCAATTTTTTTTCCTTCCCTCCTCACTTCCCCGTAACCACCACCACCTTAATTTTCTATTTGTCGCTTGTCTGATCTTCTCTTTCCAGTCTAAGTCTCTGTTTGCTTCTTTTCCGTGTCTATGTCGTGGGCTTCTTCTACAATGTTGCAGGGCGAGCTCGAGCAGTTTCTCTGCGAGCTCCAGCCCCTTCCTCCTCCCTTTTCTTGGATTTTAGGTCCCGTTTGTACTTTCTTTATGTATAATATCCACTTTTATTCCTTTTAGCTTTAAGTCTGTTCTATCTTCTATTTCTCCATCCCTCTCATGTTATCTTTTCAAAAGCGAGCTCAAGCGTCTTTCTCCTTTTCGCTTTCCCACGCGAGCTCCAGCTTACTGTTCTCTTTTTGCTTTAGCCCAGTTCAGTTCTGTATCTTTTCGATTCCATGTTTCAGTTCAGCATACCTTCCCTCTTTAACTCCAACTTAAAAAGTCTGTACTTTTATGCTTCAGAGATCCTCAGTTATAAGTCTCAACTCACTCCTCTCCCCTTCCCGTTCGACTCCATGTGCTTTGAGAAACACCGACTGGTATGTTTTTAAGATATTTAACCGCTCCAATTTCAGTTTTCTGCTGATCACTATGGACAGTACTTTTTCCAAATTATCAAATATTTGTATAATTTTATCTTCTTTTTAAAGTGCCTTTATATCTTGGTTTTCCATCCCTTAATACTTAAGTTATAAACTCTGAACGACAGTATTATCTAACACACTCTTACCTCCGCCTTCTGTCTGCCATCTTATTGTCTCAGCTCTTCTTCTTGATCTGCCACGCTCTTCTGGCCGGCGCTGTCTTTTAATCTTTGAGTCTTAATAAGTTGATTTCCTCTAGGTTTGGTTCTTCAGTTTTAACTGTCTTTTAACTTGAATTTATTAAAATAAAGTTTCAGGCGGCGCTGTGCTACTAGAACAAGCAGCGACTCTCCACGTGGCAGTGCAGCTCTTCGGTCCCCTCGCCTTTGTCCGGTTTGGGAGCCTCGTCGCAGATGCTCCTTAGCCTGAAAGGCGGCAATGGACCCCCGGCGAGCTCCTCCGAACCCCCTTTACCGGGGGGGGGTGTTTTGCCGGTTGCTAGTATACCAGCTCAGCCAAGAGGGGTGACAGAGCCAGCGGGAGCTTTCTCGCTGCTCTGGCGATCGCGACGCCATCGAAATCGGAAGTCGGGAGATTTGTTCTCTACATCAAAACATTTAACTTGGAATATTTCTTACCTTTGCAAAAAGAAAGACCCATAGGTGCTCTGCATAACTCCCCTACTGCTGTCACCAAGAGCTGCTACTGAAACTGATTTCCCTACAGCGTGGACTTGTCATAACTTGATAAAATAGACAAACCCTTGATGGAGAGCACTGGAACAGTACTTGTTGATACTTTCACTCTCTGATAAAAAGGCAACGAATTTTTGTGATGTTAATTTACAATTGCTTCATCTGAAGTGAACAGGAAATATTTGAAGGTACCTGCTTGATGCTTTCAGAGATCAGCCCACTGTATGGTTTCTGAGAGAGGTACTTCTGGTAAGCTTCTAAGACCATTAGCGCAGTTTCAGCATGGATTGCCGGATCGAGATGAAGGCCACCCTGTGCAAGAATAACTGGTTTATTTTCGAGAAACAGACCTTATATGTGGTCAGTGCCCCTTTTGGAAGCAAAGATCTGGCTTTGTTTCTGATGCTATGTAACACGGGTAGCATCAAATGAACAATGCAGAGAAAAGCACATTCTCACTCCATACCAAAGTAGTTCATTCAGAGAAATCAAAATAGTCCCTGAAGAGAAACATTTGGGGAAAAAGGCATCCTACACACACACACTTGTATTATGTTTGTGGCCTCTAGCTTGCCACCTTAAGTCACCAAGATGGCTGAGGGCCAGCTGAGCCGACAAGATGCTTACGTTGCATCCAAAGCATTCCTAGCCTGGGGTGCTGGAAATTACTAGCTGGCCCTCTTCTAAATCTGTGCCACCTGTGTGGCTTTGTCTCTGGGAGGTTTGGATTTGGCATAACGCGGTTCTTCCCTAATCAGTGCCTTCTCCGCTCCTTTCTTTGGCCCTTCTGCCACCTAAGGTCCCACTACAGGCTAATCTCTGAGGAGCTTCTGCCAGCATAAGCCAGCATAAGCCCTATTCAATCAGGTCAGGTTCAGCTAGCTTCTGTCTATCCCTAACTTCCTGCAGCCGATGCTTCCTTTGAGTGCTGCAAGTTGCACAGACAGACAGCACAGATGCAACATAACTTCATTCTCAGATTCAGCATACACTGAAATGTCTGATAATAAAAAGAGCACTGCTACATATACACCTGCAAGATAGTAGTACAAATTTGACAACTTGATGGATTTTACCACCAAAAGACTATTATGGCACTTGATTGTAGCGGCCAGATTGGTCTATGCTAAACATTGGAAATCAATGCGCATTCCAACAGTAGACGATTGGTTAGAAAGAACTATGGAAATAGCACAGACGGATAAACTGACTTACAGATTGGACAATAAGATGGACAGTAAATTCTATAAAGCGTGGGAACCGTTTACAGAGTTTCTGGAAAATGAGGAAATCTCAATCAAAGGTTTTTAATTTTGAGTATCAATCCTAGTAAAATAATATATATAAGGAGTAAGCAGGAAAGTGATAATCTATTGTTAAATTAATGAGAGATAATCCTTAGGTAATATTGTGGAGGGAGGTAGGAATAAGAGAAGATGTGTTGACGTAACAAGGCTATTTTTGGAAGAATCGGGATGTGAAAGTATATTTACAATTTTATGGGAAACTTAAGGACTTACTGAACAAAACAAAATAGTTAACATTAAAATATTAATATTAAATAGTAACATTAAAATATTATATAATTATTATGTAAGTAAAGTTGAAGATAATGGTGTTAAAAGGAATATTGTTATTTCCCCTTCTGATATACGGAGATAACACTTTTTGTTTGAATATTATAAGGCTGTATCTCACTAAAAGGGGAAGTTCTTTATGTTTTGTTTAGATATGTAATAAGATATGTTGCATGTGTATTATTTTTATATTTTTGTATGGACTGTTTCGGTACGTTTATTATTTTTGTTATGAATGTTAGCTAATGTATGTTGTGTTTAGCTTTTTTAGTGTTTTAATAAAAAAATAAGAAAAAAAAAGATAGCAGTACAAATTTCAGACGAGTTAGAACATTTATGAAGAAAAAAAGTGGTCAGGAGAATATCCTAAACCAATGACGAAGCTCTAGAACAAAATGGCTCTGTTTCTCAGAGGATGAGGATGAAGGGAAAAAATCTCCAGGAACAACAGTATGCCTGTTGATTCCACCCAGGTCAATACATCATCCTACACAGCACAGTTATCTGGAATGCCCTTCCTCCAACCATTTTCTGTCCCATAAGGCGTTCCTCTCAGGCACGGTTCCCACCAAGGAGGTAAATCTGCATCTGGACTTTACTATTTCAGGCCCCTGGAGACGGTTATCACAATACAGGCTAGTGATCACTTCAGACACAGTTTAAATGTTTAATTAAAGCTGTTGCTCAATTAACAAAAATCTTACTCAAATAATCAAATTCATGTTAACAAATCAGATCTGCACAAAAAGGGCCTGTAACAGAAATACAAATGTTTTTTGTTCTGTTTTGTTTTCTTTAGATGGAGCCTGTATATTGGGGGGTGCACTGGATACCCTGCCAGGCCTAATCCAACCCCCAAAAAGATCACAAAAAGTATTTTCCCCAAGGGACATGGAAAGAAATTTCACCACTTTTCAGGCCCCCATCAGAGCCTGTTGCAAAGTCCAGCAAAGGCCTTTTTTTTGGGGGGGGGGGGGTTAATGAACCAGAAGATGAAAATAACAGGTTTTTTAAATGCGTTGCTTGATTTACTGATTAAAGGCTGTAGCCCTGTTTTTAATACCTACATGCTCATTTGGTCCCCAGTTGAGCCCTTCCAGAATAACACAAGCTAATTTGTTCTCAACTTCAGTCAGGCTGTAATTCAGCAGCCAGTTGCGAATCAGGGCAATTTCTGGAGCAGATGGCTTCCAGAGATGCATTGGCAGCTCTTTAAACAAATAAAGAGAAACCTAGGGAGAAAAAGAAGAAAATAATAGAGTTGGAAACACTCATGAAGACAATGGAAAAACCCTAAAAAGCCCTCTGCTACTGCAAATCTTGCCAAAGATCCCATAACATTACTGAAAGGGTGAAAAAGAGAAAGTAACTTTCCTTACTTTCTTCTCTGGGCCTCTGCAGAATGGTCTTAGCAGGACTGGTTCTATGGCAATATGGCTCTCTAGCTTCTTCTATCAGGCAGAGCTATGTTTCTTGAACCAGTGCAAGATTCCAGTCCACACTGCTTATCCAGATAGATTAGGAAGTGCAAGGAGCGGGAGCAGACAATGGTTGGTGAAATCTCAAAAGTCAGGATGAACCAGATCTGCCTTTACTGGCTGGAGGAAAGTGGGGCACTGAGACTGAAGGTCCGTGCTGCTCTTCTCAGAAGGGAAGAATGATTAAGAGACAGTACGGCAGCTATCATCAAATATTTCCAGGGCTGATACAAAGGGGATGGAGTAAATCCATTCTCTATTCCTGCAAAGACTACAACTCAAACCAATGGGTTTATCTTATAAGAAAGGGTATTTCAAAGTAAAAAGAAAGAAATCTACTGATGTTATGAGATGAACAACCGTGAAACAGACTATCGCTGAAAGGTGTGGACTCTCGTCAGGTCAGGGTTGGAAATTATGCAGTCTTCCAGAGGTCCCAGCCTTCCAGGCTAAGGTCATTGGACTTGTAGTCCAACAACATTTGGAAGGTTGTGTGACTCCCATCTCTGCCTTAAGTCGAGGTTTTTAAGCAGCAGTTGGGAGGCTACCAGTCAGAGATGCTGAAGCAAATGGATCTCCTACATTGGTGGGGGAAGAACTAGTTTACCACTGAGTAGCTTTTTATGATTTTATGAAAGAAGATTCTTACCCGTTCTGCTAGGTTACACTTTTAAGTCTGACCATTTCTAAGACTTAGCAATCAAAATAAGGCCTTATTTCCTCGTGAATAAAATCCATCTCTTCTAGGCACTGAATTTTGCTTTGGATGCATATGAACCATGGTTTACACGCAGCCATGAGCAAAGGACCTTATCCAGCATTGGGCTACTGCAACTTGATGTGGTCCTTACCATGCCAACTCTTTCTATGGTTTCTTTGACTCGGTCCAGCAGAACAGAAATCATGCTCGTATGGACAGCAGTGATGGCTCCCAGGAGTTCCCGGCCAACCTTTGAAAAGGTTTCTCTTGTCGAAAGGCTGACATAAGATACCTGAGCGAAAACATGAAAGAAGGAATTTACACACACACACACTTTACTGAGGATCTTGAGCATCTACTAATTATTAAATTTAAAAATCCAAGTGAATGAAGTAACTATCTATTTCCATTTGAACTGCTCACCCCAAGGAGAGCTGAATCAGGCTCACAGCAATCTGCAAACACTGACTAAATATATTCATAGCAGAGGCAAGACGCGAACAAGGCATTTTCAGGTTTTTTTCCCAGCCTTGTAATTGCTGCGCTTGAAATCGCTCTTCTGCTCACCTCCACAAAGGCTGCTCACCCATCCAGCTGTGCCTTGCTCACCTCATAGATCTCCAGCACAATGACTTTGACAAAATCCTCATCTGCGTCATCCCGTTTTGTTTGCGCCATCTGGGCAAATGTTGTCAGCAGGCAGATCTCCTCAGAGCCATTCATCCCCTGGAGATACTTCTCAAAACTCTCCAAGTAAGCTGGGTCTACCCAAAACAAGGAGGGGAGAAGCCTTGTTTTTGGCTCAAAATCTATCACAAACATGTATTTTTGCTTTGGACTCCAACAGAGAAAGCAACCTGAGTGGGCATCTGAGCAGGCAGGAATGTCTGCAAAACAGCTGGCCCAAACCAGCCACGCTGCTGAGCAGGAGTCTTTCTAATGGTAAAGAATTAAGAGGAGGAAGCACACCATTGTTCTTACCTTCATTTTTCACAGGATCAAAGTGATGCAACCAACTGCTATTGAAAAGCAGACTCCTGCCATAAAACAATATATAACCCTAAGCAGGCCCCCAGATCAGCAAACGCTAAAGTGAAAATCACACGGCCTGCAACCTGAACCCAGCTCTTCGGGGAAGTTCCTTGGTTCAGACACAGACTGGGCTACCTGCATGCTTCATCGCTAGCTCAGACACTGGCACAAAAAGGATTCTGAGAACCCAAATGTAAACCCACTGAAATTCCTTCCTCTCCCTCCAACTCATAATGGAACACTACCTTTGAGCTGGCGTTTGCAATCTTCAAGCTGCGCTGTGGCACACAGCTTCTCCAAGTTCTCACTCTCGGCGCAGTGCATGATGAAGAAGAGCTTCCACAGCATGTTGCCGGACAGGGTTCCATACGGCATCTCTGACATAAAGAGCCAGACTCCCAGCCTGTCGGGTTCGAAAGCCAAGAAGAAATCACTACCACCATTTACGTTCCACCTTTTTCAAAGAAGTGGGACGCAAAGCAGCTCACACAAACTGAAACCGATACGTATAAGGAGAAGAGTAAAAATATACAAAAAGCTATTGTTAAAATGCAATGAAACTATCCATGGAATCAAAAGCTTTTAAAGACTGAAGATAAAAGTCAATTTAAAAAGCACGCTATTAAAAGCCCTGCAGAAATGATTTGGACACAGCAGAACAGCTACTCCTGCCACATTTTGCAGAGCCAAAGAAAGAGCACAAAACCCACCTGCTTGTTTCTGTGGCTCTGGCGCATCTCTCCCACGTGGGAGGAGGTGCACACAACCGCACATGAGTGCAGTTCACACTATCTTCCTCATAGGGAAGACACCTTAAATACCCCTGTGTAGATGGTCCCGGGAGCATATACAAGAGAATATGCATTATTTTTCCTTGCTTCCAGATCACTCTCTTTTAATGCCTCTCTTGTTAAATCATAAACTGAAACAAAACACATGAGAGGGTATGCAAACTAAATAAGCCAACTCAGGGCAAAGATGGAAGGAGGGAGAAGATGAAAATAGAAATGTTAATCAACAAATTAATTACTTTGTTTATATCTTGCCTTTTTTGCTACAGCTGCTAACAGATAAAAGTGTCTAACAGGGACTCAAGGTGACTAACAGATAAAAGAGGAACCCATGTAAAACCAAAGGTAGCTAAAAACATACCAAAAGAATTAAAATAATAATAAACTGCCCCTACAGTTAAAACTATTGGAAACACTAAACGGATAGCATGAAAGCAGTTGTTCTTGTGTGCCCTCAAGTAAGCGGTATTTGTCCCTCTAGAGCAGGATTAGACGGCCACCAGAGGGAAAGCAGGGAAAGGCAGTGAAAACAATCCTGTGAGAAAATGCATTATTTTTCTTAACTAATTAATCAATTGGTTTTACATCCTATCTTTTTTCCTGCATGGGACCCAAGGAGACTTGCAAAAAAGCTAGAGCAAGAAAAAATGAAAAACTAAAAAGCTGAAAACACATTTAAACAAGTTATCATACTAAAACGCCATTAAATTTTTCAAAAGTGTGAAATCATTTTAAAACACAACAAAGTTGACCATCATCATCATCATCATCATCGTCATATTTATTTCTATCCTGCCTTTTTCCCAGTTCAGGAAACAAAGCGGCTTAATACAACTTTAAAAAATATATTGTTAAAAATTCATGAGATACAAACGTTAACAAGAGATTAAACAGTCAAAATATTAAAACCAGATTAAACCATGTATCATTAAAACGCACTCACACACCCCAGCACAACAATTAGCAAAATCTAGCACGTTATTTGGTTCAGCATACACCTTCTTTAAAAAAACCAAATTCCCTGCAATCAATTAATCACTAAATTCCTGCTTGAATTGAAAGTTCTATGCCTGCTGGAGAAAGGGGGAGCAGAGAGGCCCTCACCCCACAGACCCCTGCTCACCCAGAATACCTGAGCCAGGGCTCGGGCTGCCCTTCTTGCTCTCTAGACTGGGCAAACAGCCATTGCAATACCCGAAGTCAAAAGCTCTCCCCTTCCTGGCCATTGATTACACACTGGAAGACACAATAAAAGCCATTTTCATCCCCACTTTGAGTACTAATCATCTACCTTCTACCAGTTCCTGGATGATTTCCCAGCTGTCCTCCTCTACCTGCTTGTTCCAGCCCAGATTTTCCCCACCGCTGTAAACGCCTCCTCTCCCACCCACAGCCCATCAGTTTCTACCTTTTGGCTTTTAGCACATGGAGAACAGCCCTCAGAAAGAGCTCATCGAATTCCACTTGCAGTTTCTCCACTGAATAAGGGTGCATGGAGTAGCCACGGCCTTTAGCATGACTGACGTACTGGGCCCAGTGATCGCTCACGTAGCAAAGAGTCATCCTACGGGATCAGGTGGAAGAAGAGGAAGAGAGAATCAAAGCAAAACAATGAAGCAGAAGCCAAACCAGTCTCGAAATCATCAGTGGAGCCAAATCAGCCCAATCCACTCCTGTCATCACTTTCAACACTTCGCAACTGCCTGCCAGCAAGGTCCTCTTCATTGTCTTTGTCCTCGAATCTCTAGAAGCCACCTGGATTTTTTTTTAGAAGCCACTGCTGAAGTATCTCCTTAGCCCCTTTTAGAAGGAAGGGCCAGTGGTGGAAGCCCATGTGTTCCACGCTGAAGGTCCCAGATCAAATCTGAGTATCTCCAGACAGGGGTGGAAAGACTTCTTTCTGAAAGCCTGAAGAGCAGCTGCTGCTGCTGCTACTGCCAGGCAACACAGACAATTCTGATCTAGATGGACCAGTGGACTGATAAGGGTAGGTCCCAGTGTTTCTCTTTTAGCTCCACTCAAAAGTAAATGGGCAGGCCACCCGTGGCCTTCCAGAGTTGCCCAACTCCAACTTCCACCAGCACCAGCCACGATAGCAAAAGATGAAAACTGAAGTCCAACAATATCTGGAAGAACAATGGTTGCACACCCCTGGAGATGCTGTTTGGAAGTCCCTTTTCTTGGTAAGACTGATTACAAGTAGTAAGATGAAAATACATAAAAATAGCACACTAGAGGACTCTTCCCCACGCCTGAAGGGCACCCTACATGAGGATGCCCTTGAAAAGTGTTCAGAAGCTGCAATTAGTGCAAAATGCAGCCGCCAGGCTGGTGTCAGGTGTGCATTTCAGAGACTATGTAAGACCGGTCTTGCAAGAACTGCACTGCTTCCAATTCGCTTCAAAGTTCAATTCAAGATGCTGGTGGTGACCTACAAAGCCCTGAACAATTTGGAGCCAAGATATCTGAAAAACCACCTCCTCCCACATGAGCCTACCAGAAGCTTGAGATCTTCAGAGGAGGCTCTACTGTGTGTCCCAATACCTGGTGAAGGCAGGTTGCTGGATACACGTAACAGGGCTTTCTCTGTAGCAGCACCTCAACTGAGGAACTCTCTGGCCAAGGAAGTTAGGCTGGTCCCACCTCTTTTAAGCTTCCCGCTGGCAGCCAAAACAGTGCTATTCTGCATGGCATTCAGTGTTTCAAAGTGTTGTTTTCACCTGTTTCAAAACTGGATTCTAGGATGGTTTCTAGATAGCTTCCAGAAATTTTTAAAGAGTATTTTAAGGTGTTTTTAAAATGTTTTTATCTTTGTATTGTCTTAACTGGTTTTCAATTGTTTACCACATGAGGATCCCTTGTGGGTTGGGAGACTATAAAGAAAAAAATTAAAATAATTAAGTAACTGGATGAACAAACTGCAATGGTTGCATCCTATGGAAACTTGGGATTTGTAGTTCAAAGGAGGGTATTTACAATTCTCAGCTGGAGAGTCCTAGTGTCTCACCAAACTGCAAACTCCAGGATTCCATAGGATACAGGCAGGGCAGTTCGAATGGAATCACAGTACTATACCAATGCAGTGTGATGGGGCCCTATGCACTGAATCCATAACTTAATATCAGAAAGAAGTTCTAAACTTCCTTTAAAACAGGGGTGGGCAAAACGCAGGCCATGGGCTGCATGTAGGCCTCCAAAACTGGTTTCTACATCCCCAAAGGCCCATAGCATCCCACCCAATTTTGAATGGGCCCCCCTGGGCATTTTGGGCCCAGAAAAGGCCTTCTGAAAACCTGGAGGTAAATTGAAAGTTGCCTTCTGATGTACTTCCCATTTTATAAAAAGGCCTCTCCTAGACCTAAAACAGCCGGGACGGGGGTTGAGGAGAAACATGGCAAAAATGGTCCCAAGTAATATTTGGGGAGATATTTTCAGCAAAGTAAATTTAAAAAAAAATAAACTAAAACATTTAAAACACAGGTGGGGAGAACATAGAACATAGTCTATAAGAAGCCAGCGCAGTTCCCCAACCTCTAAGAAATGCCCACTCCTGCTTTAGAATAAAGCAACAGCTCCTCCTCAACGGGACAGACATGTCAAGACACGCAGGAAAAGAGCTGCCTCACACAAATCCAAAATCTATGGCCACCCTGCCCCTCCCACATGCAGCCATCAAGCGGCTCTCCTTACCTGATGAGGCGGCCGATTCGTTTTACAAACTGCCTGTAACGGGCTCGGTTAAAGGTTTCCAGCCCCACAGCAAGAAGCTCCACCAAAGAGTTGGCAAATGCAAAGATCTTCATCATTTCTTGAGAGGTTGTTTTCTCAGGACCATAGACACCTGTGCAACAGTAAGCATTTCTGAATGGAAGAAGCCAATCGGCACGCTATTCACAAGTTCAGCAGAAGACTCAACGCAGCTGATGTGAAATGAAAGCTCTGCTCTCATATATTCCAGCAGATTTCACAACCAGTTACTGGCACTAAAACAGTACTGGTTAACTGGTATCAACCCAGGGACATTAGACTAGAGAATTCTAAGCTCCATTCTCACTCCCTCTCTTCCAGCGCTTATTTTTCCCCCTGCTCTTATATTGCCAAAACATAATACAGTCAGCCCCCCAATTTGGCAGGAGTTAAGGATGCAAGATCCCAACGGAAGTAGAAAAACTGCAAACGAAAAATAAAATAAGTAAGTAGCATTGTCTAAAGCAGAATCCTACTCTTTCACAGCTCAAACTTCGTTTATTGCATTGCTTACTGCAGATACACTACAGCAACTCAACACTAAAAGTCTGCATTCCTCCAGCCGTCTTTCACCATCCTCTCAATGCTTTTGCTGCTAAAAATCTTCTACCTAGACAGAGGACAAGGATGCAAATGGGGCAAGGAAGCATAAAACACCTCTGTGGAAAGATGCTTCACTGTCAGAGGCTTTGTTAATGGAGGTACGCCTGCATTTCACATCATTAGTGACGGCGTTCGTATTTGAACCTTGGGAAGAGCAGGAATACCCTCAAGTGTCTAACAGAGGCTGTGTCAAGCTTGGAAGACTGAGGTTCAAGAGCTGCATGACATGCACAAGTCGAATGTTCCCCACCTCTGCTTCAGAAGTTTGCTCACCTTTAGAATCAAATCCAAGAAGATGCTGGAAGAGTTCATGAAAAGGGAACTGGGACAGAAGAGCTATCAAGTCATCTTCAAGGAGAAGGACCCAACTAGTATCAGGATCTTCGTCCTAGAAGGAACAGAATCAGAACAGCGGGCCACATCACCTATTGATACAGACAAGTCTGGACCCCGTGTATGTGCCAGCCTCACTAAAAAGGGTCTAATACAGAAGCGGGAAGAAGGGCAATTAGGATTTGTGCTCTACAGCTAGGTTTGCTTTAGGAATGAAAAGAATGTTCAAAGACAAGAGGTAAAAAAGAGGAACAGGCTTCTTTAGTCTCCAAAACCCCTCTTCTCATTTTTCCCCCCTCCTCACATGAATTCAAGAACTACTCCCACCCTGCAGCCCAGACTCTCTTATTCCCTGTTCAGTGTAGTGGCTGGGATGGCGGGGGGCCGCCGAGCAACGGGGAACAGCATGGGCTATATTCCAATAACGGGAGCATGACAACATTCCCATCATTGGGAATCAGTTTGCAGGACACAGGCAGTGGGGACAGTCCTTCTCGCTTGGCTGACATCCCCTCCCCACGGCAGAGGGTAGGGTGAGCTGAGCCATTAATGTGGCACGCTATAGCTTCCACAGTCGTCACGCGGCTTCCCCCACAACGCTCTGGAGGCGGGGGGGTGGGATGAAGTTGAGCCGGGGTCATCAAAGGCTACAGCCTCCATGTTCCTGGGTATGCGTACACCCACCCCAATGTCACACAGTCGGGCAGACTGGGGTGGGAGCCAAGTAAGGATTCTCACAACCTACAGCCACTACCATCCTTGCTGAGGACCCCACAACTGCCCTACTGCCACCCAAAAGATGACCCAAAGGACAAGAAAAGGGTGAGTGGGGAGAGAGCTTCTTCCCACCATACAAACTCTTTGAAAACTGCACTATTTTCACAACTTGAAAATCATCATCATCATCATCATCATCATTATTAAAAATGGATGAAGCCGTACAGAAATATGAAACAACATATAAACAAATTAATTTCAAAGGAAGAGAGATATATAGATATGCACTCATACTTTTGGAGGAAGTGGTTAGAGGAGAATTCAAGAAAACTATGGAGGATTGCTTGAAAATACCAGTAATAAGATTAATCTTTGTGTTACAATAATATTTTATAATATAACATAATCATGATGAAGAGTTTTACTATTCTTTTGCAATTATATCTTTTTCTATTATATTTTTGTAATTTTGTATTCCATGTAATCATTTCTAAACGAACTAAGAATTGTTACAAAATGTTTTATTAATCTATTTTCTTTTAATATAAATATATACCAAAAAAAAGAAACTGCACAGTTTTCAAAGAGCATTCTGCAGTGGGTAGAATATTGTTTAAATGATTAGTTCTCCTCTTCAGGAACAAATAAACTTGAAAAAGTACAGCCCTAGTTTGCACTAGGTCGGCAAGGATTTCTAACTCCCTACAGTTTTTAGTGATAGCAAACAATGCTGTGAATGTAAAAAAGAAAATTTTTCATGGCAGACTTCATGCTAACTGCTCCTCTCTCAGCCTCAGTGTATCTCATTCATAAAATATATATATATCTGCTCTTCTCCAGGCCTTTACGCAGTTCTGCAGGTCACTGAATCCATAACTTGATAGAAGTCAATTTTTCCTCCAAAAGCTGACTCCTCCCATGAGAGACTATTTTACATTTAGCTCCATGTGGTCCTGCCAGAGGACCACACAGTTCCAGTAAAAAATAAAAGATTTTGCAAACCTGAAGCCAGCTCACCCTACACTAACACTCTCCCTTATACCTAAAACCAGATTGTGTGCTTCAAAGAAAAAAGGAGGAAACTTATAGTCAAGTTTACAAAACTCCACTAGCTGGAGGTGAGTACTTTAACAAGAATTCCCTTATCAGAAATGGTTCCATCTGACAGGATAAGGGATTACATATCAACTGAACAGGAAAACTACACTTGGATTACTTTCTTCTTCTTTTTTTGAGAGAGGCGCACATCAAGTATGAATTCAAGCTGCGTAAAAGGCATCTTTTAAGATACCTCTTCTCCTCCTTCATCAACTAAAGTCCAGTTTCCAGATTCCTGTCCAGATGATGAAGAGGTCCTTCGTTCACTCGGCTTCATATGGCACATAAACTCCGCTCGGTTTCTGTAAGTTATAAAATGCAACATGCCAGGAAAATTGCAGAGAGACCACAAGAGAGAGACAAACCTCTGTTCATTTTTGTTAACGTCACAAGACGAATTTACTTACTGGCTACCCTAAAAATCCTATTTAATTCTGAAACACGGAAGTTCAGTCAAGTAAAATTAACCTCACTAGTGAAGGTAATTCTAGATTTTCCCTTTCCTGAGATATGTCAAGAAGAAGCAATTAATTCTTCTTCCCATATATCAAGACACTTGTATCTTCCTGACATCTGTAAAGCTCCATAGTCAAGACACTTGGAAACATTTTTTCTCAAAATAATGGGGAAACTGCATAACTTTCTGAAGAAAGCTGTAAGCACTTCTCAGAAAATTTCCTGGAAAGCTGCACAGCTTTGCCATGAAAGCTATTGAGCCTTCCAAACAGATGGAGGGGGAAAAAATATCAAAACAACAATACCTATTCATTAAACCCCGCTTTCTCAAAAGGCACTCAGTTCCTCAAAGCCTGCCTGAGTTGTGTTGCTGTTGCGTGCCTTCACGTCATTTCCAACTTATGGAAACTCTCAGGTGAACCTCTCACAGGGTTTTCTGGGGCTGAGAGTGTGTGACACACCCCAGGTCACCCAGTGGGTTTCTAAAGTCTAACGGGGAGCCAAACCCTGATCTCCAGGTCATAGTCCAATGTTGAAACCACTACTCCGCCCTGGCTCTCTCTGCCGGAGTAAACAGGCCTTTTCATTCCACTGACGAAGGCGGCAGCCCAGAAAAGCTTATGCCTAATAAGACTTGTTTGCTTTTAGGGCTTCATAAGACTATGCTGTTTTTGCTGTGCAAGATGGAAATACCAAAAAGGTGAGGGCAGGAAACACTCCAGGAGCCTGGCATACCTGCAACCACGCCACCCTCTGATGCCAGCCCTACACCCAGGATCCCGTTTACAAGATCCAAGAGCAAACCTCCCGCTAGCATCCAGTCCAGTTGTGGAGACCTATAAGCTTCCCTTCGCCCTGCGAAGGACTTCGGTTTGTTTTGTGTCACGGCGTCTGTACATGGCTAAAGCAAACATTCTCAGCCCCTATCGACACATGTATTATCTATCTTTCTCTTTCTGCCGCCCCCCCCCCACCCCTGCTTTGTACTTACTTGGCAGGAGACATTAGCAAAGCGAGGGACTGCATAAAATGAAAGACCCCAGATGGGTTACCAAGGACCCGAATCTGAAAGTAAGAGATGTTAAATCAGAGTTGGGAATCATAAGCATCTGATTCTAAGAATTAAAGATCTACACACGCACCCCCCAAAAAACAGTAAAATTGTTTATACTAGGAGACTCCACTGGAAAGACAGTTTCTATAAGGGCCAAGAAGTTCATACGTAGATTCGTACAGAATGCTTGATAAAAAACAAGTTCAGAGAACAAATTCTAATGTGCAGAAAAATCTTCTGTTAACAGTCTATCCTAGATTGTACCACTTCAGACTGCAAACTGGGAATCCCGCTCTTAATGCCACCCACACTCCCCCGTGTATGAAAGCTAGCACACATCAGAAAAGAAGCTGGGTTGTTTTTCCTCGTCAGAGAAGCATTCAGTTTTGCTGTGCCTGAGGCTGAAACAGTGTGGTCCTGAAATGACTACATCTATTCCTTTTATCACCATTTGGACATCTCAAGCAGCCATAAATAGAAGCATGTTTATAGGATCACAAACCTCTAAATTTGTGATTTTTCCCTGGCATACTACATTTCTACAAGCAGGGATTTTTAGGAAAAGTCTAGAAAAACATTCCATTATATGAACCTCCACCTGCAGTCCAAAGTGCCACAGCCTTACTGCGAGAATTAGGCCTCAGACACATCCCCACACAGGAGAGATTAAACATCCACACCTGAATGAATGGAACAGCCCATTTGCTGACACCAGCGGGGCAACGAAGAATGTGGTTTAAGAGGAAGAGATGGTCCCCTGGAGAGCCGACCCTCTGCAAGACGGACACCTGAACAGAGGGGAAAGATTCTGAGAGGTGATTTTTAAAAAAGGAGAATGACAAAGCCATAAAAATGTGCAAGAACTTAAAATGAATAACAAATTATGCCCAAAAGGAAACCTGTTAGCCCCCAAGAATTCACGAGACTCTTTGACGATATTTTTAGACTTCTGTGTGACACCGCACTTAATCTTTGCGGCTTTTAATCCATTGCTTTTAATTGCTTGTTTCATTATGCTGTCTCTGAAATTCAATTTGTATGGATTGTTTTTCACTGTATGTCACCCTGGGAGCTACTAGGTATAAAGCAACGATTAAGTCTGAGAAGTAAATAAATCACGGCCACCACTCTGGGTAAAACATGAGAGAGGAGAAACAAAAGAAGCGCTAGGAATGAATTTCTGCCTGGAGGACTGAAGGATCCAGCCTCTGCTACAGAATTATTTGCACTGGTTTCCTCACCAGCCTCTGAAGCCATGAGAGGACGTCACTCTGGAATTGCGGGTCTTCAACCACCCTGCGGGTAAAACTGAAGAGAACACTGATGCATTCCTTCAGGGGCCCCAAGTCGGAGGAACCGTTTTCGGCCTGTTTAGGAGCTGAGATTGAGGGGAGAAAAAGAATAGAATTAGGAGTGCCCACAGTCAGCAAGATATTAACACCAAGCAGCAGGCTTAGGCTGGGGTCCCCTCTATGGGGTTCAAAACCCCACTTGGCTCTGGCAGCCACTGAAGGACCTACGCCAAATTGCTCACTCTTGGCCCCAGTGCACCACACACAGTTGTGGCATGAACAAGATCCCACCCTAGGGCTGGCAGAGCAAGAGCTGGAGTGGGTTTCTGTGCCCTTAGTGGTTGAAAAGAAGAGAGAATTTCAGGAAATAGTTGTTACCAGGTTGCGGTGGTACGCAATGCAGGCTGAAATTCCCTCTTCTGCACAACCAACAAAGATGCAGGAGCCCTCTCCAGTTCCCAGCCTGACAGCCCTATCCTAGCCTGTTGAGTGAACAGCAGCTTTGGTGGGCAAGCACACATTTCCGCTGGCTACCAAGGACATTTGGCTAGAGCTCAAGAAAGAAAAGCCATGTTTTGTAAAGTTACACCAGGTACTAGATCAATAAGGCCTGGATTCAGATCCTACCAAGCTTCACTGAGTGGCTGTGAGTTAGTTGCTCTTGGCTCCATCTCTCTCACAGAGCTGTAAGTAATAATCCTCATCACTGCCCTGACCTCCTGCAAATATAAATGAAAATATAAAATGCAGACGAATCCCTCGCTCCTCTCCCTTGTCTTGGAGGAACAGAAAAGAGGGGGAAGCCTGATTATGACCTTTAAGGCCTTACATGGCTTGGCCCTGAGGCATCTGAGGAACCCTATCTTCCCATAATAGCCTGCCTGGGCTCTAAGATCATTGGTGGAAATCTTTCTCTTAGTCCCACCATACTGCCAGGCGTGTTTGGTGGGAAGATGGGAAAGGGCCATCTCAGTGGCTGTTCCCAGGCTTTGGAACTGCTTCCCTCAGGAATCTAGGATGGTCCCTTCTCTCTTGTCTTTCCACCAGCAAGTAAAAACTTCTATTCCAACAGGCTTTGGGGAACTGACTGCAATGGGCTTGGAACGGCATGCTAACCTGTTGACTGCTATCTTCTGTCCTTCAATGGATTTTTAAACAGCTGTAATTCTACAGATTATCTTAAAATGCAGTAAAACAACTTGTGCATTTTTACTTATATCTTTGTATGTATTTTAAACACATATTTTGCCTTCCTATTTTGTAAGCCACCTTGAGTACCAGTACAAGGGAAAAAGGAGTATACAAATGAATAAAGGAGGAGAGCACCGTTACAAGTTCAAAGAACAGCTTGATAAACACACCACTTTGTACAGTGTGGTACGTTTATCAAGAGCCTACACACTATTGCGTTATTCTCGTAGAGTTCCTCTACGTGCCTGCTGCACAAGGCCTTTCTGAATCAAACGGAATCCCCCTCTTTTCCTGGAGAAATTAAACACGTCTCTCTCAGAATGCCTGAATGCTAATACACACTGAATGATACAGTGGCAGAACTAAATCACATGGACCTGAACTCCCCCTCCCTGCTCCACATGATCCCTGAACACATGAGGAACACTTTGGATTTCTCTCCCCGCTCCCCACTGTTACATAATGAACGTAAATCAGAGAACTTGGGAGTTCCTTAGCACATAGTTTTATTTTTAACTTCTGGCATACTGTACACGAACAGCCTAAATCCCCTGAAACCACCAGATTCTGCTCAATCTTAGAAGCTAAACAGGGTCAGTTCTGGTTAGTACTTGGATGGAAGACCACCAGTGAATACCAAGTGTCATAGGCTATAGTTCAGAGGAAAAAACTGGCAAGACCACCTCTAGTATTCCCTGCCTAAGAAAACCACAGGAAATGCACAGGGTCACTGTAAAACGACCGGCAACTTGGGAGACACGCACACCCATATATACTCTCCGTGAGGCATAACGTGTCGCAGACTCCCCCCAGAGGCAGAACTCCTACCAAAAGGGGAGGCACGCACCTCGATCCTGCTGCTGGATGCCCACAGACCTCAGCAAGGGAGAACTGCTGAGTAAGCCATAGATGTACGACTCCACCTGCAGGCGGGACAACACGGAGGTATAGAGGTGCAAGGCCAACGTTTGATGCAGGTGCTCGGCCTGGGCTTCAAACAGCCGCTTCAGTTCTCCCAAGGCACTCTCGTTCACCTCCACCGTCTGGTAACGATGGTGGCCGGACACTTTGCACTGGTCGGCACAGACACCCTGCAAGGGAGATGGTGAAGCTTCAGACTCAAAACGTTAATAACTGACCACGGTAAGGTCAGCGATGCAGAAACAGGAGCGGATACAGCTGGGCAGTGTGTTAAGTATGAAGGTCCAAAGTCCTAAAAGATTTAGAACTAGGTATTCGAAAGACTGCTTAATACAAAAATGATTTGCCCAGAATTAAAGCACAGCCAGAAAAGCAATTCCTGTGGTGCTACAGAGGAGCGAGCCCTCTGGGGCTACCACACTTGGCAGGACCTTTTTGGTGGTGGCACCATGGTTGTCATATTGTCACAAGTCTCTCACACGTTTGGTTTTCAGGAACCAGTTAAAAATATACCTATTTGTGCAAGCTGCTGAGGGAATAAGCAAGTGTTTAATTTGACCGCTGTTTGCGTGGCTGTTATTTTAGATAGATGTAATTAGTGATTTTACACTTGGGATTTTAGCTATTTATAATCTGAGATTTTAACTGTGTGCTCTTTGGTAAGATTGCTAGCCACCCTGCAGTATTATGAGAAACAGTATGATCCAAATAAAGTGATATTTTTAAATAATAGTAAAAACACCAGCAGCATCAAATCTAGCTGATGTGTCCAAGATTTTGGAAACAACAACATACCAGGATAAACTTTGCTTTTAAATATAGTTCACTTTATTTTGAATAGAGGCATAATTCGTTTACATCAACATGTTTCTTGACCTCTGGTTTGTGGGAGATGAGGGAGGCCTGAAAAACACACAAACAGTATTTTCTAGGAATTTTGGAAGCCACTGAATTCAGAATCACTCACTGCCCCAGTTTCATACTAACTGTTCAGGGTCCACTAATTAAAACTGCAATGCTACATCCATTCGTTGTTCGTTGCTGTGTGCCTTCGAGTCACTTCTGGTTTATGGTAGCTCTATCACAGGGTTTTCTGGGGCTGAGACTGTGTGATGTGCCCAAGGTCATGCCGTGGGTTTCCATGGCCATGAAAGAACCGAACCTGGTCTCCAGGCTCATAGTCCAATGCTTGAATCTTGGGAGCAAACCCCACTAAACACAGCACGACTTACTTCTGAGTAGTCACATATGGGACTGTGCTACAAATGTATAGACTGGTAAGTTTTAAAGGCCTCAGAAATGACAGTTGTTCTTACATATTAAAACCCAGTTGGAAATTAATTTACTCTTATAATTAGATCTATAATTTGCCTCTGTCAGTCATACAGATTCTTTTTTCCAAATGATTGCTGGTATCTTGTTGGTGTTTTATGCACGTATTAGGCTCTCTTACACATGTGGCCATACCTTTTTTTGGCCACAGTGTAATCCTTGCATTCAGTCCACAGTTGTGTAAGAGGAGTTCTGCAACTGTAGCTGGTGCACATGCAGTTGTGCATTCTGGGACAGTGCGTAACTACTTGTCAGTGCCTTCAAGGTACCATTTGATTCCCTGGGGTTGTGGAAACAAGAAGCACATTCACAATGCTGGGATTCAGCTGAAGGTTGATAGAAGAAAACCACTACTTAACTACGTGGATTTACACTACGCAAGAACGATGTAGGATCTCAACTAATGACTTCAAGCAGGCCAACGTGTTAAATTTGACTAGCACACAAGACACTCACCTCTTCATGAAAATGGAGTACAGAGTTAACTTCTTCCAAATTTCATACTCCTTCAACAACACAATAATACATTTTGGACCGTGAGAAAGATTTTTCTTTACATCATGGGTAGAAATCTTCCCATCTCATTAACATGCTATGGTGAATTGTTTTAATTACTTAATCATGCCTATAACACCACTGAAGTTTTAAATCCTAGAGAACTTAGATCTAGCCCCCCATCACACACACATACACAAACACAGCAGTTTTGGTGTGCACACATACAGATCTCCGAATAAGAAGACTGAACTATAATGTCTCGTAACAGAAGAGAGTGTGTATCAACTAGAACTTTTGAGTGATGAAATCTGATTGTCTGGCAGAAGATTTAAGGCCTGACACTAGGAAGAAAATTCTTCACACAACACTCAACAGGAACTATCACAGCAAGATACTATGATGCCCATTGGCTGTCATGGCTTTAAAAGCAGGCTTAGACATATTTAATTCTATTGCAGCTGTTAGCTGGGTTGCTAGGTTTCAGGGCCTGGGACGAGGGGGAAATCTTAGGGGAAAAGTGCTCTTGAGATGCTTCTGGCCTACGTCCAACGCTCAAACCACCACACTGTCTTTCATAAAATTCTTGGTAGAAGCCCCTTTTCCTTCTACAGGCCTGTAAACGGCCAACACCCAGCCTTTCCATGCAGACGGAAAGCCTGCTCTACTATGCCCAGCACGGAAAAACAGGCTACTGGAAACCTTCTGTGGGCTTGTTTCCAAGGCTGCCACAGAACAGCAGTGGGAAACTTTGGCCTGCCAGGTATTTTGGACTTTAAACTCCAGACTCCTAGCAAACACAGCCAACAGTGAGGGATTACAGTGGACCACACAAATGCACAACTAATTGCACAAGGTAATCAATGTCTCACTTTTGCCTGTTGTGCAACAGCACAGTAACTCCCCAACCACCAAGGGAAATGCAAGGACCTGGTGTCACCCTTCCATTCAACAGCTCCTCATGAGGCAAGGAACAAGCCCTAACTGCCAGTATGAAAGGAAAAGAGACCCAGGAGCCACCCAGCTGGACAGCCAAAGGCCCGACAGCCCTCTCCTCTGCTGTGGAAAACAGCTCAGGGTCAGAATAAGATAAAGAGGAACTGCTTAGCCCTCAAAACCAAGGCAAAAGCAGCCAAGCCCAAGTCTTCCCTCTCAGACTCAGGCTGTTTCCACATTGGACTGTTGAGGCCCCTCCCTAAACTGCAAACCCCAGGATTCCACAGGATGTTGAAAGTGAGATAATAGCACTATAACAGTCTACTGTGGAAATGCCTGTGTGCCGCTCCTCAGTTATCACCACATCTAAGAGCACCTTGACTGATAACAGCTGAGGAGCTGGGTGAGCCTAGGAGCTTTCATTTTTATAAAGAGGGTAGCTTCTCCAACCAGTGTTGGGAACATCACAGTTCTTTGTTTTAAGTTCTCTGTCTGGGTCCTAAGTGAGAGTCAAGAAGAGAAACACACAGTTTCCCCACCACATTTGTTGCTAAAACCCCTGGATCTTCTGACATTCACTGACTAGGTGGTCCACAAGATTCGACTTGTCTCAACATCAACTCTTTGCCCCTCCGCACTACAGCTTTTCTAGCCTCCTGTTAACTGACTCATCTTTCCTAGACCTCAACTCACTTACTCCTGGCTATGACCAGTTCAACTCGGTACAGACAGGAACTACATTTAAGTGAGGGCAGAACACCTGACAACTTCTTAGAAAGCAAGCTGTGTATACCACCAGTATGCCACTGTAACTCTGCTTGTGTGACCCACAGTACTACAGTAGTCTCCACTTACCCGGGGGGGATAATTCCAAGACTCCCCCACCCCCAAAGATGGCTGAAACCACAGTTAGTACCAAATCTTATACCAACACCAGAAATAGCCCCCTAGCGTCACAAGAACCATGGAAAGGCTTCATACTACTGGATAATATGAAGCCTCTCTATGGTCCCTGCAAAGCTAGACAGCTACTTCCAGTGAAGCTAGAACTGTTTCCTGTGGCAGTGTAGACAGGGGGAAATTAAAGGAAAGGGGGCAGGCAGTCAGGTAAAGTCCAACTAGCAGGACCTAAAGCAAACCACATGGATGCTGTTGCACCAATGCCAGGGGATGGATTGGGAGAAAGGACGGGAGGAAGGGAGGTGAGTCTGAGAAGGAAGAGCTTGACTGTAGGCAACTGAAACCACAGAAAGTGGAACCAGAGATAAGGGGGCCTGCTGTATACCACGGGTGTGCAACCTCCTATAAAATGCAATCACACGCATAACAGTATTTACACCATCAAAGGCCACCAAAAGATTCCCAACCAAAGAAGCTCCTCAGTGGTGGGAGTTCTTCCAGAGGAAGAATTCGGATTAGACCATTCCCCAAGACTACCAACATTCTGAAGCAGCCAAGCCTCAACAGGGTGGACCGTGTAATTTTAGTGAACATCTCAGAAACCAATTTGTACTACTACACCTGGACTGACTGTTGCTCATCCTTGAAAGTCCACAGGCGACCTTTGGCATTTTTGCAATCAGAGGTCAAGGTTTGCAGCTCTGCCTCAGCCAGGAGAAGCTGCTTCCGGCAGCGCCAGTAGTTCAACAACAACTCAAAGAACTCATGCCTGTCTTGATGTGCCACACTCCCAAACTCCTCCACGTAGGAATCGACATTCTCCAGCCAGGAACAGGGCTCAAAGACCTTCAGCTGCTCTTTGGTAAAAGGCACCAGCTCTGGTTCCACTGGAATCTCTGGATACAGTCTCCCTCCTTTAGGTAACTGGGTCTGGATGGAAAGTTCAGACAGCCTCTCACTGAACAGCTCCAACGGTAGATCCGGATACAGTTTTTTGAAACTGGAGTTCGGAAGGTGTTCTTTGGCTTCTTTGCTGCGGACACTGATGGAGGCAGGAGCCTCTTCTGAACAAGAGCCAACTGCATCATCCTGGATGTTCCCACTTTCTGGCTCCTGCCTACTTCCTTCTGGTGAAGAAGGTGCACGAGAAATCCTACTTTCTGACAGGTCACAGTTTGCCTCTTTTGCTCCCACGAGGCTGCCCTGAGCACTGGCTCCTTCTCCCCCAGTGCCATCTTCTACCTGTAAAGCTTCTTCTTTGAGTTCTTCCACCAGCATTGTGGGCTTTGTCACAGGGGCTGCTGAGGATCCTTCATGACCAAGGGTTAGCACGTTCTGTGGGGCAGGAGGCACATTTTCTCCTTCTTTCACTTCACTGTACGGCATGGATTCTCGAAGGTGTTCCACCTGGGATTCACAGGACTGAGAAGATCTTTCTTCATCTTTAACTGCGCTGGGAAGGAATGGTGGGGTTACCATTCTCTCTTCCTCTTCACATTTTTTCTTTTTCTCCTGATAGAAAGAAAAGGAACAAGTAAACTTGAGGATCTGAGCAACAGCTGCGCACTAGCAAATCAAGTGTAATAGAAGAACCAGTAACAATTCCCATAACAAGGCTAGCAAGTTGTTCTATTTATGCCACAGATCAGTCAATAGTCATAATCATTTTTCTTAAACATCTTTTTCTAAGAAAGACTCAAGCCATCTTACAAACAAAAAATCAAAATATACAAAGCTTGAAAACAAATACACCATATAAAATTACATCCTTCACTTGGCATTAGGATATTTAAAAACTGGTCAACTATAACCTTTCAAATGCCTGCACATAACAATGTTTTCTTTAATTGTTTTACACACGTGACTGCCAGCCTTTATCACGTGTTCCCAGGACAGGTGACCACACGTTAAAACAATAAAATGCTGTTTGGTTTGGAGGGTTCATCCTTTAGCTGTCAGCCCCTTTCACATGCACATGTGTGCATTCAGGTCTTCTGATCTGTTCTGTGGGTTTGCTAGTCTTTTTATAATGTTCCACTGTATGCTTTCAATGTTTTAACTTTAAGCCACCTTGATATTGCTGTGACAAGTGGGATAAAAACACTTCCAACAAAAAAAGTTCCTACTCTTTCAGTAGATGGCTCTTGCTTGCCTCATCATGCAATTTTGCTTTTGTTTTTTAAGTTGAGAAGCCAACCTGCTGACTGCATACCAAGAGTCTACTGAAATACCATGTGAGAGTCACACTGCTGCTGGAAGGGATGTAGGCGAAGATAATCACCTTCTCGCCCTTTTTTTCCTTTGTGGACCAGCAGTGTGCAACGTGCAGCTATGCGTCCTGCATGCTGCTTCACCTCAACATATACCTATTTTTCATAACCAAAAGAGGACATCCAGATGCTTCTGGTTATCTCAATTAACATTTTTTGGTCCCTATTGGGTTCCAGAGGAAAAAAATTTGATTCCTGACTTGATGAAGTTGCCTACTCCTATTTTGTTTGTTTGTTGCGTGCCTTCGATTCTAACTTATGGCGGCCTGAAAGTGAACCTGTTATGAGGTCTTCCGGGGGCTGAGAGTGCGTGGTCCACCCAAGGTCACCCAGTGGGTTTGTATGGCCAAGCAAGCAGATCGAACCCTGGTCTCCAGAGTTAGAGCCCGGTGCTCAAACCACCACATCACACTGGTTCTCAATATGAATAGTGGAGAAATGTAATTATTGTGTGGTCCTAAAATGTTAAGAAATTAATAAATAATAACCATGGACACCAAAGCCACTAAACCACGCTGGCTCTCCTACTCTTATTTTAGGTAGCAAAGGAATTCAGCCCAGAAAAGGAATCGGACTTCATGAACTACCAAGGCATTCCAACACAGAATTCTAGGGTATTCATCACTTTCCCAAACAAACAAAGAACGCAAAGCATTCAACAAAAGGAAATGTCTAACCAGACCTGGCCGAGCCATTTTCCTGCCTGAGGAAATGGTACCCCCTTTCCGTACACAGACTCCAGTCAAGGCACAGAGTACTAAAACCAGACAATTTATTCTGACATGCGAGATAAAAAAAAAAACACTTCTCTGTTCTCTCATAGTAAATGTATAATAACAAATTTAAAAAATAACCAGTTTCTGTCCGTTCAGGACACCTCAGATTAACTGCCTCTCTCCGTCTAACGACAGGGCCGGCCCCGTTTCTGTCCCTTGTGAATTCAGACACACGACGATGAAGACAAAGACCAGAAACAACGCAAAGGACATTTGTTCCTCTTTACGACAAAATTCGGCAAATGCAGCAGTCCTCAAATTTATATTGGCCTCCTCCTCTTTCTTTTCATAAAGCTTTTCCCTAAAATGGCTCAGAAGATGCGGAAGACACAACTCTTAAAGAGCGCGACCCTGTCTGCGCTCCCTAAAATTACTCGCGGGGAGGGACAGTGGGCCGAGGGGTCAAGGGCAGCACCAACGAACACGGGGAGGAAGGACGGTCCGCCGCGCTTCGAACGTGCTTCCGCCAACCTCGGCCCCTTGACTGCAACACGAGCTACCCCAGCGTGGCGAAAGGCCGGCGGGGCCGCCCCAAAAAGGAGCGCAGAACCCCAAACCACAGAGCAGGGGTGCCCTGTGCCTCCCGCATCGACGGAGTGAAGAGTCCGCTCCGGCCTCCGCTCCAAATTTCACAGGACTTATCCAAGGCGCCGAACCCCACTGCCAGAATAGGTTCAGCGGTGCGGCGAGCCCACGGGTTCAGACCAAAATCCCGAGCAGACCCACCGCCCCGACGACGTCCGAGCCCCCCCCCGCCGCCGCTACAGAGAGCCCCCCCCGCCATGCGAAGCGGTCCAGCAGGCGAGCTGCGTCCTCCCGGGGGTTCTGGCCGTCACCGGCCAAAGCCCCTCCCGGGAGGCTCCGGGACCCCCTTGGGCTTCTCCAGGCGCTGCCGCCGGCTGCGAGCGTCAGCGGGAGACCCGGGGGGGGCGCTTAAAGCTCCCGCCGGGCCCGAAGCCTGCCGGACCCCCGGCGCAGTCACGGCCTCCCCTCAAACGCACGAGCCCCCGCCCGGGGCCGCCGCCGCCGCCGCCGCGGGCGCGGAGGAGGAGGGCCACGCGCACGCCCCCCCGGGCGCAGGCGAAGGCCGGAAGGGCCCCTTCCGCGCTGGGCTGTTCTAGCGCCGCGATTCCACTTTCGACCTCCCAGGGAATCCCCGGCTCGCAGCTTCAGCTCAGGCCCCTCCTTCCCGAACGGCAACCGCCGGGTTCCCCAGGCGCTCGACGGCGGAACAACGGCGCCGCCGCAGCCCGGTGCGGAAGCGGCCACGGCGGCGGACCCCTCGGAGACGGCGGCGGGCGCGCTCCGGCCAGCCCCGCGGGCGCCTCCCGGGAGGAGGAGCCTCTCGTCGCGGGACCCGCAGGGCGAGGGAGCCCAGGGCGAGCCCGCCAGGCCCAGGGGCCGCCCGCCGGCCAGGGACGCGGCGGAGGCCCCGTCTCCGCCCCGGGGGAGCCGGGGCCGCGGGAAGCCTCTTCCGGGGAGGAGCCGGCCCCCCCGGCCCCCAGTCAGCCGGGGCCTCGAGGGCGGGGGACGCCGGGAGCCGCGCCCCAGGAAAGCAGCTCTCCCGGGCCGCTCCGCAGCAGGGGAGGAGGCTGGCTTACCTTGGCCTTCGCCCGGCCGCTCTTCGGCCGCCCCCGGGGCCTCACGGCCTCCGCCATCCCGCCGGCCCGGCCGCCTTCCTGTTGTTGTTGCCGCGGCGGCTCCGCCTTCCCCGCACCCGGCGGGAGGGAGGAGGGTCACGTGAGCGCGTGGTCGCGCGAGCCCCTGGCCGCGCCTACCTCTTCGCCCATAGAGATAAGAAAAGGTGACGTGGGAGAGACCGCCCGCGCGATCCCTGTCTCCGCCCTTCGAGTCTTCTACGACTTGCGGAGACCCTAAGGCGACCCTCTTCCGGGCGAGAGGTTTGCCTCTGCCTTCCTCTCTGAGGCGGGGTGCGACTTGCTCGGGGTGGCCGAGCGGGAATTGGAACCCTGGCTTCTCGGCGTCCAAAACGGAAACCAGTACCTCTCGCCGGGTGCAAACACGCGAAAACAAGCCCGCCAAAATGTAGGCGCGGTCGTCCTCTGTATGTATTTTGTGGCGGCAGAGAAACGGTTTTGCCCAATCGAGGCGAAACGCCACATCTTCTACTTTCTATCATTTCGAGGTTGGGGGCGGAATGTGTCAAAAATTGCCACTCCGCACAGCAGGACGGCTAGTCTGCCGTTTCTTTAGTCTATTGTCTCCTTTCTCTCCGCCAATCGCAATCGAGAGAGACGAGGCAGCTATCGGTGCCGGATAGGGTCAAACATAACGAGAAACGCTCCCGCTTCAAGCGCTCTCTTCTGAGCATCGCCCCCTGGGGGCCTTGGGTGGGAATGGCATCCTCAAAGGACTCCAAGCGGGGAACGCGGCCGCCGGACCGGAAACCGCGCGGGGCCCTCCGCCCCTGGATCTCGTTTTCTTCGGCGCGGCCGGGCCGGTCTCTTAGACTAAGCACGGGGAGGGGGCGGAGGACGGGGGAGGAAAAGCGGGGGGTTTGTTTCTGCATCAGCTTTCGTGGGCGTAAACCCGCTTTTTAGGTGCTGCACCCGAGGAGGTGAGTTTATAACCAGAAAAGCTCAGGCAAAAATAAAAACCAGCTAGTCTTAAAAGTGCTGCCACCTGTATTGTATTGTATTTCATTTTAATTGGCCTCCCCGTTCCGTACCGCTTCTTATACCTTTAACGGCTGCGGACAGGGATGACCGTCAGCCGGCGTCCGGGTGCGGGCAGGAGCTGCCGACGTCCCCCCGCTCCGCTCGACCACACAGGAGCCCCCCCCCCCGGGTTTCAGTCCTCCGCCCCGAGGCGCGGCGCCCTGGCAGCTCCTTCAGTCGCCCCCTTCTTCCCGAAGGCGGGGGGCGTCGGCCCGGCAGCTCCCCCAGAAGTCACAGAACGGGGGGAGCGTAAAGAGGCGAAAGGGGGGGCGCGGGAGGGATCCCGGAGCTCCTCCGAGAAGTGGGTTCGCTCGGCGTGAGTTCTTGTAACTTGGGGCGAACGCCTTCCGCGCCTTTCCCGCGGCCCGCCCGCGGGGCCTCCGGGCTGCGGCACCCCGGGCGGAAGCGCCCGCCCGCTCGGAGGGTCCGGGCGGAAAGAGCCCCGGCTTCCTGCGCCTGTTTCGCCGAAGTTCCCCCATTCCGCGTTCTGGTCCCCTCTGGCGGTCGCCCCCGCCGCCAGCGCCTCGTCCTGCGCGAACGCGTGCCGGCGCCTTCCGGCGGAGCCGGCGCCCGGGCCCGCGGCGCCCTCCGTAGCGAGGCGTCTCCCGCTTCGCCGCCGGGTCAGCGCGCGTCTCGTCCAGGGCTCGCCGTGGACCGTTAGCCAGACGTTGCTTTATTAGTGGTCACGGACCGAAACCGCGGTCCCGGGAAAGGAGGGGTTCCTGCACGCGCGGGGGATGCGTTACGAGGCCGCCGTCGCCTTAACCTGCAGGCGCCCCTCCTGTCTTGGCGGTGGCTCCGGCCGCGCTCCTCCGGGCGGCGGGGAAGGGGGTCTCTTCGGCCAAAGCCGGGGGCCTCTGCGGGCCGACTCAGGGCCCGCCTGCGGCCTCGAACACTACCCGAGGCGCTCTGCGCGCACCGAACAGTCTAGCCCTGGCCCCGGGGTCGGCAGTCGTCGTCTGCTGGCGTTGACATTTGTTTGTCAGAAGTCAGTTTCTCTGCGGTCAAAGCCTATCCTGAGGAAATTGCTTCTCTTTACTTAATTTTAATAGGGTAAATAAATAAATTTTGTTTAGTGTGCAGTCCCAAGGACTCGTATATGATACACGGCGCGCCCGGAAAGCATTATCCCTTCATAGCTCTGCTAATCGAGTGGAATTTGTGAACATATTTTTAATTCGGTTAGAAGGGATCCTAAGGGGCCGTTTAGTTAGCCCCGTGCCAGGACAGGAAAGCCACAACTTCTAACCTCAGAAGTAACCTCCCTGGATCGAGTGTTGCTCTTTTGGAAGGCGGCTCGCAGATTATCCTGGCTGGTGGCTGGTTTGATTCTCACAACGGGGTGAAGCCACGAGGCTGTTTCCAGGCTGCACACCTCCATACTTTGATATGATTTAATTGGCAAAATATGATTCAATTGGAAAAATATATTAATTGGCGTAAATATTAAATGTACCCTGCTAAGGCTAGATGACCAAGCTGGATAACAGGAAAAGGCTGGCTGAACAAATGCATTGCAAATTAGGCCAGAAAACTCCTCTACGCATAGCCAAGTCATGGTCAGGAAACTCCAGAGATAATAGGCTTGCAGCTAGCCTTAATGACTCAGCCTTTTAGCCAATAGTGCCTGGGAGATTCCCGCAAGACGGCTGATTGTCTTAACCCCTCTCCCACTGACCAGTAAACTTCCCTTCATCCTAAAACCTGTCCGATAAATGCTAAGCTATCAGGACGACCGTTAGTCCCTTTGTCACCTGATGCTGTGAACATTAGTCCGTTCCAAACCTCATTGTCCATTCTCAGGACTTTATTAGGTGAGAGAACCATTACCACCCTTGCCTTCCAGGGAGAAACAGCGCATTTAAACCTCAGTTTTTGGCCAGTCCAATCGCAGTACACTGGTTGCTGGTCATCACTTTGCCGCTCTGATTCCCAACTGTGTACTGTCCTTAGATGCAAGTCTAAGCCACATTGCCTCTTCATTGCTCTTCTGGATTGGTAAATACCACCCACATCTCCCTAAGCCTCACTGTCCAAAATTTTCTCCTTTTTCCTTCAGTTAGCCTTGTGTGATTGCATGACTGCTTGGATTTGTGTGTGACAGTGCTATTCCCCCAATAAAACACAATAAAGCTTACTTTTGGATCTCCGGCTGGTTCTTCCCTGCAGAAGTACTACTAAACACTGGTGTAAAAGATCTTGTTAGGTTATCCCCCCCCCCCAACCTCTTATTTTGAACTAATATTTCCCACTGTTTCATGGAGTTACTGGCATTGCGGGGGGACCTCTGAGTCACCCACATTTTGAGGTAAGAAGGCCTCCATTCAAACATCACCTCAGCCACAAAGGCACTGTTCTCTCAGCTCAGGCTTTTCATCAAGAAGCTACCAATACTCATCAGCAATTAACACAAGCTATGAATCTGCTAGCCTTTAAAGGGCTCTTGGAACAGTGCCCGAAAATAATGTATTGTGAAAACTAAGACACAGACATTGTACAGTTCAATGACATAGTTACACAGCTTTGTATGGAGTTTTCAATTCATGTTTTATTAACCATTGCAGTAAGGAAGCAAGTCCATTGCTCTTTCATTTAGTCATATAAACAAACCAAATAGTTAAAAGTGGGGCAAGGGGAGGAAATAAGAGATTTGCCATCATCAATATATTTATATGCTGCTTTCTCTCATAGTAAAATCATCCCGAAAGCAGCTTACACTAACATCAAAACTTGAACAACAATATACAACAAAATCAACTTTGTAGAATACCTTTATTTCAGTTTATTGTACTTTTTTTTATTCTTTTTTTTTTCATTTTTTTCATTCCAACCCTTTAGAGTCCTGGGGGTGGTGAGACATTCCCCCCCCAGCACCAATGTACCAAAAGTTAGCTGTGAAGACTGCCCAGCAGCCTCTCACTTGGAGCTTGGAAGAGTTTTCTTCTAAGACCAAGACTACAAGTCCCAAAACATTTTTTGCCCTGCATTCTTGCAGTAATCTTACAGTACAGAAGGCTCACCTTCCTTCCATCATATGTTTGTGAGAACTCTGGCGGAGGAAAATCCAGTGAGTAATTAAACTATATTGAATGGGTCTCGAGTGCACGTGCATCCAATGTGCCTTCTCAACTCTGAGAAGCTGTCTGCCCCGTCCCAGGGCTTTGAGAGAGGGACACGTCTTTGATTTTCCCATTCTCTAGCAATCTTATACCATTACTTATTTGACAAAACCTCTTATTTTTCTATGAATCCTCTCTACAACTGAATCACCCAGTTCAAAACTAGCAGAACTAGGGGGAGAAAAAAGATCTGTTTTGGATAGCAGTAAGTTAAATTAATACCTATCAGCCCTGGATAACCGATGCTGTTTGTGGAGTTCCACATCGGTTTATTAAAGAATAAAACTTTAGCTATTTCCGCACCGGACTGTTATAGGGCTATTATCCTATTTTCAACGTCCTATGGAATCCTGGGGTTTGCAGTTTAGGGAGGGGCCTTTGAGGCAAACCCCAGGATTCCATAGGATGTTGAAACTGGAATAATAGCGCTGTAACAGTCTAGTGTGGAAATGGCCTTTAAACACAGATCCTTGCCTCCAAGGAGGGGTATACTGGGGTTATGAAACAGGATATTGGAGAAAGGAGAGAATTAACGGTTACAGGAAAGGCAACAGCTGGGATTCATGCGGGCCTCCAGAGGTTTTTTAGACTACAAGTCCCAAGAGCCCCAGGCAGCACAGCTAATGGGGAAAAATGTTGGGAGTTGTACTCGAGAGACATAGCCCCATAATCCCCACTTTCCCACAGGGAATTTATAGAGAGCACAGAAGCCATACTGAGGCTTTCTTTAGACTTCAGGCCCTGACATCCACATATTTTTCCGTCTTCCAGAGCTATATAAGGTCTAGCAACAATTTGTTTTTCAATTAGAGGCTTCTCAGGAGGCCGAGTTCCGCACCACCAGCGTTCACAGTCCACATAACAATGCAGATGATTAATTACCCTGAATATTGGCACCGGTCTTTGATTCCCACGCATCAGCTCACAGTGACTTACACACCAGTAAGTGTTCTGTTTGTTTTTAATATGTTTTAATTTATTAATATAATTTAGGCTTTTTCAGTCTTTCTGCTCTGAGCTCTGCAGCATCAGGGCAAATCCTTTAAAAGGGCAGAGAAAAAAAAAGTCATCTCAATGCATACCCTTACCATGGGGAGCAACAGTTTTCACGACAGTGCCGAACATTTTCTCCAAAAGGTTGAAAACATAATGGGATTCTCTCATTTTGCCCTCACAACAACCCTGTGAGGTAGGCAAGGCAGAGCAATGGCAACTTGCTTGAGACCCTCTAGTGAGTTCGACAGCCACGGGGGGATCCAACCAGGGGGTACACAGCAACAGCCACCGGCATGCTTAAGGAGTCCACTACCCACGCCGTCCTCGAAATGAAGCTGTCTGTCTGCAGGGTTTGTTGTCAAGAAGTCATGGGGGGGGGGTCTTGTCCTTTTTACGTGTCCTCTGTTAAGCAAGAATGAGCTCTCTTTTAAAAAAAATAAAAAGAGAGAATTACCGCAGCCAGAGAAAAACGCAAATTGGGAAACACAGCTCTTCCTTCTCGCTTGCTTTCCTCATGGAGGTACAGTTGGGGTCAACAAGGCATCACGATCTGTGGGAAAAGATGCACGTTGTGAGCAAATTACAACACGTTAGTGGAGCAATGACTCTTAGGCCATTTCCGCACTAAGCCGTTATAGCGCGATGATTCCACTTCCAACCTCCTATGGAATCCTGGGGTTTGCAGTTTCGGGAGGGGCCAGCTGGCCCCTCCCGAAACTGCAAACCCCAGGATTCCATAGGAGGTTGGAAGTGGAATCATCGTGCTATAACGGCTTAGTGCGGAAATGGTGTCTGTGAAGGGCCCTTTCGCACTGTACAATTGCAACACTTTGATTCCACATTTGGCTTGAGAAGTCACTTCTCAGAACATGTCCAAAACATTTTTAGAGACATTTTGAGTGGAATTGTTCAGGTTCCCTACTATTTTCTCAACTGAGAAGTCTTTTTCTTAAATAACAATAGAACAGTAATGAAAAATATTGAGAAATGTGGTGAGTCATTTAATCAGTTATCCTCTAAAAGCTGCAGTTTTACTTCTGAAACAGGGTAATGGGTATCAGTAAGAAATTTACCTTTTAAAAGTAATTTTCTAAAGTTAATTGGGCTAGCATAAATTTAACCCAGACCTGGCAACCTGACCCTGGGAGTTCACTGAACTTTGTCAAAACAGGCCTTCTTGGGTTCACTATTACATACAACTGAGAACTCATATTTGGTGGCCTTCTTTTATAGCCTGTGTCAGTGTGGTTCCTTCACCTGCCATTTTTAGGGAGAGGTAGATGAGTAATCAGCTTTCTCCTGGAACAAAAAAATCTCACTATAAAATCCAAAACGACAAGATACAGACCTGCAGGTTTTTCTGACTCCAACAGCATCACTCTTGTTTCCCCTGCATGATAATATCTTTTACAGCCCTTGCCTGATGATAAAGAAGCCAGTGGGCTTTGTAAGTTAAGTGTAAGGCCCTCCCTCCAGCCCCAGGAGAGGGGTTAATAAAAGTATCGCCAATGTGTATTCTGGATTTGGGCTAGCTCAGCATCAGCGCGATCACAGCTCCAGCGAAGGCCTGGTATCTTCCAACCGTCTCAATCGGGCAGGGACAATCCCAGCTAATCCTCCTTCCTTCTACTTTGTCAGCTGTTGTTTGTTTTTTTCAAAAATGTCCCAGTTTCCCTTTCCTCCTCCCACTTTGTCTCTTTGTCCTCAGCTTACTTCAATTGCTGCAAACTGAGTTCAAAGTGAAAAGGCAGGGCCCTTCCACACTACCCTGTTATAGTGCTATTATTCCACTTTCTTCATCCTATGGAATCCTGGGGTTTGCAGTTTAGGGAGAAGCCTTTAGAATTCTCAGCCAGGGAGCTCTTTGGCCTCCCCAGGAAACTACAAACCCCAGGATTCCACAGGAGGTTGAAAGTGGACTAAGCACTGTAACAGTTTAGTGCGGAAAGGTCTGTAGTTTGTGCTCAACTCAGCAGCGGGGAGAGGAGAGGAGTAGATGGAGTCCTGCCCTTCCCAGGAGGCTCAGGGAAAAGCAAATTCTGCCGCCTCTTCTAGCTTGCCTGTCCTTCCTCATTAATAACTTTTGCCACCTTAACGACATTCTGATGTTGCCTGGTCACACGTGTCCTGGTTTTCATTTGTACAATGTTGGCGGGTATGGAATTCTATTATAAGTCCTCATAAGAGTAGACCCATCCTTCAGTGCATCCGCTCCAGTTGCAAAAGTGTTCACGTATCGTTCAAAAACAGACTCAGTGGTCCAGGATAGTTGGGACCAACCCACAGGTTTTAAGCCGAAATGTGAGCCAGGGACAATTTTCACAGAATTTCCATAGAATTTTGCTTTCAAGAACTGGCAAGACTCGAGAGAGGTGTTACCCAGGAGGGGAGGCACAGAAGATCCTCTCTCTCTCTGAGTCAAGGACCTCACGTAGCAGCTAGGCTAGGAAGCACCTTTTCCTAAGGTCTTTAACATACTAAACAGTTAGAGTGCTATATTCTACTTTAATTGCCACGGCAACTTCCTGTGGAATTCTGGGGTTTGTAGTTTAGTGAGGCCCAAGAGATCTCCAGCTGAGAACTGCAGATGTCCCTACCTCCACTGCAAATACCAGGACTCCACAAGATCTTTGTTGCCTTGGCAGTTAAAGTGCAACAACAGTGCTATAACAGTGTACTGTGATAAGCTCCTAAGCCCCTGGAGATCTGCTGCTGCTGTGGGTCAGTTTGTGCAACGTTTCTGAGCGACCCAGTCCCAGCATGGTTCTCTACATTGCCACAAACAGCCCATGCTATAGCGACAAGCCTTGTGTCCACTGCTGGCATGGGTAACATCAGGCTGCTAGGAAGACCAACCCAAGAAACTGTTCTGCTTGAGGCAAAGGACAAGATGGAGGAGATCCCACTTTCTGCCTTTTCCTGCACAGATGTGAATCAGAAGGGCAGACAGATTTTTATTTCAGCGCTGGTGGTGGCACTGTGCTCCCTGCTGCACGTGAGGGCAGCAGGTTAGATTTGAAAGTGCAGGCTATGCTGTGTGACATCCTCATCTCTATTCTTTAACGAGAGAAATGGCTGCAGCAGTGCTGTTGGTGCCCCCGTGCACCTGCAACTCCAAAGCACGTGCCCCTCTCTGTCTAATAGCACGGCTGGCCCTGAACGTGGTACCAACGTGGCTCAGGATATTCTATCCCAGCAAAGGATTTAGGGCTTGAGTTTGGCTGTGCAACCTCAGAACTTCCAAGCTGTGAAGGTTTCCCGTTGAGATGTCGCAAAGAATTCCGTCATATTTTGCATCATCCAGAGGTCTGCCCAAGTTTCAAGGTGGGCAGGGGGAGGTTCCAACACACCAGAACACTTACAGATGACCAGTTGAAGACAGTGGCAAACTCCCAGCCACCTCCCGACAAATCTCATTCACATTTCTATTTCAAAAAACTTACACGTTCTAGGCTAGGGATGGTGTATCAAACTATATCCGTCCACAGTTGCATATTCAGGATCCACTGCAAAACATACATCACAATAGGTTAGCATGGTTGTGAAAGCTGGACAGTGAAGAAAGCTGACACGAAGAGTATCCACTCGTCCGAAACGTGCTGGAGGAGAGTTCTGCGGATACCATGGATTGTTAAAAAGATAATAAAGGGGTCCAAGAACGAATCAAGCCTGAACTCTCCCTAGAACCCAAGGATGACTAAGCCGAGGCCATCGTACTGTGGACATGTCGTGAGATGGCGTAAGAAGATGTTTGGTGAAGTGGGAGGCGGCAGAAAGAGGACGAGCACCCTCGACGTGGACAGGCTCAGTCAGTGAGGCCACAGCCTTGAGTGTGCAGGGTCTCAACTAGGCTATTCATGGCAGGGTATCTTGGCGGGGGGGGGTCCTCTCATAAGCTGTCAGCAAATAAGAACGACAACAAACAAACAAACAGATCCGAGTGGGTATGTACGTACATTGCAAACTAAGGAAAGGCACCCGGTAATGTTGATGTGTGAAATGGCCACAACACTCACAGGTTCCCCAGGGAACTCTGCAGTTCTGGATGAGGAGGGATGACACTGGCCCTTCCACACCACACTGTACACAGCAATCGCGCTAGGTTAGCCAAGAGCCTGGGAAAAGGCAGGAACAGCCAAGGCTGGCTCGCTGAGCAATGCGCCTACTGCATATACTTATGTAGAATTTAGAGATTTCAGTCAAAAAATTGACCCAAAAAACCTGGGTCAACTTATCCATGAGTCAATATAAGTGCTGTACCTTCATTCTTATTTTAAGACAAAAAGGAACCATCCCCTTCTCTGAGTAGAGTGGCAAAAGGCGAGAGCTCAGTCCTTCCCGGGAGGACCTAAAAGAAGCCCCGGCCCCCTCTTCTCTCTCTGCCATGACGCCCCCTCTGTCCTTTGTGGATGCCTGGGTGGGAAAACGGCCCTTCCCCTCAAAGGAGGCCCAAGGAGAGTAGAGAAAGAAAAAAGTAGAGAGTAGGGGAAAAAAATCTGAAATCCCAAACACTTCCAGACCCAAACATTTCAGATAAGGGATACTGGGCCTTTTTTTTTTAATGAAATAAAGGTAACAAATTTTTTGAAACTAATTAGTTCCAACTGGATGGAAAGGAAAGGGTGAAGGCAGCTGCTTCTCATCTTCCTCTTGGCCACCTCCACCCCTCCCCGGGCCCTTGGTTGCACGCATCTGTTGCAGCAGCATCAGGATTGGTCCCAAAAGTTATAAAGGAGAAGGAAGGCACCCATGAAGAAAAGACTGGCAAAGAAGTGAGTAGACCAGTGAATCTTAATTCATACAAAGCACCCATTTTGCTTACTTGGTTTGCCGGCTGGAACAGGTAACTGCGGCCGTCTGCAAAAAAAAGAGAGACAGGGAGAGAGAGAACACTTAATAAACTTCAGCTTTTAGAGTCACCTTTCTCAACCCTTTTACCCTGGAGGAACTCCTGCATAAAAGTTATTACAGCCACAGCTCAAAAATTGGTTGCTATTTTTTTCTGTCATGATCAGTCATGGAAACTCTTGCAACTTCTTGTGGGACCCCAGGGTTGCAAGAACCGTAGTTGAGAAACGTGTTTTAGAGGATACACGCAGGACTTGGAAAAGTTATTTTTTGGCTGCAGCTCCCAGAATCCCCCAGCCAGCATGGGCAGCATCACAACTTTTCTGAGCGATGTGTCTGGTCTTTAAAGCCAGCAAAGGCTCTGCTCTACATAAAAGCTTCACACAGACCCTGTAAAGTACGAACCTCTGAGGTTCCCAGGGTGTCTTTTCACAGCACGCGCTTGTTCATGAACATTCAGGGTTGCATATCATGGCACATATAGTGTAGCATCTAGTATACTGTGCCTTTTGTGAGTTTATTATAAGCCAACAGAAAGCCAGTGCAGATATAATTAAGCAAGCATAAATACAACTAAGCTATTCCTTAAGATTCAACAATGCCTCATTCTTACCTCCCGGGAGCTTGGACTTGATTTTTTCCTGGCGCTGCATTCTTCTGTGAGTTATAATAATTTTCATAGACCACGGGTGCTGCAGAAAGAAAGGAGGAAAATTGAAACTTTGTTAAGTATTTGTATTTGGTAAATGAACCAAAACATCAGATCCAAAATCATTTCAAAGGGTGCTCATTCCTTGGCCAACAGTTGAGTCTAAAAGGAGCTGCAACAACTACACATATGGTTTTAATTGTGATATATGGAGAAGCCCAAGTCAAAGCAACTGCCGCATTATTCACACAATTTAGTAATTCTGTGTGTCTTGCAGTGAGTAAATGGCCATTCTGCCGGATTTTGGCTTCCACCTTCTCCAGCTGCTTTGAATCAAATCATGCTGCATTTAAGGCTGAAATGTCTTACTGCAACATTTTAGTATTCCTATTTTTTATTCATTCCAATAAAGAACTTGTCTTGAACACAAGTCGGCAAGTGCCCAAGGCGCCAGGCTGTTAGTGTGAGAAACAGCTAAGCAGTCACTCCAGGCCAGGTCAGTCACGGTTTATCTGACCAGGATGAAAGGAGAAGCACAAGGGTGGTCCAGAAGCTGTATCAGCAAGCCAAAAGTCCAGGTACATGAGCCAGAAAAGGGTAATCGGGACAGCCCAAACATAGCCAGGCCAAGCTCAAGACAAAACAAGAACAAGAGAGAGTACTGCCAGTCAACCAGACAAGGCAATTATCAACATTAAAACCGAGAGAGAACTGCCCGGATATTCATCAGCAGCTCCTTCCAGGCCGCAGCTGCCTCATTCGTGCCTAACTGGGTCGATGTTAGTCAGCTGACACTGGACGTGCTGTTTCTCCGTCTCCCCACAAAGGACGGGAGCATGTCGTCTTCAGGGTCTGCAGCCTCTGCCAAGTCCTGCTGGGGAGCAGGACCCCCAACTGCCCACGCCCCCCTCTCCTCAGACTCAAAGGGAGATGCCGCTTCTTGGTGCTCTCCCTCCTCCTCGTCTGAGTCCTCCGGGGGTAAGCTCCGACAGATGTCAGGGGAGGGTAACTTTTAAAGCCTTGGAAGCCATTTTGTCCTGCCCGAGACTATGATGGGCCTCGCTCCTCCTCTGAACCTTTGGAAAAAACACTCCTTAGAAAAAAGGCTATTTCAGTCCTTAAATAGACTGAGGAGGGACCAGAATCGCCTTTAAATGACAAACTGTGCTTGTGCTATGCTTCCAGGGATGCTATTTCCCATTTTTATCAGTCAGTTTCTCAGACTTTGCCATGCTTACTTAGCTGGCCTTCTGATTTTCCCTTTCCAGTTACAAGCTGTTAGCTTGTCTGGGTTTGTTTGTTTGTTCTTGTTTTTGATGTTTTTTAAGCAAACAGTATAGTTTACAGGGCAAAATGTCTACAGCACCACAAGCTCAGCTGGCCCCTCCTGGGGCAAAGATGAAGCATTGCTGCTTGGCACAATAGTTGGGGGATTCTGGGTGTTGTAGTCTTTAAAAAAGTAATTCTTCCCAAGCTTTCCTCCCAGCCAGCTTCCAAGACTGTATCAACTTCACTTACAGAAGGGAAAAACCCACAGAGAGATAACCATGAGTGTAAAAAAGCTAAACATCTCCTCAACTGTGCAAATGTTTGCTCTCTTCTGTTGTAATTCCCACCTCTCCATTTAGGGCTTTATCACACAAGGCAAGTATATCGCAAGTACAGAAGCATGATAACATCTTTGGCTGGGACAGATCACATTACCTCATTCCTCTTCCGTTGTTCTCCCACTGGGAGACCATTTGGGAAGCATTTCTTTTACCAAAGGAAGTCATAAACAGACTTTTTATTCTTTCTGCTGCTCCAGAGACTAGGACACGGAGCAATGAATTCAAGCTGCAGGAAAGGAGATTCCACCTGAACCTGAACTTCCTGATGGTCAGAGCTGTCCAGCAGTGGAATCTGCTGCTTCCTCCAAGGAGTGTGGTGGGATCTCCTCCTTCTTTAGAGGTTTTTAAGTAGAGACTGGATGGTCATCTGCCAAAGGGAAGGCTTTGATGGGTTCTTCCTGCATGGCAGAAGGGGGTTGGACTCTATGACTGTTGTGGTCTCTTCCAACTGTATGATTCTATGTTGATAAAAGAAACACTTTTCAAACAGTCTCCCACTCGGAGAACAACAGAAGAGGAATGAGGTCATGTGATAAGTCCCAGCCAAAGACATTATTATCCTGCTGCAATTGTGCTTTACCTGCCTCTTGTGATAAAGCCCTTAATCAGGTATCAAAGGCAGACCTCCTATTTTAAGCACCTCTTGTGTCGTAGTCGACCACATCTCATGTCGTGTGAGCTTCAGAAACTCAGAGCCTGGAAACATTCTCTTTTTGCACTAAAACCCCTAGAATTCCCCAGTCAATGGACCTGCTTGCTGGAGGATTCTGGGTGTTATGACAGGAAAAAAAGTAACTTTCCTATTCTTTGCAGAAACGTGACTTAGGTCCACTTACTTGGGGGGAGGGAGCCCGTCTTGCGGAAGTTCACAAAACATTCAATGTCCTTCTCAATACTGCACTGTTCAAGGCTCTTGCGGATCTCCTCGTAGTTCTGGAAAGGGGCAAAAGGATTTTGTCTTCAGAAGCTGCAAAGCCAAAAAGGAATTGTTCCTCTGATCCCAAAGGAAGGCTCCCAGAAACACAGGAAGGAGGACATATTTACACCTCAGAAGAAGGCCCCCCCGCCCCAGTGTATCCTAAGAAAAAAACATTCTTCCTTCCTCAAAAATTATCTTATTAAGAGGAATAAACTTCTCAGGAATTGAAATGGATTGCTTGCAACCTGTGGCAGTGGGGCTCCACGATGCACATCTTCCATAAGTACTTCTGCCACTGCCACCATGTTTGAAACAAACAAAAATAAGCAAAGCTGAGAATAAATTGTAAATTATCTTTAACGGCCAATTGCAAGGGTAAGTCCAGCCATGTATTAAAAGAAAACTGGTAGGCCTCAAACGAATTTGGACCCCCAACTAGAGGAATTCCAGTGAATCAATGGAAAATTAGCAAGCCGACACTTCTTTAAATTTCATTGATTAAATGGTTGGGCCAATCGGTAGGATTTATACCTTAGCCACTGAGGGAAGAAGGAGAGATGCCTGCCCTTCAACTGTCCCAATTTGGAACGGTCCCAATTAAACCTCTATCCTCCCATTTTTCTCCTACTTCTAAAATGTTCCAGTTTCTCTCCCCTCCTCCCACTTTCCCCCTTCATCCCCAGCTCTTCAGTTGGTGAAAACTGAGTTCAAAATGCAAAAGTTGTTTGCACTTGATTAATTCAGCCAGGAGAAGAGGAGAGGGAGGTGGGATCTCGCCCTTCCCGGGAGGCTCAGGCAACAGCACACTGCTGCAGCATGTCCTAGCTTTTCTGTTCTTCCTCATTCATAACATTTTCCATCTCGACCACACTTTGATGCTTCTTGGCCACGCACGTCCCTGTTTTCATCTGTGAAATGCTGGAGAGCACGCATGCGCAATCAGGTTTTCAAAATGTTTTTCTTCCAGCTATAAAGGTGTTTGACCATCCCGCCCTTACATTTGTTTTCTTAATCTTAATTCACACACCACTTGAAACTATTGTTATTAGCTCCATGGACTGGCAAGAGGTGGGAAAGATCAGCATGAAACAGATATCTGTGTGCAAGGGGGAAACAGCCCTCTAAAGTTCATGCACTGACTCTCTTAGTAGATTAGGCTTCCCAGATTTCCAAGCCTGGCCTGAGACCCAGGGGGCCTGGACCCTCTTCTCAGGGGGAAGGAGAGGAATCTCTGGGTGAGAGTGCTCCCTTGAAAAGCATATGCATATTTTTCTCACGCTGCAGTCGCTGCTTAATGTACCATGCTTGATCATTTCTCCAGGGCCTGTCCCTTGTGACTTCCAAGGGGATCATCGCTAGGTCTCAGGCTTTGGCACAGAAATCTCAGAGCCTGGCATAGCCCTGACCCAGGGCTCATTCACCCTACAGAATTACTGCGCTCTTATTCCACTTTAACTGCCATTATTCCACCCTATGGAATCCTAGGAGTTGCAGTTTAGGGAGAGGAGAATTCCCAGCCGGACCGCTCCAGTGCCTCGCCAAACTACAAATCCCAGGCATTCCATAGGACGAAACCACTGCCATTAAAGTGGAATGATCGCACTATATTTGTGTAGCGAAGGTGGGCTCTTGGCAACCCTGCAGTAGACTGGACTCAGCAGTTTATTTAGCGATACAGTGCCAGGTGGACTCTGGTTTGGAAGCCTAAGGACCACCCAAAAAAAGCAATTAAGCCAGCTTCATATAGAGAAAAACATGCAGTAACAGCAACTGAGCAAAGAAAGGCTACCAGACTCATATAAACTTCCCAAATAAAAACCAGCACCATTTCTAAATGATGCATGTTACACTTGTTCTTTGTATCTTACACTGGTATTCCACCCAGTATCTGTTATCAAAAGAATGCATCCCGGTGTTTTAAAACATGGCTCAGAATGTTCTGTGCACGTTAAACTTAACCTGAAATCATTAAGAGCTTACAACACTTTTTTTTTCAGGGCTAAGCAGACTTTTTCTTTGGCATGGCTCCACTTTACGTCAGCCTTATGGTCAGTTTCTGACTTTTCCTCTTTATGTTTTCCTACCCCTTGGAGGAAAGAGAAATATGTTCCAGGGCTCCACCAGGCTGCCTCAACATAGTGAGAGCTTCCAGTTCTTTTTCTTTTCATTGCACCTGCATATTCATAGGTTTGCATTTGCTCTTCTCTGGAAATATGCCGCGTTTCTTTCCCTCCTCACCAACTTCCTCTTCCCTTCTGCTGATCATGTATCACAGTGGTTCTTTACCAAGGACCCCTTGTAAATATAATTTGTGGCCAGGGATCCCAATACTTTACTCAAGATTTAAATAGCTAAATTAAGATTTAAAATCCAAGTATTTATTTAAATATTCAAATATTTATTTATTTACGGCTTCTGGAGACGGGGGCCATTTCCGCACTAGCTTGTTTATAGCGCTATGATTCCACTTTCAACATCCTATGGAATCCTGGGGGTTGCAGTTTCGGGAGGGGCCAGCCGGCCCTTCCCGAAACTGCAAACCCCAGGATTCCATAGGATGTTGAAAGTGGAATCATAGCGCTATAACAGACTAGTGCGGAAATGGCCTAGGATTCAAATCCCCACTCAGACACTAGGTGACCTTGGGTGAATCACACACTCTCAGCCCCAGAGGAAAGCAAAGACAAACCCTCTCTGAACAAATCTTGCCCCCCCCCAAAAAAGTCCTGTGATAGGTTCACCTCAACGTTGCCATAAGTCACAACAACAAAGTGCCATTGACTAGAAGAGGCTCTTCCTAATCATCATATCCCTCCTCTCTGAAAACTGACTTATGGCAACCCTAAGGCACACCTATCACAAGGGTTTTCCTTGCCTTTCTCTGAGGCTGAGACTGTGACTCTCCTGGGGTCGCTCAGCGGGCTTCCAAGGTTGAGCGGGGATGCAAAGCATGGTCTCCAGAGTCACAGTTGGGGGACATGCATACGCCTGCTGCCCTCTTCCTCTCATAAAGAACGCGCAGCCGGGGGGGTGCGGATGCTGAAACTGCTCCCTCGGCATCCACCCACACACCCCTTGCTGCCGCATCCCTGTTGCTGCCACTTCTGTGGGTATCCAGCAGCAAAGCTTTGCAGACCCCCTGTGAGGGCTCTGCGAATGCCCAGGGGTCCCCAGACCCTGAATTATCACATCCAGCCTCATGCAACATTTCAGAAACCGATTTTCACCTATTTCCACTGAGTTGTTTTTTCCCCCTACTATTATTACTACTACTACTACTACTACTACTACTACTACTACTATTATTATTATTATTATATTATTCAGGAGTTACAGTCAAAGTGCTAAAGTGTTTTAGCTGTATCATCCTTGTTAACCATTAAGATTGCTTTGTGTCAGAGCTTATTATCCACCTTTCTCACTCTTGACCTCTCCCAAATCAACAGCTGTGTCTACTGGGTGGCCTCCTCTACAGGATCCAAGACAGCAGAAACCTGGCTTTATCTAAACTGACCTGGGAAGCAGCAATAAAACATCTTCAGTAACGCCAGGGTGAGGAAAAGGTCATATGGGTCTTCAAAATAAAATTGGTTTGTTCAGGAATAAAACCTGGCATTTTCTGGTACCTTTTTCCCCACCCGGTGGCACCCACAGACAATCTCTCCTCCATACCCTAAGGTAGTCTGCTGCCCTTACAGAAGACAGAGAGTTTGCAAAACGGACTGTAAGAGTGGTTCAACAGTGGAATCTGCTGCTGCCTTAATGGAGTATAGTGACGTCTCTTTCTTTGGAGGTTTTTAAAGAGAGGCTGGATGGCCATCTATCCAAGGGAGTCCTTTGATCGTGTCTTCCTGCATGGCAGAAGGGGACTGGACTGGATTTGGCCCTTCGGGTCTCTTCCAACTCTAGGACTCGATGACAAAAATTCAGCTTCCTGTCTAGTTGGCTTCTGCAGATGGAAGTTGGCAAATCTATCCCTTGCTGATAAAACAAACTTAAGCAATGCCTGGGAAAGTTACTGTATCTGAATTATAACCCCAGCGGAATATTGGTAGTAGGATTCTGAAAGTAGCAGTATTTTGTCATATCCCATTCCAGTCTTGGGAAAAATTTGGAATACAAATAAAGTGATTTACTGCTTGATTGATTGGTCATTCCTTACTTACTTCATCATTCTTGACACACTCCAGAGAGAGCTGGTTGACGTGAAGCCACAGGGCATTCCGGAAGTAGTTGATCCGCTCGCATTCTTGACTCTCAAAATACTGAATGGTAAACAAGGAGAGGAAGACATTAAACCCAGAGGCAAGACATGACTATGGTATTTTTCTTTATTCAAAATATGTCAAAATCACAGAAAGCAATAAGGCAGGAGACAATAACAAAATGGCTTCAAAACCAGCCAGCCTAAAACAGCCAACATAAAAGTGAGAAAGTTATGACATCGAGGGCCACATGCACAGTCTTTGCTGAAAGGACAAACAAGTGTAAGAAAGTGATTTGTGGAAAAATGAGTTCCCTGATTTCTCCGAACTGACAAAGTGTTTTGAACACTTGCATTCTTCCTTGGAGAAGACAGAAAACTTGTTGCTGCTAACTGCTGCTAAACTGAGTTTGACCTACGGCATCCCGGTGAATGGAAGATCTCCACGTCACCTGCTCCTCAGCAGTGCTGCTCGGCTCCTGCAGACTCAGGGCTGAGGCTTCCTTGACCGAGCCCATCCCTCTGCAATGGTAGCCTTCCTCTCTTCCAACTGCGTTCTACTTTACCAAGCATTAATGCCTTCCTAGTGGGACCACGGGTGGTGCAGTGGTTTGAGCACTGACCTACGACCCTAGAAACCAGGGGTCAGCTCTCCACTAAGCCATGGAGACCCACTGAGTGACCCTGGGTGCATCACACAGTCTCAGCCCCCGGAAAATCCCATGACAGATTCACCTTAGGGTCACCATAAGTCAGAAATGACTTCAAGGCACACAACAGCAACAACACATCTTGTCATGGTAGGTCCAAAGTATGACAGTCTCAGTTCAATCATCTTGGCTTCTAGGGAAAGTTCAGGCCTGATTTGCTCTAAGACCCATTTATTTGTTGTTTCAGCAGTTGGCGGTATCCAAGGGACTCTCCTCCAGTACCACATTTCAAAGGAGTTGATTTTCTTCGTATCAGCTTCATTTCCTGTTTGGTTGCTCTCTGCGTAACCCCACAGCTCCATCTTCCAGTTAACCTCGCCCAAGGGAAGTGACGTGTACCCCAGTCCAGAGAATCCGTTAGCCCGGTACTGAAAACTGGACTGTCCTTCCTGGGACGGTCTGGAGATAATTCACTGCTTAGTGGCTTAACTCTACCACTTGCTACAAGGAGATGCTGGAACCCTTGACTGGTCTGGCTGCTTTGATTTCTTCAACCACGTTCAGAATTTGAATGCAGAAGTCCAGCAGTTAGGAAAATGTTCATGAGCTAACAGCACCAACCTCATTGCTTGAGGGAGGGTAACTGAATCGTCATTTTCTCTGATCATTTAATTTGTTTTTTAACTTCTGTATTTCATGATTTTTAACTATGTGGGTTCAGTAAGCCACTTTCAGCTCTTACAAGGAAAAAAAAGTGGGGTATAAAGATAATAAATTCATAATAAATAAATTTTATACCTCACAAGCCTTGACGTGCTCATTCTGCCATTCTTCCCTGATCTTCTCGAGACTACTGATGTTCATCTGATAAACCCTGTCTGTAATTGGATAAAAATAAAACAGCAATTCAGTCTCTTCTGGAAAACGTGGAGGGTAAGATTCCCAAAGCATCCCGCAAGTCCAGTTGTAGACCTATGAAGGCCTCAAAGTAAGAGATGGCTTCAACCTTCTTGGGTGTCCAGCACAGTATACCAGTGAAAGGCAGTAAATAATCCATTGCTTATTCGTTCTTTCACTGCCAGAGGGCACCATCTACAGTTTTCTGCCTCAGGCACCAACATATTTTGGGCTCTTAATCTTTTGTCATCCCACTTTTTCAGCTGGTTTTAAACTATTCCAGTTTTTCTCTCCTCCTCTCACTTTCCCCTTCTGTCCTTGGCTGACTCTATTTGCTGCAAACTGAGTTCAAAACGCAAAAATATTTTGCTCTCAATTAACTCTGTGAGGGGAGAGGCGAGGAGGGGGCAGAATTTTGCCCTAGTTCAAAGCCCCACTAACCCCTTAGGTGTCAATGGGTGACCCTGAACTCTGGCCACCACCTCTCAGCCTGACCTACCTCACAGAGTTATGGTAAAGATAAAAATGCCATGGGAACCATGCAATGTCCCTTGCTCCAAGTTCTCTAGGGGAGAAGTATGTTATAAATGCAGCAAGCTAGAATCCTCTCTCGTCTGCCCAGGAACAGGAAGAAGTAAAGAAAGACAAAAAGAAGCAGCCATTTGGAAATGTTAACAATTAGGGAATAAAAAGGAGAATAGTTTCCAGTCCATGGCATGGAAAAGTACGTTCAGAGTTCCGACAATACATTTTTTTGGACTACGACACCCAAAACGGCCATTGCTGGCCAGGAACTGTAACCCAAAAAAGTAGCTTTCCCCAGCTCTGGGTATACTACTACTTGTAGATCAGATTGTTCTTTAGAAAGCATAAGGGTAGAGGCCAGTTTGAAAGCTGGCAACCCTACTCCCTCCTCAAATCAATGAAGAGCTCACCTGAGTCCTCCAGGGCAGTCTTTGTCTGAGCCAACTTGACAAACAGCTGGGGCCGGGAGACAAAATGAAGAAGAGACGTATTAGCGAACAATCAGGGTAGCTGCTGCTTGAAGAAGGGTTGGGCTGATAGGTCTTCAGCCAGCACCCTGGGCAGAGCTTGGGGAAGTGACCTTTTTGGGCTACAGCTCCCAGCATCTCGCAACCGGATGGCCAGTCCGTTCAAAAGAGTCAGTTCCCCAGGCTGTAATCCGGGGTGAACAATTTTCAGTATTTTCAGTATCTGCCTCTCTCCAATGCCAGAAATTTGGAGAATGAATGAAAACTTCATTTGGGGGCAGAATGTTTTTTTTTAGGGGGGACAATGCCCTCATTTTGCCCCCCCCCCAACAGCTACACCCCTGCTGGGGTCTGAGAAAACCTCTCCAAACAGCCACAGCGTTGTGGCCTCCCAGCTGCCCCTTTCGCTCGGCCTTGCTTCCCTGCAATAACCCACCTCAGTTTTGCTGAACCCCCGCTTCCTCCCTCGTGCCCCGGTACCTTCTCCTGCTGCTTTGGCGTCACCAGGTTGGCGCTCCGGTGGACGGCCTGTTCCGCCTCATCTTTGTCCCTGCACCGTTGCTCGTAGAGCCGCTTTGCCTAGGAAGAGTCACGACAAGACAGGTCACGAAAGCAGCAGCTGGTGAGGACACGGGAGACGGGGCCTCCTCAGCGGCTGCTCCCACCCTGTGGAACCCCCTTCCGCAGGAGGCTCGGCTGCCCCCCCCGCTCTCCTTCTGCTGGCAGACAACAACATTTCTCCTCAAGCAGGTTTTAACGGATGAGCTGGCGAGCTTTTATTTGTTTATGAAGCTTGTTTCTTTAAAAAAAAAATAAGCTTTATAATTTTATATGCTTTTAATGTCTTTAATTGTTTTAATTTTTTTAACTTTTTTGGAAGCTGCCTTGGTCCCACTTTGGGAGAAAAGGTGGCAAACAAACAACTAAATAAATAAAGAAATAAATGCCCAAGTGGACAGCATACAGCTGGAGGAAGGGGCAGAACTAATTTATGCCCCCTCCTCCTGCTTGCCTATTCCTTCTGAATCAGAGCTTGGTTCTCTTTCACGCTGCACAGTTATAGCATTATGATTCCACTTTAACTGCCTTGTATGATAAGGCAATAAAGCAAGGGTTGGCAACTCCAAAGGGGATGGAGGCATTTTTCCCCGGGCACCCCCAGCCCCAACAAACCACACTGTCACACTTCAGAGCAGCGGAACTGACTATGCGCAAACCCTGGGCTTACGTAGAATGCTGGGACTGACTTTTTGCTCTTTTCCTATTCCTATCATCGTTATTGAATATGAATTTTATGTGTTCATTGTATTTTATGCCATCTTGTCTTATGTTGTGGTGTGCCTTCAAGTCCTTTCTGACTTATGGTGACCCTGAGATGAACCTGTCATCACCACCATTGCCTCTCTGGGGCTGAGAGAGTGTGGTGCACCCAAGGCCACCCGGTGCGTTTCCATGGCCGAGCAGGGAATCGACCCCTGGCCTCCAGGGTTGTAATCCAGTGCTCCAACCACTACTACATCACACTGGCTCTTTCAATCTTGCGTACCTTATGGTTAAAATTGCCTTCTTCCTTTATGCTAGTCTACAACCATAATAATTACTGATCAATTGAACTGACGTAACATCACTTCCAGCTACCATTTCAAGCAATTTTTGGAGCTTTTTCGTTTGTTTGTTTTTTTCCCCAGGATTTTAAGTGTGCATTTTAGGGGTAAGTGAGCCAAACTGCGACATTTGCAGTCAATTTGGGATGTTTGTGCCTGCTTTTCAGATAAAAGGAACACATTTAAAAAACTCACCTGAAAACTGGCAGAATTTTAAAAAAAAATAGGTAGGGTATTGTGGGGCTCCTGGAACTTCACTTTGGGATCCCAAGGACCAGAAGCCACACATTGCACTAGCACTTTCTCGGAAAGAATTCTAAATTTGTCATGAAACTGCAGATCCCAGGATTCCATACAATGTAGACACAGCAGCTGAAGTGGCATCAAAGTGCTACAAACTGCGTAGAGTGAGGAGAGATTTGAGAAGCTGCATTTTATTCCGACAGGCATTCAATGGGTGACTATCTGTGACCTCTCTGATAAAATGTGCTGGATATTGTTAACTGTGTTGCAGATATGGGTGTGTGGGTTTTAATTGTGTATTTTAACTCTATTTTAATTGTTTGATTGTGTTTTAACTTCTGTGTTCTGTGGTTTTTAACTATGTCTTTTTTTTTATTTGTTGTAAGCCATTTTGAGTCACAATATGGGAAAAAAGCAGGGTATAAATAAAGACGATGATGTGTATAATGATGACATTGATTTCAATAATAATATCCGAGTTCCCCTGATGCCAGTTCATTGAGGTCCGGCTGCCGCCAGTTGCCCCCCCCCCCCCCGGCATTTCTTGAAAGGGATTGGAAGGAGGGGAAATGGCAGCCCACAATCTTATGCAAAAGTAACGAGGAACCCTGAGAAATGACTCATACTTCAGTTGGAAATTCACAAGCTTTCAAGAGAGTAGGAAGTGGTTTGAGAGTTTTGCTTCCTCTGCTGTCCATACATTTCTCTTATCCTACAGTTACCTCTAGCCAAACGGGTTGCTAACATTTTTCTAAAGCACTAAAAATGGTTTCTAACAGTGGGGGGTTGGATCGGGTGGCCCTTGTGGTCCCTTCCAATTCTAAAATTCTATGTTTTATTTTTAAAAAAATTTCAAAACTTGTTTTATAGAAGATAAATGGGCAGTAATTTCTCTTTGAAATTGTTCTCACCAGTTCAGAGCTTAGAAACATTACTTTTCAGGACTAATGCTCCCCAAATCCGCCACCCATCATGGTCACTACTTGCTAGGGGATTCTGCAATCCAAAAGGGCTTTCTTTTCCTTTCTTTTCTCCAGACTCTGGCTATGGCCCTCACTGTCTTTGCAGTTGGAACATCCACCTAGTCATCTTTGTTAGTTAGTTTACTGGATTTACAATTGGATTCTGGGAGTGCTCTCCAAAAAGTAACTTTTTCAAGGTATGCAACAACCCAGGGCAGGAGTGGAATCATCAGGTTCTCCAAAGGTGGTTGGAATGCAACTCCCAGCACACCTCACCACTGACAAAGAAGGCCAGGAGTTCTGGGATATGCACTCCAACTGCAATCAGAGGTGGACCGATTGTCATTCCTGTCCTGTGGGGAAAGGCAACAATTTCACTGTCTGTAGAATCACAGACCTGGAAGAGGCCACAAGGGCCATTGAGTCCAATCCCCTTCTGCCATGCTGGAAAACACAATCGCTGCACCCCTGACAGATGGCCATCCAGCCTTTCTTTAAAAACCTCCAAAGAGGGAAGGAGACTCCACCACACTCCACTGAGGCAGCAGCAGATTCCACTGTCAAACAGTGTTTACGCTCACAAAGGTCTTCTTAATGTTTAAGTAGAGTCTCTTTTCCTGTTGCTTGACTCCATTGCTCCGTGTCCGAGTCTCCAGAGAAGCAGAAAACAAGCTTGCTCCATCTTCCAGATGACTTCCTTTCATATATTTAAAGATGGCTACCATGTCATCTCTTAACCTTCTCTTCTCCAGGCTAAACATCCCCAGCTCCCCAAGCAGGACTGCATGGTTTTCAGACCTTGCTTTCTTCTTCTCCTCTCTTTGTTCTCCTCCCCGATGGAAAATGAGAGGGTAACCTCTCTGAGAGCATGGGACTGACTTTCCTCTCTCTCTCTCTCTTTCTCTCTCTCTAGAGCACTTTGTGGGATTGAGAAACACTAGACCATCAAGAGAACAATCCCATCTGCCTCGACAGGATATCCAACTCCGTTTCTTCCCCGTGTGTTTTTCTCTTGCTGGCAAAGGCTGTGCGTATCATGAAGCCACCCCACCATTACAGAGAAAGGCAGAGAGAGAGAGAGAATGCTGTGGACAAGACACGGTGTCACATTTTAAAAACCAGATGGGAAGGATAACTCACTTCTAGGGTTTTCTTATACTGCAAATTCCGGTTTTTATGAATAGCGTCCATTATAAGCTCGATCTGTGGAAAAGAGCACCAGTGTTAGCAGTGTGTGCAGCTTTGCAGAAGGCTAGGGAAGCATTTCCCACGGCTAAAAACAGAAGGCCACACACAAGCGGCAAGAAGGAGAAATACTATGACTCCCCTCCACTTCACCTCGCACAAGGCAATTTTAACTTCTCTCCTACAGGGAGCCAACCCAGCCCTGGGACCTTCTGCTAGTCCTCACAGCTTCTTCTGCTATCTGACAGAGAATCCGGATTTCACAGCATTTCAACTTTTTCTTTAAAGGGATTATGGCTTGTGGCAGAAGAACTGCACTAGACCCGAGTGGTCAAGCATGCAGAGAACAGCCATTCTACTTAAGTACGGTTTTCACCTCTCATCTCTGCAATCCCATCAGAGTCAGAAATTTGCTTTTACACTCAGTCCTCCACATTTGCTGGTTTCAATTTCAGGGATTTGATTATTTGCGACTCTTGGGTCTAAGACGTTTCCTAGAGCTTTTCTCCCTCTGGCGGTGGCTATTAAGCAGCAGCTACAAACTTGCAAATAATCAAATCCATGAAAGTTACACCCAACTGGCCATTCAATACTCTCCGGACTTAGTTTTGGGCCACTGCATTTTCTCCCCCTGCCCACAGCCATTCTGTGCATGGTGGAAACTGGGGCAGGGTGGGGGGAACTGGAGAAGCATCTGGTTATAGACCCATAACCAAAGGTAAAAAGAGACTTCTGGAGGACCTCAGAAGACCTTGGTGGATGAGGTAATCCTTTGTACCTGGCTATCAGGACATAACCGGACGCTTCTCCAATTTCCCCTCATCACTCTCCACCATTCGCAAAATGGCCATTGGGCTGGCTGCAGTGGCTGAACAGTGAGTTGAGGGCTGGCTTTCATCATTACAGAAGGTGGACGGGAACACCAGCCTCTGCAACTATGAAAAAAAGATGTAGGTAGGCACAAGGTGGACTTACACCTTCATATGCTACAAAGAGGATACTGGTCTATGTATATTAATTACTTTGTTGATTCCCTGCTGGTGTCCATCATCAGCAACCCCTTTGTTAATGGCCAGACTTAATAACATAATTGTCACTGTCAGTACTTTCTGCATTTAATTTCACTCAGGCTTCATGATCAACCTCTTACCTCCAACCATGTGTACTCTGTGTTAGCATATGTGTTTATGTATACCTGGAACTCTCTATCAGGCATGGGCAAATGCGCTGGGTCCAGCAGGCAGTTTTCTGGGACTCTCCAGAAAATGGACAGCTAAAGATGCCAAATACTGGGAAGCGGAGGAGGGAAACAAACCCTGAAATAGCCAGAATTCCACTTCTGTTCTTGTTTTGCAGAGGCAGACTCACATGCCTAGCTCTCTGAAGATTCATCAAAGGTTTGATCTTGCGTTTAGGGGAAACAACTGAGGAGATCAGCCACAAAGTACATGCCACATACTCCTGGTAAAGAAACGTACCTGACCCTCTGTGATCCCTGCCTTGTTCACAGATTTGCATTTAACCTCAGCCTGTCATGCTACAATAGGCAGGCCACCGACCCGTTGCTGGCACGCCTTTCAGCTAACATCCCCTCAGCTTCGGTCAGGTCAGTGAAAACAAACAAACACACAGCTTCTTGACAGGAATCGAGAGTCAAGGGATTTGGAGTTTGGTGTCACTCTGTCTGCACAAACGGTTGGATGTGAGGCTGCCACAGGCTGACAGGTGATATTACAGGGGTGCAGCTATTGCTTCCTCCCAATAAGAATTCCATCCTCACCAACAAGCTTTTCCTTCATTCCCTAAACTTCTAATATTGCAAGGAGTGAGACACTGAAAATCATTCCCACCTAGAACTTTTTTCTATTTGCTCTGCTTGCATTCCCTTGGGCACTTTGCCCCTTTCCTACATCCTCCAGCTTTCCCGATTTCCCAGTTAATCCTCTGTCATCTCACTTTTTCAGCTGCTTTTAAAAAGTTCCAGTTTTTCTCTCCTCCTCCCACTTTCCCCTTTTGTTCTCAGCTTGCTTCAGTGGCTGCAAACCGTATTCAAAGTAGAAAAGTAGCTTGCACTGAATTAACACTGTGAAGAGTAGAGGAGTGGGAAGAATCTTTCCCTTTCCAGTCAGCTGAGGCAAAAGCAAACCACTGCAGCCTCTCCTAGATCGTCCGTTTTTCCTCATTAATACCTTTTACCACCTTGACCGCACTCTGATGTTGCTTGGGCACACACGTCCCAGTCTTCACCTGTGCAATTTTGGACAGAGTGCTTTTCTCTGGATGCCTAAACCGCATTTCTAAACGCTCAACTGAAGTTTTAAGTTACTGTAATGCAAGAACTTTTAAGGGACTGAAGGAAAATTCCATGGAAGGGAAGATTTCTTATGAGGGGCAATGCCTTCATTTCTCTCACCTCACTCCATCCCACTATACCTCTGTAATAATAAATGTTTCATTGCCTATAGATCAAAAGGCAGTACTTACACATTTGTTATATGCACTCAATGGTTGGGAAAATGCCATTTTGGTCTACAACTCCTAGAATTCCCCAGTGGCTGTACCGGCTAGAGGATTCTGGAAGCTATAATCCAAAAAAAATCACTTTCTGACCTTGTTACTATGTCAAACGACCTATAGTAACCCGACAGCCAATTTGTCCAGTTTTGTGTTACTGACATTAATCACAAATTAGTCACATTAGTCATAAATAGTTTCTGTTGGTGAATTCTCTGACCTCTTCGACTTTCTAGAGGAAAAAAGGACTCTATGTTACCTCATGTCAGAAGTTAAAATTAACTATAATGAGATAAATATTGCCTCTGACATATTTTAACATGTGTTTCTTATTACAGACTTTCAAATCTAATATCCTTTGGGCCAGAGCTTGGAAAAGTTACTCTTCAGGGGAAAATCTAAAACTCCCAGAACCCCACCAGCACAGCTACAGTTAGTTCCTCCAGAAGCAGCTTTTCAAATCTGTGCTTTGAACACCATAGCACAAATGCACAGAGTTGCCAAAAAATCTTAATCTCTGATATATCTAATAAGAACTGTCAACATAAACTACAATCCATAAAACAGGCAATCCAAAGCTTCTGCAGCATCACACAACGACAGAACTTTAGAGCTGGAAAGGACCCCAAGGGCCATCTAGACCAATCCCCTGCTATGCAGGGATATATAATAAAAGCACCCCCAACAGACGGCCATCCAGCTTCTGCTTAAAAACCTCCGAAGAAGGAGGAGACTCCACCACACTCCCAGGCAACCTTTACATGAGCTTGGTCCTCAAGGACAGAGAAGCTCTGGATCTGTGGTCTCTTCCACACTACCTAACACTTTGGTACCACTTTAACTGTCACGGTTCGATCCTGGTTCTAACCACCAGGGTACCAGCTGGAGTCAGCTAGTGGAATGCTCCCGGCCTTTCCACGCACTACCCTGTTACAGTGCTATTATTCCACCTTCAGCATCCACTGGAATCATCCTGGGATTTGCAGTTTAGGGAGGGGTCTTTAGAATTCTCAGCCAGAGAGCTCTTGGGCCTCCCCAGGAAACTACAAACCCCAGAATTCCACAAGATGGTGAAAGTGGAATACTGTAAGAGCACTATAACAGTGCAGTGAGGAAATGGTCTTAGAGACAGTCCAACATACTCTCCTACTGTTCCCATGGAATCCTGGGATTTGTAGCTTCATGGTTTGTATTTAGCATTTTCTGCCAGAGAGCTCTAGCGCCTGCCTAAACTGCAAATCCCACAGCCCCGTATGGTGCAACCATGGCAGTTAAAGTGGCATCAGAGTGCTATAACTGCCGAGTGTGGAACTGTCCCGTGTCTTTGGTACCACTTTAAAGGCTGTGGTTGCATCGCGTAATGTGAAAGGGACTACAGATCATGAGCATCCTGATCGGCGACATAAGGAGTTTGGAAATGTTACTTTGAGAGCTACAGATCACAGCATCCCCAGCATGTTGGGATTCTGGAAATTGTGGCCAATAACATTTGTCCCAAGGTCTGGCTGACTTCACTGAGGATTTGCTGTGCACTTTTCAACACCCTCTCCTCCTGACCTTTTTCCGGTGGAGCTTTTGCTTCTCCCTGAAATCCTCCATTTTCCTTGCTTCTTCCCGCAGCGTCTGGGCCAGCTGGATATGACTCTGGCCGACACTATCTATCTCTGAAAACAAGAAAGGTCATAAAAATGAATCACGGCAAATAAAATGGAACTCAAAGGAAAGTAAACATAGATCCATGGCAATTTTCCTTAGTGCCAAGTAGGGAAGGAAACACACTTTTATGGCAGCTGTGCAATTCCCACCATTCCCCACCGCAGCTGTGCTGGCTAGGCTGATGGGACTTGCAGTCTAACAATAACTGAAGGGCAATACCTTGCTCACTCCTGCTTTGTAACTAGGGCAGAATTTGAAACCAAGTCCAAAGTTTAGTCCCTCAGGACTCACCAATGGTCTTGCCAAGGACACTTTCAATTGTTATTTCAATGCCTGAAATTTATAAGACTGGCAATTATTACATTTAAATTTTTGCAGGGAGTGGGGCAGGCTTAGCATTTTTTTTCATTTTCATTAGGATTTAAAATGTGCAACTAAATCTTGATAAAATGTCACAGAAATTAGTCTGAATAAATGGCACAGAAATTAACACGAAACGCTTCAGAATATTATTAGTGAAGAATAACACATGTATAATTAGAGAAGAAGAGAGCCAGCATCGTGTAGTGGTTTGAATGTTGGACCAGGTTCAATTCCCCGCTCAGCCACAGAAACCCTCTGGGTGACCTTGGGCGTGTCACACACTCTCAGCCCCAGAAAACCCCATGATAGCTTCCCCTCAGGGCTGCCCTAAGCTGGAAATGACTTGAAGGCACACAACAACACTAACAAATATAGAAGAATCACTGGCATAAATTAAAATAGCTTCCTTGTTTTCTTTTGTTTTTTTGTTTTAGCATAGAACGTGCAAAAGTTGGAGTTTCGTTGAATACTGCTTTTAATGTCACATAGTTTGATTACATGTAGTTGTCAGTTTGTTTTATATTATACTCTTTTTTTGTATTTTATCTGGATAATTTGGTTTACAATTGTATGGTACAGCTTTATTTATTCCTTCCTTCCCTTTGTGTTTGTGTGTACTGTATATACACATTATTTCAGACTGTGCACCTGTGGCAGGACCCACTGTTTTTGGCTGGTATATTTCTAAAGCACCATGTATGTAGATGGTGCTATATAAATAGATGATGACGACGACGACGACGACCAACTAGGGCTGCTACTTCAACATTGAAACCGACCTCACCACCTTGGTTCTCAGCAGCCCTGTTCAGGAGTGCCACCTACCCGTACAACCTGCCCAAACATTAAGAACAGTGTGACGGGCCCTATCGCCTGGCCCACCAGAAAGAGCTACCAGGACTTTCTCGAGGTGGCCCCACTCTTCTGAAACTCCTGCATCAATGAGAGATGTAGGTTCTCACTACCACTGCCTTAAAACCAAATTCTGAAGTTCTGTTTATTCCAGTCGGCATTTCTTCAAATCGTGTTGCACAGTGAGCCCTTGGTATCCACTAGGGTTTGGTTCCAAGATCCCCATGGATAGCAAAATCCATGGAGGCTCAAATCCCATTATGTACAATGGTGTACTAAAATGGCATCCCCTATATAAGATGACAAAATCAAAAGTTGCTTTTTGGATATCTATTTATTTACTGACATTTTCAAGCTGCAATTGATTGAATTTGCAGATATGGAGGGCTGACTATACTGCGAACTATCTTTTGCAGTGACTGCTGTTACTGCTACGTATGTGTGCTTTTAACTGTAATGATGAAACTGTAAATAATTGCTTGGAAATTATTAACCTCTCTCGAACATCCTGGCTGAGGAGGTTTGGGCAACTGTGATTCCACAAAGTTACTTTTCCAGTCTCTGAATTTTTCATGTTTTTTTTTAATATCTTGTAAAGGAATTGTAAAGGAATGCTTTAAAAGGTGGATTAGAAATACTTAGTAAATAAACTTAGTAACTTAGTAAATAAACTGATAGCCCACCCATTTTTTTAAAGGTCATTCCACACACCTAGGCCATGGATCACATCAGAGGCTAAGAAACAGCGGTCTCCGTCCAGGGAGGAAAGTCCACCTTTACTGCTTTCTGGTCTCCAAAAACCCAATTAAGGAACTTCCCTGTACTTTCCACTTGTATAAGAACGGCCCCGGTGGGTCAGCCCCTCCCTCGGACCTGAGCAAGGCAGTTCTGGGCAATTCAATCCAGCTGACGTTAGAACACCACCAGACGGGCAGTGTGGGAAACTCCCACATCAAAGTTCCCGGAGGTTGCCTAGAAAGCTGGCATCTTTCCAAGGCTGTGGCTTCCCAGCAGCCCATGACCTGCGCACTGCTGGTAAACACTTTTCCTTGAAGCCCATGGACTTGTGGAGACGCCACAGCCCGGTTGCCTCATACACGAACGCACACCGAAGCGCAAACCCAACTGACGTTGGCCTGGCCCCCCGTTCCAGCTGAGGGTGAATCGCACGTTCCCCCAGCACCACACCATACACGCCTACTATCTCCTGTCGAGTGCTCCACATTCTCAGGCCAGGGACAGAGCTCGGAAGGGTTACTTTTTGGACTGCAACTACAACCTCATAGCCGCCATGCAGCCTGGTGGATTCTAGGGGTTGTATTCCAAGGAAGCAACTTCCTTAAACCGGCAGAGAAGCCAAGAGCAAGAGTTCTTAGAACAGGGATAGGCAACTTCCCACTGACGTTGGGTTGTACAGTACTGAATCGCAACATATCAGGACATACACCGCTATCATAGAGGTTCCCACACCGCAACAGGTCTCTGTGGTACAGAGTAGCAGGCCGGCCATCCTCCTGTACCATAGAGCCTTGCGGTCTGGTAGGCCAGAATGTCTCCTTCCCTTCCAAAATGGACAGGAAGGCTGAAAAGATGTGCTTCTTTCCCAACCGCAACTGTTTGTTGAATTTCACCAGTGTGATTCTGGCAATAGCAGTAGCATTGCCATTAATTTTCCCAGGGCTACTCCAGATAGGTCCAGCAAATGCCGAGCGGTTCTTCTCCTGGATTTTACATCTTGATGGTTGCTCCCATTCCTACATTCAGTCCCACCCCAAATGATACTGGGATTTGTGCACTTTTCCCCGTTGTTTTCCTGCTTTTTCTCCAGTGGTTAACTAAGATGGGAGTGGGGTTTCCTTTCCTCCCCATCATCCTCTCCATGAATGCAACACCTTCCCTTCATGCTCTTGTCCCACTACCACCGTTCCTTGGCCATTTCCGCACTAGACTGTTACAGTGCTATGATTCCACTTTCAACAGCCTATGGAATCCTGGGGTTTCCTGCAAACTCCAGCATTCCACAGGATGTTGGAAGTGGAATAATAGCACTGTAACGGTCTAGTGTGGAAATGGCCTCTGTCTTACACATTTGATTTTTAAAAAAACCTTAGCCCTGTACCTGTGAAAGAAAGCCTTCTTGGTTCATTAAAGCAACCAAAGGGGGGGCTGGCTGAGTGGGCAAGGGGAGTGGTAAATGCCTCATTGCAGCAAGGCAAGATTCCATCCCACCTATAAAAGAGACTACAGTGAGGCCATTAGAGACAAAACCTTCCCTGAACCTCACTGTACTGGACAATTATCAAGCCAGTGTGCAATATTCCATTTTTAGACAAGGTTCTAGAGCATGTTGCAGCCTCCCAGCTCCGGGGTGGTTCTTGGATGAAACGGATTATCTGGATCCATTTCCATCTGGCTTTAGGCAGAGACAGCTTTGGTTGCCTTAGAGGATGGCCTACACCAGGAACGGGATGGGGTAGTGTGCCCCCGTCAGTTCTCCTGGACATCTCAGCAGAATTCAATACCATCAATCATGGTATCCTTCTGGCCCACCTTTCCAAGATAGGAACAGGAGGCTTTATAGTGGCTTCAGTCCTTCTTGGAGGGCCACATTCAGACAATGGCACTGGGGGACTCCTGTCCAACACCCTGGCCATTGGTCTGTGGTGTCCCTCAGGGGTCAGTTCTAGACCTCAAGCTGTTTAATACCTAGAAGAATCTGCTGGGAGAGGCTGTCTGGAGACCTGGCATCCAGCGTCACCAGTACAGCGGATGAATCCCAGCTTAATCCAGACAAGACAGGTGCTCCTAGTCAGATGGAAGGCGAATCAGGGAATAGGGATTCAGCCTGTTCTGGAGGGGGTTCCCCCTGAAATCTCAGCTTCATAGCTTGGGTGCACCCTTGGACTCAACCGTGAGCCTGAAAGCCCAGGTTTGAGCAGTGGCTAGGAACTCATTTGTTCAATTCAAACTAGTGTGCCAAGCTACAGCTGTTCTTTGAGAAGTCAGATTTGGCCGTAACAACACATAGTTTGCCTACATCCTGTCTGGATTACTGTAACTCAGTCTATGTGGGGCTGCCTTTGGGAACTGTTCAGAAACTTCAGCAGGCCCAAAACACTGCCGCTAGACTGATGGCTGGGGCCAATTATAGGGAGCGTATTGCTCGCTTGCTGAAACAGGTCCATTGGCTACTGGTCCCTTTCCAGGCAGAATTCAAAGCGCTGGTTGTGGCCTATATAAAACCCTATACGGCTTAGGTCCAGGCCACCGGAAAGACCTTCTTTCTCTCTACGAGCCTAGCTGAGTTTCAGGATCTTCTCGGGAGGGCTCCCTCTTGGCTTCACAGGCTTCCCCAGCTTGCCAGGTACGGAGGCTGAGGACCCAGGAGAGAGACTTCTCAGCGGCCGCTCCCAGGCTGTGGAACTCTCCGCCCAGGGAGGCTCACTTGGCCACCCCCCGCTCTCCCTTCACGGCAGACCAAGATCTTCCTACCGAAACAGGCCTTCAGCTTTTAACTGGTTGGGGTAATGCTAGGGTTAGGTTTTAACGTGCTGTTAATTTTAAACTAATGTTTTTAAGTAATTTGCATTTCATGTTTTTTTTTATTTTTTGTATTTTGGAATGCTTTAGTTGCATTGTTTTAACATAGGGTGTGAGTTGCTTTGGGAGAAAAGTAAGATATAAATGAAATAAAAATCAAAGGAAAACATTCTGGTAAGCGTCACACCCCACTCAACACATCAACAGTGGGACTGCCCTGAAGCAGAGGAGGAACCGGGACGATGGACGCAGGCAAGAGGAATTTAACCCCTGCTGCCGACAGAAAGTCCTGAGACCAAAGAAACAAACAAACCACACCCTGTTCTCTGGGTTTAAAAAGTCACAGCCACTCCTGGAAATTTTCAAGAAATAGACCATGATTAGTACAGGTATATGATATATCTCCATGACAGAAGGTACATCATACCAGTATTTTTTTTTAAGAAAATACCAGTAAGCACAGGTATAAATCCAACCAAATCCCAGGCCTTCTGGCCAGTCTGGGGAAGCCCTCAGTGTGGCTAAACGGGGCGGGGAGCAGGAGGAGCCACAAAAATGAGGAGGGGGTGCACGTGGCCACCCTTATACTACAGGGTCTCTAATGGTCATTTGGAAAAAAAAACAAGACAAAGAAATAATTGAAATGAGAAATATTTGCAGAATATTAACAGCATATTAGCAGTAAACAGGTTGGGAAATAGCCGGAAACATTTGAAAAAAGAAATAATTGTGAAATTAGAGAATGGGGAAACTGCTGAATGAAACTTCTTCCTCCTTCAAAACCAAACATGAATGCAAAAGTCTTTCTCAAGGCAAACGAAACCACTGGTTCATTTAGCACATGAGAAAGGACAGAGCTCGGGGGCAGAGGACAACCACAAGGTTGTAGTTCTGCCTTTGACTGGTATTTTTAGGTTGGGCTGGGAAAGCTTTTTAATTATGTGAAGAAAGTTTAATTACATGCCGGGCAAAGGATATAAAATACAAGAAATAACATGCAAGCTTATTTTAAGATTTCTTGGGAAAAACTGGGTTGTGGTTCTTTTGGTCAACAGCTACATACCAGCTTGAGCATTCTGGGAGTTGTAGTCCAAAAAGCAACTTTTTCTCCAAACTCTGAAATCACTGGTTGCACTCTACCCAGAGGGGAGAGAATTGGTGGGGGTGTTTGCATGAGCTCCAGACACAATCTAGATAAATTCTTGAAAATGGTGGATGCCATGGGTTACTTACGCTGCTTAAAAACCTCAAGGGCTCTTTTCAAGGTGCTGAAATGAAGAAAAACACAAGAGGGGAAAAAAATTGAGAACACAGTTAGCAGGCTGACAAGCCTTGAAGGAAGATACGTTTTGTTTTGTTTTCAGGTCACTGAAAGGCAACAAGAATAAGACTTCCTTGTAAACTTGCAGAAATTGGTCCTGTTTCAACATCTCCAGTGAAGTAATCTTTGAAACCGAGAGCACAACTTCACAGCTGGGCGTGAGGATCTGGATTTTTCTTTCTTTCCATTTCCAGTAACCTCCTCAGCTACCTTCCTGCGTGCTCAAAAACATCTAGATTCTGCAACAGAGGCTGGTCTAAAACATTTTGGCACCCAAGGATCAAAACGCAAACAGCAACTCAAAATACACACACGGATGCACATGCATTAGCACAGGTCACCCTCTGCTGGGAGGCAACTTTCTCATTGCCTTCAATGGGGCTTGTGCAAAACAATTTCCAGAGGTGGATCAGATCCCACGAATCAATTCCATCAGTCTCCCCCCAACACCTACAGAACAGCTGCTCTGCATAATCCTGCACGAAGCCCCAATCCAGATCTAGGGAAGGGGGACGGTAACGCTGCCTTTGGTTCCAGCAACGAGGCTAAGACAACCAAGACGTTTGGAGACTCTGAGCCGCAAGAAGTAAACTGGTGGGACCACAGCCTCACAGGATCAGAGCGCTGGGACTTTTTGATTAGCAAGCACCATGTTGTTACACCTTCCTAAATGTTGCTTGTCCCACATCACCTTCAAAGTCTGAAGGGCAGCTGTGCTATTTGTAAGCAGAATGTTAAATTTAGGTCCTGTGTAGTTGACAATTTCCAGAAAATTGAGCCAGAGGCATCACGGGATTTTTCCTTTCGCCCTCCACCCTACGCAAGATGGCTGCCTTGGCCACACAGTGACAGCTGTCGTGTAGAGCTCTAAGGAGGGGCAACGTAAACCAGTAGTTCTTAACCTGGGGTCCAGGGACCCCAGGGGCCCACAGAGCCCTCACAAGGAGCCCGCAAAGCCCTGCTGCTGGACACCACCAGCAGCAACAGGGATGCAACAGCGGAGAGAGTACAGGTGTCGAAATTCTTCTCTCATTTGCAAATGAGCAGTTTTGGCACTTGCAACCTCCTATCACATCCCTAATGGAAGAGACCCGGCAGCAAGTGTGCATGCACATCCAAACTATGACTTTGGAGACGAGAGTCTGAATCCTCACTCAGCCACGGAAACCCACTGGGTGACTTCAGGCAAGTCACATTCTCTCAGCCTAGGGCAAAGGCAAAGGCAAGAAATCTTGCCAAGAAAACTCTTCGGATAGGTCTGGCTTAGGGTTGCCATAAGTCAGTTTTCAAAGGGGAGAGATGGGATGGCTGGAATGAACCTCCTCGTCAGCGGCACTGTGTTGTTGCGTGCCTTCAAGTCACTTCTGACTTACAGCAACCTCAAGGTGAATGTATCAAAGCGTTTTTTGGAGTTTTGGGGCAAGATTTGTTCAGAGGGGATTTGCCTTTACCTTCCTTTGAGGCTGAGAGAATGTGACCCGCCCAAGGTCACCTAGTATCTGAACTGGGATTTGAATCCTAGTCTCCGGACGCCTCAAATAAACAAAAAATAAATATTAGAATATTTTAATATTTTAATCTTGAGCTAAGTCTTGGGGACAAACTATATTTACAAAGAAGGTCCCTGGTAAATAAAAGATTAAGAACTACTGATGTAGACCATCCTTACGTCGTAGCCTTTGCCTCAGGATTCCCACCAAACCAGGAACATATTCCCTGGCACAGGAAAGCTTAATTGCTCCCAGGGCAACATGATAAACAGATCTGTAAGAAACTGGAGTTTCCCAGCACAACTTTTATTCTATTAGTGCTCTCCCTGAAATTATTATCTCATTCTCACTCTAGTTACCTCTCAAAGACTTTTTAAACTACATCAAATAACCATCTAAGTTTAGACAAGGGATATTATTCTTCACTAATTTTCCTCTCAAAAGAAGCAACAAGTAATTTTAACCATTTTCTTGCCATTGCAAGAAATTCATAGTTTAGGACTTCTCACAGTTCAGGACTTATTCTGGGCAAAATTTGCAAGTGACTGCTTTGTGCAGAAATAAAAACAATTTTTGCACAAAAAATACGCTGTTTTCTGTACAAAACAAACACTTCCAAATTCTGTGCAAAATAAGTGTCTAGTGGCATCATTTTTTGTGCAAGAAATGGTACTATCTGTGCAGAAATATTTTTCCATACAAAATGTTGTTTCCTGCATAGAAAATGCTCATTTCTACACAAAACAACCACTCATGAATTCTGCACAGAATAAGTCCTTTTTGTGCGACAAAGATTCCCACCAGTCCAAGATTTTTATGGTTAGGATTCCTCAACACTCCAGACACATCCTTGGCCATTTTCGGAAAATTTTCAAATCTTCTTTCCATCCTAGTTTAGAGCAGTGATTCTCCATAACTAGACCTCCAGGTTTTTTAAACCTCAATTCCCAGAAGCTTCAGTGAGCATGGCCATTGGCCCCTGGACAGGGATTCTGGGAACTGAAGTCTAAAACATCTGGAATACCAAAAGGCTGAATACTTATAGATTTAGACTAACAGCAGAATTTTTGACTAGAGAAAGAGACTGAGCCAAAGAATTTTTAGAAAAAGAAAAAGAGTTCAAAAGCAACATGTTGACTCACTTTAACTCTGTCTGCCCACAGGGCTTCTTCCTGGACAAGCTGATCAGTTCCTTCCCATATCTTTCTTCTACAGAAGCCCTGGGGGGTGAAAAACAGAGAAAGTTAGAGGAAATGGGCATAACAATGAAAGAGAGAGAAAGAGGGGAGGAAAAGGGGGACTGTGGCCAAAGGGTGGCCAGCCTGGCATGAAAACTGTGAAGAGCCATGCGTCCTTGAAGCTGGGAAACATTTTAACTGCCTCTCCCAGAACACCACAGCCAGCACGTCTCCAGCCAAGCAGGCTGGGGGATTCTGGGAGCTGCGGTTCTTTCCAAACCCCAAGAGCAGAGACGCGCTGCAGGGGAACTACGGTTCCCAGGGTCAGAGCAGTGCCGCTCACAGTGCCGGGGTGGGGTGGGGTTGGAATGGATTTTCCAGGAACAATAGATTCTTGTGAGCTCGCTCGCTCGCTCTCTCTTACACACCCGTCGCCACCGCCAACTGTTTGGCTGATAGTTTAGCCCTGAATCCCCAATTGAGACCCATCAGATACACCAAAGCCTTGCCTCCGATGAAAGCGAGCTCTGCTAGAACCATTTTATAGATGTCTCAGTTAGGCATGTTGAGGCAATACTTTAAGTGTTTCTCTGTGGTGCCGCTTTTCCAGCGGCTTTTTAAATACCCCCGTCTCTTTCCCCTCCTTTCACTTTCCCCCTTTGTCCTCAACTTATTTTGATTGCTGCAAACAATTAATTTGGGTGGGGAAGGGAGAGAGGGAAAGCGGGGCAGAATCGCGCCCTTCCCAATGTCTTAAGCAAAAGCAAACTGCTGCGGCCTCTCCTGGATTGCCTCTTCTTCCTCAATAACAATAATGATAACCGTAACCATAACAATAATTATAACATAACAACAACAACAACCGTAGTAGCCTCTCATTAGCCAGGAATTATTTTCATAAATTAACAACCCAAAAAACTACTGCTATTACTCCTGTCACCACCACGGGGGTCCAAGGTACTTCCAGTTCTTCTGCCCATCGTACATATCTATGCACAAGTCGACCTCACGTATAAGCCGCAGGCAGGTTTCTGGGCCAAAATTACGGACAAGCCAGGGCGGAAGGCCACGGGGGCCGGCCGCCCCGACTGCCGCCGCCATTTCCTCTCCCGGACTTTGAGAGAGGCCTTTCGCCGCTCTACTCGGAGGAGGGGATTTAAAAAAAAACAAAAGCAAAGATACGGTGTTAACTCCCATCGAAAAACGGAACGCTCCTCTTCTCTGAGTAGAGGGGCGAAGGGCGAGAGCCCGGCCCGTCGCAGGAGAACCCAAAAGAAGCGCCGGGCCCCCTCCGCCCTCTCCGTGCCCCAAAGAGCGGCCGTCCCCACCGTTCTCCTACCCGGGCATTCGGAACAGCCAGAAGCCGGGCCACAAAGGAGAGGCAGAGCGGCGGCGCTTCCTTCAGTCCCCGGGACGGACTAGGCTCCCACCTGCCGCCACTCTGCTCAGAGAAGGGGGTGGCGCCTTTCCCAATAAGTAGAATCACAGAACAGAATCACAGAACCCTAGAGTCGGAAGAGACCCCGGGGCCGCCCGGTCCAACCCCATTCCGCCACGCAGGAAGACACCATCCAAGCCCTCCCTTGGACGGATGGCCACCCTGCCTCTAATTAAAAGCCTCCAAAGAAGGAGGAGACTCCACCACACTCCATGCAGGCGGCAGCAGATTCCACGGCCGGACAGCTCTGGCCGTCAGGAAGTTCTTCCTGAGGTTCAGGTGGAATCCCCTTTCCTGCAGCTTGAATCCATTGCTCCTTGTCCTAGTCTCTGGAGCAGCGGAAAACAAGCCCGCTCATGACATGACATGACATCCCTTCTACTATTTAAACATGGCTCTCATGTCCCCTCGTAACCTTCTCTTCTGCAGACTAAACATCCCCAGCTCCCCAGGCTGCTCCTCAGAGGGCTTCACGACTTCCAGACCCTCCACCATTTTGGTCGCCCTCCTCTGGACACTCTCCAGCTTGTCCATATCCTTCTTGAATCGAGGTGCCCAGAACTGTACTACACTACTTACATTGACCCTGGATAAGTCAACTCAGGGCTTCTGGGCCAATTTTTGGACTAAAATTTCTAGACTAATACATGAACATATTAAAGCACTCTCTCCAACTGTGGAAAAAAAAGATCATAATGGCCCCTGGCATGAGGCATCTTGGGCCTCAATCTATCATTTTCAGTGCACTCTTGACATCACCTCTCTCCTTCGCTCTTAGGCCATTTCTGCAAAACTGAGGACCTTTCCGCCCTACACTGTTATAGAGCTATTATTCCACTTTCAACCTCCTGTGGAATTCTGAGGTTTGTAGCTTCCCAAGGCCAAAGAGCTCTCTGGCTGAGAATGCCCCTCCCTAAACTGCAAACCCCAAGATTCCATAGGATGTTGAAAGTGGAATAATAGCACTATAACGGTGCAGTGCGGAAATGGCCTTAGAGTCAGCAGGGATCATTCTGAGGGGAAGGAAGAGGCACCCAAGAAGAATGATGAAAGACAAAGCTGGAGAAAGCCAGGACGATCTTCAGCTGCACAAACTTTCTTGAAGTCTGTTCGTGGGAAAATGGTTTCCAGATTAAAGGCCTATTCTTGCACCCCAGGGAAAAGCCAAAAAGAAGCAACCCTGCTCCGATGAGACCTTAGCTCCAGGATTGCTATTAAGCTGGAGGGGAAAATGGCAAGTGTTAAGCTCTTCAGAGAAAGACTGAGCACATATCAGAGTTCCTTGAGCGTTATGGGCAGGGGAGAAATCTAACAAGCAAGACAAATATTTTTTTTTTAACGTACCTGCCCCTACGTTCAGGTCTGCATCCTGACACTGCAGTCCTACACATACCTACTGAGAGTTAAGAGCCACTGAGTTCTTTGGGGTTTATTCCCATGTAAGGACGTACGGGTCTAAAACCAGAGTCTTCTAATTCTTGCTAATTTCCAAACAAACAACGTGGTTCACGGCTGAGCGGCAGCATGTAGGTTTTGCCTCTAGACGGTCCCAGGTTCAGCCCCCGACATCTCTAGTTAAAATGACTTCTAATAACTCGGTTTGGAACAGGACAAAGGGGGAAAGTGGGAGGAGGAGGAAGAGAGAGAAACTGGGACATTTTTAAAGCAGCTGGAAAAATGGAAAGCAAGAAGATTCAACAGGGACAGCTGCTGCCACATCAGGAAGCTGGAGGGTATGTAATGATGCCTCACGAATGACACTGGATTAATGATCACAGCGTTAGGCACAGCCGTACAACGCCTATAATTACGTGACTAAAATCAGACCAGTTTGAAAACAGAAGACGCTTATTGTAATCCACTCTGCACGGGGCTCCTATTGAAGAGCATTAGGAAACTTCAATGGGTTGAAAGAGCTGCAATCAAATTGCTAACGGGTGCCGGTCCCAGGAAGCACAAAACTCCCCCGTTGCCAGAGCCGCAGGGGCTGCCGGACTGTTTCTAGCCATCTTTCAAAATGTTGGCCGTGACCTATAAAGTCCTCTTCCACGCAGGCGCAGATTATCTGAAGGACTTCCCGGGAACATGTGGTAGGAAGGGGAGAGAAGGCCTCCCTTCTCTGCGGCTGCTCCCAGATTTCGGAAGCCCCTCCCCAGGGAAGGCAGGATGGTTCCTTCTTTGCTGTCTTTTCAGCAGCAGGTTAAGACCTTTCTATTCCAGCGAGCCTTTGGAAACTGATTTTTTCATGGTGCTATACTGCTTTGATCCTTAGTTTAGGGAAATATTTAAAAGGTTTGAATTCTGCTGTTAGTTCGGTGAGGTTTTAATCTCAATTTTTGTAAGTTTTCAACTGTTGGTGTTCTTACTGTAATTTTCCACCTTTTTAATTTTTTTTTGTTATACAACAAAGAAGGTAAAAAATAAAACAAAAAGAAAATATATACATATATGTATAAGTACACTTATAAATAACTAAATAAATAATTAAATAAATAATTAAAAACAAAAATACCTTTAGTTTGGTTTCTACTTGAGCCTATGTGTTATAAATGGAAAAATATTTTCAATCGACTTGGCAACAATCCATCTGATCACACCTCATTTGGGCAGAAACCAGTTGTCTTACATTTGAAATATTTTAAATATTTTAATGCGTAACATGGTAAAATTTTCAGCCTTTTGTAAGCTGCCATAATTCCCAGGCTGGCAAAAAGACATAGGGCTGTATAAATACAGACATGAAAGAGTCTTCTTCGCCATCAGGGATCATGTCCTCAAACATTTCCAGGTGAAGACACGTACCTTTCCTTCAAGAAATCCTCAAATTCTTTGCAGTTCTTTCTGCCATCATTCAGGTGTTGGATGATGCTGTCATATCCCGCGGTGCTTATCAAGTCTGTAGACTGAGAAAAGAGTTGACAAAATGTATTTGGGAGGAAAAATCATAATTGTCTCTATTATGGGCAGAGGGTTCTTATGCTGTGTTGCATTTTTATTTTTAAATCTACGGAGACAGTACTTCCTGGTCTTCCTACTCTTGTGTCTTTGATCCCTGGAATGTGGCCTACGAGTCCTTTTTGACACCGAATTTGGCCCTTGGCTTAAAACAGACCTCCGTTCTTTCTCTATATTATACATTAACCTAATCCACTGGTTTAACCCTTTTATTTTATTTCGCTCAAAAACTGTTGCTCCCAGGTGGAAGCCTCCAGGAAAGGTAATTCTCTCCTAGAGTACAGTGTGCTCCCAACATTTTCTAGTAGCAGATACATCTCAAAAAAAAAAAAAAAAAAAAATCTGGAAGTAACTTTTCCCAAGCTGGAAATGACCAGTCACTTGTAGGTATACATGGAGTGAATGGTGCAACCAACAGAGACTCTTGGGCTTGGAAGACAAATACCCCCCGGCCCCAGCTGTGTGCCTCCCATAGTCCATCTTGACCGCACGGCGATGTAGCTTGGCCCCTCACGTCCCAGGCTTCATCTCTGAAATGCTGGGGGGTATTAGTCTCTACCAGCTCCTCCTTCCCATCTCGCAAGCCCTGCCAGGTACATTCAGTTGCTCTGCAAAGGCGCTGTATTCACCAATAGTAAAAAGCTCCCTTAAAATACACGTGTTTCCTCAAAAGTTCACAGTAAAGACGCGGTTGCAGCTTCAGCCACAATATACTGAAAACCACTGTTGTTGCAGCTTGGAAGAATCTCACACCCCAGGACGAGACCCAGAGGTCACTTTCCAGCATTATCTCAACATTTGAGTGATACGAAAGAACACAAAGTGACCAGAACTTATTTTCTAAGACAAACACAAACATAGTTCTCAGTTTGTGTTTCGACCACAGGTCATTTGTTCCAAAGCAAAGGCAATGATACGAGCAGGATGACAGACGAGACCGGCTATTTGGAAGTGACATTAGAAACAGAACACCTCCACACCAGTCTGACAATACAGACAGAACTGGGAGACATTACTTCTTGGATTACAGACCCAGAAGGCTGCCCAGAACAAAACAGAAACTAGCTAATGGTCAGGGTGGCTGGGGGATTCTGGGAGTTGTAGTCAAAAGAGTAACAGTACCAAGTTCCAGATATAGTGTGTGTTCATGGACAGTCCCAGATTCAGCCAAGATTTTCTCGGGGTGGGATACCGGGATAGAGTTTGCTCAGCAGAAAACACCAAACTAAACAGAAAAGCATCTTCTCTCTGAGTAAGCTGTTTTCTTACATTCACAATACAGAATTCCTCCTTGCTTCCCTTGAAGCACGTACAAATAGATGCGGTAGGACTTGAGAATGGAAGAAATGACATCATGCAGCTGTTTCCTGATCCCGCACTCCCTCCACGTGACTTGCACCACAACGCCTATCATCCGCTACTATCGGGGCCATCTCAAACGAACCAGGTCAGGAAAGTCCGATGAAGTGTGACAGGAAGCTGGTACGCAGCATCAGAACGAGTTGACAGTCATGGAAGATCAACAACAGGAATGAGAAGCAGGCAACCCTTCAGATGCCGTATGACTGCAACTCCCAGCAGCTTCAAGCCAGCACAGCAAGTGGTGAAGAATGCTGGGAGCTGTTGTCCAGCATCTGAAAGGCCACATAATTCCCAACTTTGTGAGAGAATTATCAATTGAGTTTACTCATCAAATACAGTTGGTTACTCAAAAAGCAAAAGAGAAAGAGACCACAACTACACAGAGGTCCAGTCATACGTCAGTAAGCAAAGCCTTTGACAGCGAAATTCCTTTTCCCAAAGGCCCCCCTTTTCGATGCGTAGCTTTCAGCTGAAGCCGATCCTCCTGCAGCCACAATTTCCTGCCTACGGTAGGCAAGACAAACAGCAGCTGCCTTGAGAATCCCATACTGTCTATTCATGAACAGCAAAACAGACAGAGAAAGAGAAAACAAGATAAACCAGCATGGCCAGCATGTTTTTAAAAAGCCTTGCCTCCGCTGTGACACGGCTTGAAGCAAAGGCCGGAGGGAGAGGGAAGCAGCAAGAGGAAGGAGTATCGAAAGACCCACATTTGCTTCATCCCAGACCTGGCCTTAGTGCTCCCGGGACAGGCAAGCGAGTTACAGATTGGTCGCACTCCTTGCCGCACCAACGCGAGTGTGACAAAGCGTGCCAACACTGGCTGGAGCTCCTCATCAGCACCAGACGGCAGAAAGAGCCAGTGCAAACATGTTGGCTCTGGATGTTACCTAGGTCACCATCCGTGGCATGGGTACAAGTGGAAATACATGTCCAGAAAGAAGAAGAAATATCCTGCAGGAACATCTCTGGAAAATGTAGACAGCCAATTTCAAGGTGACATGTCCCCAGCTGACGAATCCTTGGTGCAGCTGCAGCAGGAGCACACACACGTATGGTGAGCGGGAGACACCCTGCTAAAGCTATCAAAGAGGCAGATCTCTGAGCTGCAAGCAGCCTTGAGTTTTCTGGGATGGAGGCCTACCACTTTCTCCCCACTCCAGCGGGTATAATCTTGATACCTGCACACCTACCAGGGACTCGTCACACCTCAGTTCTCTATCTTGGGCTACACTTTAATTGCAGAAACAAGGAAGTCTATAGAAAAGGATCGATGCATTTCATTGTGACTAAGCTAAACAAATCTAAATAAATTGCTTGTCATTTTGTTGTTCTTGTTGCACGCCTTCAGGTCATTTCTGACTTAACGGCAACCCTAAGGATGAATCTATCATAAAGTTTTCTCAGAAAGGTTTGTTCAGCCCTAAGGATGAATCTATCATAAAGTTTTCTCAGAAAGGTTTGTTCAGAGGAGGTTTACCACTGCCTTCTTCTGAGGCCGGGAGAGTGCGACTAGCCCCAGGTTTCCATGGCATGGTTTCCCAGAGTCACAGCTGAACACTCAAACCACTAAGACCACACTGGCTCCCATACCAGATTGGCTCCCACATTTAGAAGAGGGGAAATAATTGTCAATTTATTAGTAATAAATGCATGTCAAATTGGCATTACAATGTAAGTATAATGCCTACCCTGAAAGCTTTATCGGAGTGAAGCTGAAAAATGCTAGCCATGATTAGTACTCACTTACTACTTTATTACTGGTTCCTGCATGCACTCCAGTTCTAGGGTTACAAGCTTCAAAAGTCAGTTTCCAGAGCCAGGCAGTCAGCCTCTCTCTATACAGCCTGCAGCAAACGACTCAGAAAGGTATCCTGCATGCAGGGAAGACTGACCCCTTCCAAGCTGCCCTTCATATTCATTGCTTTAAAGCAGAGGTTCTTAACCTTTGGGCTGCAGACCCCTGGGGGCCATAATGTCCTCACAGGGGGGTCCACGAAGGCTTGAAGAAACGTTGCAAGCTTTTAACAGAATGAATGAACGGACAGACGACAAATTTGTATGGAATCATTCCAACAACAATATTATAACAGGAATGTATATGCATTTACTTATTTCTCCCTTCTCTCCAAATCTGAAGACCCTTCATGAGCAGGTTTAAATAAATATTTGATGCACTTCAGGGTTTTAAATGTTGAGTTTAGTCTTGGCGGTCTGCAGCAACAAAAGATATTTAAAGGGCGTCCACAGTAAAGAAAAGGTTAAGAATCACTGGTTTAAAGTCTTTTCACCCTGGAATTAACTGAATTACCATAAAACCTGTTGGTTCTTGGACACTGCCTCTCATGGAATCAATTAATAACTTAATCATACAATTAAGTCAGTGTTGAAATTCCAGCTTGAATCAATCCCAGAGGTTTAAAAATAATGAATCAAGTTGCCCCTTTTTGTTAGACTATTTCCAAACTAATTGGCAACTTAATCCATTTTAACAAGTCTGCTAGAATATTTCCAACTTAATTGACAATTTAATCAGTTTCAACTAGTTAGTTCCCATCCATTTAACCATAAACCTCACAGCTAAAACATCCAGCACCCAACATCAAATTTTGGACCAATGATTCTTCCTTCATCCACATTTTCCTACCACCTAGCCACTTCAGCATTTCACACACGGAAAGAGAGAGATGGGCTGCTGAGCAACACCAGAGTGTGGTCAAGATGGCAAAGACATTATTGATTAATTAGTGCAGCAGCCTGCCTTTGCCTGAGCCTACTCTCCTCTCCCTCCTTCTGATTTAACTGAATGCAAACTACTTTTGCAAGTTGAACTCAGTCCAGAGCAACTGAAGTAAGCTGAGGATGAGGGGGAAAGTGAGAGGAGGAGAGAGAAACCGGGGCATTTTGAAAGCATCCAAAAAAGCAGGATGACAGAGGATTAACTGGGACTGTTCCTGCCGAATGGGAATGCTTAGAGGGTAGGGTAAGGGGCTATCTTTCCTTCCAAATATGAGCATCAATACTGGCTTTGTTGTGGCATGGATTTTCATCAGTGCCTTTGGGGCCTAATTGATTTTATCCAAATCTCCTGATGTGCATGGTTTTAAATTACTTAAAATTGTTTTACACATTCTTGTTTTAATTTGTTAAACTCTTTAATATGCTTTTAGTCTGTTTAATTTTCTTTTTACAGTTCTAGTCACAGTTACAGCTTTTTTATACTTTTTTTTTTACAGTTGACTGGATTTATTTTACTATAGATCACATAGTACAGAGTAGGACAGAAATACCATAATAAATAAATAAAATTAGTGCATGTGCAGCTAACTACTTGGCAAATACAAGCCATGGACCACACAACTGCTGAGAAAACATCTAGCGCTGCCCTCGGACGGTGAGGCTTTTCAGATTTGTCGACATCCTTCTTGAATTGAGGTGCCCAGAACTGGACACAGGATTCCAAATGAGGCCTAACCGACGCGGAATAGAGCGGTAGCTCACTCTACAGATCTAGCTCACTCTGCAGTCAGGAGAGAAGAGGAGGCAGTCTCACCTTTCCAAGCATATTCAGGCAAAGAGCAAACTGCCATGATCTCTCCCAGCTTGTCTGTTCTTTCTCATTCACGGTTCTCGCCGTCTCGACCACTCTGAAATGTTGCTTGACTACACAGATGCCGGTTTTCACCGGCGACCTGTGGGAGGGTATGCCGTAAAGCAGGGCTTTCCAAACGGTCTGCCACAACACATCAGTGTGTCACCTGAAGCGTGCAGGTGTGTTGCCTACAATCTTGGAAATGTATGTCATTATTTATAAATCGTATCTTTTTAAAAATATATGAAAGGTTTTCATGAGATATGTTGTGTCCCCATACATTTTGTTATTGGAATTTATGTGTCTGTATCTCTTATAAAGGGTTAGCTTAACCTTCAGTTTGCTAGTAAAACTGAAATTACTGAATCGCAAAATGATACATGTCTAAAAAGTGTGTCACCATCATGAAAGGTTTGGAAAGTTCTGCTTTAGACCAATCTGGGAAAGCCCAGCATTTATTTAGAAAGCACTCTTCCACAGCTAGGAGCCCCGAACAGTAACTGCGTGAAAAAGGGAACAAGCTCTGTGCACAGGTTTACAACATAAAAGGGCAACACTCCCCAAAGAAAGCGGAAGGGACAAAAAAAAAAAAAAAGAGGAAAAAGCTGGAGAGGAAAGAAAGAGAGGCAGAGATCGGGGTCGGTCAGGTTGGCAGGTGAGAGGTTGGCTTTGCAAGCTCTGCTTTAACTTTTGGAAGGAAAGAGGAGCCAACACAGCCAGGAGGCCACAAGTTCGAGAGAAAAAAAGCAAAGGAAGAAAAGATGCAGGCAGGTGACAGAGCCTGCAGCAAAGTTTTAACCAGGAGCTGGTCACCCTTTGAACAAGGGAAGAGAGCAGAGAGAAAGAAGAAAGAGTTTTAAAAGAGGCAAACAGCTTCAGGAGGAAAAGACAACCGCTTAGGGAGAAGGCAGGTCTTAAATGGGATGCTTGCAACTAGGTTTGCCAGCATCCCTTGACTGCCTTAGATGTAATTAATTAATTGCTTCATGTTGGTTATGTCCCATCTTTCTCCCAACGAGGGTTGCCAGTTCAGGGTCGTCTCAGGCCCTGAGGTTTGTGCTTCAGAACCTGAGACTAAGGGAGAGCCCCCGGTGATATCAATAAAGGTTACGCACGAAGCACCGACCACAGCTGCCCACAGCTTGTCTTTCAAACAGATCGAGAGAGAGGAACTGGCCCAGGGTGGGGAGGGGCTAGCTTCGGGGTGGGGGGGCAAAATGAGGACACGGCCTCCCAGATAAGAATTCTGTCCAACCCCCGAGAAATTCTGCTTCAGTCCCCAAATTTCTAGCAGAGTAATAACCACACACTTCAGCTGGGCTTTTAGGGAAAAAGTTGAAACGTTCAAAGAAAAGGAAGAGGCAGAATTCCAAGGGAATGTGAACACAGCGAATGGAAGAGTTCTAGTTTAGAATAATTTCCATGCTCTGCAATGGTAGAAATTTGAGGACTGACGGAACATTTCATGGGGGAGCAGAATTTTTATTTGGGGGAGCAATTTCCTCATTTCCCTCCTCCCCCACCCACCCAGCAACAGTGGTACCCCTGTCCGGGAGGCGGACTGTTATGGCCCTTTCACACTAAAACATTTACAACACTATGATTCCACTTTAACTTCCAAGGTTGGATGCTGTGGATCTTGGAGTTTGTAGTTTGGTGAGGCCACAGAGCTCTCTGGCTCAGAATCCTAAATCCAGCTCCCTAGACTGTAAATTCTAGGATGCTACAGGATGTTGCTACAGCAGTCCAAGTGGAACCATAGGGCTAGAACTGCGTGGTGTGAAAGAGCCCTTAGAGAAACTTCCCCCTCTCCACACTAATTCTGTGTAAGTTTAAATGAAGACACCAGGAAATCCATTCACATCTAGATTGGCCGTTAATCTAGATTCCAGAAGGAGACAGAAGCCACTGCCAATTAAGTGAGTGTAACAAAAGTTGAAGGAAGGCATGGGGACAAAAGGGCCATTTCCGCACTAGAACTGTTGTAGCGCTATGATTGCACTTTCAACATCCTATGGAATCCTGGGGTTTGCAGTTTAGGGAGGGGCCAGCCTCCCTAAACTGCAAACCCCAGGATTCCATAGGATGTTGAAAGTGCAATCATAGCGCTATAACCATCTTGTGCGGAAATGGCCAAGGACACACGGAGACCCAAGTGAGTTACAGCATCGCACTAAGAGAGCGGAGGTGACACAAGGAAAGAGGGAACCCCAGAAAGAGCAAGAGAGCGGCCAGAGTCTCCGCAGAAGATGGCAACAAACAGAAGGAAATGGGAGAACATTTCCTACCATCCCTGCAAGATGTTCCACATTCAAGGCAGCATATGGTGGGTAGGCAGCAGAAGACACTCCTATTTCCTACACCATGAAACTTGGAATTTTACTTTTGGGAGACATCATTCTCCGAATCCCCCTGCCAGTATGGGAATGTGAGACGGGGCCTTTTTGGTGACAGCTCTCAGGTTCTGGAATGCCCTCCCCAGGGAAGCTAAACTCGCTCCCTCCTTGCCATCTTTCCAGAAGCAGATGAAGAGCGTGTGGGCGTGGGTATGTGTCGCCGTGTTTCCCTTACAGAGTTTGAGGAACTGACTACTTCACAAGAAAGAAGCTTATAATAAGTTACTGCACTATTTTTATTCCTTCCCTTTTCAGTTTTCCAGTTTAATTACTTCTAAACCACAACTGTATGGTTTTATGTATCTTTTATCTGTATCTCTTTTAAATATTAATATCAGTAATCATGGACCACAGAATGCAGGGTATCCGAGGGGCCCCTGACCTCCCCTACTGAATTCCTCCACACACGAAATGACCAGGCAAAACTGGATCACCAAGACTTCCTGACAGTGGAGCTTCCTCAGACGTTCCTCATCAGAAGTATACTAAGCACTAAGAAATACCAAGACAGGGGTTCTCGCTGAGCCCTCCTGGGAATAAGAATGGCTGCCTGCAACCTGTCTTATGCAGTCTATTAGGAATAAGCTACACCGGACACATGGAGAGCCCTTATAAGTACACACAGTTGTTTCTAGGGGTCTTATCGCACTACACTGTTATAGCATTATCATTCCACTTTTACTGCCATGGCAATATTGCATGGATTGGCAGTTTAGGGAGAAGCATTTAGAATTCTCTACCAGAGGGCTCCGGAATGTGCAGCCAGGACAGTTAAAGTGGAACGATAGCGCTATAACAGTGTAGCGTAATCAGGATAAGACTGTCTATATTTAAGGATGTTTGAATCATAATGGAAAGGAAAAGTAATTGGCAGTGATGTATTTAAGTCCTTTACTCCAAGTTTCAAGTCATGTCTCAAGTCTGGAAGATACTTTCAAGTCAAGTCTCAAGTCTGGAAGCCAACTTTATACCTCAACCAAAATTCCAGAATTATTGGATAGGGTGAAATAAAGTCAGTTTTAACAATTTAAGCAAAGTCAGCTCTCCACATTTGTAATTTTGCCATCTGCAGCTTCGGAAGTGGGCGATGGGATGCTATCTTACTCCCCATTATCGAAGATTCAAAAGATTTAGCAGGAAGGATCCTTCCTCCTCACATTTGCTCTTCCCCTCTGAGAAATGCACCCTGCACTCTGGGGGCGAGCCTTGCCTTCTGCTCTTAGGAAACGTTTTAGAAGGTTCTTCCGATACGCAGCGGGGACAGGCTGCTGAGCAGACCTCAAGCCCCCGTCAAGCCCATTGCCTAACCTGTTTGCTGTTCCCCTCTGAGAAAGGGGCCCACGTTTTGGGCTTGGGACAGATTGTCATGTGACCAGGAGGCAAAAAAAAATGGAGGCGTTGTTCAAAGTCATAAGGTTTTTGGATGAATGTGTTGTTTTACTGGACCAATGGCAGCAAGTCAGTCATTAAAAATATTCAAGTCTCGAGTCGAGTCGAGTCAGTGCATCATTTACGGCCGAGTCGAGTCCGAATCCAGTCACTGAAGCAACTTGAGTCCGAGTCTATATCGCTGGTAGCAACCAGCCTAGCGATGCTGAGCCCCTCCACCATCTCAGAAAGAGTTGGAGGGTTCCCGTTAAGAACCATAACCAGGGACCATGCTGGTATTGTGAGACTCCATACCCTTTAACTGTCCCAATTTGGCTGCAAGGGTTCCAATTAATTTGCTGTCATCCCACTTTTCCTGCTGCTTCTAAAATGTCCTAGATTCTCCCCCTTCCTCCCATTTTCCCCCCTTGTCCCCAGCTTACTTCAACCGCAGAAACTGAGTTCAAAATGCAAAAGGAGGTTGCTCCCATATGCCTCGTGGGTGGGGAGAGGAGGGGGCAGAATTTGGCCCTTCCCGGGAGGCTCGGGCAAAAGCCAACCACTGCAGCCTCTCCTACGGGAATGATCTTCTTCCTCATTAATAACTTTTGCCATTTTGACCACACTCTGATCTTGCTTTGCCATACAAGCCCCCGTTTCCGTCTGTGAAATGCTGGGGGGGAGGGTATTACGTTCTGGAAGCTGCCACCCAAAAGAGCAAATCCTCCGGGCTCTGCGACAGGAACCCTTTAAAGCAAGCCCCCCAAACACAGGCAGACGCGCAGCGCGTACACCACAAGGAGCTGCAATTAGGAGCCGTTTCCCGCAGAGCCTTTCATTTTGCAGATGGCTGGAGAGTGCTTGGATGTCGGCCCTGCTGGAAAAAACGACTTTCAAACCTCATGAGGAAGAGGAGAGATTATAGAGGGCGATTTTGAAAGTATACAGCATCCCTTTATCACATTTTGCTTCAGAAAAGATTTATCATTATCCATGTAATTTCCTAAATATGGAATCTAAGTATTTAATACCTCATTAACCATCATATATTGCTTCCATACTTCCCCTAGAGTTATTCCTTCTTGGTTACATTAATGTTTCTCTTCAAAACTCACTCCATCTGTATCTCGCCTGCCATCTATATTTTCGTCTCAGTCGTAACATTTGTTATTTCTTAACTCTCTGAGCCTTGCATCCCTTTGTTTTTTCTTTGTCGTGTTGGGAGCAGAAACGCTCCCGCTTGCCTCCGTCCTTCTTCACTGGCTGCTTGGCTTCTTTCTCGTATCGTCCTTGTTAGTCTATCCGTTTCTCGATACTCCGTCACCTTAACTTTCCATTCGTCAGTTTGAGGGGTTTGGTTGTTTTTCCGCTTCCTGGAGAATACCGTTCTAGCTGCAGTAATCATGTACGGAATTATTCTCCAGAACTTCCTTCTTTTCTGTGTGTCTACTTTCTGTAATATATTCAAGAGAAAAATGTCTGATGTCAATGGGATATTGGGTCTGTAATGCTTCTGAGATTAACCCTTGTATTTTTTTCCAATATATTTTCGCTTTTTCACAGGTCCGCCAGACGTGGTAATAAGTCCCATTTTCCCGGCCGCATTTCCAGCATTTGTTCTCTCTTGTTTTATATATTTTGTTTATTTTTACAGGATCAAGGTGCCACCCGTATAACATCTTTAGATAATTTTCCATTAGATTCTGGGCTGCAGGGAATTTTTGGGTTTCTATCCAGCTTCTCTCCCAGTCCTCCAGTTGAATTTCATGCCCTATGTTCTGCGCCCATGTAATCATCGAGGATCTTATCTGTTCCGATTCTAATTCTCTCTCCATGAGTAATTTGTATAGTTTGGAGGTCAATTGTTTTTGTGATTCAAATACTACTTTTTCAAATGGTTTTTCATTTTTGTCTAAATCAAAGCCCTCTAATCTTCTATCCATATTGAATCTTCCCTTAAGTAGTCTGTATAGGAACCGCTGGCACTTGCATCCTTCGTTTTCCAATTCTTCTCCGGTTTTCGTTCTGATTTTCCGATTCTTCTCCTCAATTATTATATCTTTGTATCTTATCATTCCGTCTTGCGGTTCTCGCCATCCACCGTAACAGGCTTCACGGGGAGAGATCCATAACGGAGTTTTCCCTCGCCCCGGACCGCATGCGGCGGACGAACCTCCGCCCCCCCCCCGGCCAAACTACAGATCCCAGGATTTTGTAGCGCGGGGCGAAGAAGGTCCCACAGCCCCGACTCGGTCCCGCGAGACACCCTCGGGGGGCGGGTGGGAGAGCGGGGGGGCCGGAAATAAACGCTACAGCCGAGGGGCCTGCAGCCGCGGAGACCCCGGGACCCCCGACCCCCCGCCCCGCAGTCCCGCCCCCGCCCCCGCGGCTCCGGAATCGCCGCGGCTTAGAAGGACGCCCCCCCCCGGCCGCCCCGCCGGCGGCCAGAAGGAGCGCGCGGGTCAGCCCGGCCTCTCTGCGCCCCCGGCCCCTCACCCAGGACCGGGGCCCGGCCGGGCGCTCGGGGGGGCGGCGGCGGCGGCGGCCCGGGTCCCGCGCCTCCCCGTCCCCGCTCCGGATCTGCCTTAATCCGGACCCCCCTCCCGCTCTCACCCAGAAGTTGTCCTTGAAGAGGGTCTCGCGCATGGTGGGCGCCGGCGGGGGCGGGACGCGGACGGGACCCGAGCGAGGGCGGCGGCGGCGGCTCCGGCGGCGCGGAGACTCTCTCTGCCTCCCCGGGGGGGGGTCCGGGGCAGCCGCCCCGCGCCGAGTTCCTCAATCCCGCTGCCCGGAGGGCGGGCCGCCCGCGCCCCCGCCCCCGCCCGGTCCTAACGCCCGCCCGCTCCCCCGCCCGCGCCCGCGGCCCGCGGGAGACTCCGTTCCCCTTTCGCTCGGCTGCGCTCTCGGGCGCCGAGCGGGCGGAGGGGCGGAGGGAGGGCGGGAGGGCGGACGCGCAGGCGGCCCCGCGCCCGCAGACAGGCGGACCGAGGGAGCGCGAGAGATCGGCCGTTTCCGCCCTGGACGGTTATAGCGCGATCATTCCACTCTCAACCTCCTGCGGAATCCTGGGCCGGGCGGCCCCTCCCTAAACCGCAAACCCCGGGATTCCGTAGGAGGTTGAGGGTGCCATCATAGCGCTATAACCGTCCAGGGCGGAAACGGCCGCGGCGCGTCTGTGTCGCAACAGCTCGCCGAAGAAAAGGGTGAAGAAAGGCTGCGTCCGCTGCGCGTCTTCCCAGAATAAAGAGACACGGTATTTCTCCCGGGGGGGGGGGGGCGGCCCAGTGGCCTCAGCCGTCCTCCCGCGCGCCCCGCGCCCCCCCCCCGATGCCCATTATTCTGTGCAGCCAATTGCGCTCTGCGGCTCTGCCTGCCTCTCCCGCCGGGCACCCGGGGCAGCGGGAGTGGTTTCGAGTGTCGGGACCGCCACTCCCGGGGAGAGGGTTCGAATCCCCCACGCGGCCGTGGAAACCCACCGGGTGACGCTGGGCACGTCACGCTCTCTCAGCCTCTAGGGAGGGCGAAGGCGGGCCTCCTGTGAACAAAGCTTGCCCAGAAAACCCCGTGACCGGGGGGGGGGGTTACCAGCAGGTGGAGGCCACTGTAAAGGCACGCAACAGGTACAACGCTGGACCAAAATAAAATGTATAAACATTTGTATAGATTTTATAGTAAAACATTATACCATTGTGTGTGTGTGTGTGAGAGAGAGAGGGGGGGGGAGAGAGAGAGAGAAAGAGGGACCAGGTATGTGTGGTTTTCTTCGGCAAGGAACCCTCAGAGGTGGTTTCGCCACCTCCTTCCTCCAAAACAGGGCTCACAGCACTTGGGATTCCTTGGCAGTCTCCCATCTAACACTAACCAGGGCTGACCTTGCTTAGCTCTCAAGATCAGCCAGGATCTGGGACTCTTAGGGTACCCCAGGCCCCAAAGCCCCACCGTCGGGTTGCCGTAAGTCAGAGTGAACTTGCAGACAGATACTGTACGACAACTTTTTCCCCCAATACGGACAAAAACAAAATAAAACTAAAAACTAATTGGAGTAGTATTACATTTAAAAGCCATTAAATAAACTTTCCTGTCAAAACAATGCTAATTTAAAACAATATAAAAACACTCAAAGCATAAAAAGGAGAATAAACACATAGACCTTCCCCCATTAGGAAAGCCTTTCACAGCCCAAATCCTGCCTAAATAAAAAGGGGTTTTGCCTGCCGGCAGGAGGTGAAGCCCAACTCCCAGCGGCAGGGAGTTCCAGAGACCAGGAGCAACCCCAGCAAGGCCCATTCAGGTGTCCTTCCCGACATAAGGTCTCCCTTTATATAGGATTATTGTTAGAAATGTTATGGTCTTCATATATTCTTTGGTGCAAATCTCACTGAGGTTGCTGCCACTTCCTCCTACGTAAACATACCTAGGATTGGGTTATCTGGCTAAAACCCTTACGCATTCCGCCTTATTGGTTTACTTAAAGAAAGGGTGAGTGCAGCCCTTTGGATGATGTTAGACTATAGTTCCCATCAGCCTTACTCGGCTTAATCAGACATGAGAAATGCTGGGAGTTGCAGTCCAAGAACAGCCAGGGAATCACACTTTGCTCATCCATAATTTATAGGAATGTTATATTGAAAAGGCTCCAAGGATGGCTTGCTTACAATTGATACAAGGACATAAGAGTCTTGCCTTGGGGCTTTTAACGTAAAGAAACAACACAAAAAGGAAAATGGGGTGAGGAGGGAAGAGGAAAACTAGCAAACTCAGGCTAAGTTGCATGACTGTTTTTACAATGACCAGCTGGAAAGTGACACTTTTGGAGAGAAGAGAAGCCCCGTGGAGTTTCTTTCTCTTGGGACATCCGATGGAGAGGTCCCTGCTCCGCGTGACTCTCTCTGTTTTTTCTGCAGCAGGAAGGAAGCGGCTGAAGGAAGAACCCAGCTGAGTGACCTTGCGGCTTCCCATTTTTCGGTTTGCTGCACCTAGGGGTTTGGGGATGTACAGCTGTACCGCAGTTCACAAAGCATCTGGCAAAGAAGCTCCTTTTTCCAAAGTGTTTTTATGCCCTTGGCCCCCACTTTTCCTGCCTGTCCTCTGTGTAGCTGGAAGGTTTTTTAGCGCATTGCCACTGACGGATGGTAAGGGAAGACTGGAGAAACACAGGCTTTCTGCGCCACTTTGCAGTAGCATGTCTGCAGTAAACAATGCAACAGATGAGCCGGGAAGAACGGGCTTCTGTCACAGGCAGTTCTACTGTTATTGTGTACGCCTGCCTACAGTAGTCAAAATAAACAGCAGCTGCCTCCAGAATCCCAGAATACCTAGCATGGGTAAACAGCAAAACAGAGCGAAAAGGAGAAAGAAGATTTGCGTGCCTTATTAGCCACCCCCAGCACACTAAAGGAGCATAAATCTGTAAATAAGGCCAACATAATGGAAACCATAAGAAAAGTGGAGGCTGGTGGAGATTTTAAAAATCATCCTTGGATGCAAAATGTTTTTCTTTACTTCTGCAAGGATTCCCTGACCTCATTGTTTCCTTTCTCCTGTCCATATTGCTAGTCTGAATGAAAACTTTGCTGAAACATTTGAACTGCTCTTCTTTTTTTTCTTTTTCTTTTCTTTTTTCTTTTCTTTTTTTTGTTGTGCACGAACCCATCCCTATTTGTTTCCATGTTTTTTCTGTCCTGTTAAAGAAGTAACACTAATGAACGCATCTGTTTCATTAACTGAGGTATACCTGTACACCTGCTTGGGAGCGAAGCCTAATGCAATAAGTCAGATTTTGTTCCGGAGAAGAACGGCCATTCATAGGATTCATACGGTGGTGACAAAATGCCTTGTGCTAACATTTTCCTTCAGTAAATTTGTTATTATTAATTAATATACACTTGCCATTTATGGAAGAGTTGGAGAAAAAGGCACAGGAGAAAAATAGGGAAGCTGGGGCCGGAGTCTTGGCCTCTGCAGCTCCGCACTGCAGCCTGGAAAACCGGGCAGAAACTCAGTATGTTGTGATAGAAGTCTCACGGATGAACAGAGGGGTGTGTTGGGGAGGCGGTCAGCAAGCACCCACTCCTGGCCCCCCTCCCGACACAAATATCATCCTCATCATATCCTTGTGGAGCGGGCTTCCCATGGCTTATGAACAGCAAGCAAGCGTTGCTGTATTCGTGCCCTGTCTGTGGGCTTCCCTTGGGTTTCTCTGGGCATCTTTGGGGAAAAGGGACGCTGAATTCCACTGAGCCTTCGGTCTTCTTGCGACAGCACGGTTCGCCTTAAGAGAGGCGGAAAGGGGATGAAGGACTGCTCCACTGAGCTTTGTGGCTGGGGTGGGAGTTTGACTCCGGGGCTCTTTCACCCTACAGGCGGCCCTCCGTATATGCAGGGGATCCGTTCCAGGAACCCCCGCGAATACTGGACATTCTGAATACTCACATCCCATCATACCCAATGACAGCGATGTGCGCATGGATACTTCGGCACATCCACGTGCACTTCACCACCATTTCAGGTATAGGATGTGACACTCTGTGGTTGCTTAAAATGGCAAATCCAGAGGTGACAGGTAGGAACGGCCCACTGTAGCTCCCTCGAGTCCATTTTAAGTGCCATGGCTGCATCCTGTGGAATTGGGTTTGTAGTTTGCAGAGGCACAAAAGTGCTCTGGCTGTGAATCCTAAATGCCCCTCCTTGAACTGCCAATCCCAGGATTCTGTAGGATAGAACCATTAAAGTGCCAGCACAGTGCTATAATTTTGTCATGTGAAAGGGCCCCAGGTGCCCAGGCCTTGATCTGATGCACTAAATTGGTGATGTTCCAGGTATGGTTGGATTGCATCTATCAGCATCCCTCATTAGTGGCTATTCTAGGAGGCTACGTGATGGAAGCTGCAGTCCAAAAACATCCCCCATAATCCAACAATACCTCAAATCCCTCAGCATTGTTCGTACTGGCAAGGCTATTCAGTTAAAACACCTGGAGTCCCCCTCTCTTGGCTCTGCTAACAAAAGCTGACGAGAATGGCAACTACATGTTCCACGTCCCTGTGCTAAGTATTATATAAGACCAAGGGTTCTTCTTTCACCCAGTGATGGGGGACCTGTGGCCCTTCCGATGTTGCTGGACTCTATCGCTCATTGGACTCAGGCCCCTTCCGCACCACACAACACTATGATTCCTCTTCGCCTGCCATGGCTGCATCCTATGGAATCCTAGGATTTTAAGTTTTTGGAGAGGCATTTAGGATTCTCAGTGAGATAGCTCCAGTGCCTCACCAAACTACAAACCCCAGGATATGTTGAAATTGGAATAATAGCACTATAACAGGGCAGGGCGGAAAGTCCCTGAGAGAATGTAATTTGCCCAGGGTCACCCAAGTGGGTTTCCACGGTTGAGCAGGCATTCGAACTCTGGTCTCCACAGTTGTACTCCAACAATCAAACCACAACATCACAAGAGTTGAGTGCAAGCTACTTCTGAACATTAAACTCAATTTGCAGCAACTGAAGTCAGCTGAAAGCCAAGGGGCAAGTGGGAGGGGGAGAGAGAAACTGGAACATTTTAAAAGCAGCTGGAAAAGCAGGACACCAGAGGATCCTTTCTATGCAGAAGATCCCAAATCCAGTCCCTGGCCCAGCAAGTTGAACAGTTCAGGGGATACACAATCAAGCAAATCTTTGCAAGAGAACTTAGAGCAGCAGAGGGAATCAAGCAAACTTCCAGAAGTTGTTGAATTGCTACTCCCAGCAGCCTTAAAGCGGCATAGCAAGGCATGCTGGGTATTGCAGTCTAGCGATCTCTGGAGGGCAGGACTAGTCCCCTGTCTGAAAGAGCCATGGTTTGCTACTCCAAATAGGGCCAGGGCTAGATGGATAAAATAATCTGACGTGTTCTGTAGGGCAGCTGTCTACAAAGCAGCCAGGTCGGCCTTCCAACTCTCAGAACTTGAAAACTTGCTTTATTAAATCTTCCACTGGCTATGCCGATTAGGGAATTCTGAAAGCTGCAGTCCAAAAAAAAAGGAACTTTTCCAAGCTTTATGTAGAGTCATGTGGGCTGGAGCGATTTGCAGGTTGCCATTATTTTTTAGAAAAGGAACCTTCCTAAGCTCTGATCAGGGGTATGCTGGCCGGAGGATTCTGGGAACCCTTGCCCCCAAAAAGAAACTTTTCTAATCTCTGATCCAGGCCATGCTGACTGGGAGGTTTTGGAAGATGCAATTCTCCTTGCTTCCCCACCCCATAAACTTTTCCAAGGGCTGAGCCCTATTCCCAGCAGGTCTTTCCTCCCTTGTCAATGAACGATTGGAAACCGACACGGCGCTTTGCTGGGCTGAGCTCAGGGTCAAGGAATGGGAAGAGTGAGTCAAGGCAGAGCGGTGTGGAAAAGAATCCAAAGGGCACCCTGAGAGAAAAGAAGCCAGCCCGTGGCCACCTCGCCAAGCGACACTTGTAGCCACGGGGTGGGTCGCCTGCAGCACGCCACCTGTTGCCGGATGGCATCTCCCAGCATTCCTCCCCGCTGGCCGGGGCTGATGAGAGCTGCAGTCCAAGACCATCTGAAGGGCCCCATGGCTCCCACCCCAGGACTAAGGCTGTGGCCATGTGACCCTGAATCCTTGCACAGATGTGGAGCTCAACAGGTGACATACGTAAACCCAGGCACTCTTTTCTGTCGTTGAGCCTGCTTTTCAGGGCGGTAAAGATGAGAACAACCACACATGGGCCATTTCTGCACTAGACTGTTATAGTGCTATTATTCCACTTTCAACCTCCTATGGAATCCTGGGGTTTGCAGTTGAGGGAGGGGCTGCCTGGCCCCTCCCTAAACTGCAAACCCCAAGATTCCATAGGATGTTGAAAGTGCAATAGCAGCACTATAACAGTCTAGTACAGAAATGGCCATGATTTCCATAGGGGCAGGGTGCATTATATATCTAAGAAACAACAAGGCAATGCTATTTAGGGACCCTTCGCACTGCACAGCTACAGTGCTGTTGTTCCACTTTAATTGCCATGGTAACATCCTGATAGTCCACACTGAACTGCCAATCCCAGGATTCCATAGGTGTTGCCGTGGCATTTAAAGTGGAACCATAGCACAATAACTGCATACAGTCAGCTCTCCATACCTGCAGATTCTGTATCCACAGATTCAACCATGGCTTGAAAATATTTTCTTAAAAAATATCCAAAAACCAAATGTTGATTTTGGCCTTTTATATATGGGATGCTATTTTACTACCCCATTCTACATAATGGGGCTTGGGAGGCCACAAATTTTGGGGTTTGGAACCAAACCCCAGCAGATACTGAGGGCCAACCGTAGTATGAATGGGCCATGGCATATCTGCAATCTTACAACTTTTTTTTCCTTTTCTTTTTGTGCCTTTGAGAATTCCTCCTCCAAACTCATGTGCCCTGCTTTTTCATCTGCTGAAAAATCCTAGACAAAACTCTACCCCACCACTTTTTTTTCCAATAGATTTTTCTTTGGCTGAAATAGAAGTATAGTCCCCAGCTCTGGATCTTGAAATACAAGTTGTCTAATCCATTTAAAAATTATTTCTCTTTGATAATTTTAATGATTTTTTTAAAAAGTGTCATATCCTTGACATTTGTGCTCTCTACTGATCAGCACAACACAGGAGTTTACATGTATAGTTTATTTATTAAAATATTTCTGTCTCACCTCCTGTCTTCCTATATCCATAAGGAGAAGCAGGTAAGAAAGAAATGTTGTTGTTGTTACCATTAAAAGATCTCAGTGTGGTATACAGGTAAACTAAATACTAACATTAAAAGAATGAATCGACTAAAAATAGAAATATTCTAACAAGTTATAACAGGTTTAGAAGATTTAAAAACCTTGCATATGGCATCTGAAGTAAATGTAGGTTTATTAGTAGGACTGACCCAAAATATTTTGCTGCCTGAGTCAAAGGACAAGAAGGCATCTCCCACAATTCCACCCACAGAAATTGACCAGACTGGCAGGTAAATCTTTTTCTTCACCTCTAGTGATGGGATAGGTTCCTTTAAGGGGAGCAGGCACCTTTAGGTGGTCCTCAACTGACAGTCCCCCAGATGTTTCAAACTACATATCCCACAATCCTCCAACCACCATGGCCAGTGGAAATCCAAAACACCTGGAGACCCAAAGTCTGAGACCCACTGCTGAGGGCAATACTGCTCAAAGTGGATCAGTGCCGGCCCACCCAGCTGCCAGTCCCTGGTGTGTTTCCAGGGAAGAACCATTTGCAGGGGGCAAGTAAGATACTGGTCCTGGGCACACTGAGAAAAAAATTGCCAGCCCCTCACAACAGGTAGCTGAAGCAACGGCTCGGCAGACTGATCAGGACATGTAATTCTCTGTCCTCCAAGAGAGAGGAAGAGTCAGGCAGCCGCTGCCGCTTGGCTTTCCACACTGCCCAGCTTCGGATGACTAAGGCAACGTACCCTCTCACAGCTGATAGAGGAAAACCAGGATGTGTGTGGCTGAGCAGCGTCAGAGTATGGTCCAGATGGCAAAAGGAGGAAGAACACACAAGCTAGGAGAGGCTGAAGCAGCTGGCTTTTGCCTGAGCCTACTGGGAAGGGCAAGGTTTTGCCCCCTCCTGTCCTCTCCTCTGTGCTAAGATAACTGCGTGTGAACAACTGTTGCACTTTGAACACAGTTGGCAGCAATTGAAGTAAGCAGCAGAGAAAGTGGGAGGCAGAGAAAGAAGCTGGGACTTTTTAAAAGCGGCCAGGAAAGCGGGATGGCAGAGGGTTAGTTGGGAGTGTCCCTGCCAAACTGGGACAGATGGAGGACATGGGGACCGACGGGCATTGTTTGGACCACTGTTCCAGAGTCACCCAGTTAGCACAGCCAGCGTTCCTGGTCAGCTGTGCTTATATCTACCGAAGAAACTATAATTAATCTTCCCTTCCTTTCCCCTTTGCATCATTGCCATAAAAAGGAAGGGAAGTTCAGAGTAACCTCCCCTAAAGATGTAATTTCATTCTCTCATGCAAGAACTAAACAATGTCAAAAGTTTTCTCTCCAAAGAGTCAGATTATGAGGGGCTTTTCATTTTTTTAAATGATCATTAGCGCTTTGGGACCTTTTTTGGGTGAAACATGTGTTTGCAAAAAAGGCTTGCACATATTTTTCTCATGTGTAAGCCGCACGCACACAATATGTAGCTGTTGAAAGTAGAGCCCAACCCATCACTAAGGAATATGTTAGACATGTTTATGGAGGAAACAGTGCATTTTGTGTAAAACACCATGGTTTCTGCACCAAGATGTTGTTGTCTGCATCTAAAATGGGGGGGGGGGTTCTTTGTACACACAAAAAAATTATTTTTGTGCAACACAATGGAGGGCAGGGGGCAAAAAATCCTGAAATGTTAAAAAATCATATGCTGTTTGACCATTTCCTCAAGGCCATATTTTCAGTGTATGAAAACAACCTTTCTCAGGAACAACTGCAATTATCCCTTGGCCAAGTCCTGGAGTGGCTTAAAAAACGAAAGCAAAGAAACTGAAGACTGAAATCTGAAAGGAGTTTCCTTCTCAGGGTACGCTCTGACAGGCCATCCTGAAAGGCTCAGCAGAATGACAAGCGTGTATAACAAACAACACTCCGAAAAGTTTGCAGCGGAGGAGGAAACATCCGCCCTGTTCATTAGGGGTCACAGCCCTCCAGCCCTCTCCTCCAGTCGGCAGTTCTCCTCCTTCTTGGGCCTACCAAGGAGACTGTACCATTCTGTGTTTCAGCTGAGTACATTTTGGAGCAGGGTTCACGGGTCTCAGGGCCTAGAATTGCCTCTCCAGTTTTCAAGGCAAAGGGGAGGAATCTCGGGGTGAGAGAGCTGCCTTGAAGGTTTTGTGTGTGTGTGTGTGTGTGTGTGTGTGTGTGTGCCCGTGTGCCCCTGTGACATCACCCTTGTAACATATGACATCACAGGGGGGTGCCCCTTGGTCTCAGGTTTGCGCCCTGAAACAAGTCCTGCCCTGGCAAGCTCTCTGCAAAGACTCTGAAGGAAGCAGAGTTTGGAAATGTTACTTGTGGCTGTGATAAAGACTACCTCTCCAGCTGTCCCACTGACTGGGGGATTCTGGAAGGCGCAGTCCAAACAAAGAGCTTTCCCAGGCTGGTGAAATGAGACACAGCACACATTTGGCACACAATCGGGCTCCTTGGCACAGAAGAGAGACTCCACCTGTCTTCCCTGCTCACCCAGAGTGACAGAACTGTTAAAAATACAAACAGAACAATGGGGAAGGTCAAAGAAGGCAGCTTCCTGGTTTCTTTCCATGTCAAAACAAGAGGAAGTCTGCATCTCTGTCTCTGTCTCTCCCTCTCTCTCTGGTTGCTGAGAAGGGTAAAGGAGCAGGGGAAGAAACTCTAAAAGAGAGGTCAGTGGCTAGAAACACTTGTTGGTGGTGCCCGGCTGCCAAGTGAGAAGCCCAAGCAGGTCCCTTTTGCCTCTCTGTCCAAAGAGCGTGTGAGCAGATGGCTGAAGCGGGAGGAATTTGAGGATCACAGAATCCTAGAGTTGGAAGAGACCCCAGGGGCCATCCAGTCCAACCCCCCTTCTGCCATGCAGGAACCCATATCAAAGCACTCCTGACAGAGGGCCATCCATCCCAATAGACGGCCATCTAGCCATCCAACTGGGACCCCCTCCACCCCTTCCAAGTAAGCCAGGTCCTAACCAGGGTCTTGGCTAACTCAGAGGAGAGAGGCAGTCATAATGGATCCCATGTCTTAGGAGCGGTGAACCTTCTCTGGGTTTAGTCTGAATGATAAAGGATCTGTCCAAGGTGCCAAGCTAACATTGGGGATCAGGGCTCAGCATAAAGTTCAGACTAAGTCCCAGAGTGGAACACAAGGAACGAGGAAGCCACCAACCACCACCAGGCAAAGGCAGCCTTGACATCCGTGCTGAGGAAATTGTGCCTCTCCAGATGTTGTTAGGTTTGAGTTCCCATCACCCTTCACCAACCTACCAGTGCTGAGGGATGATGGGAGCAGTAGTTCAACGCCACCTGAAGGGCTACAGGTTCTCAAGCCCCAATTCAAACATAAGTAAGAAGCTGCTGAAAGGTAAGCCTACAGGTTGGGTTTTATCCCTCCTCGTGGAGATAAATGACAGGGATAAAGCTGGCTACGTAGCACAGCAGCCAAGAGATTAAACTAGGAATCAAGAGCCTCAGCTCCCCCATTTACAACACAGTGGTAATTACATTATATTGCTGTGTTGTATTTTTTTATTGACACTCTGCATTTTCCCTGGTTGTAATGATAAAGATCTACCTTGTACAGTGGTTGTTGAATGATACTAGTATTTTTGATAGCAAAATACAGCAGGTTAGTTAGAATCTTAGAATCACAGAGCTGGAAGAGACCACAAGGGCCATGGAGTCCAACCCCCAGCCAGCTATGAGCTGATGGCTACAAAACAGGATAAAACCACACTGGATGTTTGAAGTAAGTTAAAAAGAACAAAAAGAGTAATGCTTATTGTTTCAAGAAATCCATTCAAACAGAAGACCAGAGGGAAAACCCTGCACTTGATTAGAAAGGCCACTGAAGTTGGCTTCTGCGTGTGGGAATCTGCTCCAGCCATCATCGTGAAGCTTCCTGACTCTTTCTGGGTTGGTGGAGGAAGTGATTTTGGAGAAAAAAGGAATGAACTAAAGCCCAGGTGCAGCAATCCACAGATAGGAGTGGGCAATGGAGGCAGAGTGGGCTTCAATTTTTGTACCTGCAGCAGATCACAATCCAAGAAGGATATTCCAAGCTGGAAAGAGTCCAGAGGAGGATGATCAAAATGGTAAAAAGTCTGGAAAACATGAAGCCATATGAGGAGCAGCTTGGGGCGCTGGATATGTCTAGAGAAGGTGAAGAGGTGATGTGATAGTCTTCTTTAAATATTTGAAAGAATGTCATATAGAAGATGGGGCAAGCTTGTTTGCTGCTTCTCTACAGACCAGGACATGGAGCAATGGAAGCAAACTACAGGAAAAGATATTCCACCTAAACCTTAGGAAGAACTTCTTGGTGGTAAGAGCTGTTCAACAGTGGAATATGCGGCCTCAGTGGAGTGTGGTGGGGTCTCCTCCTCTGCAGGTTTTTCAACAGAGGCTGGATGGCCATCTGTCAGGAGGGCTTTGATAGTGTTTTCCCGCATGGTAGAATGGGGTTGGACTGGATGGCCTTTGCGGTCTCTTCCGCCTCTATGGTTCTACACTGCTCCATTTTCAGCCCAAGCCCAGTGTGATCTGCTTCGTTCCCCATGTCCCACTGTCCTGTGCTGAAACTGGGTATAGTTTCAGGCCTCACGCAGAGTTCCTTCAGTGCCAAACACTGACAATGTTATTGCTATGCAATAATCTTTATCAGTGCGAAAGGATGCAGCAAACGGTATATAGCAGAGAAACATTCCAGCTGTTCCAGCATCCCCCCATAGCCGGCAGTAGCATTGTGCCCCCAAAACAGTCCCACAGGTGACAATCAAACTCAGCCACCATAGCTGGCCAGAAAGGGCTCCTGTACTGGGGTGCGCCCGCCGAGGGCAAAGCCGACGAACAACGGACTATCTGAGGATATACGAGGCAGAGCAAAACAAAGAAAACCTGAGGGGCCAAGCGTGGCCCATCTTCCCCCCTCAGCCCCAACAGCTGTGAGAACTGTGCGAGAGGCCATCAACGAAGGAACATTCTCTCCCCCAGCCAGTTCGCAGCCTTCCTCTCTCTTTCCAGCCTCAAAGTGCCAAAGTGCCTCAAAGTGCCAAAGGATCAAACGAGGGCATGTATTACTTAGCTCCTTTGTGCCACCGCAGGGCTGTTAATGTTTGGCCATGATGCCAACAAGCTCTCCAACCCCGATGGCCCCATTTACCAGATGCTGCAGGAAGGGTGACGTTCCCTCAGGCCCCGCCAAGTAAACACAGCCGGAAATAGAAGACAAGCAGTTCCAGGAGTCAGAGAGTTGAAAAAGACCCCGGGGCCATCCAGTCCAACCCCATGCTACGCAGGCTGCACAATCAAAGCCCTCCCAGCTTTGGCCACGGCCATCCAGCCTCTGCCCAAAAACCCGCAGAGGAGGAGGAGGATCCACCACGCTCCTTAGAGGCAGCAGCAGATCCCGCTCTCAAATCGCTCTGACTCTCAGGAAGTTCTTCCCGGAGTTTAGACGGAACCTACTTTCCTGCAGTTGGGCTCCACTGCCCCAGCCCATGTCAGAAGTTCATTTAGACTTGTCCTGTTTCGCCAGTTTTCTGCTCACACACTCCTGTGTGGTTTCTTTTGTATCTTACACAGGAGGCCACACATAGATTTGATGTGTCTGTGGCCGGATCACCCTACCACGTTTAAGTCCACTGCATGCTAAATTCAGCCTTTGGTGTGTCTTGTTTGCCAGCACCTCTTACGCGAACTTTCCACTGGCTAATCGAACCCAAAGCCTTCTGCCTGCAAAGGCTGTTCTTGCCACTAGGTCAGGGTGGGGGACAGTGGGTCGCATTAGCCTTCCCTGAGAATGTGGAAGCCCACACCTGCTTGCACAAACATCCTTGATTTTTAAAAACTCTGATCTGGCCCCCAAAGACTCCCTTAATCCCCTTAGAGCATGTGAGGATGGCATTTTTCAAAAAAAAAAAAATACAAATGAAAATAGGTGCTGGAGGGATCTAGAATTTGCCAAAATGGACTGGGAACCACATGCAGCTCATAGGATATGCTTTATCCACTCCTACTCAAAATGCTATTGCCCAAGCTAAAAATGTCCCTAGTGGCCCATGCAAATCTCAAAGGAAATTTAGCCAGTCTGAGAAGAGGAATTAAATACAGGCATACCTCCGTTAACAAAGCCTCTGACAGTGAAGGCTCTTTTTAAAAAGGTTTCTTTATGGTTGCATAACCTCTACCTTTTCCTTCTCATCCTCTGTCTAGCTGAACATTCTTTTAGCAACATTGGCTTTGGAAGAATTGTGAAAGAAGGCTGAAGAAACACAGAATGTTGCTGCTGGGTTGCAGCAGCCTGTCTCTAGTAAACAACGCAGTAAAGCCTGAGCTGGGAAAGGGGAACATTCCACTCTGGCCAATTCTAACGTAATTGTGGGTGCCTGCCTACCACAGCCATGCTACACAGCGGCTGCCTCCAGAGCCCCTCTCCGAGCCTGTGTGAACAGAGAGGAAAGGAGGCCACAGAGAGGCCTCCCTCACCAGCTGCCCCACCCCACCCACTGTATTAAAAAAAACTCACTGATCTATAAATCACAGTCTACCAAAATGGAGATCGTAAGATAAGTGGCAGACGGTGAAAGAAAAAGGCACTCTTGGATGCATTTTGAAAGAAGCTTTTGATCAGTTTCCAAAAGATTCAAAACGTTTTTGTTTAGTTATGCAAGGCTTATCTGATCTGGTTGTTTAAAACATGTGCGTGTTCTTAATTTTGACTAAAAACTTTGCAGAAACATGTTAGACAGTTCCTCTCTAGGACTCTGTTTCTGCATTATTTCTGCCCCAGGAACCAAATTTTCTGTTGGAGAAGCAATGCCCAGGTAGCACATCTACCTGAGAGCTGAGAAATGCTTGTACTTCTTTGGAGCTCACCTGCAGTTCCTTCTCTTCCCCCTCCACAGATTTCTTACCTCCCTCGGCACAGCTGCCTCTTTGGGGAGCATCCTCCTTTCTGCAGCAGCAAACGTGTTCCATATTAACTCCATGGGGTCTTCCCGTGCTCTGACGTGCCGCCAGGCCGAAGGAGACAGAACGGGAAGATTTATCCAGGAGTGAGAGCCAACGGCAAGGAAATCCACAGAGGAAGACCGGAGGTGGGGAAAACATGAGCGGGAAGTATCAGGGAGTATCATCTCAGCCGGTTGTCCCAACACTTTCCTGGTACGTGTCTTCGGAAATCCACAGACCTGCACAATGCAGGCGTACCTCACCTAAGGAAGCACACAGGTCCTTGAGCATGGCTTCTTTAACAAAAAAAATTAGTATCAGAGGCAGAAATAACACAGAAAGAATAGGCACAGATTACTATGCCATTTTTTTTAAAAAAAGAATACTTCAACATGTTTGTAGAATAAGAGTTGGAAGAGAAAACAAGGGCCATCCACTCTCCCCCCTTCAGCCACGCAGGAAGACACCATCCAAGCCCGCCCTTTGAGAGATGGCCATCCAGCCTCTTTAAAAACCTCCAAAGAAGGAGACTCCACTGCACTTTCAGTCAGCGTTTCAGCAAATTTTTCTCCCAGGAATGTGAATGCGTGAAATTAAACAACCCAGGCAAGTAAGCCTTGCACACATAAACAAAAACATTTTGAGCCTCCAGCTTCTTCCAAAATGTATCCAAGGATGACTTTTTCCCCCTTACATCAAACTCCTCTTTTCTGCTGATTTACATTTCAGGAGCTGAACTAATGGAGCCGTGCATTTTTAACATGCTGGTGGTAGCGTGCAAGGCTGGCTTGTGTGCTTCCTCCTTTTCTCCCCATTTTTCTGTTCACACATTCTCTGCAAGGTGTTCCGGGGCGGCTGCTGTTTGCATTGCTTGGCCTAGGCAGACGCACACAGACACAGTAGGATAGCCCAGAGTAGAATCTTCTTCTTCTTCTCCAACTCATGCTTTATTGCACTGGTCACTGCAGACATGTGGCTGCAACTCCACACTGAAAACCTGTGTTTCTTTGCCTTTCTTCACCACCCTACCTATCCTGATGCTGCCAAAAAAATTCCTATCTGGAAAAAGGATGGGGGGAATGTGGAACTAGGTAGCCATAAAAAGACTTTGTAAAAAGGAGCTTCTTTATCAGAGGCTTCATTAACCGAGGTATAGGATGAGGAGCAGACATACCGGGTGGCAAATGATGCCGATTGCACATGTCTCTAATTACTCTATTTTGGCAGCAGCCAGAATGAAAATCTCTGTACAGTAGAAAGACCCCAGGGAACACATGGCTGGATAACAGTACGTGTGAAAGAGATCTAGGAGCCTTAGTGGACCATAAGCTGAACATGAGCCAGCAATGTGATGCGGCAGCCAAGAAAGCCAACGTGATTCTTGATTGCATCAATAGGTGTATGGTGTCTAGATCGAGAGAGGTAATGGTACCACTCTATTCTGCTTTGGTCAGACCTCCTCTGGAATTGTGTCCAGTTCTGGGCACCTCAATTCAAGAAGGATATTGACAAGCTGGAACGGGTCCAGAGGAGGGCGACCAAAACGATGAAGGGTCTGGAAGCCATGAAGCCCTCTGAGGAGCAGCTTAGGGAGCTGAGGATGTTTAGCCTGGAGAAGAGAAGGTTAAGAGGGGACATGATAGCCATGTTTAAATATTTGAGGGGATGTCATATTGAGGAGGGAGCTGTCATGCCCTGCCTTGGGGACTGTGGCAGCAAGGAGGCGAATTCTGACTTTGAGGCAGAGGCTTCCCCAGAGGCTGAAGTGTCCCCAGAAGCTGGTCCAGAGAAAGATAATACACAACAACAAGGGCCTGAGTCAGGGGAACAAATAGAGGAAGACATAGCTGACACACCTACCTTGCAGCAGAGACACCATGAAAGAGAGGGCTTGTGTCACTCAGCCCGTTTAAGTAGTAAGCGAGCCCTAATGAGGGAACACCTGTGTGAACAGCAGCCGTAGATAAAAGAGGGCTCCAGCTGGCCTTTCCACCCAGGGTCAACAACTGGTCTCTTTGGCCCTGAAACTCTGTACTGTGCTCTTGGATCTGGTTGTCCTGGAACTCTGCCTGTTTGGACTATGGTTTGGATTTGCCCCTCTGGATTTGTTTGCTCTAGGCTTCCTGTTTGGACATTCTTTGACTCTCACCTTGTGAGTAGAAGCTGTGCTGCTTGTGAACTACTGCCTGCTCTGCCATAGACATGACAGGAGCGGGCTTGTTTTCCACTGCTCCAGAGACTAGGACAAGAAGCAATGGATTCAAACTACAGGAAAAGAGATTCCACTTAACCTTCAGGAAGAACTTCCTGATGGCCAGAGCTGTCTGGCAATGGAATCTGCTCCTTCCTCAACGGAGTGTGGTGCACTCTCCTTCTTTGGAGATTTTTCAGCGGAGGCTGGACGGCCATCTGTTGGGAGGGATTTGATGTGGGTTCCTGCATGGCAGAAGGGGGTTGGACTGGATGGCCCCTGGGGTCTCTTCCAACCCTACGATTCTATGACCCATAATCAGCAAATAGTTTGATACAAACTGGAAATTCATACTGGCAGAGAAACTGGCTCATAACACATGTAGCTTGAAAGATATTGGAAGTAGATTTCTTTGCAACTCCCTGATGCACTTCCACACTGCCGAGTTCTAGCACTATTATTCCACTGTAACTGCCATGGCAACATCCTATGGAATCCTGGGATTTGCAGTCTGGGGAGGGGCATTCTCAGGGAGCTCTAGTGCCCCACCAAACTATAAACCCCAGGATTCCATAGGATGCAGCCATGGTAATTAAAGTGGAATCGTAGTGCAAAAAAATGTTTAATGCAAAAGAGCCCCTTGTCTTCATTTATTATATATACAGGCAGAACCTTTTCATGCAATTCTCCTGCAAATCAACTGTTCTTCCAAAGGAATCTGGTCTAGAACTTTACTCAGAAATGCTTTGTCTGAATGAGAAGTAGGTTGTGTGCTAAGAACACATGAAGAACCATGACGGATCAGAGCAAAAGCCTACCTAGGCTAATATTCTGTTCACAAAGTGTCCAGTCAGTTTCCTGTGGATGGGAAACTCTCCAGAAGGACATGGCGGCAAACGTTCTTGCTCTCTTGCATTCTCCAGCAACCGATACACAGAGGCATACTCTGGTCTCTGGTCCTGGTGGTGATACACGGCTATCTTGTCTGGTAGCCCAGGCCAGATTATGTTGTTGTTGTGTGCCTTCAAGTCATTTCCAACTTATGGTGAACCTATTGTGGGGTTTTCTGGGGCTGAGAGTATGTGATACGCCCAAGGTCACCCGGTGGGCTTCCGTGGCTGACCGAGGATTCAAACTGTGGTCTCCGTGATCTGTAGTCCAACATTCAAACTATGCTGGCGCTCTCCAGATTACTTACCCTCCAACATTTTGCAGATGAAAGCTGAGATACCCGTGCCAAGCAACAACAGAGTGCAGTCAAGATGGCAAAAGCTATTAATGAGGAAGACCACGCAAGCTGGGAGAACCTGCAGCAGTCTGCTTTTGCTGGAACCTACTGGGAAATGGAAGACTTTGCCCCTGCTGTGTTAACTGATACTTTCAGGCTTGTTTCTTTTTCTCCCCTTAAACATGGGGGAAGATTTTTTTTAAAAAAAGACAAATTCCATTTGGTGATACAGTCCCCACTTTTCTGCTACTCTGACAAACCTAAGCTCGGAAAAGAGAAGACTGAGAGGTGATATGATTGCTATCCTTACATATCCAAAGGGATGTCGAGTAGGAGATAAAACAAGCTTGTTTTCTGCTGCTCCAAAAAAGTAGAACATAAACCAAGGGATTCAAATTACAAGAGATTACACCTAATCATTAGGAAGAACTTGATGACTGCAAGAGCTGTTCAACAGTAGAACAGACTTCCTGCGAGCGTGGGTTATCTTTCTGAGGACTCTAAACACAGGGAGGGTGGACAGCCATCTCTTTGGAGTGCTTGCTAGATGGCCATTCGGGTCCCCTCCAACACTGTGGTTCTATGGTTTGTGTGACCCGTCCATTGGCCCATTTGGGGCTCAGCCCACACCACTTAATCACCGGCTTCGAGCCAGAGCAGGTTGTTCCAGCGTATTGTGCAAGATGCATTTAGTCTCTTCCTCACCACTTTAGTGAGACGTTTGGAATAGTAGCCAGAAATATAGGTTCCGGTTGTGCAACTCAGCCATGACACAGGTGACAGAGATAAAAAGCAGTCACGTCCGTGTCTTGTCATGGAAAGGCAAAGCAGCCACGGCCGGGAGGAAATTTTGACTGCAGGCAAATGGAATGCATGTGTTAGTTCTTTGCAGGGTGGAGGGACACCGCCAGCATATTTCCATCTGTGACTCCTCCGCGATCTTGTGCCTCTTAATGCACCACTTTTGATCAGCTTCCAAGCTTGCACAAAACCAAGATCTCCGGATTATTATTTTCGGCACACACCCCAATACCCAAACTCATTCAGCCCGTTCTCTGTCTTTTTTCCCTGCCTTTCCTCTTGGGAATTGCTGACCACAAATCCTGTCACAGGACTATTTCTCACTCATCCTCCTCACCTTCATCTCAGGGAAATGTGTAGATACAGGAAATTCTACCTTAACACCAGCACAGAAGCGGGTGGTGGCCATATTAGAGAAAAATCATTGAGGCCATTTTTTTCAAAGACTGGGAACCTTTGACTGTATTTTGCCAGAACAGTGAGATATAATGTACTAACTGTAGCTTTTGATCATTATTAGCTGAGGTTAACTTGAAGCAAGTGCATGAGTAGCAATATAATTGGAGAAGTTGCCTTATATAGTAGGAAAGTCAGAAGTCACAGTTAATTGTACCATTTTTCTGTTTGTTGTTTTTTTCCCGTTTCTGTTTTCTTTCCTTTGTCAATCTACTTCCCTGTATTGAAAAGTCTTTGATTAAAAAAAAAAAGGTGCCGAGAAGAAGTGTCCACTGTCCCAAGCTGGTATTGGATGAATTAGGCCTAAAATTCAGGGAAAATTCTTCAGCCCTTCACATGGAAAGAGATGAGAGCTTTCTGTGATGAAGAGTGGGACAACCCTTTCATAAATAATGTTGCATTGTCCAAGGAAGTGCTGAATATGGAAAGAACTTTCTGTCCCATCGCTTTCCATGTTGGGGGATGAAGAATTTCCCCTGACTCTTACGCCTAATTTGCCCAATACCAGCTTCGGACAGTGACCACCACCCCTCCCGTGCTTGGATTCCAGTCCTCTGTTAACATCTAAATGACTGACACACGTTAAGATGAATGACAAGAAGGTAAGGTGGACATGCTGGGAGGACCAGAAGAAGAAGGAGAGACAGCTAGGTCTAGACCAACACCCTACAGGGGGGTCTAGAGAAAAAGAGGGGGTCAACAGGGTCACCAAGAGTTGTCGCTGCTGTGTGCCTTCAAGTCATTTCCATCTTACAACAAGCCTAAGGCGAACCTATTGCAGAGTTTTCTTGGCAAGATTGTTCGGGGGGGGTTAAGTCTGAGACAGTGTGACTTGCCCAAAGTCACTCAATGGATCTGCCCCCTGGTCTCCCAGAGTCCTCCTCCAACATTCAAACTACTAAACTAGCAAGAAGACAGGGGGTATGTAATGAGCCTTAGAAGCCAGCCAGCCATGGGACCCAAAGAAGGAAACAGGAAAGAATCACATGCAAGACACAACTTTTGCCTTTTGTATCCACTGCAAAGAGCTTAAGACACTGCTTTTTATTTCCTGAAGAGGCACTGCCCTCTGCCGTCCCATTTGAGCCATTGCTCATGGCGCCTTCTTCCTCCCACATTTACGCACAGATGCTCACACTGCTAACTTTCACACAAAATAAAGGAAAACCTAGCAGCTTCAGCAGAATCTTTGGAAGCTGTTTCTTTTGCAAGCTGTATTCCGGACTGCTGAGCAGAACATCGTCCAAAAGCTGTCCTGGCTGCCAATATACTCTTGATCTGAATTCAAAGTGCTGGAAACGGTATTCAGAGCCCTAAGGGGTTTGGGATCTTGGCACATGGAGGCGGGCCTCTCTCCATCTATGCACCTCTCTGAGGTTTCACGGTCTGCCGGAAGGGCCCCCCTGAGCCCCCTCTGCCAGGGCAGCATGCTCTGGGAGTGCAAGGGGGACACGCGTCTCTGCTGCGACACTCCAGTTATGGGACATCCTCCTTCAGTGCCAATCCTGCTGCTGTTCAGATGCCCGGTGAAAGCATTCCGCTGTCCACTAAAGCTTTTGGAGCCTGCCAGGTTTTGCAAAATCCCTTGCACGTACACGGCTTTGGTTTCTTTTAAACTCTTTTACTCTCTCTTTTTAACTTGTTAAAACTCTTTTTCACCTTTTAAAACGATTTTTATTATTCACATTTGTCAGATTAGCTTCGTTGTACATGATCCTGAGATCTCTGGATATAACAGGGGTGGGCAACGTTGGAAGGGTATGGGGGCTGCATTAGACCCCCACCCCATGGAGACCTGGGAGGTCTGCACCCTCCCCCACCCCCAAAAAAATTAAATTAAAAATAAAAAAGGAAAGAAAGAAAATTCCGCACTTTTTTCCCCTAAATGCCCACTAGGGGTTATGAGGCATTTTCACCATGTATTGGGGGGTTTCCTGGCCATTTTAGAACCAGGAGTCGCTTTTTTAAACAATAGGAAGTGAATGAAGCTCTTGTCATAGAATCATAGAAACGCAGAGTTGGAAGAGACCACACGGGCCATCCAGTCCAACCCCCTGCCATGCAGGAATACCCTCAAAGCACTCCCTTGGACAGATGGCCATCCAGCCTCTGCTTAAAAACCTCCAAAGGAGGAGACTCCACCACAATCCGAGGTGGCAGATTCCACTGCCGGACAGCCCTGACCGTCAGGAAGTTCTTCCTGAGGTTCAGGTGGAATCTCCTTTCCTGCAGCTTGAATCCATTGCTCCTTGTCCTGGTCTCTGGAGTGGCAGAAAACAAGCCCTCTCCCTCCTCTACATGGCATCCCTTCAAATATTTAAACATGGCTATCATGTCCCCTCTTAACCTTCTCTTCTGCAGACTGAACATACCCAGCTCTCTAAGTCTATCCTCATAGGGCTTGGCTTCCAGGCCCCTCACCATTTTGGTCGCCCTCCTCTGGACCTGCTCCAGCCTGACCATGTCCTTCTTGAATTGGGATGCCCAGAACTGGACACAGGATTCAAGATGAGGTCTAACCAAAGCAGAGCAGAGTGGTACCATTACCTCCCTCGATCTAGACACCATACTCCTATTGATGCAGCAGAGAATTGCGTTGGCTTTCTTGGCTGCCGCATCACACTGCTGACTCATGTTCAGCTTGTGGTCTATTAAGACTCCTAGATCCCTTTCGCACGTACTGCCATCCAGCCACATGTCCCCCATCCTATATTTCTGTATTCCGTTTTTTCTACCTAAGTGTAGGACCTTACACTTCTCTCCATTGAATTTCATTTTGTTAGCTTTGGCCCAGCTCTCCAATCTATCCAGGTCATTTTGAATTTTGATCCTGTCCTCTGGTATTAGCAACCCCTCCCAATTTGGTGTCATCTGCAAATTTGATCAGCATGCCCTCCATTCCTTCATCCAAGTCGTTGATGAAGATATTGAACAGCCCTGGGCCCAGGACAGAACCCTGTGGCACCCCGCTAGTCACTTCTCTCCAGGGCGAAAAGCAGCCATCCGTGATCACCCTTTGGGTTCGGTCGGTCAACCAGTTACAAATCCAACTGACAGTAGCCCTGTCCAGCCCGCATTTTACTAGCTTCTTTGCAAGAATGTCATGGGGAACTTTGTCAAAGGCCTTACTGAAATCGAGAAATCCTACATCCACAGCATTCCCTTCATCTATCAAGCTAGGAACTCTATCATAAAAAGAGAGAAGATTAGTCTGGCCTGACATATTTTTGAGAAATCCATGTTGACTTCTCATGATTACCGCGTTGCTTTCTAAGTGATTAGAAACTGACTGCTTAATGATCTGCTCCAGAATCTTTCCGAGTACTGACGTCAGGCTGACTGGGCGATAATTATTGGGGTCCTCTTTTTTTCCCTTCTTGAAGATGGGGACAACATTTGCCCTCTTCCAGTCTGCTGGAACTTCTCCTGTCCTCCAAGATTTCTCAAAGATTATAGCAAGCGGTTCCGAAATGACCTCTGCCAGTTCTTTTGATATCCTAGGAGGCAATTCATCTGGCCCTGGAGACTTGAATTCATCCAGTGTGGCCAGGTATTCCTGTACCACCTCCCTACCTATTACGTGCCTCATTTCCCCTGCTTCCTCCCCTGCTCCCCAACCGCCAGGTCGACTGCTTGTTTCCTTCTGGGAAAAAACTGAGGCAAAGAAGGTGTTAACTAGTTCTGCCTTTTCTCTTCGTTCACCTACTTTCTGTTTTTTTTAAATAAAAGCCTTTTCTGGGCATACAGTGGCCCAGGATGGGCTCAAAACATGGTGCCTCACCCTCTAGAGGGCATTTGGGGGAATTCTGGAGCAAAAAAGAAAAAAAAATTAACCTCCAGGTGGCCACATAAATGGGCCCAAGGGCCACATTTTGCTCACTCCTGAGATTGTTGTTTTGTACACCTTCAAGTCATTTCTGATTTTGGCAACCACAAAGTGACCCTATCATGGGGTTTTCTTGGCAAGATTTGTCCAGAGGTGGTTTGCCTTTGCTTTCCTTTGGGGCTGAGAGAGTATGACTTGGCCCCAATCTCTTAGCGGGTTTCCATGGCTGAGGAGGTATTTGGCCCAGGCCTCCAGAGCCCAGCGCTCAAACCACTGGCTCTCTAATCCTGGGATAGAAGGCAAGATATTAAAAAATTTCAAGTTCACAGCACTTATCAGGAACTTGTAGTTCAACATTTGGAGCTGACAAACAACTTCTTCTTCCCAGCTTTGGGGCCAAAAATACATATAATTCACACTTCTTAAAAAATATGCTTATCCTGGCCACCTTCAAAAACTTTTTTTTGAAGAAAGCAATCCTATGGTCCTGGTGCCAAATCTCCTTCTGACTGATGCTGGGACACAGACAGGTTTCCTCTTGCAAGTTGCCACGTCTCTTCCTCTACTGATATTTGTATCATAGAATCATAGAACTGGAAGGGACCCCAAGGGCCATCAAGTCCAACCCCCTTCCGCCGTGCAGGAAGACATGTTCGAAGCCCTCCCTTTGACAGACAGCCATCCAGCCTCTTTGTAAAAACCTCCAAAGGAGGAGGCTCCGCCACACTCCATGGCGCACTGGCGGATTCCACTCTCAAACAGCTCTTACCATTAGGAAGTTCCTCCTAATGTTTGGGGGGAATCCATTTTTCTTAAGTTTGAAGCCAGTGTCCTGGTCTTCGGAGCAGCAGAAAACAAGCTTGCTCCATCTTCCACATGACATCTCTTCAGGTATTTAAACATGGCTATCATGTCATCTCTTAACTTTCTTTTAAGAGGTGACTTGATAGCCATAGTTAAATATCTGAAGGGATGTACTTTTAAAAAAAAAATCTTCAGCATCTCAATGTCTAGTTTGAAATTAAATTGTTATTTTCTTGAAAAGAGAGAAAAGGTTCCAGTAAAATAAGCGCGTCAAGGGCTAGAAGTTACTTTTGTTGAGCAAAGGCACTGTGACTGAAGGACACATAACGTCTGAGATGGGAGATGGGTAATTAACCCTCGAAAACTTACTTCTTGCTATGCAAATAGCTACATGTCTAGGCACACAAGGAAAAGTGAAGCCTGAAGCCAGTGAGGAACAGGTCTTGCTTTATGTGTTCAGGCACTTCTTTGCAACCCAGTTGCCAGACTCCTCACACTGGCTTTTTGTTGTCTGGGATTCCCCGAAGAATTCTCATTTATGCTAAATTCTCACATACCCACCTCTATCCAGCCTCCCCGCTGTTCCCCAAATCTATTGCTCCAAGGAAAAGACACCATTTCAGAAGCTTATCTGGCCCTTTCCTTTTCCAACAAGAATGTGTACAGATAGCATGCTGGTTCCCAGGGGCTCCTTAGTCTCTGAAGCTTGGGCCGATACCACTACCCCCCAGTGCAGAAGCATGTATCACAGGACTATTTATTTTGCACCATTGGCATTGGTTACATTTGCTTCTCATCACGGTTTGCATACAGCCCTTTTCCAAAGGCACAGAATGGATGAGCTTTGTCAGACGTTTTGCTGGTGAAAACAAATATGGTCACGAAAAGGTTCCAGATCAAGAGGCCAGAGGTTTTTCAAATACAAGATTTCCAGGAAGCCCTAGAGGAGGGGCAGGAATTCTGCCGTCCTACACGTGTTGCTGAAGTACTACTCCGAGCAGCCTCGGCCAGCACAGGCAACGCTGAGGAACATCAGAAGCTCCAGTTCAGCATCTGGAGGATCACAAAATTCCTGTCCCTAGACTAGGGCAGAGCGTGCTGATATAACAAAGTTCAGCCATGGACAAATTACAATGCAATCCCAAATGTGTCCTGCAGGGTATCTGAAAACCTCATTTAAGTAAACCCATCAGCACATCTTAGCGAGGGGCCTAGATGATTCTGAAGCACTCTTTGGTTTTTAGACAAGTCCTGTGCTGTGGAAGGACACCCAACCCAAAGCAGGCTTCCTACTTTCAATCAAAAGGGGTGGGGGTACTGCTTACTGCCACAAAGACTTGTCCATCAGGAAACTGTTTCTCTTCCTTTGGTCACTGGAGCAGTTCTAGGGATTTAAACGTGCCAGAAGCACCAAGAGGAAAAACTCAAGAGCTATACCTGAAATGCCTTGGAAAAGAAAGCTGAGAGACACCCCAAGTTCAAGCTGAACAAAATCCCTACCAACCCTTGTTTGTAGGGGGTCTAAATACATGCGTATGAAGATTGGGTGTGAAAAACACATCCACCCTACCTTGTAGCCACTGTGTTCCCACATTCAGTTTTTCTGTCTGTGGCCCAAAATTTCTAATTCATAGCAGTATGGCAAAAGCCCAGCAAAGCATTCCAGGATGACTACAGTAGGGATCAAGACTGGCGCCCTCCCAGCCAGAGCTTCTTGTTCTGCAGGGAAATGAAATAACGAAGAGGCCAAGAAATCCTGGAACTACTGTCTAGATCACCATTTGGTCACCAAAACCCTTGGAATTGGGTAGAGTTATCCAGTTCAAGCAAGGCCAAGTTTCAAATTGTCCACTCCCCCTCCCCAATTTAGTAGACTATGACCTCCTCTTGCGAGAGCGATGTTGGCAATGACTTCTGCAACAAAGACTGCTGACCATTGCTTTGGCTTCTCCCCAGCACCTCAGCTCAGAGTGTTAGACCTGGTAAAGTTCCATCTGGAAGGACCCAATTATGTATGAGTGCTCCATGAAGAGGGATAAAACCCTTGCTCCATCTCCCCTGTGTTGGGAACCCTTCAGACATTTAAAGACAGCTCTGTTGTATCTTAACCTTCTCTTCTCCACACCAAACATGGATCCAGTTTCCTAAGCCATTCCTCAGAGGTCTTGGGGGTTTCCAGACCTTTGACCATCTTGGTCATTCTGCTCTGGACACACTCCAGCATGTCAGCATTCTTCTTGAACTGTGGTGCCCAGAACTGGACACAGGATTCCTCCAGGTGAGGTCTCACCAAAGCAGAATAGAGTGGAACTATTATTTCCCTCAGCCCAGACACTACACTCCAGTGATTTTCCAAACTCTAGACCTCCAGGTTTTTGGACTTCAGCTCCCAGAAGTCCCAGCTGCCCTGGCCAATGATCAGTGATTCTGGGAGCTGAAGTGCAAAACAGCTTGAAGACCAGACTTTGGAAAACACTGCTTTACTCCTACAGTGACTTTTCAAACTGCTGCATCACATTGCTGACTCATGTTCAGCTTGTGATTAACTAAGAACTCTAGATCCTTATCACTGCTACTGCTCTCAAAACAGGTGCCACGCACCCCATCGATGTCCCTTTCATTTTTTTCCCACTTAAATGTGCCGTAGTACCTTTCATTTCTCCCTGCTGGCATCCATTTTGTTAGTTCTGTCTCTGTTAAGTCTGTTAAGAAGAGCATGGCGTATCCTGTCTTCCAGGGTATTAACTACCCCTTCTTCTTATTTGGTGTCATCTGCAAATGTCATCCGCAAGCCTTCTGTTCCATCATCCAGGTCATTCATATAGATGCTGAATAGCATGAGGTTCAGGACAAAAAACCGGGTCTGTTCAGTCACATCCTACTTAGAAAAACCCAAGCCTCTTCAGAGCTACCTCGCCTCCCTTCTTTGCCTCCTCCTCTAGAAAGACCCTTCCCCATCACGTCCGATCACGCAATACTCTCACACCACACGGGTCCGTGCCTCACCTCCCCCGACCCCCACCCGAGGACTCTCAGTCTCTGAGTGGAAGACTCACCCAAGAGCCCCGCACGGCCCTCTTGATCAAGGTGTGAATTCCAAAGACCTTGAGACGCTGTTGGCCTGAAAATCCCAGCATCCCTCCGGACTGCAGGCCATGCTGGCTGGCGGGCTGGCGGGAGAGGCAGCTCAAGAGTATCTGGAGGGCTGCACGCGTCCCATTCCTGCTCTTGACTCTCCCTTGCCAAAGGAAATCTTGGTCAAACGACCTCCCCTCTCCCTGTCAAGCTCCTCTGGTGCCCGCGGTCCCAAATCCACATTTCCGCACCTTCTCTTTGCAATTCCCAATCTACCATCCAACAAGGCAGGAGCCACTTTGTCCAGGAAAGGGGGACTCTGAGCTTGGAAGACATTACTTGGGGGGGGAACCATGACCCCCAGAATCCCCCGACCAGCACGGCCAGTGGTCATGCTGGCCAGGGGGTTCTGCATCTTTTAATCACAAAGCATAGCCTTTACACACGTGTCTTGGCTAGTGTGGGTGTGCTACCAACAGCTAACTAGACAAACTATTATCTTGAGGTTCTGAGGTGGGTTTTGGCAAGGCAGCGGTGGGAAAAGGGCGGTTCTAAAGCTGCATGTGTCCCCCTCCCATATTTGCACAAGCCCTGCTCCTCCTTAACCCTTCAAATCACCATTTTTTCTGACAAAAATCATGGATCGCCTCTCCTTGAAGGCTGAGGAATGCTCCTCTTTTGGCCCTTTCCACTCTCCTGCATGGCTTTCATATTCTTGGGTAGAACCAATTGGTTCTGGCAGGAAGTTATACATCTGACTAAGACCTGCATGGGAAAAATTCCCCGTGCACAGCAAAGTAGGAGGACCTCAGGGAGAAATGCCTGTAAGAATGGCTTCGTGCCACTTCCTGGAAAGAATTCCCCACACGCAGAAAAATAGCATCTCAGGGAGATCTAGTCGCAAGAAACTAAACGCTTGCTAAAATTTAAAATTAATAAATTGTTAGTTTGTTAACTAATAAATTAATTTTCTTCTAGTCCAACAACGTGCAGGATCACTGTCACACTTTTCCTGTTTCTCTCCATCCCTAGGTTCAGGCTGCAAGAGTTTCAGCACAGATCCCCCACTAGTGGCACAATGTAGGGGGAAAGTTGCCCCATTAATCCCCCTTGTTAGCGACAATGGGCAGGTTTCCCCGGAACACAACACAGCCAAAAGTTACACACCAGCGGGAGATTCAAAAAGAAAAAATCTTGAATTTATTCAACCCAGGCTGGAGGAAGAGATGTCCCGGGGAAATCCCAAATCAGACATGCAAAACAAAGAAAGGCGCACACATTTATACATTTTGCAAGAAACAAAATTAGCATACTAAGCTACATCCCCTCTACGTAAGGCCGGCTTCAGATATCAGCGCCTGTGCTTCAGCCCCGTTACGTAGCGGCCCCGCAAAACATCTAGCTGTTTATTTATTCAAAGTGGGGCTTGCTTACGTTCTTCAACTGGGAGCAGGGCTGGCACTGCTGGCTCCTTCGTTTGCTACTGATACCACTCCATTGACAATGTCTATAGATTTTCCGCATCTGTTTGTCCCTTCCTAGGCGCCAGCCTTCACCATTTGTCTATAAAAAACACATTAAGAACTCAAAGGTCGTGAGAAAGGGGAAAGGTCTGCAGAGGCCTGGTTAACTGATTTCTACACCATTGTGTGCTACTCTAAATCCCATCATTCTCAGGTTTCCAGGCTTCTCTATCACCCTGACCGTGCACCGAAGGCTCAGAGACATCCCAACACGCTTGCAATCTTTTGAAGCAGAGATCTGGAAAAGTTACTTTCCTGGACAACCAGGAGTTCATCTTGTGGTCCCTTAAAAGGTCTAATGAATTTTTATTTGGCATTATTATTATTATTATTATCTCTGTTTCTAGCCTGTGTCCTTCCATGAGAGCTTTTTAGTTGTTTAGTGTTTTTCAAAAATTGCAGGCCACCTTGGATCCCACGGTGGGAGAAAAGCGCGATATGAATTAAACAAATAAATAAGCAAAGGAAGGAACATCCAGAATCCTGCATCCACCGGGGCCCCTGGGCCGGGCTGGCGGACTCTGGGGGCAGCCCTAGGGGATGCCCCAAAAACCTCCCGTTTTCAAAGGCTCTGAACAGACAATATCCACCACCATCCTGGTGCTCGGAGTCTCTGAGTCCCAGAGAGGAAACTAGGGGAGCACCTGGAGCTGGGAAAAGGGACTTTTTGGAACGGCGGCCCCCGCTGGGCAACCTGGCTGGAGAGGAATTCCGGGTGTTACAGTCCAAAGATGAAACATCTCCAAACTTTGACAGCATTCTGACCTACACAGCAGACAAGGCGGCACAGACACACACACAGGGAAAAAACCCAACACCTATCCCTGCAAGTAGAAACTACTGACATAAAAACCCTCTTCTAGGCGTGGGACTTTTTCTCCCTGAAGCGCTTGCTTTCTGCTTGCAGGGAGACAAAGAGCATTTGGGCCTAATAACTCCAACGGCTTTACTCTCAATCAGAGGGCACCAGTAGGGCTTCTAAGGCTGTTGCTCTCTCATTCAACTCTTGGACTCAGTGGGTCCACCTGGAAACAATCCCTGCAGTTAGGACCGAGTTTAGACTACAAATATAAATATAACATAGGTATGGGCCTTTAAGAAGTTTTATCACTCCTTTTCTTGGGGAGGGGAGCAGGTCTAGGTAAGACTTCTTTCCTTGATGACAGGACCCCGTTTTCCCCCAGCCGGTAACGGATTCACAAGTGACGCGCGCAAAACACGCGAAAGGACGCTTCGGCCGCCCCGCCTCCTTCGGCCCACGTGACGACGCCTCGTTCGCCTCTCCCCGCACGTGACTCACCCGCGCCAGGCTCCTAATCGCCCGCCGGCCGGCGTTTGACGAGGGAAAAAGCGAAGAGCGGAGTCGCTCAGGGCCTCCCGGGGGGGGGGGGGCGCTGCCGGGAAAGCGAGGCAAGGCGCACGCGTCCCTTTTCCTCAAGGCGTTCGTTCGCGCGCGCTTCTTCCACACGCATGCGCGCGAGGGAGGGCTTTGTCAAAGTCTCCAATCCCATTTCAGCCGCCCCGCGATGCGCTAGGCAGCCTGGGAAATGTAGTCCCTTCCCCTCAAGATGAGACGAAGGCGGGGCGGGAGGTTTCAGCGCCGCCGGTTTGTCCTCCTGTGGGATTCCGAAGGGGCAGCGAACGGAGGGGCCGTGAGAACCCTCGGCCGGAGAGCCTCTGCCTCCAACGGCCATAACCGCCCTCCGCTACGCGGGCGGAAGGGGCTGCAAGCTGGGGGATGGCGGCCTGGTGGTTTTCTGGGGCATCCCGGCCCGGACGAGACCCGGGAGGGCTCCCAGCTGCTGCGGCGGTTGCTGTGGTGGCACTCCGGCGGGGGACGGAGCTGCTTCGGTTGGGCGGTGTCGGGGTGTCCTCCGTGTAGAGCAACGGGATAGGTAGTCAACTGCGCTGCATTAGGAGGCAGCAGAAGCCAGAGGCCGCTCTATAGACAGTGCGCAAAACTGCTACAGGTGTCCTGGTAGCCACGTAAAGCCTCGTACTTTCGCTTTCCTTCAGTCTGCTAGCCACGCCCCAAAGGAACGGTGCTTCGCGCGTTGTGCTACTTGCGTGTGCATTTCTGTTCCTGACCGGGGGGGGGCGGATTGAGCCCCCGGCCCAGGGACAGCGGCCCTTTCCCAGTGCTCCCTTCTGTGGGCTCCCCCCTCCCTACCCGAAACCAAGTGAGAAGAAGGAGGGGGACAGAGCTCTACCTCTTCCAAGTGTTTCTTCTCTCCAGCCTTGTATTTCATATTCTTCAAAGAGAAGGAGCTGAGTCTGTTAGTGGGAGAAAGACCCCCTCCCCAATACGCTGGCCAGACCCACCTCTCAGGATGGGCGGCGGCGGGGGGGGGGCAGAATCACCTTCCAGAGTGGCCAGGACTTGCCCTGAGCTCCTGGTCGGGGGAAAAACAGAGATGGAATCATAGAAATGTAGAGTTGGAAGAGACCCCAGGGGCCATCCAGTCCAGCCCCCTGTCATGCAGGAACGCCCTCAAAGCACTCCGGACAGATGGCCATCCAGCCTCTGCTTAAAAGCCTCCAAAGAAGGAGGAGACTCCACCACACTCCATGGAGGCAGCCTATTCCACTGCCGGACAGACCTGACTGTCAGGAAGTTCTTCCTGAGGTTCAGGTGGAATCTCCTTTCCTGCGGCTTGAATCCTTTGCTCCTTGTCCTGGTCTCTGGAGCGGCAGAAAACAAGCCCTCTCCCTCCTCTACATGGCATCCCTTCAAATATTTAAACATGGCTATCATGTCCCCTCTTCACCTTCTCTTCTGCAGACTGAACATACCCAGCTCTCTAAGTCTATCCTCATAGGAAATGGCTTCCAGGCTTCCCACCATTTTGGTCGCCCTCCTCTGGACTTGCTCCAGCCTGACCATGCCCTTCTTGAATTGGGGTGCCCAGAACTGGACACAGGATTCAAGATGAGGTCTAACCAAAGCAGAGTAGAGTGGTACCAGTACCTCCCTCGATCTAGACACCATACTCCTATTGATGCAGCCGAGAATTGCACTGGCTTTCTTGGCTGCCACATCACACTGCTGACTCATGTTCAGCTTGTGGTCTTTTAGGACTCCTAGATTCCTTTCACACGTACTGCCATCCAGCCACGTGTCCCCCATCCTATATTTCTGCATTCCATTTTTTCTACCTAAGTGTAGGACCTTACACTTCTCTCCGTTGAATTTCATTTTGTTAGCTTTGGCCCAGCTCTCCAATCTATCCAGGTCATTTTGAATTTTGGTCCTGTCCTGTGGCGTATTAGGAACCCCTCCCAATTTGGTGTCATCTGCAAATTTGATGAGTGTGCCCTCTATTCCTTCATCCAAGTCATTGATGAAGATATTGAACAGCCCTGGGCCCAGGACAGAACCCTGTGGCACCCCGCTAGTCCCTTCTCTCCAGGATGAAAAGCAGCCATCCGTGATCACCCTTTGGGAACGGTTGGTCAACCAATTGCAAATCCAACTAACAGTAGCCCTGTCCAGCCCGCATTTTACTAGCTTCTTTGCAAGAATGTCATGGGGAACTTTGTCAAAGGCCTTACTGAAATCGAGAAATGCTACATCCACAGCATTCCCTTCATCTATCAAGCTAGTAACTCTATCATAGAAAGAGATAAGATTAGTCTGGCCTGACATATTTTTGAGAAATCCATGTTGACTTCTCGTGATTACCGCATTGCTTTCTAAGTGATTAGAAACTGACTGCTTAATGATCTGCTCCAGAATCTTTCCGAGTACTGACGTCAGGCTGACTGGGCGATAATTATTGGGGTCCTCTTTTTTTCCCTTCTTGAAGATGGGGACAACATTTGCCCTCTTCCAGTCTGCTGGAACTTCTCCTGTCCTCCAAGATTTCTCAAAGATTATAGCAAGCGGGTTCTGAAATGACCTCTGCCAGTTCTTTTAATATCCTAGGATGCAATTCATCTGGCCCTGGAGACTTGAATTCATCCAGTGTGGCCAGGTATTCCTGTACCACCTCCCTACCTATTACGTGCCGCATTTCCCCTGCTTGCTCCCCTGCTCCCCAACCGCCAGGTCGAGTGCTTGTATCCTTCTGGGAAAAAACTGAGGCAAAGAAGGTGTTAAGTAGTTCCACCTTTTCTCTTCCCCCTGTTAGTAATTCGCTGTCTTCTCTGTGCAGCGACCCTATCGTCTCCTTCTTTTTCCTTTTCTACGGAGATATTTTAAAAAGCCCTTTTTTTTGTTTTTAATGTCTCTGGCCAGCCTAAGTTCATTCTGTGCTTTAGCCTTTCTGACCTCCTCCCTACATCTCCTGGCTACTTGCTTAAATTCTTCTTTGGTGGTTTCCCCCTTCTTCCATTTCCTGTACATGTTTCTCTTAACGCTTAGCTCAACTGAGAGTTCTTTAGTCCACCATTCTGGTTTCTTCAGATGCCTTCCATTTTTCCTCCTTATTGGCACAGTTTTAGACCGTGCCTTCAGTATCTCCCTTTTAAGGAACTCCCATGCCTCCTGAATTCCTTTCCCTTTCACTATTCTTGACCACGGAATTCCAGCCAGCAGCTCCTTAAGTTTACAGAAGTCCGCTTTTTTAAAATCTAAGACGAGTGTCTGGCTACACTTATCTTCTCCTTCCCACTGAATGCCAAATTCCAATAGGGCACGGTCACTCCCCCCTAAAGATCCAACCACTTCTACCTCATCAACAAGGTCATCCCTGTCGGTCAGGATCAGATCTAGAATATTTGATCCCCTTGTGGCCTCTTCCACCTTCTGGACCATGAAATTGTCTGCAAGACAAGCAAGAAACTTGCTGGACCTTGCTGTCTTGGCAGAGTTTGACTGCCAACATATATCCGGGTAATTGAAATCTCCTATTATTACTGTATCTCTCCTTTTTGAATGCGCCGTCATTTGTTTGAGGAAGGCATCATCAAAGTCCTCAGTCTGGGCTGGAGGTCTGTAGTAAACCCCCACCAGAATATCCCTATGGTTTCTCGCTCCCTTAATTCTTACCCAGATGCTCTCGACCTGGCTTTCTGGGTTTAAGTCACGGATCTCTTCACAGGTGAAAACATCCTTGACAAACAAGGCTACTCCTCCTTTCTTGTTTGGTCTGTTTCTACAAAATAGGCTGTACCCCTCTATTCCTACACTCCAATCATGAGACTCATCCCACCAGGTCTCAGTGATGCCTATCAAATCGTATTTATTTTGTTGTACTAGGAGTTCAAGTTCATCTTGCTTGTTTCCCATACTCTGCGCATTAGTGTAGAGACACTTAAGTCCCCGGGCCCTTCTTGCAAGTCCTGTACTATAGTTTCTATTCCTCCCGCCACTGGCCACTTGTACTACTTGTCCAATATCGTTTGGGCCTTTTCCCTCTGCGCTCGCCGAGTCCTGGCCTCGAATAATATTGTCTCCCTCCCCAGCGGAACTTAGTTTAAAGACCTCCGAATCCTCCCTGCAAGACTGTTTGCAAAAACATTCCTGCCAAGTTTCATGAGGTGCAGCCCATCCCTTGCCAGAAGCCCACGTTCATGGAAATTCAGGCTGTGATCCAAAAACCCAAACCGTTGCCGGCAGCACCATGTGCAGAGCCAGTTGTTGACCCCTGCTATTGCCCTTTCCCTACATGCGCCATATCCTTGAACAGGGAGGAGAGACAAAATAACCATCTGCGCACCAAGGTCCTTAAGCTTCATCCCCATAAGCTCGTAGTCCTTTGCGATGTGGTAAAAGCTGCTCCTCGCAGTGTCATTGGTTCCGACATGAACCAAAATGAGGGGCTTATGGTCAGTGGGCTTGACCAGCCTGGTTAGGCTCTCCGTTATGTAGTTGATCTTGGCCCCAGGAAGACAGCAGACCTCTGGACTGAGCTTGTCCGGTTTGCAAATTGCCGTTTCAGTTCCTCTGAGCAAGGAGTCACCAACAACCAGAACTCGCCTCCTCTGAGGCTTCTCCAGGGCTCCTCGAGATATTAAGTGTTATACACGGTCGTCGTTGAGAAGAAAATATGTGTTATTCTCGAATGTGCAACGTTAGCTTAAACTTAGAGGGAGGTTTCCTCTGTCCTCTTTTTTTTCGGTCTCTTTTACTCTTTTGCGCATTAGCAAATATTCGACACTTCTGCACTAAGACCATTTCCGCACTGCAGTGTTAAAGTGCTGCTATTCCACTATCAACCTCCTATGGAATTCTGGAGTTTGTAGTTTAGGGAAGGGCACTTTGAATTCTCAGCCAAAGAGCTCTTTGGTCTCAGTAAACTACAAACCCCAGAATTCCACAGGGCTTTGAAAGTGGAATTGCAGCAGTTTAACACTGTAGTGCAGAGATGGCCTAACCTGTTATAGCGCTATGATTCCACTTGCAACATCCCATGGAATCCTGGGGTTTGCAGTTTCGGGAGGGGAAACTGCAAACCCCAGGATTCCGTGGGATGTTGCAAGTGGAATCATAGCGCTATAACAGCCTAGTGCGGAAATGTCCATTGAAAATTCCAAAGAGTTGCATTTGTCCCATTCTTGTTTGGAGAGTAGTTTGATAAGAATGGTATTTCTGGGCTGTTGTGCCATCAGAGGGGGAGGTCCTCACAACGTTAACTGTTTATTGTATGTGTTGTTGTTTATGTCAATTCCCAGTTGTCATGTTTTGGTTCGTTTGTTTCTCCCCTTTAAAGTCCTTTTGTTTTTCGTAGGTATGTTTATATGTCGGTTAGGATACAGTAATTGTCTTTATACAAGCGTTATGTTACTAGAAGGCAATGTGTATGGTGTCGAGGAATATTACTCATTTTGTGCGTTATGTCTGCAATTTTGTACTTTCCCCTATGTATTTCTTGCTCTTCTTTTCCTCCCTGTTCCATTTTTAATAAAAATAATTTGTTCTTTAAAAAAGAAGAAAAGTCTCTCTCCTGGATGTTCACAGAATCCTAGAGTTGGAAGAGACCCCAAGGGCCACCCAGTCAAACCCCCTTCTGCCAGGCAGGAAGACGCCACCAAAACCCCTCCCTCTGACAGAGGGCCACCCAGCCTCTGTTGGAAAATTCCTCCAAAGGAGGAGGAGGCCCCACCACAGTCCCCTGAGGCGGCAGCGTATTCCACTGTCCAATTGCTCTTACCCTCAGGAAGTTCTTCCTAAGGTTTAGGTGGAACCTCCTTCCCAGGAGTTTGAAGTCACTGCTCCATGGCTTAGTCTCTGGAGCAGTGGAAACAAGCCTGTTCCCTCTTCGATATGATGTCCTTTCAAACGTTTAAACAAGACCATCCTGTCCCCTCTTAACCTCCTCTTCTCCAGACTAAACGTACCCAGCTCCCTAAGCCACTCCTCAGAGGGCTTCATGGTTTCCAGGCTTTCTCCTGTTTTGGTCGCCCTCCTCTGGACAGCCTCCAGCTTGTCAATATCTTTCTTGCATTGTAGTGCCCAGAACTGGACACAGGATTCCAGGTGGAGAGCAGAATAGAGTGGTACCATCACTTCCCTTGACGTAGACACAATACTCCTATGGATGCAGCCCAGAATGGCATTGGCTTTTCTAGCTGCTGCATCCCACTGCTGACTCATGTTCATGTGAGTCCTGGTTGTCCTTGGCCTCCCTATGGATTAAAGGAGTCCTCCTGACCCCAGAGGTGAGCATTTCTTCTTTGGTTCTTGGGGGGAGAAAGCAGGAACTCTGGGTGGAGGGAGACAGGACGGAGGAAAATTGGGGGCAGGCCTCGAATAGTCACCCCCCACCATCCTCCCCTCCTTTTGCTGCCCCCTCCCAGAAACACGACTAATTGCATCCACCACCAAATAATGCCCCAGCACAAACAGAGGAGGAGGAGGAGACCATCACCCTCTACACAATGACCTGCACCAGGACGCCCGTGTGACATCCCCACCTTCAGCCTGGTAACAGTTAATGGCTTTCTTCAGGGGCTGATAAAGGAAAAAGAGAATTCATAAACACAAGAATTGGAACAGGAGACAAGTTACAATTTGCTCTTATCAATTATATATGCATGTATCTTACCTAAAAGTGCATGTAAAATGTCTCGGTTTTAAAACCACTTATTAACGGACTCATACAATAACAGAATATAACTCACAATGCAGCTTTAGAATCACCTGCGGGGATTCCAGAAAGAGAGTTTGCCAAGCTTACGCCTGGCAACTGATAGTTTGATAAGCTGGAGGCATGTACCACTAAAGAAGGGCACTAAATCAGTGCTTCACAGACTGCCTGATGTGGAGGGAGCAGCACCTAGTTTTTCCCAGCGTGTCAAGGGCCGGCACTAAATTTGTACCCATTGGGTATAATTCAGCTTACCTGAGTTTGATAGGGTTTTCCTAGGCAAGCGGTACTCAGAGGTTTTTCTGCCAGTTCCTTCCTCTGAAACCTAGCCTACAGCACCTGGCATTTGTTAGCTTTCCTCACCCTAGTTCCTTGAAGGTGGCATGAAAGTTTCCATTACTGACAGAACTTCTGCCACCATTTCTGAAGAGGATGAAGAACAGGCAATTATGACAGCATTTTTCCCTGCCTTTGCACTTTAAGTTTTCGTGGTAATTTAAATATCCTTGGTCGCTATTAGAAGTAAGTTGAGATCTTCACGAGCAACTAATTGCAACAGGCCGGGCAATGATATTCAATTATAGTTTTGCTGTTGGAGGGGAAATAAATCCCAAGGAAAAGGGAGCTCTTTCAGAAAGTTGGAATGAGCCAGGGGACTCCAGGAAATGACTCCAGGGAGATATTTTATTGAGGACTTGTTACTTCTGCAACTGGAAAAAGAAATCAGGTGTTAACGTTCCATTAACTCAGAAAGCATCTCTTACTACTCCGTGGCCTCAAGTGAAGAAGGATCAGCCGTTTGGGCCACCGTGCTCGCCGGGAATCCTTTCAGTGCACGCGGTCATTCCTTCAGCCCCTGGAGAAACATGATCCCTCCGGAGCACAGCTCAAGCTATCCCTCAGTTCCCACATTTCTAAGTTATCAATGTCCAAATTAAGATCAATTACCGCAGGCAGGATCCAGCTGTGTTCTGGCAATGGAACAGGCTCAACAGTGGGGAGGGGGGACTCCCCTCACAGCCGGGCTCTTGTTTGTCCTTAAAACTGGCTTTGAGGGGAGGATGAGAAAGACTCCCCTGTCAAGGAGTAAAGCTGAAAAGGGGCTGGGAGAGGGAGGATGCCTCCTTGCACCAGCGGGTAAGCAATCTGCCCTCCCACCACGAATATGAATTCTTACTGCTTTGAGATGACCAATCCCTTTAAAACAAGGGCTAGCGGGCGGGCTTTTGCCTTGCAGGATGTGCTGCTGTTCCCTTTGCTCCTTTGTTAAGTTTGTGCCCCTAGAACCTTGAGATCCAACAAAGGCAGTGACAAAATGGTGGCCGTGGGCCTGGAATATGCAGAGCAAACAAGAGACACCTCTCAGGATGGTCAAAAGATAAGTCTAATTTTTAAGCTAGTTTATTTTTTAGTAGAAAAGTCCAGAACATCTTGGGCTATGTGTCCCCTCCAGGACTTCTACAAAGGGCTATATAAAACCATAAAAAGGACAGCACTGTTACGGTTGTTGTGTTCCTTCAAGTCATTTCCAACCTAAGGCAACCCTAATGTGACCCTATCACTGGGTTTTCTTGGCAAGATTTGTGTGTGGGGGGGGGGGTTCCCTTTGAGGCTGAGAGCATGTGACTTGCCCGCAGTCACCCAGTGGGTTGCAGTCACCCTGGACCGACAACCGTCCGCTCTTATTTCTGCCCTGTGCTGTGCAAAGCGAAGAAAAGGGAGGAGCAGCAGTGACACTGAGCCTTGAAATCCAGGACAGTGGGACGCTGAGACCCAGGCAGCCCTTGCAGAGGTTTTGCTTCGCTCTGCGCAGCACAGGACAGAAATAAGGGTGGACTATTGGTACGGCAGGGTTCACACCCTCCCCCCACCCTATTCTTCCACTCCCCAGAGCAGGAGGGGGAGCCCTTGTCTTTCTGGAATGGTTCACAGCTGCACAGAAGCGGTGGTGCTGGGGCCGAGAAATGCACACGGCTGGCCGCTCGGGGCCCCATCCCCTCCTCTTCCTCTAAAGCACTTCCTTCTCCAAGGCAGGGAAAAGAGGAGGAGGAGGAGGAGGGAGAGTTGTGTCACTTATGGTTTGGGGTGTGGGAACATGGTGGGCACTTGGGAACTGGGTCTCTGCCCCACCATGTAATTACAGGTCTTTTGAGCCCCTTCAAGGGCTTTACCGCACAAGGCAGTTAAGCACATTCACCTTACGGTTACCATAAGTTGGAAACAATTTGAAGGCACACAACAATTGTGCCTTTGGCCGGGAGTTATCACGTGAAGGCTGTTGTTCTCCCAGTGGGAGACGGTTTGAACAGGGTTTCTTTTAAAAGGGAAGTCATTAATGGGTTGTGTGTGTAAAAAAACCTCTTTCCAAAATGGTCTCCCGCCGGGAGAAGAGCAGAAGAGGAACGACATCATACCCTAAGTCCCAGCCAAAGATGCTGTTATCCCGAGATAATTCTGATTTCCCTGCCTCCGGGGATAAAGCCCTAACTGTCATGGCTGCACCCTGTGGAATCCCAGTGATTCTAGTTTGGTGAGGGGCTTAGAATTCCTTTCCGGAGAGCTCTAGTGCCCCAAAAACTACACTCCCCAGCTCATCCTGGGAAGTAACGGGAGGCCCAGGAGAGATCCCTGCCACCCCGTGTGGAGCCAGGCAACGGATGGCAGCGTCAGCCCCGGCAAGGCAACCCAGCCTCAGCTGTGGAGGGGCCTTCAGGCTTTGGCCTCTTTCGCACCACAGAATTGGAGCGCTTGGCCCTTTTGAATGGCCGTGGCCGCTTTCTGCAGACCCCTGAGACCGGCCGTGTGGTGAGACGCTGGAGCTCGCCGGCAGAGGGCTGCTGAGCATCTCAGATAAACTGACTGTTGTGGGGGCAATTCCTTTTCAACCTCAGTAATTGTGGAAATTACAGATTCATTTTCAAGGCGTGGGAGTGGCAACTTCTGTAGTGTAAAACAGAATCCCTATCAGTGGTTTTTTTATAGTTTTGTTTTCCCAATAGAGTAATCCTTACATCAAGGAATGTACATCAAGCCAACTGATTATATTGGCATGTGAATTTGATTTGTGGCTTACTGAATTTATCCAATCAAAAAACTTTCTAATTTCAGACGTGCCTTTAAATATTAAAAACACATCATCAGTGTAACGACACTATAACGGCTTCTCCTGTAAGCCACTGCAGCCTCCCTAGTGGTGGCCATGTTAGAGAGGGGTGGCACCCCCAAAACAACTGGGTTTTTGCTTATTTCTTTGTTCTTGCTTCCTAGGAGCTCACTGCAGAACGGGAGCTGTGCCCTGCAAACCGGCGACGGTCCACGGACCCCCACTTTGAGTAGCACTGGCCTAAAGGGCTATGGGTTAGCAATAAGCCCTGGAGCATTTCCATTTCCAGGCAGAACCACTTTCGGAGCTGATCTTTCACAAACAGTTGACCCCATCCTTCTCCCGACCAGATCACTCCAGGAGCATGGTGCTTGGTTTCTCTCTGCACGGGCATTTCAGGGTCTGAGCCCAACCATTTGAATGGACCGATCTCTTCCTTTACTTGGTATATCTGCAGTTGCAATTGGCCTGGGAGATGTCAATGAATTTTGGAATTGATTTTGTAAGATTGAAATGTGCCACAGAGTGTAAAAGTTCTCAAATAAAACACATTTAAAAACCGAGATGGGATTCCCAAAGCAGCCCACAGCTGGTCCCTAAACAGGAGGCGTTGTCTCTCCCATCTTGCTCCCTTCTCTTTCGTGTCACTGTGGAGATGGCTACCAGTATCTGGGTGACCTCACCATGCCACCATGTTTTTATCTGTTTCTCCGGCTGCCTCTGGTGAGCTCAGCCTCTGCCACGTTGCCAGGCAATGGCTAAACAATGCCAGTCCCTTTCCGCAGCAGGCGATGGCTGTACCAGCAGCTGGTTCCCCGCAGGCTGAACTCTTCTCCACCGTCAGCCGCAGCGTTGGCGCGGGATGGAAGGGCAGCCCTTTGGCACGGCATGGAGGGGGGGCCCTGGGAAGGGGAAATCCCCTTGGGAACTTTGCTTTCAGGCCTCTTCCAGGACAGGTTTCCTCTCATCCAGGCAGATTTAATAAAAAGATTAAAACACCTCCTTCTGCATTTTTTGGGGACCACAAACAGAATTGCAAAGTATTGTAGGATATAAAAATGTCACATCTCCACAGAAATGTTTGTTGGGGGAGGATCAAGAGCTCACCTTGAATCCTGTGTCCAGTTCTGGGCACCCCAATTCAAGAAGGATATTGACAAGCGAGAACGTGTCCAGAGGAGGGTGACCAAAACGGTAGAAGGCCTGGAAACCATGAAGCCCCTTGAGGGGCAGCTCAGGGAGCTGGGCATGTTTAGCCTAAAGGAGAGAAGCTTAAGAGGGGACGTGATAGCCATGTTTAAATATTTGAGGAGATGTCATGTGGAGGATGGAGCAAGCCAGTTTTCTGCTGCTCCAGAGACTAGGACACTATGGAGCAATGGCTTCACATCTAAACCCTAGGAAGAACTTCCTGAGGATAAGAGCAGTTTGACAGTGGAATACGCTGCAGCCTCAATGGAGTGTGGTGGAGTCTCCTCCTTCTTTGGAGGTTTTGGTGGCCATCTGTCCAAGGGAGGGCTGTGGTGGTGTCTTCCTGCACAGCAGAAAGGGGTTGCACTGGATAGTCCTTCAGGTCTCTTCCGTTTCTAGAATTCTATGATTCTAAGAGCAGTCCACAAAGCCCAAATGGTCAGATAAAGAGGGAAAGAAAAACAGATCCATGTTCCCATGAGATGGAACATGGATCTGAGTCACTTTCAGACTGCTTTGTTTGCAACAGATGTAGCCAAAACAAATGCAGAAGATCTCTTGGCATAATTATTGTCCCGGACATTATTTGTCTGATGGAAAAAATGCAGGTGGCGGAAAGATGGGGAGACCGTTTACTGCTCCTCAGCTGACCGTGCTATAAAATGCTAGCCTCCTATCTCCAGTTTTGTGTGTGAATCCTGCAACAAAATGTGACTCTGGGAAATTAGTGGTTCCCATTTCCCAGGCCTGGATGACGGTTGAAAGACCTGGCATGGTGTAGTGCTCGGAGCACTGGACTAGGACTCTGGGATCCCTGCTCAGTCACGGAAGCCTACTGGGTGACCTTGGGTAAGTCACACTCTCTCTGCTTCAGAGGAAGGCAGATTTCTTCATCTGACCCTGTTATAAAATGCTAGCCTTGTTGATTTGGGCTTGTGTGTGAATCCTGCAACAAAATGCAACTCTGGGAAATTAGAAGTTCCCATCTGCCAGGCCTGGACAAGGACAGTCAAATGGTACTCCCCCGGGAACAAATGTCTACCTCCATGGGACATAAAGGTAATCTGTATCACTGCACCATGAGAGGCAGTGTGGTGTAGTGGTTGGAGCATTGGATGAGGACTCGAGGTGTTACCCTGTTTTCTGGGGGTCCCAGGAGGGACACCAAATTGCTCTCAAAATTATACAAGTTGGGGAAATTAGTCAAAGAGCACAAGTTAGCACTGCGAGAGGCAGGGTAACGTAGCAAGATCTTGAACCCGATGTCTACGGGGTCAGGCCGAGTCAAGGAGCACACCCGAGTTATATAACACATGTGAATTTTATTCAGTGTACAATCAATCAGTGTATGCAACACAAACACACAGAGAAACTATAGAAATAAAGGTTGGAGTGGGATAGAGGGATTTTTAGAGGAGTCGTTGGTTTGTCCTGTACACCTGTCCTGAAGCCCGGTCGGAAACGGAGAAGCCGGGGAGCGTGGATCTCACCACATGGGGCCGAGGGGAAGGCTTGCCGGACAAAGCGGCAGCAAGGCGGGATGGAAGCCAAGAGCGATCCGAGGAAGCGCTCACAGTCAGGGGTTTTTATAAGGAGAATTGTGACCACAGGCTAGTTCGGACTTGGGGAAGACAATGGATTTGGGGCTGGAGACAAAGCCTCCGAAAGGTCATAATTTGAATGATTGAATTATCGCCAAATTGTCAATACGATAGCCAGTATGCAAACGCGGAGTGCTTGAGCGTTGTATAGTCAGATCATCAAGCTGCCAGCGCGGGGCAGAGGACCTTTTGAAAGTTGCGTGCATACATCATTGAGTACTTGCCTTGAGGTCTCCTGAAGCCGCGAGTCGGCTATTTTCTGGCCTGCCTGTATTGTGTTGTAATATTACGGTGATTATCGGCCAAGCCTGTGTGCGTGCTTGTCCGGGGGCCTCGCAAGCACATGGAGGGGATAGAAGGCCAAATTATTGATATCAAAAGATATCTTTTTAATATCCCCCAAGCTCAGGCTAGCCAGGGCAGTAACAGAGGAGGCAAGGAATCCAATCTCTGCTTAGTCATGGAACCTACTGGGTGACCATAGGCAAGTCACACTCTCTCTGCTTCAGAGAAAACCAAATGGTAGCAAACCTCTTCTGAAGAAATCTAGCCAAGAAAAGCCAGGAGGGCGGCCCTGCAAATACTGAACAAAATCCCATCATGGGGTTTTCTGGAGCTGAGAGTGTGTGACCCACCCAAGGTCACTCAGTGGGTTTCACAGTCCAACACTCATACCACTACGCCATGTTGGCTTCCCTAAGATGGATTACCTGTAGTAAAAATAAAAACCACCTTCAACTCCGACTCTCCCCATACATCCGTTGTCCACCACGGAGGAACCCGTGGCTGTTCCTTTGATTTGCCAGTAAAATTACCCACGGAAAGAGAAGTTACTATGGAGTAATGAGGTTGGCCCCTGTCAACAAGCTGCTGGGTTCTGGAGTCCCTGTTAGCATCACAGCCAAATATTAACAGCTGATTAGTGACACAGAGACGGTTAATCTATATTAGCCACCCACTTAGATGCATGTGTGTATTAGCTTGGCAATTTCAGCCTGAGAAAAGATAGGACGGCAGGAAATAGATGGGGGGGTGGTGGATTTGCTCTGTTCCTTGTCCTGGCCTCTGATCTCATGGAGAGAAGGAGGGAGAGGGGCAGGTGGGCACCCCTTGGTTCTCTTTGTTCCCTTCTGCAGTCTGGAATGACCCTTGGGAGTCCAATGGCCTCATTAGGGGTGTCTGTGTGCACCCCAGCTGGGGGGCTCCCCATTTAGCCAGCAAGGATAGAATTAGTAATTCAGGAACCCAATTCTATCATCAGCTGGTGGGGGGGAGCTGGACCCTGTTGGTGAAAGGACCGGAAGTCTTGTCTGCTGCATAGCATCATTAGCCACCCAGAAAGCTGCTTATACAGTAGTAAAGATGTGTCTGTATTTGGTGCCAAACAAAGTCTTGGGGAGACCCGGAGATAAATCCAGTTTTGGAACAGAGAGAGTGCCGTAAGGCCACCCCAGGCCTCCCTTGCATAAAAGAAGCAAGTGGAAGCTGGCAAGCCACACGTCGATTCAACAGCTTCTAGGGGCCTTTTCTTGATGCTGGTATAGAAGGAACACCGATCAGACATAAGATACAAATTATAAGCCTTGATTCATCCCACTTCTTCTGTTGCTGGTCCTGGTGTGTTTGGGTTGCAAGATGGTGTTACTGCCCTGGCTAGCCCGAGCTTGGGGGATATAAAAGATATCTTTTGATATCAATAATTCGGCCTTACATACCCATTCCCCTCCACGAGCTTGCGAGGCCCCCGGACAAGCACGCACACCGGCTCGGCCGATAATCGCCGTAATATTCCAACACAATACAGGCAGGCCAGAAATAGCCGACTCGCAGCTTCAGGAGACCTCAAGGCAAGTACCTTCATTAGGTATGCACGCCGCTTTCAAAAGATCCCCTGCCCCGCGCTGGCAGCTTGACGATCGAGCTATACAACGCTCAAGTACTCCGCGCTTGCATACCGGCTATCCTATTGACAATTTGGCAATAATTCAATCATTCAAATTCTGACCTTTCGGAGGCTTTGTCTCCAGCCCCAAATCCATGTTTTCCCCAAGTCCGAACTAGCCTGCGGTCACAATTCTCCTTATAAAAACCCCTGACTGTGAGCGCTTCCTCGGATCGCTCTTGGCTTCCATCCCGCCTTGCCGTCGCTTTGTCCGGCGAGCCTTCCCCTCGGCCCCGCGTGCTGAGATCCACGCTCCCCGGCTTCTCCGCTTCCGACCGGGCTTCAGGACAGGTGTAGTATTACCCAAACCAACAACGCCTCTAAAAATCCCTCTATCCCACTCCAACCTTTATTTCTATAGTTTCTCTGTGCGTTTGTGTTGCATACACCGATTGATTGTATTTTTAATAAAATTCACGTCTGTTATTTAACTCCGGTGTGCTCCTTGACTCGGCCTGACCCCGTCGACGTCGGGTTCAAGATCTCGCTACGTTACCCTGCCTCTCGCAGTGCCGACCTGTGCTCTTTGACTAATTTCCCCAACCTGTATAACTTTGAGAGCAATTTGGTGTCCCTCCCGGGACGCCCAGAAAACAGGGTAACACTGGTTTTTCCATTTAAAAAAGACCCACCAATGATTTTTCAAATTCTTTTATTATATGTTACACTGTAAGATGACTACGGACGGCTTTGCAAAGTTATGTTAAGGACACCGTGGACTTCGTAACTTTAACATCAGTTTGCAGAACGTTCTCCAAGCAGCTCACAACAAAACGTATAATAAAACAATCTCAAAATTAACCAGCAGTAAAACAAAACAAAACAATAAAGCAGCCCAGGACTTGGGGACCAGAGGACAAAACAGTAAGGCCACGACAGAGCTCAAAGTCAGAGGAGGTTTAGGGATCCTCCGGGCGGCGAGGAGGACGCCGAGGGCCTCCGCCCGGCGAGGGACCGGCCCCGGGGGAGCCCGTTTCACCGGGAGCCCCGCCGCAGCTTCCCCGGGGGCCACCCAGGCGGCCCCCTCGGGGCCCGGGCGGGTGCCGGCAGGACGCTCCTTCAGACGCCCCGCCCGCGAAGCCGCGCAGCCCCTGAAAGGCCAAGACTCCGGGTCGGGCCGGCACCGGGAGGGCGTCAGCGGGGCTCCGGTCTCGCCCGCGCCCCCCGCCCCGCCCCGGTCTCGAACTGTCCCGACGCGGGACGGGCGGGCCCGGTCACCCCTCCCCCTCCCCCAGCCGCGCTTGAAACGGCCCGCGTCCCTCTCCTCCTCCCCCTTTCCCGCTCAGGCCCGGCTCGCTCCGCCCGCCGCAGACGGGGTTCGAGCGACGAGTGGCGCGCCCTCCGCGGCGCCGGCGGGCGCGGGGCAGAATCTCGCTGCCCCCGGAGGCTCCGGCGAGAGGGAACCGCGGCGGCCCTCCCCGCCCGCCTTCTCGCGCGCGCGCGGGGGCGGCTCGGCCGCGCGGGCCCCCCGGGCTTCCTCCGTGAAACGCCGGCGCGCGCGCGCCCGCTTCGCCGCCCGGCACCCGGGGCCGTCCCCGGCTCACGGAGGCTTCCGGCCCAGCCTCGGAAGCGGCCCTGCGCCCCCCGAGGGGGAACCGCCCCGGGGCGCGGACGGCGACGGAGAGGAGGCCGCGGCCCCGGGCTGCGGGCGCCGGCTTCACGCGCTACGCCCCGCGAGTCGCTTCTCCCGACCGCCGCTTCTGCCGCTCCGAAGCCGTCTCCGCGCCGGACCGCCACAGCGCGAGGACTCCCCTCGCGACGTCCTGCGGAATCCCGGGGTCCGCAGTGGCCGGAGGGGCCGGCCGGATTCCGGCCCCGGGGTTCCGCAGGAGACGGCTCGAGTTCCCCTCGGTGTGGCGGTCACCCGGGCCACCGTCCGGCGCGACTCCGGTGCGGCCCGGCCGCCGCCGCCGCCACGGCCGCCGCGCCCCTCGGGCGGGTTCCCGCGCGCCGGCCGACGGCCGAGTCGCACCTCGCGCGCGCGGTACTCCGGCCGGCCGGCCGGCCGGGCCCTCCTCCGGGTTGCCCTCCCAGCGAGAGGCGACGCAAAGCCAGCGGCAGGAAAAGGCAAACGGGGACGGGCGGCCGCCGCGCGGGCGACACGGGCGCGGACCCCGCCGGCCCCGCGCTGCCGCTGCCGGGGGCGGCGGGGGGGAGGGCGGCGGAGTGCCCCCCGGGGGGCCCCTCCCCGCGGCCCCCGGGCCCCCCTCCGGCAGAGCCTCCTTTCCCTTGAGGCGGGGCCGAGAGAGCCGCCCGCCGCCACGCCGGTGCGGACGACCGACCCGGAGCCGCGCCCTGCCGCCCGGAGGCCCCCGCCCAGCGCGCCCGCGGGCGCAGCTGCTCGGCCTCGGAGCCGGATCGCGCACCGGAGGCCGGGGCCCGCCCGCCGCCCGCCGCCCGCCCGCCCGGGGTTCTCCTCCCGGCTCCGCCCGCGGGGGCCCCACGCGGCACGGGCCGAGGGCTTTCCCTCCCGCGATCGCCTCCTCCGCACTCCCCCCTCCGACCCTTCCTCCTGCTCCGGTGTCCCCGGGGAGGAAAGGAGAAGGCGGCCGGGGTGGAGAAGGCGGGGCGGCTGCAGGAGGGAGGAGGGGCCGCGGCGGCCGCCCGCGGCGCCCCTGCGGGGGCGGACGGTGGGTTCCGCGCCCGGCCCCGCGTCGCTCGGAAACCCGTGCCGGGGGCAGAGGGCGAGGCGCGCCCGCGCCGCCGGTTCCCTGCCCGGGGGCCGCCGCGACGCTTACGGCTCACTGGGGAAAGTTACTTCGGGGGGCTCCAACCGCTGGAAGTTACTTTGCTGGCCAGCGGCTGCCGGAATCTGCTGCCTGGTGGCCATCCGGAAAGGTAACTTCTCCAACGCCAGAATAAAACCACGGAGCGACCAGCGCCTTGGAAAAGTTACCTTTTTATGGAGCGGAAACTCAGAGAGCCATTCTACTGGGCTGCAGCTCCCAGAGTTAATCTACAGTCGCTGTTCTGGACTGTGAACGGTGGAGTAACTTCTCCAAAGTAACTTCTCTAAAGCAGAGCCGGTAGATAAAGTGGGAGAACTCCCCCTGAGGAAAAGGCGCCCCCTGGAGGTTCTCCGCTGCCTCTGCGGCCCTCCACCGGGCGAGGTGGGCGGGGCGGCCGGCCGGGGGTGGGCGTGTCCGGCCCCTTGCGGAGCGCGGGCGGGGAACGGAGGGGCGTGGCCGGCGCAGGTGAGCGTTCCTCCGCCGGCCCCGCCCGCCCGCCCGCCTGCCCGCGCGCCATTGGCTGCGGCTGGGTTCCCCCCGCGGCGCGCTGGCCCCTCCCTCTCCTCCGGCTCGGGGGCCGCTCTGGCCGCGCTCTCGCTCTCCCTGCCCGGAGGCGACGGGGTCTCCAGCGCGCCCGCGGGTGGGCTGGGGTCGCCGCCTCCGAGGCGCCCCCGAGGGTGGCGGGTTCGAGCCCCGGCCGCGGCCTGGCGGGTCGGGGGCATGAGGGTTAGCGGGGCGAGGAGGCGGCGGGGGCGACGAGGACGGAGGCGGCGACGAAGACGGCCCGAGGAGGAGCGAGGCGGCGGGAAGGGAACGGCCCGCGGCGCCCCTGAGCCCGGCCCGCGGAGCTGAGGCCCGGCCCGGCCCGTCCGGCGGGGCCCCGGGCACCATGTCCCTCCTCTGCGTCCGCGGTGAGTCGCCCCGGGGCCCCTCCGGGCGGCCCTTCCTTCCTTCCTTCCTTCCTTCCTTGTCCCCTCAGGCAGGGGAAGGGGCGGGTGATTGACAGGTGCTCCCCTCCCTTCCTCCGGGGGGGAGGGACGGCAGCCCCCTCCCCTCCCCCGAAGTGAGGGGGCTCCCTCCCCCCCGCGCGCCCCTCGTTGCCACCCCGCTCCTTGGCCGTGGTCCCGGGGGGGGGAGAGGGCGAGGGCGAGGGCGAGAGCGCCTCTGAGCACGTCGCGGGGGCTCCCCCTCAGCGCCCCCTCTTCCTCCAGCCTCCGACCCCCGCTCCGCTCGCCGCGTGGGCTTTGAGGGAGGGCCTCGGCCGCGCAGGTACTTGGGCCGCCCGAGGACGGTGGAGGGGGCTGGCGGCCTAGCAGCGGGGTGGAAGCGGCCCCGGGAAGAAAGAGAGAGGCTCCTCTGCGCGCTGAGCGGGTGGAAAGGCCCGCGGATGCCGCGCGGGGACCGGCCCCCCCTCCTCCCCCTGAGGCGGCTGCCTCGCCCCCGTTTCCTTTGCGGGGGGGCCCGCTGCCGGCCCCGCGCCTCCGTCGCTTCCTTCTGCCCTCCGCCGGCCCCTCGCTTGGCGCCGGGGAGCCGCCCTCTCCCTGCCAGGAGTTCCTCGGGCGGGGCGCGGGGGGCGGGGGCGCTCCGGCCGGGGGTCCAGGAGGGGGAATTCCGGCAGCTTCCTTCCTTCCGTCCTTCCCCCTCCGCGCCCGGGGGCGGGGGTTTGGCAGCCCCCGGGAGCCCCCCAAGGCTTTGTTAGGGCCGGCTGGCTTTCTGTGGGAAAGAGCCCCTCGGCACGGCGAGGAGCGGAGGGGGCAGGGGGAGGCCGTGGGGGCGGCCTGGGACTCCCCTCCCCCCGGAGGTGTTTTGAGAGGCGCGGGGGGCGGCCGTCAGCACCCTTCGGGGCCGGAGATAGGCGGGTGCCCCCGGGTCCTCGGAGGCGACTCCCGGGGGCCCGCCCGGGGGCCGCGGCTCTGAGCGGCGCCGCTTCTGGTCCAGCCGCTCCCGCGCCCGGCTCGGCGGAGGCCGCCCTGCAGCCGTCCGGACGCGGCTTCGGGTCGTTCCCCCGGAGGAGAGCCGGGCTGCCGGGGCTGCCCTCTCCTCGTCAGACGGTTTCTGTCCAGTGCCGGGACGCGTATCCCGAGGTCCTTCAGCCGAAATCTGCCTCCTTGCCGAGTCCGCCCGTCAGTTCTTTTTCTGCCTCCCGGAGCGACGGAGAACAGCTCTGCTCCCTCTTCTCCGTGGCGGGCTCCCAGAAAGCCACGGTCGTGTTCCCCTTTAATGGTCGTTTCGGACTAAAACCGCAGAGATCTTCCCTGGGACTCGACTGCCGGCTTCCGTGCCCTGCCGCTTCTTTTGCTCTGAATGCTCTCCGGTTTGCCAAAAGTGCTTTAAAAATGGGGCACCCGGACTTGGGCGCAATACGGTCGGTGTTTGGGGCCCGGCTTTTAGGACCCCTGAGGGGTGCCCGCATTTTTTCTGACAACGGTTTAGACGACATCCCGGGAAGTTCTCTCTGTCTCTGTGGTGATAAGAAACCTGTCTGGAAATCAAAATTCTGGGAGGTGAGGGGCTAGTTTGTTCAATGTGGTTTTTTTCTTTTTTTGTCATAAGCGAATTACAGCCAGCGCTCCACATTTGTGGGTTTCACTTTCGCAGGTTTGATTATTCACGGGTTCTTTGCTGTCACCTTAGCTGCCCCGTATGCCATTTTTAATAGGGACTGGAAGCCTTGTGAGACTGAGGACATTTCCGCACTAGACTGTTATAGTGCTATTATTCCACTTTCAACATCCTATGGAATCTTGGGGTTCGCAGTTTACAGAGGGGCCTTTATGGAGGGGGCATTCCATAGGATGTTGAAAGTGGAGTAATAGCGCTATAGCAGTCTAGTGCAGAAATGACCTGAGATACTGTGAAGGAGGCTTGCAAGTCCCTGTTAAGAGTGGTGTGGGGCAGCAGTGGAGGTGGCAGTCAGCCCCACCAGCCCCCCACTTCTGCCTTAGGAAGGAACCCTGATGCTGCAAAGGAGTCCACAGTGGGTTGAATACGGTGATCATACTTTTTCGTGTGTTATTCATGTTTTTTTCACTTTCACGGGGGTCCTGTGCCCCTAACCCTAGCGAATGCGGAGGGATCGCAGTATTAATTTTCCTCGAGTGTCTCCATGTCTGTGCAAACAGGTGAACTGTGTGTGATCACAGCTGGCTGATCCCGTGGCCCTTGAACAGCACAGTTTCTACGCCCTGTTTTAACAGAAGGTGATCTAGCTGTATCTTTGATTGTCTGTTTTACCTATTATGTCCATGAGAATGCTTTCATGGGGCTGTTATAAACTAATCACTTTTAAGAAGAAGTGAGGAGTGTGTGATGTGGTTGTGGTAATGCACTCCTGAAGTCTGATTCTTAAGTTGGTTTCCCATAACCAAGTATTATGGTGCTGACTGTTTCAAGTTGATGCCAACCAGCTGCTTGCCGCTGCCTTGCATCGTCAACATCGTCGTCGTCATCCTCACCACTTCCACCAGCACCATCGTCGTCATCTGTTGGTATCCCACTTTTTCCCTTAGAACTGAGACTCAAGGAAGCCGAGTGAGGCCTTTTAACTAGCCAGTCCTCAAATCTGTCTCCATGGGAATGTTGTCTGTTTTCAAAATCTGTAGTGAGGCATAGTCTTCATAATGCGTTGAGATTTATAAACTTGGCAGGACACAGCTGTGGTTCTTATCAGTGTGGGAGTGGGCTTTCTTTCTTTAATAGCTCTGTTTTTGAACTACGTTTCATTTTACTGTGGTGTTCTCTCCAGCAGCTGCGTCATCGTGACTGAGTCTCTGGAAACGTAATTTCCTGATGTCGCTTTAAAAAATATTTAAAATCCCTAAGCCCTGCTTTCTCATCTTCCCTTTGCTGTGTTTTTTCCCCCTTGGGGAAGGAGGATGTTCAGCCTGATAGGGCTCCTAGTTTTTCCCCATCCGCTGAGAGAGGCCGGGAGATCCTACACGCTCACTTTTGCAGTTCTGCTATGGTTAGGTTATATATTGATTTGTGGAGCTGTTGTCCCACCGTATTACTGTTTCGCAGCTGTATTGAAATGTGCTCAAATTGCTGTTGCTCTTCCTGGGGGACTTTTGCTGCTGCTATAAGAAGCTGCTTCTGCAAACTTTCCTTACTGCCCACAGAGTACCCAATTTCAGTTTTGGATTAGGCTGGTCAGAAAACAACTTTCATCTTTGTGACCCCTTGCCTGTTTTGTGCCTCTGGCTTCACTTTGCAGGACTCTAATTGCTTTCTCTTTTTAAAACCTGGACGCTTGCCTAGAAGTCTACATTTTGGGAGAGATCAAAATTTTTGAGCCCTCCTGGGCGGAGAGAGCCCTTAGTGAGATCTGAAAGTGGGATCTGCGTCTAAGAAGGAGGGCAGCCTTCCGCCTCACAAGCGTCCTCCAGAGGTGACAGCGCTGGCCCAGGGCAGGATGGGAGTTAGAGACTGCATTTCTCAAGCATGCATGTGTTGCAGAAGGATAGGATGTCACTACAGAAAGGTATCCTGTGCAACGTCTGAGGACCAGAGCATCTCTAAATTGGTCTGGCCACTGCCTCTATACCTGGACTGTTTAACTCAGGCGTCTAAAGCATTCTGCAAACACTGATGTGGGAGTCAAGTCTGTTTGCCGACAGAGAAGTTCCTGGATCTTGTTGGACTGTGAGTCAGGTTCTGCAGATCTTGGCAAATAAAACGTCCTCCCTGGCTTGCCCTTTGTGCTTTGTTACCAGAACACTCACAGAGAGCGCTGGGGATGTGATTGTGTTTCTGTGTTGCTCCCGCCCTTGTCTGCCACCATCTGACATCATCAGATCAAGTGGCTCCTCATTTCACTTCCTTGTATTGTTATAATAACATTGCAAACTGGAATGTTTCTGATGAGAGCCTCTTTGCTGTTGCAGATGGAACCGACTGCCATCTTTCTTGCCTGGGAGTGTGTTTCACTGTGCATGCTGGGGTGTTGGCCATCAGGCTGGGGCTGATAAATACTTGATTAAGTAGTGGCTGGTAATCCTGTGTAAAAAGTTGAGGGTGGCCCAGCAATTTTGCCGAAGGGATCTATTACCCGCTTCTTGGATTTATGGGTCCCTTTTATTTATTTATTTTTGGCTGTTAAAATAAAAGTATTGTGGAAAAATGGACCAACTTACAAGAGTCATGGCTCTATCTATGTGCCTCCCCCACCAGGAGAATTCAGGGAGCATGATATCCAATCTGTTGCTGGAAGAAGTGTGGAATTTAAATGCACCCACATTCACTGCTTCCCCTCCTTGCCGTTATCAATGTTCCCCCATTTAAAAACAAAAACAAGTGTTAGCTAGAATAGCCATGGTAATGGGCCCAAGCTTGTTAAGTGGCCTATTGTTATTATGAAACTGATTTTTGTGATACAGCTGAAACTCTAGATTTTTGGAACAAAGAATTCAGCACCAAGTAGCAGCATGTTTTTTCTCTATTTGCTTCTATCTGGGCAGGAAAGCCATGGTTTTGCCTTTCTACGGCTCTGTGAGTGTAGTTGTCTTCTGATGAAAAGTTGATACAGGTTGAGTCCTAAGCTGACTGTGTTGAATCCAAAGAAAGCAACAGTAAAACTGGGAGAAATCATTTGGTGGGAGCCAGTTTGGACCTTAGAGGTCTTTCTGGAGGCCCTTTGTTCCTAGGTAGATTGGTGTTGGTGGTGGGGACTATTGAGCGGAGACCCTTTCTGGAACAAAGGAGTTTCATTATGTGGCCTCATGCTTTTGCAGTCTCTAAATTGGACTGCTGCATGATTCTCCATGTAGGTCTGCCCTTGGAGACTACTTGGAAGCTTCAACTGGTTCAGTTTTAATCAGGTGTCCAGAAATCAGAACACATTCAGCCTCTTCCTCAGCAACCAAAATGACACAGCCTGGACCCACATGCCTAAGAGGCCTCCTTACCTTAGGTGAGCTCTGCTGGTGCTAGTGTTGTGGCAAAGGCTTGGCGTTGTGTCAGACAGCCCCTCTTCTGAATTTCCCTAACATGAATGCACTCCGTGCCTTGCTCTCTCGGTTGCATTATGAGGATAGTGTTACAGCGGAAGAAACATTTTTGCAAGAGTGGGATAGTAATCTTAAATATTTTTTTTAAAATTGCAGTGAATTTTGGCGTCAGTTATAGGGTTGTTGTATTCCAAAGTGCTACCAAAATGTCAACTGTTACTGTGGAGTGTGAATTGAACTCAGACTAGAAAGTGTTGGGGTCTCTGTCAGTCATGAAAGTCACTGAGTGATGGATTTGTTAAGAACAAATTTTGCCAAACTGAGATATATACGTATAGATATAGATAAATAAATATCACATCAGTGGTTTACTGGCTGGTGGGAATTCTGTGGGTGCCATTTATCTGGATGTCATGAAAGCATTTGATAGGATCCTTCTAGTATTTTGATAAAACTGGCCAAATATGGAATAGATGGAAACACCATCAATAGATCTGTAATTGGTTGGAAAGCTGTGCTCAGGGAGTTCTCATCAGTGACTGTGCTTCAGGCTGGAAGGAGGTCTGAAGCGGAGTACCTCAGGGTTCTGTTCTAGAGCCATTCAACATTTTATCAGTGACCTAGATGATGGAGTGGAGGGAATCCTTATTAAGTTTGCAGATGGCACAAAACTGAAAAGACCTGGATAATCTAGAAAACTGGGCAGAAATTAATAAAATGGAATTCAGTAGGCACAAATGCAAAATTTTACATTTAGCCTACAGAAACCAAATGCTCAGGTATAGGATGTGGGATACATGATTCACAGCATTACAGATGAAAGAGGCCTTGGAATTGGTGTTCGTGATAAGCTGAACATGAACCAGCAATGTGATGCTGCAGCAATGAAGGTGAATGCCATTTTAACCTGCATTAAGAGAAGCACAGTTGAAGGAAGTAATGGCCGCACTATATTCTGCGCTGGTCAGGCCTCACCTGGAGACTTGTGTTCAGTCCTGGGTGCTTCGTTTTAAGAAGGATAGAGGCAAGTTGGAGGAGGTTCAGAGAAGGAGGATGGTAGGAGGGATGGAGAAGAAAATGGGCGAGGAAAGGTTGAAGGGGCTGGGCACGTTCGACCAGATGAAGAGAAGACGGAGGGTGCCACGGTTGCCCTCTTTCAATACCTCATGGGCTGTCATGGAGAGGAGGGGGCAGGGCTCTTCCTTGCTGACTCAAAAAGTAGAACCGGTTCCAATGGTTTAAAATTACAAATTTCAATTGAATATTAGAAGGAGCTTCCTGACCGTAAGAGGGGTTTAGTAGTAGAACCGATTGCCTAGAGAGGTAATGGGGGCTCCTCCTTTGGACGTCTTCAAAAAGAGGTTGGGCAGCTATCTGCTGGGGTGCTCTAACTGCGTCTTCTGCACGGGATAGGGAGGTGGGGGTGTTGGAGGCGATGGCCCATGGGGCCCCTTCCCACCCTATGACTCTGTGGGATGTTGGGTCCGTCACACCTCCCACACAGAGCTGTTGGGAGGATTCGGTCAGCGGAAGGCAGACCTTGTGCACTCCCAAATGGTAGAGTAAAATTGCAATAAGTAACCCGAACGCCTAAGATATTTTCCACTGTCTTTTGTGGATTCTGCTGTTGTAACTTGTCATTGACCTTTCTCCTTGTATCCTGGCTTTCCCCAAAGAGCTCTGGGCGGTCTGTGTGTCTGCCTCACGTCACTGTCACAACAGCTCTGACAGGTAGGTTAAGCTAGCGATCTTGCAGAGTTTTGATGATACCTGGTGTTAGGAGAGGGATGGAAGCTCATTTCTAAAGGCCCTGCTCTGTGTTCAGATGGTCCCAGGTTCAGGTCCTGGCGCCTCCAGGCAAGGCTGAGACAAAGCCACTGCCAGTCTGTGTTGTCAGTACTGAGCTAAATGAACCCACCTGTGGCCTGATTCAGTGCAAGGCAGTTTCATAGTAGGTGGGTGGAGAATTGGCCCTCTAAATCTTTTGCCAGCACCATGCGGCATGGTCAAAAAGTAAAGGGCCATGGATATTCCATTCTGAAACATCTGGTGGGGGAAGCAGATGTTTCCCTCCTCTGTTTTATTGCTGGGGTTGCCCCATGTCCAGACTTGACACCCAGCAGCTTTCAAATGTGCCACTTCTTCTGTAGTGTTCCCATCTGTGTCTTTTCATGCTCTGGGATATGATAGATGAGTTGGTGCATTTGGCTGTGATGCACACGCCAGCTAAGTTATGGGGCGGAGAAACCAAACAAGCCATCTAAAAATACCAAGCTTCTTAAAAGTCACAAATCCCATGTCAATCTTGATGATTTCTGTGCAGTAGAAATATGCCAGTGCCCCTCTCGATGAGCCTCTGATTTGCCAAGGCCTTGCGGTTCTTAAATTGCCTGAATGGGTTTCAGCTTCTGCTGTGAAGTAGGGGAGCCGGGAGCTGCTGTGTGTGTACATCCCTCTTTTTCACGGGGACTTTCTGAGGTGTTTTTACAGGTGCTGGGAGTGACAGCAGTGTTCAAGAGCCCCTTTTTATGTCAGCAGTGTGGCTGGAATTCTGCAGGTCAAGCAGATGAGCCTGGAATGAGAGAGTCCTCTTCAGAGGGTGCCCCTGATTTCCCCCAGAGGCAACTAGTAAAATACTTGTTTCAGCATTTGCTAGCAAAGCAGGCCCTGTTTATGCGCATCTGGTTGCATGCTGTGCGTGAAAGAGGCGCGCACCTTTACACCCATGTTCAGTACTGTTTTCTCGGGGAACCTTTGTGACCCGGAGGGTTGGATGCACGAAATGTAATCTGTGTATGCTACGTGTCAGTTGACAAAATTGTTGGCAGGCACCTCTCCTGATTTTACTGCCAGCTTATTCCACACATGGTCCCTTGTCAGCCCCAGGAGAGACCCGTTTAATTTGCAGGTGTCGGGAGGAGAAGCGTCATGGGCTTGGTTTCTTTTACTTTCTTGTTTCCAGAGCCTTCAGTATTTTTGTTGTTACCTTTGCAAACACATTGCCTTCTGTAGCGCATATGAGAGAAAAACCTGTAGTTTGCCTCCGTGGTGGTACAGTGTCAGTGTTCAGCAGGATAAGATTTGGCAGAAGGAAGAGAGAGAAAAGTACTGGCAGTATCTCTTTTGTTCCCTTGAGGGAAGAGGAGGGAGCTACTCGAGTTAGTTGTACCTTCTACTTGCTTGTGTGTGAGTGAACCTGCAGATGGTGAAGTCTGAGGCAGTGCAGAATCCCTTCTTTTTCTTCCAGGCTGCCGAGTCTTATTGCATAGCGTATCCAGTAACTCACTTTTCTGAGTTTTCTTATGCATGAAGACATGTTGTCCTCAGCTGGTCAGGAAGGCCCCGGCCATTAATGTGTGTTAATGATTCTATGTGGGGCGCGAGGTGAGCCAGGTGAGGTGAAAGAGAACTTGACTCTTATGCTGTGGGTGGGGGGCAGGGGGGATTTCCTGGGGTCTGGACCTTTGAAGGACCTGTGCTTTGACTGTCATGGCTGGGTGGGGCAGGGACAAGCGTCTTTGGCTTGTTGTGGTTTTCAATTCTCAGTCTGTTTTGGCCATTCTTAAGCGCACAGGAGTTTCGAGGGACTATCTTTCACTCTTCTGAAGGTCCTTGGGAGGCTGGCAGTTTACACTTTGAATGATGGATTCTTTACTCCCCTATAAGTCTTCTGGTTGGGAGGGCCCCAGCCTTGAAAGAGAGTCCTGTCTGTCCCCAGCTGGAAGATCTACACCTGGTGCAGAGTTGCATCCCAGAGGGTGGCTGGGAAGGGCTGCCTTGAAGACAGGGAGATGCATTTCTTCCCTCCTGGCAGGTGCCTTTGGATGTCCTCTTTCCTCAGAAGCTCCTTTCTCTGCCACCGTTCTAGGTGAAAGCATGAAACATAGCATGTTACACCAGGAAATAAAGTCTTGTGAAGCTGCATTTGCGAGAGGGAAGCCGGGTGAGACGGGACCTGGTTGTATCACTAAGGGACGGGCATGGCCAAGCTGGTGTGGTTGGGGCTGGCAGAGTTGAATGCTCCCCTGCTTTCAGAGGGCTGTGACATTTGCACCTCTTCCTCTCCTACCAAAGCGGTGCAGCCTTTCCTTTCTTGTTCTGCACATTCCTCCTTCGGGATTTGACAGGGCATCCTTTTAGGATGATGGCGTGGCTGGCAGCGCTTTCTCATGCCTGTTTGGCCTGTGGCAAAAATACTGAGTCCTCAGCCAGACTCCCTCCTTGATACTAATTTTTTCTCAAGGGATTAATGGGGGTCTTGCCAGAGGGCAAGGACAAAGCAGTCTGTTCTGCCTTCCCGGCACGTGCTGCCATCCTTTTTACAGGACAGCAGGCTCTGTATTACATTCTGAGTTTCAGCAGCAGTGGCAGCGGCATTGGTTTGTGGCCAAGGAGATGGCCAAGGCATTTGCCTGCCAGTATCTTGGGCAAACATCCTGTGCAAATGCAGTGTTTCCTCTCTAGTCTGATCAGGCCTCTCAGAGAGAATGCCTCCTGCCCAGCTCTGGCCCTTGGTCTCTCCGTCCCCCCTCCCAGTCCACTGTGGATGTGCGTGTAGGGGAGATTGTTCCCCACTTTTTGGGACTTTAATCAGTCTAGTGTAATAGGATATGCTAACTTAAAACATTTCAGTGTCACTCTTGAAATGTAATGAAATTCCAGTGGCCCCTCTCAGCATTCTTAAAATAGAACTTAGCATTTATTTACTTATTTTTAAAATGCCTGTCCTTCTATTCTCTCAGAGCTGGGATGGAGGGCAGCTTCCCACATATTTTTTTTAAATTATGCACATTAAAATATCAATGAAATTAATTGTACTGTTAAAACACAGATTGAATTAGAACAATGTAAAATTCCACACTAATAATAGTTAAATCATTTAAAAAGTTTAAAAGTCCAGTATATCTGTTTCAGACCCCTGCCCTTAACAGGCAGTGAGATGCAGGTGGTTGCCTCACTGGGAAGGCTGTGTACCTTCTGTTGGGAGGAGAGCAAGGGGTGGGGAGCGTAGCCTAATTGCCTTTGGCTGTTCTGCCCCCAGTGAGCAGCCACCAAGAAGGCCATCTCTCTTGCCTGTGCTAGACAAAAAGCCCTGAAGGCAATGGGATTGAGAGACAGGCTCCTCCTGCTGACCTGAAAGCCCCAACAGGTTTTTATGGGAGCCTGAACGCAAGTCATGCGGGGCTTCAGAGGTCATAGTGATCATTTTGAGTTCTGCCAAGTAATGGATGCGTGTGTGTGATATGTTATATAAATGAACGTTAAAAGTTTGTATGTGAACGCGGCAGAACAGTGCAAATTAGAATGGAGTAATACCAGATAGCATTACCCATCACGCTAAAATTGTTTCAGATGTGGCAGGTGAAAGAGGGCTAGGATAAAGAGAATAAGGCTTTTGCCTGATGCTGGAAAAAAGAAATTGAAGCCAGGCATATCTCCCAGGGGCCATGTGCAGGACACCACAGCTAAGAAGCATCCCCCTGACCCCGCAATCAGCACTCACATCCCCAGAAGAGGAGGAGGAAGAGGAGAGAGACTTGGAGAGTGATCTGTGGTGATCTCATTATTGGGCAGGTTCTCATGGAAGATGGTGATAATCCTTTTGGACAGCCAGGCCCTGTGTATTTTGCTACAGCATGTGTTCTAGCTGCTGCGTTCTGTGCCGCCTAAAAGGGCAGCCCCACACACAGACTACATTACAGTAGCCTGGCCTGACTGTCACCAGAACGCATGCCACTGTGGCTAAGTCGTCTTTTCTGGATAGACCTGCACCTGTTGAACTGGGTCTGTGAACCGGATAGGGGGGAAAAATACCTAGCGAGGGCCATCCCCGGTCTCTCTGGATCCAGGAGAGCTCCCAGAGTGTGTGCCTGGCTCTTCCAGGAACTGTCACCCCATCCGGAGTCAGATTTAAAACTCTGCCTAGATCTGTGGATCCCCCAGGCTCAAGTATTTCCGTTTTCTCTGAACCAAGCTTTGGTACGGGGTTTGTTGACCAGGGTTCCCAAGAAACATTAGATTCTCTGAGATACCATGACTGAGGAAAGGCTGAACGGTTTTTTTAGCTGCAGATGTGATGATTTTGATACAGGGGCTCCCTGGGACGTGACAATTATTTCAAGGTTCCCTCCAGTGTAAAAAGCTTGAGCAAGACCAGTTTTGGTATGTTAGTGCGGGCTGGCTCCTGAACTTCATGAATAACGTTGGGGTTTCAGCTGTCTTAGATGGTATTAGATGGTGGAGGAGAGAGTTGTAGCTTCCTATCACCCTTTCTGTAGTGATAATTTCACAGCTTAATGACATCTCTAGCTGACTTCTGATGTAGATGCCTAAAAACTTAGGGGACAAGATGAACCTTGAAGCAGTCCCTTCCCCAATGCCAGTGGCCTCGAGGTGGAACAAAAGCTCCCAGTGCAACTTTCTGTGTCCACCCTGAACGAGGACTGAGCACAATCTCCTTGTGGCCAGATAAGTTCTTCTGCAGGATTAGTTTGGACTAATGGAAGTTTCTGAAGAGTCTTCAAAGGCAGCCCCACACACATCTCACTTCAGTAGTCTAATCTGGAGGTTGCTGGCCCTGGGGACACATGCCTTAGTTACGTTCTGTTTAGAGTGCCGTAACACGCTCTGCTTCTGGCTGCCTTTGAAGAGTGTTCGGAAACTTCATCTGGTCCAAAGAGCTGCAGCCAGATTACTGACCAGGCTGGGTGAAGGGAGCACACAGCTCCTCTGTTGCAGCTGTGCCAGTGGCTGCCAGTCTGTTTCTGGGCGCAATTCAGCGTGTGGGGTGCGACCTATAAAGTTTTGTACGGCTCGGGTCTGGGTTACCCGAAGGACCCTGTCTCCCCGTCCGAGCCTACCTGTGTCTTGAGAGCATCCGGGGAGCCCTCCTCCCTTGCTGCCACCCTCCTCGCAGCGATGTCCGGGGGGAGTGTGGGGGGGGCCTTCTTAGGGGCTGCTCCCAGGCTCTGGAACTCCCCTCCTGGAGAGGTGAGGGTCACCCCTGCTGTCCTTCCGTGGGCAGGTGAAGACTTTTTGTTTTGGGGGGCCTTTGTGGGCTGACTCCTCAAGGGGAACAGGGCCTTTCGGCTGTTGTGTGCGGTTTTTATTTGCTCTTCTTTTTAAGCTTTAAATATCTTCTAATTCAACTTTTTGAAACTTTTTTAGCTGTATCTGTTTTAACTTTTGTAAGCTAGGTCCTGTTTTTCAAGGAGGGCTTCCCAGTTCTGACTGTCGTGCAGCATATTTTGTATTGTGGAACTTAACTTGGGACTTTGGTGACAAAGCTGGATTGATCACTGCCCCCAGATTGCGGGCAGTCCCACTTAGAAAAGGCCTGGCCTAGACAAACCCATAAGAGTGACTTGGTTTACTTCATATTGTACTTCAGTTCCCTTCAATCCATTCTTGATTCAAGAAATAAACAAGGGGTCTAGCAGGTTTTGGAGATTGATTTGTTAATATAGATATTATATATTCCAACCCAAACATGTTTCAAGTGGTGAGTTTTTATGGGTTTGAGGATTTAGGGGTGGGAAAATTCACACTGAAATAAGCTCTCCAATTCACCTCCTTCATTCTCAGTGATTTGCTGGGCATTGGGATATTGTTGCCTTTCGTGGTAGTACTAAGGATGCCGTCGAGGGGGTGTTTAAGAGATACTTGGTTTTTAAAATGCTTTAATCAATTGGAATTCATATAAGCCACAGCTACAGCATCATCTTCAGTCACCAGGTGGCATAGTCACCTAACCAGTTAAGAGGAAGCCACAGTCAGGCCTGGTGAGCCTCCAAATAGCTCCAGGTAGACCAGAGGCTTGGTAGGGGAGACAGATATGTACAGATATGATTGATGGTTCTCTCTGAAACCTCCTCGACAAAACAAACTCTTCAGGTAGTAAAGAGAGATAGAATTAAGGCATCTGGGTAAGAATTAAGGGAGTGAGAAACAATAGGGATATTCTGGTGGGGGTTTACTACAGACCTCCAACCCAGACTAAGGACCTTGATGACGCCTTCCTCAACCAAATGACCGCACATTCAAAAAGGAGAGATACAGTAATAATAGGAGATTTCAATTACCCAGATATATGTTGGCAGTCAAACTCTGCCAAGACAGCAAGGTCCAGCAAGTTTCTTGCTTGTCTTGCAGACAATTTCATGGTCCAGAAGGTGGAAGAGGCCACAAGGGGATCAAATATTCTAGATCTGATCCTGACCAATAGAGATGACCTTGTTAATGAGGTAGAAGTGGCTGGATCTTTAGGGGGGAGTGACCATGCCCTATTGGAATTTGGCATTCAGTGGGAAGGAGAAGATAGGTGTAGCCAGACACTCGTCTTAGATTTTAAAAAAGCGGACTTCTGTAAACTTAAGGAGCTGCTGGCTGAAATTCCGTGGTCAAGAACAGTGAAAGAGAAAGGAGTTCAGGAGGCATGAGAGTGCCTTAAAAGGGAGATACTGAAGGCACGGTGTAAAACTGTGCCGATAAGGAGGAAAAATGGAAGGCATCTGAAGAAACCAGAATGGTTGACCAAAGAACTCTCAGCTGAGCTAAGCGTTAAGAGAAACGTGTACAGGAAATGGAAGAAGGGGGAAACCACCAAAGAAGAATTTAAGCAAGTAGCCAGGAGATGTAGGGAGAAGGTCAGAAAGGCTAAAGCACAGAATGAACTTAGGCTGGCCAGAGACATTAAAAACAATAAAAAGGGCTTTTTTAAATATGTCCGCAGCAAACGGAAAAAGAAAGAGACGATAGGGTCGCTGCGCAGAGAAGATGGCGAATTACTGACAGGAGGAAGAGAAAAGGCAGAACTACTTAACACCTTCTTTGCCTCAGTTTTTTCCCAGAAGGATATAAGCGCTCAACCTGGTGGTTGGGGAGCAGGGGAGGAAGCAGGGGAAATGAGGCACGTAATAGGTAGAGAGGTGGTACAGGAATACCTGGCCACACTGGATGAATTCAAGTCTCCAGCGCCAGATGAATTGCATCCTAGGATATTAAAAGAACTGGCAGAGGTCATTTCGGAACCGCTCGCTATAATCTTTGAGAAATCTTGGAGGACAGGAGAAGTTCCAGCAGACTGGAAGAGGGCAAATGTTGTCCCCATCTTCAAGAAGGGAAAAAAAGAGGACCCAAATAATTATCGCCCAGTCAGCCTGACGTCAGTACCCGGAAAGATCCTGGAGAAGATCGTTAAGCAGTCAGTTTCTAATCACTTAGAAAGCAACGCGATACTCACGAGAAGTCAACATGAATTTCTCAAAAATAAGTCATACCAGACTAATCTTGTCTCTTTCTATGATAGAGTTCCTAGCTTGATAGATGAAGGGAATGCTGTGGATGTAGCATATCTTGATTTCAGTAAGGCCTTTGACAAAGTTCCCCATGACATTCTTGCAAAGAAGCTAGTAAAATGTGGGCTGGACAGAGCTACTGTCAGGTGGATCTGTAACTGGTTGACTGACCGTTCCCAAAGGGTACTCAGCAATGGCTGCTTTTCATCCTGGAGAGAAGTGACTAGCGGGGTGCCACAGGGTTCTGTCCTGGGCCCAGTGCTGTTCAATATTTTCATCAATGACTTGGATGAAGGAATGGAGGGCATGCTGATCAAATTTGCAGATGACACCAAATTGGGAGGGGTTGCTAATATGCCAGAAGACAGGATCAAAATTCAAAATGACCTGGACAGATTGGAGAGCTGGGCCAAGGCTAACAAAATGAAATTCAACAGAGAGAAGTGTAAGGTCCTACACTTAGGTAGAAAAAATGGAATGCAGAAATATAGGATGGGGGACACGTGGCTGGATGGCAGTACATGTGAAAGGGATCTAGGAGTTTTAATAGACCACAAGCTGAACATGAGTCAGCAGTGTGATGCGGCAGCCAAGAAAGCCAACGCAATTCTCAGCTGCATCAATAGGAGTATGGTGTCTAGATCGAGGGAGGTACTGGTACCACTCTACTCTGCTTTGGTTAGACCTCATCTTGAATCCTGTGTCCAGTTCTGGGCACCCCAATTCAAGAAGGACATGGTCAAGCTGGAGCAGGTCCAGAGGAGGGCGACCAAAATGGTGAGAGGCCTGGAAGCCATGCCCTATGAGGATAGACTTAGAGAGCTGGGTATGTTCAGTCTGCAGAAGAGAAGGTGAAGAGGGGACATGATAGCCATGTTTAAATATTTGAAGGGATGCCATGTAGAGGAGGGAGAGGGCTTGTTTTCTGCCACTCCAGAGACCAGGACAAGGAGCAATGGATTCAAGCTGCAGGAAAGGAGATTCCACCTGAACCTCAGGAAGAACTTCCTGACGGTCAGGGCTGTCCGGCAGTGGAATCTGCCACCTCGGATTGTGGTGGAGTCTCCTCCTTTGGAGGTTTTTAAGCAGAGGCTGGATGGCCATCTGTCCAAGGGAGTGCTTTGAGGGTATTCCTGCATGGCAGGGGGTTGGACTGGATGGCCCGTGTGGTCTCTTCCAACTCTACGTTTCTATGATTCTATGATTCTATGAGAAAGAGAGGGAGAGAAAGGTTCTATTGCAAGGTCAGGGGGTAGGAGGAAAGTGAGCAGAGGGAATGGTTAAATGAATGCTGACATGGAGAAAAAAAAGAGGGAAATGAAGCCATGGAATGAAGGACAAGGAAGAGAAGAGACAGCAGCAGGAGAGGTGAGAGGGAGAAAAATTGCCTGGGTTGTGGAAGATAGAGGAAGAGACCCCAGGGGCCATCTAGTCCAACCCCATTCTGCCATGCAAAAAGACACAATCCAAGCACTCTGAACAGGTGGCCATTCAGCCTTTCTTTAAACGCCTCCAAAGAAGGAGACTCCACCATGCTCCCAGGCAGCAGCTCTTACCATCAAGAAGTTCCTCCTTACCTTTAGAGAATCCCTTTTCCTGAAGTTTGAAGCGATTGCTCCATAGTGTCCTAGTCTCTGGAGCAGCAGAAAACAAGCTTCCCTCATCTTCCATATGACATGCTTGGTGAACAGAGGAGAGAAGACCACCGTCTCGGTGGGGAAGAATGAAGGGCAAGCACCTGAGTAGGTGGGAGGGAAGGAAGGAGGGACAGAGCACCGAGCCAGGGCAGGTCAGAGGCATTGTCAGACCTTGCAAAGCTAGCTGCTTCTGGTACTGTGTGCATCCATTTTTTGGATGTTTGCTTTTTTAAATGTAAAATTAATGGGAGAAAAGAAGGCATTCAGCATTCTTCTCTCCTGAAAGAATTCTCACCATGTCACGTGCCCTTCCAAAATGGTGTCCACAAATTCAAGAGAAACATGGGACTGAATAAATCCAGCCTAACCCCAAATAAAAACACAAATGATTATAGCAGATATCATCAATGTATTCTTCCCCCTCCCTGCTCCCAAATTAAATAAACCATACTCCGTGTGAATGAAATGTGAAATAACCACTGTCATAATAAGAAACCACAATGAATCAAATCACTTTTACAACAAAACAGAAACTACATGAAAAAAAGGGGGGGATATTTTAGAATTTACAACTAAGCAATATGTGAAATGTCAACATATTTGAAAATTCTTAAAACCAAACTTGTGGGAATTAATTTAGCCACCATGGGATTTACCAAGATTTTACCTAACTTATCTTTATCTGGCATGATGCTTAATTTCCCCCACCCCAAAAATAAAGAACATGTGATGTGAAATTAAAAACAGTAAAGTCCTAGATTTGTGTGACAGTTTTCTTTTTCTTTTTAAGAAAGTTTCAAGAGGAAATGTCTTAGTAACATACTTGAAAATCTGAATAGTTGGCCCACTGAAGGATGGATGAGAGTGTGATTTATGGCCTCCAAAATAATCCTTTAGATTCCCAGTAGATTTAACTAATGCAGTTCTTCTGATATGGACATGACTGGGAGCTGGTCCAAAGAAAAAGCCTCCAAACTCCTGAATTATAAAGAAACCATTTTATTGAAGAAGTGGGCCTTTCGATTCCACAGGGAAGCCACTTGTCTCTGAGAGAGCCCTCCTTCCGGATGAAAGTGTTCCTGCCAACCTTCTGATCACATCTGTGGGGATATTTAACACCTGTGTCAAGCAGAATGCCGTGCAGCCAGTGCAATATGAGCTGGTGGGAGGAGACAGAACAAGATACTCAGGTTGCTCTTGTAAGGTGAAAAAGGAAAACTTAACATCTGTTGTTTCTGGATATCCATCTTGAGATAGGAAGGGGAGAGGTAAAAAAAGATCACCTTAATTTCAGTAGAAGAGCCCCTAAAACCTGGCTTTTATGTGCGCATGTAATCTATCCCAAGGCAGGAGCCTCATGGACGCTCCCTTTGCAGGCAAAGGGAGACAAAGTACAAACTTTTGGAAGAAGGAGGAAGTGATCTCTGCAGGAAGGAAGAAAAAAACAGGTTAAACAGAAGGGCAGGCACACTCTCTAGAATTTCCTCTTATTAATCACTTTTACAGGTGTTGACGCCTCTTTGCTCCAACAGCATCAACAAGCTGACATATTGAAAATCCGCTTCAGCTTACAGCCCCTGAGCACGCTGTAATACTCTTGCTCTGATAACCGCTGTGAAGGGACCAGCCCTCCCTTTTAATTGTCACACCCTTTTTGTAAGACAACATAGCCTTAAATTACAAGGGTTTTTGAAGCTTCATTTGTTTGTGAAAGCTGTCAGCCTCTAAACAGAGTATTGTTAACAAATAATGTGCTTTCTAATCTAGAGGGCCAAATTTCTCATCTCTTTGTCAATTAAAAAAAAAGTGCTGATTCTGAGCTACAGTGTGTTTTGATCTCCCAAATTCAGTTCTAGATGCAGATACCCCCTATCCTCTGGGGCGTGTGCCTTCTTCAGATGAGAAGCCCGCTGTGCCCAAGGCAGACCACAGGGTTCGTTGTGCCTCCTTCGTTTATCAGAAGGGTGAGAGGGTTCATGGCAGTTTAGAAAACGGTGCCTGAAAGTGGGGATTATTGCATGGAGGATGAGGCCTTCAGCAGTTTTCAGTCCCAACAGGTACCTCTCACCTCCAGCGCCAGAAAGGGTGTGGGACTTCTTGTGCAATGGCTAGCGAGCACGGGCAGGAGGGTGCCATTGTGCTCATGGCCTTCCTGTGGGCTTCTGCTGAGGAACCTGGTCAGCTACCATGCCAACGGGATGCTGCGTTTGATCGGCCCTGTTTTGATCCAGCTGCGTGAAGCTGTCTTGGAGTTCTTTAGACTGCTTTGCAGACAGCTTGTGCTTATGAAGTTTCATGTATGATGCCGAGGTTGCAAAGGTTAAGTGGCTTAAATTGTCCTGTTGCTCTGCAATCTCTGATTTACATGAAAACAGTTTTTTAAAAAAAAAAAATGTTCTTTTTTCCCTCTGAATCTGGGTTAGCCTTGTGGATTAGTCATGATTATTAATCTTCTCCTGCAATTATTTGCCTTGAACAGCATGTGTACAATATCATGACAGGAATGTTGCACACACTGACTTAAAACACTAATCCAAGCACCGTCTTCACTGCCCGGGGCACAGCGGCTGCCGCCACCTAGCGTCTCCATCTTCGTTGCCCTAAATAGAGCAAAAAGGCTGGCTGTGTGTGAAAGGGCAGCCGCTGGGTTTTGCCTGTCAGCGGGCACATCACTCCCTTGGGCGCCCCAAAGGTGTGCCATGGGGCAGAAGACTGTGAGAAGCTGAAATTGTGCTGCTGTTTTCCTGTGACCAGTGGTGGCCAGAGGGGAAGGGGACTAGCCAGAGTGTGATCTAGAGGAGGCAGTGGAAACTGCCGTGACACACACACACTTAGGTGATGGTCAGGTGCAGACTCCAGTAAAGGGACTATAACTAGGAAGGAGAAACAGTAGTTTGGTATAATGGTTGGACTTTGCATAAGGGAACACTGGGCTGGGGCAGAGCTTTCCATGGTGTTCAGCCGAGGATATGATGGCCTGGTTGATTTAACCCAGTTGGCATGTACACTGCAGTTTTAACTGATAAATGATTTAATATGCTTACAGTCTTTTAAAATCATTGCCATTATTTATGGTCTTAAATTTATTTTATTGTCAGCCAGTCTGAGATGTTCAGATATAGAGTGGACTATAAATTTTTTAAATAAATATGTAAATGATGCTTTGCTGGTTGGTTTTGTGACATTATATAAAACTGTCTTCCCAAAGTTGTAAACAAATTTTAAATGTAATAAATTCCACATAAAATGAAACAGCTCAAGATAGAAAAAGCTAGCTGCAGAATCTAAATCAATTGTGTAAGGTCCACAGAGTTTGTGGGTTATCCAGGGGCCATCTAGTCCAACCCTCCACCATATAAGAATCTATTCCTGAAGTACTCCAAGGGGCAGGCCTCAAGCCTCTTTCTAGGGACTTCCAACGAGGGAGAGGCACCAGTTTCCCAGTAAGCCTGCTCCACTTCTTGTCTGAAATAAGGAAGATTTTAGAACCTCTCCAAAACCCTGTCAAATTCCTGAAGGCAGAAGCCTCTAAAAATGTGGAACTGCTGCCACAAGATTGGGCAGAAAGCAGGATATAAATAAAGATGGTAACAACAACAGCAATCCTCCTCTTTGCTGCTTCTGCCCTTAACTTGCTGCCAGGATGAAACTGAGCAAGGCCAGTGGCCCTTCAGGTATGTTTGTTCCAGGTTGTGTTGGGCTTTAAAGGTGAGAGCCAGCAGAGTGATGTGCATGGAGGAGATGAAACCCAGAAGAGTAAAGCAAGAGTCTTTTAATGTACGTTGTGAGCGGCAGTCTTTGGGTGTTTGGGGGCCAACAGATGGGGTGTCTGATCTGGTCAATGAATGAAAAAGGAAGAGCCAAGTCTCATTCTGGTGCTTCCTGAATGGAGGCATTTATTTTGCGATGAATCGTAAGGGTGTAAATATGCAACTGCTTCACCTTTCAAAGTGAGGAAAATAATTTCTCACCTCTGTGGAGAAAACAAATCTTTCTGCGCAGCATCCAGTACTTGCGCGTCCACCTCACAGGAGCTGTGGGGGCTCCTCCGTATCCCACTGACCCCGAGGAAGACAGTGCTCCAAAGCACTTGTTGCACATTTTGCAAGATGCATTATTTCTCTAAAGCACAGATTAGAACAAGCACTTGGAGTAGAATTGGGATGGAAATTGATAAGCAACAGGTAGACAAGAAGTTGAAAATTCCTCCCTTGACTCACTTGAAAAGATGATTGTGCTGAGAAGAGTGGACGGTAGTAGGAAAAGAGAAAGGCTGCATTGGAGGTGGAGGGACTCCCTTAGGGAAGCCCCAGCTGCTGCTGCCCTGGGATTTGCAAGATCTGAGCAGGGCTGATAACGAGGTCTCTTGGAGGAGATCCTGTGTTCATTTGGTTGCCATAAGTAAAGGCCAGTTTGAGGGCAAATAACCACAAAAGTTGAAAAGCAACACGAGAGCAATGCAGCTACCACTACTTCTGAGTAAGCATGATTACCAGTTGGGTTGTAAGCCCCATGGGTTGCTTCTGAGACTGCCTGGTGAAAACACTTGAAAAGAGGAAGAGAATCTCATGAGCTGACCAGCCTTCTCCAGGGATGGCAACTGCCCCTGGCCTTGGTCTCTCTCTTCCCTGTTCATGCTGGACAGAGACTGTGCTGCTTGCCCACTGGATTTCCTGGGGCAAGAGAAGTGGTGGGAAAACACTGGGTGGCTCACAGCTGGATGCTGTTGGCCTCTGGTTGCGTGTTAAGCACCTTTCCTGGGATCACCGGGTGTCCCTTATTGTAAGGGATGCCCCTTAGTAGTGGAGCAGGAAGCTTGCACCTTAGGGAACTGGTAGGGCTGGGAAGCTTTTCCTGTATTTTGAGGTGTGGCCCCTTCATAAAGACAGAAATGTGCGCATCATGTAAGTTTTGAAAGTGGTGTGTGTTTGTGTGCGTTTGACGCACCAATCAGCTTGTGAGGACCCTGTGAATTCCATGGGCTTTTCTTAGGCAAGGAATCTTTAGAGGTGGTTTGGCCGGTTCCTCCTCTGCAGTAGAGCTTCCAGCAGCTGGTGTTCCTTGGTGGCCTCCCACCCAAGCACTAACCAGAACTGACCCTGCTTAGCTTCCAAGATCAGGTGGGATCTGGTGCCTTCAGGGTATTAGGGCCTGTTTTGTGGACAGTATGTTAATTTTGCAGAGAAATACCTAAGTTAAATGAAACCAATACTTTCATTTAGTATTTAGGTAGATCGCAAGCTTGTTAAGAGCTTCTTCCTGATTGTCAACCCTGCGTGTCATGAATTTTGACTGTCCCTCATTGGTATTTTGAACACCTGGCGAGAATCACCCTGTGTGGAAACAGAAGAAGTAGCCATGGATCTTGAACTCCAGCATTTTTATTGCTCCTTGGCAGTTGGAGCTCCGTGCTGAGGTCCCAAGTCTTACCTGCTGTCTCAACCCTGCCGCCGGTTGGTGCCCAGTGGCTTCGTCTTGGAGGCCGATGCTAACAAGGGACTCCCTGGGGAGCAGGTTGCGCCACTTACCTTCAAGGACTGCACGTCCGCTTGTTTGCACTCCTCAGCCCACCTGGGACTGTGGGAAGAAAAAAAGCAAACACAACCAGTTGGCTCCCAGCCTTCAGAGTCTTTTAAAGGAATACTGGGTTTAGCCTAATTACTTGCAGCTCCTTGGATTTAAGCCTCTTAATTCTTTACAGTTCAGTGGATCTTGAGCATTCATGTTGATGCAACGGTGAATTCACACTCAGTGGAACGGCCTGCTCCAGTTACTGAGTCCCAGAGAAGTGAGCGCCTCAGCTGCCCTGGTGCAACCGGCCAGCCGGTTGCTTAATCCCCTTCCGGGGCAAGAGGGCTGCCCACCTGCTGGTGCTGAAGGGGCCGGAAGCAGGAGAACCCTGGAGAGGCCCTGGAGAGGAGGGTGCTTGGGCCCTGGAAGGCTGAATTCTGCTTTCCACGCTCTGGCATGGTTCCTGACACTTACTTAGGGGTGAAGGAGAGAATGCGGGACCCCCACCTGAGAGATATGGTTCTGCTTGACATTTTAAGGCCCCACCCCACCCTCCAGATGTTGTTGGACTGCAGCTCCTAGCATTATGATGCTGGCTGGTACTGCTGGGAGCTGCAGTCCAAAAACATCTGGAGGGAGGCATGATTCCCAACTTCATTTGAAAGACTGAGCAGATTGACTTATGGAAGGAAACTTATGCAGTTCTGAGGTCCTATAAGTCTTTTAGCTTGGTCTTCCCTTAGCTAGTTCTGTGTGTTGGGGGTCTGGGCCTCAGCAAGAAGCAGGACTGTCAGGTTTGGCTGTGGAGAAGGGCTTTTGTGGATCTGCGGGGGTAGGGAGTCTTATCTTAAAAAAACCCATTAAAATCGTGCGTCATTTTACAGACAGGTTGTGGTGTCCCTGCTGGGATGGAAGGGTTCTTGGTTGCATCCTGGCCCTGAGTTGATCCGTGCTTACTGTTCCAGGTCCAGGCCTAGTGGATGACGCTGAGGTACATTCAGCTGCTTGTGAATAGAGTCTGTCCTGCTCAATTACAGAAATGCAAACAAACGGGTTTGCAGAATACAGTCATATTCCCACCTGCTGTGTAGTCTCTTTAGGGCAGAAACAGATTGCCCACCTTCCATTAGCTGATGCAGAAATTTCCTCTCAGTCCAGTGAGCAACAGTTTGTGGTCATTGTCCTCCCTTCTTCCTTGTGGATGCCGAGGGAAGCAGGGACTGGGTGTGGAGTGGGAGTTTCTCCTTTTGTTTCGGGGCTGGCTGGCAGCATTCAAACTATGTAGCTTTCAGTAAGTCCCTCCTTAATAACAACCAGTTGCTGCTCATGCTGAATTCAGCACTTGGCGAGTAAACAACTTGGGGAGAACCAAAGAGTGGGGGGGGCGATATTTGCAGCTCAAGTTAGAGCATTCTAGATTGCAGGTCCACCTCTCCCCCCCACGCCGCAGTCAGTGCTGATCTTCATCTGGTGGAGATTTAAGAAGACAGGGACCGTTTGGAATTAAACGCACACTTTCTCCCTTGTCCCCCATAACACCTCCACGCGTAGCTTTCAAAGACCAGGTTCTTAGAAGTGTTCCTCTTTGTTGTTTCTTTTATTAATGTTAAGTTCTCGTTGTCCTCCTCTGATGGTGATGATTTTGATTTTGAATTTGGAATGCAAACCCCCCTAGGACAGAATTTGATGAAAGACAACACAGCAGTACCCATTGAATGGATGGATAGACGATTACGCAAGGAACTGTCCCATTTGGATTCCACATCTTAGTTTCTGTTCTACCTTGAAACCCAGCTCTTAGTTTCAGAACAGGCCCCCGTCCCACATCCCAGCAGCACTTCGTTCTGCCCTCTTCTGCAAGGTGAAAAGGTATTTGCAGCCTGCTTTGGGATATTTATTATCATCATCATCACCACCACCACCACAAGGGCAGAACAGAAGCAGTCAGTGCATATGAAGGGGGGAAACGCACAGCTGGCATCTTAGACCGGTGAGTGCTCAAGAACTGGTATCCCATGAAACTCTTTGAACATTAGCGTGACATGACATATTCTCTCTGTGGCAATGCACAGTCAGATCAGGCTACCGTATATTGTGACTGCTTGCCATTCTTATCTGAGTTCTTGTTAGTCCCATTATGTCCTGGGCTGGTCAGGCCTCATCTGGACTCCTTCGTTCAGTTCTGATTGCTTCATTTTAGGAAGGATGTAGACAAGTTAGAGCAGCTTCAGAGAAGGGCAAAGCATAAGAGGAGGGATTGGAGGAGCTGGACATGTTCAGCCTGGTGAAGAGAAGACCGGGGGCCGACGTGATTATAAATACCTCAAGGGCTGTCGAATTGAGGAGGGGGCAGGCTTGTTCTCTGTTGCCCTAGACGGTGGGACCAGGTCTAATGGCTCTAAGTCAGAGGAGGGTAGATTTTGACTGAAAATTTGAAGTAATTTCTTGACAGAGAGGTTTGACAATGGGACCGATGTTCTGGAGAGGCAGAGGGGTTTCATCTCCTTGGACATCTTCAGAAAGAGGCTGGACAGCTACCTGCTGCTGGGGCTGCTTAGGTGGACATCCTGCATCCAGCAGAGGGTTGGACTCAATGACCCATGAGGCCCCTTCCAGTTCTAAGGTTCTATAAGTCTGTGTAAAAGACAGCCAGCCTCCATGACTGTTCAAAACTTTGGTTTAAGAAGGGCTTTGACAAACAAATTCTCCTAACTGTTAATCTTCATGACTCTCCTCGTCGAACATACTGAGCCTATTAAAAAGTTCTTTTAAAAAGTAGCAATTGTAATTTCTCTTGACATGTCAGTATATAGTCAGGTTGGTAGAAAGTTTTAATCTGGGGGCAATTAAGTGCATTTCATCGTTAGAAAAAAGCTTAGAAGATTTATCTTCCGGAATTAACATAATAAGTCTTAGTGAAAAATAGTCTCTAACCTGTGTGGTGAAGTGTCCATAATTTTGTTATTTAGGGGTTTCTTTGGATATTCCTCGCCGAAGAAAACCCAGTGAAATTCATGGGGGTCACCATCAGTCAACAGATAACTTAAAGGTGTGTGCGTGCACTCACACACACACACACACACACACACACACACACACAGAGACAGGTCAGTTATCTGTTTCCAAAGCCTTTGGAGGGGGTGGTTCCTAAAGAAACGCTGTCGCAGGAGAGACTTTTTCTTGCGGCTGGAGGATCTCCTGAGCCCGGAGGATCTCCAGCGATTGGATGAGAAGCAGGGGTCTTGCCTCTTAGTCGGAGTCAGCGGGCAGGCGTGTGTGCAGCGCAGCAGAGGGAGGCAGGGCCTCTCGAACGCCAGGCAGGGAAGCCCCTTTGCAGGGGAGGTTTCCGTTTGGGATGAGAATGAAAGAGGGATTTCAGTGGAGCCTCTTTAGGAGGGACTGTTATAACATCCTTTTCTGCAGGTGGTCCTCTCACATCTTCCCCCAAAGTAAATACTGTACCCTAAAGTACTTGGATGGGGGACTGCCAGCGAATCCCAGGTGCTATAGGCTCTGTTTCAGAGGGAGCCACACCCACCTCTGATTCCTTGCCTAAGAAAACTGTCTGAAAAATTTATGTGTTGCTGTAAGTTGACAGGCTTCTTGAAGACATGTACACACAGAGACGTATTTGAAAATTCTTGAAGGAGCTTGGAGAAGATGGAAAGTGTAGATGATAGTGGTGTGTGTGTGTGTATGCGTATGTATATGTGTCATATGTTTAGTCTGCAGAAGAGACGGTTAAGAGGGGACGTGATAGCCATGTTTAAATTTTGAAGTGATGCCATGTAGAGGAGGGAGTGGACTTGTTTTCTGCTGCTCCGGAGACCAGGACAAGGAGCAATGGATTCAAGCTGCAGGAAAGGAGATTCCACCTGAACCTCAGGAAGAACTTCCTGATGGTCAGAGCCATCCAGCAGTGGAATCTGCTGCCTCGGAGTGTGGCGGAGTCTCCTTCTTTGGAGGTTTTTAAGCAGAGGCTGGATGGCCATCTGTCGGGAGTGCTTTGAGGATGTTCCTGCATGGCAGAGGGTTGGACTGGATGGCCCCTGGGGTCTCTTCCAACTCTGTGATTCTATGTTTGTCACAGAATGGTGCAGAGAGCAAGTGAGACCCTTAACATTAACCCCAAAGGGGTTCCTGTCCTTTCAGAAGATGGAAATTGCTAGTGCCCGTCAGGCCAAAGCTTAGCAGTTTAAGCTGAGGTCACCACACTTGGTTAGAGTACATTAAGATGGTCCCCATAGGAAGCTTCTGCCGTGTCTGTGGCAGACCCTAACTTGCTCCCCCCCCCACACACAAAGGGCCTCCCCTGCCATACGAAAGGGCGCTGCTCCCTTCCTCTCAAGGCTGTCCCTGTGTGGTTTGTGATGAAATGCTGCACTTTGTGTTTCAGCCCTTTGCAAATGAACAGCATGAGCACCTTCTGCTTGCTGGTCCAGCGTGTGTGTAAAAATCACAGCCAGATGGGGCTTTGCTTTTCCCCATTATAAAATAAATATGCATTGACCTCAATTAGTGGAGCTGCCTGCATGAACAGAGGGTTTATTTTGAAGCAGCCCCTCTGGGATGTTGATTTTGGACCTGGTCATTAATTTTGTTAGTGATAATAGGGCTTTGACGTAAACGATCAGGCAGGTCATGAGCTTCCATGCACTGGGAATGCGCAGGGGCTATTTTTTTTAAGCGTCTGCCTTCTTAAGCTATTGTTTTTTCTTTAAAAGTGTTTATAAAAATTAGAATAGGAGTCTTGTTTGAGAAGTTGTCATCATCACCATCATAATCCATTTTGATTTGTTTTCCCCTTTGCCACACATCACGCTCAAAGCAGGTAAGAAGACAGGAATGGCAATAGACAAACAAAAATGTATTTTATTTATATATATATAATAACTTGCTCTTTTTATAGCTTGCAATGTGAGTTAAAAAATAATAGCTAAAACAATATAGAATGCAGAAGTTTAATAAACATTAAACAACCAAACCAATTAAAAACATTAATTTAGAACAGTTGAAAACCTGTTAATTTCTTATTAGCTGATACTGGAAGATGCAGAACACCCGTTGGACGTCCTTCTGCCTCAGCCAGCTGGCAACTCCTCCAGCCTTTTCCCCAAAATTGGGACTCAGGGCCACTTCCGCTTAAAACAAGAGGAACACACATTAAAATATAATTAAACTATTCACAATAATAAAGCAATTTAAATGCACACTCGAAGAACTGAAAGGATAAAAAAGCAATCTTTAAATAAAAAAGGTCTTTACTTGCTGGGGAAAGGAGAGCAGAGGGGAGGCCAGTCAAGGCCCCCATGGAGAGGAGATCTGTGGCCTGGGAGGAGCCCCTGGGAAGACCCTGTCTCCTGTGTCCTCATCAAGCAAGGGTGCGATGTGCGTGGTCAGATCACGAGAAAGCCCTCCCCAGAAGGTGTAGAGCCTTGGGGAAGCAAACATGCTCTTCTCCCTGCCCAAGGCATTAACAAGCGCTACCTGTGCCCCAGAAATGCCATTGAAACCCTTTGCGTGACCTTGGGCACATCACACACTCTCGGCCACAGAACGCCCCATGATAGATTCAGAGCTAACTTGCAAGCATTAAGGTTGGAGGGTGCCAGCTGTCTGCTCTGACTGGCATCCACTTCCCAGGCTGCCAGGCAGAGGTCTGCTTCACGCCATCCTTCCACAGGAGGTGCTGGAAGTCGTCGCTGGGGCTTCCTGCCAACAGAAAGGCATCTCGTCTTTCAGCAGAGCTGACGGTGTGGCCTGGATTCTCTTCACTCCTTTTGCTGCCCGTTGACGGAATGGCTGCCAGTCGGGGACTGGATGTTGCCTGCATGCCCTGTGAAAGATTGGGGCAGTGGGGGAGAAAAGGGCCAGCTTGGAGCTCAAAGCAGTTGCTTTCAGTGGCTGCTTTCACAGACCCTGCGTTGCATTGAGGTAGTGTAGATCTGCACTCACGCAGTTAAGTGGTGTTGCGCTACGCACCCTTCCATTGGATACTGAAGCTGTGCCTCTCCTGCTGTGTCCTCCAGTGGGCCTGCTTATTGCTCCGGCGCACTGGGGAATGTACCCTGACTGTTTCTGCAGTCCCAGCGAGGCAAGGGGTACGTTGAAGGCGCACGGGTGAATAATGACATACAGAATGTGTGCCTGGTTTCGTTTGCGGGACTCGGCCGATGTAACTGTGAACTGGAGATGGAGACTATGCCGTGGCCAAAAAGTACAACCACGTGGATAAGGGGATGTCCGTGTGGGTAAACTGCCAACAGCCAAGGTTTAAGGTTGTGTCCTCTGCTTTTTTGTATGCGTGGGCTGGGAGATGGTGTTATACAAAATTAATATGGAAATACCCTGGTTGTCCATGCGGTGAAATTGTGACTGAAAATTGGGTTCATCGCGTCCTCTTTGTGAGGATCAGTGTGAGAATTAGCTGTCTGCCTTTAGAGATAGGAAGAGTTTTGTTATCACTGGTCAATAGGTCTGTTTTCTGCTGTTTCATGATGAAAAGGGGACTCCCTTGATGGTTTCCTGGGTCGCATTGCTGGGCTCCCCTCCCTGTGCTTCAGAGGGGTCCTTACCTGCTCCCCCCCTTTGTTTAATGCCTCTTACTGGGATGAAAGCGAGAGAGTGCTCAGCTGCAAAAAAGCCTCCCCCTCTTCAGGCTCTCTTGAGCGTCAGGGTGTTTGGGCAGAGCACGAGACGCTTTTCAGCTTCTGGCCTGCTGCAGAACTTTTGAAGTGGGCCGCAGAGCCCATGAAGTTTGATGGAGGAGGAGCTTTATTTGACAGCCAGAGTGCCTGCCAGGTGAGAAGAGCTGCCTTTCGTGAGCAAATAATTTCCAATACAAAGGATTTAACTCTAAACCAAATCTAATCAGGAACTTCTCCTGAGGGGAAGTTGCAGATGAAAAGAGAATTCAATCTGAAATGAAACGTACCCGTTCTTTGATGACTGGGGTGGAGGATCGGCTGACAGGGAAGGTAGTCCTATTTCTGGGGATGAAATTGACTTTCTAATTGCATTTTGATGGAATAACATCTTCCCCTCCCCTGAGTATGTCTTGGGATATCCCCAGTCCTAAAAAAATGTCCCAAATTATGGCTTAGTCTCTCTACCCGTTTTTTTTGTTTGGGGAACCAGGTCACCTGAAAGAAGTTGCCGGCCTGTCGGTCCTGCCAGCGTCAACAGGATTAACTTCCCATAATCTCGGTGATTGAATTAGAGATTGTCTCCTCACTGCTCAGTTCAAACGGCAGCTGGGCAGAAACTTAAGGGCAATTCCTGAATGGGAAGAGAGTGCCGATCAGGGCCCCCCATCCAGATGCGTGCTGTTGTGGAGGGCTTCCTTGTGGCCGGTGTAATCTGTATGAGGTGGTGCGGCGCTCCAAAGCAATGAGACCCCCAGGGTCCCATATCGACCGCAGCCACAGGAGGAAGAGTTGGGAAGCGGCAGGAGCCTTCGTGAGCTCTTGTGGGCTTTGTTAGGTTGTGTCATGATGAGAAGAGTGAACTTTTCCTTTGCTGGACTTTTTGCTGTCTTATTGCAAATGCTGATTGTTTATTTTGGCACAGCTGTATAATTTAGTTGAAAAATGTGATACCCTCTTCAAATATTTGGAGTGCTCTCCTAGGACCATGGAACAGATCTGCTTTCTGTTGTTCCAGAGGGTGGGCCCAGGTTGCAGGAAAAAGGGGTTCTGATGAAAGATGAGGAGGAACTTCCTGACGGTCCCAGCTGTTCAGCAGGGGAAGAGGCTGCCTTGGAAAGTAATGGAGTTCCTTCCTTCTTTTAGTGGAGAGGCTGGAGATATAACGGAAGGTTTTTCTCTGTGTTGGAGAGAGGTTGGCCTCTAGAGCCATTTCTGCGCTAGACTGTGCAAACCCCAGGATTCCATAGAATGTTGAAAGTGGAATAATAGCACTGTAACAGGCTGGTGTGGAAATGGCCTAGGACCTTTTGAGGGTCTTCCCCAAACGTGAGGCCTGTGAGTCTTCGGTCCCTTGCCCAGAGTGCTACCCTGGGGTCTAAGTCAGAGGAGAAGGTGCTGGCGAGATCCAGCAGCTCACCGGAGTCAGATACCAGGAACTCTATTGAGGTCAGCAGTGTCAGCAACCCAGGCCCTGACTCCAACTTGGAGCAGTGGCCCTGTTCCACAGCACCAAGGATAACCAAGGTCCCAGCCTCATGAGGGGGCTGGAGCCACAGCATGAGCCCAGTGGATCAGGGCCTTGAAACCAGAGACCCCCGAGTCAGACTCCCAATTATCTGGCCTTTAACCTCCCGCAGCAGAGCCCCCCAGACATTTTCCAGGGGAGGTGGTGTGAATGAAGGAGGGGTGCTGGGCCTGCATGTAGTGGTCTGCTCCTTTAAGATTTTCTCCCTCTCCTATCACAGGAAGGAATGTGACGGAGCTGAGGAATTTGCCTGGTGAGCTGCCAAGTGAAAACAAAGTCCCCCCATCCACCTTCCCCATGCCCCATCTGCTCCCCAACTTCACTGGTGGAGGCTGGTGCCCTGGAGCTCTCTTTGGATGCTGCTGCAGCCACCCTCCAGCTTTGCTTTGTCAGACCAGGGCAGGCAGAAGCAACAGTGTTTTTGGTCATGTGAGAAGTGCCAGAGTTTCTAGCTTGTAGCTTTCAGTGGCTGGTATAAAACAAACCTTTGTTTGTACAGGCCAGCATTGCCATCAACACCCAGAATGGCTTCTGTGCCCCCGGTAGGTTCATTAGGATTCCAGGAAAATGTACAAGAATGAGACTGGGCCGGGGCTCCAGAAAGGCCCCTTTGGCCAGGAATTCCGCCAGAAATTGGTTTTCTGTCCCACCCCCTTTTGCTCATGAATTTTCCTGCCAGCTCAGGTGGGTATACTGTCTTCATGGAAGCCAAATATGAGGTTGTCATCCAGTCAGCACCCAGGGAACAGATCTAGATGTGCAAGGAACAGGGAGCTGCGTATGCACAACTTGACCGGCAGCCCATCTAGGCCAGCAGTGGCCTTCCAGGCAGGGACTCAGGCGGAGTCTGAGCATTGCTCTTCGGGATGCTTGGAACGGGAAATAGCACCTCAGGTATGCTAAGCAGGTGTTTTATTACAGAAGAGCTGTGGTCTGTCCCTGCGTAATGTGTTTGGCCAAGGCAGGGAGAAGTCTGATGTGGGTCAGTTGGGGGTGAGCAGTTCTCCAGAGGGCAGTTGCACGGCAAGGGGTCTGTGGTGTGTGATGCTCAGTTGACCTGTGCAAGCAGGACCAGCCATGTGGCTAGAAAGGAGGAGCAGGTGGCCTTGGGAAAGGAAGCGGCAGACCTCTGGTCTGTTGTCTAGGTGGCCGGCCAAGGCCGTGGTTTCCGTGGTGGAGGGAGACATACTCAGTGGAGATTCAGCAGTACCTCTGTCTGCTTTTTGGTCCCTGCAGGTGCCAGCCAGGCTTGGATAGCTGCTCTGAGGCTGATGGAGGCACGGGGACACAGGGAGTTGTAGGAGGTCAGACTGTCCACCTAGCTCATCCCTGGCTAGCGGGGCACCGTCTCTCAGCACAGGGCTTTTGGATCGTTGACTGCAGCCAGCAGCCTCCACCTGCACTTTTCTGCAACCCTTCCTCTCTCAGAGACCACACAGTTTTTGCCTTTGTTTGGCCTCTGGCCTGGAGCTCCAGGGGTGGGGTCTATTTTTAATGTCTTCCCCCCTAACTTTTCCTCTCACACGCTTCTTTATGTTCTGTCTCTCCCTTTCTGCTTCTATTAATAGGCCTCCTGGTCACGCCTGAAACGGTTACCAGTGCTTAAAAACCCACCACTTAACAGTGGACCGCATCCATCGATTTCAAGGGGATTGCACCCGTGGTGACAGGTTCTTTCTTCTTGATCCTGCACTGTGATGCCTCATTAGGAGCCTTTTCTCCAGTAAAATTGACTTTGTCATTGACGTCACAAGGTCTGATTTCTCATGCTTGTGAGCATTACTGCGAGGCCAGGAAACTCATAAACGGTGCTGGACGATGGAGCTTTGCTGACTTCTGAGTGGAGATGTTTTTGCCAAAGGAAATCCATGATGAAGTCTAGCAGTTTAATAACGTTATCTTTTAGGAAGCTTGTCATGCTTGTTTGGGTGAAATAAGATAGTGGTAATGGTGGAAAAATCAGGTAGATTTCCCGAGTAGTCTTCTACCCTCTTTTGTTGTTGACCGTAGATAATTTTGAACAGGAAATGGGTGTTAGTAAGAAACAAAGAGAGGCTTTCCGCTTTTTGGCAAGCTTTGTTCATGGATGGCCAAAGGAAAGGTTTCTTGTTAGGGAAGGAAGTGAGGCTTGCTTGTTTTGTTTGGGGAGTGAGCGGTAGTGTGCCATTGCTTTGGCAAATCGTGGGTACCTGGTCTGCAGTGTTCCCCCTCCCCAGCAGCTGGCCAATGCAAGACTTGTATCGCCTGTCTGGCTCTCAGGCCTGACCTGCTGTTGAGGAATTTTCCTGTTAAAAGTGCAGCCTTCCGGACTGAACATGGAGTGATTTGCAAGCAAACCTGGCTTGCACGTATCAAAGAGAGGCGAATTTCCTTGGCATCACCTTGTGTCTCAATTGGTCATGGTGGGGAGAACATTTCCGTCATTCTGGAGAAGAATGTTTTCTCTTTTGTTGACCTGAATTTGATTATCCCTTGTTGTTTCACTGATGGCACCATGATCCCAGAATTGGAGAAACCATCTTCTCAAATTTGTCATTTTCCCTGATTTGGCCAATTTGGTAAGAATATAAATGTGAACTGATTTTTTATAAGTCCTGATCTAGAACAGTGATTCCCAACCTTGGGGCCTCCAGGGGTTTTAGACTTCACCGCCCAGAATACTTGACCGTTGGCTGTCCTGGCTGGGGCTTCAGGGAATTGAAGTCTAAAACACTTAGGGGTCCAAAGGTTGAGAACCACTGTTTTGGAAGACTACCTGTGAGCTCTTTTCCACTGTAGCTGCAGCATGGTAGTTTGTATCCTTGTATCCTAGATGGCCCAATATGGAACGTGGCTTGGGCAATTGCCACAGGGCTGTGGGCCATTTCTCAGGTTGGCCAGCTGCTCGAGGGTTACATTTTTCTCAGTTTTGGCTTTTTTGGAGAATGGTTTTCAAAAGTTAAATACACAAAAGTTAGGTACAAATATATAAAATAGTTTAAATACTGGCTGATATTAATCCAAAATTCTTCATGAAATGTTACTGAATTCATTAAAATTCATTATTAACACACAAAAATCCAACTGATTAATTATTCAAGACATAGCCATGTTAGTCTGTGTTTGCACACAAAGGAGTCCTGTGACACCTTTGAGACTGGAAGAAGGCGATCGCTAGCCTGTGCTTCCGTAGGCTTGGTCTGCTTCATCAAATGTGTCACCAGGTGTAGCCTGGGCCTGCAGAAACAGCCTGCAAACGTCTTTCTCTGTTAGTCCCAAAGCCGCTGCTGGATTCCTCTGTATAAAGGAGTCCGTTCATTCTCAAGTTGTGAATGTGAAGAGCAGAGTCAGAGAGGTCCCAAGATTTCGGAGGGCCCGTTGCAAGGTGTTTTGAAAGTTTCCTACTTGGAAAGTGGGTTTGCTGGCCAAGATGGGATTCGTACTTACAGTGCTGAATGTTTCAAATGTGCCAGTTTTAATTTTGGTGCTTCCACTTTCAGGAGGAGGGATGGAGTCATGCATTTTACCTTTTTCTTTGTCATTACCGGGCCTTACTTCTGAGTAGATATGTAAAGGATGGGACTGTAAAGAAGAGAATCTGTTCCATACAATCTATTTTAGTACAAATGAACCCAATAAATTATTTGTCCTTTGTTTCTGCCATTGTATTTGCATTTGATTCTATGATACTCTGGTCACAATAATTTGGGCCTGAAAAAAGAGCAGATGGAACTTTCTTCTGAAGCAGCAGAAATCAAAAACTTCGGCCTGACCAGAATGCTGGGTCTGGATACGGTCACATTGGGAAGGACTTGTGGGAGCAAGGAGGAATACCAGTGGGTCTTGTCTGTCTCTCTCTTTCTTTCTTTCACCTTTCTATTTATTAAGAGCAGAGTTTGTAGCCATTTCCTTGCTTCAGGTCTTGTTTTTTGTGCTGGAGACATACTCAGATGCAGCTGTACCGTCTGTTCTGCGTGAGGGTGAGAGGCTGGCCCTGCAGATCGTGGGCTGGATTTGAGATATAATCTTTTGACCATCTGCTTCTTCTTTCTCTCTCGCTAGTGGAATCCTCTGCATTTCCCCCTAAAATCCAGATCTAAGAATGAGCTTCAGTCAGCAGGAAACTACTACCGCATGCCCCCACCGGCCTCATTCTCTTCAGGCTTCAAGGCCGCCATGCCAGCATCTCGAGCCTCACCCAGTTCCCGCTGTCAGGAGTTATCTCAGCATCTGTACTGTGGAGGCCTTGCTGCCGCCGCCGCCGCCGCCGCCGCCGCCTTTGGAGCCTAAGGAGGCAGGGGGCTTGGGTGCCCCACTCAGGCCTTTGGGATTTGGGGCTGAGAGATCACCGAGCCAAGTAATCCCATAGCAAGTCTGCTGTGCTTACCCAAAGTGGATTTGCTTTGCTATGTCATTGCATTTCTAAAGTTGAGTTTTCTCATTGGTTTTTAAACTTTCCCTTTTCTGGTTGATAGATGTCCTGGATATTTTTAAAAGCAGGTAGCGGGGAGGAAATCCCACCATTCATAAAGGAATGAGGCCACAGGGCCAAAGCGCTTTGTTTGCGTTAACCGATGTGTGGGATTCTAAAGTGGAGAAAAGCTGCTGTCATTTTAGCTAGTTTTAACTCAAGACTGAAAAAAGATTATTAGAAAAAAGATGAAAATGCTGACCCTTCCAGTTGCCTTAGTGAGGGGCACAATTCTTGGTTTTCATCTACACTGGATTAAAAAAAACCAGCTCAGGTTTGCTAATCCACCTGCCTTAAACAGGTTATTTTTTCCTCGTGACTACAACCTGTAACCTGCCTTTCTATATCCAAGCGTCGTTGAGGATTCTTACATTCAGAAAACCCCAAACCAAACAGCCGAACGAAACCCACGGGAAGGAGTGCTGTCTTTGGAAGCTCCGTCTGAGACAACAGCTCTTCTTCAGAGCCTGCCGGGAAGGTCTCTCTCGGGAGCGCGCTCCCCGTTCAGGCTGCCACGGCCCAGGAGCCCCCTCTCGTACCCCCGTCCGGGGCTCATCCACGGGCAGACAGATGGGCTTCCGTGGGGGAGAGGGAGGAGACCGTGAGGAGGCTCGCGTGGAAGGTGGCGACTCCCACGTTGGCAGACAGCCGGTCCGAATGGTGTGAGGTGGGAAGAACCCCACCTTTTTCCTCACAGCAGTTCCCGTACCCGGTCTCCTGCAGGGTGTTTGCTCACCCCGGGCGACCCGTTCAGTGTCAGTTTGAAGACGGACTGGTCCAGGCCTGAGGCACCTCCTGGTTGAGTGAGGTTGCTTTCTTCTTTTCTCACTTCCACCTGCTCCTTCAAAGAGGCAGCAGAGTGGGTGGATTCTTTTGTTTTTTAATCGCGGCACCAAGTGGTGTCACCTCATCCTAGACGCTGCTTGGATTTTGTGTCTGGGACGCTTGAGAAAAAAAAATTCGACCCTCAGGATAAATATCTGAGAACTAGGAGCTGAGATAACGGGATGAGAGAGGAGGGCCGGCACGGTTGTGGCCCGGGACGCCGAGGGCTTTGGGGGTGCCCCACGGGCCCTGCTCCGTGCCTGGATCCGCCGCAGCCCACGCTCCGTGCCCCGCTCCCCCCGCTCCCTTTAAATAAAAAGTGCGACTTAGAGATTACCAGGCTCTGTCCCGAGAGTACTGTCGTTTCTTCCCCCTCCTCTTAATCCTCCTTTTGTATCCTCCGTAATACTTCCTCTTTGGCAGCGTCTGTGTTGCTGCTTCTCGGCTGCACATCTGTCCTGGGAGCTCCAGATGTTCTGTGTGGCTCTGCAAAAGCTCCAGATCTAGGCCACAGCGCGTGTTCTCATTTTTCATCATTTCTCGCCCCCCCCGCTCCCGCTGGCCGAGCCCTCCCTGATCTGAACAGCCGTGGGGGGGAAAGGGGCGATTATCGCCCGGCGCCGGCCTCTCTTTCCACCGAGGGCACTGCTTTCACTGGCCTGCCGGGTTTGCTGACAGCCCGCGCATCTGCCGGGACCAGATTGGGTGCTGCAGAACTAACTGCCTTCTGTCCGTCGGCTGCCGCACGCGCTTCCCCAGCAGAGGGAGTTGGGAGATGGCAGCTTTCTTGTCTCTGAGCGGCTGAGGGGTTGTGCCCCCCCCCCGCAAATACCCCTTGTTGGTTTTACTCTTAATTGGAGAGAGCCCGCTCATTATTTGGGCAGAGAGATGCCGGAGGTGAGGTAGCTGCTGTCCGTGCACGTTCAGAGCTGGCTGGGTTACTAAGCAAAGGACCTCGATGTGTGTGCAGTGGGGCATCCTCCACTCAGATTTGTCCTGGGGTCATGACTGCTGCAGCAGATTATCCTGGAGCCCCCGTACTTAGCAGGGATGCGCGGAGGCTTCCGAGGGAATCGGCGAAATTGGCACAGCGTCTTCCGCTGGGCTTCGGTAGCCCCTCGTGCAGTGGCAGACGAGACCCCCCGCCCTCCCCAAGACGGGTGAAGCCAGGCCTGGGCGAAGAGTAGGGGGGAGGCCTGTAGCCAGGAATGCCAGGTTGGGGGCCGCTTTGTAAGAAGGGCTGCCACCATAATGCCCTGATGCCGCTCCAGAGGCCGGGCCGTGAACCGGAGGATTCGGGCGGTAAGGAAAGAGATTCCGCCTAAACCTTAGGGAGAACTTTTTGACCGCAAGAGCTGTTTGAGAGCGGAAGGGATTGCCTCGCGAGGAGCACGGTGGCCTCTCCTTCTTTGGAGGTCTTCAGGCAGAGGTGGGAGGGGCCTCTCTCGGGAGGGCCGTAGTGACGTGTTGCCGCCTGGCTGAAGGGGCCGGTCCAAATGGCCCCGTAGTCCCCTCCGGCTCTGTGAATTACAGCAACAAGTAGGTGGCATGTCGTAACTTTTAGATAACCCTTTGAAATAACTCCACTCTGCCTGTCAAGCAATAGAGACAGGTGTTCCCCACTTTTCGACAACTCATTTTTCAACCTTCCGTTCTTTTGACCTTTGTAAATTATAGGTGTGTACCAGGCTTTTGATGTGGGCTCTGGTATTTTGTCAGGTCTTCTCTTGCCTTCTTCCCGTAGGGAACAAGAGGGAATCGCAGAATCTATAATTCCGTCCTGTTCGCCCCAGGAAGAAGGCAAGAGGAGAAGAGCTGATGAAAGACTGGCTTCCACTTTGCAGCCGGTCGGGTGAAGGGAGATGCTGGTCTGTGTGCAGAGAGAGCAGGCATTGTCCGCGTTCTGGGAGGGCTGTGTGGGGTGGGCGGGCTTCTGTGGGGCTTACGGCACCTTCTGCCTCCTCCCCCCCCCCGTGAGTTTGCTGCACCCCCTTGCCTGTTCCATCAAAAATGAGGCACGGGAAGAAGGAGCTCTGAGAAGGAGCCTCAGAGTGTGGTGAAGTCTCCTTCTTTGGAGGTTTTTAAACAGAGGCTGGGTGGCCATTTGCTGGGGGGCCTTTGAGTGTGTCTTTCCGCATGGCAGAATGGAGTTGGACTCGATGGCCCTCGAGGTCTCCTCTACTCTACGATTCTATGATTCTGTAATTCATCTCCGTGTTATTTCCTGCCGTCAAATGATGGATTTTCTGGTCAAGGAAATGTTCCTTTAGAAAACAAAAACGGGAAGAACTCTTTCCCTTTTTTTGCAAACATCATTTGTTTGTTTATTCGCTACTATCATTTCTGCACCATTTTTTCTACCCAAGCACGCCATCTGGTTTACAGCTTTTTAAAAATGGCTTGCACTGTTTACAACAGCAATTTACATTGCTGTAACATAGTTTCTTAGTCTGCTGAGATATGAGGTGCTAAAGACCAGTGTACTGAGTGCCAGCACACGATTTTTGGTAACAGGAGACAGCGTCTTCAGTTTCCCGGTTGCACAGCAAGGCAGATAGAGTAGAACTGCACGTTTACCAAATGCAAATGAAATTTGTAGATATAATTTCAACGCCCAAGGCTTTAGAAAGAATGCTAAGGAATTCCATGCAAATTGCTGCGTAGACATAAAATAAAGAACAAAACATGTACTTTCTAATGCTATTAAAATTTAGTGAATTAGAGCAGTTGGTAGAGTAAATATATATTCTAGGTTAAAAAAAGAGGTCTCTTTTTACCTTGATAACCTGAGATTTGCCCCTTGACTACTTGATGTGTGTGTATCTGCATCTTCCCGTTGGGGACCCCACCCTCCCCTCCCCTCCCCTCCCCTCGTTTGGAACGACTGGGGAGGGGGCTGCCAGGGCTTGGCTGGCTTTGGTCCACGCCAGCTACCAGAAGCAGGTGGGGGCCCTGAGGAGCGGCGTCTTCCCCTTGGCAGAGCTCCCCGGCAGGTCAGGGCAGTGCCACCTCCTCCAGGAGCCCAGCGTGAAGCAAAACCGCCGTGCCTGTCCCGCCGCCTCTTGGAAGAAGGGGCGAGGGGGTCTTGTATTGCGCCGGGCCTCTAGAAAGGGCGGGCCCACAGGCACAGCAGCGGCGGCGAGCGAGCGAGTTGCCTTTACGCCTTGCTTGTGGCCTTCCTGGAGGCCTGTGGCCCACCGCTACTGTCCCACTGCACGAGGGGGCGGGCGGAACGCCGGAAGCGGAGCGCGTTCGTGGGTGAGACTGAGAGGAGGCCCCGACTGAACCCCGCAGGGGCATAGAGGGCACCCCCCTGGCCGGGCGAGAGGGGCGTTTCCCCTGAAGCAGCGGTCGCTCTCTTCACTCGGAAGGCCCTCTGCTTCCGAGGAGAGAACCCCCAGGCTGCTGGCTTATGTCTGCCAGTTTGCCCAGCCCTTTCCTGATTAGCTGCCGGAGCCATCACCGCGTCTGCCGAAAGGGTTTCAGCACCTTGGAGAGCTCCTTCGGGGTTCATTGTGAAACCCCGAGCAGATCCAGCACCTGAGTGCCGTGGACGCCACCGGGCAGGCACTGCTGGAAATGCCCCCGCCCCCCCGCCCCCGCCCCCTGGCTCTGCTGCTGAAAGGCTAAAACGGGAACACAGAGCACAGCCAGGCTGGAGCTAGAGGTCCCTTTCTCAGCTGGTGCCCAAAACGTCTGGGCAGGAAGGATGGTTTCTGTATCACTGGTGGAGTTGCAGTTCTAAGCTCCCCAGAAACCTTTCTGTTCAGAGTTCCCTTTGTTTGAGGGGCAGCCGGTGCACGTGGACGGGACAGTACGTCTTTGACCAAATGCTGCTTGTAGTTTGGAGATTCCTGTTTGTTTCTGAAACAGAGTTGGAGGGCAAGCAGGAGTGTGGCTGCTTTTCCAGGTTCCTTTTTTTTAAATGAAAAATGAAGCCGTACCTTGGAAGGCTGATTTCCTCCTTGTGTGGGCCTTAAATATTGAATGACTTCAGAGCAAGAAGGCACCAGGGTGGAATAACCGATTTCCCTTCTTTTTTTCTTTCTTTCTCTTTTACAGTTAAGAAAGCAAAACTCCAGGGGCCCCCAGGTAAGTGCCAGCCTTCTTTTGCTCTCTATGTCTCTGTCACATTGCCCAAAGACACCCATGTTGGCATTGTTGCCTTTTGGGTCACTGCTTTTGGCTGGTAGAGCTTTTTAGTTGCTGTCTGCTCTGCCCCCATTCTGGACGTGATGTGGGTACCCTTTCAGTCTGAGGGGTCCTGGGCAGAAACAACGCCCGTTTGAAAGTTCCACCTCGGCCACTGGCAGGCAGCCCGGCTGTGAGGATCTCGAAGGCCTTGCCAAGCAGCTTCCGTGAGGCTCTGAGGTGAGGCTGCTTCAAGGCTACGGGTGGGGTTTGGTGGATGGTGCTGCCTTTCTTTCTGATGCTGGTTGATTAACCTTTCTTGGTTTGTAAAAAGACTTGTTAGTAATTGGAGCTAAATGCCAAAGGCTTATCGGGAAGGGACTGCTGATGTTTTCATTTTGTCCAGTTCCTCGGCGGATCTTCCTGTTCTCCCACAGTCTGGCTAATGAAGTTCCTTGGTAGTATTTTACTTTCCACCAAATTTCTTGTATGTTAATGAAGGAGGAGTTTCAGATATTTGCTTCATGTGGACCCCTCTGCTCTCTTCCTAGATAAATTCAATACCTACGTGACTCTGAAGGTGCAAAATGTGAAGAGCACAACGGTGGCTGTTCGTGGGGACGAACCATGCTGGGAACAAGACTTTCTCTTGTGAGTAGGAAGCCGAGCACCAGTCCAGCACCACCAGGTTGTCTGTGTCATGACCAGCCCCGAGGTAGCGCTGTGGCAGAGCTCCACAGAGAGAATGCAGTCTTGCTTAAGGAGGCCTTTCTGCTGGTCTTGGTTGACCTTTCTATTCAACCATCATAAATCCAAAGCTCTCCAGGGCTGTAAAGATTTCACCTGAACTTCCCTTTTGTGGAATCTGATGTTTGCTGGGATTGCAAAACAAGAAGGCTAAATCTGCGGTGTAGCAAAGTGTTAACTTCTTAATCTATCAGTAAGTTTTTAATAGACCAGTCCGGGCGTTGGTGATGTGGTTGTCCCTCAGTGGGGAATTAGCAGCTGCATAAATGTGCGCAGTTTGTTACAGGGAAGGTAGGACAGGAGAGAGACCCAGCGTGATGTGGGGGTTTACATGCTAGACTTGGACACCAGGAGGTCTGAATCCTCACTCAGCCATGGTGACCAGCTGAATAGCCTTGGGCCAGTCATACTCTCTCAGCCTCAAAGGGAGGAAATGATGACAAATCTCTTTTGAATAAAATCATGCTAGGAAACCCCACGGGAGGGTCACCATAAATCAGAATTGACTTGAAGGCACACAACAGCAACAACTTAAAACTTGGGAGAGCCATGGCTGCTGCCAGTCAGATTTGGCAGGACTGGGTGAAATGGACCCCCCAGGGATCTGGCCTGGTAGAGGGCAGTTTCCTGTATTCTGTGCCTGTGCCTTGGGAAGGCTTCAGAGGCATTGCTGGAAGGTGTATTCTTTCTTGTCAGGCTCCACTCAGACCCTGCCAACCAGCTAGGTCCAGGGTGCTGTGAAACATTTTCATCCTGTTCCCTTCTTGGTCAGCCCCCATGGCCCCAGGGGTTCTTCACTCTTCCCCATTCCTAAAAGTGAAAGTGCAGAACTGCCCTGATGTTTCCTTTTGAGAAAGCACAGGAGATGTTTTACTTTTTGCATGCGTACATTGCCCTTCAGCCAGGTGGTTCCTCTGGGCAGTTCATGATTTTAAAAACCAAACCAGACCACGGCAACAAATTTTGCCTGATTTATGGAGAAGATATTTCCTGCAAAATGCAGCAGAGGAAGAATAACACCAGTGCATTTTCTGAGTGGCTTTTACCTAGGGGAAGGCAGTTCAAATGGTCTTTGGATGAGGTGTGAGCACACAGTCTTGCCCAATCCCAGAAGTGCTCAAGCTAAGGGAAGGCTTTAGTGTTGTGCTTTGGGACAAGGCTAATTGTTCTGGTGTCCCATGCGCTACATAGCTATGACTGTCTGTACTTCACCTGAAGGCACAGCTGCATTTTGTAGGTTCATTTCCTTGAGGGAGGAATAAAGGGAGCTGAAACTGTAACCATTAACCACTAGGAATCACTGCTCATCCCACCCTCTTCCAGCTCTGAGATCTCGCAAAACCTTACGTAAACCACAGTAAGTTCATATTCATGAGGGCTAGAAACCTGTTTTCTTTTATTGGAGCCTTTCAGAAAGCTCACTGCTTCATTTCTAATCCACTTCCTTGTTTGCACTGTGGTGGCAGTGGATAGCTCAGTTGATAGATTTTATTTTGTCAAATTCATGCACCCTCCCATGAAGAAATATTCTTTGGGTGGCTTATGGGTCGAGAGAAACAAAACAGAGATTTTAGAAACACACAAAATGCCGTGTTAATATTCCTGTGTCCGTTCAGGTCCAGGTAGTGGCCTTGTGTTACAAGCGGTTGCACCGTCCTCTGGATTCTGCAAGCTGAAGGGATAAGGAAGTGCCTCTCTCTGGATGGGCTCAAGAGACATTGGGAGCCCTCTAGCTTATAGGACAGATTGGCCATGCCCTGAGGTGTCTCCGTGAGTCCTGGAGAAAAAGCCATAGAGGCTGAAGTTTGTGGGAAGAGGAGTGTTTTATCAGAGGTGGCCATGTTCCTCGTCTTTTGGTGAGAAGTCTCCAGAGCTTGGAAAAGTTGCTCTGTTTATATACAGTCACTGCTTCACATTCACTGGGGTTGGGGCACAGGGCCCCTGTGAATGTGGAAAAACTATGAATGTGGAAAAATTTTAGGATCCCCTCACAAAACCACATGTAACACACACAAAAAGTATGATCCACAGATTCAACCCACTGAAGATCAGCTGTACAGTATATGAGAGGTATGAATCCATGGTGGGGAGCATGCAGGCCCCACAGATCTGCCTTCAAGGCAGTGGAGTTCCTGCACAGAGCAGAAGTGGGCGGCTGGTGAGACTTGCCACCACCTCTGCTGCTGCGGCCCAAGGCCATTTTTCACAGGGACTTAACAAGCCTCACCTCCTGTTTGCGGTCTCTCCCAGTCTTACGAGGCTTGCAGAGAGACTGCAAACATGAAGTTAGACTTAAAAGTCCCTATTAAAAATGGTGCAAGGCAGCAGCAGAGGCAGCAGCAAATAATCTGTGAATAATCAAATCTGCAAAAGTTCGGTGCACGAATGGGTGACTGTATATTTATTTGTATTCTTCTTTTCTCCAAAAATTAGGACTCAAAGCAGTGTACAATTCAAAAAACAATACAACTAAAAACTTACACGAAGTTGAACATTAAAATAGGATTAAACTTTCAAAATGATTTAAAACTATGCTTTAAAAAGATAAAATACTATTAAAAAGATTTTTAAAAACCCTTTCAAACAATTCAGTCTAAAACAGTACAACACCCATAGCCCACTCTTTAGAAACTTTCTGTTTTAAAAGGCTACCGGAATAGAAAGCTCTTTGCATGGCAATCGAAGGACAGCAGGGAGGGGGCCTCTCTGGTGCCCCTGAGAAGGGAGTTCCAGAGTTTGGAAGCAGCCACCAGAAGGCCGTCTCCCACATCCCCACCAGCCATGCGGGCAATGGGGGTGGACCTGGGAGAAAGGCCTCTCTTGAGGATCTCAGAGCCCAGGCTGGCTTATATAAGGAGGTGTGGTCTCCCAGATAGCCTGGGCCTGTGCAAATGCACTCCTAGCCACTGCAGAAACCTGGGCCTCCGGATTCAAAGCTGTACCCCCAAACGGCAAACCTGTGTCTTCAGGGGGAGTGTAACCCCATCTAACACAGGCTGAATCCCTCCCTGTTTCCTGTTCTGCCTTTGAACCGACCAGGAGCACCTCCGTCTTGTCTGGATTAAGTGTCGGTTTGTTTGCCCTCATCCCATCCATGACTGAAGACTGACCTTGGACAGCCTCCTGGGAATGGTGTGGGAAGGAGTAGTACAAAGTTGGGTACCGTCTGTATATTGATGGCATTGCACCCCAGAACTCTGGAAAGCCTGTCTCAGCAGTTCCATGTATATATTAAATAGCATGCGGGACAAAACAAAACCTTGGTGGACTCCTCAAGTCAATGGCTGGGGGTTGAACAGGAGTCCATCCCCTTACACCACCTTCTGGGTTTGCCCCTCCAGGAAGGAATGGGGCCACTGTAAAACTGTCCCTCCAAGCCCCATCCCAGCAAGGCTGCCCAGAAGGCTACCGTGGGCAGCGGTATTAAAAGAGGTCCAGCAGAACCAAGGAGGGAACACACTTCCCCTGTCGAGTTCCCGACGTAGGCCATCCGTCCAGGTGACCAAAGCTGTCTCTGTCCTGTAACCAGGACTGAAAGCAGACTGAAATGGATCTAGATGTTCTTCTTCGTGGTCTCTGTGCCTCACACACTAGGAGCTTTCACGCATGCACGGTAGCGTTCAGAAGATTCTAGAGCTTAGTAGCTTGGCGGGAACCCCTCCCCCATGCCTGTACTGAGCATGCTCAGCCCGCCAAGCCAACAGTCTCTCCTCAGTTCTTTCTCGTCCGCCATAGCGAACGGAAGGTTCTACCTTAGTAGCGTTATTTGGCTTACTCTTCGGACTGTTTCTTGCTGGTTTTTTGACTTCTCTCATCCCGCTTGAAATACCACTGTTGGGAGGAGTCTCTTCGGGCAAGGGATCAGCCGGCGGGAGAATCTGGTACCGTCGTCCCGGCCTCCGATATCGGCCTTACCGCGGATTCCGAAATTACCATCAGCCGCGTCGACTTCGAGGGAGGCTCCTGCGGGCTTGCAGGCAGCTAAGTCAACTAGGCCCCTTACTGCTGCCCAGCGTAAGCGACCTGCCCCTCAAGAGGTCTCTATGGAAAAGGAGAAGAAGAAGAAGAAAAAGAAGGAGAAACGGAATTCGCCATCCAAGAGGCCCCGCCTTCCGACACCTCCTCTGACCCAACAGCCTGGGGACCGAGGCGAGGAGTCGGAACCACAGGACACTCTGGAGGTGTCTGGCGAAGAGCAGACCACTGGCTTGGCCGTGCCTTCGGGCCCGCCTGTGGTCACTGCCACGGTATCTCCACCCAGTCACCCAAAAAGGGTGGACCGCCTGGAGGATGTTCCGGCCTCACCTCGGGCCTCGCCCAGTCATCGGGTGACGTCTGACAGGAGTGAGTCACGCTCCCCAGAAAGCAGGATGAGACGTCGATCCCTGCGTCGGCGGGAGGCCTACCCGGGGCGGCCTTCATCCCAGCCCCCGGTTGACTCGCCGTTCTCGTCTGCATCATACATAGCAATGTACAGCCGAGAACACGCCTGGCGGGAGCGCCCGGGCTCGTACCAGTCCTATTTGCCTGCATATAGAGACTGGTACCACCCGGACGTGAGGCACTGGTTGCCCTACAGATGGTCGTGCTCTCTATCTTGCAGCACGTACCACCCGCGGTATCGGCGATAGCCATCTCGCTCGTTCTCACAGTCTCCGCGCTATGAGAGGTCCCGAGAGCACACGCCCCGTTATCGGGCTGTCCCTCCACCTCCGAGAGTCACCGCAACCGTCTCTCGCCCAGTCTCGGAGCCTGTTCCAGTGCAGACTATGACCTCCGCTGTTACCGTCACCCAGGCGATCCAGTGCCCACGGCCTGCTATGCTACCGATCACAACAACTCCGGCACCCCAGCTGACGGTTACTCCATCGGTACCGTCTACGGTGCCGATGACAGCGACTGCGCCGACGATGACCTTGGTGCTACCGCCCCAATGGTCATCGAGAGAAAGGTCTCCAGATGGGTCCCCATCTCAGTCTTCGCAGTCCTACAAGACAGACTCAGACTCCGACGAGTCCACACCCGCGTCCCATAAGTCCCCGCCCTTGGTCTTCGGAGAACCTGCACCGGAATCGGCACTGGAAGACATGAAGCAGTTTTCCGACATCCTCCTTCGGATGACGACAGCGTTGGGATTGAAGGTCGCGGACCCGGCTCCAGCCGTGCTGGACCCTGTATTCCATTACGTGGATACCCACCCACCGTCCACGGTTCCGCCTTGAGGGAGGCCCTTAAACATCCATGGGCCAAGCCAGTGTCCGCCCAGCCAGTCCCTCACCGGCTGGAACACCTCTACTGGACCCAGAAGGAGGAGGCCGAATTTCTCTTCACGCATCCGGTGCCCAATTCGATTGTAGTCAAATCCGCCCAAACCAAAGGCGGTAGAAGGGCACACACCACCCCACCGGATCGAGAGGGCCGCAGGCTGGACACCTTTGGGAGGAGATTTTATTCTGCTTCATCTCTAATTGCCAGGGTTTCCAGCACTTGCCTCGCGGCCTATCTGAGGAACCTGCTGGACAGATTCTGTCCTCTTCTGTCCAACCTCCCTGAGGAGAATCGGGCGAGTGCTATGCAGTTCTTTAACGAGGCGGTAGCACTCGCCAACCAACAGATCATCTCCTCGAGGCACTCAGTGGAGGTAGCAGCGCGGGTGATGGTGGGCTCTGTTACCCTGAGACGTTGCGCATGGCTGTGATCATCTGGCCTGCAAGAAGACAGCAGGAGAAGTATCGAAGACCTTCCTTTCGATGGCCAGGGGTTGTTTAACGCCACGACCGATGAGGCGATGGACCATCTCGTCAAGGCACGCCTGATGGCAAAGAAGATGGGCATACATCAGCCCCCTCAGCCTCGCTGTAGCTTTGGCTCCCGGTCATCTTGGCACAGGTCGTCCTCTTTGACCTATCAACCTCGCTCGCCTCCTTCGGTTCCGTCCCGCCCGTCGACCTCGTCCTCGGCTCGCAGACCTCTTCAGAGATGCCAGCCTTCTTCTTCGAAGAAGTCTTTGTCCGGGACGAAGTCCCGGTTTTGACCGCCTTCGCGGGTCACCACCACAGCCACTCTTCAGCCTGCCAGCAGCCCTGTAAGACCAACCGAGCCTGGCCCGACATGTCGCCGAATGGCGCCATATCACCTCGGACTCTTGGGTTCTCTCCATCATCCGTCTTGGTTACGCCATTGAGTTTGGAAGTATACCTCCGCAAGGCGTCTATTATTCCACCCCGGCCAGCTCGGCTCTGCTGGAAGAGATCCAGTCCCTGCTGCAAAAAGGAGCGATCGAACAACTTCCGCCCTCGGCCAGTACCACCGGCTTCTTCTCCCGGTACTTCACGGTACCAAAATTGGACAGTACCCTACGACCAATCCTGGACCTCAGGGGGGTAAACAAGTACATCTGCCCCAAGAGGTTCAAGATGGTCACTCTGTCTTCGATTCTGCCCTTCCTTTGGCGAGGGGACTGGTTCACCTCCATCGATCTTCAGCATGCTTACTTCCACATTGCCATTTGCCCGCAGCACAGACGGTACCTACGGTTTGCAGTTGACGGTACCTGTTGTCAATACAGGGTGCTACTGTTCAGACTCTCCACCGCTCCCAGGGTCTTTACCAAATGCATGGCCCCTGTGGTATCGTACCTGCGGACGAAGGGCGTCTCAGTCTACCTTTATCTCGACGACGGGCTGTTGGTGGCGTCCTGCAGGCAAAAACTCTACAGGGACATCCACCGGACTCTTTCTCTTCTAACCCGTCTTGGCCTTCGGGTCAATCCGAAGAAGTCGCACCTCGAGCCGGCGAGGGTCCTCAACTTCATTGGAGCAATTCTGGACTTGGTGTCTGCCAGGGCATATCTGCCCACAGAGCATGCACATACCCTCCGTCGGGCCACATCCACTGTTCTCGATGCCCCGGCGATATCAGCGAGAAGGATCCAGCAACTTCTCGGGTACATGGCCTCGACCTCGTCAGTCACCTACCTGTCCCGGCTTCGTGCATGTCCGCTTCAGCACTGGTTTGTAAGAGTCTTCGATCCGCTCCTGGACAACCAGAGGCGCCTCCTACGCATTCCTCTACAGGTGCGTTGCTCCCTGTTATGGTGGCTGTCCTACCGTCATCTGCTGTCAGGGATGCCATTCTGGGAAATGACTCCTCGGCTCACGGTAACGACAGACACCTCCCTATTCGGGTGGGGAGCGCATTGCGGCGATCTCAGAGTCCAAGGACGGTGGATCAACGACGAGACCGGCCTCCATATCAACGCCCTCGAGCTGCTCGCCGTCTGGAAAGCTCTCAAGGCATTTCGCAACCAAGTTGCCGGCCGGTCCTGATCCTGACAGACAACACAACGGCCATCTGTTATGTCAATAGACAAGTGGGAACTCATTCAACCACTCTCCTCACCATTGCTCTTCAGCTTTGGGACTGGTGCGTGTCGCTTCGAGTCCATCTGATTGCAGTGCACCTGGCGGGCTGGGAAAACACCGCGGCAGACGCTCTCAGCAGGGACACCTCGTGCTACCACCAGTGGTCCCTCTCGGATGCGGTGTTCCAGATGATACGAGATCAGTGGGGCGAGCCGACGATCAACCTATTTGCCAGCAACCAGAACAGGAAGTGTCGTCGGGACTCTCTCGGCAATGCCTTCCAGTTCGAGTGGACCGACGGGCTCCTCTATGCGTTTCCGCCGTTTCCTCTTCTGGGTCGAGTGGTCGCCAAGATCCTCACGGACCAAGCCGACGTCGTCCTCGTAGCCCCGTATTGGCCGAGGCAACACTGATTCGGGGCCCTGTTCGAGGCCGATCGCGGTCGACTCCTCAAGCTTCCAATAACATCAGATCTCCTGTCGTACTCCGGCGGTCTCATTCTCCACCCGGACCTGCCGCTCCTGGCCCTGCACGCCTGGTGGATAACGCCTTAGAGGACCCGGCCATCCTAGATGTCCTCACCGTGGCCAGGAAGGAGTCGACACGCCGCAACTACCACTACAAGTGGCAGAAATTTGTCTCCTTCACGGAGGCGCGTCGGGAACCGGTATCACCTGTCAGTCTGCCTACCGTGCTCCATTTTCTTCTCCACCTTCGGCAACAAGGGCTCGCTTTTCCATCCCTGAAGGTGTACCTCGCCACTATCGTGGCCTGTCAACTGCGGGGGGTCCCCTTCGGCAGCGCTCTTCAGGGACGCTACCCTCAAGCAGTTTATGAAGGGCCTGCAACACCTTTTCCCACCGGTGTTGCCGCCGCTACCGCCTTGGTCGCTGTCCTTGGTACTATCGCAGTGGACGCGGCCGCCCTTCAAGCCCATGGCGACTGCGGATGACAGGCTCTTGACCATCAAGACTGCTTTCCTGGTGGCTGTCACCTCAGCCAGGCGGGCCAGTGAGCTGACAGCGCTACGATTTGACGAGCCTTTTCTCGTCTTCCACCGAGACAAGGTAGTCCTCCGACCTGACATTTCCTTGCTGCCCAAGGTGGTATCACACTTCCACCTTAGCCAGGACATCATCTTACCTGCTTTTTACTCGGACCCGATTACACCTCTGGAGCACTCCCTCCACTCCCTTGATGTTCATCGGGCCTTGGCGTTCTACACTCACCGGACTGCGCCCTTCCGCCAGACACCCCACCTGTTCGTGTGCTACGGTGGGCGTCCAGGAGGCCACAAGGTGTCCACCCAGAGGTTCTCCAAATGGGTGGCCCAGACTATTCTGCTGGAGTACGAACTGGCCAAGCAGCCTCCGCCAGCTTTGTTGCGTGCTCATTCCACCAGAGCCGTGGCTTCCTCCGCAGCTCTCCTTCGAGGAGCGGACCTGCAAGAACTGTGCCGTGTGGCGACCTGGTCTCAACCCTCGACCTTCGTGCGCCACTACAGGCTGGACTGCCGGCCCCGGAGAGATGCCCATTTTGGACGTGCGGTGTTGTCTTCCGTTCTCTAGGACCTGACCCACCATCCAACTGCTAAGCTACAAAGTCTCCTAGTGTGTGAGGCACAGAGACCACGAAGAAGAAGAACAGGTTGCTTACCTGTAACTGTGGTTCTTCGAGTGGTCACCTGTGCCCTCACACACACCCGCCCAGCCCTCCCCTCTTTCAGGTCCCTTATTAGCGGACTCTAGAACCGAGGAGAGACTGTTGGCTTGGCGGGCTGAGCATGCCCGGTACGGGCGTGGGGGAGGGGTTCCCGCCAAACTACTAAGCTCTAGAGTCTTCCGAATGCTACCGCGCATGCGCGAAAGCTCCTAGTGTGTGAGGGCACAGATGACCACTCGAAGAACCACAGTTACAGGTAAGCAACCTGTTCATTTGCTTCATCCAGAAGCCCCTGGATCTGGGGGGGGGGGCACTGAACGCTCCAGAACCTGGCCCAAGAATGGTAGCTTGGGTACTGGCTGATAATTAACCATTATGGAAGGGCTCAGGAGTGGCTGTTTCGACAGGAACCTCACAGCTGCCTCCTTTGGGCAAGCTGGAACTCTGACTTGTTGTAAGGAGGCATTGATGACCCCTTCACCCCCTCAGCCAGTCCCCCTCTCACCTGTTTAATAACCAGGAGGGGCAAGGGTGTAGCATACATGTGGGGGCTCTCACCTCTCTGTCCTCGTCCTAGGGCTGCACACATTTGAGCATGGAAAAATTACTTTCTTGGACTACAGCCCCCAGAATCCCACAGCCATCACGGCCCCTGGGAGTTTTAGTCTCCCCCAAAGTAACTTTTCCAAGCTCTGGAAGCATTTTCCATTTGGTATCACCAAACAAACCCCAGTGGGTTGTTGTGGGTTTTCCGGGTTTTGAGGCCATGTTCTATTAGTATTTTCTCCTGATGTTTTGCCTGCGTCTGTGGCTGGCATCTTCAGAGGGCTGCACCTGCATCTATGGCTGGCATCCTCTGAAGATGCCAGCCACAGATGCAGGCAAAACGTCAGGAGAAAATACTAATAGAACAAGGCCTCAAAACCCAGAAAACCCACAACAACCTATGGATTCCAGCCGTGAAAGCCTTCGACTTTACATTAAACCCCGGTGGGCTTTGGCTTTGTGGTCCTCTGTGGACCTCTAGTGGCTGCGATGGGTATATGCAATAGGCAGGCCGCGGCTGGTAGCCCTTGAGAGTTGGCGGTCCATCCCCGTTTTTCCTCCTGGCCCACCGGGTGGGAAGGAGGCCTTCTTCTGCTTGTATGCTCACAGCCAGTCTGGCCAAGAGGGTTTCAAGTGGAATGGCGAGACGGTGCCGCTGCTGCTACCTTTAAGCTAGAGCGCAGTGGTAAAAAGAAAACCATTCTAATGGACGAAGTTGTGGTATTCCAGTTTCCTTTGAGCATTTACACGTGTGTTTTACCCTCTTTGCAGTGAGATCAGCCGTCTGGACCTGGGCTTGATTGTGGAAGTGTGGAACAAGGGGCTGATCTGGGACACAATGGTGGGGACGGCGTGGATCGCTCTGAAGGCCATCCGGCAGTCGGATGAGGTCAGTAGACCACCAAGGCCGGGCGGATTCTTCCGGCTCAGATGCTGGGGGTCTGGCCGACATCTTGTAGAGAGGGAGACAGACAGGGAATTCTTTCAGCTTCCCCACGGTCTCCTTGTCCTCTTTTACTGCTCCTTTGACTCTCTAGTCACTCAGCAGTCCAGCTGCAGTCCTAGCCAGTTTCATGCTCCTAATGCATGTGTATAAAGAATTTATGCTTGTTGCAGTGTTCCTCAAAATTCTTTCTGTTCATTCCCATATTCTTTGGTTGCATTCCTTTTGTAGAAGGTTTTTTATCTCTCTTGCTGGGGTCAGGAGTTAAATTTTCTGATATAAATGCCTTTCTTTTTATTATCTCTGATAACTTCATGTTAAACCGTTGTGCCTGGTGATACTTCTTCTGACCTGAGATGTAAGTTCTTGTTGAGATTCTGTTATTCTTATCCTGGTTTTGTGTAACTCTTCCAGATGTTTTGGAAGGATTTGACCCCCTTGAACCTTGGCCTTGGTCTTCAACCTCCTTTTTGCCCACAGAATCATAGAATCATAGAAATGTAGAGTTGGAAGAGACCACATGGGCCATCCAGTCCAACTCCCTGCCATGCAGGAACACCCTCAAAGCACTCCCGTCAGATGGCCATCCAGCCTCTGCTTAAAAACCTCCAAAGAAGGAGACTCCACCACACTCCGAGGCAGCATATTCCACTGCCGGACAGCCCTGACTGTCAGGAAGTTCTTCCTGAGGTTCAGGTGGAATCTCCTTTCCTGCAGCTTGAATTCCCCTTGCTTTTGAGGGATTTCCTCCTTTGAAGTGAAATGTGCCTCTTGGACTTAGGTGGCTCTTCCCCACGTAATTCCTAGGGGAGCACCGTGGTCGCTGTGCCCACTTGGTAGGGATGCTGAGGATGAAGTCCTGAGCTGCCTCACCCCTCCCCAATTCCATACCTATCCACTCTGGGGTGTCTAGACATGCTACTTTGTTGTGACCAAAGAGTGCTTTGATCCAGTCTGTTCATGAATTACTAAAGTTGCTCATCTCTCTTTCCTTTGGAGGCCTTTGCTGACTTCATTTTCTGTCCCAAGACCACCTTTGGTCAGGGAGACAATAGTCCTTAGGCATGGCATTTTGCTCCTGTCCTGGCTCTGTGGCTCCCTTTCTCCACATCTTTGGTGCTGGTGATCACCACCGATGCAGACTCAGTGCCAGCACTGTCAGCCTGGCTGCATTCACGTTCTTCACACCGGGAAAGTTGCATGTGGGACTCAGGTGTCCTTGTGGCACATTGAGGCCACTTTTAACTGCCGTGGCATCATCCTGTGGAATCTTGGGATTTGCAGTTTGGAGAGGGGCATCTGGAATTCTCTGCCCGAGGGTTCTTGCCTCACCAAACTGCAGATGCCAGGATTCCACAGGATGCAGCCGTGGCAGTTTAAATAGAATCATAGTGGTATAATTGGGTACTGCAGTCGGCCAGTAGCCCCCTCTGCCCACCCCCATGGCTTTTTACCACTATAGCTGAGCTTCTGGGTTTGTCAGAGAAGGGACATTTATTTGCTATCAGGACAGGTGGAGAAAATGAGTAGCCACTGCCTCTTTGCCCTCTTGCTAAAGGTGAGTGAATACTCCCCCTTACCTGCTAGGGAAGTCATGCCTTGACACTTTCTCTCTGGGGTGAGGTTGTTGAGTGGGCTTCTTTGCAAGCCGGCCCTCCCTGCTTCTGCGGTCGTGGCTGGTCTTCCCCAACTGCTGCTGCTATTGCCATCGGTTTAGAAAACTTTGTGCCTCTGTGTTTGTGTGACTCAGATGCCAGGCTCTAAGAGGCCCCCATGAGTGGGAATCTAGGTCAACTGAGCATGCTGAGAGTGGAGAGAGTTTTCTTTTTTTAAATTGGAAGAGTGGGCAAGCAGGTATGGGACTGAAGAAGAAGATGTTGTTAAGAGCCCCCATCCCACCCCCAGAGCAGAAGGATCTGAGTCACCGTGAGCATGGCGCAGTGTTTCCTTTGTAGATTCCTGGCAGGTATGGGCAGGAGGGGCAACTGGCACAGGAACCAACTTTCGCTGTCCTTTCTATATCCCCCTGGGTACCCTCATTTCATTTCATTTTATTTTATTATGGTCAACAGACCATTAAAACAGCATGTTAAAACATTTTAAAACAATACAAATATAAATAAATATAGTGGCTCACGTTTACTGGAGCAAATACAACCAAGATGATAATGGTAACATACAATGTAAGTAAGCAGATATTTCATTTACATAGACAAGGAGGATCTGGTTAAAATAGCTAAGTTTAAAAATTTTGCCACTTGGAGAGTAATCTCTTTGCAGAACCTTGCAGTAAGATAACCATTAGAGACTCTATGGGACGCCCAGGGAAGCGTTGTGTGATGGGGTGTAATAAATCTTCCCTAGCCCCTTGGTAGAAACTACAACGAAAAAGTACATGTGATATAGGTGCAATTTCCTGATTATCACAGGGGCAGAATCTTTTGCTCAGTGGTGTTTTGTTGAATCTGCCAGTTAGCAAATTTGAGGGAAGGGCATTAAACCTTGCCAGGGAGAAAGCACTTCTATATTCTGGAAGTGTTAACCAGCTTAAATAAGGCATTCCATCTTTGCAAGGTAAGCATGGTAAACCCAGTGACTGAGGGGAGCAAGGTCCCCTGGGTGTCCCTTGCAGCTCCTGGTAATCAGTGTCCCTCAACCTCTGCTCGACAATATCTTTGGCCCCATCTAAATCTAGAGATAGCAAGTGGGCCCTGGGTACCCTCAAAGCAGTTGGAATCAGCCATACAATCAAGCCTGGAAGTGACCTGCAGTCTCTTCCAGTTTCTGTTTCTGAAGTTTTAGGGCTGCTTTTAAAGTTGAGGGACCCCTGGCTTCCTTGTTTGCAAATGCACCACTTTTGGAGGCCTGCAAGAGCAGCAGATGATCTCTTTAGGTGGTTTGTTTCCCCACCCCTCCCCATTTTTAATGGACACATGGATTGGGGGAGAGATGCGAAGGCTTGGAGAGGCCACATTTTCCCTGTTCCTCTTGCTAGACTCTGGGGTGGGCAGCTTCTGTGTGTCTTGGGGTCATTTTTTCCTACCCTCGACAGCCAGTGGGACGGTGCGCTACAGCACTGCTGACTTTGCCATCCAGTTCGGGTGCTGCAGCAAGCAAGACAAGCAACACTTTCACTCGTTTTTCCCTTAAAGACTGAATAGTCAGAGCCAGTACCAGTCAGTCAGTCTCTTTTTTTAAAAGTGCTGGATTCTCTGGTGCGTCAGGGCCTCTGCAGAAAAGCAGGAGTCCCTCTCCCTCTTTTCCTAGCAAACCAAACAATATAAATTATTACTGCTACATAAGAAGAAAAAATCCATTATAAATGTAGGTGTTCATGTTGGAGAAACATGCTGGGCAGGATGGGGCAGCGGGTGATGATTTCATTTGGAGCGTTTTGGTGTCTATAGTTTGGTAGATTGGTGTGAGTCAAGTGAGCAGCTTGGGTTACCTGCAGATCCCCTTCCATAACAGTCCATGCCCATGTGGTTTGCACAGCAGCTTCTTGTGCTCTCCCCAAGCTATCCCAGAGTGGGAAGGCTTCTGTTCTAATTTTTTTTAGCGTCTTGGCAGCTTTTCTGAAAGCCCTCTCAGCTGCAAGAGGGCCTCTCTTGTCTGTGGAGGATGCTTAGCTTTGGGTCTGCAGGTAAAAGTAATCCTGCAAAGCATCCGCTGCCTCTGAATTGCAGGGCTCTCGATAGCAGAGACAGTGCTGTGGAGTAGAAGCTCGACTCCCTCTTGAAGTTTGTTCCCTGGCCGTGCCTTCCTGTGTTTGGACCAGCTGAGCACTGGAGGAATGTGCGAGCAAACCCTTCGGTGACTGATGCCGTTGTCCTTCTTTTCCCCAGGAAGGTCCGGGGGAATGGTCTACTCTGGAGGCGGAGGTCCTGATGAAGGGCCACGAAGTCTGCGGCACCAAAAACCCAACGCCTCACAAGATTTTGTTGGATGCAAGATTCGAGTTACCTTTTGGTGAGTGCAGCCGACCCAGTGCAGCAGCAGGCAACCCCCGACTCTGAAGATCAAAGGCTTGGGTGTTCCCTTTCTTCCCTTGATGCCCGTCCACTCTGCAGGATATTTTTAACAGCAGCTTCCTTTCACAGTTAATCCCAATTAAAACGGGATGAAGATGCCACACTGAGTAGGTCTCTTCCAGGCCTTAGGGTCTGCTTCTGATGCAGGAGCAAGTTAAGTATGGAAAATGTATAAATGGAGGGGGACAGGCAGCGTATTTTGAGCTGCCTGGAAAGCCAGACCCTTTATTCAGGTGGGTACGCTCAAATCAGAGGTGCTTCGTGTGTGTGCAAGTGAACTACTGGGTATAAAGCCTTTGAATTTCTAAGTCAAGGGTAGCAGTGCTTCTCCATCATCCTGAGCAGAGAATTTTGCTGAAAAAGAGGCACATCACTTTTAGATAGGGCTGCTCTCCTTGACTCCTGTGATTGGAGTCTGCCCAGCTTGGCTTGGAGTGTTTTGCTTTTTGCTCATCAGAGTGTTGGAGTTTGCCATGAGGGGTATTTCAAGTGGACCCTAAAACAGGCAGTATGTGTGGAGTAGGGGGTAAGATGTGTTCATAATTCCTTGAGCCACTCCATGGGAGCAAAGGAAACTTGTAGTGGTGGCAGGAGGCTTTTTATCCTCCTAATATTTTTTTTTTTAAAAAGCAAAACACTTTTAATTCTTTTTTAAGGTAGACTATTTTAAGTAGCCGTTCCTTCCTCAAATTGTAGCTTTTGAAATGGCATCAAAACATCCCCTCTCAAACTGGCACCCTCAAATGGGGAGGAGCGAGTTTCATTTCTTAGTGGCACCCTTCTTTCTGGGCGGGTCCTCATTGTCACAGTTTGGTTATAATATGAACCTTCTGTTCTTCCCCAGGGAGGAAGAATGGCTGTTGCCATGGTTCACTCAAAGCCTTGCTGCCCCCTCCATCCACATCCTTAACTTTTCCCTTTCCCCAGACAGCTGGCAAACTGAACCTGGCAGCCCAGGTGACTCTGGGTTAAAGTGGCTGAGGAGTCAGAATGTGCCCAAATGGGCAAGCGTGTATTGGGGGCGAGGTGGGGGTTCCCTTGGAAATGACAGATCTCACTGGGGCCCTCATGGATGTTGCTCCCTTACCCAGCCATCTTTTAGTGTTGGCTATCCTGGCGGTGGCGGGAAGGAGGAGACTGCATCATCCCCCCCCCCGTGGTTCTTGTTGTTGCCTGCCTCTTTTGTAGGGGGTTCCCACCCGCACTCGGCCTCTGCTTGCACTGAGAAGTCTTTGTCTTTCATTTCCCAGGCGAAACAGTTCCTCCCCGAGTGAAAAAATGGATGGGGCCAAAGTGGTATATGTGTGTGCCTTTGGTGTTCTTTGGTGTGTTTGCTCAGGGAGTGACTGCTTGGCTGGAGGGCCCCAGGCCTCCCCGGAACTCCTTCTAGGGGGGCTTAGGGCTTGCTCTCTCTTTGGAAGGCCTGAGGGACAGGACCACACTGTGTGGAACTTGTTGCACGTGTGCAGTGGTGTGAACAAAACAAACAGTCTCTCGGTCCCAGGGATTTGAGCCTGGACATGCGACAGCAAGACATGCGTTGTGATGGAGATGAATCTGTGACCCTCAGCTGTGATCAACTCATGGGTGTTCCTTGTTTTCCTGCGTGGGGACTCCAAGCAGTGGGCAGCTCAGAAGGGGAGTTTTTCTTTCGTTCTTTTCACAGCACATCATTTCTGGCCTTAGCAGTTGGACTCTGGCAGCTCTAAAGCTAGAAGGCATGTGCCTTGATTATTGAGGTTTTATTCCAAATTGCTGCTTCTGAAATTAACCGACTGGATTTCTCTGGGAAATCTGTGGCCGTGACCATATCCATATTAACTACTCCACTTTGGGGAATGATGGACTTGGGAATCCATGTTGCTCTCCACTCTGCTGACCTCTTTTCAACCTGCCTGCATTTCCCTGATCCTCCTACCCAAATTCCCAATACATTGAATCCCAAATCTTCCAAGCAGAATAGTTTGTGCATAGTCTGGGCTTCCTTAATGCCCCAGAGAGCCAGCCAGAGGACACATTTTTGTGCTGCTGGTTTGTGGTACCTCCTGATGTTTGCTTCTGGGAACAGTTCTTGGATGCCGCTGCTCTTCTGCTTGCCCCTGTCACTGTCTGTGCTCTCACTCCCTCTCCTTCTGAGTCTGGTTGGACATGAAACATGAGTGTAGCCTGAAGCCGGTTGGTGCAGAGTCCCAGTCCTGCCCTGAGTGGACCTCTCTGTCTCCCTCGTTCTTGCCTCCCATCCTCCTCCCCCACCTGCTCTCCAGCTTACCCAGTGAGCTATAGGGAGGTGATTCTTCTCTAACTTTGTTCTTGAAGAAGGCAACAAAAGCTAATTTTAACAGTTTTCTTCCCACTGCAAGAAAGTATTTAAAAACCACAGCTTTTGTAATCTATTTACAGAGCTTCCTGACGGTCAGGGCTGTCCGGCAGTGGAATCTGCTGCCTCGGAGTGTGGTGGAGTCTCCTTCTTTGGAGGTTTTTAAGCAGAGGCTGGATGGCCATCTGACGGGAGTGCTTTGAGGGTGTTCCTGCATGGCAGGGGGTTGGACTGGATGGCCCGTGTGGTCTCTTCCAACTCTACATTTCTATGATTCTATGATTCGATTTGCAATTTGGGACCTCGTGACAAAATTTGGTTATTTTGCACAGAAGGCAGGATTTTCTGTGCAGAAAGCAGTACAGTGTGTCCTCCATATACGGGGAGGGTTCCATTCCAGGAACCTCTGTGTAAAACAAAGAATGTGAGTGTTGTGGCCGTTGTGGTCGATGAACACAAGTACATGTGTCTGTGCTGATGTGGGTGTGCACCTGCCGAATCCATGTGTGCAGAGGTTGCACCAGAAGAGAGCGCACTGTATTTTTGTGCAGAAATATTTTGTGTGTGTGTGCAAAAGATCCTGTTTCCTGCACAGAAAATTTGTTTCCCACCCAAATCAGTCATGTGTGAATTTTACTCAAAATAAACCCCAATTAAAACATTTTCCTTGTAGAAAACAGACTTCTCTGTGCAGGATATAATAATATTTCTGCATAGAAATACTGTTTCTTTGCAGAAAATGCTGTTTTCTGTGCATAACAACCACATGTGAATTTTGTGTAGATTAAGTCCTGAACAGCTAAGATTCTTGTTAGCCCAGGATTGTTCCCATCAGCATTTCTCAATGATTGAAAAACTTTTTTTAACCATTTTTCTGAATATTTCCAAATACTTTTTCCATTCCTAGTAAGCTGTGCCTCTGCTTTTTCTCTTCTGCTTGTCTTTAGCACATAACCTGACTGGTCCTGCAGATAATGAATGGGCTTCATATCTGTATTCATTTTATAATTATATATTTAAAATTCCACATTCCTAAAGCAAGTCCAGAAAACAGTTTGCAGTAAAATCAGGGTAAGAGTAAGATCACAGAACAATGACAAAACCATGAAAACAAGAAAATGGTTGTTTTAACAGCCAGAGGTACCTGATGTGACCAACTGAAGAATGCCTGGCCAAGCAACCAAGTCGTCAACTGAGAGCAGAATCAGCCCACATGGGAACCTGTCCAGTCTCCCTTAATCCAGCTGGTTAATTTTCAAGGGCTCTCTATCCACCTTCTGCCTCACAAATCCTTTGTTTGAACTGTCGGGTGGTGTGTGTGCCTGCATGCATGCTTTTGGTTTGTGTTTGGTTGTGCTTTTGTTAGTCACCTGGCCACATAAATTCTGTAGGCAACAGAAATAGGTTTACTTGAGAACAAAATTATAATGGAAAATTCAGTCAGATTTCACATTAAAATCCAGAACCAGTGTGAGGAATAAAAACATAACATGCCAAACGTAATTGAAAAGGCACTCAGAAATGGGACCTCATAGAGGCATACTTTTTTAAAAAGAAAGGACAAATAATGTTAGTATTCTTAGTATAATATAATAAGGCTGAGTGTAACACAAGGAATCCGTTCCGGGACCGAGTGTGTTTTAAGATGTTTGCTCATAATATGGACCCCCCACACACACACTGCTGGGCAGTATAAGATTATTGGCAGAGCCTTCAGCAGGGACATGGCAGTGGTTTTGTGTGTGTGTGTGCTGACCCTGCTCTTTCGTTTCCAAATAAAAGACCAGGGTTGGCACTCTGGTTGGCATTCTGCATTGGTTAGGCCTCATTTGGAATCCTGTGTCCAGTTCTGGACACCTCAACTTCAAGAAGGATATGGACAAGCGGAGCATGTCCAGAGGAGGCAACCAAAATGGTGAAGGGTTTGGAAGCCATGAGGCCCTATGAGGAGCGGCTTAGGGAGCTGGGGATGTTTGGTCTGCAGAAGAGAAGGTTAAGAGGGGACATGATAGCCATGTTTAAATATTTGAAGGGATTTCTTGTCGAGGAGGGAGTGGGCTTGTTTTCCACTGCTCCAGAGACTAGGACAAGGAGCAATGGATTTAAGCTGCAGGAGAGAAGGTTCTTCCAACTCTGTGATTCTATGATTCTCCCCACCCTGCTGCCGTGTCTCTGCTGAAGACCCCGCCAACAATCCCAGACTGCCCAGAAGCAACAGGATGTGCTGACCCTGCTGTCTTGTTTGGGAGTGAAAGAGCAGGATTGGAACACACACCCTGCCTGCTCCGTGGCCTTGCTGAAGCCGCCGGATGGCCTTTGATGGTTGGCACCTTTGCCAGTGATCCCAGGCTGGCTGACAGCAGGGGTGTGTGTGCGTCAACCCTGCTGTCTTGTTTGGAAACGAAAGAGAAGGACTGGCATACATACAGGCTGCTCTGCGTCCCTGCCAAAGCCACTGGATGGCCTGTGATTGCTAGCACCACCACCACCTCCTCATCCAGTTGCTTTGGCACTGTGTGTGCCAATCCTGCTCTTTCATTCCCAAGTGAGAGAGCACGGTCCCGCTGTGTATAATTGAAACTGTGTTGAATGCACTGACATTCAGCATGGCCCTTCTGTACTAAGGGTACTGGTGTGAGTACGGGAGACCAGACTGTCTCTGCGGGAGCACTTCAGCCATCGAAATCCCTCCCACGGGGGACCTTCCAGGGCTCTCTCTGTCTGCTAAAGTTTCCAGCAAGTGGCCAAAGCTATTATTCTGTCTGGCCTTTAATTTTTAAAATTGGCTTTTAAAAGCTTGATCTGTTTTTCAAGAATGTTTTAACAATGCATTTTGTGGCCCATCATCTGGGAGCCCAGCTGGTCAGGGGATTGCTTGAGAAACACTTGTAGTGAGTAAACCTGCACGTCTACCTGCCTGTCGTTGCTGTTCTGCAGACATTCCAGATGAAGAAGCCAAGTACTGGGCCAGGAAGCTGAAGCAGATCAACTCCTTTGAGGAGGACGGCGAGGTGGGTGTGTTTGCCCTGCTTGGCACCTTCCTGATTTGGGACCCCTCCTTGGGTCGGGGAGGAGGGGACGCGTGTTGCTGGCGGGCCTCTCCGGTCGCCCCTCACCTTTACCTCTTTCACACCTGTGTCTGTAAACTGAAAGGAAGAATGTGTGGGAAGGGCCAAGGGGGACAACTAAGGGACACATATGGTGGTGGTGGGGCCCTGGTAGAGATCCCCTCTGTGCCACTCTGAAGCCAACAGCTCCTCCTGCCAGCCATCCCCATTGGCCTGCTGCTCACTGTTAAGCTGGTGCTACTTGGGGAAGGAGACGGAGGGGGCCTGCGGTCGCAGGGTCGGCCTGCGGCTGTGGCCTGGGGCTGCCTTGGGCAAAGTGACTGGGGGTTGGCGCTTTCCCTGGACAGGCACGGCAGGACTTCTGTCTGCTGAACAGATTCTGTGGTCTTCTGAGGTTCCTTTTTCTTGCATGGCTGTTTTTCCTTGGTGCAAAAAAGTTCCGTTTTGTCTCTCCAATGCAGAAAGCAGTTCACAACAAAGATTAAAGCAGTAAACCTGCAAAATCAGTACGGGGAGTTCCGGAGCAAAAGCTCCACCTTCCTCTCTAATCATTTCAGCTACCTGATCCAGTTGGCGGTTGTGCAAACTGGGGAAAATCCTGGCAGAGCAACATGTGTAGATTAGAGTTTGGGTGATGCACATCCTTACTATTTATTTCCTTTATATATCGCCTTCCTCTTAGAGTGGGACCCAAGGCAGCCCATAGAAAGAATCAGCTAAAATTTTAACCGCATGAAAATCGCATCATAACAATAGATTATACATGGTGTAAAATCATTAAAAAAGGGTATAAAGGTTAAATAAAGCACACAGAAATGCAAGTCCTTGCTTAGGATGCATGTTTGAATATGCTGTTTGGGGCCTTTTAGGAGCAGCAGACGAGGACTCTGAGCCAGGCAGAGGAGCACGAATGAGCGTTTGCTCTGAAGGAGGGGAGCAGGGTTGGTCAGCCCCCGTGGCTCAGGTGGCCACCAGCTCCCAAAAGCCTTTTTGTACTGTATGAGGTTTCTCACCCGTTCTTCTTTTCCGCAGCACTCGTGTAGTGAAGAAGTAGAGAACCAGCCGCTGCCCACCGCTGCCTCCCAGTGCTGTAAGTGGGAATTTCCTCTTCCGATATTTTGATTCCTCACAACGTTCTGTCATTCTCCTTTACTTCTGTGGTAGAAAATGGGAGGTACGTTGTGCGGCCTTAGTAAAAGTACCTGAGAATTCTGGAAAAGCTCTCTCTGTGTGCCCACCCCATCCCAGTAGATGCATTCAGACACTTTGTTCCAGTTTAGTCCAAAGTAATGGGCTTGGAGGACTGGGGAGCAGGATCTGTGAATGCAGCCACTGTGATTAGAAATGTGTGTGCAAGCACTGAGGTAAAAACTTACTTTGCTGAAACATCTCTTGCTGTTGAGAGCATTCTTGGGCAGATCAGTCAGACTGAAACACGGGTGGCCTCGATGGGTGCGGAGGAGAACGCCTTTCTTAGTTGTCTGGAATTTCCATCCAGTCGCCCAAGAGTTTGCACACAAACTCTTGCGTGCGTGCTTTTTTCCACGTGCCTTCTGGTGGGTCTGGGACGGAGTGCGCTGGTGGGGAGGGGAGGGACGGGGGGAGGGAGGAGAATGTTTGGCCAGGGGAGCCAAGTCACCTTTTGTGTAGTAAGAGGCACAACTTCACAAGGAGCTTAATTCTGTTTCAGCTTACTTTCCTGGAAGGAGCTTAGACAGTCTTACTGAAGCCAGTGTTTCCAGCTTCCTTTTCCCCGAGGAGTCATTGGGGAAGGTGGGGGAGGAAGTGTGCGTATCTGCTGTCCAAGATCAGCGGCAAACCTAAAACTCCTGCCCTGCATGTGGTTTAATGAAGTTTTAAAAAAAAATCTTTTTTTTTAAAGAAGGGGATCCATTTCTGTTGTACCGTGGATGGCTCCTGTGTTTCCTTAGCGAGCTCAGACTCTTGATCTCTGAGCCAGTCTCCTCTCTGCTCTCCCTTGCCAACCTTTAAGGGAGAGCCTTGGGTATTTACAGTATTTCACGTTGCAGGTTGCTTATCCACTAGGCCGATTAGAGGCTCCCTTCAAAGAGGTTAACGTTGGGTGTTGTTAATTACTCTCTTGCTGGATGGACAAATTAATCATCTAGTAGCTAATGACTTCATCTTTACTATACCTGAGTGATGTTGCAGGAGCAAAAGATCTAAGTATTGGGATTTTGGAAACCACTGCAAACAAGGCTAACTAAACGCAAAGTGACATCTCCTCCCCACTCCCACAAGCCTGGTTTTAAAAACGGAAATGCACAATAATGGGAGAAGGGCGGTGACTTAATTGCACTTTAAAGCCCACATGAAACTGAGCAGAAGAGACACAGATTTGGTTTGCTGCATTAGCCAAGGGAACTGCTGAGCTCTCAGCCCCGCTGGGCTGGATACGGCCAGGCTTATGGAGGGCAAGGGGGCTGGAGGAGGAACGTATGCAGTTCATTAAAATGACTCCATCCAAGTGTGCAAGGCCCTGGCCACAGTGGTTGGAAAAGGCCTTCAGGCTGAGGCGCTGAGTCAGGGAAGAAGATGAAGTTTTAAAAGCTAGAACAGCTCCCCCTGCTGCCAGGCACCTTCAAGGTGTTATGGATTGCAGCTCCCATCAGCCCTTGCAGACATGGCGAGTGGTGAGGGACCACATGGACTGCAGCATCTGGAGGGGGACAAGGCCAGGGGAGTCTGGTGGCAGGTGGCAGGCCTCTTTCAACACTAAGAAGGAAGTTTTCCAACCAAAGAAGTTTAATGGGCATATTGTCCAGTTTGTGCTGATTAGTTGTAGTACGACTGATGCTTTCATGTAGCAGTCAGCAAAGGCGATAGCGTTTCCTTTGTCTATCTGGAGGTGTTAATGGGAGTGGAACTGGCCTTTGGGAGAACAACAGAGGTGGGGTAGGGGGGCAGTGACCAGAGGCCATAGTCTTCCCTGTGAGTAACGGTGTGTCTAGGCAAGGCTTCTGTTCTTGGGCAGCTGCCCCACTTGCCTCCCAGAATACTGAGCAGGGTTTTCCGCTTGGAGCCTTGCTCTGCTACCCCGTTAATGCTTCCAGCTTTCCCCCACTCCTTTCCCAAAGTGTCAAGGAGGGAAGGCGGATCGGCCGTGCAGGACTCTTGGGCTGGCAGTGCTAGTGTGATAGATGATGCTGCGGTGATTGAGGAGCAACTGATTGTGCACGGGGCCGAGCCAGTGAGTGACCAAGTCACCCTGCAAACATCCCCTGCACTGGAAGGTCCAACAGAGACTGGGTTGCCCCGGCCAGCTCAGGACGGAGAGGGAACCAGCAGTGATGCAGAGGAGTTGCAGCCCCCTGTGCCCACCAGCCCTCAATCCCACAGAAGGCTGAAACAGGCTGCTTAGAGAGAGGCTGCTTGGACTAGGCGGAGGAGACAGTAATGAGCAGCACCTGCTCACGGGGGCTATTTAAGTCTGCCGGCGTGGCTGCTTCTTGCTTGCAGCAAATTATTAGCAAGCCCTCACAACTTTTGTGTCTCCTGCTTCCTGAAACCCTCTGGATGGATCTCTGCCTCCTAAACCTTTGGACTGGACCTTGACCTGGCTCGGCTTGTGTTTTCTCGGTGTTTGGTGTATTTGGACTCCCCAAGTGTTCCTGGCCTGTCCTGCCTTGCTGGCTGCAACCCGGCAGGGAGAAATTCCTGACAGCTGGGATCTGCTGTCGGGAAGCCTGCTGTTGCTCGGGCAGGGAAAAGGATAGGCAGGCTTCTCCCAGGAAGGAGCCTCTCCTCTCCTCAAAGGCTGCCTGGGGTTGGCTCAGAGTGGCCGAAGCACAAGAGCTTTACACCACCATCTTCAGAGCTGATTTTTTTAGCCTTCCAGTGGTAGGCATATCATGCTGTGTAAATAGTGTCATTTGTCTTACATAACAACTTGCTTAGAAAATTAATTTTATTTTACAGAGTGATAAGAGACAGCTGGCAGAACGCGAAGGGGCATCCATTTTTCTCTGGATTTAAAACACTATGCTGTGCAATGAAACAGGGCTGAGCTCTACGGCTTTGATTTCTCTAAGTTCCCTTCAGAGGAATTGCGATTGTGGTGGTGGCTGTTGTATTTATTTATATCCTCTCTTTCCCCCAAATTGGAACTTTTAAATTTAAAATTTAATTTTAAAAAATTAATTTAAAATTTAAATTTAAAAAAATACGGTTATAAACACAAGAAAAGTGCATTGTTGCAGGCTGGGCTTTGCCCTGGGAATTCAGAAGGGCAATTGGAACCCACGGGCAGCGGAATGGGCAGCCCCCTGCTGAGCGAGTCTCTGTGCCCAGCCAGGCTCCATCTTCCTGGTCCTGCGGCATGCTGTCTTTCTAGGTAGGTGAGGCACAGAGAAGAGAGCTGCTGCCACCCTCTGGCCCAGAGTGCCCTCAGCCATTTGCACTCCACCTTACAGTGTGCCTGGCTCTCGAATGGATCGGGAGAGCAGCCATGCTGGCACCTGCTTGGCATCTCTGGAGAGTCTCTCCCGGAGCGAACCTGACTGCAGGCAAAGATGGGGGATGCCCTTTCTCACCATGCCCTGCATCAGCAGGAGTTCTTGCAAGCAGGGCTGGCGTCAGCGTCTGGCACCCCAGGGCCAACTCTTGGGGTTCCTTGAGTCCCGCATTAGAGAAACAAAAACAAAAAGCCTGTGGCTGTTTGTTCTCAGCAGCAGTGGGCAATAATAATTTCCCATGAAACCCCTGACTTGGTACTACTCTTATGCATGGTGGAGATTTTTAAAATGCAGCTAGATCTGGCTGCCTGGTGCTCTCATGGCAGTGGAGGACTGGCCACCGCCAGGGGAACCTGAGAGGGAAAGGAGAAGGCATCGTGGCAGAGATCCCTTTGCTTTAAGGCCTTCTCAGGATGGCCCAGCTGCCAAATTTCTGGTCCTGAACTGAAGAAGGGACTGAGCATCACCCTTTAGTTTTCCCAGACTCACTGTTCCAACCCTTCTGTCCCTGTACTGTGGTGGTTTGGGATTTGGTTTCTGCTTGCAGGTGCAAGTGCAAGAGGTTTGTGCTCGAGGCCAGGCTTGTCCTCTGCATGGGAGAGTTCCGGAAGCCACTGGTTGGGCAAACAAGGGTTTTTCAATAGTTCAAATGAAATAAAATAGAATAAAAGCTGCATTTCCCCAGGACCAGCCCCAGGTGGTTCAGGGAAAAAGGATGGCTGCAGTGGTGGGGTGAAAGTGATGGTATCTTGCCTTTTCCCCAGTCCTAGGACTCAGTGAGGCTTGAGAAAATCAGAACAGATACAGGTGATGCCTCTAATCCGTATGGATGTATAAAAATTTAAATATAACTAAATTATCTGTAGAATTAGAAACAGTTAAGATACCTGTTAAAAAGGCAAGACCTAAATGCCCTTTCCCATAAAAGGTCACTTTAGGAAAGAAAGAATAAAGTCCTTCTCTGTTGCCTGTCAATTTCATTGAGAAAGCGAGTCCCTGAGTCCAGGAGCAGCCACGAAGAAGGCCCTCTCTCACGCTCCCATAAACCCGACTGGGAGGTTGGTGGGACAGAGGGGTGCCTCCCCTGGAGATCTTAAGGTCCGAGCAGACCCGTGTGGGAGAGTGTGATCCTTCCAGCAATCTGCCTCCAGGTCTTACTCCCCAACGTCTTATTCTATGCACACCACCTCCAATATCCATGGACACATATGTTTTGGACGGTGGTGAATCTACATTTCTCCTTGGGGCTTGGCCCAAGAAAGACCGCTTACCCAGTGTCTTGTACGTGATCTTTGGTGGCCAGAAGTTTGCCACTTTGCTGCATGTCGGCATCTCCGTAATGTTTCTGAAGGCTGGGCTCTCGAAGCCTTCCTGGCTGCTCACCGTGTCGACTCCCATTACAGTCTGAGGTGAGTCACTCCTCCCACTCCTGGCTGCCTTGTCTTCTCCAGTTGGTCACTCAGAGCCAATGCAAAATGGCACAGGCAGATGTTTGGCCTTGTTAGGAGAATCTATATCGGCTCTTGCTGCTTACAAGTTTGAGACTCTGGGACTGGGTGGGGAGTGGTTAGGCCACAGTTGGGTGGCAGTTGGGATGGGGAGTTGTTTCTCGTTACCTCTTGCATGCTGTAACCTGGAAGTTCTCTAGTTTCTGCAAGGATGTTGATGCTAGGAGAAAGCGGTAGAGCTAGGCATGTTATTTGAGGGAAGCGCTGTGTTTTGGATTTGATGCAAAATCTCCTGCGCCTGGTGTTAGGAAAATGCGATTTCCCCAGAGCGTACAGTCATAAGGGAGAACGTGTAGCCTGTGCCCAGCTTGGTAGCAAATATTTCATTCTACTCTGAACTGGTGGTGTGGGGAGACCTCTTTTGAAACAGCACAGAAGGAATCGCTGCTTCCAGCTGCAGATTTTTCTCTTTTGGTTACGTTTGAAGAAAGGGCATGAGGGGGGAGCTGAGAGAAAAACCTTGGAGGAAGTTGAAACTGAGTTTCCCTCTTCATTGCTTGTCTCTCCTCACTCTCAATGCAAGAGCCTGTGAAAGCTTGGCAGCTGTTGCTGCTGTTGAAGCCACCCGCTGTGGCTGACTAGAAAATCTGAAGTCATGAGGAAGTCGTATTCTTCCCCTGTAAACAAGTTTTTGGAAGTGGGGAGTAGGGGGGGCATAAATGTTGGAGAAATGGCAACTAGGCAACACTTTAATTCTGTTAAATTTGTTCCAGTATCTGTCACATATATGGTTTGGGGAGGGATTGCGTGGGTTTTCCTTGCCTGTACCTTCTGTCTGCATGCTCTCTGAGACAGAGACCGACCTTCTTTCAGCAGTCCGTTGCTTGGTCCCATGGCACATGGGCACCTGGTGCTCTGATGGAATGCCGAATGCTCAAAAATAAATAGGATTGTAATCACTACGGTCACAATGAACACGTATACAACAAGGAGCAATGATGTGCAAAAGGAGCACTGTAAGAGAAAAGTACCCTAACAATGTGCATCTAAAAGGAGAGGGCACGGAGGAAAACTCTCAGTGTGCAATGCAGGGGAAGGAAAACCGTTTTGCAGTGAGCTTAAATAAAGTGATGAAACAACCATAAACACCTGGTGGCAAAAACTCACTGGAGGTGCACTCTCTGAGTCTGTTTTGTCCTTTTCTGTTATTGGTGGTTTTCTTTTCTTGTGGCATTTAGCATCGGAGATGTTTTCCTTTCTTTCTGTCCAATGCGAAATGTGCATGTGAGGCATCTTCTATAATCAGGTATGCTATAGCTTTCATGGAAAACAGAAATGCGGATATGCTTACACAAAGACTGAAAGGGAAATCAGATGAAGACATTAATAAAGAGTGGAAGATTGTCACAGATTTGGGTTGGGGGTAGACAGAGGGCAATACATTTTTCATGATAACAATTATTATACAGTTAACAGTGAATGAAATATCATGTAACAAGTAAAGTAAAGATATACAGCAGGAACTAACAAATTATAGATTATTAACATTTTATTGCGATACGAAACAAATAGAGGGAATATCAATAATTGTAATCTGGAAAGGAAAGGAAGAAGGAAAAACATTACATGTAAACATTGCAGAAATTATTGTTTGTTTTATTTGTTGAAATTTGAATAAAATTTATTATGTGTGTATATATATACATATATGTGTATATATATATATATATGTATGTATGTATGTATGTATAAAAATATAAATATAAATATAAATAAATATAAAAAATCAGGTATCCTAAAGTTCAGGTACTATGGGACATACACAAGAGGTATTTCTACCTGGATGGAAAAAGTTGCCCTTGAACCTTTGCAAAGAAGACATCAAGGCACAGAAATGAATCTTTCCATCAATTACAGACCCTTCAGATTCCAGTACAGAGAGGCCAACAAGCTGTTCAGTAAGCCTCCGTAGTCCCAGACAGTGTGTGCCTTCGGAGAAGAATATATCGAACAAACACAATATCCTCTCTCCCTTTTTCAAGTGCATATGCCAAACAAAGCCTCCATGGCTGGGTAATTAAACGGGCAGTCCAATAATTGAGAGGCAGATGGTGCCTCCAGTGCAAGTTATGAAAAGCACGGCAACACGGTTGTCATGGTGAAGGCGACCACTGCTGCACTTGGAGATTGTCCCGGGGCTCTGATCCCAGGCAGGTCGCGCCGCCGCTCCCCAGGAACAAGAAGGCAGCCCGGGTGCAGTCGAGAGGGATGTCCAGAGAGGGTGGGGTCAGGCAGGGAAGCCCCCCGCTCCCCGGGTTGGATGGCAGCTGAGCTTTCCTTCTGCCCTGGAGGAGAGGACTGTTGAGGCGGCTGATCCGATGGTTGTAAAGCTCGTTGGATGTTACACTGGCCACAAAAGGACTTCCCAGAAGAAGTCACAGTTTTTCCTCTTCTGTAATCCACCGGTCTAGTCAGGACAGGGCCGTCTTCTCAGCCAGGCTCACTATCAGAGAGGTCTTTGGACGCAAACTCAGCCTGGCAGCACCACGCATGTTCCTGTGGTTCCGCCTTCATTGCGCCATTTTTTGGAGTTCAGGACCAGCCTCGGGTCCGTGGGTTTCAGGAGCCTGGACTCTTTCTGTGATAATGAGACGGATGAGATCTTGCAGGTGGGCAAACAAACAGCCAGGCTGGCTGGCATGTTGGAAACTTCCAGGGTCTGCCTTTCAACCCCTCAGCCTCCTGCTGGTGGCGGGACCCCAGGCGGTCGGCGGATGTAGCGTAATCAGCCCATAAGCCAGTTGAGCACTTTTCTCTTCTGTTTCCACTGAGCGCAGAGCTTTAGCCCATCTTTGTAGCCTCCTGCAGCAGATACGAAGAGGAGCAAGGGGAATGGCATGACAGAAGTAGGTTAATATACTGCCAACTCAGCTAGATGCTTGTGGTACTGTGGGCTATAATACTATCTGGTGTATGGCAGAAGCTAGGAGAAGGAAATGGCATCAGCTAGTTCCAGGCTGGCTTTGCTAGGGAGGCCAGGGGTAGGGGGCGAGATGGATTCGTCTTCTAATTGTTTTTTCCAGCTCGATCACAGAAACTATGCTGCTCCCCAGAAAAGAGATGCTCTACAGGTGCACTTTCATGGAGGCTGGCACCTATGGAAACCTTTCTGAGTTTCTGTGATCCCACTAGCCAGCAGTTAGGAGAACAAAAGTCACATTGTCCCCTTGTCTAAGGAGAAGCTGAGGCTGGATGTGGCTCGTGTTGGAACAAGTGTGCCTTGTATGCTTATGAGCCACCGAGGGAGCGTCCCCTCCAGCATTCCAGGGGTGAAAACTGGGAAACACACGGCCAGGCAACATCGAGAGTGGGGTCAAGATGGCAAACGTTATTAATGGGGGAGAAGAGATGAGTGAGGAGACCAGGCTGCAGCTGTTTGCTTTTGCCTGAGCCCCCTGGGAAGGGCAAGGTTCTCACTCTCCCCTCCTGCCTTCTGAGTTAACTGAGTGCAAATGACCTCCCCTCACCCGGCTTTGAACTCAGTTTCTAGCAACCGATGTGAGCTGAAGGCAGAGGGGCAAAGTCAGAGAGAAGAGAGAAGCTGACACATCTTAAAAGGAGCTGAAAATGTGGAAGGACAGAGGATTTGTTGGGACCGTTCCTGCCAAATCAGGGAGACAACGTCGCTCTTGAAGCGGGAAGACCAGGATGGAAAGAAGGGATGTTTGTCCGCACGGAGACTCTCTGGGGCTCAGGTTGGTAGCACTCGTCCCCACCCATTGAATCCCCATCTCTGCCTGTCCTTCTGATTTGTCCAATGACTTGGATGATCCCCATGCCATTCACATAGTTTAGGTCTTCCCTAGGTGTAGGAAAGCACCGGCTGTTACAACGCTGCAGCAGAGGTGGGTAACACTGGTGGGTTGGGGATCCCATTTTCTTCCTCTGCGACCCTCCAGGAGCTGCACAGACTGAAAAAAAAAAAGATGCAACAGAGAAGCAAGCTGTCTGGTTGGCAGATTGACAAATCCACCCCGCTCTTGTCCATGTGCCAGTGGCCTATTCTTCCTGATAGCTTATGTTGTGTAAAATCTGGTTGTCTTTAAGGTGCCATAACATGGTGTTGTGTTTTGTCCTGCTCTCATTAGGTTGCTTTCAATCCCTTGCATGAATCAGTATCTCTAGTTCTTCTGCAGGGAGGCAGAAGGAGTTTCTGTAACATTTTGTTTTAATAATTAATTTATTTTTAATTTTCCTTAAAAGTGACCACTGAGTAGTCCCAAGGCATAGGCCGAAGGGAGATGAAGAAGCCACCTTTCTGAAGCCGAGGAGGCCAGGGTCTGGTTAGTGGCTGGGTGGGAGGTGCCCGGGTGGAAGGAAGGTGGGAGGGGAGTGTAGTCCAGTAACCGGCCCCTTAAGTCGGTCTGGGGACTTTGCTCGCTTAACTGACCCAACAGCAGCAGCCTTTTAAAGGATGCTCGTGTTGATGTTTTTGTCTGGTGCTGGTGCTGGCCTGTGGTCCACTTCTGACAGTGGCTCATCTCCAAGCAAAGTGTTTTGTGCAAAAGCCTTGCCGGGCGTAGTAGTCAGTCCGTACTGGTCCTCTGAGTCCTGCCCAGAAGGGACAAAAATGACAGAAATGGGAAGAATAGGTCCAGCAGAATTGCAGCAGTTCTGCTAATGAGGAAATTGTGGAGTGGGTGGACGGGCCCTTGTTGGCTTATCTTAGGCATCTGAAGCCTGGCTTTGCCCAGTGTAGGTTTATAAAGAACTGAAATTGCAGCAATAAACACAAATAATAAGACACAGCATTTAAAGGACGTAACATAAAGCAGCAGATGGGGAGTGGAGAGCACAAACATAAAGCCAGTCAAAAGCAACCTGCAGCGATAAAGCAGGTCGGGTTGAGTCAGTCAGTTTCCGGCACTTTGGGTGGCAGCGGCCTCCCTGCAGAGTAGACTCACTTGCTCTTCTGTGGGGAGACTGACCGCTTTGTCCTGTGTGTAGGGCATTGATGGTAGATGGGGCATAGATCATGTAGAATTGTGAGCTTTAAATGCTGAACGAGAGTGAAGCCACCTTGTAGGCCACACAACTATCCTTTATGTATCTTGTCCTTGCCCTGAATTTTGTCTGTAGAACATAGGTGAAAAAACTAAGTGATCACAAGGCTAGCTTGAGCTGGTTTCAGCCAATTCATGAAGCAGCAAACATGATGCCTCAGCTCATCTGTGAAAGTAGTGAAGAGAAGCTCGTGCAGTAGAATTCCTTAGAAATCTGAGGTCTGGGTGTGTTCAGTAAACGTGTCTCTCTTACTCACTTCCTGTACAACTTGAGGAGGGTCTAGCCTTTTGACCAAAAGCTCTCCGTGGTGTGTCTTCCTTTTCCGACCAGATTCAGAGCTTCCTCTACAGCCCTGGGCCTACTCAAGGAGCAGAGTACTGGGGTTCCAGGAAGAGCTGACGGAATCAGAGGGCTGCAAGGGACCACCAGGGCTCTGGCAGGATGTACAAGAGAGTGAACCCTCGGCGGGTTGGCTGGCTTTGTTGGGTCCTATAAAAGCATTGCCTAGTAGATAGCGGGGTTAGCCCTTCTTGACACATAGCTCAATCGGACACTCCAATTTCACAGCAGCCCTTGTGGGCAGCTGACCCTCCAACCCTGCGACAATTGGCTTACTTGTGCCAAGGAGGCAAATTCGGGGGGGGGGGGGGCTATCCCGCGGGACCACACAAACATCCTGGATACAGGCCTCCAAATTGTTAGGGTTATCCCTGAACCTTAAAAAAAAACATATGGGACCAGAGCTAAAATAATAGGTCTGCACAGAGTACTTTGGGTAGTCTACAAGATTGCAGGTGAGCCCTGAATCAACCTGGAAAGGTCCCCAACTTTGGCCAAAGAGACCCCCCCCTCCAGAACAACGCAGTCAAAACCACTTCTTACGCAAGCAAAGAGAAGAACCCTTTATTGTTAAAAAAGGAGGGAAGCTTATAGGTTAAGGTGACAGTGACCTCATAAAACATTCCATGCGTGTGCAAGAGTCATTACTTTCTCGGGACCAAGGTTTTGATACAGGGTTGCTAACGAAACAGTGACCAGTTAACTTCTGATTAACAACGGTCAGCAGTGACCCCTGGATCACGCGTGCATTTGCTCAGCAGTGAAGTAAAAGAAATGCTGTTACGGAGAGCGCTGGGAACCCAGGCATTGACTTTGCGGATTAATGCCAGCATAATTTTAAGTAGGACGAGGGGCTGACAAACGGGAACAACCTTTAAAATTGACTAGAATTCAAAATGGAGGAACTTCAGTTTAGCAAATGCAGAGAGACAGAGTTCTTTTAGCTTAGACTTTTAAGCAGGCAGTACTGTCTGCAAATTGAACTGCCCAGGGTGCTGAATCTCTCTAGCAGCCCTGCAGAGTAGACCAGGGAAAAGCACTGTCTATTTTGTCTGAAGTCTTTTACTGCTTACTGAGGGACAGCGTTGGCATCTGCTCCCTGTATTCTTATGGTGGGCAAAGGGCAGGCATGTAGCCCCGGGCTCCACATTTTGCCACCTAATGGCCGCAACCCCCATTTCTTTAATTTTTTTTTGTTGTTGTTGAAATTGAGGGAATTTTGTCCCACACAGAAAGCCTCCCAATGCAGGAAAGTATGCAAAAATACCCCCACCCACACAAGTACCCTAGAGCCACCATACTATCCCAGAATATCTCTGTTTACTTCTTCAGTCCTCAAAATAGTGACAAGAGGTGACACGACGTCTCTTCTAGGGACCGCTTTAAGAGGGTTCGAAGAGGAAAAATGGAGATACTGGGCTTGCTGTGTGTTGTCTCTCTGTGTGTATGGCCCACTTGCGGGGTTCCGGGGCAGAAATTGCTTTCTGGTCTCCATACAATTGCCCTACTTTCTTTCCTTGCTCTGTTCTTCTCTCTCTCTCTCAGTCTCTCTCTCTCTCTCTCTGGCCTGTTGTTACTGGTGAGTAGCTGCATTAGGCTGTGGCAGGAGGGAGACGGGCTGCTTGTAAGCAAGGACCAGCCTGTCCCCCAAGCCATCTGAAGAGCGAGTGCCGGTGCGCGGATCAGGGGATCTAAGCTGTCGCTCCTCCTTCACCTTCTGGAATCCCTGCCCCTTGGCGATGCTGGCTGGGGCTTCTGGGAGCTGAAGGAGCAAAAGGTGAGAGCCGCTAGTCGAGGAAGGGGCCACTCTTGGGGTTTGGCCTTGAGGCAGGAGTTAGACATTTGGTCAGACCTCACGGGACAATGTTGTGTCCAGTTCTGGCCATCACAGTGCAAGAAGGCTGTTGACAAGCTGGAACATTTCCAGAGGAGGGCAGCCAAAATGGTCAAAGGCCTGGAAACCATGAAGCCCAGTGAGGAGCAGCCGAGGGAGCTGAGGATGTTTAGCCTGGAGAAGAGAAGGTCAGAGATGACCGGACAGCCATGTTTGCATATTTGAAGGGATGTTGCATGAAGAATGGAGCACCCTTATTTTCTGCTGCTCCAGAGACCAGGACACTATGGAGGAAGGGCTTCAAACTTTGGGGGGAGAGATCTCATGTAAACATTAGGGAGAACTTCCTGAGGGGGAGAGCCATTCAGCAGTAGCATACTCTGCTGCCTCAATGGAGTGTGGTGGAGTCTCCTTCTGTGGAGGTTTTTAAAGAGAACCTGGGTGGCCGTCTGTCAAAGGGAGTGCTTTGAACATGTTTTCCTGCATGGCAGAAGGGAGTTGGACTCAATGGCCCTTGTGGTCTCTTCCAGCTCCATGATTCTGTGATTTAAGTTTGCTCAGTCATCTATTGAAGGCTTTTGACATACAATGGTACTTACATGTAATACTGTTGACCAGAAGTACCCAGACTATGCTGAGGTGGCTGGCAGGTAGGGTGGAAGTTATGGAAACCCAGTGTTCTGGACCATGAAGCCGGATGAGAAAGATGTCTCAGGGCAGCTCAGAATAACCCTTCATGGATTGGATGAAGTGGACTCAAGGCCACGAAAGCAGACGCCATAATAATTCCATTAGTGTTCAAGGTGCCACAAGACCTCTGCTGCTGTTCCTCTATTGCTCTTGTTGTGTTTCGACGTTACAGTTGTATCTCAGGCAAAGGAAAGGCTTTTGGGGATTGGAGCTGGGAGGCCCCGCGAAGCAGCTATGAAAAACATTGAGGAACCATGTGAGAACCACTCACAACAGTGCCAGAAAACTGAAATTGTGCATTGTTGCCAAAGCTGAATTAGCTGCTGATGAAAACAAAATGGCTGAGTTGGGTGGCTAGGTGTGCTGTATAGCCAGATTGTTGTTGTCATTGCCGCTGCTGATTTTGTTGTTGTTAACCGTACGCACTAGGAATGGCATTTCTGACAGCCCATAAGTGCAAGGCAGGGCTGGGTTGCCCCTTGAGCTGCAAGTGACAAAAAGTCTGGTTCTGTTTTGTGCTTCTGGTTTTTCGGTCCAGTTCGGAGTGTCGCGTTGGGGCTCCCCGGGTGTTTACAGGCAAACCGCAACTCTAAGTGGCATTTCGAGGCGTTGTTCTTCTTGAAAATCATAAAAGGGGGTCCGGGGGGGGCTAAGAGCTTGGGGCTGGTCGGGCCGGTTCGGGGACCGCAAGGACGTTGAGGCCGCGTGCAGCCACGGCCTGCACTTTCCCCACTCCTGGTGTGTGGCACCTCAGAGGAAGGAGGGGTCTTGGAGGTCACTAAACCCCATGTGGGTAGAAGAGTAAAACAACCCCCAGTGCTTGTGATGGTAAATTATTAAGCCAAGTGGGAATGTGGTTGTGGGACGAGTAGATGGCACAAGCCAGTAGGAATCCAGCCCGTGAGCCGGGGTCAGGCGGGGGCTGCGGCCATTCCATGGAGGCCCGTGGGGAGATGATTCCGTGCCCACGTTGGGCTTGTTAAGCTTGATCGGTGGCTGCCTGTGCTCAGCCTGGAGTTCCAGGGGAGACGCATCCGCTATAATGGGATGAATGGTTGGGGGGCGACATTAACGCGGAAAGGAGAAGTGATCATTTCCGGGCAGATCTCCTTGCGGGCCAGCTACGGGAGCAGAGGCTGCCAGTCCTCGCCACGCACGCTTCCTCCGTGCCAGCCGCCTTGCTCATCGTGGCACTCTTGACCCTTTCTCTGTGTCACGATTTGGAAGGGGAGCTCGGCGGCGGAATGTTTGACTCATCGTGTACGGCAGACGCAGCCAAGGGTGAATCAAACTTAGCAGCATTTTTACGCATGGCGATGACGGCGATGGTTAACTCTGGGCAGTTCTGAGCAGGGGGTGCTTTTTTGGCAGGGAGTGTGTGTGTGTGTGTGAGTGTGAGTGAGTGAGTGCGAGAGAGAGAGAGAGAGATTTCTCATCAGTGATACTCGTCAGTGATACCCAGCCTGGATTTTTTCTGTGGACGGGATCTGAACATAAGAAAACAATGGACACAACAGACACAATGGAAATATTAAAAATGCAGTTTTAAAATACCATCAGTAAGAAGCAAAACCGGCACGCGCTTGGTCAGGACAACCTTTCTCAAACGGCCCTGCTGGAGGCCAGAGGTCTCTCTAACTGAAAAGGGTCTTTGTCTGCTGGTGGGAGGACAAAGAGAGGAGAGCTTCTTAGCCTTCCTGGGCAGGGAGTTCGAGAGAGGGTGCGTGTGGCTATTTTGTCCCCTTGAACGGCGCGGGGACTGAGAGGAGGGCCTGAAGATGAACAGATGGATGGATAGGGAAATAAGAGTTCATCAGGCAGACTTGCAAGAAAGGATGTGGCCTTTCAGACGGCTCAGTCCCAGGTCTTGTAAGGGCTGTACGCATAGTAACCAACACTGTCTGAATTGTGCCTGAAAAGAGCCAGCGGCCTGGTGAGTTGTTGGGGGGAAATCTGTGCTCTCTGCCGGCCACTTCCCACTGTATGTAGCCCTGCTCAGCTTCTTGGCTGCTGGTGTTTCCAAACACTTGCCAAGGTTAGCCTTGCACAGAGCACCTTGCAGTTTCCCCAAAAGGATGGAACTGGGGCAGGTGTCAGCGTGCCCAGATTTGACATCTCCAAGAGTGATACGGTTGGTAATTATAAACCTTAATTGTTCCATCGTACTCTTGGTCACCGTGGAATCTTGGACATTATGTTCAGGGCTAAACCTCAAGAGCTGGATGAAAAGGAAAAAAAGACTTGAGAATAGAGCAGTGGGGATGCATAATATAATATTTGAAATGAATGAGCAGGATATGCCCTGGCTGGAAGAGGTGGACAGGTTCAGCTGGAGAGGAAAAATGGCCATAAAGGAGGAGGAGGAGGACAGTGGCGGTTAATCAGCGTAGCCGGAGAAAAGATTCGGGTGGAGGGTTTGTGAGGGGAGTCCCGGTCGGTGGCAGCACAGGTCCCAGGGTCAGCTCTGTCTCCTTACAAGGGTTTTGGGGGCTGAGAGCTTCAAAACCCTGAGCCCAGTGTTGCAGAAGCTCATCTGTCCAAGACTTCTCTGAGGTTGCTGGCAGCAGTTCCAAGGCAGATCAGCAAATGCCTCCAGTCCCCTGGGATGCAGCATCTCTGGCTCTGGAAACAGGAGTGCGTTTTAAATAGTCAAGTGTAAAGTCTTCTTTCCTTCCCTGGAGTTCCCTCCTCACATCATTTGTGCTCTGTCTACTTATCTACTTCTTTATGGATTTGGTGAGAGGCACCATATAATAAAGTCTTTAAGCCGTGCATGTACGAAACGCTATATGAAATCACAGCTGAAATAGACACGAGCGTTTTATAAAACATTGTTTATGGAAATAAAAATGGTCGCATTGTGGCTCAATGCTTTTAGAAAACTGTAGCTGGACTCATGAGTTTAAACGGTCTTCTGAGTGAATGACCCAGTTGATTTTTCTAAGCGATGCTATTGAGAGTCCATGATTCTCAGTGCAGTAACCATGATTTGTTCTTGCTATCACAGTTGTTGTGAAGGGGAAGCAAAAATGGCTCCGCCTGTGCTAACTCAAAAAATGCCTGCATCTCTGTTATTCGTGTCTCCTTGCATTAGAGAAGTTCTTCCAAAGGAACGAGCTGAGACTGTGAAGGTTGCAGGGCATTCTTTGTTACGCTGCAATGCCAGGAGACTGGGGAATAGGTTGTGCAGCAAGAACTAAGTAAGGGTTGTTTACCTTGCAGGAGGCAACTGAGGCCTAGAAGTTCTGACTTTGGTTTAATTTGTCAGCTTCATGGAATTTTCCCAGCATGGGTGTTTTACAGTTGTGATTTGACAACCTTGGCAAACTGTGTTAGCATGTGAGAGCTCATGGGTCAGGGCTCCCATTCTCCTCTGATTTTGGTCTGTCAGGGTTAGGGACAGAAATGCATTTCTTTCCCTAAATAAAGTTGGATCTATGGCTCACCACCAGGCATGGTCTTCTGACTTCCTAGAGTTACAGGGGAATAAAAGTCCTCTTCAGTTGCTGTCATTGATGTTGTCCTTTAAAAGAAAATTCATTAATAAAAATCAATAAATAAAAGAATAAAACAGAGAAGTGGGAATAATCAATTTTTATAAGCCAGGGAAACCTGTCCCGGGTAGAACATAGCTCTTGTTATGGGAAAAGGCTGGGACACGGCAGGAGTTGATTTCTTTCGCTGGCTTTTTTTGTCTCCTCTGTTGCCCCACATTCAGCTTATGGGCATGTGTGTGCACATGTGAAGGAGGCTATAGCTCTCAATAACTTTTTGAGCACTTTTGGACTGTTTGGAGGCAGGAGGAGGTTATGAGCAGAAAGCCACGAGAATGAGAAGGCCCAGAAGATGAGGTGGAAGGAATGGAGGTTGAGATCATGGACAGGATGGAAGAAGAGACAAAAAGTCTGGGTTTTAAAAGGACAGTTGCATGATGGGGAGGGGTTTGAGCTGCTGGTCTCTTTCCACACTACACAGTTATAGCACATCGACAGCACTCTAACTATGCTGGCTGCACCCTAAGAAATCCTGGTGTTTGTAGTTTGGGGAAGCACTAGGATTCTTGGGCACAGAGTTTTAAATACCTCATGAAACTGCAGATCCCAGGATTCCATACAGTGGAACCACAGCTGCTAAAGTGAGATCAAAGCGCTATAACTGTGTAGCATGAAAGAGGCCTCAGTTAATTCACAGGAGGTGAAGAGACTATGTTCAAAGGTTGTGCTGTCCAAAAATGGGAAGGTGAACGTAGCAGTTTTTGATACCTAGGGTTTTCTTTCTTCTGAGAATTTAAAATGTCCTCCCAAGTGGTAAGTTGATGAAAAATAGAGGATATTAGTGTGTAGTAAATAAATAATATTTGTTTCCAATTATGCCCAACAAACTGTTCTCGTTGATCTTGTTTCTCTTTGCACTTTTTCTGTTCCTATGTTTTGCTTCCATCTGCTGCACGCAGGCACCTGGAGCTATTTCGGATGGGGAGAGGAGCAGAGTATGTAACACTGTAGTGGTTTCCTGGTAGTTTTGTGGTTTTGAACTGTTTCTCGATGCTCCAGTCTGAGGACGTCTGGGATATTCATGCACCTGTAGAACCCATCCTGGATCTTCTGCTGCTCTGTCTTTGCTGAATCCCTTTCTTTCTGTGCTCCTGCCCTTCCTTGTCTTTTCCTTGCTGTGCTAACTTACAAAGGGTATTCCTTAGCACAGGGGTTTTCTCTTGCCCTGGCCCCTCAAAAGCAGTTGCCACGTGCCAGGAACCGGGTCGCTTCCGAACTGAAAACCAGCAGCTGTGCCAAAGAAGCTGCCCTCCTGGTCTGTCCTGCTAGTGCTCAGATGGCAGCTCTGACCCCCCTGGCTCCCACAGTCTTGTACCTGACTCAACTCTGCTTCTTGTTTATCTCTCTGGGGCTCTCTTAGCTCAAACGTCAGCAAACATTCTTGTGCTAACTCCTGTTCATCCGCCGCTGTGTAATCGCTTCTGATGGGCCTCGCAGATGACAAGGGTCTTGTCCTGCCCGCACAGCCACAGGCTGCGTCCAAGCCCCCTGTGTTTCGGAGGGTGCCCAATGAGGATGTGGGGGCGGTTGGGGGCCGGTGTGACTTCACCGTTCTTCTGTGCAGCACCCCGTCCTGTGGCGGGCAACGCGGGCCGTTTCTGCTGGGTGGGCCTTGGGAGGCGGGTGGTGGGCGAAGACGCCTGGCCTTTCCCAGCCTCAGCCTGCTCTTTTAACGTCAGATCCGTTGGTGGCTTTCACCACTCTGACAGGCCCGCTCTGCTCCTGCTCTTTCCCCTCGCACGGCTGTGAGAGCTTTTCACACAGAATCACATCTCTCTGCTGCGAGAGATTGCCTTTCCCCTCGTCCCCCACTCTACCCTCCGGGTGGGTGGTTTTGTCCTTCGTGCGTGCGGACCGAGGAGCCGTCTCAAGCCCGATGAAGGATGGCATTTGCAGTGGCGGGATTTAAGGAGTCTGTTCCTGTCTCATTTCATCTTCCTCCTCTCCCTGCTCTCTGATATCAGTTTCAGTCTCGATATCTGATATCATGTGGAAGCCAGCACGTGCCGTTGCCCCTCCGGAAATGTCCCAACCAACCTCTGCTTTGTTGGTTAAGGGAGGATGCGGTTACTCTGCAGGTCCAGTGTTAGAGGACGGAACAGCCTGGAAAGGCCGAGGGGCAGAGGGAGGATCGCTTGCCCGCGGTGTCCGTTGGGGCGACTTGGGATGGGATGGGGGGTGCCCAACATGGCTTATGTGGTACAAGGCCTAAGGAAAGCATTTTCCGCTGCTCCGGTGATCGCAGACGCCGCTGCCTGGGCGAACAAGAAGAGGCTACATAGACTCATAGCACTGGAAGGGGCCCCAAGGGCTAAGAAGAATCGTTGGAAGATACCCTGAGGGCCAAATCCAGCCCAACCCCCCTCTGCCCTGATCAGAGCCCTCCCTTTGACAAATCGCCATCCAGGCTCTCTTTAAAAACTTCCAAAGGATGAGACTCAGCCACACTCCATGGAGGCGGCAGCAGATTCCACTTGTGAACCGCTCTTACTGCCAGGAAGTTCTTCCTAATGTTTAAATGGAATCTCTTTTCCTGAAGTTTGAAACCATTGCTCCATGTCCATGTGACATCCCTTCAAATTTTTAAACATGGCTGTCATGACACCTCTTAACCTTCTCTTCTTCAGGCTAACTCCCCAGACCTACTGCAGGAAATCACAGCCAAAGCACCCTGGGAGATAGTCATCCAGCTTCCGTTTAAAAACCCCCAATGAAGCAGACTCCACCCCCTGCCCCCCAAGTAGCCCTTTCCATGGTTGAAGAGCTCTTACTCTCAGGAAGTTCTTCGTAGTTTTTACTGAGAATCTCCTTCTCAGTTGAACCCATTTCCTTTCACTCTGTACTCAGAGCCAGATCCCAGTGATCTGTGCAGTGGGCAGACAGTGTCCTCACCTTCTCCATTGTACAGGGCTAGTTCTTGGGAGCTGCTGAAGATTTTCCTAAACTTGTTTCACTGACACATGAAGGACCATCTGCCAGATTGCACTGGGACGGTTGTAGAGATTTCTTGTCCCTGTAATAAAACAGCCAGTTCTGAGGGGCAGCCATGGTCCCAGGGCTGTCTTCCTTCCAGGGTGCCTTCCCGTGATGGCAGTGCCAGGAGCATGAAGAGCATGCCTTCCTTGGGCATTGGCTTGAGGATGGGTGAGCCCTTCAGTTTTGCGGCTTCCACTTTTGTTGACTGTCGTGTTGTGACGTGACTCCCAGAGTGGAACCACATTCATCTAGAGGTGTGCTCTTACCTCGTTAGAGGAATCTGTCAAAGGCACTTTTGTGGTACCGTTCCCCCACTGATCCCACCTTGACATTCAGTTGCTGGGATTTCAGAATGGATTTTGTGCCTTTCAGAAGGCCAGTGGAGGAACAATTGCAGACTCTTGTTCAGTGGCAAGGATCTGCGTTTTCGTTTCCTTAAAAAGACCACCCGCCCCTGGTAGATGGAGAGGAGAGCGATCTCTGACCCCTGTTTCTCTTCATCTCCCTTCTCAGGGCTTGCTTCAGTATTGAAAAGACATGAGCAGAATGGCCTCCAGTGGGGTGGGTAGGGGTCCTCAGGTTTGCCTGGCAGTCGCTGGCTGCTCTGAGTAGAGCCAAGCCCTCAGGTCTACCTGCCTGTCCATTTCACTGAGTGGACCGGAGGAACGGTGGGAAAGGGGTCCACAGCTGGACCACGTTGCTCAGAGGATGTGGCTTTAAGAAAACATCTGTGGGCCCTTCTGGGATGCCGCCCGTGTCCATAGCCGCTCAGTGCCGAGGCCTGCGCCTCCTGTGTTCCTCAGCCCAAGGGGAGCGCCTGTCCCTTCCGCTTCAGAGTGTTTTCCCTTTTGCTGTGAGGAGCAGGAAAGGCAGGGTTTCTTTCTGAGGCCTTTCCCCAAGGAGGGTACCTGCGCTGACTGCCGTGTGCCCCGCCTTACATCCTGCGGGGTCGGTGGGCGGCCTAAAACGGTGGTGCCCGAGTCACTGGGCCCCCCTTCCTTGGAAAGAACCGAGTCCAGCTTCTGTTCCTACTGGTGGGATGATAATAATAATAATAATAATAATAATAATAATAATAATAATAATAATAAAATTTATTTCTATCCCTCCTCTCCATATGGATCGAGGCGGCGAACAACATGAATATATTAAATACATTAAAAAGATTAAAACATACCCCAATCCTCCCCACCCACCAACCCACCTAAACCAGCCCCTTAAAACACACAACAATTAACAGTCATCAATTAACTATTAACAAAACAGCAAGACAGTTGATGGGAGGCGATGGGAATGCTAGTCTCGGAAGGCCTGTCGGAAGAGATCAGTCTCGACCGCTTTTTTAAAGCAGCCCAGACCGGTAATACGCCGGGTCTCCTCCGGCAGGCCGTTCCGTAACTTGGGAGCGACAGGAGAGAAGGTCCTCTGGGGAACCGCAGCCAGCCTGGTTCCGACTGGCTGCGGTAAATTCCTCCCAGAGGTCCTTAGTGTGCGGGGCGGATTATATGGGAGAAGGCGATCCCGCAGGTAGGCCGGCCCCAAGCCGCGAAGGGCTTTAAAGGTGATGACCAACACCTTGTGCTGTGCTATCTCAGGATGGATCCAGTGGGGCCGTAGGAAGGCAGGCAGGCAACCAGCGGAAATTCTCCCGAGTCCTGCCACACACGCACACCTGACAGTTGTGTGAGTTGAAGAAGGAACACTGAGCCCTTTCAGGTCTGGGTCCTCTGTCTGGTTCTCAGTTACCCTCCTGTAAACGCTGAATGTCAAAGGACGGTCAAGTGTGGGGGGAGGCCAGGGACCCCTCAAGCCAGGCTCCGTGGCCCCCCAGAGTCTGCGGGATCTGAGCGGGGCTGTTAAGACCAGGGGCACTTGGAGCTCTCTTGTTCAGAGGGGGGGCATAACGTGACAACCCATAACAACCACCACCAGAGACCCCCCTTTGGGCATAAGCTCAGGCATACTGTGTGATCGGAGCAACACGCTGAGGTGTTCTGAACATGGGCAGGGTTTTTGTCTTCCCGGGGTCCTTGGAGGGGCCCTTTCGTACCTCTCGTTGCTTCTTCTGCCTCTCACTTCCTCTTTCTCCTCCCTCCCTCCTCCCTTCCTTTCTCTTTGTCTGTCTGTCCGTCTCTTTTTCTCCCAGACTCTACCTGGTAGATCCCTGACGGAGTGCCGGTGCGACCAAGTGAGCCTCCCTTGCTCTCTCGCTGCCCGTGTGCATGAATGCCAGGCTGCCTTGCAAAGCGGAGCATGCCTCTTTCCTCTTCCTAAAAGCTGACCCTCCTCTCTCCTCCCGGACCGCTTTCGTTCTTCTCGGTCGAAGAACGCGTGGGGAGCTAACTGCATGGGCTTGGCGGGGGCGGGGGGCGGGGGGCGACTGCGGGGAGGGGTGAAAAGCCTGCCTGGGCTTGCGCGTCGCGCTGTCCGTAGAACGGGCGCCGGCCAGAGCGAAGGCCCCTCGGAAGGCTTAGCGCAGGGGCAGGAGTCGCGCGGCCCTCTGGATACCGCAGGCTGCAGCTCCTGTCGGCTTGCTGGCCCGGGGTAGGAATGCCGGGAGTCGCAGTCCTAGAACACCTAGAAGAAGGCCACATGGTGTTTCCCCCGGTTTAGTAGTTTTGTCTGGTGGAGGAAACGGTTTAGAAACGACCCCCTTTTTGCTTTTACAATACAAAACGCCAGTGCTGGTTTCTTTCCCTTGGGCGCAGCGTGCTGCCCGAGCTGTCTGGGGAACGACCGCCAGCCCCTCTTCTTGGGAAAGGAGGAGGCACGGTTTGGGCCCTGGGTGGATTCTGATGGGCCACGTGCTGTGAGTCAGTGTGGCCTCTTGAAATGGCCTTGGTAGAGCGGCACAGTCGAGGCCCTGCGCCGTGTTCTCTGTGTGGCACTTGCACTCCGAGACCCACAGAGGCCCCGGACAGGAGCAGTCACCTTCTCCACAAATAGTAAGTTTTTAAAAAAAAGAGGGAGGGAAGCATTTGTTTACAAAGCTTCCCATGCATTCTTATGAAATAACTTTGATTTTCATCAAAGTGATACATGATTCATCAATACATAGAATCAGGAATGGATTGAAATATATTCTGTTGGACCTGTCTGGAAGAAGATGACATTTTGACACACGGTCCTGAATAGAAAGCGTGTGTTCCTTGGCAAACGAGACCTCTCTCTGTGAAGTCGAAGGCTTTCACGGCCAGAATCCATAAGTTGTTGAGGATTTTCCGGGTTTTGGGGCCGTGTTCTATTAGTATTTTCTCCTGCAGGCGAAACGTCAGGAGAAAATACTAACAGAACACAGCCTCGAAACCCGGGAAACCCTCAACAACCTAAAGATCTCTCTCTTTCTATCTCTTATGGATGAGGCTGAGGTAAACTCTGCTTGCGAGAGGCCTTTGGCTTTGAAACGCGACCTCGTAAGGAACGCAGCGTTTAATGTAATACTTGCCAGGGAAGAGACCGCCTGAGACGCCGCGATCAGCCACCGCTGCCGTGCTGAATGCCGCAAAGATGCATCAGATCCGGCTCCCCGCCCACCCCCCGAGGCCAGCGTCTCCCTGCCGCCCCACCGGGATGAGGGGGGACTCTTCTTCATTTCCCTGGGGTGGGATCAGGTGAGGGTGGAGGAGAATGCACCCCTCCCTGCCGCCCCGACGGTGCCCTTGAAGCGCCGCCGGGTCCCCTGGCTGATTTCCCCCAGCTGGCTTGCTTCCCGGGGAGTTTCTTCCCTTGCCGTTGCGTGCGGAACCGGGATTGGACCTCCTCAGCCGGCCTCACCAGGCCAGTCCTGGCCCGGGCCGGAGCGCTTTGGATTGCAAGGGGCCGATCTCCTTTTTGGCCACGGCTCAGCCCCCTCTGGCGCTGAATCAAAACCTCCGTGTCCCTCGGGAAGCAACCTCAAGGGGGCTGAATTTTCTCTTGCGTCCCACTCAGCCCCTGTGCTTCGAGGATGCTCTTTTGGGAAAGAAAGCAGTCCTCTGTCTGCGAAGCACATTAAAATAATGGTGGCTCGCATCTGGAGGAGCTGCTTTCCGTTTATATTCCACCAAGTGCCTTTGAGGGGATCCAGAAATTTTGGTGTGGCGAAATCAGCCCTGTTCCCTCACGGGTGGAGACTAGCAAGAGCAATTCCCCTTCTGGCAGTTTAAAAGCAGGAGAGGGTGTCGTTTCCATCATGGAGAATCAAATCAGCACAGAGGAGCCTGTTTGAAGTTGGTCTCAGCAAGGGATGCTTCGTGTTCTGTTTTGCTTTCCTTTGTAGGGAGGCAGATTGGGACTCCACTTTGTGTTGGGGAGGGGGAGAACGGCCTGTTTCTGTAGAAAGAAATCCATTATTAAATCAATAAAGAATGCCTGGAACAAAATATTCCTGCAGGAAGGCAGCCTCCCCTGGCCTGGAGTTCTCAGAAAGCAGATTTCAGCCTGTTCACGAACGAAGCAGGGAGAGGTTCTGGGTTCATCCGGGCAGGTTCTGGGAGACAGCGGCAAGCGTCCTCTCCGGGGAGGGGTCTCTCTTTGATCGTCCTCCCCCCTGCACAGCCCAGTGGTGCCTTAGAGCGAGCAGATCTCGCAGGGCGGCTTCCCCGCGGTCCCTCTGCCGAGCTGTGTGGGGCTGCTGGGGGCCTCCCTTCTTGTCTTTCCAACTCAGAAGAGGGAACGTCCCGGAGCTCCAGCCACGCGTGGCTTCCTGGGCAGAGCGTGGGCCCTGGGAAGGAGAATGCGCCAGACTATAATTTTTGCTTGTCCTCTTCTCCCTTAGCCTCGTTTCTCCTTCACCCCACCAGCTTCCCTCTGGATCCTTTCCGCTCCCCACTGCCAGCGGCGCTTTCCTGCGGTCTCGTTTGTTTCCATGGACTCCTCCCTCTGAGGCATCCCTGAATGGAAGCGCTGGTGGCTGCAGGAAAGCGCTCGGAGGCTGTCTTGTCCCCAGCCCCCGGTCTGCTGTGACTTTCTGCTGGAGGTTTCCCCCCAATCCCCAGACCAGAGAGCGGCTGAGCTGTTTCAGGGCTCCCAGGGAGAGCGGAGGGAGGGAGCGGCTCAGTGCCGAGAACCTGTGAAGGGAAAGGGAGATCCCGCAGGATCCTGTACGCTTACTGTCTTCTTTCTTCAAATGCTGTGACGCCCTCCATTTTTGGCCTTTCTTTCAACCGAAATAAAGCTGGGCTTCGTTTCAGCATGGTATTACCTTCGTAGAAGGCGTGAGACTTTGAAGCAAAAGCACAGGTTTTTTTAAAGGATTCAGCAGCTAAATTTGGGAAAGTGCCCCCAAGGCCACAGGGCCTGATCTCAGCCTCTCTCTTTCTCTTTCCTCCCGGATGGAAGAGCTGCCTTGAATGGCGCTTTATGGTGGAGTCCGTGCCGTTGTGGCCCCGTCTTGGGCTGGGAAGGGCGGGCGTGGCTGCGGCTCAAACCTTTTCTGTCTTGTAGCTTTCGAAGATCACGACAGTGTGGTGGATGACCGAGACAGCGACTACCGCAGCGAGACCAGCAACAGCATCCCTCCCCCCTACCACACCACCTCCCAGCCCAATGCCTCGGTCCACCAGTTCCCCGTGGCTTCCCGTCTGCAGCAGCAGGGGGTCTCCCGAAACTCCTGTGTGGAGGCTGTGCACGGCTATGATTCGGATTACCATGAAAGATCGGCAATCAGGTGGGTCCTCCTTCAGAACCAGTGTCTGCTGCTCCAGCACGTATGTGCTCTCCCGCACCCACTTCCCGAAGAATCCATTCGGTGACGTCCCTGTTCTTTATGGCTTTTCTGCACCATCTGGTGCTAAAGTAGCTTTCTGACAAGTTATCTAATATTCATACCAAATGCAATCATGAGGCCGATTGAGATGAACATGAAGCGAACTCTGCCATGATTTACTGGCTTTGTATCATTTTACCCTTTCCCCTGTTCTCTTTTTCAAAATCATATTCCCAGTAATGGTGTTCTGGTATCTGTGAACTGCAGGACCACAGCTGTATGAAAATCAAAATACAATCTCTCTTCTACTTTATGAGGAACTCGGAACAATTACATTACAAGAATGGGACTGAAATAATTCAAACCCCTCTACAGTCACTTGGATCCAAAAGTGAAATAATATAAAGAAGTTCCCAGAAGGACAGAAAAGCTCTTCCATCCTCTTCTCTTCTGTGGCCTTTGCTGGCCCCTGAAGAACCTCTCGGGCATGGGGGAAATTTTGTGGCCCTACTGAGTTATGTAGGTTGAGGGGGGCCTCAGAGAGGAAGGAATGGGAGACTTTCTTTTTCCGAGTAACTCCCTGGAGTTAATCGTAATCAGAATCCTTTTCTTTCTCCTCTCCTTTTCCCAGCATGGCTCAGTGAGGCATCCCATGCTCTTCAGAGGGCTTTGTCTAGGAAGGAGCAAAGAGGAAAAGGGAACATTCTCGCCTCTGAATTTTCTTACATTAATTTATGATCTGTGCCAATTATGTAGAAAACCATTATGCACTCTAGTGATTTTTCTTTTATGGTTTTACTGGCAGGCATGCCCAGTTTCACACAGGGTAGAAACCCTGCTGCTCTTTTTCTCCTCTCATCCACTGTGCTTACCAACACAGGGGATCATCTTGTCCTTCCAGGTGCTCAGTGTTCTTTTGCTGCCATAAAGCCAAGTGCCCTTTGATTCTCTTCTCCCACCAGCTCCTCTTTCTTGTCCCTCATCCACCAGTCCAGATGATCCTCCCTTACCTTCTACCCTGTGGCTTTTGCTCTTTTATTCTGTGCTTCCTTGTCTCTCCCCTCCTCCACTCTTTCTCATTCTCTCCCTTCCCTTTACTAAGCAGCTGGAGAGAGAGTTTGGGAGCTCTTCAAAAGGGAGTGGCAGTTTTGCCTGACATGTTGTTTTTCTTCCCTTGCCTGTGTCCCACTTGGAGCTGTCTAGAGGCCCTCTGGGAAAATGAACCAGACAGCTTCCTCTCTGCTGGTTAGGAAACTTTGCCACCTAGTGAATGAAGGTGGTACTGTAGGCCAGTGCTGCTTGAAGTAGTTGTCCTTGGATGGGTGCTGGTCTACAAGTCATCAGCTGCCTGGAAGGTTTCCAGGAAAGAACATGCGATTGTAGCCAGTGGGCACACAAGTGGCATTGGTCCTTGGCAAATTAGGAAACAAAAATTACTAGTTCCGTACCTCAGAGACATTAAGATGCACTGCTGTAGACTTAAACAAATGTGTATTTGCTCTTAATTAAAATTAATTAAGCCTCTTTAAAAACATTTAAAAAGCCATTTGATTTTATTTAATGCTTTTTAAACCTTGGTGCTTCATACTTTTTAACTGCTCTGTTTTAATTGATGCTGTAAGCCTCTTTGAATCCCATTTGAGAGAAAATTGGGATATAAATAAAATAATAAAAAATAAACAAGTGGAAAAAGAGGCACAGAGACACACCCAATTTCCCTCTAAAGAACATGGGATGTCTTAGGTTCACATTAAAAGCAAAGCGACCCTGAGCTGCCCATGCCAAGGGCTCCTGCAGCATACCTGGCAGGTTTCAGTGCCTAGGTCTGGGAGGTGTGGTGGAAGAAGAATAATCAAAGCCTAGAGTTGGAAAAGATCCTCTAGGGGCCATCCAGTCCAACCCCCTTCTGCCATGCTGGAAGCACTCCCTTTGACAGATGGCTATCCAGCCTCTCTTTAAAAAATTCCAAAGAAGGAGACTCCACCACACCACACTGGGGCAGTAGCAGATTCCACTGTTCAGCTGCTCTTACCCTCAGGAAGTTCTTCCTAAAGTTTAGGTGGAATCTCTTTTGCTGAAGTTTGAAGCTATTGCTCCATGTCCTAGTCTCTGGAACAGCAGAAAAACAAGCTAGCTCCATCTTCCGCATGACATCCCTTCAAATAGTTTAGCCTTCCTGCTTCCAGGCTAAAGAAGCACAGACACATGCCCAGTTTCTTATTTTAGCACAGAAATGCTTTATTTAAATTTATTGTGCCCTGCCTTTTGGCAGAAATGCTTGTATACAAATGTTAGTAATAAGATAGATAAAATACTTTCTAGCTTGCTTTTCAACTGATGCGTCCCATAGAGGAAACTCTGTGTATGTCTGTGCTTCTTTTTCCACTTGTTTTTGAAAGTGGCTTAATTAATTAAGAATTAATATGCATATGTTTATAGCCTATAACAGTACATTTTAAGCTCTCTGAAGTGGGGGGGCTGGCAATTTTTGTTCCCTAATTTTCCAGGGACCACTGCCACATGTGTGCCCATTGGCTCCACCCATTTCTTTCTAAAAGCTCATTTTAGGACATTAAGACAATTTAACACTTTTAGAAAAATAAGTTAAAAAGTATGGAGGCCCCAAACGAGAGATGTGAAGACAGAATTTGAGAAAAATGCGCTGTCAGATTTTTCCATTAAATTTTGAAAAAGCCGAATGCCGAGTTTCTTTTTTTTTTAATCATTTTATTCAAATTTCACATATAAAACAAACATTATTACTGTTAATTTGCATGAAGTATTTTTGATCTTCCACACTGATCTAGATTTCATTTCCAACATCTCTTAACATAGTTGTATCAATGTACTGGTTTATGCTGATAATGTTACATGATAGTTCTTGCATTTCATTCTCTACGTTACAGTTCCATGGTTTACATCAGTAGCCCCCTCATTAGTTATCTTAATCATGAATCACTCATTTTCATTTAACAGTACCCAGCAATACCCGTTACAATCTGCCATTCCTTTTTGATCTCATCATCTGTTTTCCCCTTTAGTTTCTGTGGAACTATATCAGCATTTCTATTTTCCATAAATGTTCTCCACCATTGTTCTGTTGTAGGTATTTGTTGAGTTTTCCAAAGCTTTGCATATTCTATCCGGGCTGTTGTTATCATATAAAGAATTATTCGCCAATATTTCTTTACTTCAGTACCATCAAGTACCTTTGTCATATTTAACAAATACAATTCCGGTATCTTGGCAAACTGAACTTTCATTATAGCACAAATTTTATTATGTACATCAGTCCAGTATTTCTTAGCTTTGGGACATGACCACCACATGTGATGCATCGTACCGACCTCTTTCTGACACTTCCAACACAGACCGGTACCTGTATTGTAAATCTTTTTTAATTTGTCTGGTGTCATGTACCATCTGTGAAACAGTTTGTAGTAGTTCGCTTTCAAATTCTGAGGAACTGTAAATTTTTGTGTCTTTTTCCAACTTTCTTCCCAGAATTCTAACTGAATTGAATGTCCAATATTTTGAGCCCATAAGATCATTGCTGACTTGATTGTTTCTTTTTGCCTTTCCTGTTGTATTATTTCTTGATATATATGTGATAATAAATGAGGGGGATTTTCAAACAGCCGTTTGATAATCCCCATTTTCTCTTTTGATTCTATTCCATATGTCTTTAAGTCCATTTGAAACCTTTCAGTTAACTGTCTGTATGGGAACCAACTTATTCCTTCTAGTTCCAATTTTTCTCTTGTTTTGATCTTGAAATTATTTAAGACTGATTTCTCTAATATGTCTTCATATCGCAACCATTTGTCTGTTTCAATCCATCTACCGAAGAAGGCTTCCTGAGGGACACCCATGTGGGAAGCTGCCGTTTGTTTTTAATCTTATATTCATTCCATATCTTCAAAAGTGATTTCCTAATGTAATGATGCGTGAAATCTTTATCAATTATTGCTTTGTCATAAAACATATAGGCATGCCATCCCATCCGCAAGTCCGCACCTTCCAGTGCCAGTATTCTCTTATCTTGTAAATCAACCCAGTCTTTTAATCGTGTGAAGGCCGCGGCTTTGTAATATAACTGAAAATCTGAAAGCCCCATTCCACCTCTGCTCTTTTGGTCTGTCATAATACTCCACTTTATTCTGGGTTTTTTCCCTTGCCGTATAAATTTAGTTAGTTCTCTCTTCCATTGTGTAAAAGGCTTGTTGTTTGTTATAATAGGAAGATTTTGAAACAAGAAGTTCATTTTTGGGAGTACATTCATTTTTATTGCTGCTATCCTCCCCATCATCGATAGTCGCATAGAAGTCCAACTTTCCAAATCTTTTGTTATTTCTTTCCATTTTTTTTCATATTTATTTTGGTATAGCCGAATGCCGAGTTTCTTAACTCGTCCTACTTAAAAACACGTAGCTATCCTGAGAAGCCCTTCTGCCCCTGGACAAGTGAGCTTGTCTTAAGGAGAAGCGGCTGCCTCTCGGATGGAGGGTATTTTAAAGGCAGGGGGCCATGGCCAGCTGTGTCTTCTGCTTATCGAGGACAGTTTGGGCCAGCCGAGCTTTCCCTGGGCAGAAAGACTGGGGGTGGGATGTACCTGCTTCCCCTTTTCTGCTGCAGCCCCCTGCCCCAAGTGGCATCTCCTCCAGGGGGTAGGGGAGTTCTTGGAAGGTGGCACGGAGCTTGAGCTTTCCAGTCTGAGGAGTCACCTCAGATCAAAAAACCTTCTGTCAGCAGGAAGACACAGAGGAGTCTTAAGAAATGTAGAAGACGAAATGTAAATAAAGGTCTGTATAACCATTACTCCTTAAGTCAGAGGAAACAGAGCTGGAAACTTGTTAAAAGAGGTTCCGTACATAGAGATAAAGGAAAGTGATTGTAAGGGAGAGATCCCCAGAGGGGGGCCATCGGTAGGAATCGTACTTGGGCCCTGGCCCTTCTGAGGAGCCTTGTGTTTCATCCTGATAAGCAGCAGAGGGGTTGTCTTCTCATTTCCATACAGCTGTGTGTGTGTGTGTGTGTGTGTGCACACACACACACGTGCACGTGTGCACCTCTTTGGATTGTAGCTCCCTGTGGGGTCCTTTTCCCTCTGGTTTTATGCATATCTGGTAACGGGGACATCAAAACCCACAAATGGCTGCTGACATTGCAAACTGGCAGCAGTTATTTTTTCCTCCCTGCTTTGGATTAAGTATTATCCTTTTTATCTGACTATCCCAGATAGCCTGTTTCTAGCGAGACAATCCTCCGGCCTGCGGTGGCTGCACGGCTCTCTTGCAGGGTGCCCAGAGTGTGATATGGGAAGGGGAGGGGACCCAGCCCAGTGGCAGGGCAGAGATTTGGGTGCGGGAAGCCCCGGGGTTCAAACTCCACGTAGGGCGAGGGAAAGATTCCTGCCTTAGTGGCTGGAGAACAATGGCTCCTGCCAGTCAGAGTTGGTGCTGCTGGCCAAGATGGGCCCCCAGGGGGACAAGCTGGATGAGAGACCACAAGGAGAGAAGGCCGGGGATCTCCGGGGAGGCCGAGGGAAAGAACCCTGGCTGAAACCCTGGAGAGAGAGCTGTGGCTGCCCATCAGAGGTGGCAGTACTAGTCTAGGGCAATTCCTAAGGGTGGGAGCCTGTTCAAGGGGGACTTCTTGTGTTCCTGCGCAGAAGACCCCGGCATTTCTAGGCTGACGAGTGGGAAAGAATCCTGCGTGGAATGTTGGGCAGCTGTGGCTGCCCATCAGAGTCAACCCTGCTGGACAGAGTGCCCCCACTCCAGGGCCTGACTGAGTGGAAAGGCAGTTTCTTCCATCCCCAGGAGGGCCTGGGAGTCTTTGTGCTTTTCTCACGTGTCCCCAAGTGACACAGGCCACTTATGTACGGTTGGAGAGAGAGACACTCTAGATGCTTCAGCCCAGCCGTGTCTCCACCCCCACTGTACAATGGCGCTCTCGAGACCGCCAACCCTTGATGGGTCTTTGCACTGGTTGGTGCTGAGCTGGGCGGAAAACACTGGGCTAGTCTTAGCCTAAAGTGTTCTCCTCCCCAGGAGGTCATGTGATCCGGCTGATCATGTGGCGTGACTAGCTTTCTGACTCCAGACAGGAAGTTTTAGTCCCTTAATGTATTTAAATTTTTGCAAGGTTTGCTAGTCAAGATTTCAGTAAAAGCCACAAGGAACCATGGAGACCACCAGAATGCAAGGCAAGTGGCCGTGTGCCCATCCAGCCTCTTTGTGTGGCTGCATGCTGGGTGCGTCATCGCCCGTAGCCCACCCAAACCCTGGACCCTCCAGTGATGGTGCCCTCTTGCTTCTGAGGTCCATTTTGCAGATAGAAAGTTGTCTGAACTTCCTCTGCTGCCACTTGCCCTTTCATCACATCTCCCAAATTTTCCTTGCCTTTTTGAAGAAGATACGATAGCTTAGACTCCACTGTGAGTGGCCGGACTGACCTGGAATCTGCATCACAGTCGAGTCAAACGACAAGCCGCCAGTTGTCGCTAGAAAGCCGGCACTCCTTGGAGTTGTCGGATAGGTGGGTGGCCCCGTGCGCGCCTCCTCCGTTGTCTTGTCTCCTGTGGTGGTGTGGCTTTGGCTGGGCGGGGTGCCTGTGCTAGTTGTCATGTGTGCGTGCTCTGGTTCTCTTACAAGAGGGCAGTGGGCTGACACGTTCGCTTGTTCCCATTTCAAGTGGCTTTTGTATACGTCAGCCTACTTTTCAGCTTCCCCAAAATCCCTTCTTAAAATACCTACCGATAGACCGCTTGTCATATTTTAGCTAACCATTTATTGCACTTTTAAAGATGGGATTCCTATAAATAACAGAGATTCGGAAATGAAGTAGCTGGCATCACATCGAGATTATTCTACGAAAGGAAATGTCCTCGCTCGGCAGAACCCAGGCTGCCCGCATGCAGAACTCTGCTCGTGAAGCCTTTGCCCTGAAGCGGGGAAGGGAAGGAGCTCCCCCAGCTTCCCCTTCCTTGCTGCGGCCCCGCATGCCCACAGAGGCAGCTGGGGCCTCCGGAGCAGCACGGAGAAGGGAAGGGCTCTCTAGCAAACTGGCAAAAATCAACTCCCCTTTCTGCTCTGTTGGGAGCTTCTCTGGGCTTTCTTTGTACAGAAGGAATCTTCCCATCAGTGCAATGACAAGTTTGGATCCAGGCTCCAAAGTTTCATTCTCTCTTATCCCAGCCTTCACCATCCTGAGGTACAGCACAGTCTTAAACTACTGTGAATGTCTTTTGAACAGTTAGTATTAATAAATGACTATAACATTATCAGCATGTGCCATGACATTTTCCATTTTTTTTTATTTCTCTGCATATAGCTTTTTATATGATTTGGTCTTTGTGGATCTTTCCTTTGCAAGTATTGTGTTAAAATTCTTTTTTTCTCTGTTCTTCCTGCTCTTTCCTTTTTGTTTTCTCTTTGTCCTTCTGTTCTGTTTATATTTTTTCCTCCACATGTCCCAGTCAGCAACCTTTAGTTAGCAATGGAAAAATCAGGATAATTCCATTTGATTATGAAGTCAGTCTGGAACAGTATGATGAGAACTATGAGGAATTAGGCAAGCAGCTAATAGAAGACTTTTTAGAAAAAAGCCACAGAACTAGAAGTTGGCAAGAAACAAAAAGCCCCAGGCTCTCGAAGAAGCAGAACTTCAGCCATCACGAAAGATCCAGGTTTTCACAAAAGGTTGGCACAGAGTCAGGAAGTCGTGAGGTCCCTTGCTATCCTGAGGAATATGACACAATAGATCGGAGAAGAAAAAAGAAGCTAAGATACAATAATTTTGAAGAACGTAAATTATCAGAGGTACAAAGTAGTAATATTCTGAGACTTTCTCCTACAACAGTTTCTCCAGGGAGTATCAAAACGAGAACTGAACATAATAGATACCTGGATTATGATGGAAATGAAAAATACGACAGCAGTCCCATTGAAAGTGAAGAGCAGTTGACTGTGTACCCTGTTTTGCGTCCGTACAAAAACGGCCTTCTTGTCAAGAGCGGTAAATTGTCCAACAACCAGCAGGGAAACCGTGGCTCTGGGTCAGTTCACTTTGGGGGCGAAGACAGGATGCTTCCAGAACCACCGGTGAACTGTTTTATGCCGCTGGGTGCCCTTGAGGAGTTCGACAGCAGCGCGTCTGACGAACTTCAGTACTCTCCCGCTTCAGACGACGAAGATGAACTGGAAGAAATAGCTATACTTTCACAAGCGTTGTGTGAATCAAATATTCACCACCGAGGGGACCTTGCTGAAAACCACACAGGAACTGCCATGTCCCTGTTACAAAGGGAGAAAAGGTCCCATCGGGGGAGAGGGGGAAAGCGTGGCTTTCTCAAGCAAGACTTGACCCTCTCTCCTGTAGAAGAGCCAAACGAAGAATACGTTGACGCCATGGATGAGCTGCAGTGCTTGGTTGAAACGGTGTCCGAATACTTACATGAGAAGGAGGAGGAGATCAGTAAGTTTGGAACCCTCCACAAAAGCAAGAATGCAGATGACGTCGTCTCTGTCAAACCAACCAGTTCTGATAAGCTGGTGGAGGAGAGCGCCAGGTCAGAGCAGACCAAGGCGGCACCCTCCGCAGAGGATACCCAGGGCCCCAAAGGCATCTCTGAGGCATTGCCAGACTTGACGGGGGTGAAGAACACCGTTAACTCCTTGTTCAGTTCTCTCACAGAGAAGGTGGGCTCAGGAACAAAGCATCTGACTGCCTCTGTTGAAAAGCTTGTCTCTTCAACACCAGAGAAGTCAGATGGACCAATGGAGGGAGGCATTGCAAGCATATTTTCAGTTAGACCTAAGCCTGACGGTGCCTCTCCAGAACAGAGAGCAAGCAGTAAAGCAGAAACTAAGTTGCCCGCAACATCTCCCTCCTTGACTGAGAACAGTTGTGAGAAAGGAGTTGGTGATGCCAGTGCTGGTCTCCCAGAGAAGGCTCAGGCAGCCGACAAGGACTCTCTTGTCCCGGGGGCCCAGGATCCGTCGGCAAATAATGTCCAGGAGCAGCTTTTCCCTCAAAATGCAGGCTCAGTTGTGAACTCTGTCTTAGGCATCTTCAACCCTTTAAAAATCTTCACGGAAAAGGAAGCACCAAAGAAAGAAACTGTAAAATTGGAGGAGCCCCTGAAGGTAGATGCATCACAGGCAATTGCTTCTGAAGCTAAGGCAAGTGAGAAGCCTCATGAAGTTGACAGAGGAAAACCCACAAATGTGCCTGTTGAAGTGAGCAAGAGTGAAACAGACTCAAGCGCAAGTAGTGGCCCTGTGTCCTCGATCTTTGGTAAATTGTCAAGCTCTGTTAGCTCTTTTAGTCTGAAAGCCAGTCTTGAGAGCCTGGCTGTTCCCAAGCAGCCAGCGGGCCCACAGAAGCCTTCTGAGGCACCTCCCGCCTCAAACCATCCAGATAAAACCACTAAAGAACAACCGGACACTTCAGGGAATCAGCACCCTGCCAGAAAGGTGTTGGAGAGTAAGCCAGGCGATGGGAAAAAGGAGGTGAACGCTCATCCTTCAGAGCAGGCCGAACCAGCTGGTAGCTTTTTTAGTCCGCTGAAAAAGTCTTTCAGCCAGTTGTTGCTCCCTTCTTCTGAGGCACCTCCTGTCTCAAGCCAGACAGATAAAACCGTTAAAGAACGACCGGACACTTCGGGCAGTCAGCACCCTACTGGGAAGGTGTTGGAAAACAAACCGAGCGATGGTAAAAAGGAGGCGAACACTCAGCCTTCAGAGCAGGCCGAACTGGCTGGTAGCTTTTTTAGTCCGCTGAAAAAGTCTTTCAGCCAGTTGTTGCTCCCTTCTTCTGCTGAGTCTGCGCCAAAGGAGACACCATTGGGCTTGGGGAAAGGTCACCAGTTGGAAGACGACGTCAGAAAAGCGAATTCTACAAGCAGCGAACCTAATTTCCCTTTCACCAGTAAGCTTCAGATCCCCTTTCTGAGCAGTTTTGGCTTTTCAGACAAGCAGCAGGAAAATAAAGAGAAACCAGGAATTTTCTCTTCAGTCTTGAAAGCGGCTTCTGCTGAAAACCTGCCAGCTTCAAAAGATCGACCTGGCCAACAGCGTGTTAGCGTCAAGCCTCAGAATGCTGAGAAGGATCACGCAAGTAGCAGTTCAGGAGCTGTCAAGATAGACTCGTCAAAACCTCCTTCGGCTCCTGATGCGCCAGGGAGTAAAGAAGCGCTCACGAGGAAAAAAGATCCTGGTAAAGATGGTGGTGTGTGTGTGCCAGGAGGTGGAAGTGAAAACCAGGTTGCTTCAGATGGTTCAAAAATCAAACAGATGGACCACGGTCACAATCCTGTGAGTTTTCAAGATCTCAAAGATCCAAAATGTCAGGAGCCAGTGGAGGCAACAGCCATGCCAAGAGAATCTGAATTGAATGCTACTGTTGGAAAATCAACACCTGCCAGTGGTATTGAAGAAAGCAAGACAGCGGGTGATCCTCAGAAAAAGCCGGCACAGCAAGGTTTGCTCTCAGGACTTTTCGACCTTGCTTCATCTGACCGTGTAACCCAGAAGGAAGACCTGAATATTAAACATGAGGCAGACAACCAGAAGAGCAGTCAACAACATGGCTTACTTTCTGGATTATTTAAATTTGCATCGAGTGAAAATTTGTCTGAAAGTAAGCCGGAGAAGACAAAAACTCTGGGTGGAATCATGAAAATCTTTGAAAGAGGTGAGGAGGAACCTGCTTCTGGAGAGAAAACTCTTAGCTCCCACATGGGTCCCAGCTCCCAAAAGAACATTGGGGGGAAGCAGGAGACATCCGGCTTTATACGGAACTTGCTGCATAGACCGAAAGAAAAAGCAGAGGAGAGGGCAGCTGAGATCCCTATGGCCAATGGCCATTTGCCCCACACAGAATTGAGCAAGGAGCACGTGCCTTTCAATCGGCGGTCTGTCTCCCAGAGTGCTCTAAATTCCCAGGAAAAGGTCCAGGATTTATCAAAGAAACCCACCCTTTATAGGAGAGATACCGATTCCAATATTTATCAGAAGGTTATCTGTGAAAGGTCAAATGAACTCCTTAATTCTTCTTTACTGAACACTAAATTGAATGGCCCATCAGGGCAGTGTCTTGCTTTTGAGGGAATAAGGAGTTGTTCCAGTTTTGACTGGCAGTACAACCCAGGAGGCTTTTCAACAGTTGCTCATCAGGTGTCCTTGCCAGTGTATTATGTCTTAAACCAAAACTCAATCCCAGTGGCTGACTTTCTGGACTGGTCAGACTCTAATGAAACAGTCATGAATTTGTGTAAAAAAGACAGAAATGCAAACATGATGGATTGGAGGTCAAATGCAAATTTTGATGCACAGAGCCTGGATTTTAGTGTCCTGTCACAAGAATCATTTGATCAGTTTGGCTTCCAAGACATGTGTATGGAAGAAAATGAGATGTGGACAACTCATTCTTTGAATGGGAATTTTCCTCCATTTGACAGCAACTATGTTTTGGAAGATATGCCCATGGACTTAAGCTATTCGTCTACTTGCGATGGTAATATGTGGACATTAATTGATCAAGAGTCCTTGAGCATGGACGGAAGTTTTGTATACTCCTCTTACAGTCAGGAATATCAGGACTGGCTGATGCTGCTTGAGCACGGTGTTTGGTGGCCATCGGAAGACGGTGTTTGTGGATACTACATGTACAGTGATGGCCAGTATGTTTATTCTCTTCTCACTGATGCTACTGGACAGTATGTCTACGTGTGCACTCCAGACACCTACACTCAGCCAGACTACTGGGACTATGACTATCCAAAGGATATTTTGCAAAACATGGTCTTGGAGAATGACACAGTTGCTGTTTGTGGCTTCAAAGTGCCTCTTGACAATGAGGATGAGTTATTCTGGTTTGCTGAAGAGGAGCCATTGGATAATTATTATGTGAACAAGCCACTTGATTTGTCTGTAGCTTTGCAAAGAAGTGATCAGCTCATGAACATGAATTTGGAGACCTTTTCTCAAATGTTTGAGGAGTCCATCTATTCCCAGAGGGAGCAGCCTTTGGATTTCTCAGGGTACAAACTTCAAAAACTCAAGGTGGACTTTAGACCAGAGAGGGAACCAGAGCGGTACTCAGAAGAGCCTCCCCTGACCCTTGACCTGCGAGTGCCTTCCAGAATGGCAGTCACCGGGAGGCGGAAAGAAGAGGCCCTGCCCAGGCAGCCAGACAGAACCTCTGTGGCAGCAACCGTTTCTGAAAGTGGGCAGCCGAGGCGTTTTGGCTTCCATATCTTTCAGCCGTCTGCTAAGCCTGAGCCTCCCTCAGCGCCCCAGAGTGCAGCAGAAGTTAAGACGGCTGAAGAAGAGAAAAAACCACCAGTGAACAAAGTCACCTCTTTGTTTTCCACTTTGGGTGGCCTGATTGGCAAAGGCTCAGACGGACCCGAGTCTCTGGAAGATGCAACTGTGAAGAAAGCTGACATTCCGTCAGTGTCCTTGGAGCACAAAAGTGAGGCTCTTTCAACTGTGCCACCTAGAAAAATAGGGGAAGAGACGCAAAGCCAGCAGCCGGTTTCTGTTGAGCGTGACTCAGCGGTCAAAACCACATTCAGGTCAACCAAACCAGATTCTGTTAAACATGAAATGCCGGTGCCGTCTCAGAGTGCTCAGCAGAAAAGGGCACCCTTGACCAGGTCTCCCTCTCAGTTTGGCATGGGCCCCACTGATGGCAGGCCCGGTCGCTTGGAGCAGAGTGCAAAGCCTGCTCCCATCCAGAATCAGCAGAAGCCCCAAGTGAGTGTGGATGAGCCCAAGAAGACCCAGCCACTCCCTGGCCAAGCACCCACAGAGGCTGAGGGCACCCTGTTCAAAGGCGCTCTGAAGATTTTTAGTCTGGGAGAGGACACCTCCCCAGCCACACCCTCTGATAAAAGCCAGGCCCCCGGATTTTTTGATTTCTTCAAAACACAGGTCAACAAGGCGCCACCACAGCCATCTCCCGTCCCCCCACCAGGTCAGGTGAGAAGGGAGCCTGAGAAGAAGCCACAGGAGAAGACAGAGCCCTCGGGCATTTCGTCGTTCTTTGGCTCCATAGGAGATCTTTTCAAAGTGGACATGGCCCCTTCCCCACTGAGTGCTACTGTCCCACCAAAGGGCAGAAGCCAAAGCTCTCTAGATGCAAAGGAGAGGATGAGCCAGCGCAGCACAGACCCAACGAAGAGTCCTGCGCCTGCCCCTCTGATCCCTCTGGGGCAAGCCGGTATAGAAGTGGCCAAGAAGCCTATAAGCTGCCGTGAAGAGCCACAGAGAAAAGCGGGAGGAGAAACCGATGAACTGAAAGAAATTCCCACTGGAAATGTGGAACACAGGCCAGCCATGGGCAGGGACCAGAAGCCCCCCGTGGTTGGAGACCACAAGCCTTCTACGCACGCAGGTCCTGAAATGGCCCAAGCCGGTCAGCCACCGACAGCATGCCACAGACCAGATGCATCACCGGGGCGGCAACAAGGCTCCCAAGCAGGAGCCTTGCCCAGCAAAGCACAGCCGAGCAAGGGAGCTCCACCCCCCAGGGAACCCGGCTTTAGCTTGCCTTTTGGCTTCTCACCGGCTGCACCGCCCAAGCCCCAGCAGACAGCACAGCAGCCATCTGCCCCGAAGGGTCTCTTCTCCTTCTTCACTGCCCCAGAGAAACCCACAGCTCATCCTCCAACAGCTCCTCAAGCCAAGTCCCTGGAAGCCGAAGGCCCGTTCAAGGTGCCCTCTTTTCTCTCAGGAGGGCCCCCCAAGCCCCCTGAAGCCAAGCCCCTGGAAGCCGAAAACCTGTTCAAGATGCCCTCTTTTCTCTCAGGAGGGCCCCCCAAACCCCCTGAAGCCAAGCCCCTGGAGGCTGAAGGCCTGTTCAAGATGCCCTCTTTTCTCTCAGGAGGGACCCCCAAGGCCCGCGAAGCCAAGCCCCCAGAAACCGAAGGCCTGTTCAAGATGCCCTCTTTTCTCTCAGCAGGGACTGGCCCAAGGAAGAACGTGCCCCAGAGTAGCTCCAGCTTCAGTTTCTTCAACCTGACCTCCTTCTTAGATGAAAAACCACCAGCTGCCCCCGAGAAGGGAAATCTTGCAAAGCCCCCTCCCCAGCCAGCAAACAGCCTTGCAAAGCCACCTCTGCAGCAAGCCAGCGTGAAGCCGTCCGTGAAGCAATGTGTTTCTGTTGACTCGGGCATTGGCGCTGCGAGGCAGCTGAGCCCGGAGAAGGAGGGGGCGGCTGGTGTCATAGAGGCTGTCCTTGGCAAGCAAGGAGCCGGTGGCCTGAACAGCCAGTCAAGCGAACCAGAGGCCCCTGTAGTTGAACAGGTGGCTGGAACTGTTGCCGACCCTGGTGCTGGTGGAGGGCAGAACTTGGAGAAGCAACAGGTGGTGGTTGGTGCGGCAGAGGCTGGGGCTGGAGAGCAGGAAGCTCTTGGCTTGCAGGGGAAGGCTGTGGCATCAAATGCTCCTGTTGTCGAGAACGCTGTCACTGAAGGCATTTCAGAAGCAAGACGTGAGGTAGGGATGCCTTCAGTGGCCAGTCTGCCTCTTGAGGGTGAGAGAAGGGGAGAAGATGAACCAACTCATCCCGAGCCCGGCAGTGAAGTTCCTCAGCTGCGGGAGGATGCTGTACCCTTTCCACTGGAGGTCCCAAGACCGTTGGGGGAGCTGGAGGAGGGCACAGAAAAGATTCACAGTAATGAGAAGGAAGTTGCTCCTTCAGTGAGGAATGAGATTTCTGGAAGTGCAGAACCCAGTTCTGATTTTGGCAAGGCTTCCATGGATGTAACCGTGGCCACTGCCACTGCTTCTGAAGACCTTTCACAAAAGATGCTCCCTGAAGGAAAGCCAGTTGGGCCTGAGGTGAACCTGCCTGATTTCATACAACCAGACAATGTGCCTTTGGAAGCTGGAGTCCAGCAGGCTCCAGGTCAGAAGCCCCTCCCAAAAATGCCAGCAGTGTTTCAGGGGCAGGAGAAGCCCAAAGAACTGGAGAGTGACAGATCAGTTCTGGATAGCTCTGTTGAAATGTTTTCAAGCTTCATGACAAAAATGAAGCCCACAAAAACTTTGTCTGGCTTCTTTTCCCAGACCCCAGCTCCCGTGGCTCCTGGGGCACAGAAGAAGAGCACGTCCTTTTTTGGCTTTTCCTCCCTGCCCAGTGGTCCTTCTCCAACGTTGACCAGCGATCTCTTTGGCATTTTTAAAGGAGCCCCAGAAGAGACACCCCCAAAGACCTCAAAAACCCCAGATGCCACCTCCAGAGCCAAGGAGGCTGTACGCCCTGGTCTTGGTCAAGGTGCCACCAAGCAAGACAAAACCCCTAAAACAGAACCATTGGAGATAAAGGCACCAAATGTGCTGAAACAGCTAGACGAAATGCCTGGGGCTGAAACATTAAAGGCTAGCAGTGTTGTGAAAGAAGATGGTACCTTGGTCTTGCCAGAGGATAATTCGGCAAAGGAGTGTACTGTGAAAATGGAAGTGAAAACGAGTGAAATGCCGGGAAATACCCAAGCGCTTCCACCAGATGCTTCAGAAACATTGCTCCCTAGTAAGGATCAGGGCCCTGAAGTGGTGCAGCTGGACACCAGTGTGTTGACTTCAGGCGAAACAAGGCACGTTGACCAGCACAGTCAAGAGAGAGAAAATGCGGGTGAGGCTGCAGAGGCAGCTGAGATGCTGGAGAGGACTGAAGTAGGCACAGAGTCTTTAGGAGAGTTTTCTGTTCCTTCTGCTGAAGAGCCATCTGTCCTGGGAGAGGAGAAGGAGGCCAGCGTTGCCCAGCTGGAAGTGAAGAGCACACAGGAGCTGGAACCTGAGGTTGGCAGGGCAGGTGGAAATGAGACTGAGGCAGCCTTACCTACCCTACCAGCAACTGCAGAAGAAGTGGCCATAAGGACTCAGGCAGATGTGGATGTCTGCCCACCAGTGATGCTGGAGGCTTTGGAAAGCGAGTCAGAAACTGCTGGAAGGGAAGCGCGTGATTTGCTCCCTGAAGAGAAATCTGCACTCCCCAGGCAGAAAGAGCCTTTGGCAGCCACAGAAGAGCCCCCACGGGCTGCTCCCTTAAAAGGTGGCCTGGATAACAAGAGTAAGCCTGCCAGCATTCCCACAGATGGCAGCAGTGCCAAACCCATCTTTGAAATTCCAAACATGCCAACTTTGCCAAAATTCGGCTTCATGTCTTCAGCTGAAAGTAACAAGCCGTTCAGTTCCTTCTTCTTCTCTCAGCCACCCTCGGCTGGCAGGGCAGCAGCTGAGCCAGCCCTCGTGTCCAGCTTCAACAAGTTCTCCTCCTCTCTCTTTGGTGGAGGAAGTGAGGAGAAGGCTGCTAAAGCGGAGAATGCCCAGGGGGCTGTCTTTGGAAGGAAGCTGGACTTTTCCCTTCCCTGGCAAAAAGATGCCAAGGAGATGTGTGTCACGAAGCAACCGGAGGCATCACCGAAACCTGCTTCCAAGCAAGAGGCGCCCCTGAGCGCTTTCTCCAAACAGGATTCCCGGGGGCCACAGGCAGGATCCAAAGAAGCAGAGCAGGATCTGGATGCGGTCGGCGCAGAGGGGAGTCCAAACCAACCTTCCACTGATCAGGCAGCCGGCCAGCCTCTCAGTCGAGACCTTTCTTCTAAGCAGCCCGACGACTTAACCGAGGATGCTTTAGATGGCCCGGCATCTGTTGTTTCGGTCATTTCTAGCCGAGAGACAGAGGTTGGACCGGCTAAAGAGCCTGAAGAAGAGCCGGAAGCTGCTCCGGCCGAGCCCCCTGACTCTTCTTTGGAAGAACCGAGGGAAGAGGGTGAACAGGTTCAGGATCAAAGAGAGCAGGAGGAGAGCCTTCCTTGTCCAGAAGCGGAGCCCCTTGCTCCTGGATTATGGCCAGATGAGGAGAGCAGCCTACAGCCATCCGAGAAGAAAAGGCCAGTAGCAAGAGCAGCATAATAAATGGTGTCAATTCGTTGGCCATTTATAATGCCGTGTCCTAGCCATAGCAGCCTGACCGTGCAGTTCGGGCTTACCTGGACTGCGTGTGGCGTCCGTAGCCCTTGGTGTGTTAAAGAGAACTGTGAACTAGTTGCTTAGACAACGTACAGCTTGAGCCCTTCCTGTCTCTTTTGCAATCGTCCGGCTTCCTTTCGAAGGCCGTGGCTTGTTTTTCCTTTATTCTCCTTTTGTGTCGTGCCAAGGCTAGTGAGCAACTGTGCGTATTGTTGTCTTTTGCTTTTTATTTCCTCTGTGTGTGTGTGTGTGAGAGAGAGAGAGGGAATGAGAGAGAGAGAGAGCATCCATACAGCTGGAGGGCTGGGTGCAACCTGCACTTGCTGCTTCTGTAGGAGGTGGGTGGCCCTGGGGGAGATGTTATGCTAACTAATAGCAGAAGAGGTTACCCTACATAATACTGCAAATCAAAAAAGCAGGCTCTTTTCTGGGAGATCCTGAAATTGTTTGGAGCCAGCTTAGCTAGACAGTGTGAGGTATGCTGAACTTTAGAGGTGGAAACACAATGGGATGATTGGGTTTGCGGCAGTTCAGACGTCTGTGCTGTAACTTGACGGTTCCAAGCCTGTTTGGGTGAGCTCCCACATCGCTTGAGACCAGGAGGAGTTAAGCATAGACGTGATCCACTGAGGCTGCTCAGATGGTGCTGCTCTTTCTTTTCCAGATTACATAGCTTGAGTTTTCTCTCCGTTTACTAAGTGTCAGTGGCAAAATATATGTTGGGGTGGGTTAGTCTGCAGGCCTGCGGAGCCAGGGAGAACCTGCTATGGTTGCCTCTTTGCTTGACCTGCTGCCCCCGCTAAGCCTCTAAGCAAGCTGTCTTCTGGCTTGACGTCTTGCAAGTGTGCTTAAGCGTTCTGTACTGAAGAGGAGCGTGGCGATTGAAGGCCCATATCTGCCTGTGGATATACTGATATCCCCTTTGCTCCACTCTGCGGGCCCCTCCGCAGGTTATAACTGGGGTGGGGGCCCTATTTCTTCCTCCCCATCATATAAATCCCTGCCAAGTCCAGCAACAGGACTTCTCCAGTTGCTAGAAATCTCACAGTGGCTGCTTGGGGCTCTCTTGGAGAAGTCTCTGCCTGCGTCCCTTGCCTAAGGGGCAGAGGTTGGATCTTGGGGTCCAGCAATGGAGCGTGCACCATGTGGGTGTCTTGTTGAATGGACAGCACCTGGTGTCTTAGCACCAGCCTTGTGCTTTGAGCCCTGAGAATAACCACCCAGTTTCCAGGGAAAGGGCTGTTGTAGTGCTGAAGGCTAGGCTGCTCTTGTGTATAGGCAGCACAAGAATCTTTTCCCAGTTTAAAAATGTGACCATGAAATAGTAGGGGAGATGAACCTTGTGCCCCGTTGGCGCACAAGGAAGAAACTCAGTAGGCTGCGTTAAGCTTGGCAATTTGTAGTTCTGTGTGCCACTGCCTACTGTGAGAGACGGAAACCTTGGCTGCTGATCTCAGAGGATTGCTGTGGGGATGTAAAGAATTTCTGGAAGGCTTTGTGGCTCATGTGGTCCATTTCTGTGGCTTGGGCCCAGCCGTAAAACACAAGAGAGATCCTGATATGACACATTACCAGGGAACAGCTGGGTCCTCTTTGAGAGATGCTTTGTCGCCCCTGAGGTTTCCGTCTCTTCGACTGGGCCTTGCGTAGAGCCCTGCGGTCTGCTTGAGAGTGTGGCCGGTGCTTGTGGCTGGGTGCTGTGCCTACTGTCGCGTTGCTTCCTGCCTGCCATTCCCTCCCAGCTCACAGATTTCTTGCTTCCTCACAGTCCGGCCAGCAGTAGTAAGTTTGGTTCCTCCTGTAACCTCAGTCGGGGGAGCTCCCAGCTGAGCGAGTTGGACCGTTTACACGGGAGCGCCCCGGGCTCCGAACACGAGGACGAGCTTCCGGAAGGGTCGCCTGCTGCTCCTCCCCAGAAGGGAGATCGTGGATTGTCCGGCCACCAGCGGGAGTCCAAGGAAACACCAGGCGAGAGAGAGAAAGTGCTGGAAGGGGAGGAGAAAGAAAGAGGGCCTGCCCCCACCTTTCAGCCATTGCCTGAAGCAGAGAAGCCCAAAGAAACTGCTGCAAAGCAACCCATCAGGTAGGTCGTGCAAATGGACTGCAGGCTTCCCTTGGCTAGGGTGGGTAGTGGGAGCCACGTTCTCAGCTGGGTGTGGCTGAGAGGGAAGGAGAGCTGAAGTGGGAGGGGGTCGATATGGGCAATGCGGCTGGTGTCCTGTAGTTTCTATGGTCAGAAAGAGATGGGGGAACTTGCCACTGTTGCGCATTACTTCCTAACAGACGGAGGGGCACACCCTTCACTGTGCAGCTCACAGGCCACTCAGCAGCATCCCCTCTTTGCTTGTGGATGTCTGGCCCTTTCTTACCCTCCTTTCGCTGCCTGACACAATCACCCTGCCTTCCTTGCTGGTCTTTCTGGGCCTCCTTGCTCCAGTTGCTTTCTACCACACTTGGAATGATAGGATCGTAGCATTGTAGAGTTGGAAGAGACCATGTCTAGCCTCCTCCTGCCATGCAGGAAGCCAAAAGCAAAGCATTCCCTTTAACAGATGGCCAGCCAGCCTCTGTTTGAAAACCTCCAAAGGAGATTCCACAGCACTCCCAGGCAGCAGTGTTTTCCACTGTCAGACTGCTCTTATCATCAGGACTTTCTTCCTAAGGTTTAGGTGGAATCTCTTTTTTGTTGGATTTTGGAGACATTGCTCCATGTCCTAGTCTTTGGAGCAGCAGAAATCAAGCTTGCTGTGTCATCCCTATGACATCCTTTCAAATATTTAAACATGGCTATCACGTCCCCTCTTAACCTTCTATCCAGGCTAAACCTACCCAGCTCCCTAAGCTGCTGCTCCTAGGGATTCATGGTTTCCAGGCCTTCTGCCATTTGGGTTGCCCTCCTCTGAACACTGTATTCCACCTTGTCCATATCCTTTCTGAACCGTGGCACCCAGAACTGGACACAACATATCTCCTTCTAGCATATCACACTTTACTATGTCTGGTAGGTTTCTAGCTCTCATGTTCCCCCCTTTTCCCTTTCAGTTACCCTGAGGAAGGCGAGGCCCTGCCATTTCCCCCTGCCAGAGCCCGCTGGATCCGAGCCATCAACAAAGTGAGACTTCAGTTCCAGGAGGTAAGGCTGGCAAGAGGCGGCTTCTCTTCCCCGTGCATCTGCGCTTGCAGGCTCTGTTGCCGAAGCCCTCCTTTCATTGCCCAGGAGAGAAGTTCTTGCAGGGAGGTTGTGCAAGTGAACTGGAGGGGCCCGTGTGTTTTGCCACTGCAGCCAAAACACCAGAGTCTTGTTCAGATTGAAGGTGGGGTCTCTACAGTACCGTGGGATATGTGTATCAGGAGGGTGTCTGCATGCTGGGTGCTGCAACTCAGGAGAAATGTCTCGGGGGCTTCTTGTCAGGGGCAAGTGGGACTGAAGTTGATGCCGGGGAGGGGCCCCTTTTTCCTTTCTGCTGTATTCTAGGCTTCCCATGAAACTTTGCTTGGGAAGAACATAGAAAAGGAGGCGCCCTCCCCTGGCTCATTGCTGGAGGAGCAGTTTTCTTATCCTGTTGCAGTAAGAACAGGATCCATTTTGAAATCATTGCATTCCCACCACAATCAACTACATTTGAAAACTTGCTGGGAGTGTTGGGGCAGAGCCTGCTGTGGCAGTGGGCAAATGCTTGCTCTGTCTCCGTGGTCTGAAGAGCTGGCCATGGTGTAGGTGGGTGAGGGTGGGGGCTTTTTCTGTCTGTCTGTGCTGCTCTTGACTGCGTCCTGGTCTCACTCCGGATGGAAACTGGAGGCTGAGCAATGGCTGAAGAGGAAGAGAGGCTCCCTTCGTTTTCCGTTTCGTTGCCAGCCCCTTCAAAGGGCACACTGCGCATGAGTAGATGCTCCCTGGCATTCCTGCGCTTGCTCAGTATGGATGCGTTGGCCTCTTGCTGCCAGCTTTGTGCCACCATTGTGCTCTAGATCAAAAAAACTTCCTGCACCCTGCATCTTGTAGCTTTGGGGAGTGAATAACCTTTAAGTCAGATCAGAACCCACATAACGAGTACGCCTTTGACTCATGTCAGGGCTTCTCAGCAGGAGTAAATTAAGTTTTGCATGCTGGGCAGAAACTATTTCACTGCACAGAGCATCAAATAAGTTTCTAATTCTAAAGAAGCCGATAGTCTGTTGAGCTGAATTAAAAGATCCTGACAGTTCTAGGAAAGGCAAGGTATCTACAAAACGGTGTCACCAAAAAGCTTTGAAAGGAAAATCCCTGCGAGTTTTGTCTTATGTGCCTTCTGAAAAAAAGGTGGGTTTGAATAATTTACTAAATTATTTTGAAAAGCGCAAAAGTTCCTAAGAGAGCTGCCGGCTTCTGTGTTCAAAGAGAGCTGGGGCGGGGGAATGGCAGCCGAGCAGCGGCTGGTACTGGAAGCAAAGTTTTCAGGATCTCTCTTTGAGTGTCTCCTTCTGTTTGCTTGGCGATGGAGAGCAGAGGGATTGCCAGGTTGCACCTTGAAAGGAGCGCTGTGGCCGCTGTGGATGTTCTGCACGGAGTGCTTTTCCTCCTGAGCGGAGCGGAGGGGATGCGGGGAAGAAGTCGCCCGCCTCGTGAAGGGGTTCCCTTTGGCCCTGTCAAGGTTGCTAAGCAGATCCTGTTTGATGCCTTCGTGTTGTGCTCGGCTGCTCTGAGGGGGCTTTGTTTCAGAGGAGGGTCTTTGGCAGGGCTGGGAGTACTGCTGCACAGCTCCGGTTGTGAAAGAGTTGAACAAGCTGCCTTCTTGTCAGGCAGGAGTGCCTTTTGTGTTATGGCAGCAACCAGGTGCATCCCTTCATAGTTTAAAAGCTCCCGCAGAGTTGCGCTTTATCTTCCTCCACATGCTTCAATGGCGTGGATAAGGAGGGTGAATCATGACTTTGGAGTGGGGGCATGTGAGCCAGAAACCCCTCTTTCAGGGTAAGTGGACCTGGAACACGTTGCATTCTATTCTTGACCCGTACCGGTGCCTAGGAATTCAACCCAGGTGTGACTGCGCTGTGCAACCAGAAAACACACAATATTTTAGAAAAAAATACCTCTTTTTGCATTCTCATCCAACATCTCTCAGTGCAGAAATTCCAAAAGCGTGGACCAATACGTGGAGGCCATGTGACCTCTGGGTCTGAGTAGAAGGAAGATATACTGAGATGCCATATCCTCCCTACCGCCCAAAAAATTATGAAACCTCATGCAATTTGTTTCATCCTAGGGTGATATCAAAAAGAGCAGTGTCTTCCCCCCTATTTTTAGTGCACTTTGTGCAAAATACAGTGGCTTTTTTTGCCCAAAAATATAGTTGGCTTTTTGCGGGAATGAAATTGTCAGGAAAAAAGATGGTCCTGAAATGCTTCCTTCCCCCCTACTCCGAAAAGAAATCTTCCAGAAATTGCGCCGGCACTCTTGTCATCTCACCCATTGGAAACAAAGCTTTTTGGAAAAGTTTCATCCTCTGTTGTATGAGAATGAAGTAAGCAAAGATTTCGATCCTTGCATGTAGAGGAGGGAGAGGGCTTGTTTTCTGCTGCTCCAGAGACCAGGACAAGGAGCAATGGAGTCAAGCTGCAGGAAAGGGGATTTCACCTGAACCTCAGGAAGAACTTCCTGACAGTCAGGGCTGTCTGGCAGTGGAATCTGCCACCTCGGATTGTGGTGGAGTCTCCTCCTTTGGAGGTTTTTAAGCAGAGGCTGGATGACCATCTGTCGGGAGTGCTTTGAGGGTGTTCCTGCATGGCAGGGGTTGGACTGGATGGTCCCTGGGGTCTCTTCCAACTCTACATTTCTAAGATTCTATGATTCTGAGGAGCCATGGTGGTGGCGGGGTGGACGGGGCAGGGGGTCAGATCCCTTGTGGAGCTGGATCTCCCTCCCTCTCTGGTGGGTGCCCTTTGGAAAGCCAGAGAAAGCCCTGAGCCACATGGTGGGGTCTCCCACTCCAGTAGCCTTCCTTCTCAGGTGGGTGAGGGGTTGCATCTGGAGCGCTCGAAGAATTGATGAGTCAGTATTCCGGGGAAGCCTGGTCCTTGCCATGTGGGCAGCTCCCACCTCCTCCATCAGTGAGGAGGCAGAACTCTGCTAGGGACCCCTCTTCCACACACGCACCCCACACTAAGCGGACTGAAGTTCTGGCCCAGGCTTGTGAAGGCCTGCCGGCAATTGGAAGTGCCTTCCTGTGTGCTATGAAGGGTCCGGCTCCCTGGCTGAGCTTTGGGTCACAGGAGTGTCATTGAATGCGAAGGCACGTGTGGATGGGAGTGCGAGTTTTCCTCGTTGTGGAGTGTTCCTCTTCAGTTTCGTTGAAAATGGACATTTACAGGTCCTGCTTGAAAGCATTACTTGGGGAGTGGTGGACAATTACTTGAAATCTTAATCCTTTCAAGCCAGATGAGCTTTGGAGTTCAGGCAGGCAAAGCAAGAGTGTGAATTTTGTTCTGCTTTGCTCCTTGGTACTGGCTGCCACAACTGTTGCACATGGAAACAACAATGCGCAAGGAGAGCCTTGTGTTCCTTCTTGAATTGAACACTGTAATGCAAAACGCTGGCCAGACTGTTTTCCGTGGACTTGCCTAGCTGCAGCCGTAGAATCTTTTCCGATAGCAAACAAAGACTGTTAGCAACCCCCTCCTCCTGTGCTTTTTACTCAGCCTGTTCTGTGAGGCATCCTATTTAAAAGCCAATCTTTATGCAATCACCTGGGCCCTCATTTATGAGTTGGCATCCACCTTTTACAAATACTGATTTACAGGCTTCGACATCCACAGAGTCCAAATGTTGTATTTAATAAGGTTTCCAACTTCTATATCCGGATTAATGAATATTATATCGGTAAAGCTTTCTGGGGAGTTGAAAGCGAATCCACCTGGAATGGAGAGTCAGAAGGGAATTACCTGTCAGTATCCAGGCTAATTAAGGAGATGGGGATGGATTTTGTTTAACTTCCTTAATCGTCCCCAGCAGAGTGGGACTGTTTTGAAAAGTCTTTGATGGATCTCAGGAGGTGGCTGTCCAGGCACTGGGGGTGTTTGCTTGTCTGCTGTCAGGAACCAGCCAGGATTTCCTGGCTCTCGAAATAGATTGCTAGAGTAAATGAAGGGGCCTCCCAGATGGCACTGAAAGCGGGAGAAGGGGAGGGGTGAGGGCCCTCTTGAGGTGGCCTTTTGGGGTGACTGTCCTACCCAAAGGTGGGGGACCCTGCTCTCCCTGTCTCTCTTCTTGGTTTGCAGTGCGCACACACCGTCTAGTTTTCTTAATCTTCTGTGCTTTGGCTGTTTGGCTGCTTTCAGAATATTTTTTCTTAAGCTTCACACACGTTACTTCAGGATTCAGGACTGGATTTCTGATTTCATCACAGAGAAATTGCTTTGTTGAGCTGCTTGGTTTGTGCACCAGAAACACCTTGCTTGCCAAAGAAATGGGTTCTGGGCTGTCAAATAAATGCTGAAAGGAGAGAGGTCTGCCTATAAAGCTGAGCATGGCCCCCTGGTCTCCAGAATTTCATGCAGCTTTGCTAGTGGCAGGGTAACCCCATAGCCGCCCCCTCGCCCTGAGACCGTCTGAGATCCACTGGCCTTTTAGTAGAGTTTGCTCTGGAAGATAGCACTCAGGGGTAAAGCAGAGGTGGAGGAGAGGGGGAGAAGTCAGAAGAGAGCGGCCAGATTGTACCCAAAGGGCCATCTAGTTCACATCCCCCAGTCCAGTGCAGGGACCCACGGCTAAAGCACCTCTGCTTAAAAAACTCCACTGAAAGAGACCCACACCCCTCCGAGGCAGCCTGGTCCACTGTCACATAGCTCTTACCCCCAGGAAGTTCTTCTTGCTCATGTCTGGCCTGATGCTTCAAAGTTCAAATGGTGAAAGTCTTCGACAACTTTCAGGCAGAGACGCAAAGGGAATTGCATGGCGTCGTTCCCTTTTGCCTTTCGTGATCAGGCAGTAACTACAAATCGCAGGGTGGCAAGATAGGGGATCAGTGTGGTGGAGTTGTTTGAGCACCAGACTCTGGAGAGCGGGGTTTGAATCCCCTTGGTGACCCTGAGCAAGTTCCACTCCCTCGGCCTCAGAGGAAGGTGAAGGCCAACCCCCTGTGAGCAACCTCGCTGAGAAAACCCTGTGATAGGTTTGCCTCAGGGTCTCTGTAAGTCAGAAATGGGTTGGGGAATGCTTCCTGGCCCTGAGCACACTCGGTAAGGGAATGAATGGGTTTAGGGCAGGACTGGGCAAACCCACCTCTGCCATTTTAGCAGCTTGAACCCTTTTAATTTCCCTTTTCCATTTGGTTGTTTGTTTTCTATGGTAGACACTTATTTTAAATAAGTGTAAATTGCTTTGAAGTTGATTTTCATTTTGGTTATGGAGAAGTAATCCAGAAGTAGTGTCAGAATCAATATACTTGGTAATGCACACATGCAAAGTCCTAATGCTTTGAAGGAAGAACCAGGCGATACTTAGGACAGGGGTGGGAAAAGTGTGTGTGTCCCCCCCCCCCCCGCAAAGCCCCAAGACCCACTCAGAATATTTTTTCTTAAGTTGGCAGGAAAAAAAACGGCTGAAAAAATCAAAAACATAGTCAAACTGTTGCAAAAAAAACATTATGCTTTGACTTCTTGGTCCTCCACTTACTTGCCCATCAAAAAAAAAACAAAAAAACAACCAACCAACAAAAAACAAACAAACAGCACCCCCCAGCAAAAAACAAAACAAAACACCAGCAGAAATAAGCAACATTTTGCCAACTTTCCAGATCTGGAAGTGAAATAATTGCTGAGGGGACAGTGCCCTCTCCAGCTGTCCATCCCTGCTATTGAGGCTGACGTCAGATTTGCAGTGCTGGGTCCCTGGTGATACTTAATGGGATGAACATGTTCTGGGGAGAGGGGTAGGAGGTCTGTTCCTCTGGGTAAGGCCAAGAATGTGTAGTTATTATTTTCCCCAGGATGAGCCAGCGGGGCTTGGTCCTTCTGTGTTTGGAGTAGCCCGCTGAGGTTGCACCTCATTTGACTGTGACTCTCCCCCTGACCCGGGGCCAATTACCTCCAAAAGGAGCTGTTGAAAATGTATTTTTGTATAGCAACAGGCCCAGTCCTGTTCCGCTTGCTTGTAATTGCGGCATGTGATTATACTTAATGACTGTAACAGTTAATGCACAGATGCCGGGAAGCCTTTTCAAATTCCCATTGCAAAGTTCACTGCTTGGTCAGCCAGCTGAGCCAGTGGCCCACGTGGGGATGCACGGGGGTCTGGGATTCTGACCCTTCTGGGGCGGCTCACCCGTTAGCAAGTTGCCCAAGGAGAGTGGCTGCTGCCTCCCGGGACTCTGAATCAAGCTGGGAGCATGAAGGTGAAATCAGGCAGGTGTGCAAGGAGGTGGCAGCTGTTCCTCAGACACGCTCAGTTGTAGGATCTGTTACAGGAAGGAGGAATGGTGTTAATTAGTGTTTTTGTACCATATTCGTTGCTCTTCAATTACAGAAGGCGCCTAATCTCGTAAACGGTGCTCATCTGTCAGGGCCGTGTGGGTTGCTATGCCTTTTCGGTGCCGTCCACCATTATGAGGGTGGGGTCTTCGTTGGTGCTTTTGTGGTCAAGGTGGCCACCTGGGTGACTTGTTCGGATGATCCACCACAGAGGCAGGAAGAGTGGGCAGCAGTTGGAGGTGTGTTGGGGAAAACGGCAGCAGGGGCTTTTCTGTTTGCATGGCAAGCAAGGCCGGAAGCCTCCACAGAGAGAAGGCACATTGATTTTTAAGGCAAGGCAAATACGTAAGAAGAATTCTGGGGACAGCTGAAATTGTGCAGGCAGATTCCAGGTTAGTTACACAGAAGCAGCGAATGCAGTAAAGGCCTTTGCAAGAAAGTCAGCCGTGCCAGTGAGGACTTGACCTATTTAAAACATTACCTGTAGCTGAGGACAAGCTGAGCTTACCTGTAGCTGTGGGGATACCTCCCACCTTAGTTCTGTAGACGTTAACAGGAGGTGCTTCTCTTCAGATTGCTGAAACTGTGTCTTTGTAGAGCCAGGGTTGGAATCATGGCCCTTGGACTGTTGTTGGACTGCAACCCCCAGCATTCCTCACCTTTGGCTATGCTGGCTGCAGCTCATGGGATTTGTAGTCCAACAACATTTGGAGGACCACAGGATTCCCACCCTCTTGTAGAGTCTCCAGCTTGCTGCTGCCTTTTCCCTGCCTCCAGACCCAGAGGGGCTTACCCTCCTGTCATAGTGCTTCCTTCATTCCCATTCTTGGTATCTTTTTATTTTAGCTTGAATTCGTTTTCCATGACACAAAAACCAGGCAGTCAGTGTGCTTAAATGGATTCTCCAAAATGGAGTCCTGCAGAGCAGTCAGGCTGTCTTCCCCTTTGGACTTTTTCTCCTCCACAGAGCCAAGTCTGTCCTCTCCTTCCTTCTCCCTGAGTTGTCTTCTGCATATTCTTTGTTAGGGATGATTTACCAGTTCCTTTGAAAGAATAAATGCCCGGAAATGTCTGTCTGTCTGCCTGCCTGTCTGCCAGTCTGCCAGCCCAGTTTAAAGTGCTGGTTTTGATCTGTGAAATCGTAAAGTATCTGGAGATCTCCACAAGTTTTGAGATCGGCTGAGGAAATCCAGCTTATGGTTCCCCTCCTGAGGGCAGGGGTCAGTCAGCTTGTTGTTGTTTGATGTGGAGTTGGCTTTGATTTGTGGTGCCCTGATCAATAAGAGGCCTCCATGAGACCATGTTGTGAACAGCCCCACTCAGGTCTTGCAGCCTCAAGGCGGCCACTGTGCCTTACTTGAACTTGAAGGAGTCTACCCACCTGTAGTGCGGTCTTCCTCTTTTCCGGCTGGTTCCGTTCTTGCTTTTTCCCCATGAGTCATGTCATCTCGTGATATATCCAAGGTACAACAGCCTCAGTTGAGTCACTTTGGTTTCTCGGGAGGAAGCTTGGCCAGGAACCGGTCCCCATCTCTCGCTCCCTGGGGGATGCAGGGGCTGCGATGGGTACCTCAGGCCGAGTCTGAGATCAGTTGGGGAGGACCCCCTGCCTCACTTCCATTATACCCCGGGGGCCTCAAGAGGAACGGCTTCTCAGCGGCTGGCCAAGAGCTGTGGGGTGCCCTTAGCGTTGCCTCTTCTGCCAGTCCGCAGGCAGGCTCAGCTCTTTGCGTGCTGATGTGCTTCTGAATGTTCCACGTGTCCTTAGTGGTTGCCAATTATGGCTGAGTTGTATGGCTCATTTTTTTCATATAGTCCTATCCCCACCACCACCAAAACTGCCTCACTTTTTATGTTTTGCAAACAGCTTCCAATGTAACGAAATGTGTGTATATTTAGTCAGTGTGTAAAGGCGTGTCAAGCTGATATGGAATAGAGAAGTCTTCTTTCTTTTAAAAAGGCAGGAACAAAGAAAGAAAAATCTAGCTGGTGAGCTTGGGTGGATGACTAGTAGAGAGAGGGTCTCCCTGCGAGATACGGCGTGTGGCCGCACTGAAGATGGCAGGGCTCTGGAGCCACCGAGAGGTTGCCAGGATGGCACCTTGATGGCATGGAAAGCCCTGGAAAACGCTGTGCAGCCCCCTGGCAACCAACTCAGTCTGGTCATCTCACTCCGGTGGGGTGAAGTTTAAACTGGTGCTGAAATGCTCAAAGGCTGATTGGATTCCGCGGCAGCCCTGGGTTTGCAAATACAGAGAGGGGTGAAACTCCTCCCGGCTCCCATCTGTTGGCTTGGAGGGAGACAGAGGAATAAATCTTTGAGGACAATGGAGGAGCAGGGAAGAGAGCTTGGGCAGCTTAATCCTTCCTCGGAGCAGACTATGGTCCACCACTGTCTCCCTGGCTAACAGTCCTCTGTTGTAGGTGGTCCCCCGGGCCATCAGTCTGGCCTCCTCCATGACTGGGGCTTTCCGGCCACTTCTTCCCCTCGAGGACACCGTGGCTGCTGGTGCTGGGTTGCTCTCATTTCTGTAGGTTTGCTCTTCTAGGCAGAACCAGTGGGGTGAGGAAACTGGACAATAATGTGTCTGCATCCAGGACACAATTCTTGTTCTGTGGTTCGTTGTTGCTCCTCCCGCCCATCCCACTTTCATTTTCTTTTCTCTAGCAGTGGGGGAGATATATATATATATATGTGTGTGTGTGTGTGTGTGTGTGTGCGTGCGCACGCACTATGCTGGGGTTGCACTGGTTTTAGGCTTCCATTTGCCAAATGAAAATTTAATTTGTCAAATGACAGTTCTTTTATTTATCCTTGCAATTTGAAACCCTGTGGGCACTTTCTGCTTGTCCAATTTTAACTGTGCATAATTCAGAGGAGCTGTGAGGTGGGGGAAGGCACTTCTTTAGCAGACAGGCACACTCACACGCTTTGCTCTCAGTCCTGTTTTTCTCTTGGCTCTGGACAAAGGAGCGACCCCTTTGCAAATCACCCCTTTGCAGGAGAGAATCACCAGCGCAGCCCCCAGAGGAAATCGGCAGCGGCCGGAGGGGAAAACCAATTGCGAATTGCCGCCGTGAGCCATGAATATGCCCGAAGCGGTTGGTGGATCTACTGACTCGTTGGAACGGTGGGCAGAGTGGAGGAGGAGGTGGCCACAGCGGCTGCTCTGTGACTTTGGCCATTTTCCCGACCGGTCGGGGGAAGTGGCAGAGCGTGTGCGGCTGGGGCTCGGTCTTGGCACAAGACCGCCGCCTACTCGGGCAGCTGCTGGGGTTCCTCCACCCTGGCTGCCACTGAAGCCTTTGACGGGATTGCGGAAGGAGCAGGGCTGTGCTTGGATTTTGATGTCCTCTGCTGGCCTCTTCCCTCGCTTTTGCGGCGGAGCCCTTCTCTGCACTTACGAGCTGTGGAGGGGGCATTCAAGGGGGATCAGAGTGTGTTGGGCAGCAGGGGAGGGATAACCCTGTCTAGCGACAGCAGCGGGAGCGTGCCTTTCTGCGTGCAGGCGCTTTCCATGCGTTCAGTAATGGAGCGCGCCAAAGAATTTCAGAAGAAAACCGGCCTGGGCAGCGAAGTCTTTGATTGTGTAGATCATAGAAAACTTTGGATTGCTCTTGGATGTGCCACGACATTTGGTTGTGCAACCTGTACACAGGACAAGAGCTACTGTTAGGACAGGATATGGAGAAATGGAATGGCATCCAGTTGGCAAGTTTTATCACCCTATCGTGTAACTTACGCACTAAGCCTATCACGCATCAAGCAGGGTTAGACAGAGCGAGGAGGCTTGAAAACTGGAGGAAGGAACATTAACAGTTTAAGATATGCAGATGACACCATGCTACTGGCAGAGAGCATCAAATACTTGGAAGGATCACTGAAGAAAACCAAGGGGGAAAGGGGTGCTTCTCTGTGTCTCACCAATGACAACAATGTGCTGGCGGGGGTGTGTGTGTGGGAGCAGGGCCTTCTTGGCTGTGACACCCCTGTTGCGGGATGTCATCTTCTTGTTGGCTTCATTCTAGCACCCAGTCAAAAACAGGTTTTTATTCAAGCCTTGGGGCTAACTGACTAATTTCAATATATATATATATTTATATATATATGGTTTTAAAGTATTTTAACTTTTAGCATCTGTTTTCACCTGTTACATTGTTTAATGTGTTTTTAGTCTGTTGCATTACTTTTATTGCTTTAAATTTTGCAGTGCTTTGAGGCTAGTTAATTGACTACTTACACACCGCTCTGAGATCCTGAGATAAGAGATGGGAGATAACATGTACACACACACACACACACACACACACACACACACACACATGTTGCAAGCAAGGAGGGTGTTTCAGGTGATGCTTGAAAGGTGTGCGTGCGTGCGTGTGTGTGTGTGTAGTCTCTCTGAGGCTTGCTCTAGCTCTCCCTGCACTGTCCCCCCGAGCACCAGGGCCTTGTGCCCCTCTTCCAGATAACGGGGTGCTCAGTACCCCTCCCCGCCTCGTGTGGGGCTGAGGGGCTCTGCGCTCCCGGAGGCTCGGCTCCCTCCTCTCCGGTTTATCCACCCACGAGTGTGGGGAAGAATTGCTTACTGCACAGTTTTATCTGTAGTTCAGAGCTTTACTCTTCAGGAAGTTGGAATGAAGTGGCGAGATAACGAGGATTTTTAAAATACAGAATAATGTATACCTCATCGACATCAAAGCCACTTGGCCTACATTGCTGAACTTGTACTTTATCAGTTTTAATAATTCCTCACTGATACGGCCTAAAATTAAGACTTAGCTGTGAATTAGAAGCAGAACATCCAAACTCCCAGCGCAGGCTGTTTAAATTTCTGCCTAGAGACTCAGCCTCGGGGAAGCGCAGCGGCAGTGCCGCGCCTCGCACGCAGTGCTCCACGGCACTGCCCGGCAAAACTGCGAAGGCCCGCCGTTCACGGTTGCCAGTCATGGCGGGTGTGGGCGAAGTTGGGGGATCACGGCTGTATGCCAATGTCCCGTGTTGCCCTGGACTCTGTGTGGTTCCGGCCTTGGTTCCCCGGGTGTTGTAGGCCTGTGGCTTCCGGGGTCCCTCACTGTGGGCGGTGCTGGCTGAGATTTCTGGGAGTTGCAGCGCGACGGGACCCTGGGGATTTGGGCTGGGAACCAACGGGAGAGGTGGACCCAAAGTCCGACGCGGAGTAAGGCCTCCTTGTGTGCCCCCAGCTGCACGTGGCCATAAGTCTGCTGTTGTCCTTTCTCCCGCCTCTTCTGCCCCGCCCTGCCTCCCTCCGAGGACTGTGCCTTGAACCTCCTGGAGCCCAGATTTCAGCCCCATCAGACGTGATGGCTGCCACGTGGAACGCATGGCTGTAGCTTGTCTGTGGCAGCAGCTGGAGGAGGGGAGGCATTAACATGCAAAAGTAGTCCCCTCTGTGGATTGCCCTAATTTTTGTGCGCGTAAGCAGTTGTTGCTTCTCTGCACGGCTGGAGTGGTGAATATTTTGTGGGGCACTCATTTTCTTCGAGTCCTCCTGAGTAAGGCTGAATGTATGGCCTCTTCTGTGATCCAGAAATGTCATAGGGTCACAGTTGTATAGGAGCAGAGATCACAGGTCGTCTCCCATGAAGCCGTTTCCAAGTCTGCGATCTTGAGGGTGGAGTCTTCATTTTAGCCTCTCACGGCTCTGTTTCTCAGCGACTGAATCTCGTTTGATGGGAGGCCGCTCTCTTCTTCTCCACCAAAGAGGGATGGAGAGTGTGGTTGAACTCCACCTCCCATCATCCCTCACCATTGGCTACACCGAAGGGAGCTGCAGTCTGACAACATCTGTAGGAATGCTCTGGAGGAAAGAAGGGCCTCCCTGGGGAATACCCCAGGGACACAAGAGGCTTCCCAGGTCAGACCCAAGTGGCTCCACCTAACCCAGCATCCTGTCTCCAGCAGTGGCAAGGCCCATTCTGCCAGACAAGCCTACGGGCAAAACGGGAAGAGGCTAGTAGCCCTCCTGATACTAGCCACCCTGCAGCTGGTGCTGAGCCATGTGCCCCTGAATATGAAGAGGTTCCGCTTCCCTGTTTTCATTTCACTGATCAATCGAATTAATTAATTAAAACCTTTATGTCCCATCTTGTCTGGAAAGTTAAATGTGACTAATGAAAAAAGCATAGGCGTGAGCAAGTATATGCTCTTCAAGAATAAAATAAAAACTGTAAAAATGTCATAATCACAAAAGAAGCAAATAGTAGAGGAGCAGCAGATTAAGAACCACTGGTATTGTTCCGTCCCCCTGTCGTGGTGAAAAGGTTCTGATTGCCCCTGTTCCCCCACGAGCCTCCTCAGAGGCTTTTAAAGCCAGTGCCCGTGGGCGTCTGTGCCGGCTGTGTGTTCTATCCGTTAAATGTGTGTTACTCAAAGAGCAACGGTGCTTTGCCCACGACACGACTGAGTTTCTCTGGCTGACCACGAGGAAGGGAGGGGGTCCGGCCGTACATGTGAGACACAGAGAGAAGCTTCTCTCAGCCTATTCCTTTACCATGTGTATTCTTGTATAGCTCCTATTTCGTTTCTTCATCTTGGGTGTTCCTGTCCAAGCTGGAAAGGCCCTAGTGTTCCCTCAACAAGGCAACCCACCCCTGTAGTTCATTCTTGTTGGCCCCTTCCACGTCCTTGTAGGAACGGGCCACCCTTTCTCTGATGGGCCGGACCGCTGTGTAGCTAGAACCAGGGAAGAGCTGGAAGAGACTCCAGGGGCCAGCCAGTCCAACCCCCGACGCCTGGGCGTCAGCGGGTTGGACTGCTAAGGCACTCCAAAAAGATGCCCTCCACCTCTGTTTGAAGGCCTCCAAAGAAAGAGAGCCCCCCATCCTCTTTCTGAGGCAGTCTGTTCCACAGTTGAATGATTCTTACCGTCAGGACGTTCTTCCTAATGTTTGGGTAGAAACCTTTTGGAAGGGGCCAGAAGGACCACTGGGATGTGTAGCTGAAGCACTCCTCCTGAGCAATGAATCGTAGAATTGGAAGAGACCACCGTGGCATTGAGTCCAACCCCAAGTCCAATGGTTGTGCCCTCAGTTTGTCTAAGGGTGTTGGGGTCTTGGCAGTTTTGTTTTCTCTTTCGTTCCTCATAGGTATGGGATTTGCTTTATCACAGCAACTGCCATCTAGGTCTGACCTCCTCTGAACTCTTCCCCACAACCTCAGGATCTCTCCCTTAGCCAGGCACTGCCAGTTAAGACTCCATCGGTACACATGCAGTTGATTAGTCTTCTTGTTTGGTCCTGGATTGGATCACAGTTGGGGTTCAAGCCCATTTCCTGTTTCATTGCCCATTTACTGATTTCAGAAAGATGCCATGGCTTCCATTTTGTTCCTGGCACACCAGCCTTTGGGAGCTCTGCTGACTTGGAGGATGAGGAGCTTCTGGCTAGGAGTTTGCAGTGTTTGGACCTCAGGAAGAGACACAAAGAGCGTGTCTCCCAATGCCATGTGAAATGTGACCCTCTAGGAAGATCTGTGGCTGCTCTGGGCAGGTCTCCATTCAAAGAGAGAGCTCAACAGTTTGCAAGGCATTGGTTTAACTAGAAATTTCTCCTTCACCTTTTGTCCACCAGACATCTCCTGGGGGTGTCCAAAGTAAGCGTGTCGTCAGAATAACAGAAATGCAGCTGACACCTAGAGCGTAAAACCAATTAAAATTGTTTCAGGAGAGAGCATTAAAAGGACGGGGAGAGTTTTGCATAGTGGAGGACCTCTGCAGGAGTTGAGAACTCGGGACAGGGAGCACACTGACTTTACCTCTGTGGTCTTCAGACCTTGTCCTACCTTTCAGTGTAGGCAGGTGGGATTTGTGTTCTTCCAGCGCCTTGGCCCACAATGGCCGGATCAGTGGTTATGAAGATCATGTGGCTGTTACAGAGATCAAGCGAGCTGTCTTGACTCCAGCCTGAGACTCCAATTCCTGTGCTCAAGTTCTCATGCTGCAGGGACTCTCCGGAGGCTGATAATGCAGCGTGGACGGAAAGGAAGGGAAGAGAGAATCTGAGTGGGAAAAAGAGATTCCCTCTTTCTGTCGCCCCCTCTCCGTGCTTGCCCCAGTTATGTATTTGCGCTTAGCCCCGGCCCCGCTGCCCAACCTCTCTCTTTCTGCATCCCCCCCCCCCCCCGAGCGCGCTGCAAAGAAGAGGAAGAACGCAGCCAGCCGAGGTTGGGCTGATCTCCGTGTTCAACCCAGCCTCTCTTCCTCGTGCCGACTGCTGCTCGTGTGCGTGTGTGTGTGCGCGCGCGTGTGTGTCTCCCTGAGTCTGTTGCTTATTGTCACGGGTCCTATCCTTTTCTTCTCTCTCTCTTTTGCCACTGAATGGATAATAAAATGAGGAAACTGGTTCATGGCAGGGCCTGCTGGGGTGTGAGAAGCGGGGGGAGGGCGTGGGGCCGTGTGTCAGGCTCCAGGCAGCCAAGCAGCTGAGGAGGAGGAGGAGGAGGAGGAGTTGAAGTAAAGCACGCTGGTGGTGCTGCTGCTGCTGCTTCTGGTGCACGGCAGCTTTCTTTCCGAGCGCAGAAGCGCTGAAGAGAGCGAGGAAGTTAACAGCTGCTCCTTGGGCTGCCGGGTGAGAGCAGGACCCACGGAGGAGGACGGCAGCCGCACGCTTTCTCTGAAGGATCCTTCTTGAAGAGGAGCTCCTCCAGCGGGTCCTCGGGTCCCTCGGCTCCTCCGCCTTCCTTCTCTTGGGGCTCGGCGGTTGAGGGCGGGGGAGTGGGCTGCACATTTCCGAAAATGCTCTCCACTTGGATACTGTGGGACCGGATGCTTCGGGTGGCTTCCTCTACCGTGACCCCCAAAGGACCTGGCCGAGCATGTGGGTCGAGCCTGGGCTCATCTCCACCGCTGTCAGAGGGTTCTTCGTTCAGGGCAAGAGAGCTTTCGTGTTCTCCTGCTTTCTTTTTATGATTTCTCCCCCACTCCATTTTTTTTTTATTTTATCCTTTTAGGTTTTTGTGTGTAAAGCTTCAAGGTAAGTTCTGAGACAGATGGAAGAAGAGCTGAACTTTTGCAGCTCCAAGGAGGGTCTTTTTGATGGGGGGAGGACTGTGTGTATGTGTGTGCACATGTGCAACTGACAGTAGGGTTTACTGTGACTTGGTGGCTTCCCCTAATGCTCAAAACCTGTGCGTACTGGCGTGCTCTGTTTTCTGGGCGTATCTGCCTGCACCCATCTGCTCAGCTGGATACTGGAAACTGCTTCTTCTAGTATTTCTGCCCTTTTAAGACAGCATGTCGGTTATCTCAGCTGGAATTGAGCCTCTGAGACATTGAGTGGGAGATGGCTTTGTTTAAATATACATTTTTTTTCTCTTAAAGCCTATCACTTCAGAGCCGTGTAGTTTTGGAAGGTAGCCGAATTATTTTGTCTGGAGCTACCAAGTTTAAACCAACAGAACAAAACAGAACCCAAAAGCGAAATTCAGAGAAGAAGATACTCCACCATTGACCTTGTTCTCTGCAAGTACCTATGTGTACAGCCGTGGTGGGTGGAAAAAACAGAAGTTGGGAGCTTCTTCGGATTCTGCCACTTCTGCCTCATCCAGAAGAAGACTTTGGCAGTGAGCCTTTCTGGATGCAGAAGTTCTGCTTGGGGTGGAGCAGAGAAGCTGGCAAAACCCAAGGCTCTCTCTGCTTCACAGCCTTCCCTTGTCTGAGAAAGAAGCAGCCACCAGCATGCTGACAAGGTGGAATGAGAGAGATCAAGGAAAGTTCAGGAAGTGGCACCAACTTGGAGGGCAGTCTAATACCCCGGCCCCTTTTGATTTCTAGGCGGGCGCTTCCATGTTGGTTAGATAGAAGCTTCAATTTGCCAAACCTTCAAGTTTGTCTCAGAGTGAGGAATGTTCCTTTGAAAGTCCTGCAGGCATGCGTGTTGCTTGCGTTTGTTGGAATCCCATGCTAGTGAAGGTCAAGCCTCTGTCTCAAGAGGGGACCTCGACTGGTCCCTTCCACTTTGTCCATCCAGAGTCCTTGCCATCCCTTGCCATCTTGCACAGCTTTCGTGGCATTCAGTCCAGTTAAGCAGACAGTTCAGGCCAGAAGGACAGCTTTAAAATGGGTGACCCCAAAGCCTTGCAAGGTTATCTGCGCACAGGTTGGTAGGCAGTCTTGATCAGGAATGGTGTGCTGCTGAAATTTTCAATATTCTGTAGATTTCTCCTTGCCGAGTGATCTTTGGTCCAAGCAGGGAAGAGCAGGAACTGTGTGAACTGGGGTCTGTGCTATGTGAGGTGAGAGACGGGTCCAGAGGGTCTGCCAGAGGGTACCGCCTGCAGCTGTCCATCATCCCTCCTTGGACAAAGTAGCACAGTTACCACCCCCGTCCTGTGTGTGTGTGTGTGTCTTGATTTCATTTTTGCTAGGTGTGAATACTTTTGGGGAGCAGAGGCAGGATACTTCTTTGACTCTCAGGGTGTAGTCAGAGATTTTGAACATATCCTGGCTGGTTTGAAGCCTATTTCTGTCAAGCTTGGCTAGATGGTAGCCATCTGCTGTGTCCTTATCCCCCGTTTTATGTTTACCCAGAGAGCTCTGCATGGAGTCGTTGTTTGGGCTCATCTGGTAAAAGGCACTGGCCTCGTTTCCACTTCTTTGGAACTAACACAGCTGTAGTTCCTCATGTTGAGCATTTTCAGAAACCGTCAAGAATCTCATTGGTTGTTTCATACGAGTCAGTTCCAACAACCAGCCCTTCTCCCCATGAGCACTGACTTTTGCTGCAAAGTAGAAATTGGATGGAGTGAGATAGTCTGTCTGATAGGATGTGGGGAGTGATAGGCACCCTTGGCCACCACTTGGGCAAGCTAGATTCTTGCAGCTGCCAGAGTTGGTCCTCCTCCCGCTGTGCTTGGGTACATTTCTTCTCATATAGTCTCCATCCATCTCAAAAGGGCTGGGTAGCCTTTGTTGCCCCTTGAAATCTATTGTTTGGACAGCAGAAAAACCTACTGGCTTTTGCATCTGAGTTTTGAAACCGTTCTCCATGGTTTGCTTAACCATCTGCAGGGAAATAGTTGCACTTTTTCATTGTTAAAGTGCTACTTTAAAGCTTGGGAAAGTTATATTTTTGGTTCTAGAACTTCCAGCATGGCCACAAGCTATAGGATTCTGGGATTTGAGTTCCATAAAAGTAACGTTTTCAAGTTTTGCATTTATTATCTACTAAACCTTGCCAGAGTGATGAGTGACACAGTTTTGCCCAAAGTCAGCTTTAGCATGAGGAAGTATGAAAATGAGGGGATTGAGTATTCCTGTTCAATAAGCCATTTTATGTCAGTAACTGGAGATGCCTTTGAAGAAGGTCCCTTTTTGTCTTCCAAGGTTATCTTGCTCATTTGTTGCCTTCCAGAACGCACATGCTTACACCAAAGGAAGAGTTGTTAGGGTGAGAGAGGCTGGTAGCCGTCAGGGTTGGTTACTCAAGGCCGAGCAACCTGCCAACCTCCATCATGGGTTCTCTGCATCCGTCAACCTGCCTCTAGCCAATCTTATTCATCTTCCGGAGAGCCTCACCCCATCGGATGCTACCGCCTTCCCTTCTGTTGCCGCTGGCTGTCCTTCAAAAGACCCAGCCTAGAGTGCTACCTGGGCCCCCTGTGGTTCGGTCTCGTACTCCCTGAGGACACCAGGGGAAGTCCTTGGCTCAGGAGTCCATACCAGCCTGAAAGCTCCTGAAGAGGTCCTGCAACGGCTTGCTTGCTTTGCCGGATGGGATAGATGCTGCATCTGCGTGTTCCTTCTTTCTCCCCTTCCTCCTTCCGCTACCAGGGTTAGTCATTTTCAGGTTTCAGCTTTGTAACCGAGACCATGGCTGTCTTGCAAATTTGGTTTAGGATGGCCAGTGCAAGGTTCTTCTCTCTCCTGTTTGAAGTTTTATTATTGTCTCTTAGTTCCCCTTCAGTTCTCTGTCTTCCAGAGTCCAGAGATGGCTCCCAAAACTTGATTTATTCATCAGCACAGTGCATGTTTCAACTCCAACTGAAATAACCAGTCTGTTTGCTTATTGGCAGATCAAGCTTTGGAAAATAGCAGTTTCAAAAACAAGCTCCAAGGATAGAAGCAGCCCTCCTGAAGTGTCATCAAACTGCAATCATAATCTGTGCTTGCGAATTGGAGATGGAGCTTGCCAGCCTCCGGGGAGGCTCTAGCCAAGAACGCTGCATCATCCTGGCACGGTGGTACGGCCAGGCTTGAAATACATTTAGTGCTTGGTGACTATAAAAGGTGTCATGTAAGAATTCCCAGCAAGTGTCAGTGTGAGCTGCCATAGCAACCTTTCCGGTGGTGCTTAGCTATCGGATTTCACTCTCTAGCTTATGGTGTAGCCTTGCAGTTCTCCCTCATGTGTTCATGCTGGGGTGGTTTTCCTGGGTTGGAGCAAGGTCCCACCGTGACCTGGTGTCCTGTTCCCAATGGGAGCAGCAGTGGCTCGCCACGTTCCTCTAGAGTGCTTGCCTCTTGCCAAGGCAAGATGGGAAGCGGACAGCCGTCGCTTCCTGCTGGCTTCCTGTGTCAGGCCTTTGGGAGAGGCACTGCTGGCTAAACCAGCTTCTGTTCCATTTAATCGGATGTCCCTGTGTTCTGTTACCGTGCAGAAGGGAGAGCCCTCCACCTGAGCTCATTGGTCCTTTCGCCACTAATTGGCCCAGGAAGTACAATTAGCTGTTTTCAGTGTTTCGTTGGCTGTGTCCATCCAGAACGACAATACCTCTGACTGGACCCACTTACCCCCAGATGAGTTTTTCTGGGAAGACTGGCCACTTGAGCTCGAAGGAGAGTTGTGTGCAACACTCAAGCTCGTTTTGCCAACATTTGGAAGACTCAGCCACCCTTGTTCATCTCATGAATCACGGAATGATAGAGCTGGAAAGAACTGCACCTTTATCTCACCACAAAAGTGCAGCTTGTGTCTGCCAGCCAGATGTGGGGGGTGATTCACTTAAAAGTGCTCCCTACCTGGAGCATTGAATCTGCTCTGGTCAGCTCAGCTGCAGGTTCCAGTGGTCTCCCCTGAAGAGAAGTGAGGGATTTCTCCTTGTGGAGAAAGTCATCTGGTTGCCCTCCGCGAGCCCAGTTGTTGGGCCACAGCAGGGCTCAGAGGAAGAGCTGCCCCTTGGAGCTTCTTGGCATCCTCCCCTGTGCCCCGTGGCCAGGATTCTTTTTTTCCAGACTCCACCGTTCCCTGTTCGATCTCTGGCTGCTGCCGAGAGGTTGAGCACAGCGCTCCATGTTTAAATATACCCTTGGGTGGCATAGAAGTCTTCATGACCTGGTTGAAGGGTAGAGGAGGCACCCCCACATTCAGAAACTGTATACCAGGGGTGGAGAGCATTTTCATTTGAGCCTCCCTCTTCTCCGTCCCGTGGCATATTCTTAGTTCTCTGCAGTCTTCTTGGTACCTGTGCCAGGTGCTGATTGCCTGCCCCTCCCTTGTGGCCCTTTTCCATCTGCTTGACCAGGGAAAGGGATCTTTAGATGTTGCTGCCTGCCTGTATACACATACCGCCTGTGAAGAGGAAGGTCTTGCAGAGGGACCTTCTGGGTGAATACCCCCCAGTGACGGAATTGCTTTCACTGTGGTTGCTCTGGTACGAAAGCTTGCGTGAGCTGTTTCAGCAAAAGTGAAGCCTTTGGTGACTGGTATGATCATTGTCCAACATGCTGCAGAAAAATGTGGAATGGCTTTAGTACAGCAAGCATTTATTTAGAATGGATACCCGCCCTGAGCCTTTGGGATAAGGCAGGCTGTCAAGCTAAAGGAATCCCTGCATGTGTGTGTGTCTGCTTGCACGCCCATCCCCACGGTGGGGTTTTGCCTTTTCAGTGCAAATTGTAAACCCAGCTGAACTTCAGCTGTAAAAAAGTGGAGCCCCCACCCCCTGCAAAGTGCCCACTCCCCTCCTGGGGGATCGATGGTGTCTGAGGCACGGCTGAGACACGAAACTTCTGCCGTGGCAGAGCCGGCCTTTTTTGATCCTTACTCTCTTGCGTTGAGCGGCCTCTCGGTCTCGAGCCCTCTTCTGTGCTCTCATGTGCTCAGTCACTTGGAAATGCTTAGTGGGTTTTTGCTGCTGGAAATGAATTGCTGTTCGCTTGGAGGGCTGAAGTGGTAACACCATAATTGATGTCCCCTAAAAAGAAATGAGATTTAGCAGACCGGTCTGACTGTCTCTTGGACTCAGAGACAGCAGCTAAATCGCAAGTGCCTCCTGCTGTGCACCGAACAATTCGGTGGCGGGAATATGTATGGCGCTCTGGGTTTGGGGTTTTAAATAAAGCTAAGGCCCCCTCACCCCCATCCCACAACATATTGTATATTATTAAAGATGTATATTCTGCCCTGTCAGCGCATTTTCAGAAAAAAACTAACTGGAAAGTAGACAGCCTTGCAGACAACTTGGAATGGAGTTCTGAGAGAGACGCTGCTTTGTTGTAGGTCCTGTACTCTAGGCCAGACGCTGAATTCCGTGCACAGAAAGGCGGGTTTTATGGCTTGACCTGTAGAGACCTCTTTCAAATGGAGCAGAGTGTTGGGAGAAATTGCTGTTAGAGGGAGGGAACGCTTGGCCCTGAGGAAGGTTGCTCAGGAGGAAAACAGAAAGTACGTAGCGATAAACAGAAGGTGCTCTTTGGTGTGAAGGCTGTGCTGTGGTCTGGACCAGTGATGCTCAGGCCATCTGATGGCTGATGTTATCGATCATTCAGTCACAAACTCTGATGAAATGCCGCCTCCGGCCGGCTTTTAGATAGTTCAGCAGACCTGAGAATGCAGAAGGACCTTTGCTGGAGAGAGGAAGGCAGGTGGGAGCTCTCTGGAGGGTGTTCCCAGAGTGGAGCCCACAGTTGGAAAAGTGGTCCCTCCACCTCTCTTCACAGGACCTGAGCGCACCAACCCCTATTTAGGGGATGTGGGGGCAGGTGGGCTGACTCTTTGAGAGGCATGGGTGCCGTTGTACAAGTCTTGAGGAGGAAGCTCTGCCAGATCTCGCCCCTCCTTTTCTGTGGCAAATCTGGCACCAGGCCCTTCTTTCCGTCAGCCCTGGCACGTGTAGCTCGACTCAGGCAGAGACTTCTGCTCGTTCATCCTCTTTTCATTCCGTTGTCTTTTCTCTGTTGGCTTCCCTGTCCTGAATTTTCAACTGTGAGCTCCTTGGGCCAGAGATGGGTTCCCTGCACACAGCGCCTGGCGCACAGCTGGAAGCTACATAGAATCCTTGGGCGGGAAGAGACTCCGAGGGCCAAATCCAGTCCAGCCCCCTTCTGCCATGCAGGAAGAGACACTCCAATCACTCCCTTTGACAGGTAGCCATCCAGCCTCTGTTTAAAAACCTCCAAAAAAGGAAACTTCACCACATTCCCAGGCGGCAGTGGATCCGAGCAGCTCTTGCCCTCAGGAAGTTCTTCCTAATGTTTAGGTCTGATCTCTTTTCCTGAAGTTTGAAGCCCTTCCTCCGCAGTGTCCACAGCTGCTCCTCTTGGGCCTTCATGGTTTCCAGGCCTTTGACCATTTTGGTCGCCCTCCTCTGGATGCCATGCTCCAACTTGTCCATGTCCTTCCTGAATTGTGGTGCCCAGAACACACATGCGCGTGCGGGCAGGATACGTCCCTCTCTGCCTCCAAAGCCAGGCACGGCCTCCTAAGCGAGGACAAGCGGGGCCTGCTCTCCGCACTCGTCAGCCTGAGGAGCCGTTAGGCCTGTCCGGAGCTCCCAGTAGGAATGGAACCTCTTCGTGGGCCTTGGTGGCTCAGGGCGAGCAGGGTCTGGAACCGAAAGTCCTGCTGGGCTGGCTTGGCAGCACACTGCGGCATTCCCGGGAGCACGAGGGAGGTCCAGAGGTGTTGCAGGTCACCAGGGACTTTGGTCTCTTGGCTGTGGCCAAGTGGTCGTTAAGGGGTTTTCCTCACTTCAGTACAGATTCACTGGGGTGTTGGTCTTGGTGTGGAAAAGGGCTGGGATTTACCACCCGAAGGCATTTTTCACACGGTGCCCCCGGTGATGTAGACAAAAATTGCCTGGTCGTGACTTCCCTGCCTCAAAAAGGAGCATGAAAATGAGGCCAGAGGCTGAGCACACTCTGCTAACAGTGTGACTCCGTCTCGCCAGAGCTTAATGCGCCAACCTGCGCTTATCAGTATTCATGCTTCTGGAAGCCAGATAGTCATAATAGCTATCTTCTTCCTTTCCTTTTTTTTAAAAAACTAGACCGATTTCAATTTGTCAAGGATTATGTAAATTTTGAAGTTGCACTGAACTCGTAGCGTAGGATGTGATGAAGAATTCTGTATTGCTTTGAAAACTTGCATGTTTCTTCACCCGTAGAAGTTTGGGATACCCCAGTGAAAACAACTCCTTATTACTTCTGTGGTGCCACTAATACACAGCGCCTCGTTTCCTTGTCATTAAAGGAGCTTGGAGTCTGCGAGGGAGGGGAAGAGGTTGGAGAAGGAATGGAAAAAGATGGTGGTAGACCGTGCTCTTTCGCCTTCAGGAATGAATGAGGACTGAGCAGTTCCGTCTATCTTCCTTGGTACATTTCAGCACATTAGCAACTGATCGGGAAGCCTTTTTCTCGTTCTTGCTTTTTGTGACAGGAAGTGACTTGTGTGTTGGGAAAGGCTTCTCTGTGCACGAGACAGAGTTTTGTTGGAGCAGAAATGTTTGCTGTCCTCACAGCCTCCTGCCCAGAGGAAGCTCTGCCGCCTGCCGCCACCTTCCTTGGAGGTGAAAAGGATGTGTGATGGAGGTCAGAGCTTCTCCCTTCAGGCCCAGGAGAACTTGCGGCAAGTAGTTGGTTGATCGGGGTTAAAAACAGGGGCTTGCACTTTCTCCCGGTGGGGAAGATGGTGTAGCCCGAGCTAACCCGGGGCTCTTTACAAGCGTGAGAAATTTGAAAGATTGATTTAAAGCATGGCAGATGAACACGGAGCAGATAGCTGAGGGGAAGGCAGGAGATTCAAGAACGCAGAGGAGAGAGGAAGTGTGCTGCATAAAAGCAGATTCTGGGGGAAAGAGGGGGAATGTTGAATGTGTAGGAAGCATAATACAGTGATTACATTAAAAAGTAAAATGTGGAAAAAGTGTGAGCGAAAGCAGAAGGTGAAGTGACTCTTCGCTCCAAAGCTGACAGTGTGGAAAGTTAGCTGCAGTCAGCCCTTTGTAAAAACCTGTGTTTCCTCCTGATTTTCCCCCAGCCCCTCTGCCAAAATTTACAACCTTTCCAACCCTAAAGACTGAGGACAGAAAGCTGTCTGCCTACCAGGGCAGTGGAAACTGGCTCATCTGGTTGTGACGGAGCGCCCCCACCGCCCCCCTGCAAGGTCTTCCATATCCAGTGGAACAGAGACAAGGAATTGAGTGGGGGGAAAGGAGAAACAAAGGAAAACTTAGGAAATCTAAATTGATTCAAAAATAATCCGGGAACCAAAAATCTAGCCCAGGGGGGACGAAGCAACCTGGGTTATGCGTTAAACAGCAAACCCGCCTAACCTCCCACAAGGAAAACTTCTGATAAGGGAAGAGTAGAGTCTCCCCAAAGAAGTAACCAGGATGAATCAGAGCTTTGCAAACCTCGTCACAGCCAAACTCCCCTATTGTGGCCACAGTGGAAGCCAAAAAATAATCAAACCTGAAAGAAAGTCCTTTTCTTTTTGTTCTGGAAAGGAGAGGTAAGTTTCCGTATGCAAAAAGCTTTGGCAGGAGAAAAGAGAAAAGAACCCCATTGCAGGTGTGGGAGGAAGAGGGCCCGGTGGGATGAAAGAGGGCTGTTCTCTCTTTACCAAAACAAAGCATCTTCCTGTTCCCCTGTTGCTTCATTCTCTTCTCCCTCCCTGCAGACTGAAATTGACCTCTGGGCTGGTTGGTGGCAGGTCGCGGGGCAGAAGATGCCAGTTCTGTCACTTCTCTCAGTGCCCAGAAACAACTCCTTTGTTGTCCCCGGGGCAGCTGACGTGAGCACTCGGTGACGCGGTCGCTGGAGGAGCCGCCGGGCACGCCTGCCTGTGTGGTTCCTCCACCCCGGTCTGTTGTCTGAAAAGGTCCAGCTGAGAAGGACCTCAGCCCCAACAGGGAACAGGCTGCCATGTTGTGTATGAACCGACCCAAATATTTCTGCTACCTCGCCGTTCCACAGCTTTCTCAACAGTGCCCCAGCACACTTGAGCCTGAATCCTAGTGCAGACGCATGAAATCATTTGCTGAGTGGAGGGTCAACAGGTAGGCAAATCCCACTGACTGAATGGGTCTGTTGCAGGATTACCAGTAAACAGGATAAATCTTAGCAAGAGCATCGTTGATATCCTGCCTCTTTCCTAGCCCGAGAGTTCATTTTTGACAAACACTCGGTCCTGAAACAGCAGTGGACACAATTCCTTTTGCTGTCATTTGAGGTGGGAAAAAAAGGGGATGGGAGGAGAAGAGAGTAGTTTTTCTTTACTGAAAGAGTCAGGGAGGTGTTTTGTTTTTTTCTGAATCCCAGTTACTCCAGTTCCAGCATTCAGCTAAACAGTTGAAATTGAGCAGCAGGTTGTATGAAATTGTTTGCAAAAAATAGATTTGTTTTGCTGCACAGAGGCAGTTCTGTTAATTGCATTGCTGAAGCTACCATGTCTGTGTGTGTGTGTGTGTGTGCTTGTGTGTGTGAGTGCACATGCCCTGGGCCTTCTTTTTCCTTCCCTGCCTTGGATACAGTGTCTCTGTCCCTTCTCTTGGCAGCTCCGTCCTGAGCCCGTGCAGGCCGTGGCTTGGTGGGCGCTGGCCGGGCGGCGAGGGGCCCAGGCCTCTGCCACTGGGTGGCATTATGGGAGAGAGAGCCCCTGCAGCCACTGATTATGTTCGCAGCTAGCAGAGGGGTGCAAAGGCCAGGAGATGCCGTGGTTTTTCTCCTCGAAAGGTCTCTTGTGATGCTCTTAGCCTGGCAGCTCTTCCAGGAGCGAAAGTCCTGGCCGTTGTCTCAGGAGAGGATGAAGAAGCTTCTCCAGGGCCCAGCCGGTGAGCTCTCCCTGCACCAAAATCACCACCGCGCCCTTTCCCCCATCGAAATAGAAGCCGATGCCTTTGGCTGTGGGATCCAGAGAACGTCCACGGGCCCAGGCTTTCCTCACAGCCAGGGGAAGAGCGGCGGGACCAGGGAGACGGAGGAGGCCTGGCTCACCTGGGATGGTTACCTCAATGCGCCACATGCGGCATCTTCTCATCAGGAGAACCGGCGCGACCTTGGAAGGATGGCTGAGTGTCCTTTGCCTGAGAGCCCCCTGGAGCACGGCGAAAGCCCCCAGGGGCCCGATCTCCCACCTCTGTGCACCGACACAGACTGGAGGGGGGTGGCTGAGGAGAGGGAAGGGCTCCGTCTCCCCAGAAAGCCCCCGCCAGCCTACGCTCCCTACAGGTCCAAGCCCAGAGACCGCTCGGCAGATGTCATCGAGTACATCGTCAAGGAGCTGCAAGGGATCAGCCGCATCCAGAGCGAGATTGCTGAGCTCCAGCAACACCTCACCTTGATCAAAGGGTCCGTGGACGAGGTCTCCAGCTGCGTCGACACGGTTCTGAGTGAGATCGAAGGCCTGCAGAACAGCAGGGTCCCCGCGGGCAAAAAACCCAAGGGGTCCAAGGCCCAGAAGCCCTTCCCAGGGCCCTCCAGCGCCAAGGAGCCGGTCCTGTATTTTTATGGCATCCCTGAGCAGGAGGGAGAGAACACCAAGGAGCTGGTGTGCAGCTTCCTTTCCAAGTATCACTGTTTCAATGGTCTTCAGCGTGGGACGTACATCAAGGACGCTTACAGGTCTGGCACAGCAGCAGGCGTTCCGTTGGCACCCCGGCCTGCTGTTGTGAAACTGGCTGACGACAACCAGCGGGACTTCATTCTCCAGAAGTCGATTCTCTTGCAAAGTGCGGGAGTCACCATTGTGGCTGGAGGGGAACCAAGCCAGCCGAAGGGGCAGGTGGTCGTTGGAGTGCAGCTGGACCCTTTGCCATCGCCCAGCCCTGGGCAAAACTGCTGGGCGCCTGGGACGTTTCAGGGGGACGCAGTAAGAACGGAGGGAGATGGGCAGTTCCAACTGGACCTGTGCCAGGTTGGGCATGAGAGCGCCAGTCAGGAGTCTCAGGGAGTAATTGGGGAGGGTTGTAGCCTCCCACAGAAACCAACCCGCTTGACTCCTGAGCTTGAAAGGCGGGAGCAGGCATCTGGCAGTAACAAGGGGGCTTTACGTGACGGCAACGCTCCTTCCTCCTGCACACGCTGTGTTTCCCCAAGCCCTCTGGAAGGCCCAGGGCCCAAAACCTGCCACAAAGGGGGATCCTGGTCCTCAGGAGAGCGCTTGGATCTCCCGGGTAAGGAGCCCCACACATGTGAGGGAAAGAAGCAGGGCTCAGAGACTGCAGAAACCACCAAGGAGAGCACCTCCCCTGCAGAGGAGGACAAGGCAGGAGGGCTGCTGACTCCAGGGGAAAGTGAAACAGACTGTGAGGCAACCACACTGGAGTTCCTGAGCCCGGAGCAAGGCAGCCTCCCGGAAGAGGCCCCCCTGACGGTGGTGGTTCCAGCCTGCGACGCGGCAGTGCGCAAGTTGGTGGGCAGCAGCGAGACCCTCAAAGACATGATCCAGATTGACCTCAACGAGCAAGATCCGACCGACCAGGTCTTCAGGGACGTCTTAGAAAACTCCCAGTACTTCCTGGAGCACTCTCGGGAGAGCATTGACCTCGTGGATATGAGGTTCTACACCAACAAGCTGGGGAAGGCCCTGAGTCACTTCCGCTCCGCTCTGCAGGTGGTCTTCCATAAACTGGAGACCGGGGACCCCGAAATCCTCCTTGAAAGCGAGAAGGGCCTCCGCGCGGGAAACGAGCCTGCACCCGCTCTCTGCAACTCAAGCCCCCACGGCAAGAGGGATGCCTTTGCCGAAAGCCCCCCGAGTCCCTCCTCCAAGAGCCAGGGCAACACCACCCTCAGCAATGACAGCGTGGGTCTCCCCCAGAGGCCTCCCCCAGGCGTGTCCCTGTCCCTGGAGCAGGAGGAAGAGGAGGAGGAGGAGGAGGAGGAGGAAGCGACAGCTCCGGCCCCCAGCCCAGGCCCCCCTTTGGACACCGGGGGTTGTGTGGAGGAGCCCTCCCTCCCTGATCCAGCCCTGCAGGACCCCGTTTCGGCCCCCGTGCAGCCAAATGCAGGGTGCAGGCCCATGAGCCTGGAGAAGGTGTGCGCAGAGACCATCTACTTGAACAAGTGCATCAACAACTTCAAAAACGTCCTGCGGGAGAAGCGGCAGATGCGCCGGAGGCTCTTGAAGGAGCTGGCCCAGGAGGCAAGCTGGACCTCCTCCGTGGATGAGATTCACTCAGGTACCCACCAGGGCGTCAGCGCTTCCTTGTCAGTAGGTTCAACCGTGTGCCCCCGGGGGTGGGGGGACCTGCAAGCTCAACAGTCGTCCCATGCATTTCTCAGGGTTTTCTTAGGCAAGAAACGCTCAGAGGGGACTTGCCTCACTGCCTTCCTCTGAAATAAAGGCTACAGCCCCTGGACTTCCTTGGTGGCCCCCATCCAAGTCCTAGCCAGGCCTGACCCTGCTTAGCTTCTGAGATCAGAGTGTGTTGGGTGCCTTGTCTGTTATCTACATGAAGTTTGGCACATGCAAGGCAAGAGAAGCCCATTAGGAAAGGCGTCTTGGGGTTTAGCGAGGGAGAGAGAGTATGCTAAGCGAAGTTGAGCTGTTGCTATTTATGAAACAAAGGGAACTCAATAAGCAGAACTCTCTTACTGGAGTTTATGCCCAGTGCTGCCTCTTGGAAACTGGTCTCACACTGGCAATGGCCTCTTCACTTGTCTCCAAAGAAGTTGGCAAGGGTGCTTCCCCAAAGCATGGGGAGGGAACGGCCTGGCTTAGGAGTGATGAGAGCTTCCCCCTTTCATTCTGATCACTGGCAGAGGACGTGGTTGAACCGGGGCCAAGCCGCGATTTCCCAAATGCCTCTGCAAGGGAAGGTGATGCACGCTGAGACAGGGTCCCTCCTGAAGCACCCCTTTAAAGTTGCCTCCCAGCTGGAGTAGGGCTAGAATGCTCTTCCTCTCCTTTGGAGGCCTTCCCTTGGAGGGAGAAGTCCCACGTAAGATATGTCCTGTCAGGCTGCAGGACTGGCATGGTTTCACTACAGTGTCATTTGTTTTTTGTCATGGGAATTTGCTTTCTATGGAGGAACAGCAGTGCCCTGCCAGCATCAGGCTGAAGATGTAGGGCTGACCTTGGGGACCGCTTGAACGGCCAAATAGCAGTGTGTGGCATCCACACCAGCAGGTCAGGAGAGTGGGGAGGTACTTGAGATTCAAACATGATGACCCTTTTTCTGTTTCTAAATTTCTTGTTTGAAGCGTCAAGAATAGTAGAGTGGTCAGTTTTTCTAGTGAGCCTGGAACAAGATGCAGCATTTCCCACATCTGTCAGAGTAGACTGAGCTAAACGCAGGGCTCCCCTGGGCTGGCATAAAGACACAGTGATCTTGCTGAGAACAGCTGATTGGTAAACGGATGCCGTTCCCGATTGCACAGTTCTCTAACCTGTCATTTTTACTGTGCAACTAAAACAAAGCAAAACAAGTCCTTGGAAATAAATGTTCCCACTTTTGGAAGCTTGACATTAACTTCCCTTATTTCTTTCTTTTTGTATTTGACACCAAAGCGTTACACAAAATGAAACGAGGGAGAACTGCTAAGAATCAGCCCGTTTTTGTAGCATCACATTGTTCAAGTAGTCCCTCGCCTCTTTCAAGGCAACAGATGGAAGAAGAAGGGGGATGAATGTTCCCACCTGTTAATTTTGTTGCATGTGAATCTGTCTTTATGCATGCTGCCACTGTGCATCTTTTCATTAGGGAGCACAAGACTTAGAATTTAAAGGCATAGGGAGAGAAAAGCTGACAATGAGAAATGAAATGGTTTAATCTGGACTTGGGCCCCCCAGGGGATCTGCTGGAACTCTGGTGGTCTCGACCTGTTCCTGGCCGTTGAAGGGCATCAGGTGCTCTCCAACAGAACGCCCTTTGGCTGTCGTGAGTTTTAACTCCTTAGCACCCATGTGGTTGGAATCGCTTCTTGGGACAGGCCCGGAGGGAGAGCTGAAGCCAGGCGTCTTTGCTTTTGACACGGGAAAGCTTCATGGGAGACTGAGCGCCTTTTCAAAGGGGAGAGTGGTGCTTACCTTCTAGGCGTAATAATGCCTCTATTATTTTTAAGAAATGAATGAGAGCTAGCGTGGCGTAGTAGTGGTTTGCTGGGGGCGGGCCATGCGTAAGTCGCACTCTCTCAGCCTTGGGGGAGGCAAAGGCAAATCTTCCCCTCTGAACAAACCTTGCCAAGAAAATCCCATGATGGGGTCACCTTAGGGTCGCCACGTGTCAGAAATGACTTGAAGGCACGCAACAGAACATGGCAAGTCCGGATTTCCCCTTCATTGTAAACATGAACTGCCGCGTTGTGGTTTTAGTATTTATAAACTATAATTTCTAATTAAAACCATCATCCGTCCAGAGGTGCTGCTGTTTTTCCCCTTGTGTCGCCACACGTAGCCATGTTTTATGAAGGGGCACCTGAGCTGTATCAGGTTGTCTCCACCAGGCCCCACTGATTCGCACAGCGGTGCTAACCTCCTCCTCCTCCTCCGCCTCCTCCTCGTTGTTAGTACTCAACAGACCACTAAAATGTTGTATTAAGGCACACCTTCTGACTACAAACGCATACAGTTCCTGTTAAGACGTTTGAGGCAGATTGAGTGTTTATGGCCTTTTCCCCTGCAGAAAATTTGGTACTGGGCCATGGGCCCAGGGACCGTGGGTGGCCTTAGCCAGGAGGGCTTGCTGGGTGTTGTCCGTGGTGCTGAGTGGTGGGCTGAACATGGAGAGACAGAGAGGGGGGAGGCCTTGTGCTCCTCCAGAGTTGCTCTCCAGGGGCCCAGGGAGGGGAGGGGAGACCCACAGCACTCCCTCCCTCCCTCCCTCCCTCCCTCCCTCCCTTCCTTCCTTCCTTCCTTCCTCTCTCTGCTCCCTTTCAGGCTTTTCCTTGGAGCACTTAGGGTGACAAACTTCTACACCCAAAGCCAATAATAACTACTCTAATGTACTTGGCGCATCCCTTCCCCTGCTCCCCGCTCTCCGCAGAATTTATGGATGGATTGATGGGAAAACTCTGTATCTGTACAAATGAAACAAAGCAAAAACTCTGAGAGAAAACTTTAATTTCTGTTTTAGGGGAGACAAATGAAAGTGTGGGGTTAACTGAGTTTCTTTTCTGGAAGTCTCAGCTTGTGGGCCGTGTATAAAAGAAGCATTGGCTGTGCCCCTGAGCTGCGGAACAGCAACAGCAGAAAGGGCGGGTTTCCTCGCCATGTTCTCTGCTGTTCCCCTGGAATCCCCCTTGATCCTGTCCAGCCTCATGAGCATCGCTGACCTCTGCTGTGGCCTGCTTGCAGACTCCCTGAAGCCCCTGTGGTTCTTCAGCAGGCCCCACCTGATCCCTGGCTGCCCCCCTGGGCGAGAGGGACCTGATATATCGCACTCGTTTAAGAGGCAGGTTGTGTGTCCCGGGGACCTTATTAAGAATGCCCCCTTGCCTTTGTGCTAAAGCTGAAGCCTGTCTTTTATGCTTATTAATGCAACCAAGAAAATGAATACCAGTGGTTTTTATGGAAAGGGGGCAGAAGCCCACTTTGCAGAAAATTCCTCTGGTTCTCCAAGGCTGAGATGTGTGTACTAAAGCAGTTCCCAAAGGGACCGCCGGGCCTCTGGCTAACCGGGCCTTCCCTCTGCTTTGGGGGAGACCCCAGGAAAAGCCAGTGGCCCTGAGGGGGCAGCTTGGCTCCGCTTTCCAAACTCTGTCTGTGACTGAAGTCTGTCCTGTGCTAACCGTCTCCCTCTCCTTCCCCCCTTCTTTCTTTTCCTCTTTTGCAGAAGGAAGTAGAGGAGAGCTTCAGGTTATAAACTGTCCTTTGTAACCAGTGTGTCTCTGACTTTGACACTCCAGTGTGGTGATGTTGGTGTTTCTGCATGTCTTGTTGAATTGTGACTCGGTTGCTTTGGCTGAGGCATCAAGAGCTCCCGCTCCCCCCCCACCCCCCATTAAGCTTGGCATGCGTCCGCTTATGGAGGAAGCTCCATTGGTGGACCGAGGAGAGTCTGTTCGGTGCGGCTGAGCCTGGAGAAGGGGGCAGATGTTCCTCTCGCCTTGCTTTAGCTCCTCTCTGCTGCTGCTCCTCCAGACCCCCGGGGGTGCTGCGTTTCACGTGGCTCCGTTCCAGCTCCGGCAGCAACGTCAGTGGGCTGTGCGCAGGCCGGGAGAATTGGGCTGGGGTTTCTGTGGTTCAGAGTTTGGATGCTTCTCGGTGGGCCGTACCAGCTCCACCGCCTGAAGGAACTTTGCCATTTTGTACCCTGCCCTGAAATTCTTCGGATGAGGGAGGATTTTTAAAAAAAAAATTAAATACATAGAAATAAATAATGCTACTTTGACCCCAGCACCTTTAGAAAACATTATTTCTTGCAGACCGTATTGGCAGAAGACCATTCTAGTTCTTTAAAAAGTTGAAAGGCAAATGATATTGAAATGGATCCTGTGCCATTTCTAGTGAAATGAGTGGGGCTGGTGTTTTTTCAACATTTTTGTGAAGCACACTGAAAACTTGGGGGGGGAACCCGTAATGAGGGGCCATCAGCACCTACCAGTATCGATGACAGTGAGGGGCTGCGGAATTTGCAGGCCAGAAACATCCGGAGGGCTGCTCCAGCTGACATCTGCAGTAGGTCCGTGGTTTTCAACCTTTGATCTTCTGGATGTTTTGGACTTCAACTCTCTGAAGCCCACGCCAACCGGGCTAATGGGGGGGGATTCTGGGACACCAAGTCCAAGCCATCTTTGAGGCCCAGACTGCTGCTGGAGATGCTGGAGATGTAGAGTTGAACGGTTGTCCGGAGAATTAACAGAAATACTTGGTGTTGCAACTTCAGGTTTTGCTGTGAATTCTCTTTCCTGCTCCGCCTCAAAGCTGAAGTTTGACTCGTGCACTAAGCGTTTCGCGGGTGGCAAAACGACCCCGCCAAAGAAGTCCACCCATCCCACTATCCTCCAGGGACAGAGCGGCAGTGGCTCCAGAGTGAAGCTGCTGTGCGCTTGGAGAGGAGGGGGGTGGCTGGGGTTGCCCCCTCGAGGGCAAAGCAGCCACGTGGGAGGAGGAGCCCCAAGCCCCCTCTGTGCTCCCCACCTTTCCAAAGGGCGAGGGGTGAAGCTGGGTGAGGAGGTGTGAGACATAGGGGGTGGTGCAGGGCATGTCTTCCCTCCCCTGGGGACAACCGGAGTCTCTGTGGCCAAAGTTGGTGCTAATATGTCCTCCCTCCCCCAGAACCCCCTTGTTATTCGTGGTCCAGGTAGGAGGGTGGCATAGTACCGGAGCAGCAATATTGGCCTGGTGGTGCTCGAGGGAGTGGCGTGAGCATTGGACTACCAACCTGGAGACCGGAGTTTGATTCTCTGCTCTTTGGGTGCACCACACACTCTCAGCCCCAGAAGACCCTGTGATAGGCTCACCTTGTGGTCTCCATAAGTTGGGAATGACTTGAAGGGACCCAAAAACAACAACAGCAGCAAATGTTTTTTATCACGTGTAGCAGAGTAGCTGTATAGGCCAGATGACATTTTTATTGCAACCAAGTAAACCCTCACAAAGGAGGAAGCAAGCTTTTGTCCAGCGTGGAACTCTTCTCCCACTGGATTGTGAAGTTCCAGAAAAGCGGGGGGAGGGTGTGGTGCTGGAAGCTGGGAGTGAGGAGACACCCACACACATACACAAAAATCTGTGGTTTGTATCCAGCCTAAAATGGGAGCACAGCGTGAGTTGCGCATCAGGCTGAATTAGACCAGGCGGTGCCAGGTGCCAAACAAGTCAGAGAAGCAGTAACAGCAGCTTTCCTTGTTTGTTTTTCCATTTTGAATTCTGAAAGTGCAGAAGCCCACAGTTAGTGGGATCATCTCCAGCAGAGAGCAGAAGTAGCAAGAGGCGTGCTGGTTTTTTGTGTGAACAAAGCCGGGGGTTAATTGTAGGTGGAACACCACGTAAAGCGTCAGAGAAAGCCATCTAGGGAGTGTCGCCTGGCAAATGCAGAAATCTGTGCAAATGCCCTGTCTCTGGGCCCCCGCCATTCTTTGGGTGGCGGAGGGCCCTTGTGGTCTCCCTCCCGTTTGAGCCGCCTTCTCCTCAGCAGCTAGGCTTGCTCTTGTCTGAAGGACACACTTCAGAGGGACAAGCGTGTGTTGGTTTTTAAAAGAAAAAGAAATAAAAGCCAGAGTGTGGCGTATCAGAGATAAAAGCATCCTCTTACTGCTACTTTGAAGGGAAGGCTCCTAACCAACCGGCGTGATTGTCTGTCCATGAGAATTTGGGGTTGCAGAGGAATGACTGATGCGGGGGGAGGTACAGAGCCTTCTTTGGGAAGCTCAAAGACTCCTCCATCGCTTGCGACCGCAGCACTGCCCCAGGAGTTCACCCCAGACCTCCCGTAGTATCTGCTTGAGGCACCTTTTGGGTGGTGGTGTCACATTTAGATAAGGAGCGACACGCACGCTCACAACCCTGTGTATATAAAATGCACGTAACAGTGTGTGCTGATCTAGTCTCTCAATAATCTGTCCTGCTCCCTTCCCTGGAACTGCAGAAAACCAGCAGACGTAGGAGAGGTGCGTTTGACGAGCTCATTACTGTCCAGGTTTTACAGCGTGGCTCCTTCTCTGCCTGCCGCTGGGGGCATCGGCTTTACGGGTCCGGCCTTTTTATTGCCTCTTCCCACGCCCGATAGGAAGGACGGGCTGTTCTTCGTTTTTACCTCCAAAGACACAGGAACGTGCCTCTCGGTGCGGGGATGGAGTTGGCTCTGAGCGGGGCGGGGAGTTTTCTCATCCGGGCCGTGGCCCTCGATCCACAGAGACCGGCCTTTCTTCCTTGTTACGGCCGTCCGTGGGACGCCGCTGTGTGCTCGAGCTATCCCTGTTGGGTGGCACCAAACCTTTGTGAGGCGGAAATCTTCCTGGCCTTGTCCCCTGGCTACCAGACTCCTGTTCGGTTTGAGGGGCGGGAGGCTGTACTCTGTCGCCCCGCCTCCCGTGCTTGGCTTCGCTCCCGGCTTCTCTCAGGCCCGTAGCAACTGGCTGGGACCAGATTCCGCTTGCTCACCTGCCTCTCCGTTATTTCGTCCTCCGTGTCTGCCTCTGTCTGGCAAAGCTTCCAATTCCGATCTCCTTCCTGTCTCCTTCCCAGCCGTTCTGCTTCCCGAGTCTTAATCCCAGCCTGCCGTGGAGAGGCTTGTCTGGCCTGTGCTTTTGCTCTTCTGGGTCGATGACCCGATTTGCTCTCACCCCCCCCGCCCCAATATTACCAAGGGGAGAGTCCGTCTCCAGACTTCTGCCCCTCCGTCTTTTGAGGCTCAGTTGCATCCTGTGTCTGAGGAAGGCAAGAATCCCATGTCCGAGGGAGGCTGAGCTTACCGTCTTTGTCCTGACATCTTTGGCTTGTTTGTTTTAAAGCCCCTGTGAAAAGGATGTGGCTGTCTAAATCTCTAGGCAGAGTGCTGAGCTGCGCTTAAATCTAGCAGGGTTTTCCCTAATAACAAGTCTGGATGAAATTCCCTGTCGCTTCAAGCTCAGACTGCTCTGTCCCGTGCTGAGCAGAGAAGGGCAGCGATCGCCCTCGCCCTGAATTATTCGCCTGCACCTCCCGGCATCCCCTCGATCGTCTCATTCACCTAATGCTCCCCTGGCCCTTGGTCTTGCTTTTTCCTGCCTCCCCTCAATCTTTTCTGACTATTTAGGATTTTGCTGAGGCGCCCAGAACGGGCCAGGGCCGAGCACAGCAGGTGTGTGTGTGTGTGTGTGGGGTGTCGCCACTCCCAGAGCATCGGTCTCTTGTGGCACGCCTCTTGGGCTGGGGTGAATCTTGCTCGCTGCCTGCCTTTGCCGCAAACTCACGTCTTCTGTCCCGCTTGATCAGTCTGAGACCTCCCTTTCACTTCTTTCACCCATCCTCCCGCATTTTTCTGGCGGTCCACCCCTTTCTCCGGGTTCCCAGGGCTCGGGCTGGCAATTCCCATCTTGGCTGTACGAGCAGCTTGACCTCTGACGGGAAGCGGCCGTGAACATAGAGCTTCCCCCTGCCTCTGTGAGTGGCAGCTCTTGCAGCGACTGCAGCCACTTGCTTTTACTTAGCGGAGGAAGGGGAGAGATGGGGGCTGCGTTATCACAGTTAGGAGCTTGTCAACGTAGCCGCTGGCAAAAATGAAAGGGAGAGTCCTAGATTTCTCGGTCCTTAATTAAGCGGACTGTTGTTCCATTGCTGGGCAACAAAGGATCAAACGGCGCCGTGCATCTTGGGCTGTCTACATTCCTCTGGTTTGAGATACCTCTCAGCACCGATTCTGGCGCCTTCCAGCGCCTGAGGTTTCTGGTTTCTCCTGTCATGAGTGTCGGAAGCCAGGACACAGGAGCCAGACACACCTCGCAGCGCCCGTGCTCTTGCCCAGGCTGATCCCCCTCTGTGGGTTTGGGGCCGGTGAACAGGTCTCCCTTCTCTCCTGGGAACGGGTGTAGTCCTGGTTGAGGTATTAGTCTCCCAGGGTCCATCACTTGTCGCTGTGGGCCCTCTAGGTTTTTGGGCGGGGGCTCTTCAGGAATTTGCCTTCCCCTTTTCTGAGGAAAAGTCAGGGAAACCGTCGGCTGCAGCGCTGCCCTCAGGTTGGTGGTGCGTGCGCAAGAGATGTAGCTGGGGAGGGCGGTCTGGTGCCTGGAAGAAGATCTGCCCGTTGTGCTGTCCCTTGGCTTAGATTCTGGAAGGCCTCCTGGAATTTTTGCATTTTTCAGAGGAACCGAACAGGGATGGTGGTGGTCGACTTGACGGCTGTAATCTTAACCTTGCCTCTCAATTGGTGTTAGAGGTGTCCGTGGTGGTGGAAAAAAATCTGTATTTCAAAATATAAGGATGACTTCAGGTGGAATAAAACCCTTCGGATCCATTCTTGAATGGCTGATTGAGGGGAAGCTTCAAGGTTCAGGGTTTACACCCCCGCCCTCCAAAAATTGCACCGAACAAGCCCTCTCCTCACATTTAAGCATCAGCCTGCATGCGCCGCTGTCTGCATCTGCCTCGTTCCCTGACTTGCCCGGCACCGCCGGGGTCTTTGAAGGTGTTACTGAACACGGAGCGCTCGCTCGCGAACACTCCCTTGCATGAAATGCCTCCTCCTCCCCGTTCTGGACTCTGCAGGTGGCATTGACTTCTGCCCAAAGTAATCCCAGCGTCTTCCTCTCTTTTCTGTTGTTTCAGGGGCAGGAGGATGATGATCCATCAAAGTCACCGTGGTTCAAAGGAGGGTAAGTGGCCTTTGGAAACTTTCTCAATGTCCGTGGACCTTGCCTGCCTGTCAGCCTTCCCTTCCCTTCCCTTCCCTTCCCTTGCTCTTTCATCTCTCTGTCTGTCTGTAGCTCTGGGGATCAGGAGCAGGCGGGAGAGGAGGAAGAACTTAGTTAAAGGGTTATGCCAAAGTTAAAACTGTCACGGCGGCACTTGAAAACTCAATTGCTTGGCAGATTCCCAGCAGTTAGTTTCAGCTGTGCCGCCTCCTGCTGGCCCATGGGCATTTTCGGTTCAGCAGTGGGCAAGTGCAGGGACTAGCATGCCATGTTCCCTCTGGGGCACTTTGGAATGCTGCCTCACCTTGTTCATTTTGTTTTGTTTTTAATGGCCCCCAAATGCCCCTCTTGGTGTTGCTGAGGATGCTGGACGCCCTGGGTCTCAAAATGAGCCCCTGCCTGCTCTTTAGGCTGTGCCTTGTGGGTACCAGGAGAAATTCAACCAACTATGAGGCACATGTTGTTAGGTTCTAGCCTCCCCGCAAGGAGAGTGAGTTTCAGGTGGGCTGGCGCCTCTGAAGGGCAGCTTGGAGCTTAGACTTGCCGTCTTTCTAGTGCTGCTGCAGGCTGGCCCAAAGTGGCAAAATGCAACTTGGAACTTCTCAGAAGAGGGTCGGTGGGCAGGGCATGCTCTGCAGAGAGCCTTCTCCCGTGGCGGTGCCAACACTGACGTCCCTCTGCTCTCTCCCTGGCTGTGTGGACAGCCTCCTCTGGTTGCCCCGGTCCGAGACGCTCTTCGGAGGGTGGTCAGAGATGCCCCACTGAGGCTCTGCTTGGAAAACTGGTTGACTGGGATGGGGCTGGGAGAGAACGGCTTCCTGATGCATTGTGTTGGAACGCTCCCCTTCCCCGGCTGGTTCTGGAGCGGATGAGGGTTCGCCCCGCTTCTGCCCTGGGGCGCACAGCCGCCACAGTCCCAGTGCTTGAGTGCAGATCCCTCAGTCTCTGACTAAACCTTGCGCCTTAAAATCGGCCACGTGCATCACAACACTCTGTCTCAGATACACTTTTGTGGCACGAACAACCCGCGTCGGCTGCTGCTTTACCCAGTCCCCTAGGCATCAGCTTGGGCCTGGATGCTTCCCACCATGCCATGTGGTTGCCCATCGCATGCGCCTGGCACAGAGAGCTCTCCCCAGCAGCAGCTGGGGTGGGTGGGATTGACCCTGTTCCTCTCTCTCAGGCTACATGGCTGCGTTTTCTTCCAAGGATAATTCTCGCCCCAGCCCACTTTCGTACGGGAGAGCATTCCTTCTGCTTTCTCTCTTGCCTCAGTAAATTGAGGTTATGGTTCCCCCATAGTTTTGGGGCCTCTAGGGTTCAAAGTCTGCTTTTCTCCTAGGACATCTTAGCAACTATCAGGGAAGCAGCTCAGAGTGCACGGCTGGTGATGATCTCCCTGCATGGATGATGACCCCCCCCCCCCCGTAGGAAAAAGCAGTGAGTCAAGACTGGTGCATAAGGCAGCAGGGATAAGGACGGCGAGGTGTATGGTTCCTCCCTCGTATAAATCGTGTAAACCAGCAAGACGAAGGTTGGGGTTCTGCCAGGCTGACCCTCTGAGCCTGGTTCTGCTTCTCATGTGCGTTAGCAAAGATTCTGGTAGCCTCTCAGCTGTGTCTGCGCCCAAAGGGCTTCAGGCGGACTGGGGCTGCCTCCCTCCTGCGTGTGTTATCTCACACCAAGCAGCCGCTCTTTGATTTGGCCGGCGAGCGAGGCTGGTGCGGCCCCGCCAGCCTGCAAAGAGCCGCCAGCCACAGAAATGGGAGCTCGCGAGTTCCAACACCATTTGAAGCCCGCGTGAGCCTCGGCGGCGTAGCGGTTGTTTTCCCGTGACGAATTGAAGGTTTGCCAGGAGAAAAGACGGGAAGGCACCGTTTTAGACACTGTTTGATTTTAAATGTGTTAATATATTTGATCGGAGCCGTATGGCTTTGATCTGTAACATTTGAATTCTCTTCTCTTCTGGTTCTTTTGTACAGTTGCGGCCAGGCCTGTCTCTCTCTGTGTCAGTGGCTCCATCCGGACACGTCTGTGGGAAACAGGCCGGCTGAGTCTCTCTTCTTCTCTTTCTCCCCTTATAAATCAAGTTTCTGAACAGTACACTAAGCAAAACTAATCAAACTTGAAATTAAACAGGAGGGAGCATTAATATTGAGAACTCTCTGTGGTCTCGGTGCCTTTTCTGAGTTTGGCTCTTGTCTCCTGTCACACCTGTAAAAAGTGATGCTCTGCTGCTTGGCAATTCTGTGCGCGTGCACACAGACACATGTGCCCCATGCTCTCCGGAGGAGCCTGGGCCGCCAGGCCAGAGACCGTTTGGGGCGGGGAGGGCAGCGTTGAGCAGCCGTGGGATTGTGGCTGGGACAGAAGAAGGAGAGGCTGGAAATAGACGGCGTGGGTATCGGAAGACTGAAGGTGGGGCTTCGCCGTGCTCGAAGCCCACCGGGAGAGGCCTGTGCTCCTCCCCTGCCCTCCCCCCCACGGGGGTCAACAGGATCGGTTCTGCAGCCGGAGCTGGTCCCCTGGGGCCACTGCAGAGCCTGGCCTGTTGCAGAAGGCCACCCCTCCTGTTGCTGAAAAGGGGAGCCCCCAACTGCTACTTGGATTTGGCCCCTGTGCCTGCCCTGTGCGCCTGCTGTTTATTGAGAGAGCAAGTGGGAGCTTTTCTCTGAGGAAAGCCCGAGGCACAAAGTGTGTTCTGTGCCAAAACTGGTTGTAGTTTTGGGCCTCCCCAATGCTGTGTTTGGTACCAGGCGCTTATACCTGTTACTGTTATAAGATAAGCTCTGTTGGTGTTAACTGGGTGCAGCAGGCGTTCCCCGCCTCCTCTCGCAGCCGGTGGAAGAACTGGCCCTTGGCTCATTCTACCCAGACTGTGTATTGGGCTGGCGATCCAATCCTCCACAGCCAGCCGAATGAGGAACCTGCGGACTGGGGGTGCACAGACACACCCTGGGCGAGGCCAAGGAAAGATGGGCTTCCGAGGGTTGTTACAGAGTGCAGAAGCCGGTGAAGAAAGCCAGAGCGCCCGAGGGCAACTTGTCTTCTTAGTAGCCGTGAGAACCATGCAGGCAGGGGGGCAACAGGGGGAAGTGCACTGCCCCCTCCCTTCTGAGCCTTCGTGTGTTTTCTTAGTCTCAGATTGCCCGGCTAATGCAGTGAACTAAATAAACAATGAACTCTGACTGTTTCACTGGACAGCTGTTAGCATTTGGCCATGATGCTAACAAGGACTCCCAAACCCATGTGCCTGGTGGGAGAGGCCCAGCTGCCCCAGAGCATCCCAAGTGTGGCTGCATGGATGTTACCTAAGACAAGAGCAGTTGAGACAAGGTGGCTGTGGGGGGCCACAGCAGCACCCCTCCTTTCCCCTGGTCCCTCCGCCTCTGGTAAAATAGTTCTCGAGTTGGAGAATTGGAAGACGTGCCAGCCAGCTGGAAAGAACGGAGCAAGGGAAGGCAGTTGAAGAGGAAGGGGGCAGCTTAGAGCAGAGCTGGCGTGAGCGAGCGAGCGAGCGAAGGCTTGGACTGGGAAGCTTGTGGGAGGCAGAGCAAAGTGGCAGGTGAGGACGAGCCTGGAGATGTGGGCGGTCTTGAATGGTGGAAAAGTCCTGGTGTTCTGGGGGAGAGGGAGGGCCCTGTTGCCTGTCGCGCGTAGCCCACCCGAGGGGCTGCCTGGGGACTTCCCAGCCCAGAGCTGTTGCAGCATTCCCTCACTGGCTTTTCGGTGACAGTCATTAGCCTTACCCCCCCCCCGCGCCCGTTGCACCCACCCCCTCTCGCCTTCCTCTGCTGCTCACGTTCCTCCAAACGTCATGTCTGCGCGTGTCAATGTGACAAGGTATTATTAACGCCGACAAGCGTTCTCCTGAGGGCAATAGGCTTCCAGTCAGGCACCGATAACACCCTCCCCGGAGTTATTCAGTGTGAAATACATGTAACTTACTACGACAATATTTAAAGTTTCAGTGACAGCTTCAATCCATGATAATGTTCACCTGCAGCACAACAAGGGAGCTGCTGAGATTTATCTCAACATGCTGAAATGCTCCTGGTTTTTTTTCTTTGCTTGCCAGAATTTTCCCCTCTTTCACTGCGGAAAGTGCGTGTAGGGGATGTCCCTCAAGGGCCTCTTTATTCTGTAAGGGGCTGCAGTTAGAAGTGCCCACAGTTAGCGGTGGCACCAATTTTTTTTTGAGGGGGTTGGTATATATGGGAAGGAATTGTGGAGAACTTCAGAAGTGTTCTCACTGACGAAGGGAGCCACGGAAGGGTGAATGCAGTGCTGTGCAGGAAAGTCTGAATTGGTGCACATGGCGGCCAGGAATAAATAAAATGAAAAAAACTAACTTCAGGTGGACCCTGATGGGGTCTCAACTGGCAGTGACTGAATGGGAAGGGGATCTTGGGGTCATGACAGGTAGATTAAGTTGACGGTCAGCCCTGGGGGGCTGCAAAGGTGATACTCTGTGGGTTGTAAGGAAAGAGGCAAGAAAGGTAAAAGCCCACCAGTACTGTAAAGCCACTGTAAACACAAATCCATTCTCGCTTGGAGTAGTGTGTGCAGTTCTGGTCACCACGCCTCAGGGGGGATATTGTAGAGCTGAGAAAGGTACAGACAGGGGCAGCTCCTACCGATCAAGGGGCAGAGCAAGTCTTGTACAAGAAAAGGGTGCAACAGAAGGGGGGCTTTTGAGCTTGGAGTGGCGGGGAGGCCGGTGGGCAGGTAAGGCTAAGATGCATGAAAGCCGTGTGGGATGGGCCTTGGGAAAACAGAGAGAAGTCTTGCTTCTCTCTATCTCTCTCATGATGCTAGCACACCAAAGTCATCCAAGTAGCCCAGAGATGCCTACAGGCTGTGGCCTGGGGGCCTGCCATTTTCCTTGGCTGGTTGCCGCCAGCTGGACCCTCCCACCCACATTCCGGCCCTTCACTCACCACCGTCTCTCCCTGGGGTCTGTCTTTACCAGAGATGCTTCAGCTGACTCCAGGTTTGACCTGCCAGCAGCAAAGCCATTTCGAGCGGCAGGCCTGCCTAAAGCCTTCACCCCGAAACGGGGAAGAGGTCCAGAGTTACAGAAGCCGCCAAGGCGAGCTCTGCCCTCTCGCCCTCCAGGCTTCTGAGGAAGTGGCGGCTTTGCCCTTTGAACGGGTGGGTTTCAGGAAAGGGCTCTCCTTTCCTCCTGGGGATTTCTGCACTTCGCATTGTCTGCCGCCAGGGCTGCCTGGTGGGCTGTGATGCTCCCCGCCTGCCCTCGCTGCTGCTTGCCGAGCCTCTTTGGCAGTGGGAGAAAAGCAAACACGGTTTAGTGTCTACATGGGATGGATGTGAGCAAATCACCCCACTGTCAGAGCCCTCAGAGGGGCTGGTGCTGTGTAACTAGAGCTGACAGAACAATTTGCAGGTTTAACGCCACACAAAAGCTTCTTGGTGCTCAGGCACATCAAGGTTATTTGCTGCAGCAGTGCTCTTGGCATCTCCGGCCTCCTGGTTAAACTGCTCCCTCGTCGTCATCGTCTTGTCTTTCCGGGGTATTGATTCTTCCCAGGGCAAGGCTGGCTCCTCCTGCTCGTGTTGATTAGTTTCTTGCCCCAGTGAGTCTCCGGTCTGCAGGAGGGCTTGCTCCGCTCCTCCAGGGCTCTGGCTGGCAGAGTATGGAGCTCACCACGTGCTCTCTCTCTGTCTCTGTGCTCTGTGTGCGCGCACATGCCTTCAGGCCACCCGTTGACTTATGGCGACCCCATGAATTTCACAGGGTTTTCTTAGGCAGGAGATACTCAGAGGTGGTTTTGCCAGTTCCTTCCTCTGAAACAGCCTCAAGCACCTCGCGTTTGCTGGTGGTCTCCCATCCAAGTACTAACCAGGGCTGACCTGCTTAGCTTCCAAGGTCAGATGGGATCTGGTACCCTTAGGGTATTTAGGCAATAAATGTATGTGTGCCTTCAAGCTGCCTGTTGACTTCTGGCAATCCCATAAATTCCATAGGGGTTTCTTAGGCAAGGGACCCTCAGGGGTAGTTTTGCCAGTCCCTTAGGCCCCGTTTCTCTGCCTCCCCTAACGCCTTTCTACCTTTTATTTCCAGGCCAGCAGGGGGTCTCTATGGGATCGACAGCATGCCTGACCTGCGCAAGAGGAAACCCATCCCCCTCGTCAGTGACCTGGTGAGAGCCCCCCCACCTCAAAGCAGTGCTGCCTGCCTCACTTTGCTGCACGAGGGCAGAAATGCTACTGAAGAAAACTGTTTCATGATAGATTTGACATGTACAAATGTGGATTCCTTGTCCTGTCAATGCCAAGAACAATTAAGGGTGGGGAGGGAGCATCAACACAGTAGCATCCTGTCGTCTCCTCAAGTGAAATAATTAATAAGACTAATTGTTATATTACTGCTGCCACTACTACCAATAAATATTTTGCTAAAAGAGGGAGGGCAGGAAAAGACAATCCCTCCTTAAAACGTTACTGCGGTTTTACAGGCTCTGAAACCCAGATGTACTTTCTGGATTAGAGCTCCCCAAAATTTCCCAACTGTGAGGAGTGTAGTGCTCAGACGTAACATTTCCAAGGTTTGCTGGAACTTGACCTGTCCTCAGTTTTGATTCTGTTTGCAGGCTGGATTTCTGGTCTTTTGCAAACTTTCCCCTTTTATTTCCAAAGTACTCTATCCTAGTATGTTGCACTGCATCATACTCCTGGTCTTTTATTTAGCCCTGGCAGGGTCCTAAGTGTGCCATCCACCTTGGAAATGGTATAGTCTCTTGCCCCAAGGGCAGCTTACCTCTTTTCCTCAATTCAAAACTGATTTTTTGGAGAAGGCCTCTGTTTCTTCAGGGCTTGCCTCCAGGTAAGGTATTTCTTCCAGGAAGAAACTGGTGGTAAATGACCATTTGGCAACACATCAGTTTTTAAGCATTTAAAACGTACCAGGAAGAATCAGGTTTGGAAGAGAGAAACATACCTGAGGACAGAATTGGCGAAATTTAGCATGATTCAAACTACAACAGACTTTTTGGGTGAGGACTTGGAGAGGCTTTGGATATCAGTAAAATGGGAGTAGCAGAAGACTTTAAGTACTAAGCTCGGGTGATATGTAAAGAAAAGTCATTCCATTTGTTGCTTAAAGGACCTCCCTGGCTTTTCAACCCTGTTTAATAGATAATGAATATTTCAGAGGTGTAACGATGAACCTCAACAGGAAATTAACTTGAGTTTCTTGAAGTTCTTCCTTAGTATCACTAAAGAAGACCAGTGTTCCAAAGTCCTCTGTGCACTAAGACCATATCTGCCTTTCAGAATCGTGTCAGTGTAATTCCATTTTTAAAAATGCTGTATTGGCATTCTGAGGAATCTCAGGGTTTGCAGTTTGTCAAAGTCTTGTAATTCACCTCTTAGAAAGCTCTAGTCCTGTGGTCCTCAATCTTTGATCCTCTATATGTTTTGGAGTTTGGCTTCCGACCCCCTGACCATTGGCCAGGCTTTCTGGGGCTTCTCAGAGGTAAAGCCCAAAATGCCTGGTGGACCGCCATTTGAGAACCACTGCTCTGCGCCACTGCCTCAAACTACGTTTCTCTAGGTACCCTGAGATGAGAGATTGGAGGGTACTTTGAGAACTGTAGTTGAGAGGTGTGCATTAGAACTCTGTAATATACAACTGCAAGTAACTGTCCCAGCTCAGAATACCAGGATTCCTAGGAGGGCTCCATGATAGTTAAAAGTGGTATTGAAGTGCATAATGCAGTGACACCCTCAGAGAGGAGTGTGTCTTCCAAAAGCATTCATGTCCCCTGTGTTTAAGGCCCTTGGAATGGTGGTACTAATGGAATTAACCTGTTATGCTTCTCTTGTACGCTGACATTCCCTTCCCACAGGCCATGGTAAGTGAGATCCATCCCACCCCTACGTTCCTTCCCACAGCCACCCATGTTGTCTGTGCAATGTTTACTTTTCGCTTTTGGGTTGCTTCCCATGAAACCTCTTCCCCTGCCCTTTTCAGTCTTGCTTTTTTGCAGCTTAGTAAATGGAGGATGCTCCCTGCCATGTTCCCCTACTTCACCCCTCCAAGGCTTGGAGAACCCCCATGGCCTTGCTATGAGATGGCCGTGGTGGAGCTGTCGTGGAGTGTTTTCTAGAGCTAGCCGCCTCGCCTCGCCCCTGGATGTGCGGAGGAGCTCCGTGCAGATGAGAAATGCTAAGCTGCCTCCTAGTTTTGCCTGTAGGGAGTTCTGATTTTGGATGGGGCCACCTCTGGGAGGGTTCAGTCCAGCTGATGATGGTTGGCAAGTGTTGCCAGGAGACCCGTTCACACACCCCTGCCCATTTCTCCATTCCTGAAACCACACACAAGGATGGGAGGAATGAGAACTGTAGGTAGCAGATACTGTCCAGGCAATGCCAGGGAATGGTGGATTGGTGGTAAATAGATGAAGCAAAAGTCTTTAAAACTCTGTGGAATTAAAAGTGTGTAGCTTGAGGAACTGCTTTACAGCATTGGGGGTGGGGGCAAGGGTGGGGAGAAGGAAATTTTGTGATTATGTACTGCTGTCAAGCTGTGAAGCTTCTCTGATGGCTGTCCCCACAAGGAAGGATCAGCACTGACTTGCGGGGTGCTTTGGTGTGTCTCCTGCCCGGCATCTTGAAGCAAGAGGAGGGATGCAGTTGGGCCCTTGGACCCCATTGGGCGGTCCTGCGGGTGTCTATCGAGAAAAACGTGGCCGGGGGTTAAACTAAACAGCCCTTGTGGGTCCCCTCCAACCGTAACATTCTGAGATCTGTGACAATAGAGGCAGGATGCCCTTGGTTGGCTGGCTTGGCTGGCTGGTTAGCATCCCTTGAGGAGGAGATGCCATTTAAGGATTAAATTGAATGAGAAGATTTTGGGCATAGGAGTTGGCTGAGGCAGGAGAGGATGCATGGTGGAGCAAGGTGGCTGATAAATACACCAAGATGCTTAGTCACTGACGTTCTGTTTCTTGCATCTCCTCAAAGAATTTGGGGTTTCTGATATCAGGAAGAGTGTTGACCCACTTCCAGACCCCTAGCCCCACCCCTGCACACCCCAAGTCTGCAATTTGCAAGCCTTTTCTTGGTGTGTGCCCTAAATAACTGCAGCTTCTGTCCTTTCCCAGTCACTGGTCCAGTCCCGGAAGGCCGGAATTACCTCAGCGATGGCCACCCGAACTTCTCTCAAGGATGAGGAGCTGGTAAGGAGGCGGGGCAGGCTTCTCCTGACCTGGGAGGCTGGTTGGGGTTCAGGCGGTCCTCAGACTCTACCTGGAGTGCAAAGCTGAGTACCGCAGGGCTCCCATGGGGTCGGAGGGACTGCCAAGCAGGGCACATTGACTTGGTCACAGAATGAATGGCTGGGGGGGAGCTTCTGCTCTTGGCAGCCAGGCGAGATCAAAATAGCATGTAAAGCTAGGCGGGTGGGGAACTTTGAAAGCCACAAAAGATGTGCTCCCACAGAAAGCCATTACAGGAACAATGGTGGGGGGGTGCGGGGGGGCCTTAATAATTATTTATATGGAACTACCAAGGAAACGCAGTAAATGGGGAGATGGAATAAAGCATTTCTCTGCTAAAAGGTTCAGCAAGAAAGCCAATGCCTGACTCCTTGCCTGGCCTTTGAGAACGCCTGCTAAGGACTTGGCTTTTAAGCACCACGGAGGGTCTGAGAAGGATGGGGAGCCTCCCACACAGCGCTGCCCCTGAGGGACGGAGGAAGAGCCGACCCCGCTGAGCTGACCTTGTCGGCCATGCATGGCTGAATGAATCTCATCGAGGGGGCTCTGTTTTTTCTGAGCCTCAGTGGGTCGGATACCAAGGCCCTAGTCTTCCTTGCCCAAGCAGCAGAGGGGCGTTGGAAAGGGCCACTCCCCCACCCCCAAAAAGCACACTTGGACAGTTCCTCTGCAATCAAGGCTGGCATCCTAAGCAAGTAACCAGGAGATGTAGGGAGGAGGTCAGAAAGGCTAAAGCACAGAACGAACTTAGGCTGGCCAGAGACATCAAAAACAATAAAAAGGGCTTTTTTAAATATGTCCGTAGCAAAAGGAGCAAAAGAAGGAGACGATAGGGTCGCTGTGCAGAGAAGATGGCGAATTACTAACAGGGGGAAGAAAAAAGGCAGAACTACTTAACACCTCCTTTGCCTCAGTTTTTTCCCAGAAGGATACAAGCACTCGACCTGGCGGTTGGGGAGCAGGGGAGGAAGCAGGGGAAATGCGGCACATAATAGGTAGAGAGGTGGTACAGGAATACCTGGCCACACTAGATGAATTCAAGTCTCCAGGGCCAGATGCATTGCATCCTGGGATATTAAAAGAACTGGCAGAGGTCATTTCGGAACCGCTTGCTATAATCTTTGAGAAATCTTGGAGGACAGGAGAAGTTCCAGCAGACTGGAAGAGGGCAAATGTTTTCCCCATCTTCAATAAGGGAAAAAAAGAGGACCCAAATAATTATTGCCCAGTCAGCCTGACATCAGTACCCGGAAAGATTCTGGAGCAGATCATTAAGCAGTCAGTTTCTAATCACTTAGAAAGCAACACGGTAATCACGAGAAGTCGACATGAATTTCTCAAAAATAAGTCATGCCAGACTAATCTTCTCTCTTTTTATGATAGAGTTACTAGCTTGATAGATGAAGGGAATGCTGTGGATGTAGCATTTCTCGATTTCAGTAAGGCCTTTGACAAAGTTCCTCATGACACTCTTGCAAAGAAGCTAGTAAAATGCGGGCTGGACAGGGCTACTGTTAGTTGGATTTGTAATCGGTTGACCGACCGAACCCAAAGAGTGATCACGAATGGCTGCTTTTCATCCCGGAGAGAAGTGACCAGCGGGGTGCCACAGGGTTCTGTCCTGGGCCCAGTGCTGTTTAATATCTTCATCAACGACTTGGATGAAGGAATAGAGGGCATGCTCATCAAATTTGCAGATGACACCAAATCGGGAGGGGTTCCTAATACGCCAGAGGACAGGATCAAAATTCAAAATGACCTGGATAGATTGGAGAGTTGGGCCAAAGCTAACAAAATGAAATTCAGCGGAGAGAAGTGTAAGGTCCTACACTTAGGTAGAAAAAATGGAATGCAGAAATATAGGATGGGGGACACGTGGCTGGATGGCAGTACGTGTGAAAGGGATCTAGGAGTCTTTATAGACCGCAAGCTGAACATGAGTCAGCAGTGTGATACGGCAGCCAAGAAAACCAACGCGATTTTCGGCTGCATCAATAGGAGTATGGTGTCTAGATCGAGGGAGGTACTGGTACCACTCTACTCTGCTTTGGTTAGACCTCATCTTGAATCCTGTGTCCAGTTCTGGGCATCCCAATTCAAGAAGGACATGGTCAGGCTGGAGCAGGTCCAGAGGAGGGCGACCAAAATGGTGAGGGGCCTGGAAGCCAAGCCCTATGAGGATAGACTTAGAGAGCTGGGTATGTTTAGTCTGCAGAAGAGAAGGTTAAGAGGGGACATGATAGCCATGTTTAAATATTTGAAGGGATGCCATGTAGAGGAAGGAGAGGGCTTGTTTTCTGCTGCTCCAGAGACCAGGACAAGGGGCAATGGATTCAAGCTGCAGGAAAGGAGATTCCACCTGAACCTCAGGAAGAACTTCCTGACGGTCAGGGCTGTCCGGCAGTGGAATCTGCTGCCTCGGAGTGTGGTGGAGTCTCCTTCTTTGGAGGTTTTTAAGCAGAGGCTGGATGGCCATCTGTCGGGAGTGCTTTGAGGGTATTCCTGCATGGCAGGGGGTTGGACTGGATGGCCAGTGTGGTCTCTTCCAACTCCACATTTCTATGATTCTATGATCTTCTTGCTTTCCTGCACACGCTTAGTTCCCTTGCGTCTGGGGCTGGGCATCTTGGTCATTGTGTTGTCTCTGTGGTCAGTTCATGGCTGCATGCACAGCTAAACACATGTAAGCAATTCCACGCGCCATTGTCCCCTTGGATGGTGTACAGCCTTCCTTCTGCATCCCACTGGATTTGCTGGGGCTTCAGAAACAATGAACGCATTGGCAGATACATAGGTGGTTGCACATTGTGGGTACAGTGGGCCCTCGGTATTCCCTGGGGATCGGTTCCCTGTGGATTCCAAAATCCGTGGTTGCTCAAGTCCCATGATATCCAATGGCATAATAAAATGGTGTCCCTTATAGGAAAGGGTGGACAGCTCAAACGAGTGCCAGAGAGACCCTGAGAATCTGTGAACCTGTGGGAGGCTACACATCAGTGTAACTCTAGGGGCACAGCGAAACCAGGGCCTGCTTTTCGCAATATTTTTTTCTGAATATTTTCCAGCTGTGGATGCAGAACCAATGGATACGGAGGTCTGGCAGTATTGAGCAGATGAGTAGCACAGGGCAACTGCTGTGGGTGCAGATTTGCACTCCGCAAGCTCAGTGGAGTTTTTCTTACTTGTGTCTTTTGGTTTGGAAGTTCCAACAGAGAAGGTAGCCTTGCTGAGCTGTACCAGGCACGGGCAGATAGGCTGCTTGCAGGCTGCACAGACAGGCACCTGGGAGGTTGATGTGTGCCAGATGCCGCTGGGCATCCCATCAAACAGGGCTGGGGAATTCATGGCCTTCCAGACCCTTTTGGACACCCTCTCCCATCAGCCCCTGACAGCCCCAGCAGTGGTGAAGGATGAGGGGAGCCATGGTTCATCAACAGCTGATGGGTCATGAATTTTTTTCCCCTGCCCTAAAGTCAGTGGATTTGGATTCTTTCGGAATTCTTTTCCTTGCGGAAAATGGAAATTGCTTCTCAAAGGAAAGACCGGTACCAATGGCAAAATGGATGTTTGGGGGTGGAGTGACTTTCCTTTTTGCTTCCTTTCAGAAATCCCATGTATATAGGAAGACCTTACAAGCCTTAATCTACCCCATCTCCTGCACAACACCCCACAACTTTGAAGTGTGGACGGCCACCACCCCCACCTACTGCTACGAGTGCGAGGGGCTCCTGTGGGGCATTGCCCGGCAAGGGATGCGCTGCACCGAATGCGGGGTGAAATGCCACGAGAAGTGCCAAGACCTGCTCAACGCCGATTGTCTGCAGAGTAAGCGGCTGCGCTTGGTTTTCTGGTGGTGGGGAGGGAGGGGAACCCTCCGCCCCGCGGCTGTGTTTGTTGCGGCTCTCACCCTTGTCGAGGAGCTCCTCCTTTGCCCCACTCTAGCTTCCACCTCAAAGCGAACTCTCCCCGTAAAAATCGGAGTGTCCTGCAGCCGTTGAGTTGGCCGGGACCACTGCATTGGTGGGAGAGGGGCAGGTTGTGAATGGAAAGGATAAACATGATGCATGCTGGCATCTTAAAGGACACCTTGGCACACAAGAAGGGGAGGCAGTGGTGCAGAGTCTGGCTTTGTGCCTGCTTGCTGCTGGGGTTTTTGCCTCAGCCCCCAGCCTCTGGAATCTTTGGGTCACGTGGCTCCAAGCTTGGGGCTGTGTCGTATCCGCAGTGCGATTTTGAAGCGGGGATGCCTTGGAGCCCAATTTCAGCTCCCTGCTCCCTCTTTTGCCGAACGCTCCTTTGTTTCGTTAAAGACAGATACATTTTTAACAACTTTGTGGGGGAGTCAGCGCAGCACCTGTTTTTCAGCGGCACCTCCACTGCCACATAAATAGAGTGTGCATCACACACGGGATGCAGCAAGTGCAGCGAAGGCGCTGATGCCCAGATGGCAAATCCTGGGGGAAGCAGAGAGGTCTGGCTTTGATTTGGTAAACTGAGATGGGCAAAGTTGTCCTGCCCCAGACTAGGAAGTCCCTGAGCCATCCTGCCTGGGGCTTTCACTGGAACCCTGACTGGCTTGTGCCAAGAGACCTGCCTTCCAAATGCCGGGGGGGGGGGGATCTTGCTCTTGCAAGTATGCTTGGCCCCCAGAGTCCTTCATGGGAGAATTTAGGTGGAATCGGCGCAGGGTCTCTTATTGCAGTGCCTTCCTTTCAGCCACAGGCTCTCCCCAGGGGCTGCCTGAGAAATCCGAGTCCAGGGTGGCGGCAATGTTTGCGTGGGGCGCCGTGTGGTGGAGTAACTGCACACGTCACACTTTAGGGAAGGAAGCCGGAACTTGTCCAGAGGAGGGCAAACGAAATGGTCAAAGGCCTGGAAACCATGGAATCCCTCTGTGGAGCTGATTGGGGACATGGGCACATTTAGCCTGGAGAAGAGGTCAAGAGGGGACATGGTGTTTAAACATGTTTAAACATTTGAAAGGACGTCATATGGAGGATGGAGCCAGCCTGTTTTCTGCTGCTCCAGAGACTAGGACACTATGGAGTAATGGCTTCACACTTCAGGAAAAGAGATTCCACCTCAACATTAGGAAGAACTTCCCAATGGTAAGAGCAGTTCAGTAGTGGAATACACTGCTGCCTGGGAGTGTGGTGGAGTCATCCTTCTTTGGAGATGTTTACACAGAAGCTGGATGGCCATCTATCAAAGGGAGTGCTTTGATTGTGTCTCTCTCCATGGCAGAAGGGGTTGGACTGGATGGCCCTTGGAGTCTCTTTCAGCTCTATGATTCTAGTTGAACCCCGCCAGAGCCAGTCTGTGGTGCTGCTGTGCCGCGTCTGTGACTTGAGGACCACAGAGCGAGCGGCAGTTCTCAAGGGCTCCGCCTGGTCACTGCTGAGCCAAGGGCACCCTGGTGTCCAGCTGGCATTAGACTTGTCCCGGCATCAGCTGACAGACTCCCCCTGCCTTCATACACGGGAGCCCTCAAATCAAGCTCTGCTGTTTGAATATAGAGAATGTTAATGCTCCTTTCTGGGGTTCCATTGTTGTATTGCTGCTTCGCACTTCAGTCTTGGGGCTGGAAGGCTGCGTGGACTCTGTACCACTCGGTATCAAATTTAGTGGCAGGGCATAATAAGATTTCACCAGCCTCCAGGCAAAATGTGGTTGCCCAGTATGTGTCTCCTCATTTGGTAGAGGGAAGGCAGTGGGTGCATGGGTGGTTGGGTGGGTGCCACTCTTGGGGCTTCCAAAGAGGAAGGAATATTTCTGGCGATGGAAGCCCAAGAAGAGGGGGCGTCCCTGGAGCGTCTTGCAATGAGGGTGAGCCCGTGATGCTGCTGCTCCCTTGAGTCATGCTGGAAGCCACCCAAGAGCTTTCTTTGAGGGAGAAGCGCGAGCTCATTATCTTCTGATTGTGCTTTGGTGTCAGCGGCAGCAGGCTTCAGAAATGGGTGTCTTGGTGTCACTGGGATATTTTTCCCCCTAGTTTTGCAAACCTTGGAGCTGAGTGCTCAGGCGATGATTAAAGCCCAACCTTCACGGGTGCCAGTTTTGTCGTGGGGCTTTCCATCAAGACATGTTTTGCGTAGAAGAAGAGAAAAGAGGGGGGCTTTATTTTAAATCACAAGGCCTATTTTAGGTTCCAAGAACAAATCCTTTTTAGGCATTGCTCTCCTACCTAACAGATGTCCCCAGCTATACCATCAGTGTGAGGAGGGGGGAGGCTGGTCTTTCTCCATGAAAGCAGATGACACTTTGAGAAGAAGGAGGAGGGGGAGAAGAAGGAGGGAAGCTGTGAGGGTATCCCCGCATCCGGTGCAACCAGCGCTGCTCCTTCGTGGGCACTCCTCCTCAGTCACGGCCACAGTGCATGGGTCTTGTGGGGGAAGGGGAGGTACTGGGGTCCTCACAAAGCACCTCCCATTCTCTTCTGGCCCTTTCAGCCTGCTGCGTGCAGGCCTGTGTCTGGATACCTGTGTCACGTTACGAGAAAAGCAGCGTTTCTGTTTTAGGAAATGCTAGAATCGTGGGGCCTTAGAAAGGGATTCAAGGGTCACAGAGTCTGACCTGCTGCCACCCCAGGAATCAGCAGCTAAAGCATCTTGGAGGGTTTTATATCCACCCTCATCAAACAGATGAAAGAGATCCCACCACTTCTGAAGAGTCCTTCCCACTGCCCTTTCCCTCAGGAAGTTCTTCCTAAGGGTTAGTTGGAATCTCCTTTCTTGTAGTTAGAATCCTTTGTTTCAGGTCCAGTCCTCTGGAGCAGCAGAAAAGCAAGCTTGCTCCATGTGATGGCAGCCCTTCAGACACCTGGAGATGGCCGTGGCAGCCCTTTGAGACTTAAAGATATCATTCTGTACTGGACCTGGAGAAGTGGGCTTATATCCATGAAAGGCTCATGAAATGAAAACCACTTAGACTTAAAAGGGCTGCTGCCACATTCCTTGTTTTCTCCCCATCCCTTCCTCCTTTTTTTGCTGCAAGGGACTAACACAACCACTTCATTGATGGTGTCTGTATTGTAGCATCACTCAGTGTTTTTCTTCTCCTGGTGAAACAGATACCCAGCTTCTTCCACCATTCCTCATAGGTCTTGCTTTCCAACTCTTCAGCTTCTGAGCTCTCCCTTGGTGTTTCTAAGCCCGTGTTTCCATCTCTTTCTTTCTCTATGTCACAGACAATTACATGGCTGTCCTTTTGTCATCATTAAGAGCAGGATCTCAATCTGTTATGCTCTTTGGTTTGCTGACAGGTGATCAGAAAGAGACAGATCTCAGAACTCTGGTAAAAACAGTGTACAGCTGGCTGACTTCATGGCTGTCTTCCATCTAGCAGGAGCCCTCTGCTTACCTAGTTAGATCAACAGACCAAGTCAGTACAAAGCAGCTTCATATGTGTTAGTTAATTTGACATTTACTCCTCACTTTTCTGTAGTAAAATTGAGGTGGCATATTGCCATAGGAGCTCAGTGTCATTGTATTCTTAGCTCTTTCTTGATGCGTTGGCCTGTCCCTAGATTTTGACTCCATTACCAACCGTTGTAAATCTCAGCAAGTCAAAGGGAGGGGATCCCAAAACATTGATCCTTCAAAGAGAATCACGTCTGGTTCAACTGGAAATACTTGCTTTGCTGTGGGAAACCGTGGGCCCGGTGTGTTGGGAGTGCTGTGAGAGTGGATCTGTGCCAGACTCACCACAGTCTGTGCCATTCAGCCTTCTTGGAGCGCTTGAGGAGGCAGATAACCCTGGGAATTCTTTCCCGCTGGGCTTCAGAATCACTTCAAAGTGGATCTGCTCAACCCACCTTGGCAGTATAGTCAGATTGCAATCACCAGGGTGCAAGCACAGGACGTTTTCCCACTGCCACACATGGCTTTGTGTGTCGCTTTTAAATTAACACATGCACAGTGATAAGAATTAGGACAAATAGAATCCTTGCACAAAGTTCTTGCGGTCTAATAAACCAAACTTATAAAGACAAAGAGTAGGAGGCAACGGCATAATTTTGGGGGTGACTGTCCCCTTGTAATGGCCAGGAAGGGCTTCCTGGGGGGGTGGTCACTTGGTGGATTGTGTGCCGAATAGTGTGTGGACTGAGTCCTGCTCCTTGGCCAGGAGCCATGATTCCCGGGTGGGAATTGCCTTTGTCCTCCACGGACCTAAATGGTGGAAGAGGACTGTGCTGAACCTGCTCCTAGCTCTTAACCATCGTCCAGGCTGACACCTGTCTTTCCGTGTCTTTTGAAGGAGCTGCAGAGAAGAGTTCAAAGCACGGTGCGGAGGATCGCACTCAGAACATCATCATGGCCATGAAGGATCGCATGAAGATCCGGGAGAGGAACAAGCCAGAGATCTTTGACCTCATCAGGGACGTTTTCAGCGAGAGCAAGACGACTCACGCTCAGCAGATGAAAACTGTGAAGCAGAGCGTTCTGGATGGCACCTCCAAGTGGTCCGCCAAAATCACCATCACAGGTCAGCCAGAGGGTGCCGGCCGTTTCGGGGTGGGGTCGGGACAGGAACTGTGCCCGGGCAGCTCTTGGGGTTGTAGACCCAGGAGGGCCCGCTGGGCGTGCGTCTGGCGCCTGAGGGGTGGCTTGCTGAAGGATGCCTTCTTGCCCGCAGTGGTCTGTGCCCAGGGGCTGCAAGCCAAGGACAAAACGGGATCCAGCGACCCCTACGTGACGGTCCAAGTGGGCAAAACCAAGAAGAGAACAAAAACCATCTTTGGGAATCTGAATCCCGTCTGGGACGAGAAGTTCTATTTGTAAGTATCCGTAAATCATGCTCCCTGTGGCTTTTCTTTTCTTTTCTTTATTGAGAGTGTTTTATTCTGCTATATATAAAATAGATCAAACCAGTGAAATGAAAACAGCCAAATAAAAATGAAGTCGTAAAAAGTCAGGGAGGGTTGATAATACTAATAATGATGATAAATTTAAAATGGCATTCAGTGCTATCAAAATACCGTTCAGAATGGTATTAAAAATGCAGTATGACAGCATATTGACTGTAAAGCAGCAAATAGAGCCTCAACCACGTAATAAATAGCAGCAGATAACAGACAGTCAGGAAGCCCTGTCTCCCAGGGCTTTCAGATGTGTGTACATGGTGCGGGGGGAAGGGGCAAGGTGGAGGAAAGTGTGCTGGCCTTTCAGAGGGGAGGGAATTCCAGAATGGGCACAGCTGCTCAGGAGTCCCTCCTGGCCGCAGCCTCACCACCAGCACTGCCCACTCGTGGGGCAAGGGGGCATGGAGGAGCACCCTGAAGGGGACCTGCACCTCCGACAGGTCCTTGTGAACCAATTCAGAGCAGCATCTTCAGGTGGATTTATGAACCTGTTGTTCTGTGGCCATTTTCGTAACACTTACTCACCTGTGTGGCTTTGTGCTGCAAGGGTCTGGTCTAAGTAAACTCCCTGGTGTAAGAAAACTCCTGGTCTCAGTAAACTTAGGCCCAACCTAGGCATGGATAGGCCCACCGCAGCCTGTACATCTCCAGGCTTTGCATGGCCCTTTCTTGGGGATGTTAATCGAAATCCTAAGTGCACCCCAGGGCGTATGATCCCACAAGCCTCTTGTGTCCACTGGAGTATAGCATCCGGATCGACAGAGGTCACAGCCCCGCACTATTCTGCTTTAGTCAGACCTCACCTGGAGGAATCCTGTGTCCAGTTCTGGGCGTCGCAGTTCAAGTAGGGTGCAGACAAGCTGGCAGATGTCTAGAGTCAGGTGGCTAGGATGGGCAAAGGTCTGGAAGCCATGCCTTGTAAGGAGGGAGCCAGGTAGATTTATCCTGAAGAAGAGAAGATGGAGAGGTCTTGTTATAGCTGTATTTAATGTATCAGGAGGGATGTCATCAAATGGGGGATGGCGTGATCTTATTTTCTGTTGCAGCAGAGACTAGGACATGAACCGATGGATTCAAATTATAAGAAAAGAGATTCCCCCTAAATATTAGGACGAAATTCTCCACTGTAAGAGGTGTTTGACAGGGGCATAGACAGCAGCCTCAGAGAGTGGAGGATTCCCCACTTGGAGGCCTGGAGACGCAAGGACTGGGGGGCTTTCGCTGTATGTATTCTTGCTTGGCGGAGGATTGGACTGGATGCCCTTGTGGCCAGTCCCTTCCAACTCTGGGAGTCTGTAATAACCACACAGGAGACCTTCCTGTCCAAAAAACCGGGACATGGTCATAGAGCTCACTGGCTGCCCAGCCATGGCTCTGCCCATGCCTGGCCCTTTTGCCCCAAAAGAGGAGCTGAACACCACATGGGGATGTTAGTCACGCTGCCTGACGCAGGAAGCAGCTCTTTGGGTTTGGATACCGGCGGCGCCTCCTGATTTGGCTGTGTAATTGGAATGCTCAGAGGAACACACATCTTCCTGCTGTTCTTGCGGAAGCACATTATGGGTCCTTGATTGCTGTGACACAGATTGAGGCGCCCAGGCCCTCTTCCTGAGCCCCCCCTCCATTCCCTGCCCTTGCAAATGGTGGGTGATTAACCTCTCAGCAGGCAGAAGGGGAGTCAGCGTGACACAGCAGATAGACAGGAGGAAGGCAGGCCGTCCTGGTAGCACCTCTCCGTCTGTCTGGGGATTCTGCGCTGGCCGGCAGGACCACAGCCTCACACCGCCATCCCTTGGGAGGGCCTTGGCCAGCCAGTCCCTGCTCTTTGTTTTTTCAGAGCTGCCCGAAGGGGGAGTCCCATTGCCCCTCACCTCTGGGCAACCAGCAGGTGGGAGGGCATCCTCTTTGCCCCTAAGCCTTGCTGTCTGAACCCTGAAACCTTTATGTGGTCACGTCCTCTGGAATCTGAAGAACTGGATGCGGGAAAGTCAGATTGCCAGGAGTTTATGGCTCCAGATAATGGTGGCCTCCCCAAGTCTGAGGAGCTGAGAGCTGAAATGACTGAGGAGCGCTCTCTTCAGGAGAATGTGGTGGGCACTGAAGCAATAAGGAGGGGCTTTCTAGGTCCCAGTATGTGTGAAACAGGAAAGGCCGGTTCATTAGGTGCCTGGCAGCCAGAGGCAGCTGCCTATAAATCTCCCAGCAGCTCCTGGGAGTCTTTACTGCTTGCAGCTGCTCTGTCTCAGCAGCTGGCAGGGCTCTCTGCGTTTGTGTGCTCTTGGCTTTTAGACTGGGTGCTCTTGATGACTCTGTGTCTTTCTTCTTGTTGGCTTCGCTTATCTGGTTTACTGGCTTGGTGCAACGACTCCTGGACCGGCAGACAACCTTGCTTCTGTCTGCCCCTTCCGCTTGCTGTGGCTGACTTGGGCTGGAGTCTAAGAGTCTACGGCTCTTCGCCATGCAAATGTCTGACTCAGGTAGAGTCCAGTCCAGAGTTCTCAGGGAACCCCTTGGCCACTGCTTAATCAACGGGCAGCTGCAATGGCACAAGGAAAGCAAGAGACAGCCCATGGTGGTGAAGGAGGGCTGTAGGAAGCTAGAGCTTCTTCCACCTTCTTTCTAAGTAAGTGTACAAGCCAGTGGGGTCACCTTAAGCTTTCCGCGGTGAAGCTGGGCTCTGAGCAGAGGGGAAACCAGCATTCTTCCATCAGAGAGTCAGGCCGTGCTCAGGGTAGTGTAGCTTGGCTCCGTTTGCCATCAGGCATCTCTTGCCAGTCATTTTAAAGCCCAGGATGATGGTGGCGTCTGCGTACAGGGCAGGGTGGTTCCTGTCCAGGTGTGGAGTAGCAAGCAGTCGCCCCCAGAAGGATATAATAGCAAGTGATTTGGCAATCAAGAATAGAGGAGAATATTCATCAGTCAGTCAGGATCCAGCCTTTCTCCCAATATGAGATACAAAGCATAAATGAAAATAAAGCGCAGTTAAAGAATGATAATTTTTAAAAGGTTTCAAAACAGTTAAATAAACTGTCCTATTAAAACAGCGCTAACTGTCAGTAAATAAGCACTTTAAAACACAACAATGAGAGTGACAGTGCAGCACACTGGTCTGAGGGAGAACGGTGAGGTGAGGAATTCTGTAGTTGGTGCCAAATTATTTTGAAAGGTTGGAACATCAACAGAAAGCAGCAAAGGATTGTTCTAAGCTGGGAAAAGAGAGGAGGGGAAGGAGAGGAGGCCTGCCGTTGCTCTCCTCTGAAGTGAACGGGTGTGACTGGCCCAAAGTCAAAGCCCTCTGAGTTTCCCTGACAAAGCAGGGATCTGAACCCGGGCCTCCCACAGTTTCAGTTCATCCCTCACACCGCTCGACCACACTTGCTGCTGCTGCTGCTGTTGTTGTGTGCCTTCAAGTTGTTTCTGACTTACGGTGACCCTAAGACAACCCTATCATGGGGTTTTCTGAGGTTGAGAGTATGTGGTGTGCCCAAGATCACCTAGCGGATTTCCATAGCTGATCTGGTTCAGGTTCCTAGTCCAGTGCTCAAACTACTGGACCACGTGGATGGATTTGAATCCAGGTCTCTTGGAGTCTTAGTCCAACACTCAAACCACTACTCTTTGCTGGCTCTTTGTCAGGGTTGTAACTGGGCTACAAAGGTGGTGTTTGGACTGCGCTAGCTGGGGTGCCCCCCTCCTTAAAGGTCTTGCAGCTTGTGAGTACTTTTTGGATCCAGCCTCTCCTGTGGATACCTGAGTTTGCATCCATTGGATGAAGCGGTTGGGTTGGTGTCCCACCTTGCTTCTGTTCTACAGACAGATGGTCCCATCACACATATCCGTCCTTTGGTCCATCCAGGCTCAAGTGACTGCAGAGCATCATGCCTGTAAGATGCCTTTGGAGACGCTGACTCACCCAAAGCCTAGCAGCCAGTGTGTTGACGGGGGCTCTCCATGGGGGCTTGAAAGAGCTCTGTGGGCTCGTGGCTTGCTCAGTTCAAAGGGCAGCTCTAGACGCCCTAGGGGCAGTAGGTTAGGTGCCAGGGTGTCTGAGGGGCCGAGCTCTCCCTTCTGAAAAGTCACCCAGTAGAGGTCTGCTGGCGAGGCTCTTTTCTGGATGCCCCACCGCCGGAAGTCGAGGGACTGGTGAGGCCTCTTTTGTGGCAGCCCCACTGGTCTTGCTTTACCTGGCATCATCCTTCATTCCTCCTCAGCGTCCCGCTTGCTGGAGCTCTTGAGAACGGCAAGGATCCATCCATTTTTAACAGCCAATATTTTTACTGCTGATCTTGGCTTCTCCTCCCCTTTTTCACTTGTTTTATGGCAATTAATTGTTTTTTCCTCTCCCTTGGGGGCATGTGCAGAGGAAAGGCACGTCTGTTAGTTTAAGCACCGTGTGCGTGCTTTTCTCTTGTCCGCCTCCGAAAGGCTTCACGCTCACCTAAGCCTGCCTTTGGAAGGACACGAGGACGCCTCCGGGGAACTTCGCCGCTTTACTGTGTACCGTGTCTTTGCCCAAGCAGAATGAAATCTGGCAGGCAGCACAGTGGCCTTGGAAACAGGAAGGGGTTTCTTACCCGGCAAAGTGGTTGCCAAGTTAACAAGAAATGCCCTGAAGCTGTCATTGCCGTTTCCTGTTTAATTAAGGCTAAGGAGGGCTTCAGATCCACTTTGCTTGATGAAGCTCATGGAGCCGGGATGTCTTCACCCAAAGGCCTCGCCCTCAAGGCTCCTGCCGCCCGCTTTTCCCTTCTCTTTCCCTCTCCTCCCTCCGACATCACCCCCCTCCCCGGGGAGCGGCAAGCGTGGTGAGTCGCCAGTCGAGTCCACGGCATGTCAGGGAGAGGAGGTTTTCTCTATGCGGGGAGCTATTTCTGCTGATCTCATGGGCTGTGGCCGTAGGAGGCCACCAAGGAAAATGTCGTGTCTTCTCATAGGGAGGCTGCAGTGGCCAGATCAGTGGGGGTTGTTCTAAGCGTAAGGTTAAGTTTTGTGTTTTGCCACCCTGTCTCAGCACACAGCACAGTCTGCTTAATCATTTAGCCTTGGTCCTTGTTAGAGGATAAGATATACAGCCAAAGATCAATGGTTTGAAATACTGCTGTGATTTTAACCAAACCTTAGCCCCTTTGTACTCTATACTTACAGGTTCGGTGTTCCTCTGCTGTTTCATCTCCCAGCCTATTCAATTTTAATTTGCCAAGCAATCAAGGGTCCAATTTACTCTTCTTATAAACAGGAAAAGGATACTAAGCTAACTGGCATCCATTCTGTCTCCAAACAAGGCAGAGAAAATAACTTAGACTTTGCCATCGTCACAGGTTCCACTGTTTATGTGGTTTCTCTGTGTGGTTCTGCCGCTTCAAGAATAACAAGAATGGATTTGTTCTTGTTTTCTAAGGGAAAGATATCCAGTATCACAGGGGGTTAATTTTTTTCCAAGTAAGATTTATTTTGTCTCCTGCCTTAACACACTCCTGGTGCAAACTTGCAACACTAGCCCTGCAAGTCCAATTTAAGCGTTCTTCCTCCCTGTGCAATTACTGGACTGCCTTAGATCACTTTCAGTGAGTATTCAGTTTCCATGTTTTTGTCTCAGCTGTTTTGTCTTCTCCTCTGGGGCTAATTTATGTTAGTGTTGTGGGACTGAGCGTACCCCAGATATTTCATGTGTGAGGCTATGTTTTGGGAATGAGATGTCAGAAAATCTGTTCATGTTAAAGTGGACTCTGTGAAATCAGTGATGTTATTTCCCAGCCAGCATTTTAAAGGGGTCACTTGGACCCCAAGTGTCCCAAAGAAGCTCTCCAGCATTCCCTCCCTCCCTCTCTCTCTTCTCTTGGGAGTTTTAGAGAGACTTCCTGGTCTTTCTCTGGAGACTGAAGGGCACAGGTATGGGAGGGTAAGGAAGAGACCTCCTGTGTTACTTTAAAAATAATTCTACAGAGTCCTTCCTCCTTAGTCAGGCAAGCCTGTTTTCTGCTGCTCCAGAGACGAGGACATGTAACAGTGGCTTCAAAGTTCAAGAAAAAGACATTCCACCTAAACACTAGGAAGAACTTCCTGATGGTACGAGGAGTTGGACCGTGGAATGTACTGCCTCCATGGAGTGTGGTGGCATCTCTTCCTTCTCTGGTGGTTTTTAAAGCGAGGCTGGGTGGCCTCTTCGATGGTGTCTTCCTGCATTGCAGAAGCAGGTTGGGCTGGATGGCCCTTGGCGTCTCTCCCAGCTCTAGGATTCTATAATTCTAAGTCTCTCCAGGCTTCAAGATAGGAGCAGGAGAGAGGATGGTTCCCTCATCGTACTTCTCGGTGCAACGAGAAAGAATCCATTGGGAAGGGGGGCTAGCAATTCTGGCCCAGTGGTCTCTGTCTGAGCTTCTTTTGGATACCGGGGATCTGGGCAGGGAAAGGAGAAGGTTGTGTTGGCGGCGCAGCGAAGTGGCGCGCCCATGTGCCCCGACCGGACATATCGCTTTGAGCTTTGTGTCAGTGCCCTTGGCTTTGGCTTTCTGCTAGCAGTCCTGTCCCAGGGGCCGGGGTTTTCTGGCTCTAACGGGGCCAGTGCTGTCAGCTGAGCAGAGGGAGGGAACCGTAGGAAGCCCCGGGGCGAAGCAGAACTGCACCAAGGAGTGCCCCGCGTGCCAGGAAGCAGAGCCGGTACCCCTTCCCTGTTCTTGTACGGATGCCGTTGTCTGCTCTGAGCGACAGCCCGGGGGAAGGGATGCAAGTTGAGGAGACCCCGGACAGCAAGTTTGAGCCCACAGCTGTTATGGCAGGGTCAGGAAGAAGCCGTTGGGCTTGCTTCAGCTTTGTGGTGGCGATCCTTCGTCCAGAGCAGGGCTACTCCGAGTGGTGGTCCCTGGACCACTGCCAGTCCTTGAGCCACCAGCTGCCAGCCCCTGTTGAGTTTCTGGGAAAGCAAGAAACAGTTATAGGCAGTGGGTTCAGATATGGTGCTGATCTCCGGCAGCTCCCGTACCGGCTGCCCTGAGAAGCCTTGACCCCAGAGAGTGAGTTTTTAAGGGGATGAGGGAGTCACTGAAAGGGAAGAAGCTGCGTCGTAGGCAGGCAGGAGATCCCAAAGTGGCCAAGTTCCTTTCCCCAAGTGGGGACTCTGGCCTTGCTGATTGCTGACTGTGGCTTAGCTCCTGGACCACAGCTTGGCTATGGCTGTCATGCCTTTGCTGCAACATACTTTTTTTTTGAGAAAGAGAATAGAATTATGGAACTGTAGGGTTGCAACGGGCCCTGTGGGCCCTCGGCTCAGTGCCAGACCTCCAGCCGGAGCATCCTCAGCAGGTAGCCGTCCAGCCTCTTTTTGCAGACGACCAGAAAAAGAGACCTCGTCACCCCACTAGACAAGGAGTTCTGTTGCCGAACTACTCTTCCTGTCAAGAAATTCCTTCTAATGTTCACTTGAAATCTACCCTCCTGTGACTTACAGCCATTAGACCTCGTCCTACCCTCTAGGGCAGTAGAGAACAAGCCTGCCCCCTCCTCAATTTGACATCCCTTGAGGAATTTAAAGAGTGCAGTCGTGTCACCCCTCAGTCCACACTGAACATGCCTAGTAGCTCCTTCAACCCCTCCTCATCTATTTTGTTCTCTGTCCCTCTTATCACCCTCCTTGTTCCCCTTGCCTGAAACTGCTCCAGCTTGTCATAGGATCATAGAGTTGGAAGAGACCCCAGGGTCCTTCTAGTCTAACCTCCTTCTGCCATACAGGAACACACATGCAAAGCACCCCCAGCAAACCAGCCTCTGTTTAAAAACCTCTGAAGAAGGAGACTCCACCCTCCTCCACTAAGGCAGCAGCATATCCCACTGTCGAATGGCTCTTACCTACAGGAAGTTCTTCCTGATCTTTGGGTGTTTTTGTTCTTCTTGAAATGAGGCACCCAGAACTGAATGAAGGAGTCCAGATGAGGTCTGATCAGCACAGAATATGGAGGGACTATTACTTCCCTTAACTTGGAAACAGTGCTTCTATTAATGCAAGCTAAGGTAGCATTTGCCCGGTTTGCTGCACCATCTCACTGCTGGCTCATGTTCAGCTTAGGATCAACACTAATCCCAAGCTCCTTTTCAAATGTAATAGTGCTTGAACCATGTATCCCAGTGCTACACATGAAAAGGACCTTGTGATTATTGTTCAAGAAAAAGAGAGAAGAAAAAGCAGGAAGGGAAGCACCAGGGACTGGGCCCAGTCTGTCCAAAGACAGCAGTGGCAGTGGGGTTTGCGCTCACTTGAAAGGGGGCCCTCCTCCTCAGGGACCAGCTCTCCTCCACTCATCTGTGCCATCCACAGTCCTGGCCTTGACGCAGCAAAGAAAACCGAGTTGTTCTTCCTGTTACAAAAGGAGTGAAATGAACCTGGGCCTGCCTGAGCCAATTTGCCCAGCTTTCTGCTCCTTGAGTGAGTTCTGCTGCCAGACCAAAACTTGCCCGGGAGACTTTGTTCCTCGTCTGGGAAGCCCGTTTCCCTTTGGCCACCCAGAGCAGAAGAGAAATGCCGCGGGGCCGTCGGGCTGGAGGTAGAACTGAGCCGTGCCTGTTTCTCACCTCTGCTGACGTTTCCAGATGCAGTTGTCTCAAAGGGGGGAATCTGAAAGCACAGCTCATCAGGGAAATAATCACACGTAAACACAGGATTTTGGAGAGATGCTGAGCGTGATAATAGGCCGGGCTCGTGCAGGAAAGATTACGGAGCCGGGCGGAAGCTGTCAAGCCCCACCACGGTAGTTAACTACCCAGCTGGCTAGTTCTGGGCGATTCAGTGGCAATCAAGGCTGTTATTTGCAGCTGCCTCCCTCTGTGCGGGTTATTGATTGCCAGCTGCAGGGGGGCTTCTCCTCTCTTCTCACAGACGCGAGGACAGCCTGTGGCAGCGTTAGGGGAGCCGTCCTTCAGAAGGGATCCAGTCACGTGGCTGTGTGTCTGGAAGAATTTCGCACCTGCGCAGTGGATATCGAGAGAAAGAGAGAGAGGGACAGAGAGAGCCTGGCCTCGGTCTTCCACGCCCAGAACCGTCCCACCCCGCTCTGCTGATGAGGAAGCTGAGCAAACCGAACAGTCAGCTCAGAAAATCTACGGCGGGCACCCAGGGACCGCCATCCTTTCACTTTTTGGTAGCACCCCCTCCCGCCCAACACCTGCTTTCCCAGGGTGGCGCCTCCTGGGTTTTCTGAGAGGTCGAGACTCAGTCCTTTTTTTCTTCCTCCTCATGCCTTGACGCCCGTCTCGGGAGGAAGGCAGGATATAAACTCAGCAAATGAATGACGCTGAAACCCTCTTTCGAAAGCGCTTGCCCGGCCGGCCTGGCCGGAGCTTCCGTTTGAAGTCCCGGGGAGCCCTTTGCCTTGTTTTATGCCCCTCAGGCAAAGCGGGATCGGGGCCCTCTGCCGCCGTGAGAAGGTTTATTTATTCATTTTGTTTGCGCCCGGCCTTTCTCCCCGGCAGGCTGCTTCCAACACGATTAAAAGGATTCCGACAGAATACAGATTTCGGTCAAATACAAATGCATTGTGCAGTTAAAACATCAGTTGAAAGAATTTAAAAACATCACTCCACTAACGAACACACGGTGAGACAGCCAAAGTCCGGCGCATCCGTTTTAGCCGGCGGCCGCAGTAAGCGGTCCCGTGAGGGCGTTTCCCGAACAGGAAGGTCTCTGCCCGCCGGGGCCGGGTGGGGGGCAGCCAGGAAAGGCTGGGCGGCTCCTCCTCTGGCAGGAAGTCCCTTCTTCCCTCGTGCCTGAAGGGGCCCGGCGCCTGAAGGCGGTGGGACGCGGGAAGGACGTCGACGAGCTGAAAGGGGTCCAGAGGAGGGCGACCAGAATGGTGGAAGGCCTGGAAACCGTGAAGCCGTAGGAGGAGTGGCTGAGAGAGCCGGGCAGATTTAGCCCGGAGGAGAGAAGAGGAAGAGGCGGCGTGATAGCAGTGTTTAAACGCTTGAAGGGATGTTGCGTGAAGGACGGGGTGAGCTTGTTTTCTGCTGCTCCAGAGACCAGGACACTGTGGAGCGGTGGATTCAAGCTGCAGGCAAAGGGATTCCACCTAAACCTTTGGGGGAACTTCCCGATAGTGGAAGCACTTCAGGAGTGGAATACGCTGCCTCAGTCGAGTGTGGTGGAGTCTCCTCCTTTGGGGGGTCTTGAAGTAGAGGCTGGAGGCTTTGGTTGTGTCTTCCTGTGTGGAGGTAGGGAGCTGGACTGGGTGGCCCTGGGGGTCTCTTCCAACTCTTAAGATTTTATGGTTCTGTGAACAAAGTGTTCTCTGAAACTCTCAGAGCCTTGCCGCCTGCTGCCCTGCTGTGCGAGGATCAAAATGGTTGCCATTTTTATCAAATTCTAATGCTAAGTGGGCAGAGCTGCTGTGAAGTGTGGTATCTGTGTGTGTTATGTGAGGTTTCAGTCTCTCTCGCACCCCGTGCACTTTAGTCTAGGGAGGCCCGATCCGTTCGGAGCGGGATGCATCGTTTCCAAAGCAGCCGGAAGGAGGCCTGGCGGGGAGTTGCCGTGCAGTCCTGGCGGAAGGCGCCAAGGTGGCTGCTGCGGCACCTCGAGAGGAGGACCGGAAGACGATCCGAAAGGATCTCCGTTTCCGAGCAGGAATCCGTGGCGGAGGGGTGGAGGTGCCTCTGGGATCTCGCCCGCCCAGGAGCGACTCCCGTTTAGTGTGCCCCGAGCTGTAACATTTTTGTGCAAATTGGCAGGAGTTTAAAAGGTGTCGGTTAATGAGGCCCAAATCACAGTAAGCAGCAACGGGAGGCCAAATGCGGGTTTGCGAGGGGGAAGAGCGGGTGGGAGGGTGGGTGGGGGGAAAAGCCACATCCCTGACGCCGCCGCTTGATTGACGGGGCTCCGCCGGCTCTCTCCTGACCCATTTCTTTCCTTTTCTTCTACTTCATATTCTTCTGGTTGCCTGGCAACCGATCGCGTATTCTTAAAAAAGGCTAAATTCCAAAGCCGCCTGCACGGGCATCGTGCGCCGGTTCGGGTTGTGCTTTTTCCTCTCGAAGAGGAGGCCGGGTCGTTGCCAGGGTTCCTCGCGATGAGTCACCGCTCCTATTGTGTGCCTCCCCGGGCCGGCCTCTGTGTTCTCCTGCGTCCTCTCCGCCGCTTGCCCTTTCTGAGCCCCGCTGTCCTTGCGGAGGCGTTCGGCATTGTCAGCGCCTGAGCTGGAGGGGCCGGGCTGCCCAGCCCCTGTCTGAGTAGGCGAGCGTTGCCCCCCCCCCGGACCCTGAATTCAAAATCCAGCTCACCTTGCTCTCTGCAGAGGCACGGATGTGGGAGACAAGCGTGCCAGAAATTCCGGAAAGTGCTCCAGAACGGTTCACGAACAGACTCTGTTTTGATCACAGAATCCAAAGAGTTGGGAGGGGTCCCCGGCAGTCACCTGGTCCAGTGCCTCTGTGTGGGTGCACAGCTAGAGTACCCCCCCCCAAGAGGTGGGGATCCAGCCTCCTACAAAGGAGAGTAAACCATTTCCTGAGGAAGGCTCTGCCGCTCTCCAGCAGCTCTTCCCGTCACAGAGTTGCCCCAGTGTTTAGGTGGGATCTCTTTTCGTGTCACTTGAACCCATTGCTCTGTGTCCTAATCTCCGGAGCAGCAGGAGACAAGCTGGCTCCATCTTCTGCACATGACCTCCCCTCAGATATTTAAAGATCGCTTTGTGCTCCTGGGGGCACCCCGGGAAACATCCGCCAGAGCGTAAGACTCTCATCTCACCTGGTTCTTGTTTTTTTCTCCAAAAGGGATGGCGGGTGGGAATGAGAGGGAAGAGCGCGCGCGCGCTCACTGAGGCACGCTGCCCATGGGGAGGAGGCTGCTCGGAAAGGGTTTTCTCTCAGAGACGAGCCTGACTCTGTGCGTGTCCAGGGAGGAGTCCTCCCAATTCTGCATCAGGATCAGGCAGAGAGCTGCCTCTGTATGGCTGGGCAGCAGGGGGTTCCAGCCGAGCCTTCTCGGCGTCTGCGCCCAGACCGTGGCGTTCCCTGACACGGGAGGCTACGCTGGAGCACTCCCCCGGCTGCCGTTCCCTTTCCAGCAGCGGCAAAGAGCTCTCTGTTTACCCTGTGCGGACCCTCTGTTAAAGAAGGGCTTTCAGTTGGGGTGATTGCTTGTGCCATTTTTATCATCATCATCATCTTTTAACAGCCTTTTAAAAACTGTCCTAAATTAATGCTGTATAATATGATTGTTTTAACTTTTTTTTAACTTTTTTTTTGTGTGTGTGTGGACTACCCATAGTTTTAACTGTATGTTGTTTTAATGTGAGCTATCTTGGGTCGCATTGTGGGAGAAAAGCAGGACATGACTTAAATAAATAGCTAAATAAATGCAGATCAAGAGCAGATGTCAGTCCATCTTCACCCCCAGAGGAAATGTTTGCCTTGTGTTGCCGGAAAAGAGACGGCTGCCAGGCTGGGCCAAGGCAAACAGCAAAACTCCAGGAATGGCTGTGAAAGGTCTGCAGCCTTCGGCTTAGCCGGGAGTTGCTCAGCCCTTGTGGCCGACTTCCCCAGGCCTTCCTTGGTGGGCGGGTGCGGGAAGCACTGTTTGGTGGTAGAGGGAGATAAGTGGCAGGGGTGGCTCTGCATCTTGGCCCCTCTAGCCCCATACCCACTGGCCTGGCATCCTCCACCGCAGGCTTTGCACCGTTTTGCCTCCGCGGCACCTCTGGCATCCCATTGTCAGGTGTTCCCCCCTCCCAGTTAATTTACAGCCTACCTTTCTCCCCCAGAGGCTCATCTCATGAATTAAAGTATTCCATTTAGAAGAGGGAATGATAAAAAGTTTGAAAAACGGCTAAGTGACTATGTTAAAGCGCTAGTGCTTTTAGAAGAATGTAAAGTCCTTCCAGAGTTTGGCCACAAGCATAGGAGGACAGCAGAGGGACCGCTTGAAAGACCTCCCCGCCCAGCCAGTTGGTCACCAAGTGCCGCTTCCAGTTCAAAGGCCTTTTCCTGTGGGCGGAAGGAGGGCAGTGAGGGGGTCCAACCTAGCCTTTTTTGGGGTGGGGAGGGAATTTCACTGTCTGGGGGAGCCACCAAGAAGGCTCTTTCATATGTTAGCACCAGGAGTGCCTGTGGTGATGATGGTGGGACGGAAGGAAAGCCCCCTTCCGAAGATCTTAATACTCAGGCAGGCTGGCTCGGGGTTGGGGAGCGGCATCGTCTCCCCAGAGGTTCCTGGAGGGCAGCGGCATCCCCGTCGTGCCTGCCCCCCATGTAAAAGCTTGAGTCCGGACACGCTCCCCACAGAACTCTTCTTTGAGTTCCGGCTTCCTCATAAAATAGAGGGCTGTCTTGGGCCTAAAGCAGCATGTTGCCCAAAACGCAATTGGTCCTACCCGCTCCAGACCAGGAAGGTTCAAAGTAGCGAAAGTGCCGCACACAGCTTTGAAATGCGGAGGGTGTTCTGCGTCTGAGGTTAAGCTGCTTGTTCGAATGCAGTGTGTTACCGACAAGGAGGCTGTGTGGGTTTGTGTGTGTGTAGGTGCCCTTATCTGCTGCCGCTCTTCAGCTTCTCTCTAAGCCAGAGGTGGGAATTATTCACCCCCCCCAAATATGCTGGACTGCAACTCCCAGGATGCCTCCCCACTGATTAGGGCTGACGGGAGGCACAGTCTGGTAGCATCACAATTGCCACCCCTGCCCCAGGCTTTACCTACGTATTTGTGACTCTCTCTCTTCCTGTCCTTTTGCAGTGAGTGCCATAATTCCTCTGATCGCATCAAAGTGCGGGTCTGGGATGAGGATGACGACATCAAGTCCCGGGTGAAGCAGAGGCTGAAACGGGAGTCTGATGACTTCCTGGGGCAGACCATCATCGAAGTGCGGACGCTGAGCGGAGAGATGGATGTCTGGTACAACCTGGGTGAGTTGCTTTGGCTTGCTGGCGTTCTGGCCGATGCTTCTTTTGCTTGAGTCGGAGGGAGTCTGGGGACGATCGCAACCTGGTTTTGGAGAGCAGTGACCCTAGAGCAAGACGTTGATGGGGGAAGCGCATGTGAGCCTTCTCCCATTTTGGCCTCCACTTTGCAAATAAGCCCTTCACATTAATGGATCTCAAAATCTTCCTATCTGGAAAGAATAAAAAAGTCTGATAGAGGTACCAATAAGCCTGAGAATTTCAGACCAGAGAAGGTCGTGTTCAGAGAGAGCTAGCATTTCACTCCAGAAACACTCCAGGAACAGAAGGTGGAGCAACCTCGGTCTGTGAGGCCCACTTGGAGACCTGACAGGCTCGCTCTGGGGCTTGTGTGTTGGTGGGCAAGGGCTCACGTAGGGCACGGGGAGTGCCTTTCTTCAGCAATGGACTCTGGCTCATCCCCGTCGCAGAGCAGATTGAGTGGTTGGTGAGGTGCAAGTCCTAAGTGGTTCGTTCCGTTGGGTTATTGGGGTTTGTTTTGGTCTGTTCAGCCCTCTGGTTGTCATACTGCTTGTATAAGATGCTTACTGCGTTGTGTGTCCCAGGCCCCTCTGTTTCACCTTGCTCCCTGTCTCAACAAGGCAGCAATATTTGGGAGACGGTGTTGCTTCTGGGGCGGGGAGGGGAGGGGAGAATTGAAGAGCACCCTCTCTTCTCTTGGCTGGTTCCAGACAAATGGTGGCTGAGTTTGAGGGTGGGTTTGCCAGGGAGAATTGCCCAGTCTCTGCTCAGCTTTCACAGAATCCTAGAATCCTAGAGTTGGCAGAGACCCCAAGGGCCATCCAGTCCAGCGCCTTTCTGCCATCCATGATGACGCGATCCTGCTAGGTCCTTCCAGAAGAGAACTGGGGAGGACCAGAGAAGGCTTGCCAGGCAGCCCTTCAGATGGATGGGCTTTCTCTCCTTTCACATCCAGTGTTCCCCAGGTCCAGGTGTGGCAAAATCTGGCAAGGAGGGCTGCTTGTGCCCACTGGGGAATCAACAGCTCCCACCAGGGGGGCTCCCAGGGCTTTTGGCTGAGCCATTCCAGAGTCTGGAGTGTGTTGGATCCTTGGGCTGCTTGCAGGTCTCCTTTGCCTGGAATGGTCCCCTCTTGTGGAAGAGAACCAGTGCCTGGGTTGCACTGGGGCCAAGATGGGCTGTCGTGGCCTCCTTTTGTGTTAGACCTCTGCCAGTCAAGGTCAGGATCCTGCTAGTAAGCCTTGTGGGAGTAACAGGGTGAGGTGGCAACCTGCAGATACATTTCCTTATGAATCAGGTAAACCCAGGCAGGTCTGCCTCATCAGAAGGGCATATCAGACTGCTTCTGGGCCTTGCTGTGCAGCTTCCTAATCTGCTGCTGACTCAGTCCCAGATTTTACACCTCTGGCACTCCCTCGTACTCCCAGAAGAACCTGAGAGGTCAGGCTAGATGAGGACCTTCCATCCCAGAGCTTGGCTTGGTTTCCTTTTTCTGACGTGCTGTTTGCTGCTGATGCTCCAAAAGCATGTTGGCAGATCCAGGCTGGCCTTTTCAAAAGAGGAGAGGAGATGTGAGTTTGCTTGACTTAGTTTATCCCACAAAGGGGGAAGTGGTGGCAGTCCAAGAGGCTCTGGGCCACCTGACAAACATGGTCTTCTTCTTCTGTTGCCAGCCACTGGGCCGTTGGGGTTGCCAGACACTGCGCATCTTCAGTGTGTTGATTTCTCGTTCTAGAAAAAAGGACAGACAAGTCTGCTGTGTCAGGGGCCATCCGCCTGCAGATCAACGTGGAGATAAAAGGGGAAGAGAAGGTGGCTCCCTACCACGTCCAGTATACGTGCCTTCATGAGGTAGGCTGCGGCAGGAGCCGGTAGTCCAGTCTTTCCGCCTCTTGTGAAAAGAAATACCGCACCGTGAAATCCGCTTCTCTCAGGATGATTCCCCCGGCTCTGATAATCTAGGTTCTCTTAGCTTGGTTTCTCAGCACATGAATCCCCACCTAGCATTGTGGCTTTAAGAGAAGTTGGGGTAGCTATGGGTAGTTTCAGTCTAAATATAAATGCAGTGCCCACAGAGTAGATTTGCTGCCTGGTGAGGGTGGGGTCTGCCCAGTTTCCTGTCAGTCTTCTGCCCAGAAAGGCCGGGCGGGCAGGCAGAGCCTGGAAAACTTTCTTTGGTCGCATTACAACCCTGGATCCCATTTGAGAGAAAGAAAGATATAAATGAATGAATGAAAAAATGAATAAATGAACTTCCAGATGTACTCTTTAAAAATTTGGCTTGCAGAGATGCTAAAAACAGAGCTGGGAAAGGCCAGAATATTTTTTTTTTTCTGTTCGGTGCAGAACTTTGAAAATATAATTTCCAGCTACAGAAGTATATTCAGATTTGCTAGACATGGTGTTTATTGTTTGAATTACATGCTCCAGTTAACCCTGGTTGGTGCTTAATGTGTTGTGTTTAAATACCTCAACCGTGGCTGTCCCTAGGTCCCAGATTTTGGCCCTGAAACCTTGGAGCCTGGGCTCGCTCCATCCTGGCAACCCTCACAGCAGAGGCTCTGCAGTCAAAGCCCCTGAGCTGCCCAGTCCATCTTGGGCCAGGGAAGCTCATGGCTTGTCCGGGGGCATCCGGGGTAGCAAGGGCGTGGATGCAGCTCTACTGATTTTCTCTAGCCCTATCTGACTGTCAGAGTGGGAGGACAGGGGTGCCATTGTTCTCTCATCCAGTCAGGAATTCTGTGAGGCTTCTGGCAGAAGCACTGTGGGAAGTGGAAGGTTGAGGCAGGCAGCTCCGTTTGAGGGCTGCTGCTGTGCTAAGCATGGCAGCTCAAATGGGGAAGGGAGCATACAGCTGCATAAGTCAGGACACTGCTTATCATCATCTCTCGTAAGCTGAAGGAGAGTAGCTGGCCCAGAGTCGCCCACTGAAAGTTTCATTTTATAAAAAGTGTCTTCAAGATAAAATAGGTATTTGAACTCTGGACCCCAACCAAGTTTTTGGCAGTTCTGGGCTCTGCCCTCATGCAAAGAGATGAATGAGCAAAACGAAGGCAGTCAGAATACGGTGCAGATACTTCGGACCAGCGTCAGGGACAAGGATGGCCAGCGAGCAGCGTTGCCTGCATGTTTTACATATTCCCTGGCTCTGATCTCCAGCACTTGGAGGTCTCAAGAAAGCAATCTAAGATGCAGGTTTTACTTACAAGGAGGATAAAACCTTTATTCAGGAAGGCTTAACAGCATGTTCAGGCTTTTTCCACTGTAAAGATGGATCAGGACAATCTGCCTCCCTGCCAGGTATCACCAGTGGGATGCCTGAGTTTTTCTGGGCATCCCATCTCAAACCCCAGAACAGCAGTCTTTGAGCAAAAAAGCTGTGAAGGAAGATTGGAAAGAGAAACAACAGAACTGGAATATATATCCACGAATGCCAATCCATCCACAGTGAATTGAACAGAAACATTGCTTTCCTGGCACATTGCACCTATTGTAACACTGGTTAACTCCCCAGTCTTATGAGGGCTCCCTGCCCAGTTTATCACATTTCCTTTCTGGTTCCCAGCCAGCACCATCCTCCAAGCCAGGAACTACCCTGGCTACAGGCAGCATCTTTCCTCCTGCCTTTGTCCTCCATCTGAACTACAACTGAACTTGTCACCTCATCCCCACACCCACAGGTTCAGCATTTGTGTTGCTATTCACTCACGCAGCCTGCTCATTCCTAGCTGTGAAGGTCTGTTCCTGGGCCGTTTTCTCCATGCATCTGATGAAGAAGGCTTGAGTCTGCAAAAGTGTAGGCTGCCAACTCCTTTTTCTCATAAGTTAGTCTCAGAGATGCTACTGGATCCCTTTGCATACTGAACTAGACTAACACGGCCATATCTCTGAATGGGATTTGGAGTACAGTCTATAGAACATGTATGTTTACAGGCACCAGAGAAGACATACTTGAGTGATTAACTACAGCTGCGAAAAGACATATCCAGACTCTCTCAGAATAGAGTAGGATACCCGATCGTAACTTTTTCAGCTTATAGAGAAGGCATTAGCTGGGATTTCTGATAAGCATAGATTCCCAATGCTTTCCCAGCCAGACATCTGGGAACGTAAGCTTATTAAGGGTCCCATGAGAAACTGGCTGTTTATCCATCTCTTGGCCATCCTTTGACCATCTCCCAAGTAAAGAAAAGCAAATGCCTAGTTACAGGAGTGCCAGGGCCTTGGCGGAGGCACTGTGAACCCCTTCCTATGCCACTGCAGTTCCCATGCTAAAGCAAGCATACATTTGGTCTACCAGAATATATGTTTTAGCTAGGGGTGGGCAAGGTATGACCCCAGGATCCCAATATGCCCCCAGATGCTCTCTAAGAGGGCCCGTGGGGCATTTTGGCGGCATATTTGCCTGTTGACCTCCTAGGTCTCCCTGTTGCTCCAGGTTCTCCTGGGGGGTGCAGTGCCCACAATAGCCTTTTAATTTCCCTTGCGTGAGGATTCTGCCACCACCCACATCAGCCATCAGTGGAAGACTGAATGTGAACTACCCCGGTGTCACCCGACGTCTGCTGGGTCAAGCAGGAGGAAGCTCTGCTAGCGGCGAAGGAAGAGGAGCCCCTTGGCTGAGCTCTGGCCCCTTGGGGTCGGCTCTCTCTTCTCTTCCAGAACCTCTTCCACCACCTGACCGACGTCCAGGGAAACGGAGTGGTGAAGATTCCCGACGCCAAGGGGGATGACGCCTGGAAGGTCTACTTCGATGAGACGGGCCAGGAGATTGTGGACGAGTTTGCCATGCGTTACGGCATTGAATCCATCTATCAGGCCATGACGTGAGTCCTTGCCTGTTCCCCAAACCTCCCACAGCGCCTCCCCCCCCGGCATCTGGTTGGTCAATGTGAGGGGAGGGCAGCCCGGGAGGTTGCAGGGGTGGTGCGTCTTGGGTGTAGAAGGCATGCCAGGGCCATTGTTCAAAAATGTCATTGGTGGTGTTCTGTCTGTTCCCATACTGCTGCTTTCCCTGCAAAACTGTACATGGTTGGGAGAGAGAATCTTGCTCCGCAGCTGAAATGATGGTGGTGGTGTTTCCGTGCCTTCAGGTCATTTCCAACTTGACTCTAAGGTGAACCTGTTGGGGAATTTTCTCCACAAGATTTGTTCAGGTGGGGGGTTGCCCTTGCCTTCTTAAGAGGCTGAGAGAGTGGGACTTACCCAAGGTCACCCGGTGGGTTTCCATGGCTGAGCAAAGGGGATTTGAACCCTGGGCTCTGGAGCTCTAGTCCAGCACTCAAACCCCAGCACAACCCTGGCCCTGATGATGGTGATCGGGGTGGGGTAGGTGGTGACTTAGCCTTTTGCACCCCGTCCGTTCCCCAACCTTGGGACACAAGGTGGCTTGAAAAAAGTAAATCAGATGCATATAAAAATCAAAAAATATAAATAAGGACATACAAAAGGCTATTGTTAAAATGCAATTAAAATATCCGTGCAACAAAACCTTTTAAAACTCATGCACGAAAAAGACAGTGTTAAAAGCCCTTGAAGGCTGTTCCTAAAAGCAGGTAAAGTTTTCGTCTGCCAGTGGAAGGACAGCAAGGAGGGACGCTCCCCAGCTTTCCTGGGAAGCCGTTCCAAAGCCCTGGAGCAGCTACTAAGACGTCTCTGTCTCTTGAGTTCCCACCAAACTTGCCTGGGAAGGTGTGGGACCGAAAGAAGGGTCTCTGTTGACAATCGTAGAGGCCAGGCCGGCTCAGATAGGGAGACAGTCTGGACCAGGTCTGATCCCTTTCCACCAGCTATTGCACTCCCTACAAAAGTCTTCTGCCAGTGCCAGCTCACGTATTAATTATTTCTGTTATAATGGGATGCCGAGAACGAGGGAGGGAGGGAGGGAGGAAGGGGGGGCAGGAGAGGGCGTCTTGCCACCAAGGAGCCACATCCTGCATGGCCTGGCCCGGCCCTCCCTGCCCACCGCCCACCCCCACCCCCGTTGCTGCCTCTGCTGCAGCTGCGGGATCCCAGGCAGCAAGTGCCAGTGTGTGTCTCGTGAGGCCCAGAGAGCTCGTTAATTCCTTTGGGCAAATCCTGCCATCCTCAGGAAGGAAGTGGTCTCATTTGCATTTTCTCATTTAACTGCTCTCATTAAAGTGCAAAGGGAAAAAGAAAAGGAAAGAAACCACCGTCCCAAAAATTATTCCACCAGCACTTGTGGGATGATTAAAGTAAATACTCAAAGGAAAAATGGCTGTAAATAAGGAAAAACAGTGCTTGAAAGGGGTTCGCGCTGCACAGCATGACTGGAGAGGCAGGCGCTCTCTGATTAAGAGAGAACCAGTGGCACGGAGGGGAGGCCCAGCGAGGCTTGGTGCGCAGGCACCCTTGGCAGCCGGGTACGGGGGTGGTGCTGGAGGGGAAGAGCAAAGCGAAGAGGCGGTGGCTGCGCCTTCCACAGGAGGGGGCGTAGGGGAGCAGAAGGGCCTGAAGCTGGTGTGGTGCTGGGCAGCCTCTGAGCCTCCAGTGGACTACTGGGGAGAGGGAGAGACCTGTTGGGTTACAGCACGCATCGCGCACAACCAGGATGACTGTGGGGGCCCGCCTGTGACCTGAGCACTGGATAATACCCCTTGGTTACCTGCGTCCCTCTCTTTAAGGTGATGTGTAAAAGCAGCGAGTGGGGTCATTTTACATCAAGCTGTGGCCTGCTGGGCTGGGGGTGCGCTTAAGGATATCCCCCATTTCTAACAGAAACACACACAAATGTGGCTTTGGACCGATTGCTGCTGCATTGGGACTATCAGGTACTGCCCTTGTTGCAGCCAGGTTGTGAAATGAGGTGAATTTTCACCTGGCACCGCTTTATTTTGGGGCAGCCGGTGAGTCTTGGCGTGTGCTTGGGAGCTGGCTCATGGCTGTGCCCTGGGGCCAGGATGGAGTTTTCTGTCCAAGGAAGACCTTCCTCTCCTCCCCAACCTGGACCCCTTGCTTCTGTGCCCTCAGAGACCCCCTTTCCTTTGCAGGAACTGGACAGGTGAGGGAAGGGCTGGTCTCAGCTTGTGAGCTGTCTGTTTCTGCCAAGTGCCTTGCATGAGCTCGAGAAGTTGGGGAAGGGGGAGATCAACCCGATGGCCTTCAGTTGCCCCTTGGCTGTGCTGCTGAGTAAATTCTGCATCGAGAAATGAGAATTCTCATGCTTGCATGGCTGGGGATGGTGTGAGGAAAGGGGCTAATGTTTTTCGGAGAGGTGAATTGGAGCATTCCCCCGCCATGTGTCCCCCCCTGATGGTTCTGGCCTCCTCTGCCCCCGCAGGCACTTTGCATGTCTCTCCTCCAAGTACATGTGCCCAGGTGTGCCAGCTGTGATGAGCACCTTGCTAGCAAACATCAATGCTTACTACGCCCACACCACCGCCTCCACTAACGTGTCGGCCTCTGATCGCTTCTCTGCTTCCAACTTTGGGGTGAGTAACCCTCTTCCTCCTCCTCCTCCTCCTCCTGTTATCCTCTGGCCTCCACTTTTTTTCATGGATCCACAAAGACACCCTGTCCCATTTTGCAGCCCTTTGGTTCAGGAGAAGTCGGGCTGTTCCCAGCTTGTGTGAGCTGCTTAGTGCTGACGGAGACATTTGCTTTGGAGATGCCAGCGGCCTACAATGCCTGGGATGAGTCACGCCGTTTGCCTGGGCTTTGCCAAACTGGATTTTGATGGTGCATGTCTAATACTGTAACAGCCAGCAAATTCCTTTTGTGGTGCTGCTCTGTGATTTAAATCAGAAATTCAGACCAAAGATCCTTCTCAGCAGCGCCGTCCTGCGTGGAGATGACGCAGTCCTTGAAAAAGCACACCGAGAGGACCTGGTCTCCCTTCCATGCTTCCAGGGACTGCCGGCTCTTCCGAAACAAAGATGCTTGGATCTTTTCTGCTGTATTGGAATCTATTTTCCTCACACGCAAGGGTGGAATATATAAATGAAAGCACCCTAGATGTTTTCCCTGCAGGTTCTGTGCTCCCTGGAGTGAGAGTGGGGAGAACGGGTTTTTTACTGTCAAAGCGTCCACAGGGGGAGGCTTGGGGGGCTTTCCTGCCAATCCAAAAGATTGTAACTTCTTCACCCCCACAGGTGCCCCAGAAGATGCAGAGAAGCGTGATCCTTGTGTGTGGGGGGTGCCTTTACCCCCCCCCCCCATTTCAGTGTAACTCTAGAAATAGCTACGGACAACTTCAGAAGTCCCTCCTGAGGTTTAATCTCTTCTCTTCTGTTCCCTTTCCTGCCACAAACAGAAAGAGAGGTTTGTGAAACTCCTGGACCAGCTGCACAACTCCCTCCGAATTGACCTCTCCATGTACAGGGTGAGTGCCAAAGAGGGCGGGCATCGGGGGCCCTTCTTAGCATCTCTGAAGCCGTGTTCTAGAGAACCGTCAGACTGCCCCACGCACATTCTCCCTGCAATCCCGCACGTGGGGCCGGTTTCTTTATTCCCAGAGCGAGGGGTGGCTGGTCGAAGCCCCCTGAGTGTGTGTGAGACTGATGAGCAACCTGGATGAGGAGCATCTTGGTGAGCCGGCAGCCCAGGAAGATGCCCTTGGCCTGGATCAGATCCTCAGGAGTCCCTCTAGTTCAGTGTGGCTGATTCCTTACTGTCCGGGAGGACTGTTAGCTCTGGCCTTCCCTCCTTGTGGCCTCCCACCTAAGGACCAACCAGGGCTGACTGTGCTCAGTTTCCAAAATTACATGAGCTTGGATGTCTTTGGGGGGAACTAATGTACCACCTAAAGTGGAGCCCTGCTCTTCCTGTATCTGAGAGTTTTTCAAAAAGCCAAGGCTCGGGAGAGAGGTTTCCAAACAAACAAACACAGCGGGAGGGGGGATTTCCCTTTTACCTTTGTTTTTTTTTCTCCATTTCAAAAGAAGTTGTTACATGGAGGCAGGTGGGTCCATTCTGAAACTTAAAAGGGAGGCCAGGGCCCTTTTGCTGAGCCTCTGGGTTATCCTCGTGAAATGCTGGTGGGGAAGGAGCTCTGAGGGTCTTGCCAGGCTAAGAATGTCTATTCAAACAACTTGGGGAGGGAGCAGCCTTCTTCCTTCTACCGGCAAGCCCCAATTAGTGCACTGAAGAATTCAGTATGGCTGCATCCCTGCTAAGAGAACATGGCCTGTGAATTACAGCAGAAGAGCTGGTACCCTCCTCCACACACACCCCCTCTCTCTCTCTTACACACACACACACACACACACACACACGGTCTTTCTAATAGCAAGGAATTGTTTAAATGGACTGTGTCTGTAGAAGGCCAGTTTAGATGCCAGGCCTGGAGAACTAACCTGAACATTTGCAAACAATGTTGTTTGGATGGAGAATTACCCTGGCATCTTTTAGGATACTGTATTAGAATATATGGATGCTTGGAGCCCCATTCTGTTCAGCTTCTGGTCTGTGCAGTGTGGGACAGAAAGACCTTTCTTTCAGCAATGTTAGATCCTCAGTTCACTTGGCTGGGATTTCTAATCACTCCTGGAATAACTGGGGAAAAGAATTCTCCTTTGACCTGTGACATTAAGATGAGGCAGGCAAGTGTCCACTTTTTTCATTCTTGCATATAAGAAAGAAACATTCTTCATCCTGGGTCTGACTGAAAGAGTTTGTGTGTTTTGTTTTGTTTTGTTTTGTTTTGAGAGAGAGAGAGAGGGAGTTTATTTTCATATTTCAGGAAGAATTTCATTAAATTTTGTGTCAAAATTCCATATTTTTTCTCAAAACACAATAAAAATGCAAGAAACTGTTTTGACACATCTTTGGCCCTTAATAAGATTCCCTTGACGTGTGTTTACATCTTGACATCTGCAGCTAGAGAAGAATGTCGTGATCAGCTTGGGTTTCTCAAAGACAAGTCATGCCAGAGTAATCTTACCTCTTTTACCAAGTTACAGGCTTGGTAGATGAAGGGAATGCTATGGATGTAACATTTCTTGACATCAATAAAGCCTTTGACAGGGTCCCCCATGATATTCTTGCAAAGAAGTGAGTAAAATCCGGGCTAGACAATGTGCTGTTGTGTGGATTTGTAACTGGTTGACTGACTGAACCCAAAGGGTGCCCACCAATGGCTCGTCTTCATTGGGTGGCTTAGGAGGCTGAATATGTTTACCCTGGGGAAAAGAAGGTAAAGAAATGATATGGTAGTCTTGTTTAAATATTTGAGGGGATGTCATATGGAAGATGGAGCAAGCTTCTTTTCTCCTGCTCCAGAGACTAGGATATGGAGCAATGACTTCAAACTACAGGAAAAGAGATTCCACATAAACTTTAGGAAGAACTTCCTGACAACTGCTTGACAGTGGAATATGCTGCCTAGCAGTGTGGTGGAGTCTCCTCCTTCTTTAGAGGTTTTGCACAGAAGCTGTCTGGCCATCTGTCAAAGGAAGTGCTTTGAGGGTATCTTCCTGCATGGCAGAATAGGGCTGGACTGGATGGCCCTGGGCGTCTTCTTCCAACTCCATGATTCCGTGAAGCTGTGTTTACGTTCTGGAGAGTGGGGCTGGCTTCACACTTAAGCAAAGAAGGCTTGTTCCATAAACAGTTTCCCTGTCATCTCTTACAATATTTTTTCTTCATTTGAGGGAGTAGTCATACCATGGTGTCGCTGCTGCTGCTGTTAGTGTCAGTCGACGTACAGCCTGTCTCCGTCTGGCTGCACTGAGTGTGTCCGTCCCCCATTCGGCTCAAATGCAAACAGCTACCGCATGTTGCAGTACTCTCTGTCAAGCAGTTTGGCTTGTGGTGATCATTCTGCCATTTTGAGTTCTGTGTAACGTACACACAGATGCATGCACACACACACCCATTGTTGGCTACGAGCAGTCCAAGGAAATGCCCTCCGGGAATTGCATAATTATACATTGTAGACTAATGCTGCTCATTATTGGAAAAAATTAGTTAATCCTTGGATGAGATGTTAGTTCATTCTGTCGCCAAAAATAGTAGCCTAGTGTGAGATGCAGTAAAATGTAATTAGATCTAATTTGTAATGATAAGACTCTGTTGCATAAATGGGCTCCTAATTGATTGTCCCCAAAGCACGCCTGATGTTCTGCCTTGGACGGCTGAGAGGAAGACAATTTGCCATTAATTAAAGGTGCCTCCTGTCCTGGGGAGGTTAATGAGAAGGGAAACTCTCTCTGTCTCAGAAGCTGGCATGGCCACAGGAACCAGCTGGGCTTTCTCTGCCTTCTCTCATCTCTCACACTCAGCCAAATTTGAGCTGAGTTCTGGGTGTGCGCTTCTTCTAGAGGGAATCAAACATGTTCCCACACTGGGTGCATTTATGTCTTCGCAGAGACCTTGGAAGCATCATGCGGTGGTGGTCCCTTCTGTTTCAGTCCTTTCCACCACCTTGATGCCCATGCTGTGCATTTTGAAATCTGGCTGGCTGAGTGCTGCTTGTTGTCTCCTCCTAGAGTGGGAGCAAATTATTGGCTTTGCTGCCATGGGAGAATGCATTCAAGGGAGGATGGATGGATGGATGGATGGTGTGTGTGTGTGTGTCTGTGTGTGTCTGTGTGTGTGTGAGAGAGGAGATTGAATATCAGAGTTTGCCCCCATGTGGCTGTGTAATTCAGTGCCCTTAAATTGACCCCCTAAGTTTCAGTTTTACCATTGAGGCTGATTTTGTATTCCCTTGGGCTGTTCCCAGCAGCCAGCCGCCTCTCTCTTGGATCTCTGTGTCCTGCTTAAAGCTCTAACGTCCTTCTGTGCCTGTGAGCTGATACCTAAAGCCCCTGGTGAGGTCGTACCCCACCCGCCCACTCCCATAGGAGGGTTGATTCTGTACTAGAACTTTGGGAAGTAGCACTGCCGGCTGGGAAGCAGTGCTGTGTTGTGGTTTGGCTCCCTTTGCACAACGCTGCTGTGCTCAGCTGCAGGACACAAAATTGAAGCACAATATGGATTGAGAACGGAGGTGTTAGATTGCGTCACATCTGCCTAATCTTTACTGTCAGGTGGAAATGTTTGACCTGGATGGAAAATCTGTTCAGTTGGTGTCTGGGGCAGGCGGGGGCTGGTATGCAAGATCATCCTCCCCACCTTTGCTTCCCCCTTCAGCGTCATGCGACAGAGACTGTCTGGGGCGGCCAGCGTGTGCTGTGAGCCTTGGAGCCTGACAGTCCCCTTCTCCCTGCTCCCTGTACATTTTCCCTGCTGCTCTTTCACACACAAATTTCCTTCCCTGTCCACAGAACAACTTTCCAGCCAGCAGCCGGGAACGCCTGCAGGACTTGAAGTCGACTGTGGACTTGCTAACCAGCATCACTTTTTTCAGAATGAAGGTAAGGTTCAGCTTTCGGGCAGCCCCTCACTCTCAGGCAGAACTTTTCCCCAATAACCTTCCCTTCTGATACACAACAGGGAAAGCAGGGGAAGGAGGAGGCCCCTGGCACTGCCCAGCATTGGCATGTGCCCTGCTCTGCCAGGTTATCCCCCAGGAAATGAGAGGGAAGAGCAGAAAATGTTGGAGAAAGAAGGCCCTACCTCTACCCCCTCCAGCCTCCCCCTCCTTCTCCAACACCCAGTCTGCAGTCAGTTCATTTTTCTCCAAATTGAACAACTCCGAGAGAATAAAATCTCTTTGCCGAAGGGCACCTCTACTGAGTTATTCACTGACAACATTGTTCTCACCTTCTCTGGGTGCTTAAGTCCTCCCTCCCTCCTGGTGATTTTGTTGCCGAACAATCAGTCTTCAGTTAATGAAATCCATGTTTTAATGTAAATATCTCTGGAACGAAAATTAAGTGCTGGAAACGAAAGTGCTGGAAGCCATTCATTTTACAAGGCCAAGGAGGCCATGATTCGTGGTGCGGGCTACTGACTGACTGATCCTGAAATCTGCCTTGTTCCTTTGCCAGCTCGGAGGCTGTGACCAAGCCCCGTGACGCTTTCTGACAGCAGTTAACTGTGTAAGCCTCACTGGCAAGGCCCCTCTGCTGGTGCAGGAAAAGGCGGGTGCGCGGGTGGGCTTACATTCTCTCTAAACGTGCTGGCTTCCTGAACTCCTCAAATCTCTGTACTTGGGCTGTCGGGTCAGGTTTTCACGCCCAGCATTTGAATGGGTTTAGTGTGCCAAAGAAACCCAAAGCAGAGCAGTTCTAGACTGCTGTTTTCCACCATGTGGTCGCCTTCTGAGAGTCACTCTGCTGAATGTTTTGCCTCCCCTCTGGAAACTGTGTTCAGAGTGACTGGAATAAACCATGCTCTCTTTATAAGTGAGTCTGAGTGGAAACATGTTGAAAGAGGATCTGGGCAGCCATGGGCACTGCTGTGAGTATGCTTTCAGAGTGGAAGAAGACCCTTAGAACAGGGGTGGGTTTGGAATCATGCCTCCCTACAGTTGAGGCTGGACTGCAATTCCCATCAGCCCTGCCAGCTCACCAAAACTGAGAAATGCTGGGAGCTACAGGCCAACTACATCTGGAAGTGGCCATTTGATTCTCACGGTAGCAGAGAGCTCAAGCTGCTTGTAATGGGGGGCGGCAGCCACTGAGGAGTTGGCTTGTGGTGTATTGCTGGTGAGGGTCCCTGAGCTGTAGGGGTTGTGGCAGTCAGAGTGATTTCTGCACTTGTACAGATGGCACAGCCTTCTCCTTTGCTCCCCTCCCCCAGAACTGCCTACTTCGGCTCTCTAGAGCTCAAGCAACAAGAGGTCCTTCCCAGTCCAGAGAGCTGAGACCTTTCCTCCTCTGGGACTCAAAGGTGGTGGTGGTGGGGTCTCTTGGACTGCTGAGGGTCCCTCATGAGGCTGGCTTGGGGCGGAGGGAGCGGCAGGGTTCGCTGCAGCTGTGGGTCAGCCGCCAAGAGCGCCTCTTCTTGTGGAATCCGTACTTGGGGGATGCTTGCCTGGGGCTGTTTGCTGTTCATCTTAGAGGAAAAATCAGCGTGGTGGCTGATTTCTGTTTTGGCCCTACCCGTGTTTTCCGCTGCCGCTTTGCCAGTGCCTGCTTGGAGCAGTGTGTTGCTTTGTTCATGCTGTCTTTGTCGTGACCAAAGCTTTACACAGATCAGTTGGATGGGGTCTGGGTGTTTGTGGTTAATGGAGCCCCCCGGGGCCCTGTCTCCTGCTGCCTGCTGGTTCTCTCACCTCCTCTCCTGCCTTCCTTTCCAGGTTCAGGAACTGCAGAGCCCGCCCCGGGCCAGTCAGGTGGTGAAGGATTGTGTCAAGGCCTGCCTCAACTCCACCTACGAATACATCTTCAACAATTGCCACGAGCTGTACAGTCGTGAATACCAGACGGACCCGGTGAGTGTGTGACCCAGGGGTTGGGTAAACCCAGTGTGTACCAGGCAGTGTTGGCATTTAAATCTTAACAGGTGAGGGGTACAGGCCTCTCAGGGTCCCTGCCAACAGCCTGAGTTCTCTCGTTTAGGGCAGGGTGGCCCATTTGGCACAAGCCAATGGAAACACAAGGTCTTGGGTGATGCACAGATATTAACGGGTTCTGCAGAAGGGCCTTTCAGTGGGTACCTGTGCTGCTGTATTTTTATACTGGCTGCTGTTCTGTTTTTAAAAAAGCTTTTACCCTGTTTTAAATTAGCAGTACTCTAATGAGATTTATATAATTGCTTCTCAACTTTCAAAATTGTCTTTGTATTTTTGCTGTACCTTGTCTTAAATCTGTGCTGTGAACTGCCTTTATTCCCATGTTGGGAGAAATGCAAGATACTGAAATATTTGAACAAATAAAGAAAGAGGTGCCCGACATACCCTTCATGCCAGATATTGATAGTTTGTTGTGGAGATGGGTAGTGAGGGGTGGCTGAAAGAAAACAGAGGTTGCTTTTTGTTCAGTGCTCTTTGTGTTGCCTTCAGAACAAGATGCAGGAGGTGCCGGCGGAGGAGCAAGGCCCCAGTATCCAGAACCTGGACTTCTGGCCTAAGCTCATCACCCTGATCGTCTCCATCATTGAGGAGGACAAGAATTCCTATGCCCCTGTTCTGAACCAGTAAGGAGCCCCCTGGGCTTACTGTGTGCCCCTCTTGTGAGAAGGAGGCTCCACACGGCTGCGCAACCCATTTGCCTCTGTCTTTTCTCATGATGTCCTTGTGCAGAGCATTTCTCTTGTCTGTCTACCTGTCTCTCTTTCCATCTGTCCCCTCTCTTTAAGCCATACCCTTTCCACTGGGATGGCAGAGTTCCTGGGGCATTCCCATTCTTACGCACAGGAACATTACAATCCTGCAATCTGATGGGCAGCTTGATGACAGCAATGAGAGCTTGGCTTCACACTTCTAGGGCACCCTGTCCCCTCACACGATGCACATACGCAAGAGCCCTCCATGCCTGTCAGGGCGTCGAGGGTGGCTGGAGTGTGGATGCTGAGTGGCAAGCGCAGGAAGGCACGAGGTTGCTGAAGGGTCAAGAGAGCATTTGGCCAGCCATACCTCCAACGGCATGAGAGGCCAGAGGTGGCAGAAGAGCCCAGGGTTGCTTCTGGGGTGCTTTTTCTGAGAAGGATCTTTGCAAAATGGACAGCCTGTTTGGTGAGAGGCCTTCCACGCATCAGGAGGTAGTTCCGCACAGAACAGAGGAGGCTGGAAACCATCAGCCCATTTGGGCTGAAGCAGCTTCCTGGGAGAAGCTGGCTGCTTGTTTTAAGCCACGTCATAGCTCCTTCAGAGCACGTCCAGAAACTGGGCTCTCTGACTGGGTTTTTCTAACTGTGTTTATTTTATTTGTCGTTTGTCATCTTCCCCGCCCCCCCCCCTTCTTATCTCTGCTGTCTTGGCTTTCATCTGAGTAGGCACTGCACTTGCTTGGAAGACTCCAAGTGTTTCCCACACTGCTTTCTTTCAGCCAAGGTCAGGGTGGGAGGAAGGAACGCAGAGCAGCATTAAGCCCAGGGTGGCCCAGGGGTGGGATGTGAGCAGTCCGTTCTTGGCCCTGGGGCCCCTGGGAGACCCTCCCAAGTTCCTAAATCTCCCTTTCTTTCTTCAATTCCAGGTTCCCACAAGAGCTTGCTGTTGGAAAGATCAGTGCTGAAGTTATGTGGAATCTCTTTGCTCAGGACATGAAGTATGCCATGGAAGGTGAGTTGGGCTTGGTATTCCTCATCTATCCAGAGAAAATGCTCTCTGGTGTGGAACAGGGCTGCAGGGCTGCTGAAGTACTTGCCAAGGTTTCTGGCTGGTCATCACATTTACGCGGGGCCAGGAACAGGGCTTAGTGGCCCATTCTTTTTTAATGCGTTATGATCAACAGGCAATTTCCAGAAGAATCTCCCATCCCCCAGAAATGAGTGACAAGGAGACCTGTCAGGTGCTCTTCAGAATCCAGGTGTGTGTCTTGCAGCTGAGCATCCTTGAGGCCGTCCAGCAGGACCTTCCTTTCTGCCTGACCGGGCAATGCCTCCTCGGCCAGAAACCCGTAAAGGCTGGTTGTTCTTGTCTTGTTCTGGTGTGGACATAATGGGGATTCCCCCCAGTGCTTCTGAAGGGTGCCCTTGATGACCCACAGAGAGGTTGTGCTCCTGCTGGACCTGGCCACTCGCTTAGCCTCTCTCTTACTTCTTGGAGTAGAATTGGGCACTCTCAGGCCCTTCCACGGAACCCCCGTTAGCAGGAAGAACAGCTCGGAGGAGCAGCTGACTCCGTTCGCTGCGGGAGGGGCCACCCTGTTCTTTCTCCCCTTCCCTTCCTGGCTGTATGGACGTGGCAGCTTCCTGTGTCCAGCCTGGCCTGTCCGAGGCTGGAGTCTCAGGATCCCGTGGGAGGTTGTGGGCCTCCCCTCCCTGTGCCGGGCCCTCCTGTACCCCCCGATTCTCCTGCAGCGAGACCCCGGAGTCCCTCTGCCATTGCAGGGAATAGAAAGAGAAGCATTCTCACCGTCCTCGTCGTCCCCGCTCCACCGTCTCCCGGGTGGTGATGGCCTTCATTGTCGTCGTCATCATCATCATCATCCCCTTTATTCATATTCCACCAAACCAGGACACAAGACAGCTTACAAATTAAAACAGATACAGTATAGTTAACACATATGAAAGCTTAAGATTGAAATAGAGACAGCGTGGTATAATGGTTTGAGCACTGGACTACAGCTCTGGAGATCAGGATCAAATCTCTGCTTGGCCATGGAAACCGACTGAGGGAGGGAGCCTTGGGTAAGTCACACTCTCTCAGCCCAAGAGAAAGACAAAAGCAAACTCCCTCTGAACAAATCTGGCCAAGAAAATCTCATAGGTCAGAAACAACTAGGAGGCACACGACAGCAAGATTGAAATGTAACAGCATTTCCAGTAACATAAAACACACAGTTTCTGGCAGCATTCAGGAGCAGTGTGTTCACGAACCTGTCCCAGGGGAATAGGTACGAGGGACAGTTTGCCCTGTTCTCAGCACCCCTTGTGGGGCCTGGGGGGTGAGAGTCCCTTTCCTGGCCTTGGTCTCAGTTCTGGGGTTCTTTGCCACTTTCTGGGGTGGGAACAGGCGAGCCGGTGGAAGTGGGCACATGCCCTTCTTTTTTCAGCTGTCGTTTGAGTGTGGTTTGCACATGCAGGCACACGCACACGCATGCACAGAGACCCTTAGCTGCTTCCGTGACGCATGAGCCAGGCTTTGAATTCAGTGCTGTTTTCTGCCTTCTCGAAAGGTTTCAGTGCCTCTGTAAACACAAACAAGCAAAAGACCAATCAATTCCTTTAAAAAATCAAAGCAGTGCTCCTCGGGGGATGGGGGAGAGCTGTTTGAGAGCGTCTCCTCACTCAGACGCACTCTGAGCAGTCACCTGGGGGCAGGAGGGGAGTGGGCTGCGCAGCTGGCCTCCGGGAGGGACGCCGCGAAGCTGTCGCTCTGGTATTAAGCGTTTGACAAGAGAAGGGACTCGAGCAGAATGGGATGGCGGGTGCAGAGCCACAGCGAGATCATCAAGCCAACGCCGGGTGTGGGCCGGGATGAATCTCCCCCCTTGGCTGCTGCAAAGGAAGGGGTGCCAGTCAGATGCTGTGGTAGCCTTAAATCGGGGTGGGTGCAGTGTAGAGTGCCCCTGAAGCCCCCAGGCCCCAGAAAGGCTTTTTGTCCCCGGCATCCCCCAAAACTACAAAAACCACTTAAAAAACACACTGTTTTTGCTCCCCTAGGTGCCTCACAGATCTTAAAACCCTGCTAGAGCCACCAGAAAACAGCTGAAAATCACCCAAATTAGAAGCTGGAGGTCACATGCTGGGAAGTTTTTAATATTTTGTTTTATTGGGCCAACCAAAAAAAATGCAAAAGATATCCTGCTGGCTTTGAAAGCTTCACAGGCTTCCATCAGGCAAAAAGATAAAATAGCATACATGGAAATGAAAGTGAAGATGCCGTGCTTGGCATCAGCATTTTAGAGGTTACAGGGAGATGTATGTAGACAAAACATGAGACCCCCTATGGCCCGTAAGGTGAGTAGGAACAAAGGCCATGAAACTGGCTATGGGGTTGGCTTTTCCATTGGAATGTTCTGGATGTTGAAAGAATTCCCACACTGCAGAATTGCTTAATGAGTAAGGAAGACGAAATCAGCAGGAAGAGCAGCATAGATGTGTGAATGGTTGCTTGACACTTGGCCTTGATGGGATTTTCCTCTCCCCAGCCCTCTCGTACTTGTTTGTGTGGGGAATTCTCTGATGCCTCCCACTTTGGGGGTCATGCTGGACCTGTTGGGAGCAGAGGAGGGAAGAGGAGCAGAGAGGGTCTGCTCAGCAGCTCGGCAACAGGGAGACCCTCTCTCCTCCTCTCCCCTCCCCTGCCCCCAACAGGCCTTCAAAAGTGTGCTCTGTTCCTTCAGGTTGGCCCTCTCAGTGACTTTTCTGCCTTTGTGCCCCTTTCAGACTCCAAGAACTCTGGTTTTGAGGTTAGGTGCTTTGATCACAAGTAATAGCTCCAGGGTGCAGTCTCAGTTTGAGACCAACCTTTCGGTTATTAGCGTCAACCGAGAGAGGAGAGGCCCCCCGCCCCAGCTGCTCAGCAGTTGGCACAGCTTTCCCCTTGCGAGCGACTCTGCGACGCGCAGCCTGGCTTGAAGTGAGACTCTCCGTATCCTCTGTCTCAGAGGTCGGCCATCGCCAGGGGCCGGGGGAGCTTCGTTGGCACCCGGGAGACCTCAGAGGGCTGAATCCCTGTCGCGTGACCCCTCCCCTCTGCTCCCTAAAATTCTTCTTTATTGAAACACATTCCCCTCTGGGGACGATTGCGGGACTTGTTTTAAAACAGGAAGCAAACCGGAAGTCAAACGTTTAAAAGAAATCAGGGGGGTGGTGTTGTTGGGAGCGGCCGGCGGCCACGCTCACCTGTTTTTAGCTTTGTGGGAATAACAGTCTTCTTTTTCATGCTCCCTCCTCCTAACAGTTTCGGTTGTGTGCTTTTTTTCTCATTACTTTGTTCCCTCTCTTAAGTCCTGGATAAAATGAGTTCCCTCGAGGCGTTACGGGGTAAGAACGCTCTCCTTCGGTAAACCTTCTAGATGTGAGTCGCTGGAGACGCCCCCTCGTAGTGAGGACAGTAGCTCATTTCCCTCTGCTTCCCCCCAGGCGTAGCAGTGTGGAGTGTTCGTAGAAGTAGAGCCGGTAGAGGCTTGGGAGCCCGCAGCCAAGGCTGGTTTGCTCAGGCAGCTGCAGCTGGAAGTTAGCCTTGCTTTAGTTATTTTATTTGAAAAAAATTTCTCACTTTTTTCTTAAAAAAATACCAATCAAAGCAGCTAACAGAGGCTAAAATCCTCGGTCAGCAAGTATAGCATAAAGGTTGTGCAGACAGAAGAACACGGTGGCTCCCCTCTCGCCATCCTGGGACTCCATGTTGTGCAGTGAAAGCCGGCTCTCCGTGACCGGTCAGTGGCTGGTGGAGAGCAGGGCGGCTTGGAGAAGCACCTGGCTATGTCCCCGCAGCCGGGCGCTGGCTGATGACATCATCTGCGGAGACCCAGCAGTGCCCTGGCAAATGGGGTAATTGTTTGCCTCTGGATGTGGAAACGTAACCGGGCACTTCTCAGATCCCCACCCAGCCAGCTCTCCCCCAGCCACTGAAGGGCTGTGGGAGGGTATCACAGGGAAATACTAAGTCCAGCGGGGGGCATGGGATTGGCAGTCCCGGAGGGGACAAGAGAACACCGACCTCTGCAACAAACAAAATGAGGGGTGTGGAGGTTTACATTGGACTTGCACACACTAACGGGGTGCTAGCCGACATTCTCTAAAAACAAATTGAGCAATAAAACCACTAAAATATCACTGGAACCGGTGAGCATCACATCAGTTTTAGAAAGCTGATTTAAAGAGAATGTGTCTTCCCTCCCTTCCCGAAAGCAACCAGCGTCAGAGGAAATCCCTGCTCCCAAGGGTGGAGGGCTGGCCGTAGTCCGGTGATGGCCACGTCCTCTGCAGGAGTGCGCCAGCTGCTCCAGCCGCAAAGGGTGGGGAAGATGTCCAGCAAAGGTAGCTACTAGGGAGCTGCCTGCGCGGCATAGGGTCCAGCAAACCCGGGGTGAAGATGTCATTCTGTGGTGGGGGAGCAAGAGAGACAGGCCCTCAGGAGAACTAAGGCCCCAGTGGAAGGGGTCGGCCTGCCGGTGGCTTTCGGAGCAGACGGCTTTTGGGAAAGGCAAGGGACGGTTGTTTCATAGGGGTGAGGAAGAGGGAAAGGCGTAGAGGGAGGAGGGAAAGAGGTTGGTGCCTCTTTGCTCTGGCCTGGAGCTAATGTGCCCTGGGCAACCTCTGAGGTGGACAGGGAGCCCCACGCAGCAGGGGACTGTCTGTGGGTCTTGGAGGGTCTCAGTGGGCCTGATCCCAGCAGTGGAAGTTCACTCTTGTCTCTTCTCTGTCCCAAGCGCCCCCTGTCTTTCGCATCCGAATGGTCCTCTTTTATGGCGGTAAGAGCCTTTCCTTCTTTCCTTTTCTCTCCCCTCCGTTTTCTCTAGCTTGGTGAGTAGCAGATCCTCCCTCCTCCCTGGCTAGAGGATGTAGACAGCAAGCGGCCCCAGAGAGCGCTTTGCGTTGGTGCGGTGGATGTGTCTGCCCGAGCGCCCCCGTGGTGGCCCTTTAGATGGGAGGCAAAGGCTGGCAGAAGGCCCCTCCGTGTGCCCCCCCGCTCAGGGGAAGTCCCAGCCTTCTGCCTCTCCGCTCTTAGTGTGTTTCCTCAGTCAGCTTGTGTTCTTCTCCCAGCTCATCCTCCCTCCAGAAAGCTGCCTTGCTGGAGCTGTGCTGCCTGGTCTTGTCCAAATGAAACTGGGTTTGCTTTTGTGTCTCCTTGCCCCCCCCCCAAAAAAAACAAAGCCACTGGGCAGTGTCTTGTTGTCATCACCACTCCCTTCTGTCTGCAGTCGTGCAGACAAGACACCAGAAGCACGCGTGAAAACGCTGGCGATATCAGTGGTGTCGGCCCTTCGCCCTTCCCGTCTGTCCTCCGCGTCTTGAGTCAGCACCACCAGTTTTCTGGGGTGGATTTAGACTGCTCTTTGGCCACTGTTTGCAGAGCACTTGGATTTTCCGGCTGTCTCTGTGAGCTGTTGCTGGAGGCCAAAGGCTGAGCTGGTGGGGAGCCTAGCGTCTCCATCTTTGTCTCGGTTTGACAGTCTCAGGCGCATCGTGGAAAGGAGGCACACCCTTTTCTCTCCCAGGCCTTGCTCAGATTGTGCCCTCTCTGAACCCAAAAGCGTTTTTATCTTGGTGCCGGCTGCGGGAGCCCTTAAAGTTAGATATTTTCATGTAAAATGGCTGACTGTGTCTAATCAGAATGAGAACGTCACCATTTCTGTGCAGTTTTTCTGTACCGGTGATTTTAAAACGAAAAACCCTGTGCGTTCTGCGTTTGAACCTGACCTTCTTGGCAACTGGGCCACCAATAGATTCCAGGTCGCGGGTCCAATTCCTAGCAGAGAAGACAAGAACCTGACATCTCAGGGCAGGTTCTCACCTGTGTGCAGTGCCCATTTGAGGTGCCAGGTTTAATAATAAAGGCTGCCCTGAGAGAGACCCCTGGCTGATTCTGATGGGTTGCCTGCTCCCAATTTGTTTCGAGGTGGTGATTCCACAGGTTGTCTGTGGTATTATGTCTGGCTGTGTCGTGTTTATCCTGGCATCCCAAGCGCATGAACTACACCTTGTAAGTCCTCCCCACACTCTCCAGTTAACTTGCCTGGACTCTTGCAACCTCCAGGACCACTAGCTGCCTCCTGAGGAAGCTCCAGCAGGTCTCTGTGAGTGGCACTGGGGATCTCCTCCTCTCTTTTCCCCCCTCCAGAGCTCATTAGGCATGTAGGAAGTCAGCTTCTGTCAGGTCAGACTCCATGTGTCCTATTGAAGCTAGTATTGTCCACAACAAAAAGAGAGATCCCACCTAAACATTGGGAAGAACTTGTTTGCTGTAAGAACTGTGGTGATCTCTGCCATCTTTGGAGGTCTTTGAAGAGAGGCTGGCTGGGAATCTTTCAGGAGGGCTTTAGTTGTGTGTTCCTGTATGGCTGAAGGGGATTTGACTGGATGGCCCTTGGAGTACCTTCCAACTTTATGATTCCATGGCTGTGTTCAGGAACACCTCCCTAGGGACTGAGGCAGACAGGGCTCTTCCCCACTCAGAGGGACCTTGGCGGTTGAGCGGAGAGAGCAGCACTGAAGTTGGGGCCTTCCGTGCGCTGCTGAACTGTGTTCCTTCCTGAATGACAGTTGCAGGAGCTGTTACTTGAGTTTCCACGGCGGGATATGCTGAAGGCCCTGGATACTTTGGGAGGACGTTCTGGGCCCAGGCTGGAGGGGTTCCAGGCTGCCTGGAAAGAAACTCAGGATGTGACGGCATCCTGGGGCTGCCCTGAAGTTCTGCCAGTGGCCAGGGCTGGATGGCAATGAGCGTTTTAGGCGGGCATGGCAGGAAATGTGGTGATTAAAGACTTGAGGCATCTTGGCAGGGAGTACTAGAAATTTCAGGATAATTGGCTTTTTAGCATTTAAACCAGTGACATGAAAATGGTCTTTGCCTGGAAGCAAGGAAGGCCTTTCCTGTCTGCACTGGTTTTGGCTGGACCAAGAAATCTCATTTGGCAGTGTTTGCATGGCTGAAGTCAACAGGAAGACTGCCGATCTGGGCTGCAGGCTCTTGGGGAATTGCTCTGCAAGACAGAGTGTCCAGTAAAGCTCTGGTGACCAGTTGCCTCGTGCATTTGAGCTGGATGTAAGGTGTGTGTCCTCCCTCTGCCCCCCCCAATACTGAAGTCCTTGAATTTTGGACCTAAATGATAAAAACAATCACAGTGTCCAGAGCCTGTCCTTAAAGGTGCTTTTTGGCAAAAAAAGAAAGGCTTGCATCCCTTTTACACTTTACCTTAGAGGAGACTTTAGGATGCCTTACTGGTACGAAGCAGAGGCTGGGGCAGCAGAGTGGGAAGGCGTTTGGGCTGGAAATGCGTTTGCAGTTCCTTCATCACGAGAAGTCTGAAATGAAACTGAGGGTCAGTGAACTGTCCCTGCCCTAATGGTAGCGGGCATTAAATTCTGTTAGGTTGGAAGAAGTCTTGCTTTCAAGCAGGCAGTTTCCATTTATCAAGCGTCCGGCAGAAGTTTCTCTGTTGGCTTCAGTCTTACAGTGGTTGTCAGGTTGATCCCCACACACTCGTGCCCCCCCCGACACACACACAATTGTGCCATGGAGAAAAGTTGGTATTGCTCACCTTTGACCTTCCTGAGTGCAAAGAAAATCCCTGCTTTATTAAATGGGGATGCTGAGGGCCTCTTTGTTCTTTGGAATTCAACAAAGTTCTTTTCAACTGTGGGTGGAGGGATTCTCAAAACTGACTTGGAAGGAGCGCGCAGCGGCACATTTCGGGGCATGCGACTTGCACCTGGCCTCTTTTTAATTCCTGCCTAAGGGAGAAGCAAGGGCCTCCTGGCCCGGAGGCTCCGCCGCCGGCCGGCCGGTGGACTGGAGCTCCCCCTCCCTCGTTGCCCAGAAGTGAGCTCTCTCTGTCTGTGAGCAGCGTTTGCTCTTGGACGAGTCTCTCATTTTCATCTCTTCTGTACCTTAACAGGAATGACTAACTGCTTGGGAAGCTTTAAGAGCAGAGCTTGGATAAGTTACTTTTTTGAATTGTGGCTAACTGGTGAGTTTAGGAGTTGTCGTTTCCCCCACCCTGAAATGAAGAGTCTTTCCACGCTCTGGGAAAGAGTTCCTTTCCCACCAGATAGGCCCTGTGAGTCACAGTGGTTGCTTTCCTGAAAGGCCTTGCTGTGCCCAGCGTCCCTTTGCACCAGTATGCGTTCACACCCCGTTTAAAGCCATTTGTGCAACACACTAGTCTGCTGGCTGCAAATAGGATCCAGGCGGCGGCTTGGGTGTAGGATGCTGGGTGGTTTCGCAGCAGTTCTCAAAAGGGCAGTTCTCTGTACCTGAAGCTCTGCTCTCCGCTCCCCCCCTGCGCCCGTCCCAGACCACCTGGGGAGCCCTAGGGGCTCCGTTCTGAATTTATTTATGAGATGGGGGAGGGATGGTGGAGTGGCGCTCCGGAAGAGACGCTCGGGCCAGCTTAAATGAAGCATCTGAGAGGCATTCCGGGGGGGCGCTTTAGCTGCGGATCTCGGCAGCTGTGACCGTCCCAGCTCAGAGGGCACTCTTCCCTCTTCCGTGCCTCCCGCTCCTGGGTGAGGGGAGTGCTGAGCTCTCTCGTGGAGCCGAGGGCAGCCGAGCGGGGCAGGGGCCTGAGGGTGGGGGCGGTGGGTTTGCGGCCCTTGCCTCTGCGGGCTTGGGCCAAGATTCCCCGCGGGTGGCATGGTAGCCCGGGGTGGGTCACGTCACGGGCACCGCCGCTGTTCCTGGGTTCTAGTTAGGATCCAGGACAAAGAGAGGAGGAAGGGGATGAGAAAGGCAGAAAAGGAGAAGATAGCCACCTTCATGTGAAAACTCAGGGGGGTCTCATTTGCAGTTTGGGGCTGAAAAGCAGGCTGTGAGCGTGAGAAGACACGGGGCAGGTGATGTAGCCCATGCTGTGAGAGGGCAAGAGGCCCTTTCTGTGCTCAGGTGGGTAGCAGTCCCGTTTGGCTGGTTGCGTTTCCTCGGCAGCCAGCATTTCTCTGCCGGTGGGTCTCGACAGGACTGTTGCTTAGGGGATGACCGGACGCCGTGCCTTCAGCAAAGGGGGTAGCGCCGGGACCCTTGAAGTTAGACTGTGGCATCTCTGAGGGGCAGCTCAGGTTGCAGGTTGCAAGGGCAGCTTGCAATGCTGATCGGAAGGCGGGCTTTGCCAAGTTTGGAAGCTCACGCTGGGGGGAAAGCCGAGTTGGACCCCCAAGAGGGGGCCGGTGGAGGCTGAAGATGCTCTCAGTCTGTGCCGAGCGCCCGTTCTCTTTCCTGCTCTTTGCTTTGTGTTTCCTTGGAGCGTCGCGGGAGCGGGAGGGCGACCGGCCCCTAGGAAACCGCTCTCCTCCCATTGCCATGGCAACCAGAAACTTTCCCTTCTATTTTTGAAGGCCTGCGTGGAAAATGAGTCTCCAGGCTTTGGGCTGCCGACCTGCAAGATCTTTGGGCGTCGTTACCACGATCCAGGGTTGCTGAGATTTTGTGGGTTTGGGCCCATGTTGCCCAGCAGGCTGTGAGCCTCCACGTGGCCGGACGCTGCAGGACATGACACGGGGGAGCTTATCGAATTGCCCGCCTAATAACTCTGCCTCCCCTCCCCCTTCTTTTCTTTTGCACAGAACACGAGAAGCACCGGCTCTGCAAGAGTGCCGACTACATGAACTTGCACTTCAAGGTGAAATGGCTCTACAACGAGTATGTCTGCAGCCTGCCCGCCTCCAAGGGGAAGGTGCCCGACTACCCAGCGTAAGTCCCCTGGTCGCTCTTGGTCCCCTTCTGAACCGCCCCCGTGCACCCACCTGTGTCACTGCTCCCCTCCACATGTAAGTCACTTCCGACCTATGGCAGTCCTAAGGCAGTCATGGCGTTAAGAGGGGGCCTGCCTTTGCCTTCTTCCGAGACCGAGAGAGTGCGACCTGCCCAAGGTCACCCGGTAGGTTTCCGTGGCCAAGCAGGGATTTGAACCCCTTCAGATCACTCTACCACGCTGGCTCAGCCTCGAGAAAGGTGGGCACCTTAATTCTTTTTGCTCTGTGCCCTGGGCAGAAAAGGAGGCACGGAAAATCCCTCTTGCCCAGAAGCCAGCTGTCCCCTTTGCCCAGTTCCTGAGGCAGCGGGAAGGCCAGGCTGGGATGAAGCAAGCAGGGAGCCTTTGCCAATGCTCAGCTCCTAAAGAGCCCTTTCCATGTCTCTTCTGAGCTGCTCCACAGCGTTCTGTGCACTGAACACGTTTCCAGGGACCATTTCCTCCGACTGCATCCCTGTCACTTTTATAGATCGGCATAAGAATATGTGCATGTCTTTGAGATGACTGAAAACAAGTGTAGGAATAACACGCACCCACCTTCCTTGGCAGTGTCAGGTGGCATGGGAGTGTTGGTCAGCATCCTTGCTTAGACCCTTGGGCCTCTGTGACTGCCACTGGGCATTGTTGGTCATTCCCTTTCCAATGGACATCAGTGACAAAGGGGGAAGTCAAAATCTCTGGCACTTTTTATAAACCCCTGTTTTCAATCCATTCATTTGATCTGCTTCACTTTTATATGATCCTTCTGGGATTCAGGTTCTGCTTGAAGACGGTGTTGTTCACTTGTTTCATTCAGCTTTTATATAAACGTGCATGTACGTACTTAAGAATCAAGGAGATGAAACAAAGCAGCAAGTTACCCCCAAAGGCCCAAGAGCAGGCTCATAAAAAGCACTGCCCTCTGTCTCTGGAGGGGATAGCCCGTGCTTGGACACTTTTCTCAAGATGGAGAGTTCAGATTCTGCTCCACTCTGCTCCCCTTTCTGTTTCTAAAAAGAATCATAGAATCATAGATCTGGAAGAGACCCCAGGGGCCATCCAGTCCAATCCCCGCCATGCAGGAACACACATCAAAGCACTCCCAACAGATGGCCATCCAGCCTCTGCTTAAAGACCTCCAAAGAAGGAGGAGACTCCACCACACTCCATGGAGGCAGCAGCAGATTCCACTGCCAGACAGCTTTGACTATCAGGAAGTTTTTCCTGAGGCTCAAGTGGAATCTCCTTTCCTGCAGCTTGAATCCACTGCTTCTTGTAATAGTCTCTGGAGCAGCGGAAAACAAGCCCGCTCCGTCCTTGACATGACATCCCTTCAAATATTTAAACATGGCTATCATGTCCCCTCTTAACCTTCTCTTCTGCAGACTAAACGTACCGAGCTCCCTAAAGCCGGTCCTCATAGAGCTTCTTGGCTTCCAGACTCTTCACCAGTTTGGTCGCCCTCCTCTGGACACACTCCAGCTTGTCAATATCCTTCTTGAACTGAGGTGCCCAGAACTGGACACAGTATTCCAGATGAGGTCTGACCAAAGCAGAATAGAGTGGTACCATTACCTCTCTTGATCTAGACACCATACTCCTATGGATGCAAAGAGGGAATCACGTTGGCTTTCTTGAGACCTGCTCCAAGGCACTAGTAATGTCAGCAGCAGCTGGAAATGGCTGAGAACCGATCACGCCCACAGGAGCAGAAAGGTTGTGTTGGGGAGAAGTCCAGCCCCAGCATCCCTGAAGGAAGCCTGCCAAGACTTCCTGAGAGATCTCCAAGTGGTGAAATGCACCCGGCTCTCTGGAAAACTTGTTTGGCTGCAGGTCTGCTCCTGTGATTGGGAAGTTCTAGTCCAGCAGATAAGTTTGCATCCAAAGGATCCAGTTAGTTTCCCGAGGCCTTGAGTCAGGCTGCCATTCTCCAGCCTCACCTCCTTATCTGCAGATTGAATATAAATAATAGTGGGAGGGTTGTAAAGTGTCAGCAGGCGGTTCTTGACCTTGCTTAACCCAAATCTTTTGCAACGGTTCCCCCATGTGCTAAAGACAGACCCTGTTCTGCTCCCTCTCTGGGATCTCATTTAGAAACTGCCATCAGGTGGCCTTTCCTCTCCCACTCCCCCAAACCTTTCCCTGGGCCAAACAGACCTGTCAATGTGGCAATGGGGGGAGCCACGGAAGGGGGAGGATGAAATGCCAGAAGTGTGTACAGTGGTGCGTGGGGTGGACAATGTGGATGGGGGGTTTTCTCCTCCTGTCATGACACCATCCCCCTGAAGCTGAAAGGTGGGTGATTCACAGTGATATCAATGAATAATAAGACACCGAAGAATAGATAGGTAAAAGGAAGCACTGCTCCACACAGCAAATGCAGTTAAACTGTAGGATGTGTTAGATAACAGTGATTTTATTTTATTTTGTTTTATTTCTATCCCACTTTTCCCCAAAGGTGTTTCAGTTTCTTAGATAACTCTGGCAGTAGTATCCATCAATTTGGGTGGCTTTAAAAGAGGGTTAGACAGACTCATGGACAACAGTCAGGCTGTCAGGGGATGCTGGTTGTGATGGCTGTGGCTGACCCCCAGTCCCAGAGGAGAACTGAGTGGTGGGGAACTCAGGCTCTGGTTGTGCTCATTTTCTGCTTGTGGGCAGAATTTCCATCAGAGCACCTGGAGTGTGTCCACCCTGCACAGTGTTAGCTGTCGAGGCTCCGTCTTGTAGAATCCTGGGATTTGTAGTTTGGGCAGGTGCTTAGGATTCTCTGCCAAGAGTCCTGGTGCCATAGGTGCACTCAGACTTGCTAGCAGAGAATTCCAAATAACTCCATTTAATGACAAATCGCAGGATTCCATAGGATGGAGCCATGGCAGGTAAACTGATCTCAAACTGGTATAACTGTGAGGCGTAGATACATTCCAAGTTGGCAACTGTGGGAACAGGTCAATTTGGTAAGATCCAGCACTGTTCTTAAGCATGGCCGCCCTGGGGCCTTTGGCCTCTCGCTCCTACGAGTCAGGTGGGCTTTCTGGCAGAAGGGAAGATGTCAGAATGGCAGATGAGTTGGGATTCACAGCTGGACATGAAGGACTGGCCCAAGAGAGAGGTGGCAAAGAAGCGCTCTCTGGAGGCTCAGTGTTCAGGGAACTCAGTTCTCCTGTCTCTTTGGTGGCATTTTTTTGCCCTTTTAAAAAGACATCTACTGCAGACAATCCCTTTGTGAACCTAGGCAGCCATCAGTGTGTGTCTAACATGGAAAACTCTTTGATGCTAAGGGCCATAAATTCCCTTGAACCCAGGCCTACAAAATAGTGTGAATGAGAAATAGTGCAAAAGTTCAACAAGATCATAGGCTCCACAGTGAAGTCGTAGCTTTGTGTTTCCAAATTGTGAACCAGGGAGCATTCAGACCACATGCAGAGGATCACATCTGGTCTCTTCTTTTAGCCAATGGAGGGCCATTGCAAGCAGCCCTGACGCTTCCAGGCACCTCTTGTCTCACAGGTGCCACTTTTGTGCTCCTGCCACACTCAGCCCTACCTCTGCGTACCAAAGGGTGGTTCCGTTGTGTGCAACAGAATAATGAATCCTGTCCACATTATTCAGTGATCTTGCAATGCACCTCACCTTGCATAGGCCGCCGGCCCGCCCGCCCACACCCCACCTGCAACTTTGAGAGAAGGCTCCACCACCTTCTAGTTGAGACAAAGAGCTTGAATCAAGATGGGCTCAGCTCAGCGGCTTTGCCTTGGCCGTGTGGCAGATTGGGCTGTTAGTCAGCCTACCATCTGTGGATGGAAGGCTGATCTAAATGCTGAGCGTTACTAATCAGGGGCTGAAGGGAGCTTGTCATCTCTCTCTGGGCTGGATCTCAGTGGCAGCATCCCTGTTGCCATGGTGCTCCTCTGCCATCCCCTGCTGCTACTGCTGCTGTAGGGCTGGGCTAATATTTTGAGCCCCAGGGCTGTAGGCTTATTTCAGCCACTTGCCTTCCCTCGGCTCACCTCTTGGCGGTGGCTGCAGCGACAGCAGCCGTGCCCATTTGGTGTGTGTTGTGGGGCTGAGTCATTTGCTTTACTAATACGCTGCAGTTTCATCAAATACGGAAGGAATTAAAATCTCCCCGCTCCTGCTTTCCGTCCAAATGTCAGCAAACAAGTTAAGACAATCTACAGCCTCATCACTGTCAGAGAACCAGGGCTTGTGGGCAAGAGAAAGCAAAACAAAGGAGCGTCAGCAATGGGAAGGCTCCCTTTGGCTCAGGAGGGGGGCAGCCAGCTCTGGCGTCCCCTCCCTTTCAGCATCCGCGTTAGCACCGGTGGGCAGGGTGCAAATGGGAGAGGGGGCGCCGGAGTCCTTTCTCTTGGGCTGTAGCTGCACCGTCGTGGCCACCAGGAGAGGAGGAGAGGCCACCCTTCTCTGACGGGCCCCTCTTAGCTCTGCTGTCTCAGACAGACACCCTGTCCCCCCAGGACTCTTCAGCCAAGGAGAGAGCAAATCAGTTTGCCAGCGGAAAAGGAGCAAGACCCTGCGGACACCAGGACACCACTCACACTGTGCAGTTGCAGTGCCGTGATGCCATGATTCGGTCCTCTCACCCTATGGGATCCTGGGGTTGGAACTGAGGGAGGGGTGCTTGACATTCCCAGCCAGGCACCTTAAACTGCAAATCCCAGGGTCCCATAGGATGCAGCCACGACAGTTAAAGGGGAGCCAAGCTCTGCAGTGTGAAAGGGGCCCCGGCCAGACCGTCAGGGGCCAACCTGTTGCCTCTTTGGGACAAGCCAGCTCACGGTCCGAACAGGAGCAGAGGAACAGCGCCCCCACTCCCTGGGAAGGGTGTGGGCTGAAGCAGCCCACCCAGCCCGCCCCCCTCGGACTCTGGGTGGAGCTGCAGTCAGGGTCTTGGCAGGAGCTGCCTGTTTGAGAAGGCCACTGCTAAAGACAGCTGGGCAGCTGGGTGGGGCTGAGGGTCTGCAGTAGCTCTGCACCCCCCCCCCAACCATTGGAAGCAGATCTCTGCTGATCACTTGCTGTTGCAATTTTTGGACTGTTGGCTTGTGATTCTCGGATAGTTTTGCGACTCTGGGCTTTATCACAGGCTAGGACTTATCCCATGAAGTGATTCCTCTTCTGCTGTTCTCCCAGTGGGAGACCATTTGGAAAGACTTTCTCTTACAAAGGAGGTCATTAATGTATTTTTTGTGTTTGTAAAACAAACGGTCTTCCACTGGGACAAGAGCAGAAGAGGAACAAGATGCTGTTATCCTGCTGCAGTTACTGTTTACCTGCCTCGTGTGATAAATCCCTTTGTTTACTGCTAAACCTTGAATGCTGACAGTCAAAGGTGGGGCTGTTACCAGCTCTCACCCTACTCCCTTCCTGACCTCTCCTGGTAGTGAACTTGGCTTCCCTCGAGGAAAGCTCACACTCCCCCCACCCAACCCCTCGCCATTTGGAGGCTGCCGTGCTTAAAGCGGGAGCAGTTCCGTACCTAAACGTCGCTCCTGGAGCGAACCAGCCTGGGTCTCAACTGCCTCAGCTGGTTGCCTGAAATGCCGGTTGCTCCGCAGCGCTGCTGGTTGCTGGTTGCAGTACGGGGTCCTCCCTGTCCCAAACGCTCTCGAGGAATGGAGGAACCATCGGCGCTTCTGAGCCGTGCGGCCCCGTGGCCCCTGCGGCGCCTTCCGGGCGTCCGGTCCAAAGGGGGAGAGAGCCTCTTCCGCTAGGGGATGGGGCTGCCCTCCCGGTTGCGGGCGTGAGGCCGTTGGCTGTGGCGCGGCGTCCCACAACCCTGGAGGCCGCGGCGACCTTTTGGCCATCTTCGCAGCGTGCCAGGGGTGAAGAGCAAGCCCAAAGGAACCTGGCTTGTTACCCCTCAGGGTTTATTAGGGAGCGAACATTTTGTAGGCCTAAGGTGGAAGTACCGTAATTTCTTTGGCCACGTGTGCGTGTGTGTGCGTGTGCGTTAAACGAATGTCTTTCTGACAAACCAGAACACCATCCCAGAGTACGCGGAAAGAAAAGAAAACAAACTCCCCCCGTGGCTTGTGGAACGTGCAGCTGGCTGGCAACTTGTCGGCTCCAGTGGCGACAGGGTGGCGTTAGCGCTTCAACACGGCATCAAGTACGATCTCCAGTATGAGGCAACCTGTGCCTTTCTATTCTGACGTGTGAAAGGTTATTTCAGGCTTCCCAGCATGCTCTGGGCTTGCTCTTTCTCCTTTGTAGTGTCTCTCACATTCTTTGCAAATTTAAGCAGCCCATAATTAGCACCCTTTGTACCAACTCAGCTGCTGGTTTGGAGTTGTAACTGACAACAGAGAATCTCACAGGTTGGGGCTTTGTGTTCCTTGCGTCCCTCGTTTGTGCACACTTTGTGTGAGGGGGAGAGGCTGGCTTGGGCTTGCGGAGCCACAGCCGGGCAGGCAGCTTTTCATAGCACAAGAAGCATCAGGTACCGCCTTGTTCTCTGAGCGGCCCTTGGAGACCAGTGGAGCCCTGCTGGCGGCGGTGATGGCAGCGGCTACTGCTGTTTTGTCCGTGGGTCTGCTCCAGGAGGATGAGTCCCCCAGGAGACCTCAGAGGGCCATGGCGCCCCATGAAAAATTCAGTGTTTTGCCCATCTAGGGGGCATGGGAGGCCGTTTTTGCCATGTTTTAGCCCCCAGACCATTTTAGACCCAGAGGGTCGTTTTTGTCCTGACAGAAGGGAACACGAGGTTGAATTCTGGGCAGATTCTGTTGTTTAAAAAAGGCTCCTCTTCACCAGACCACACTCTGCTTAGATTCCAGAATCAGAGAGGTTCTGGGGCCCTAAAGGTAGCTTTTAAATCTAGTGTTACACACCGGAGGAAAAACAGAAGAAGGAATTTGTGTAGCCGTTCTAGGTGGTGCACCAGGTCTGAACTGGAAGTTTCAGTGGGGGCCCCGGTCTCCTCGTTCAGTAAAAGCCACGGATCAGCCAGAGAGTGAGTCTGTGTGTGTGCGTGTGTGTCTGATGGCACCAACTGGTAGCACACATTTGGGAATGTGTTGTGATTCATTATTTGAGATCGCCTAAAAAAACAGGAACTGAGGGGCTGTGGTGAGCAGGGAGCGTGTTCTTCCATGCAGGTGGAGCAGGGCCAGCCCTGCCGTTGGGTGGAGGTGGCAGCTGCCTCAGGCGGCAGGTTTGGGAAGTTGTGAAAAGGCAGCAGATGGTTTGTTGTTCCTTTCTTGTGCCCAGAAGGGGAAAGAGATACTTGGGGGATCTTTTACCTCATGAAGCAAACTAACGTGCTGGGCTTTAGGTAATTTGTCTGTTGGGGAAGCAGGGAGAGGCGCCATTTGCTGCCCTGCTTCAGGCAGCAAAATATCCTAGCCTACCCCTGAGTTGCCTCTTTGCTTTACTACTTAGCCTTGTAGATCCTCCTGTGGGGATATTACATGGGATTGGGCATGTCCCCATCTTCAGCAGCTGCTTTTCTAGCAGACTTTGTCTCTTGGGGCTGGATTTATCCCTTGCTCAAATATCCAGAGGAGCTGATAAGACTCTAAAGAGGAGAGCCAGAGAGAGTGAGAAAGAGAGGTTTTGAAATGAGGAGCTATGGAGATACAGGTTAAGCAGGAAGAAGTGGAAGGCACACGCTGAGATACGGGGACCGAGATAAACAGGAAGCTGATAGAGAGAAATGAAGAGGGGAAAATGATAGGGCCAGCGGAGGAGCAAAGCAGATGCCGCAGGCAGCCAAATTCAGGCCAAGGGAAAAGGGAGGCGGATAAGAAAGCAGGAGTCCCAGAGACAAGGCGATGCTGTTATTAAGATTGTTGGGGGAAGAACTCAGAAGGAAGGGCCATATTTTGAGCAAGAGAGAAGGGCATCACTGTGGTGGCAGAAGCAGCGCTTAGTGGCTGAGGTCTTCGTGCAGAGTGCCCCCGGAAGGGCAGGAGGGGAACGGAGGTTGCTGTGGGCCTTGCTGCTTGGCCAATTTTGTCAACTTCAGGAGGAAGGGGTGGGGACCAGCAGGTATTCTGGCTGATTTGAAGATGCTATGGTGAGAAAGAGCGGTGCAGCCCCACATGATGGGGATCATAGAATCATAGAGTTGGAAGAGACCCCCGGGGCCATCCAGTCCAGCCCCCTGCTATGCAGGAACACACGTTAAAGCATTCCCAACAGATGGCCATCCAGCCTCTGCTTAAAAGTCTCCAAAGAAGGAGGAGACTCCACCGCACTCCATGGAGGCAGCAACATATTCCACTGCTGGACAGCTTAACTGTCACGAAGTTCTTCCTGAGGTTCAGGTGGAATCTCCTTTCCTGTAGTTTGAATCCATTGTTCCTTGTCCTAGTCTCTGGAGCAGCAGAAAACAAGCCCTCTCCCTCCTCAACGTGACATCCCTTCAAATATTTAAACAAGGCTGTCATGTCCCCTCTTAACCTTCTCTTCTGCAGACTAAACACACCCAGCTCCCTAAGCCACTCCTCAAAGCGCTTCATGGCTTCCAGACCCTCCCCCATTTTGGTCACTCTCCTCTGGACACACTCCAGCTTGTTGATATCCTTCTTAAATTGAGGTGCCCAGAACTGGACGCAGTATTGCAGATGAGGTCTAACCAAAGCAGAATAGAGTGGTATCATTACCTCCCTCGATCTAGACACCACACTCCTGTTGATGCAACCAAGAATTGTGTTGGCTGTCTTGGCTGCCGCATCACACCACTGACTCGTGTTCAGCTTGTGATCTACCAAGACTCCTAGATCCCTTTTGCATGACTGCTTGTTCCATTCTCCCAATGCAGGTGGTTTGAGCAGTTTGTAATGCAGTGGCTGGATGAGAATGAAGATGTGTCCCTGGAGTTCATGCACGGGGCGTTGGAGAGGGACAAGAAGGACGGGGTAGGTAACGGGGCTGCTGTCCCCCAGAGAGGGGTGTAGCAAAGGAGACCTCCTTGATGCACACAGCAGCTTCCATGCCAAAGTGTTCGTATCTCTTTGCTGGGGAAATGGGAACCCTTTCTTCATACTCTTCTTGCTCTTGCTGCAAATGTCCCAATGAAGAGCCTGGGGTGCTCCCATATTTCTTGCCTGTATCCTGTGGAACTGGGGCACAGGAGGAATGGCTGATTAGCCACTGATAGAAACCCCCCCCCCCCAAAAAAAGTTGTTTTTATTCTAGTCAGGAGATCCAGCCTGGATCCGTTCTGGAATATCCCGTAAAATACCCTCATTTAAGCATTCCTTATCAAACAGTCTTGGTGGTTTTAACAGTCTCGCATCAGGGGAGTGAAGGGCGGTGGTAATATGTGCCAGAGTCCTGTGGCTGCCCCACACCCGTGGTTGCTCTTTTTCCAGGGTCTCATGGCCACTGTGACACAGGGAAGAGGGACAGGATTCGCTGTCTCCCAGGCAGACTGTTTATCTCGTGGCTCACAGTACAGATGTGAGGCCAACCAAGGGCAGTGACAGGGCTCCGGCTGGCCTGAGTAGATGTGTTGGCACCTGGCATTTCGGTGCAGCTGCCTGGCACTCTCCCCCCTCTCCTTTCCCTCCTTTTGAGAGAAGGGTTGGGGCTGTATCTCGGAGAACCAAGGGAGGGCTGAAGACCTTCCTCCCCCGAGGCAGGATTCCCCCTTGTCTGCCTTGGCAGAAAGACAGGCTTAGATAAAGACAGAGAATAAATAAAGGCAGTGAGAGAACAGAAGCCTCATACTTGTGCCTGAGACCCCCCTGGAAAGCTGCTGCCACCCGGGACTCCCTCTCCTAGGCTACGTTTGGCCTTTTGTCTGTCACGGGGTGGCAGGGGGAATCCCCCCCCCGGCCTCTGGTGCTCTGTGTGCGATTCAGGGGCTCCAGGGGGCTGATTCTGACTGCTTCTCTCCGGCCCTCAGTTCCAGCAGACGTCCGAGCACGCCCTCTTCTCCTGCTCCGTGGTCGACGTCTTCACCCAGCTCAACCAGAGTTTTGAAATCATCAAGAAGCTGGAGTGCCCAGATCCTGCCATTGTTGCCCACTACATGCGGCGCTTTGCCAAGGTAAGGGTGCCTGGTCGGCCCCTGGCTTCTCCTGGGCCCTCGTTGTCTCTTAGGGTGTGATTGTACTCTGCTGAGATCTTTGGCTAGAAGGACAGGGGAAAGGCATTTTCATAAAATGTGCGGTTTCAGGGCAGTCTTGCACGTGTGTGTGCGCATTGCCATGCCTGACATTTCCCCTTCTTGCAGACCATTGGGAAAGTGCTCATGCAGTACGCGGAGATCGTCTCCAGGAGCTTCCAGGCCTACTGCTCCAAGGAGAAAGTGGTGAGTCTGCCCTCTGCCTGCCTTGACCCCAGGCATCAGCCGCAAGATTCTGTGGTGGTGGTGTTATTTTATTCGTTTATATCCCACTTTTCTTGCAGTAAAGAAATTCAAGGCAGCTAGCAACATTTAAAACAATACAAAACATTCAGAAAAGCGTAAACGTAAGATTCAAAAATCATTTAAACAATGTATGAAATTAAAACATTACACATTAAAAATATTAAAATACGTTAAAAGACTGTACAGACCTTAAAAGCAGAAGAGCACAGCATTAAAAGCCCAAACCTAGTCAGTTTGGCCTGATGGCACAAAAATATTTTGACCTGCTGAAGGAAGGAGAGTAAGGACAGGACCATCCTGGCGTCTCTCGGGAGGGAGTTCCAGAGTCTGGGAGCAGCCCCCGGAAAGGCTCTGTCCCCCTTCTTCCCACCAAATGCACCTGAGAAGGTGGGGGGACAGAGAGAAGGACCTCACTGGGTGATCTTAGAGCTCTGCTGGCTCATAAATCCTTTACGAGAGGACCAGGGAAGAAAACCCAGCCCCTTTGTGGCTGTACCTCTGTACGCCTTTTATTCAGAGTGCCCATACAGAGACACATTTGCTGCAGGTTAGGCCATTTCCGCAGTAGACTATTATAACATGATTATTCCGCTTTCAACATCCTATGGAATCCCGGGGTTTGTAGTTTAAGGAGGGGCCGGCCAGCCCCTCTGTAAACTGCAAACCCCAGGATTCCATAGGATGTTGAAAGTGGAATAATCGTGCTATAACAGGCTAGTGCAGAAATGGCCTCAGTTTAGTGTAGTAGGAGCTACTGAGTTCCAGCGTGGAGCTGCTGCCCCATTCGTTGGATGTGTGAGCGAAGGCTGTTGCTGTCCTGGGCTCTCTCTGCAGGCGAGACCCTTTGGAAAGAAGCTGGAGCAGCTTGGTAATGCTCAAGGAACAGAGACATTCCTCGTCCTTTCTGCTGCTTTCAGACACAGCTCACCCTTTAAAATACGTGAAATTCTTCCTGTCCCAGTAGATCACAGGAGGGGCACCCTCACCCTCAAGGATGTTCTTGTGGTCCTGGATGCTTCCAGACTTTTCTGGCCCCAGATGTGAATTTCGGTCCCTGGAGGCCTCCAGCTGCAGCAGTTTACCTTTTAAATAACTTACAATTCCTCTGTGTACTGTTTTAACATCAAAAAACACCCATTTTTGAGAACCAGAAGTGGACTTTTGGCTACTTCAGCTTTTTAAATTGTATTGGTAGTCCACATACCCCCACTGCAGAGAGTCCTGTAGGCATGAGTGGCCCCTTGGACTTGCTGCTGTTGCCCATCCTCACAGTCAGTGGTCGGGTGTCGCTTGTTCATGAATGAGCAAGTTGAATCCAAGGGGGCTACACACCCCCTGGCCTTCCTCTCCTTCAGTTTTTGAGGAGAAGGGGATGGAAGCAGAGGACAGACTGTTGAGTGGACGTGCCCATCAATGTCCTTTCTCTTTCCTGCCTCTTGGCCTTCCAGCCACGGTCCGGGCTTCTTTGAGAGGTGCTGGGGAAAGAGGGGGCAACTGCCTGGTGTCTCGGCCCCATAATCACAGGACCACCCCTCCACCTGAAATGATTTCTCATCCCCCATCCTTTTCCCCTATACCTTCCCCCAAAGTCTTTGCGTGGGGAGAGCTGGTGGTCAGACGGGAGCTTGCTGCTCTTATCAGTAACCAGGCCTTGCTGTTCTCTCTTCTTGCCCAGCCCTGCATCCTAATGAACAACATCCAGCAGCTGAGGGTGCAGTTGGAGAAGATGTTTGAGGCCATGGGGGCCAAGGAGGTAAGAGCAAAGAGGAGCGCCTGCGCTGGCTGGCCTCCCAAAGAAGTAAGGTGTTCCTCCCGGGATAGGTTAAGGGGAGCCCCCTTCTGTGGCCCTGCAGCTATGCCAGACGGCAAAGAATTCCTCCCTGGCTGTCCTTAGCCTGACCCCTTCAGCTAGGTGGGGAGGCAGCTTCGTGGGCAGCAGGGCCTGTTTGGAGGAGTGCGGGGGGAGAGCTGCTTGGTGGCAACTATCATCATAGGCAGAGCTATGATAGCATCATAGGCATCCATCCAAAGGATGGAGGAGACCACCAGCTTTGGGATGTGTTCCCCAATGCTTGTATGACCCCATCTTTATTTGCATCCAGAAGGTGAGCCCAAATAGTCATCACACCGTTCCCCCACGGGAAGGACAAGCAGAGTGAAACTTTCTTGGGAAAATGAGTTGTTGAAGAGGGGTGTAAGGTTGTGCCTGGTGTAGAACACAGGGTGGAACTCCCTGACACAAGAGTTGGTTACTAATAGAGGTGGCTCTAGGAGGGATCCGTGGAGGGTTTCAGAGCTGCCAGGGATGGCGGATCATGATGGCTGTAGCTCAGGGAGTTCAACGCAGTTGCGTATTCCTGCATGGCAACAGTCAGACCAAGTGGTCCTTGTGATCTGCTCCAACACCTTCTGTGATTCTGTGGACGAAGTATGGAGGAATGCAAGATGGAGCGTGCAGTTGTGCTCTTGTTTAGCTGGTTGGCCCCTGAGCAAAGTGTGTGCTGGACCAGTTGGTCAGTTCCAGCCAGGCTTTCTTCCCTTCCCCTCAAAAGAAGTTCAAGCTGCCCTGGATGGCTTAGGATCATTCTTGGCAGCCAGACAGGTGGGGACATGTTCTTCTGGTTCTTCTGGTCACTTCTTCTATCTCTATTGCCCAGTTCCTGGGCAGAAACACGTCTTGCCATCCAAAGAACCTGGTTTTTGCCCTGTCACTGATTCAAGCTGACACTTGGCTACTGCTTTGAGAATGTTTGGTCTGAGCTTGATATGCAAAGGGGACTTGCAGTAACTTCTAGGCTTCCTGAGAGAAAGAAGCTGGTAGCATCCACTTTTGTGTACTAAGTCTGTTTTATCAGATGTATGTTAGGGACAGACTTTTATAGCTAAAGATGAGCAGGTTTTGCATTTCTGTTGCCATTCACACAGGCAGCCTACTCATTGATAGGTATAAATGTCTGGTCCTAGGCACTTCACTCCGTGCCTCCAGTGAAGTCGACTTAAGTCTGTGAAAGCTGATGCTGCCCACTTCTTTCTCTCAGTCAGTCCCAGAGGTGCCGCAGGATCCCTTTGCCTGCTGATCCAGACTAGCGTGGGTGCGTCTCTGGTCTAACCTTTGTTTGCCTGTCTGTCTTGTCTCTCTTTCTCTCCCTTGCCTTGCTTGTCAAGACTCAGGATGGTGAAGAGAAGGAGGAGGAGAAGGAAAAGGATCCTGACGAGAAGGATCCAAAAGCTGTTAGCCCCAGTTTTGTTTTCTTTTTGGCCTCCGGGCTGTTCCTGCTTAGCTATGACTTATTAGTTCCCAAACTTGTAGTCTCTGCACCTAGTGGGAACTCCATGGTGGCTGGCACAGAGTGGGTTTTGCACTGGCCTTTCTCTCGGGCTGCTGGGCTTTCTCCGACAGTCTTCCAGCAGCCAAACTCTGTGCAAAGCGTCCTTCAGAAAGAGCATGACGCAGTGCAAAAGGACGAGGACATTAAGCAACTGGGCTGGATGCCCCCCAGAGCAGAACTCGATCAGGCTGCCAAGGCATGGGCCTGTTTCCTTGTGCCAGCTTGCCCAACGTGACCGGCATGCCCCTGGCTTGTTCTGGACCACTGCAGCCACCCCACTGCTCCTTGCAAGGGGTGAAGCTGCCCCCTGGTTTCCCACCCGGTGCTAGCAGTTCTCCCTGTTTTGTCCTTGCCTGTGTAGCGTGTGTGCTTGTGCTGCTCCTCGCCCGGCCAGGCACTGAGGCAGTAGAGCGCTCCTGCTTCCAGGTGTGGTCAGCCAGGTGAGCCGCTAGAAATCCTGGCTGCTCAACTAGCGCAAAGCTTCACCCTCCCCCTGCAGTATTAGCAGACAGAGAAGCACGCCTCCCCTAGTATTCCTCGTGAGTCATCCACCCGCAACGTTTTCTCTCAGTTTTCAGCTGGAAGGATTGCCACAGAAAAGCAAAGGCGGTGCTCAGAGAAATGGGCGGCTTGCCTTCCGGGAATCGGTGTAGTAACAGTCAGTGGTGGCTGGATCCGGCATCTGTTTTCGTGACTTTCACTCTCTCTGAGGGAGGTGGGGTGGGAGTTGTCTCCCTACAGACAGAGAGCGGAAGCTAAGATGGCTAACCCAGCCAAGAGGTGGGGAGGCTGTGTAGATACGGCAGCTCCGTCTGTGGGCGTTTCCATGCCTCGGTCTGTGCTCTCTCCAGGCCCTGCGATCACCCCAAAATAACCCGGCCTGTTGGCGTGTTCCTAACAAGGGAGCCCTCTGACAGACGCCTGTCTGCGCCCACCTCCTTCCCTAAAGGGAGGCACGCAGGACTCCTTTTGGCTGGGGGAAGAAGGGAGGAGCGTCCAGGATGTGTAGGACGTACAGAAATGATGTTTGTGGCAATGGGATGGGGTGGGGGAGAGTCCAGATTTGCTGACCGGGGCAGCATCTGTGTCTCGGTTGGTTCTGTACGTCTGCTGTCATTGAACCAGTTGGGATGACGGATCCAGGCCTGCCCGGTTCAGGTTGTCGTCTCTCACCCCGGCCTGTGCATGCGATGTCTGTTTGCACATGTACTCTTGAGGGCCAGAGGGCTTGGTCGGAGAGCTGCACTCTCTCCGTTGCAGTAGTGTTTCTGCATGGTGATAATGTTTCAGAAATACCTTCTTGGTGGACCAACCTGAACTTGTACGGTAGGGAGGCAGGGACCAGTTGGGTTTCCCATGGCGTAGTTTTCCCCCCGGTGCTTACTTTCTTCTGGTGAAGTAAATCAGCACAGCCCTCTCATTCTGTGGGATTAATTGCAAGGGTGCTTGAGGAGCTCATCCATCTCTGGTCTGGGATGCAACTTTCGGCCTCCTCTTTGCATCCTTGGCAGGGCCTACACTGGCACCGCTGAGAAACACCTTGGTTGATGCTTACTTCCTTGCTAACTCAGTCATATTTAAGGATTGACTCATTGCCTTTCAGTAATAATTAAGCCTGGGGGAAGGGTGATCTCAGGACCAGGCTGGGCCAGGAGGTGCTGGACCCTTCCTTCCCCTTAGGTGCCCTGAGGTCCTCTTCAGAGACGTCCTGCACCTGTTTGTCAGGATGTGGGGTCCCTTCAGGGTGGGCTGTTTTTTAAAGGCTCCTTGCCTCCTGCTTGCCTCCCCCTCCCCAAGGACTGACACAGGCCCCTCCTTTTCTATTCTGTTGAATTCCTTTGTTGGTTCCCCAACTTTTCCCCAAAGGTGGGAGGCAAGGCAGCTTTAAGAATAAAATAAAAAGAAGCAAAGGTGAAAAAAAAGCCCACTTGTAGCAAAAATGTACAAAAAGTATTGATTAGACTAGTATTAAACAATCTGTAGAAATAAGAGCATTCAAAACAATGATTTAAAAGCAAAGGGTAAAAGTGGTATGGCATATTAAGGTAATGAGCCGGTGTGGGTAGTTGTTTGAGTGTCGGACTAGAACTCTGGGAGACCAAGATTCAAAACCCCTCTGCTCAGCCATGGGGACCCTCTGGGTCACCTTGAGCAAGTCACACTCTCTCAGCCTCCTCAGAGGAAGGCAGCGGTGGCAAACCTCCTCTGAGGGAATCTGGCCAAGAAATTCCGATGGCGGGGTTGTCAGTAAGTCAGGGCCAAGACACACAAAGGAAGATGCCCTTTCTTTGCAAAACGATCTGTTCCCCAGAGCCTGGTGCTGAAAGCACGGCTGCCCCTGGTGAGAGGGATGGAGATGGAGGCTGCGAGGTGCCTGCAGCAGGGGGGGCTTTCTGGCGGTGCCTCTCTGGGGCAACCACACAGGCGCCCTGCGGGAACACACGGTCAGCGACCAGCCTTGGGCAGCCTCAGGTGGCTGGGTGTGCTTTGGCCCGCCCAGTGACTCTCCCCGGTGCGCTTCCTCTTTCTCACAGCACCCTGGGGCCGCGTTTTCTGCTGGGTGACATGTGCCACCCCGCTCGCTCCCGTTTTGCCTGAGGCCTCTCCTGCACACCCAGAGCAGTGTGGCTTTGTAACGTGAGTGAGAGTGAATCATCGCTCCCTGCTTGCTCCAAAGGAGGCGTTCAACCGGGGATCGTCTCAGGCTTCTGCGCATCAGGGAGCCGCAGAGCACACCTGCCCTGCCCACTTCCATCTGCAAGGGAAAGAGAACAGCATTTTATTATCGTTTTAATAATACGTCCCCTTAAAAGCAGTCACCTGCCCCATTGGCAAACTCCCGGACTGGTCAAAGAGGAAGGTTCTCCTGTCTTAGGATTCGTGTAAAACCAAAGAGTTGCTGCAAAAGGGACTGGGGCTTGCCCTCTGGGTGTGACCATTTTATCTTTATTTTCACATCGGCAGTAGTGCTGAACACAATACTGTCAGGGTCCTCCAAAAATATAAGTGCAAATGAGTTTGCACAATTCTGCCAGGGCCTCTGCTAATCCTGAAGGCAATTAACAGCTTGGCTGCTGCTGCTGTTCTGTTTACCTTATGTCGCTTCGTAAGAAAAGAGCAGATATTTGGGACGGGCCAAAGAGGAGGCACCCAGCTGACTTCCACACTGGCTCCAGCTGGCCAAATGGAACCTCTTTTCAAGTTCTTGCTGCCCGCGGCCGCTCCTGACTCCGACTATCTCTTCTTCCCAGATGAGAGCACTGAGTCTTGTTCAACCTGCCCTTCTTCTGCTGGTCTGTTCCTGGACAGAATGACGATGAAGGAGCAGAGGACATGCTGATCAAATTTGCAGATGACACCAAATTGGGAGGGGTTGCTAATGCGTCAGAGGATGGGATCAGATTTCAAAATGACCTTGACAGATTGGAGGGCTGGGCCAAAGCTAACAAAATGAATTTCAACAGAGAGAAATGTAAGGTCCTGCACTAAGGCAGAAAAAATGGAATGCACAAATACAGGATGGGGGGTACGTGGCTGGATAGCAGTACATGTAAAAGGGATCTAGGAGTCATGGTGGACCACAAGATGAACATGAGTCAGCAGTGTGATGCTGCAGCCAAGAAAGCCAATGTGATTCTTGGTTGCATCAATAGGAGTGTGGTGTCTAGATCAAGGGAGGTAATGGTACCACTGCATTTTGCCTTGGTTACACCTCATCAGGAATAATACTGTGTCCAGTTCTGGGCACTTCCATTCAAGAAGGATATTGGCAATCTGGAACGTGTCCAGAGGAGGGCGACCAAAATGGTGGAGGGTCTGGAAGCCATGAAGCCCTATGGGGAGCAGCTTAGGGAGCTGGGTATGTTTAGTCTGCAGAAGAGGAGGCTAAGAGGGGACATGATAGCCATGTTTAAATATTAGAAGGAATGTCATGTCGAGAGGGAGCAGGCTTGTCTTCTGCTGTTCCAGAGACTAGGACAAGGAGCAATGGATTCAAGCCGCAGGAAAGGAGATTCCACCTGAACCTCAGGAAGAACTTCCTGACAGAGCTGTCCAGTAGTGGAATCTGCTGCTTCCTCAATGGAGTGTGGTGGAGACTCCTTCTTTGGAGACTTTTAAGCAGAGGCTGGATTGCTGTGGTGAGCCGGTGAATTGAGACCAGCAGATCAGAAAACAAGAGTTTATTATACTGTGCAGGGATCTCAGTGGAATCAACTTCCAAAAGACTGAGAGCCCCATTTTAGGTTTCAGCACACATTTATACTTTCTAAAAAACAAGTACAGGAAATGATTACCTTATATGAAAAAATACAGGTTACAAAAGTTTAAGTTTTGAAATGATGTATTACAGTTTCAAATATGAAGTATCTCTGTACCAGGGAGTATTCTCCCTTGGTTGAATCAACTCCCAAACTCCCTATATCCCATGCATTGCCAAGCCGCATACCTCATCTCTTGATAAGATAAGAGACGCATCTGCGTGACTTATTTTTCTCTATTTTTCTACTCAAGCAGGCAGTTTCTACAATTTAACCCCTTCATCATTCCCCCCTTTTCTGCCAAATTCTATTGCAATTTGAGCATAATTTGCTTAAGCCTGCTTTTGAGCCATTACAGCAAAATGAGCTGCCTTTCCCTCCATAGCTTCAGAGAGAGAGGCCTGTACACATTTCATAGCACAGGAAATACATATCATCGTCAGAAACCCTCCTACAATCAAAACTATAATGCCTAAAAACAAAGTTTTCAGCCAGCCAAAATCTGGTAACCAGGAAGTCAACCAATCCCAAGGATTACCAACGCCACTGTCATTGTTTTGTATTCGCCCTTGTAGGTGTTGTATCTCGTCCTCTATAGTCTTGTTCAAATCATGGAAGGTGACTTTGCATCCTCCCTTGACTATAGAACAAAACCCCCCTTTTCTGGCTAATAGGTAATCCTAGGCCATCCAATGTTGTAACAATAACTGATTGAGCTCTTCAATTTCTTGTTGAAGGGCCTGTATCAACTTCCCAGTTGCATTTATAGTTTTCTCCAATCTACAAATCAATTCTAATATACTTTTACGATTTTCTTGAGCTATGATCCCTGGATAGGATCCCAAAGTAAGGACCCCCGTTATTAGTCCACCTCCTACTCTACTGGCCTCAGTCTTAGCCAATTTCCCTCCTACAATGACCAGATCTTCACATTGGCTACCCAGTGGTCCCACCAGGTTCCTTCTTCTTCTACCAGCCCGTTTTGGTCATTCTGGAAGGAAAACTTGAACAGGTATAGTCATATACCCAATTCCCGCACACTGATAAGTCCCTGGGTGATAATTGGTGGCCCATCCATTAAAATAAAACCATAAATTTGGATCCTGAGCCATCAATCCGGAGCATATACTGCCAGATTCTGTATAATTAGGAGTAAACGTAGGATATTCCAGATACAACTCTCCAAGACTGATTTCATTTAAATCTGTCTCGGGTTGATAGGATTTGTTATATGAGCCATACAAATAAAATCTATTACTAAGGGCCGGATAATTTCCCAATTTAGCATAAAATGAGGGGTGCTGTATATATCCTTTCCACTTAGAATTCTAGTTTCCACTATGGTAACAACAAAAACACATTCCGGGGGAATAAGTATAAAATTTCAACCGCCTAAACCGAGTTTTGTTTAGACTACCGTCAACTTTGGCAAACATATTGGGATTTCCCTTTAATGCTGACTGCAGGGCTCCTACAACCACTCCCGGTTCATTAATGAGGGAGGGCATAAAACCGAAATCTGCCACGGTCTGTGGGTGTTCATAAATTAGAGTGACATTGAGTCCATGTTGTTGGAACATATGTGCAGCGTGTTGCTGAAACCAGTTGGCCTCAATTATTCCACACATCATGCCCCACACTCCTATCAACATTATCCGCTTCATCTTCAGAGTCAAATAGGGGTCCAAACCTACTTATCCCACACCAGTACCTTCTATACATATACAAGAAATACACCAGAGCTAAAATTCCAAAGAGTATACACACTACTATTATTACTAGTTCACTAACACTCATTGCTCATCATCATCCTCCGTAGGGAATGTGGCCGTGCGTAGAATAGTCAGCCTCTGGAGTGACTATAGCAAGGCCTAGTCCTGGTCTTCCTTCCTCTGCAGTCACTAGGTCTGACCGTACATAGAGCTACCAGCCTCCAGACGTGTGGCAGCAGTAGGGTCTAGCCTAGATTTTTCATTCACCTGTTGCAGATCTGACTGTGCGTAAAGTGGTTAATTCCCTGGTATGACCACAGCAGAGTCTAGTCCGAACCTTCTCTCCCCTCTGTCCATCGGGACAATTTCAATTTCAGAGGGTTTTCTTGTGATGAGATCACAGTCCAATCAGTAAATACTCGTTTTACCCTAGTATAATGTATCCAGGGTTTCAGTCCCGCTACCTTTACTGCTGTAGGGGTAACTAACAACACCTGGTATGGCCCCCTCCACCCTGGTGATAGGGGCTCACCTTTGCAGTCTTTAACCCGCACCTCATCCCCAGGTTGAAAGGAATGTGCTTTTGTGAGGAATGGAACTCGTCTAACCTCTAAAGCGTGGGCTTTAACCTTCTCTAGAGCCTTTCCTAGTGCCTGCACCTCTTCTTGGAGGGCCAGACTTCCCAACTCCCGAATATCCCCTCTTAGTCCTTTTAGGATGGCCGGGGGTCTTCCGTATAGCATTTCAAATGGAGTTAGCCCAGTTGTCCGATGGGGGGTGCATCTTATCCTCTGATAAGGGAGCGCATCTAACCACTTGAGTTTTGTTTCATGGCACAGTTTCGCAAGCTGAGTCTTCAATGTTCTATTCATTCTCTCCACCTTCCCAGAGCTTTGGGGTCTATATGCACAATGTAGCTTCCAAGTGATTCCTAGAGTCTCTGCAAGATTCTTGATTACTCCATGCACAAAAGCTGGGCCGTTGTCAGATCCAATGTGGAGGGGCAATCCATACCTCGGTATGATGTCCCGAAGCAAGGCTCGTACTACCTCTCTTGCCTTCTCAGTTCTGGTAGGATATGCTTCAACCCATCCGGTATGAGTACATACCATTACCAGCATGTACCAGTAGTGTCCCGTCTGTGGCATTTCTGTAAAATCCACCACTAGGGATTCAAAAGGAGTAGATCCTTGATAATTGTATTCCCCCCTCCAATCTTGGTCCTTGGCACGGGTTATTCCGAGCACAAGTTTGACACCGCAACAATGCTAGCATGGTGTACTGGCTCATTCTGTCTGTGAACACATCTTTCTCTAATAGCTGAGCTAACACCATTTTTCCCAAGTGTGTAGCTTCGTGCGCCTTCTGCACAACTAACCATCCCACAGATTGGGGTATGTACTGCCTTCCATCTTGCAAGACCCACCAGCTGTCTTTGTCCAACATAGCCTTCAGGTCTTTTTCAGCCCTCTCGTTTTCTTGTTTGGTGTACCTAGGGGTCTGGTCACTCAATGATACTTGGAAGAGTGGCGTTACCAATTCTTGGGGGAAATCTTCCATCTCATTTTCCAATTCCCTCTCCGTAGCCTCCTTTGCAGCCGCATCTGCTTTTCGGTTCCCACAAACCACTGGATCATATCCTTTCTGGTGTCCTCTACAGTGGATTACAGCGACTTTACGAGGGGCCCATACAGCTTCTAATAGATGCTCTATTTCTCTTCCGTACTTGATCTCCTGTCCCGAAGAGTTGATTAATCCTTTTTCTTTGTACAGTGCGCCATGCGCATGCAAGGTAGTAAAAGCATACTTTGAATCTGTGTATGCATTCACGATGAGTGTATCAGCTAGTTCCAAAGCTCTAATAAGGGCGACGAGTTCCGCCTTCTGAGCTGAAGTACCAATGGGTAACGCTCTGACCTCTATTATCTTATCCGCTGTGACTACTGCATATCCGGCCTTTTGCTTTCCTTCTCGTACAAAGCTGCTTCCATCTGTATAATAAGTAACATCAGGATGGGGCCACGGGACGTCCCGTAAGTCTGGTCTGCTTGAATACACTTCATCCATGGTTTGAAGACAATCATGATGTGTAACCTCAGATTCTACGGGGAGCAATGTTGCAGGGTTCAAAGTGGTGCATGTTTCCAACTTTACTCTAGGATTCTCATATAACATTCCTTGATACTTGGACATTCAGCTATTTGTGAACCAATAATTGCCTTTATACTCCATTAGAACCAATACAGAATGTGGGACTTTCACTGTCAGATTCTGGCCTAAGGTTAATTTGTCTGCTTGTTTTACCAACAAGGTGGTTGCCGCTATTGCTCTTAGGCACCCAGGCCATCCTCTGGCAACAGGATCTAACTGTTTAGAAAGGTACGCCACAGGGCGATGCCAAAATCCCAACATCTGCGTCAGTACTCCCACTACTATTCCTCCTTTTTCATCAACATATAGAGTGAATGTCTTTGTCACATCAGGCAGACCCAGCGCTGGAGCTTCCATCAGTGCCTTCTTTATCTGCTCCCAGGCCCTCTTCTGTTCTGTTTCCCACGTAAATTCAGAATTCTCCGGGCCTTTGGTAGCTTCATATAAGGGTTTACTCATTACTGCAAAATTAGGAATCCAAATTCTACAAAACCCAGCTGCACCCAAAATTTCTCGCACCATCTTCCGACTCCGGGGCTCAGGTAGAGCACACACAGCCTCCTTCCTTTCTCGGCTTAGCGCTTGCTTTCCCTGAGTCACTTGGAATCCCAGATACCGCACCTCTGTCTGGCACAACTGGGCCTTCTTCCTAGATACTTTGTAGCCTGCTTCCCACAAAAGCTGGAGCAACTCCACTGTAGCCTCTTTACACTCTTCCTCACTGTTGGCTGCCAACAGCAGATCATCTACGTATTGCAGCAAAACTCGTTTCTCGGGCTCGGATCTGAATCTTCTCAAGTCTTGACTTAGGGATGTCCCAAAAATTGTAGGCGAGTTCTTCCAACCCTGTGGCAAGCGAGTCCAAGCAAACTGGGTTTTCTGGCCCGTAACAACATCTTCCATCTGGAAGGCAAATATTTCTTGACTTTGTGGGGCCACCCGAATACAGAAGAAAGCATCCTTAAGATCCAACACCGTAAAGTGAGTAGCTGTGGATGGAACTAGTCCCATTAAAACATACGGGTTTGGCACCACTGGGTGTAGGGTCACTGTAGCCTCATTCACCATCCTTAAATCTTGAACCAGGCGATATTCTTTCGTTCCAGGCTTCAACACAGGGAGTAACGGGGTGTTCCATGGAGAGCGGCATTCCCGAATTATGTTGTATTTCCTCAGCCGACCCAAATGTTTCTGAATCCCTTCCAGGGCTTCTCTGGGCAAGTCATACTGTTTTACACAAATGGGAACAGCATTTGGCTTCAATTCCACTACTATGGGGGCCACAAATCGGGCTAGCCCAGGCGGATTATCTTCGACCCATACCCCTGGGGGTCCAAAGGTAGTGGGTTGTTCTTGACAAACCGTGATCTGATACCTTCGCCACTCTTCTTCCATTGGGTAGGTTACTGAGATGCTTTTTGGTCCTCTAAAATTTACTTCCATCACCCCATCTTCTTCAATGGAAATCTGGGCTCTCAGTTTAGCCAACAGATCTTGACCCAATAAAGGTACAGGGCAGTTTGGTAAATATAAAAACTGATGAGTAACTTGGTGTCGCCCTAAATCCACAATTCTTTTTGCCAAAAGAGGGTGTTGCTCTGTTCTTCCGGTGGCTCCCACAGTTCTTATGGCATTTTCAGTTTTTCGAGCTACTGCTGAATTTAATACGGAACGGGCAGCGCCCGTATCCACCATCATTGGGATGGTTCGGCCCCCAATTTGTGCTGTGACCATAGGCTCCCCGGGGCCGAGAGCAAGGGGGCCCGGACTATCCTAATCGTAGAGTTCCATTCCAGCCAGCCCAATCAAGTCCTCAAATCCTTCGTCCACCTCTGGCTCATATCTTCCATTCATCACTCTTCCTCTTCCTCTTCCTCTATTTGCCCCTCTTCCTCTTCCTCGGTCCATTCCTCTTCCTCTATTTGCCAATCCCCTCTGTCTAGGGCATTCGTTTTTCCAGTGCCCCACCTGACAGCAAAGGGCACATTCGTTGTGTCCCAATGGAAGTCCGCTTCTTCCCCTTCCTCTTCCGCCTTTCCGATATCCTTCCTTTGCCGTTAGTGCCGCGGCCAACAATTCCGCTTTCTTGTGCATTCTCCTATCTCGCTCCCTCTTTTCTTCCTGCTCCCTATTTATGTACACCTTCTGAGCAATGCTCACCAGTTGGCTGAGATTCATTCCTTCAAACCCTTCTCGTCTTTGTAACTTCTTCCGAATATCAGGGTAGCTTCCTGTCACAAACGCCGCAGTCACCGTTCGGAGGTTCTCGGCAGCGTCCGGATCTATGGGAGTGTACTGCCAGTAGGCTTTTAACAACCTTTCTAAATATTCCCCTGGGGCCTCAGTAGGTCCTTGTGTCACTTCCTGTACTTTGGCCATATTGATAGACTTCTTCACACCTCTCCTCATTCCGGTCAACGGTATTGCCCGATATTCTGCTAATCTGTCCCGTTGTTGGTTATCATTAGGATCCCACTGTGGATCTACAGGGGGGACTCGCTCCCGCACCCAGGCATTTACATCTTGCACTTCTGGGCCCGCCCTTGCCACTGCTACCTTCTCCACTTCCTCCAATATTCTCCTCCTCTCCTCAGTAGTGAATAAAGTCAACAACAATTGTTGGCAATCCTGCCAGGTGGGGAGATGGGTAGCCATAATACTGGTACACAGCTCTACCATCTCTTGGGGCTTCTCAGTATAGGATCCATAGTGGGTCTTCCAGTTCAATAAATCTGAAGAGGTGAAAGGGGTGTACTGGTAACTCTGTACTCACCAGTATCCTCCTTCTTCATTGGGACCTACCACCAGCTGAGTAACTTGTCGCAATGGTGAGATCACGTCTCCACTTTCCTCGTCTGTATCGTCTGATTCATCCATCTCTTTCTGATGCTTGGACTTCTTAATCTTGGCTTTCTTTTTCGGCCCTATTCTAAGATCATAGGCTCCGGGAGATTCCACCATCCCCTGGGCAACTGGGCTAGAATCCGTCAATCCCCCAGCCGTGGCTCCCTCCTGCTCCGGGAGGTCCAGTTGCAAGGATTGGGCTGGCGGCAGCAAAGCTGGCTGCGGTGGGGGATAAGACTGGTGGCTGCGGAGCTGACTGAGGTGGCACATATGGGGGAGGGGGAGCGCTAGGTTACTCCGGAACCAATTCCGCCAATATCTGTCCTTTTCCAAACTTTCGTCTGGTCCGATCCTGCATTACTACCATAGCCCTACTAATTTGCTCCTGACATTTCTGCAATCAAGGGGGGTTTTGAGTGACCACTGTATCCCATGAATCTATGTATGGATATTGATCAGGGTGGCCAGGCTCGCCGACCACCACTGAGTACACTGCCCTGATTCGTGAGGGTTCCAGGCTCCCCTCCGGGGGCCACCCCACCTTAAAGGATGGCCATTCTACTTCACATAAGGCCCTCAACCATTCAGGCGTCATTCGGGGATCTCCATAATCCCCACTAAATCCTTTCTTAAAGTTTTTCAACATACAGCCTAAAGGGGTTTGTCGACTCTGCCCCCCTCCCATTTCCTCCCAAAGCGGACAACACAAGGAAAAAGGGATTTGACCCGTGGGTAAGGGGTCCCACGGATCGACACAAAGGGGGAGAGACACCACTCGATTCACGCCGATCCAAGCACCCGGAAACTCAACGGCATGACTTGGAAACTGCGGCGTCACACAACCGTCCTTTCACACATTCACACCAACACACAACCTCCCACCTTTAATACCACACCCAAAAGCTCTGCGGCTTCACCCACAACAACAGTGGGGTACTAGGGCGAAGCTGAAGGGGGTTGATCAGGCCCCTCTTCCCTCCGAGTTTGCGGGGAGGTGACTCACCAACAGTCCTGGGAGGGTTCTGTTTTCTGCTCCGACCTCGGGTTTCTCGGCTGGAGCGCCATCACCAGAGCCATCGCCCCACTCCGAACCAATCCTTCCGACAAAAGAAAGTCGAGGGCGCCCCGGGTTGTATCAGGAAGGGGGCGACGGTCCCGACGCCCCGGCGTCCGCCAAAGTGGGCAAAAGCCCTTCACAATTCCCGGCCAACGCACCAGAAAATGTTGTGGTGAGCCAGTGAATTGAGACCAGCAGACCAGAAAACAAGAGTTTATTATACTGCGCAGGGATCTCAGTGGAATCAACTTCCAAAAGACTGAGAGCCCCGTTTTAGGTTTCAGCACACATACTTTCTAAAAAACAAGTACAGGAAATGATTACCATATATGAAAAAGTACAGGTTACAAAAGTTTAAGTTTCGAAATGATGTATTACAGTTTCAAAAATGAAGTATCTCTGTACCAGGGAGTATTCTCCCTTGGTCACGTCGACTCCCAAACTCCCTATATCCCATGCATTGCCAAGCCGCATACCTCAACTCTTGATAAGATAAGAGACGCATCTGCCCGACTTATTTTTCTCTATTTTTCTACTCAAGCAAGCAGTTTCTACAATTTAACCCCTTCGTCAGGATGGCCATCTGTCGGGAATGCTTTGATGGGTGTTCCTGCATAGCAGGGGGTTGGACTCAGTGGCCCCCTGGGTCTCTTCCAACTCTATGAAGTGCTTTGATGGTGTCTTCCTGCATAGTGGAAGGCGGTTGAGCTGGGTGGCCCTGGGGGTTCTATGTTCCTAAATCAATAAAAAGCTGCTTTACTGATCCTTTGCAAACACGCAGACTCACACATGCACACGCACACACATCTTTCCAGATCCCTGGCTCTTCTACAATTGCAAAGGCATCTTGCTTTGACTGCCGAAGAGCTGAGCAGATGAGGAGTCTTCCAGTATTTTTGTTACAAAAAGGACAGAGGGCCAGGGCTCGTTTGCTAGAGTAGGGGAGCTGCGCATTTACACTGTGCCGTCACAGGGCTCTGCCAGCTCCCCACCAAAGCCTCTGTGCCAGTCCTCCCTGATTGTTGGTCCTTCCACTCAGGAAGGCAGAGGCTTACCTTGCTTGGGAGTTTTCAAGGGTAGGAATCTTTCTCGGGTGCATTGCACGTAGGCCAGGAAACATGGCTTTGCTGAGCCGTTGGGTTGATGTTGGACTCGATATAAGAGCACTGAATGGAAGCAACAGAAAATCCCCAGGGAAAGAGTTGGCCCCATATCTCTAAGGCGGGTGCCTTAGGCCAGATTGGAAAGGGGTTCTGTGGGGTCAGTGCTTGACTGGGTGGCCTGGAATCAGCCGTGGCCCAGCAGGAGCTCATCCACCAGGGGTTCGGGGAGGGCGGCTGAGCAGTTTGTGGAACGTCTGCTGCGCTGTGAGAGGAACACGATCAGAGGGCTGTTGGGAATGCTTGGGTCAGCAGTTCGTGTCTGCGTCTTGCTAGAGAGCTGGCATCAGAAGCGAAAAGAGTGTGTGTAACAGCTGTGTGTGTAGGCAGTGGAGGGTGGTTTGTGTTTGCCACGCAACAGAACGATTGAGCAAACTGCGGTGTGGCGTCCTTGGTTTCGGGAAGTTTTGGCTCAGCGGGAGACGGTAGCTCTGTGGGAGCCGGGAGGCAGGGTCAGAGACAGGTCAGGGTGGTGTGTTGCTTTTGAAGGTGACCCCCCCGCATTTCCTGCCCCGGAGCCCTCAGCCACAATGGCTGAGCTTCGCTCACTTAGTTGCACACCACTCTGCTACTTGCCTGTTGTTGCATCCCTCCGCCTGGTGACCTTGGATGTAGACTCCAAGTCCAGCTGCTTTTAGCAGGTCCTTGGGCAAAGCCCAGCTGGCTTCTGTCTTCTCACTCAACTCCTTTCTGCCTGCAGCTGGATCCAGAAGCCAGCGACTCCCTCAAGGAGCTGCAAGTCAAGCTGAACAATGTGCTGGACGAGCTCAGCACTGTGTTTGGGAACAGGTGGGTACACCTCTGCCTCTCTCAGAAACCTGTTCCTTCCTCCTTCCAGAGTCTGTCACTTGCAAGGTGAAGAGAAGAGCAGTGCCTCATGCACGCATAAAGTCAGTCTGAGCTTTGCTTTTTCAAATTTCCAAATCTTCATGCACAAAAGTTGTTCAAAGACAGAGAAATATTTCCATATTGCTCTGCCAGCACAAAGTGAAATACTCTCTGAACTGTGAAATCTGTTTGGAGTTCATATCCCTGGGATCCTATCACTGCAGGATAGCGCTCACCAGCTCATTGATCAAGGGTAATCTCTCTTTTAGTGTTCATGGGGCAGCGCTTGGGCTTTAGCAAGCCACAGCTCTATTAACGCAGAGAACGCCTCCTCTGCCCCGTCCCGGATGCTCTGCTGCCCCCCTAGTGGCTTAGCAAGAGCTGGGAACTAGGCTCGGTCCCCTCTGCTTCCCTCGGTCTCCTTTCCCTCAGTATTCACAGGAGAGGTGATGAGTGGGGTGATCCTCTGCAGAGTTGTAGGATCAAAAGTGATCACCAGTTCTGTGGACCCAGCAGAAATCACTGCTTTGCAATGGGGGTACATGGAGGTGTATGTACCCCCCAGGTCCTGAGAACTTGTTGGATCCCCCCGCCCCCATTTCTGTATAGAATATCGAGCATTTTCCAATATAATAAAAAATAGAAAAAGAAAGAAAAACAAGAAAAAAGACTGATAGTAAAGACAAGACAAAGATAATACAGAGTTATGAAGAATTTACGTTTGACTTCCAACTTTCCTAATGATGATTATCCATGACTATGGAATTGTAATCGTAATACCTTTCATACGCGTTACTGCTTATTTTTCCCAGATATACTAATTCTCAAAGCTCACTGTTAACATACTATTTTTCTTGTCTTGCAAAAAGCTTGTTAAAGTTTTTTTGAAAAAAAACATACTTGTTGGATTCCAACACAGATCTACACACTTTTCTTGAAATGTGTCCAGGTACTTTTGGAGTGTCAGAGGGATGCCAGACCCAGGCGACTCCCCTTTGCCCCTCTGACGTTCCCGCCGTGGCTTGCCTCCCCTCTCTCCAGCAACAGGGTCACTCCACTGTAACTGGGAGCACCACCTCCTGTCTGCAGACTTTTTTGCTAATTTGCAGCAGGCTGTGCTGACATTTCCTGGCACATGTTGGAGAAGAGATTCAGGCTTTGTCAGCTGAGGACTGGGGAGGGACAGGAGGGAAGCAGCTCGATCTGACTTTGTTTCCAAGGGAGCCATGCGATGCCATGTTTCTCTTCCCAGAGGAGGGAGTTCCCAGCCTTGGGGGGCAGGGAGGCTGCGTCCGCTGAATCCTGGCTGAGCCTGGGGCATGGCCCTGGAAGGCCCTTGGGAGCTTCATACGTCCGTGGGCCCTTTTACACTGCAGCAATCTAGGGTGATAGTTCACCGTTCTGCACTACACAGTTATAGTGTGATGATTCCACTTTAACTGCCATGGCTGCATCCTTTGGAATCCTGGGATTAGTATTTTGGGAAGGGCCAGAAGCTCTCTGGCTCAGAATTCTAAATTCTCTTCCCTAAACTTCCAGTCCCAGGATTCCACAGGATGTGTTGTGTGAAAGAGAGGCACTCCTGCCCAGAAGGACGTGGAAATGGCTGGTTTTTTGGAAGCTTGCAAATGGTGATTTCTCTGTGCGCAGGACAGGTGGACTCTTTCTCAGTGTTACACGTTGGGGGCACGTCCCGTTTCCTATGCTACCTGTGGCAGAGCTCCCATCACCCTCTAGGATGGCATGGGGAGGGACTTGCAGTCTGTCGTGTCACAGAGTCATCCGGGCCCCTCTTGTCTCCAGTTTCCAGACACGGATCGACGAATGCGTCAAGCAGATGTCTGACATCCTCTGCCAGGTGAAAGGGGCCGGAAACGCCCCTCCGAACGTCGTGGCTCAAGATGCCGACAACGTCCTCCGGCCCTTAATGGACTTCCTGGACGGAAAGTAAGGCCGGGAGCACGTCTGCGCCAGAGAGAGAGGGAGTGGGAGAGGGTGGGGCTGCCGACCGTGCAGCGCTTTGAGAGGCGGACCTGGTGGGAAGGCTTCTGCCCCGGGATCTGAACCTCCAGAGCCCGAGGGAGCTTGTTCCCTGAGCCCACTAACACCTGTCCGCTTCACTGTTGTGTTGCTTGCTCTGTGTGTGTGTGCACATGACACAGAGAGGAACAGTTGCTGTGGAGATTTCCCTTCCATTTTTGACTGTTCCCCCACCCTTCCTGATATGACTCTTGCTTTCTTACGCAGAGTGAGAGTCCTTTGGGTGAGGTTTCCTTTGCCAGGAGGGTCAGCGTACAGTTATGAAAGCAGGGCTGGCAGTATTGCATCTCACACTCAACAGCTATTTATAAAAGTTTTAAAATCTTGGAATATTTGTACATGCTGCCATCCCAGACACGTTTGACGAGGACATCGGAATGAGCCTTCTTGGGGGCTGCCCCTGGGCTGAGGGACCCTGGGCCACCCCCCTACGCTCTCCTTCTGCCAACAGGCAAAGCCGTTTTTATTTTTTCATTTGGACCAGCATTTGGCTATTTGCTAGTTGCTGCAGAAGAGTCTTTTATCAGAGGATGCTGTCTTTTTAAATCTATTGTTATGTTTCAGATGTTTTTAAACTATATTTTACAAGTGCTGTTTTTAATAGTTTGTTTAATTTCATTTAAAACTGCTTTTACTGTTGTCATAGTAAGTTTTTAGCCTTGCTTGCTTTCACTCTGTTTTGTGAGCCAAGTGGGGCCCTATATTGGGAGAAAAGCTAGAGATAAGACAATGTAATACAGGTGACCGTACGGTTAGTGGCCATCCAAACAATCATTCGGTAGCTAATATAGTTGAGTTAATCCCCATCCGTGTCCCATATCTGCCACCCGGGGAATAACTGCTTGGGTTCAGTGGCAGGGCAGCCCTGTGTTGCTTTGTTCGCTTCCAGATGTTTTGCTGCTGGAGTGAGCAAATGCTCCCTCCACCTCTGGATGCCTGTGGATGCTCTGCGGCCCTCCTCCCATGTGTGCTTTGATCAGGCTCTGTTTGTTTGGCTGCCAGGCCTGGAGTTTCTCCTTAACTCTTGGCTTGGGATTCTGAGGATTTTTCAGTACTTGGCCAAGTTCTACAACAACCCAGAGCTAACCTGGGGCATCCCAACTGGGTGACTCACGGGGAGTGGGGAAGTGTGGGGAAATTAACTGCATCCCACAATCCCCATCTGCCTCCTCTGCCACTCCTCGGTTATTCTCGCTTTTCTGGCAAAGGAGTTCATGTCCTCCTCTTTCTCTCCGTTTGCACTTGTGTGTGTCAGTGTGTGTGTGCTCCAGAGGCGGAAGGTGGTGGCTCGGCGGGCTGAGCACCAGCCTTCCGTGCAGAAGGTCCCAGGTCTCTTCCCAGGCAGCTTCTCCACTTGAAGAGAATCCCAGGTGGCAGGGCTCGGCAGGATCTCTAACATGGGTCCTTTCGGCTACAGGCAGCATCAACAGGACTCGGGACTGGGCTACATGGGCAAGGGCCTGACCAGGTAGAAGCCACTCCCTACAAAGAGAGCCCCTCCCTCCTGGCAGCCCTCTTTCCCTTGCCTGGCTTTTCTGCAGCCACCCCTTCACAGATCCTGGAGGATTTGAAGAGAATAGACTTTCCTCTTGAGGTTCACGACTTCAGAGCGGATCTGTGGCATCATCCGCCCTGTTTCTGCTGCCACACCTTCTACCCCACCCGCTCTTCCCCGGGGCCACGCCAGGGTTTACTTTGCCTGCTTTGACAGCCTGGACCTCTGATCTTGCGAGGGGAGGGCCAGAGCTAGCCATGGGCATGCAGCTCCTAGCAGGAGCCAACAGCATCACTGCTTACCAGAGTAAGAGCTGCTTGCTAGTGGAATGGGCTGCTTGGGTGGAGGGGAGAGCTCTCCTCCTTTGGAGGTCTTGAGACAGAGCTGGGAGAGGCATCTCTTGGGAGTGCTTGAGCTGTCCCTTCCTGCACGACTAGAGGCGGGTGAGCTAGATGGCCTTTGTAGGGCCGTCCAGCTCCAGTCACCTGGAGAAACCCTTTCAGGCAGAAGATGACCGCACAGCAGATGGGAAGGCAGTCCATCCACATACACTGTCCTGTAACAGACCGTATGACATCACGGAGACCCAAATGTAGGGCAGAGAGCATAATGTACTGAATGGTCCTGCAGTTCAATACATGAGCCAGTGGAGGTTCAGCAGAAGCACAGAGGAGCTCAGCTGTCTTCCAGGGGGTAACCCAGCTCCTGATGCTCAGGAATCTTTTGATGCCACTTTGCACATAAAGCTTTTCAAACCCCACTAGTCAGAGTTCTCGTGCCTGCATTGTGTCTCTTGTCTCAGGAGAAAGCCTTCTGGCTGCTAACGCAAACTCCCGGCAGCCCCTCTCTGTCCTGTGTTTGCGCATCTATGACCTCCTGTGAGATCTTCCAGCATTTACCTTTTGTGGCAGCCAGGGCTGAGTCTCGCTTGGCATCTGAGTGCAAATTAGCCCTCAGAATGATCCAAGTCAAAGAATATCCTGAGGTGGCTTCTGTCTGAGCTGGCTTTTTAGAAAGGTTGGACAGATCCCTTAGGAGGAGGAAGAGGAGGAGGAGGAGGGCAGGTGTCTCATGGTGGACCATAGTTCAGGGGAGCCTGCATCATCAGGGGCACTAGATCTCTGATCCTGGGGAGTCAGGACAGGAGAGAGCTGCAGCAGCGAACTCCCAAGAGTCCCAGGACCCGGCCGGGTGAACCTCTTGGCCCAGTCAGGCGGCTGTGGCTGGGACCTTCTGGGGCCAGCGGGTGCCCGGCCTTCTCCCGCCGAGCTGCTGCCCTCTTCAGTCTCTTCCCACCGTCGGGGTCCTGCTGCCCTTGACCTGAGCCGACCTTGATTGTTCCCTCACAGCCTGACGCTCTTTGCGGATGTGTGCGAGAAGACGGTGCTGAAGCGGGTGCTGAAGGACCTCTGGAGGGTTGTGATGAACACCCTGGAGAGAATCATCGTCCTCCCTCCCCTGACGGATCACACGGTAAGGCCCTTCCTGGGGGGAGGGCGGGGGGGCAGTCAGTATTGCTGACCTCTCCTGTGCTCTGCCTTCCTCCTTGGCCGAGCTGCATGGAAGAGGGCTGGGCTCTCTTGGCCTGGAAGTGAACCACCTACGGCTGTGCCGGAGGGTCTGGGGACGGGCGCTCCTCTGGCACTGGGGGAAGCCCACCCTGGTATCTCAGCTGGGGAGCATGAGCCGGGTGGAAAGGGCTCTGCTGTCCTGCTTGTGGGGAGTGGGGCGGCTTCCCATTTGGGCAACTGGTTAGAAAAGGATGTTGGACTTCAAACAGCATCACGCTCCAGGAAAAGAGATTCCACCTAAACATTGGGATGAACTCTTGGGTAGTGAGAGCAGTTTGACCGCGGAGGGTGCCTGCCGCTGCTGCTTCAGCGACTAGTGTGGTGGAGCCTCCTCCTTTCTCGGAGGCTGTAGTTAAACAGAGGCCGGATGGCCATCTGTCAAAGGGAGGGCTTGGATGGAGTCTTCCTGCCTGGAAGAAGGGGGTTGGACTGGGTGGCCCTGGAATTCTAGGATTCTTTTTTATTTTCAGACATTTTTTTAAGACATCAGTTTTAAATACATAAAGCAACTCATAAGGGCACACATAATATGTAACACTAAGACAAATAACAGTAAGAAAACTAACTAACAAAGAGTAACCTATTCTAAAAAGACAAAAGATAAAACTAATGGAGGGAAAAAGGCTGAAAGGGTATATGAATGATTTCCAGTCCCCCGCCCCTCACCAGCTGATGGTTATAAGTTACACTGGAATGTGTACTTCCTGAACATTATAAAATTGTGCTAAGTACGTCTGTGGTCATAACCGCAAACTACAGCCGGCCCTCCACATTCATGGGGGTTAGTGGCTCAGGACCCCCACAAAAGTGGGAAAAATGCGAATATCTCTAGGCAGCCCCCATGCTCATCTCTTAACATTTATTGTCAGCTGCCGGCTTCCGCCTTTGGAACAAATGACCTCAGGTGCCGTAAGACCCTCCTGCTCTGGCGCTCGTGCCCCCTCGTTCCAAAGGCAGGAGCCAACGGCCGGCTGGTGGGCTGCTCCTCCTCCGGGCAGCTTGTCAGCTGCCCCTTTTGAGTTTGGAACAAGCAAAGAGGAGGAAAGGGAGTTTCTCTTCGTTCCTTCCAAAGGCAGAAGCCAGATGCTGGCCGGCTGCTTCTCCTCTGGCTGCCCAAGTGAGTAAACACACACACACACACCCTCCCCGTCCCTCCCTCCTCAAGGTGATCCCCTCATCCCATCCCCTTCCCCACTCCCCACAGCAAGCCACCCTGCCATTTTGATTTCCTCCTCCCAGGGACACTGGTGTTGTCGAAGTGGTAGAAACAGTGTAAGGCAGCAGCAGAGGTGGGGCAAATAATTCACGAACGATCAAATCCACGAAGGTGAAACCCACAAATGTAGAGGGAGGCCTGTACTAACCTTCCAAACCAAAAATTGAAGTTCTCCCCAGTGATCCCTCAAATAAACAATTTTCATGTTCTAATATTTCTTAAACCTACCCAACAAGCCTTCTTTAATTAAAAAAAAAAGCCAATTTTCCTGTTTTTGCCAGATCAAGCATTTTCATCATCCAGTCTTCTTCGGATGGAGTAGCTGGATCTCTCCATCTCTGAGCATAGACTAGTCTGGTGGCTGTAATCATGTACTGTACAATTCTTCCAAAATTCTTACCATCTGACCATCTGTCAGTCCCAGTAATTAAAACTGAGCTTTCATTTGGATCTTTGAAGATGTCTTCTATTGATCAGTGTATCAGAACCCAAAATTTCTTCACTTTTTCACATATCCACCACGTATGAAAAAAAATCCCTTCTTTCTTTTTACATTTCCAAAAAATATTAGTGGATCCAATCCTTCCAGACAGTCTTTCTGGCGCAAGTACCATCCATATGTCATTTTATAAAAATTTCCTTTAAGATCATATCTTATGGTAAACTTTGAATCTCTTGTCCACATTTTCCCCGTTGTTCCATCTGTATGTTATGACCCACATTTTCTGTCTGTTTAATCCTATGATCTTTTACCTGCTCATCCTCTGTCTCAAATCTCAACAATAACTTACACATTTTAGCTGTCAAGTGTTCCTCATCATTACACAGTTGGTCTTCATATTCTGATTTAGATATTTGAAAACCAAACATTTTAAATATCCATTTTAAAATGTTCAGATTAATTGTCTGTATGCAAACCATGGAACCTCAGAACCTTCTTGTAACAATTCTTCACTTGTTTTCATTCACAGTTGCTCTTTTTCTCTCCATAAAAGATCTCTGTATGTTAACCATCTGTCTTTGGCAGTTACTTCTCTCTTAAGCAAAGCTTTGTGTGGTGAGTTCCATGAGGGCATTTTGGCAGACGATCTCGTCTTGTAGCCAGACTCCTAATATGGCACGTCTGATATAGTGATGATTAAAATCCACATTGGCTTTAAGCTTATGATACCACAAAAAACCGTGCCAACCAAATTGTAAAACCCTCCAAATGAAGAAGTCTCCCTCTTTTCAAAGTAAGCTAGTCTTTTAACCAGACCAAACAGCAGGCATAAAAATACAACTTTAAGTCAGGGAGCCCAAGCTCCCTGTTTTGCAGCTGTGATTCTGTGAACCTATGACTTGAGAAGCCTGCATGCATCTGAACTGCCCCCAGGACTTCTCTGGTGTTCCTACGATATGGGCTGGTTCAGAGCAGACGGCGTCTGTAAGAGAGGATGCGTCTGCTAGGGAGCTGGTGACTGGCGAATGGCCCTTTGGAAGAGGATGGATCCAAGACGCTGAGGGCAGCCTGGGCATTTGGGCCTGAGTGTCCTGCGGGGTGGACGAGAGGGCAGGCGGCAAGGGCACTGTCTCTCCAGAGCACAGGCTGGCCGTCTTGCTGTGGAGGGAGCTCCCAGCTGGAAAGGTGGTATGCTTGGGCGGGGGGGGGGGCTGACCTAGACCCCTTATGAAGAAGGGTGCCCTTGGCAGTGAGAAGAATGCCCCCCCCTTTGACTGTGTATGCATATATGGATTTTCCTCATGTGCTGGCCTTGGGGGTTTTCACTGGAATGGCGTACTCTGTGCTACCAGTTGATGCTTCATGCAGTCAGAAAGTAGCCGGATACCCGCAGGTTTAGAGCGCTGCCAGGCGGGTGGGAAGGGAGCAACTTGTGCTCCCCCGCAGTCTTTTCCCACTTGGACCGGGAGCCCGCTTTTGATTGCAGGCTGCAAAGGGGGAACCAGAAGCCCTCCTTCTCCTCACAAGGGGCCAGCCGGGGGGCGACCCCAGACTCGGTTTCCTCGGAGGCAGCAAACCCTCCTTCCTTCCCGGGTGCTGCCTCTTGCGCGGGTTTGTGTCGGCTGTTCGAACAGGGGAAGAGACAAAGGCGTTTGCTTCTCTGCTTAGCTGTCTGGAAGGGACTGTGGGTGGCAAAGAACCATTGCAGGGGAGGCATTTTGTTGGGGGGGGGGGAGATAGGATGGGAAAGTTACATAAGCAGTATGGGGAGCAGCAGCAGCAGCTCTTCCAGAAAGGAATTGGAAGAGAAGAGGAGGCGGCTAAGGGGCCGGGCTGAGGGGGAGAGGGAGGGGGCTTTTGGGCGGGGGGGTGCTGGCCCAGCGGCTGCCTCTTCTTTGCAGATGGTGCCACGCGGCAGCATTGCCTGGGAAAGGGAGAGACAGCATCTTTTGACCGGTTGCCTCCCCTCCCTGCCCCCAGGCCTTGCCTGCCCTCCTCCTCCTCAGCACTGGGCTGTGGAGAGACCCTCGTGTGGGGCACAACGTTGGAGTGAGATACCTGGGTTCAAAGCATGGGCGCACCGATGGAGCGCTTTCCTCAACCTCCTCACAGCGTCTCCGTCCTGAAACCCAGGGAAGAAGGGGATTGGAGAGGGGAAGGAGGGAGAGAAGGCAGGCAGGCACGCACGCACGCACACGCTCTGGCCGTTGGTCCCCTTTTGGACGCTCTGCAGACGGGAGCTTGCGCACCATTCCTTGTGGGAGGAAAGTCAGGGGTGAGCTTGTGGACTCCAGCCTTCTCCCCCCCCCATCTCCTTCCTCTTTGTTGCAGGTGTGGATCTGCTTTCCTTCTCGGTACTTGCTGTAACCACTAGGAGTAATGAGAGAGGAAAGCGCTTTGCAAGAGCTGTTTCCACTCCGCTCTGCCAGGGTGTCCTGGCCCACAAAGACTTTTCAGCCCCATTAGGAAATGGGCCCACAGAGAGGGCTCTCCCCTCTGGTGGGCAAGAAAGCCCAGACAGCCCAGGGCCATAACTGGGCCTGGCCAGCATTTCCTGGCCAAGAGTAGCCAGGGGTTGTTCTGTGTGAGGAGTGAGACAGCCTTGAGGAAGAGGGAAGGAGAGGAAACGGTCAAAATGGGTGGTGCTGGGCAGAGAAGGGAGGCCCCGGTGGGCCCCTCTGCCCCATTCCTCTTAGCAAGGAGGGTTTTTTTTTAAATGTGTGCAGGTCAGGCTGGTTTTGTCGTTGACTTTGTGGCTTTAAAACAGGGTCCAGTTTAGAACCTTGCTGAAAACCGTGGAGGGCGACAGAGTCCTCTCTCCAGCCGCCTCTCCCCTGGTGAGCTCCCTTGGAAGGAGGGCTTGTTGCTTCCCGCCCCGGGCTGCCCAGGAGTCAGGCGGGCCAGCGGATGGGCGGCAAGGAGGGCAGACCGCGTCCCCTTCTTCTCCCCTCCCCCCATGCCTCTCCAGGGGGCAGCGGCCATTGGGTGAGGGCCAGGAAGGCCGTCTGCGCACCCACGGGGCAGCGGAGGAAGCCTGTTCTGATCCTCTCAAGGGTTGGAAAGGGGCAGCTACCCCCCACCCGTGCCTGTGTCGTGCTCCTGCTTGGCCGGGGGGCGTGCGTGTTTTTCTTCCCAGCCTTGGCTCTGCAACGGAGTCCGGTGCCTGAGGCTGGAGCGCCGCAGGTGGCGGGTGGGGCTGGGGGCAGGCAGATTCCCCCGGGGCAGAAAAGGGCCTGGAGGCACTTGCCTGCAAAGCCATGTGGTCCAGAGAGCAAGAAAGGAACAGGCATGTTGAGAAGGGACAGAGTACGTCAAAACGTGTCAAAAGGGGTTCCCACTACTGCCTTAATAATCCTGGCAGCAGCCCTTTAAAGGAGGCCAGCCTTCACATCCCCATGTTTCCAGTGGCCCCGAGGAGCGGTGGTGAGAGAGTCGTGGCCAACGGAAGAGGCGGGTGCCTCTGTGGCTTTGGAGTGGTGAATCAACGCTGGGTTTTAAGAAGTACTGTTTCTGACTTTAACGCTATCCAAGATTCTTGGACACTCTTCCTAAAACGAGTTCAGCACTTTGGACAGCTCCAGTAAATCTGAGCATGGATTCCCCGTCCCAAAATGATGGAGCCCCCGATCCCCCCTTCTGATGTTCTCTAAAACCACCCAGGGAAGCTAAGGGAAGATTTGACCCTGGGACTCCCTGGCTCAAGGATTCCGGAACAGAGTGGGCCACAGGGACTGACACATCTCATGCGCACAGAGAGAGAGAAAGGGAATGAGAGAAGTGTTGGGGAACAACAGTGATGGACCTTGAGAGACTGAAAGGGCACAACCTGGCTGTTGGGTCTCCTTTTGGTGCCAGAGGGAACCACGCTTCCCCCAGAGACGAAGTCCAGGGCTATGGGCTGCCCTCCTTCCTTTGGTCTTTGGTGCTGCCTGTGGTCGTAGGGGCAGCCCATTCTGCTGCCTTGTTGTTTCTGTGGAATCCATGAAGGTTGGGGGGGGGGTCTTTGTTTAGCTTTCTTCTGTAAAGTAGCAGTAGAAGACTCGCGAGAGAGCTGCCTCTGCAGCCGTCCCCGCAGGCGACCCTGAAGTGTTTGTATCCAACGCATGTTTTATTCCTCTCCTTGCTCAAGATCTCACCTTGTAACCTTCTTCCCCTTCTATCTTTCTGCCTCTCTTGCTGCTTCCACTCGTAGGGGACCCAACTGATTTTCAGCGCTGCTAAAGAACTGGGACATTTATCGAAACTGAAGGTAGGGGTGTCTGGGAAGGTAGCAACTCCCCTGCACGGCCTGAAGACCCTTCCTCTCCTGTGACTGTGGCCATGTGCATAAACGTACCATAGAACACCAGCATCCACGCTTTGTCTTGTGTGTGTGTCTTGTGGCTGTGTAGCTGTGCTAAATGCCTGTCCAGGGCCTCTTCAGGTGCAGGCCGGCTGTGTCCAGGCACTGGTTTTCACCTGTGTGCTTTGTGCATGATGCTTGACTGTCAACGGTTGGTTCCTTACGCCTCCAGTTATCCCTGCAAGCACAAAGGCCTTGGGTCTGGAAGTTCAGGCACATGGAGTTGAAGCCTGGAGAAGCGGGCAGGTGTTCTCTCTTAGAGACCAGCCCTGGGAAAGTGGCTGCAGGGAATTTTGGAGAATGGGGAGGAGGAGGGTGGGGCTGGGACGTGGGACTGTGCGCATGGAAGAGCCACATCCCGTGCCTGTTGCCCACTGCTCCGTGGCCCCAGAGTCACAGTGACGGTGAAAGTGGCTGAGTGAGAGGCCTCTGATCAGGGGAGGCAACCCAAGGGCCTGATCCCTGGAGACAACAATCCCAGCCAGGAAGAATGCTGTCTTGGATTTGTAGAAGAGCTCCTCTTGTATGTGAAGGCTCTGCCATGTACCAGCAGGAACATCTTCTGCACATTCTTGGTTTAATGTGGAAATCTGCCGAAGAAAGGCAGGAGAGCGTGGAGGGGGAAGGACAAGGGACTGCAACTCTGTCCTCGTCCATGTGGGAAGACCTCGGTCCCTGCGCTAGGAGCTCTGTTTTGTCCTGATGGCAGCTCCTCTGAGCAAAACAGATCCCTGCCACATAAGGGGATAAACAGCACAGCATGGGTGCTGGCGTGCTGCCTTGGCGCTGCTTCATCTGGCTCCGGATGCCCTTCCTCCCTGCTCTCTGGGCCTGCCAGTTTTGGCAAAGGGGTGGAGGAGTTTGGCTCCAAGGGGCAGAGTGCTCAGGAAGACCTTCTTGCCGGGGGATGAGAACTCCTTCCTCTGCTTACCCAGTGATCCCTGTCTTCTTCCAGAGAGAAGGCCTGGTGGCTTTCAGGGTCCACAGTTTAAATTTCCAGACTGTAGATTGGATGTTCCTTGTTTTTCTCTCAATGCCCGTGCAGAGACAGGGGCTGCCCTTCTCCCACTGGCAGGCTGGGCAGCAAAGGCTTCTCTGGGCAGGTTATTTTCTGGCTTCGACATCATTCAGCACCAAGGTGGAGGAAGGAGGAGAGCCCGTGATGGATGCTTGAGTGGTTTTTGGTCATGGGAGAGATTGTCTCACCAGAGGAATTTGAGTGGGGGTTTCCTTCTTGGCTGCTCAGGGGGAGACTCACTTCCCTGTCCTCCACTGTGGGTCTGAGGAAGCCCCTGGAGACGGGATTGGCAGTAACATCACTGCTATCTTGGGCAGGAGGGAGCTTTGCCTTCCATCCCCTTTCACAAGCTGTATCGTCACAGCCAAGTTCTGCTGCTGACATTCATCGCTACCAAATGCTCATCCTGATCCCACCCCGTATACTTTCCTTCTTCTTCATCCAGTGGGGCATCGTCATTTGTGTGTGGGAGGGTGCCCCTCTTCTCTCCAGCCGTGGCTGACCTTTTGGCTTCTGTTTCAGGATCACATGGTCAAGGAGGAGACGCGAAGCCTGACCCCGAAACAGTGCGCGGTGCTGGAACTGGCTCTTGACACCATTAAGGTGAGTGATGGGCGTGAGAGTGTGGATTTCTGCAGAACTTCAAGGTGCCTGTCAACTTATGGCGACCCCATGAATTTCATCAGGTTTTCGTAGGCGAGGGGTACTCAAAGGCAGGTTTGCCAGTTCCTTCCACTGAAATATAGCCTAAAGCACCTGTTATTCGCTGGTGGTCTCCCATCAAAGTCCTAACCAGAGATGAGCCTGCTTAGCTTCCAAGATCAGATGGGATCTGGTGCTTTTAGGGCATTTAGATGTGTGTGTGTATGTATGTGACTTCAAGTCACCTGTTGATGTAGGGTGACCCCATGAATTTCAGAGGGCTTTCTTAGGCAAGGAGTCCTCAGAGGTGGTTTTGCCAGGCGCTTCCTGTGACACACATTTGTTTCAAAGTGGGAAGCTCAGCAGTCGCTGCCGTGTGCCTTCCCTGCCCCCCCCCCCAAGTAAATGCAGGAGGGGAGATGCCGAGGCTTATGGGCCAAGGCTTCCATCCTGGACCAGAAGGAACCAGATTCGAATCAGCTTCCAGGGGAATAAAAAAGCATCATTTAATGATACACACATTCAGGGGTGGATAGAACTAGCAGCCATATTAATCTGTTGCAGCAAAAACAAGTATCACCTGAAAGTCTAATAAAAATTCATTAGGCAATCCACTGAGCTGAAAAGTTGTCTAAAGTAGCTTTTAAAAGGTTCTAGGAGAGTTGGAGTTGAAACAACCCTGCAAAGCACTAGTTATCACAGTGGCTTGTTTTAGTCCACCAGAGAGAACATGGAAGATTCCTGCAAGGGAGACATTGTGGTAGATTTCCCCTTATCCAAGGAGGAAAGTTCTCTCATCCTCATCCCACTTTTTGGGCCTCTGGGCTGAACAGAGTCCAGAAGGTTGGTGGAGCAGGAGTTATCACAGCACACTGGAATGGCCGAGACTGACTGACTTCTTTCTTTCCTTCCTTCTTTCTGTCTCTGGTAAATATGAGCTGAGAGAAATGGCAGGGAAGCTTCTTTGGAGGAAGATCTTATCCAAAGGGCAACAGAAGGAGGCCCCAAGAGGCTGAAGAAGAACTGGGTGGTGGCGCTGGGAAGGACTTCTTGAACCCAGGGGGTTCCCCCCAGCACATACCAACCAGGGAAGGGAAAAGGGGTTCCAGTCTCCATCTTATGGGTTGCTTGGGACTGCCCTGGGCATGTTCCTTGTGCTGTGCTGGTCGGGAAGTGGGAGCCCTCTCTGGCCTTCCCTGCCAAGACCTCCCAGTCGATTCTCTGTTCTCTCCCTGTCCCCAGCAATACTTCCATGCTGGTGGGAACGGCCTGAAGAAGACCTTCCTGGAGAAAAGCCCCGACCTGCAGTCGCTTCGCTATGCTCTGTCCCTCTACACCCAGACCACCGACACCCTCATCAAGACCTTTGTGCAGACGCAGACGGCACAAGGTAAGCGGTCTCAGCTTCTCTCTCTCTCCGGTGGCTGTGGTAGCAGTGGGGCCAAGGAGGTCGTGCCTGGACTTGAGACGCCTGATGTGAGAAGGGGGCGGTGGTGTTGCAAGGGGGTGGTCTGTTGAGGAGCCCCTTCACCAGCAGGTATAAATGAGAGAAGGTCACCACAGAACGAGAAGGCAGGCGCAGCCTTCTGAGTCGGATGGGTGGAGTCCCAGGAGAAGGGAGGCATGGAGAGAGCTCTCCCCATCCAGCGTTGTCCTGTGTCCATGCCAAGGGCGCACTGGGATGAAACAAGAGCATCCTCGTGGACCAGAAAGCAAAGGGACGGGAGAGACCAGACTCCCTTTGCCCCCCCCCACCCCTGGTGACGTGCCCTCTCTTCTCTGGCTGTGTTGGGGTCACCGGAAGCCCAGGGGTTGGTTGAGGGCCAGAGCTGTGGAGCTCAGGGGTCCCTCTCTCCTGGCGGATGGCGCTCCCTGGTGGTCCCTTGAGGCAAGCAACCAAGGGATGGCTCTGGGCGGCGTTCCTTCTGGAAGCACCAGCAGGCCAGAATGTGGGGGACATCCCAGGGCCCCTTATAGTGGGGCATAGGGGGACATTTTGGGAGCTGCAAGTGCTCTCTCGGGGCCTCGCTGCACCTGTTCTGCTCGTGGCTACCCCTTCCCTTCAGTTAACAGCGCCAGGCGTTCTGTTCCGGGGAGGGGATCTGGTCAGCGACTGGCATGGGCTCTTCCCCTAACGCAGGAAACGCAGAGGGACTCAAAACAAGTAAAACAGCAACGAGGAAACAGCAGGAGAGGCAGCAGAAAAATTCTAACAGTGAAACAAAAAGGTGGATATAATAATAAATGGTATTATGAAAAATGTAATAAATAATATTATGAAAAATATACCGAAGGCAATTAAATATGACTGATAACCCACTGTGTGATCTAAGGGTTATCAGTCGTATTGCATTGCCTTTGGTTATTCTGTGTTTGGTATATTTTTCATAGTGTCCTTTATTATTATCTCTTCCTCTTTCTCTGATTGTTTGACCCCCCCCTTCTCTCATCAAGGGGCAGAAGGGGTGGACTGCCGCCCCTCGGCATAGGGAGGCCAGGCAGAGGGAACGGGACAGACCAGACTCCCTTTCCTCTCTCCCTCCCTCCCTTTGCCCCCCCCCCCGGTGACGTGCCCTCTCTTCTCTGGCTGTGTTGGGGTCACCGGAGTCCCAGGGGTTGGTTGAGGGCCCGAGCTGTGGAGCTCAGGATCCCTTCTCGAGCCACGAGCGGGAACAGCACGTGAGGCCAGCGCTAGCAGGTATGTGTGTGTGCGTGGGCCAGCTGAGCCGGGCCGGCTGATGCTGCCAGGGCTGTGGCCTCAAGGACTCCTGCTTGGCCACTGTCCCTCCTTTTTGCCTGCGGCCACCCCCGAACCTGGAAGGTCCTGGAATTAGAGCGCTGGGTTCTTCGCCCGTTCTCTAGGCCCGTCTGCGGCAAAGGCGTTGGACGCGAGGCAGCCCACCCAGCCGGGGCTTCAGCTACCAGATTATCCCTGCTGGGACGCTCTCTCTCCCTGGCGGCGGGGAGTGCCGTTGCTCTGCCAGCCTGGCCTCCCTGCCCTCCCTGGCAGTGCCAGCCTCGTTTCCAAGGCCAGCCTGTCTGTCTGCGCGTCCTGACCGACCGGGCCGTCATCTGACTCATCTCTCTCTGTCTCTTTCTCTCTCCCGTCTTGCCTGCTGGGCACAGTGCACGGTGGGAAAGGTATTAGGTTTACGGCTAGTGAGAATGTCCGTCCCGATAAGGGTACGTTCCAGGCCAGGTTGCCGTACCGACCTCGGCCAGCTTCAAACACAAGCGTGCTTTTGAAGCCTCCCCCACCACCTCACCTTTCTCCGCCCTGTATAGAGTCCTGCCCCCCCCCCAGCTCCTCAAGGCCTTTCCCTCCCCTTCCGGAACACCTGCCTTTTAGCGACTGGTGACGTGGCTGGTGGCGTGGACCCCGCCCCCTTCCTTTCACACCCTTTGGTGGGAGGGAGGGAGGGAGGGAGAGCTGCCCGGGGTGCCTGCTGTGCCAGTCTCCCACGCCGGGGTGCTCGCTCTCGTGATGGCAGAAGAGCCGATTGATTGAGGGGCGCTTCGCAGCAAGCGTGGGCCAGGAGATGTTCCCCAAAGTGGGAGACAAAACCAAAAAGAGCCTGAGGGCCAGTTCTGGTTTGGAGGAAGAAGGGATGGTTTGTGCTGTTAAACAGTTTACAGGGGTCCTGCAGTGCTCTGAAAGGGTGGGTTTGCCATTTCCGTGGCCTTCCAGGAGAAGCAGTTGTTGTCCTCCTCCTCCTCCTCCTCCTCCTCCTGTTTTGGCCAGAGAAGGGGCAAGCCAGGGAGTCTGGAGGGGAAGTCACGGGCCACAGGAGGCTGCTGGAGGGGCTGCACCCAGTCCAAGGGCCATCCTTGACCCGCTCTTGCGCTATAGATGCAGGCACGCTACACTGAACGATAGATGCCAAAGGGATCTTTGGAGTTAGGTGGAAAGGAGATACAGAGTTGGGTGTTACAAGCCCAGGGTAGCACCCCGCCTTCCGCGTGGGCCGCTCCAAGGCTTTGTCTTGCAGGGATGGACCACTCGGGGGGTGGCTCAGGCTGGGGTTTCTGCCCTTCCTGCTGCTCTGGAAGAGTCTGTGTGATGTTTATATGATGCAGGAGAGGCAGGGTTGGGGCAACTTGAGAATTGGACCAAGGCAGGCCTTTCCCACAGTGCGTGTGGTCCCTGTTTTGGGTGAGCAGATCCCGCCTCTCTTCCCAAGACGCGTCAGAGCTCTCGATGGAGACATGGGCCATTTCCGCAGTAGACTGTTATAGCGCCAGCCGGCCCCTACCAAAACTGCAAACTCCAGGATTCCATAGGATGTTGCAAGTGGTATAATAGCGCTATAACGGTCTACTGTGGAAATGGCCATGATTTTCATGAACACGATGGACCTCTAAACTTCATCAGGATATACCAGACCCAGATGGTAAGGTCTGTGTTAGATGTTTAGGACTGTGCTTTGGAAAACCTGCTACACACGCATGCGCATACAGATGCAGACAGGCACACGCAGAGGGTGTCTCTTGCTTCCGGCTGCCCTGGAGGCCAAAGGGTGCTCCCTTTGTTTCTCTCTTCTGCGAGGTGTGGAATGGCAAGTGTGGGTTTGTTCCGTGAGCCGGCTCTGTCATCTCCACGGCGCTCACCCACCTCCTGTCTTCACTCTGTCTCTTTGATTGCTAAAATGCATCAGCAGGCACTGTGCAAACCTCAGCTGTAGGATGTGTCACTGAGAAGTGAGTGGAGGAGGACCGGGGATGCTGGGGTGTGTGGGAATCCCCTGTAGCCAAATAGAAAGCCAAGCAAGAGGGGGTCTCTTGGTCTGGGGTGTAACAAAGGTGCCCCATACAAAGGGCAGGAAGGAGGAGGGCTGCAGGGGGGTTGGTGGGGGTCCCCCCCCTACTGCGTGTGACTTCTTGTCTAGAGAAGGTTTGCCCAGAAAGCGGCCAAAGGGAGAAATAAGATCACCAGACGTGAAGCTGTTGCACCCCTGTCAGAAAGCAGGAAGAAGAGCCGGATGCCTTTACACTTGAGGGGAGGAGAATCGGAGTGTCCGGAGGCAGAGAGGGCTTTCTCCCTTCTGGAGGAAAGGCTAGGAGGGAAAACTGCAGCAGGAGCAGGAGGGAGGTTGGGTGGTTCTGGGGCCCAGGAAGAGTCTGGGCGGGGGGCCCTCTTGCCCCAGGGGTCTTGCATGCCAAGGCGGCCTCTTTCTCTCTCTCCCCTTCAGGCGCCGGAGTGGATGACCCGGTGGGCGAGGTGTCCATCCAGATTGACCTGTACACACACCCGGGCACTGGGGAGCACAAGGTGACTGTGAAAGGTAAGCCCCAGTGCCGGACTTCCTCCCGGGGCGGGGCAGGGGGAGGGAGAGGGTGCTGTGCAAGGGCACCGGGCCTCCGCCTCTTCCGCCTTGCCCCGGACGGCCAGGAGGCCCCTGCCAGAGTTGGCATGTTCCTCTGCTGGGGGTCGACAAGGGACTGGCCGACCAAGCTGAGGAGGAGCAGGCTTCTGCGCTTAGTTCTTTCTTGCCACTGAGAATAAAAAACGAACGAAAGTTTTGTCCTCTCTGGGCAGGAGAAGGTTGAGGATTTTTGCATGATTTGGGTGGGTGGTATTCTTGTTTTGTTTTGGAGTTGTTCAGTTTTGTTTGTATTTACTGTCTTTTTTGCAAAAACTTCATTCACTCAAAAACAGTGTTTGCTTTTGCATAAAAGAATTGCATGGAGAACTTGTGTAAAATACAATATTTTGCACAGCGCTTTTAGTGTTTGCATGAAAACCATTTTTTGTCTATGTGCAAAATCCACTGAAAACAGCAACAAACCCTTAGTCTTCTTCCGTTGTTGCTCAAGGTTAAGAAAAGGTTGTGGGGCAGGTTGCATTTCCTCAAAGAGGAGAAAATATGCAAAGTACCCTAAACATCCCTGCCTCGGCTGCAGTTGTCGCTGCTGCTGTTGCATGCCTTCGTAGGGTCTTTTTTGGCTAGATTTATTAGTCAGAGGAGGTTTGCCATCATGGCCTTTCTCTGAGGCCGAGATGGTGTGACCTGCCCGAGGTCAGCCAGCGGGTTTCTGAGGCTGAGCAGGGCTCTGAACCGTGGTCTCCCCGAGTTCTCAGCCAACCCCCAAACTGCTCCACCGCCCCAGCTCCTTGCTGGTTCCTCCATCCCGCTTCCTCCTCTCCACACACACAGAAGGCCTGTCGCTTTGTGCCACGAACGGTGCCTTCCCTGGCATAGGATCCCTGGCAGGTCTGTCTGTGTCATCTTTCCTGAGCCTTTGTAGGGGTGGTGAGAAGCCAGGTTTTATCTGCGGTGCTGGGCGGAGGCTGTTTGCCACGCATGGGGGGGAGCGCTGCCGCACAGTTTGAGCTTCCTCGTGTAGATTCCAACCCCACAGCATTGTCGTACGCTCAGGCCTTCATAAATGACCAAAAGGAACAGGAGAAGAGGCCAAGGCCTCTTTGTCCACCCAGAGCTTTACTTGCCGACTCTGTAGGTCAGGGTGCGTGTAGTTGTTCCCGAGGTGGATTTTAATCTTCCTTCCTTCCTCTTTCTTTCTCTCCATCTCTTTCCCCCACCCTCACCTCAAAGTTGTGGCTGCCAATGACCTGAAGTGGCAGACCTCTGGCATGTTCCGTCCCTTCGTGGAGGTCACCATGATCGGACCGCACCAGAGTGACAAGAAGCGGAAGTTCACCACCAAGTCCAAAAGCAACAACTGGTCCCCAAAGTACAACGAAACCTTTCACTTGTAAGTCCTCCTGCCGTCCTTCCTCTGGGTGCCCCAGTTTGCGCCTGGAGCGTGCCTCCTCTTCCTTAATCGCTGTGCTCGGCTGCCCCACTGCCCCCACTCCCCCCACTGCCTTTCCCTCCCCTTCCTCCTCCCTGTGGCTTGCCTGGGCCTTCATCCTCCTCTTGTTCATACTCAGTGGTGGAACACCTCCTGGCCGGGGCAGCAGCCTTTTCAGGAATGAAATCCACACCCCTGATCCCAGCAACCTCGACACGCCCCTGATCTCTTGGACGCTTGTCCCTCCAGCATAGGATTTTCCAGACAGTCTTGTCATGCCCCAGCCCCAGGACCCAGGTGCAAACACAGACAAGATCCCGCCAACAGCCACAATACACAGACGGGAATAGGACAATCCTTACGGCAGCCCAGAGTAGACAAGAAAGGGAGAGCCCATGAGACTCAGAGCACCTATATAGGGCAGACTTATCATAAAATCATAGAGTTGGAAGAGACTCCAGGGGCCATCCAGTCCAATCCCCTTCTGCCACACAGGAACAGAGCCCTCCCAACAGATGGCCATCCAGCCTCTGCTTAAAAACCTCCAAAGAAGGAGGAGACTCCACCACACTCCATGGAGGCAGCAGCAGATTCCACTGCTGGACAGCTCTGACCGTCAGGAAGTTCTCCCTGAGGTTCAGGTGGAGTCTCCTTTCCTGCAGCTTGAATCCACTGCTCCTTGTCCTTGTCCTAGTCTCTGGGGCAGCTGAAAACAAGCCCACTCCTTCCTCAATGTGACATCCTTTCAAATATTTAAACATGTCTCTCATATCCCCTCTTAACCTTCTCTTCTGCAGACTAAACATCCCCAGCTCCCTAAGCTGCTCCTCATAGGGCTTCATGGCTTCCAGACCCTCCGCCATTTTGGTCCCCTTCCTCTGGACACGTTCCAGCTTGTCAATATCCTTATTGAATTGACGTGCCCAGAACTGGACACAGGATTATTCCTGATGAGGCCTGACCAAAGCAGAGTAGAGGGTTACCACCACTTCCCTCGATCTAGACACCACACTCCTATTGATGCAACCAAGAATCGTGTTGGCTTTCTTGGCTGCCTCATCAGACTAATGATTCATGTTCAGCTTGTGATCTATCAAGACTCCTAGATCCCTTTCACACATACTGCTATCCAGCCATGCGTCCCCCATCCCATATTTGTGCATTCCATTTTTTCTGCCTAAGTGCAGGACCTTACATTTCTTTCTGTTGAAATTCATTTTGTGAGCTTTGGCCCAGCTTTCTAATCTGTCAAGGCCATTTTGAATTCTGATCCTGTCCTCTGGAGTATTAGCAACCCCATCCAATTTGATGTCATCTGCAAATTTGATCAGCATGCCCTCCACTCCTTCATCCATGGATGAAGATGTTGAATAGCACTGGGCCCAGGACAGAAGCCTGTGGCACCCTGTGGGGCTAACAACTGGGCTGCTGGCCAGCAAAATTAGTTAGGAGGCGGCTATCTTGGAATAGGTAGAAAGGGTCTTCCTTTCTTGTCTACACTGGGCTGCAGTAGGTATTGTCTTGTTTATGTCTGTGTGTTGTGGCTCTTAAGGAGGAATCTGTCTGCATTCGCACCTGGGTCCTGGAACTGGGGCGTAACAGTCTTTCACTCAAGGCAGCCAAGGGAGAAGTATCCACCTTCCCTGTGAATGCTGGTTGTGAGCAAAAAGGAGCTGGGGGGTGGGCTGCCAGGCCCAAGGGTCTCCTTTAAAGGGTCCCAGTTTGAACTTGTGCTTTGCACGGACAGGTGGGAGGCTTCCTGTGAGCTCTGTCTCCCTGCTCCCCGTGGCTCACGCACCTTCCTTCTTCTCTGTCTCTGTTTCTTGCAGCATCCTCGGCAACGAGGATGGTCCGGACGCCTACGAGCTGCAGGTGTGCGTGAAGGACTACTGCTTTGCCCGGGAGGACCGGGTCCTGGGCGTCGCCGTGATGCAGCTGAGGGATGTGGCGGACAAAGGGAGCTGTGCCTGCTGGTGCCCGCTGGGGCGTCGGGTCCACATGGACGACACGGGGCTCACCGTTCTGCGGATTCTCTCTCAGAGAACCAATGACGAAGTGGCCAAGGAGTTTGTCAAGTTGAAGTCGGAGTCCCGCTCCACAGAGGAAGGGAGCTGATCCTTCTTTTTTCCGTGCTCATTGCGTGCCCTGTGCCAACAATAGCCACAAAGCGTGTGAGAGTTGGCCGTCTCAAGTCCCAGTGGGAGCTTCGTGCCTCAGCCGAGCCCCCAGTAAGCTTTGCACGGAGAAGCAAGCCAATGAGATTGACCTGGGCGGGCGGCAGGACCGATTTCACGAACATTGAGGCGGAGGAAGGATTGGGCGGGCGGGGCGGGAGAATTTACTTCGGGCTGCATGCCTGCTTTGTGGTTGTCCCTCCAGAGTTGATGCTGTTGAGCACGGTGGGCGTTTAAGGTGAAGCCAGAGCAAATGGCCGTGGGCCTGAGAGGATGACGGGGTAGGGCATTGTGGGGGGTGCAGGGAATCCCGCCTCTTCTGGCGTTCTGCAGAGAAATTGTGAGCTTTCAGAGGAGCCAAAATGGGTGGACAGCTGTGCATTCCAGAGGGGTGTTGGGCGTCCCCTCCCTCATGTTCCAGCAAGGAGGGTTAGAGGAGGAGAGGGGACAGGCTTGTAGCCGTAGAAGGGTCTCGGGCAGTCTCGGCATTAGCAGCTTGGCTAATGTTGGCTGAGAGGTCCGGGCAGAGAAGTCTTGCAACCGGCTCTGATTTGGAGGTGGAATTGTGTATCAAACTCTTTCTGCCCTCCTCCTCCTCCTCCTCCTCACAAACAAGCTCAACACAGACCAAAAATGCCCCCAACCACCTCAGCGTTGCCCTCCACCAGCACCGCCTTATGACTTTCCACCCCCGTTCTGTTTCTACACCACGTCTTTGTCTCGGGAGCGTCCCTCTTCTTCAGTCACCTGTTCCCCCAATGCAACCCCACATCCTTGATGAAGCTTTTGGGGCCAGAAAGGGAGGAGGTTTCCCCGGGGGAATGTCGTGGCACGGGAGGCAGAGGAGTGGGCCACGTGGCTGGACCCAACCCTGGCTGCCGAAATTGGACCATCTGGTTCTTGTGCGTCATGTGTTACTGCTGCTCTCTCCATAAGTGTCCGGGGGCTGCATGTGGGGGGCAGGTTGAGGGTAGAGATGCTGTTTGTATATTTTGGGGGTGGGTGGGTTGTTTTTTCTAATTTTTCTCTTGGCATCTGTACAGCTGTATGATACAAACCTTGTATTTCAGAAAAATCTGCTTTTAGATGCTGCTTAGCTGTGGTCAGTGGATGTAATATGAGAAACACTCTTTGGATCACCAGAAAATTATTCCTGTTGCAATTTTTAATCACTGTCCCATGTGCCACTGTTGCAGGAGGCGGTCAGCATAGCCTTTAATAAAGGATCCTTTAGCAGCATTCCTTCTGTGCCTGGACTCTTGCTGGGGTTACCTGCAGGCAGGAGTACAGGTGTGCGTGTGCGTGAGATAGAGAGAGAGGCTCTGGTGATGCCTAGTGTGGACTGGGGGAGAAAACAATTTTCAAAAAATCCCACGTTAAAACAATAAAATAGCCTAAATGGGATAAAAGCATAGGAAATCCAACATCATTGTAAAGCAGCTTAAAAGGTACAACAATGACAAGCTATGTGCATGGGTAATTAAAATAAATTAAGTACCAAAGTCTTTAATACAAGACCACCTCCTGCCTTGTTATCAAAAAGAAATGAGTTTTGGCACCAACCGGACAACTGGAGAGCATTCAAGAAGAGGATGCCACAGCCAAAAAGACCCTGCTCTCATATTCTTTCCCACTGTATTGCTCCCACTGGTGGGACACTAAATAGTTTCCCCGCCACCAGCTCACCCACAGCAGGCCTCAGTCCTAGCACAGGTACTAAGGCTTCTGTATCCCTTTTGCATGTCCTGTGGTCAAGCCAGGTGTCACCCATCCTATATCTGCACGTATCATTTTTTCTGCCCAAGTGTAGGATCTTACATTTCTCCCTGTTGAAATTCATTTTGTGAGCTTTGGTCCAGCTTTCTAATCTATCCAGGTCATTTTGAATTCTGATCCTGTCCTCTGGGCTGTTAGCAACCCCTCCCAATTTGGTGTCATCTGCAAATCTGATCAGCATGCCCTCTACTCCTTCATCCTAGTCGTAGATGAAGATGTTGAATAGCCCTGGGCCCAGGACAGAACCCTGTGGCACCCCGCTAGTCACCTCTCTCCAGGATGGAAAGCAGCCACTGGTGAGGAGCACCCTTTGGGTGCGGTCAGACAACCAATTGCACATCCACCTAGCAGTAGCCCAGTCCAGCCCACATTTTCGTAGCTTCTTTGCAAGGATGTCATGGGGAACTTTGTCAAAGGCCTTACTGAAGTCAAGATATGCTACGTCTACAGCATTCCCTTAATCTATCAAGCTTGTAATTCTATCATAAAAAGAGATTAGTCTGGCACGACTTGTTTTTAAGAAACCCATGTTGACTTCTAGTGATCATGGCACTCCTTTCTAAGTGCATACAGACAGTCTGTTTAATGCTCTGCTCTAGAATCTTTCCCAGTATTGATGTCAGGCTGACTGGGCAGTAGATGTTTGGGTCCTCTTTCTTTGCCCTTGTGAAGATGGGAACAACATTTGCCCTCCTCCAGCCTGCTGGGGGGAGTCTGCAGTCTGCTCCCGTCTACCCCATCCCTAATGTCAGAGTATTCTGCCACCGGAGGCCCGAGTGGCTTCTGTGGTTTGGGGTGCTTGGAGCCAGCTCCAAACAGCATGGGAGGCAAGCTAGGACCTTGTGGCACCCCACAGCTTTATGGGGCTAAACAGCAGTCTCCCCCCTACTCTCTGGAACCAACTCTACAGATCGGAGCAGAGTCATTGTGAGGCAGCACTTCCCACTCCCAGCTGACGGAGGTGGTCCAGTCAGAGCACAGTCCGTGCTATCAAAAGCCACTGAGAGATCCAGAAAGATCAACAGGATGTGCTCCCGCTGTCTTTCACCTAGAGTAGACTGTCAGCTGGAGCAAGCGGGTCTGTCTCAGTCCTGTACCCTGCCCTGAAACCGGGTTCAGCTGGCTCCAGATAATCTGTTTTCTCCAATCACAGGCTCGTCCACCACCCTCCCCCCCCTCCCGGCTTAAGCACCTTGCACGGACATTTGTGTATTTGTGACAGGGTGGTGGCTCTCACACACCCTACAGTCCACGAAGGTCATCTCCAGAACTACGGTTCCCATAATTCCTTACCACGGAGAGAGTAGGTCAGCAGGACTGGCGGAAACTGGAGCATGAAAGCTGGGGTGTGTCCAGAGGAAGGCAACCAAAATGGTGGAGGCTGGAAGCTCCTATGAGCCCTATGAGGAGCGGCTGAGGGAGCTGGAGATATCTAGCCTAACGGAAGGTCAAGAGGTGGCACGATAGCCGTGTTTAAATATTTGAAGGGATGTCGTGTTAATGGTAGAGCAAGATTGTTTTCTGCTGCTCCAGAGACTAGGACACGGAGCAGTGGAGCAACTCTGAAGGGCAATCAGCTCAGGACGCATTTTTGCCATGCCGACGTTGCTGCCGCCCTCACTCTTGGCCTGCCTGAGCCAAGGAAGGGCTGCTACCTTCACAGTCCTGGACCAGTCAGACGTCAGCCTGCCTGCCTGCCGGTCTTCTGGCCTGTTTGATGTCCCCTTAAGTTACAGTCGGTGCCATGACTGGGGTGGTCTGGGCAGGGCTGAGAGGCACAGGAATCCCCCCGGCTTCAAATAAATACAGCGTTATTCAAGAAGAAGGGAGAGGAGGGTCCAGGAAAGTCAGTGAGCGACTACAAGAAAAGCAAAGCACAGCAGCCTGACGTCGCAAGGAGACTTCTAGAAGGAGCCTCCGTAGCTGGTCTGGAAGGGACGAAACGTGGGTGGGGGAGACCGTCCATTTTTGTGCTCTCTAATCAGAAGGGCCGAGAGCGGCACTCGAGGAGGGACGGCTCGCCTGCCGGGATCAAGTGGGGGCCGCATTTAGTCCCCGAGGAAGGTGCGAGGAAAAAGAGGAGCCGAGCAGGGAATCGTCTCCAAGGCGAAATGGGGGAAGGATGCGTCCCCTCCTTTCCCGCCAGATGGGATTTGGGATTCAGATCCGGGAGGCTCGTTGCTGAAACGTGGCGCGGTTTAATGGAATGATGGCCGACCGTGAGGAGATTATTGCAGTGCGAATCTCTCTGGTCGTTGCTGGCACAGCCTGGTGCAAACTGAGCAGGCTTTTTAAAATCCAGATCGCCCTCTTCACAGAAAACTCATTTCACGAGGCTGAAAAGGCCATCTTCGATTAGCTGTAGAGCCCAACGTGTTTCATTCTGTCAGTAAACGGTTCGGGTCAGGTGACAATTTAATGGTTTTGGAGTTCCTGGCCCAGAAATGTTTATTTTATTTTATTTTAGTTTTGATCTGAAGCTGCCCGGTGAAGAAGGCCTTAAAGAGTGTCCGCAGGGCGAAATGCGTGAGGCTTCTTATCTAACGGAAGGACGGTCGTGCAGCATCGTGAGATCTCACTGGCTGCTCAGCTGTCGTGCCCTTCCTGTTCAAGTAAGAGGAGTGGGAGGGCTGCGACAGAGGGAGGTGGGTCAGAAGAAAGGCCCATCCGGTCCAGCGGGCGCTCCTCCCCTTGGCCGCCGTGAAGCCCTGTGGGAAGCCCCCCGTGTGCTTTGTGGTACCGATGGAGAGCATCTTCCTGCCTCCGGTTCTGGAAGGAGCATAGAGCCATCTCGGATAGGAAGCCAACTGATGGGCCCTTTGGTTGGCCTGGTCTCCTTTTTCTCACATCCCTCCACTGCAAGAACTGATCATTTGTCCCTTTTTGCTCCCTGTTTTTAATCAGCTTTCAGGGCATAAGGAGACTTCTCCTCTTCCCCATTGGCTTTTGAATTTGCTTAGGAGTCTTTTGAGCCCTTCTGAAGTCCAAATGGATGATGTCCTCTGGTTCTGGAAGGATCATTCCAGTCCAGGTGCTCAGGGACACTTTTGGAGAACCCTGAAAGGTTAGCGAGAGAAGATTTACCACTGTGGAAGCCACGTTGGTTCTTTTTCCGCAGGGGTTGCCCATCTGGATGTTTCTTATCCTGAATTATTATTCCCACCAATTTACCCGAGAACAGGTCTTAATCTCACTGGCCTGTAGTTTTCCAAATTTCATCTGGATCCCTTTTGTCAAAAGTGGAGCCACGTTGTCCATTCTGGAGTCCACTTACAAAGATGCTGATCCCAGGGGCATGTTGGATGTTTCCACTAGAGGATCAGCTGTGTGTGTTCTTTTCAAAACTCTCAAATGGATCCCATTTGGACCTGGCGATTTCCCTGCTCGCAATTTGCCACTGAGGTTTAGAATGTCATCTCTTGTCATTCCTATTTGCGCCAGCTTCTCACTCTCTGCTCCTAGAAATATCAGTTCAGGGTTGCGTATCTGTCTTATATCTTCAGAGTCGGAGGCAGAGCAAAAGAATTCATTTAATTTCTCTGCAGTCTCCTTATCCTTGTTCAGGCTTCTTTTAACCCAATTGTCACCCCATGGGCCAATTGCTTCCATGGTGGTTTCATGCTCCTAATGCATTTAGACAATTATTTATTGTTGGCCTTGCTTCATTAGCCATATTCCCTTTGAAATTATTTTCCTAAATTGTGTTTCTAATTGTTTGCCTAAGTTTAGTCTGTCTGCCTTATTTGGAGGGGGACTTACAGTGCCTGAGAGAACCTTCTCCCTCTACCTCACCCCACAATGGTTTCCTTCACATTCTTGGGACTTTCTGCTACATTTCCTGACTTGTGGCATGTGCCCTTCCTAAATAATCTCTTATTGTAGGTCTTTTTAGCAATCCCTAATATTTGCAAGAGATTTGACCCTCTTGGAATTTCATTTTCATTTCCTTTTCACAGGTTCCTTCATTTAACCAAAGTGTCTTCTTTTGGAAAGCCAGTGTGGTATAGTGGTTGTTGTGTTGTGGTGTGTTGTGAGTGTTGGACTTGGGACACTGGGAGACCAGGGTTCAAATCCTCGCTGGGTGATGTTGGGTAAGTCACACACTGTGTCAGCCTCAGAGGATGGTGAAGGCAAACACCCTCTGAACAAACTCTGCCAAGAAGACACCGTGGCAGTTTCACTTTAGGATTGCCGTTAAGTCAGAAATGAATTGTAATCCAATAGTCAAATTAGTGCAACACTGTGCCATTTGGACACCTCTGTGATTTCATTCTCATTCTCAGGGTCACCTTGAACATATCCCCAGTACTAGATTACTTTGGGGCCCTGGCTGTTGTTCCCCAAAATTGTTCTGCGGGAGTGTCCGCCTCCCTTGGAGCTTGCTTGATGCTCTGGCCCTCCCTGAGGCCTTGAGCAATGCAGCATCCCCGTGCCCTCCTCTCTCTGTCCTCAGAGAGCAGCGGTGGGAACTGGAGAGCCCTCCAGATGTTGGTCAGCTCCCTGCCTCCCTCGGCAGCAGCTGTGCCAGCTGGCCGGGCTGCTGGGAACTGCAGTCCAGCAACACCCGGAAGCCTGCCCGGTTCCCATCCTCCCTACAGAGCTCGTACCTGGGATGCGCATACAGCTGGCCTCCTGTGTCCACGGGTTCTGCATCCATGGATTCAACCACTCATGGCTTGAAAAATATTTGAAAAAGTAAAATCCCCAAAAGCAAACCTTGATTTTGCTGTGCGCCAAGCACTACACAGTTGTGCAAGCATACCCTGCTGTCGCTACCTGTCATTTCCCAAATCTCAGGCTCTCTCAGGTGCCCGTTTCAGTTGTTCATCATTTTATGTGAGGGAGGCCATTTTACCTTACCATTGCGTATCACGGGACTTGAGCATCCATGGATTTTGGTATTTGTCTATGTGCGTGCGCGTGTGTGCGTGTGTCCTGGAACCACACCCCAGGGGATACCGAGGGCCCACCGTACCCCAAACGGCTTTTCCTCCCATTTCAGCAGCCGCATTCCAGTGAGAAGGGAGGCTTTTTTTAGCTATCACACTGTGCAAGCAAGAAGCAGCAGCAAGCCGAAGGATTTGTCGCCCAGGCCTTTGTGTCAAGACATCCTGTGGCTGTTCCACATCCCCAAACCACCACCACCCACAGTACCAGCCATGAGGAAAGAGCGAGCACCGGCTGCCCCTTCCGAGGGCCGGCGGTTCCCTGAGGCTAATTTTAAACTTCTTATCAGTTGGTCCGTTGGAGGGCTGCAAGTGGTGGATTCAGAACTGGAATTTGATCGCTTAAAGAAAGCGCAAGGAATACGCTATTTCACTGCAGGGGGAAATGCTATTTTCTATGTGAAACCACTTCAAAATAGATGCTGTGATGAGACTGCCTGTTGGTGCGTTGGAGGCATTTTATGCCCATTTCCTTGGGGTAAATACTTGCCGTGATAGAGGGTGTGGGGGGGGCATGGTTTGGATTAGAAGAGAGCCTCACGATGCACCCCCTAACCCATGTGAGACGAAAATCACTAGGTGGACGCAGTTCCCGCTCTAAGAGACGCGGAAGTGGGTGGGTGGCACAGGGACCCTCCAAGAACCGGCTGATTCTCATCCCACTTCTCCACCTATTCCTAGCTCCAACTTGCAGCCATTTCCACCGTGCTTCATCTGTGGAGCGTGGGACAGGTAGCAAGACTAAAATAGCACAAAAATCAGCACGCTGGAAAGGCTCACCAAAAAGCCAGCAGAGATTAACTGTTTGGATGTAGGCGAAACTGGAACAGAAGTAAGCTGTGATCTAGAATATCCTCCGGGTGTGCTGGGGGTTGGCAGGGGTGCCTTCCCTGCCCAGAGGAGATGCACGGATCTCATGCTGCAGAGGCCGCGTGGGTGGTGATGATCCACAGGAGGAACGGGGTTGCTCAGGGCTCTTGCCCCTCAGAGCTTTACTGACTGGAACTGGCCCTCCCAAACAGCCCCCAAGAGGGCCAGAGCAGGCTTGGCGAGCGCAGGTCCAGTGGGCAACCTGGATACAAGCGTCTTTCTCCTCCGGCCAAAGTGGCCGCCTTTTGGTGCAAAAAGAGGCCCCGCTGGCACTTCCTGGCAGAACCAGCACCCGCCCCCGTCTAGTTGTTTGTAGGCACCTTCGAGTCATCTCCATCACTCGAGTCGCTCCACCACGGTCTGTCTCCTGCTCGGTCTGGCTGTGTGTGGCGGGTCCGTCCCGGCCGCAGCGGAGGAAGCGCTGCGGATGAGACCGCTGCTGGCGGCACCCGATTCCTCCGTAAGTCCAACGATCAACTCTTGTTTGTTCAGTGCTGCCCTGTGCCACGTCCCACCGTCAGGCAGAGGGAGTTGAACAGCCCCCTCTCGCGCACAGGCGCACAGACACAAAGACATTCCACTGTGCCCCAGTCTTCCCAGTGTAGCACTGGCTTCCTCTTGGGATTTACTGGCCCTTACTGGCATTTTCCAAACGGACCGGAGCTTCCCATGGCCTCTGGAAACCGGGGGGGCGCCTGCTCGGTCAGACAAGCTCCGAGAAGAAAGAAGTTTCTGCAAGTAACCAGGTGAGTCGAGTTGCTTGGAATGGCCCCACGGCCGGTCGCCTTGGAGCTGCTGCCTTTCCTGGATCGGGGCCCACAAAGGCACCCCTTCTGACTGAGCGGCAGCCCTTCTCCTCGACACCTGGCACGGGCGGGAGAGGGCAAGCTCGCCCCAGGGGATCCTCCGGGGATCTCCTTTGTTATCCCCAGGGCTCAGACCTGGCCTGGAGAACAGGAAAGGGCCATTGCCCCCGGCCCCTGGTGCACTCTAAGCCAGGAGCGGGCAACTGGTGGCTCTCCGAATGTTGGAGGAGGACTGCAACCACCACCAGCCGGTTTGATGGGAGAGGAAGTCCAGCGGCACCAGGCGGCCTTCCGTCCCTGCTTATCTCCCCCCCCCCCGTGCCTCTCTTCTCCTTGCTCCCAAGTAAGAAAAGTAAGAGGAGGTGGGCTTCGGCGAGACAGGAGGGCACTGAGGTTTGAATTCCCGGTTCTTGTGATCAGAGGAATCCCAAAGGAAGCTGGCGTGACAACAATATCCGTTCCCTCCTGACACGGCAGCCACATTTCCCTACATGGGCTGGGCTGGGCTTTAAGAGCTTTGGGGAGGGCTTTCTCCATTCTCCCCACTGTCACGGGTGGGTTTGGGGGGGACACGGGAGGGAAGGCCTTCTCTGGGGCTGCTTCTAGGCTGTGGAACTCCCTGCCACGGGAGATTCCGTTGCCCCCCCTTTTCTCCGGGACGCAACACCGTTTCTGTCGAGGCGGCCCCTTGTTTTTTAACTTGGTGGAGGAGACGGAGCTTTTAATGGGGTGTCTTCTGCCTGCACCTTCTGATGATTTAAATGTGCTTTAAACCACTTTGGCCGTTTCCACACTACATGATTATAGTGCTATTATTTCGCTTTCAACATCTTGTGGAATTCTGGGGTTTGCAGTTTACTGAGGCCAAAGAGCGTGCTGTCCCTCCCTGAACTGCAGACCCCAGGAGTCCGTAGGAGGTTGAATGGGGAACAATAGGACTACAGCCGAGCAGGGCAGAAGTGGCCTTTGACGTGGGGCTGGATGCTCATTGCGCCTGTTGTGAGCCACTTTGCATCCCAAACTGTGAAAAAGGTATCTTCCCCATCCTCATCAAATAATAATATAGAATTGTTTGTTTAATTGAGTTTTTAAACCTTCTGGGTCCTGTACCAGGAGAAATGAAGTTAAATGACACGAAATCAAATGAAAATAAGGAATAAAAAATATATAGCCCTGCTATCTTACTTGAAATCTCTGGTTCTAAACCAGCGAGGGGTGAGGTCTTTCTTTTTTCCTGTTGTTGTTTTTTTAAATAGAAGAATCTCACAAGGAGGTTCATAAGGTGGCTTCCAAATATAGAAGCAAAGAGTGGGAAGAGACCCCAAAGACCAAATCCAGTCCAGCCCCCTTCTGCCAGGCAGGAAGAGGCCGTCAAAGCACTGTCTTTGGCAGAGGGCCGTCCAGCCTCTGCTTAAAAACCTCCAGACAAAGAGACTGCACCACGTTCCATCGAGACAACAGCAGATTCCACTCCTGTACTACTCTCATCATCAGGAAGTTCTTCCCAATGTTTAGGTGGAATCTCTTTTCCTGTAATCTGAAACCATTGCTCCATGTCCTAGTCTCTGGAGGAGCAGAAAACAAACTTGTTCCATTGTCCATATGACACCCCTTTAAATATTTAAACTTGGATATCATGTCACCTGTTAGCCTTCTTTTTGTCAGGCTATACATACCATGGTTTGTGTACACAAAAGCACAAAATAAAATAACAAAAAATTGCCCAGGACAACAGCCATGCTGTTTCCACAGAACATTCAAGACAGGCTCCTCTGGCGGATCCAAGGTTAAATGTCCAAGACGACAAAGAAGAGACTGGGATAAGCTTTGGCTGCCACATCTTCGGTAGCCTTTGATTGATTGATTGATTGATTGATTGATTGATTGAGGCTGAGCCTACTCTGATCCTTTTGCTAATCTCTAGGGTGCTACAGGGCTCTTGCTTGTTGCTGCAAGGGACGGATGCAGCTGGTCCCCCCGCCCCTGAGAACAGTCCCTGCTCAGTCTTCTTCTTAGCTTTATTTGGAAAGTGTCTTTTTTCCAAAACTGGGACTCAGGACAGCTTCCAGATTAAAGCAAATACAATGCAGTTAAAATGGACAACAGGTCAGCAGTAAAGGGAACTAAACTATCATCAACATTAAAACAATATGATTAACCATTATAAAAAGCAACTGAAAACACAACATAGTCAAAAGCAGCTCAGCACTCTGATAAAGAGCCCTTCCTTGAGCAATCGGTTCCCAGAGGCCCGTCAAAGCCAGCAACGCCTCGGCCGCCACGCCGGGGCCCGTTCCAGCCTCCAGAGGGAAGCTGTTCCAGCGCCTGGGGGCAGCCGCCGAGAAGACCCCGCCCGGCATCGTCCCCGCCGGACGTACTGTGGTGGCGGTGGGCCAGGGCCTCTCCCGGGCATCGGCGGGCTCGCACGGGAGAAGATACGCTCCTTCAGACAACCTGGCCGGAGCTGCGGGGGGCTTTATCGATCACGGACGTAATAACCATTAGCGGCACGAGAGAGTGCTGTTTCTTAAGGGCGCGGCCCTACCCTCCAACCGCCCCAATTTGTCGTCCTAGTTTTCCATCTGCTTTCAAACCGTTGCGGTTTCCCTCTCCCCTCACCGCCTCGTCCTCAGCTTCCTTCCATTGCTGCAAACTGAGCTCAGATTGCAGAAGTAGTTTACACTCGAGTAACCCAGCGTACAAATTCCCTTGTTGCCACAGCTCCACTGGCTGCCAGTCTGTTTCCAGGTACAATCCAAAGTGCTGTTTTTGACCCTACGCAATTCAGGCCCGGGCTATGGGAAGGAGCCTAGCTTCCCCCGTCAGCCGTCTGGGCTCCAAGATCTCTAGCAGAGGTACGTCTCTATCTGGCCACCTTTGCAGGAGAGGTGGGCGGGGGTGCCCTTCCTCTGGCTGCTCCCCCACTTTGGAAGCTGGGAAGGCTCCTCCTTTGCTCCTTCTCCTGCAAGCCCTTGGAAATTGATTTTGACAAGAAAAGGCCTTTCATGAGGCTGTGCTTTTAAACTCTGCTTGAAACTAAGTTTTAATTCTGTTGTTATTTCATACTCTTTCAGTCTTAGCTTTGTATGTTTTTAACTGTGTGTGCTTTATTATATTCTTTGCCTTGGGTCCCCACGAGGGAAAAAATGTGTTAGGTAGATAGATAAGACAGAGAGAGAGAGAGAGCCGTGGATGGATGAGGAGAGAGGAGGAGAGGACGGGCAGAATCTTGCCCTTCCCAGGAGGCTCAGGCAAAAGCCAACGGCCACAGCCTCTCCTCGGTTCTGCAGGCTTCCTCGTGAGTAACTTTTGCCCTCTTAACTGCATTCTGGTGTTGCTTGGTCGCACAGGTCCCACTTTTCATCCATTGAATGTTGGAAGAGAGGCTGGGGGTTAGCAGGGTTTGTCTTTTTCAAGGCAACTGAGCAGCGCTGGGCTCGGAGGTGAAACTTTTATGACCTTCTGGCATTTAGACCCTAGTACCTTCCTGACGTATCCTGTCTCCTAAAATCAGGGTTGGAGGGCACCCCAGAGGCCGTCTAGTCCAACCCTCCTGGGTAGTGCAGGAAACCTCCTGCTGCAGCATTCCTGATGAAACGGCCACTCGAACTCTGCTTGCAGACCTTGAAAGACGGAGGGTGCCTGACCTCACGTGCTTCGTGTGCATCAGGGAGTACTTGAATTGGGCCCTTTTGCAATTGCCAGGCAGTGCTTCCCTCTGCCCTTTGCATGAAACGGCCAATGCAGTGAGAGCCCTGGCCATTTGGCTGCGTGAGCGTGAGACAAAGGGAAGAGGTGGCCTCTCTCCTCCTGTGATGCTGGTCCTCCAGGGTTCAATCTGGGGCTTCCTGCTCATTTCAGCCACGGGTCCTGTTACCGGATTTTACCAAGTGACCTCCTGTCCCTCAGCTAACTCCCAGTTATCATACGACGCCGCTGTCCTTCTCCTTGACCCTCAGAGGGAGGTGCCCTGTCAACTGCAACCCAGATGAAATGTCCCAGCAACAGCAGCTCTCCCAGAAAGACCTCTTTTTTCTCCTGCACAGGGCCAGGCCGGGGGCTTTTTTCCACTGCTGCCTCTGCCAAGGCTTCCCAGTCCCAAATACCCTGGCTGCTCCACAGTCTCTCCAGCCAGAAAGCCGAGTCTGAACAAAACAAGAGGGATTCAAGGCCTGGAAAACAGGCTGTGGAGGCGGGAGGGAACCTGGGCAGGAAGCTGAGCAAGTTGCACCCGTTTTTAGACACTGCAGGCAACGGTTATGGAGAAAGAGAGAGAGAATGGCCTTCCTGCCCCTTGTGACCTGCAGCTTTCCAGCTGCCTTTAGGGAAGTGGGGGTGGCCACACTGGAGGAGGTGTGCCCACAATCAGAATTTGTAGGTAAGGTGTGGAATTCTTAGGTAAGGTGTGGACTGTCGAGTCCCCTCCCCGTCTGTAGGAAGGAGAAATTCCAGGGACCGGCTGTGTCATCTCTGTGAGGACCAAGAAGAGGCTTGGGTCAGAACGGTCCTTGAAAGGATAGAGATGGCAGAGAGGGGGAGGGCCCTTTGTGCTCTCCACAGAGGCGGAAGGCCACCTTGGTTGTATCATTCGGGAAAAAGAACGAGGGCGGCCTCTCTTGTGGCACTTTCAACCAGGGTGGAGCAAACCTGGGGAGGGGGTGGAGGGGCCCTGCGTGCCTCCCCTCTGCGTCTCGCCTGCCCCTCTCGCCCCAGGGGCTGGACCACCGCAGATTCTGGGCATGGAGAATGGGCTCTGACGGGGCTTTGACCGTGCTTGCCAAGACACGTGCTTAGCTCGCCCATGTGGGGCCGCTGGCTTAAGCAAGTGCTGGAGTGACCTGCACACCTTTACTGGCCTATGCAGGTTCCCAAGTATATGTAAGACAAACACTTCTCTCCATAGACACGTGGGTGTCTACTGTTCCTCACCCTACCCCCATCTTCTATGCCCAAAGTACTATTTTTGCCTTGAGTGCCGGTTTTGGAGAGAGATGGCTGCTGGTGCTAGTGGTGGTGCTGATGCTACTGGGTGCCTTCAAGTTGCTTCACCTTGTGGGATCCCTAAGATGAACCTATCAGGGGGTTTTCTTGGCAAGATTCCCCCAGAGGCAGTTTGCTGTTGCCTTCCCCTGAGGCTGAGAGAGTGTGACTTGCCCAAGCCCTCCCAGTGGGTTTCCACCTCTGAACGAGGATTTGAAGCCTGGCTTCTCAGAGTACTAGGCTAACACTTAAAGATGTACCCACGTCATATCGCCTCTTATAGATTTTTTTTCTTTTTGCAGATTTATTTAGAGGAGTTGAGAGACTGTGACTTGTCTGAGCGCATCTGGGCTGCCATGGCTGAGTGAGGATCTGAGCCCTGGATTCCCAGAACCCCAGTTCAACACTCAGCCACGACACCATGCCTCCTCTCTAACAGAGCCTTACAGCAACTCCATCCCAGGCTTTCCTGGCCAAGAATTATTCTGAGGGGGCCTGCCCTTTGCATCCTCTGAGTCTGAGACAGTGTGACTCCCCCAAGGTGTCCTGGGGGTTCGCGTGGCTGGTTGGGCAATTGAACTCTGGTCTCCCAGTATCCCAGGCCACAATTCAAACCACGACACGTGGGTTTGCTCTCATGAGGAAAAGGCAAGGTATGAATGAACCAATACTGTATGATGCAGCCTGGCAGCCCCTGTGGGGTCCTTTTGGGGATGTCCCAAATATCTGCATAAATTGGGGCAAAGAGCCTGCAAGCTCTTCCTCCTGAAAGGTCTCTGCTTCACAGAGGTGGGAGGTACCCCAGGGGCTTACCTTCCCCTTCAGCAAGCTGGGGCGGGGCTCAAGGGAGCCCCTTTCAAGCATACAGGACTGTGGAGACAAGAGCACTGTGCATTTGCTCTCATTTTTATGCACCATAAACTTCAGCGCTTCTGGAGAGCTTTGGGGAGACGAGCCCACTGCAGTTTCTGCAGCGTTCCAGGGAGGGAGGCAGGCCTGGGGACCTTGGAGAGTTTCCCACGTGGCAAGCAGGGAGACGCAGGTGCCCAGCGGGATCGGAGGCCAGACGAGGGAAGGATTTGCGTTTCTGCGCAGGTGTTTGCTGAGTGTTGCCAGCGGGAGTCCGCACACAGCGTGCCGACTCCAAAGAGCTCTTTAATCTCTCTGCGGCTTTGACGAGTCTGGCTGCTCCCGTCTCCTCGACTTATTGACTTTCTTGCGTCCGGGGCCTGATTAGCTCTAATGATCGTTCCCTCGTGAGATCCCCCTGGCAATGTGGTGGTGGGGGGGACAAGCTCAAAGGCAGACTGGAGGTTTTGCAGCATCTTCATGCAGAAGAACAATCCCTGCCTTGGAGCCCAGCAGGAGGGCGGAACAAAGTGAGGATGACGGGGCTGGACGTTCCGACGAAGTGATGGAGCCAAATGAGGCTGCTCCAGCCAAGGCTGCCCGGGCCAAAGAAGCCCAGCTCAGCCAGAGAGGGAGCCGGCCAGCCGGCCAGCCGGCCGGCCGGCCGCTGGACTTCTCGCCCAGGCCGACCATGCAGCAGGTTTGCCTGCATGCAAGAAGATGCTCCATACCATTCAATACCAAAGTTAGGGTTCTCCATGCCAGTGTATTTTCCTTCTCTGCATATGGTTGTGAAAGCTGGACAGCGAGGAAAGGTGATGGGAAGAGAATCCACTCCTTTGAAATGTGGGGCTGGAGGAGAGTTCTCCATGGATCCCCTGGACTGCCAGAAAGACAGAAGGAATGGGCTCAAGGGTGAATCAAGCCCAGGTGACTCAACTGAGGCCAGTGTACTTTAGACGGTGAATGAGACAGTGTGACTTGCGAAAAGAGAGAGAGAATGAAGCTCAGGGGAGTGGAAGGCAGAAGGAAAAGGGAAGACGAGGCAACGGCCGAACGGAATCCCTCGGGGAAGCCTCAGCTGCTGCCCTGACTCTTCTGGACCCGAGAAGGGCTGGGGAGGACCCGAGGGGCTCCAGGAGATCTCCCGTTCACGGGGACCCCGCAAGTCAAAGTCCACTCGATGGAAAACAACCACCACAACAATGCTATTTTATACGAACGGCATGCAAAATACGAAACTATGTTTCCCGTTTAAAATGAATGACAGTCCCTCTCGCCCGATCGTGCCTGCCGCTGCACCTCTTCCCCAGGTACTGATAATTTTGAGAGGGATCCTCCAGGCCACGAGATTTCAGAACCTGAGAGGGAGGAAAGGCGGGCCCTGGACACGTCATTCAGCAGGAGACGCCGAACACCGACCCACGGTTTCTCAGGGAGCGTCATTCGCATTTCTTTAAAAAGTTCTAAGAAAAGCGAAGACACGCGCACATATTTCCAAGGCAGCGCTGTGGCCCTGAGATTCCTCCCTCTCGCCCAGGCCCTGCGATCTGGGAACCCTGCCTGGGAGCCACGGGCAGCTCCAGGTTCTCTGCCCCCCGTCGTCGTCCTTCTGGCTCTCCGTCCTGAAATGAGGCCCGGGCTGGCTGCAGCCCTTCAGAGGAGGACGTCTTTCGAGAAAGACGACTGCCTTTCGGCAGCTCTGGAGACAGAAGAGGACCGCACGGTCGGCCTGCATCCCGGCATCTGCCCCTCCTGCTCCTCGGGGGTGCCCCTGGAACACCCCCGTTCACAAAGAAACCCTTCCCCCCACCTTTTGCCCAGAGGGCCGGCAGTCTCGCTTTGGAAAACCTACCGAAGAATTTGGTTCCTCTCCTGACGTCCAAGGGGAAGCAGAGCAGCCCCAGAATAAACCGCTTCGGCTCAAACCAGCATTTTCATTGCGGTCGCTCAAGAACGGGGGGGGGGCAACAACGGCCATCCTCTCCCCCCCCCCCGCACAGCTCCCGCAGTCTCTTGCGGTCTCCCTCCGAGGGCCAGCCCCACCGGGGCGCCCCCCCTTCTCCCCCCGGGCCCGGCCTTCCCGATAAAGTTCGCTTCGCCTTCCTCGGAGGCCTTCGGGGAGAGCTTGGGCGGGCATCTCCCGGGGTGCTTTAGCCGGGGGCTCCCGCACGGCACGGGGGGCCGGACTAGAAGGGGGGCCCTGGGCTCCCCTCCAGCTCCAGCACCCGACGATTCTCCGAGGAAACCGGGGCATCCCGCGTACGTCAAGCAGGAGGAGCCGCTTTTCCCACTCAAGGGTGGAACGAACAGCCCTGGGGGAGCGGGGGGGCCTCGGCCTCCTTTGGAGGTCTGTAAACCCCGCTCGGACGCCCACCCGTCGGGAGGGCTTTCCCTGGGGGGGGGGGTGTACCGGGCGACCCTCGCGGTTTCACTTTTCCGGCAGCTCCGTCCCGGCAGCGTTCAGCCCCGGCTGCCGTCGCAGAGTTCCCCGCGCGCCGCCCTTTCACGCGCAGGTGGGCGTTCCGGGGGGCGCGCCGTGGCCCCCGCCCGTGCCCCGGGGGCGCCCCCGATCCCCGGGGTCGCAGGAGCGCGGCCGCCCGAGCGGGAGAGAGTCCGGGCCCGCGGGGAGAGGGGCGGCGCGCGCGCAGGGCCGGCGCCCGGCGGAAGGGGGCCGCCCAGCCCGGTCCCGCCGCGGGGGTGGAGAGCTGCGCGGCGCGGGCCCCCGGCGCGGGCCCCGGGGGGCGTGGGCCGGCCGGCCGCCCGCTTCCCGGGCCGGCCGCGACGAGGCGGGGCGAGGCGCCGCGGCGAAGCGCTCCTGAGCCGGAGCGGGAGCCGGGCGCCCCGCCGGCCGAAACCGTCCCCGTCCCCGCGCCGCAGGATGGGCCCCGGAGGCCGGGCGGAGGATCCCGGCGCCGCCGGAGGAGGGACCTCCTGAGAAGAGAGGTGGGAGCTCTCGGCGGGCCGCCTCCAGAGACGCCGGCCGCCCGTTTCTCGGGGCGCTCGGGCGGCGGGTGGGCCGGAGGGCCTCGGGGGGCCCTTCCCAGGCTCGTCCGCCTCCGCGGGCCGGGGGCCTCCCTCTCCCGCTCGGCGGGAAGGGCCCCGTGGCCGCATCGTCCCGGAGGGCCCCCGTCCGTGGGGCTCGCCGGCGGGGGGGGCCGCCCCCCTCTTGCCGCCCCCCGTGGATTTCGCGGCCCCCGGGGTCCCTCCCGCACCAGGGCGGCGCTCCGCGGGGCGGAGGCCGGGCGCCGAGGCCCCTCCGGGCGGAGGGAGAGCGCGGCGGGGCGCCCGAGGAGGAGCTTCCGGATGCGGAGCGGCCAACAGATTCCCTGGGGACCGGGGGGGGGGCACCGGGTCTGCTCGCCCCCCTTCTGCTCCCGGGGGCGGCGGGGTCTTTCCTTCCTCGGCTTTGGCAGCGGAGGGCGGCCGGGGGTGGCGTCTCCTCCGCGGGGCTCGAGAGGCCTCCCTCGCGGGGCTGACCTCCGCCGACCCCGGGGGCTGGACCCGCCGGGCTCCCCGTCCTGCCGCCGCGTGGCCTCGGGGAGGGGCTGGCGCGCCCCGGCCCCTCCGGGGGCTCCGCCGGCAGCCGCGGGCTCCGCGCGGGGCTCCCGGGCCGAGCGCTCCCCCCCGGGCGGGGGACGGAGGCGCGGCCCGGCGGCGGTCGGAGGGCGGCCGGCGGGCCGAGGCCCCGAGCGGAGCCGGACAGCCCGGCCGAGCGTCCACGCCGCGCGTGGGACGCCGCCGCCGCCTCTGCGGCCCCGGACTCCCTCCGGGGGCGTTGCTTTGGCCCCCGGCTTCCCGGTCCTGCCGGCCCCCTCCCCTCCCCCCCTCCCGCCCCGCCAAAGGAACTCCTCCGCGCCTGCGGGGGGGGGGTGGCGGGCGGGCGGGCGGGCGGCGCGCCGTGGCGAGGGGTCCGGCGCTGCGGAGACGGCCGGGAGGAGCCTTCCAGGCGGAGGGGGAGGGGGAGGGGGAGGCTGGGACGCCCCCCGCGTGCCCGGGACCCGCTGGCTAGCCCCTGAATGAGCCCCCCCGGTGCCCGGGCTGCCTCGGGCGGAGGGGGGCGGGCGGGGCGAGCCAGATGGGGGGCCCGGCGCGCCGGGGCTTTGCACAGAAGACCGCGGGAGGGGCCCGGTGGCCTCAAGTGCCCTCGGAGGGGCCTGGGGTCCGCGGGCGGCAGCCGGGAAGGCTGCCCGGGAAATTCTCTCCCCTGGCGGCGGGGGGGGGGAGGGCGAAGGGGGGCTCCCGAGGCTCCGGCCGGCGGGGCGGGCGGGGGCTTTCTCGCCCGGGGGCGGGAGGGCCCTTGCGCGAACCGCGTGGGCGCCCCGGCCCTGAGCGAGGGGGGGGGGTCTCAGGCCGAAGGGCTCCCCGGCTGGAGGGGCAGGGGCCTCCCGGGCCGAGGAGGAAGGCGGGGTCGCCGGGTCGGGGGAGGCGCCGGGTCGCCCCCGCCGAAGCCGCTTCGGGCCGCGAGTGGATCGTCGCCCGCGGGGCCGCCAGCCTTCCCGTGGCCCGGGAGCCCGACGGACGTCTCTGCCCGGGCGCAGGGGGCCGCGGAGCCCCCCGCGGAGCCCCGCTTTGGCGCGCGGCCTGGCCGGGAGGGGCCTCGCCCGACGGGGTCTTCCCTTCGTTCGCCCGGGGGTCGCTGGCCCTGGGTGCCCGGGTGCCCGGTGCGCGTCCGTGTCGCGTTGCGCGCGTGTGCGGCGGAGGCTCCCCTTCCCTTTCCCTTTCCGCCCTTCCTCTCCCGCGGGGCAGCGGCATCTCGCCAGCCCCCCGCCCGGCCCCGAGGGCTGCTCCAGGCCGGGGGGGGTCGGGGCCGCAAGTGCCCGCTGCCTGCCTGCCTGCCTGCGTGGGCGAGGCGCGCCGGTTTGCGAAGCCCGCCCTGCCTCCCTTCGGCAGCTCTCCCCTCCCTCTGCGCCCCGGCACCCTGGCCAAGGGTTTTGGAGTCCACGGGGTGCTGCGGCTGCTAAAACAGCCAATGCCATTCTGGGCCGTATCAATAGGAGCGTAGTGTCTAAGTGAAAGGAAGTCTTAGCACACTCTATTCTGCTTTGGTCAGCTGCCCCCCCCCCCATACTGTGTCTGGTTCTGGGTGCCACGGATCAATAAGGATACTGACGAGCTGGAAGGTGTCCAGAGGAGGGCGACCAAAACGGTAGAAGGCCTGGAAAGCATGGCTTCCTGTGAGGAGGGACTTCGGGAGCTGGAGATGTTTAGCCTGGAGAAGAGAAGGTTAAGAGGGGACGTGATAGCCGTGTTTAAATATTCGAAAGGTTGTCACGTGGAGGACTGGACAGGCTTGTTTTCTGCTGCTGGAGAGACTAGGACATGGAGCAATGGCTTCAAACTCCAGGAAGAGAGATTCCCCCTAAACCTTGGGAAGAACTTCCCGAGGGTAAGAGCAGTTGGGCAGTGGAATATGAAGGGTGGTGGAGTCTCCTCTGTTTTTGGAGGATTTTAAAAAGAGTCTGGATGGCCATGTGTCCAAGGGAGGGCTTGGACTGTGTCTTCCTGCATGGCAGGAGGGGGTGAGACTAGATGGCCTTTGGGGTATCTCCCAGCTCTAAGATCCTAGAGGATTCCACAAGGAAAGAAACAGTGTTGTTCTTGCTATCAATTTATACATGTATAAAACAACTCTTTCCCGATACTAGGTTTCAAGGTAGCTTACAAAAGTTAAAGCAAACACAATTGAAAACATTTACAACAGCATACATAAATGTAGCCAATGCATTAAAACCTGTTTATTTTATCTATTTATTCCATTTACACCCTGCCTTTCTCTTGCCAAAGGACCCATAGGAGCTTACAGAATTTAAAATAAAAATTCAGCTCAAAATACACTATTAGAAAAATTTTCTGGAAAAACAGTTTTATAAAAAAACCCATGTAGTTGAAAAGAGATTAAAATACATTTAAAACATTATTGAAAAGCTACTGGACAGAAAACACAGCGCACAACTTTTGACACTGCTGTCTTGCTCATTAGAATCAGTCCAAGGCCGGCCTGAATAAAAGGGTCTTAACCAGCCGGCAGAAAGGAAGCTGGGAGGGGGCGGGCTGGATCTCCCGTGGAAGGGAGTTCCTTTGCCTGGGAGCAGCCACAGAGAAGGTCCTGTGTCCCGTGTCCACACCAGCCAGGCCTCCAAAGGTGGCAAGACTGAGAAAAGGCCCTCCTTGGAAGAACTTAGCACTCAGTCTGGCTCAAATGGGGAGATACAGTCCTTTAATTTAATAGGCTCTTAATTTAATGGGCTTGTTTTAAACACAAAAGGCAAAAATCAGCAAAATGTGTGCCATTAAAGTGGCTGACTGTCAGGAGCCCTTGCAATCAGTTCCCCAGGGCCTATCAGAAGAGAAGACTTTTCAGGTGGTGACAGAAAGCGAGCAAAGGGGCCAAGGAAGCCTCCTGGAGGAGGGAGTCCCAAAACCTGGGAGCGGCCACCAAGAAGGCCCTGATTCTGCCACGTCCCCGCCAGCTGGGCCTGCAAATATTCCCAGCTGGGAGTGCTGGCATTTTACTCTGAGAGCTGAAGCTGCACCGGGCAGAAGCCCTGTGTTTGCATGTTCATCACGTGTTGAGCATCTGCCCTGCTGAAAGATCATGTTTGCCCAAAGCAGCAGGTGTGTGTGTGCCCTCCCCACAGCTCAGGGCCCCCAGCCTCACAAGGGACCCTTTGGCCTCTTTCCTCCCTTCCTGCCGAGAGCCACGTTCTCTCTCTTTGGCCGCGGATGAGGCTTCCTCCCGGCCCTGCTCTCTCTCTCGCTTCCTTTTTCAACCACATCCCCTCAGCCTTTGCTCCTGGACCCAAGAAGGAAGGAGGTGCTTCTTTCACAGCCCCTTCCTCACCTTTTCTCAGCTCTGCCGCCTTTCCCTTTGCCCCCCCTCCCCCCACCCCCTGGTCCTCTCCATTTTCCCTGTGCCTACCAGAACATCCTCAAACACAGCACTCTTTTTGCGAGTGTGGGTTTTGTTCACTTTGGAGATGGGAGTGTTTGCGAGTGCTTTGTGCATCACTGCAGCTTGGCCAACTGCTGGAAAAGCTGCTGCCCATTTCTCAGTTCAGGGCATAGTCGTGTGTCTCTGAGGATGTCTAGAGTGCCCATCTGTGGGCGGGTCTTCCTGGACAGAGGGTAATGGCTCAAACCCTGATGCGGCTTAACAGAGAGAGTGGCGTTTGAGAGCTTTTGTGAGCAGGAGGGGTGCGGGTGTGTATGTTAAAAAGAAAAGCATGATGAAGAGGGAGAGCCCATTGGTGCTTGCTCATTCCAACAGGATCAGCCCTGGCAAGCGTGGGCCTTGTTCCCGCTTCCTTTTTCCTGCCTCTCCCTCTCTGGTACCACTTTTTGCCTGAGCCCTCCCTTTCCAAAGGGAATTGTTGTTTCGGGTGAGGCAGGAGGAGATGAAGGAGGCGTAGCTTTTGTTCCTTCTCCAGAATGAAGGCAGTGCCAAGCGTTGTTAGGAACCGGAGGTGCCCCAACACGATGGTGGCAACACACCCTTCCTTCCGACCTTCGCCCGCTGCCCCGCTGCCGAGGGCTTCCTGGAGCCGCTCCGGAGCTCCCTTGCCACGGGGGCCTCTCCAGTGCTTGCCTCGCTCCTTGGCAGGAAGGCCGCTGGGTGCCGAGCGAAGTGCGCTGCTGGCTTAGAAACAGTCACGCAGCCAGAGCCGGGGGCGTCAGCTGCGCATGGGAGTGTGCGGAGGGGGAGCTTGCCGCCTCCTTTGGCAGCAGGGAGGGGCAGAAATCCCAGGGGGGTCTCCGGCCTGCGAGAAGATTCTCGGGGTGAGTCCAGTTCCCTTCCCAAGTTTGCTTTTTTACACCCTCGACTCCTGCTTGCGTTTGTGGACAGAGCTGCCTTGCAGCCGTTTTGGCGGGCCTGGGCTCTGCTTGGGCACTGGGTGGATCTCCCGGCCCTGATGGGATTCTTGGTTCTTGGCTGCTCTCAGAATCTGGGGCACGCCAAGGCTCAGCCGGAGCAGGAGGGTGGTGCTGCTGTCTCTGAGTGTGATTGGCACGCAACTCCCATCACCCCACACCCAGACTGGTCGGTGGGGAGGGGTGCTGGGACTTGTAGTCTGGGAAGATCTGAAGGCCCACACCTTGCCTGCTCCTGCTCCAAAGCAAAGGACAACATGTTACCAGAAGTCCCTGGGAGCCAGAAATGGGAGAAGCCTGCTTTAGATGCCCCTTCAAGGGTCTGACTGCACACAAAGCCGCGTTCTCTTGCCCACCTCACCATTCTGGCTCCCAGAGTCCTCTCGTGTCCACAGTGACCGCCTGCTGTGGCTCTCCAGGGCTAGTGTCCGGGTCAAGATGGGGGAGGGACCATGCCCAGCCCTGCCGGGAGAGGCTGGGAAGTCAAACCCAGGAGCCTCCGTGTGCAAAGCGGCTGCTCCAACCGCTGAGCTGTATTCCGCCCCGACAGTGGTGTTGGTGGTGTTGTTGCGGGTGTGCAAAGTGGCTACCGGGGCTGCATCCTTTGCGTTCACCCCCATTTGCCACCTCTCCTGCAGTGCAGGCCCCCTGCTGCTCCATGGCCATGTTCCCGAGGGGGCTCAATTCCAGCCGGATTTGAGGTATTCTGTTCATCAGTCTGTGAGACTGAAGTATTGTCTGGTTAAATTAATGTTTTTTAAAAAGCTTTTCCCGTGCTTTGGGGTTTAAGAATAATGCTCTGAAAAATGCCTAAAGAAAAGCCTTTCCTGCATTGGCAAGGGGGTTGGACTAGGCGATCTTTGGCTACTTTGATCTCTGCAGTTCTGTGATTCTCTTTACAAATTTCTTTGGAGGTGAGGGGACAGTGCCTAAATATACACTTCCTTTGTCTGGCCAGAAAGGCACAAGAGAGAAGGTAGGGGGCAGACAGCCCCACCCAGGGCTTGCGAAATTTATTCCTTCGGAGTGCGGCTCCCAGAATCTTTGCAGTTTGTCGTCATCCCCAAATACTGTTAGCTTCCAGCAGCCAAACTCCAACTGTTCTTTCTGTTAATACTTTTCAGTCCCGCTACATCAAGGTCCAACTTGAGAGTTTCCTTTAGAGACTCCTACCTCTCTGGGAACGTAGTGGTGGGGGCAGAGAGTCGCCCGCTGCTCCTGTGGGAAGGAACCCTGCGTGGCCCGTGGTCCCTCTGGCAAAAGACAGTTGACTCCTGGCCAGCAAGTCTCCCTCGTCTCTCCTTGTGGTGGGCCTTCCTGCCGGCTCTACCCCTCTGGGGGAGAGGAAGACAAGGTGCTCCAAAACAGGGGGTGGCTCTGACTGGGCCTTCATTAGCCGCTCTCCATGGGGCCATTTGTGGTGGTTTAATTTCCCCCGCATCACACAAGTTTTGAAAAGCAATCCTGCCTATTTAGAACGAACACCCCCTTCACCTTGATGGCCAGCCGGGTGGCTTCTAATTGCCCAGGGTCTCCTGTTACGGCTGCTGGTGATTTCCTCCCCAGATACAGCCAAGAGCCTCCTCTTCTCCAGTAACCTGGCACCCCCCCCTCCAGTGCATAACCGGCTAATTGCCCAGAGGTCTTGATTTCTTTTGCTTCTATCTCACCTTCTCTGGTCCCTTCTGGAGGGCCAAACTCAATGCAGTTTTTGAGAGCCAAACAGGACACAATGTCCAGCGCAGGGCAAGCTCCTGGGCAAATCCTGGCCCAGATCGGGACTTCGCTGTTGATGTGGAAGGAGATTTGAAGCCTCCGCCTCCGCCGTGGCCGGCCTGTGCTGATCCCCCCCTCCCCTTTACTGCCTCCCTGGTCTCGGAGTCTCATTTTATCCGCTGCTCTTTCCACCGCCGCCACCTCCCTCCGGCGAGATTCTCCTTATATGGAGACTTCCCGTTATTTTGAAGTTTCCTATTGTGCCGTCACTGCACAGAGATGGTTCATTACAGGTCTCTGCCCTGAGGCACCTACAGTCTGTATTCATCGAGAGAGGGACTGGGGGAGGCAGAAAGGGGGGGAGGCAGACTGGGGTGATGGGAGGAAGGAAGAACAGCAAAGGGATTAGAAGGAGAGTTTATATTCTCTATCCTACTGGTAACGTTGCTACTGTTGAACACCGGTTTCGTGCCAGCCACTGGCTCAGTGCCGTGCCAAAAGGAGCCGCATGGTTCCTGCTCACCTTGGTTGGAAACAGCTACCCGGTTGGCCCACCCAGTTCCTTTCTTTTCATTTTGAATTTCTAACCTGCTGTGTATCAGGAGATATCGGGGTGGGATCTCGTCATTAGAATCACTTTAAAATGGGGGGGGGGGCAAGTACCAACAGTTGGGGGGTGCTTTAGCCCTCCATAGGACCCTAGAGGGCCAGTGCACCCCTACCTTGTCATAGGCCATTTCCGCACTACACTCTTATAGCGCAATTATTCCACTTTCAACATCCTATGGAATCCTGGGGTTTGCTGGGATTCCATAGGATGTTGAAAGTGGAATAATCGCGCTATGAGAGTGTAGTGCGGAAATGGCCATAGCATCATGCACGAGTCCCAGTTTTTATGGGACTTTTGCCCCTCCTGCCCTGTGGGAACACACCAACAGAGCACTCTCTTTGACAGACAGTGATCTAGGCTCTCTTTAACTGCACCCCCCCCCCCAATTGCGGCAGCAGTGTATTCCGCTGCTGAACTGCTCTTATTGCCAGGAAAGTTCTTGCTAATGTTTAGGTGAAATCTCTTTTTCTGAAGCTTGCGGTCATTGCTCCTTGTCCTGGTCTCCAGAGCAGCAGAAAAGAGGCTTGTTCCATCTTCCATATGACACCCCTTCAAATATTTAAACATGGCTATCATGTCTCCTCTTAACCTTCTCTTCTCCAGGCTAAATATACTCAGCTCCCTAAGCTGCTCCTCTTAGGGTTTCATGGTTTCGAGACCTTTCATTCCGGTTGGCCTCCTCTGGACATGTTCCAGGTGTGCATTTGCGTATGCGTGTGTCAGTTATCTCGTATGTCTGGATGACCACCACAGACAGGCCAGAGGACTACCTTTCACACATGAAAACGGGGGTTTGTACAGCCAAGCAATATTTATGATGACAAAAGTTACATTATCAGTCAGGAAAAAGACAAGTTAGGAGAGGCTACAGCATTTTGCTTTTGCCTGAACCTGCCGGGAAGGGCCTGGTTCCGACCCACCTGTCCTCTCCCTCCGCAGAGTTAATTGAGTGCAAACTCCTATTCCATTTTGAACCGCCCTTGCACCAGTTGATGGAAGCAGGGGCAGAAGGGCCAAAGTGGACGGAGGAAAGACAAACTGGGACATTTAAAAAGCTGCCAAGGAAGTGGAAGGACAAAGGATGGACGGAGACTGGTCTTGCCAAATCTGATAGTGAGCGGATGCATATTTTCTGTTCAGTTCATTGATGTGGGGAACTGCAGCTTAAAGAAGGGAAGTTGCACTCTGAGAGGGACTTATTTTTTCTTTTGTTTTTGTTTTGCAAGCCGCTGAGGAGGAAAAACTAGCTGGTGACTCCTGCTTGACTCTCGACTCTTTCTCGCTCCTTCCCCTGGACCGGGATTCCTCCCTCACCTGCCGATTGTGAGGGAGGATGTGGGAAGCCGAGGACGGGGGGACAGATGTGCCTCCCGCTATGCTCCCGGAGTCCCCTGGGGGCTGCCTTGGCCCCTGCTTGTTCCTGGGAAGGGGGAGAGTGGGTGCCTCTCGGCCCCTCCTGCCTCCTCTTGCTCCCCTCCCTGGGCGGGTGGGCCCGGGAAGGCAACCAGAGCAGCTTGCCCAGGTGAGCACTGGAAGAAAGGAAGCAAGGCGGCAGCTGGTGTGGCCGCCCGCCCGTAACCGTACCGCCACCCGAACCGCGTCTGCTGCCTCCCCGGGAAATGGGCTTAGGAGATGTTGTTCTTTACAGGAGATGTCATTTCCAGAGGAGAGAGCAGAAGGTGAGCTGCGTCTGAGAAGGCGTCCTGACCGGGTGTCTTTTACAGGCTTCTGGGGCTGCGTTTGACTGGTTGTTCGTTTGTCTGTCTGTTTTCTGTGGCCGTGCGCTCTCCCTGAGCACACGGTCTAACTGACGAGCTGGGGGAGGAGCTGGCTGCTCTTTGGCTCTGCTCCCAGCGGCCTTCAAGCTCATTTCCAGAGGAGAGAGCGGGAGGCGAGCTGCGTCTGAGAAGACATCTTGACCAGGTGTCTTTTACAGGTGGGCTGGACAGGGCTACCGATAGTTGGATTTGTAATTGGTTGACCGACCGCACCCAAAGGGTGCTCACCGATGGCTGCTTTTCGTCCTGGAGAGGGGTGACTGGTGGGGTGCCACAGGGTTCTGTCTTGGGCCCAGGGCTGCTATTCAACATCTTCATCAATGACTTGGATGAGGGAGTGGAGAGCATGCTGATCAAATTTGCAGATGATATCAAACCGGGAGGGGTGGCTAATACACCAGAGGATAGGATCAACTTTCAGTATGACCTTGACAGATTGCAGAGCTGGGCCAAAGCTCACAAAATGAATTTCAGCAGAGAGAAATGTAGGGTCCTGCACTTGGGCAGAAAAAATGAAAGTCACAAGTATAGGATGGGGGACCTGCGGCTGGATAGCAGTACGTGCGAAAAGGATCTAGGAGTCTTGGGAGATCACAAGCTGAACATGAATCAACAGTGTGACGCGGCAGCCAAGAAAGCCAACGCGATTCTTGGTTGCATCAATAGGAATCTGGTGTCTGGATCGAGGGAAGTAATGGTACCACTCTATTCTGCATCGGTTAGGCCTCATTTGGAATCCTGTGTCCAGTTCTGGGCACCTCAATTGAAGAAGGATGTAGACAAGCTGGAAAGTGTCCAGAGGAGGGCGACCAAAATGGTGAAGCATCTGGAAGCCATGAAGCCCTATGAGGAATGGCTTAGGGAGTTGGGTATGTTTAGTCTGCAGAAGAGAAGTTTGGGAGGGGACATGTCGAAGAGGGAACGGGCTTGTTTTGTGCTGCTCCAGCGACTAGGACAAGGAGCAATGGATTCAAGCTGCAGGAAAGGAGATTCCACTTGAACCTCAGGAAAAGCTTCCTGACAGTCAGAGCTGTCCGGCAGTGGAATCTGCTGCCTCGGAGTGTGGTGGAGTCTCCTTCTTTGGAGGTTTTTAAACAGAGGCTGGATGGCCATCTGTTGGGAATACTTTGATGGGTGTTCCTGCATAGCAGGAGATTGGAGTCGATGGCCCCTGGGGTCTCTTCCTACTCGATGATTCTATGATTCTGGGGCTGTGTTTGACTGTTTGTTTGTTCGTTTGTCTGTTTTCTCTGGCTGTGCACTCTCCCTGACCACACGGTCTAACTTACCAGCTGGGGGGGTTCAGCTCTTTATCTCTGCTTCCAGCAGCGCTCGCCTTCGGTGTGCACACTTTCACTTTTACTATCTAAGTTTGGAAGACTTAATTGCTTCTTTGAACCCATCCAGACTCAATCTGCCTGTTCACAACATCTAGCTAGGCTTGGAAGTTGAGGGAGTACCTATAACCACTATAGAATTGCGCCCTCTCTCTTGATAGGTTGACAGTAAGAACTTGGCAAACAGAGGGTTGACATAGATTTTGACATAGATTTTACCAGGGGACTTTGAAGGCAAAGCCCAGTTTTTACCTTTTTCAATTTAACTATCTAAACTCTTAGGTACGGAGGGGGAAGGAGCTGCTGCAGTCACCTGCCACCACTGCGGCATGTTTCTTTTCCTCCCGCAAGACATCCTCGGGTACACCTGCAGCAAATGCAAGCTGGTCGCCCTCTTGGAGGAGAAGGTTCAACAGCTGGAGGCACACGTTTTAAATCTTCACATTATTAGGGAGGGAGAGGAGTTCCTGGATAGGGCGGAGAGGACCTTTTTGACGACGGAGTGCACGGAGGAGCTAGTGGACGAACGAGCCGGTTCACGAAACAGGGAGACGGATGCTTGGAGGAATGTGACATGCAGGAGTAGAAAGGCAAGGGGCCATACGGAGACTCTGAAGCTACAGAATCGCATCCAAGTTCTTGACTTTATTAATGAGCAGGAAGAGGTCATGGAACGTCATCCCGAGGAAATCCAACATCAGCAACAGGAACCCCAACACCAGCAGAGCAGCATCCAACAACAGCAGCAGCACCAACGCTCTCGGCACGAACAGAAAGTTCAGGCGGCCGTGAGGGAATCTGCTCATCGAGTAACCCCCGACAAGCCTCAGAGGAGACGAGTCCTAGTGGTTGCGGACTCTTTGCTGAGAGGAACGGAACCGACCATTTGCAACCCGGACAGGATCAGTTGTGAGGTGTGCTGTCTCCCTGGGGCCAAAATCAAAGACATAATGGAGAGGTTAACGAGAGTGGTGAAGCCCACTGACTGCAACCCCCCGCCCTCGATTCATGTCGGAACCAATAACACGACGAGGCGCAGCTTTCACCGCATCACGAAGGATTACGAGCTTATGGGTAGGAAGCTGAAGGACCTTCGTGCGCAGGTTGTCATTTTGTCTCTTCTCCCGTTGGAAGGACATGGCCCACAAAGGGAATAGTGGAGATCAAGGACTGGCTCCGAAGATGGTGCCGCCAGAAGCGATTCGGATTTTTGGATCACGGCCTCCGTTTCCACGAGGCTGGTCTTCTGGCAAGGGATGGCCTGCACCTTACAACTATCGGCCGGAATGTTTTTGCAAACGGTCTCGCAAAACGGATCAGGAGGTCTTTAAACTGAGTTTGACTGGGAAGGGGGACAGTAGTATTCTGGGCAAGGATTCAGTGACTGCTGCAAAAAATAGCCCAAATAATATAGATGGGGCAGGCCAAGTAGAACTAGAGACCAACAGGGAGAGGGAAAGTAACTTTAGTACAGGACTTCCACAAAGGGCACATTGTCTCAAGTGTCTCTACACTAATGCACAGAGCATGGGGAATAAGCAAGATGAACTCCAACTCTTAGTACAACAAAATAAATATGATTTAACAGGCATTACTGAAACCTGGTGGGATGAATCTCATGATTGGAACATAGGAATAGGGGGGTATAACCTATGTCGCAGAAACAGACCAAACAAGAAAGGAAGAGGAGTAGCCCTATATGTCAAGGATGTCTTCACCTGTGACAAGATCCATTGCTTAAATCCAGGAAGCCAAGTGGAGAGCATCTGGGTAAGAATTAAGGGAGCGAGATTGTGGGGGTTTGCTGCAGGCCTCCGGGCCAGCCTGAGGACATGGATGAGGCCTTCCTGGAGCAGATGACCACACATTCAAAAAGGAGAGATGCCGTGTTAATGGGAGATTGCAATGATCCTGGTATTTGTTGGCAGTCAAATTCTGCAAAGACCACAAGGTGCAACAGGTTCCTCGCTTGCCTTGCAGACAATTTCATGGTCCAGAAGGTGGAAGAGGTGACAAGGGGATCGGCTGTTTTAGATCTGATCCCGACCAACAGGGATGACCTAGTTGATGAGGTGGAAGTGGTGGGATCCTTAGGAGAGAGTGACCACGCTCTTTTGGAGTTTGTCATCCAGTGGGAAGGAGAAGCCAAGTGTAGCCAGACACGCATCCTAAACTTTAAGAAAGCTGATTTCTCCAAACTAAGGGACTTACTTGCTGAAATCCCATGGACAAGAATACTAAAAGAGAAAGGAGTTCATGACGGATGGGAGTTTCTTAAAAGTGAGATACTGAAGGCACAATTGAAAACTGTGCCAATAAGGAGGAAAAATGACAGGTGTCTAAAGAGACTGGAATGGTTGACTGAAGAACTCTCAGCTGAGCTAAGTGTTAAAAGAAACATGTATAGGAAATGGAAAAATGGTGAAACCACCAAAGAGGAATTCAAGCAAATAGCCAGGAGATGTAGGGAGAAGGTCAGAAAAGCTAAAGTGCAGAATGAACTCAGGCTTGCCAGAGACATCAAAAACAATAAAAAAGACTTTTTTAGATATGTCCGCAGCAAAAGGAAAAACAAGGAAATGATAGGATCACTATGTGGAGAAAATGACCAATTAATAACAGGGGGGAGTGAGAAGGCAAAACTACTTAATACCTTCCTTGCCTCAGTTTTCTCCAAAAGGATAGAAGTACCCAACCTGGGGGGTGGGGAGCAGGTGAGGAAGCGAGGGAAATGCAGCACAGAATAGGTAGAGAAGTAGTACAGGAATATCTGGCTAAACTAGATGAATTCAAGTCCCCAGGGCCAGATGAATTACATCCAAGGATATTAAAAGAACTGGCAGAAGTCATTTCTGAACCATTTGCAATAATCTTTGAGAACTCTTGGAGAACAGGAGAAGTCCCAGCAGACTGGAGGAAGGCAAATGTCGTCCCCATCTTCAAGAAGGGGAAAAAAGAGGACCCTAATAATTATCACCCAGTAAGCCTGACATCAATTCCAGGAAACATCCTAGAGCAGATCATTAAACAGTCAGTTTGTAATTACTTAGAAAGCAATGCCGTAATCACTAAAAGCCAGCATGGATTTCTCAGAAATAAGTCATGCCAGACTAATCTTATCTCTTTTTATGATAGGGTTACAAGCTTGATAGACAAAGGGAATGCTGTAGATATAGCGTATCTTGACCTCAGTAAGGCCTTTGACAAAGTTCCACATGACATTCTTGCAAAGAAGCTAGTAAAATGCGGGCTGGACAGGGCCACCGTCAGTTGGATTTGTAATTGGTTGACCGACCGAACCCAAAGAGTGATCACCAATGGCTGCTTTTCGTCCTGGAGAGTGGTGACTAGAGGGGTGCCACAGGGTTCTGTCCTGGGCCCAGGGCTATTCAACATCTTCATCAATGACTTGGATGAGGGAGTGGAGGGCATGCTGATCAAATTTGCAGATGATATCAAACCGGGAGGGGTTGCTAATACACCAGAGGATAGGATCAACTTTCAGTATGACCTTGACAGATTGCAGAGCTGGGCCAAAGCTCACAAAATGAATTTCAGCAGAGAGAAATGTAGGGTCCTGCACTTGGGCAGAAAAAATGAAAGTCACAAGTATAGGATGGGGGACCTGTGGCTGGATAGCAGTACGTGTGAAAGGGATCTAGGAGTCTTGGGAGATCACAAACTGAACATGAGTCAGCAGTATGACGCAGCAGCCAAGAAAGCCAACGCGATTCTTGGTTGCATCAATAGGAGTCTGGTGTCTGGATCGAGGGAGGTAATGGTACCACTCTATTCTGCATCGGTTAGGCCTCATTTGGAATCCTGTGTCCAGTTCTGGGCACCTCAATTCAAGAAGGATGTGGACAAGCTGGAGTGTGTCCAGAAGAGGGTGACCAAAATGACGGAGAGTCTGGAAGCCATGCCCTATGAAGAACGGCTTAGGGAGCTGGGTATGTTTTGTCTGCAGAAGAGAAGGTTAAGAGGGGACATGATAGCCGTGTTTAAATATTTGAAGGGATGTCATGTTGAGGAGGGAGCAGGCTTGTTCTCTACCGCTCCAGAGACTAGGACAAGGAGCAATGGATTCAAGCTGCAGGAAAGGAGATTCCACTTGAACCTCAGGAAGAACTTCCTGATGGTCAGAGCTGTCCGGCAGTGGAATATGCTGCTGCTTCAATGGGTTGTGGTGGAGTCTCCTTCATTGGAGTTTTTTAAGCAGAGGCTGGATGGCCATCTGTTGCGAATGCTTTGATGGATGTTCCTGCATGGCAGGGGGTTGGACTGGATGGCCCCCGGGGTCTCTTCCAACCCTATGATTCTATGATTCTTGCTGCCACCCAGTCACAGCGCACTCAGCCTGCTAAAGAGACCCTCTCTCTTCCTCTTTCTGGCCCACAGGACCACCGCCCTAGGAGCCCACTGCCAAAGGAGAGGCCACGATGCCCCGCTTTGAACTGAAGCCTCGCAAGAAGCGGCTGAAAGGTAAGTGAGCGTCGCATCCCTTGGCCGGTCTCGCCTGCACCTGTTCCTGGACCGTGCCACAAAGTCACCAGCCTGCCGGCACGTCTGTGCCTGCCGCTGCCTTCGTCAGGGCACAGATCCGGCTCCCTCTGGGGAGAGGTGGCTGCAGCACAGTGGCACCCACCTGTTTGCCTCGGGGGTCCGGTTACAGTGAGGAGGAGCACGGAGGAGGGCCCCAGTGCCTCTCAAGCCAAGGAGGGGGTCTGGACCAAGAAGGAGGGATGCCTTAGAAATCTCAATGTTTTGGGAGGGGAGGGCTGAAGATTTGGCATCCAGACAGAGGTGTAGTCTAGGTTCTCCTCAATTCTCTCCCCCTCCTCAATACACACACCAAGGAAGAGCCTACAGAGTGGGGCTCTCTAGCGAGAAGGGAACAGGTGGTGAGCAGGGAAAGGTAGCGTTTAAAGTCACTGTCTCTGTGTGTGGCCTCTCTTCCTCTCTCTCCTTCTCTCTCAGCATCCTTTCTTTTCCCATCTCTGGGTTGTGGGACCTTTGCTTTGGACCCTGCCTACAATATTCGGCATGCAAATGGGGCCAGAGCAAAAATTTGTCAGGGAAAACAGACAACCTTAGAAATTGAGGGTTGGGAGGGGTTCCTTAGAGGCTGTCCAGGCCATCCCTGACTGTGCGCAGGAAATCCAGAGGTCTGTCCCGTTTTTGTCTGGTCTCTGATGAGGGAAAGCCCATAAGTGACCCTCCAGGGTATCATGTCTGCTTTGTGGTTGCTTTTACAGTCAGTGCATAATGTTCCACCCAAATCTACCATTTGGCCAGGCAAAACCTTTGCGGATCCCTGCTCAGACAAGGTCTTTCTCCTTTTCTGCACTGGAGGCCTTTTGGTGTCTGCAGAGTGCTCTCTCTCTTGTTCCCCGCTCAGGCCCCTTCCAGGCTGTCCTGTAGGTTTTGCTGCCTCTTGTCACCTGTTCCAATCCTTTGGGAAGCTGTTTGTAGCAGTCTCCTAGATCTGCCCAAGGGGAGATTTGTTTTTGTTTTGATTTGATTTGCTTTGTATTTTAAAAATTGAGGGATGGTTTGCTGGTGTGGTCCTATGGTTAGAAGAGCAAATTTCTTCCTTTGTGTATTTATAATTTTGGTTCTTAGACTCACAGACGTATAGTGTGAAAGTGCTGTTTCACTGATGCACTATAGCACTGTAACTCTAAAAGAGAATTTTTTTAAAAAGAGCAGTAATAGCAGAATCCTAGAATCTTGCAGTTGGAAGGGGCCGCATGGGGCATCAAGTCAAACCAGGCACTCAATGCAGGAACTCCAGCTAGAGCATCCCCGTCAGGGAGCTGTCCGGCCTCTTTCTGAAAACATCCAGAGGAGGAGACCCCACCACTTCTCTGGGTCGTTGGATTACTGCTGAACTGCTCTTAGTGGCAGGAAGTTCCTTCTTCTGATGCTCGGTCAAAATCTACCCTTCTGTAACTACAGACGATTAGACCTGGTCCTGCCCTCTGGGGCAGCAGAGAACAGGCCGGCCCCGTCTTCTCTGGGGCAGCCCTTGAGGGGCTGAGAGAGAGTAATCGTGGCACCCTTCATCTTCTCTTCACCAAGCTGAAGGGAAGATACTGGAAAGGGAAGATACTGTTCCAAAATGTCTTGAAGTTAAAAGGAAAACCACTTACGAGTGGGAATCAGATGTTGCCCATAGTGCCAAGAATTGCCAGGAAGAGTCTGGGGCAGCAGAAACATCATTTGAGTATTTCTCCAGAAATGTCCCAGGATGTCCAAGGCTTGACTTCTGCCAGCTGAATTTCCCCTCTGCCCTCCATCAAACATCAGGGCTGGAAATTCTGCCGCACGTCCTGATGCTCTCTGGGCACCTCTTTGCAATTTGCCCTCTCTGGGTTTCTGCAGTGGCTGAGAGGCTGGTTGTGAAGGAGAACCGGGTAAAGGGTTCTCCGTGGGCCAAAGAGCTGGCCAGGAGTAGCAAGGTCCAGGGCTGAACTGGGACCAACATTCATACCACAGGTGCAAAAATAGGCTGAATGTGTGCTTGCATGTGTGTTTTTGCAAGATCTGTTTCTCAGTAGTTGGCAAATAGGTGGTGATCTTCCAGTTTTGGGGATGCTGAATTTGGTGCCAAGTTCCTTTTTCAACACATTTATTTATTTGTTTGTTTAAATATTTATATCTCACCCTTTATCTGAAGATCTCTGGTTCTTATAATAAAATCAATTTGAAACAAGAAATAAGTACAAAAGATTAAACAGATTAAAAATATATTAAATAGGCTCTCAGTTTAAAAACAGACAATTTAAAACCAGTTTAAACAATCTTGAATATTGTAAGAATAAAACATGTGGCTGTGTGGATGGCCCAGATATTCTGCATGGGTTGTGGTATCGAATATTACACATCTTCTTTGCCAAGAAACTCTTCCCTTGAGATGCCTTGTCATTTTCTGGTGCAGAAGGCGTTGTGTGCAAAGTGCATCAGTGTGGGAGAACCACAACCTGCAATTCTGAATGTGGGATTGGAACTGCTGTTGCCAAAGGGCACTGCCCTTCCACCCGGGGAACGTCCCCTGCGGCCGGCAACGGAGCGGATGGAGTCTGCCACGCTGGGTCCCCGTGTGGGAGGAGGAAGGTCACAGGGCTGCCACAACTCCTCTTTTGTGGAACGGGTTCAAATAAGTTATCTGTGATCTTTATGGAGAGACCCAGCATACTGTGGTGGTTTCAGTGTTGCACTAGGACTCTGGGAGACCAGCCTTCAAATCCCACCTCAGCCACGGAATCCCACTTGGGCAAGTCACAGTCTCTCAACCTCAGGGGAAGGCAAACACACACACACACCCCGAACAAATCTTGCCAAGAAACCCCTGTGATAGGTCTGCCTTAGTGTCGCCATAAATTGGGAGTGACTTGTAGGCACACAGCACACATATACTCTTTATGGAGCAATCTGTTGAAAAAAGAAGTATGAGAACAAAGCATCAAACTCAGCATCATTTTTTTTAAAAATTCTAACAAATGACTAAGAGGGGGATTACTGCCAGGTCACCACCTAGTTTCAAACTACTGGGGGCACAGAGCTTGCAAAAACAGAATAACCATTCTTGTTTAGCACTTTTGGTACCAATTCACCATTTGTAATGAATTTGCTGGATTGTTAAAGTATTATTCCAATGCAAAGAAAGAGAAAGGGGAAGCAGGGAAGGAAAGTCCACGGGGTATGATCACAGGTCAGGCGCAGGGGAGTAGCTGTGTTGCGGGGAGCGAAAGGAAGGCGTTGGCTTCCCAAGTAGAAACTCTGACACACACACACACACGCACACACATGCACACACACCATTAAATTTTCTTTCAGTCCCCAGTTTCTACCAATGCAGCAGCTTAAAGTATTTGATATGAGTATTTAGGCATCCTGAGAAAAGAAGCCAGCCAAGGGAATGTAACCAAGGGAATGTAACCACAGCAAAATGTAAGCGTTCTTGTTGTTAACTGTTTTCCCCACCTCAGGGCCCTTCTACACTACACAACTGTACTGTAATGATCCCACTGCAACTGCCAGGGCTGCATCATCCTGTGGAATCCTGGGATTGGTAGTTTTGGGAAGTGCTGCTGTCTCTGGGCCTTTCCACACTAGACGGTTACAGTGCTATTATTGTACTTCCAACCGCCTGTGGAATTTTGGGGTTTGTAGTTTATTGAGGCTAAAGAGCTCTCTGGCTGAGAATTCTGAATGCCCCTCCCTAAACTGCAAACCCCCGGATTCCATGGATTGTTGAAAGTGGAATAATAGCACTATAACAGTATAGTGTGGAAAGGCCCTCTGCCCCCCCCGAGCCCAACAGCCAATCCCAAGATTTCCGAGGATGGAACCAGGGTGGTTGACGTGGAATCGGAGTGTGCTAATTGCATACTGCAAATGGGACCTCCCTCTCCGCAAGGGTAGAAAGTTGGAGATTGCAGGGAATTTCAGTGGGGGAGCAGGATTCTTGTGGTGAGACAGCGCACCCATTTTTTGCCCCCCGCCCCCCCGCTCCTGGTAGCTACACCCCTGGCTGGGCGTATGCATTGAGGCGAGGCTGCCCTTTCCTGGAGGTGATGTCTGCAGGGTCCACGTTTGTGCATGGCAAGAGCCAACCACTTTGGGGGGCTCCTGTGCCATTTTCCAGCAGCTGGCCTTCGTCGGAGGGGCCCCGGGGCCTCTCCCCTTCTGCTGCCGCGCTTGCCGTGACCCAGGCGCCGCCACCGCCGTTCCCTTGTCATCTGTCTTCCTGCAACGGGTGCTTTGTGGCTGAGGGGAGGATGCGGGCTGGGAGTCTGGCTCGCTGGTTTCTCCTTGCACGCAGGGGATTAGGCAAGGCGAGAGGAAGTTGCGTCGCCCTGCCGGTTCCAAAAGTGAGTCCGGGCTGGGCGAGAGGAACGGCTGGCTCCGTCCCCCTCGGGAGGGCCTCCACGGGGCCTCGGCCGGCTGCCCCTGCGGCATCTCCTGTCCTCCACCCTCCTAAATCTCACAGACAGTTTCAGAATTGGGGGCAGGAGAGCGCCCCTCTCCTAAGCAGGGTAGGAGCTGTGGTGCTTGTTCCTGCGTGATTTAATCCCCCTTCCAGTTTCAGACCCACGCAGGCCTATCATCCTCGTCCTTATCGTCTTCATCGTCATCGTTTCACACTCTACCAGCTTTGCTGACAGGATCTTGGGGCCATTGATGCTACGGATTCTAGCTAAGAATCGAGCAATCAGTGAGGTCCCATTGGATAATGAGACCTATTCTACTATAGTATCATTATCATCATTATTATTATCATTAGCATTAGTATTGTTACTATTAGTATTGTTGGTTTCACACTCTATCAGGTGTTGCTGACTGGATTTTTGGACCAACAGTGGCCATTTCCACACTAGACTGCACCAGCCGGCCCCTCCAGAAACTGCAAACCCCAGGATTCCGTAGGATGTTGCAACTGGAATAATACCGCTATAACAGTCTAGTGCGGGAGTGGCCAGTGATTGAGACCCTATATCCAAGGATCTAGGAATTGGTGAGCTGGTTCATGGATAATGTGACCACTGCCAAGGAGTGTCAGCTTTTGTACATGATGATTTTCAGCAACTTCATTCAGACTTTGTCACTCCACTTGGACTTGCTTGCAGAGCACCAATCACCCACTGGAGCTATGGCATCATCATCTCGCAGGCTGCTTCTGCTTCCCTACTTCTGTGTGCGTGCGTGGATGGGGGTGCATTTGGCACCTGCTTTAGTAACCCCTGTGGAGAGTAGCGGCACCAGTGCCCGGTTTCGATGAAGCGAGCCAGGCAGACTGGCAATCTGATGGGCACGTCAACAATATTTATTTTTTATATCTTGGGTTCAAGAGTTAAACATAAATAATGAATAGCAGATATGAGCAGAGGGGAAATTAAAAACACGTGAGATCCGCCTCAGATGACTTCTTTGCTTAGGTGATGCTGGTGTTGCTTATAAGTCCCTTGTTGGGTAGCAATTGCACCCAGCCACCTGCCAGCTAAAGCGTTCCCTCCCGCCCAGGAGCGTGTCCATGCCCTCTCTGCTTCCCACTGCGGTATCGCTTGCTTGCTTGCTTCCTTCCTGGGCCAGCCGGTCTCCTGCTTTCCCTCCAACTGTCGCCAACGGACGTTCCGTCCCTTCCCTCCATCTGCCCGGGCGTTCCGACAGCCCCGCCGGTGCCCACGCGTTCTGCCTCCTCCTGGGGTGGGGGGCACTGCATCCCTCCCCCCCCTCCTCCCCTTGCCAGCCGGGGCTCCTGCCCTGAGATATTATGCCCGGGGAAGGCCTCGCAGATGTGTGCCTATGGTGTGAGGAAGGAGCTGGCGTGACGGCGTCCGAGGGTCCCTGACCTGGAGGACCGGGAGCTGGCACCGGCAGGGGAAAGGCGAGGTGGGAGAGCGCAGGCACGTCTGAGCTCAAGCAGGTCCCTTTCTGGTGCCTTTCTGGGTGTGAGTTTTTTAAAAAGAATGCTTGTTTCTAGAAAAAGTGGCGGCGGTGGAGGGCCTGCCCTGGGCCCTGGTGATCCTTTTGGGGCCGCCACCTGACAGGTTCCCCAGCCGAGCCTCATCACTGCCAAGAGGTTTGTAGGTCAGCAAAGAGGTTTGGGGAATGAAGACCAAAATGGTGGCCTTTTGCAGCCCCTTGGGCTGGGGCCACGCTGCTGGAGTGCAGGAGCCGGGAAGAGACCAGGCTTGCCAGGGTGGAATCTGGAGGGGCCTCCTCTCCTTCCGAGAGGGGATTTTGGCAAGGGTTTTAGCGCCCGCTGAATTTCCCTCTTCCACCCCACCCTTGAAGGGTCAGGAGCCCTCTCCCGTTTTCACTCTGGCAGCCTTAGGAAGAGCCCCTTTCACCTGCCAGCAACAATGCTCGAGGTGGTGGGGGGCACAGTTTGTGGATTTACCAACCCAAAGCTGGCAGCCGCGCTGAGGCAGAAGGGAGAGGTCCCTCCTCGGCGGCCGAGCCCGCCTTCCGTGGCAGGCAGAGGGTTTCCGGGTTCAGTCCGTGGCCTTTCCACTTGGAGGGTCCTACGAAGGCGGTGGGCATCTTCCCGGCTCGGTCCAGGTGGGGGGCCGGGCAGGCCGGCCTGGTGGGCGGGAGGCTCCCTCTGAGACTGTCCTTCTGTGTCCGTCGGGCGGGCAGTAAAGCTCCGGTTTGGGGGTTTCGTTCAGGGCTCAAGTGGGGCGTGTGGTTCTATGCAGAGGAAACGGCCCAGGGCAGGACCAGGCCCGGAGGAGGGGGACACTGTGCCCTCCCGCTGGGGTCTTTGTAGGAAGCGGCTCCATCAAGCGGCAAACGCTAGCTCCTGGACTGGGGAGACTGGGTGCCTCGGAGAGGCCCTGATCCTGAGCCAGTCGCTGTCACTTGTGGCCCGAGGAAGCTGAGACAAGCAGGGCTGGGCAGGGGGCAGTGGGGCAAGTGGGAAGCCGCACACACACACTGTCCTCCCCATTCCTTCCTCTGGGAGCACCAAGACCCCCGGAGGGCCAGCCGCACCTACGGGGTGCAAAGCCGCAGAGAAACAGGGGTGGGGGGGGAGGAAAGGATGCCCCCCCAACTCCCTCCCTCCCTCCCACGGGGACCAGGGAGGCCCAGCAGGAACAACAAGGGCTCCTCCTTCCTTGGAGCGGCAACTTCTTCTTCCTCTCCGTGGCCTGGGGTTTTATCACCATGGCCACAGGTCTGTTTTTATTCCTATATTTAGAACCAGAGGACTAGAAAGGCGCTTGTCAGCTTCCTGGCTGCCGGGCCCTCGAGCGCGCCGGTGCACGGAGCCTTTCTTTGCCGCTTCCGGCCTCCCTGCTGCACGCTTGCCCCGGTCTGACGGGAAGACAGACAAAACAACCCTGTCACGCCTGCCGAGAGAACGAAGGCAGCTTCTGGTGCCGGAAAGCGGGAGAGAATCCCTGTGGAAGTTGCATTGTCCTGGCGGGTGGAAAGTCCCACGTGGCCCTGGCCCAGAATAGGAGGGCGGTGTCCTCGCCGCGGCCTTTGCAGAAACCCCGTGTGTGGACGGGCGCCCCGTGGTCTTGAAGGAGGCAGCGCCCTGCTTGGAGGCCGAAAGGAGAGCGGGAGGAATCCCCTCGTGGCCGGCTTGATCCTTGGAATCACGGTGCCGGGGGGGACCCCAAAGGGTCTCACCCCGTTCTGCCCTGCGGGAATCTGCAACCGAAGCCCATCCAACCTCTGTTAAAAGACCCCCAAAGTAGGAGAGTCCCCCCCCCTCCAGCCACAAGGCAATCCATTTCACTGTTGAGCAGCTCTTACAGTACGGCTTCTCCTAATGTTGAGGCAAATCTCTTTTGTTTCTTATATTTTGAATCCACTGGTTCATGTCCTGAAGCAGCAAAAGGGCTGTTTCCGCACTAGCCTGTTATAGTGCTATTATTTCACTTTCAACGTCCTATGGAAACCTGGGGTTTGCAGTTTAGGGAGGGGATTCCATAGGACGTTGAAAGTGGAATAACAGCGCTGTAACAATCTGGTGCGGAAATGGCCCAAGCTTGTTTCACCTTCTCCATGACATCCCTTCAGACAAATAAAGAAGGCCGCCTCCTCTCAGGTGACAGGTTTCCTCCCATCCTGTCTGAGGCGAGAGCTTTTAAGGAATGGTCTGCTGACACGAAGGGGGTGCTGCCACACCAGTCTCCTCCCGCCGCCAAACCGATCTCAGTGCTCCGCAGGATTCTGGATCCTTCTTCAAAGAGATGCCGGCTCGTTCCGCTCCCTTGCTCTCGGTCTCCTTGTGTGAATGCCAGGGTGGCGGTGGTGATGGTGTGCTCTTAGCTGGATTTGATCTCGGACCCTTTGGTGAATCCAAGCAGAGACAAGTCAGGGCAAGACCTTTGGGTGCTGTCGGTGTGTTTCCTGGGGGTTCAGCCTCGCTGGCTGTCTCCTTAGGCAGAGTGGGGCACGCTGCCACCGCAGAACAGGGGCCATTTCCGCACTAGCCTGTTAGAGTGCGATGATTCCACTTGCAACATCCTCCGGCCGGCCCCTCCCAAAACTGCAAACCCCAGGATTCCAGAGGATGTTGCAAGTGGAATCATTGCACTCTAACAGGCTAGTGTGGAAATGGCCGGGGGCTGGGGGCTGGAGGAGGGAGAGGGGGGAGTGGCATCTGCCCTGCAGGCTGCCCGGTGCCCCCTCTCCTCATGGGCTAGATCTTTGCCTCAGATACTGCAAAGAATGCTTTGCTTTAGAAAATGTTATTAGACTTTTAAAATATGACTACAAAGAAAAAATAAACCAAAAGAAGAGAGAGAAAAAGCGGAAGTACGTAGAACTAGATACGTACATTGATATAATCAGACCATAGTTCCAGAAATACAATTTCTTAAAGCTGAATGCTATAAAAATGCATGTTTGGACAGCTGAAGCAGAGAGATCTGACTGTTGAAAAATAGGTGGGGAATGACGGTCTTTCCAAAGCTGGAACATAAAAGTCTTTTAGCGACAGGAGGAGAACTGGGGATCCAGCGCTCTTGGCGCTCGGTTAGATTCCATATTGCAGGGATATAATTTAGGGTAACACCTGCATCTGCAAATGCCAAAGATTTTTCCAATACAAAACTAATTTAAGGAATAATCCAGTCCCCTGCATGAAACAACACAAGGAAGCCTTCTCTGCACGGGATCAACAGCATTGAGCTGAAGCGGGCTGCTTGTTTCTAAGGGGTGATACGTGTCCAGAACACCCCAACCATCCATATTTGCTTGACCAAATGCAGTTTTAGGTCCAAAGAGCTTCTCAGTGTGCAAGGAGGCAGTTTTCCATTGGAAAATGCTGTCCTTTGCCAGAGACATCCATCAAGCTGGTAAGAGGAATGCTGTTCGTGTGTGTGTGTGTGTGTGTGTGTGTGTGTGTGTGGCTGCCTCAGGCAGCAAAGTGCCTCCTCCTCCTCCCCGGGACGAGCCAGGAGGAGAAGCGGCTGTTTGTCTGCTTCCGCCCAGCAAAGTCCATGGCTGGGCTGGCTTTTGCTTGTTGCCCCTCGAGGAAGCGAAAAGAGACAGGGAAACAGTGCAGGTGCTCTGGTGTTCTGTGCGGTGTGTGGGTGGGGGTGTGATTGTCAGACTCCCCCCTCTTCGGAGAGAAGTCTGGAAAGTCTCTCTGGCTCAGCTGCCCAGATATTTGACTGTCAGGGAGAGAGATAAGCCCTGCTAGGAAGCTGGGTTCTTCTCCTTGAGTCCTGAGACAGGAAGCCTTTATTGCAAAATTGAGATGAGATAAAACTTCTAGTCACATCCAAAGATAGTTTCACTTTCTCTGAGCAGCAGACAGGAGCTGGACTGGCAGCAAGGAGGACCTCTTTTTACAGGAATGGCAGGGGGATGCCCCCGACTTGTGCCTGGAAGCCTTTCTGGAGGTCTGCCTTCATGCGACTCCCCTGGATAAAAGGCCACCCCTTGAGCACATGGAATTGGCATCGTTCTCTTCCAAGAGCCAGTGAAGGGGGAAAGAAGAACTGCAAAAGCAATTTTGGTGCTTTTCTCTGCCTGGTCCAAAGATCCTTCCTGACACAGGTGGGGTTTGCAGATCCCAGCTCAGAGGTACAAAGCCTCCTCCTGTTTTCTGGGGGGCAAGAGATCGTTGCTTTTGCTGTGTGTCCAAAGCTGCCCCCCCTCCATGAAACTGGGATTGTCTTCTCTTGTTGTGAAGCCCCATTTTTGCTTTGGGCCTGCAGAGAAGTAATCTTGCCAAAATAGCCACAAAAATTCATTCTCTCTGAGAGAAAAGGAGGACATTATTAAATCCTCTGGTCCTTTCCACGTTTAATTTCTTCTAGTCATAGCTTCTTAACTTGCTCAAGATTCCTCTTCATCTGAGATGCCTCAGGGTTTCTGTTCTGGGCCCAGTGCTATTCAACATCTTTATCAATGAGTTGGATGAGGGAAAAGAGCATATTCTTATCAAATTTGCAGATAGCGCCAAATTAGGAGGGGTAGTTAACACTCCAGAGGACAAGATCAGAATTCAAAATGACCTTAACAGATTGGAGAGCTGGGCCAAAGCTAACAAAATAAATTTCAACAGGGAGAAGTGTAAGGTACCACACTTGAGCAGAAAAAATGAAATGTACAGATATAAGTGAAATCTGGCCTGACCACAGTACATGTGAAAGGGATCTAAGAGTCTTAGTGGACCACAAGCTGAACATGAGTCAGCAGTGTGATGCGCCAGCTACAATGGCCAACGTGATTCTGGGCTGCATCAACAGGAGTGGAGTGTCTACATCACGAGAACTGATGGTACCTCTCTGCTCTGCTCTGGTCAAACCCCACCTGGAATCTTCTGTCCAGTTCTGGGCACCACAATTCAGGAAGAATATTGACAAGCTGGAACACGTCCAGAGGTAGAAGGCCTGGGAACGATGAAGCCCTCTGAGGAGTGGCTTGAGGAGCTGGGTGTGTTTAGCTTGGAGAACAGAGGAGTTTGAGGGATGATATAATGGCCATCTGAAGGGATGTCATATAGGTTGAAGATGATGCCGGCTTGTTTTCTGCAGCTCCAAAGACTAGCGCATGAGACAGTGAATTCAAATGAGAACAAAAGAGATCCCACCTAAACATTAGGAAGAACTTCTTGACAGCCAGAGTGGTCTGACAGTGGAAGCGGGGTAGTGGATTCTTCTTCTTTGGAGATCTTTCAACAGAAGTTGCACAGGCGTTTTTTGGGAGTGTTTTAGTGGTGGCTTCCTGTGTGGCTGAAGGGGGTCAGACTAGAGGGCAGATGGGGTCCCCGCCAATGCTGACTCGTTTGTTCATGGTGTCTGGCAGTTGCATGGAAGGGTCTCTGCCAGCCCTTCTGCACGCAATCCTTTGGACAGAAGACACAGCAGCTGAACTTGCTAGAGATTCCTCTTCCTCCGGGACGCCTCGGGGTTTCTGTCCTGCGCACAGAAGGGGCTGCTCAGCTGGTTGCTCCACCAACACGGGTTGTGCCTTCTCTGATCCACATGGGGGCTGGAACGGTGCAGCCCTTCAGATGTTGGAATGCAGCTCTCATGAGCCCCTAGCCGGCATAGCCAAGTGATGAGGACTGTTGGGAGCTGCAGTACAACAGCATCCAGAGTTCAGTGTGGTTCCTGCCCCTCCTCCAAGATCACTAGCCAGGGGACTTTGCCAAGCCTTTTTCCCTTTTATTGGAGATGCTCCAGGTTGTGTTTAGCTCTGAACAGAAGCAAGGCACATGGGGGCTGCCACTGAGCTGTGAGCACCCTGCCCTCCAACTGTACAAAACAAAACAAAAACTCTGGCCATGACCTCAGGGCTGCTCAAGGTGGTAGTTTGTGGGCTTGTGCTAGTCCCCAAGCCATTGCCTCCCAGTCTGCAGCAAGTTTCCAGAAAACTACGTCCATGTGTGATGATGACAAAGCACAAATGGGGAGCCAGTCCCTGGAATATTGCTGGGAGGGAGGGGAGAATGGCTGATCCAGAGAATGGCTGAGAATGGCTGACCCATTGGAGAGCACATCAGAGAGAGCTTGAGGAGCCCTGGTCTACCCGGTGCACCCCAGGCCGGTGATGGCGGCACTTTTGCTGCTGAGCTGCTCCAGCTGGGAAGCAGCTGTGTTTGTTTTACCTCTCACAGGGGGCAACCACTTGGCCTTTTCTGGCAGGTGTTTGTGTGACAGAGGCATGTTCCAGCCAGAAGGCCCGTGTGGGAAAAGGTGGTGCTCCATGCACCCACGCTGCTTCTGCCCTCTTGCCCCGAATGAGGGGAGCAGAAGGAGGGTTGCCTTTCTGTGTGGGAAGTAAAATGATAAATTGAGCCAGGGGTCTGTGTGGCGTCAGCAGTGACGAAATAAATTGGCAGCGGGGAGCCGGAGGACCAGCAGGGGAGTGAAACTTTCCAGATTTGGTGGTGTTTAAAACTAGGTAGAAGAAGAAGCCGTGACTCACCAAATGTCTCCAGCCATCGTCGCTTTGGAAGGAAGGAGGGAGGGAGGGGAGAGATGAATTAATGCCTGTGGTGCCCCCTTCCTCTCCGCAGGGCCCCTCCTCTGGCTCTTCACTGAGCGAGAGATACCTGCGGATCCCACAGATTCATGAGCTTCCGTCGCCGTGACCGACTGCTTCAAAATGGGATAGGTTCTTCCCAAGGGGCCGTCCGGATTCTGCCTTCATGAGCAACAAAGGGGTTCCGCGTCCATTCTGGCATGTTAATGGCCCATTTCTGTGGGACTCAGGTGGGGACAAAAATAATAACAAGAGCTTTCGTTCTTAGATCTAAAGTCTGCTGTGGAAGCACCTTGTGGTCTTAGCCCCCTCTCCTACAGGGCCAAACCCGACACATGATGGCTGTGACGCGGTATCTTAGCCAGGTGTAAGCTCCCCTACAGAACCCTGTAAACATTTTTATCTGATGTGCAACAGCACAATTTGGCTCCCGGTTGCAGAAGCAGAGTTGTGCATGCAATGCCACTGTGTAGGCGGATGTGTATTGTATGTGGATGTGTAGATACCTTGCGCATAAACGCCTATGTGCATTCACTTGTGCATTTGGTAGCAAATTTGGTGGGTGTATGTTCAGTTGCACGGTTTTGTCATTCAATGCAAGGGGGGTATAGCACAGTCAACCTTTAACTTTGCATCTGGAAATTTTTGCTACACAACCACAACTTCGTATCTCAGCTGATGTGAGCACTATAGCTTCAAACACAGCCTGGGTGAGGTTTGTCTATTTTTGTTCCTTTATTTTGGTTATTAAGTTGGCTTTTGGTATAGAAAGGCTACCAGAGAAGTCTCTGCTTCCTTGGAGAGATGCACCCCTGTAAAAAACCAGAGACGAATGGACAGCAGTACTCTCACCAAGTTTCTGCTTGGTGTGTGGATTGTAAGAGGTGTGAGTATTGCTGCTACTGTCTTCACTGTTTTCAAACCATCTCTGCTCTGCTTTTGTGCATAAAAGTACATGCAAGGAGACTGACAATGAAATAACAGATTACAAAATGCAAAATCATGCGCCCAAGCCAGCAACAAAACAGTAAAAGGGAACTGTTTTTCACCAGTGGCTGAGGCCCATGTGGGGAGAGCTACGGCTGAAAATCATTTTCCATCCACCCTGCTCAGTGGAAAGAGAGAGAAAAAAGGAGGGTGCAGTTTGATCCCACTTAATATTGCCACAGTTCCTTCCTATGGAATATTGGGATCTGTAGTTTTACCACAGAGGTAGGCACTGCATGTCCCCTCCACACAGTTGTTTTAGCAATCCTCAACCCCTTCAGAGCCCCCGGACTGTACCTTTTCTGCCCCCGGAAAGGGCGAACTGCTTCTAGGAGTTAGGATTCATTTTTTAAATAGGTTGCAGGGCATTCCTACGCTATTTAACATTAACAGCAGTAGGTTTAGGCAAGGCCTTAGTACCCTAAAGGCACTGGGTCCCATCTGATCTTGGAAGCTAAGCAGGGTCAGCCCTGGTGAATCCTTGCGTGGGAGACTGCCAATGAATCCCAGGTGCTGTGGGCTATATTGCAAAGAAAGGAACTGGCCAAACCATCTCTGCAGACTCCTTGCTAAATAAAGCCCTGTGAAATTCATGGAGTGGTTGTAAGTCGACAGGAGACTCGAAGTTCTGCACGTACACACAGTAGGCTTCTGGCCACTTCCGTCTTCGCTTTCCTTCTCTTTTTTGCCTTTTGGTGTTCTGTGACCCCTCGGGGCTCAGCACAATGGCCCAGCCCTCTCCGACAAAGTCCTTGGCATTCCCCGGCTGGAGAGCTCTCGTCTGGGTCACTGACCCACAGCTGAAAAGTCCTGAGTCTCCCGAAGAGAATCTCTGCCTTCCCAGGTGACACATCCCGGGCTTCCGTAGGATGGAGGGATGGTGGTATCAAAGTGCTTTACTTGTACAATGTGTTACCCTCCAAATCAGGCAGGATAATGTATCCTTTCCACAAACGCCGTGCTTGTTTCACAGAAAGTGCTAAGGAACCATTTTGGTGGTCTCTCTTGAGGTTGCTTCACACTGTGGCCCATAGGCCAGGCCCCCTGGACTCCTGTCCCTTCCAGCTTGTCCAGAATGGCTCCAGGGTTGCAGGCATCCCATCAGTTACCAGAGAGAAGGACGAGGCCTGTGGCTGGGCCAGGGGCTGGAGGGCCAGGGCTGACCTAGAGCATAGGCTCACCCCCAGAATCCTGGCTTTCAGCTGGGGGATAGCCCCCAAACCTGTGGCATCATAAAGCAGCGGGGCTTGGCAAGTTATCACACAGTTTCACTGCTCAGTTACTGATGGCTCCAGCACATGAAGTTCCCAGATCTCAGGACCTGGGCCTTCTTCTCTGGTCCTCAGGCCAGAGAAAGAATGCACTGCCTTGGAAAAATGTGGGCGTGTGTGTATTCTCCTTTCTTAAACTTTTTTTAAAATAAACGTAGCCATCATTAAATATTTGAAGGGATGCCATGTAGAGGAGGGAGCGGGCTTCTTTTCCGCTGCTCCAGAGACTAGGACAAGGAGCAATGGATTCAAGCTGCAGGAAAGAAGATTCCACCTGAACCTCAGGAAGAACTTCCTGACGGTCAGAGCTGTCCGGCAGTGGAATCTGCTGCTGCCTCCATGGAGTGTGGTGGAGTCTCCTCCTTCTTTGGAGGTGTTTAAGCAGAGGCAGGGTGGCCCTCTGTCCAAGGGAGGGCTTTGATGGTGTCTTCCTGCATGGCAGGAGGGGGCTGGATTGGATGGCCCCTGGGGTCTCTTCCAACTCTCTGTGATTCTGTATTATGAGCAACTGGGATTGGTGCTTACTATACTCAGTTTAATGATGTCACCATGACCCGCCCTCTCTGGTGTCACCAGCCGCCCCCCCCTCGTCTCAGGTTTTGGCAGTGAGATCTCAGAGCCTTTGATGGTACTAATCTGGCAACCCGACCGGCCTGCCAATCTCTGTCTTCTTCTTAGAAGTAATTTTCCTAACTTTGTGAAGAAGCTGGTGGCTCTGGCATGCCGGGACTGCCTTGTCCTCCCAGCGGATGATTTGCACGGTAGCCGGGGCTGTGGGTCTGCAGACGGGGGGGCATGCGTCTGAGGAGGAGGGGAGTGCCTTCTTGTGTTAGAAAGGAAGCTTTGGTGCTGGAGCAGCTGAGGCTGCTCAGCCCCAAGGCATGAGTAGGGCTTCCCTCAAGGGGGTTCCCAAGGGCCCCTGTTCCAGAAAAACTCCCCGTCCCACTTCATCAGCTCCCAATGCACTTGCCTGGACTTTTCCGTGGGCACAGCTCTGGGGCACAATCCCTGCCCGCACGTTGCAGACATCTGGGGGCCACTTGGTGATGAATGGGGCCACCACTGACCCATCTAAAGACCAGCAGCAGCCCCAAGCGTCAAGGCTAACGGTCTCTGTGCCGGGAGAGAGTGGTTCCAACTAAGTTGCCCTGAAGGAGAGAGGGCGTTCTTGGTGTCTGCCCCCAGAAGTCTTTCAGCAATCAGCCGGCGGCTGAGGAAGGGGCATTCCCTGGGGGGACAGGTTGCTGTGCTTTTTTTTATTGGTGGGCTTTTTTAGTTGATTTTCACAATTCGACTGTGTTTTAATATTAAAAGCTGGTCTGCTGTTGGTGTTCCTCTGTGGACATTTTTGCCCAAGATAGAAGCCCACCTTCTGCTCAAGGTTGTGGGAGTGGCTCTTGTGGCCCCGTTGCGCATGCAGGTGCTCACTGTGCGTGGGTGTGCGTAGTGCATGGCTGCACATGCGTGCTTGGTTGTGGATTCAGTTGCACATTTGGCGTCTTGGTTTAGTCACATTGTGTTCCCATTTATCACAAGGGCTGCATCGCATGTTCAAGGCGTAACTCCACACGTGGAGATTTAGGTTAGGCAGCCCCCGTGTGGGACATCGGCCACGATTTGCTTGACTGCTTTCAGGTAACTTTCTTCTCTGTGCCTGCTGCTGCAACCTCCCCTGAGCCACCTTGAGTCCCCCTCTGGGCAGAAAGACGGCCCGTGCGTTGAAATAAAAATAGCACTCAGACTCCAGGGTGGGGTTGCGAGTGGGGCGGGGTGACTTTGTACCTGACGCAGGCCCAGGCTGTTCTCGGGGCCATCCCCGGGCAGTTCTCTTGCTTTTCACCTGAGCCTGGCTGTGGCCGTAGCCCCGTACATGCCATACCCTCCCAACCTTTCACAGTGAACCAGGGCGTGTGTGGCTGTGGCCGGGATGGCAAGAGTTTGCAGTGGGGAAGAAGCCGGAGAGGCATTTTGCTTTTGCTGGAGCCTTTTGGGAAGGGCAAGATTCTGCCCCCTCCACTCCTTTCCCTTCCCTGCTGCGGAGATAATTGAGTGCAGACTGCTTCTGCCCTTTGAACTCAGGGCTTTTCTGCACTACACTGTTACAGTGGCATTATTCCCCTTTCAACCTCCTGTGGAATCAGGGAGGAGTCTTCAGAGTGCTCAGCTTGGGCCTCCTTAAACCACTACATTTCCAGAATTCCACAGGATGTTGAAAGTGGAATAATAGCCCTATAACAGTGCAGTGTAGTGTGGAAAGGCCCCCAGTTTGGAGCAAATGAAGTAAGCTGAGGACAGAAAGGGAAAGTGGGAGGAGGAGGAGGGGAGGAAAGGGAAACCGGGGAGTTTTAAAAGCAGCTGAAAAAGCAGAACAGGCTCTTCCAAAGTCCAGCGCCGCCTCTCTGGCCTTCCTTTCCCAGAAGAAGCTGCTGCTCTCTGGCAGGAGCTCCTCCCCGCGCTTTTCCCTCATCCAGATGTTGTTTTTCAGCCTCCCTCCCAGATGTCCCTGTGGGAAGAGGGAAAGTGCCTTCCCTTCCTAGCTGGGAGCCAAAAATCTTGACTGCTTGTTTCCATGGAGTGAAACCCGAGGCTTCATTAGTCATTCTCTCCAGCAGCACCACCACCACGTCGTGGCTGTGTTTCTCTCGGGTTTCCCACATTTTCCTCCGGCCTGCTTTCTAAGGGAGGGTCCAGGGTGGTGCCAATGCTCCCCCCTTTTCCTCCACACTCTTCCCTCTCCTTGGTGCTTGTCCCACATTTGATGGCAATTTGAACCCACTGAGAAGATGAGATGTGACTTCACGCTTGTGGAGTCACATGGCAATTGTACAATACCATCTTATGAATGAATTGTGACATGGGATGTGCACGCCCCATGCACGTCTGCATGCCCAATGTGGAGTGGGCAGTGCAGTATCCCACAGCCCCATATCTGCAGCTCCACTTCCACGGCCTTGAATTTAATACGGATCCTCCTCGTCAGACCAGAATGTCCAAGCACTTCCAAATGTTGTGTGTAAGCCACCAACTGCTGCCTGGGTCTTTTTTTGGGTGCGCTCTCCGTGCTCCACAGAGAGCTCCCGATCCTGCCCTCCGTTCAGGTGCCGAGGAGCTTTCCCTTTTGCTCTTGGACCCAAACTGAGAATCTTCCCAAGGGCCAGGACCCTCTTCTCAGGGCCATCCGGGCCACCCCCTGCCTGAGATGGGCTGATTCAGCATGAGAAGAACAGGAGGGAGTGCTTTTTGTGCCCTGGTGCTGGTCCGGTCACATGAGGAGGGGGGGGCACAGGTGGCTCTTCCCTCTCTGAGCCCTCCCCCGCCCCCCGTGCTCTCAGGGCTTTCTCCCAGGGCTGTTTTGGATGGCTTCTCGGCACCCATTATCCCCAAGGGAACGATAAGTGTGATAACCCAGCACATTGGGAAGGCTGGTTTAGGGGGACCATCCAGAGGTGTGTGTGTTGCGTGTGTGTGTGAGAGCGAGAGGGGGTCTTTGCCAGGGGTCTTGTTGGGGGAGGGGGAGGGAAGCAGGCTGACGACAGCAACATAGAATCATAGAATCCTAGAGTTGGAAGAGACCCCCGGGGCCATCGAGTCCAACCCCCTGCTACGCAGGAACACCCATCAAAGCACTCCCGACAGATGGCCATCCAGCCTCTGCTTAAACACCTCCAAAGAAGGAGACTCCACCACACTCCGAGGCAGCCGATTCCACTGCCGGACAGCCCTGACCGTCAGGAAGTTCTTCCTGAGGTTCAGGTGGAATCTCCTTTCCTGCAGCTTGAATCCGTTGCTCCTGGGCCTGGTCTCTGGAGAAGGAGCATCCTCTGTGCAGTTGTTCCTCCCTGGCCTGGAGGGGAGAGGAGCCTGATCAGGGAGACTCCTTGGACAATTCAGGCAGCGGGTGGGGGGGGGGCGTCATGGATTGGGGGCTAGTGGGGGGAGGCTGGGGGGATGGATAGGAAGTGCTGCCTGCAGCCTGTACGTGGCTCCTTAAGCCCCCCTCTGTTTTTTGGAAATTGCTCCCTTCGGAGCGGTTGGGAGCCTTCTGGTATCAAAAGCCTTTTTTTTTTTTTGGTAGAAATTTTTATTTTGGGGGTAATGAAGGAGGTGGTGGTGGACTTGTGCATCTCAAGGGCCCCTGGGATACAGTGAGGGCCCCCAGCCTGTGACAGTTGCCCACCGTCTCTCCAGTGAGTAAAGCTGCCCTCCCCCTGTCCAATGCAGAGCCGCTTTTGGGTTCTTGTGAGCCCTGGACTTTGGTGCTGGCTCCTTTGCTTGCTCCTGGAAGCAGTGGGACCCAAAGGCTCCATGGGAGAGGAAAGGTGGGGTGGGCTGCGGGGAGAGAGATTAGGGATGGGCCAAAGGTTACCCTGGTGCCACTTCTGCCTGATGATTTCTGTATTTACTGTGCACACCTTTTGGTTTCTGACCTGCTCTTATCACCCCGATCTCGCCTTCCCGGCTGCTTTATCAGCCTCCCATCTGTGCTCACCCTTGCCCCCCGGCACCAAGGACAATGACACCTGGCACCTTCCCTGGGGGAAGCTGGATGGGGGCCCACTCTCAGGGCCTGGCCCTGAGTCTCCAGTGCTCATGGACCGTCTTCCAAGTGGGAGGAGACAAGTGTGCAAATTCTCCAGTTTTGGGGGCTCTGCCCAGGGAAAGGGCCACGAGCAAATCTCCAGCTCATTTTGTGGAGCAGGAGGTTGCTGCAGTTTCCAAGCCTTCCTTGATTGGTTACTGGAATTCACAAGGACTCCCCAGGGGCCCCCAGGAGTATTTATTTAGTGAGGTTTCTCCAGTCCTTGTTGCACCGGGGCATGCCTTGTGGAAACAAGCAGGCTGGTGAAATGTCCCTTGTTCCGTCTCCCTAACTAAGTGGGGAGGAGTAAAGCTAGGAATTGTGTCTTAGTTTCCAAACAGGGAGATATCTTCTCCTTTCCTCCCTCTCCTCTCTGTTTGACTGACGGATCTCCTAGCAGCGTGAGCAATTGTGGTGGGTGCTCAGTGCCCAGCGGGTAGTGGCACCACCAGGGCTGCCTCCCTGGCTCCTAGGTTTTGGCCCAGAAACTGCAGGGCCTGGGAGGATCCCGAACTGGCAGGCCTGGTCTCTCCTTTGGCAGGCTGCTGGCACTAGACAGAAGGCTTCCACTGGAGGAGGAGGAGGAGGAGAAGGAGCAGGAGGCGGTGGCAGCTCTCCAGATTCAGACTCCATCCGTGGGCATCACCTGCCAGCCACGAGTGGCGCTGCTGGGTCCTCGTTTCAAAGGCCCCGCTTGCGTGGCATGGTGCCTTCAGCGGCCCCCACCTCTCCACTTTCTATCTTCTCACTGGTGTTGGCCCTGCTGCTTCTGCTACTCCTCTTCCTCCTCATTGTTGCCCCTTGCTTCTGGGGCACGCAGGGAGCTATTGAGAAGCCGGTGTCTGCATTCTCTTCTCCTTTCCCCCACGACTGCTGCCGTTGTCCCGGCCAGAGCAGGAGGTGAGCACGCAGGCAGGGCCAAGACTGGGTGACGGCCTCTCCGACGCTGGGTGAAGGGTCTGTGCAGATGCCCAGGTGTGCCAACCAGGTGGCAGGGCCCAAACCCGATTATTGCTGGCGGCCCAGTACCTACATATAGCCCCTTTCCCCACCCACTCAATAATGCCACCGCATGTCTATATTCCCATAAATCCATCAAAGAAATGCTTCCCTTTTTATCAAAGTTGACATTTTTGACATTTCTTAAGTGGCAGCAGCGTTCAAACTCAGGGGTTCTTTATAACCAACCAACCAAGCAACCATGCTCTCCGTGCCCACCCCACCACCACGTGCTGTTTGTAAAGCTTCCTCCTGCCTTTTCAAATCTTTGTTGTTCTCCACTTTTTCTTTGCAAAATAATCACTTAACATCCCAGAGTCCACTTATGCTTCAAGCTGACACAATGTGTCTGGCTAGCCCAAACTTTGGGGGATATAAAAAGATATCTTTTGATATCAATAATTCAGCTTCACATACCCATTCCCCTCCACGTGCTTGCAAGGCCCCCGGACAAGCACGCACACAAGCTCGGCCGATAATCGCCGTAGTATTCCAAAACAATACAGGCAGGCCAGAAATAGCCGACTCGCAGCTTCAGGAGACCTCAAGGCAAGTACCTTCATTAGGTATGAACGCAACTTTCAAAAGATCCTCTGCCCCGCGCTGGCAGCTTGATGATTGGACTATACAATGCTCAACTACTCCGCGTTTGCATACCGGCTATCCTATTGACAGTTTGGCTGTAACTCAGTCATTCAAATTCTGACCTTTCGGAGGCTTTGTCTCCAGCCCCAAATCCATTGTTTTCCCCAAGTCCGACCTAGCCTGCGGTCACAATTCTCCTTATAAAAACTCCTGACTTTTAGCGCTTCTTCAGATTGCTCTTGGCTTCCATCTCGCCTTGCTGTCGCTTTGTCCAGCGAGCCTTCCCCTCAGCTCCGCGTGCTGAGATCCACGCTCTCCATCTTCTCCGCTTCCAACCAGGCTTCAGGACAGATGAAGTATTACCCAAACCAGCAACTCCTCTAAAAACTCCTCTATCCCACTCCAACCTTTATTTCTTTAGTTATCTTGCGTGAGTGTACCGCATACACTGTGTTGATTGTGTTTTTAATAAAACCACATTTATTATTTCAACTTCTGTGTGCTCCTTGACTCGGCCTGACCCCGTAGACATAGGGTTCAAGATCCTGCTAAGTCACCCTGCCTCTCATATTGCTAAAGCAGTGCTCAGAGCTAATTTTCCCCACCTCTTGTCAAGCACATTTTGGTGTCCCTTACGGGACCCTCAGTAAACAGGGTAACAAATGGACAGAGTGGGGAGGTGATGTGACCCTTCTTGCCTACAGTAGACCCCACAGGTTTGGACGGGTGCTTTATTTTAATTGTCTTATCTGATTTATAGCTTGCCTTTCTCCTGATATGGGACTCAAGGCAGCTCACAATGTAAGTTAAAACCAAATACAGTTAAAATAATGGGCAGTACGGAAGTTAGAAAGCAATTAAATAAGCAACCTTATTAGAGACATTAATTTAAAGAAATTAAGAAGGAAGTTAAAACATATTAATAATAATGAAAACACAGCATCCTCTGATTAAAGGACCTTCTGCAATGGACAGTTAAAAATGAAAGCCCTGGCTAGCAGCAAGGGGTCCTGTCTAGCCACCTGCTAGCAGAAATGCCTCCATGGCAGCGCGTCTGTCTGTCTGTCTGACTGTGAATACCTCACTGAAGATTAAGTAGCTGTGTGTGTGTGTGTGTGTGTGTGTGTGTGTGTGTTGGAGGGATGACATTTAACAAGAAAAGTCAGGATAGTTTATACACTTTGTCCAAAAGTGGATATGGAGGATTTTCCCTGCTAGGTGCCACTTTTAACAAGGGAAATTCCCAGACTGGTCTGAAGGATACTTATGACTGTCCTTACTGCCTTCAAGTTGTTTCCAACTTATGGGCACCCTAAGGTGACCCTATTTTGAGGTTGTCTTGGGAAAGTTTGTTCAAAGAGGGCTTGCCTTTGCCTTCCTCTGAGGCTGAGAGAGTGTGACTTGCACAAGGCCAGCAGGGACTTGCCCCCTGATCTCCCAGTGCCCCTCGTCCGATGCTCAAACCACTAGGCCGTGCTGCTCCTTATCCTGTGACATGATTTGAGCCTGCAGATCCCATGTGCCGTGTGCCATGTGTCCCTGGGTCACCGCCCTTCTTCTCCTGGGACTTTGCGGGAGGACGGAGGGCTCCTCTTCCTCATCAGCCCTTCAGGGCTCTGCAGCTCAGCGAGCCCACCAGGGAAGGGTGGGTGACTAGGGCAGAGGGAGATACCCCTGGTGTTGGCATCTGGGCTGGAACAGGCATGCCAGGATCCGTTTTGCTGGTCAGCACAACATCCTCTTTTGCTGCTATTTAAAAAAACAAGCATTTGATAGGCAATGGGCAGAGGGCTGGTTGTGCACATGGTTGCAAATGCTCATTCTGCAGGGGAAGATTTAGGAGGATGCATTGCTCTGTCCTGTGGCAGAAGAGGGCTTACTCCCATATTAATGTGGTTTAGCTGAGGGCACCAAAAGCTACCTCAGTTTTCCTCCTGCAAACCCAGTGCTGGTGCCATTATTTAAGTTGAATTGACCAGCCACATACACTCATAGCAACTGTGGGCTTCTGTGAAAAAGTCAGAGTTGGCAGATAATTTTGCTTTGCTTTGCTCAAACGTATCCAGAATCCAGATGCAGTTGTAAAGCAAGGGATATCCATCAGCTCAGAGAGGGTCAGAAATATGTGAACTGTGTACTCTGCAGCTGAGGTTCTAACATGTGGCCGTCCCATAGAACTCTTTTGCTGGGGTGGTGTTGCCCCACTGCCCTGCACCGGGCCCCCCAAAGGTAAGGGGAAGGAGCTGGGGTCCCTGTCAAGATGGTGGAGGTTCCCCTGTTCTCACAGTTCTGGCACTGCGGCTGTTCAGCTCTTTGATTCTCTCTAACTTTGGCTCTTTTCTCCGCAGAAGAAGAGAGGCATCTCCGTGCAAATGACCGACCCTTCAACCTCCAGTTTGATTATGCCGTAAGTAGCCCCATCTCACTTAGAGCATGTTTGGGATGTATCCAAGCATGCTACGTTCATTTTAGGGCAAACCGTTTGGCTCTGAGACCACCGTGGAAGAGACCCCAAGGGCCATCCAGTCCAACCCCAGTCTACTAAGCAGGAATGTACAATCCAAGCACTCCCTTTGATAGATGGCCATCCAGACGCCATTGAAAAAAACCTCTAAAGAAGGAAGAGGCTCTACCACATTCCCAGTCAGCAGCATATTCCACCGTCCAGCTGCTCTGACCATCAGGAAGTTCTTCCTAATGTTTAGATAGGATCCCTTTTCCTGAAGTTTGAATTCATTGCTCCATGTCCTAGTCTCTAGAGCACCAGGAAAAGGCTCGCTCCATCCTCCACAGGACACCTCTCCAAATGTTTAAACATCATGGCTGTTGTGTCCCCTCTTAACCTTCTCTTCTCCAGGCTAAACATTCCCAGCTCCCTAAGCTGCTCTTTGTAGGGTTTCATGGTTTCTGGGCTTCTGCTCTGGGGCTTCTCTTCAGTTCCAAAGCCTTGATCCCCCTTTCCAAAGGAGCCAGAAATTTGGCTCCAGAATCCCTTGGTGCCCTTGGGCAGCATCTCTCTGCCTTGCAAGAAAGCGAAGCTGTGGGCGTGTCTGGAGCGTGTCCAGTCCGTCCTTGCGGTGGTCTCTGTGCGTCTGTGCCACAGAAGACGCCCCCTCAGCCAGGAGGGAAGGAAGAAGAGGGAACCCGGGAAAGCTGACAGCCTGTGGGGGGGGGGGAGGAGGGGGCTGCACACGCTGCCTCCCCACCATCTCACGTTGTCATCTGCCCTGGCGTGCGTCAAGCTGCCTCTCCCTTCCCAAAATAGCTCTGCGGAATCCCACTCCTCGCCTTGTTCACTCGCCCGTTTCCCTACCTTTGGACACATTACAGGAGGCGTGGGTGTGCCTGTGAGGGAGAGGAAGGAGTCCCCTCACCAGCAAACACACCAGAGGGGGCAAAGGCCTGGGAGGGAGGTGTGACCACTGTGGAGGCATGCAAGGAAGTGGAGGAGTGTGGCGACAGGGGCATGTCTGCCATGTCAGGAAGAAGCAGGAGAGATCCAGGCAGCTGGAAGGGCTGTGGAAACTCCCTTGCTGGTCCAGAGCTTCCGTTTCTTCGGCCAGAGCCACGGTGGAGTCTCCTGGGGGTTTTTAAAGAGAGGTCGGATGGCCATTTGCTGGGAGTGCTTTGATTGTGTAGTCCTGCATGGCAGAAGGGGGTTGGACTCAGTGGCCCCTGGGGTCTCTTCCAACTCTATGATTCTATATATGGCTTTCATACACAGCAACTGGATAGAGGAATGTGAGTGGCAGGTCATCTGGGTTTTAGGGTTGCCAGATTTCAGGGCTGGGCCCTGGGCCTCCAGTGTTCAAAGGTCATCCAAGTGGGAGACAAGGGGGCAAGTTCTCTAGTTTTGGGGGGCTCAGCTCCAGGCAAGAGGAAAGGGCTGGGTGCAAATCTCCAGCTCAGTGGGCAAAAAAGCAGCATCCTACTATTTTCAGGGCATCCTTGATCAGTTGCTGCAACTTGCAAAAACTCGGGGGGGGGGATTTCCTATGTGTTTACGTAGGGCTTCATCACACTAGGCAGGTAAATTGCAATTGCAGCAGGATCATAGCCTCTTTTGCTGGAACTCATCACATGATGTTGTTCCTCTTCTTTTGTTCTCCCAGTGGGAGACCCTTTGGAAAGAGGCTCATTTTCGAAGGTCGTTAGCAGATTTTTTGTATATGTGTAAATAAAAGAAACACTTTGCAAATGGTCTCTCACCAGGAGAACAACAGAACAGTGTCGTGTGATAAGCCCCGCAGTCAAATATGCTCTTATCCTGCTGCAGTTGTGATTTAAATAGCTGGTGTGATGAAGCCCTTTGTTAGCTTCCTCTTTCTCTCCCCGTTGGTGGGGCTCCAGGGCTCACCCTCTGCTCCGCTCCGCATCCCACCTTCTGGCCAGAAGCAAGCAGGCCAGAGGAAATGTTCCTTATCCTGTCTCCCTGAGCAGGTGAGATGGAGTAATCCCCTCAATTCACTTTAAGACTGCTGCTCTAATTTCAGACAGAAGCGTATGCTCTGTGGGCTTCTGTCCGTGTGTTTGAATGATAAGCGCTGAGCAACTGCAGTTAGTGCCCAGAGCGTAATGCGTGAGGACGCCGCCGAGGGCTCTCCCTGAGACTCAGGTTTTGGCCTGGACAGCCCGAGGCCTGGAACGATCCTAAGCTGGCAGCCTTCCTGGGTTTTGAAAAGGTTGTGGCGTCTGTCACTTGCCGGTGTGTGATGGGAGCAGTTTGGTCAGACACCCAGCTGTGTGGGCTGTGGGGGGCGGGAGGCAGCCAGAGAAGGGGAGGGGTTCCTGCAGAGGGAGGGGAAGGCCTTGGGGCTCTGAAGGGGGATCTTGGGGAGGGGGGCTTTGGAAACAGGCTCTCAGCTGCTGCTGCTCCTCCTCCTCCTCCTCTGAGCCTCCATTTGAGCCCCACGGGGGCTTCCGGTGGGAAGAGGAGACAGTGTGAGGGTACCCTCCACATTTTGTCCTCCCTGTGGCACCCCTCCAACCCGCCTTGGGTGCCAGGATCCCTTCTACCAGGATCTGGGGCTCGGAGGTTGAGCGCCTCTCCCGGGAGCCGAGGAGGCAGCCAAACCATCGCCCAAAGTGGCTCTCGTGGACCCCACACTGTGCAGAAACAGCTGCGGTCCCTCCGTTGGATGCCGTGTGGAGCTGGAACGCCGCCCTGGCCACCCTGAGAGCCTTGACTCCCCCCCCCCGCCCACCACCATAAGCCAAAAAGGGACGCTGCGAGTCCCTCGGCCGGTCAGGAGCCAGGAGGAACGCGTCAGATGCCCAGCCAAAGTGACTGTCCAGGTGGTCCTGCTCTCGGTGGGACCACCCTCGGAAAGCAGCACGGCCCAGCTGGGTCGTGTCCGTGCAGAAACGAGGGCTTGTTTGTTGGCTTGTGTGTTGTGTTTAATGTGTGTGTGTGTTTGGATCCCCGTCCTGCCTTTCCGCCCACTCTCTTCCCACGGTTTCAGATGCAGACGGATGCTTCTCCCTCTGTCTGGATCTTCTTTGGTGGGAGAAGCTGGTGGGGAGGGAGACTCCCTCTATTTTTCATAAAACCATGATGTTGGAAGGTACCCCCGAGTCCACCTAGTCCAGCCTCCAATGGCAAGTGCAGACACCCACCATCAAAGCGGTCCCCAAAGGTGGCCATCCAGCCTCTGCTGAAACCCCCCCAACCTGTGAGGCAGTCCCTTCCTCCGGGGAACAGCCCCCACTCCAGGATGTCCCTCCAGCAGTTCCAGATGTTCCTCTCTTACCCTCTGGGGAGCAATGGTGCTGCCCCCCCAGCTGCCTGCACGTCTGCCTTAATGTGGCTGACCGGGATCTGCTGGTCTTTTGGCACAGACTGGAGGCTGGGCTCGATCCATCTGTCCGTGTGCAGCGAGTCTCCTGCCTTCCTGACTCCTCCTGCAGCAGCTGGGATCCCTGAAGGGGGGCTTCCCCTGCCCACCAAGGGGGGTCTGGAATCCCAGAGACCAGCCCTGTCTCCCCCTGGGGAAGAGTTCAGAGCTCCTCAGAGCTCCCTTGCGGGGAGTCATTCTGAGAGCCATTTGAGCCCGCTGGTAGGACCGCCTCCCCAGCGTTGGGGAAGGGGTTTGATTTTCCTGCTCCTCCTGCCCTGCTGCCCCCCCCACCAACCACCATTTCCCTCCAGATGAAGGGTGCACCTCTCAGGGGGGTTCCGGGCTGGGAGGGCCAGGCTGGGCCCTTGGAAAGAGAGTGGCTCACAGCAGAGATTTCTCCTCCGACTGGAGGCCATTTCTGTCCAGAACATCAAAGGGCTTTCCAAAGGGCCCTTTTGCCTTCCTCAAACCTGTGGGGCAGGCTAGGGGAGAGAGCAAGGCCCCTTTCCCCCAGCAGAATGGGGCACTTTGGCCCCCCTGGCATTGCCACCAGGGCCCCATCCTACAGAATCCTCAGATGGATTTCTGGTGCGGTGAAGGACTTTGAATTCTCTGCCAGACGAAAGCCGACCTTGCCCCCGTCCCCCTCATCTGTCTGGGCTTTACCCGGGCCGTGGGCAGGCCATCGGATGCCTCTTTGCAGCATTATCTGGCCCTGATCCCGAGCTTTCATGTAGGAGCCAAGTAATGGCGGGCGGGGAGTGCGGAGGCACCTCCGGTGAAATTGTTCTGTGAGAAAGAAGTCTGCCCCTGCCTTTCAGGCAGGAAGAAAGGGGAGATAAGCAGCGCAAGTAGGAAGGACAGGGAGCGGGCATTGTGCGGGTGTGAGCGAGACGAGGGAGGGAGCAGGAGGGAAGGTGGAGTGAATGGCGAGGCTTGCAGCGTGCAGGAAGCAAGGGAAGGGAGCACTGCATGGGCGCAAGGTGAGGCGACGGGGAGATGGGGAAGGGGATTGTGGCCGGTGGGAGCAACAGAGTGTGGGAAGCTGGGGAACTTCAAGGCAATTTTGCTGAGCCGTAGTGGTGGCTGAAGGCCCTGTGGTAGACTCCACGGCCAAGCAGAGATTTGGCTCTCCCTGTTCCAAGTCCAGCATTTTGAACATTGCTCTCTACCAGCTCTTTCAGATCAGGTATAACTGTACAAAGTGGTATGGAATTTTAAACATAGAACATTTCCGCACGACACTCTTACAGCGCGATGATTCTATTTTCAACCTCCTATGGAATCCTGGGGTTTGCAGTTCCGGAAGAGGCCGGCTGGATTCCGTAGGAGATTGAAAGTGGAATCATCGCGCTGTAAGAGTGTCATGCGGAAATGGCCATAGTAAGAGGAAAAGAGCAGCAATCATGTGCTGAATTTTTATAATTGCAATGCAAATTGAAGTAATCTACGTAATTAGAATAAGGTACATAACGTATAATCCTAGAGTTGGAAGAGTCACAAGGGCCATCTAGTCCAAACCCAGTCTGCCTTGCGGGAAGACACAGTTACAGCATTCCTGAAAGATGCCCATCTATCCAACTTCTTTTTAGAGACCTCAAAAGACATCTCCCTTCCAAGGCAATCTGTTCCAACGTCCAGCCAATCTTCCAGTAAAGACGTTCTTCTTAACGCTTAGGAGGAATCTCTTTTCTTGCAATCTGAACACATTGGTTCATGTTCTGGTCTCTGAAGCAGTAGTAGAGAAGCTTGCTCCATCTTCTCCATGACATCCGTTCAGATATTTAAAAGCAGCTGTCATGTCCCCTTTTAGTCTGTTCTTTTCCAAACTAAGCAGATCCAGCCCCCTCAGTCATTTTTTGTAAGTCTTGGTTTCCAGATTTTTGACCATCTTGGCCATGGCTCTCTGGACATGTTCCAGCTTGCCCATATTCTTCTTAAGCTGTGGTGCCCAGAACTGGCTGCAGGAGATCTCTAAGTGAGGTCCAACCAAAGCAGAACAGAGTGACCCTGAAACTTCCCAAGATGTGGTTGTTGTACTCCTGTGGATGCAGCCCAGAATTGCACTGGCTGTTTTGGCTACCACATCACACTACTGACTCACGTTGAGCTTGTGGTCTACTAAGACCCCCCAGATCTTTTTTTACATGTACCACTTTCAAGTCAGGTGTCACCCATCCTATATTTGTGAATTTCATTTTTCTGCCTAGAAATAGCACCTTGCATTTATCCCTGTTGAAAGTTGTTTTGTGAGTTTGGTCCAGCTGTGTCCAATCTGTCAAGGTCATTTTGAATTCTGATCCTGTCCTCTGGGATATAAGATACCCTCGGTACCCAATTTGATGCCATCTGTAAACTTGGTCAGCGTGCCTACTGTGCCATCATCTAAGACAGGACAGAACCCAAAGGCACCCAAGTAGTCAATTCTTTCTGGGAGGGAAGGCACCCAGATTTGAGCAGATGGAATATGGCAACTCTAGATTGCGTGTGTGTGTGTGTGTGTGTGTGTCTAGGTCAACATCCCTTTTCTCACAGAGTCTGGCCAGATGGCCCAAATTGCAGCCCATAGCGAGGGCGATGTCTTCACCCATAAGCCCTGCTTTCTCTGTAATGAACATGAGTATTAGCCATTCAAGTGGCTGCTTTTAATGAAAACCTTGCAAAAGGTTTCTTTTTTGCCTAAAAAACATCGCATTTCACACAAAATATAACATTTTTGCGTAAAACCCAACAAAAACAAGAAGGGGCAGATCTCTTTGGCTCTCAAGGCAAGGTGGCAAAATCCCAAGAGGCTGCGAGGGTCCTTCTTGACAGGAGGGTGTCTGCCGTATAGCAAGACCCCCTGTGTTGTGGAGGATGAAAGACACCGTGAACGTTCTTTATGCGCTCACCATTGACAAATCCGTTCATAGTTGTGTCCCCAACTCTTGGCCTCCTTCCACGGTTTGCTACACCCACGACCTGGCCTCTGATGTTGCACCAGACAGGAGGTAACAGTGAAGTGATGGCCGGGGCGGAGTGCGAGGGCAGCTTGTGAGGCACACAACCCACCACCACTGAGTGTCAGTGTGGAGGGGCCCCAGGGGCCCCGGGGCCCCTTCATGGGCCCCTTCTCTGCTTTCTCCAGAGGAACAGTCAAAGCACCCCCGCATGGGTGCTTACTCACTCTCTGTGACACACACAGCCCACTCTCGCTGTTATTTCCAGATCCCTTACATCTGAAGGGCTGAGCAGTTAGAACTGAACTCGTCGCCTCATCCCCACACCCGCAAGTTCTGCATTTCTCTTGCTATTCACACACAGCCTGCTCATTCCTAGCTGTAAAAGTCTGTTCCTGGGCCCTTCGCTCCATGCATCTGATGAAGAAGGCTCGAGTCTGCAAAAGCGTCGTCTAGCGACTTCTTTTTCTCATAAGTTAGTCTCAAAAACTAACACGGCTTTGGATTCTTTGAATTCTGAGGTCCTTTCAGTTAAATCTGTGAGGAAACACTTGTGCCGTTCCCAAATAGTACGTTATGATGGACACTTTAATACCACGTGTTCCTTTACGTACGGCTGCGTCTTTTGGGGATGAGCAGAAATTGTTACAGAATAAAACCCTATTCGAAAGATCCTCCCCTGCTGGCCAGCAATGGCTGGGAAGGATGGAGAATTCTAGTGAGGGGTGTGCCTCTCTTTTGGGCGGGGAAGCATTTTCCTGCTGCCTGGCAAAAAAGGGAGGCAGCACCCCCTTGGGGGCATTGGATCAGTGCAACGCCGGAGAGGGCTAATGAGGCTTCACGCAGCTTCTGCGGAACAGCAGTTAGCACCCCAATAATAACCCGCCTCTCCCCTGAGCTGCAGTTAAAGAGATTTGCCTCTTGGGCCCAGCAGGAGAGCCCAAAACCCTTCTGGAAGGAATGGGCCCATGAGCGCCCCGTCGTGCTCTATTTGCAGTACGGCCGCTCCATTAAGCAATCCGAAATTGTGTCCAGCTCCCTAAAGCAGATGCTGCTACTGAGGAGACTGAGGCATCCGGGCTATGAGGCGGACTCCTCCTGCGAGACGTCTGGTGGGCTCTCTTGCAACCTGAGCCACTGAGGGAGAAGCCAAAACCTGACTGTGACAAAGACCCCATTGCAACCTCGCCAACCTGGTGGGTGAAATGGCTTGAATTGCTGTTTCTCTGTGGAGATATACAACTCCCCGCTTCCAGGTCCGTGCAAACGTAGCGGACTGTTCACCCTTACTCCTGCCTGTGTGCCAAGGAGCTCATGCGGAGTCAAGACCCTGTGCTGAGTTTTCCCGTGCTGCTGAGTGTGGCTCTGTCTATCCATCCGTAATGCGGTCCTCCTCTGTTCCTGCTGCCTTCTGCCTTACCAAGCATTATTTTAGTCAGTCATATCTTCTCACAATATGGCCAGAGTACAAAAGTATCAGTTTGGTCATCTTGGCTTCCAAGAAGAGTTCAGGCTTGATTTGCTCTGGGACCCATTCATTTGTCCATTTAGCAGTGCGGGGTGTCTGCAGAGCTCTTCTCCAACCCCACATTTCGAATCAGTTGACTTTCTTCCTGCCAGCTTTCTCCCTTGTCCAGCTTTCACAACCAAACATAGAAATTGAGAACGCAGTGGCATGGGTGATTCTGAGTGTGGTACTGAATGATCCGTGTTTACACTTGGGCTTGCACTTTAGTGGTACCATCTACTTTGGCAGGGGGGAGGGCCTGGGGCAGGTGAGATCTCTTTCCCAAAGATCAGCAGGAGGTTAAGGGGACTCTTAAAACTTCCAAGTTCCTGTCAGCTTCCTGCAGGATAGACAGGCAAGTTTCCTTCTTGGAAGCTGAGCACACGCGTGGAAACACGTTGCACGCCTTGCGAAAAGGCCTCTTCCTTCTCTTCCTCGTCCTCTTCATGGGATATTGCTGCTTGCTTTGGGCTCCGTGAGCTCCCAGAAGTCCCCAGTCAGGACCAGCCCTGCCAGAGCGGGGCAGGGGCTTCAGCTGGCAGATTGGAGGGGGGCAAGGTGGGGGACAGGCAAGAAGTCCAGAGTAAACACCTTGGAGGAGGACCAAGCAGCTGGGCGCACCATCAGGCGTAAAATTTTGTTAATCTCATTCTTGCGCGAAAAAAAATAATTGAATACATTTTCTCCATTGTGTATGAACACCTTTGAAAATGTGCCATTTTTGAAAACTGAAAACTTGTAAGGATAGACTTTATTCTGCACAAAATGCCCACATGGTTTTTCTGCTCAGAAAGTGGCACGTTCTGTACAGGCAACTTGCTTCCTGCAGATGAAATCACATGTTTTCTGTAGAGAAAACAATACTCCCGGAACCAAAAATGCCATTTCCTGCATAAATATTGAGTGGGTGGGATGTTGGGGTGTGTGCAGGATTAATCTCAAATTGCACACGTCCTTGTCATACAGGCCTCCCTTGCCAGGTTCTCCTGACTCCGTTGCCACCCTTGGGGACATTCTTTCTCTTGCTCTTCCTCCGGGCACCCTTCCCTGCTCCCACTGAGCTGGCCGGCTGCCAGGGCCAGCCAGCACCGAAGGGTGGTTCACAGCCCCCGGGTGGGTCGGTTACTGTACATGGAATGGGGTACAGGTGGGGTGATATCTTGTTGTCCCTCCCCAGACCTCCAGAATGCCCTGGTTGTCTTTCGGCCTGCCTTGTGCCAGCGGCAGCACAGTGTTTTGGGGCATGAAGCTTGGAGGGAGACCCTGTCAAGAGCCGTAAAGCCCCCCGCCCCCGGGAAGGAAGGCATGGGCGTCGCTGCTTCTTCCGCAAGAGAGATGCAGCCCTTTAAACAGACTGTAGCGATCTAATTGACTCAAGCCGCTCAAGGACAATATCCAGCATTTCTCTTCTTCCCTCCCCACAGTTCATGGTTTCCAAAAAATGAAAGCAGAAGTCTTCTGCCAAAGGTTAACATATCTAGCATGGTATCTCAATATTACAAGATTGCTTTCTATTATGCACCGTTACATACTACGTGTACGTGATAACTACATTATGCGATAAACAATGTTAATATTAAGTGCTGCTTGCTGACTCGATTGCATAATATTTTCATATTCCTATAATATTTCTTTCTTAAGGAGAAGAGGGAAGTCAACTTGTTTTCTATTTCTTTCTCCTTTTTTCTTTTCTTTTTCTCTACTTCTTAATTTCTAATTTATGTTTCGTGTTTTCTTTGTCCCGTTTCTTTTTTTTCTTTTTTGTACTTGTGGAGTTTTAGTGTTTTTGGAAATTATTGCTGAAGGTTATATAAATATATATGTGTGTGTGTGTGTGTGTGTGTGTGTACATACATATATGTGTGTATGTGTATACGTGTGTATGTATGTATAGATATATGTATATGTATGTGAGTATATCAATATCAATATAAATATAACTAAAAGAGCGAGAAATGCAGCGAGAGAGCCCCTGCCCTTGGCTGGTGGCTCCCAGTGTGGGAGGGTCCGGGGGCAACGGTGGTCCCTGCCTGGCTTGGGGAGGGGCTGGGATGGATGGAGCCCAAGATGGGGGGCATCCAGTTTTCTCTGCCCTGGGCCCCTTTTGCTTTCCTGCACATCCTTCCTTTACCTGTGGAGGAGAACTTCAGTTCTTCCTCTCCCCAGGTGAGAGAGGCGCTGGGCCAAAGGCCAGCAGACAGGACTTCTCAGAGGCCTTGTTTGGAAATCTGGGGAGATGCAACATGGAGGCCCGTATTTGTCCCTTCTAGGTGTGGCGGACAGTTCCCCACAGCCGTCGGTCGCCTCCTCTTTTCTCCCCTCCCGCTTTTAGGTCAGAGGTGGGAGTCCTTCACCACCACCCACTTGATGTTGGACTGCAGTTCCCACCAGGACAGGGGGGCTGATGGGAGCAGAGTCTCTGGGGAACAGGGTGTTCACATGAGCAGACTGCTTTCGGAGACAAACGTTGTGGCGATGGTGGTGGACCTGCTGGGAGTGAGGTTGCGGGGCCGTTTCTTTTCCTGTCTGACCGCTTGTGTTGTGTGTCCACAGAAAAACTCCATCAAGACGTCCAAGTACAACATCTTCACCTTCCTGCCTCTCAACTTGTTTGAGCAGTTCCAGCGGATTGCCAACGCCTACTTCCTTTTCTTGCTCATCTTGCAGGTAGGACCCACAGGGTTCTGTCCTGGGCCCAGTGCTGTTCAATATTTTCATCAGTGACTTGGATGAAGGAATAGAGGGCATGCTCATCAAATTTACAGATGACACCAAATTGGGAGGGGTTGCTAATACGCCAGAGGACAGGATCAAAATTCAAAATGACCTGGTAAAATTGGAGAGCTGGGCCAAGGCTAACAAAATGAAATTCAACAGAGAGAAGTGTAACGTCCTACACTTAGGTAGAAAAAATGGAATGCAGAAATATAGGATGGGGGACACGTGGCTGGATAGCAGTACGTGTGAAAGGGATCTAGGAGTCCTAAGAGACCACAAGCTGAACATGAGTCAGCAGTGTGATGCGGCAGCCAAGAAAGCCAATGCAATTCTCGGCTGCATCAATAGGAGTATGGTGTCTAGATCGAGGGAGGTACTGGTACCACTCTACTCTGCTTTGGTTAGACCTCGTCTGGAATCCTGTGTCCAGTTCTGGGCACCCCAATTCAAGAAGGACATGGTCAAGCTGGAGCAGGTCCAGAGGAGGGCAACCAAAATGGTGAGGGGCCTGGAAGCCATGCCCTATGAGGATAGACTTAGAGAGCTGGGTATGCTCAGTCTCCAGAAGAGAAGGTTAAGAGGGGACATGATAGCCATGTTTAAATATTTGAAGGGATGCCATGTAGAGGAGGGAGTGGGCTTGTTTTCTGCCGCTCCAGAGACCAGGACAAGGAGCAATGGATTCAAGCTGCAGGAAAGGAGATTCCACTTGAACCTCAGGAAGAACTTCCTGACAGTCAGGGCTGTCCGGCAGCGGAATATGCTGCCTCGGAGTGTGGTGGAGTCTCCTTCCTTGGAGGTTTTTAAGCAGAGGCTGGATGGCCATCTGTCGGGAGTGCTTTGAGGGTGTTCCTGCATGGCAGGGGGTTGGACTGGATGGCCCATGTGGTCTCTTCCAACTCTACATTTCTATGATTCTATGATTCTATGACCCCCCCCGGCCGTTGTCTTTTGCGGGCAGAGTGTCCAGGCCAGCCCCCAGTCCAAAGGGAGGTGCCTGACCACACATATCTGCCCGGGGTGACATGGCATGTTTGGAATACTTGCAGCCGTGCTGCTGTGCTCAGCGGGTGGGAAGGGGTGATGACGGAGAAGAGAAGGGCAGCCGGTGGCTGGCCAACCTCCTAGCAATCTGGCCGGTCGGTCTCCTACCGTCCACCTACCTGGCCTGACCCTCCCTCCCCTCTCCTTGCAGCTCATCCCTGCCATTTCCTCCCTCTCCTGGTTCACCACGGTGGTTCCTCTGGTCTTGGTGCTGGCTGTGTCCGCAGCAAAGGACGCCATCGACGACGTGGTAAGTCAAGCCTCTGTGCATGTCAAGGCTTCCTTTTCAGAAGGGCTTGCCCTGTGGCTGGCTGACAGGAATTACCTGATGTGGAGGAGCGATGGAGGCGACTGTTGCAGCACTTTGGTCCTACTTTCGCTGTTGTGGCTGCATCGTCCTTCAGAAACCAGGGGCTTGTAGATTGGGGAGGCACTGGAGCTCACTGGCAGAGAATGCTAAAGGCAAAAGTACAAGTCCCAGGATTCCGTAGGACGGAGCCATGGCGGCAACTGAAGTGGCCTCAAAGTGCTGTACTTCTGTGGTGTGAAAGAAGATGCTAGTTTTATCCCACCCATTTGCCCAAAAGTATGGAGTATTTCCCACCCCCACTTTTGGTACGGCCTGAGGTTTCATTCTCTCCTTTCCCGTCAGGGAACTGGGACCAAGGGGAGAAGCCCCTAGAGACCCCCACAGCCCAAATCTTCCTTACCCAATAAGAAGCCCTGAAGGCTGCCTTCGTTGGTGGGCACCTGACCTGGCCAGTTGTCCCTCGGTGGCTGATCCCAGGGCAAGGGGCTCTTTCATCCACAGTAGTCCCACCAGAGAAAGGAGGTCCTCGTGGGTCCGGGGTAGCTCTAGTTGAATGCAAAAGTCATTAGGCTGTGGTTTGAAAAGAACGGCAGTTCTGTCCATCGGGAACCACACAATGGCTGGCACCACAAACCACCAAAGGCTGTCGCTGCAAGACCCTCGGCTCAGTGAAAACCTCTGCTGCCCAGCCTTCCTTGAGGCTGGTGGGTGGCTCAGCTTCTGGTGAAGGGAGCCTGCCTGGACCTCAGGGTGGTGGGTGGTGGGTGGTGGGAGGCCTCTCCTCATCCTTTGCAATGTCCGTGGCAGTCGGGCCTGCCCCTGTCAGGAGGATGTTTGGCCCTCAGGAATTCAAACGCGTTGCTGCGTCTGTCTGGATCAGTACGTGAAGGGACACTGTAGCATCTTTGGGACTAACTGAGAGAAAGAAGGTGGTAGCACAAGCTCTCGTAGGTGGAGTCTCCTTCATCAGATGCCGTCTCTGTCCCGGGGAGGGATGTTGAGGGCTCCGACCCATCTGATCCCAGTGTGCTTGGTTGTATGTTTTCCAGAATCGGCACAGGAGCGACAAGCAAGTCAACAACCGTCCTGTCAAAGTGTTGGCTAACGGCAGGTGAGCGCTTTATCCTCTCTCTCTCTCTCTCTCTCTCTGTGTCCAGGGGTTTTCTGCTCTCCGTAGAACCCAGTTTTCGTGCACTCTTGTGGAACAGAGCGCTACGCAAGTTTCCTTCTGCAGGGCTCCTCCCCGCCCTCTGTGGACCCCCACGGCCGTCCAGCGGCCAGGAGAGGGTGAGGGTCCTGCAGCTGGGAAGAAGGAATAGCCGGCGCTCGCTCTCCAGGCCTGCTGTCCTGGTGGCGCCTGCTCTTTTCTCTGGGCTGCAGAGTGGGAGCAGGACCCTGCCCCCATGACGCCCCCACCCTCCTTTAGGCCCTCGGCGACTGTGGGCGCAGAAGGGGGAGGTGTTGCAGAAGGGGGTCCTGGATGCCTCCTCCTGCCGTGTGTCCCACGGGGCGTGTGCCTCTGGTTACACTGGCGTTTGTCACCCACTAGATTCTGGCCTAGAGTTCCCACAACAGAGGCAGGCGTGCGCCGTGCCGAGTGTCAGGGCTGCCTCGCTAGGCCCATAGCGATGGCAGGCCCAGTTTCACGTGGCCGGCTGCAAAGAGTCGAGGTGAGGCAACCTCTTCCCACCTGACCTCCTGCTTCCGGTCCCCTTCGCCACACAGGACGCGTCCGTCCTTCCGAACAGAGACCCACGCGGCCTTGGGTGGCCGGAGGGAGCTTCCGTAGGGTCTGCGGCGCATCCCCCCACCTGTCCCGACGGCCTGGGAGACGGAGGCCGCCCGTGTTGCTGTTGGGAGAAACGGCCCCTCCTGCCCTCGTTCCCGCTGCGTTCGTGTCCGGTCAGGATGAGGTGGCTTCGACAGAGAGGATCGGGATCTTTTGCCTTCCTTTCCTGCTCGTTTCTGTTTTCTGTCAGCCACTTACCATCCCAAAAGAGTTACGGGCGGATTACTTCGTCTGGCTCGGTCAGGGTCAGTTACGTGACCCTCTGTTGTAAAGGAAAAGGAAGCCCCCCCCAGCCCCGGAGCGAATCCCTCAGCCCTCTTCCCATCAGCTCTTGGATGAGGGAGGAGAGGTCACGACACGTCTCCTCTCCCGTCCTTGTTCCTTTCGGTTAGATTAGGAGGGATCGGGCTGTTCCTATCCAAGGAGGTATTTCTTGAATAAATGGGCTGAATTGATTAAATGCAGGGTTTGGCATTTGGGGAAGTCCTGGAAGGTCCCAGGGCAGAAGACCGGTCCCCCTTTCCACCCCGGTTGCCCACTGCCCGCACACAGCCGGGGCCTTCCGGCACCACACAGTTATAGTGCTACGATTCCACTTTAACTGCCGTGAAGCCTACGTCCTTTGGTGTCCTGGGATCCGCGGTTCAGGGAGGGGCTAGAGCTCTTTGGCTGAGACCTTTAAGCGTCCCTCCCTCGAGTGCCAGTCCCAGGATGATGAGGCCATGGCAGCTGATGCGGAATTGTTGTGCTATAGCCGATTAGTGTGAACAGGCCCCCAGTCTGAATGACTGTCAACCCTGCTGCTAAGCTACGCTCGTCCTGCCTTTAAAATTATAAAATATTTATAAGCCATCTTTCTGGACCAAGTCCACCAAAGACGCTGAAGAAAATTAACGGGCCGTGTAACAGCTGTCCCCAGCCATCGGGAGGGCTGTCACAGAGGCGGGGAGGCTAGCGGGTTTCCTGCTGCCGCCGAGAACGGGAGCTGAGCCAGCGTGTTCAAATCACAAGGATATTTCAACTGCACATTACTTGCAGTTTTAACTAGATGTTGGAAAGAGATGCTGGTGTGGCCTGTGCGAGAGTGGAACAGCCTTCCCTCAGAAGGTGGAGGTTCTCAGACGAGAGCCGGACGGCCACCGTTCAGAGATCCTGTAGCTGGGGCTGGACTGCATGACCGCTGGGGTCCTTTCCAGGTCTGCAACTCTATGAGAAGGCAGGCAGAAATAAAGCCGCAACTACTAGCAGGAGCAGTAAATTATAATCCTTTTAAGAAAATTGTAAACCCTTAAGAATAACGCAAAATGCGTTAGAACATTGGGAAGTTGCTTGGAAAGAGACAAATGAATTTACAAGCTCACAAGACTTGAAAGAAAACTTCATAAAGATGATGTACAGATATCATCTAACTCCGGAACGAATAGATAAAATCTATCACTCAGGCAACAATAAATGTTGGAAGTGTAAGGAGAAAGCAGGAACTTATTACCATCTTTGGTGGACTTGTGAAGATGCTAAAACATATTGGAAGAAAATATATGAAAGCATAAAAGAAATGTTTTGTGTAACATTTCCAATGATACCGGAATTCTTCCTGTTAAACATGACATTTATGTTTGAAAAAAAAATTGTTAAGAAATATAGTAGAATATTATTGAATTTGGTTACAGCGGCAAGATTAATTTTTGCTAAAATGTGGAAGAGTTCGGAAATACCGGACTTAGATCAATGGTTCTTGAAAGTTATAGAGCTTAAAGAGTTTGACCTGTTTTCTCACTATGTAAAAGGTAAATCAACTAAAGAAATAGAGAAGGATTGGGAACCTGTAATTAAGTACATTTCGGACAGATGGAAAGTAAAATTTGAAAATAAGATATAAAGTATTTATATTAAATGGAAGAAGGAGTATTATGAGAAAGCCAGAAAAGTAGTAAATATATTAATCTTGTGAACATAAGAATGGAGAAATTAGAAATAAGTAGAAAAAATCAAATTGATAGACAATTAAATATCAAGGGAAAAGTGTACCAAACTAGAAGATGGAAAATGTAAAAAAGTAAGAAATTTCAAAAAAGGGAAAAGGTGTAAATATAAAGTGTGTAAAGAAATATCAGAGAAAGGGCAAAGAAGCAAAAGTCAGGAACTGATAAAGTTATTAAAAATTGCTCTGTATATGAAATCTTTATATTATATATATAAGAAACTGGGAAGCGTCAATATAAATCTGTCAAAAGGAAGGTATACAGAAAGCAATGGAAAAATGTCATTTGAATACTACATTATTTTTTATTATACTTTTATTTTTTGATAAATAAAGAATGAAAAAAAAAAGAATAACGCAAAATGCCGCTGTATGTGAATTCAGCCAAGAGGGAAACTGTTTCTGTAGCTGAAGAATCCTGAGCCCCAAGACTTCTTTTTTCATTATTTCTGCCATCACCCTTAGTCTCCCCTTCCCACAGAGTTAGTCCTTGTCTCCTTACTAATATGTCCCGCCCTTCTCCTTTGAAACTAAAATCCAGTGATTAGACTCAAGTCAACTGACTCGGACTCGAGTCGGCCGTAAATGATGACCTGACTCAACTTGACTCGAGACTCGTATATTTGCTAGTGACTGACTTGCTGCCCTTGGCTCAGTGACGTAACGCATTCGTCTTGCGACTTTGCACCTTGCGGCTTTGAACAACGCCTCCATCTCTTTTTGCCTCGTGGTCACATGACAATCTGTCCCAAGCCCAAAGCGTGGGCCCCTTTCTCAGAGGGGAACAGCAAACGAGTTAGGCAATGGGCTTGAGGCAGCCTTGAGGTCTGCTCAGCAGCCTGTCCCCGCTGCGTATCGGAAGAACCTTCTAAAACGTTTCCTAAGAGCAGAAGGCAAGGCTCGCCCCCAGAGTGCAGGGTGCGTTTCTCAGAGGGGAAGAGCAAACGTGTCAGGCAACAGGCTTGAGGAGGAAGGATCCTTCCCTCTAGAGCTTTCGAAGCTTCAGTAATGGGGAGTAAGAAGGATCCTTTTTCTCCACTTCTGAAGCTGCAGACACTTTTATGCCTGTTGGCACAAAAGCCCCCAACTTTGGGAAGAGGGAGTAAGAAGGATCTTATTCCCCCCTTACGAAGCTGCAGATGGCAAAATTGCAAATGTGGAGAGCTGACTCTGCTTAAATTGTTAAAACTGACTGTATTCAACTTTATCTAGAAATTCTGAAATACAGGTTGGGATATAAAGTTGGCTCCCAGACATGAGACTTGATTTGAGACTTGACTTGAAAGTGTCTTCAAGGACTTGAGACTTGACTTGAGACTTGAAGGTAGAGACTTGAGACTTGACCTGAGACTTGAAGTGAAAGACTTAAACACATCACTACTAAAATCAAGGTGCTGTAGAGAACTAAAAGCATCAGAATGCATCACCTACGGGTTTGTTTACAGCTGCTCCAGAGGGTGAGACAAGGTCCAATCATTCCGAGGCCCTTTCCGCACGGCATTTTCCATGCGAAAGGGTGCCTTGAGCGTTGTGCGATTGTGAGGAATGATCTGCACGGCGCACTCACAATCGTGCAATGCTCCAGGGGCGGCAGGCGCCGATTGTGCACCTTTTCGGTTTTGGCTAGAAGTCGAAAATGGTGTGCGATCGTGCATTGCTCCTGGGCACCATGCGCACATACCTGGCGTGCGGAGCCTCCGGAGCCGTGCCGGTCACGCTTCCTGCCCCAGCGCAGACTGGGAAGATCCCAGGCTGCACTGCGGAAGGAAGAGGCGGGGCTCTCGCGCGAGCAGGCGCGCAGGCGCGGGCAGGCAGCTCATGTGGAGCCGAAGGACCCTGGACACGAGAGCCTCTCTCCAGAGGCTGCTCGTGCAATCCCCGCACCCCAGCGCCGGAAGAAGGTAAGGTGCGGAAAGGGCCTAAGTTACAGGAGGGTAGATTTCAACTGAACATTAGAAGGAAATTCTTGACAGTGAGAATGTTTGGGGAATGGAACCCCTTGCTTAGGGAGGTGTTAGGGTCTCCTTCCTTCTCTGGATGCCTTCAGAAAGATGGCAGCTATGTGCTGGGGGATCCTGCACTGAGCAGGGGGTTGGACTCAATGGCTCATGGGCCCCCTAGGATTCTAGGCTTCTATGCGTCAAACATTCTTTTCAAAACCCACAAAACTATGGCTCATGCAAGAGATGCCATAAAACAAAATATGGGTAACCAAACAGGCATTCCAACAGGGGAGACAAGCCCTCCCTCTGGGAGATCAAGGAGAGACCTTGGGGGGTCTCTTGCTGATCTGAGACCCTGGCTTGCCACTCTCCCCAACATGTTCTTCTCTTCCAGCTTGAAAGAGGACCTCTGGCTGAATGTGGAAGTTGGGGACATCATCAAGTTGGAGAACAACAACTTTGTGACGGTGAGGGAGGCTGCTGGGGCCCTTCTCTGTCTCTCTCTTTCTCTCTGTGTGAGTTCTTTGCTTGACCTTCCCTTGGATGTCTTGGAGATTCACCAAGCAGGTGAAAATGGCAGGCCCCTTTCCCTTCCCTCCTCTTCCTCCTGGGATCATCTGGAGCTCTTTCAAGAGTCCAGCCATTCCTGAAGCCATGGCAGGCTGGAGGAAGGAGTGGTCCAGAGATGTGGAGGTAGTGAGCCCCAAGAGAGCCAGCACAAATGTCCTTTTTGTTTCCTGAACCACCTTTCCTCCACGCAGGCTGACCTGCTGCTGTTGTCAAGCAGTGAGCCCCACAGCCTGACCTACATCGAGACCGTGGAGCTGGATGGGTGAGTGTCCACAGTGAGGGGTCACAGAGCATTTGTAGGGAAGGGGAGGGAGAGGAATAGTGGTTTTTGCAAGCAGAAGCTGGTAGATGGGGATGGAGGCAAGGACCCCAAACAACAAGACCTTGCTTGGTTTGCCAGGCTGTTTTTAGAGCTGAATTTCTAACTCTTTGACGATGTTTGGAGAATGGCCTTTTGGGCATTTCCAGCTTCTAGTCAGAGTCCTTGAATCTGTGGCATTGGGTAAATGGGGAGTTAGCATTCAGCAAGGGAGCCAGCAGGGGCATTCTCCTTGGGATCAACCACCGGATTGAGGCCAGGGACAGGCGTACTCCGGAGTTCAAAAGGGTCGCAGCTGTGCCATTGTAGCCCCCATTTTGGTGCCTGGAGGCAGCAGTGCATCGTTTCCAATCACCTTTTGGGCTGTTTGAAAGGAGCGTGTTTGCTATTTTGGGGTGAGGGCCCCCATAAAAAACCCAGCAAGGGTGGAATCCTGTTGGTGAGTCCCCGCTAGAGTCATCCCATGGAATAAACTCTTGATTGGTGAGTTGACGTGTAAGCGGATCCCTTTGATCCAAGGAATTTGCTCTACCCAGGAACAAAATAGGAGCATAACCCTATTTAAGGAAAGCTTTTAGCACATTTTCCCCTTACCCAAAGATGGGGGGAGGTGCTGGAAGCTTGGGGTCCTCAGTGGGGTGTCAAGGGCCACAGGATTCCCAAAACCTTCTTGAGATCGGACTGTGTTCTTGAGTGAGAGGAGTGAGCTGTGAGAACATTCTTTTCCTCCCTGTGATGGAAAAAGTTGAGCAACGATTAAGTTGGGTGTCACCTAGGCAGGCCCAAGGTTCCCCTGAGGCATGGAGCTCACTCTGAAGAGGAAAGGAGGTTCTTCCCTCTTCCCAAGAATGTATGATTCATTCTGTTTTCTGAGGATGGGAGTAGCATTAGAGAGAGAGAGGCAGAGGGAAGGAAACTCAAAATCCTGGAGACCGCATAAAGGCTTCAAGAATAAAACACTGGCCACTTCCGCACTAGGCTGTTACAGTGCTATTATTCCACTTTCAACATCTTATGGAATCCTGGGATTTGCAGTTTAGCGAGGGGCTTCAAAGGACTCTACTTCCTCCTCTCCTCAAACGCCCCTCCTTAAACTGCAAACCCCGGGATTCGATAGAATGTTGAAAGTGGAATAATAGCACTGTAACAGTCTACTGCAGAAATGGCCGCTGTACCATTATATCTGACATTAAGGTCAAAGATCCGGCTGAAAGCAAACATCTTCATCCCCATGAAATCAGCATCCTTTGGAGATTCCAGCAAAAGGGAGGCAGGGAAACTGGGACAGAAGAAATTACTGGAACTTCAAATTGCAAGGCGAGAGATTCCATCTAAACCTTTGGAAGAACTTTGGAAGAGTAGAATAGGCTGCCTAGGAGGCAGGGTGTGTGCGTGCGTGTGCGTGCGTGTGTGTGTGTGTGTGTTTGCATGTACTCTCCTTCTCTGATGTTGTTTGTTGTTAATTGCCATGAAGTTGACTTTGAGTCATGGCTCTCTCACGAATGAGAGACCTCAAAGTTACCCTGTTATCCACAGCCCTGCTCAGGTCTTGCAAACTCAGGCTGTCCTTTTTTGGAGGTCTTTAAATTAAGGTTGGGTGGGCATCGCCAGGGGATGCCTGAGTTGTGCATCCCTGCACTACTGAAAGGGCCTGGACTTCCAATGCTAAGGGTCTGTGAGGCCCATGTGTGACCCCCGTGTCACCATGGTGGGCCATGAAGTCAAGTGGGCATCTTGGGCTCCCAGGGTGGCCACCTGCCTTCTCTACCTTCCTGAAGCCCCTTTGCCCGTTATCGCCTGCCCTTCTCTCTCCATCCCCACCCCCAATTTCCCCAGGAGGAATCAGGTTGTACTTAAATCTGGCTTCCTTGGCTGGTGCATTTGCTGACTTGGTGGTCTTCACTGGGCACATTAGTGTGGAAAGACCCTCACTCGCTGCTTACCAGAGTCATGCCCTTTCTGGAGAAGTGTTCTAGTAGCACCCCAGCCAGTGGGACACAAGTCTGCAGCCACGTGTGGTTTTTCCCAAGGAGCTCCATGGGAAGGAGCCCACCCAGCCTTCCCTCCTTCGAGGCCCAGGCTTGGGATGGTGGTGGTGGTCTCTGTCCTTGGAGGTCTGTAAGAAATTGTGGGACGGGTGGCAGAATCAGGGGTGGTTTTGCAGCTGGGTGGAGAGTAGCACGCCCTGCCTTAGGCAGCAGCAGAGGCCTCTTTTTGTGCATTCGGCTCCCAGATCTCCCTGCCCCCGTATGATGCTGGCTGGGCATTCCGGGAGCTGCAGTCCGAAATAAAAGGTCCCCTCTGGCTCTCTGGCCCAGGGTATGGCTTCTCTTGAAAGTTTTATTTCTATTGCTTACTTGCTCAAATGTTTCTGTCCCACCGTATATCCAAGGACGTCAAGATAGGGTACAAGTAAAATGTTAAAAATTTAAAACAGCTTATAAAAAGAAGAGTAATTTAAACAGACTAAAAGCAGACCACGAGCCAGCATCGGCCTTGGAATAAATGTCAAAAGCCAGCGTGATGTTGTGCTCTGAGCGTGGGCCAGGACTTTGGGAGGCCAGCGTTCGAACCCCCCCTCAGCTGTGGAAACCCACTGGGTTTCACCCTGGCCATTTCCACACCAGCCTGTTACTGCGCTATTATTCCACTTTCAACATCCTATGGAATCCTGGGGTTTGCAGTTTAGGGAGGGGCCTTTGAGGCTGAGGAACTCCAGGATTCCATAGGATGTTGAAAGTGGAATAATAGCGCTGTAACAGGCTGGTGTGGAAATAGCCAATGTTCAGCGTGGCGAAAGGAAGACTGAGGGGTGACAAGATGGCCCTCTTTGAATACGTTAAGGGCTGTCCCAGAAAGGAGGGGGTCCACCCTGCTTTCCCTGCTTTCCCCAGATGGTAGGACCAGGTGTAATGGCTTGAAGCTACAGGAGGGCAGGTGTGACTGATCACTAGAAGGAACTTCTTGACAGTAAGAATTAACTTCTTGACAAGGAGGGCAGCTCAGCAGTGGAGCCAATTGCTCAGGGAGGCGGTAGGGTCTCCTTCTCTGGACGTCTTCCACAAGAGGCTGGAGCACTCCCTGCTTGGGCTGCTTTAGCCGGAGAGCTTGCATTGAGCAGGGGGTCAGACTCCATGCCGGATCTCTACAGCCCATTACAACCCTAGGATTCAATGATTCTACGAGCCTGGGCTAGTCTCACTCTCTCAGCCTCGGAAGAAGGCCATGACAAGCCTCCTCAGAATCAATCTTGCCGAGAAGATCCTAGGAGACACCTTCCGTGTGTCGGAGCCAACTTAAAGGAAGAGCCAGCATGGCCAAGGGGTTGGAGCACTGGACTGGGACTCCAGGAGATCCGGGTCTGAATCCCCACTCAGCCTGGGAAACCCGTTGGGTGACCTTACGCAAGTCCCGCTCTCTCGGCCTTAGAAGGATGCAGTTGCAAACCTCCTCTGGAGAAACCTTGCCCAGTGACTTGTGCCTCCTCTGGTCTCTCATTCCAGGGAAACCAATCTGAAAGTCAAGCAGGCGCTGACGGTCACGGCCGAGCTGGGAGAGGACCTGCAGGCCCTGAGCGGCTTTGATGGTGAGTCTGGGTATGTGTGTGTGTGTGTGTGTGAGAGAGAGAGCGCGCGAGAGGGAGGGATTGGCAGGTGGGTGAAGGGATGCTTTTGATACCTGCAGCCTCCGCCAGGTCAGCCTCAGCTGGTAACCCCGAACTCCAGGGTGGCGAAAGGGAAGAACAGCCCCTCGGCCGTGGGCACCCAGAGGGACTGGGCTGTGAGTCGGAGTAAATGCCATCGGGCGTGGAGGACCCTGTCAGTGCCCAGAAGCATGCCAAAAGGCCACCTGTGCTGCAGCCCCCAGGGAGAGTTCAGAAGTTTATCTTAGGCCTTTTTCTTTTCTTCTCTTTCCCTTTCTAAACTAAAGCACCTCTTCTTTTGAGATATATTTGAAGAAAACCGTGCCTCAGGCGGGCACTTGTGGCCTCCTCCTAAGTGCCTGGCCTCTTACAGTTCTCTGGGGCAGCTGCACAGCATTTCTTGTCTGACTGATCTTTTGCTGCTTCCTGGAAGTTTGCTTGACCAACGGTTGCCTCTGCCAGCCTTTCAGTATTTACGCTCAGGCCAGGCTTGCCTTTGGCGCCTGGAAATAAACAATGGAAAGGAGGTCAGGAACACTTCTCATCAAGTGTGGGTGTGTATGTGTGAGAATGGTGAGTGGGGCCGACTGACTTCGTTTCCAAGAAGTGGCTTTGTTTTCCCAGAACCTGTCAGGGAAAGTGAGAGGAAGCCATGTTCAAGGGCTTCATGGCATGTGCCGCTGTAGGAATCATGCAGCCCTTCCCAGTTGTGGTTGGGGTGCATAGCCCGTGGTGAGGAATGCTGGGAGATGCAGTCCAACAACATCTGGAGAAAGGCTGTGCATGATGCAACTGTTGGGCCTACAAGGAGCGACCAAGAAACTCCAGCACAATCTTGATCTGGGACGGGACTGGTCGTTTCATGCACCGGGTCTGCAGCAACAGACTTGTTCTAGAAGGAAAGCATCCAGAAGCCAGCTGGACTTTTTAATTCCCTCTCTCAGTGACTTGGACACACACAAAGTGCTCAGATTTGCAGGGAGCCTAAAACGATATCAGAATCCTAGAATCATAGAATTGGAAGAGACCACGGGGGGCCATCCAGTCCAACCCCCTGCCATGCAAGAACCCACATCAAAGCACTCCCAACAGATGGCTGTCCAGCCTCTGCTTAAAAGCCTCCAAAGAAGGAGACACTCCGAGGCAGCATATTCCACTGCCAGACAGCTCTGACCGTCAGGATCCTGTGGTTCAGGTGGAATCTCATTTCCTGCAGCTTGAATTCATTGATCCTTGTCGTAGTCTCTGGAGCAGTGGAAAACAAGCCCACTCCCTCCCTCCTCAACATGATATCCCTTCAAATATTTAAACGTGGCTCTCATGTCCCCTCTTAACCTTCTCTTCTGCAAACTAAACATCCCCAGCTCCCTAAGCTGCTCCTCATACGGTTTCATGGCTTCCAGACCCTCCACCATTTTAGTCACTCTCTTCTGGACACGCTCCAGCTTGTCAATATCCTCTTGAATTGAGGTGCCCGGAACTGGACACTGTTCTCTGGATGAGGTATTTAGGAGAGTTGAATCTGACACGGAGCAGAGAGGAATTAAAAGAAGACTTGCTGTTTCAGAATAAAATTTTCTGTGTTGTTCTTTTAAAAGAAAACTCTCTACCCATTCCTTGACATTCCTCCTTGAGAACAAGTCTGTAGTAGTGGAGAACGTCAAGAGGGGGCATGATGGGCCAGTTTAAATATTTGAAGGGATGTCATGTTGAAGATGGAGCAAGCTTGTTTTCTGCTGCTCTGGAGACCAGAACACTGTGGAGCCATGGCTTCAAACTTCAGGAAAAGAGATTCCATGTAAACATTAAGAAGAACTTCCTGAGGGTAAGAGCAGTTCAACAGTGGAATAAGCTGTTGCCTCCATGGAGTGTGGTGGAGCCTTCTCCTCCTTTGGGGTTTTAAAGAGAGCCTGGATGCCCCTCTGTCAAAGGGGGTGCTTTGATGGCGTATTCCTGAATGGCAGAATGGGGCTGGACTGGATGGTCTTTGGGGTCTCTCCCAGTCCTAGGATTCTGTGATTCTATTCTGAATTTCTGGAGCTGAGCTTGGGGCTCTGTCTCTTGGCCAGGGGTTTTCTTCGCCCAAGCGGTTCCTGCTTGCTCTGGGGAAGGATCCCTCCTTGGTCTCTTGCAAGGAAAACCAGGACTTGGGAAATGCAGTGATGGGAGAACACACCTTCTCAGCCCACCTGTGGCTTACCCCTTGGACAGCCCTGCTTGGGCTTTGCTAGGAGTGTCAATGTGGAAGCAGGAATGTAGCATACACAGGACTCAGAAGGTCAAAGGTCTTCCAGGACTCTGTCTGAAATACCACATGTGAAAGTGTGCCACATAGAGTCATGCTTCTTTTGCTGCCCAGTGTGGGGCACCAGCATTTTTCCCTGAAGTGTGCCAGGGACAGGTGTCATATTCATGCCTCTGAGCTACAAGTGTCCCTTTCTCTCCTGGAAGCTCTCCGGGGACCGGAGGCCAATAGTTTGGGAAGTGGCCCTGATGGAAAGGAAGAGGGGAGCTGGTTTTGAAATCCTGCTTTTAAATCGTCACATCCCAGGAAAGGTGCCAGACCCAGAATATTACTTCCTTGCTTAATTCTGGGGAAATGAAAGAGATTCTGTCTGAACCTTGGGAAGAATGTCCTGATGTTGAAGAGTGCCCGTTAAACAGTGCAAGGGTGCTGGGCGCAGAAGGTGAGGGGCTCCCCTTTGTTGGAGGTTATGAAACGGGAATGAGGTAGCCATCTCTCAGGGCACTTTGGCGGTGGAGTCCTTCATGGCGAGGGCTGGACTAGGTGGCCCTTGGAATAACTTTCGGTCCTTATGCTTCTGTGACGTTTTGATCAGTGCAGACTGTGACGCCCTTTGCTGTTCCCCTCTCTGGGCTGAGCTGCAGTCCCCATGGTAGCTGGGGGGGAATGGATTTCCTCCAGCCTCAGTACGCTGTTATGAGCTCCTTCCGTATTGCAGTCCAAGGCCTTTTAGGGTGCTATGGTTTGGTCTTAAGTGGGTGAACTCCACTGGTTTTACAAAAGGCCTGCTCCATCTGGGGGAGACGGAAACTTTAATATTTTGCTTGTAGAGCAACACAGGTGGCTGCATTTTTAGAGTCTCCTGGGGCCTGGGGTGCCCCATTCAAAATTCCCCACTGCATCACTTTGTAACAGGGGGGCGTCTGTCTTGCAGAGGAGGAATGACACACGGGTTGCTGAGCACTTGGCACGCTAACTAACCAGTGTGGGGCAGAGCTTTACCCCGCTAACCTCCGTGTCCCTCTCCGCACACAGATGTACACCGAACGCCAGGGCAGGGCTGCCAGCGCCTCGGCTTGCCTGCAGGAGGGAGGGTCTGATCGGGCCCTGTGACTGGTCTGTCTCTTTCTCTGTCCCCTGCCACCCCCTTTCTTTTCACAGATCTTTTGCACTCTTTGCTTCTCTTCTGAGCCTTTTCCTGCTTCACTTCACTTCACTTCACTCTGCTCTGCCCCTCCTGCGAGGGCCCACGGGGGTTCTTCCGAGGCGCACCGCGGTTCTGGGGTGTAGACGGGGCCAGGCCAGCGCTGCTGCAGCTCCTCCTCCAAGGGTGGGTATGACCGGGGCAGTGTGCCACCTTCCTCTCTGGGGGCCACTGCTGCGGATCTCCTTGGGTCGGCCATCAGGCTCACAGGCTGGGGCGCTGGGGCTGGCTTCTCTGGGGAACGGGCATGCTGTGTGTTCCTGGGGCTGGGGGGAGTGGAGGGGGGAAGGTCCTGTTTGCGGGGGGGGGGGATCGCAGCTGCCGCCTCCTTTTGTCCCCACATCCCAACGGCTCACCCACAGGGAGGGCAGTCCCACCTGGAACAGCACAGCCCATCTCCTCCTGCTCGTGGAAGCTAAGTGGGGTCTTCCCGGGCCAGTCCTTGGACAGGAGACCACCAGGAGGGATCTCTAGGGAGCGTCTGAAGCCCCAGAGAGCCCCAGGGGCTGTTGGCCAGAGTTCAATGGGCCCACCAAGGGCCTAGCTCGGTGCAATGGCAGCTCCCTATGCAAAAAGTTCCAGCTCCAACCCACAGCAGCCCCTCCAGGAAAGCATTCTCACTGCTGATGCTGATGCCAGTCAGCATCCAAAACCCTGGGCCGGGTGGCCTTCCCGCTGCCTGCTACCGCCACCACCACTGCTGCGGAGGGTCTGGTTCCGTATGAGAGCAGTGATCTCAGGTGGAGGGAGGGTCCCAGGCTGACTCCCAAAATTGCCTGGTAGGGCTGCGGGCAAAGTCTCTCCCCAGAAGCCCCTGAGAGCCCTCACTGCCCACCACAGCTTTCTGTACCGGCCTCCAGTCCTGCCCTCCAGCCTGTGGCTCAGCACAAGGGTGCGAGCCAACCCAGAAAGGGAGACGAAGGGAAAGGTGGTCCCTTGCGCAGCCCTCCCTGCCCAGGGCAATCCAGCGCTCAAACACCATCTCTTCTTGCCATCCTACCTGATGCTTCCCCATCCCAGATGTCTAGTGGGAGTGAATGTGCAGAGGGAGCGGGTAGGGAGGCTGATGGGCTGGGACATTCCCTTTGGGCAGTATTCCCCCGGTCTCTCAACCCCAAGCCTCCCTTGGTGGCACAGGAGCAGCCATGTGCTTTGGAGTCTCTCTTCCCTTGGGTCTCTCACTGCACCTTCAATTGCCCTCCAATCCCAGGATTGCATTGCTCAGAATCCTGGCAGGTGTAGTTTGGTGAGGCACTAGACCTCTCTGGTAGAGAATTCTAAGTACTTCAGCAGACTACAGATCCCAGGATTCCATAGGTTGGGGCCATGGTGGTTCCAAGGCAGTGAAAGTTCTGCAACTGTGTGGGATGAGAGTGACCCCCATCATCCGAATGTGCTACCAGGGAGTGATGCATCCTCCCCGAAAAGGGGCTTGGAGGGCAAAGAGCTGGGGGAGAGGGTGACCGGCCTCAGATACAGGCCAAGGGAGGGGAGGAGCAGCCAAAGGACCGAAGCCCTCGCTGGGGGCAAAACATTTGCTTTTGCATCTAATCCTCAACCACTGAGGTGGTTTGCCAGCAGACAGGAATGGCTGCAGCCACCAGCCGGTGGTTCCAATAAGAGTTAAGAGAGGAGAAGGAGGACAGAGGTCGGGTAGAAGGGGGTGGATCCAGTGAGGTCCTGAGCTCCAGTCCCCAGCCAGCTCTTGAAGCCCACCAAGTCCTCTTGGGCCTGTTGCTGCTTCTTGGCCTGAGCCTGCCTTTCGGGGCTCTTTGTGGGCTGGCAAGAGGGGTCCCTTCCTCCACCGTGGGTTCCTCAGCCCGTTTGCTTCCTTGCCTGCCGCAGGAGGCTGGAGAGAGTCAATGTCCTGCCCCATCAGCAGGCGTTGCCTCTGGTGGGACAGAACGGCCAAGGGGACCGCCAGGGAGAACGAGGGGGGCTGGGGGCAGCCTGAGGAGCGGCATTTGTTTACCTATCTGGGGCTGCTTGTCTGCAGGTGAGGTCAGGTGCGAAGCACCAAACAACAAGCTGGACCGATTCATGGGGACCCTGGTCTTCAAGCGGAAGAAGTACGCCCTGGACAATGAGAAGATGCTGCTGAGGGGCTGCACCATCCGCAACACTGACTGGTGCTTTGGGCTGGTCATCTTTGCAGGTGGGAGCCAAACCGGAGCAAAGGGGGGATTTGAGGAGTATAGAAATGGGTGGGCGGGTGGAGGGGGGGTGGAGGGGGTCCTGGACAGGCAAAGAGGCAGGCAGGCAGGCAGGCTGATTTTCAGCCAGAACACTTGGTCTTCCTCTTCTCCATCTCCCTTTCCTTCCGTCCGTCCGTCCGTCCGTCCGTCCGTCCGTCCTTCCTTCCGTCCTTCCGTCCTTCCTTCCTTCCTTCCTTCCTTCCTTCTTTCTTCCTTCCTTCCTTCCTTCCTTCCTTTCTGTTTGGCCAGTATTTAATCCTGAGCAACTTTTCCATGTGGGCAAGAGTCCCGCCTTGCTTTGTGAGTCAGTAAGGAGGGGCATGAAAGAGGCTGTGTCCTTGGGGGTCCACCAGGCGGCCGATCCCACCAAAGCTTTTGGGAGACCTTCCATTTCAAAGAGAGAGCAGATCTCCCACTTGGAATGCATTTATTTTTAACTGTTCTTGGCAGTTGTTGGAATGTAGGAAACGGTGGGCACAGCACAGTGTGTCATCAATAAATGTATGTGTGTGTGTGTATGTGTGTATGTATATGTGTGTATATGTATATGTATGTCTCTCTCTCTCTCTCTCTCTCTCTCTCTCTCTCTCTCTCTATCTTTTTAAAGCCATACCTGTGACTCCAGTCAAGTCCTCAAGTTGGTTGATTTCCTCCACAACCTGCCTCCCCACTTGCCCTGTGCCAGGCTTGGCAAGCACCAAGTTGGGCAGAGGGCAACTAATTTTGGCAAAAAACTTCTCAAACCCTCTAGTTTTGGGATGTCCACTTTCTGCCAGCTGCTGTGTTGCTGGGGTGTATGCATTCTTTCATTCTTTTAAAGGCTAGCAGATACGGTGGTGGAACAGGGACTCTTTTGGGGGTGGCTCTGGCTCCTCCTGCTTCAGGCACTTGTGTTCCTGCCTCCATAGAGGTGTCTCTGCAAAAATCTTCTTAGCTTCCTCTCTGGAATGTGAACGTGCCAGATGTAGCTGGGCCAAAATCCTGCATCCTGGTTGCAAAGCATACATTTGGACGCACGGGGTTGCACAGGCTTTGCACACAAGCAACCTTCTGCTGAATTCTGGGCCTGTGCAACCAGTGGTGTCTCTGCCCACGTGTGCCTGCAGCTTCTCGTCCCCATGTGCCACGGCAGACCGTGCGCCCCTGCTGTCTTCCCAGTCCCAAGGGACCAAGTGCCACACGGCATGGAGGAAGAGATACGTGTCCCATCCCGGAATGTGCAGCTGGATGCATAACAGTTTGGAGAGCTCTACTTAACGGTGCTGTGAGCTGAACATAGATGTGACGCCCTGGCCAAAAAAAAACGCAACCCTGTGCGTAAGGGAACTTAGAAGCGCCTTGTTTTTCCTGCCCCCCTTCGCTGGCCGGGGGAGCGGGTGCCGTCGTTCCCCTGCTGCCTTCTGCAGCGGCCGCCCGCCCTGGCCAAGGAGAACTTTTAGCCACCGGCCCCTCGAGGCTCCTAAAGGCCCTGAGTGCCGACAGCCGTGCGCTCCACCCTCTCTTCACTGACAGGAACCGTTTCCGAAAAAAGGGTGGGGGAAGCTCTCTCCGGCGGCCTCCCCTCGTCGCGCCTCCCCCGACGCGCGCCCTCCTCCCTCCCCGCCGCAGTTCCGGGCCGGAGGCGGCGGCGATGGCGGGGGGGGCGAGGGGCAGCGGGGCAGCGGGGGAGAACGGGGGACGCGCGGGTGTTTTTGGCGGCGTGAGGGAGGGGGAGGCCCTGCGCGGGTGTGAAGTGCTTTGATCCCGACATTAAATCCAACGCGGCAAGTCGAACACGGTCCGTTTGATCTCCCAGGGCCAGACACCAAATTAATGCAGAACAGCGGAAGGACGGCGTTAAAAAGGACGAGCATTGAGCGCCTGATGAACCTCCTGGTGCTGGCGGTGAGTCCCCGCCTGCGCGGCCCCGTTCCACAGCGGGGAGCGCTCCCCGGGCCCCCGGGCCGCCTCCCGCGCCCGCCTCCCGCGCCGGCGTCACGGCCCGGCTCTCGCGGGCGGACAGGCCGCCCGGGGAGGGGTGCGCGGCGCGTCTCTTCGGGCGCCGAGGCGGTTGCGGACCCCGCCCGCACCCGCGCCCCCCGGCGCGGCTCATCGATCAGGCCTTTGTGGGCGCGGGCCGTTCCCGCCCCCGCTGTGCGTGCGAGTGTCTGAGCGCCTCAGGGAGCGCGCCGGGCCTCCCCGCGGGCGGGCGGGCGGGCCGGCCGCGGGGCGGGGCCGGGGGCGGGGGCGGCGCGCGGGGCCGAGCCCGCTCCGGGGCGCGGACCGCCAGCTGGAGGGAACCTGCGGGGGGGATCCCCCGGGCTGGGAGAGGAGCAGCAGGAGCGGCTGCCGGCTGGGAGGGGGCCCGGCAAACCAGGCGAGCTCCCGCTGCCGGAGGGCGGGCCGTGTGCCCCCGGCCTTGGGCGCCGGCGGAAGGTGGCCTGCTGGGCGGGGGCGGGGGCCGCGAGGAGGACCGGCCCAGGGCCTCCATTTGGCGCCTTCCGTCCCTTCTCCCCCCCTCCCCTCCCCTCCCCTCCCCTCCCCTAGGAGCCCCGAGGTGAGTGACAACTTGCGTTAAAACAAAATACAGCAAAAGCCCATTTACAGTGCAAAGCTTGTTTTTTTTTTAAAGAAAGCCATTCTATTAAAAACACTAATTTTAAACTTTTTTAAAAAGAATATAAATAGTAATGAAGATTTTAAAACTACATCACTCCCTCCGCCCCCCGATGTGAAAAGCCCTCCCGCGCGAGGCGGCTTCCGGAGGTCCTTCGGAGGACGCTCTCTCCGGCGGCCTCCCGCCCCGCTCGCCCCGCCAGCGTCGCGGCCCCGGCCGTGGCGGGGCGACGGGTCCCCGGGAGGTCGGCACGGCGCGTCCCGCCGCCCGGCTCTGCCTCCCACCGCGGCGCTTTCTTTCTTCCGTCTGGGGGGCGGGGGGGGCGCGGGACCCCCCCCCGCCGGGCTTCCGCCGCCCCTTCGGCCGCGCCTTCCCCTGCCGCGGGCCGCCTGGGCGGGCGGTCCCCGGGCGTCGGGCCGGGCCTCCGTGGAGTTTCGCCCGGCCGCCCGCCGGCCGCCGCGCCTGCTCGCCGGCGGGGACGCCGAGGCCTCCCGCTGCCCTCCCTCTGACGGGGCGCCCCCCGCTCTCGGCAGATCTTCGCGTTCCTGGCGGCCGCGTGCCTGCTGCTGGCCTTCGGCCACGGCGCCTGGGAGCACCGCGAGGGCCGCCGCTTCCAGGTGCACCTGCCCTGGGCGGCCGACGTCCGCTCCGCCGCCTTCTCCGCCTTCCTCGTCTTCTGGTCCTACGTCATCATCCTCAACACCGTGGTGCCCATCTCCCTCTACGTCAGGTAAGGGGCGCTGTGAGTCGGCCCCCGAGGGCCCCCGAGGGCCGGCCGGCCGGCCGAGGCGAGGCCGCGGAACGCGCGGCGTGGCGGGGAGGGGCGGGGGGCTTTCTAGCCGGAGGTCGCGCTGCGGCCGTGGCCTGCCGCGCGACGGGGGCCGGCGCCGTGATCCTGTGGCTTCCCTCCTGGAACCGGCCCCCGGTCTCCTTTAGGGACAGCCCCCGCGCTCCTTGCCTGTGAAGGCAGAGCGCCTCGTGGTGCCCGGATTTCTCTGTCTGGTTCTCCTGTTCTTAAATGGAGGCGGCGGGAATAAAAGAGAGTCCGCTGAAGCCTCGGGAAGAACCTCCTGACCCTCCGAGCTGTCCGGCAGTGGAATCTGCTGCCGCCCCCATGGAGTGTGGTGGAGCCTCCTCCCTCTCTGGAGGCGTTTAAGCAGAGGCAGGGTGGTCCTCTGTCCGCGGGAGGCTTGGGCGTGGTGTTCCTGCGTGGCGGAAGGGGGCTGGGCTGGATCGCCCCTGGGGTCTCTGCCGCCTCTGGCTATGATCCTAAGCTGCCTGCTGCGCGATGGCCGGGGGGTCCCAGGCAGCCAGCTGTGCGACGTCTCTTGCTGCAGGAAGGAGCCAGGCGGCGTGATTGCGGCCCGTAGCCAGAGTCCTGCTGCGGTCGCCGGCGTGCGCTGCTCTTTCTCTGCTGCCCTCCACCGCTTGTTGCGTGGATCCTATTCTTTTGCCTATTCTTGGTTGCTCCGGCCGTCCTTGACCGGGGTGAAGGCGGCAACCGTGATGTTCCCAGGGTGGGGCGTTTCCAAAGAGCGCAGTGGAAGCCGGGGTGGAGGCAGGATGGGCACCATCCCCACGTTGAGGGAGGAGTGCCCAAATTCTACAGCCGAATGAGTGCAAGGGGGATTCACGCCTCCCCGGCAGGCTGCTGGTCCCCTCAGAGCAGCGGGGGGGGGGGGGAGAGGACAAAGGGGGTTACAGTCACAGGGCCCCTCCAGTCTGGCAACCCATGGTACTAGGGGAGGGAGGGGAGGCCACACCATGAGCATCATGTGAAGCCGCAGCCCATCCCGGCTTCCTGGCCCGTGTGTTTGCAGCAACGGAGCAGCCGCCTTTTATGCACGCCCCGTGCGCCAGTTGCACAGCCCTTCCTAGTGAAGGTGTTTTGTAGGGCCAAGCAACCCAAAGGGGCAGCTCTCCCTTCAGTCTTCTGCCTGCTTTGAGTGGGGCAATGGGCTTGCCCCCTTCTGTTTCCCCAAGTCCTCTACCTCTCTGCAAGCAGGAGGGAGTTTCACGTGGGTCTCTGGAGGGGTGGGCTTCCTTTGTAGCTATTGTAGGATCAGTGGGGGGCATTTGTCCTGTCCGATATGAAAGTCTCTCATCCTGTTCTTTCTCTGGAGAAACTCTTCTGCTTCCTGCTGTAGTCCAAGTCTAGAGGAAGATATCCCATTTTGGTGAAGGGAGTTTTCCTTCCAGTTCAGGTATACCTCAGTTAACAAAGTAAGGCATATTCCAGGGCGTGACTTCTTTAACAGAAAAATTGATACCTGAGGCAGAAATAACCTGAAAATAATAGATTAGAGGTTCCTGCACCTAGAAAGAAGAGCAGTCAACGTGTTTCACAAGCAGATCCGTTCAGAACTAACAATGTGCAAAACTCTGGTTCAGCGTGGAGATCATCCGCCTGGGCAACAGCTTCTACATCGACTGGGACCGCAAGATGTACTACAGCCCCAGCGACATGCCCGCCCAGGCCCGGACCACCACCCTCAACGAGGAGCTGGGCCAGATCAAGTACATCTTCTCGGACAAAACGGGCACCCTCACCCAGAACATCATGGTCTTCAACAAGTGCTGCATCAACGGGACCGCCTACGGTGAGGGCTGGGGATGGGGAAGACCCTTCCTTTGCTGCCAAAGCTGTACACGTATGGGGGGGGACACGTTTGAAGGAAATGCATGTGTCTGGAAATGGGCTCACCCAGTTGAATCTGTTAGTCTTTAAGATGTGGTAAGACGAGGGGCTGTTTTTAGTGCCCGGGAGTTCTTTGGCATTTTTGGCATTCAGGTGCAGACTGGCCACTCTTCCCCTGGGTGAAGAGAGAGGAGAGGCAGGGAGGGAGACAGAAGCAGTGTACCGTGGGGCTTCAGCTATGGGGAGGGGGAGAAAAACAAAACGAGGGCATTGCCCCTCCCAAATAAGAATTCTGCCCCGCCCCCATGCAATTTCCCTTCGGCTCCCAAATTGCTAGCATTGCCAGAACGTCAGACCTTAGCTGAGCATTTAGAGATAGAGTTTAGGCACCCAAAGGAATGGGGGGCAGCAGACAGAGAGGAACACAGACACAGCAGATAGGAGAGGAGTTCTAGATAGGAACCGTTTTCAGCGTCTCCCTCTCTGCAATGTGAGAAATTTGGAGATGGAAGGAAGGATGGTAGGGAGCAGAGTTCTCACGGGGTGGGCCGTGGCCTTATTCTGCCCTCTCCCACAACTGTGCCCCAGGGATACCATCCAGGTGTGAAAGAGGTGCAGAGGGGGATCAAGCCCCTCTGCTTCCAGGGGAGGAATGGGGCCTCCTCTTCTGAGATTCCTCCCCACTGCACGGGTTGTGCCCAGTGCCTGACTGTTGCCACAGTACCTCCATATTAACTCCCGTCTCTCTTTAACTGCTTGACGGTGTTCAGCAGTCTCGTCCAGCCTCTCCCTCCCCTTTCAGATGGCTAGCCGTGCCGGCCCATTGGTCGTGCTGGCCAGGGCTGATGTGGGTTGTAATCCAGCACATCTGGAGGGCTCCGGAGTGGGGATGCTTGGCCCGCAGGGAGGGGAAGGGTTCATGGCTTGAAAACAGGATGGGGGAAAGGCCCACTGTAAGGTCAGGCGGCCTTGGTGGGCAGCAGGCATAAAGGAGGTCAGGAGCCTCACGGGTGCCGTGACGCTCCTGCTTTCTTGCTTTTCTTCCCCTACCCCACAGTCACTCTTCCTCAGGTAGCAACCGAATGTTTTCCCATTGTTGTTGGCTGAATGCTTGCTTATGCTTCTAACCCTCAGGCGATGTCTTGGACTCTGAGGGACACCGGGTGGACGTCACAGAGGTGAGGACAGCAAGGCCAGTGTTTCTGTGGCTTGGATGCTATATGTGTTGTTAATACAGTTTTTATTTGTCTGCTTCAACAAAAATAACGATGCAAAACGATAAATACCCCACCCTACTCCAAACAACAAAGATGATATTCGAGACCCCACTCCACCAAGATATAATCAGCTTTCCAGCACAGTCTAAGCAGTCATTTAGTGAATGACATTAAATGTAAAGTTTGTAGCTAAGTATAAAGTTCTCAAAGAGAGGTGAAATTAGGACGGATATATATATTGAGATATGCTGGCTCGTCATTGCTGTTGTACCCGTTGCGTCTGATAGCCCAAGGCCACCTGGGTTTCAGCACAAATAATGGAAAGACCTGTTACAGGTCTGTTAATACTTGACATTTTGAAAATTAAAGGTTCAAGATTGTCCAAATCCAGTGGCAAGGCAGAAAAACGGGGGCGGGGGGGATATTTGGTTCTTGGGATATTTTATGGGTAGAGCCGGTGTGGTGTAGTAATTTGAATGTTGGACTACAACCCTGGAGACCAGAGTTCGATTCCCTGCTTGGCCATGGGAACTCACTGGGTGACCTTGGGTGTGTCACACACTCTTAGCCCCCAGAAAACTCTGTGATAGGGTCCCCTTAGGGTTTCCATAAGTCAGAAATGACTTGACGCCATATGTCAACAATCTTTTGTGTGGTAGTGGCGACATGCTTGCATTTCTAGCCCTGGCCCTTGCCAAGGGGTCACTGGCTAAGCCGTCTTTGCCAGTTCACCTCAGAGCGTGGTGAGGAAGCCCAGGGCATCTTTGGCTGTTTCCGCACTACACTCTTATAGCGCGATGATTCCACTTTCAACATCCTATGGAATCCTGGGGTTTGCAGTTTCGGGAGGGGCCTGCTGGCCCCTCCCGAAACTGCAAACCCCAGGATTCCATAGGATGTTGAAAGTGGAATCATCGCGCTATAAGAGTGTAGTGCGGAAACGGCCTTTGTGAGACACAAAGAGAATTTTTAAACATCCACCATTTTGCAAGTGATGTGTTTCCTTCAGGTCCTCATACCCAAGCTCTCTTTTTGATGTTTTGGGGAAGATGTGGGCCTCCCACGCCTTAGCACGTCTTCCACTCTGCCGGGCCCAGTTGATCCCCAGAGGAAGTTGTGTGTGTGTGTGTGTGTGCGTGTGTGTGCGCACGCATGTGCATGTGTTTATTTATTTACTCGGCTAGAAAGAATGTGGAGAACCTGTTGAACTCATCTTTGGCCTTCGCTCAAAATGAAGGCAGTTGGAGGAGCACTGAGAGGTTTTGAGGGTGAAACCGATCTGTTGATTTTTCAGAGCACCCCAAAAGTTGATTTCTCCTATAACCCGCTGGCTGACCCAAAGTTTGTGTTCTACGATCGCAGCCTGGTGGAAGCTGTGAAGCGGGGCGATGTGGCCGCCCACCAGTTTTTCCGCCTGCTTTCCCTCTGCCACACGGTGATGCCAGAAGAGAAGAAGAAGGGTGAGGTGGCACGTGCTGCCCCGCCTGCGCATTGGGGGTGGGGGGCACCGGGGTCTGCCCTTCTGAAAGAGGACCGGTGACGTTGCGTCCGTTCCTTGCCTTGGCAGGTGAGCTGGTGTACCAGGCCCAGTCCCCGGATGAGGGCGCCCTGGTCACTGCCGCCCGGAACTTTGGCTTCGTGTTTCGCACCCGTACTCCAGAGACCATCACTGTGGTGGAGATGGGAGAAACGCTCGTCTATGAACTGCTTGCCATCCTGGACTTCAACAATGTGCGCAAAAGGATGTCTGTCATTGGTGTGTGTTCATCCTTTGTGCCCCCACCCCCCCGGCCGCGTATCTTGGGATTAGTCGATGGCTCACGCGCAGGATTCCCTGTACCCTTCCAGAATGTGTCCTCGTACACTGATTTTTTTTATTATTTTCTAGTTTGGTTAAATAAGGAAAACTACACAGTCCAAACGTACAAAACAACAGCAACAAAACACATCCAGACAAACATTAACAAGCATCTACACGTATCTAAAACAAATACTAAGAAAACATAGCTAAAGTTCATTCCCTCCCTTGTTGCAAACAGTTCATAGTTCCCTCCTACACTGATGGAAGTAACTGAATTTGCAGAGCTTTCGCTACATGCTGCAAACTGCATGTTTCTAACATGGACCTTAGCAGTTGGAGGTTTATTGGTCTGAAACAAAACCGCAGTTTGTGCTTGTGGTGGGGTGTGATTCCAGCCAGCCCTTGGATGCTGCTCGAATCCTGCAAAAAGCTGCAGTTGTGGCAGAGGCCATTTCTGCGCTTCACTCTTATAGCGCGATTGCTTTCAACATCCTATGGAATCCTGGGGTTTGCAGTTTCGGGAGGGGCCAGCCGGCCCAGGATTCCATAGGATGTTGAAAGTGGAACAATCGTGCTATAAGAGTGAAGTGCAGGAGTGGCCAGAGTTTGATGGCACCTGGGAGGAAATCCTGGAATGAAAAGAGAAGGCCATCCCTGCAGTTATGCTGGCTGGGAGGAAATGACCATGCGAATGGGTGGGAACACCCAGCCACCCCCCACTACTTCTGGCAGGCTGTCCGTGTGTTGCTCCCTGGTCTTGTGTTGGGTGTTTATCTGGACCTGGCCACCACCAGTGAACTCTCTTTGTCTTTCTTCCGTTCTCCCAGTGCGGAGCCCAAAAGGCAAACTGACCCTCTACTGCAAGGGTGCGGACACCATCCTGTACGAGCTCCTCCATCCTTCCTGTGGACCCATGATGGAAAAGACCACAACCCACCTAGATGTAAGTGACGCCTCCTTGTTTCACCTTCATGTCTGCCGCCCCCACCCACTGGTCACCAGAGGCCTCCTTGCCTACAAGGGAGGTATTTCTAGGCCAGGACGGCGTCCCCGCTCTCCTCCTCCAGCAGCAGACCCAACCTTTCCTGGTTTCTTTGCTTGGTTTTTCTGTTTCCTTTCTGTCCGGAAGGATTCCCAAGGCAGCTGACATGAAATAAATGAAATGCAATAACATTGGGGCCGCTTCTTCCAGCCAACCTCCCGTTTTTCCTCTCCCCTTGGTGTATGCAGTCCGAAGTGGAGCAGCAGGGGGTGGACAAAGTCTTTTTCATTCTCATTTGCTTGAAAAAAAGATTTCAACCCCTCACCACACCCAGGGAAATTACAAGAGTTTTTTTGGTGGATGTTTTCGCATTTTAGAACTTTATTTTTGTCAAAATTTTCATAGAATCATAGAAATGTAGAGTTGGAAGAGACCCCAGAGGCCATCCAGTCCAACCCCCTGCCATGCAGGAACACCCTCAAAGCACTCCCGACAGATGGCCATCCAGCCTCTGCTTAAAAACCTCCAAAGAAGGAGACTCCACCACACTCTGAGGCAGCATATTCCACTGCCGGACAGCCCTGACCGTCAGGAAGTTCTTCCTGAGGTTCAGGTGGAATCTCCTTTCCTGCAGCTTGAATCCATTGCTCCTTGTCCTGGTCTCTGGAGCAGCAGAAAACAAGCCCTCTCCTTCCTCTGCATGGTATCCCTTCAAATATTTAAACATGGCTATCATGTCCCCTCTTCACCTTCTCTTCTGCAGACTAAACATACCCAGCTCTCTAAGTCTATCCTCATAGGGCATGTCTTCCAGGCCTCTCACCATTTTGGTCGCCCTCCTCTGGACCTGCTCCAGCTTGACCATGTCCTTCTTGAATTGGGGTGCCCAGAACTGGACACAGTATTCCAGATGAGATCTAACCAAAGCAGAGTAGAGTGGTACCAGTACCTCCCTCGATCATTCAAAAACATCATTTTCAGTGGAGCTGGCCAACATTTTTACTCCTTTGGTTCCCCCTTCTGTCCAAGGATGAAATAATCTGTGAGTTTTTTCTCCATCTGTAGCTGGGGAGTTTTCCCCTTCCCAGGCCGTTGGCACAGCAGGAGACCTGATTTCTCCACCTGAATGTGGCGTGGCTAGGTGTCTGCATGGGCATGTGTGGGTACCAACTGGGAGCTTGGGTTTTGGCTCACAAAATGAACCGTCTGCTCTTCAGCTGGAGCCACAGTGAGAACTGGCGAGCTGGACAGTGTGCCCTAAATTCTGCACCCTGAATCTATCTCAGCACTCGTGTTCTCAGGTTTTTTGCATGAGGATTGCCTGCTGGGCATCCTTTGCATGAGATGATGGCAACAGAGGGAAGGCCGTCTCTCCCTTCCCTTTGGGCTGCCATGCCAAGGGCTGTGGACTTTGGGTTCAGAGGCTTCAGCTGCCCTTTTCTCCCTTGTGAGTCCTGAAAAGGGAAGTTCTCAGGCAAGGCATCCTCAGGGGGAGTTCTGGCCGGCTGGCCGGCTGGCCATCAACCTCCGCTCTCTGTACCTTTCTAGGAGTTTGCGGGAGAAGGGCTGCGGACCTTGGTGGTGGCCTACAGGAACCTGGAGCAAAGCTACTTTAAGGACTGGCAGAGGCGACTCTACGAGGCCAGCACAACCTTGGACAACCGGGAAGAAAAGGTGTCTGCACTGTATGAAGAAATTGAAAGAGACTTGATGGTACGGAGGCCCAGAGGAGAGTCCAGATGCCCAGGGGGTGGCTGGAGAGATGAGTGGGCTTGAATTATTGAGAAATGTTAGCCAGCGTGGCCTCTGCCATCACAAGAATACCTGCCCCCCCAGCCCTGCAACTCCCACCCTCTGCTCTGACTGGCTTGGCCAGGGGCGGAAGGGAGACCGCACCAACCCACTTTTAAAAACAGGAGCGGGGCAGCTGAAGGTGGTGCGGGGGGGTTGCTGAAGTGAGTTCTCTGGGCCAGCTGGCGGCCAAAATCGGTGTCACGCTGGGCCAGCCCAGTAGTCCTGTCTGCTCACTGTTGCCCTTCCTCAAACTAAGCCCTGGATTTAATTGCGGAGTCCCAGTTCGATTAGGCTGGGTATGCAGACGTGCCGGTTTCTGCCATTCGGTTCCAAGGCGTGGAGTCCTGTGGCTTTGTCCCAACCAGAGGAGACTCCTTGACTCAGGACCTTTCCGCATGCCGGTCCTGTTGCGAAACGGCCTCGAGAGTGCTGCGGGATTCCGAGGACCATTCCACATGACGTCCTCGCAATCGCGTGAAACTCCTGAGGCCATTCCACAGCGATCGCACGGTACCGAAAATGATGAGCGATCACGCGTCCCTCCCGTGCCGCACCCGTGCTTACTTTGTGCGCGGAGCCTCCGGATGCGCGGCCATCGCATTTCCTCCCCCGGCGCAGCCTGGGAAAGTACCTGGCCATGCTGCGGAAGGAAGGGGCAGAGCCCTCGCGCTTCCTTCCACCCAGCATGGAGCTGGTGCAGATGGGAAGCGGAGAGGACGTGAGTGCCTCTCGGAAGAGGCTTCTCACGTGATCGCCTCATGACGACATCGGAACAAAGCGAGGTGCGAAAAGGCCCTCAGTGGTTCGGGGGTGAGTCGAAACACTGAGTCAGTTGGCTTCCTGTAGAAGGGACGAAGGGAACAGACACACTCACTGTGTATTCATGCATCACTTTCCATATTTGCACAAATGTCTAAGGCAGCCAAAATTATAATTAATTTATAATTCCTTGTATTTGAACACACAGCTTGTAGAGAGAGAGGTTTAAAAAGAAGAGAATTAAATTAAAAGCAAACAGGAATTACAGATCAGACAATGGGGGATAGATCGTGTTGAAACGTCCCTGAGTGAGTCTCTCAGGGCCACAGAGGCATGTGCCTTGGCTCTGGGAGCTTCAGCAGAGCACAAAAGACAATAAGCCTACAAAATTGCCTTGTGCTTGCACTTCCCACATATTAACCTCGAGATTGCTAGATTTTCCCTTGCCGCATGTGCCCGTGGTCCCCAACGGAGGTCAAATACTAGAGGGGAATGAGAGAGAGAGAGAGAAAGGACAGCCCTGTTGAGAGCTCCTCTATAGATGAAAAAACAAGTCAGACTGCAATCTCCTTTTTAAGCACTCTCCACCGTAAGAGGGAGGTCACAAATTTTGAATCCGTGCCCGAGAAGGCGGTTCCCTAAAGAAGTAATGGACACGCAGAGAGGCTTTCCTTTCAGGGCCCTGATACCAGACGGAGAGAGGACTCTAAAGCTCACAGGCTACGCTTCCAATGACCTCTGAAGCTGGACTGGGAGCTTCTGAAATGGGAGTAAGGGAGAAGTCGTGCATTCTCCAAGTGCCGCATATGGTCCAAACCCACTGTATTTTTGCTAGTTGAGGTTTCCAAACACTTTCTGGAGGCAAGTGGCGATTCATAAGCCTCTAAGTCAGCATGGGACAGGTCACCATGGCCACATCCACCCCCTGCAGGAGGAAGTACAGCGCCCTTTTGCCATGGTGGCCCACCTTGAGTGTCCAGGGAGCACCGCCCCCCCAAATTTTGGGCCCCTTTCCTCAGGGGGAGCACAGCCCCTTCCGAAATAGGCCGGCCCCCTCTTCCTTGACCCCTCCAGGAGTATGTCCTTCTCTTTGGCAGGGGTCAGATCCAGTTGTCCTTTTCTGAGGCTGAGTGACCCTCCCTCACTCTGCTGCAAACTTCTGTCCCCCTCTCAGCCACCTCTTTTGCAGTCTTTGTTGTGAGCTGCCTGTGGAGTAGGAGCCCCCAGCACTCCCAACCCACATCTCTTTTCATTTTATACCTGTTGAAAAGCTCCTTGCATAGCCAAGACTGGCTGGCTGGCTGGCTTCCTTCCTTCTTCCACACTGATGTATAGGGAGGGGGTGGGGGCCTAAAAATGAGGGAGCTCAGATGATTTATGGCCTCATGCGGCTTCTTGCTTTTCCTGAGCCCCATCTCCCCACGGACAACTGAAGCTCTCCATCTCCACTGTCAAGGCAACCTGCAAGCCAGTGCCCGACTCACAGCCCTCTGGTCCAGTGCCCTTCAGCCCCATAGGCAAGCCGAGTGTGGCCCATGGTTCTTAATCTGGGGTCTGCAGAGTCCTCATAGGGGGTCTATGAAGCCCTGTGGCCGGACACCAGCAGCGGTGGCAGCAACAGGGACGCAGGAGTGGAGGTGTGTGCAGGTGCTGATGCAAATGAAGGAGCAATTTGGGCACGCACACACACTTGCTGGCATGCCCCTTTCATCAGGAACATGGCAGCAGGGGATCTGGGTGCCGAGGGACGTGGCAGAAGGTGTGTGTGCAAACCCAGACTACTCCCTTGTTTGCAGACAAAGGAACAGTTTCATCAGGGACGTGGCAGCAAGGGGTGTGGGTGCTGAGGGACACAGCAGCAGGCATGCATACATGCAGGTGTGTGTGCAAGCTGCTCCTTCATTTGCAGACAAAGGAGCAGTTTTGGCACCTGTGTCCTGCTATTGCCATGTTCCTGAGGAAAGGGACATGGCGGCCAGGCATGTACGCACACCCAAACTGCTCCCTTGTTTGCAAGGTGCTTTGAGTTCTGGTTGCAGGATATAAAGTTCATTAACATTGTCATCATCATCAACCACATATGTGCATGGGCGCACACATGCACATGCACGCGTGCACACACACCCCCCCCACAGAGACACAGACACAGAGCCTGTTGACCCAAAGGCTGGCTCAGCTCTCCCTTTCCTCCACAGCTGCTGGGTGCCACGGCCATTGAAGACAAGCTGCAAGACGGAGTCTCCCAGACGATTGAGGTCTTGGGCAGAGCCCAGATTAAAATCTGGGTGCTCACTGGAGACAAGCAAGGTATGAGAGATGCAAGAAGTAGGGGAAACCATTTTGCATGCAGAAAAAGTACATGTGGTTTTTTTTCTGTGCAGGAATCCAGATTTTATTTAAAAGTTAAGCAATATTTGTAAAACATACATAGTTCACTTGGAGATGTGGATTCCTAGGATCATAGAGCTGGAACAGATTACGGGGACCAGGCAGTCGAACCCCCTTCTGCCATGCAGGAATACATCAAAGCATTTGCATCCAGGCCCTCTTTAAAAACCTTCCAGGAAGGAGACTCCACCACACTCCAATGAGGCAGCGACAGATTCCAGTGTCAAATTGCTCTTACTTCCAGGAAGTTCTTCCTAATGTTTAGGTGAAATCTCTTTTCCTGAAGTTTGAAGCCATGGCTCTGTTGCGTCCTAGTCTCTAGAGCAGCAGAAGACAGCCTTCTCCGTCCTCCATGTGACATCCCTTCAAATATTTAAACATGGCTTTCACGTCGCCTCTTAACCTTCTCTTCTCCAGGCTAATCATGCCCAGCTCCCTCAGCCACTCTCTTAGGGTTTCATGGCTTCCGGGCATTTTACCATTTCTGTTGCAAAAAAAACTCATGCAATATTCCTTCTTGTGTTTTCTGCCCAGAAACCCATACGTTGCACAAGAAGTTGCACAAAATGCACATTTCCTGTGGCAAAACATATATTCTGCCTAGGACAAGCACTTGTGCTTTTGTGCAAATGAATTTTCCGTAAAAAGTCCTAAAGTACAGAGAGTGCTTGAAAATTGCTCAGAATTTTTTTTCCGCACAGAGTAGGGAGAAAATTAATGAAATTATTCATTCAGGCATGTGGGAACAAAATAATTGAAAATTTACATCCTGAGCTGGGAGCTCCTCCCTGTCCCTCAGGCAATTTTGGCACTTTGGAAAGGCCTGGCCAGATCTGCCCATCTTGAGGCACTTCATGCAAACGAACTGTGCAGAGAGCTGAGCTGCAAATGCCAGGGGCTCTCAGAGCAAACAAAGGGCACAGGAGCCCCAGATGTTCTGTCTGGTCTCATTGAACCAATTGGCACCTAAAGAGAGCAGAGTTCTCTCTCAGAGAAGGAAAGCGAACAGAACAACATTTTAGAAATGGGCCAAAATCCAATGAGCGAGTCCCAGGCAGGACCACTTGCTGAATGGAAATTAAGAGAGAAATCTTAGCTAAAGGGGCTCCTCCCAGATCAAGGTGAAATGAGGCGGTTATTCCTTCTTGCTTACTTAGGGAGATGGGAGGAGGACTATTGAATCGGACCTGTTTGCTGCTAGCCAGAATGTGGAGCAGAGCAGGGGGTGAGTCCTGGCACCACAAGGACTGGGAGAAGTCCTAGCCCCCCCCCCCGCCAGTTCTTGAAAATTGCAGCAACTAATCAATTAAGGCTTGCAAATTATACCAAAATGCCTCCCTTCTAGCTGAGTTGGAGATTTGCAGACAGCCCTTTCCTCTTGCCCAGAGTTCCATGCAGCAAAGCTAGGGAATCTGCACTCTTGCCTTTTGCCTGGATATATCCCACAAAGACCAGAGATTGAGGGACAGGCCCTGAGACCTGGAAGCCACAACCTTCATCGCCCGCAAGCAAAGGGAGACACTCTCCTTGGGGAAGCCTTTGACTTGCCAGCTCTGCATTGCTGTGAAGTCAGGAAGAGATGACAGCCCCCCGCCCATGAATGGACTGGGGTGGGTTCCTTGGTTCCTTTTGAACCCTGTAGCCATTTCTGCACTAGGCTGTTACAGTGCTTTTATTCCACTTTCAACCTCCTATGGAATCCTGGGATTTGCAGTTTAGGGAGGGGCCTCAGAGGCGTTCTCTCCCTCAAAGGCCCCTCCCTGAACTGCAAACTCCAGCATTCCATAGGATGTTGAAAGTGGAATAATAGCACTGTAACAGCCTAGTGCAGAAATGGCCTAAATCTCTGCCTCCCCCCCACCGTTGGGTTTTGGGTCTTCTCCTTCAGAGACAGCAGTAAACATCGGCTACTCCTGCAACATGCTCTGCGATGCCATGACGGACATCTTCATCATCCATGGCAAAACCCCGAAAGAAGTGCGGCAGGAGCTCAGGTGAGCGACTCCCCCGCTGGTGGCGGGCTTTGGTGCCAAACGGCTCCGAAGGGCAACAGTCAGAAACAAAAAATACACAAAGTGCTTGGGGGCATCACAGCTGCAAGACCGAATTGACAAAAAGAATTAAACAGAATAGTAATATAGATTGTTGTGTTATGTATGGGTTTAAGAAATGTGGCAGGTACTTCATATCATTATAAAATGAGAAATACAGAATCTCATGGGGCTAAACTCCTAGTATAGTCCTCTGAGTATTCCTTGCCTAAGAAAACCCTGTGGAATTCATCGGGCTGCCATAACTCGACAGACAACAAATGCACACGTGCACGTAAGCACAAACACGGAATCAATACCAATATGAAATGAGTGAAAAGTGGGTCATACTGCAATAGAGCAGTACAAAATAGAGCAACTTTACCATACGATCTACATTTTTTTGTCAATTCAGTATTGCAGTTGTGTGCTTTCAAGGGCTTTCTTGTGTTTTGGTTTCAGAGTCCTCCTTGGGTCGTGCAGGTCCGTTGCGTCCTTCTGCGTTCCTTGCACGAGGAGGCGCCCGGGACCTCCTTCAGCGATGCCTCTCCTCCCCTTGGCACAAGGCTGCATCGAAGGCCGGGCGTCCCCTCCCCCAGCCACGTCGCGGTCGGAGGAGGGCGAAGGCAGCCTCTGCGTGCTGCCGTGGCCGGCCAAGGACTGCCTTCGCCCTGGGGGACTGCATGCCTGTCCTTTGAGGCCGCCTGAGGCCAGGGGAGGAGAGGCCTCGCGGGAGGAGGCACTGGATGCTGCAGCCTGGAGGAGAGGGCGGCTGTCCCTGGTGCCGTTGGAAGGCTGCCTTCTGGGAAGGGCGAAAGGGGAAGCCCTGCAGAACCAGACGGGCGGCTCGATGCACTCCGTCTGTGCGAGGCGGGATCCCCGCCAGTGAGCCCAACGGAGGGTTGGAAGCGGTGCCCGGACCGGGAAAGCCCAGTCAGATTGGGAGGGTGGGTTGCAGATGCCACAGCCGACGCCTCGCCCCGTCTCAGCAAACTCTGAACGGAGGGGCCCTGAGAGTGCCGTAGAGATTTGCGAGCGGGTTCCGTGTTGGGGGATTACGTGCGCGGGAGAAAGAGGCAGAGGTCAGGGAAACAGTAGTTCCGGGGCTGTGAGAGAGGCCCCGCTAAGGGAGGCCGAGGTGTTCCAGTTCAGCGGCTGGGCCTCCCACCTTGTCCGGCCTGAGGGGCGAAGGGCCGTGAAGGGGCTTAGGAGTTCCCTTACCTCCAGGAGCATGAAGGGGGTGGGGGGTCAAAGGGCTCCTGCTCAGTCTCTCTGGCCTTCTCTCTGGTGGATCTTCCTCTCAGAGAAGCGAGGAGGAAAATGAGGCCGGAAACCTTTGTGGACGACAGCGAGCCGGATATCCAGGTCGTGAAGTTGGGCGGCCCAAAGGTCCTGCCGGATGAAGAGCCCAACGGGGAGTACGGCCTGGTGATTAACGGGTACAGCTTGGTAAGGAGGAGGGGGGGGAGGCCAACCCTCTGGGCTCCATTAAGAGCAGACCAAGGAAGAGGGCTCGCCTCGGCTGAGGGGGGCAGCGGCTTTCACCTCTGTGAGAAGCAGGGGGGCCCTCCCAGGCCTCCTGGGGGCAACCGGGAGCTTGGAGGATGTGTGGGGGATATGGAATCCTAGAATCCTAGAACCCAACGTTGGAAGAGACCCCAAAGACCGTCAAATCTGACCTCGTTCCGCCATGCAGGAAGACACAACCAAAGCACTCCCTTTGATAGACGGCCATCCAGCTTCTCTTTAAAAACCTCCAACGAAGGAGGAGGCTCCGGCACTCTCCAGTGAGGCAGCAGCGTCTCCCTCTCTCCAACTGCTCTGACCGTCGGGAAGGTCTTCCAAATGTTTAAGTGGAACCTCCCTTCCTGAAGTCTGAAGCCATCGCTCCATAGTGTCCTAGGCTCTGCAGCAGCAGAAAACAGGCTTGCTCCATCTTCCACATGACATCCCTTCAAATATTTAGACATAGCTACCGGGTCACCTCTTCACATTCTCTTTTCCAGGCTAAACGTCCCCAGCTCCCCAAGCCTCTCCTTGTGGGGCTTCAGGGTTTCCAAGCCTTCTACCATTTGGTTACCCTCCTCTTTGGTTACCTTCCATCTTGTCCATATCTTTTTCGAATTGTGGTGTCTGGAACTGGACACATGAATCCAGGTGGGGTCGGATCAGAGCAGAATAGAGTGGCACCATCACTTCCCTTGACCTAGACACTGCGATCCTATTGATGCAGCGTAGAATCACCTTGAGTTTTTTAGCTGCAGCTCCATACTGCTGGCTCATGTTCAGTTTGCAGTCTGCTAAGACTCCTAGATCCCTTTCACGGGTCTCCACCTGCAACACTTTCCCAAGCACGTTTGTGTTTGTGGTGTTTTGAGCCAACCCTCCGAACTGTCCAGAGCCGACTCAGAGTGCGGGATCTCCCACCACAACACAGAGCCCTGCATGGAGCCAGGCGGCAGCCAGGCTGGGCTGGAGAGGCGCTGGGCAAGAGCCCTGAGAAAGTGTGCCCAGTACCCGCTGGGCAGGGCCGATGGCGTGGCACGGCCAGATATTTCTGTTGTCACTGTTTAATGTATCTCCTGCTTTTCTCCCCACATGGGACCCAGGGTGGCCTGTGGCGCAACTGAAGCGAAGTACAGCTAAGAAACATTATAACTGAAAATAAAACCCAAACAAATACACAAAGTCCTATTAAAAAGAGCAGCAATTTAAAGGAAGTTGAAACATAACCATGAGACTAAAAGTACACTCCACCTTTAAAAGACCCTTCTGCAAGAGGAGTGAATATCACAAAACAATTTTAAAATGCAGGAATTAAAAAAAAAGAACTTTAAAAGATGTACTTAGTTTGTAACTCAGAAGTTTAAAAAAACAACTAAATAAGCAGTCCTGTTGAAAACACTAATTTAAAGCAGTTCAGAGGCATTTATACCCCAGCGGCGAGGGTGGTCTCACAGCACCGTCCGTCCAAAGACGCTTCTGCCGCGGCAGCCATTCAAGGGCCCCAAGCCTCTCCGGGTAGCAAAGTTTCGCTGGTGGCCGAAGAGGAGCGGAGCAAGGAGCCGCCGGGCCTCCCGTGGTGGGAGAGAGCCCCAGGGCCTGGGTGCAGCCACCAAAAAGGCCCTGTCGCCCACACCCTCACCCAGTGTGGGTCTGCAGTGATGGCGGTGACGGCACCGAGAGATCTTAAAACTGGGGTGGGCTTATGTCGGGACGTGGGTTTTTTCAGAGAGTCCTCCCTCCAGCCCCACATTCAAGCCCCACTGTGGGCCTCGTGCGTGCCTGTGACGCTTGTGTCCCCCCCACCCTACAACCTCGCCGCTTTCCCTGCAGGCACACGCGCTGGAGGGGTCGCTGGAGCTGGAGCTGGTGAGGACGGCCTGCCTGTGCAAAGCGGTCATCTGCTGCCGGGTGACCCCCCTGCAGAAAGCCCAGGTGGTGGAGTTGGTCAAGAAGTACAAGGACGCCGTGACGCTGGCCATCGGGGACGGGGCCAACGACGTCAGCATGATCAAGAGTGAGTGCGAGTCCCTGCCGCTCTCTCTGGCTCTCAGAGAATCCATAGCAATAGCAGTTACATTTCTATACCACTTCTCTGTGCTGAGCACTCCCTAAGTGGTTTACAGTGTGTTTTTTAGCTGATTTTCCCCAACAAGCTGGGTACTCATTTTACCGACCTGCGAAAGGGTGGAAGACTGAGTCAACCTGGAGGCTGGCAGGATCGAACTCACAACCTTGCAGAACCAGCACTTAACCACTGCGCCACCAGGGCTTAGAATCAGTCATAAGAGTCAGGAGGGACCCCCAAGGGCTATCCTGTCTGCCCCACCAGTACCTTGGGTCAGTCTGGGGCAAAAACGGGGGCATTCAGCCTAGGAGACCAGGGGAGGGCAAAAGCTTGGAAAAGTTACTTTTTGGACTTCTCTCTGGACTTTTTGGACTTTGGCTTCTCCCAGAGTCTCCCAGCCAACTCTGCTGGATGTCATCCAGAAAAGTAACTTTTCCAAGTTATTGGAAGGTTACTGGTCTGATGAAACCCAGTAATAGCTTAGAGAAACTTGCCATTTTCCTATCTGGCCTCCCATGGCTTTTCCAGCCCCCTGGCCAACCAAAGTCCTGTGGATAGATCCCTGCAACCCCCTTGGTGAAAAATCTTGGCCCTCTCTCTTCCTCCTCCTTTCTCCTTCTTCCTCCTGATGGGATCTTGGAGTTGGCTTAGATGTCTGCTCCACCATGACTTCTTGGCATGGTCTTTGGGGAGATCAAATCACCACCCTTGCAATGCTCCAGACAGCCCCCAGCCCTCCATGGAGACTCCTTCTCTGGGAGGTGCCCTCCTGCCCCCGGTGCTGCCGTCCTACCCCTTCTCTGTCCCTTTGTTTCACCCACATGTAGTGAGCCCCTTTTCCTAAGAGTGGCATCTGCTCGACTTATGGAGACCCCATGAATTTCACAGGGTCTTCTTAGGCAAGGAATCCTCAGAGGAGGCTTTGCCAGGTCCTTCCTCTAGAGTCGAGTCTACTACTGCACCTGATATTCATTGGTGGTCTCCCATCCAAATACTAACCAGAGATGATCCTGCTTTGCTTCCAAGATCAGATGGGATCTAGTGTCTCTAGGGTATTTAGTTGTATGTTTGCGTATGTGCCTTCAGGTCAGCTGCTGACTTATGGTGACCCCCATGGATTTCATAGGGTTTTCATAGGGGAAGAATTTAAGGTTTAGGCAGCTCCTTCTCATGAAACAGAGCCCACAGCTCCTGCTATTCATTGCAGGTCTCCCATCTAAGTTCTAACCAGGACTGATTCTGCTTAGCTTCCAAGATCAGATGGCATCTGAGGCTTTTAAGGTAGTGAGGTCTAGAAGAGCAGCCAGACCCCCCTCCTCTGACCTGGGGGCACAGGGACACCCCACGCCTCGCCAACAGAAGCAGCAGCCAGCTCCCCCGGCTGACAACTTGTCTGTGGCTGAGAGGACGCCTGCTGCTGGTATCAGAAGAGACCCCTGGCTGGGTGGGATGGCCGAGTTTCCTATGAATGGGGGGGGGGGGCTGGGTTTTGGTTCCCCCTTCTGCACTGATGTTGTGTGTGCCATGGGGCAGTTTTCTCTCGGGGACGGTCCTGTTTAACCCTGTTTTATAGGAAAAGATGGCTTTGGGTTCCAGACCCCCCAGAAGCTCTGCCTTCCTCTGTTGCCTGCAGGGTGCTGCTTCCAGATTGCCCTGCTCGGCTGTCTGTAGCCATTACTGGCCGGCTGCCCCCCCCCCCCCGCTTCTTGTAGCCCACCTCGTTCTTAAGCCGACCGTGTAGGCGGTCTGACTGGGCTCAGGATGGGGTTACATGTCCATAAAACAGACGGTGGTCTCTTCCGTTCTCACTCTTGCATGCTGTTGCCCAAAGCACGGATTCTGCCCAAGCCTCCTAGACTTGTGCTGCTCAGCTGTGAGGAGTGGTTTCCGCAGGTCAGCTTCCCTGGGGAAGGAGGGAGGAAGGCCTGCCAGGGCGAGGAAGGGCTCCTGCGTGGGAGTAGAAGCAGGAACGGGCCACGGATCCCAGGGGTGCCTCAGTGTGCACTGTGGCATCTTTTCTGCGCTTCCCTCTCCCTTGCCCGCCAGTCTGCTCTGGCCGTAACTCTCTGGTCTCCCCGTTCCCCTTCCAGCTGCCCACATCGGCGTCGGCATCAGTGGCCAGGAGGGCATGCAGGCGGTGCTCTCTAGCGACTTCTGCTTCGCCCAGTTCCGCTACCTCCAGCGGCTGCTCCTGGTCCATGGCCGCTGGTCCTACATCCGCATGTGCAAGTTCCTGGCCTACTTCTTCTATAAGAATTTCACCTTCACACTTGTCCACTTCTGGTACGGTTTTTTTTCCGGCTTCTCTGCCCAGGTAGGTGTCACCCCTCAGTTGGCCTTCTGGGCGGTGAGTTTCCAGGCAATGGGCAAAGTGTGGGTTGTTACCTTTAAAGCCTACCTAGTTTGGGTCCAAGCTACCTGCAGCATCACCACCTCCTGTACAGTCTGCCCCTTACGCTCAGGTCTTCTGGGGGGCATTCACTTCAGTCAGCCAGGAGCTATTAACCAAAGGACTTGTTACTCTGATTTCTGGGGTCCCTTGGGGGACACCTCAGTGTGCTCCACGTGATGGGGAATGGAACCTAGCCAGAGCACGAGCAATAGCAATGCGAAAAGCAGGGTAACCTAGCGGGGTGTTTTTACCCGGTTTTTACAGGGTCAGGCCAAGCCAAAAAACAAAGGAAGATGTCCAATAAAATGATTTTATTGAATGAAAGTCTCATGCACCAACGCAGTCACTCACACACTCACTCAAGACCTATTAAGAAGCAAAAGAGAGGAAACTGGATAGAGGAGTATTGAAGGGGTTGTAGCTGGGGTAATACTGCACCTTTTCCTGAAGTCCTTGGTCTGGGAGAAACAGTGGAGAAGTGGGGCTCAGCACGGAGAGGGCTGAGGGGATCACTCAGCAGATGGAGCAACGGTCTGCTAGGGTGACCGGGAGTGATCCAAAGAACTCTTCAAAACTAGGACTGTTTGTAGGGGAAAAAGTACCTGGAGGACTAATCCTTTCCGGGAAAGAACAATGGGTGTTGGAGCGATAACGAAGCTCCACCATGGTAATTTTTTGTGTGTGATGGGATTGCAAGGTGTTGCCAGAGTCTCAGGATCTTCAGCTGTGTTAAATTTGTGGTGTGACTTCATGTAAATGGTCCTTGGCTGATGGAATATTTGCTCAACTTGGGGCAGACACGCTAATCCCCTCAAGTCAGCTTCTCAGGGGCTGAGGACCCTTTCTCTGTTGTGGGTTTGCACAGCTTGAGGTCTCCTGGGGCTACGTGACTGGGGATTTTACTGGCCTGACTTGGTTTTTGATCTTTGACCATTGCTGCCTACGTACCCACCCAGGGACCCCTGAAATCAGGGTGACAGACTTCTTCATCAGCCGCCCCCAAATTGCAGAATGACCTGCCAGAAAAGATCTAACAGTTGGATACGCTGTCTGTGTTTAAAACAGCATTAAAGACCGATCTCTCCCAGCAAGCCTATCCAGATGGTTTTTAAATTACTAGTTTTTAAAGTAGGAATCGGTTTTTTTAAAAATACATACGCTTTTAAAACTGATAGCTGATTAGGTATTTTAAATAAGTTTTCATGTCTTTAACTGTGGTTATGTTTCTGTTTGTTGCTGTATTTTAATCTGTGGTTCCCTGCCTTGATCCATAAGAGGCAGGCAAGAAATATCAAAAATGATAGTAGATAATAGAGTGGGGGAAGATACTGATCTCCAGGGGCTGTGCAGGCTGGTGAGCCCATGGAACGGGGCCTTCTCTCTCGTGTCACCCGGGCTGTGGAACTCCCTCTCAAGGGAAGCCAACCCCGTCCATCCTTCTTGAACTTCCCTGGCAGCCAAGATCGTTCTGTTTTGCACAGCCTTGGGTCCTTAAAACCAGGGGTGGCTGTTCTGACTGTTTCAACTACACGTGGTTTTAAAACATTTTTTTAAAAAAGGAGCAAGCTGAGAGGTGACAGATAGATAGGTAGATAGGTAGATGGATGGATGGATGGATGAATGGATGGATGGATGGATGGATGGGTAGAGGCAGTCCAGCAAAGGAGCCTCCTTCCTCCTCCTCCTCCTCCTCCTCCTGGGGCCTTGGCTACAGAGGCCGGGATGCTCCATCTGTCTCCTCCAACCCAGTTGGTGGTGATGGGCCAGATCCATCTAGTCTCCCCTGCCCCAAATCTGATGCCATGTAGAGGAGGGAGAGGGCTTGTTTTCTGCCGCTCCAGAGACCAGGACAAGGAGCAATGGATTAAGCTGCAGGAAAGGAGATTCCACCTGAACCTCAGGAAGAACTTCCTGACAGTCAGGGCTGTCCGGCAGTGGAATAGGCTGCTGCCTCCATGGAGCGTGGTGGAGTCTCCTTCTTTGGAGGTTTTTAAGCAGAGGCTGGACGGCCATCTGTCGGGAGTGCTTTGAGGGTGTTCCTGCATGGCAGAAGGGGGTTGGACTGGATGGCCCCTGGGGTCTCTTCCAACTCTACATTTCTATGATTCTATGATAAAATTGAAACCCGGGGATCCCTTTTCCTCACGGTCCATCTCTGACCGAAACCAGACGCTTGTTTGTAACGTCACATGGTTCTTTTCCTACCTGGAGCCTCAAAAAGGCCACTTTCCCCCTAGGTTTTCTGCAGGGATCTCAGTTGGAAGAGCCAGAAAATGGCTTGTGGAAGCTTCCGTCCCTCAGTGGCTGTTGAGTGAGCGTGGTGGCATGTAAGGGGTTCAGAGCGTGGCCCCACCCCTGGCCAAGAGAGCTAAGCAAGGGATTTGGCAACCTTCCGCCGACCTCTGCCGGTGCTTGCACAGCCAGGGGGACTTCATCTAGGTTTCTGTGGATCATGCCGTATTCTTCCCACGGTGGTTCTACCATGCCCTTTAAAAAAAAAACACAACTTGTGTGTTCCCACTCTGCACACCAGCCGGCCTGGGCAGGTTAGCAACCCAAGCAAAGCCATGGATCCTCGGGCTCCCTCGGGCATTCGGATGAGCACGCAGAGGAGTTCCACAGGAACACAAAGTGGAATGCGGGGGGCTTCCAGGGGGGAATCCCCCAGCCCCAGCTCTCCTTCTGAGCGGGTGTCAAACTTAACATCCCCATTAGGTCTGTCAGTTCCAGCTGCAGATTCTTAAGACAAGGCACAGCCTGAATTTATGATACCAGTGTGAGGATCAGGCAAGAAAGCTCCGCCAGGGGTGGCGCCCCAGGGCTTGCGCTGGGTGGGCCTCTCCCCCCGCCCCGGGCCTCTTTTTGGCGGCCCGGAGCTGCCCCCTGCTGGCTCGGTCTCGACGCTGCCAGGAGTGGCCAATTCGGGCGAGGCGGGACGGGGGCGGGCAAGAGGGAGGGAAGGGGGGCCGCCGCGCGGGTTCTGCCACGTCCCCCCCCCTCGCCCTGAGCCCTCTCCCTCTGCCCCCCGCAGACGGTGTACGACGAGTGGTTCATCACCCTCTACAACATGGTGTACACCTCCCTGCCCGTGCTGGGAATGAGCCTCTTCGACCAGGTGAGGTTTGCGCTGGCCCCGCCGGGGGCGCCCACGGACGCCGGCCGCGCCGGGCCGCGGCGCCGCGCCTCCCTCCCGGCCTTGCGGCGGGCCGGGCCGGGCGCTTGGCGGGGCGGCGGGGGCGGCGTGTGGCCCGGGGGCCGCCCTCCCGGCGCGCAGAGCCCCTCTCCGGGGGGGCGGGCCGGCCCTCCCCCTCCGTCGGCCGGCAGAAACGCCTCGCCTCCGAGGGGCCGCCGGGGCTGGCTGCGGGGACCCCGAACGCGGTGCTCTCGCGCTGGGCCTTCAAGGGGCTTGGTTTTGCACGGGTTTGGCTCTGTTTGCTACGCGGGTCGCGTGCCTTCAAGTTATTTCTGACTGAGGACGGCCCTGTGGTGAACTTATCATGGCAGTTTTCTCCGCGGGGTTCGTTATTCAGAGGAGCTTTGCCGTGGCATTCTTCTGAGGCTGAGAGAGTGTGACTAGTGCAGGTTGCGCAGTGGGTTTCCGTGGCTGAGCGGGGGTTTCCAGTCCTGGTCTGCAGAGTCCTCCGCTCCGCGGTGGCCCTCCTTTAATTCCGTAGACGGAATCAGAGGATCGTAGAGCTGGAAGGGCCCTTCGGAAGCCGTGGAGTCCAGCCCCCTCCTTTCGGTGCTGGACCTCCCACCGAAGCCTCCCCGGCGGGGGCCGTCCGGCCTCTTTCTGAAGACCGCCAGAGAAAGAGACCCCCCCCCAGCCTCTCTAGGCAGTTGGCTCCGCTGCCAAATGTCTTTCACTGCCAAGAAGTTCCTTCTGCTGCTCGGTTGAAATCTGCCCTCCTGTAACTTCAGACCATTGGACCTGGTCCTACCAGCTAGGGCAGCAGATAACAAACTTGCACCCTGAATTAAATGGGTAGTTTAATTCTGTTTTAGCAGTAACTTTTCACATGCTTTTACAGATGTCTTTTTGTCAGTGCTTTTTATTGTCTCAAGCCGTTTCTGCACAAGCCTGTTCTAGCGGTATGATTCCGCTTTCAACATCCTGTGGAATCCTGGGGTTGGCAGTTTCCGGAGGGGCTGGCCGGCCCCAGGATTCCATAGGATGTTGAAAGCGGAATCATGCCGCTAGAACAGGCTTGTGCAGAAACGGCGTCAGTTCGGGCTGTGCTGCTGCCACCTGCTGGCTGTGCCCGGTAGTTACACAGAACCTTGCCGCCATCAAAAAAGGAGAAACAGGAGGTGCAACAGGGAATTTATGTTCTCAGAAGAGGAGGAGGAAAGGAGGTGAATGTGGTTTCCGGGAAACAGGTTTTACCTTGGTTGAGAGGCTATGCCACGGGAGTGCTGGGTTTTGCAGACACACTCTGGGGCGGGGGGGTGTTTGTGTGGGTGGGGAGGTTGGCACCTTGTTTCTTGTGCCAGTGATCAGCCCCTTCTCCCCACCTCCCCACCGCCACAGGATGTGGACGATCACTGGAGCTTGCAGTTCCCCCAGCTCTACACGCCCGGCCAGCAGAACCTGTACTTCAACAAGATGGAGTTTGTCAAGTGCACCCTCTACAGCGTGTACAGCTCCCTGGTGCTCTTCTTTGTTCCCTACGGGACCATGTTTGACTCCCTGCGGACTGACGGGAAGTCTTTTGCCGACTACCAGTCCTTCGCAGTCATGGCTCAGACCTGCCTGCTCATTGTGGTGTCCGTCCAGGTGAGGATCGCGCCCGGCATGGGGAGACTCACAGCTCCGTGATCCCCCTGCTCACCGTGGTTTTGCCCAGGGATACGTATGTACCCAAAGATAAATTACACCCAGCATTCCCACGGTCTATAAGCTAGAAAACCCCGTCAAGAGAGTGATAATATGAATCCGGCAGGGTGCATTACTGACAATCCCTGCTGGGCTTGTCATGAGGCTGATGATCCAGGCGCTTAAAAGAGGCCAGGAGATTGATGTCGGGGCCTCACCCCGTACAGCACCTGACAGAACAAAGAGGGGGAGCCTCTTTGAATACGAAGAGGAGCTGCTCTTAGCACGTACTTCTTTTGCTCCCTGCTTTCAAGTTAACACTTTAGATCAGAGCTTTCCAAACTTTTCATGTTGGTGACACACTGTCTAGACATGCATAATTTCGTGACATGCTAATTCAGTGAGTAATTCAGTAAGAGAATGCTGCCACCCTCACCCTCACCCTCACTTCCTCGGCCCAGGGTGGTGGTAGGAGAGGCAGCCCCTTCACCTGGACCTGGCCTGCTGCCACAACCCTTGCCGGGGTCTTTCTTGACTCAGGCCAGTGGCAGCGGAGGTAGCCCCTCCACCCGTTAGGTTCACGCAACACACCTACACATTGCAGGCAACACACTAACGTGTCATGACACACAGTTTGGAAAGCTCTGCTTTAGATGATCTTAATTTTATAGACAGCTTAATGCCATTTTCTTAATGCCGTTTCCATAACTTTTTGCGTGTCTTTAGCGTGATACGGTTTTCCCTGAGTCCCTGTTTGGGGGCGGGGAGAGAGATGGGGTGTAAAGGAAGTGACCCCACTCCCGGTATACCTGGAAAGGCCGAGTTCCCCGTGGGCATTGCTGGGTGAGGCCAGCCCCCCTTCTGCGGCAGCCCCGCTGTTTCGTTCACCGGCCGCCTTGTCTCCCGCAGATGGGGCTGGACACAGCCTACTGGACCGCCGTCAACCAGCTCTTCATCTGGGGCAGTCTGGCGATCTATTTCGCCATCACCTTCACCATGTACAGCGACGGCACCTACCTGATCTTCACAGCTTCCTTCCCTTTTGTTGGTACGCAAGCTGCGGGGGGGGGAGGCACAGGGGAGCCCCTCCGCTTTCCTCCCAGGCTACAGAGCAGCCTCTCTGGATTTCTGCTGCTGTTGCGTGCCTTCGAGGCAACCCCAGCTTATGGCAACCCTGAGGCGAGCCCATCGCGGGGCTTTCTGGGCAAGGTATATCGAGAGGAGGTTTGCTGCCGCCTTCCTCTGAGGCTGAGAGAGTGTGACTTGCCCAAGGGCACCCAGGGGGTCCCCGGGGCTGATGGAAGGCTTGAACCCTGGACTCTCAACCCTCAGTCCTACACTACACCATGCTGGTTCCCACCCGGAAGCCCAGCCTGACTCACGGCAGCCCTCTCCTAGGGTTTTCTTGGTGAGATTTATTGTCTGGAGGGGGGGGTCCACCCCCACTGCCTTCTCTGGGAATGCGGAGAGCCCAGGGGGCTCTCACGGCTGCGTAGGGATTCAGAGTCAGTCCCCGGGAGGCCTGGTCCGACGCTCCGGCCCCAGTCCACGCGGCCCCCCGGCATCCCTCCCGGTGTTCTCAAGTGGGAAGCTCCCCCACCTCGGGGTCCCAGAAGGAGGGAGGCCAAACCAGAGATGCCAGTCCTGCAGGTCGGCCCCCAAAGGGACAAAGTGGGGCTCCCTGGAGGTAGTGGTGGGCAACTGTAGGGGTGGGATATCCCCCCTGCTCCCCCTGGTGGGCCGCACGGTCACATTTTGCCCAACAAGAAGCAACGTGATGCCGCTTACGACTGCCACTGAGGCTGGTTTTTAGCCATTCTTGTTCCAGGGTGTTCTTTGGTGGGGAGCTGAAGGCTTTGCGGGGCTTCAGCGGGCACACTTTTGGGGTCCCAAGGGATCTTCCAGTGGCCCAGGACATCGCAGGCATCCCTCCTCACCGGCGGGAGCCCGGGGCTCTTTGGGGACGCTGCTCTTTCTACCTGTCGTGGGGCGGGGCGGGGCGGGGCGGGGCGTGGAGTAGCCCCGGGGCAACTTGCACTGTGCCCGCCTTCCTCTTTGCCAGGGACGGCCAGGAACACCTTGAGCCAGCCGGCCGTGTGGCTGTCGGTCGGCCTCTGCGTGGCCCTATGCGTCCTGCCAGTCGCCGGCTTCCGGTTCCTCAAGACGCAGCTCCGGCCCACCGTCGGCGACCAGGTGGGCCTGGCTGGGACCCCCGGGCTTTGGGGAGTGGTCTGCAGGCGTTGGATTTCTGGAGGCAAGACGGGGGGAGGAGAGAAGAAGAAAGGGCGTCCCTCCCTTGCAGGGACGGCACCCTCCGCCCCACCCCTCGACAAGGGCTGGTTTGCCTACCTGGGCTTCTGCCGTCAGCTGGGTCGGGGGAATGCCAGACCTGGGGGGAACTGGAACCAGAAGAGACAGAGAAGCCTCGTTCTTGAAAGGGGTGCAGTTTCTGTCCCCGGGCAGCCGGGCAACCCCTTCCTCCCCGCGTGCAGCCTGTGCGGGAAGTGGTCGGATGCCGGATGGCCCCGGGGACACCCTGGATGGCAGCCTGGGCTCTGAAGAGCTGTGAGGCTGGGAGAGGTTCTCCCTGCTCTTTTCTAACATCACAGAGCTGGAAGGGGTTCCCCAAAGGCCATCTAGCCTAACCCCCTGCACTCCCCCAAGGGGGGGGGACAGCCACCTCCCGTTTAAAGATCCCCAGTGAGGGCAAGGGCCCCTCCCCCTCTCAGGGGGTCTCCCTGAGGGTCAAAGAACTGGAAGGGGCGCCCAGGGCTTATCTGGTTCATGCCCCCCTTGCCAGTGCGGGGAATCCAGGGCCAAGGCACTGCCGGGTGCCCCCGCCCTCCCCAAAAGGAGAGAGCCCACCACCTCTCCAGGGGTTCTGTCCCCCTCCCTGCTGAAGGGCTCCTGCCTTTGGTCTCTGGGGAGGGGGCTGGAGCTCCAGGGAGGAGGTGGAGAAAGAGTGGGGGGCACCTGTTTAAATCACCCACCCCAGCTTCTGGCCCTGGGCAGGAGGGCCACCCCTGCCAGACTTCTCCCGGGTGTGCCTCCACCCCCTCCCCAGCACGGCTGACCGGGGTTGCGCGAGTGAGCCTGGCACCGGCAGGGGCCCTCCCTCTTTGTGTCCAGGGGGGCCTCTCCCCCCGTCAAACGCCGGTGCCCCCCATGCCCCCTCCGGGGGCCCCTCCGGGGGCCCCTCCGGGCCCCTCCTGCTTCCTACCGGCCCCTCCTCGGACCCTGGGGTTGGCGGGGCGGGTAGGGCTCGGGCCTCTCCTCTCGGGGGACGGGGGCGTAGTGGGGGGCGGGATTCTGGATTCTCTGCAGAGGGGACCCCCGGGAGACCTCTTGGCAGCCCAGCTCGCGCTTTCTTCGCGGGGGAGGCGCCTGGCCTGTTTGCGAGGCAGATGCTCCTCCCAGGAAGGAAGATAGTTCCCCCGGGGGAGGAGGGGGCGGACGCCTCCGGGCTCAGACGACGCCGGGTTGCCAAGAGGCCTATGTCGGGCGGAGGGGCCGAGAAGCCCCCCTCGCCTTTTGGGCAAGGAGGGAGGGAGTCTGCAGGAATTGGGAGGAAGAGGGGGTCCCGGGGGCCGGGGTCGTGAGGGGCTTTTCATGCTGCTCAGCCACCCTCCTCTCTTTTTCTCCCCCCCCGCCCGCAGGTGCTGGAAGAGGTGCGGGTGCTCCGCCGTCTCGGCGCGGCGCCGCCCACGCCCAAGCGCCGCCCGAGGCGCGGTTCCTCCCGCCGCTCCGGCTACGCCTTCTCGCACCAGTACGGCTTCGGGGCCCTCATCACCTCCGGGCGCAACATGCGGCCCCGATCCCCCTTCGGCATCTCCGGCTCCTTCTCGCCCAGCGCCCCCCGGCACCGCAAGTGACGCCCCTATCCGCCGCACGGAGGGGAGGAGGAGGAGGAGGCGGGGGCCGGGAACGCCCGGATCGGGACCGGGAGGAAGGAGACACCGGCGGCTAGGGGGGTGTCCCACCGCCGCGGAGGAGAACCCTCTGGGAAGGGGCTTCCCCACGACCCCCCCACCCTTGGACTGCGCCGAGGAGGAGGAGGAGTCGGGTTAGCCGGGCGCGGAGCGCGACCTGGAGCGAAGAGCGGGGTCGCCCGGCCCTTCCTCCCCCTCCCTCCGCCCGGATCCCTCCGGGCCGGACTGGGGCACCCCCGGAGCGGGCAAGGCGACCGCTGCTCGCCGGAGCGCTCGGCTGGAGGCCCCAGGCGGGGTGGAGCCCAGACCTGGTCCCCCGCTGACGTGTCCAGACTGTGTTTCTCCGGCCTCCCACCCCCCGCGAGAGCGACGGAGCAGCGGAGCAGCACCGGCGCGGGGGGGGGGCTCCGGGCTCAGGAACTTGGGGTGGGGGGTGACTTGGGGGCGGCTTTGGAAGGGCCTCCTTTTGTACGTGCATTTCTAATAAAAGAGCCGCTGAAGGAAAGGTCGGGGCCACCCCAGCGCAGTCCCTGCTCCCAAAGGGGGGGGTAAAGTCCCGCCCTGGATTTCGTGGGGGGGGCACCGGTCATCTTCTGAGAGGGAGGGGCACTTCGGATCCTCTTGACTGGCCTGGCCTCCGGCGACGAGAAGGCTGGGGGGCACAGCAGCAGGCCCCGCGTAGGGACCAGGCTCCTCCTCCGCTTTCCTGGGGCCTAGAAAGGGCGCCTCGCCTTCTCCTCGTGGGGAGAGAGATTCGCATCTGGGACGCACTGGTGCCCCTCCTTTCCCCTGAGGGAGGCAGATGCTCTGCCTTTAGGCCACAGAAGCCAAGTGCACAGGTGTAGGACCAGGGATACTTGGCTCAAGAGTACTGCATGTGAAAAGCAAGGCACAGCTGGGTGCCCCTGCCCTCCCCAAAAGGAGAGAGCTTGAAAAGCTGAACCTAAGAGTGTGATGCTGCAGCGAAGGAGGCAAATGCTATCTTAACGTACACCTGCTTGTATCAATAGGAGTATGATGTCTAGGTCAAGGGAGGTAATCGTGCCACTCTATTCTGCTTTGGTCAGACCTCATCTGGAATCCTGTGCCCAGTTCGGGGCGCCTCATTTCAAGAAGGACATTGACAAGCTGGAGCGTATCCAGAGGAGGGCGACCAAAATGGTGAAGGGTCTGGAGGCCGTGAAGCCCTCTGAGGAGTGGCTGAGGGAGCTGGGGATGTTTAGTCTGCAGAAGAGAAGGCTGGGAGGGGACATGATAGCCATGTTTAAATATTTGAAGGGATGTCAGATGGAAGAAAGATGGGACAGGCTTGTTTTCTGCTGCTCCAGAGACTAGGACACTGTGGATTAATTAATTCAAGCTGCAGGAAAAGAGATCTTGTGTAAACGTTAGGGAGAACTTCCTGAGCATCAGAGCAGTTTGGCGGTGGCATCTGCTCCTCCGTGGAGTGTGGCGACATCTCTCCCTTCGTTGGAGGCTTTTATGGGGGACTGGATGGTGCCGGCGCCTGTCAGAGGGGCTGTGCTTTGTATTTTCCTGCCTGGCAGAAGGGGCTGGACTGGACGGCCCTGGGGTCTCTTCCGACTCCGTGATTCTAGTGACAGCTGAACAACAGCAGCTTATTAAATAATGGTTGGTAACGTAAGCCGTGTATTCCTCCCAATTTTGAGGGAAGCGCGTGTAACTTTATCTAAAGTATTTGTGATTCGCTTCCCTGCCCACCACGGGATGCCGGCTGGGAAACACGGATAACACTGTGCCTTGGAAGAACGTTTCCGAGCGGCTTAATAAAAACCATTCTAGGCTTTGAATCGGTTCCAATACAACAGCACAGCTCTATACATGTCTACTTAAAAGTAAGTACCATTGAGTCTAGTGGGCTTTACACCCAGGAAAACCATACAGAGTCACAGCTGAACACTGCTCTTACTCAGGAGTAAGCCCAGTTGAACAAACTGAATGCAGTCAAACTTATTTCTGAGTAAGATTACTTCGGAAGAACATTTTATTCCGTCCCTGTATGTCTGTGTGTTCAAAGCACCAACTTAGGGCAACTCCAGGAATCCTCAGAGGTGGCTTTGTCTGGTCTTTCCTCTGAAATGTAGCCTACACCACCTGGCTTTTATTGATGGTCCCCCATCCAAACAGTAACCAGAGCTGCTCCTGCTTAGCTTGCAAGATCAGATGGGATCTGATGCCTTGTGTGTGTGTGTGTCTTCAGATAAGATATGGCCATGTTACCCTGATTTCTGGGGGTCCCGGGAGGGACGCCTAAATGTGCTCACAACAATGGGGAGGGAATTAGCACAGAGCACAAGTTTTGCAATGCGAGAGGCAGGGTAACGTAGCGAGATCTTGAACCCTGTGTCTACGGGGTCTGGCCGAGTCAATGATAAGGCAGAAGTTGAAATAATAATACTTGGTTTATTGAAATACAATCAAACAAGTGTATGCAACACAATCACACAAGGAACTATAGAAATAAAGGTAGGAGTGGGATAGAGGGATTTTGAGAGGAGGTTGGATGTGGGAAATACTATAACTGTCCTGAAGCCCGGTTAGAAGCAGAGAAGCCGGGGAGCGTGGATCTCAGCACGTGGGGCTGAGGGGAAGACTTGCTGGACAAAGCGACAGCAAGGCGGGGTGGAAGCCAGGAGCGATCCGAGGAAGCGCTCAAACTCAGGGGTTCTTATAGGGAAAATTGTGGCCGCAGGCTAGTCCGTACTTGGGGAAAACAATGAGTTTGGGGCTGGAGACAAAGCCTCCGAAAGGTCAGTGCTTTAGATGATTGAGTTATAGCCAGATTGTCAATAGAGTGGCCAGTATGCAAACGCGGAGTGCCTGAGCGTTGTATAGTCGGCTCATCAAGCTGCCTGCGCAGTGCGTGTTTGTCCGGGGGCCTTGCAAGCACGTGGAGAGGAATGGGTACAGAAGACCAAATTATTGATATCAAGTGGTATCTTAATATCCCACAAGCTCGGACTAGGAACGGCGGTAACAGCCAGTTCAACTACTTTTGTGCATGGGGGGGGGAATGGAGACATCTTTTGATAATTTGAATAATACACAAAATTATGGGCATTTTTTACCGAATAGAAATAATAAGGCAGATGTTAATCAAATTGGGTCAGTAGGAAAAGGTCTGGATTTTTATTTTTTTCAATTTATTTTTGGAATTCAGCATTTTCCATAAATTGCTCACCTCGGCTTCTATGGGGAAAGCAATCTGCACATGCTCAGAGGCACTCTTGTGGCGTGCTAATATGACATGGTTTCTCTGGCTCCATGGCAAACAACCCACCAGAGTTTCAGAAGCCTGATCTCCCGAGTATGGCAAACCTGCACTGGGGTGGGAGCGCTAACTCCTAGGAGGATCACGGAACGATGGGATCTGAGAGCTGGAAGAGACACCAGGGCCCTCTAGTCCAACTGCCAGATGCCCAGGCAGGGAATCCACAGGTAAAGCACTCCCCAGAGATGCCCATCCGAAGGTCATGAGTTCCCCCACCCCAAAATAAACACCCTCTGTCTCTCTAATCCTGGTTGTCTGTCTTTGCTGAACCAGGAGGGGGAAAGTGTGAGGGCCTCGCCTTGTGTGACTGCAGAGCTGAAGGTTTAGGGAGCCCCAGGCTGGACCCTGGAAAAAGGAATTCGAGAAGAATGTTGGCAAACACAGAAGGAATTCTCCAGGGAGCTGCAAAAGAGGCCCCCAGAAAGGCAACCCTGAGACAGCAGCAGGCTGAAGAACTGGGCGTCTTTCTTTAACCTAGAGAATTTATTGTTTTTCAGGCCGGGGAGATAAATGAATACATGTCCTGGCAGTTTTCAAATACTTGGAGCATCTTTGGCAGAGAATTGCCTCTTCCGCTCCTCAGAAAGAACAACCCACCTTCAGTATTTTTTAAACTGGAGCTCTGGGGAGATAAAGGGGCTATAGTTGGAAGAGGGAGGCAGGGCCCAGGGCTCCCCCTTGCACGCAGAAGGCCTCGGCTTCTCCCCGGGATCTCAGGCAGTTCTCGGGGTCCTTGGAAAGCTACTCTGAGGGGGGGGACGGGTGCGGAGCCAGAAAAGGTCTTTCGGACTGACACAAAAGTGAACAGCTCCTCATGTGCCCAAGTGCTTTAAAAAAAAAAAACTCACCTTGATTCCTGAATTTCGGGTGCAACCTTAAGAGGGTTCTAGCAAAGCCTGCACCGTACTTTTATCACTGACTTAGAAGGGGGTGTGTTGCCTCCTCAGCACTCAGACCGGAGAGAGGTTGAAAGTGGCTTCCTAAAATTTTGCCTAAGAAGGGATGGATATCTCTTGGCATTGCCCAAGAAAGGTGGCAGGGGGCTTAGATGAGAAAGGGCGTGAGGTCACCCAGAGGTAGGATTCTGGAATAAGCAGAGGTCAGCAGTATGCCTTGGGCTGGGCAATGGGGGGAGGCAGCTGGGCGTGGTGCTGACAAACTGTGCCCCCCCAGGTCCCCCAACTCTGCCCCTGCCTTGGCTGGATGTTGGGCTCTGGGGGCACTTCGCCTGCACCAGGGCGAGTCCGCTGGGCGCTGCAAACCCCTTGGGGTTCATAGACTCCCAGGCTCCCCAAAGGCCATCTAGTCCAACCCCATTCTGCCATGCTGGAATGCATAACTAAACCGCTCCCGAATGATTGCGATCCAACTTCTGTTTAAAAAACTCCAAAAAGGGAGGGGCCACCGCCCACCCTCCGAGGCAGCCTGTGCTCCGCTCTCCAACAGCTCTTCCAGTCAAGACGTTCTTCCTAATCGCAGAATCATAGAGTTGGAAGGAACCGTGAGGGTCGCCTAATCCAGCCCTTGGCCAAGCAGGGATCTACAGCAAAAGCACTCCTGAAAGACAGGGAAAAGCCTCTTTAAAGGCACAGGAAGGACAATCTGCTGTCCTCTGAGGCCGCCCTCTGCACTGTCAAGAAGGCCTTCCTAATGCTTGTGTGGAAACTCTTTTCTTGTCCTTTGAATCCACTGGTCCGTGTCTTAGTCTGTGGAGTAGCACAGAACAGGCTGGCCCCATCTTCTGCGTGTGACATCCCTTCAGATAATTAAAGATGGCCGGCCATATCAGCTAGAGTCAGAGTCAGAAGAAACTGCGAGGGCCACCTAGTCCAACCCCCAGCCAGGGAAGGGATCCACAACACTGCCCCTTACGAGAGACGGCCACCCACCCTCTTAGAGGACCGCCAAAGAAGGGCGGGCAATCCCCCCTCTCAGGGGCAGTCCGTTGCATTGGTCCTCACCTGTCTTTCCTTGGCACGTATCTCGCCCCTTCTCCTCCTTCCCTCCTCCCATCGTGGGGCTCAGAGGTGCCCCCGCCCTCACCCGTGAGTGCAGTCACCAAGCCAGAGGAGCTCCATCATGTCCTCTCTGATTGGTACTTAGTTCTTGTCATAATTAATAACAACCCAGTTTCACAGTGAGGCAACAGGGAGATTTACACGTATACATATTTACATGCATCATCTTTCTCAGTCTCTCTTTCTCTCTCTCTCCTCCTTTTGTAATGGAGGCAGTGCCTCCTTCCTTTGCACGCCATTCCTGCGGGCTGGAATTTTCCCTAAAATAGCAGCTCTGCTTCCCTGCCCCCCTCCCTGCTTCCAAAGTCCAGCAGCCGCTCCCTTCCCTGGCATGAGAGTGGGGTTTTAAGCGCCCCATCGGTCCTGCTGGCTGCTGGACAAGGCCAGTGAGGTCACGGCAGAGTGGCTGCCTTCTCCTAGAAGGGAGCAGTCCTGGGGCAAGGTTTGGATCCAGCCCTTTTCTCCTCCTACCTCTCTCCCTGAGTCCTGGGCATGGCTCCTGCTGGAGAACTGGAAAAGCAGTCGAGGATTGGCAGGCTGGTTGGGGAGCGTGGGTGGTCCTCGGAGCAGCTGCCCTGGCCACAAACACCTCGTGCGCCGATCACTCTGCCAATACGGCCACGCTCTGTCCCCATGCACACTGGACAATGTCGCCAAGCCCTTACGGGCACCAAAACTCTTGCAGAATGATCAGAGCCAACCTCAGGAAGATGGTGGAGAACTTGCATTTTTGGAACATGAACAAGAAAGAGTTGAAGTTTTGTGTCTGCTCATTCAACATATGCTGTGCCAACATCATCTGCGTTTGCAGCAAATGCACCAACTTCACAAAGTGGAGTGTGGAGTAATCCAGCCATTTTATAAAGCATTGCAAAGCTGACGAAGAAGGGTCTGTTGTCTGTGGATGAATCTGAGTCATTTCTCACCCTTCTGGAATAAAGAGAGGGGCTTCAGTGCTCCCTTACTGGGAGAGTTATCCTATGCACCAACAGAGAATGAAGCCCTGGTTAACTTAGCAGGAGGTGCACAGGATCAATCCATCACCACTGTACAGAATCAGAGGATTAATATTTTATAGCAGAAAAGCTTATCAATTTGGCATACTGTCCCTAATCCACGGGGAAAAATTGGTTATTTTACAGTGTTAAAAATTGGTTTCAGATTGTTCCTGCCCCTCACCCCAAACTATTATTTCACCTGAAGAGCAGCTCTGGGGTGTGCTGTTGCTCTTTGAGAAAGGTCTAACAGATCACGATGAAAAGGCAGGACTATTCAATACTTATTTTGCTTGTGTTTTCTTCCCAAGGGAGAAGAGTGTGCTTCCATGCAGCAGCAGAGACCTTGCAAAAGATCTGGATTGCAAATCAAGATTAATTTGGGGGTTAGTGAGGAGTCACCCAGCTGACCTAAACAAGTTCAAATCTGCGGGGCCAGCTGAGCTGCATCCCGCAGTATGGAAGGAACCTGCTGGTATATGCTCTGAATGCAATAATTTTTGAGGAATCTTGGACAACAGCTGAGGTGCCAGAGGACTTGGAGAAGGGCAAACCGGTTTCTTCTCTTAAAAGTAACCTAACCTAAATACCAGGAAAAAAATGTTTGAAGGGGTTATGCAAGAGTCAGGCCATTTCCACAGGAATCCTGCAAACTGCAAACCCAATGATTCCATAGGATGTTGAATAATAGCACTATAACAGTCTAGTGCAGAAATGGCCTCAGTCTGTAAGTATCTGGATGACAATGCTGTTACCCTGTTTTCTGGGGGTCCCGGAAGGGACACCAAATCGCTATAAGTTGGGGAAATTAGTTCAGAGCACAAGTTGGCAATACGAGAGGCAGGGTAACTTAGCAGGATCTTGCAACCCAGTGTCTACGGGGTCAGGCCGAGTCAAGAAGCAAATCGGCTGGAAAATAATGAATACTCTTTATTAAACACAGGCACACAATGTAAGCAACACAAGCACACAGATAACTAAGGAAAATAAAGGTGTGAGTAAGATAGAGGGATTTTCAGAGGGATAGTTGGTTCGGGTGATACGAAACCTGTCCTGAAGTCCAGAGGAAAATGGAGAGCAAAGCTGGGGTTCGATGTATCTCAGCACGTGGAGCTGAGGGGAAACTCGCCAAGCAAAGCGGCAGCAAGGCGGTCTGGGACTCAGGAGCGATCCGAGGAAGGTCTCGAAATCGAGGGTTTTTGAAGGAGAATTGTGACTGCAGGCTAGGTTGGACTTAGGGGAAAACAATAGATTTGGAGTTGGAGACAAAGCCTCCAAAAGGTCAGAATTTGAATGATTGAATTAGAGCCGAATTTATCAATAGAGTAGCCGGTATGCAAACGCGGAATACTTGAGCGTTGTATCGCTCGATCCTCAAGTTGCCAGCACGGGGCAGAGAATCCTTTGTAGGTTGCGTGCATACCTAATGGAGGTACTTGCCTTGAGGTCTCCTAAAGCGGCGAGTCCGCTATTTTCTGGCCTGCCTGTATTGTCTAGGAATATTACGGCGATTATCGGCCGAACCTGTACGCGTGCTTGTCCGGGGGCCTCGCAAGCACGTGGGAGGGATAGGTGAAGCCGAATTAGTGATATCAAATGATATCTTTTATGTCCCCAAAGCTCGGGCTAGCCAGGGCAGTAACAATGCAGTGATCCTTAGGAGCCAGCAATGGTTTGCTAAGAAGAAATCCTGCCAAACTAACCTTATGTCTCTTTTTGATCAGGTCAGTGGTTTAGTAAATGGTGGGAATGCTGTAGTTGCCATTTGTTTGGGTCCAGCTAAACACACGATAAAGTCCCCCACGATATTTTGATTGGCAAATTGATTCCATGTGGAATAGTTGGAGGCACCATCAGCTGGATCCAAAATTGGTTGGGAAACCATGCTCAAGGAGGCCTCGTCGATGGCTGTGTTGCGAGCTGGAAGGAGGTCCCTGAGTGGAGTGCCTCCGGGTTCTGTCCTGGGCCACCGCTCTCCAACGTTTTTATTAGGACTTAGATGACGGGGTGGAGGGAACCCTTATCAAGCTGCAGATGGCACAAAACTGGGAGGGGTGTCTAACACATTGGAAGACAGGGACAGAATTCAGAAGGACCTGCATGAACTAGAAAATTGGGCTGAAATTTAATAAAATGAAGTTCAATAAAGACAAATGCAAAATTCTACATTTAGGCCCCGAAAAGCAAATGCACGGGTACAGGACGGGGTACTGCAGTGCTGCATTTGAGAAGGACCTCGGAATTATCGCTGATCCTAAAATGAATATAAGCCAGCAGTATGACACTGCAGCAAAGAAGGAGAATGCTAATTTGGCCTGAAATAATAGAAACATTATTTCCAAGTCAAGGGAAGTCATGGTCCCACTATGTCCTGGGCTGATCAGGCCTCATCTGGAGTCCTGTGCTCAGTTCTGGGAGCCTCATTTTAAGAAGGATGTAGACATGATGGAGGAGGTTCAGAGAAGGACCACAAGGAGGGCGTTGAGAGGGATGGAAAACAGAACGTAAAAGGCGGGGGGAGCCGGGCATGTTAAGCTTGGCGAAGGGAAGACGGAGGGAGAGACAGGACCGCGCACTTTAAATACCTCCAGGGCTGCCTGCCACAGAGGGGAGGGGGCCGGCCTCTTCCTGCTGCCCCAGGGGGCAGGACCAGGCCTAGTGGCTGTAAGTCACAGGGGAGTAGATTTCAGTTGAGCATTAGAAAGAAATTTTGGGAGGTAAGAGTGGCTCAACAATGGAACCAGTGACCCAGAGAGGTGGTGGAGTCTCCTTCTCTGGACGCCTTCAGAAAGAGGCTGGGCAGCTGCTGGGGATGTCCTAGCGGCAGATCCTGCACTGAGCACGGGAAGGGTCTGGTGGCCCAGGGGACCCTGTTACTGCCCTGGCTGGCCCGAGCTTGGGGGATATTAAAAAGATATCTATTGATATCACTAATTCGGCTTCACATACCCATTCCCCTCCACATGCTTGCGAGGCCCCCGGACAAGCACACATACGGGCTCGGCCGATAATTGCCGTAATATTACAACACAATACAGGCAGGCCAGAAATAGCCGACTCGCGGCTTCAGGAGACCTCAAGGCAAGTACTCAATGATGTATGCACGCAACTTTCAAAAGGTCCTCTGCCCCGCGCTGGCAGCTTGATGATCTGACTATACAACGTCCAAGCACTCTGCGTTTGCATGCTGACTACTCTATTGACAATTTGGCGATAATTCAATCATTCAAATTATGACCTTTCGGAGGCTTTGTCTCCAGCCCCAAATCCATGTTTTCCCCAAGTCCAAACTAGCCTGCGGTCACAATTCTCCTTATAAAAACCCCTGACTTTGAGCGCTTCCTCGGATCGCTCTTGGCTTCCATCCCACCTTGCTGCCGCTTTGTCCGGCAAGCCTTCCCCTCGGCCCCACGTGCTGAGATCCACGCTCCCCGGCTTCTCCATTTCCGACCGGGCTTCAGGACAGGTGTAGTATTACCCAAACCAACAACTCCTCTAAAAATCCCTCTATCCCACTCCAACTTTTATTTCTATGGTTTCTCTGTGTGTTTGTGTTGCATACACTGATTGATTGTATTTTTAATAAAAATCACGTTTGTTATTTCACTCCAGTGTGCTCCTTGACTCGGCCTGACCCCGTAGACATTGGGTTCAAGATCCCGCTACGTTACCCTGCCTCTCGCAGTGCTAACTTGTGCTCTTTGAGTAATTTCCCCAACTTGTATTTTGAGAGCAATTTGGTGTCCCTCCCGGGACCCCCAGAAAACAGGGTAACAACCTCTTCCAGCTTGGGGTTTCTATGATTCTGGAGTGGGTGGGCCTAGATGGCCCTTGTGGTCGCTTCCAACTCTAAGGCTCCACAATTCTAGGAGGCGTGTCCCCGTTGGTGATACGGAGGGTGGCGTCTCTCCCAGGGAACTTTCTGGCCTGGATCTGAACGTTGCTTTCCTGCCCGCGTTCTCTGCCTCCCCACCCCCAAAAACCGTTCCTCTGCTTTAAGGGCAACGGAGCTCGCTTGGTTGCCAGCAAAATGCCTATTTTTATTTGGCTTTCTGCTCCCAGCCACCGCACCTGTTCCCAAGCATGCCTGGTTTATAAACCGGCCACTTCTTAATTAGCCGGCCAAGGTCCTTGCTGGTTGTTCTGGAAGACCAATCTGTAACTACCAACACGTCCTTAAAATAGTTCCAGGGTAACCAACTTTGCTCTCTGTCTAGCTATGAATTAGCTGCTATTATTAGCATTGGATCGTATCTGTGGATACTCTTGGCAGTCTGAAAGCTGTACAGTTAATATTTTTACATATGCAGCTGTCGGGCTGGGTTCTTTTTTAAGTTTTAAAAATGCATTTAGGTGATGTCTTTCTTTGCTCAAGTATTTCACACTCCTTGGGGCCACAGAGAGGCAGGGGAAAACGCTCTGGACAAAAGTCCCTTTCGCTTGACAAAGACAGTGTGGACATTTGCCTAGAACGGGTTTTGCTGCATAAGGACCGTGACTACGCTGGCAACCATCTTGAGGGGAGCGATGGGGAAGTGAGTGTGTGCGTGTGTGTGTGCGTGTGCACATGTGCAGGTCACCCGGTGTGTGCATACGCGGGTCACCCACCACCTTCCGTGTCAGCCCCTCCTTCAGCCCTTGCTGTGCAGCCCACCCGCCTGGCTGGCTTTCCTCATGGCTCCCTGCCAAGGATGTGGGGACTGACAGACTTGTCTGCTGGGACACAGGAAGGGAAGTCCAGTTCCTCGTGGAAGGGCATGGGTGGCAAAGGATGCACTGGGTGGGGAGCCCAGGAGCCGAGCATTTCTGACTCACTGGGGGAAGAGGAGGGAGAACTGGATGGGTGGATGTGGAGGGGGCAGAACTCTCTCAGGGAGATCCGGGGATCGCTGTGGCCACACACACTCATATCAATGGGGGATACAGGACATGATCATTAGATAACAAAATCAGGACTTCCAAAGGCCTGGGAACCATGTGAGGAATGGCAGAGGGAGGTGGGTACGTTTAGCCTGAAGCAGGTGAGGAGGTGGCATGAAGAGAAGTCATGTGGAAGACAGAGGAGGTCTGTTGTCTGCTGCTCCAGAGACTAGGACACTATGGAGGAATGGCTTCAAACTTCAGGAAAGGAGATTCCACGTGAACATTAGGAAGAACATCCTGATGGCAAGAGCAGTTTGACCGTGGAATCTGCTGCTGCCTCCACGGTGTGTGGTGGAGTCGCCTCCCTCTTTGGAGGTTTTTCCCAACAGAGGCTGGGTGGCCGCCTGCCAAAGGGAGGGCGTGGATTGTGCCTCCCTACAGGGCAGAAGGGGTTGGACTGGATGGCCCTTGGGGGTCTCTCCCAACTTTAGGATTCTGTAAGATAACCCAGGGCATCTTATTTTTGATTTCTATGTATGGATGAGAAAGTGGGAAGAGTGAAGAAAGCTCACCAGGAGGTAATCAACTCTTTTGAAATGTGGTGCTAGGGGAGAGTCCTGCGAACATCCTGGACTGCTGAAAAGACAAATAAATGGGTCCTCAAGGAAATCTTGAACTCTAGAAAAAGCCAAGACAATTCAGCTGAGGCTGTGATGTTCTGATGTATCATGAGACCCACTGGGGGAAAAAAACAAACAAAGCCTGGTACAGCAAAAGGAAAGCCAGCCTCATGTAGTGGTTTGGGTGTTGGCTTATGATTCTGGAAACCAGGGTTGGAATCCCCTCTCAACAAAATTGTCCTCACCTATTCTAGAACTCAAACAAGTATAAGAACATATGAACGGCCCTGGGAGAGACCAGACGGTCCAGCCCAGCATCCGGCACCTGGCTCCCCACTGTGGTCACTTTGGTGCCCCTGAGCAGCAGGACAGGGAGGACAGTAAGATTTTGCCCATCCTCAGCAACTGTCATTTAAAGATATACTGCTTCTGCACATGGGAGTTCTCCAAATATTTTAGTTAAAGGTCACGGACAGACCTTCTCCTTCCTCCTCCTCTACTAGTGGTCATCAACAACTACCCTGGAGTAGTGGCTAAAGTGTTGGACGAGCACTCTGCAAGAACAGGGTTTGAATCCTGCTCAGCCATGGAAACCAGCCATGGAAACCAGACCCTGAGCAAGTCACACTCTCTCAGCCTCAGAGGAAGGCCCTGGTGGCAACTCCCCCCTAACAGATCTTGCCAAGAAAACTCCATGATAGGTTCACCTTGGGTCTGGAAATGATTTGAAGGCAAACAGTGCCAGTAGAAGCAACGAAGGGGCTGTCAACCCTGCATATTGGTTCCCATATCTAGAAACACAGAGCTGGAAGGGATTCCCCAAAGCCCACCTAGTCCAATCCCTTACCATTCAGGAAAACACAGCTACAGCACTCCAGAGTGAGGCCCACCGAGCCTCTTTCTAAAGACCCCCAAAGAAAGAGAGGGCACGGCCCTCTGAGGCAAGCTCTTCTGTTTTATTCCACTTCCGGACAGCTTTTACAGTGAAGAACTCTCTCAGCCTCTTCCCGATGTTTAGATGGACCCCCCTTTCTTGTTCTTTGAATCTGTCTATTTAATTACAGCATGTTTCTTTCAGAATGGTACAGTCCTCAAGAGGGCATACAGAACAAACCCCGCCACTCTGTGTGGATCTGCGGGATGTCCTTTCCTTCCACCCTCAACACCTCTGGGCCCGCATCTCTTGCTCCGGCTGCATCTAGTGAAGCCCAGCCAGTTTTTTCAAACTGACAGGAGCATCGCTCAGCAGTGCCACCATGAGTAATGAGGGGACTTTTTATGCATAATTATAACCCAGGCTGCTGGCTGAGGAGGGGGAGCCTTCCAGCAGGTTCTTTGGGTTTCTGCCTCTTTTCTCACTATGGCTGCAACAGCCAGCAGACTGACCAGCTCCAGAGCAAAGCTGCAGAATCAGAGCGGGAAGGAGCCACCATCTGAGAGGAGAGGAAGGACCAAAAGCAGTGGATTCCAGCCAGGCCAGGATGGGTCGGGGGGGGGGGCTTTCAGTGCCACACTTTTATTGCTCTTGCAACCAGGAGGGGCGGGGGGGGGGTGCAGGAGGACAGCAGTCCCTGCCTGTCCTGTCCAGTTGACTCTGCTGTCTGTCAGCCGGACAGAGAGAGGGCCAGAGGGGGAGGAGCACTCCTCCCTTTCTCCAGGGTACGTCCAGACTGGGCACCTCGTGCTCCCGCCCCCCCTTCTCTTTGGACCTGCAGCCCCACCTGGGTGGCATTTGTGAGTACGTGGTCACAGAATCGTGAAACCGGATGAGACCCAAAGCCCACCTAGACCAACCCTGGCCAAGCAGTGACCCACAGGTAAAGCACGCCCGAGAGATGCCCACCCAGCCTCTGGGGAAGGACCTTCAAGCAAGGTGGATGTGTGAACCTCACCCCACCCGACCCGAATTACACGTTGGCCATTACAATAAATACTTGGCTATTATGATAAATATTAGCTGCCCCCCCGAAAAAAAAGGAAGGGAGGAAGGAAGGAGGCAAGGAAGGTGGGTTCCCCTCCTCCAAAGTGTGCTACATCTCTCTCATGGACCTCTGGTTGCCAGGAGGTTCTTCCTGATAGTCCTAGAGCTGGGGGGTGTCTCCGGGGCTATCTAGTCGGACCCCCCGAGGCAGGGCAGGACACCCTCCCTGAGGTTTCCACGGCATCTGCTTTCTTGGGATCTGAAATCTCCTCGTTTGGCTCCTGCCCTCTAGAGCAACAGAAGAGGAACTCACTGTCTTTTTTTGGGGGGGGGGGACAGCCTTTCAGGCGTCCCATGTGTGAAGTTCTGACACGTGAAACCCCCTTCTGTCACCGCTGCAATGACACCGAGGCCCCGCCTCGCCGTCTTCCAGGAGGTCTCCTTCAGGTGGAGGCCCCCCCGCCCCCCGCAGGGACCCTCGGGGTTCCCGACCCTCCTCCTCCGATTTAGCCAGGAGAGCCCCCCCGGCCCGCCTTCCCGCGGCTCCGGCCGCCCTTGAAACGCAGCACCCGGAGCCGGGCGGGCCGAAGGCGGCATCCCGGCCTCGCGGGCACTCCGGGGCGGCGCCGGGGCCGATGCGGGCGGAGGGAGGCTGGGGCCGGCCCTCCCTGGCGCCCCGCCGGCTGCCGGCCTTCTTCGCCCGCCCGCCGGCCCGCGACAGGCACGGAGCGCCGGAGCCGGGCGGCGGGCGGGAGGCCAGGGGGCAGAGGGAGGCCGTGGGCGTGCCTGCGCCCCGGAGCCCGCCTCGGGACCGGCAGCCGGGACGGACGGGAACGCGCCCGAGCGCAGCGGGGCCAGGCCGGAGCCGGGGCTTCCTCTCGGAGCCGGCGGACAAGCGAAGCGCCTCCGCCCGAACCTCGGGAAGGACCTCCCGGCGGTAAGAGCTCCTCGCGGCGGGGCACGGACTCCGCGGCGGTGCGTGCGTGTCGGCGGGGAGGCGCTCCTTCCTCGGGGCGCTTTGGGGAGGAGTTGGGTGAGCTGCCTCGGAAGGGCGCCCTGGCCGTGGCCGGGGGCTGGCCCGGAGGGCCCCCGGGGCCCCTTCCTCCGGGCTTCCTTCGGTGCCGGGACCCTCCGACGACACCAGCAGCCGCGGGGGGCCGGGCCGGCCTCCGCCCGGGGAGGGGCCGAGAGGGGCGCCGCCGCGCCCTCCCCTCCCGCCTGGGACGGAGGCCTCCTTCTCCCGGGAGACCCCCAAGACTTTAGAGCGACCCCTCCCGACCCGCGGTTGGCGGTGCTGGGCGCCCGCCCGATTTGTGGCGACCCGGAGGCAAAGTTATCTCCGTTTTTTCTTGGCCAGGCCGGTCCGGGGCGGGGCGGGGTTGCCTTTGCCTTACGTAACGGCCGGGGGAGTGCCCGGCTGGGAGCCCGTCCCGCCCCCCCCCGGCATCCCAAAAATGTGGCTCCGTGCGCGCAGGACGCAACAGCACGCGGGAGCTGCTCGCCGTCGAAGAAGTAAACTGTGAGTGTGAGATGTTTTTCAAAAAAACCCAGGCGGTGTTAGATTTTTAAACAGAGACGTCCGTCCAAGGGAGGGCTTCGATGGTGTCTTCCCGCCCGGCAGAAGGGGGTCGGACGGGGTGGGCCTAGGGCTCTCTTCCAGCTCTAAGGCTCCGCGATTCTGTGACTGACAAACCGGCAAAGCCGTCACGGGCTTCGGCGAGGAAGTGTCAGAGGCTCGCTCCGTATCCCGAACGGCGCTCACATCGCCCCAGGCGGCGATCAGCCACAGGTCTGTCGGAGAGAACCGCATTTTTCATAGGAGCGGAATATGCCTGTTTGAAGGCCGGGGAAAGCTGTGCAGAGCAATGAGGGAGGCAGGAAAGAACGTTTATGACCAGAGCGGCGTTAACGGGCGGCAGGTCTGCCGGTGAGCGCCAGCTGTGACAGCTGACGGAGCCTCCGCATCCAAGGGCCCTCGGGGGCCCGGCCCGGACGGCTCCCTTGCGTGGCGGGCAGAGCAAGGCCCTGCGTCTTCAGGGAGCGCGAGAGGAAGTGACTCAGGGAGGAGAGCCGCTTTGACGCAACGCGTTTGGCCTGTTTTGTGCCTCCGGGAAGGAGGGCTTGTTGTTCGCGAAACACGCGAACGGCCCGTGGTGCTTCCGAGCAGGTGCGGAGTGCCTTGCCCTCCTCCGAGGCCACCTGGCCAGGGCCGCGAGCGGAAGCCGGGCGGCGCGGCCCGAGAAGCCGTTGGTGCCGCCGGGTCTCCCCGGCCGTGTCCCTCCCCGGCCCTTTCCGCACTGGCCTGTTACGGGGCCGTTGATTCCCCTTTCAACGTCCCACAGAATCCCGGGCCGGGCGGCAAGACCAGCGCCGTAGCAGCCTCGTCCGGAAATGGCCCCGGTTTACACCACAGCGTTTTAGCGACGCCCGTCCTCCGGGTGGGCAGCCCGAGCCGCGGGGACCCCCGTCTTTCTCTCTCTCTCTCTCTGTTTGTTTGTTTGTTTGTCTGGGAGGCTCGGGGAGGCAGGGAGGAGGGAGAGGGCTCTGCACCGGGGCGCGTGCCGGCCCGCACTTGCCGCCGCCGGGGCATCCCTGTTGCGAGGCCCGGGGAGCCGCTCCGCCCCGCTCCGCTCCGCTCTCTCGGTCCCGGGCGCGCGCGCGGACGGAGCTGCGGCGTCCCCGGCGAGGCTGTCCGACTTCCGCGGGCGCCGTTCCCGGCCGGCCGGCCCAACGCCTCCTTCTCCCCGCTGCTTTCCGTCCTGGTTGGGAAAGCGGGAGTAGGTGAGGAAATGAGACCCCCGCGTCATCCCGCCCTATAGACTGCGGAGTCCTAGGGCTGCGGTTAGACAGGGATCCAGGGTTCCTTCCGGGGGGGGGGGGGCGCGCCGTCTTTTAGGGACTACCCAGCCCGGCATGCAACGGGGACAGGAGAGGCGGAGGAGCCGCGTCGAGCATCCCACCGGCTCTCCTGATGCGTTGCATTCTGGGCCCTGTAGTCCCCCCGTGCGCACGGTTTGCCTGGTGCCTTGGCGACGCGCACGCGTCGCCGCCTCCTCGCTTGGGATGTGCTTGGCCGGGCAGCTCGGCAGAGCGGGGGCGCAGAGGGGGCCGCCCGACTCCGATGCGGGGAGAGCCGAGCCAAACCTCCAAACGAGGGGCGCGGGAGAGCGCGCGGCGGGGAGGGGGTGTGGATGGGGAGGCGCCTCAGTTGCTCCAAATGCAGAGGACGCGAAGGTGGGACGGGCTTCTTCCTCAAACTCCCCAGCTCCAGAGGATTTTCGGAAATGAGGTTTGGCGCAGTAAAAAACCACTTGGATGCTACATGGCCAGCCGGCACTGAGGGCTTCTGGGCTGAATCCGATGTTCTAATTTTTTCCCCACAGTGCATAAGAACAGGGAACTGGGAAGGAGGCCGCGGGCGTTCTGCCTCCGAGGAGTCAGGCTCCCAGGTGGTGGTGCGGGCGAATCTGGGAGCCTGACTCCTCGGAGGCAGAACGCCCGCAGCCTCCTTCCCAGTTCCCTGTTCACCAGGCACAGTCAAATCAAGAAGCCCCGGGGAGGAAAGGGCGGCAGAAAAGTTGCTGTAGCTAAACCGTACTGGGCACTCTTCAGGGGTGTCTGGACCTTCCAAGAACGGGGAAAGCGTGGCAGGTGGGGCAGCTGGTCTGGGGGCTGCCCTGAACGTCATCATCGCTGTTATTGTTATCGTTACTAATATTTGGAGGGAAGATGCTTCAGAGCCGTGATGGAGCACCAGAGCGGGATGAGGTGCTCCTCTGGGGCTAGCCAAGGTTGCCGGCCTGCCCTCCATGCTGGGAAGGTGCTAAAGGCCTCTCCTCCCGATGTTCCGTGGCACTTTGGCCTGGCAAATGGTTGCCCGAGGGTCCCCCCCAGTTGGTTGCCCAAGGTTCCCCCCCAGTTCCCCCTTTTCATGGCCAAGCTAAGCGGGACCACCTTCTGAGAGCCGCCTGTTGTGGTTGTGGGTGTCACCTTGGCTTCTGGTGAATGGGCGTTAGCAAACTGGGTGTCCCCCTGGAGACCGGATGCTCCCTCCCACGATGTCCCTTCGGCTCCTTGGAGCCAGGCCCAGCCCCAGCCAAAAGGCTGGAAGGCTCCTTTGCTTCCCCTCACTCTGGCTGTAGCTTCCTCAGAAACCAACTAGCAGAGCCAAGCCTTCCTCCATTTCGACTCTGCTCGCCTCCCTGGGGTCTGGCCGGGTCAGGCCGGCAACGCTTCGCAGGCAGGCTGGGCTGGGCTGGCTGCTGTTTTGCTCTGTTGGGGGTCTGTGGCAAGAAAGAAACCCATGAAGTCAGACCCCACCTGGAATCCTGTGTCCAGTTTTGGGCCCCACGGTTCAGGAAGGATGTTGACAAGCCAGAAGGTGTCTAGAGGAGGGCGACCAAAACGGTGAACAATCCATGAAGCCCCCTGAAGAGCGACTTAGGGAGTTGGGGATGTTTAGCCTGGGGAAGAGAAGGTGAAGAGGGGACATGAGAGCCATGTTTAAATATTTGAAGGATAGGGCAAGCTTGTTTTCTGCTGCTCCAGCAAAGATTAGGACACTGTGGAGCAGTGGCTTCAGACTTCAGGGAAAGAGATTCCTTCTGAACGTTAGGAAGAACTTTCTGAGGGTAAAAGTTGTTGGACAGTGGAAGCCACTTCTGCCTCGCTGGAGTGTGGTGGAGTCTCCTTCTCAGAGGAGGTTTTGAAAGAGAGGCTGGGTGGCCATTTGTCAAAGGGAGGGCTTGGGTGGTGTCTTCCTGCCTGGCAGAAGGGGGTTGGACTGGATGGCCCCTTGGGGTCTCTTCCAACTCTACGATTCTATGATTCTATGGTCTGTGTCTCTTTCCTTTTTACCCTTGGTATCTCTGAGAACCAAGAAGGGCAAGCTGTCAACTGGAGCTTTGCCGCTGGAAGTGGGGTAGCTGGATGGGGCAAGGGCTGCCAGCCGGGCGGATTCTGAGCATGCCACAGGCCTCTCTCTGCCACGGAACAGCTGCAGCAAGGTGTAGAATCCACTGGGGAGCGGGAGCGGGTATGCGTGTGCAGAGTGGCGGGCTGTTTTTAATGTTATTACTGGTTTTCGTTGGGTTTTTGAAGGTGTTTTTAACCATTTTTTAAAAATAATATTGTTGTTTAATTCTTTAAAAAAAGCTTCTGTAAACTACTATTTTAGCTTCATCTTTTAAAAATTCCCTGGTTAGTCCTTGGATGGGAGACTGCCAATGAATCCCAGGTGCAGCAGGCTCTATTTCAGAGGAAGGAAGTGGCCAAACCACCTTTGAGTATTTCTTGGCTTTGAAAATGCTATGAAATTCGTAGGGTTCCCCTAAACTGACAGGCAATTTGAGGGCACATATGCACACAGGCAAGTAAATACCCTACAGGCACCGGATCCCTGTCTTGTCTTGGAAGCTAAGCAGGGTCAGCCCTCATTAGTCCTTGGATGGGAGACTGCCAATGAATGCCAGGTGCTGTAGGCTATTATTCCAGAAAAAGGAACTGACAAAACCACCTCTGAGTGTTCCTTGCCTAAGAGGGCCCTGCAGAAAATCCACAAGGTCACCATAAGTTGACAGGCAACTCGGAGATGCATACACACTCATGCACGGAAGCTCCCTGAATCCCATCTCAGGAAAAAAGATGAGGCATAAATTCAATCAATCAATCAGCCCATCAGCCAATGAACCCAGAGGAACCTAGCCACGCGTGTGTCTGCAGTGCTGCTCGTGAGGATGCCGGAGGAGGTGGCAGGGAGGCCGAGCCGGCTGAGCTCACACCTCCTGGCAGTGTCCGTGCGCTGCCCTCAAGGGCTTCCAGTGCCAGTCACCCTCCCTCTCCTTTCCTCTTTGGACACTGGGCCCTTTCATTCCTCACTGCCCGCCTGCCCGCTCAGGTCTCTTTCCTCTGGAGGACAGCAGCTCTCCCTTTGTCTCTTTCTCTCTCTGCCTCCCAGACAGAGGCTCTGCTGACTGTAAGTGGCAGGAACTCAAGAGAGGAGGAAAAGAGAGAGAGAGAGGTCCAAAGTGCCAAGAGCCAAGCTGGCTGGCCCCGGGGCCTTGCGTGACAGGGGCCAGCGTCCCGTGAGTGGCCTACGCAGGCGTCAGTTGTATTACATATGCAGAGTGTTTTCATTGGACATCACACAGTGACCGTCTCCAGCTGACAGGGACAGAAATGGACGTCTGCACATGGAACATGTACCAGTGCACCTCAGGTGGGGCGTACGTGATCTGCAACGGGCTCATTCTGCAGCAGGCCTCGTTATGGGGCATGCAGAGGCCCAGTGTGGAGCAAGTACCAATGAGCATCACATTGTGCTTTGCAATTGTGCAGTGGAGTGCCAGCCATGTGCATTTCACATGCATTGTGCTAAAGCGGTATCCACTACAGGGATTGTGTAATGTAATGGAATATTACGTGGGATTTTGGCCCTTGACTCCCTTCCAAGGAATGACATTACAAGAGCAAGCCAGCAGGCCTTCCCTGAGTTGACTTTTGCCTTGGTGATGAGGAGTCCTCCTTCTCTTCTTCCTCCCTTCCCAATTCCCTGCACCCGAGACATAAGCCCGGCTGACGATGTTCCTGGGAGCCGTGGGTCTGCCAGTTGCATCTCTTCAGGAGCTCCAGTCTGCAATCAAGGGCATGAATCTGGTGTGGCATCTAGTAAGGGGTCCCAGTAAAGTTGAGTCAATAGTGTGACACCGTGGCCAAACGTGCCAGTGCAGCCCTGGGGCGTATCAGCAGGAGCACAGCGCCCCGATCAAGGGAAATAGCAGTGCCTCTCGGTTCTGCTTTGGCCAATCCTCCCCTGGAGTAATGTGTCCAATCTGGGGACCATAGTTCAAGGATACTGACAAGTTGGACTGTGTCCAGAGAAGAGTGACCAAGACCATCAAAGATGTGAAAACCATCGAGCCTTGTAAGGAATGAAGGAGGGAGCAGGCTGTGCTTAGCTTGGGAAGAGAAGACTCAGAGAAGACATCCTAGAGTCATCTATAAATATCTGGAGGGATGTCAGATAGAACAACAGAGCCAGAATGTGTAGTGGTTTGAGCACTGGACTTGGACTCCAGAGACCTGAGTTCAAATCCCTGCTCAGCACTGGAAACCCACTGGGTGACCTTGGATAAATTATACTCTCTCAGCCTCAGAGGAAGGTTAAGGCAAACCCCCTCTGGACAAATCTTGCCAAGAAATTCCTTCACCTTCTGGTTCCTCTAATTTGTGAACAGCTTGAAGGCACACAAGAACCGCAACAGAGAAGGAGGTCGTCCAGGGTGGGTGAGGTTTCCCTTGGTCACTTCTAGATCAGGGCTGGAGATCTCACCCCACCTCCCCTCGAAGCCAGTGAGTTCATGGGCAGCCTGCGCTGGGCATGGAGTTGAAAAGGAACTGGGATGCTGCGGGGGAGAGACCTGTGGAATTGCGGCGTGTTCATTGCATGCGTGGAAACCTGGGCTACCCAGAGGGAGGGTCCCGGGATGGGTGTCTGTTCACAGGGGAAGGGCTGCTGCTCTGCAGTGCACGTCCAGGAAAGAAAGAAAGGTGGCATACAGAGGGTGCCTCTCCCTGGCACGTTGGCAGAAAATCCCTGCTGGCACCCCGTCATGTAGCTCGAGGGGTGCTGGTGTGAGCCACGCTTGAGGAGGCGGGTTGGCACCTGGGGGGCACAACATGTGGCCCCTGGACCCTCTCAGAGAGGCTCCCTCCCAGCAGCACCCACGTCAGGGATCTGATGGGCCACCCCAGAAGGCAAGGACTAGCATCTGGGATGGCCCCTTGGGTCTTTGGGGTGGGGGCTGCTATTCAAAAACAAAGCCAGTGTGGCCAGGGGCAGGGCTGATGGGGATGGCAGGTGGGGACAGGGTGGCCAGAGGGGGAGCAACCCAATCTCGCTTACAGCCCACATCTCCCTCCCTTTGTGGAGGTTTCAGTACCTCAGAGTACCCCTCCCCTTCCTTTTTGGGAAGGGTCTGTGTGTGTGTTGGGGGGGGTCCCATTTCTCACAGAACACAACCACCCTTGGCTAAAGCTGCAGAGTGCTGCTTCTATTTCCCTATTGCATGTGCTGCAAAAGCAGCCATGGGTGCCCTCCGTGTGGGTCTGTGTGTGTGAGAGAGCATGCACACACAACTGTGGCCCTTTCCCTGCAAGACTAGGGTGGTCCCTGAAGCCATAAAAGTTGTGCAACTTGAAGTGTTACATGCAGTGGTTGAACTATGGAGGGGGCATATGAAGGCACTGTAGGCCCTCTGTGGAGAAGGATATGGGCAAGCTGAAAGGTGTCCAGGGAATGGTGACCAAAATGGTAGAAGGCCTGAAAACCACGAAGCCCTCTGGGGAGCAGCTGAGGGAGCTGGCTGTGTTTAGCCTGGAGAAGAGAAGGTCAAGGGGTGACAGGATAGCCATGTTTAAATGTTTGAAAGGCTGTCATATGGAAGATGGAGCAATCCTGTTTGCTGCTGCTCCAGAGACTAGAACATGGAGCAATGGCTTCAAGCTTCAGGAAAAGAGATTCCATCTAAGCACTGGGAAGACCTGCTGCCGCCATGGAGTGTGGTGGAGTCTCCGCCTTTGGCAGTTTTTAAGCAGAGGCTTAAAGGGAGCGCTTTGGTTGTGTGTTCCTGCATGGCAGAAGAGGGCTGGACTGGATTTGCCCCAGGGGTCTCTTCCAGCTCTAGGGTTCTGTGATTCCAACCAGTGGGTGGAAATTAGGAGGAGAGAGGTTCCACTTCAATATAAGGGAGAACTTAACGGACTTTAAGAAGCAGCGGAATAGACCGGTTTGGCGCTTGGCGGACTCTCCTCCTTCCTTGGAGGTTTTTGAAACAGAGGCTGGGTGGCCGCCTGTCGAAGGGAGGGCCTGGGCGGTGTCCTCCCGCAGGGCAGGAGGGGGCGGGACTGGAGGGCCCTGGGGGTCTCCTCCAGCTCTAGGATCCTACGAGCCTTCGCTGTGTCCCTTTCCGGGGGGGGGGGTCACTCTGCCTGCTGCCCCTTTGCTTTGGATGCCTCGAAGCCTCAGCTGGAATGTCCAGTTCCTGCAAGGTGAGAAACGAGGGAGCCAAAGGGAGAGGTCAGTTTAGGGTGGGAGAATTTCTATGTGGGGGCGGGGGGCGCGTCGTGCCATTTTCCGCTCCCCGCTCTCCAGGCCGCCCCCCTCCGCAGTCCGGGGCCCAGGCGGGGCCGGGCGAGCGGGAGCCCCCGGGGCGGGACCCGCCGCGGGCCACCGGGCCAGCCCGAGTTCGCTCCCCGCCTCCCTCCCTCCCTCCCTGCCGGCGGCCGCGGGGGCGGGGATTGGACGTCACGGCCAGCGGAGGGGGGGCGTCGCCGGTGGCGCGGAGACTGCGCAGCCCCGCCGCCGCCGCCGCCGCCGCCGCCGCAGTGCCAGCCGGGGAGGCAGCGCCGAGCGGAGCCGAGCCCGGACGGCCCCACCTGATCGCCCGGCCCCGCTGCGGGGGAGGGGAGGGCGCCCGCTCCAAGGTGAGTCGGCGGTGGGGTCCGAGGGGAGCGCCGCGCCTCGGGGAGGGAGGGGGGAGGGAGAAGGGGAGGGAGGGGGGCTCGCTTGGGGTCGGGGAGGGGCGCGATCTGAGCATCTCTCCGCCGCTCCCGTCCTCTCCTCCTCCTCCTCTTCTTGCTGCTGCGTCTGGTGGTCGTTCGGGCGGTGCCGGTGGGGAGCATCCCCAGGGCCGCCGAGGGGCCCCGCCGCCGCTCCCTTCCCGGTCAGTCCGTCCGTCCCTGCGCCCCTCGCCCGCCCGGAGCCTTTGCGCGGCGCGGCCATCCGCCGGGGGCCCCGTCTTCTTTGGGGGGGGATGCGGCCCCTCCCGCCTCTCTCTGCGGCCGCCCTCACCTCACCTGCTGCGGCGCCGCAGACAAAGGGAGAGGCGGCGGGCGAGGGAGGGGAGGACGCCCCCCCCGCTGCCGTTTGCTCTGCTGCCGCCGGGACCTGCTGCGGGGGGGGGCGGCCCGGAGGGTCAGACAGCGGCCGCCTTTGCCCCGGTGTGTGTTGTGAGACGGGAGGAAGGCTGGAGAAGGAGGAGAGGGGAAGGCGGGGGGGCTGCCGAGGATGGGCCCGGGGTGGGGGGCGGCCAGGCTGGGCGGCGGCTTCTCGCGCGCGCTCGCTCGCTGGCTCGCTGGGGAGGCGCCCGTTTTCCTTCTGGCCGATGGGGGGGCCGGCCGGGGCCGGGGCCGCCCGCCGCGGGCACGGAGGGGCCGGGGACCCGGAGCCTCGGGCGGCCCGGGGGCGGGGAGGTTCCCCGAGGGGCTTGTCCGAGGGTGGGGCTCGGCGGCCCCTCCCTCCCCTCCCCTCCCCGCTCTGCGGGGGGCGCCTGCGGCGCACGGGGCGGGACGCCGTCCGGAGCGAGGGGCGCGCCTTGCGGGGGGCGAGGCTGTCTTGGCGCAGAAACACCCCCCCCCGCGTGTTGTATCTCCGGGCGGGGAAAGGAAGGCCGTCCCCTGCCCCCCCCCACGCCAGACGGGGCCGCCCCCAGGCCTCCGACCGTCTGAGGCAAAAGCCAAGAGGCAGCCTCCCTCCCCCCACGGCCACCCGTGTTTCCGGGGGAACCGGCCCGGCCGCGGAAGCCGGTTTGGGTCCCGGGGCAGGGGGCCGACTTAGAGGGGTGCCCAGCCGAGCTTGGTCCTCCCGTGCCCCGTCCCCGGCGGCAGGGCTGGCTCGGGCCCAGGAGGGGGCGGAGGGCTCAGGCCGGGGGCCGGGCGGCTCACCCTCGGCTCGCTGTGCCCCCGTGGGGTGGGGCGGGGGGCCTTTGAGGCCTGATCGCTGGGGGGGTGGGTAAGGGGCCTGGCCTAACCCACTGTAGTGTCAGCCTCGGTTGTCGTTTTCTGTCTGACTCGCTGGCAGCGCTGTCGGCCGAGGGATTCCGGTGTCATTTTTTGCCACCTGTCCTTCCAACCGCACCTGCTTCCTGCTTCGTGAGCCCCCCTGAGTCACGAAGCCAGGAAAGGGCCAGGTGACCACCACAGTCCCCACCGCCCACATTGAGCCAGGTCTCCCCAGGGTTCCCCTTCCAGGAATACCTGGAGCACGGAATGCCTGGCGCTGGAAGGGCCCCCAAGGACCCTCCAGTCCCCCCCCCGCAGGCCACACGCACGCGCGCACGCAGGCTGGGGCCCTTCCGACAGATCCTTCCCACACTCTGATCCACACGGGGCTCCAGGCAGCTAGCCCCTGATCCCCCCGGCAGATCCTCGTTGGCCTGGGCGCCCTTCTGCAGGGGGAGCAGGTCCTTTGGTCGGCCTCGGCTCCCCTGCCCGTGAAATGGGAACGAAAGAGACCCAGAGGGGCCGGGGGCCTTTTCCAAATGGGGCAAAGGTGTTGCGAGGTTCCAGTTGTTTTCTACTGTAGTTCTCAATTTGTTTCTTTTTTAAAATAACCAGTAAAAAAGTTCCTTGGACTATTTCCTGAAAATTCCCCAGCACCAGCTGCAGTGTTTTATTCCCACCTTCAAGTGGCGTTATCTTTAATTCCAAGGCTTATCGGAACGAAAAAGTCTCTTCTCTCTTCTTTTGTTTTTCTTTTCTTTTTTTCTTAGTAGTATGAAATGGCACTTTTGCAGAACACACTCTGAATTGTTTTTTTTAAAGGAGAGCATTCCCTCTTCATTCCAAGCATAGAATCACCTCAGCAGACCACACCCGTTAAGGGAAAAAACCCCTTTGGAACAGCCCGGATCCAAAACATTCCTTCCAAGACCGCCCCTCCCCAAAAGCAACAGAAGCAGCGAACTCAGAAGCAACAACAGCCGGCGAAACCCAGGGAGCCTCGTCCCGCTTCCGTAGACCTATCTGAGGCCGCCCAGCCCTGTTTGTGCAGCGCCTTTGCAGCTTTAAATCCCGGCTGGAGCGGGGCGGGGGGGCGATTCCTCCGGCTTTGGGTGTCCAACTCTCTTTGGCTGGCCTGATAAGAGGGGGAGGGCTTCCTTCAGGGTTTAAGGTCTGTCGACTCTTGCGGGTGCTGGGTTGCGGGATTCATCCCAAAAGCCAGGACTGAGCTCCTGTGCCTGGGATTTCCATGGCCAAGTAGCCAAGAAGTTTACCTTTGTAGCCACAGACTGGCCGGGGGTGGGTGGGAGATGACTCCTCTGACCCCAGCTCTGTCCCTCTTTCCTTCTGCCTTCCTCCTGCCTCAGTGGGCCTGTCTGTCCCCGGGGGTCACTCCTAGGCCGGCTTGGGAGCAAGTTGTACTGACCACATCTGTTGCTGGTTTGGGCCCCTTCACACTGCACAACGGTAGCGCTTTCATACCACTTTAACTGCCCTGGCTGCTGCCTATGGAATGCTGGGAAGTGTCATTTGGGGATCTTTACCAAATGCCCCTCCATAGACTGCAAATCCCAGGATTCCACAGGGTGAAGCTATGGCAGTTTAAAGTGGGATTGCAGCGCAACCACTGTGTAGTGTGTGTGAAGGCCTTCAGCCAGCAAAGGTCTTGCTGTCCTTTGTCATCTCCCTCGAAAGAATCGGTCCATCTTGCGGGTGGGGCGGGATCTAGCATTTCCGGGAGTGGGTTGAATGTCACCGGCTGAGGCCTCGGCTGAGGGAAGTGGGCACTGCAGGTGTCCAGATGGTGTAGCTGTGAGTATTGCGTTGCTCCCTCAGTTTCCTCCAGGATTGGGACCGCATCCTTTTGATTTGGGATTTGATGCGTGAGGCCTCAGCTTCCCGCTGCCTTTGGCTGCTGGGATGGACTGAGAAAGACCCCTCTCCCCTGCAGGAGCAGCAGTGGCAAGCGTCCCCGGCCTCGAGGGAGCAACGAGGTGGTGGTGTCCTGTGTTAAGCCAGAAAGTGTGTGATGTGACACTGGGCAGGGCTGTTCCGGGGAGTCCTCTTCACAACAGCCCTGTGAGGCAGGCTGCCTCCATTGCTGTTAAATTGAAGGAGAAAGGAAGGAGGGGGAGGGGAGGGGGAAGAGCGCTCATGCCGGAATCACTTCAAAATAGTTTGGGAGGGCAGTGGGGACGCCCCACTGGGTTTCCTCACAGACGTCTCAGGCGGGGCCTCCTGGGAAAGGGGGCCTCCTGGCTTGAGTCCCCCAGCAAGGCCTGCCTGGGGTCTTCGTGGTGGCTGCTCCCAGGCTGTGGGGCTCCCCCTTTCCACTCGCAAACAGAAACCTTCCATCTGTCTGGCTTCTGGGAACAGATTGCAACAACTTTTAATTCTGTGGGTACCTTAATTGCATTAATTACATTGCAAAAAATGACGACTTTCTGTATGCGGTTGCTGATGTCTTTGCATATACTGGTATCTGTAGTTGCTTTAATTTTTGTCGGCTGCCCCTGGAGTCCCAGTTTTGGAGGGAAAGCAGGATATATATATTTGATGATGGTGATGATGATGATGATGTAATAATGATGATAGTAATACTAGCTGCTTTGTTGTTGTTGCCATTTTGATGCCAGGCAATTATCTTTTTGTGTAGTTGGGCTTTCTGATGTCTGATTTCTTTTAAACTGTGCCAGAATCTGTTGTTTTTGTGTGGTTTCTCATGATTTCAGTTTGATTGTATTTGGGGAATGTTTTGGAATGTATGCTTTAAATGTTTTGAAATTTTGTTTGTAAGCAGCTCTGGGAAGGGTATTGGCAGGAGGGGTGCAAAAAATTAAAACCGCTTCTGTTGAGTGAGCTGAAATATATGCAGAACACTCTGGACCGTCCGTGCGGCCGCACCGATGCCGAGAGCTTTCCTGCTTGAGGCAGTGGGGATGGGGGGGGGTGTTGGCACAGCTTCTGCCTGGCACCCCGGTGCCCAATCCGAGTTCTGCCGTGGAGGGGAGGCTGGCAGGATCTTCTCTGCCCTCCTCGGACGAGGAGACCTGGCCTGACCCTTTCCCCTTGCTGCTCCGAGGCCTCTCTCTGTCCCCGGCAGCCGTGTCCCTTTGTGTGCTTCGAGTGCGGACATTTTGCTGAGGATTTGCGCCCGGCCTGCCACCTCTTCTCCTGGAGCAGATTCTTTTCTTCCTCTCCTGAGCTGCTTCTCCCTCCTCCTCCTCCTCCAAAGCCTCTGGGCACCCGCCTGGCACCTTCCCTCCCTCCCTTGCGGTGCCCACAGCCTCCTCCTGCTCCTCCTCCTGCTGCTGCTGATATTTCCAGCATCTCTGGTGCCATGGGAAGATAAAGGCCTTTTTGCAGCGCTGGCAGGAGTCAAGGGCGACCGGCGGCGGCGGCGGTTGCAGCAGCAGCAGAGGCTGCTTTGGGCAGGGCCGCTTGGAGAGGCAGCAGGGAGGCAAGGAAGCGGCTTGGGCAGCGGCTGCCAGGAGCCCACGGGGGGGGCAGCAGTGGCTGTGACGTGCGTTCCCGTCCGCCCGGGACTGGGCGGTGGTGGCTGGGCTTCCTTCCAGCAGCCGTTTGGGTCCAGGAAATGTGTGTGGGGGGGCAGCGTTGGATCATCCTTGGGTGAGCAGAGACGGGGGGCCTGTGAGCTCCCCAGCTGAATGGCGCTGTGGCTGCAGCCGCCGCCGCCAACTGCTGTTGCTGATGCCGCGTGATGCTCCCTTCCCCCAGCATGCACACGCATGCGTTCCTGTGCTCGCACACACACACAGAGCAGGGAGGGGGTGGGAGCAGCTGTGGGAGGACGACAGACTCCCCCACCTCCTTCCTCCCCCCAGTCGTGCCAGACTCCAGCTTCCATGTTGGGAAGCCAAGGTTTTACCAAAAAAAAAAAAATACTGCATTTCACGGGAAGCGGAGTGATTGTTTTCTCAAGATGTGCCAGGCAGGAGAAGTCGTCACCATGGCAACAGCATCCACCCCATGGCCTTCTTCCACACGCAGTGCGAGCGGCAGTGGGGTTCTGCCCGCCCGGCACCTCAGCGTACAGACGCGGGGCTGCTGGGGAGAGACTCTGGGGCAGCCCTCTGGAGTTCAGTGCCAGGAGGAAGGGCTCGGCTGCCACGTGTGGCCATTTAAAGATGCTGCCCCCCCCCAAACAAGAAGGCTAAATTCACAGTCCGTAAGACTGCCTGGTCATGTTGCCATCCACCAAAGTGCTGGGAAGGGAGTGGTGCAAGGGGGTGTATCATCAGGACTCTGCAGCGCGGCATCATGCAGCTGGAAGGGGCCGCGAAGGCCGTCTAACCCAACTGCGGCCAGTGCCAGTCAGGTCTCTCCTAACCACCCTGTAAGCTCCCGGCAGGAGAAGGACTTCAGCATCCTACAGCTCTTTTCCAGGAGCTTAAGGAGTCTGTGTGCTTGGGGAGGGTTGCATCCACTCCCTCTCCCTCTCTTTTGCACTGTAGCCCAGATCCAAATTGCTCTCCAGCTCCCGCATATAAAAATACTGAGAGACTGAGGGGCATCGGGATCCAGTCCTGGATTGAAAACATCATTCTCTTCCCATGGCCGCTTGTAGGCAAAGTGAGGATTCGAATTGATGCTGCTGACTGCAGTTACAGAGCTGGGGGGGAGTGGGGGGTCTGCCTGGGGAGGGGGAGGCAAGTGGGACGTGCTTACTCCAGAAGTAAAAGGCAGGGAGGCTCTACCTGGGCCAAAGCTGGTTGCCGCTCTCCTGGCTGACTGGTTGCCGCTCTCAGGCCAGCATTGTCTTAAAGCTCTCCTTTGTTCCCTTTGAGAGGATGATTCAATTGCTTTTATTGGGATTGATGGAGGGACGAGTGGAAAAGAAATATGGAAGACTATTACCATGTATGACCACAGCAGCAAGGTTGATACGTGCACAGAAATGGAAGAGTGAATTAGTACCAAGCAAAGAGAGCTGGTTGTTAAAATTGAACAATTTAGCTGAATGGGACAAATTAGCTGCTTTGATCAGAAAAATCATTGGTGACATTTTTGGAAAGCTGGTAACCCCTGATTGCCTTTTCTCAGATAAAAAAGAGAGAATGATATGATTACTGTAGTTTCTGATAATTAATAGGTTTGATTTACAGGAAGATATGTATGAAATATCTGTTAGTTTTGGGAGAAGTAAGATTTTGTAAGACTTATAACCACTGTAAAGACAGTTGGAAGTTCTCGTAATGTTTCCTTTTTAACTGTCTCCTTTTTTCTTTCTCTTTTTTCTGTTTCTTTTTATTTTCTCTCTCTCTTTTTTATATAGCTACATTTTTAATATAAATTGAAATTTTAAATAAAATATTTACTGAAGAGACAACCCATCCCTTTGCGGTTATTCGTCTGTTGCTGCTGGTGCTGGTGTCTGTAGGCTCCAAGACTGGCGTCGAAGCTCTCCGCCTGCCGTGCGTGGGGCTGTGGTCATTTTCTTTGGAGATCCCCTGCCACAGTTTGAGGGTGGACTTCTGTCTCCCAGAGGGTCTCTTTGCTGCCAGATGAAAAATGTTTTCCTTTACTTGGGATTCTGTTGCTGTTGGCCCTGAGCCTAGTTTTTTTGTGTGTGTGTGGCTGCTGTTATGTGTCACCACATTGGCTTCAGCTTATAGCAACCCTCTGACTGAGAAAACCCTGAGAGCCCCGGTTATTCTCAGCACCATTCAGGTATTGCAAACTCAGGAAGCAATGGAGGCTTCCTTGATAAAGTCAGTCTTCCTGTAACACACTTTCCCTCTTTTCCTTGTTGTTCTAATTTGGTGCCAAGCTGGGTTTGACTTGTGGCAACCCCATGGCTGAGAGATCCGGTCTCTGGAAACCAACAGCCTTCCTCTTGCAGACTCCAGGCAAGCCATTGTAGCTACCTTGAGGGAGTCCGCCCCACCTGGAATGAGACCTCTGTCCCCTGTGCTTTACTTGAGCATTATTGCCTTTTCTGGAGATTCGTGTCTTCTCGTGATTGCGTCCAAAGTATGGCAGCCTCAGCTGAGTGATCTTGGCTTCAAAGGAGAGTTTGGGCTTCATTCGCTCTGGGACCCCTTCCTTTGTCTTTTGGGCAGTCTGTGGTGTCCGCAGAAATCTCTTCCAGCACCACATTTCTCTTGAGCTGGTTTTTTTCCTATCAGTTTTCTGTGCTGTTCGGCTTTCATAGCCATACATAGAAACTGGAAATTTGATGGCATGGATGATCTTGACTTTGATGTTTAATTATATTTATTTGCCACTATCCTAACTGGTTTTTGCTTTTGTTTTTTGTTTTTTTGCCCTGCTTGACTTTTGGTTCTTTTGGTTATTTTAGCTTCTGCAGCTGTGTTGTGCTATGATTTGGTTTGGTGATGATTAGGGCTTTGTTACCTGTCCACTTCTGTGTCTTAAGTGGCAAGAGTGAGGAAACTCAGAGTGAGAGCACTGCCTTTAAAAGGGAGTGTGATGGCCCTTGGGACCTCCTCGCAACTCTAGGATGCTGTGATTCTGTTTGAGAGGGAATCGGAAAAAAACTCTGATTTCCTGTTTGAGGGAACCTGGAAGGGACCCTTCCTATCCTTTCCAACTTCAAGATTCTATACGATTACTTCTCCGTTTTATGATAATGCCAGCAAGAATGCTGTTTGCTCAAACTTGGAAACAGACTGAAGCACCAGTGATGAAAAAGTAGATTGTTAAGGTGGCTGAGGTTGCCCAGGTAGCCAGGCTAACATGGGTTTTAAAGGGTAGGCCAACGGAAGATTTCTGGAAAGACTGGAAACTGTTTGTGGATTCTTTGAGCTAAAATAACCAAAAGAACCAAAAGTCAAGCAGGGCAAAAAAACAAAAAACAAAAAGGTAACGACGCAATCATTTGTGGCTATGGTTACTAATAATTCTGGTAGGATCTGTAATGGGAGAATGACTTTTTTATTTTTTTATTTATCTTTCTTTAATTATAGTTTGGGCAGGGTGGGGCAGGGGAGGTCAGAGCCCTTTTGTGTTTCAGTGAGTTAGCGTTTAGGATTTTAGTTAAAGCGTGTTAGTATTGTGTTTCAGTTCCTTTTCTTTCTCTTTGAACATACATTTCGTTGACTGAAACTACGATTCTAATTGTGAATCTGTTTGTTTTAGAACTAATATATAATATACAGGCTTCTATGTGGTTTTATGTGGTAAAATCCGGATGGGAAAGATGTTGTGGGATTTTAGTCGAGGCCAGAGAACGGAACACTCATCCCTCCCCTGCCCTTATGCAGCTCAGAGTGTGGCCCCTCTGCTTTCTCTTTTGTCACCTGCGCAAGCAGAGCGGTACAGATCAGTGGTTAGGGCCCCTTCTGAAAACAGCCCCCAGACCACTGGAATGCCCAAACTGCCAAGTAGGAGCAGGCAGAGCGCGCCTTGCGGGCCGCTGTTCTTACGGGGGTCCCTCTTGCACCGGAGGCTGTTTGTGGCCCACCTCCGGGCATGAGCTGGTGGAGGTCCCTCGACCCCTCTCTTTGAAAAGAGAAAGAGAACAGGAGAGGCATGGGCAGCCTTCTTGCTGGATTCACGCTGCGCCAAGGTTGTCCTCACGCGCGTTGACTGGGCCTTCCGATCCCATTCCCTGGGAAATCGGTGCTTTCCACTGATAATGATCGGGGATGAACAGGAGTAGCATCCGTTCAGTGCTCGCTGAGTGTTTTTTTTTTCAATGAGTGCTTAATGACTGACTGGTCTGTATCTGTTGCATGCCCAGGACTGGCTGGATGCTGTTTCCATGAAGGCTTTCAAAACGGCTCTAGAAAGTAAAGGGGGGCTTGGCTTTGGTGCCAGATGGTTCAGCTTGCTGACGTTCTGCCTGGTGCGTCGTTGAAAAGAATTGCACTGTTCAGCCCACTAGAGATGTGGATGCTCAGAAAAGAATTGGGAAAGTTGGGCAAAAATGGGCTGTGGAATATTTTCTTTTAAAAAGATGAATACAGTCTTCAGGACAAGGTGTTCAAACATTTACTGCCCCCCCATCACTTCTAAAAACTGCGTTGCAAGTAGACTTTTAGGTCAGTGTGTGCCTTGGGTCTCTCACTGAGAGAAAGACAGGAGAGTAAATGGACGGACGGACGGACGGACGGACGGATGCATGGATGGATGTACAGTGCCTCACATCATTGCAATTCCTTGTTGCTTTCCTTTTCTTGCTTCTTTTTGTGGGAGAGTGTTATGTCTCTGTGACACTATAGAGGACTAGTGGAGACAAAATAAATTTCTCTCTTTTACTAATGTGGAGACTTCTACTGTTTTTATTGTGGGGTGAGGTGGGCTTTCCTACTGCCTAATTGATCAACCCAAGTTCATGACCAACCCAAGGAGGTTCCTTGCACTTCTTACAGTTCACGGCCTTGTAGCTCCAAAGATAACAATTTTTTTTTAAAAAAGTTCAATTTGTCATAATGTTATGAATAGATTGCACATTTAATGTAACAGACAAGATAATTGTATACCAAATCAAGTTACACAGAATGCATTTTATGTTCCAAATGTAACAAAGCAATTGTTAGTCTCTAAAGATTGTTACTGTTGCATTTTTGAGTTTTTTACATGCAAATAGAAAAAAACCCTCTGGAAAAATGCCCCCCATTGTTTGTGTTTTTGCATTTTGCATCTTGTTGTTGTTGTTGTGTGCCTTCAAGGCATTTCTGACATACGCTGACTCTCTCCTAGGGTTTCCTTGGCAACAATTCTTCTTCAGAGAAGGTTTGCCATTGCCTTCCCCTGAGGCTGAGAGAGTATGACTTGCCCAAGGTCAGCTGGGGGTTTCCAGAGCGATAGCTCAGTGCTTTAAACCACTACACCACACTGGCTCTTTGTTGCTCTTATTTGCCATCAAGTCAGCTTCCTCCCTGGTGACCTCTGAAGGGAAGACCTCCCAGAGCCCCCCAGTCATCAGCTGCCCTGCTCAGGTCCAGCAGACTCACAGCAGTAGCCAGGGCTTCCTCAGTGGAGTCTGTCCGTCTGTAGGGTGGTCTCCCTCCTGCCCTCCTGCTTTCTACCTTGGCTAACATTACTGTCTTTTCTGATGAGTCACGTCCAAAGTACGGCAGTTCCAGTTTAGTCAACTTGGCTTCTAAGGAGAATTCAGCCTTGATTTGCTCTTTGGTGCATTTGTTTGTCTTTTTGGCAATTCGTGAGATCCCCAGCACTGCATCCTACCATAGATGAGAACTGGAAACAGAGAACAGAATGAAAACAAAATGAGAAAGCAAGGATTGTTGCATGTAAATGTGGAAGTGGTTATTGGGAGAAAAAAAATCCCTATTATTATAGTGTTTATATTAATTTCAGTGCTGATAGGAAGAAGATGTAATTACATAGGCAGAGAGTTGTAGTAATGGAGGTCACACAATGTTCAGTTTGGTTCCAACCAAAATTGAGGAGTTGGTTACTCTCTGTTCTCCCTTGGTGGTGGTGGGCCTCTTTGCTTCTTAATTTTAGGAGGGACATGATGCCCATGTTTAAATATTTGAAAGAATGTCATGTTGAGGAGGGAGCGGGCTTGTTTTCTGCTGCTCCAGAGACTAGGACAAGGAGCAATGGATTCAAGCTACAGGAAAGGAGATTCCACCTGAACCTCAGGAAGAACTTCCAGATGGTCAGAGCTGTCTGGAAGTGGAATCTGCTGCCTCCATGGAACATGGTGGGATCTCCTCTTCTTTGGAATTTTTTAAGCAGAGGCTGAATGGCCATCTGTCAAGGGGAAAGGTTTGATGGTGTCTTCCTGCGTGGCAGAAGGGGATTGGATTGGATGGCCCCGGGGGTCTCTTCCAACTCTATGATTCTATAATTTTGCTAGCTAGGGTGAAAGTGATCTGTGGGTGGAAGAGTTTGAAAGAACTCATTTGTCACGGACAGATTGCTGCCTATTAAGAGTCAGATTTACTGAGATTCTGCACTTCCGATGGAGTGGAGGATCTGTTGAAACCACCCACCCTCAGAGGATGGTGGATCCCCAAGGACTCTTGGGGGGATTTTCCAGCCACTAGAGCTGGTGATCCTGTTGAAGCTCTGGTTAGTCTGGGGAGGAGACAACCCAGGAGAGTGACACAAATTCTTGCTTGGTGCCTTGTCCTTTGGTGTGGGTTTCTGAAGGGCTTAGAGCATCGGAGCTGACCGGTGGAACATCAGTGGAGGGCAATTCATGGCTAATCCAACGGGGCAGGAGTTAGAGCCCATGTCTAAGGTCTCTTTGGTGGTGGTGATGGTAGTGAAGAAGCCTTTCTTTTTTCCCATCTGTGCTTCAGCACTGGGCATTCCAGCAGAGTCATTTCAGGCGGTGAAGGAGTTGTTATATTCTAGAGCAAGTAAGGGAGATCTCTCAGCAATCTCCTATGATGAGTTTGCAAAGCAATTGACTGGTTGTTTGTATCCACTGCAAGGTGGGCTCAGTGTTGAGACCAGACACTGGGACAGCAAGTGAGGCACTTGTCTGCCCCCCACTCTCTTTCTCCTTTCCTCACTTTTTTTTAGTGGATACCAAAGAGGTTGTGGAAGTCCTAAATACTTCTTGCCTGTATGTACTGACACACTAGCGATGGGCCAACAAGTTCAGCCCAGACAAAATGGAGATCCTGGCTGGAATCTTTTCAGTGCCTTGCGTGTGTGTAAAGTTCCCTGTGGAAGTGGATGGACATTTTTGCCCAATGTGGAACAGCCAGATTTGGTTCAAGCTTGCCGAAGCAGAGTTGTGCATACAGTGTCATTATGCCAACAGACGTGCATCGTGTGTAGATGTGTGAATGCATCTGGTTGTGCATTTGGTGTCTCGGTTTATTTGCACAACATTGAAATTCAGTGCCAGGGCTGCATAGTGCTATCTGTTCATAACTGTGCCTGCGATAAGGAGAATCACACCACGCCACCCTGGTGTAGGGCCTTGGGCTCCCTTGGTCAGCAGACAAGACCCTATAAGACTGGGAGGGGAGGTAAACTCCTGCTGAAGGGTCAGAGTCACAGCTGTGGCCGGGTGGCTTTCAATGTGGGAACTGTTCCTGGACGAGGAATCACAGGGGCTGAAAAGCATCTAGCCACAAACAACACTTACTAAGATAAATGATCACAACAGGAGCCAAGACAACATGGGTTACACATATTGTATTATGCTGGGTCTGAATTATGTACAGAACACGGAATCAGATGAGAGCCGAGCACTGTGAAGCGGCCGTTTTGATGACAGGAGCAAGGGCGCATTCTTGGTTGCTGAATAACCTTGAGGAATGACTCTGCGTATTTGTAATTGTGTTAATGGAAAGAGAGGCTGGTGTGGAACTGAAGAAGTTTGTATGTGAAGCAAGTTCTTGTTATTCCATTCCTGATTAGGTGTCTGACTATTTAAGAATTGAATGTTGCATTTATCATTGATCCGGTATATTCTGTGCCATTCATGTTGAGCTGACATCGTTTGTGGGATGTGTGTGTGTGTGTGTGTGTGTGTGTGTACGCGCAAAGTGGTGTTTGGGGTTGCATGCTTTTTCAGTGCAGTGATTGGATCAGAGGAGTGCCTGTCTCCTTGCTCAGTTTTCCTAATTGTTCCTGGAGAGCCCGGGGGCTGTGCATGCCCGGCCTTGGCTGGCGTTGCAGCTGCGCTGGGTAAGGCAGCCCTGGCCACAGGGACCCCTGCCTTTGCCAGCTACCTCTTCGTTTAGTGCAACGTACTCTACCTCAATGTTTGTAGAACTGTGAAGAATTTGTAGAACTGCCGAGGGTACAAAAATTCAGCCGTCTGATTATTTTCTGGCATGTGCCTAGTAGACCACATTTTGTCAGTCTTAGCCGTACCAACTGCATTAGCTTTTTGTTAGTTTCAGGTTCCAGTTCACGGTGTTGCTTCTGTACATATGTGCCTTCGCATCACCAGTTGACTTATGGCAACCCCATGAATTTCAGAGGGCTTTCTTAGGCAAGGGATACTGAGAGGTGGTTTGGCTGGTTCCTTCCCCTGAAATAGAGCCTACAGCACCCTCGGATTTGTTGGTGGTCTCCCATCCAAGTACCAACCAGGGCCGGCCCTACTTATCACCCATAGAGCCCTATAAATGTTTGGGGGCCAGAGCATGTGATGGAGGGCCTCCTCTCGTATGAATGTGCCTGTTCTTTACAGCCTTCCCCACGGACCCTCCTGTATGCCACGCCAGGCCACGGAAAGAGGCTAGGCTGGTTGGAGCCGTGCCTTTTTGGTGTGGTTGTCAGCGGGAGACCTTCGAAAGCCCAGCCACTGACTGCCCTGCTCAGTCTTGCCAGCCGAGGCGGCCGCCCCGGGTTCCCCAAGGGCCTCCGCCGTCCTGTCGCACGGCCTTCCTCTTCTCCAGCTGCCTTCCGCTTTGCTGAGCATCGCCATCTCTTCCAGAGAGTCACGTTGGCTCGTGATGCACCCAAAGTACCACGGCCTCGGTTTAGTCATCTTTGCTTCTAGGGAGCGTCCAGACCTGATTTGCTCTCCTTTGGGCCGTCCGTGGTATTCACAGAACTCCCCTCCAGTACCACGTTTCAGATGAGCTGATTCTCTTCCTCTCAGCTTTGTCTGGGGTTTTTATTCCATTCAGATTTTGATGTGCTTATGAGCAGGAATAATTCTGCTCTGTAACGTGCTTTGAGGATTCGCCCCCCCCCCCCGTTTTAAATGTGGTTTGTTTTGGCATGGCGTTATTTTAAACTTCGCATATTTGCCTAGGGGCCCTTTGGGGACAGAAAGGCAATTACTGTTGTTGCTGTGTGCCTCCAAGTCATTTCTGACTTATGGCGACCCTAAGGCGACCCTATCCCGGGATTTTCTGGGGCTGAGAGTGTGTGAGACGCCCATGGTCACCCAGTGGATTTCAGCGGCCGAGCAGGGAGTTGAACCCTGGTCTACGGGTTCTTCGGACAGTCATCCTTGATCTTGGGTTTCTTGAGGGAAACACCATTTAACGTGGCTGTCTGGGGACATCTGGCATTAAGGAGAGCCCCTGCCCTTGTGTGAGACGAACAATTCGCCAGTGCCAGTGCCTGGCTGCTGCCTCTCCCTTGACTGCACGGGAATATTGTGCCCAGGGCCAAGACAGAGTTGGCACGGGCAAAGGGAGGTGTCTCGGAGGCAAGGACGTCATTGTGACCCCTGTGAATTGTGGCTCCGGTTTGGCCCAGTGGGTGGGGAGACTGGAAGAGGGGGCAGTTCTTGCTGGCTGAGAAGAGAGGGGCTGTGACTGCCAGGGATAAGGATTAGGCCCCTTTCACCTGGAATAAGGGAATTTTCATTCATGTATTCCAGAAGGCAAAGAGGGATTAATTCCTTGTGGTGGAATTCCCACTATCCATTTCCATCTATTTTGCATCTTTACGGGCTTTAAGGTTTGCCTTCAAGGTTGCAATACTGCCGAGCAGCACGCAGAGTCATGGAATCCGAGAGCTGGAAGAGACCACCACAACTGTTGAGTCCAACCCCATTCTGACATACAGGACCACACACTCAAAGCACCCCCAGCAAAGGGCCACCCTGCCTTTCTTTAAAAACCTCCTCCCAAGAAGAAGACTCCACCACACTCCATTGAGGCAGCAGCAGATTCCACTGTCAAACTACTCTTATCCTCAGGAAGTTCTTCCTAATGCTCAGATGGAATCTCTTTTCCTGGAGTTTGAAGCCATTGCTCCTTGTCCTAGTCTCTGGAGCAGCAGAAAACAAGCTTGCTCCTTCTTCAACTTGACATCCCTTCAAATATTTAAACATGGCTATCATGTCCCCTCTTAACCTTCTCTTCTCCAGACTAAACATACCTACCTAGAGTTCTGTAGTCAAGTCCTGCACTGGCCCTTCATTGTATGCGGGGGAAGTTTTAGCACATTGGATAGTCCTGCATGGCTGGGGGCTGGACTAGATGGCCCTTGTGGTCTTTCCAACTCTAAGATTATGTGATTCTAGGTGTTTAGTTTAATATCTGATGCGTTGAATTTTTGTTATGTGTGTGATTAAAATTGTGATTTTGTTTGCAATATTGGTTTATGACTGGCCCCACGGTACACAGAGAGAGGCACACTGCTTCCAGTCTGTGCAATGCCCTTGCCTCCCTCTGGGTTTGGAAGGAAAGAGGAAGGGCCCTGGGGGGCGTTGGGGCTGGTGGGGAGGGTGATTCAGCGTCATGGGGGCACAGCGCGAGCTGAAGGGAGACGTGCCCTTAGGAGGAGACGGGGAGAGCCTTCCGTCTTGAGGGAGAGGAAGTCTGTCGCTTGGAGAAGGCCAGGCTGAAGCTGGCGGGGGCCTCCGGCCGAACCCAGGGCCCGGGCAGCCCTCTCTTCCCTCCTCTGCTTCTTCTTCTCTCTCTCTCTTTTTCACTTCCAGGCAGAATGTCCCGTGGACAGTAGGGCAAACACCACTCTGGTCTTCTTTCTGGGCTTCTGAGACCATAAGGATCATTCTGAGACCCTCAGCAATTAGGCTGAATGAGCAGCAGCCCCCCTGAGCATGCAGTGGACTCCAGTCATAGGAAAAGAGATTCCCACCAAACCGTATTGTAAGAGCGGCTTGATAGGGGAGTGGGCTGCCTTGGAGCAGGGTGGGCTCTCCTCTTTGGAGGTCTTTTAGTGGAGGTGGGAGGGCATCTTTCCGGAGGGCTCCAGCAGTGTAATCCTGCCTGGTGGGGGGCTGGACTCCATAGCCTTTGGGTTTGTATTCCAACCTTTTATTATTCCGTGATGTTGCCAAACTGTGGATAACGTGGCCTGTCTGGAACATCTGTACTGTGGGCTCTGGGGAGCGGCCGAGAGGCAGAGGTTTGGGTGCTGCGCTAGGGTGCCAGGAAGGAGGGTTTGAATCCCCACTCACCCGTGGAAACCCACTGGGTGGCCTGGGGCAGGTCACACTCTCTCAGCCTTTATGGTTATGCGTGTTTTCTCAGGGAGGGTGCGTGCACCTCTCGAGGGCGTCCCCTGACGGACCCGGCCCCTCCGCCCCAGGTTAAGAACCTCCGACGTACAGGGTACCTGGCAGTTCTTGTTGGGTAGGGGGGAGATTTTTGGCCCCTCCCCCACCCTGGATGACTCTCGCATATTAGCCCAAGTTGTTTCTTTGCCTTGTGGGTCCCGTGCCAGGAGAAAGGCAGCATACAAATATAATAAATAAATAAATAGTGATGGCCACTCTCTTTCTTTCTTTTTAAAAAGTAGTTTCATTAAAAGTTTTCTAAATACGTTAGAGAGTAAGCAAGCAAGCAAGGCTTCTGACTTCCTTTTTGGCAGTTACACATATGTGTAGTATTATCAGAGCTCTCTTTGTAACACTACATTATTCACTTCTTCTGCTAACAATACCTTAAATGTTAAAACCAAAAGTTACCAAATCATTTTCTTTTTTTTCCAGAGAAAATCTGTAAGGGGTTTCCAGTCTTTCAGAAATGTCTCCAGCGCTTGTTCTCTAATCGAAGCCCGTAATTTGGCCTCCGCTCTCTTTCCCCGCGTGTGACTCCCTGTGGGCTTTCTCTCCCTCTCCCTCTCCAGATCGCCCTGAGGCCTGATGCGATGCCTCCACGTGCTCTCTGTGGATTCCCACGCCCCTTCCACGGGTAGCTTCCACACCAGGAGCAGCAATGATGATGGATAGCCCCCCGAAGCTGGCCGGCGAGACGCTGATCGTCCACCACATCCCCCTGGTGCATTGCCAGGTGCCCGACCGGCAGTGCTGCGGCCCCGGCAAGAGGAACAACCCCTTCTGTCAGCCCGACTCGGGGGCGGTGCGGACGGGCCCCCTGCCGGAGCGGGACCTCTTGCAGACGGACTCCTTGGTCTTCAGTGGCGGCCGTCTCCGCCAGCTCCCTTCGGACGCGGAGCTGGCCCCAGCCCCAGAGACGCCAGAAGAGAGCAAGCCCCGGGACCCGGCCGCCCCTGGGGCCCACAAGCGCCAGAACCCTTTCCTGCTGAGTGATGTGGGAGAGACGCCGGAGCCCTACGAAGACGATGACCCCCTGGGGCAGCAGAGGTCCTTCCACCTGCACAGCGGCCAGCCGGCCTTCCACTTGCACAGCGAGCTGAGTCTGCCGCCCTTCCGCCTGCACGATGCCAACCACGTGGCAAAGCCGTGGAGCGCCGCCACGGCTGGCCGCTTGGCCACTCTGGATGGCCAGGAGGACAAACTGGGCAGCGAGGACCTGCAGAAACGGAGGCGCCCAGGGCCAGAGAGCATGGAGCTGGACGAGTACAGCTGCCACCGTGAGGGGGGCCCTCCCGCCGTCTCCTCCTTTGAGCAGGAGTGGGCCAACGACCCCGACGAGCTGGGCCCTGGCCAGGAGGTGCCCCGCAGCCGGACCTGCAGCTGCTCCAGCTCTGAGCTGCAGCGGTGCCGGTGCTGCAGCCTCTCCAGCCAGTCGGAGCCCCTGGACCAGCAGATGGGCTACGTCAGCGACTCCTCCTGCAACAGCTCGGATGGGGTGCTGGTCAACTTCAGCGCCCTCTACCACAAGATGAACGGGCACCACCCCAACCTCAACTCGGGCGCCCTTTCCTGTGACGACTCCTCCTCCGGCAGCCACTCGGACACAGGGGCCTTCTACCTGGACCTCCACTCCTCCCCCCGGGGGGAGGCCACACTGTCCTGCGAGCCCCATGGCCTGGGGGGCTCTGGGAAGGCCTGTGGGTGCCATGGCCCCTCCTCCCCAGTCCTGGATGCCAACTGCAACTCCTACCCACCGCTTTGTGACCCCTGCACCTCCGAGGGCTCCTCAGACCTCACCGCCTGCTTCCAGAGCCAGGCACGGCTGGTGGTAGCCACCCAGAACTACTACAAATTGGTCACCTGCGACTTGTCTTCCCAGTCATCGCCCAGCCCGGCCGGCTCGTCCATCACCAGCTGCTCCGAGGAGCACACCAGGGGCAGCCCCCCTCAGCCCACCGAGTACTACCTGTTCCAGCGGCCGGGGGAGAGCGACACGGACTGCTCTCGGGAGGAGTCGCAGGGGGAGTCCAACGGCAACACCGCCAACGGCAACACTGCCATCGAAGGGCAGGTGTACATCAACGTTTCCCCACCCACCCTGGTGGGCGGGAGGCAGCGGTCACGCAGCTATGATCGCAACCTGGACCGCAGCCCCACCGCCGCCGGCCGGCTGGGCTCCCTGGAGCGCATGATGAGCTGCCCGGTCAAGCTGAGTGACAGCCCCAGCCTGGCCCTCCAGAGCTCCCCGCCCAAGCGGGTGACCTCCTTTGCAGAGCTGGCCAAGGGCCGGAAGAAGAACGGCTCCTCTCCGCCCTTTCGGGCCAGCCGGGACTCTTCCCTGGAGTTCTCCCCGATCCCAGAGTACCAGAAGGATGGCGGCTCCGTCTTTGCGGAGGATCAGGGCGCCCAGCACAGCCAGAGCCTCCCGCCGATGCCCTGGATCCACACCCTCCACCGCAGCTCTGAGGGTTACCACAGCGCTGAACGCAAGGACTCGGGTTCCCGGGAGACCCCTTCCTGTGGGCAGGGAGGGGCCGAGCACCCCTTCCTCTCGACTCTGACAGAAGCGAGGGCCAACTCGGCCAGCAGCCTCGGCCAGAAAGACGTCCGAGCTCGAGCTGATGGTAAGCCCACTGCTTCCCAACTCAGAGGTAGAATTCCTGAGGAGCAAAACCCAGTAAGCGTCCAATGGCACCCACAAGAGCCCAAGGAGACCCCTCTCAAGATGCTGGAAGGAGGAGTTTTTATCAGCTACAGCAAGGGCTGGGCTTTATGAAATGTGATAAAAACCCGTCCCTTCAGGGTCTTAAGAGGTGTCTCCTTATTTCTCTTGGAGTCTCTTGCAGAAGGTTGAGGGCTGAGCAGGAGAGCAGCCCAGCCTGGATGCCCTGGGATCCCAAAGGTCAGGATGGGACTTGGTGGGGTGTCTCCTGCTGCCTGCCTCCCTAAACCACGGGCTCCCTGGCGGGTGGGATGCCCCTCAGTGGGCTTGGGAAGGGCCCTTTTTCTAGGGCAGGCCAGCAGCAGTGGCTGCAGGGAGGGACCCCAGTGCCAAGGCTCTGCCAGCCAGGCTGGCCTCCTCTGGGCAAACAGAGAGAGAGATGGCGGCACTCTGGCTCCAGGAAAACATCCGAGAGGGCAGCTTGGGGCTTTCTGTTGGGGCTGTAGGACACTACAGAGCAGTGGCTTCAAACTCCAGGAAAAGAGATTCCACCTCTGCCTTTGGAGGAACTTCCTGGTGGTAAGAGCAGTTCAACCGTGGAATAGAGTGTGGTGGAGTCTCCTTCTTTGGAGGTTTTTTAGCAGGGGCTGGATGGCCTTTTGTCAAAGGTGCTTTGGGGGTGTCTTCTTGCATGGCAGAATGGGGATGGACTGGGTGGCCCTGGGGTCCCTTCCAACTCTGTGATTCTATGAGACTTAGAGAAATAGAGGGGGAGTGATTTAGAGAAGAGCATCAAGAAGGTTTGGCAAAGGCCCAGGTGCCTGCAGTCCTGGCCAAAGGCCCTCCTCCTGAAGGGGCTCTTCCGGCCAGGAGAAAGGCGGCCCCTGCAGAAAGCGCTGGGGGCCTTTTGTGAGGGAGCTGCCCACAAGACTCACCTGGGCCAAACAAGGTCTCACCTGGGCTGCCTGGGGGTCAGGAGTACCGGGCAGGGGGGCCTCTGCATGAACTCATGTCCTGGCAAAGGCTTTAAAACAAAGCAAATCAGACAAAGCTACGTGCCCCCAGGGGAGCCGGCCTGGTATAGAGGCCTGACTGTGGCTCGGAAGACCTGGGTTTGAATCCCGGCTTGGCACTGGGGGCCCACTGGGTGGCCTTGGGCGAGGCACGCTCTCTTAACCGCAGAGGAAGGCTGTGGTGGCAACCCTCTCTGAACAGATCTTGCCCAGAAACCCTCCTGATAGGGTCACCTTAGGGGGACATAAGTCAGAACCAGCTTGAAGGAACACAGGAATGACAAGTGCCCCCCAACACCTGGGCCAAATACAGCAGGAGACTGGCCAGAACGGGACTGTGATCTGTTTCGTGAGAAATGCTTTGGGAGTTTTGGAAGGTGTGCTTTGGTCTTAGGAATACCTTGGTTCCTGATCTCTGGGGGTCCTGCTGTGTGTGTGCGCGTGTGTGTGGTGGGAGGAAAGGAAGCGACCTGGCTTCGTGCTTTCAATGGAGGGTGGGGAACACCATGCCAAGGTGCTCTTGCCTACCAGAGGGGCTCAGAGCTGGTTGACCCCCCAATTTGGGGAAAGGAAGGTTGAGCTTGCTGTTCAAACGGGGGGGGGGGGAGCTGCCATCTTTGGGGAACTGGAACAGCTGCTGAAACAGGAGTGGGAAAAGTGCCTCCGGTGGAGAGCGTGTTGCCCCCAAACCCACTTTTGCTGCCCCTGAACTCCCACGGCTGGTTTCCAAACCTCACCGAGACCCCAATTTCTTTTTTAAAAGACATGGTTTTCAGGCAACTTCCCCCCCAAACCACCTGTAAATGTGATGGTTACCTTTTCCCTCCCCGTCCTCCTCCCGCCCCCGCGTCGTTTGGGGGTCGAGGGTCAGCATCCGAGCGAGGACGAGATCTTTAGCAGTCCCGGGAAGGCCCCGAAGACCACCGACTCCCCCCCGCCCCCGCCCCCTCCACAGGGAGGGCTCCGTGCTTGGAGGGCGTCGCGAGAAGGTTTGCGGTAGACGCCCGGGTTTTTTCAGAAAAGCAGCTCCTGTCTCCGGGGGGGCCGCCGTTCCGCCGCAGCATCCATGGCCCCCCGCGGCCCCGTCGCGGCTGCGCGGCGCGGCTCCCGGGGGAGAGGGCTCCGGGGCAGCGAGTCGGGGGAGCGCGCCGGGATCTGTCGGCGGGCGCTCTCTGGCCCTCCCCCCCGGAGGGCTTTGCGGGCTGCCGGCGTCCCCAGCCGCGGAGGCGCCCCCGCTCGAGCCCCGCGCCCCGAGGCTCCGGCGGCCGCCGCCTGGAAGAGAAGCCGGCCGGGAGGAGGCGCTCGCAGGCAGGTTCCCGGGCGCGGGAGGGGGCTCTGCGTCTGCGGAGGGCCGGCCCCGGAGCGCGACCTCCGGCCGCCGCCTCGTTTCGCCTCGCTGCCTCCTTTCCCTCCCTCCCTCCCTCCCTTCCTCCCTTGGGGGGCTTTTCGCCGGAGCCGCCGGGGGTCCCGGAGGGGCGGGAGGGGGCTCTGCCCTGTCCGAGGGGCTTCCCGGGGCATCTCGGTGAACCTGGGGAGGGGGGGCCTGACGGGCCCCCCACCTGCCCGGGAACGGGGGTCTCGCCGGGGCAGCTGGCGGGGCGCGCGCGTCAAAGGGGAGAGGGCTGCTTGCGCTCTCGGGGCGGGAGGAGGGAGGGGGCCTCGCGTGTGATCCGCCCGCCCCTCGGTCCAGAGAGGCGGCGGAGCCCGGGCGGCAGCGGCCCCTTCCCTTTGCGACCCCGCGGAGAGCAGCGCCCGGGCGGGGAGCGCAGGTTCGGCCGCCTTCGCGGGGGGCGGGTGGGTGGGGGGAGGTGCTTGCGCGGGGGGGGGTGCGCGGGGGTGCTCCCTCCGTGGCTGCGCCTCGGCCTCTCTCTGGGTCTGATTTCGGCTCCGCGGGGCTGCGCCCGGCTGCCTGCTTGGGGGGGGGGAGTTCCGGGCCGGGTCCTGGGGGGGGGGACTCTTCAATAGGGCCGGAGCGGGGCTGCTGTCCTCAGCTCCCACAGCGTGGCCGGAAGGGGCGAGAAAAAAAGAGAGAAAGATTATAGGAGGGGCATCGCACCCTGTGAATCGGGGGGTGGAAGGAGGGAAGGGGCTTTGGCAGCCCCTGCCCCATCTGCAGTCCCTCCCACCTATCTCCCGGTGGGTCTCTGTCTCTCTCTACTTCTCCCTCCGTGGGATGCAGCCTGGCCTCCCCTCCGACCGGCCGGCGCCTCTTGCCTTTGGGGCCAGAAGAAGCCGGCTCGGTTTGTTCCTGTGATCCGGCCGCGGCTGTGCGGTTGTCCGCCCCGGTTGCTCAGAGAGCGGCCGGGCCGAGGAGCTCTCCCTGCCCGGCGGAGGGCAGTCGGGCCTCATGGATGCCCAAGGCTGTCTCAGCCACTGCTTTTCCCCACTTCTTACCCCCAGTCAGCAATCCTCGGAAGACTTGGGATAGGTCTAGCCAGTGCTTGGAAGCATTCTGGTTGTTTTCGTGGGCCTCGCCACCTCCCTGTGAGGTAGACCGGTGTTGTTATTCCATTCCACAGAGGAGGGGTTGAGGCTAAGAGAGAGCCAGGGTGGTCCAGGGCCCCTGGAGGATCTGCTGGGACTCAGCTGCACCTCACGTTGGAAGGGACCCCGGGGCTACTAGTCCAACCCCCTTCAGCCGGGCAGGAACCCACAACTCAAACCCTCCTGAAAGAGGGGAGCACCCGGCCCCTCTTCAGAGATCCCCAAAGAGGGAAAGTCCTTGATTTGGAGTTGTGTCCTGGCAGCTCCTTACTTTTATTGTTGTAGTAGTTTGTGTCTTAAATGTGCTGTATTTAAATGCAACATTTCTTAGTCAGCAGGTAGCAGCTAGCTGACTTAAGTAGCCGAAGAGCCTGGTCTGAGGACCCCCGGCTCCCAAGGGTCCCCCTCGGCTGCTCTTCTGCCCGCTGGCATTTCCTTCCCCCAGCACGAGATCCACAGGGGTGACGCTGCACATTTCTGTCCCTTCCGCACAGCCTCAGCGGTGCGTCTGTTTTTCTGCGTTGGTGCTTTTTCCTCCCCCTCCTCCTCCTCGAAACGTGATGCTCCAGCTACTTGTGAATATCAGAGGACACAGAGCAGTTTTGGATTCCAGCACGGTTATCTCTCTGCTATTTATTTGTTTAATTCGTATCCTACCTTCATCTCAGGGCAGCTTACAATAGGTTAAAAAGCACAGCTCAGAATAATGTTTCTGATTTGTAAGAAGTTAAACACAATTAAATAAGCTTCCCTGTTAAAGGCAGCAGGGCTTTGACTCTGTGGGAATGAGGATACGAGTAAAGCACATAAGCCCCCTTCCCATTAAAGACCTCTCAGCAGCAGCCAGTGAGAAGTCAGGCACCCGGGCGGAAAGGCCTTTGCTTGCTGGTAGGCGGGGAGCACAGAGGGGGCCATCCCAGCCCCCCGTGAGAGGGAGTTCCACAGCCTAGGGAGCAGCAGCTGCGAAGGCCCTGCCCCAGTGGGAGCGTGTGGGCTGTGTGATGCACAGGTGGCTGTTTAAACGCGTTGCCCATAGAAGTGAGAGGAGAAGAAGAAAGAAGAGTCTTTCCAAAAAAGGGAAGAACCGTGCAGCAGTGTCCAGGGAGGTGTCTTCAGGCAGAGCAGGGGACATCGAGGTGCAACGCAAACAGCCATGGAAGGTGCCTCGTTGTGCCTCGCTCGGCGCCGTCTATGTGAACAAAGGCTCCCCTGGCTGGTGCCTAAATTCAACATGGGTCGGGGGGAGAAGAGGAGTGGACTTTCAGGGCGTCTCTTTGGCTGAAGGAAGGCCAGCAATGGGAGTCAAAGCTCAGGCCTTGGGGATATTAAAAGATATCCTTTTGATATCACAATTCGGCTTCACTTCTCTATTCCCTTCCACGTGCTTGCGAGGCCACCGGACAAGCACGCAAACAAGCTCGGCCGTTAATCGCCGTAATATTCCTGGACAATTCAGGCAGGCCAGAAAATAGCTGACTCGCTGCTTTAGGAGACCTCCAGGCAAGTACTCTAGTTAGGTATGCACGCAACCTACGAAAGAGCCTCTGCCTCGCGCTGGCAGCTTGATGGGTAAACTATGCAATACCCAAGTATTCTGTGTTTGCATACTGGCTACTCTATTGAGAACCTCTGCGATAACTCAATCATTCAGATTCTGACCTTTTGGAGGCTTTGTCTCCAACTCCAAATCTATTGTTTTCCCCCAAGTACGACATAGCCCGCAGTCACAATTCTCCTTATAAAAACCCCTGATTCCGAGACCTTCCTCGGAACGCTCCCGAGTTTCATCCCGCCTTGCTCCCGCTTTGCTTGGCGAGCCTCCCCTCGGCTCCACGTGCTGAGCTACATCGCACCCCAGCCTCGCTCTCCATTTTTCCGGGCTTCAGGACAGGCGAAGTATCACCCAAACCAGCAACTCCTCTGAAAATCCCTCTATACCACTCCAACCTTTACTTCTTTAGTTATCTTGTGTGAGTGTGTTGCATATACTGTTTTGCTTCTGTTTTTAATAAAACATCATTTATTGCTTCAACTTCTGTGTTCTCCTTGACTCGACCCGACCCCGTAGACATAGGGTTCAAGATCTCGCTACGTTACCTTGCCTCTCGTAACGCTAAGCAGTGCTCCGAGCTGATTTTCCCCACCTTTAGTTGAGCACATTTTGGTGTCCCTCCCGGGACCCCCAGTACACAGGGTAACAAGTCCCTCTCTTTCAAGACAGGCGCCCTTTGGATTTCTGTTCCCAGAGCCAGGGGCATGTGAGGCCCTTCCACTTGGCTGTAGCGGAAGGGATTCCCTTCCCCTCGCTTTTGCACCTGACCCCCTGAATCACTGCAGCAGTGCGCGTGTGCCGGCCTTGCTGGCCACGTTCCAGGGAAAGCTCCGTGCCTTATGGGAGGCAGGTGGAAAAGGGAGATTGCTGCTGCAACCCAGGCTTCTCGGTTGCTCTTCATGCCCAATGCCAGGGTGGGCCTGCCTTGTCCTTGATGTGCCAAGGTAGAGGCTGGCTGGGGTGCTTGGGGCACCTTGCGGGAGGGGGAGGCAGAAAGGACTCTGGACAAGCCTGGACACAGGGCCCGGCACTCTTCTTCAGTTCTCAGGAGGAGGAGCCTCAGGGCGACAGTGCCGCCTTGAAGAATGGGTGTGCCTGTATGTTCCTCGTTTCTTGGGCTTGGTGCCTCTTATTTGGAGGGCGTGCTCTGAGCAAGTGTAGAGTTGGAGCTTAATACATTTACCTTAATGACCTGCCAAGGGGCTGCTCCTTGGAACCCCAGCAGGCAGGGCCCACCTCCTGTGACATAATGGGGGGGGATCATTCCTCCCTCCATCTCAGGTTTTGGCCTCAAAACCCCGGGACCGGGGATGGGGCTGACCTGACCACCCTGTGGCAGCATTCAGCTGAGGGTAAAGGGGAAATAACTGTGTTGGTGCTGCACAAAATGAAAAGAAAACTAGGGTTGTGGCCAGGGAGGACTGTAGTGGCTCGTTGAAGATCAACTAGCTTATCTTACCTGAGCTTTCATGGATTTTAATCCACTTTGTGAGATGACTTGATGCAGCACAGTCTTCCGTTCACAGGGTCATCTCCCTTCTACAGGGGAGACCCAGGGAGTCCTGTACCCCACCCTAACATTTCACAGATGAAAACCAGGAGACTTGTGGGCTGGAAGAGCCCTGGTGGCGCAGTGGTTAAATGCCAGTTCTGCAGCCACAAGGTTGTGAGTTCGATCCTACCAGGCTCCAGGTTGATTCAACCTTCCGTCCTTCTGCGGGTCAGTAAAATGAGTACCCAACTTTTGTTGGGAGCAATTAGCTGAAAACACATTGTAACCCACTTAGGGAGTGTGTTGCACTGATAAGCGGTATAGAAATATTATTGCTATTGTGGCCAAGCATCGTCCGAGTGCAGTCAAAATGGCAAAAGTTATTCTTGAGGAAGAACAGGCAAGTTAGGGGAGGCTGCAGCCATTTGCTTTTGCCCGAGCCTCCTGAGAAAGGGAAGATTCTGCCCCCTACCCTCCTCTCCTCTCCCCCCATTAGGATTATTGAGTACAAACTACCTTTAAGTTTTCAGGAGTTGAGATAAGCTGAGGACAGGGGGGGAAGTGGGAGGAGGATAGAGAAGTTGGGGTGTTTTAAAAGCAGTTGAGGAAGTGGGGCTGCAGAGGTTGAATGAGGACTGTCTCTGCTGTATTGGGATGGTTGGGGAGTGAAAGGTCCTCCTCCGTTTGCTGGGGTTGAGATGCTGGAGCGGCTGTTGCCCCAAGGCCAGAGGACCGAGGCGCGGTCTGCTGCGTCATCTCCAAGTGTGGCACACAGAGAGGAGGGGGTTTCCAGGAGGGCAGCAGAGAAGAGGCAGAGTTCATGATGCCTAGGTTTAGAATGCTCGGATGCAGACAATCTCTGAATGCAGCAGCTGGACACCATTTAAGTTCACATCGAGGTGAAGGGCATGTCCCAGAGTTGCCACCTGGAGAGGGCTGGCAGGGGTGCCTTCTTGGCAAGGAAGAGCCAAGGCTGTGGGGATCCAGGGCTGCTTCTGGGCGGCTGATCCTGTGCTCTTGCTCTGCCGGCTTCAGGGAACTTTGTGTTCCTGATCCCTCTGGAAGGTCTCATGTCAAAGCAGAAAGCGTTCCTGCGGGCCGCTGAGGAATCTTTCTTCCTGGGTATGCAGAAGGACTGAAAGGAAGGGGCTGCTGGGGGGAGGCTGGCTCTGCTGGGGGGGTGCATTTTTTGCAGTGGTGGTGGGGAGGCCACGATGGCTTTTGGACTCATTCCTGATTCTCTCTCTCCGGTTGTGTCCCTTTCCTTCTGAAGGGTGTGGAAGTGTGTTTTGTGAAGTGTGGGTCCACATGTGTGGTGTTGCTGAGTCACTTCTTTTCTTGGTGAGCCGTGCCAGTTAAGGGGATGTGCCAGGGCTTGGTGCCAACCGCTGTCATTGCCTTTCCAAATTTGGAGCCTGTGCTACCTTGCTGGGTAGGCACCTTTGCGTTTGGGTGCTGCTGTATTGGAATTGTGCGATCGCTTTTCCCATCTCCTGCAGACATTTCTGCCAGGGAAGGCTTGTTCAGCCTGCCCCCCCGGGGCAAAAAACGACCCAGTGTTTTGCCTCCTTTGCTGGAAGGGCCTCTGAGTCAAGCAGGGACTTGCTGGTGCTGGGCCCCAGGAACTGCGTAACAAGGAGTGGGTTTCCCACCCAGAGCCCTCAGCCACCTTGGTGTGCCTAGCTCTCTCTCTCTCTCTCTCTCTCTCTCTCTCTCTCTCTCACGGGTACGTACAGAGAGACAGCAGCGTATGCTTGAGTCTCTGTCCCTCTTGACTCCTTCAGAGGAGCTTTACACCCTCACAGATTGGCCCCAAGTGGATTGGGCCCCGGCACCCTCCTGGCTTCAGGCTTTTGGTCTGTTGTCCTTTGTCCAAGTAGCATACATATACACACTCAGAGCACCAGTTGCTTCTGCTTGCTCCTTGGCATCATCATCATCATCACCATCATCAGTAAATATCCCACCTTTCTCCTGATGATGGGACTCAAGGTGTCTAACAGCATATTTAAAAGCAATAAAGATTAAACAACTGTGCAAAAACTTTGATAAAAGGATAAATGTAAGAGTTAAAAAGAGTTAAACATTTTAGGACATTAAAACATTACACACTAAAATATTAAAATGCATTAAAAGACTATACAGAACTTAAAAATAGAACCACAGCATTAAAAGCCCAGCCTTATTCGGTTTGCAAAAGCCCGATGAAACAAACATGTTTTGGCCTGCCGATGGAAGGAGAGCAAGGACAGGGCCCTCCTGGCCTCTCTAGGGAGCGAGTTCCAAAGTCTGGGAGCAGCCGCTGAGAAGGCCCCGTCTCCCTTCTTCCCACCCAACGCACCTGAGGGGGTGCGGGGGCAGAGAGGGGGGCCTCTCTGGATGATCTTAGAGCTCTACTGGGCTCATAAAGGGGGATGCGGTCCTTCGCATAAGCTGGACCCAAGCAGTATGGGGCTTTACGGGTAAAAACCAGCACTTTGAGTTGTGATTGGAAGCGGACTGGCAGCCAGTGGATCTGCTGCAAGGGGGGAGTTGCGTGCTCCTGGGAGCCCCCCCCCCATTTACAACCCGGCTGCAGCTTCTTGGGCCAACTGAGCACTTTCCAAAGGCGGCCCCACGTAGAGCGCGTTATCACAATAATCCCCTGTGTGTGTGTCCCTCTCTGTCTCCCCTGCAGGCGGCGCTGCGGATGGGAAGGTGGTGCGCTACAGCAAGGACCAGCGCCCCACCACGCTGCCCATCCAGCCCTTCGTCTTCCAGCACCACTTCCCCAAGCAGCCCAAGGCCCGGGCCCTTCACAGCCACTTCGCCTCCAGCCTCTCCCAGCTCTACAGCCTCTCCGCCAGCCGCTCTGCCGCCGCCGCCGCCCACCAGCCCTCGTCCGCCTCCCAGTCCTCCGCCTCGGCCACCTCCTTGGCCGACCAGCCCGTGGCAGCGGGGGGCCTGGCCCAGGGCCAGCGCTCGGCAGACGGGGCCGCCTGTCTGGGTGAAGGCCGCGCCAAGAAGCCCCCGGCCGTCCCGGAGACCACGCGCCCCTCCCCGCTGGGCAGCTACTCCCCTGTCCGGAGCAACGTGCCTTTCTTCCAGAGCAACGCGGACTCTTCCTCCGGCTCGCCACCCACCCCTGAGGGCCACCCGCCCCGGAGCAGGTCCTGCCCGGCCTCCACCAACCTGCTGCCCGCTGCCGCCAGGCCTTCCCCGGCCACGGGGGGCCAGGCGGCTGACGCAGGCAGCGCCAATGCCCGGCACAAGAAGGAAGGGAGCCCCGCGCCCCTTTCCCAGCGGAAGGAAATTCCCCTGGAAACCGGAGCCCCCCTTGTCGAGTATGAGCTGCATGGGGGAGGCTCCCTCCCGCCCCCGTTGTCGGGCGGGCTGGGTTTGGCCAGAGGAGGGGGCCACCACCCGGAAGCCCAGTGGAAAGTCAGTTGTGGGGAGACTGTCGGCGTGGGACCCCTGGGCGCCATCCTCAGCCGCCCCCTCAATGGTAGGTGGGGAGAGAAAGCTGGGGGGGGTGCAAGGGGGTAGGGCTTGTGGGAGTATTCGCATGGCCCGGTTTTCACACTAGCAGTGAAGGTCAGTTGAAATTCGTGGCACGGTAAACACCACTTGGGCTGCATCCCATGGCAGTCCGGGATTTATTGTGGGGTACTTGGAATTCTCTGCAGAGAGTAGCTGTAGTGCCTCCAGAACTATGGATCTCAGCTTCCCAATTAAAGTGAGATCAGTGTGCCATAACTGTGTGGTGCGAAAAGGCCTCGGGTGCGTGGGAAACAGCTGCGAAGCACAGGTTCCCTTGCTGTATGTATACGTGTGTGTGCTTGTGCGTGTGCATGCATCGGGGGGGCTTCCGTCCCCTTTGTTTCCATGCATGTGCCACAGGTGCCCCCTTTCAGTGGCATTAATACCAAAATGGCAGTGCCCACCTTCTCTGGGGGAGGGCAAGTGGCAAAGGGACTCCACCGCTTGACCTCCCTGTGAGCACAACCCCGGCCACCTCCTCTACAGCTTCCTCCTCCTGAGCGGTGGCTGCGGGTCCTGGTGTGAATCCTGCTGGACGTTTCAGTCAGAGGCTGAGGGTAAAATCATGTGGGGTCAGTGCTTCTTCCACCGGCCTTGCCCTTCCCACCTCTGCGGCAGATTCTCAGAACGCCCACCAGTGCCAGAGGCAGAGAGAAGCTTTTGGGGGACCGGTCATACTGCAAACCGTGAAGGGAGGGGAGGGTAAGCGTGCGTGTGCAAATGGCAGGCAAAAAGCCCCTCAGGGGGCTGCTGCTGTGTGGGTCTACACAGCTGCTTGAGCTGCCCCCGCTGTTCCAGCGCCCCACAGGTCTCTTTCCTCCGCAGCCCTCCTGTCTGCCCCTCTTGTCAGTGTGCAAGTGCAGCCGGACCGTTACTAACAAGCTGTCTCCCTTCTTCTGCCCTCTTCTGTCCCCTTCTTCCTCCTTTGGCCTCTGTCCCTCTGTCTCTGCATCCTTCTTCCTGCGGCTTGCCTTTGACGGGCATCTGGGCAGCCAATCACCTCTCTCCGCAAGCGCTCAAGTGGCGGGAGTATCGCCGGCGTAACCCGCTGGGCCTGGACCGTGTCTCGGGGCTCGCGGGCAGCCTGGACGGGAAGCAGCAGGAGGTCCGCCTGACCTGGAGGAACCCCATCTTTGAGTTCCCGGGGGCTTTGAACGTGGGACGCCCATACTCCAGGCTCAATGGTGCGCCCCCTCTGCTGCCTATGGGGCGTTGGTTCCTTTCCCTCTGCATCCGTTTCTGGCAGCCTGGCCCTTTTAGGATGGGGACCCTGCAGAAGAGGGCCCAGGCCAGGACGGGGGAATTTGAAATGTCCTCCCCATGTCTACTAGAGACGTCAGAAGTTATTCTGCCATGGTTCTGCTGCCCCCATAAGCCCAGAAGAGCCTTAAAAAAAAAAGAAAACAGGATATAAAACTATAGTTGACGTCCAGATTACTTCTTTCTTTCTTTCTTTCTTTTTTTAGAGGAAAGGCTCTACTCGTTCTGAATTGGCCCCAGAGGCCCCAAAACATAATGAAATTGGCCTTTCCCTGGGCCCTGGGCAGGGTGCAGGGGTCCCAGGAGAAGCCAGTGTGACCCCCCAGCACTTGCTCATCCCTGCCTTTGAAAGCCTGGGCTGAATGGCAGGGATGGCCAGTGGTAAATTTCTTTGGGGGAGCTGTGCAGATTGGTGTTCAGGTGGCTAAATCTGGTGGAATCTGGTGAATTGGGCTGAAACCAGTGGGATCCCAGCATTTATCTGCCTGGACAGTCGGGTGCTCAGAGCAGCCAGTCTCACAGGGTCAGGGGGCTCTACTGAGCGGTCAATGGCAGTACTGCCCTTAGTTGTGTATCGTGATGGGGCTGAAGTGCAGCATAGACCCACTGGCTCCCTCTGCTGGCAGCTTTCCCCCATGGCACAGTGTCCACCCCCTGCCTCCCGCTGCCTGAAGCCTTGGGTGTGACTTTCTGCCCGTTGGAGCCTGACACGTCTCTCTCATATGTGACTGATTCAGTTCTGACTCATTTTGTCTGGCTCAAGCCTCTTGCAGGCCTGAGAGTCCACAGCTTCCTTTAGAGAGTTGCCCCGTTGTTGAACCACTCTGCTTGCCAGGGAACTAGTTTCCTCTTTTCTTGCTTGTTGACCAAGCCAAATGTTACACATGTGAGGGAAAAGCAACTGTGGGGAAGATGGAGTTGCCTTGGAAAGGCGGGGTGAGGGGGTGGAGATGTTGGACCCCTGTCCTCCCTGTTGTGCGGCCAGTTAATGTCCCAGCCCGGCTGGGCCGTCATCCCAAAGCCTCAGGGCTTCTTGTCTTTTTCTCTGGGAATATGCAGAAGACCCGGCAATGCAGGCCTTGCGTTGAAGGTCAGTGTTGTGCCAATGAACCAAGACACCAAATACGCAACCAAAGGCACCATAGAATGTACCTTGTACAGTGTGCAGTGTACATGCACAGCAAGAGACAGGGCACGTCAGTGCATGACGGCACCACAGGTGCAATTATGTTTCTGTAACCTTGAACTGAATGCAGAATTTCTGTATCAGATGAAAAAGCCCAGTTGCTTCCATCTGGAGTTTATTTGTGGGTAAGACCCCCAGGGGAGTCTGGGCTGGAGCTTGCCGCTGCCTTCTTCTCCACAGGGGGCTTTCAGACAGTGGGAAGCTGCCTGGCTGTTCTTTAGCTGAGCCTGGCGTCCCTTCGCTCCTCCCTCCCATAAGGCCGCGCCTGCTGGCAGAGCTGCAAGCCAGGGGTGTCTGTCTGTGTGTGTTTATGTGGGGTGCGGGCCTGTGGCACCCTACTGGGGCACTTTTTGTACTCACAACGGATGTGGTGAAACCGCCTTCCTTCCCCGTAGACTTTTATGCCTGGGAGGAGCATCTCAGGGGCTCCTGAGGCGAGGGTCTAGAGCCAGGCCCCTCCCAGCCTGCGTAGGTGCTCTTGGCATATGTGTGCGTGTGAGAGAGCGAGCTGTGCTCCCCCTGGCCCTGCTCCTCTGCCCCTGGAGCCCTTTGGAGCGTCCAGAGGTTTTGCTGCAAAGCGTCTCCTTGGGTGCCCCGGCTGTTCCCTCAAACGGCCCCAGAACCCCCCCTTGTTCCTTCTCCTGTGGGCAGGGAGCAGCCTCTGACCACCCCCTTGCCTCCTTTCCCCCGACCCCCTGCAGGACAGTCCATGAAACAGCTGCAGCTCAACTGCTCTGACTTCTTCCCGGACTATTTCTCCTTGGCCGAAAAGCCCCCGGCTGAATTCTGCCTCTCGCCGGACGGGAACACCGAATCCATCTCCATCGACCTGCTGCAGAAGAAGGGTAGGTGGGAGGCTGATGGCCGTGGCTGCCCCAGAGCCTGGCAGTGGGAGAGCTGAAGGTGAACTCCGTCTTTCTTAGGGGCCTGGGTCCCTCTCTTCCTTCCACTAGTCACAGCCAGGGCAGGAGTCTTTTGGGAAAGGCTGGCGGGGGGGTGCCGTTCATGCCCGGGGAGGTTTTATTTGCAGCCGCAGCCGAGAGGGGAGCCTGTGTTCCAGACTGGGTGTCGGAATCGAGCCGCCTCCCTCCAGATGTTGTTGGACTGCAGAGCCCAGCACTCCTCACCATCGGCTCCTCTGGTTAGGGCTGCTTGGGCTTTCAGTCCAATGGGATCCCCACGGTTCCCATCTTCCTTCCAGAAGGACTAATGGTATCAAGGAGACCTCTTGAACAGGGATGGAAGAGGCTGAAGGGGATCTCTCTCTCTCTCTCCGGGGGGGCTCTTCTGACCTGTGCTCTGGGCCGCTTCTGCTGGCAGAGAGGGAGCTTTTTGTCTAGAAAGGCGTTTGGTGGGGATGTGAGCTGCCTTGAGTCCCATGTAAGGAGAAAGGCTGGAGATAAGATAAATGGGGGGGGGGGCAGAGAAGAGGGGGGAGTATGGGATGTGGAGAGTTGGCCTCTGCCACCAGGCGCATGGGTTTTAGAGCCCTTGTTAGCATCTTGGCCAAACATTAGCAGCTGGCCAGCGGCACAGGAGTTGTTTCTTTGTGTTTAGCAGCCTCTGCAGGGCCGTTTCCCCTTTGACTGGCAGTTTAAGGCCGGGAGAAGAGACGCGGCTGCAAAGGGATGGGACATAAACAACCTGTTGGCACAGTTCCCGTTGCTAACAGGTTGGGAAGTGGGTCACTCCCAGGCCCTTCGATTTCCTTTGCTTGCCGCTCTGTTGCATAACACCCGGGAATCTTGCCTCGCCCTGTGGGGAAGGGTGCGCGGGCTGCCTGGCCACGGGGGGCTGGAGTGTTGATCCTGGGACGGTCTGGGTAGGACTGGATGTTTAAGATGCTCATCCAACTTCTGTTTAGCGGCCCCCAGAGAAGAAGAACCCGTCCCCCTGCTTCTCTGTTGAACAGCTCTTACAGGAAAGAGGTTCTTCATAGTGTTTTGGAAGAATCTCTTTTCCTGAACTAAGGCCATTTCCGCACTAGCCTGTTATAGCGCGATGATTCCACTTTCAACATCCTCTGGAATCCTGGGGTTTGCAGTTTCGGGAGGGGCCGGCTGGCCCCTCCCGAAACTGCAAACCCCAGGATTCCAGAGGATGTTGAAAGTGGAATCATCGCGCTATAACAGGCTAGTGCGGAAATGGCCTGAGAATGCATTTGCTTGTGTTCTGGTCACTGGAGCAGCGGGAAACAGGCTTGTTGTGTAGAAGTCAGTTAGACATTGGTGGGAGGGGAGGGACCTGGATTTCCCCACTCTTCCCCCCCCCCGGCAGCTAAAAGCAGCTTCCCGGAGTCAGGGGTGTATTCACTACCAGGGAAATGTCAGTGGGGAGGATAGCGAGGGGGTCCTGTCCTCCTCCCCGTCCTCCGTAGTCGCAGCCCCCCAGCCCACCCCCAGGGGCGGCTTGTAAGGAAAGGAAGAAACTTTGGGGTCTCCCGCCCCCTGGAGCTCCCCCAGGGTGGCTGGCTGGCTGGTCCCAGGGGCAGGCCTGCTCTCTTGGGAAGCCCCCGGGACAGGCGCCCCTCGGGAGGCAGGGAAAGGAGGACGGACTCTGGATCTTGGTTTACTCTCCCCCTCCCCGTTCTCTTCCTCTCTCTGTCTCCCCTTCTGCCTGTTTCTCTGCCTCTCTGTGCCTCTTTCTTGCCCTTTATCTCTTTCTCTCTCTTTCTCTGTTTTTTGTTTTGTCTTTCTCTCTTTTGTTCCTCTTAAAAAATGATGCATTGCACCCTGGGGCTGGGAGTTGCTACTTATTCCTGGATCTCCTGGGCATTTCTTGTAGAGAAATAAATAAAATTCTGGAAGTGTTTCTGCTAGTGCTGTAGTTTGAGACAAATGACCAAAGAGACCCCATGAGTTTGCTCTGCCCAGCCATGCCAGATTGAAAGGACTGTGCAACTCTTTCCGTCCCCCAGGTCTCGTCAAGGCGATCAACATGGCAGTGGATCTGATTGTGGCACATTTTGGGACCAGCCGAGACCCCGGGGTGAAGGTGAGCCTGGTCCTGCTGCTGCCACCCTGCTCTCCCTTGTGGGCTGCTTGGCCTTTTGCATTTGTCTCTGCTCAGTTTATTTTTATTTCATTCATTTTTAGTTATGTTTATTTGCTTGCTTGTTTCTTTCAACTTATATCCCAGCTTTTGTCCACGGAGGGACCCAAAGGGGCCCAGAGTTCTCGCCAGGAGGGATCACCTCTCTGTTCTCCCCCTCCCCACCTCCAGCAGGCCCTTTGCTGGTCCAAAGACAACTGGCCCATCAGTACCTCCAGCTGTTCCTGCCCGCTGAGGCCTTGGGTGGGCCGGAGGAGCACAGCTGGCTGGTACCAGGGTGGCACACGTGAGGCCAGAGCCTGCAGAGGACCTGCTTCCGAAAGAATGAGGGGCCCTCGCAGTGTGTGTGGCCCCTGCTGCCAGGCCGATGGATTCCAGAGTCCTTCCCACCCCGGTGGTCAAACATTAGCACTGTCCAGTGGTCTTGGGGGAGGATTTTCTCTTCAGCAGGGCCTGGAAGATAGGGGCCTAAACATTCTAAAGGCACTATATGGAAGGTGAGGCGAGTCGGCCCTGGTTAGTCCTTGGATGAGAAACCGCCAGCAAATACCAGGTGCTGCAGGCTCTGTTTCAGAGGAAGGAATGGGCCAAATCACCTCTGAGGATTCCTGGCCTAAGAAGACCCTCTGAAATGTATGGAGTTGCCATAAATTGACAGGCAATGTGAAGGTGTGCAGGCACACTTGTCCACACAGACAGACCCTGCAAGATGATTTTATTTTACCTGACTGTTCAAGGCTGGGAATGGACTGACAACGAGGAACCTACAGGGGAAGTAAACTTTCCTTTCACTGATGTGGTCGTACTTTTCTCATAGCTGTTAGGGTGGGAGAGGGGCTGCCTCTGTGCGGCTCAGTGCCCTTTCTTCGGTTCTGCCGTACGTAACTCCGAGGAGCCCTCTTCCGTTGGCCTCGGCCAGGAGGGGGGACTGCGCCCCAGTTCAGGGCCCCGTTTGTCCAGCCGAGGAGACCTGGAGTGTTGGCCCTGGGGTGGTCTAAGTCACATTTCTTGGCTAGGGACCCCACCTGCTGGGGGGGATGCTAGAACCAATGAGCCCAAGGGCTGGGATCCCTTGCCGCATCCATTTGCCACCCATAAAGCAGAGATGTGTGTCGGTTTTGGTGCCAAACAAAGTCTTGAGGAGTCCCAGAACGGCGGCCAGTTCCTGCTCAGAACAGCCCGTGGGTGTCCCTCACTGCAGCTGCTCAAAAGGAGAAGCCCTCCTTGCCTCTTTCCCAGGAAAAAGCACGTCGGGGGCACCCCAGGGAAGCAGAGTGGGGCTTGACGGTGCCTGGGGATCTTCTGGATCCCAGCTGTTGGGCCAGTCCTGGGGCAGGAGATCTGATCTAGCAGCGCGGGGGAACCTCAAAGCAGGACAGTTTCTCTGGCAGGGCTTTCTCTCTCTGCCCCGCTCCTGGCAGGCCCCCTCCTCTGGGGGATGGGCCCCTGTCTTCTAGGGACGCCTGGAGCCCCTTCGAGTCAGCCAGAGCCTCCTTGTGCTCGCCTGTTCCTGGAAAGGCTGTGAGCATTGGCAGGAGGAGGAGCAGGGTGGGGTGGGGGGAACTGTTATGTCTCGTTTATTTATAGTAATCGTTTATTTATAGCAATCGGGGGATTTACAGCCGTGGTGGACGCAAGGGCAGAATTAACCCTTTCCGTCTGACGGCTTCTGTCTTCAGCCAGCTAGTCTGGGCCCCGGGGCTGAGTCCAAGGAGCGCCGTTTGGTATTATTTGCCTTGCGACAAAAACCCAAACAAACAAACACACAAGAAGGCCAAAGCAGCTTACAGCTCAGTGTTATCGAAGCAGCCGGTGAGAAGCCCGATGAGGTCCAGCGACCAGCGTCGTCGCTTTCAAGTCATTTCCGACTTAGGGCAGCCGTAAAGCAACGCTATCATGAGATTTTCCTGGCAGAACTTGTTCAGAGGGGGTTTGCCTTTCCCTTCCTCTGAGACTGAGAGAGTGTGACTCTGCCCCAAACCACCCATGGCTGAGCAGGGACCGGACCCTGGTCTCCCAGTGTCTTAGTCCAACGCTCAGACCACTCTGGGAGCTGAGTTCAAATGTAGACTTTTGCCACGGGATCGTGGGTGCCTGTGACCAAGTCTCTTCAGAGCTTCAGCTTCCCCGTGAGTGAAAGGGAAATGACAGCGGCCTACAGCACAGGGGTGTTGTGTGCAATACAGCTGGGAAAGCGTTCTAGAAAGTGGAGGGGAAGGTGGGAGTACTTCCTTTTCCTCCAAAACATGCTTTACAGGCTGGCAAATGCCGCGCCAGCCGGCGTGGTGGGTCCTTTTACTCCAGGAGAGTTTGCCGTGACCGGCAAGAGCAGCTCTCTGGCGACGGTTGCTGGTGTCGCCCGTTACTCCTGCCTCTTAATTGGAGGCGCCCTCTCTGCCGTGGCACGCGGGTTGTGGAACACCACCCACCGGACCCGGTGGGCACTGACGTTGGCTTCGTTTTGGTTCTCAGTTAAAACAGGACTTTTAATTAAGGCTGTGAGGGAATTGCAGGGGCGTGGGAATCCGTGGATTTTGCCTGATATGAACAAGTACATGGTTGCAACTGTATTAATGTGTTTCAAATTAGTCTGATATATTTTTGTTAATACAACCTGTTAATATAGGCTGATGCATTTTCAGACACTAAATTATGTTTTACTGTAAATTATTACAGTTAACAGTTTGACAGTACGTTATTATCGCTTTTAGACTGCAAATTATCTTTTAATTTATGACTTGTTAATTATTGTTTACTCTTTTAATGATAAAATTTTTCAAAACTGATTTCATAGTGTGCCGTCATGAGATCTTTTGATATAGGGTGGGATATAAATATTATTTGTTTAAAATATTGCTGTATTGCCTCCCAGCCTACAAGGGCTACCGAGGTGATGAACAAATAAAAACCGATTGGAACAGTACAGAGAGAGAAACATTTTTAAAACACATTAAAATACTTTTTAAAAAATTCCTAAAAGCAGTCTAAAAATAATCCTGGAATCCTGTTTTAAAACACTTAAAACAGCAATTTCAGACATGGAATGTCCTGTGGAGCAGCACTGTTTTGGCTTCTTACTGGAAGCTTGAAAGAGATGGAGCTGGCCTGGCTTCCTTGGGCAGGGAGTTCCACAGTTGAGGGGCTGCTAAAGAGAAAGCCCTGTTGTGTGTACCCACCAACTGGTAGAGATAAATTGGAAAAAAAATTCCTGGTGCCCTCAGCATGCAAAGCAGGCGCTGTGCACTCGGCTGTGTCCCCAGCCCCCCCCTCCAGGGCCCCACATCTGTGTGGGAAGTGAGTGCTGAGTTTTTCATCTGTGGGTCCTCGCTTCCCTTTGGTGGCTTTGCATTCCCTCGGTGGGTGGCCTGCCAGTCGGGCTCACCGGTGCCCCCTGCTGCCCGCCGCTGATTGCGTTGCCTCCTTTCCTTCTTTGGTCTGAAGGGGATCATTTGGGATTCTGCAGGGAGGGTGGGGGAATTCTGGCAACCGTACCTCAGCCCCCCACCCCACCCTGGCCTGTGTGGTTCCAGGAAACCCACCTGAAATGAGAAAGAAAGTGCACGGGGATGGAGAGGAACCTGTCCCGGTAGCGCTGGGGGCCACGGCCGAGCAGACCCCCCTCTCCCAGGGAGGTTCTGCTGTGGCATGCGTGGTCTGGCAGAAAGGACGCGTGCGCGACTCTCACGTCATCCTTTCCCTCCCCTCTGTTTTCCAGGCCAAACTGGGGAACAGCTCCGTCAGCCCCAACGTGGGGCACCTGATCCTGAAGTACCTGTGCCCGGCCATCCGGGACATCCTGAGCGACGGCCTCAAGGCCTACGTGCTGGACGTCATCATCGGCCAGAGGAGGAACATCCCCTGGAGCGTCGTGGAGGCCTCCACCCAGCTTGGTAGGAAGCCCTTGGGTTTGGGGGTGGGCGATGACCCCCCCTGCTCTCCAGCCAATAGCTGCCCCCCGTGCCTCATTTTAGGGCTTCGCTGCCCCCTCTCCCTCTCGCTGAGCCCCACACAGGGACCTCGCTGAATTGCTGCGGTGTGTCGGTAGGGAACGGCAAGACCTGCTGAAGCCGCTGGTCATGAAGCCGCTCCCGGAACCGCAAACCCCGGGATTCCGTAGGATGTTGAAAGTGGAATAATAGCGCTGTAACAGTCTAGTGCGGAAATGGCCATAAATTTATTAGCCAGCTGAAAATAAATTCGTACACGGGTGGGGAGGGAGAAAGGCCTGCCGTAGGCCTGGGAACCGTGAAGCCCTCGGAGGGGTGGCTTAGGGAGTTGGGCGCGCGTAGCCTGGAGAAGAGAAGGCCAAGCAGGGACTTGAGCACCGCGTGGCTCTCGCCGCCGAAGACTCACAAGCGGGGCCGCGAGATCAGGATGATCTCAGGCCCTGAGGTTTCCGGGAGTTGTGCGTGAGGTACCGACCACAGTTGCTCACGGCTTAGGATCAAAGCATCCTAGAATGATGGAGCTGGAAGAAACCCCAGGGGCCACCCAGTCCAACCCCCTTCTGCACCTTTTGACGGGTGGCCGTCCGGCCTCTCTTTGAAAGCCTCCGAAGGAGGAGGTTTTTGAACCAGGCTTCCAGGCAGCAGTGTAGTCCCCTGTCCGACACCCGCCCTTCCCCGTTAGGCCTAGGGCCAGACCCCTTGGCCCGCTCCGGGGGTCCGTGCGCGAGCCACGCTTGTTCTCTGCCGCCTTCTCTCCGCAGGCCCCTCCACCAAGGTCTTGCACGGCCTCTACGGCAAAGTCAGCCAGTACCCGGAGCTCACCGGCCACAGCATGCGCTTCAACGCCTTCATCTTTGGGCTCCTCAAGTAGGTCGTGGTTCTTGAATAATGGGGTCCGGGAAGCAGGGGGCGGGATGGTGGTGGGTGGATGGGTGGGCTCTGTATTCTCTTGCAGATGAAGGAGGAAGCAGGAGGGGGAAGGGGGTGAATATTGCATAATGGGGACGGCACAGCCCCCTCCTCTGCTGGCTGGGCCAAAGCTGTGACGAGACCTTTCTGGAGAAAAAGCTGATGCCAAGGAGAGATGGAATCCCAGGGTGGAGACAAAAAGTGTTTTCTTCCGAGAAACAGCTTAATGTGTTTCACCGGAGAAGCACTACCTCCTTGGCTGCTGAGTTGGTGCCCCCATTTGTCAACCTGGGCTCTGCCCTTCTCTCTTGGGCTCTCCGTCCAGACACTTGCAGCACCACCGGGAGCGAGCTGTGTAGGCCGCTTGCTGGCTTTCACTGCCTTTCCCTGCTTTTCTCTCCAACAGCATCCGGTCGCTGGAGTTCTGGTTTAACCACCTCTACAACCACGAAGGTAAGAACACCTTCAGCAGGTGTGGGGGAAGTGGGCTCTGTGGGTGGAGGGGGGACGGAGCCCTTGCCGAAAGTGGTGCTGCTGGCAGATGGAGTCTTGCAACTAGAGCATCGACCCAAGGGAAGGGAGCCAACGCCAAGCAGGCTGTGGCCAGGCAGTCTCGACGGAGGAGCTGGGGGTGGGAGTGGGGGAGAATGAGCCCCTCTGGGGGGTCTTTCCTGGCTGTGAGCTTGGAGGCTTACCCACGAAAGCAGCACTAGCCTTCCAGGGATGAGGGGAGCGAGAGAGGCACCGGACTGCGGCCACGCAGGGTGAAGTGTTCCTAAAGGCAGGCTGACAAAACGACTTCAGGGAGCCCACAGTCCTGCTGCTTTCTTTCCAGGGGAGACAGGAGCATCCCTAGTGGCGTTGGTAATGACCAGCTGCCCTGAAGCAAAAAGGAAGGGCAACAGGTTCTCTGGCTGGGCTGCGCCAGTCCTGGCACCAACCAGGTCAAGGCAGCAGGAGATGGATCCCCTCTGTGTAGGGGCGGGGGGGCCCAGACAGAGGAAATGGGACTGCCCAGGGGGACCACCCGTCTCCCACCCAAACAGCAGTGAGGCCTGTCTAAGGCTGGCAGGTTGACTCCCTGGTCCATTTCCTACCACCTCTGTATCCTTGAACTCCTGCTGCTGTTTGGTCACGGTGTTGGTGAGAACTGTAGAACCCGTCTGCCTGGTGGCAGGAACCAACTGGTTGCCAGGGTAAGGAGTCACCAGAAAGTTTCCCCTCATGTGGCTTTTGGGTGTGAAGCTGGCTGAAAGTGGAGAGTGGCTCAGGGTCATAGAATCATAGAGTTGGAAGAGACCCCAGGGGCCATCGAGTCCAACCCCCTGCTATGCAGGAACACCCATCTGGCACCCATTGGGTGCCAGAGTCCTGCCTGGCGGCCCCTGGTTTAAATGAGCATGGATGTGGGCCAGTTTCAGGGGAGGGGAAAGGAAAGGGGTGTTCCTCCTCTCTTGAAAGTGCAAGTGTGGGGTGGCTGGGGGGCCAGATGCAAAGCCAGCCCTGTCTAGGGGTGGAGGAGAGCCTGGTGCCATCGGCAGCTGTGTCCAGCCAGGCCCTGCCTGGTGCGTCCTTCTCTCTGGATAGCAAAGAGATGCCCTGGATGGAGGGTAAATTGGAATAAGCGAGGCCCGTGTTCAGATGTGGGCAGGCACGTCATTGGAAGGCTCAAAATGGGGCACGGCCTTTGTTAATAAACATCACCGGGTCTTGTTGCGTTTGAGACGGTGGCTCGTCAGTTGGTGGGCTGGTCACCAAACACACGGGGGGTTGTAGATCTGTCTTGTCTGAGCTGGGCCATCCACCGTCGTTCACTGCCGTGGTTTGCGGAGTCCCCTTTTGACACTCGGATTCTCTCCACGGTTGTGCTCCTCAGGCGAGGCTCCATCGGGGCTCCCTTCGTCAACGCTGGTCCTTCTTGCTGAGGTGTCTCTGGGTGCCCGAGCCCCCTTCCCGTCTTCTCTTTACCTTTCTGTGTTGCTCTTCCCCTCCGCAGACATCATCCAGGTGCACTACCAGCCGGTGGGCTTCCTCTCCCTCTCCCACGGGGTCTGCCAGGGGCTCTTCGAGGAGCTGCTCCTCCTGCTCCAGCCGCTCTCCCTGCTGCCCTTCAACCTGGACCTCCTCTTTGAGCACCACCTGCTCCGGATGGGCAAGGAGCAGCAGCAGCAGAAGGAGCTGCTGCGCACCAAGCAGGACCTCTTGCTCTCGGCCCACTCCACCCTCCAGCTGATGCGGACCCAAGGGCAGGGCAGCGCCCAGAGAAGCGGAGAGAGCTGGGGGCCGCCCGGGCGGGATCCTGGCCCAGAGGGGCGCCGGGGGACCCCGGAGAAAGTGGCTCCCGCCATTGCTGAGCGAGTCAAGGGGGTGGGCGCTCCTTCCAGAGGGACTGAGAAAGCAGAGGAGGAGGAGGAGGAGGAGCAAGAGGAAGCTGCCCGGAGGGAGCGGCAGAAGGCTCCGGAGGGGCCCCCTGAGCCGAAGAAGGACAAGCAGGCCAGCTGGTGGTACCAGCTGATGCAGAGCTCCCAGGTCTACATCGAGGGCTCGGCCGAGGGGGCCCGCCTCATCCGCTACGAGCGGAAGAAGAAGGCAGCAGGGGCCGCAGCCAGGCCAGGAGAGCCCAAGAAGGTGCCGCCGCCGCCGCCGCCGCGAGAAGGGGTAGTGGAAGGGGCCGAGGCCTGCCCCATCACAGAAGTACCTGTCAAGGACAGGCCCCCGCTGGGCACGTCACCGCTAGCTGCAGGCCCCGCCCAGAAACTGGAGCCCTCGGCCCAGGAGGAGGCAAGGAAGGAAAAGACCCGCCCCTCCTGGATGGGCAGCCCCCCGGACTCCGTGCTCACGGAGCTGAAGCGCACCAAGGAGAAGGAGGATGGGGCGTCCCAGAAGCTGGGGGGACCCCCAGAGGAGAATCGTGTCAGCGCCCCCGAGAGCAACCAGCCCAAGTGGGGGCACCTCTTTGGTTCCCGGAAGGTGTCCAAGGATCCCAAGCATGCCAGCAGGTGAGGGGAGCCCCAGGCCCTTAAAAAGGATGCCTCTTGTTATGGGATGGGCCTGGGATGAGCGGGGTGGTTAGAGATCATGACCGCTAGCGGAGGGGAGTGGGGAGAGACGGAAAATTTGGAAAATAGGAGAAAATCCTGAGTCTCTTGATTGCCAGGAAGTCCTACGAGGAGAATCCAAGACAGGCAAGAATCTTTGAATCAGGACTTTCTGTCTAAAAAACAAATTTTTTTGTATGTGCAGGATGCATTCCTACGCAGAAACAAATTTTCCGCAGAAAACAAGTTTCCTTTTTTTTCCTGCACAGAAAGCACTGTTTTCTGCATGAAAAACTGCACCTTATTTTTTGCACAGAAAATTTTTTTGCACAGAACGGTGAATTGGCCTTTGGGGAAAAAAAAGCAGTTTTCAGTGAGAAGGAGAAGAATCATAAATTCATTCATTCTTGCCTGTGAGAATGAAATTGCCAAAGATTTAGGTCCCTTGCAGGAAGCCGCATGGGTGGTCCTTGGACCGGGCCGTGCTTCAGAACAAGTGCTTCCTGAAGCGGGGGCCGAGCTCTGAGGCCCCCACCACTTTGTGGGCTGCTGAGCTCAGCAGGGCAGGGTTTCCCTTGTACAGGCAGAGGGGCATGCTCTTCCTAGCCCCCCCAACATCCCTCCAGACAGAAGCATGGGCAGGGTGGGCTACAGAGCCACTTTTGAAGGGAGGGGTTGGGTGGCATAATGGAGGCTGTGTCTGTGCTGTAAGTGACCCCTTTGGTTCCGCTTGTGGAGACCCCCCCCCACTCTCCACTCCATCTGCCCTCGGGGGCATCGCCTGCCACTGCTGAATTGCAAGAACTATAGCATTATCTGTTGCAAGAGCCCTGGCTGTAAAACGTACCACAAAACTCTCCTCGTCCTGCCAAATGAGGGGCGCCGTGGTCCATCTCCCCCTTCTATTTTGGTGGTAAGAAAAGACAGGAGCCAGTGTGGGGGAGTGGTCTGAACATTCATTCGACTACGACCTTGTAGACCAGGGTTTGATTCCGAGTCAGTCATGGAAACCCACTGGGTGATCTTGGGCATGTCACATACTCTCAGCCCCAGAAACTTCTCTGATAGGTTTGCCATGAATCAGAAATGACTGGAAGGCTCACAACAACAAAAAGCAAGAGAAGACAGTGGCGCTCAGGAGAAAGCAATAGGAGTTACAAATCACACAAACTCCAAGATGGTGTTTGATTCAGGATGATTGCCCAGTAAGGCTTGTAGAATCCTAAAGCTGAGAGAGACCCCAAGGGCCATCCAGTCCAACCCCATTTTGCTGGGCAGGAATATGCCATGAAAGCACCCCCTTTGGCAGAGGGGCATCCTGCCTCCGATTGAAAACCTCCAAAGGAGACTTGTCTGGAAACAGCCCCCAGGTTGTTAATTCCAGGGAACAGATCAGGATCACCAAATTTAGACCAGGTGTATTACATCTGCATCTACCAGGTATAGATGTATTTCTTCACTAAATTCACTACATTTCTACTCAAGGAAAGCAACAAATAAATTTAGGCTTTTTTCCCCACTGCAAGGAAGATTTTGAAAATCACACAGTTTTTGAATCCTATTTGCAATTCAGCAAAAAAGAAAGAAGTTAAAGACTCATAGGGCTTTATACACATATGCGTATTTTGATCTTTTCTCTTTCGTTGTTTTGTTGGTTTAATTATTGTATGTAACATATTTGTATATTTTATTCACAATTAAAAAAAATAATCCTCTTTGCACATGGTTGTTTTGCCCAGAAAACAGCATTTTCTGAGCAGGAAAGAGCTTTTTCTCTGTAGGAGATAATATTTCTGCGTGGAAATACTGTTTTCTGTGCAAAACAACCACATGCAAATCTTGCTCAGAACAAGTCCCTGACTGTGAAGATTCTCAGGATTCTTCCCATTAGGGTTTATCAATACTGGGGGAAAAAAACCCTGTTTCTTGACCACTTAAAGATGTTTCTGAATATTCTTTCCATCCCTATTGACTACATCGCCACCGTTGTTATCAAGTCATTGATACGCTGCCTTTTTTCCCAAAGTAGTTTACAGGTTTAAAATAAATACTGATTAAAATATATACAAAATTTTCAGTGAAAATGTATAAGAGCTCTTTTTAAATGCAATTAAACAAACTACAGAATTAAAACCATTTGAAAAGCCAGTGGCATGTGGAAGATCTGAACAAACAGGAAAGCGCCCCATTAGAAACCCCATTGCGATCGATTCCTAAAGGCTGCTGGGACAGCAAAGGTTTTCCTTTGCCGGAGAAAGAAAGGTCCCTTCCCCGCCTCCTGTGTTTGAGGCTGCAGATAAGAGGGCATGAGCCCACTAGAGAACCTGAGTGGCCCTCCTGGCCAGGGGGGCCTTTGTGCAAAGCAGGGCCCCTCGGGAAGAGACCGGTGGTCCTGCCCCCTTGCTTAACCCGTCCTGGGCTCAGTCCAGAGGACTCCATTGCAACCACCTGCCGCCGTGCCGGGTTCGGCATCCTCCTTCCTCGGACCTGCGGGGCTCTGTCCCGGGTGGCCGGCGGCCCTCTTCCAGGGGAGGAATCCCAGACCCGGCCTCTCAGTTTTTTCAGGAGGGGGGGCACACCCAGTCGAGACTCTGGTGCTGTGAGGGTGGGGTCATTCTGTCTTCCTCTGCTCCCCCCCCCCGGGCTGCTTTGCCCCTCCCTCGGCCTGACCGCCGGCTCTCGTTCCAGGCTCCCCTCCGGTTGGTTGAGTCTGGATCGCTCCGTCTTCCAGCTGATGGCCCAGACCGTTGGGGCCGCGGGGGTTTGGAGGGAGGCCGCCTCGGAGCCCGAGAAGGCGGCGACAGATTTGCCCCCTTCGCGCCCCAAGCACCGGCCGCTGCAGCCGGACAAGAGCACGACCCGGGAGACGCCGTGGTGAGTGAGGCGGGCACCGAGGCTCAGGCGGCACGCTGGGAGGGGGTGGGCAGAAGCGTGGCCGCTGCGGGGGCTCCGCTTCTTTTGTTCGGCCCGGGCTCAGGCCCGGGCGGGCGAGCCGGCTCTCCGGTTTGCAGAACAAGCCCCGGCTGGTGGATGGAAAGTCCACAGAAATCCTCCTGCAGGGGGCTACCGTGCCCGGGGGTGGCCTGCACAGCTGGCACGTGCGCTCTTTGCCACAATCCCAGCTGAATCGAGCAAGACCAGAACTTCCTGGCCGTCCCGGGGTTGAATCACCGGTTTCCAAGAGGTGGGTGGCTGTGTTTCTGTAAGAAAAGAGAGAAGAAGGGGCAAGGGAGTCTTCCTGAGTTTCCTGAGGCCCAAGAGCTCTCTGGCTGAGAATTCTGAATGCCCCTCCCTAAACTGCAAACCCCAGGATTGCATAGGGTGTTGAAAGTGGAATAAATGCACTAGAACTGTGTAGTGCGGAAATGTCCTTCAAGACACCCTTTAGGTCTACCGAATTTATCGTAGCCACCTTCGGTCCCGAGCATCAGCTTTTGTGGGCTACATCTCTCTTCTTTGGAGGCATGGAGTCAGTAGAGAAATGTTTCTACGCATGGAGTGTGTGTGTGTGTGCGCGCGCGCGCCTGTGTGAACTGTAAACGGAAATGTGATGGGGGGCAATTACAGCTCTTACCAGGGGTGGGTCATTAAGCATTGTAGGAGGAGAGAAGCGGGCAGCCAGGCCAGCCAGGCCTCGAGGCGAGCTTCCCGGCGGCTCCTCTCTGCCACGCCCCTCATTGATGCGTGGGCACCCTTCTCACTTGGGCGTCCACCTGCGCCTCCTCACAACACTAAAGAACCCCCGTTAAGGCCTGTGCTTGTCAGCCCATCGCCGTGCCTGAACGTTTTGCCTCATATCGCTCGTTTCTCATCCCGTCCTCTGTGCGCGTGTGTCTGTGTGTGCGTGTAAACGTCTGCTGAAGGTGCCTCTGAAGAAGTGAGTGGTGCTCTGCAAAAGTTGATGCCCAAGCAAACGGGTGAGCCTTGAAGGTGCCCCTGGTCCCCTTTTCTCACCTTCCTCCCCTCAAGGTGGCAGCTCGGGGGAGGCAGCTTCCTCTGTGCTGAAAAGAGCCCTGAGGCTGGGTCAGACCTCCAGGGGCCAGCCAGATTTTGGGTTCTCTTCTCGCAGGGGCCGGCCGGGAGCCCGGCGGCACACAGGACGGGGGGCTGGCGTCGGCCTCCTCTGGCCCAGCCCCGGGCTAAGGGTGTTGGGTTTCCCCGGGCAGGAAGGGAGCGGTGCCTGGCTGAGGTTCGTCCAGCCTCTTTGCCAGCCAAGTGGGCGCCTGAACCCGAGCCGCCTGGGGCTGGCCTCCTGGGCTCCCCCCCTCGTGACTCGGCTGCTTTCTCCCCTCTCCCGCTCAGCCAGGTGAAGGCGCTCTGCCACCACATCGCCACCGAGGCTGGGCAGCTGAGCTTCCAGAAGGGGGACCTCCTGTGCGTGCTGGGCAAAGCGGATGCCGACTGGCTGCGGTGTGGCCGCGGAGGCGAGAGCGGGCTGGTGCCTGTCATGTATGTCACTCACGTGGAGGACGAGGACTACTGACTGACGGGGTGGGCAGCCACCCTCTCGCCACCTCTTCTGCCCCCCCGCGAGAGAAGCACAGATCCACGGAGCCTGACTGGCCGGCCAGCAAGACGATGATGGAGGGCCAGGGGATGGAGCAGAGATAGGTGGACGCAACTCCCCCCCGTTCCTCCGGCTCCTCCTTGCAAAGGAGACTCAGTTGCTGCGGCTGCTCTCTGCCCCGCCGTCTTCCCCCTGACTTGTTGGTGGGAGGCTTGCCTCTTTGTCCCTGCGGCCAGGGCTCTCATCACGTTGCCAAGGGGGCCCCAGCATGCACGCTCCTCCCCCGCTGCCCCTCCCTCTCTTTCTCCTCCTCTCGCGATCTCTGCCTACAACACGCGAGGGTCTGTGGCGGTCCAGCTGATGTCGGACTGCAGCTCCCAGCATGCGTTGCTCCCCCTTTCATTCCTGTGGGCTGGCAGGAGCGGGGGTCACTCTCTTCCTCTCCCCTCCCCGCCGGAAGGTGGTGGCTGCAGGCAGAAGCTCCAGACTGCCTAGAGTTGTGCGCTGCTGACGACTTCTCGTAACGCTCCCTGGCGTCTTGTGCAGTGGCCGGCCACAGGGGACGACACGCGGGGCAGTGCCAAGGGACCCTCTCCCTGGACCCCGCGGGAGGTGGGGGGCAGGGAGGTGATTCCCCCCACCGGCCAAGGGGTTGGGGGAAGTAGTTCAGTCTCTCTCTCTCTCTCTCTCTTTCTCTCTCTCTCTGTGTTGTGGTTAGCTAGAGGCTCAGAGCTGTTCTATGTTAGAAGTAGCTGGTCTGTGGGAGTCACCCCCAAAGGAGAAATAGGGGCAGGGGGCCACTGGGGCGAGCGGAGATGTATCACTTCCAGATTCAGTGCCCCCCCCAGGTCCTCACTGGGGTCCAGGAGGTTTTGAGTGGCACGACAGCACAGAAACGGAAGGGCCCAAGGATGGGGTGGGGTGGGGTGGGGTGGGGTGGGGGGGTGAGGGCCCAGGCACAAGGGGGGGCAGTGCCGGGGAGCTGCCCGATAGAAATTGGGCAGTGGGTCTGAGGGGGTAAACAGTCCACTGTTGCCCCTTCCTGTACCGTGGGTTCGACAGGGTGGGCCCGAAGAGGTGGGGGGAGGGCGATCGGCAGGCCTTGTGCCCCCTGCCCCTCCCCACCCAGCCGGTGTACAGTGTTACCACGGTGAAGCCTGCCAGGCAGTATTCCAGGGTTTGGTGGGGGTCCTTCCCTGCCCCACACCCCCGGTGGGCCCCGTCCCTGCCGAGGGAAATGGTCGAGGATGATGGTGAGGACGATCTCAAGTTTGCTCCTGCGTGTACATAATCGCCCCTTGTGGAAACGGCGCCATAGTTCCTTTGTACTTCTGGCGTTAGAACAGGGCGTCTCGCCTTTATTTATTTCTTTATTTATGATGCATATTAATTAATAAAAAAGGTGCTGATGAAGGACTTCCCTCTGCCGCCGGGGTGGCCGGAGGAGGGGTCTCTCTGCCGGGAGCGCCTCTGGGCCCCTCCAGGACTGCGATGACCTCTGCCTCCCCCCGGAGAATGACTTTCCTGATGGATCGTATTGTATCGCGTTAAAGTTTTGTCCCGCCTTCCCGCCAAGCCCCCCCCCCCAGCAGAAGCCAGTGGAGGAAGACTAGCGAGAGTGACTGGGGAGGGGGAACTTCAGAAAGGGAGAAAGTGGAGGGGGGCGCGAGAAGCACGGGGCTGGGACGTCCGCCCAACTCCCGCCCCGCCCCACCGTCGGTCAGGCTCCGCCGCTGCGGCCGCTGCCCTCGGGACTGGCGGGCAAAGCCAGCGCTGACAGTCCTCGCCCAGAGCGGAGGGAGGAGCGGGGTCTCAGGCGCGGGGGGGGGAGGCTGGCACCCGCTTCCCTTCCCCCGTGTCTCCGTCCGGGGAGCCGGGCACGGTTCGGTCGTGGAGATGCTTGATGCGCCCCTTGGGCTCCCCCCTGCTTCCCACTGAGTCTGGCTGCAGTCCCCACAGTGGCAGGCGGGACATGTATTCCTCCGGCACCCGTGTCTTGGAGAAAGTCATAACGGAATCCCGTAACACCTTTGAGAGAACAAACAGGGACGAAGGAGCGTCCGGCAGAAGCTCTTGCGGACGCAGTCCGCTTCGTCAGATCGGAATCAACGGTGGCGCCGTAATGGTACGCGCGGTCCCGGTTGCGACGCTAAGCATTTGGGGAACGGCTTCAGCGGCCAAAGTCCACTGTCTTTGTAAAAGACCTGTCCCTGGTGCCCGTGGAAACTGCTGGGAATGGTTTCACTGGGTAGGTGGAGAGACCGACACAACCCTCTGAATTTGGGGGTGTTCCTTGCTGGCGTTGCTGAAGGACTGTCCTGCTGGTGAAGGCCCGCCCCTCTTGTCTCCTAACCCCTCCCCTCTGCCCACCTAGCCTCCTGCGTCCCCCCTTTAACTCCCACCAGAGGCCTTTTCACATCGCACAATTACAGTACTGTGATTGCGGTTTAATTGCCGTGACGGCGCCCTGCAGAATCCTGGGGTTTGTGGCTTGGGGCCCAAAAGCAATCTGGCTGAGAGTTCTGAACGTTCTCTAAAAACTGCAGGGGAAAGCCATTGCAGATAAAATAGAATCATAGCGCTATAGTTGTGCAGTTTGGAAGGGCCCCGGGTCTCTCCTCCCTCCTCGTATTCTACAAAGGGCCTGTTTTTGGCCAGCTACGCCTCTTCCAGATGAGTCGCAATTGTGCCTGCCCTTTGGAGTAGACCAGCTGCCTGCTCCAGAAAGGCTCGGTGCTGCAGGAGAAGGGCCCGGGGCACCTGCAGCCCATGAAGAATTGCTAATACTCCCTGGGCCCCAGTAAACCCTCCAGAAGGATGCAATCCTATGTGTGTGCGCACGTGCGTGCGTGTGCTCCTTGTTTTGCCTCTGCTGCATGGTATAGAGTGAATCAGTTCTCACCTTCTGTGATTGCACATCACACAATATTTTTTTCCCAAACTGAGAGAAGCTCCCCTGCTGACAAAACACTTGGCAAGTGAGACAATCTGTTTCCTGCACAAATTCTGCGTGTGTTGGGGGGGGGGGGCAGGTTAAAATCCTGGAGACAAAGAGGAGTTCCAGCATCGTCCATGAGCATCAGCAGCAACGTCTTTTCCCATCGTCCGGTTTCCCATCCGTTTCCTTCAGGGTCCAGTGCCACCCCACTTCCCAAATTAGGTCCCCTCCGCAGAGGCCGTGGAGCCGGAGCTGACCCAGCTCATCACCTGCAAGAGCCTGGATCCAAAGCACTGGCCCTGTCCTTCAAGCCTCGCCCCTCCCCCTCCCCCACTTGGAGGAAACGGTGAGGTGAGGGGGCTGGAGGATGAACTCTGCCTCCCCCTTGCGCTTTTGGCCTCAGCGGGTGGAGCTCTTGCTCTGAAGGTCCCGGGCTTCGGCTGAAGGAGAGGCAGCCCTCTGGGTGGGTGAGGGGTTCCCGTGTGCTGCAGGGGAGGGGGAAGAAGAAGAATAGAATCATAGAGTTGGAAGAGACCCCAGGGGCCATCCAGTCCAACCCCCTGCTATGCAGGAACACCCATCAAAGCATTCCCGACAGATGGTCATCCAGCCTCTGCTTAAAAATCTCCAAAGAAGGAGGCTCTACTACACTCCAAGGCAGGATGTTCCACTGCCGGACAGCTCTGACCGTCAGGAAGTTCTTCCTGAGGTTCAAGTGGAATCTCCTTTCCTGCAGCTTGAATCCATTGCTCCTTGTCCTGGTCTCTGGAGCAGCAGAAAACAAGCCCACTCCCTCCTCTACATGGCATCCCTTCAAATATTTACACATGACCATCATGTCCCCTGTTAACCTTCTCTTCTGCAGACTAAACATACCCAGCTCCCTAAGCCACTCCTCAAAGTGCTTCATGGCTTCCAGATCCTCCGCCATTTTGGTCACCCTCCTCTGGACACGCTCCAGCTTGTCCACATCCTTCTTGAGTTGAGGTGCCCAGAACTGGACACAGGATTCCAGATGAGGTCTCACCAAAGCAGAACAGAGTGGTACCATCACCTCCCTTGATCTAGACACCATACTCCTATTGATGCAACCAAGAATCGCGTTGACTTTCTTGGCTGCCGCATCACACTGCTGACTCACGTTCAGCTTGTGATCTACCAAGACTCCTAGATCCCTTTCACATGTACTGCTATCCGGCCACGCATCCCCCATCCTATATTTGTGCATTGAAAAGGCCCTCCAGCAGCCGTGGGCCTAGTGGGGAAACACACTGCCTTCACCAAGGCTGCCTAGGTAGCAAGAACACCAGAGGGAGCCCAAAATAACGGGCAGCTCGCCAGCAGAAGTTTTAGCCCTTCTCACCCCTCCCAAGAACAGGTCTTCTGCAACTGTTGGAACTGCATCACTCGTAACAACACATTGCGGCTGGGAAAATCCATTTCCTTCCACCAGTTGTGGGGACTGGCACGAAACTTGGGGGGGGCAAAAGGGGAGCCCCAACGGGGTGTTGCCAAGGGGTGGCAACAGTCCCTCCTCAGAAAAAAGCCCCAGGGCTTCCTTGAACTTACACCGTTTTAGGAGGGTGACCAAAATGGGAAAAGACCTGGGAGAAGTGGCTTAGGGAGCTGGGGATATTGAGCCTGAAGAAGAGAAGGTTAAGAGGGGACATGATAGCCATGATGTTTAAGTATTTGAAGGGATGTCTTATGGAGGATGGAGCAAGCCTGTTTGCTGCTGCTCCAGAAATTAGGACGCAGATCAATGGCTTCAAACTTCAGGAAAAGAGATTCCACCTAAACGTTAGGACAAACTTCCTGACAGTAAGAGCAGTTCAGCAGTGGAAGATGCCCCCGTTTCAGTTGAGTGTGGTGCAGTGTATAGAATCGCAGAATCAGAGAGCTGGAAGGGATCATGGGGGCCATCCAGTCCAACCCCATTCTGCCATGCAGAAACACGCATCAAAGCACTCCCAGCAAACAGCTGTCCGGTCTTTGTTTAAAACCCTTTAAAGAAGGTGACTCCACCACACTTCACTGAGGCAGCAGCAGATTCCACCCTACTCTGCCATGGAGTGCCTGGCAGGGTAGGGTGGGACTGGGTGGCCCCTTGGGGTCTCTTCCGACTCTGTGATTTCACGATTCCTACGAAGGTGTTTTCCCTTCAACCGGGCAATCGTAGCGTGGCCAGCTGCTGTGACAGGCAGCAGTTCTCCAGGATCACGGTCAGGCAGCGGGACTGGAAAATGCTTGTACACCCAACCTTGAAAACCATCCGCTTCTGGGGCCCCCCTTCTGCTCGACGCCTCTGCCTTCCCCCTGCACACTGCCTGATGCCCCTTTTCCTTGGATGCTGGGGCTGCACTCCTAAAGGTTCAGCTGAAACGCTTAAGTTACTGCAGTGCCAGAAGCTTGAGAATCTGGGAGCAGAATTCTTACTGGGAGGGCATGCTGTCATGTAGCCCCTTCCCCTTGGCTATACACCTGGGCCTAGCCTTCTGGAGGGTCCCCATCTTTTTTGGAAAAGGGATTGTGGGCTTCTCCAGAAAAGGAAAGATTCCTACTGCTGGACTGGCGCAAAGACCCCCCCACCCCCCCCCCCCCGGCCAGGCGTTCTCAGCTTCACACGCAGGACAGACCACCCGTTGCTCCAACGGAGGCAAGCCGGCAGGACAGAGGGAGAGCACCGGATCCTGCTGGGGTCAATCCCCAAGTGGACACGGAGCTGAACTGAACCCCCAAACATAAGGTAGGAAGTCAGAAAGGAAAGAAGAACAAAGAAAACCCCCACACAAGCGACTTTGGCCAAAGGATCCCGCAGCGTACCAAAACCGTGTTCGGTATAGCCTACTAACAGTGGTGGCGAGGAAGGATGCCTTTATTCTTCCGTGCTTCCCCGTTAAATCATTTTCGTGCCTACATAAAAGAAAGGATTCATGCATCAGCATTAGCACAGTCACAGCTTGTATACATGTTACATTTTGTCTGGCCCTTAGCATTCCCAAGTCTGTGTGTTCCAGTCGGCATCCTGGGTCATTCCCAGAGACATCTTTTGCGACAGCAGCGTCTTTCCTTTTGCACAAACCTGAACAAAGCAGAACAAGCGATTCTAATTCAAAGGTTCTGAGAAATGTTCACTACCGCAGATCTATAGATTGAGCTCTGAGCGTCCAAAATACTAATCAATACCATAGGAAATGATTATCAAGTGCTAATTCTATAGCAAGTTACAGAGCACGAAATTTCAAGCGCAAGAACCCCACCCTCTGTCCCCAGCCAGCCCCGCCTTCCCGACTCATTTACACAACGCACAGGGGGAGCGAAGAGCAACCCTGGAGTCGGGGGGGGGGTCCCGGGGAAAGGTTCATGGGGGGGACTCTCTGTCGCGGGCCCCCAGGACAGCGCCCCCGGGGTTTGCTTCTCCAGAGGGCTCCGGCCCGGGGCACGGTCGGTCGGGTGCCCGCAGGCGTGCCTTAACTGGAACTTGCAACCTCCAAGCAGAGGGGAGAGTGCCCGCCGAGTCCGACGTGATTCCCCGGGGTTGCAGAAACAGCCCCCGGGCACGATCCGCCCTGGCGCAAGGGGACAAGCAGCAGGCCCTCCGGCGGAGTCGCCACCACTTTCTCACCCCGTCGCTCAGCAGCAGCAGCAGGGCCGGCTCGCGCAGCGACCACTTTGACCCGGCCGTGCCGCGCGAGAATCAGGGGGTCCTAGAGCGGGAAGAGACCCCAGGGGCCGCCCGGTCCAGCCCCCTCCGCCGTGCAGGAAGACCCCGTCCGGGCCCTCTCTGGGGGGGGACCTTCCAGCCGCCGCTTGAGAGCCTCCCCCGGAGGAGGAGACCCCGCCACGCTCCGCGGGGCCAGCGGCAGATGCCACTGCGGGACGGCTCTGACCGCCAGGAGGCTCTTCCTTCGGCAGGGCAGGACCCCGGCCCAGGGCGCGGCCCCTCCGCTCCCGGCCCCTTCCGGGCTCCGGGCGGTTTCCACCGGCCCCGCCTACGAACGGCCCCCTCCCGCCACGGGGCCCCTCCCCGGCCACCTCGGCTCCACCGCTGTCCCGCTGCGGTCGGGCTGGGCCGCAGAAAGAGGAGGGCGGGCGCAGGTTCCGTGGCGAGGCCCCGGGGTCCCCGGGAGAGGGGCGGGCCACCCGCCAAGGCCCGCGGCCCCCCCCCCCCCCCGCTGCCGCCTTCTGCCTCCAGGCCGCCTTCTCCCGGATGGCCGCGGCCAGCGGCCGCTCTCCTTCTGCGGGGAAAAACGGCAAGAACGCGGAGGCGCTGGAGGCCGGGAGCCCGGTTCGGGGCGGGGTGGGAGGCGCCCCCGGGCTGGCAGGCGCGGTGCGGGGTGGACGTGCGCGGGAGGGCCGGGGGCCCGAGGGGAGTGGCCCAGGAGAAGGGGCGGGGCTCAGCCTACTGAACTCTCCTTAATGAAGAAAATGCTTAAATTACAGCAGAACGCGTTGCTCTTCCTATTGTGTTTTAGTGGGGTTTTTCTACATTTAAATTTCATTCTAACAAATAGAATCCTAGAATCATAGAAATGTAGAGTTGGAAGAGACCCCAGGGGCCATCCAGTCCAACCCCCTTCCGCCACGCAGGAACACCCTCAAAGCGCTCCCGGCAGATGGCCGTCCGGCCTCTGCTTAAAAAGCTCCAAGGAAGGCTAAATAAAATCTCCCCCAATCATTATTAACAAATAACTCCTCCTCCCACTTCTCCTCCCAGTGCTAACTATTTGGAAAGATTGATTTTGTCATTAACAAATACAATTCCCCCCCGTTATTAATAAATAAAATTCAACCAATCATAACTAGAATTGTAGAATCACAGAATGCTAGAGCTGGAAGAGACCTCAGAGACCATCCAGTCCAACCCCCTTCTGCCATGCAGGAAGACCAAAACCAAGCACTCCCTTGGACAGATGGCCATCCAACCTTTAAAAACCTCCAAAGAGAGAGGAGACTCCACCACGCTCCATGGAGGCGGCAGCGGATTCCACGGCCAGACGGCTCTGACCGTCAGGAAGTTCTTCCTGAGGCTCAGGTGGAATCTCCTTTCCTGCAGCTTGAATCCATTGCTCCTTGTCCTGGTCTCTGGAGCTGCGGAAAACAAGCCCACTCCCTCCCTGACATGACACCCCTTGAAATATTTAAACATGGCTATCACGTCCCCTCTTAACCTCTTCTTCTGCAGACTAAACATCCCCAGCTCCCTCAGCTGCTCCTCAGAGGGGTTCATGGCTTCCAGACCCTCCACCATTTTGGCCGCCCTCCTCTGGACACCCTGCAGCTTGTTGAAAATCAAAACTGTGCGGACAAAGAGGGTGATTTTCAAACCCATCCCGCAAGGGGTTTCCTGCCACAGGCAGAAGGAGATGGAGGGAGAGGATGGGAGGATGACGGTAGCCTCTCCCTTGAGGACAAACAGTCACGTCCTTTGCGCGCAGGAGGCAAGATTTGAAATCACTGCACGTGCTGCTACTTTGTGTGTGTGGGGAGCTGTTAGAAGAATAATTGTGGTAGTTTGCATTTTAAAAGTTCCTTACTGTGCTCTGGCCTTGATTAACCTTTCATGTGGCTTACAACAGTTCCAGATCTGAGGTGCCCAAGGGGCAAATGTGGACCTTGAGGGTGTTTTTGTGACCCTTGACATGTCCAGACTTTCGGAACTGTCCTTCTTTCAACCAAAAAAGGGAGTGAGGCCACAAATGCACTTCCATTAACTTCTGGCTACCCTCCCCCCACAATTTCTTGGCCATTTGGGCAATTCATATGTTCCCTGGAAGGCAGACAATTATGCCCCAGGCTTGTTGTCACTGCTCGCTGCTGGTCTAGATCCAGCTCTATATGATTAAAAGTGTGACATCCCAACCAATATAAAGTGTGCACTTTCTGCAGCTCATCAGCTGGTTCAGCTGTTGGCCAAAAGCTTTGCAGTTGCAAAAGCCATTTCCGTTGCACAACTTGAGTCACAACAGTACGTGGAGGGTCCGGTGGGGTCCGGGTATACAGAGCCCCTCAAGATTTTCATCAAAGGAGATTGCGCCCACCAAAAGTCCTTGTGGTTTCCTTGCCTCTTTCTCCTGCATTGGTGCCTGGACTTCTTGTTGGTAAGAAAAGGAGGCCCCTCTTGGGCCTCGAAGGACACCCACTCAGGTGAAAAAAGGGACACGGTGTGGCCAAGCAACCTCCCAGTGTGGTCAAGAGGGCAGAAGCTGTTGATGAGGAAGAACACGCAAGCTTGGAGGGGCCGCAGCAGCAGCTGGCTTTTGCCAGGACCTCCTGGGAGGGGCAACGTATAGCCCCTGGAAGAGTTAGCAGAGGGCAACAAGTTCCTTTTGCACTTTGGACAGTTTGCAGCAGCTGAAGTAAGCTGAGGCCAATGGGGGAGGAGGAGGAGAGAGAAACTGGGACATTAGGAAAGGGGCTGGAAAAAAAGTGGGAGAACAGAGGACTAATTGGGAGTGTCCTTGTCAAACTGTGGCAGTTAGAGGAAGTGAAGTGGTCCACAGGGAGCAAGGAAGTGGGGGGCTGCCAGGAACTTTTGGAGACAAAGTTCAGGTTTTTCGAGGGGTGCACTAGAGGGCTTGGCTCTCCAATGTTTTGAGTTTATAATACCCCTAAAATGCTGGGAATCCATCTGACAATTGCCCAGGAGACACTCGTATAAGACTTTAGCAAGGAGATAATTAAAAATAAAAGAATCAATAAAACAATAATTAAATATTTAATACATTTTTTAATCGTTCCTCCTTCTGCACAGGAGTAAGATGCGTTAGCTATGGTGCCCCAGCCTTTGTGTCTCCGGGGGATCTTCCACCAGTCTGCGTGCCCCCCCCCAGTAGCCATTTGTCCCATTGAGTCCGGGTCCTCAGCAAAAGCCCGTCTGGCATGGGGGTGGTTGGGGGGAGACCCTACTAGCAACCCACACCCTGCTGCCATCAGCAGAGCCTCTTGCCTCGCAGGATCACGCAGTGCCGCCCCAGTGGAAAAGTACTGCCATGGCGAGGCAGTGCTACGCAGCAATCGTGGCTCGGGGGGGGGGGGGCTACTATTATTACTGCCCAGCACGGTCTCACTCCTCCCCTCAACTCACGCTCCCTGTCCAGCAAGGAGGAAGGAAAGCTCCAGTCCGGGCCCTTTCACGCTACACTGCTGTAGCACTACCATCCCACTGTAACCACCATCACCACTTCCTGTGGAACCTCTCTGGCTGAGCATTCTACGTCTCCCTTCTTAAACTACAGATCCCAGAACTCCGTAGGATGTAGCCGTGGCAGCTAATGAGGAATCATGGGGCTCTGATTGGGCAATGTTAAAGCCCCCCCCAGCTACCGTTTCCTCTGTGGGCCTCGGTTTGCCTTCTTGAGCAGTATGTTTTCTGCTGCTCTGGAGTCTAGGGCCATGTTTGCACTAGCCTGTTATAGTGCGATTATTCCACTTGCAATCCTGGGGTTTGCAGTTTAGGGAGGGGCCTCAAATAGCACTATAACAGTCTAGTGTGGAAATGGCCTCAGTGTCCATAATTTTTAACAATCGGCTCTCCAAATGTGGTTTGGCTCCAAGGCCGTTTCTGCACTAGACTGTTATAGAGCTATTATCCCACGTTCAACATTCTATGGAATCCTGGGGTTTGCAGTTTAGGGAGGGGCCAGCTGGAATATTCACTCTATAAGAGTGTAGTGCAGAAATGGTCTAGAACAAAGCAGTGATTCAAATGACAAGGAAAGAGATTCCAGCTGAACTTCTTGACTGTTAGAGCTGTCCAAGGGGTCACGCGGCCCCTGTGATTTGGGGGGGCGCATGGCCCTTGAGGGGACAATCCAGGAAGGGGGCTGTCAGGAGAGATGCTGGAAATGGCTCCCTGAGGGTCAGATGTGGCCCAGTCTGTTGGGGGGACAGAAACAGCCCTTTGGGCTATCTTCACATACATGGGTTGCAGGGCTCTGAAACTTCTTCCTTCTGACCCATGACGGTGTCACATGTTCGAAGGGGGGGGTCACACAGTTCTTTCCTGGTGTCCTATCTATGGGTGGGACCTGCAGTTCAGAGGAGGACTTCCCTTTAGGGCAGAAATTGACATGCCAGACTAATCTGATCTCTTTTCTGGATAGAAGCTTTCTACTCTGCTTTGGTCAGACCCCACCTGGATTCCTGTGTTCAATTCCGGGTACCACAGTTCCAGAAGGATGTTGACAAGACAGAACGTGTGCAGAGGAGGGTGACTGAAATGGTAGAAGGCCTGGAAACCATGAAGCTCCCCAAGGAGCAGCTTAGAGAGTTGGATATGTTTAGCCCGGACGGGAGAAGGTTAAGAGGGGACATGATAGCTATGTTTAAATGTTTGGAGGGATGTCATGCAGAGGATGCAGCGAGCCTCTTTTCTGCTGCTCCTGAGACTGGGACATGGAGCAATGGCTTCAAACTTCAGGAAAAGAGATTCCATCTAAACATTAGAAGAACTTCCTGAGGGTAAGAGCAGTTTGACAGTGGAATGCACTGCCCGACAGTGTGATGGAGTCTCCTTCTTTTGAGGTTCTTAAACAGAGGCTGGGTGGCCATCTTTCAAAGGGAGTGCTTAGATGGTGCTTTTCTGCACTGTAGAAGGGGGCTGGATTGGATGGCCCTTGGGGTCTCTTCCTACTCTAGTATTCTCTGATTTCATAACCCTGTGCTTCCTGACACTTCTTGTCAATCCTAACACCCCAACATTCTTTTTTTTTTTAATTTTAAAATGGCCCTCCTGCCCTGTTGGCCTAAAACAAGTTGGGGAACAAAACAAAGAAGATTGTCGCCTCAAGAGACCCTGGCCAAGACTGTCCGCTGCAGGGTGAATGTCCAGTAAACGTACTGGGTTGATTTGGCTGGTCACAGATGTGAGGTTTACTGCAACAGGGCAAACCTTTGGTGTTCTGAATGTGCATGACCACAGTATCTGCATGAAGCATAAGACGGATGCTGCGCATGGATTCCCCCCACCCATGCTGAAAACAGTTAAACCTGAGCAGAAGCTCCAGAGAACCCGGAGGACGACAAAGGGCTGATTCCAAAGGTTGTTTGTTGGTTCTAGAAAGGCTGGGAGAACTGCTTCTTTGTGATGTCCTTGAGAATGCTTCTCTGGATCAATGTGGAAGAAGCAGTATTGTCCAGGAGAATTCGGTCTTTGCTTGGAGAGTTTCGGGTTGGAAAGATGGACCCAGCCTCCAGCATCTGCTGTTTCTGGACCAGATTGTGTTGCTTTGTTTTGTTTAGCATTCTGCTTATTATCGTTCTCATCAAAGTGATCATCAGGATGATCAAAGGTCAGGAAACCCCCAAGTCTTATGAGGAATGGCTGAGGGAGCTGAACATGTTTCCCCTGGAGGAGAAAAGAAGGAGGGGTGTTGAGACAGATAATGCCATTTTAAATATCTGAAGGGATGTTGTACAGACGATGGAGCCCACCAGCGTTCTGCTGCCCCAGAGACTAAAACACAAAGCAGTGGATGCAAGTGGCAAGAAAAGAAATTCTAGCTAAACGCTAGGAAGAACTTTTGGACACAAAGGCTGTTTGACAGTCGAAGAGACCACCTCTGAAGGAGGCTGATGGGCTCTCCTCCTTTGGGGGTCTTTGAGCAGAGGTTGGGGGCCACTTCCCAGGATGGCTTCAGCTGTCTATTTCTGCCTGGCAGAAGGAGGTGGGACTAGATGGCCTCTTCCAACTCTGGGTTTCTAGGTTTCTGCAATTCTCACCTTGGAAGAAAGTTTTTTGTTTTTCTTTAAATCATTGGATTTTTAAAGGAAGCTAACAAAGTAAAATAAGGAAAGAGAGATAGAGAAAAGGAGAGAAAGGGGGCAGGAAGTGGAAATGCAAAAGATAGGAAGGTCGACTAGGCATACATATTGAATGAATTATTTTATTTCTATTAGCTGACCATGGTTGCTTCCAAGTAAAGCAGAACTGCTCAATCAATTGTTGAGTTCTCAGAGAAGCAGACCCCGTTCCTCCAAGACCAGTTCAGGAAGGTGTTAGAACTGCACATGAGGAAGAAGAGGCTGGAGCATGAATGGGCCTCCCCAGGTCTCTTTCTGAAATCTCTGAGGGGCTTCATGCAAAGGGCCCCCACACAGACCAGCCCCATAAAGACTCAAATCCACATCCACGTCCTGCAGCAGGACTCCTTGTTCCTTCCACAAAGTGCCTGCAACCATTTGGAGTTCCATCTTGAGAGGATGAAGCTACAGCAGCAGTGGAGGCTGCCTAAGAGGATCCTGGAATCCATCAGGGTTCTCTGCCCTGAGTTCGTCACAGGTCTCCTGGGCACCAAGAAGAGTATGTATGGGAGGGTCTCCCTGCTGTGTCCTGGCCATGGGGTAGGTTCTGAGCTCTCCTCCCTTGCTAGAACTGAGAGGAACCTTCTCTCCACACTGGAGCCCAAGATCATGGACAGGATGCAGGTCCACCTGACCAAGAAGTATGTCGAGGTGCAGCTGGAAGCCATTCCAGATGTTGTCAGCCACTCTTGGAGGCAGATGCCTCTCCCTTCAAGGAAGCCCCTCCCCAGTGTGATCCCTCTGGGTCTTATGCTGCAGAAGGTCCACACTTCTTCCTCTGTCCCCTTTCTCCATGCAGGGGAGGCAGATCAGATTGAAATGGCTGTTAAGCGCAGCCATTTGGCATCCCTGTGGGGCCTGGGGACCCGCTACATGGAGGCTCTGAGTGGAGTGATGGTGGAGCCGAAACCAGCCCCTGAACCTCAAAAGCCTAGATGGACCCATGTTGAATTCTCAGAGGCAGCAACGCCCTTCCTCCTGGAGGAGGAAAGAGAAGTGTTAGAGGCTCATGTAACAAAAAAGAGGATCCAGCATGCATGGGGCTTACCAGTCCTTGTCCAGGGGTCACTGAAAGCCTTTGTGAATGAAGGCTATCCCCAAATGCTGCTGCCTCATGAGAGGACCAACATCAAAGTCCACATCTTGCAAGAGGAGCCATCCTTCCCTCCCCAAAAGATTTCTCATTGTTTAGAGTTCCACATTCAGAAGAGGACCATCCAGAGACAGTGGGGGTTGCCCAACAGGGTGGTGCAGTCCCTTCGCCTGCTGTCCCCAGGTGGTGGAGCTGATCTCCATGTGCCAAGAGCACCCCATCCTTCTGCTGACCAGATCTGGAGGAGCTTCCTCAAGGAGACCAGTCTTGGGGCAACCCCAATGGGAGCAATAAACACTGAGTGGTGCATCAGGAGAAGGAGAGGGGCAGAGAATGCCCTGGACCCCAGGATTTTGAGGAAGATGCAGCATCACCTAGCTAAGAAGCACACAGAGGTCCAGTCTGAGATTCCCCCAACTCTTGCTGGGGGCTCTTGGCAGCATGAGCATCCCTTGGCAGGACAACCCCTTCCAAAGCTAGTCTTTCCTGGCCACGGAACCTTGCAGCCTCATAGCACTGCTCTGACTGTTGCCTCCCCAGAAGAGATGGGGTGGACTGAATTGGCTGTCCAGTGCCATCACTTTGCTTCCTCGTGGGATCTGGGCCCAAGGCACACAGAGGGGCTTGCTGGAATGGTGCCTAGGTTGCCCACCCTGTTCCACAAGAACAGGCAGGTGGACATTGAGTTCTTGGGGATGCAGACGCCCTTCCTCCAGGAAGTGGACCGAGAGGCGCTAGAACTGAATGTGAAGAAGAAGAGGATCCACCGTGTGTGGGACTTACCAGTTCTCATCCAGAGGTCTGTTGAGGGCTTCATGCAGAAAGCTCCTTCATGGGCTGGCTGTAAAAAGGAGGAGGTGATGGTCCATATTGTGGAGGAAGAGCTATTTTTTCTTCCCCCGGTCACCCGGAACTGCTTGGAGGAACAGATACAGAGGTGTAAGCTGCAGCACTTGTGGGGATTACCTAGGCCGGTCCTTGGTTCCTTGAAGATCTTCCTCCCACCGGCCTTCCCAGGGAGGGTCCCCCTTTCTTCCACTAAAGAATTTGCAGAGGATGATTTTGAGGGGGAAAGGGAACAAATGGGCCAGAGATGGAAAAGGATGTCTCATGCTTTCTCCCGACGGGAGAGGAGTGCAGTGCAGAGTCAGCTCAGCAGGAAACATCATGAGAGACACCTAGAAGTGGACCCTGATTGGGTGAGGAGGTATCAGAAGAAGGCCCATGGATTGGGAAGGGGATCCCTCTCTGTGTGGACTCATCCTGACCAAAGGCAGCCCCAAGAAAGAGCTGACACCCTGCCATTCCTGCCACCAGGTCCTATGAATAAGTTGGAGCTAAATGCAAAGCATAAGCCGTTGATCCCTGCATGAGGTTTGCCCAAGAGGTCCTTGGAACCACAGTCTGGAATGGCCTTGGCAACCTGTAGCCCAAACCTGATCAGCCAGCAGGGAGACCACTTCCAGGAGGTGGACACCCCATTTGTCTTGGCTGAGGAAAAGGAGGAGTTAGAAGGCCATATCAAGAAGAAGAGACTTCAACACCAGTGGGGTCTTCCACCTGCCATACAAAGGTCCGTTCAGGCCTTCACACTCTCTCTACTGGTGCCATTGCCAACCCGTCAACCACAGAGGAGAAGTCAGGAAATTAGAATCCAGAGCAAGGGACCGTCTTTTCTCTCTGCCCCGTACGAGAGGACCTGGAGGCAAGTGTGAAGAAGATGGTAATTTGCCAGCAGTGGCGCCTTCCAAAAAGAATCTGGGACTCTCTGCGAGCATTCTCCCATCCTGCCCCAGCCACACAGGAACAGCTGCCCTACCAGAAAGAAGCTAGGTCTGCCAAACCTGTGGGAGCAAGCGTACACCCTCTGGGACACAAGATGGAAAGGGCACTGGCAAAGAGAGACTCAACTTCAGGAAAAGGAGGTCACACTTGCTGACCCTCCTCCTCAGCTTTTTCCTCTTTGCCCTCAGGGAAAGCCCAGAAGCATGTTCCTGCCCTTTATGGAGGAGAATGTCATAGATAAGGTGGATATGAACATTCGGCAGAAATACCTGAGGTCCCTCTGGGGGCTGCCTGGTCAGCATGTTGAATTCTTATATAGGAGAGACCTGAAGGCCACAGCTTAGCCCGTGGCCAAAAAGATCACCAGGGAGATTGGCCCAGATCAGGTGGTCCTGGATGGAGACAGGAGAAAGGATAAACCAAGGAGAAAGGTCTATGGGTTACATCCCACAGCCTCAGAGGGCAAGGCGAAGGACTCCTTAGCTTCCCAAAAAGGGGCCTGGGAGCTTCTGGAGTTCCATATCTTACACAAGAAGATTTGCCACCGCTGGGGTCTACCACTAATTGCACAGAACTCCTTGGCTGCATTCTGTCCACCACCTCTTAAGTCCCAGGGCAGCATGGAGACACCCCAGGGGATCACTGATGAGAGAGCCAAGGAAGGCAGTGTCCCAGGTAGGAATCCATTGACAGAGGAAGAAATGTCCTCCTCAGGGGGAAACCAAGAGGTCATAGAGGAAGGGACTGAGAAGATCCCACAGCTGACAGAGAAAGTGGCTGCAGCTGATTCACAGAGCCCACAAACCACAGGGCCACAGACCATCAAGGAAGTGAGGTTGAGTACAGAGAGTACCCAGGGAGATGAAGGAGGAGCCACTACTGGTGAGAGTAGGCCACTGGCCATGGGAGAAGCAAGTATGGCTGGACTGCAGCTCCCCACAGGAGAGACAGCTAGTGAAGTACCACAGTCCCCTGCTGAAGGAAGCACGGGGTATGAAGATGTGGCTTTCAGGAGCTCGAAAGCAGTACCACTGAGAATGGACGTTGTTCCTGGGGCCCCACTGGCTGCAGAAGGATTGAATGTTGTGCCACTGAGCCCCTGGAGGGCAAAGGCTTCCTTTGTTGCTCCTGGGGAGAGTCCACCTGGCATGGAAGACACTGGCGAGAGACCCCTGTCCAGAGAGGGAGGGAGCTGAGGTAGTAAGAGGCCAGCCTTCATGGAGGGTGGGAGATATAAGCTCTGGGAAGGCCTGGAGGCCACAGATAAAGAGCTTGGTGGGGAGGTCTCTCAGGCTGCAGAAGGAGCAAGCCTTATCTCTGAGACCCCACAGGCTGTAGGGGTCATGGGCACCCCTGGGTTACACAGCCCACCAGGCACAGAGGAAGAAGAGAGCACCCATGGGCCAAGGACTTCTGAGCCACAGACCCCGAAGGCCATGGAGGGAGAGTGTCTTCCTGGACCACAAACCCCACAGGTGACAGAGGAAGAGAACACCCGGGGGTTACCAACCCCGTGGGCCACAGAGGAAGAGAGAAGCTACGGACCAGATACTGCAGAGGTTGGCAGCTCTTGGCCACAGAGCCCACAGGCAACAGGGGAAGGGAGCACTCCTGGACCATCGAGTCCATGGGCCACAGAGGAAGGTAGTCCCCCTGGACCACAGTCTCTATCAGCCATAAAAGAGGAGCCCACCCCTGCTCCATCAAGTCCACCAGCCATAGAAGGAGAGAGCACCCCTGGGTCACAGAGTCCACAAGCCATGGCAGAAAAGACCACATAGGCAGCAGATGAGGAGACCCCTCCAGGGCCACAGAGTCCACAGGCCACAGAGAGTACTCCTGATCCATCAGGCCTGCAGGCTGGAGAGGAAGGGAGCACTTGGATCCCAGAATCTACAGGTGGCAGAGGAAGAGATCACTCCTGCTCCACCAAGTCCACGGGCTTTAGAAGAAGAGACTCCTTCAGGTTCACAAAGTCCACAGGCCACAGAGGAAGAGAGGACCTCTGAATCTTAGAACCCCTGGGTCACAGAAGAAGAGAGCACCCCTGTTCCTTCAAGTTCCCAGGCTGTAGAAGAAGAGACCACCCCTGGTCCATCAAGTCCACAGGCTTTGGAAGAAGAGACCCCTTCAGGGCCACAAAGTTCATGGGCTGCAGAGGAAGAAAGCAGCCCTGTTCCTTCAAGTTCTCAGGCCGTAGAAGAAGAGACCACCCCTGGGTCACAGAGTCCACAGGCTATGGAAGAAGAGAGCACCCTTGAATCACAGATTGTCCAGGCCGCAGATGAAGAGAGGACCTCTGACTCCCAGAATCCATGGGCCACAGAGGAAGAGACCACTCTTGTTCCTTCAAGTCCACAGGCTTCAGAAGAAGAGATTCTTTCAGGGCCACAGAGTCTGCAGGCCACGGAGGAAGAGAGTGCATCTGGACCACAGACTGGACAGGCCACAAAGGAAGAGAGGACCTCTGAATCTCAGAATCTGTGGGCCACACAGGAAGAGAGCATCCCTGTTCCTTCAAGTTTCCAAGCCACAGAAGAAGAGACCACCCCTGGTCCATCAAGTCCACAGGCTTTGGAAGAAGAGACCCCTTCAGGGCTACAGAGTCTGCAGGCCATGGAGGAAGAGAGCACTTCTGGACCACCACAGATCCCCCAGACCACAGAAGAGGAGAGCCACCTGGAAGGTCAGAGTCCCTTGGTTGTGGAAGGAGGGGCTTTCCCTGGTAAAAGCCCTCAGGAAGAAGGGGAGGAATGGGCTAGTCCAGGTGAGGCGCCAAGGGCCCCAGCCTCAGCCAGTCTCCCAGTGGAAGAAGGATGGAGCTTTGTGGGTGAGAATCTACAGACCAGAGAGGGAGAACCTCTCATTCCTGGAAGCCAAGAGATGGAAGTAGCAGCTGTGGCTAGTGGCAGCCCAGAGGCCACGGGAGAGCTAGCCAAGATAGGCGAGAATTCTGAAGCCATTGCTGCAAAGAAAGGAAACCACATCCTTTTGCCAGAGGAGGAGGAGGAGGAGGAGGAGGAAGAGGAGGAGGAAGCAAGAGTCCCTGGTGAGTCCTCAGCAACAGCGCGCCCACTGGGAAAAGATAGGATGCGTGCGGCCAGGGAACACTCCCAGGGAACAAGAGAAATGAGCAGTGCTCCCCAGAGTCAGTGGGCAGGGAAGCAAAGGTGTGCCTTTAGCCAGAGTGCATGGCCAGACCCAAAGGAGCAGCACATGGGCACCCAGCCCAGATGCCATGGCAGGTGGGCCTTCCCAAAAGAATCCACAAGTGGTTGAGGGTGTTTCTGGCTCATTCAGAGCCCAGGTCTCCCATCTGCCCCAAACCGATCCGAGGAATCGGAGTCCGAGCCACTGTGGAAGGAAACTTCAATCCTGGGGGAGGCTGCCATAAGAAACCGCTGGCCTACCACTCTGAACTGTGGCTTCGGGTGCAGCCTGGTGGACGAATAGGCTCCTGAGTGTCCATGGAAAAGCCTCTTCTCCCTTCTTCTCCACTGCCTCATCCCTCCAGGGAGGTTCCAGAGGAAGGAGGCCACTTGGAAATGAGAACAGATGGGAGCATGGCAAGAAGCACCTGCCCTAAAGCAATGGCATTGCGGGACGAGCCAGTGCTAAAGTCTGCCCTTCATATCCGTTTGCAGAAGGCAGTACCAGCAGAGGAGTCAGGGGCTCCTCGTGAGCCAGATGGGCATGGAAGCGTGCCTCATTCCCCTCCTACTGCTCAGTCCAGTGAAGATGAGCGTGATGCTGGCCCCAGCCAGGATTGGCTCCCATCCTCCTCGGAGCTCAGCTCTGCAGACGGCAGCACCAACTTGCCTCCAAAAACTCACATCAAAAGGCTGTTTTGGGACACAGAGAAGATTTCCCAACAGCTGGAATGCAGCCTTCAGGGGATGGTCCAGAGCAGCCGCTACTCCCTGACATCCCCAGCAGGTCACAGCCCTCCTGCTGCTGCTGCTGCTGCTGCTGCTGCTGCTGCTGCTGCTGCTGCTGCTGCTGCTGCTGCTGCTGGGAGATCAAAGAAGCCCCTGTGGTCGTCTCCATCACCAGACCTCCCGCATGCTCCCTGCTCTCCCTGGGTGGGCCACAGAGTGGTTGACCAGGGAAGCCTCACTCCTCCTCCTCCTCCTTGTTGGTCCTCAGCAGAGAGAAGCCCCTTGGATGCCGTATCCCAGGAAAGCAGGAAGCTTTACCGGAAAGTCTCCTCAGGCCTTCCCAAGCATCAGCGAGCCGCCTGCTGCGTGCTCACCTCGCCCACAGAGCCCTGGGGTCCTTCCTGCTTCCCTCTTGTGTCATCTCCTCACACTCTGCCTACGAAGGCCTGGTGGTTGGGCTGGTCCGGCAGGCAGGCAGGAGGCGCTGGGAGAGAACAAACAGAGTGATCCACAGGAGGAGGGCCAAGGGGGACCACCAGCAAGAAGTGCGGCCCTTGCAGGAGAAGACGGCCGGTCTCCCTGAGGGGAGGCCAGGGGCGCCAGCAGAAGAACACCCTGGAGACCTGGGGGGCTGGACCGACAGGGACCCACCAGAAGCATCCCAGGACCTGGGCATTCCTCCAGCCCTTGGGCATCCGGGCCACAGCGGCACAGCACCTCCCGAAGAAGGAGGTGAGGCTTCAGGTGAGGGCCCTGAAGTCTCAGGAGAATTGGGGCAGCTGCCCGCACTGGATGCAGCCCCTCCGTCCGACTGGTTGGAATCAGAAGGAGAGGGCGAGGAGGAGGAAGAAAGAGACCCCGAGAGCAGTGGGAGCAGGAGCAGCATCGTGGGCCCCCCAAGTGCCCCTCAGGAGCAGCCTGACCGTCTCCCCCAGGAACAGCCCCTGCCTACAGAGAACCAGTCCCAGTTCAGCACAGAGGGGGAGTGGGAGAGGGTTGGGGACTGGGACAGCGAGAGCATCCAGACCTGAGACAGCAAAGGCTCGGCCAAGGAAGAGGAAAGCCCTGGTCCTCGGGATGGAGGGGGTAGGCAGTGGGGGCGTCTCCTTCCAAGGATGAAGCTCTCCTCCCCCTCGGGTCCCCGGGCCAAAGGGTCTCATTCAGGGCTGGCACGGAGGCCGAAGAGCGCCTGTCCATCATTGGCTCCATCGTGGAGAAGAAACTCTGCCTGAGGGAGGGGATGGAGATCTGGCTGCGAAGCCAGGAGGGAAGGAGCGTGGCCTGGAAGAGGGAGGCGTGAGAAGGAGCCCCTGCCACTGGCGCCTCTCAGGAGGAGGAGGAGGAGGAGGAGGAGGAGGAGTGAGGGAGACAGAGGGTTTCAGGACTGGCTGGCATGAAGATGCAGAGCCTCCTGCGGAAGGTGGCATCCCTGAGAGATGGCTGGGCATGCCCTCTGTAATCTGGACTGAGGAGGAATCCCCCCAAGAGTGTTGGAAATACCATGTTCTTCTGCAAGGAAGAACAGGCTCCAGTGACAGAACTGGCATTTCCACCAGCTCCACTTCCACTCAGCTTTCCTCGCCTTTGGCTGCATTGGCCAGCACGGCTGGGACCTGTAGTCCTATGAAACACCAGACGGCCACCTGATTCCCACCCTGCCCCAGCCTTTCTTCAAATGTTGCTTGTTTTTCAAGTTTTTGTTCTAGGAGAGCATACAAAATACATATCACTAAATACCAATTCCATTGTCTTAATTTGCAGTTGATGATAAAATCCTCAGCATAAAGGAAACATAATAAATAAATATTAAATATTAAAACAGCTAGAACATTTGGTTATGCACTGAATATAGTTAGTGCTATTCTGTCACCCATGATCCACTCAGAATTGTCAAACTGGAAAACTGAGCCACCTTTCCTGTAAACATCTTCTTGAGTCCTTTGAGCCAAATAGTGAAAAGAGACTTAGGGGAAAAGCTGAACAATGGGGAATGTGAGACCTCCCCAGCCCCCCTGTGATAGGAATCACAACAAGAGAATATGTGTAAGAGAGACTCAACTTCAGTGTTGTTACAGGGGCAGCATAAGCTGCTCAGTGGGGTTTTACTGAATTCTTTCCAGTTCATAAACTAGAAGGACGGCCATGGAATCTGCCCAAGGACAAAGCCCTCCTGTATTTGGGAGAGTTAACCAACTGAAATAGGGTGTTCTTTCTTTGGAAGAAGGAATAGGGGACCCAGCAAGTGGGGGGAAGGAGGTCCACATAAGCTGCTCCCCGGAGCTCTTGAGGGTCTGTACCCCAAAGCCTCTCTCTGACTAAAACTTTGGTCCAAGTCCACAGGTCACAGGTGGGAGGGAGATTAGCCCACAGAAGTCATTTTATGCACCACAGCCTTTGTCTGAAGTGACTCAAAGGAATCCAGGATTGCCTTGGACACCAGAGGGTTGGCAGTGAGCATTAGAGAGCAGCACAGCCAAAAAGGAAATCCAGGCCAAACATTTCAATGAATTTAAACCAGCCTCCAGATTGAGAGTGGTTTCAGCAACACTGCTGGGGACACCAGATATTAAGCTTAAAAAGAAAGAATGGTTTCCTTCAAGGGCATCAAATACCCCAGCCAGAACCATTCAGGCCGTGGCATTTGTGATACCTTTGCGCAAGGCTGGAGAGGGAAGAAGGTGGACAGGAAGAGAATCCACTCATTTGCTGTGTGGGGCTGGAGGAGAGTTCCACAGACCCCTGACATAGCTCACGAAAAAGACAAAGGAATCAAATCAGGGCTGGACTTTCACCAGAAGTGAGGTCATTAAACACAGGCTGCCATACTTTGGTGGGGGAGAGGCTGGGGAGCACCCACGGGGACCCACAGAGAAAACTGGAGACGCATCTCAAGGTGGTCCAGGGCCCACGGCTGCTTCGCGACAGAGAAATCCCAATGCTTTTTGGCCTCTAAATGCGTATATGATGGTCTTTTTATGAGGCTACATGCAAACATAAAGAGCAACATAAATTTAAAATTGAAAAGGACAACACATAATTGTGTGACAAAGCACATATGACATAACAAATATCATCTTAATGTTGGTGCACTGCTTGGAGCTTGTCCATATCTATTTGAAACCTGCCTGCAGACATTTCTGAAGCAGGGAGTCTCATTCCACTTGCTGAGCAAAAAGAAACAAATGAGCTGGAGGCTCAAGGGTTTGGTTTTGATATCAACAGTTGGTCAGGGAAAAAAAGAAAAAAAGAGGGGGAGAGAGGGCCCTCAAGGACACAGGGGGGCCACGGGGCTGAAAAGAGCCCTGGGGGAATCTTTAGGAGTGGGAGATCAAGATCTTCATTTAGTCCTTCGGCAGCCAAAGACTTTAGAACTCCCTCTGCCTCTTTCTTTAAGGGAATCTGCTCATCAATATTATTATTCATTTTTTCCCTAACCCTGAGCTCTGTGGCAGACAGACGGCGTTCCACGCAATGACTTATAAAGGGGGCCCCTGTTTGATCACTTCTTACATTTGAAAGGTGGACTCCCATATGGTTTTGAGGAAGGCTTGCTGTCTGTCCCGCATAAATATTTTGACACTTGCATCGTACCACAAAGGTGACAAAACCGCCATTGCAAGTGGCAAAGTGGGCCAAAGTGGGCCTCTGTTTGTAAGTGTGGTCTGTGAACTCATCACTTTGGAGTATACATGCAATAGACATAATGGCAGCAAGGGGTGGCCTTTGGGTCTGGTAGCACTGATCAGCGTCTTCCTGCATGTGTGTTCATGATCCCTGAAATTGCAATTCACCAAAATATCTTGAATGCTTTTGGTTATTTTGAATGAAATCTGAGGCTTTTCTTGACAATCTGGTATGTGTTGGATCAGTGCTTTCAGATGGAACTTTGTAAATTGTTGGTAATATGACTGAAAGTGAGAGAGCAATTGAAATGGTTAGATAGTAGTCTGTCCACCCTCCTCTCTTTTTAAATAGTATTACTATTACCATACTACTGTACTTCATGTTCCCAACATCGGTTTGTTATTACAGGTAATGTTCATGTCATTTTCATTTTTTCTAATGTATTTTTTTCAATAGTTCAGAACATGGAATTTGAGATGCCTTTTGCAAACCCGGAACCGCCACATCATATGAATACCCTCTATCTATTAGCTGGTTGGACAATATACAGGCTTCGTTTCTGAAGTCTCTTTCGCAGGAGCTGTTCCTGGGGGAGATAAGAGCTAAGAGGGTTGGTGTGTGAGTTCTCCCGACCTTCAACAAATATTGGCTTGTGCGCTTTTTCTATACAGGGAGGCTCTAAGAGAATCTCCTGCATTCTTTGCTTTTAAATCCTCAAGTAGATTTCTGATTTTATTGCATTCTGTGTCAAATTGTATTTTGCTGTTCCTCGAATGTAGCCACTTAGAAAAATCAATGAGACCCATGACATAAAAAATTGAGCCTGAATGCTCTGAACCAATTTTCAGGACAGGTGGTCTGACTTTCAAACCTCTCCATGTGCAAATTGCCCCCCACTGGGGCCCCTAGGCATGCCAAGGCCTTCCCTTTTCTCTGCCAGTAAAAGTTCTTCTCTTTATAAACGTATTTGTCAAGGCTATTTCAGCCAGAGAGCTAGGGAGTGAGGAGGAAGGTGCCTGCTGTAAAGCGATCTCACGCCCATAGAAACTCAGTATGCCTCTCTCCTCTAACTTAAGGCCATTTCCACACGAGACTGTTGATAGTGCTATTATTCCACTTTCAGCATCCCATGGAATCCTGGGCCTTTGAGGCTCCTCCCTAAACTGCAAACCCCAGGATTCCATAGGATGTTGAAAGTGGAATAATAGCGAGAGAAATAAAATATATTTTAGTTTCTGCAGTATTATTCACATGTATTACTAACATATATGTATTAGCTTATAACACATATTAGACATATTTACACATATATTTCAATATATTTAGTCCTTGAGCTTCAGTAATCCAATAAGCCTAAGAAGGAAGATATTTAGAGATGGGAGTTGAACAGGAGGCCCTCTCAGAGACCTTGGAGGGTAACTGGTATATTCCAGATAACACAGGAGACAAGACAAGGCCTATGTAAGGAGTGATTTATGGGGACATGGCAAAGCACAAAGGGGTACTTTTGAAACTACTGATAAGACACCTGGGATGTAACATGATGCACAAGGGAAATGCATGATCAAGTGTGTGATCACTCGTACTGTAAATATGGGGAAGGGGGAATGTAACTTCTTAGCCGATCCTGATAGGTTGTAACTTTTGGGGTCCTGTCCAACGGGATTAAGGGGGGGGGGGAACCTGCGTCGGGCGGGGGATAAAATATGAGGTATTCCATAGTGGGGGTGTCCTTCTCTCTTGGGAGGCACCCGGCTCTGCAGAGACGTACGTTTAAATAAACATTGAATGCTTCAGCCGATCCTGTGCTAAACTGTTTTACGAGTCTTATCAGCTATTTCTTACAATAGCACTATAAACAGTCTAGTGCAGAAATGGCTAAGAGGTGTTATTTTCTTACCAAAGTCTGAGGAGTCCTCTATATAGGATGGAATTTTGAGTACAAAAGGTTTCCAGTTTTAAAAAAAATAAATAAGAGAAATAAGTGTGGTTTTTTTGTTTGCCAGCTGCCATTTGCCAGTTTAGGAGCATCTCAGGCCCCAAAATTCAGGCACAAACCTGACTCCAAGAGAAAATGGTCCCAGTTTTCTCCTTTATTGTTTATGCATTAAGTACCCACCACAGCTGCCCACAGCTGGTCATGTGCACTCACAGAGAGACTGACAGAAAGAGAGAGAGATCCCTTTTCTTTCTTTCCTGTTTGGAAAGGAAGAGTGTGCTGAAGATCAAGGAGAGATGAAGGGGCTCTTCCTTCTCACTTCCTTAAGAAGAGGGCGCAGGGAGCCCCCTGCACAGAGAAGGAGGGCGAGCACCTGCTTCCCCGGCCCCATTCTCCCCCCGCCCCCATGCCCCCGCCTTTTGCCCAGGCTCGGGGAAAAGGGCAAGGGCACGGGAGGGGAACTGCCGGGGGGAGGGCAGGCACGTGCGTTCTCTCGGTTGTCCACTTGGGCAGGGGGAGCTATTCGTGGTTTTTCAACTTTTGCGAGGGTTCTGTGCCCCAAACCCTCGTGAAAGCGGAAGGACCGCTGTACCGAGTTTGCTCCTATGTTTTATTTCAGGTTCAAAGATTGCACCAAATCTTGCAGAAATCCTGAGCGGTGTGGGCCAAAGAGTCATGCCATCAAGCGCTGCACCGACACCTCTTTGGAAGCAGGGAACTTTGGGGGCACTGCGAGTTTGCCAAATGTATGTGTAATTTGTGCTGTTATTAAGAATATACACTGAGTCGTGTTTGCAATATTCAACTGAAGCTGGCACCGTAGAACCCAGAAATCTGGGTTGGGCCCGGTTAATTGCTGGATGAGAGAACCAAGAAGGAACCTCAGGAGTGCAGCTACTTTGTGTGTGTGTGGGTGGGTGGGTGTGTATAAGGAAGGCATTCCCTCCCCATAAGAATTCTGTCCTCCCAGATGAAATTCGCCTCCAGTCCCTAAATTTCTGGCCTCGCAGAGAGGGAGACCTTGAAAACGTGCTCCTCTGGAGCCCCTCTTCCACTCAAGGCACCGACCTGCCCCCCACACCCTGCCCGCTGCCCCTTTTCCTTGGATGCCGGGGCTGCATTCCTAACGGTTCGACTGAAACACCAAGTTACTGCAGTGCCAGGAATGTGGGGACTGGATTTGGGAGCGGAATCTTTACGGCCGGGAGGGACATGTTCTCATTTGGCCCTTTCCCCCTGGCCGTACCCCTGGGTCTAGCCTTCTGGAGAAGGGATGGGGGGCCTCCCCGGAACAGGAAACATCCTGGACGCTGGATTGGCCCAAAGGCCCCCCACCGCCGGTCGGGCGTTCTCAGTTTCGCAAAGGGGACGGACGACCTGTTTTTCCGGCGGAGGCCCAGCGGCAGGACAGAGGGAGATCAGGAGATACCCCCCGCCCTCAGCCAGACCCCCCTTCCTGACTCATTTGCACAATGCACGGGGGTGGGTGGGTGAAGAACAACGCTTGGATCAGGGGTCCCAGAGAAAGATTCGTGAGAGAACTCTCTGCAGCAGCCCCCTCTAGGAGAGCACCCCCAAGATCTGCTTGTCCAGGGTGCTCTGGCCCAGGGCGTTGTGGGTCAGGTGCCCATAGGTGTGCCCAAACTGGAACTTGTAACCTACAAGGAGAAAGGAAGGGGAGAAGGAGGGATGTTCAACCAGCAGATTGAGCAGTGGGCAAGCGTGCGCGGGCCGCGGGGGAAACGCTGCAGACCGAGGCCTCGGGAATGTCTTTTTCTGGACCTCGGGTCCCCAAATTGCCCGATCAGCACAGCGCTGTCTCGACGTCTCCCCGGGAGATGCCCTGGGACAAGCTGGGAATGCTCGGCTTTGTGGAAGGGAGAGGAAAGGCCGGGGGGAGACCGGCTGCTTCCTGCACCACTGGGCCGTTTCTGGAGCCTCATCAGTGGGTCCGGCCCATGGGGCCTTTTGCTGCCTCGCCTCCACCCACTTCTCCCCAAGGGAGAGGAGGGGGTCCCCCACTGAAATCCAAAATCCAGGCAGGTGCTCGGACCATTGTGGTGCTTCCACGTTGCCCAGGGGATTTGGGGTGCCAAGGCAGCGCTCCAGTCCCCCACTTTTTATAGGGCTTCCATACCACTTGCCACCACACGATGTTCCCTCTGTGTGCGGCCAGGCTGCACTTTCCCCGGGGCTCCTCCCACCTTTTCCCAAAGCACAAGGAGTGGCCCTTTGCTCATTAAAACAACTGAGGAATATGAGGATCACAGCTGTGTGTGTGTGGGGGGGGGGACCCTCCAGGATGACTCTTCCATCTTTTCAAGAGATTCAGCTGCAACGTAGGCAGAGTCTCGCCAGGGAAGTCAACCCATCTCACCTCAGCACGGATGGGTCACAATCCTACACTGGGTTTACACAGAGTAAATCTCTGTATGCTGAGCCAGGCACAGAGCGTGCTGTGCTTCCCTTGGGCTGAATTGTGCTGGCAAACACGTATGCATGCCCAGCTCTGCTTCCACGGCACTGAACTGAGCGTGGAGGTTCCTCCGCAGACAAAGGCCGTTTCTGCACTAGACTATAATGCTATTATTACATCCTATGGAATCCTGCAAACCCCAGGATTCCATAGGATGTTGAAAGTGGAATAATAGCACTAATTATAGCACTACAACAGCCTAGTGCGGAAGTGGCCAAAAATGCCCGATTGTTTCCACAGGGGAATGTGCACATGCATAAGACAGTGAGTAAATTCCAGCCAGTGACTTACAGCTTTTGTGTTGGGTGACCTTTTATCACCCCTGCTTTTAAAATTCCTGGCATCAAGGGAAGCTACCTTAGATGGAATCAGCCTTGCATCCTGAGTCTAGCCCAGCACTGTCCAGACTGATTGCTTCTCCCTCAACAGTCCCAGTTTTGCAGGCAAGGTCCTTGCTAATCCTCTGCTCTCCCACTTTTCATTTGCTTTTAAAGTGTCCCGGTTTCTCTCCCTCTTCCTCCTACTGTCCCCCTTTGGCATCAGCTTACATCAAACTGAGTCCAAAGGGCAACAGTACTTTGCGCTCAATTAACTCAGCTTGGGGGGGAGGGGAGAGGAGGAGGAGGAGGTCGAATCTTTCAGGCTGCGTCACCCTCTCTGGGCTTGTCAGTTCTTCCTCATCAGTAACTTCTGCCACCCTGACCGCCCTCTGACGCTGCTTAGCCCCCCATGTGCCCAGGTTTCATCTGTGAGATGTTGGAGAGGATGTGATTGATTGGCTGGGGGGCTCTCGGGGTTGCCCAGTGGGTTTCCATGGTCAAGCAAAGGGGAATTGAACCCTGGTCCCTGGGTCGTGGCCCGATGTTTAAACCATGGCTGCACACTGGCTCTCTGAAAAGAGGGAGGGGGGTGCAAATCCCTTCTGGCAAATGTACCCGCACAGACCCCTCTGTTTTCATCTGCCTCTCCAGGGCCCTTTTCGCTCCTTACCTCATTCCGGTATCATCGTGAGGGGATCACACGAGAAGCCTCTTGCGAGAGGCACTCGCGTCCCCTCCGTGCTGGCCAGAAGGAAGCGTGAGCACTCCGCCCTTTCCTTCCTTCTGCGGCGCAGCCGGGTACTTTCCCAGGCTGCGCTGGGGAAGGAAGCGCGATGGCCGTGCGTCCGGAGCCTCCGCACACAAAGCAAGTGCGGGTGGGGCATGGGAGGGACGCACGATTGCACATCGTTTTCGACAACGAACCCAAAATGATATAATGCACGATCGCCGCAACAGGACCGGTGTGTGAAAAGGGCCTAGAAAGAGGGGCTCTAGGCCATGGGGAATCATGCAGCCCTCCAGATGTTATGACTCTGCAACTCCCAGATTTCCTCAGCATTGGCTTTGGGGGTGGGGGCTCATGGATGTTGCAGTCCACCACCCTCTGGAGGGCAATGCAATGCCCATGGCTGCTAGAGAGCAACGGTTGCAATCCTGGTCTGACTGCACTCCCCCATACCCAAAGGCCAAGCCAGGAGAGATCCTTCTTGGGTGCACAGGCTGTCCGCACCAGAGCCTGGATCTGGGTGGAAGACAGTGAGGCCTTGGCTCCGTGGCTGGAGGATGGGGCAGTCCCCCTCAAAGGCTTTGAAGAGCAGGGGACAAGAGGTCTGGATCAGAGAAGATCAGCTCCGTCTCTGCAAGGCCTCCCCACGGCTGTGAAGAGAGTGGGGCTGGCCAAGCCCCTCCGTGGCCGCGCTGAGCTGTTCAGAGGAGCAACACGCGGGTAGTGAAGGGACGTGATACCTGTGGGTGAGCTGAACTCCCTTTGCAAGCTTTTGAGTTACACAGAAGTCTCTGCAATCTGGCCGCCTCTAGGGCACTGTGCACTAAGACAAAGCAAGAGAGGTAGGGACTGGCTCACCTGGCACGTAGCCCCTGTAATGGGGCAGGAGGCCCCCATCCGTGGGATAGGTCTTGGCCAACAGGGGCAGGGCTTGGCCCTCGTCCTGCCCTTCCTTGCTGCTGCTCTTGGGGGACCTTGGCCTGGGCTTCCGAAGCATCCGATCAAACTCCACCAGTGCCCGGTGGGTGATGACAGGGTAGCTGGCCCCGATCAGGTACTGGGCCCGGGGGACAAAGCCGGTGAAGCCTGCGGCACATGGGGCACGAGGGTTAGTGCTGCTGCTGTGGCTGGTTGCCCTAGGTCAGTGGTTACCGCTATTTTGGTCATTTCTGTCCCCCACTTTTTCCCAAATAAAGAGGCTCAAGGTGGCTTCCAAAAGCTAAAATGCTTACAAAAAGGACAACAGTTTTTTTACCGAAGAGCAACGAAATTAGCCTGAGGGCCAGAGCCTTAAAAGGAGACAGATCCCATCATTCCCAGCACCCTGGCTTTGTGCCACATGCTTCCAGGGGGCTTATTGGAACAGCTGCCCCCCTCCCCTAGACAAACCATGTTGGCCTGGAAAATGTCAAGTCTTAGAGGCACCCCCCACCAAGAAATCTAACAATGAAATAATTTGTGGCTATGGCTACTAGTAATTCTAGTAGGATTGCTTAGTTGGATCTGAAAGGGTAGAATAACATTTTCCCCCACCTTTTTCTTCCTTTCATTAGAGTTTGGCTGGCGGGGGAGGTCAGAGCCCCTTTCAGTTTTAATAAGTCAGTGTTTAGTATTTTAGTTAGTCAGCGTTCAGTGTTCTAGTTTAGTGTTCAAGTAATGCGTTTTAGTTTTAGTTCCTTTTTTCTGAACATACATTTCTTTGGCCATAACAGTGGTTTTAATTGTTAATCTAAGTGTTTTAAAACTAATATATAAATAAATAATACTAAAAAAAAACCCTTGACAGCTGAAATTCTGCATTACAGTGGCATTGCAGAACTCTCTACGAGTGGAGTTAGGCCTGATTGCGCTCTGTGGCAAATGGTGACATTGCACAGCTGAGCCAAGATGCCAAAGGCACACATGCATCCATGTATCGTGTGCAGTGGGCACCCACGTGCTGGGGCAATGCAGATGCACGTACAAGGCACGCCTGCTTGCACAATGCCACTGCATGCACAGCTCCAGTCCTGCAACTTTGAATGGCATGCAGACATTCTGTACCAGATAGAAATGTCCAACTGCCTCTGCAGGGCGACTTAATGCCTGCATTATTAGCACACTGTCAGGTGTCTGGCCAATGCCAGATCACCCGTTTCACAGAAGGAAGGCAGGTGGACTCCCTTCCTCTAGTTGGCTCTAAAGGCATTCCTTTGGAAGCAAGCTGTTTCCAGGTTAATAAGGTGATGAACAGGTTGCTTACCTGTAACTGTGGTTCTTCAAGTGGTCATCTGTGCCTCACACACTAGGAGCTTTCGCGCATGCGCGGTACCGTTCGGAAATTTCTAGAGCTTAGTAGCTTGGCGGGAACCCCTCCCCCTCTGCCTGCACTGAGCATGCTCAGCCCGCCGAGCAACGGTCTCTCCTCAGTTCTAAAGTCCGCCGAAAAAAGGGACCTGAGAAAGAGGGGACGGTTGGGCGGGTGTGTGTGAGGGCACAGATGACCACTCGAAGAACCACAGTTACAGGTAAGCAACCTGTTCTTCTTCTTCGTGGTCTCTGTGCCTCACACACTAGGAGACTTTGTAGCTTACCAGAAGGACGGTGGGTCAGGTCCTAGAGTACGGAGGCCAGCACCGCTCGTCCAAACCGGGCATCCCTCCGGGACCGGCAGTCCAGTCGGTAGTGGCACACGAAGGTCGATGGCCTGGACCAGGTCGCCACCCGACATAGTTCTTGGAGGTCCACACCTCGCAGGAGAGCTGCCGAGGATGCCACGGCTCTGGTGGAATGAGCCCGGAGCAAGTCTGGCGGGGGCTGTTTTGCCAGCTCGTAGGCCAGTAGTATAGTCTGGGCCACCCACTTAGAAAAACGCTGGGTGGAAACCTTGTGGCCTCTACGGCGCCGACCGTAGCACACGAACAAGTGTGGGGTCTGCCTGAAAGACGCAGTCCGGCTGGTGTAGAACGCCAGGGCGCGGCGAACATCGAGGGAGTGCAGGGACCGTTCCAAGGGCGTCGTCGGATTCGGATGGAACGTCGGCAGAATAATGTCCTGATTAAGGTGGAAGTGTGACACCACCTTGGGCAGGAAGGAGATGTCAGGTCTGAGAACTACCTTGTCCCTGTGGAAAACAAGGAAGGGCTCGTCGGCTCGCAACGCAGTCAGCTCGCTGGCTCGCCTGGCTGAGGTGACAGCCACCAAAAAGGCAGTCTTAATAGTCAAGAGCCTGTCATCCGCCGTGGCCATGGGCTCGAACGGTGGTCGAGTCAGCTGCGACAGCACCAGAGAGAGCGACCAGGGCGGTAACGGTGGCGATACCGGCGGGTATAGATGCTGTAGGCCCTTCATGAACTGCTTCATGGTGGCGTCACGAAAGAGCGCCGCCGACGGAGAGCCGCGAGGTTGATACGCCACGATGGCGGCAAGGTAGACCTTTAAGGAGGAGAATGCCAGTCCCTGCTGTCGAAGATGGAGTAAGAAATGGAGGACGGTACCTTGGCTGACAGGCGATACCGGCTCCCCCCGTGTCTCAGCAAAAGCCACAAATTTTTGCCATTTGTAGGCGTAGTTACGGCGCGTCGACTCCTTCCTGGCCGCAGTCAGGACGTTCCGGATGACCGGGTCGTCTAAGGCGTTATCCGCCATGCGTGGAGGGCCAGGAGGGGCAGGTCGGGATGGAGAACGACACCGCCCGAGTGTGACAGAAGGTCCGGAGTCGAGCGGAACCGGAGGAGCCGACCCCGAGCTGCCTCGAACAGGGGGCCGAACCAATGTTGCCTCGGCCAGTACGGAGCCACGAGAACCACGTCCGCTCGGTCCGCCAGGATCTTGGCGACCACCCGACTGAGGAGGGGAAATGGAGGGAACGCATATAGAAGGCCGTCGCTCCATCGGAACTGGAAGGCGTCGCCGAGAGAGCCCGGGCCCCGACCGGCTCTCGAGCAGTACCGACGGCACTTCGCGTTCTCCTCGGTGGCAAAGAGGTCGATCGTGGGCTCGCCCCATCGGTCCCGAATCAGCCGGAACGCTTCCCTCGACAGGGACCACTCGTGGTGGCAGGAAGTGTCCCTGCTGAGGGCGTCCGCTGTGGTGTTGTCCTGGCCCGCCAGGTGTACGGCTATCGGGTGGACCCGGAGCGACACGCACCAGTCCCACAGTTGGAGCGCGATGGTCAGGAGAGTGGTCGAGTGGGTCCCCCCTTGTCTGTTGACGTAACAGACTGCCGTCGTGTTGTCCGTCAGAACCAGGACCGTGTGCCCAGCGACCAAGTTGCGAAACGCTCTCAGAGCTTTCCAGATAGCTAGAAGCTCGAGAGCGTTGATGTGGAGACCGGTCTCGTCGTCGGCCCAATGTCCTCGTACCCTGAGTCCACGGCAGTGCGCTCCCCAGCCGAACAGGGAGGCGTCGGTCGTTACCGTCAGTCGAGGAGTCGGCTCTCGGAACGGCATCCCGGAGAGCAGGTGACGGTAAGACAGCCACCAACGCAGGGAGCGGCGCACGTGCAGAGGAGGTCGTAGATGACACCTCTGGTCGTCCCGGAGCGGATTGAAGACCCGGACGAACCAGTGTTGGAGCGGGCGCGCGTGCAGCCGGGAGAGGTAGGTAACCGCTGTGGTGGAGGCCATGTACCCGAGGAGCTGCTGGATCCTCCTCGCCGACACCGTAGGCGCGTCGAAGGTGGTGGCTGCCGCCCGGCGAAGGGTACATGCGCGCTCCAGCGGTAAGTAGGCCCTGGCAGACACCGAGTCCAGGGTCGCGCCGATGAAATCGAGCACCCTCGCCGGCTCGAGGTGCGACTTCTTCGGGTTGACCCGGAGACCAAGGCGAGTCAAAAGGGACAGTGTCCTGTGGATGTCCCTGTACAGTTTGTCTTTGCAGGACGCGACCAACAGCCAATCGTCGAGGTAAGGGTAAATGGAAACGCCCTTCGTCCGCAGGTAGGATACCACCGGGGCCATGCATTTGGTGAAGACCCTCGGGGCGGTAGACAGTCCGAAAGGCAGCACCCTGTATTGGTAACAGGTGCCGTCGATCGCGAACCGAAGGTACCGTCTGTGCTGCGGACGAATGGCGATGTGGAAGTACGCATCCCGAAGATCGATGGAAGCGAACCAGTCCCCTCGACGAAGGAGAGGCAGGATCGAAGGTAGAGTGACCATCTTGAACCGTCTGGGGCGGATGTACTCGTTCACCCCTCTGAGGTCCAAGATCGGTCGCAGGGTACCGTCCGACTTCGGTACCGTGAAGTACCGGGAGAAGAAGCCGGTGGTAGTGGCCGAGGGCGGTAACCTTTCGATCGCTCCCTTCTGCAAGAGAGACTGGATCTCTTCCAGCAAGACCGGACTGGCGGGGGTGGAATAGTAGACGCCTCGCGGTGGAATACTTGCAAACTCGATGGCGTAACCAAGACGGACGATGGAGAGAACCCAAGAGTCCGAAGTGATGTAGCACCAGTCGGCGAAGTGTCTGGCCAGTCCGGGATGATCTTCTAGGGATGCGGGCAGGTGGAAGAGAGGCTGTTGACGCGACCTGCAAGTCCCATCAAAAACGGGACTTCGTCCCTGAGGACGACTTCCTCGAAGAGGGCTGGTGTCTCCGAGGAGGCCTCCTGGAAGAAGACGAAGCCGTCGGCCGCGACAGTCCCGAGCGCGGGGAGCGCGATGGGAGCGTGGAGGAGGAGGACCTGCGCCATGAAGGTCGGGAGCCAAAGGCGCGGCGTGACTGCGAAGGCTGCGATCCCCATCTTCTTGGCCGTTAGGCGTGCCTTGATGATGTGGTCCATCGCCTCGTCAGTAGTAGCACTAAACAGTCCGGTGCCATCGAATGGAAGGTCCTCGATGCGCCTTCTGGTGTCCTCCTGCAACCCGGATGATCGAAGCCACGCGTACCTCCGCAGCGAAACCGATCCCACTAGCACTCGTGCAGCCACCTCGACGGAGTGCCTAGAGGAAATGATCTGCTGGTTCGCGAGCGCTACCGCCTCGTTGAAGAAGTCGGTAGCGCCCGCTCGGTTTTCCTCCGGGAGGCTCGCCAGAACCGGGTGGAACCTGTCCAGCAGGTTCCTCAGGTAGGCCGCGAGGCAGGCCTGAGTGTTCGAGACCCGTGCTATCAGTGAGGAGGCGGAGTAGAAACGCCGGCCAAACGTGTCGAGCCTCCGACCCTCTCTATCCGGCGGCGTGGTATGCGCCCTCGTGGCCCCCTTGGTCTGGGCAGACTCGACCACCACGGAGTTCGGCTGAGGATGGCTGAAGAGGAACTCGGCGTCCTCCCTCTGGGTCCGGTAGAGGTGCTCAAGCCTGTGCGGAATAGGCTGAGCAGAGGCCGGTTGGGCCCACGGCTGCTTCAGGGCTTCCATCAAGGCCGGCAAGAATGGTAGGGGAGCCGTTGATGGAGCGCGGGTGTCGACGTATTGGAACACCGGATCCTGAACAGCCGGGGCCGGTTGCGCAATCTTCAGGCCCAAGGCTGCAGACATACGAAGGAGGATCGCCGAGAAACTCCGAACGTCCTCCGGGGCCGATTCCGGGGCAGGGTCTCCAAACGCCAAGGGGGGGGATTCGTGGGACGCTGGTGTTGACTCACTGGAATCTGAGTCCGACTCGTAGGACTGAGAGGAGTCGGAGGGCGGCTTGTCGGGCGACCCCTCCCGTGACGGTTGACGCGAAGACACGGCGAGGGTCACAGTCGGAGCGGCGACGGTGGGAGGCCTCACTGGAGGAGAAGCAGCTGTGACCGGTGCCTGAGGAACCCGGGCGGCCGGAGGTAGTGCAGGTCTCGGACGCTCAGCAGTCTGAGTCACAGTCACCGAAGCGGGGGGCGGCGGCGCCTGAGTGGCCTCCGACGACGGGCGGGTCGCTGTGGAGGTAACCCGTGGCGGAGGTGAGACCGCACGGTAACGAGGCGAGCGGTCGCGCGAGCGTCGAGGAGCAGGTGACCTGGAGGTGGAACGCGGCGAGTCGTGGTACCGAGAGCGGTAGTCTCCGCGTGATGGAGAGCGGGACCGACGATACGGCGACCAGCGTCGTGCGTCAGGATGGTACCTGTCGCGGTACGCCGGGGAGTAGGATCGATAGGACCCCGGGTACTCCCTCCAGGTATGCTCTCTGCCGTATCTGGCCATGTAAGAGGCCGAAGAGTACGGAGAGTCCATCGGCGGTCTAGACCAGCCGGGGTGGGCCTCCCTCCGGTGCGGAGAGCGTTGTCGGATGCGCCGCTCCGGTGTCCGGGATCGACTCCGTCCGGAGGATCCACGCGGACGAGGTGAGGTCTGAGGTGAGGCGAGAGCATGCTCCGGGCGGGCCGCCATTTCAGGGCGTCCGGGCGGAGACACCGCTGCAGTCAAGAGAGGCGGGTCGGGGGGCGCCTCGAAGGCAGCGGACTCCTCCACGTCGGAGACCTCCAGGATCTCCTGGTGTTCCGAATCCTCCTCGGGTGCCTGCTGGGTCGGAGGAGGTGTGGGAGGAGCAGGTCTCTTTGATGGAGAGGCACGCTTTCCCTTCTCCTTCTTTCTCTTTTTCTTGTCCTTGTCCTTGTCCTTCCCCTTCTCCGGAAGAGCAGGCCTTTTTCGCTGGGCCAAGGTCAGCGGCCTCGTAGGTTTTGAAGCCGGCACCGAAGACTCCCCCGAGGTCGAAGCAGAAATCTTCGGTATCCTCGGCAGAGCAGCGATCGGGGTCCGTGGTGGCGGTACCGAGCCCGGTACCGCCGACGAGGTCGGGTCAGCAGCCGCCGACACCGACACGGGCGTGGTCGAAGAACGCCCCGATGCCGATGGTTTGGACATCGTAGCCACTGACGGTCGCGAAGGTCCTTCCTGAGCCTGCAGAGACTGCTCCCAGCAATGCGATTTCAGGCGAGCCAGACGATTTCTCAAAGTCTGGGAGGGTAAGTCTCTACAGATTGGGCAGGCCCTGGTGTTATGGGCCTCACCCAAACAGAAAAGGCACTCGCTGTGACCGTCGGTTAAGGCGACCTTACGACCACACACTCTGCACGGCTTAAACAGCGCCGACATAGAAGAAGGGAGAAGACGTCGGGGAAGGAGCGTGGAGAAGACAAGATGGCGGCGACGAAGAGAAACGACGAAGGAGACGAAGACGAAAGGGGGGAAAAAGAGGGGTGAAAATCCCGTAAACGGGAGCCGAAATCACCAAAAACCAAGTCCAAAATCCGAGGGGTAGTCCAAAATCCAATTCCGAGGTCAAAGCCAGTCAAACAAATACGCGAAGAGAAAAGCCAAGCAAGAACCAAACTCAGAACCTCCGTACGAGACGGCGGACGAGAAAGAACTGAGGAGAGACCGTTGCTCGGCGGGCTGAGCATGCTCAGTGCAGGCAGAGGGGGAGGGGTTCCCGCCAAGCTACTAAGCTCTAGAAATTTCCGAACGGTACCGCGCATGCGCGAAAGCTCCTAGTGTGTGAGGCACAGAGACCACGAAGAAGAACTCTCCGAATCAGTTTCCCCGCATTAAGATCCGTCTCCTTTCCTCTTTGTACCCTTCACCCATTCTTTCCCTGCCACTCAAAGCATTCAGGCTTCACCCCAACTATTTCACCAACCCATCATCCTGATTTCTGTCTCCTTGTCTTCCCCCTGGCTCACCCAGAGACCCACGCACTCCCCCTTTCCATCAGGGTCCTCCATGGCCAAGGCCGCTGCCCCTCCACGCCCCTCCCCAGCCAAGTCTTCTCTCTCACACCCCCCAGCTCTCTGCCTGCACCCCCTTTTCTCCCCCCCATTCCCCCCCCATTTTTCCCTGTTTCTTCCCAGTTGGCAGTAGCAGGGAGGGCTGTCGGGCAGTTCCATCCACCCAACCACACATAGGCACACACTCTTTTTCCCAGAAGACGTGCTGGATCCCAACTGGGCCCCTTGGAAACGGAGATGCAGGGGGGCTGGGTGGAGCAGCTCTCAGGAGCCCACCAGCAGCCAGCCAGACTGGTACCCAGGCTCTGTGGGGACTGCCCGCCCTCCAGTTGTCCCAGTCTGGCAGAGAGAATCCCAAGCAATCACCCGCCTTCCCACCTTTTGGCTGCTTTTAAAATGTCCCAGTTTCTCTCTCTCTCCTTCCCATTTCCCCTCTTTGTCCTCAGCTTACTTCAGTTGCTGCAAACTGAGCCCAAAGGGCAACAGCAGCTAAAACTGTGCAAGGGTGAGGATGGGATCTTGCCCTCCTTCCCGGAGGCTCAGGCAAAAGCAAACTCCTCGAGCCTCTCCTGGCTTCTTCCTCGCTCTGTACTTTGGCCATCTTGACTACATGCAGACGTTGCTTGGCCACACACATCCTGGTTTTCAGCTATGAGATGGGGGGGCTTGGACTGGATAACCTTGGGTGTGTCACACACTCTCAGCCACAGAAAACCCCGTGACAGGCTTGCCTTAGGGTTGCCCTAACTCAGAAGGCACACACGCACAACAACGATGGGAAATCCCCCTCACCTGACATGAAGTATTTCTGTGGGTTGCTCTCCTCCAGCGAGTAGGGCGATCCCTGGGGCTGGAAGGCGCAGCGGGACACGTAGGGGGCAGCCGCCGCCACCACGGGGACCAGCGGGGACTTTGCCCTGGCAGGGAGGAGCTGGCGGGGCACAGAAGGGGCAAAGTCAGGCCACAGTGGTCGGTGGGGTCCCCGGGCGAAGGGGGTGTCGCTCTGGAAGCACAATAGGCGGCCTTTCTTTTGTTTGCTTCCTTCTCCCCAGCCTGGTAAAGAAATGACTGGAACGGGGAGGGGGGGATCTGAGACGAGCAGGAAAGAGGAGGCGAAGAGGGGACACGATGGCCACGTCTAAATATTTGAAAGGGTGTCATATGGGAGATGGGGCAAGCCTGTTTTCTGGTGCCAAATCCCAAATACTCCGTGCACAGTTTGTCCACATTCCCTACCACCACCTGTGGCCAGGTTCCTATGGCACTGGAGGGCAGGGGGATGGCACACGGCAAGCGCCTCCCACCCAGCCAGGGGGTTCCCGTGGGAGTGCTGGTCCCCTGAGGGGGGCAGCAGGGGGGGACACTGGCTTGGGGAGGCAGAGTGGTCCTCCCCAGTGGAAGAGCCCACGGGGGCCCCGCCAGATGTCCACCCTGCTAGCCCAGCCGCTGGCCTTTCTGCGGCAGTCCCAGGGCCAGCCACGCCAGACGGGGGAGGGCCGGTCCCGAACGCTTCTCACTCACTTGAGACTCCGGCCTGGCATCCTCCGAGGGCGGCCCTCCTCCTCTTTTGAGTGCCGCTCGCTGCGATGTGTGCTTCCTGCTCGCCTGCCTCGCCATCTGCCGGGCAAACTCCCTCCTGGCCTCCTTGCAGACCTCGGTGTAGGTCTTGGCAAAGTGGTTTTGGGCCCGAGGGATGAATCCTGCCACACAACAGTCGACAAAGCAGAAGAGGACAGGGTGACACTGCTCCAGAACATTACTGCAGAAAGTAACTACCCAGAAAAGTAACTCACTATACAGAACACAATACTTCTGAGTTCAGACCTCCTGTCCACAGCAGCAAGGTGGGGCAGGGTAAGAAAAGAGTAGTGAGGGGCCAGGGTGAGGCATGGGGCAATGCCTGCTATCCCACTGCCCCTTCCCTCAGTTGCACGGAACTGTCCTGCCAGGGACAGAGGACGACCACCGGACGACTCCTCAAGTCTGGACAGGTGGACAGCTGGACAGGGTGGGGGGGAGAGAGACCGAGAGAGGACCAGCACAGCTGCTGTGGTCCTTGGGCCACTTTTGTCATCCTCTCCAATTGTCCCAACCTGGCAGGGACTCTTCTTTTCAGCTGCTTTCAAAATGTCCTGGTTTCTCTCTCTCTTCCTCCCGCTTTGTCCCTTCATCCTCTGCTTGTCTCCACTGCTCCAAACTGAGTTCAGAGGAGAAAAGTTGCTTGCGTTCCATTAACTCAGTGCACAGTGGGGGGACAGGAGGGGAGAGGCGGAATATCTTCCTTCCCAGGAGGCTCTGCCAACAGCAGAATGGCACAACCTCTTCCTCGCTTGTGTGTTCTTCCTCATTAATACCTTTTGCCATCTTGACCACCCTTGGATGTTGCTTGGCCACACGTGTCCTGGTTTTCATCTGTGAAGTTTCGGAGGGTCTGCTTTGGTTCCCATGCCCCCTCCAAAAGGCCGCCTTTTCACTTGTGTCTCCTCATCTGGCGCTTGCCCCCATCTGCTCAGTCTAGGACCTGATCTCCGGCCCTCCTGTGCCCCCAGATTCTGCCCATCTGCCCCCCCTCCAGCCTTGCCTGCTGACCACTGAGCCTGGCAGGCTGTGCCTTGTTGGGCCCGAGGCCCTCTGGGGAGGCCTTGCGTTGTACACTCACACATTTTAGTTCAGCTGGCCTTCACACTATGAGCGTATTTGGGGGGTTAGCTCATGCTATTGCGTTGCTAGGTCAGGCTGCCCTGTATGCTGCAGACCTGTGAGAATAGTCAAGGAATGTTAACGAGGGGTACTTCATTCCCCGCGCCATCCAGTACGGGGAGGGGAGGGTGAAGCCTGATTAGGGATCATCCGCCACCATCTTGGGCAGGTATTGAGACTTGGCCACGAGCCTATCATGCACCTGGCCCATGGATGCCTCTGTAACTGGCATTCGAGGTGGGATAGCCCCCCCCCCGCCCATTTCAGCACGGTGGGTTGATGGATTGGCAGCCTGTTTTGCCACTTGCGTACGAAAAGCCTGTATAATCTGTTGAAACAAAGAGAACGTGGCTCCGTTGCCTGCTTGGCCTTTCTGATGGAGTCAGAGTATATGAATGCTTGTGTGCCTTTTGTTTTTCTTTTCACTTCTTTGCTTAATAAACTAAATCCTCAAAGACCAGATCTGGCTTGGTTCTTGCCTCCCAGCATCTCATACTTTGAACCTTGCACTGCCACCCAATCCATGGAGGGTTGTGTGCGCTACATGCCTGAACCCCGCCGCGCCGCACCTGCTCTGCCAGGTGACTTACCTGTATACCCTGGGATCACGCTGTACCCAAGGGGCTGGTGCGCCAGTCCCCCGGTGGCACCTCCAGATTCCTCCTCCTCCACGCCGTCCTGGGGGAAGCGGTTGGGCTGCAGCAGGAGCCGGCCAGGGTGGGCCCCCTCTGGGCCAGTGAGCAGCTGCGAGGTGAGTCTCCCGTACGTCTGGCCCAGCGCAAACTTGTAACGGGGGCAGTAGCCGCCATAGCTGCGGGAAGGCACGAGAGAGGCTCCTGCCAGGCGTGCCCAAGCAGAGGGCCTCCCCAAGGCAGACAACCAATTTGCGGCGGGCGGAGGGGGGTGCTGGTGAGCCGCCTTCTAAGGGCAGGGGGGAGCGCTGCCTCTCTGGGAAGGGTCCAGACAGATGGACACGAGAAACACAAATGGGTTAAAATTGAAACAATACAGGCTGAACCTCCCTCAGCCAAAATACTTGGGAACAAAAGTGTTCCGCATTTCAGTTTTTTCTGGATTTTGGAACAGCCTCACATTTCATTTGTTTGCTACTTGTGTTGTGTATGAGACACAAGGCTGGAGGGAGACTGAGGATCTGTGAAATGGTGGGAATCCCAGCACAGTGTTCAGAGCGGATCCTTGAGAGGTTGGAATCCAAGCTCTGTGTAAAACCAGCCAATGAAGGAATATAACAAGAGGAATATAATCCGTCTTAACACAGCATGACAATACTCCTCGGCTCTTGTCAGGACACTTGTGGCCCTACCTGGCCTGGGACCTCAGTACTTAAGGAAGTGCCTCCCTCCATCTGTGCCCACCTGACGTCTCCCAGGAGGGGGGCTCCTCCGTGTCCCACCAGTGAGCTCAATGTGGGAGCGTGGCCTTTGCAGCAGTGGCTCCCCAAGGGTGGAATGGGGCTCAGATGGCATCAACACTGGTTTCATTTCAGTGCCAAGGAAAAAATGCCGCTTCCTAAAACCTTTGGGCCTCACTGATCTATCTCAAAGGGACGTGGTTTTCAAACTATTTTAACCTTTTAAACCTGTTTTAACTTATAACATGTCTACAGTCTATTTCAATTTTTTCGTTGTTTTGAATTGCTTCAACTTGCTTGCACTGGTTTTTCCCTGAGATTTTTTGACGTTGGGCAGGATAAAAATATTTTAATAAATTAAAAATAAGATAACACGATAAAACAAAATAAGAGATTATACTTCCTCATCTATGCTGCCTCCAGCCTTCCAGGGATGAGGACTGCCATGATCCGTGAGACCAGGAGCAACCGTGAGGCTGTGGGCTGTCCTGTCTCCCATTCTCTCCCCCCAGAGGGGCACGTCCGGCCCAGAGACCCCCAAGTCTGCCTGGAACTGTCTCTGCCGGTTCACCTTCTGCCCCACTCTTAGCGGTGAGGGGGGTTGGGGGGCCTCAGTTCCCCGGGGCGCCTTCCCCCCATCCCAGGAGTTCGTTCTGACCCGGCTGAGCCCGACTCCGGCCTGGTTTTAGCCCCAGATGTAGCGGCCAGAGGGGATGCCGAGGTTCCCACTCAGTTGCAGCTGGGGGCTCCCGTGTCAGCGGGGCAGTGAGTCCACTCCAGGTCAAACCTCCCCAGGAATCCTGGGTCCGGATCTGGGCACCACAGTCCAGGAAGGATTTTGACAAGCTTTAATGTGTCCAGAGGAGGGTGGCCAAACTGGTGAAGGGTCTGGGTACCATGAAGACCTATGAGGAGTGACTGAGGGAGCTGTGTGTGCTTAGCCTGGAGAAGATACGGTTAAGAAAGGGTTGACATGATAGCCATGTTTAAGTATTTGAAGGGAAGTCCTATGGCGCAAGCTTGTTTTCTGCTACTCCGGAGGCTGGGACATGGAGCAATGGCTTCAAACTTCAGGAAAAGCGATTCCACCTAAACGTTTGGAAGAACTTCCTGACGGCAAGAGCAGTTTACGCCGTACGCTGCCTCAGTGGAGCGTGGTGCTTTGAATGCGCCCTCCCGCACGGCAGGATCGGGCTGGACTGGATGTGGCCCGGGGGTCTCTTCCAACTCTGCGATTCCGTCATTCTAGGGGCGCCCAGCTTGCCCCCCTCCCTCGCCGGGATGGCAGGCGAACTGCCCGAGGGCTCGCGGTCCGGCTGCCGGGGTCCGCTCTGGCCGCCGAGGGGGGCCGAGGGGAGCCGGTCACGATCCGGCAACGGACGGCACCGCGAGCGCAGAGCCCGCGCGGCCCTCTGCTAACCCCGGCGCGTGGGTGTCCAGGGCTGCCCGCCCCCGGCTCGCGTCCCTTCGAGTCGCGGGTGTCGGATCCGGTCCCGCTTCCGTTCCGAATCGTCCCTCTTACCTCAGCACTTCGAAGGACTCCGCGAAGGCAGACGGCCGCCTGCAGGACCCGCTCCCCCCGCCCCAGCCACCCCCCCTTTGCACGGAACCCCCGCCTCCTATTTTGCGGGGGGCCCGCTCAGCTCCCGTCACGCTCGCACGCGGGGGGCCTCACCTCAAAACGAGCAAGCCGGCCGAGCGGCTAACCGAGCCGGCAAGCGAACGCCCGCGGGTACCGACCCCCGCGGGCTCGCCGCCTGAGCCCGTCTCGGGAGCGCCGCTCCCTCGGCCCCCTTTTGCCCGCTCCCGAACTTCCTCACGGGCTCGGGCCGGAAGAAAGAGGCGGCGGCGGCGGCGGCGGCGGCTCTCCTTCCTTCCTTCCCTCCTTCCTTCCTTCCCCGGGGGGCCATCCCGCGGCGTCGCCCTCCCCGCCCGGTTGCCACGGAGCCCCGTACACACGCGGGGCCGGAGGCGGCGTCGCCGGACCCGGCCTGGGCGCGCGCGCGTTTGGGGGGCGAGGGGTCTTGCCAATCGCACCCCCAGAAATGCCGCCCGAGCGACGCCCCCCCCCTCCCAGGCTTGCCAGCCCCGGAAGCGCCGAGCACCTGGGGCCCGGGCGCCCCCTCGGGTCTGCCCCTCCACCCCCCCATCTCCAGCGGGGGTTGCCAGGAGCCTGCGCAGCCCCCCAGGAAGGGAGCCCGGGAGGAAGGAGACCCACGAGGGGCCCCCCGCCCCCCCTCACGCTCCCGGGAAGGGCTTCCCTGCCCCCCCCCCGGCCCTTACCCGGGGATGTAGTGGGGGTCCGGGGTCATCAGGGCCGGGCTGAGCTTGGGGGCAAAAGCCGCGGCCATGACCCGCAGCCCTGCTCCTCGTCGCGGGACGGAGCGCGGACCGGACCGGACCGGGGAAGGCGGCGGGGCCGGGAGGGCGCTGGCGCCGCTCTCTGCGTGGCCGGAGGAGGGGCCTGTGCCCGGGGCAACGCCGACGCCGGGGAGGGGGAGGGGAGGGGAGGGGAGGGGGCCGAGAGCTCCCCTGCTCCCCCTTGGGGAAGCCGGCCTGCAAAGTGCATTCCCGCCCCGCCCCGCCCCGCCCCGGGAATCGGGTGGCAGCCGCTTTCACGGGCGTCCCCGGATATTTCTTCCCGTGGATCTCTACCTACCGTTTGGCAAAGGCGACGTTGGGCGCGTCGTGAAGTGACCTGGCTGCTTGGAAAGACGGCGGCACCGGCGTGGCAAAGGGGAAGGCGGGGGAAGGCGGGCGGCCACCCCGCAGGCGGATTCGCCCGGCCGGGAAACCGCAACTGCCGCCGCCGCCGCCGCCGCCGCCGCCTTGGGTTTTGCGAGGCCTGAGCCGGGGGCGGGGTGCGCGGGGCTCTTCCTGGAAGCCCCTCACTCATGTCTTCCTTTGCCTGCCCTGAAGTCCGTCCCGCAGGGTTTTCTTGGCTGGATTTGTTCTGGGGGGGTCTGCCGCCACCGCCTTCCTCCGAGGCTGAGAAAGTGTGCCTTTCCCAAGGCCACCCGGTGGGTTTTCAGGACCCATCAGGGATCTGAACCCGGGTCTCCCAGAGTTCTAGTCCAACACTCACACTATTACATCACGCTGCTTTTGTCTTATTCACAGGGACGCCGTAAGGCAAAGTCAACTTCATGACAAATAACAACAGTAACAACTTTTTTGATATCAGTTTTTTTACAAAATGATTGCAGGAAAAAAAGAGATTGTAATCCGGGGAGAACACAATAGTGTTAGTGCCCATATGTGGTGAGAGTTGTAATTTTTTGGGACACACTACAAATGGGACGCACGACCATTTTATATACTAATTGTCTTGCTATTAACTCCCCAACATCCCCGATGGCTCAGAGTCACGCAGTGACTTCCATGACCAAGAAGGGATTTGAGCCTGGGCGCCAGGTGCCCGACTTGCTCGCTTCCCTCATAAGAGTTGTTACTGTAGAAGGGAAAAAAGGATGTGTTGGATTTGGATGATTATAATGCAAATTAATAATAGGCATACTTGTAATTTGCAGAACACACAACAGAGATCCCTGGATTTGAGGGCCAGAATGTGGCAACCCAAACACACACACACACACACCTGCCTCTTGCTCTCTCTTTTTGAGAAGGGTGGGGGACTTGGCATTCCTTGGGGTGGGCTGGGCACTGCCAGCCTTTGCATCTCAGGGCTGGGGTGCTGTTTGTGACACGGTGGGCACAGACCCAGGGAGCAACCCAAGTCCATCTACTCCACGGCCTTGGGCCAGTCAGTGCTGCTTCGCTCAGCCTCTGGCCCTGGCTGTTCTGTGCCAAGGGAAGTGCACAATGCCAGGGCCAGGGAGGCCCCAGCAGCCCCCTCCCCCCGCTGGGCAGCGCGACCGCCCTGGGCTGGCAGAGGAGAGGCTGAGGGATGGCTGGGCCCAGGTGGCAATGGCAAGAAGAAGCGCAGCACGGTGCTCGGGCCACCTTCTGCCTTGCCCAGCCTGAGCAAAGCTGCCTCAAAGGCTGCAGCCTGGCTGGTGCCCACCCCAGATTCAGGGGCAGCAAGAAGAGGCCCCAGTGGCTGGAGGGAGAGAGGGAGGGATAGGAGTTTTGTGCAGCAAGGGTGTGGCTTGCAGGCGGGGAAGCCCCCCCTGTGGTGTGGGCCTTCTTATTCCAGTGCGCCAGCATCGCACCAGAAGCAGGGAGGAGAAGCTGCCCACTTCCTTCCTTCCCGTCAACGCCACATTTGTGCTGAGCCAGGGAGCAGGAACAGGGGCCCTCCTGGCATCACAGACCTGTGTTACCGCAGCTTCTAGCCCGAGCCTGTGGTATATTGGATATTGTTTGGCAGCTTGATGATAAGACTATACAACGCTCAAGTATTCCGCGTTTGCATACTGGCTACTCTATTGACAATTTGGCGATAACTCAATCATTCAAAATACTGACCTTTCGGAGGCTTTGTCTCCAGCCCGAAACTCATTGTTTTCCCCAAGTACAGACTAGCCTGCGGCCACAATTTTCCCTATAAGAACCCCTGACTTTGAGCGCCTCGTAGGATCGCTCGTGACTTGCCTCCTGACTTGCCGCTTCTCCGTTTGACGAGCCTCCCCTCAGCCCCGCATGCTGAGAATCCACGCTCCCCAACTTCTTTGCTATTACCGGGCTTCAGGACAGGTGTAGTATTTCCCATACCAAATCTCCTCTCAAAATCCCTCTATCCAACTCCCACCTTTTATTTCTATAGTTCTTTGTGTGTGTTGAATACACATGTTTGACTGTATCTCAATAAAACAATTATTATTATTAACTTCTGCTTTATCATTGACTCGGCCTGACCCCGTAGACATAGGGTTCAAGATCTCACTACATTGCCCTGCCTCTCGCATTGCTAACTAGTGCTCTTTGCTAATTCCCTCCCCATTGTTTTGAGCACACTTAGGTGTCCCTCCCGGGACCCCCAGAAATTAGGGTAACACCTATTTGGTTGGAAGGAACCCCAAGGGTCACCTACTTCCAGCTCCAGCCAGCTCAGAAATCCAGAGCTGAAGCTCCCACAAGAAACAGGGGTCTGACCTCCGTTTCAAGCTCTCCAGAGAAGGGGAGCCCACCAATTCCAGAAGGAGCCTATTTTCCACTGTGGGACAGTTCTTAAACCCGAGTAGCTTGTCCCAGTGTTTAGTTGGAATCTCCTTTTTTGCCACTGGAACTTTTCAGTTGTGGTCCTGCCCTCTGGAACAACAGAATCATAGAATCATAGAATTGGAAGAGACCCCAGGGGCCATCCAGTCCAACCTCTTCTGCCATGCAGGAACAAACACCTTTGACAGATGGCCATCCAGCTGTTATCTCACTGGAAAACCCTGTCCGGGGGTCTATAATTTTGATATTAAAATATGATTCAATGTGCCTGAGAGGTCACCCGGATGGGCACGTAGGCAGCAACGGTCAAACAATCAAAAACCAGGTAAAGCCAGTAAAATCCCCAGTCACGTAGCCCCAGGAGACCTCAAGCTGTGCAAACCCACAGTAAACAAACACTCCTCAGCCCCTGAGAAGCCGACTTGAGGGGATTAGCGTGTTTGCTCCAAGTTGAGCAAATATCCTATCAGGCGAGGACCATTTACATGAAGTCACATCACAACCCAACGCAGCCGAAGATCCTGAGACTTTGGCACCACCTTGTAATCTCATCACATAAAGGAAGTTACCTTTGTGGAGTTTCTTTCTCATTGCAACACCCATTGTTCTCCCCGGGAAAGGATTAGCCCTCCAGGTACCTTTTCCCCTACAAACAGTTACTTTGGATTGGTCCCGGTCATTCAAGCAGACCGTTGGTCCGTCCATTGAGTGGTGAGCCCCATTTCTCCACTGTCTTCCCGGGCCAAGGACTTCAGGAAAAGGTGCAGTATTACCCCAGCTGCAACCCCTTCAATATTCCCCTTTCCAGTTTCCTCTCTTTTGCTTCTTAATAGGTTTTGAGTGAGTGTGTGAGTGATTGCATTGGTGCGTGAGACTTTCTTTCAATAAAATTATTTATTGGACATTTTGTTTGGTTTTTGGCTTGGCCTGACCCTGTAAAAACTGGGTAAAAACACCCCGCTAGGTTGCCCTGCCTCTCGCATTGGTATTGCTTGTGCTCTGGCTAGTTTCCATTCCCCATCATGTGGAGCACATTGAGATGTCCCCCAAGGGACCCCAGAAATCAGAGTAACAGAGCCTCTGCTTAAAAACCTCCAAAGAGGGAGGAGACTCCACCACGCTCCGAGGCAGCATCTTCCACTGCCGGACAGCTCTGACCATCAGTGAAACAAGCTTAGGCCACCTTCCCCATGAAGACAGCTCTTTGGCAATTTGAAGACGGCCCTGTCCTGTCCCCCCTCCACCTTCTCTTCTTAAATGCCATGGGGAGGAAGCTGGTGCACTTTGGAGGGAGAAAGGAGCGCAAGCATTGGTGAGATGGGACCGGAGGTTGTGTTGGAGGTCCCCTTGGGGATGTTCCCAGCTTGGTGGTTCTGGGAGAGTGGATGGGCCTGAAATGTCATGGCGGGTGGGCTTGTTCTCTCTCACCTCACTTGGCTGTTGTTGAGTGCCTTCAAGCTGTTTCAAGATGAACTTACAACAAGGTTTTCTTGGCAGAATTTGTTCAGAGGAGGTTTTCCATTGCCTTCCTCTGAGGCTGGGAGAGTGTGACTCGTCCAGGGTCACTCAGGGGGTTTCCACGGCCAAGCAGGTATTTGCACCCTGGCCTCCAGTCATAGCCCAGCACTCAAACCACTGCACTGGCTGGCTCCCAGGGTACGCACTTCTGCAAAGCAAACTTAAGTCACCCAGGAGGGGAGCCTCAAGGAAATAATCTTTAACAAAAACTAAGGAAATAGCTGGAGCTCTTTCTAGAAGAAGGATGGGGACATTTGGCCCCCAAGACATTTGGAACTATAATTCCCAGCATCCTTTATTTTTGGCCATGCTGGGTGGAAGAGATGGGAGTTGCTGGCCACACACCTGGAGGACCACAGGTTCTGCATGTGTCTTTCTTCCTCTGTTTCTTCCATACTGAGCCTTACCTGTCTGGAAGCAGCCCATAATTCCAAGGTGGAGACTGGCAGCCTGAGAGATTTCTGGGAAAGCAGGCAAAGGTGACACACTGGGCCTCTTTGCCCAAGCATCTGAGTGGTAGGACTTCCCCTCTGCTCAGCCTCTCTCTCTCTGTGTGTGTGTGTGTGTGTGTGTGTGTGTGTGTGTGTGTGTGTGTGAATGGACAGGTGGATATGGATCTACAAGGAAATGCCAGGAAGCCTTGCAGGGCTTGTGTTTCTGAGCTGGATGATGGAACAGAGGGTATGCTTATCAAATCTGCAGAGGACACCAAATTAGGAGGAGTAGCTAATACCCCATTTGGGAACTTGCTTTCCAAATGATCTCCCACCAGAGAACAATACAGGAGGAATGATGTCAAGTATTAAGTCCCAGCAGAAGACATAATTACCCTGCTGTGAGTGCAATTTGCCTGCCTCATGTGATAAAACCCTTAGGTAGAAAAAATGAAATGCACAGATATAGGATGAGTGACACCTGGCTTGACCACAGGACATGTAAAAAGGATCTAGGAGTCTTAGTGGCCTCTGTTGATCAGAGGAGATCCAGGAGAGCATCTCCAGGGTCCCAGAAGTGGGCACTTTAGGACTCTTAGTCAACCACACGCTGAACATGAGCAAACACGTGATGTGGCAGCTAAAAAAGCCAGTGTGATGCTAGGCTGCATCAATAGGTGTCTAATGTCTAGGTCAAAGGAAGAGATGGTACCATGCTATTCTGCTTTGGTCAGACCCCACCTGGAATAATATTGTGTCCAGTTCTGGGCACCATGCTTCAGGAAGGATATTGAAAAGCTGGAACACGTCCAGAGGAGGCTGGCCAAAATGGCAGAGGCCTGGAAACCATGAAGTCGTCTGAGGAGTGGCTTAGGGACTTGGCTATGTTTAGCCTTGAGAAGAGAAGGTTAACGTGATAGCCATGTTTCAATATTTGAATGGATGCCATGTTGAAGATGGAGCAAGCTTGTTTTCTGCTGCTTCAGAGACTAGGACATGGAGCAATGACTTCAAACTACAGGCAAAGAGATTCTACCTAAACATTAGGAAGCAGCTAAGCAGTGGGATCCTCTGCTGCCTGGGAATGTGGTGGAATCTCATTCTGTAGTGGTTTTTAAACAGAGACTGGATGGCCATCTGTCAAAGGGAGGGCTTTGACTGTGCCTTCTTGCGTGGCAGAATGGAGTTGGACTGGAGGGCCCCTGTGGTCTCTTCCAGGTCTATGATTCTGAGATTCTAACACCACTCCTTTGGTGTGGGTCAATATCCATGAAAGCTCGTGCCAAAACGAAACAGTTCTTCTCAGAGGTGCTGCTGGGTTCGTTCCCCCTCCCTCCTTGTTTTAGAAGTCTTGCAACTGCGTGTGGCTTGGCCGTCCTCCCTCCCCTTCTCTCCTTTTCTGTCTGGGATGTTTAGAGATTTCCTCTTCACCTTCCTCTGGCATCCAGAGTCTTTGGTTCCCGTTACTACCACAGGCCCCCTTGCCCTGTCACGTCGCATGATGCAAAACGTAAAGGCCAAACAGTCCTACGGGGGGGAGGAGGGAGGCGGCTCAGTGCTCCCCAAACCCAGGCGCACCCCCACGCCGCCGCTGCTGCAAGGGGATGGCCCCATGGCCTCCGGGCTCCTCCACCTGGGTCCGCTTCTTCCTGCAGGAGAAAGAGACCAGCGTCAGACACAGAGGGCCCGCTAAGGCCGTGAGCGAGGTTCAGGAATCGACACCTTGCGAGAGGAAGGGGGGGGACTGTATATGTGGGTACGGGGAGGTAGAAGGGGGGTGGGGAAAGGGGAGGAGGGAAGGGGGAGGGGAGGGGGGAAATGGGTGCACCGCACAAAAGAGCCAATTAAGAAGATCTGGGGAAGGACTTTGGAAATGTGTAAAATGGCTAATAAGTTGAACAACGTGGAATGTGAAAGGTTTGGGGTCTGCGGTAAAAAGGAAAAGGATAGCGTCATTGTTGAAAAAAGATAAAGCAGATATTTGTTTTCTACAAGAAACACATCAAGTACGAGACAGGATAAATGAACTCAAATTGAATTGGGCTATTACTTATGAAAAAGCATACGGTACATCCAAAGCAAGAGGAGTAGCAACTATAATATCTAGAAGATGTAATTTTAATGTAGTAAGTGTTCAAAAAGATGAAAAAGCTAGATTTTTAATTATACAAGGAGAAATGGAGGTGAAGAGGATAAGGAGGAAGAAACAGAAGAAGAAGACATAGAAGAAGAGGAAATAGAGGAAGAAGTAACAGAGGAAAAGAGAGAGCAAGAAGGAGAAAAACAGACTGTGTTTGAAGAAGAAGAAGAGAAATTAAGCACTCCATATGAATGAAACTAAAACTGATTAGAAGTGAATTATGTTGAATGTCAAGTTATTGACTTGGAATGTTCCTGGCTTGAATGTATTGTCTAAGAAAAGGAAAATCTTCCACTATTTGGAGAAGCAGAAATTGAATGTTGTTGCTCTGCAAGAGACACATGTAAGACAATCTGAAGTTAAATATCTGAACAACTATAAATTGGGCGAATGTTTTATTTCAGCTAACAAACAGAAAAAGAAGGGAACAATCTTATATATAAATAAGTGTCTTGCTCCACTTGAAATCTTCTGAGACGAATCAGGTGATTATATTGGAGTGGAAATTAACATACAAAATGAAAAAAAATATTAGCAAGTATTTATTCTCCCGATGAAAATAAATCAATTTTTTTAGAAGTTTTTTAAAATTTTAGTCGACTAGCAATATGAGAAGATTATCTTGATGGGAGACTGGAACGCTGTTGTGGACCCTATAACAGACAGAAAATTGGACAAAAACATCAAGAAATCTCAAGGAAGACTACCTAATTTTTTTTTAAAATTCATCACAGACTACGGTTTGACAGACATCTGGAGACAAAGGAAAGGAAAAGAAAAAGATTATACATATTATTCTCATCGGCACAAGTCATGGAGCAGACTTGATATGTTCTTTATCTCTCAGACATTTCTGAGACATGTTAAGAAGATAGAAATACTACCTCAAATATTAATTTAATTGGAGATGCAGAGAAAATATTTTTAGAGATGAAAAAATAGTCCAAAAAATAAAATTTCATTTAAATTTATTCTTCCAAGAAAACATGAATAAAGGAACAGCGATTCATACTGTATGGGATGCTGCAAAAGCTTATATAAGAGGTATAATTATGCAATTGGAATATGAAAGGAAGAAGGGAAAATCAGTGAAGGAAAATCAAATTATGGCCAAAATAAAGGATAGAGAAGAAAAACTCAAGAAATCTCCATCCAATATGAGATTGACTAATGAGATCAAAATCTTGAAAGACCAATTAATGGCCCTTTTGGATGAGCAAGTAGAAAAGAAGGCTAAATATCTAAAGCAAAAACACTTCAAAACTGATAACAAACCAGGCAAATGGCTTTCGTAAAAACTGAGAAAAGAAAAAGAAAAAAGGATTATCAGGGAGATTAAAATTGATGAAAGAACTCTTACCCAACAAGAAGAAATCAAACAAGCATTTTATGAATTCTACTCTAAATTATAGGCCGAAGATCAACAGCATGAAAGTAAGAGACAAAAAATCGAAGATTATCTACAAAAGATTAAAATCGTCCCAATGACGGATTTACAAAAGGAACAGTTAAATCAACCCATTTCAATCCAGGAAATATCAGATGCAATTAAGAGGGCGAAACCAGGAAAAGCTCCTGGACCTGACGGATTCTCAGCCGCTTTTTATAAAACATTTGAACAAGAGATTATATTGCCATTTCATGAAGTCTTAAATCAAATAACAGCTGATATCCAAGCCTCTGACTTGGAAAACTGTAAATATTTCGGTAAACTCTAAAGAAGGACAAAATATATCAGAACCACAAAATTATAGACTGATTTTACAATCAAGAGTACAAAATATTCACTTCAATTCTAGCAGAAAGATTAAAGAAAATACTAATTCATTGGATTCATAGTGATCAATCAGGTTTCTTACCAGGTCGCCATCTAAAAGATAATGTACGTAACATTTTAAATATAATACAATATTATCAATTACATCAAGAGAAAAAAGTAGCTTTGATATTCCTGGATGTTGAAAAAGCTTTCGATAATGTGTCGTGGGAATTTATGATACAAATCCTTCAGCAGATGAGCATTAGGGATAATTTTATAGGATGGATAAGAACAATCTATCAAGAACAAGAAGCTCATATAATGATTAATTCAGAAAGAACTAAGCCAGTTAAAATTGAAAAAGGAACTAGGCAAGGATGCCCGATTTCACCACTCCTTTTTCTAATTGTGACCAGGATGCTTAATAACACAATAAGAAATGATGGTAAAATAAAAGGTTTAAAAATCAAAGATGCGACATTTAAACTTCAAGCTTACGCTGATGACTTAGTTATAATCGTAGAAAATCCTATTCAATCAATAGATATACTTAAGCAAATTTTGGAAGAATTTGGGCAACTCGCAGGATTCGAAATCAACGACACTTACAAAGAATATATATAAGGATGAATAGGAGGTGTTAAAATCTAAAACAAAATTTAAAATTCAAAAGAAAATCAAATATCTGGGCATTTGGCTATCCCAGAGTAACAAAGATCTCTATGAAAATAATTATGTAAAAACATGGAAGGAAATCAAGAAGGAATTGGCATCCTGGAGCAAATTAAAGTTATCTTTATTAGGGAAAATTGCAGCTATAAAGATGAATGTATTACCAAAAATGAATTTTCTGTATCAAAATATTCCAATTATTACAAGGCAGGATATATTTAATCAACGGAAAAAAGACCTAACAAATTTTATCTGGGCTGGAAGAAAGCCCAGAATAAAGTGGAGTACAATGACAGATGTAAGGGAAAGAGGTGGTTTGGGTCTTCCTGACTTACAAATGTATGCCTATGCCCATGCTTTAACTTGGGTAGTAGATCGGATTATGCTAGAAAATGAGAGATTGCTGCTCATAGAAGGAGCAGATTTACCTAAGGGGTGGCACTTTTATTTATGGTATCTTAAGAAACAATCAGATAAAGATTTTTGTAAACATCCAATATGAAATTCTCTTTTCTGAATCTGGAATAAATATAAGTACCGGTTAGCTCCTCAAATGCCATTATGGATCTCCCCGCAGGAAGCCTTTTCTAATACCCCAAATAATACACAGAGAAATTGGTGGACATATCACAAATTATTAAAATTCCAAAATAATACTCTGACTATGAAATCCAGAACAGAATTACTTATAGAAGGGATGAATTGCTCTTGGTTTTTATATATGCAACTATATAATAGGTATAAACAGGATATGAAAGAAAATATAAAGAACCTCCCTACAGAGTTAGGTGTCATCTTACAAGCTGGTAAAAACATCTGATAGCTAAATTTTACAAACTTTTCTTAAAGTGGGATTTAGAACAAGAGATGGTTAAAAATACTATGATTAAATGGGCTCAAGATCTTGGATACCCTCTTCAATTGGATGATTGGACTCAAACTTGGAAGGACTTAAATTTTACAGCCTGTCAAGCACTAAAAGAAAACTGTTATAAGATGCTACACAGATGGCATCTAACTCCAGCTAAAATTGCAAAAATTTACAAGGGAGGCAATGAAAAATTCCAGAAGTGTAAATTAGAAAGAGGCTCGTATTACCACTGTTGGTGGAACTGTAAAAAGGCAAGAGAATATTGGAAAAGTATACATTTAGAAATTACCAAGATTATCAAGAAAAATTTCCCAGTGAAACCAGAATTGTACTTATTGAATATGTTTAGCTCCATGGGAAATTATATAGAAAAACAGCACACACACACAAAAAATGATACTTAACTTAATTACTAAGGCGAAAATCCTATATTCCAAAAATTGGAAAAAGGAAGAAATACCTAATATAGATATGTGGCTTGTTGATATTCATGAAATAATGGAACTGGATAAATTAAAAAAGTTATTAAATGATAAATCTTTAGATAACTTTAGGAAAGAATGGGAAGATTTAATTATGTATTTGGATCAAAAATGGGGAGATTCTTTGGTTATAGCTTATAAAGAGTGATTCAGCTTATAGCTCATAAAGACTGATTTAGATTATTGTTATAGTGGCTGTACCGTTTTATCTATTTTTTATATTTGTTTTTGATCTATACGGAAACTTGTTGTTATGCTTTTCTATCAACTATCAATTGTTAACCTAGCAACAACTGTAAACCAGGGAGAATTTGTAAATAATTTAAAGTTTAATAAAGGAATATAATATTTAAAAAAAAGAGGGAGAAATGTATGTATTGATTAATGTATATGCTCTGAATGAGAAACAGAAAGAATTTTATGAAAAAAATATTTAAAGACTTGAAGGACATACAGAGAGATTTTATAATAATGGCGCGGGATTTTAATATGGTTATGGATAAGTGGAAAGATAAACCCAACAACAAGGGATAGATTTAATAATATGACAATTCTGAATAAAGTGATAAATAGAAATGGATTAAAAGATGTTTGGAGGTTGATAAAGGGGGATGAAAAGAAGTATACGTATCACTCATTGGCACGAAAATTATTCTAGAATAGATTTTATATTTGTCTCAAAGAATATGATATCGAGGTTATTAAATACAGAAATAGGAGTGATAAAAGTCACAGACCATACTTTGGTAAATATGGATTTTGCACTTAGGAAGGATTATAAAGAAGCAAAAAGATGGAGGTTAGACACCAGAATACTTAATTATAAGGAGGAAGTGAAGAAGATAGAGATGGAATGGCAAGATATTTGGGATATTAATAATAGGGAGGTTTCTCAAGTGATGTTATGGGATACCATGAAAGCAGTTGTAAGAGGGATTTGTATTAGGGAATCATGTAATTTAAAAAGATAACAAGGACAGAAGAAATTAAAGTTAGAAAAGGAAATAAAAGAATTAGAGAATAAATATATAATAGACAGAAGAAAACAAATTATATAGAACTACAAGCAAAAAGAAATGAATTGGAAAAAATAGAAATTTATTAAGTTCAGAGGAATCTAATATATTTGAGAAGAGAATTTTTTGAATATAGTAATAAGAACTCTAAAATGTTGGCCAGATCTGCACAGTCTAAAAAGGCAAGGAATATGATTGGTGTAGTTAAAGACAAAACTGGTAAGATATGTAGGATAATGAAAGATAAGTTAAAAATATTTGAAGAATTTTATCAAGAATTATATTCAGCAGGGAAAAAGTCAGTGTGTAATATTGAGGAAAATACTGAAAAAAAAACCTGGAAAATAAAAATAAAAGAGGAGGATAAAAACTTGATGGAACAACCGGTTTCGGAAAAAAAAATTGAAGAAGTTACAGATCAATTAAAAGCAGGGAAATTGCCAGGTGTGGATGGGTTGGGACCAGAATATTATAAAACTTTTAAAAAGAGTGTAATACCTAAATTGAAGGCATTATATAACAATACAATAAATGGAGACAGGATTCCACCATCATGGGAACAGTCTTTAATAATAATGATTCCGAAACCAGATAAGGATTTGACAGATCCAGGATCATATAGACCTATATCACTAATAAATCAAGATGCCAAGATACTGACAGTAATAGTGGTAAAAAGAATGAATAAATTTATTTACAAGTATCTACAAAGAGACCAATGTGGTTTTGTGCAAGGAAGACAGATGTCAAATCTAATTGGCAGAGTTTTGAATAAAATAAATATAATCGAAAGGGATGAATAAAAGGCAGGAATAATGGCATTAGATATATACAAAGCCTTTGACTGTGTGGAATGGCCAGCATCAAAAATAATATTAAAGATATTAGGATTGGGGGGAAAATATGGACGATTGATAAATCTGTTATATTTACATAACACAGCAGCAGTAATGGTAAATGATGGATTAACAAAACAAATTCAAACATCTAGAGTGACAAGACAAGGTTGTCTGTTATCCCCGATTTTATTTGCGGTGGTCATTGAAATTTTGGCAAATGTCATTAGAAAGGATGAGTATTTGGAGGGGATTGGGATTAAGGAAAAGAATAAAGTAAGTTTGCTGATGATACCTTGCTGACAATTAAAGATCTAATAAAGAAAATGGATAGAATATCTGAACACTTAAAAGAATTTGGGGAAATGACAAATAAATTGGGCTAAATCAGAATTAATGTTGTTTAATTATGCTAAAATAGAAGAACAAGATTTTTTTAAAAGATAGAAAGACAGATATTAAATTAAAGGAAATCATTAAATATTTTGGAATAAATATTACAAAAGGTCTTCAAAGATTAGAGGAAAAAAATTATAATAAATTAAGACAAGAAGTGAAAATTGCCCAGAACCTAAAGGAAAACTACTTCAAGAATTTCCACAGATGATACATGACACCAAATAAACTTAAAAAAAAATATAATACCGGCACAGGTATGTGTTGGAAATGTCAGACAGAGGTTGGAACACTATATCACTCATGGTGGACCTGTGAAAAAGCTAAAAAGTACTGGGATGACATACCTAAAACAATAAGTAAGATCCTACAATAAATCTCCAGAAATCTACTTATTGAATATGTTCCACACGAGTGACCAGAATACATTAAAAAATCACTGGAGGATCATACTCTATATGATAACGGTAGCGAGAATCGAGTACGCTAACCCATGGGAAAGTGAAGAGGTCCCTAGCGTAGACCAATGGTTGTCTACTCTGTCAGGAACAAAACATGCAGACATATTAACTCAGAGGCTTAAGGGCCTGACAGACAAAAAAACTGAAAAAGAACGGGCTCCTCCGAACCAGTTCCTTCAAAATCAGAAAAGGCAAAATTAGGTAACAAATGGTTCTTATTAATTTGGTAAAGGAAAATCACTGTGAAACTGTGGTAACAATCTTTTTGTTACTTCGAAGGAGGAACCCTATCCCGGGGTCTACAATTTAGATATTAAAATATGATTCAACGTGCCTGAGCGGTCCCCCGAAAGGGCACGCAGGCAGGCACAGTCGAAAGACCGAAACCAGGTCAGGGCAGTAAAATCCCCAGTCACGTACCCCCGGAGACCTCAAGATGTGTAAGCCCACAATAAACAAAGGGTCCTCAGCCCCGAGAAGCCGACTTGAGGGGGTTAGCGTGTCTGCCCCAAGTTGAGCAAATATTCCATCAGGCGAGGACCATTTACACGAAGTCACACCACAAACAAACACAGCCGAAGATCCTGAAACTTTGGCAACACCTTGCAATCCCATCACACAAAGGAAATTTCCAATGTGGGGCTTCGTGCCCACTGTAACACCCCATTGTTTCCCCGGGAAAGGATTAGTCCTCCAGGTACTTTTTCCCCTACAAATAGTCCCAGTTTTTGAGCCGTTCTTTGGATCACTCCTAGTCATCCCAACAGACCATTTTTCGTTCCGTGAGTGATCCCCTCAGCCCTCTCCGCGCTGAGCCCCACTTCTCCGCTGTTTTTCCCGGACCAAGGACTTCAGGACGAAGGTGCAGTATCACCCCAGCTGCAACCCCTTCAATATTCCCCTATGCAGTTTCCTCTCTTTTGCTTCTTAATAGGTCTTGAGTGAGTGATTGCGTTGCTGCGTGAGACTTTCCTTCAATAAAATCATTTACTGGACAATTTTGTTTGGTTTTTGGCTTGGCCTGACCCTGTAAAAACTGGGTAAAAAGACCCCGCTAGGTTACCCTGCCTCTCACATTGCTACTGCTCGTGCTCTGGCTAGTTTCCAGTCCCTATCATGTGGAGCACATTAAGTCGTCCGCCAAGGGACCCCAGAAATCAGGGTAACAAACCCCCACCCCCAGAAGCCAGACTTGGCCAAGACGGGAGTCCACACCAAGACTGGAAGGACAGACTTCCTTGGCACCAGGTGTGCCAGCAGCATTGGGTGCGTGGCATTCCGGGACACATGCTCCCATAAATGTACCTGCACGCACACAAGGCACTATGCACACACACAGAACTCTGTTGCTGACTGGAGTTGGATCGTGGCGAGGTGAGAAAGGGCCAAAAGCTTCCACGAGAAAAGAGCCAGGACCCAGCTAGTAACAAGAGTTCCCGAGCTCATGGCAGGGGGAAAAGGGGGCTGGCATAGATGGCACCCAGGGGTCCTCCCTGATTGGGCATCCCAGCATCCCTCACACACTACCCGCCACGAAGGGCATAAGAGGATGTTCAGCTCCTTCTGAAGACGGGGGACTTTAAGCAGAGGGAGGAGAGCTACCTGTCAGGGTTGCTTTAGCTGCAGATTTTCTGCCCTGGCAGCAAGGGGTTGGACTGGATGACCCCTGGGACCCCCTCCACTCTTTTGAGACCCCCAAAGCAGCACTGACCTGGTAACCAGATGCTCCAACAGCAGCAGCAGCAGCCCCGCCAAGGCCAAGGCCAGCAAGATGGAGGTCAGCAAAAGGTGCACCAGCTCCCCACCGTGGCCATCTCCTACAACGCAAGGCAGCGTGAGAGAAGAGCGCAGGCCCCCTCCTGGAACCCAGAGCCACTGTGGCCCAGCTTCTCTGAGGGGCTGCAAGGGTAGAAACTGGCTTGTTACGGAGGCTTGGGGGCAATCCACAATAACTGAACATCCACTTTTATAGACAAGAGAAGCCTCAGGCTAGTGGAGACTGGGCTCCCCCAGACCTCCCAAGAAGGGAGATGTGATGGCACAGTAGGAAAAGCTGACTCGTAGCATGAACAGTTTGACTGCGGAAGTGACAACCTTCTGGGGTGGGGGCAGAGACCACCCTGGAGGGAGGTTTTCATCCAGAGGCTGACAGTTGGGGAGGAAAGAGGCTCCGAAGGGAGGCATGAGGAGGGGAAGGATGCCACGCTCCCACTTCTGATGGATCGGGGGAGAGGGGGTGCTCCAGATGTTAGAAGGCCAGGGACAGCTGTGCGGCCACTGGCCCCCTTGTAGGCACCCCCTGACTCATCTCCAAGAGCTCCCCCCATGGCCAAGGATCCAAGGGCGGGCAGGCAAAAGACCGGGCAGGGGGCAAAGAAGGCTTACGTGCTTCTTACCGAGCGAGAAGTCATAGCGGACACAACTGGACGTCTCCTCCTGTGGAAAAGGGGGGAGAGAGGGGGTGGTGAGTCCTCTGGTAGACTCTGCAGGACCCCCTTCCCATCCCACTGACCTCCTGCTCTGTCCAGGTGGGGGAATGTCCCTGGCCAGCCTGGGCACCCCCCACCCCAGCATCCAGGATGCTCTCAGAGTCTCACTTAGCTGCGGAGGGGTCCTCGCCACTGACGGGCAGAGGAGGGAAGCCAAGGAATGCCCACTCTGTCAGGAAAAAAGACAAACCGGAGAGGTTGTCCAAGCACCAACTCTCCTCAACACCCCAGAGGAGGGCAGCCAAAATAGTCAAGCGCCTGGAAACTATGAAGCCATAGAAGGAGCAGCTTCAGCCCAGAGTGGGGATGACTGCCATGTTTAAATATCTGAAGGGTTGCCACATGCAGGCCTGTTTTCTGCTACTCCAGAGACTAGGACATGGAGCAGTGGCTTCAAACTACAGGAAAGGAGCCGCTGTTGCTTCCGTGGAGTGTGATGGAGTCTCCTCCTTCGTTGGCTGGCCTCCTCATTGCCTCTAGCTACTTTCATTGTACCTTTCATCGTACGTTGCCTCCAGGCTCTGGCTTAGACCTAGAATTGACCCAGGGAAGAGAGAGAGAAAAGGGAAAGACTCACCTGGTTCCAGCGACTGACCACACGGAGCAGGACCGTGTAGCTCCTGCCAGGGCAGAGAGGGGCGTTGTAGAAGCCATGCCAGTCTCTCCCGTCACCAATCACAAAGTCCATCGACCACGTCAGGTTGTGTGCCGGCAGCACGGCAGCAACGTAGGTTTGGTTGTCCTCCAGGTCAGGGTTAAACGGACGGAGCTCCAGGGAGCGGCAGGAGCTGGCGTTGCGGGCAGACTCCGGAGGGGCAACAAAGAGCTGGTACTCCCTGCCAGAAAGAGGAGGGAAAGGAGCGAAAAATTCCAGGTCGAGCATCCCTTATCTGAAATGCTCGTGACCGGAGGTGTTCCCTATTTCAGATTTTTTGGGGGGGATTTTGGAATACCGCGCCTCTTCAGAATAGCCTTTGCGTCTTGTTTATTCACTGCTTGTGTTGCGTGTGAGACACGAGGCTGGAGAGAATCACAAGGATCTGTGAAATGGGGGGAATCCAGGCATAGTGCCCAGTGCAGACCCACCTCCCTGCCCCCTGCCATTTCTGAGAGAGGAAGAAGCAGGAGCACCCAGCCACTCCCTCCAAGGGAAAGCGGGCAGCTGGTGACAAGAAGTTTTAGTTTTTGGAGGTTATAAGATTTCCGGATAAAGGAGGCTGAACCACGCCGGGTGTTCCTCTGCGGCCCTAAAAGTCTGCGTTAGCTACGGAATACTTTTCCTTCCTTTGCTTTTTAGTGTAAAGAAACCTAGAAATATAGAAATGGCCCCAAACGGCCCCTCCCCACACATTTTAGAAACAGAAAAACAGTCCTGATGTCATACGTTGTTTTGATGTTGTATAAAAATGACATCACGGCAGCCTTGTCAGAAGCCCCAAAGGCAGCAGAGTGTAAATCTCCACATGAGAAGTTGTGCAATGGCAACATTGCGCAACAGAACTACCGAATCACAGAATCATAGAGCTGGAAGAGCAGCATTCCCAACCGCGTGTGCACGGCCATCCACGTTCACTCACACGCCTGGTGACGGCACCATGGATGCAACTCTGCTCCCACAACCTGAACCCAGGCATTTTGCATTGAACAAAACTTCTCGTCACTTTTGCAGGGGAACTTGCGCCCGAGTGGGACATGACCAAGCTCTTGCCCACGGGGTGACAGTTTACGTCAAGGCTTTGAATCAGTTCCTCCCAAACTCTGCTCTCAGTCCCCTCTCCCTCGTTTCCTCTCTCTCTCTCTCTCTCTCTCTCTCTCTCTCACACACACACACGTACTTCACCTCCAGAAACTGGTGACTCAGCCCAGCCGAGGGTGGCACCCTTTGTGGCACAAGCGGAAAGGAGGCGGCGGGCACTGCTCACCTGATGGGCCCGTGGAGGTCTGGGAGGGGCTCCAGGGGCAGCACGGCCGTCCTGGTCGAGGCTGAGATGTTGTAAATTGCCAGGGCCTTGACCCTGGGCGGGACGAATGGCTCTGTGGGAATTAGGAACACTGCCATGAGAAACTAAAACAGAACACGCAAAATGCCCAGTGTCCCTGGACAAACATCTTCTCTCTTTGCCCTTGAGGCTACCAGTGCAGATGATGCCAACAGTTACACCCATTTTACAGACGGAAGAAAGTGAGGCCGAGGGAATCTGCAGTTTCTCCACCGTTGCCTAAATTCTCTGTAGCTGCGAGAGAATTTGCAAACTCGGTCGGGCTGTGGCAAATCTAGGAAGCCCCACCAAGACCTCAGCAACGTCAGAGCAGGGAGGGAAGGAGGGAGGGAGGGAAGGGAAGAAGGAGCACATTTCTGTCTTCATTCAAATCAACGCAAGCAATGAGATTCTGACTCCACCCCAGGAAGGTCTTTTTCCCCGTCGTAAGAGCCATTTGAGAGTGGAAGGGCTCACCCTTGGTGGAAATGGGTTCTCCTCTGATGTTTTCAAACAGAGGCTAAGTGCCTGTCTCTCAAAGATGCTTTCACTGTGCATTCCGGCATGGCTGAATGGGGCTGGTCTAGATAGCTCTTTAGGATCCCTCCCAGCTGGCTACACTTCTGTGATCTGGAATTCTTGTCCAAATAACAAAATCTCATCTAAATAAAACAGGTCTTTGCCCTTTTATGTGGACGCGGGGGCGGGGGCAGCCTCGCCTCCTGCGGGAAGGAGTTCCACAGACTCCCGGGAGCAGCCACCGAGAAGGCCCCGTTTCTGATGTCCTTGCCAAATGCACCTGTAATGCTGGTGGGACCGAGGGAAAGCCCACCCCTCACGTTCTTGGTGGTTGCTTGCAGGAAGCTGTGGAACTCCTCGCCACAGGAGGCTCCCTTTGGTCCTTCTTTGCTCTCCTGCTGGCAGAAAAGACCCCCGCCTTAACCGGTCGCACAGAGGGGTCTTTTAACGGGTGAACGCACGCATGTTTTTAACATGCTTTCATGGTGTTTAAATTAGTAGTGTAGTATTTTAGTAGGTGAGCTTATTTCATTGCCTTTTAACTTTTTAAAACCACCGTGTTTTGTTCTCCATCTATGCTGGAGGCCACCTTGGGTCCTGTCTCGGACAAAGGCGCAATATGAATTAAACACGTAATAAAAAACCCACGATTTCATTTCCAAACTGAGAAAAGAGCTGGAACGGAGGGAGGCCCTCGATGGGCGCACATGCATTAGTGGCATCCCTGTGACCCGCTCAGGGCGATGGCCGTGATGTTCCCCCCCCACGCCAGGCGAGACGCAGAGGCCGCGCTTCCCACCGGAGATCCCCGTCTCAAGCGCCCACGAGAGCTCCTTTCCGGGTCCTGCCACCGTCAGGGCCTGCACCGTCACCGTGTAGTTGGTGCCAGGTCTCCAGGAGTCCCGCCGGTACTCTCTGACAGAAGCATTGACCCGAAGCTGCTCCTCCTCCCGGAAGCTGGCGTTGTAGGCTCTCGTGGCGGTGACGTTCACCTGCGGGAACCGAGGGGGGGTCTCCTTTGGGGATACTAAGGGAGGGGAGGGGAGGGGAGGGGAGTCCTCCCGCCAGGGCTGTGGGAAGGGGGAGAGCAGAAGAAAGCCTCCGGCGGCCCAGACTGCTGAAGGGCCTGGACCCCGGGGGCCTCGAGGGTGCGCAAAACAACAACGTGCAACATAAAGGTTCCGTCTCAATAGGCCGGGCTTAAGGTGAGGCCGACTTAGGGTGTTTGGGGGGGCCCGGCCCAGACCGAAGACCACCTCCTCCCCTCACCCCCTTTGTGACCTCCTCTTTCGAATGCAAGGGGGGAACGGGAGGAGGCGGAATCACTGGCCTCGCTCCCTCCGGGGACCCGGCTGGCACGACTGAGTCCCAGAGGCATAGACGCCGTTGTGCCACCTGCCTCTGCCCTTGCCCCAGAGCAGCGAAGGGGGCTCTGGGTGGGCGGGAAGGAGGAGTGGGCAAACGGGAGGGTGGGGTGAGGGGGGAGAGCCACGGCCGCGGCGCCTCGCTGGCATCGCAGGACGAGAAGTTGGCAGGAGGCTGCCGACACGGGCTTCTCCCCACGGAAGGTCCAAGTGTGGCCTCCCGCACGACCGAAGGGGCGGGGGTCGGCTGGATGGCCCTTGGGGTCCCTTCCCCATCCACGGGTCTAGCATTCCATGGGAGGGAAGCCCGAGAGGACAGGCACACTCCTCCCAGCCCCCAGTGGCCAAGGGACGGCTCAGGCAAGGGTGACAGGAACCTCCCTCCCTCCCACGCAGCCCCCCTCTTCCTCCGGGTTGCCCGGCCCCACTCAAATCAGAGGTGTGTCCGAGAGCAACCCCCCTACCTGGTACCCCACAATCAGCCCGTTGCAAGAGGAGGGTGGCCTCCACCTCGGGACTCTGGAGGACAGATCCAACGATTCTCTCTCTGGCTGGTCTGGGACTGGGAGGAGGAGGAAGGAAGGAACCGTCACACTCTCGCTCATCAAATGGCTTTCAGAGAACCCCTGATGGGTGCAGCAACCTGTACAGAGCTGGCAGCCTACGTGGTGCAAGTCACAGAATCATAGAGTTGGAAGAGACCCCAGGGCCATCTAGTCCAACCCCTGCTATGCAGGGACACACATCAAAGCACTCCCAACAGATGGCTGTCCAGCCTCTGCTTAAAAGCCTCCGAAGAAGGAGATTCCACCACACTCCCTGGCAGCATCTTCCACCGCCGGACAGCTCTGACCGTCAGGAAGTTCTTCCTGAGGTTCAGGTGGAATCTCCTTTCCTGCAGCTTGAATCCATTGCTCCTTGTCCTAGTCTCTGGAGCAGCGGAAAACAAGCCCGCTCCCTCCTCGATATGACATCACCTCAAATATTTAAACACGGCTATCATGTCCCTGCTTAACCTTCTCTTCTGCTGACTAAACATCCCCAGCTCCCCAAGCCGCTCTTTGTAGGGCTTCACGGTTTCCAGACCCTTCACCATTTTGGTCGCCCTCTTCTGGACACGCTCCAGCCTGTCGATATCCTTCTTGAGTTGAAGTGCCCACAACTGGACACGGGGTTATTCCAAATGAGGTCTAACCAATGCAGGATGGAGTGGTACCATTACCTCCCTCGATCTAGAGATCACGCTCCTATTGACGCAAAGAAGAATTGTGTTGGCTTTCTTGGCTGACGCATCACACTGTTGGCGGGGGGGGGCAGAGGCCCAGAGCAGCTCAGTGTGTGGTGGGGTCAGTCTAGATGACCTCTAAGTATGGGGAAAAAACAGTTATTTCTCTCTGAGTTTGTAAAGAACTGTGGGAATGCAATGGAACCTTGAGAGCTTGAAATGTTGGCAGCTCGCCTCTGCTTGGCAAGCTCGCTTCTGCTAGGCCTCGATACATTAAGAATTGCAACATTAGAGAATGGTCTATTGTGCCGGTGGGAACCTTTGTATGTATCTGTTTCCTTTCTTGAACATGTGATGACTGTACTGGAGAATGTATAAATTGCTGTGAATATGAAGAGGAGGGGCTCTCTCAGTCTTTTGGAAGTTGATTTCCACTGAGATCCCTGCGCAGTAAAAATAAACTCTTGTTTTCTGAAACTGCCGGTCCCACTTCTCTGGCTGTCCACAACATTTCAACTTTCCTTTTAAATCACTATTCAGAAATAATGTACAAACAATTAAAAAAAAATCTCCTGTGCAAAAGACTGAAAAACAGTGGGAAGATGATAACACAACCAAAGTAGGAATTGCTATGGATCATTGAACCATTCAACCCTTTGCTCAGCCTATGTATAGAGTATTTCTTTAGTAGGAAATAATTGGGGGCAACAGCACTAATACAGGAGTTGTGTTTGATCATGTGAATGGATCTGATTCAAGTTTTGGGGGATGTTGAAATGACTCTTTTCTTCCCCCAATGCTGAAACCAGTCTCCTGACCAAGTGTTGACCAATAGCTCTACCTCCTTAGTTACATGTGAAGTTGATGCCACATAGCAATCTGCTGTCTTGGGTTCCTCAGCATGCGGGGTTTAGGAGCTGGTGGGTGTACGCCCCTCAAACACACTTCACAGACAAAGGCTGGGGCACGCCTGGCCGAGGAATGCCGGAAGCTGGTCAACTGGGCAAAAGCTACCGAGGAGGAAGAACAGACAGGCCGAGAGAAGCTGTAGGAGTTTGCTTTTGCCTGAGCCCCTTGGGAAGGGCAAGGTCCATCCCCCTTCCTTCTTCTCCCTGCCGACAAACTCCTTTTGCCCGGGGAACTCGGTTTGCAGCCGTGAAAATAAGCCGGGGGCGGAGGGGGAAAGCAGGAGGTAGAGGGCCTCCTCTGCACGCCCTCCCACTGCACCCTTCACGCATTTCACAAACCGCCTCCTGCCCACCGTGTCCGCGTGGCATCCCATCTGCCCGGCCCCGGCACCTTCAGGGAGAGGGAGAGAGCTAGACAGGTGGCGGGGAGCCGCAGGGGGAGACACCGGGCCTGGGCCCAGCCGTCCCCGGCTTGAGGCGTGGACCCGTTCCTACCAGTAGAGAAACAGGGGGTCTCCCTCAGCAGCCCGCCTCCGCCCTTCGCGGGGGCCCGTCCACCTCGGCCATGAGAGGAAACGGGCGGGTGGCAGGAGGGGCAGCCAACGTCTGGGGGCCCCGATCCAGAGGAGGGAGGGGGACCCCCTGGCACCGGGGCCCGCTGGGAGCGGGTGCTCGGGTGGAGGAAGCGGCCCCCGGCCTCCGGGGCTTTACGGACCGGTGGAGTCAGGGAAGCGGTCAAAGCCGTGGGGTGGGGGGGGCAGCTGGCCCGCCAGAAGCTGAAACGGCCCTCCTTCCTCTGTAGGGCCTTGAGATGCGGGGCAGGTTGCCGGGGGGGATCTGGGAGGGGGCTCCTGTAGCTCTAAGCCTTCCCAAATCTTTCTTACTTTTACTTCATGGATACAAACAAACACACTAATTGACAACCACAGAGGATAAGGGGAGAAAAGGGGAAAGGAATAAAAGAAAAAGAAACCAACTATAGCTAGGCGAAAGAAATAAACTAGAACTAATCTGAAACACAACCAGAAAACCCACTGATAAAAATGTAAGCTGTTCCACTAAAGACATCCTTCCTCTTCCCCCCGCCACACGCTGTACATAATGCAGTGAAAAGAAAAAATAGTAGGTTAATGTCCCGTATCTTCTTCCGCCACAACAGACGCGCATACCTAGGAACCCTTCCCAGATCTTAAAGCAGGACCAGGTGTGGTAAAAGCCCCCTCGAGGAGGGTAAGCCCCCTCCCTCTTGCCACCTTCCAAGGCCCGGGCCCCACGCTCTCTCCTCCCAAGAGAGCCACTGCCTCCCTGGAAGCGAGGGTGGAGGGGGCACCGCAGGGAGCCAGCATCGAGAACAGAATCCAGCAGTGGTCACAGGGCTGGGTGCCCCCCCTGCCCGCCACGCTTTCACTGCACCAAGGAGGAAATCGTGGCCATGTTGGGCAGGGACGGCTGCACCCAAAGGAGCTTCCTGGTGCCTCTGCTGCTCCAAGATCCGTTCAGGAGTAAAGGCACAGGAGTCCCGTCCCAAGCCCAACCTGGCAACCTCAGTGCTGGAGGGACGGGAGGTCGGGCGCTGGGGAGAGGCTGCGGCAGGCTCCGCCTCGGGGCCGTCTCACCCCCGTACGAGCCCACGCCTGGGGACGCCACGCAAACGTATTTGTACTGCATCTCTGCTGGGGGGCCCGGGGGGGGGTCTGCGATCTGCCAGAGTTCGGCAGAAGTTGCACCAGGAGAGAACAAGCAAAGCTCCGGGTGCTGAAATCAGTGCAGCTCCCGCTGAGGGGAGAGTTCTCCGGCACACAAGGGGACCCGGCAGCACCGGGGTGGAAGGAGGGAGGAGGAACGAGCGTGGGATCCCCTGGGGTTGTCGAGACCCCCTGGGCCTGGATGCTTCTCGGCATCTCTGGGCCTTCCTTGGTGCTTCTGCTTATGGCAGGGAGCCGGCCTGGTACAGCAGAACCCAAGCTCTCTTCCTCAGCCACGCGGAGAGCGGCACCCCTCTTCCACACAGAGGCAAGCCCACCCGGTCCTCTCTTACCTCCTTCCTTTGTCATGAGCTCTTCCTCGTACAAGGTCGAGTATGGCCCCCCTGAATAGGATCCGTTGACACGGATGTGATAGGAAGAAAAGGAATGCAGATCTTGGCAATGCAAGGTGTTCTGTGTGAGAGGCTTCCACTCCCATTTTCTTGTTCTCTTACAGGATTTCTGAGAACTCTTGCTCAGTTGACAGGTGCCACGAAATCTCCAGCCCTGGCAGGATCCGGGGGCACTGCAGTTCCAGGCAAGCGTGATGCTGGTAGAGGAGACCTGCAGGTTTTCCTTGATAATCCGGGGCTTTTCTGCAATGTGAACACAGAAGCAAAGTTCAAGGGAAACCCAGCCACTTTGTGATGCCCAAACCCTTGGCTTCTGGCTCATTCCTTGTATCTGCCATCCACCACCCCCTGGACATGTGCAGTCTGATTACAGGATGGCTTTCCTGATTTTCATCTGAAGAATGAAGAACGCATGTCCACCTGTTGGGAATGCTTTTGTAGTGTCTTTCTGCAAGGCAGAGGGTTGGACTCGATGGCCCTTCTGGTCTCCTCCAGCTCTATGATCCTATGACAAGCCTGGAGGACAAAGCCTGTCTCTCTACTTATCAGCATAAAGCAATCAGGTGGAAACACTAAATGGGCAGGCCAGAAGTCTTCTTCCAGACTCTTAGCCTCCTAGAAAGACAGGGAAAGATCAGGCAACCCAGCCTGGCTGCTCTCTTGGGAAAAGCAGAAGGGAGAAAGGGATCCTGGCATGCAATCGGAGATCCTGCAGAGACATTGGCGCATTCCTCCAGTGAATCTATGGGGACACTGTCCCTGAAATACAAGGCTTCTGGAGAGAGCTGCACGTGAGAGTTCAGGACCGGCAGTGCCGAATGTCCCTCGGAAGCCAGAAGGAAAGAGAACATTTCTGGATTCTCAGACAGAGCGAGCATCACACAAGAGTCCTGACTCTGGGGAAGCGCGAGAGACCAAAGGAAAGCATGGGAGTGTGAACTGTCTGAATTCATGGTTATCGCCCACTTAGACCCCGGGCAGCTGAGCCATAAGAAGCCACTGCTATGCTAATTGTGTCCTATAGAAAGGACACACGCCTGTTCTACTGGAGCCTTCCGGTGTTACCCCAAAACGTGGGTGCCATGAGAGCCCACTGATGATGCCAGTACCTGCATTCAGAAGTGGGGAACAATGAGCTCAAGGTCAGGAGGCCTGCGGGCGGAGGGGGGGTAACTTCATGAGATCTGCCACCTATGTTTATGGGGACCTTGCAGGACAGAACCAGCCAGAGAGTTTACATTTTAAACTAAAAATATGTTTTATTGAAAGAAACTCACACACACAAGGAAAGGTCCAAGCACTCACACAAGCGTAAAATGAGTAGCCGAAGGAAAAGAGAGGAAAGAGTGGATAGAGATCTTTCAGGGATAAGGCGATAATTACCGGTCCAGAGAGCATCAAGGAAAGCAGCAACGTGGCTTAGGTAGGCACCTAAGGACAGTTCTTGTTTGGGAATTGGATGAATAGGGTGGCGTTCAGAAAGGCATGAGACTGCACTGGGCAGCTTGAAATCAGGGGTTCTTATGTCCCCAAAATATCCTGTGGGTATGAATGTGAATCGCTCTCCAGCCTAGCAGACAATGGGAGTTGCAACGCAAGCAATGAAGCCCAGACAGAGCTAATGGCCCTAGTGTTTAGCGTGACAGAAGGGTAATGGCTGCTGCAATAGCCAAAAGTTGTGGAGAGCTGGGTAAACAACAGAGAAACATCCAGGTGTTTAGGGTCAATCACAATTTGGCAGGGATTTCCCTTTCGTCCCTCAGATACTGGCTTGCTATAGTCCCGAGAGCGGCTGCGCTATTAGCCTGACAATAACTTGGTTCCTGCCTAAGAGGTAGGCGTGTCTGACCTGCCATGCTAGCTCACCTTTACAGTCAGTAATGTGCCTCGTCCCGCTTAGCCTTCCAGTCACCTCAGATATCGTTTAATATCATTGCCAATTAATAGTGTTAATTAAGCAACATTTTCCAATTAAACCGTGTCAATCGTGGGGGGTGTGCAGAGCTGTAACACCAGGGCAGAACTCACCAATGCAGTTTATGCGGCTGGTGTCCCACCACGTGTGGCCGTCCTTCTCTCTGCACCGGATCTTTTCTCTTCTGGGGCCGTACCGCTCCGGGCGACAGGTCACCCAAACGAATTCACCCACTGCAAACGTCTCTTTCCGGAAAGAGTCGGCAGCAGGGACCCAAGGGGGCCACCTGGCCCTTGAACAAAACCCTGCGGAAACAAAGTCAGGCAGCGCTTGGGCGACTGAGGGTCGGCCTCGGTGCTGGTATAAGGAGGGGAAGAAGAAGGGGGCTCCCACTCACCTTGGCAAATGGGCCTGGCATCCCAGTCAAGCCCACCAGGCTTTTCAACACAACGGATCTCCTCTGGAACAGCCTGGTACCCTTCCCCGGTACAGGTCAGTCTCACTGACTCTCCTGGGGCAAAGGACCGGGCCCGGGGCGCCCACTCCAGCCTCCTCTCCCAGTCCTTGGGCACTTGGCATTCTTTGGAAAAGGCAAGCAGACGGTTTATTTCAGTCAGGCTGTCTCCCGGCCCTGCCTTCCAACCAAGGACACTTGGCCCTTTGCTGGGAGGAGGCCCTGGCTCCATGGCCAGCATCTCTCATTCAGAAGGTGGTGGTGGTGGTGGTGGGGAATCACAACTCAAACTTATGCACAGCAAAAACAGGGGGACTTAAAAATCAAGTCAGTGGGCCCTTCCGGTCACATGGCGGGCGCGAGTGGCAGCTCGGAATGAAGCTGCGCAATGGCACAGCTCCGAGCAGCCACCCGCTGGATTCCAGCTGCTTCTTTTGCCAGGCAGAAGCGGCTAAACACCCCTCCGGTACAAGGGGTGCGGAACGCGTCCAAAGGGGACCCCATAACTGGCGTTTGGCTCTACCCAGCTGGGAGAGCGGAAAGGGCCAGGGGGTCGAAGGACCATGACGGAGCCAGCGGGATCGTCGCTTGGGCGGCACAAGCGCCGCCTTCGACTTTTAATCAAGAAATCAAGAAGCAAGTAAGGAATAAATAAGAAAACATGTAACCTGTTCTGGTCCTCATTTCGAAAATATCACAACAGAATTTGACTTGCAACAGAGAGCAGGAGCGAAGGAATGGAGGGACCCAGAGGAAATGTGAGTGCGTCATGGCTGAGAGTTCATCTTAAAGAGGCGGCTGAATTTAAAGAAAGGGCTATGAGGCTTTTCTGCTTTCTCACGAGCACTGAAGTTATTATTGTTAAAAAGGCTTTTGATTCGTAATTTGGACTTACAGTTTAAAATGCCAAACAATTAAACAGTTGTTATTGCCTTAAGGGAAAAGATTGGACTGTACAAGATTTAATAATCTCCATTTGGACATTGAATTCTTTATATTTCTTTATTTTGATCTTCTGGTTGATCTGAGACGATTGGATTTTTGGCTTCCTAACTCTGGATTTCGGACTTTAGAAGAATACCTGGTTTCTAACTCCTGTTGTGTGACTCTTGTTGTCTGACTTTTTTTTTGGACTCTGGATTGTTGAGACTGGTGAGATTGTGCTGGAAGGTCATTTAAGCAAAACATCCTCATTCCCATGGACGGAGCAGCTTGGAATTTAAGCGACTATCAGAATACATGGAATCTTCAGAAATAAACTCCGGGCAGCAAAGTCCAAGATGGGAGGGGGGAATAGGAGGTGGATATAGACATAGGGCTCTGAACTCGATAAGCAGTAATATTTCAGCAATGTTAATTAAGCTTAAGTGTTTTATTGACATATTTCTATAAACATCAATATTGGGATTTCTTAATGGGGGTGAACCTGTGATGGAAATTGTTCAAGTAAAATACCCTCACTCTCAGGGACGGAGCAGCTTGGAATATAAGCGACTAAGAGAATATAGAGAGCTATCAGAAATGTATTTCCGGGCTGCAAAGTGCCAGATGAGAGAGGGGAACGGGAACTGGATTTAACCACAGGGCCCTGAATTATATAAGTAGATTTGTATTTTGGCAATGTCAATTAAGCCTACAATTGATTGATATATCGATACATTGTTATGAATATGAACATTATGATATTGTTGAAGGGTTGAAGGGGGTCGAAAGGGACTCAGGAGTAGAAGTGAGAAATAAGACATCTTAATATAATGGAATCCAGGATAAGAAGATGAGTGATTGTTGCAGTAATAATAGCTCAGACTCCCAGATATGCATTGATAGACATATTCTAGAACTGTAAGACTTTAGGTGATAAGAAAACATATTGGAATATGACAATTTGAGAAAAGCAGAATTGAATGATAGCTGGGAACTGACAGATAGAATGACTGTATTATGATTGTGTAGGAGAGGGAAATGCATGTCCAAACAGTTGAGACAATCATTGTACTGTGATACATTATTGTAATAAGTGGAGTGAATTGCGGGAAGCGAAGACCAGATCAGAGTGGAAGATCAGAAACAATGCATGTAGAACTACAACTTAAAGAATTTTTCTTTTATTTGTGAAAATTTAATAAAATTAATTTAAAAAAAAATCAAGTCAGTAGAAATAGTTCACCACTCTGTGGCTAATCCTAAATATAAGACACCAAAATCGCAACTCTTGTTTTTGGAGATGGCCGCTGACCATATCAGAAATTAAAGACACAGTAGAATCAGGACTTGTTGAAATATAGACAAGACGTACAACTTCAGTCATTATAGGGTTAATTGTGTATTAGTGAGATAGAGAGGACCTCCAGCTGTAAAAGTTATTTGCACCAGTTGCGAAGCCCCTATAAGAGTAGTGCTTTCTTTAGTGAGCTTATCTGCTCTGCTGTTGCTGTTTGTCCTTGTATCGTATCCTGTCTGATCCTGCTTTATTGTGGTATTTTGTAGTTTGATACATTCTGTGGTTTTGTATTTTTACTTGCCTATAGTGCAAAACCATTAAAAGATAAAAGGAAAAACAAAAAACAGAACCACACTGCACACCGTTAACAGGCCTTGCACCTGGTTCCTTAGAATCTGGTTAAGACAGAAACTCTTCTGCTTGCCAACAAAAGAATGACAAGCAACCCTTCCACACTGGATCCTTATAGCGCTGTGGTCCAATATTAACTGACATGGCAACATGCTGTGGAATCGTGGGACTTTTAATTCAGTGAAAGTCTTAGAATTCCCTCCCTAGAGAGCCCTAGTCTTCCCAAACTGCAAATCCCAGGATCGCCTAGGACGGAGCCATGTCAGTTAAAGCAGTCTCAAAGTGCCGTAACGGGGGTACGTGAAAGGGCCCACAGAGGGAGCTAAGGCTTTCTTTCAAAGATGCTGTTCTCTTCCAGAGAGAATGGATGCTCCAAAACCCCAGATTTCAGTGGTAGATGTAAAATATCTTGATGCCACAATTTTAATGGGCCGCAGGTCAGCGGCTCACTGCCTACCGTCTCCACCTCCTCCGATTCTGTGGGGAGTTTGGCCCAGCCGGCCTCAGTAAAAGCACCGATTCAAGGCCCCGCTCCTCACACCATCCCGAGGGGCACCCCCCAGACGGAGAGACCCCGCTCTGAACAGACTCACGGAGACAGGGGACGCGGCTGAGGTCCCAGGCCGCTCCATCCCCGTGTGCCACGCAGACAATTTCATACGGAACAGGCCCTTTCTGTTCTGGACAAAACACGGATGCCGTCTCATGCACTCGGAACCCCGTCCGGTTGGGAGGAAAGATCCCCTTCTGCGTCCAGGATTTGTCCACCTCACACTTGGCTGGTTCTGGAGGAAGGGAGGCAGGAAATTATGTCAAGGGGCCCACGGGGGCATCTGGGTCGTGTTTCTGGGTGGGGCACAATTCAGGACTAGGCCGACGACTGTTACTCAGAGAGCCTTTCCTTCAGCCGCCCCAAGACTGTGGAGTGACCTGCTGGAAGAGATTTGGGGGCTGAGTTCCAAACAGCTAATCTCTTCTGGTAGGCTTTTCCGGATGGTTTCTAAATTGTGAATGCTGAGGTGTGGTCAGGTGTTCAAAGTGTGCCTTATTGGAAAATCTGGACTCTGAACTGCTCCAAAATCTGAAACTTTTGGAAAGTGGAAGCCAGTCTCCTTCCTGCAGGGAACAGGAGGGGATTACAGAGGCTTGCTCTGGACTGAGGACGTGTGTTGCTTGCAAAGTCTCTCGTTCAACTTGCTTTGCCGGCAGTGTTTGCACGGTCCCAAGCAAGACTCCAGAATCCCCTCTTGGTCCCTATAGTAGGAATGCAAGAGGAGAGGGACTGACAAAAGAGCAGGCCCTGCATCAAAATAACAGTATATAATCTGATTACGTATGGGCCAAAAGTTAAAAAAATAAATCGAGAAACACCACAGTCCTGAGCATTTCAGACAAAGGATACTCAACCGGCACTGACTGTTTTTAATACGTTTCTGTTACATATGCTCTTTTAACTGTGTTATATCTTTCATTTATTTTTGTTCCCCACTTTGATCCATATCCAAGAATTTGTTATTGTTGTTGTTGTTGTTTTATTAATCCAGTGACCGACCCTCTCCCTCTTCTTGGAATCACTGCCTTGGTTGCCAGTATTTTGCATTACTCTCAGACTGCTTTCACAATCAGCGGGCCAATTTTAAAAAGAAGGAGAGCTGTGAAGGGGGAAATCTGGGGATAATAAGCAGAGGGGCCAACTGCCACCAGGGAGGAAGTGGAGGGCTGATGCCACAATTTTAATGGACCGAAGGTCAGTGGCTCACTGCCTACCGTCTCCACCTCCTCCGATTCTGTGGGGAGTTTGGCCCAGCCGGCCTCAGTAAAAGCACCGATTCAAGGCCCCGCTCCTCACACCATCCCGAGGGGCACCCCCAGACGGAGAGACCCCGCTCTGAACAGACTCACGGAGACAGGGGACGCGGCTGAGGTCCCAGGCCGCTCCATCCCCGTGTGCCACGCAGACAATTTCATACGGAACAGGCCCTTTCTGTTCTGGACAAAACACGGATGCCGTCTCATGCACTCGGAACCCCGCCCGGTTGGGAGGAAAGATCCCCTTCCGCGTCCAGGATTTGTCCACCTCACACTTGGCTGGTTCTGGAGGAAGGGAGGCAGGAAATTATGTCAAGGGGCCCACGGGGGCATCTGGGTCGTGTTTCTGGGTGGGGCACAATTCAGGACTAGGCCGACGACTGTTACTCAGAGAGCCTTTCCTTCAGCCGCCCCAAGACTGTGGAGTGACCTGCTGGAAGAGATTTGAGGGCTGAGTTCCAAACAGCTAATCTCTTCTGGTAGGCTTTTCCAGATGGTTTCTAAATTATGAATGCTGAGGTGTGGTCAGGTGTTCAAAGTGTGCCTTATTGGAAAATCTGGACTCTGAACTGCTCCAAAATCTGAAACTTTTGGAAAGTGGAAGCCAGTCTCCTTCCTGCAGGGAACAGGAAGGGATTACAGAGGCTTGCTCTGGACTGAGGACGTGTGTTGCTTGCAAAGTCTCTCGTTCAACTTGCTTTGCCGGCAGTGTTTGCACGGTCCCAAGCAAGACTCCAGAATCCCCTCTTGGTCCCTATAGTAGGAATGCAAGAGGAGAGGGACTGACAAAAGAGCAGGCCCTGCATCAAAATAACAGTATATAATCTGATTACGTATGGGCCAAAAGTTAAAAAAATAAATCGAGAAACACCACAGTCCTGAGCATTTCAGACAAAGGATACTCAACCGGCACTGACTGTTTTTAATACGTTTCTGTTACATATGCTCTTTTAACTGTGTTATATCTTTCATTTATTTTTGTTCCCCACTTTGATCCACATCCAAGAAATTGTTATTGTTGTTGTTGTTGTTGTTTTATTAATCCAATGACCGACCCTCTCCCTCTTCTCCCAGTCAGCCTGATGTCTGTACCCGGAAAGATCCTGGAGCAGATCATTGAGCAGTCAGTTTCTAATCACTTAGAAAGCAACGCGGTAATCACGAGAAGTCAACATGGATTTCTCAAAAATAAGTCAGGCCAGACTAACCTTATCTCTTTTTATGATAGAGTTACTAGCTTGATAGATGAAGGGAATGCTGTGGATGTAGCATATCTCGATTTCAGTAAGGCCTTTGACAAAGTTCCCCATGACATTCTTGCAAAGAAGCTAGTAAAATGCGGGCTGGACAGGGCTACTGTCAGGTGGATCTGTAACTGGTTGACCGACCGTTCGCAAAGGGTGCTCACCCATGGCTGCTTTTCATCCTGGAGAGAAGTGACCAGTGGGGTGCCACAGGGTTCTGTCCTGGCCCCAGTGCTGTTCAACATCTTCATCAACGACTTGGATGAAGGAATAGAGGGCATGCTCATCAAATTTGCAGATGACACCAAATTGGGAGGGGTTGCTAATTCGCCAGAGGACAGGATCAAAATTCAAAATGACCTGGACAGATTGGAGAGCTGGGCCAAGGCTAACAAAATGAAATTCTACAGAGAGAAGTGTAAGGTCCTACACTTAGGTAGAAAAAATGGAACGCAGAAATATAGGATGGGGGACACGTGGCTGGATGGCAGTACGTGTGAAAGGGATCTAGGAGTCTTAATAGACCACAAGCTGAACATGAGTCAGCAATGTGATGCAGCAGCCAAGAAAGCCAATGCAATTCTCGGCTGTATCAATAGGAGTATGGTGTCTAGATCGAGGGAGGTACTGGTACCACTCTACTCTGCTTTGGTTAGACCTCATCTTGAATCCTGTGTCCAGTTCTGGGCACCCCAATTCAAGAAGGACATGGTCAAGCTGGAGCAGGTCCAGAGGAGGGTGACCAAAATGGTGAAGGGCCTGGAAGCCAAGCCCTATGAGGATAGACTTAGAGAGCTGGGTATGTTCAGTCTGCAGAAGAGAAGGTTAAGAGGGGACATGATAGCTCTGTTTAAATATTTGAAGGGATGCCATGTAGAGGACGGAGAGGGCTTGTTTTCTGCCACTCCAGAGACCAGGACAAGGAGCAATGGATTCAAGCTGCAGGAAAGGAGATTCCACCTGAACCTCAGGAAGAACTTCCTGACAGTCAGGGCTGTCCGGCAGTGGAATCTGCTGCCTCGGAGTGTGGTGGAGTCTCCTTCTTTGGAGGTTTTTAAGCAGAGGCTGGATGGCCATGTGTCCAAGGGAGGGCTTTGAGGGTGTTCCTGCATGGCAGGGGGTTGCACTGGATGACCCGTGTGGTCTCTTCCAGCTCTACATTTCTATGATTCTATGATTCTATGATTCTTGGAATCACTGCCTTGGTTGCCAGTATTTTGCATTACTCTCAGACTGCTTTCACAATCAACGGGCCAATTTTAAAAAGAAGGAGAGCTGTGAAGGGGGAAATCTGGGGATAATAAGCAGAGGGGGCAACTGCCACCAGGGAGGAAGTGGAGGGCTGATGCCACAATTTTAATGGACCGAAAGTCAGTGGCTCACTGCCTACCGTCTCCACCTCCTCCGATTCTGTGGGGAGTTTGGCCCAGCCGGCCTCAGTAAAAGCACCGATTCAAGGCCCCGCTCCTCACACCATCCCGAGGGGCACCCCCCAGACGGAGAGACCCCGCTCTGAACAGACTCACGGAGACAGGGGACGCGGCTGAGGTCCCAGGCCGCTCCATCCCCGTGTGCCACGCAGACAATTTCATACGGAACAGGACCTTTCTGTTCTGGACAAAACACGGATGCCGTCTCATGCACTCGGAACTCCGTCCGGTTGGGAGGAAAGATCCCCTTCTGCGTCCAGGATTTGTCCACCTCACACTTGGCTGGTTCTGGAGGAAGGGAGGCAGGAAATTATGTCAAGGGACCCACGGGGGCATCTGGGTCGTGTTTCTGGGTGGGGGACAATTCAGGACTAGGCTCAGAACTGTTACTCAGAGAGCCGCCCCCAGACGGTGGAGTGACCTGCTGGGAAGATTTGAGGGCTGGAGATGCTGGCTGGGTTCAAAACAGAACTTCAAACTGATTGCTTCTGGTAGGCTTTTCCACATGATTTCTAAATTATGAATTCTGAGGTTTGTACAGGGGTTTAGGGTGTCCCTTATTGGAAAATCTGGGCTCTATACTGCTCCAAAACCTGAAACCCTACCTTCTTACTGCAGGTAACATGACAGAATTGCACATGCACGCGTGCTGCTTGCAAAGTCTTTCGGCCAGCTTGGTGCCTTTTTGGATCTCTCAGCTTGATTTGCAAGCAGGGTGTTCAGGGAGTCCCAAGCAAGACTCCATCATTTTCTCAAGAACGCAAGAGGAGAGGAACTGAGAAAAGAGCAGACTCCAAGTCGAAAGAACAGTGTATATTCTCATTACATGTGTGCAAATATTCCCTTCCTCACCAAAAACTCAGAAAGACTTCTGATCCCAAGCATTTCGGACAGAGGATACTCAACCTATGCTGAGTGTTTTTAATACGTGTCTGTTGTATATGCTCTTTTGACTGTGTTGTGTTTTTCATTTGTTGCTGTTCCCTGCCTCGATCCATAGCCAAGAAATTGTCGTTGGTGGTGGTGGTGGTATTTTATTAATCCAACCCTCTCTCTCCTCCCGGAATCCTTGCCTAGGTTGTGAATATTTTGCATTACTCCCGGACAGCCATGACAATGAATTGGCTCATTTTAAGAAGAGGGGAGAGCTGCAAAGGGGGAATTGTGGGAATAATCAGCAGAGGGGTCAACGGCCCCCACGGAGGAAGAAAGAGGGTTGGGAATGAGTTGTCCCCGAATGGCCCTTTCTGGGTGAGCCAGGCTGTTTGCCCATGCCGAGAGACTCCTCTTGAGGAATCACCGAGCTGTGCAAGATTTCCTGCTTTCTGGGAGAGAAGGAGCCAGAGGCCCAGGTCCTCCAACGGGGCTGCGTAGAGGAAATGTCCGCACACGGGGCTACGCTTTCCTTGTGCTTTGCAGCCCCACCCTTGAGAGGAGTGGCAACATTGCCCAACCGGACCAAGACACCCAATGTGCCACTGCTTACACAACCAAATGCGCGTGCCCATCTGTCCACAGCAAGCAAGGCACATCCACGCGACGGTCCCACACGCACAACTCCCTTCTTCAGCCTGGAACGAACGTGGACGTTTTGCATCGGGCAGGAATGTCCGCATTCTTTCTATGGGAACTTCAGTGAGCGTAAGACGCCAGAAGAGAACCCGGTGGTTGCCCAGCCCGGTAGAACCCCTGGCTGTGCCCTCGGAGGCAGCTTTGTGGGCCAGGTGTGCGGAAGAAAGCGCCCCGCGCCTTGCCTCTTTGCACAATGCCCTTTCCTCCAGGTACACAACAGAAACTGCGGGGAGTGGGCCTCCCGGGCACAGCTCCACCTCCGGCGAGTGGCTGTCGGGGCGCCCCCCCCCCCGGCATTCTGGCAGCCCTTCAGCACCAGGAAAAAAGGAGCAGCCTTTGTGCTGACTTTCCCAGCTCTGTCCCCCGCCTTCCTCCCCCGACCCCAAACGGGGGAAGCCAAAGTGCCGGTTTCTTTCCCGGCCTGAGGCTGATGGGGAGCTGCACCGGGCTTAGCGGAAGGTGAGATGCGGATGTCTTCCATTTTCAGCCCTGCGGAGCAGCTGGATTCCCTTCTCGTCTAATTTTTGGTTTCGTGTGCGCACTCTCTCTCTCCCCCTCTCATCCTCTTTCTCCCTCTCCCCTCCTCACCCACTGCTCTTGGCTAGGTGTCTTCTCCCTCTCTTCTTTCTCCGCCCTCTCTTTCTCCCCAGCACCTTCCAGTTTCTCTGGTCTCCCCGCTCTTTCCCTGCCCCCCCTCCATCCTTTTTTTGCCTTCTCCCCAGGCCCCGATTCTCCTGCCCGCGTTTCAGTTCCTCCTTTGCCACGCTTTCTTTGTCTCTCTACGCCGTCCCCATTTCCCCTGCCTATAAGCGTCGTCATCCTCCTTCTGTCCCCCCCAGCTTCAAACCTTTCTTCCCTCCCCACTGAACACACACAGACCCACAAACACCAGAGCTGCTGCTGTTCTCCCTTGCTGACACACCCTTAAAAAAAGAGAACATGAACATGAGTCAGCAGTTGTGATATGGAAGCTTAAAAAGAAAATGCAATTCGAGGCTGCATCAACTAGAGTATAATGTTGAGATCAAGGCGAGTAATAACACTACTCTATTCTACTTTGGTCAGAACTCACCTGGAATCCTGTGTTCAGTTCTGGGCGTCTCATGTCAAGAAAGATATGGACAAGCTGGAACTTGTCCAGAGTGTTGGGAGCGGCAACCTTTGCACGCTTAGTTAGTTTGCATGTTTATTGTAGGCATAGAGGGGACTGCATAGACTAAACTTCCTATCGTTCGATCAACACCCACTTCTCCTTGCTCGCTCTCTTCCTTTTTTGTTCTTCTCCTTCCTTGCAAACATGCGCTCTTCGATCCTCTAGCAAGCATGCTTTCCTGTAAGCATGTGACTGCTTAATTTCTTCTTACCTTTCTTCAAGAATTTGAACCTGTGTAAACTATGCACAAGATTATGCGAGTAACTCCTTTTTACATAATTTTAACCAAATTGTTTGTGTTTATTTTGAGCTAGATTAAGTGTGTCGAGGGTGGAGTGACAGAAGTGGGGCTGGTAATCTGTTCAACTTCCATTTGTGCATTTATTAAATGCTCTGCTGGTTAGGAGACCTACCAATCTCTCAATTTTAATATTTCCCAACACAGAGGCGTGCAACCAACATGGTAGAAGGCCTGGAAACCATGAAGCCCTCTGAGGAGCAGCTTGTGGAGCTAGGCATGTTTAGCCTCATGAAAAGAAGGTTGAGAAGTGACATGATAACCATGTTTAAATATTTGAAGGGTGTCATGTTGAAGATGGAAAAAGTGTGTTTTCTGCTGCTCCAGAGACTAGGGGCCTTTCTGCCCTACAATGTTTTAGTGCTATTATTCCACTTTCAACCTCCTGTGGAATTCTGGGGTTTGTAGTTTGCTGAGGCCGAAGAGCTCTCTGGCTGAGAATTCTAAAGGCCCCTCCCTCAACTGCAAACCGGAGGATTCCATATGATGGTGAAAGTGGAATAATAGCACTATAACAGTGTAGTGTAGAAGCGTCCTAAGACACGGAGCAATGGATTCATACTACAGGAAAAAAGATTTCACCTAAACCTCAGGAAGAACTTCCTGATGGTAAGAGCTGTGCGACAGTGGAATACGCTGATTCAGAATGTGGAGGACCCTCCTTCTCTGGAGGTTTTTAAGCAAAGGCTGGATCGCCGTCTGTTGGGAATGCTTTGATGGTGTATTCCTGCCTGGCAGAAGGGGGTTGGACTCAGTGGCCATTGTGGTCTTTTCCAACTCTCTGTTTCTATTATTCTGATTCTATATGCTAGGTGCTTCCTCCACCTTTTCCCTTTTTCCCCCCTCTTTGTTTCTACTTTTCTGTGATTATACCTTCAAAATACATTAAAAAAAACAAAACAAAACAGAAAAGCCTTGTTTCTTAAATTGCTGAATCTCCAGGGCACCCCAGCCCCCTGCCCAGCTTCACAGCTGTATTTTTCACTGCAAAAATCTGAACAGGGAAGTCTATGTTTTGCTTCATTCTTTCCACACTAAGGGGGCAACACTTGTTAGTCCCTGAAGAATGTAAGTCCAAAACCCCCAACAAATCCCATTTAGAAATATTAACATTTCTCTATTAGTTGGGAAGTACCACTTCCACTTCCAGGAACCATAAACTGAAGTGTTTAGGTTGTCACATATTTTCCACATGAAAGTCCTACTGTTATTGATACAGGTTGAGCATCCCTTATCCAAAATGCTTGGGACCAGAACCGTCTTACCCTAAGAGGTGGGGAACACTGGGGTCTACCAGAAATTCCAGTGTGTCCTTAGAATTTGGGAGAATTAGAGCTCAAAGGAGGCCTGTGAGAGGAGGGTAACAGCAGGATCTCCTACCTACGTATACCAATCCTAACTGTAGAGAGGACTCCAGTTAAGATTAAACAAAGTATTTTATTTGAATTGACAAACATATGAAAAGTCAGACACTCTTAAGAATCATACAAAGCTATCAGAAAGTGAGGTGAGAAAGGCTGGATAGAGAGAGATTAGGGGTAGAAAGGGTTACCACTCTTGAAGAAGGAGGCCAAAGCAGGGGGGCTCAGAGAGAGTCTGGGGGTAGCATGGAACAGCGGCAGTCTGGGGCACTATGTACTACAATTGGCTGGGGTCGAAGCTAGGGTTTTTATACCCTATTTCAGCATTGACAAAGCTGTAATGGCTTTCCCATGACACTGACAACGGGGTCCTGAATGGGCCGATCTGGAGTAACAAAACATTGATGGGAGTCATGACATGGTAAGGGGTATAGGGAAGAGCTCCATAGGATAAGGGCAAGGGATGGTCTCACCTGGGCAGTTTGTCCTCCATTGTATTTGGAAGTGTAAAGAGCCTGAAGTGTAAAAGATTAGCACAAACCCATTAGCATCCCACCTAATCCTCTCTGAACTTATGACTTGACCACAGCTCAGCTCAGCCCGACCCTGCAACATGCCTTTGGACAGTGTGCCCTCGATCATATTTTCCAGTCATTAATATGTCCAGTTATGAAAATAGCACATCCCGCAGGAGGGGGTTGTAGGGTATGGTAACAATTGTTTTTTATTTCGGGTGTGTGTATGTGTGGAATATCTGTATTTGCAATATATAGAATGCAGGAGATCTCTGGGAAACTTGCAAATGAACAAGCAAGAACACCACAGCTGCCAATTCACATGGATGACTATGCTTGGGTGCCTTCTGTTTCACAGATCCTCACATCCCTCTCCAGCCTTGCTTCTTGTTGATTCATTACTTCTGTTGTGTGTGAGACATGAGGTTGGAGAGAGACCGGATCCAGGAAGCGAATGAGCAGAAGAACTACAGCTGCCGCCTCGATGGGAGAAGGAGGCAGCTGATGGCCAAAAGTTTTGGGTTTTGGAGAATTTCAGATTTTGACATTCCAGATAAGGGAGGCTCAACTGGTACATCAAAACTCACTCCTACGTGTAAAGACAATCATCGGATGCTGTTCTAGCCAGGCAAGCAAAGCCAATCGGATGCCATCAATCTGATAACGGAAATCACCATCCTTGGAGTTTAATATGCCTGAAAGTCATCAAATGTGGGCCCACCCGCCTACCAGGCCACCCTGATAAGACACCCCACTTCTCCCTTTGTCTCTCATTCTCCCCTTGCTCATTCTCATCCCTCTCTGAAAGCCAGTCCCCATCCAGATGGAGGCATTTCCAGCCAAGAGGAGCAAAGGAACTGAATCCCTGGAGTAGAGAAGCTTAGGAGCTTTGAGGAAGGGAGGAAACTGATGGGAACCTTTAAGGGAAACCAGCAAGATGAGAGAAGCTGTGCCCCATTCCTTCTGAGTTGGGGGGCAACCATGTCAGGAGAGTTCACTCTCCTGAGTTCACAGAATTCACTCCCACTCCTGGGTATGCCAGTCTGAATGGTTGAAGGAGTTGGGCATTTTTAGCCTGGAGAAGAGAAGACTCAGGGGGGATATGATGAAGCCATCACAAAATATCAGAAAGCGCAAGGGCAAGGGAGACGCTCGCTTGTTTTGGACTGCTCCAGAGGGCAGGATCCAGTTCAGTGGGTTCAGATTACAGGAAAAGAGATTCCTCCAAAACCCTAGGAAGAAAGGAGCCCATCAGAGACTGGCGGACTCTCCGTCTTTGGGGGCCTCTGAACCTGAGATGGTGGGCGGCCACCTGAGGAGGCTTCTACCAGTGGAATCCTTCTCTGCCCTGGAGGAGGCTGGAGGGACATGGGAAGGGGTCCCTTCCCACTCTGTCATTCTGGATTTATACCCCACTGACAGATAACATTGTTCCACTGAGCTGTCTTCCTCCTGCTTCCCAAGTTCTCCCAGACATAATAAAACTGTTGTGACTTTTCCACCTACTTCCACTCTTGACAGTTCCTGATGCATCTTAAGAACCAGTGGAAGAACCTGCTGTAGGATCTAGATGCAGGAAGAAACACTCCCCAAATCCAAGAGGCCACAAGTGGGTCTGTAGGGCAGACCTCCTCAGAGAGGAGGCACCCAAATGCAACCCTGGTCAGGCTCTCTGCCCTGGCAGCCTCTCTATGGGGACTTGCCCACGACTTTACCCCTAGGGCAGGCCTTCTCCTGGAGGTCCACTCATAGCCAAAGTGTCTTCCCAGGCCCTTCAGCTGGAGCAGCTCCTTCTCCCTTTTTCCAGCACAGCAGATCCACCTGTCCTGCCCTGTGGGTCCTACCTGGCTCAGCCTCTTCTTGACCTCGGAGATCTGGTGGCTCTCCTCCTGTCGAGCTCAGCAGCAGCAGCAGCAGGAGAAAGACTGGGAGGGTGGCTGGGGCCAGCCCCCCCTGCGGCAAGAGGCCCATCTTGCCCGGTAGTCCCTCACCCGTCCCGCTTGCTTCCTCCCCTGCTCTGATCTTCTGCAACCTCCACCCAGGAATCCAGCAGAGAGAGAAAGGAAATGCTTGCTTGTCTTTTCTCAAGGGCTTCTTCCTCTTCTTTGCAGTCAGAGAAGCACACACGGTGGCTGGCCAGCCCAGCTCAGAGCTTGCCAGCCTTTTTCTTCCGGGGGCTCTCCAGGAGAAGTGTTCAGGCTCCATCTTGCACTGCTGGCTGCTCCTTATGGCTAAGGGAGATTCCTTCCACCTGAGAATTGAGCACGGCCAGAGAAACTCATTGCATTTGCTAGAGACTCATAAGACTTTGTCATTGGCCTCCATGGTCTTACTTTGTATGGACTCATGTCATGCCTGTATCCACCACAAGACAGATTTTGTTTTGCAAAGAGCTAGTCGGTGTTGCCATTATGCCCCATAAAGTTGGCTTCGACCTATGGCTGTGCTGTGAATGGGGGGTGCCCAAGTCACCCTGTTAGCAACAGACTCCTTCAGGTCTTGCAAATGCAGAGCAGCAGCCATTGTGGCTTCCTCGAGGGAGTCCGTCCACCTGGAATACACTCTTCTTATTTTCTTGCTGCCTTCCACTTTTCTAGCACTATCACCTTTTCTTATGAGTCACGTCACCTCGTGATGTGTCCAAAGTATGACAGCCTCACTTTGGTCTCTTTGGCTTCTAGGGAGAGTTTGCGTGTGATTTGCTGTGAGACCTGTTTGTTTGTCCTTTTGGCATCCAGGGTACCTGCAGAGCTCTCCTCCAGCACCACATTTCAAGGGAGCTGATTGCCTTCCTGCCAGATTTCTTCCCTTAGTGGCTTTACCCACTGCTGGTGCTGCCGGTGATGAGGAGGAAGCTGGAGGTTTGGGGGATGACGTGTCCTTCAACTTCTGGAACTCAATGCCCTGTGTGCTGAAATCAGTGCAGCTGCTGCTGAGGAGAGAGTTCTCAGGCACACAAGGTGACCCGGCAGCAGTGGGGTGGAAGGAGAGAGGGACAAACATGGGAACCTCTGGGGTTGTTGAGATCCCCTGGGCCCAGATGCTTATGAACATGTCTGAGTCTTCTTGGTGCTTCTGCTTTTGGCAGAGAGCTGGCCTGGTATGGCAGAACCCCAGCTCCCTTCCCCAGCCATGTGGAGAACAGCAGATCTCCCCTCTTCCAGACAGAAAGGCTGTGAGAAAGCAAGCCCGCCCGGTCCTCTCTTACCTCCTTCTTTTGTCATGACCTCTTCCTCGTACAAGGTCAAGGAGGGCCCCTCTGAGTAGGATCCATTGACATAGATGCGATAGGAAGTGAAGGGAGACAGATATTTGCAATGCAGGGTGTTCTTCTTCTTTGTGGGAGGCTTCGACCCCTTTTTTTTCCGATTTGTTACAGGATTCCTGAGAACTCTTGGCCAGTTGACAGTTGCTATGAAATTTCCAGTCCTGGCAAGATGCAGGGGAGCTGCAGTTCCAGGAAAGTGTGATGCTGGTGGCGGAGATCTGCAGGTCTTTGGTCATGTGAGGCTTTTCTGCAATGTGAACAGGGGAGGGAAGATTAAGAGAAACCCAGCCCGTTCTCAACCACCAGACATCTGGCTTCCTTCCACCTGCCATCCACCACCCCCTGGGAATGGGCAGAATCTGATGACAGGACGGTTTTCATTTTCATCTGGAAAATACAGAAAATGGTCTCCAGGGTGCGTAGGAGTGGGGAAGCTCTTGGTGGCAGTCTTCAGGTATGGTTCTGCTCTCTCCATCCAGAAGCCGGAAGGAGGACCTAGTTGGACACCAGAGGGCCTGTGGGAGCTGGCGGTGGATCCGAGGTGGAGGCTGTAGTGAATCCACTTCCGGTTTCATTCCAGACTGTTATGGTAAGATCAGAGCAAGTGAACTGATTCGGGGAGGTGTCATGGTCAGAACCTTGGGTGGATCTTTCAGTGCTTAGAATAAAACCCAGACTGGATTCCCTGCAACCGCAGCATGGACCCTCCCCTGGCCATCCATGTAGGGGCCCTGGGAGGTCAACCAAGCACTCCCTCAAGCGCATGACTTTGGTCCTTTGGCCAATAGCTGCATACTCACAAAGAATGATATTTTGTTGAGGGGGGGGTGGATACACTCGCTATCTTTGATAAGCTGTGCAACCTCTCTAAAAGCTGGAGAGGCCTCAGCTGAGCTTCAGAGACTAACTTTGGTGACTCAGAAGAGTCCCCCTCAGAGGGAAGGAGAGTTTGCCAAAACCAGGAGTTCTTTTTGGGGTGAGATTGATTTGTGGGCTGTAGAACTGCTCCTTCCTTTTCCTCCTGCTTCCCAACTAGAGTAGACTCATTGACTCAGTGGGGTTTACCTATGTGATAACTCCCCATTCAGCAGTGGACTCAGTGGGTCTGCTGTAGTTGGGAGAAACCAACAGAATTTAGGGCACTGCAATGGGTGCCTTCCCATTCTTATGGGAAACCTATTATGATTTGCCAGTCACAACAATATTACCTTGCTTGTGGTACTTTGTACCCTGCACCTTTGGATCACAAACCTGAAGGACACAGCCTGTCTCTCTGCTTATCAGCATAAAGCAACCAGGTGGAAATACTGAATGGGCAGGCTCAAAGTCTTCTTCTGGACACTTAGCCAGCCGGAAAGACAAGGGAAGACCAGGCAGCCCAGCTGGTCTGCTCTCTTGGGAAAAGCAGAAGGCAGAAAGGGATCCTGGCGTGGAAACAGAGATCCCCCAGAGGTATGGGAGCATCCCTCCAGTGAATATAGGGGGAAATTTTTTCTCTGACATACAAGGCTTCCGGAAATGACCGCACATGAGAGCTCAGGACCGGCAGTGCTGAATGCCCTGTGGAAACCAGAAGGAAAGGGAACATTTCTGGATTCTCAGAAAGAGTGAGCATCATGTAAGAGTCCTGACTCCAAGGAGGAGTGAGAGATCAAAGAAAAGATAGCAGTGTAAATTGTTTGGATCCACTGTTGTAGGGCCACTTAGATATGGGGCAGCTGAGCCACAAGAAGCCTTTTCCTCCTGCCTCTCAACTAGAGTAGACTCATTGACTCAGTGGGGTTTACCTATGTGATAACTCCCCATTCAGCAATGGGGAGTTATCTGCCGTGCTAATTGTGGCCAATAGAAAGGAGGGTGCAGGGCCCATGCCTGCTCCACGGGAGCCTCCCGGACAGCACTCACCAACACATCTCAGGCGGCTGGTGTCCCACCACGTGCGGCCATCCTTCTCTCTGCACCAGATCTTTTTTCTCCCAGGCCCAGCGAACTGCTCTGGATGACAGGTCACCCAAACGGATTCACCATTCGCAAAAGTTTCTTTCTGGGAAGAGTCGTCAGCAGAGACCCAAGGGAGGGCCACTCGGCCCTTGAACAAAACCCCGCAGAAACAAAGTCAGGCAGGGCTTGGGTGACTGAGGGTCGACCTCAGTGCTGGTGAAAGGAGGGGAGGAAGAAGGGGGCTCCCGCTCACCCCGGCAAATGGGTCTGGCATCCCAGGCAAGTCCACCAGGCTTTTCGATACAATGGATCTTCTCTGGAAAGGCCCGGTGCCCTTCCCTGGTGCAGGTCGGTTTCACTGACTCTCCTGGGGCAAAGAACTAGACCTGGAGCGTCCACTTCAGCCTCCTGGCCCAGTCCTTGGGCACTTGACATCTTTTGGGGAAGCAAGTGTACAGTTTATTTGAGTCTGGCTGCCTCTCTGCCCTGGCTTCCACCCAAGGATGCTCGGCCCTTTGCTAGCAGGAGGCCCTGCTTCCTCGGCCAGCGTCTCTGGGTGAAAAGGTGGTGGTGGTGGGGAATCATAACTCAAAATTATGCATAGCAAAAACAAGGAGACTTAAGAATCAGGTCAGTAGAGATCCTAACTCTGTGGCTGATCCCAAAAATAATTCTCCAAAATTGCAACTCTCAGTTTTCGAGATGGCCATTAACCAAATCAGAAATAAAAGACACAGTGGAATCAGGAGTAAGAACAGGTACCTCCTTCTACTTTTGTCTTACAAAAACTGTCATGTGCCTTGAGTCACGCAGTTAAAAACAGAGCAGCTGTTTCCATTACCTTTGGATCTTTACTGAACCGCAAAAATAAGTCTTTTGACAAAGGGCCCAGTTAGATCCACTCTTTAACAACCTGGCAAGATATTTTCCCTTAATACCTTCTTCCAAACAGCAACTAAACAGATAATGGAGAAGGCCCTCAGCATCCTCTTTCCACATAGGCAAAGGAGAGAAGTCCGGCATCTTCAACGGAGAATGGCTGAGGGCATTTTCTGAGACCTAGCTTTGGATAAAACAGGCAGTCCTCTGGGAGAGCAAGGTAAGCTGCTCCAGAGAGTTTGTGGCAGTCCTTAAGAAATGAAAAACTTCCCCCAAAGATGCCTCTCTTGCATGCAACCCAGACCCTCTCTCCCCACCCCATCCACTTCATTTATCTCCTGGGACTCAAGGTGGCTTGCAAATATTAAATCCAGTACATGTGAGAAGAGATCAGCCAAAACATGTAAATGGATATGGTTAAAATACAGCTAAAGAAGGGTTACCATTCCCTACAACCCCTCCTGCTGGATATGTGATTTTCTTAAATTGGACTTAGCAATGATTGGAGAACATAATTGGGGTCACACTAGCCAGAGACATATTTGAGGTCATGACAGTGGAAAAAGTCCAGATAGGATTATACAGAAAACCCTGATTCTGATGAGTTTGTGCTAACACCTTCACTACTTCAGGCTCTTTGCATTTTTGCACACAATGGAAGATGAGCTGCTCAGATTGGGGAGCAATCACAGACCACCCCTTGATCTTACCCTGCAGAGATCTTCCCTATACACCCCACCTAACTGAACATTAAGAGACTGCCATGAGTCCCATCAATGTTTTGTCACTCCAGAGTTAAAGCAATGAGCCCATTCTGGACCCCTTACTCAGTCCTGTGGGAAAGCCATTACAGGTTTGTCAGTGCACCCCTTCAGGGTATGAAATGAGATAAAAACCCTAGCCTCAATCCCAGCCAATTGCCGTACATAGTACTGCCCTTCTTCCGTGCTACCCTCAGACCCTGTCTGAGCCCCTCTGCCATGACTGGTAGCTATCACCCTTTTCACCCCAATCTCTCTCTCCCCAACCTTTCTCGTGTCACTTTCCGATAGCCTTGTATGGTTTTAAGAGTGTCTGATTTCTCATATGTTTGTCAATTCAAATAAAACACTTTTGTCCTCTCTACAGTTAGTATTGGTATACACAAGTGAAAAGACCCTGCTGTTACCCCCCTCTCGCAGGCTCATTTGAGCTATAATTCCCCCAAATTCTAAGGAGACACTGGAATTGTGGGCTATAACCGTGCTGTGCGAAAGGATCCAAAGGGGGAGCTATGAGTTTCTTTGGAATAAGTTGCTCCCTCCCTGAGAGACTGGACTCTCTGAAAAACTGGATTAATGTTGTAGATGTAAAATATCTTGATGCCACAATTTTAATGGACCAAAAGTGAGTGGCTCACTGACTTCCATCACTACCTCCTCCAACTCTGTGGAGTGTTTGGCCCAACTTGCCTTGGTAAGAGACCCTATTCAGGTCCCGCTCCCCACCCCATCCCAAGGGGCACCCCTCAGATGGAGAGACCCCGCTCTGAACAGACTCACGGAGACAGGGGACATGGCTAAGGTTCCGGGCCGCTCCATCCCCATGTGCCACACAGACAATTTGATACGGAACAGAGTTGTTGTGTTCTGGACAAAACACAGATGCCGTCTCATTTCACTTGGAACTCCATCTGATTGGGAGGAAAGATCCTCTTCTCCGTCCAGGATTTGTCCACCTCACACTTGGCTGGTTCTGGAGGAAGGGAGGCAGGAAATTATGTCAAGGGACCCACGGGGGCATCTGGGTGTATGTGGTGGGAGGACAATTCAGGACTAGGCCGACAACTTTTGCTCAGAGAACCTTTTCTTCAGCGACCCCAGGACTAGAGAATGATCCGTTGGAAGAAACTTGGTGGCTGGATATTCTGGGTGAGTTCTAAATAACTGATGTCTTCTGGTAGGCTTTTCCAGATGGTTTCTAAATTATGAATACCAAGGTTTGGACAGGTCTGGTGTCCCTTATCAGAAAATCTGGACTCTAAACTGCTCCAAAATCAGAAACCCAGTTTCTGTTACCAGGCCGTACACTCCCACATTTTGATACGGTCTAATTGGCAAAATATATTAACTGGCAGATGTATTGGCATAAAATATAAATTATACTTATGGCTGGCAAGGCCATCTGGAAGAAAGGGACACTGGCTGGGAATAGGTCAGAGATGACCGCAGCATGCCCAGGTCAAAAGTTCTCTGCAATTAGCCAAGAAAGCCTGACTTAATCGCTCTGAGCTAATCCTATCAACTGCCAACATCAGAAAACAATAATGTGCCCAGGACCCCTCCTGTGTGCCTATCCTAGTGCGGAGAGCCCAGAAACCCCCTGTTACCGCTGTTTCTAGCCCGAGCTTGTGGGATATTAAGATATCATTTGATATCAATAATTCGGCCTTCTTCACCCATTCCTCTCCACGTGCTTGCGAGGCCCCCGGACAAGCGCGCACACAGGCGCGGCCTACAATAGCCGAACCGTTCACATCCCGATCTGGACAGGCCAGTCATTGCCGAATGCAGCTTCAGGAGACCTCAAGGCAGTATCACATTATGTATGCACGCTACTTACAAAAAGATCCCCTGCCCCGCGCAGGCAGCTTGATGAGCGGACTATACAATTCTCAAGCACTCCGCATTTGCATACTGGCTACTCTGTTGACAATCTGGCTATAACTCAATCATCTAAAGCACCGACCTTTCGAAGGCTTTGTCTCCAGCCCCAAACTCATTGTTTTCCCCAAGTACGGACTAGCCTGCGGCCACAATTTTCCCTATAAGAACCCCTGACTTTGAGCGCTTCCTCGGATCGCTCTTGGCTTCCGTCCCGCCTTGCTGTCGCTTTGTCCAGCGAGCCCCCCCTCAGCCCCGCGTGCTGAGAATCCACCCTCTCCAGCTTCTTTGCTTTTAACCGGGCTTCAGGACAGGTATAGTATTTCCCATACCAAACCTCCTCTAAAAATCCCTCTATCCCTCTCCTACCTTTATTTCTACAGTTCCTTGTGTGAGTGTGTTGCATACACGTTTGATTGTATTTCAATAAAACAATTATTATTATTTCAATGTCTGCCTTATCATTGACTCGGCCTGACTCCGTAGACATAGGGTTCAAGATCTCGCTACGTTACCCTGCCTCTCGCATTGCAAACTTGTGCTCTGTGCTGATTCCCTCCCCATTGTTTCAGCACATTTAGGTGTCCCTCTCGGGACCCTCAGAAATCAGGGTAGCACCCCTCTCAACCAAAACATTGAAACCAATCAGTCTGTTCCAGACCCCACTGTCTGTGTTGCAACTCCCATTGTTCATTAGGCTGGGAGAGCAGTCAACTCACACTCGTTCAGGGAGGAAAAGAGAGTATATAAACCCTTGGTCTTGAGAAGTCAGTTGCAGTCAGATGAAATGCAAGGCTCCACTATGTCGCTCTGAATCCTGATCTGTCTCCCCTTAGACAGAAGTCTAAGTCACATTTCAAGCTCTTCACTACTCTTCTGGAATGGTAACTATATAACCCCCAAAACCCTCAGCCTCACTATTCATAATTTTTTTCCTCCCTTTCTCCTGCAGTTAGCTCTTGTGTGAATGCTTGGCTGTATGTATCTTGTACGCACACATGAGTGAATTCCCCCAATAAAAACACATTTTTAGCTTACTTTTTAATCTTTGGCTGGCTTTTGCTTGGTCTGACCATGTAAAACTTGCGTTGAAGGTCTTGCTGGGTTATCCTGCTTCTTGTTCTGCCAAGGTAGCACTCTGCTAATTTCCCCAATCTTTGCATTTTTGAAGCGAATCAAGGTGTCCCCCAAGGGACCCCCAGAAGTCAGGGTAACATTCTTCCTGCAGGGAACACGAGGGGATTACAAAGGTTCACTTGGGCTGTGCATGCATGCTGCTTGCAAAGTCGCTCAGCCAGCTTGCTGCCTTTTTTTTCCTCTCAGTTTGGCAAACAGTGTGTTCACACGGTCCCAGACAAGACTCTGTAATTCCCTCAGGAAGGCAAGAGGAGAGGAACTGCAAAAAAGAGCAGATCTCACATCGAAGGAGCAGTGTACAATCTCATTACACATGTGCAACTATTCCAAAACCAAAGAAAAAAATCCAAAATCCCTCTAGATCTAAGCATTTCAGAGAGCGGATACTCAATCTGGATTGAGTGTTTTTAATATGTGTCCATTGTATATGCACTTTTAACAGTGTTATAACTTTCATTTGTTGTTGTTCCCCACCTTGGCCCCTGTCCAAGAAACTGTTGTTGCTATTTTCTTAATCCAATGGCCATACCTTTCTCTCCTCCTGGACACCCTGGCCCTTTCTGCATCTTACCGTCTTCCAGCTCTGGGGTGCGGGGATCGCGCGAGCAGCCTCCAGCAAGAGGCTCTCACGTCCGGGGTCCTTCGGCTCCACACGAGCTACCTGCTCACGCGAGAGCCCCGCCTCTTCCTTCCGTGGCGCAGCCTGGGACTTTCCCAGGCTGCGCTGGGGCAGGAAGCCCGACCGGCGTGGCTCCGGAGGCTCTGCACGCCAGGTAAGTGCACGCGGGGCCTGGGAGCAAGGCGCGATCTTGCACCATTTTCAGCTTTTAGCCGAAAATGAAAAGGTGCGTGATCGGCGCCTGCTGGCCCCTGTAGTGTCACACAATTGTGAGTGCGTCGTGCGGATCGCTCCTCACAATTGCGCGATGCTCCAGGCCCTCTTTTGCATGGAAAATGCCATGCGGAAAGGGCCCCTGTCTTGATTGTGAATGTTTGATATTTCTCTCAGATGGCCATGGCAATTCATGGGTCCATTTTAAGAAGAGAGGGGAGCTGTAAAGGTGGAAAATGTGGGGATAAGGAGCAGAGAAGCCTACTGCCCCCATGGAGCAAGAGGAGGGTTGGGAGTGAATTCTCCCCAAACGGCCCTTTCTGGACAAGCCAGGCTGTTTGGGCGTGCCAAGAGACTCCTTTTGGGGAAGCACTGACCTGCACAAGAAGAAGGAGCCAGAGGCCCAGATCCTGCAATGGGGCTGTGTAGGACAAATCTCTGCAAGTAGAGCTACGCATTCATTGTGCTATGCAACTCCCCCCTTGAGATGAATGGCAACATTGCACAACTGGACCAAAACACCAAATGTGTCACTGCTTACACAACCAAATGTGCCTGCCCATCTGTCCACAATCAGCAATGCACATCCATGCGTGGTGGTCCCACACGCACAACTTCCCTGCTTCAGCCTTGAATGAATGTGGATGTTCTACATCAGGTAGGATTGTCTGAATTCTTTTCATGAGGAACTTTCATGAGCCGAAGACACCGAGAGGACGCCAGCCAGAGAGGAAAATCCTGGTGGTTTCCCGGCCTGGCAGAACCCCTGGCTATGCCCACCGAGGCACCCGAGGGGGGGTTGTTGTGGAGGAAGGAGGTTCCCAGTGCCGTGCCTCTTTGCACAGTGCCCCTTCTCCCAGGTACACCACAGAAACTGGGGGTGGGGGTGGTACTGGGTCTCCAAGGCCAGGAAAAAAGGAGCAGCCTTCTCGTATCTCACCGCTGACCTTCCCAGTTCTGTCCCCGCCTCCCTCCCCCCGACCCCAAATGGGGGAAGCCAAAGTGCCTTTTCCTTTCTCAGCCTGAGGCCGACGGGGAGCTGTACCAGGGTTAGCAGAAAGTGAGATGCAGATGTATTTTGTTTTCAGCCCTGCTGAGGTGCTGGATTCCCTCCTTGATTTTGTACTCATTTTTTTTCTCTCTCTCTGGCCCTTTCCGCACGAGGCGCATGAAGCGGTTCGTGCCGTTTCTTATCGGATCAAATAACGCGGGCTTTCCCTCATTTGCTTCCTCCCAGCTCCTCCGTATGTTTCCTTTCGATTCGGAGGAGTGCGAGTTCATGCATCCGCACCACTCTGGCAGTGACCACTCCCACCACTCCCCTCACCCCACCCCGGTGGCTGTGAGTGGCTTATTTTTTTTTCTTTTGGGTTGGTATGTTTGTATGTACCTATGTAGGTACGTATTTGCCGGTGTATAAGAGGCAGTTTCCAAGCCAAAATGCCTTCCGAAAATGAGGTGCCAATATGGTAACTCCCCCCACCCAGGCAGATCACCTGGCAGAGCAAAGTTGGGAGAGCGATCTCGCGCCTCGCCGTCGGCATGATCCGGCCCCAGGAATGGGGGGAAGGAGCTTCTCACACACACACGGATACACGCATGCACACACATGCACACTCCCTCCCTCCCTTTCCAACCTCGACAGGAAAGTTTCCTTGCGAGGAGGAGAGGAATGGGGGGAAGCAGCTTCTTACACACACACACACACACACACACACACACACACACACACAGAGCGCCTCTTCTTTCTGCCTGGGCAGGGAGGTCCCCCACCCAAGCAGATAGGACAGTAACCAGGAACAGAGTACTAAAATATTTTTTCCTAAATAATATAGTCCGAAAATAGGGTGCTCTTATAGGGCAGGGTGTCTAATGCCGGCAAATACAGTAAAACATTTGCAAAATAGAAAACAGCTCTCTCCTTTTAACATGCCTGTGCCGTGTTTTGTCCGGTTACTCCATTTTCTAAAGTTTGCTGAGCAAAACAAAAAATGGTGCCTGCCTGTCCTTTGGTGGGCTGGGACAGCTGGAGAAGGTGAGTACGGCCGCAGACCACCCTCCGCTGCCCACCAATTCGCATCGCTGCGAATGTACGTATCTGCACCACTGCGAAAGTCCAAATCGACTCGATCTTAAAAATTGTTTTGGATTTTTTCTGGTTTTCTTTTCTTTTCTTTTTTTTTAAATCATTTTATTCCATTTCACATTATAAAAAACATACATAGTAACTGACAGTTTACTTGACGTATTTCTGATCTTCCACAGAGATCTAGTTTTACATACTATTTTCCAGATATATAATACCGTACTACATTTTACAGCTATTTTTTACTCATTGATTCTTGCCTTTCCCTCCCATATTCCCGCATCATGATATATACCCTGCCGCCCACTCGTATCTTATCTTACGTCATGAGTAACCAATCTCCATCTGTATACCCAGCAATTACCCCCTCCCTTTCACCATTTGCCATTCTCTTTGTATCTCTTCGTCTGATTTCCCTTTTAGTCTCTGAGAGACCATATCAGCATTTTTATTTTCTATAAGTGCACCCCACCATTGTTCCACTGTAGGTATTTGCTGAGTTTTCCACAACTTAGCATATTCAATCCGAGCAGTTGTTATCATATAGAGCAGTATTCTCCATTGTTTCTATTGTTTCTTAACATCAACATCTTCTATTATATCAGTCATATTTAACAGATACAGTTCTGGTGTCTCAACAAATTGAATTTTCAATAATGCACAAATTTTATTATGTATTACATTCCAATACTTCTTAGCTTTTGGGCACGTCCACCACATGTGGTAGATCGTACCAGCTTCTTTCTGACACTTCCAACAATGCCCATTACCTGTTTTGTAAATCTTTTTCAATTTGTCTGGTGTCATATATCATCTGTAAAAAAGCTTATAATAGTTCTCTTTCAAATTTTGAGCTGTTGTAAATTTCTGTGTTTTTTGCCAGCTCCTTTCCCAAGATTCTAATTTAATTGTATGTCCAATATTCTGAGCCCATAAAATCGTTGTTGTCTTCACTGTTTCTTCCTGCCTCTCCTGTTGTAATATTTCTTGATACACTTGAGCTAGTAAATGAGGAAGATTTTCAAACAGCCATTTAACTGTTTGATGTTTAAATGGCTGTTTGATTTTTTCTGTTTTTCAAATAGCGTGCTTTCCCACCACATGGGGGCGCATTAACTCAGGATTACGTGCGGAACAATGGCAAATAAGGCAAACCTAGTTCGCTCGCACGTGCGGAACAGCTTCGTGCCAAAACACATTGACCCAGGTGAATAACCCCGTGAAGAAAGGGCCTCTCTCGTGTGCTCCTCCTCCCTCTGCCCTCCTCACCCAGCACTCCTGGCTGAAAGTCTCCCCCTCCCTTCCCTCTCCCCCCTCTCTTTCTCCCCAACATCTTCTAGCTTCTCTGGTCTCCCTGCTCCTTCCCTGGCTCTCCTCTCCATCCTTTTCCCCTTCCCCCCAGGCCCCCATTCTCCTGCCTGTGTTTCAGTTCGGTTGCTCCTCCCTCATCCTTTCTTTGTCTTTCTCTTCCCCTTTCTCCTACTATCCCCAGTTCTCCTGGCTACAAGCACCATCATCCTTCTTCCCTGCCCCCCTCACCAGCTTCAAACCATTTTCCCTTCCCCACCAAACACACACAAACCCACAAACACTAGCGCCGCTGCTCTGGCTGACACACCCTCAAGAAAAGAGAGCAAGAACATGAGTCAGCAGTGTTATGCTGCTGCTGAAAAGGCCAGTGTGATTCTTGGTTGCATCAATAGGAGTATGGTGTCTGGATCAAGGGAGGTAATGGTACCACTCTATTCTGCATTGGTTAGGCCTCATCTGGAATCCTATGTCCAGTTCTGGGCACCTCAGTTCAAAAAGGGCATTGACAAGCTGGAGCATGTCCAGAGGAGGGCGACCAAAATGGCGAAGAGTCTGGAAGGCATGAAGCCCTATGAGGAGTGGCTGAGGGAGCTGGGTAGGTTTAGTCTACAGAAGAGAAGGTTAAGAGGGGACATGATAGCCATGTTCAAATATCTGAAGGGATGCCGTGTCGAAGAGGGAGCGGGCTTGTTTCCGCTGCTCCAGAGACTAGGACAAGGAGCGATGGATTCAAGCTGCAAGAAAGGAGATTCCACCTGAACCTCAGCTGCAGCTATAAAATAGCCATCAAGGTGATTTGTTGGGGCTTTAGGTCTTGCTTTCTTCAGGGACTAAAAATCATTGACAGGGTTTCCCCATCAACGACCAGTGGTTGTGCCACCATCCCATACTTAGCTGGTGTGCGGAGGGTCCGCAAGTGCTGCAGACGGAGGCAGCAGGGCCGTTGCACTTCCTGGATCCCAGAGGCAGCCAGTGCGGAGGGGAGCACTCCCAACGCGCTCCCCTCCCGGCAGAGCCACTGGTGGGATCCCCGCAGGACGCTGCCGGGTTATGGGAGGGTGTGGAAAGGGCCTTTGTGTCTCATTCCCACCCTTCCTCACTCTCATCCCTCTCCAAAAACCAGTCCCCATCCAGTTGGAGGTATTTCCAGCCAAGCATTGGGCAGGAGGCAAGAAACTGAACCCCTGGGGGTGGCCTGCGGAGCAGAGAAGCCCAGGAGCCGTGAGGAAAGCAACGGGGGCCCGCAAGGGAAGCCAGCAAAACGAGGGAAGCCGTGCCCCATTGCTTTGGGGGGGAGAGAGAACTCTGTTGGGTGGGGGGGCGAGGGCAGAATTCATTCCCACTCCCAGCTATGGCAGTTTGAATGGCAGAAGGAGCTGGGCCTTTTTAGCCTGGAAAAGAGAAGACTCGGGGGATGTGATGAAGCCATTGAGAGATCCCAAGCATTAGAAACTGCCCAAGAGCTTTAACAAGATGAGCAACCGGACAAGACTTGAAAGGGGAAAAACGAAGCTAAGCTTGGAAAGAAGCAGAACTTGCGAACGACAGAAAGCTAGTTCACTAGGAAAGCAGTTTCTAGATGGTGGAGTGTCGCCACCTCTGTGGTCCGCCCTGTCTGGAGCACCCCAGGCTGGAGAAGTGGGAGGGGGAGCGACCACGAGCTGAGCTACAGTTCCCTGTAGCTTCATCAAGCTTCATTGTAATATCAACTTTCACATCCCCCAGGTGGGATCCAGTATGATAATTTGGGTCTACCCATATGCACACAAGCAGTGTTTGAATGCTGATTCACGACATGGCTTCCTATACGCGCGGAGTTTTCTCTTCCCCAAGGAGGACCACGCAGCTTTTGAAGGTTATATAAGAGGTGAGCCATCTTGTGTTTGGAAAACACGTGATCTGCCTGACCGCCTTGCGTTCCGTCCTGCAGAATGTTCAGTAAAGGAACTTTGATCTCTCCCTCAGTGTGGCTTATTGGCGAGTGCACTGGGCACGAACCCTGGTGTTACGGCAATGAATTTAGACCACACCAGGATTAGCAGTAAAAATTTTTAAAAAATTATTTTCTCTTGTACAATTGGGGAGCAGTTAGTACACCAAGGCACTCGAGAACATACTACTCCAAAGAACATGGCAACACAAAGGTAATTATATACTCTGCCAAGCCTCGTACAAAAAGAGAACTGCTGGTGAACTGGCTAATCGAAATCCATACATATAGGAAACTATGTCATGAATACATTATTAGGTCAGCATTCCAGCATTGTGCGTGTCCATCTCGGTGGTCCCAAATTATAATACCAGACCCCACCTTGTGGGTGTGTAAGTTAATGTTATAATAAACCTTAATCAGCCTTTAGGTCACGAAAGTTCAGCTCCTGTGATCGCTCCCCCTCCCTTGTTCTATTCTAGATGTCTCCAGGCGCTGAAGACCACAAAACTAACCACATTTCAGACAGTCCCTGTCAGGAACAGAATTCACACACGACTTTTCGTCAGTGGGTTTCTTCGATCCCTGGCATTCGCTGGCGATGTGGCCTTTCTTCCCACATTGGAAACAAGTGCCTTCTTTGAGTCGTTTTTTCTTTTCCTTGCTGCTCAGCAAAGTGGTTTTTCGAGGTCCCGGGGTTCAGCGACTGATTTCTTGTGCTTGCCTTTGCCGGGCAAGCTGGATACTCTCCGTGATGCTTTTCACTTCTCCGGCTAGTTTCATCCATCCTAGGAGACTGGCAGGATCCCCTTGGGTCAGGCAGCGATCTGAGGCCCTTTTCACATGTGGGGGGGAGGGAGAACGGTGTAGAGCGACCTCTCACAGAGGTCGTCTACACTGTAGAGTGGACTGGTGTGGACTACTTTTAGTAGCTTCACACCAGAATCTACTCAGGAGTGGCCGGAACTAGCCGGGCTCCGTGTTTTTTAAAAACCTCTTTTTAGAGGTTTTTAAAAAGCACGGAGCACGCAGCCCCGTGCCGCTCCGTCGCCCGGCTCTAAAGTGGATCTGCAGGCGCGCGCAAGTGCGTGCCTGCAGATCTGCCGGGGGCGGGCTTCCGGCTGGCGAGCTTCTCCGGTCGGTGGAGAGCCTCCACCAACCGGAAGCTGCCATCTGCGACGCCGGAGGAGTGTGGAGCAGCGAGCTCGCGCTGCTCCACGCGGCGACGGACTCACCCGGCTGGAGGTAAGCTCCGTTTTCGCCTGTTTTCGCCCGTTTCGCCCCCGACATGTGAAAAGGGCCTATGATAGTGGGGTTTAATCCATCTCAGAAAAATTGCTTGAGGATGTCATCTTTCCATTCTGGGACCTTAGTGGCTAACTTTCTGAATTCTTGGGCATATTCGCCAACGGTTCCTTTTCCTTGGCGCAGTTTCTCCAGTTGGTATCTGGCTTGTTCTTGAAAGAACGGATCCTCAAACCTTTCTCTAAGTCGATGCACGAACAGCTGCAGGTTGGCTGTTTCTTCAGCTTGTGAGTCGAACAGGCTGGCGACCCACTGCGCTGCTTCTCCTTTGAGGTGCTGGCTCAGGTATCTGACTCTGGCGGCATCATCAGAGAAACTGTTCCTGTAGTCGATCACGTGATTAGAGGCCATGTTGAGAAAGTATGTCAGGGTGGCTCCATTGCCATCGTAAGTGGTCTTCAACTCTCGGAAAGGCCAGGGCCCCACTTGCGGTACCTGCATCCCGGGAGGTGGCGCTTGTCCAACCTGAGGCACCAGGAGTCTCCAGTCGTGCAGCTGAGCTCTCAGTTTGGAAATTTCTTCTCACTGCTTTTCCAATTCTTCTTCTCTGGCTAGAAGTTGTTCCATTTTGCTGGTCTCGACAATAGATGTGCCCCATCTTGTAGCCCGGCGACGTTGGCGCTGAGCAGTTTCTGGTCTCTCTCCCCAAGTCCAGGTTTGGCCTCCGGTCAGGGTGGATGGAAGAATCAAAGGTCGTGTCTTGGGTTTAGCATCGGGGGCCCGGCTGGGGACCGTCTCGTCTCTTTCTGCAATTTCCTCGCCTGGAGCTTCGACAGCTCCACCAGATGCTCCCTTGTCTTCAGGATCTTCTTCACTTATTTGATACATGTTGTTATTATTTTGTGCAAGAGTTCACTCACTCTGTCAGGAACTGAATTCACGCACACAAATATAACAGTGCAAATACACTATTTATTAGGAGCGTGATACATAGTATGGGACTTCAGTGAGCGAACTGGAGGTAATTAGCAAAATCCAAAACATTAAAAGCAAATAGTTTCTCATCCCGCCAGCAAGAGACCTTGGAGTTCTGGTTTTAGCCTGGCAGCGCTTATCACTACATTCCTATCTTTGTTTATCTAACGGTCTCTGGTTCTCATACCTTGTTACAAGCAAGCTGCTAATTAACTCCTACTACATGTTCCATAACTGAAATATGGAGGGCCAGTCCCTGTCCCTTTTGTTCCCGATTCCCCAACTGTCAGCAGCTGCTTTCTTGTTTTTCCAATCCAGCAAGGAAACTTCCCTTATTTACTTTTGCAAGAATTAGCATTTACTTTTCACCTACCTAGCCCTTTATTTTTCTTTGTTAGTAATTCTCTATGTAGCTTGACTATAACTTAACTATTAATCAATTATTTCTTATTATTTTCAAATAATGCTCTCACACTGGGACAAATCCAGATGGCAGTGTCACCAAATATCAGAAGGCCGAAGAGGAAGGGGGAAGCTCGCTTGCTTTGGGCTGCTCCAGAGGGCAGGATCCAGTTCAGTGAGTTCAGATTACAGGAAAAGAGATTCCTCCAAAACCTTAGGAAGAACGGAGCCCATCAGAGACCGGCGGACTCTCCGTCTTTGGGGGCTTCTGAACCTGAGATGGTGGGTGGCCACCTGAGGAGGCCTCTGCCGGTGGAATCCTTCCCTGCCCTGGGGGAGGCTGGAGGGACATGGGAAGGGGTCCCTTCCCACTCTGTCATTCTGGATTTATACCCCACTGACAGATAACATTGTTCCACTAAACTGTCTTCCACCTGCTTCCCAAATTCTCCCAGATATAAGAAAACAGATGTGATTTTTTTCACCTACTTCCGCCCTTGACAGCTCTCGATGCATCTTAAGAACCAGTGTGGAAGAACCTGCATAGGATCCAGAAGTGGGAGGGCCCCCCACTTCTGCACCTTGTGGCATCCAAGAGGCCACAAGGGGGTCTGTAGGGCAGACCTCCTCAGAGGTGAGCACCCAAATGCAGCCCCGGTCACGCTCCCTCCAGGCTCTCTCCATGGGGACTCTCCTGAGACTTTATCCGTGGGGCAAAGTCGCTTCAAAGGCTTGGCAGCTGCAGCAGCTCCTTCCCTCCCCCATCCCGTGACCAGCACAGCAGATCCACCTGTCCCACCCCGTGGGTCCTACCTGGCTCAGCCACCTCCTGACCTTGGAGATCTGGTGGCTCTCCTCCCATTGAGCTCAGCAGCAGCAGCAGCAGCAGCAGCAGCAGCAGCAGGAGAAAGACTGGGAGGGTGGCCGGGGCCAGACCCCCCTGCAGCAAAAGGCCCATGTCACCCCGCTTGCTTCTTTCCCTGCCCTGATCTTCTGCAACCGCCACCCAGGAATCCAGCAGACAGAAAAAGGAAATGCTTGCTTTCCTCTTCTCAAGGGCTTCTTCCTCTTCTTTGTGCTCATAGAAGCACGCAAGGGAGCTGGCCAGCCCAGCTCAGAGCCTGCCGGCCTCTTTCTTTCTGTGCTCTATAGGAGAAGTGGTCAGGCTCCATCTTGCCCTGCTGGCTGCTCCTCACGGCTGAGGGAGACTCCTTCCATGTGAGAATCAAACACGGCCAGAGAAACTCATTGCATTCGCTAGAGACTCATAAGACTTTGTCGTTGGCCTCCATGGTCTTACTTTGTATGGACTCATGTCATGCCTGTATCCACCACAAGACAGATTTTGTTTTGCAAAGAGCTAGTCGGTGTTGCCATTATGCCCCATAAAGTTGGCTTCGACCTATGGCTGTGCTGTGAATGGGGGGTGCCCAAGTCACCCTGTTAGCAACAGCCCCCGTCAGGTCTTGCAAATGCAGAGCAGCAGCCATTGTGGCTTCCTCGAGGAGTCCGTCCACCTGGAATACACTCTTCTTATTTTCTTGCTGCCTTCCACTTTTCCAGCACTATCACCTTTTCTTATGAGTCACGTCACCTCATGATGCGTCCAAAGTATGACAGCCTCACTTTGGTCTCTTTGGCTTCTAGGGAGTGTTTGGGCGTGGTTTGCTCCAAGACCTGTTTGTTTGTCCTTTTGGCATCCAGGGTGCCTGCAGAGCTCTCCTCCAGCACCACATTTCAAGGGAGCTGATTGCTTTCCTACTGGATTTCTTTTGGAGGAAGTTGGAGGTTATGGCGATGACACATCCTTCAGGTCCTGGAGGATCTGGGGTGGGGTGTTTCTGCAGCTCCAAAGAGGCTCAACTGGGGAACACCTTGAGAACCTCCTCCGGAGACTTTTCTCCTCTCCATTTGGGTCCCAGTCCAGACCAGGGACTCATTTTCTAGCTTAGGGGTCAATAATAAAGAGAGAATCCTGTTGTCTAGTGAATATTATAAAGGATCAACCTGGCTGCAAACAGTAGGCCAACAAATGTTAAGGCTTTGTTTTTCTTTTTCCCCCCTCCTCAAATGATTTATATTAATTATACGTTTATTTTGAATTATATTTATAAAATTAAATATATATATATATATATATTCTAAATATACATATATTCTGAAGTAAAGAATATACAATACTGTATTTCTTTATCTTAAATACCTATTATATACATTTTCTTGTTATTGAACTTACATTTAAAAAAACAACCTAAGCTCCATTACCTCTTATGAGAAATTAATTTTGAAAAAATGGATCTTCTTTTCTGTAGCTCCTACTCTAACTCTTTCTATCTTCCCCTTGACTCCCACCACACCTACAAGCCGGTAACACAGTGCACTATTTGTCTTGTGTTTGATTTTCTATACCCAAATATAGCAAAATACTTGTACGCTTATATTACTTATTTATGTCATCATTCTCCTTCTCTAAATTCCCCTTTTTGAAATTATAAATAAAGACATAAGTTTTTCCATTACTTATTACATTACTTATCTTATATATTTCATTTACATGTCTTTTTGTTACAGTCTTAAACTGCAAGTCTTCCCAACTCTGCAATTCCTTCTTTCTTTTCCAAAAATTCTAGTAAAGGCTCTCAATCTTTTGGAAATTACTCTGTTATTCTTCCTTTCGATTTCATCAAAAGTTTCTCCATTTCTACAATGTCTAATATTGTTGAGATCCATGTTTCTTTGATTGGAATATTTGGGCTTTTCCATTTTGGGGCGTATATAGTTCTTGCTGCAATGAGAACTTATGCTTTGTAGTTGCTAGTTTTAAGGTCTTCATTGGCTACTGTGAGCAAAACTAGATCTGGAGTTAGTTGGATCCTAGTTTTAAAAATTTCCTGCAGCCATTTTTGAAACTTTTTCCAAAAATGTTTATCACAGGGACGTGCCCACCACATATGGTATAGGTTACTTGTCTATTCTCCACATTTCTGACAAATTTTTCCAGAGTAAGTAGTAGGGCTGTGTAGCTCCTGTCAAAAGTGATTTATGACCCGTCAGATTTGATTGATTTATGACCTGTCAGATTTGATTGATTTACGACCTGTCAAAATTGATTGATTTACGACCTGTCAAAAATGACTGACACTTGTCAATCTCCCTCCCCCTCGCCCCCCCCAGAAGTACTAGGGCGGGACATCCGGAATGGGCCGTGTCCCCTCCCCACCCACGTGGTCCAAGCCGGCCAATGGGGCGATTTCTGATTCGGGTTCTAATTGGGCCCCAGCGGAGTCACGTGACCCCCTCGGATCCACGCGGGCCAATCAGGGGCGATGTCCAATTCGCGCTGCCATTGGCCCAGCGGGGTCGTGTGACCCCTCTAATAGCTCGCCCCACCACCCTCGACCAATAGGGACGGATTTGGACCCCTCAGAATCACGTGTGTTGAACCGGCCAATAGGAAGACGCCCTTTGAGAGATATATCGTGGGGAGAGAAGCGGCCATTTTTGCATGCCCGGACAAGTCCTGCGGAGACAACATGGAGGCGCCGAGCACCCCTCAGAAATGCGGTATGGATGCAGATAAAGAGAACTGTCCACCAGAGGTTCTACAAGAGGAAGAGTCCCAAACGTGGTACGCTATGTTAGACCCTCTCTCAGCAGAGAATGCTGTAGCGCAGGTAAAATGGGAAACATATCTGGAGAGTTCGGGGCTACCTTGGGGAGACCAGAAACTAATAATCATTGCTCTCAATTTCCAGGAACCTGGAACAAGCTGTGGCGAGGTACGAGTCGCTGAAAGGAATGCCCTGGAGCCGTGCACAATGGCATTGCTGAAGCTGGCATCCATAGGAGAAATACAGGTTTGTGAACATACATGGGGGTCAGCAGGTGAGACATATTGTATAGGACATATTTTAAAACTATTCTCATTGAATTTTAGGACTCTGTAGAGCTGGTGACCACACAACCTGCACATGTCAGAATGCAAAGCATCTTGGGCCTGGAAGCAGCACCCATTTCATCAAAGAAAAGAGGGAGAGCAATGAAATCTTTGACAAGAGTCGTCCTTTATGTGATTATAAATAAAGTCCTTGATGAATATCTAGAGAGAAAATGCTGGGCTTGTCAAGAAAAATCCGAGGCTCAGCAGTCACACACCTGTCTAATGTGGAATAAAAAAATTATATCTAAACATCTGAGAAAAATATACAGTAAAATATGCTTTGCAAATGTACTTCAAGAAGTCATCATAATAGCATATGGTTTAAATATTCTGGAGTGAAAGCAAGAACATGTGGATCAGGTTTTAAACACTCTAACTACAATGATGAGAGCTGAAAAATCCTACCAATGTCTCAACAATTTGCTGAAGCCTACTGACAAAGAATATATAGATTATGTCCAAACTGTTATTAAAAAGAGACCTTATAAATGGTTCCTAACAACTGTAAATAACTGTTGAATAAAAACAAACCTGCTTTAACCTCTGTAAATATAAAAGTGGTGAATAAAAGAAAATAAACTGTTGTTTTATTTATCTTTTTCCAAATCCTGAGTAGGAATAAAATGTTATTATGTTTGCAATATGTGCGCTAGGTTTGTTGGCTGATCGTAAGAACACATCCACTCCTTCTGACCGAGCAGAGGATCCATTAAGTCCCTTTTGCGGTTTTGAAAAACAGGAAAACAGAACAAGAACTTCCTGGCTAAAACTGTGGATTTCGCCAACATATTGACAGTTCATCAATCCTAATGGCTATAAGGAGCTTCCTTTATAGTGTGTGAAAACTTCTGCTTATCTTCTTTCCCATGGTCCTTGTAAGGAACGTTTCCTAAGTGTGTGATGCTTTCTGATTTATGGCCTATACAAGAGAAAAGGTAGGCCAAACGAAAGTAAACATGACATATAGGTTTGAAAAACAGGAAAAATAGGTAATGTTTAAAATTTCCAGTACCTTCAGACCAGAACTTCCTGGCTAAAACCAACATATTGACAGTTCATCAATCCTAATGGCTATAAGGATCTTTCTTTTACTGTGTGAAAACTTGTGCCCACCTCCATTCCCATGCCCTGTCTACATGTTTAAAATTCCCAGAACTTCCTGGCTAACACTGTGGATTTCACCAACATGTTGACGTCAAAAGTCCTAAAGACTATAAAGAGGTTTCTAGTAGTTCTTTAAACTGTAAGGAGATGCTCAACAGAAACTGTGCTCCCTCCCAGGTTATCTTTTACTTCTGACATAGGTAAGTATGTTCATATTGTTAGCCTGCGTGTAATATTTTTTCTCTCTCTCTTCTGTTTCATTCACGCATTTCGTGTGTGGGGAAAGCCCTATTTTTTCTCTCTCTTCCATTTCATTCATGCATTTTGTGTGTGGGGAAAGCCCTATTTTTTCTCTCTCTCTTCCATTTCATTCATGCATTCTCTCTCTCTCTCTCTCTCTCTCTCTCTCTGTGTGTGTGTGTGTCTTTAAAATGGTGCATTCTCTGATGTATATGTTTGGTTAGATTTTGTGATTGCTCATCAGTTTATATAGTTGTATATATATATTGTGAAGTCACTGCTACAGTGTATGCTTGTGGAGTTCTACATTGCCCTAACATATGTGCTGCTCTGTGTGTGTGTGTGTGTCTTTAAAATGGTGCATTCTCTGATGTATGTATTTGTTATTTTTATTTGTGATGGCACCCCATGATGTATGTGTTTGGTTATTTTTTATTTGTGACTGCTCATCAGTTTATATAGTTGTATATGTATTGTGAAAAGCCCTATTTCTCTCTCTTCCATTTCATTCATGCATTTTGTGTGTGGGGAAGGAGTTCTATTATTTTCTGAAAAGCAACCATTTCGTTCATGCGTTCTCTTTCTCTGTCCGTGTGTGGGGCGGGGCCTCTTTAAAAGGGTACAATTCTTGATGTATGTATTTGTTATTTTTATTTGTGATTGCATCCCTGATGTATGTGTTTGGTTATTTTTATTTGTGATTGCTCATCAATTTATATAGTTGTGAACTCACTGCTACAGTGAAGTGTGTAAAAACAAAAACAGTTCAAATACTTGTATATTTTATTTAGAATTGCAGTAAAAACATTTAAACAGGAAGAAAAAGCCATCTGTATGTTATAAAAAAATTTAAAAAGGCTACAAGACTTTTCTTGACATACTGAGTTGCAGGTTGTCTGTGTTGTTCAAACATCATGGAAAGCCCAACTCCCTACAAAAAGAAAAAGAACACTGTTAAGTACTTTACACTAATGTGTTTCATTGCACTTTACACAAATAGAGTCACCTTTCTGTGGTTCTGTGTGATCCATTCTCCATGTTTTTTTATCAAACATTCTGCATAATACTGTGAAAGATCTTGCAGCGATTCACCTTGCAAAGGGTTTCCATTCTGCATTAAAGTCTTAGTAAGAAATCCAGCAAACCCCAAAATAGTTATAATTCTTCCCCAGTTGGTCTGTCCATCTTCAAACGTTGTCTCCAACACTAACTGAAAAGTGTGCTTGGCAGTTTCAACTGAATTTATTTGAAGGGAACTGAAGACACAGGCTAGCTGTCCTTCCATTTCATTTTGAACCCTAGAAATTTGTTGTAAAAATAAATATTCTTTTTGAAGGTGCTTTTGGGGGTGAGTCTCCACACACCATACTCAAATAACATTCAAGGAGACGGTACGTTTGCTCCTCCATGTTCTCTTGAGGATTTTTCTAAAAGAGACCGCTTTCACACACAGAGCACGCGCATGATCCTTTCTCCCACTGGACAGCTTGGGCATGTCTCAGCATGCCTCTCTACAGTCTGTCCGTTCAAGCTAGCTTGTCCATGCATGGTTCTCTTTCCCCTCTGTGTTCAGGCTACCCATGTTTATTTTATCTCCAGATTCAATGAAGCATGATATTTCTCACTACATCAATTCTCATTTTTGGTTGTTCTTTCTGACAAAGGTGCATAATGCATATTTTTGTTGAAGACTTCCAGGATATAGACACAATTTGCCATGTCATCTGAACAAGCAGGTAAAAGTGTTACGTTTCTTTTTTAAGAGTCTGTTAATCCCCAAAGGTTTGCCCCTGCTAAACTAAGAAAAGGCATGCTATATTTTTTCCCTTCAGGACCTAGCTCAGAAGGGCCTGGAAGAAAAAGCAGGGAACTAGAAGACACTGATTTTGGTAAATCAGAAACTTGTGTTTATTGGCGTGGGGTGGTTAAGGGTGTACTGCCAAAAGCATAAGAATTTACTGATATGGCTCTTTGCTTTTGCAGTGGCCATCACACAGCATAAGCCTTCTCCCAAGCATACAGCTGAAAAGAAAAAGAAGGCAACTGGTGAGTATGGTTATCATAAGTCAGAGACAGGAGAGAAAGATTGGGTAGCCATAGACCCTTCACAGTACCCTACTCTGGCTAGTGTGTGTTTTGCAATGTACCGGTTTATGTTTCTGGAGGAGGATACCCTTGCAATCCCACAGCCTGATAGGTACCATAACCAGTGTAAACGCTTCTCAGCCCCTGCAATTCAATGGCGTTCATACCTTGAACATAAAGAAAACATTCAGATTCAGCATGCTCTAACAGGTGGAGAGGTCAAAGTTGGCAAATATTTTCTTGATGGCCATGCTGTCATAAATGGTAAAGAAACAGCTTTCGAATTCTATGGGTGTTTCTTTCATGGATGTGTCCTGTGTTATCCACCAGATGACTGGAACCCTTTGGTGGGGAAGACATATGAATTTCTTTACAATTCCACACAGGAAAGGGCTGCTGAACTGAAATGTCTGGGGTGTGAAGTCAGAACAATCTGGGAACATGAGTGGAGAGACCAGTTAAAAACAGATGATCAACTCAAACAGTTTCTTGCTGAAGCTGAGTTTCCAGAAGCCATAGAACCCAGAGATGCTCTCTTTGGGGGTCGTACAAATGCAGTCTGTCTGTATTACAAGCCTAAAGAGGGTGAGCAGATAAAATATTATGATTTTACCAGCCTGTACCCCTTTGTCAACAAAACAAAGGACCATCCTCTCGGCCACCCCAAAATCATCTATGAGAACTTTCAACCACTCTCAGAGTACTTTGGCTTTGCCAAGCTTAAAATACTGCCCCCACGTGGGCTGTTCTTTCCTGTTCTTCCCAGTAAAGTCCGTGGTAAACTGGTGTTTGTGGTCTGTGCAACTTGTGCAGAATACCGACAGTTGGACCCCTGCAATCACACAGATGAGGGGAGGGCCTTGGCGGGAACCTGGTGTACCGTTGAACTGAAAGTGGCTATAGAAGAGGGATACAAAGTGCTGAAAATCCATGAAGTGTGGCATTTTCAAAACAGGAACAGTTCTTTCTTTGAAAAATATATTAAATTACATCCGCGCCAGAAACAGGAGGCTTCGGGGTATCCTCACTGGTGTGTCAGTGAAGAAGGTAAAGATAAATATATAGATGATTTTCATGAAAAGGAGGGGGTGCTTTTGCGCAAGGAAGAAATTGCTGTGAACCCTGCCAAGAGACAAATTGCCAAACTGTTTTTAAATTCATTGTGGGGAAAATTTGGGCAGAGAACAAACCTGACTAACACACAAGTGGTGAGGGACCCTGATGAGTTCTTCCACCTTTTATTTTCTGATTCTTACAAAGTTTCAATGTTTGAATTTATTGATGAGGAGGCTGTCTGTGCGTCCTGGAAACATTCTGAGGACCGCACTACAACCTCGGGTAGAAAGAAAGAGTTCACAGCCTGCTTTACCACAGCTTATGCCCGCCTTGAACTCTACCAATTGTTAGATAAGCTTCAAGACAGAATTCTGTACCACGATACAGACAGTGTGATATTTGTGAGTAGGGAGGGAGAACGGAACCCTCCTTTAGGCCATTACTTAGGAGACCTCACCAGTGAAGCCTCTCCAGACCAATATATCACAGAGTATGTGTCAGCAGGCCCTAAAACGTACGGGTACAAGCTTTCTGGTGGTACAGCTTGCACAAAGGTCAAAGGGATTACCCTGAATGTTGCTGTGAAAAAATTAACTTTGACGGTCTTAAAGATCTGGTGTTTGACTATGTCTCAGACAGAAAAGGAGGATGCGTTCATGAGATAGTTGTGCAGCAGCCAGGTATGGTAAGAAATAAGCGTCAATGGACTATCCATACAAAAGCGCTCAGGAAAACTCAAAGGGTGGTTTATGACAAGAGGGTCATTACTGAAGGGTTTAAGACTCTCCCCTGTGGTTATTGAATATGGGTACACGCTGGCAACAGCCCTTCTCAGCCATTCTAGCAGGACCAAGCAACTGTGGAAAAACTGTTTTTGTAAAAAATACGTTGGATAATGCTCATAGTATGTTTTCTGTGTTACCTGAGAATATTCCGTGGTGCTATAGCTGTTGGCAACCATTGTACAAAGAACTCCTATCTAAATATCCCTTTATTCAGTCTGTAGAGGGTTTGCCTGATAAACTTGATAATGAAGATTTGTTACCCCTCAATAAAATAAACTTCTTGGTGATAGACGATTTGATGCTGTCTGCCTCTGATAATAGTGAAGTTGAAAAAGCCTTTACCCAGTATGTACACCACCGGAATCTGAGTGTTTTTTTCATCACACAGACTATTTTCTGCAAGGGAAAAAGCATCCGCACCGTTAGCTTAAACGCGAAATACATGGTGCTGTTTAAAAACCCGAGGGATAAATTACAAATTGCTACGTTGGCTCGTCAAATATATCCAGGAAATACTAAGTTTTTCATGGAAGCATTTGCTGACGCTACAAGCAAAGCATACGGCTACCTTGTCATCGATTTACAGGCTACTACGCCAGAATCTTACAGGTTACGAGCCGGCCTTTTTCCTCCAGACTGGCCTACAGTATACACGGTGAAGAAGGGTCAAGCCGCTTACAAAAGGGCTCCCCTTTAACTCCTTTCCAACTATTGCTTCCGCATCCCCTTCAGGTCAACATGTCTGGGTGTGTGGAAGGAAACCTAGCTCTCTTAGAACTTCTCATTAAGATGCCCCCATCCCAGAGAAAAGCCTTTTTATGCACAGCTTCAGATGACCTGGTGTCAGCCATTTCAGAAATAGCTCTCAATGCTTTAAACGGCAACATTCCTCTATCTCCCCACCAGGTACGCGTTTTGAAAAAGAAGCGCCATCTAATAAAAACACTGGGTAACAGGAGAGTCTCTCTGAGAAGAAAAAAGCACTTGGTGAAGCAGTCTGGGGGTTTTCTTGGACCCTTGTTAAGTTTTGCTGTTCCCTTAATAACGAGCCTTTCTGCCAATCAGTAGTGGAGTATGCAGAAAAGATGTATTTGGTCCCTGGCCATCAGCTAGAGCAACTAAAGGGGTCATTTCCTAAGGAGGAGAACATCAGAACTAAGGCCATTTATACCCTGGATGCTGAGATGCAGAGGATTCTTCAGAGGACTGACTTAACAGAATATGAAAAAGCTAAACAATATGATGCTCTGCTTCAAAAGTATTTAACTCACGTCAGGCAGAAGGAAGCAGAAAAGGAAAACCTAAACCTCATTCTACCTCATCCACACCAGGTATCTCAAAATGTTTTGCAAAGCCCCTCTGAGCCACTCTTTCAAGAAGTTCTGGAAAACCTGCCTGCTAGATATAAGAACGCAGCAAGGGTGTTGATAAAGAAAATGAAGCAAAACCAGAGTGTTTCTTCATGGGATGACAAAGGCTCATTTGTGTATAAAGGGGAACCGGTAATGGGCTCAGATATGCTGGATTTGGTCAAGGGTATTACTCAGACGCATGCCTTACCAGCCAAACACACTCCAAAAGGTTGGGATGTTTTATGAGGGCCGTGGCAGAACTAAATGTTCCATCATCTGTAGTGGGGAATCCTGCCAACAGAGAAGTTTTGGACAACCTAAAGAATCCAAACGAATCCACACCACGACTGATTCGCACACCCAACCTCTCCCGCAGGACTTTGAGAAAACAGAGACAGACCAGCACTCCTACATGGCTCCACTTATGATTCTGCTGCTGTTTTTCAGAAACAGAAATAAATAATAATTAAAATATATTTCGCTGTCTATGACTCTTTTCCTTTGGGATAAAAACAAACAAACAAACAAACAAACAAACAAAAAAACACATACACAAGAAATTCCTTTTAAAAACCCTTCCTAGAGGGTATGTTTATTGGGAAGGTTGCCTGTGAAAAGCCCTGCAGGTTGTACACCCCTGGGCGGGTTGAAACATGTTTGAGACAAGCCCTGGCATGTTTGAGACATGCCTGGACATGTTTCTCTTTGTTTTTACATAATCTACCACCATTTCATCGTTTCTTTGCAAATCATGAGAATATAAGCCTTGAATATTTTTAAATGTCAGTCCTTTACAGCGGTGCTGCAGAAAAAACACACAGTGGTATCCACAAACCACAGAGTCTGGGGCTTGCACCTGTCTGGGTTGAAACATGGTTTTGCTGGCATTTTTTCTTAAAAATTTCATGATGGTTTTAGGAAAGAGAGGGTGATCTGGAGGGTGTCCATAGGAGTCAAAAAAGTCACCAGTGTTTTCTTCTGTCAAGTAGATAGCTAGCCAGTGTTCTCCAGGGAGATTGTGAGGGTGGGTGTTGATGACTAGACAAATAGGCCTTTATAGCAGCTTCTCTCTAGGGAGCATGTCACAGGGGAAGACTCCATAGAATAGCTTCCGTGTGTACGGATTTGAAGAAAGGATGCCGCTTAATTGCAGGCTGTCCATCTTACATATAGTCAAAAAGGACATTTCTCCCGTGATTTATCTCTATCACATTGTGGAAGACACCATATACGATCATATTTACTGTAGTGGGCAAGGGCCTGGCAAATCGGAATTCCACTCTTAGGTTTCCAGTTTTGATCAAAGAATAGTGATCCCCACCTTCCTGATCTGGAGTAAGGTCAAATGCAAAAAGGGTATAACCTCTCGCATATTCCTCACGGTTGACTAAAAGAGACCGGTCTTTCATATGCTTGCCAGCAATCTGCACCAAACTCACGTATTCTCTGACACAGTTTCCATCTTCAAAATTGGGTTGAAATGGTTTTGTTGGGATCTGCTCTCCATCCAAGTATAAGGCCGCAAAATTGATGTGATAATGTTTAAAGTTAAAAGGGTTTTTGTTGTAAACTCCACTGAAGGCATCATTATCAACCAGACCTATAACCACCTGTTTGGGTAATTGGCCCAAAAAGAGATTTTCCTGATTGGAGACATGGCTTCCTCTCCGGATGCTGAACACTTTCATGCTTACACAGTCCACAGAGTATTTAGCATTGCATGTCAGTAGAGCTTCCGCATGACTTAGCCGGACTCCTGGTGCCACTCTCACCTTCTTCACAAAAAGGGAAGCTGATAAAATTTGTAATTAGTACTGGCTGTTTGCATCATCAGTCATTAAGATGAAAGCATCTTTGTTGCGTGTAAGTTTAATTTTCACGTCAACTCCATTTAGCAGCATTTTTTTTTTGAAAAAACAGGTCAGTGTAGAGATGCCCCAGCAGATCTACCTTTCGACTTTCAGCTGTCAGGTTTGCTCTTTTGATAAAACCATGATTATTCCCTTCCAGATCTGCCGATTCATGTTCTCCAGCTGTATCTTTGTAAAATAAGCCTGCAGAAAATTGGCTTGCAAGGGTGTCTTCACTATAGTCCAGCAAAGATTCAATGAAGGCTCTGTAAGGATAGCAGTTGTTGCTCTGGCTGATGAGACGATCCCCCAAAGTCACATCCAGCTGGCTAAAGATAGAGGCTATTGGATAATTCACAAGCCCTACTTCAGCATCTCCGGGAATGTTTGTATTATCTTCCTTAACAATTTTACAAGAAATATATAGGAGAGTATCGTTCAAATCCATATAATCTTCCCCACTTCCTGCTATAAAAAAATCTAGCGGTGCAGATTCTGACAGAACTGTCAGTGGGGGCAGCTCAATATACAAACTTCTCTCAATACTTGTCTGTGTGGGCCCAATAGTAAATAGGTCTAATTTAGATTTTGTGCATTCTTCAGAGCCACTGTGGATAAAAGCCATGATTGCGTTTAAAATATATCTGTCCTAGCTGGTTTCTGCTGCTGCCTGCTTCTCCTCCTCCTCCTCTTTCTTACAGCTCTCCAGTTCTGAGTTTTCTTTCTTCCCATGCGCTTCCTTTTAAGGGCTCGGGGAGGACCTATTAACCTCACCCGTGATGCTTTTCTTTTTTGACCCTTCCTCCATTGAACATACATCAGGCCTGATCCTTCTTGTGGAGCTGTGGGGTTCATTTTGTTTATAATTGCCTGAGTCACTTCACCGGCCACATCTTTAGCAATATTATGAACAGCAGTTTTAACGTGGGGTTTAATGATGGTCAGACCTCTTCTCAAAAGTGGAACTGCTTTTCTGAAAAGACTTCTGAAAATCCCACCAAGCCCAGACCCATACATAACAGGGATCCCCTGATACCCAGGAGGCCCATTTCCTGCCTGGGCCCTGTAATAATCTCTGTAAAGGGCCGGGTCACCGTATGGTTTCAGGATCACCATCTTTAAAGATTCAGTATTCTCCTGGGACGGAAGTGTAGCTTCACAATCACCTTACCAAAGCGAAATGGCACTTTTTGGTTCTGGTCTGTCTTTATCTCAATGGTGATGGTGTCTATGCGATGCTTACTTACAGGGATGTAGTGAGGTTTGTCTTAACCAATATTGACACATTCGTTGTTCTGACCTTGCACAGGCACGCAACGCAGCAGAGGCACATAGAAGTCCCCGACTATCTGATGTTCCACAATATCTGTGTAAATATATAAGGTGTTGAAACCCCCAGTGATGTCTGCTGTGAAGGGTGGATTTTTGGCTTGCTGATTGGGAGGCAATCCTAATATGTGGGCTAGTCTTCCTCCAGTTAGGATTTTGTATGGCCCGTTTGATTTAAGCCAAACCTTTCTGGTCACTGAATCATAATGTAGAAGCACTTCAGGAGGGTCACGGCCCGCTGTTATCAGGTCGTTCGTGTTTTCCAACAGTTCAGGAACACTGGAATAATAGCCACATTGCAGATTGAAGGGCCATGTCTTGTTCTCACTTGCAATCACAAATTTTGTCTCAGAATTGATAGTATTCCAAGTGCGTGGATACTGTATTTCAGCTAAACCTACTTCCCAGGCTCCTGGAAGTTCCAGGGGCCTTGCTAAAGCGACAGTAAAGCTTGAAGTTGTATTCTGTGGAAAAACTGTTGCACAGGCATTGCTGGGGAGTGTGACATAAAGTCCATTTTCCCCCATTTTTCTTTCCTTTCCTTTCCCAGGTTTCTACACAGGTTCACCAACTTCAGAAGCAAGCACCCAACTGTTGAACTTGCTAGGCCAGCCCAACCATTTCACTAGGTGCTGCTTTCTCTTACCCCGCCCTTTAGTGGCCAGGATCTTCTCATTCCTGTACACTTGATCCTGTTTTGCATTTACCTTCTGTAACTCTTCAGGATAAAAGCTCCCAACTATGTCCTCCCCGTGACAATCTTTCAGCAGGAACACTGGTCTATTTGTACTTCTGATGACTTGGTCCACAATAAATACTTCTGTGGTGAAGTTCTGTTCATATCCCTTGGCAAAAACACCCTTGCTTTTAGAAATCCTCACATGATCCCCTTTTCTGAGTAGCGGAAGCTCCTTTTTTGTTTGGATAATCTTTCCATATACTGTTTTCCACACTGCTAGAGAATTGGAGTCATTCATGTCTGCTGGTCTTGCTTTGATTGTTCGGTGAAAACTTTGATTATAACTTTTTATAAACAGGAGAAGCACATCAATATAGGTAAAAGTATTATTAGCAGTGAAATACCTCCACATTTTTGTTTTTAAAGTTCTATTAAATCGTTCCACAACCCCCGCCTTGACTTCATTATTGGTGACAAAATGATGAACCCCATGCTTTTTTAATAGACCACTTACGGCATTATTTAGAAATTCCCGGCCACAATCAGTCTGTAATTTGTCAGGTTTTCTTCCATCTTGCATGAAAATGGTGTTAAAGGCTTTGGACACTTCTCTACCAGTTTTCTCCTTTAAAGCTAAAGCCCAGGCGTATTTAGATAGAATATCTATGACTGTTAAAATATACTTATACCCTTTGTTGTATTTAGAAAAATGATGCATGTCAACTAGATCAGCCTGCCACTGAGAATCCACTTTAGATACAACAATCTTGTTTCTCTTAAAATGTGTTTTCGCTGGTCTGTGTAGCGTAGAAGCATCTTGCCCAGAAAGCCATTGGGAAACCTCACCTCTCCTTAGTTTTTGGTTCTGTTTTTTGGCTTCCTGAAAGAGGGGGTTCACTCCGCCAAAGCTCCCAACTTCCCCTGGTGAATAATATATATCCCTTAGGATTTTTTCATGCCCTGCCATTTTCCCAGCTAAATAAGTGTGAACACACAGGTGTAATACAAACCAGTTTTTATTGCTAGAAAGACCAGAAAACATAATTACTCCTCAGGAGTAGGTGGAACATTTACAGTCACACAACTCTTGTCAGATTGTTTCTCAGCAATATCAACATGCATGTCTTCTGCTTCCTGTGTGGAAAACAAAAGAGAGAGAATTACTGTGGATACATATTTTGTGGGGTGGCTTTGAGAAAACAACCTATTCCCCTTTCGTCCAGTCAGCTGGTAACCCGCCCATCAATACTAAAAGCAAAATAATAATAAAAAAGCTCTTACCTTTGAGCTCTCATAGCCTCAATCAATATCCATGCTTCCGTTCATCACCTCTTCAACCAGCGTAGGTAGAGTTGGCTCAGCGTCTCCAGCCTCCGTCGCCTGTTCAGTCTGAGTGGCTGGACCATCCACTGCATCCGGGCTCTGTGGGGTATCGGGAATTCCCATCTTCCCTATCCTCTGGACAACTGATTTTAAATTACAACGGCAATCACATTCAAGATCTGGGTCGTGGTCAGCAGAATCCATACTCCAGACTGCTGAGCGTGCGTTTTCGGGGTCATCAAATGGTGACTGCCTTCTAGGTTGAATATTGAAAGGTGCAAGAGGCCAAGTGTAGCGCGCAGGATGATCATACCTCGGAAAGGGGGCTCTCCTATTCCCTTGCCTATGGGGAGCAGGCTCCATGTTGTCTCCGCAGGACTTGTCCGGGCATGCAAAAATGGCCGCTTCTCTCCCCACGATATATCTCTCAAAGGGCGTCTTCCTATTGGCCGGTTCAACACACGTGATTCTGAGGGGTCCAAATCCGTCCCTATTGGTCGAGGGTGGTGGGGTGAGCTATTAGAGGGGTCACACGACCCCGCTGGGCCAATAGCAGCGCGAATTGGAAATAGCCCCTGATTGGCCCGCGTGGATCCGAGGGGGTCACGTGACTCCGCTGGGGCCCAATTAGAACCCGATTTAGAAATCGCCCCATTGGCCGGCTTGGACCACGTGGGTGGGGAGGGGACACGGCCCATTCCGGATGTCCCGCCCTAGTACTTCGGGGGGGGCGAGGGGGAGGGAGATTGACAAGTGTCAGTCATTGTTGACAGGTCGTAAATCAATCAATTTTGACAGGTCGTAAATCAATCAAATCTGACAGGTCATAAATCAATCAAATTTGACAGGTCATAAATCACTTTTGGCAGGAGCTACACAGCCCTACTACTAGAGTATCTTAGATATTTTTGTTGGTGTCAGCTACCACCTGAAAATCATTTCATATGCAATTTCTTTTAGATCATAGTACACAGCCATTCCTATTTTTCTAGTTCAATTGCATGTCAATTGAGAAGAAAGTAAAATATCTGGGCGTAACTATTTTAAACAAAACTGCATCACTTTTTCAAGAAAATTATGAAAAGATCTGGAAGGAAGGAAGTTGAGAATTGGACAGGTGGAAAAAAAATTAAAACTCTCACTGTTAGGAAGAATACTGGCCATCAAAATGAATATTCTTCTCAAAATGCTTTTCTTATCCCAGAATATCCAGAAGAGGGAGACCAAAATGGTGAAGGGTCTGGAAGCCATGAAGCCCTGTGAGGAATGGCTTAGGGAGCTGGGAATGTCTAGTCTGCAGAAGAGAAGGTTAAGAGGGGACATGATAGCCACGTTTAAATATTTGAAGGGATGTCATGTAGAGGAGGGAGCGGGCTTGTTTTCTGCCGCTCCAGAGAGAAGGACCAGGAGCAATGGATTCAAGCTGCAGGAAAGGAGATCCCAGCTGAGCCTCAGGAAGAACTTCCTCACGGTCAGGGCTGTCCGGCAGTGGGGTCTGCTGCTGCCTCCATGGAGTGTGGTGGAGTCTCCTCCTTCTTTGGAGGCTTTTAAGCAGAGGCTGGGTGGCCGTCTGTCCAAGGGAGGGCCTTGATGTTCCTGAATAGCAGGGGGTTGGACTTGATGGCCCCTGCAGTCTCTTCCAATTCTATGATTCTATGAATATGCCAATTATAAGCCGCGATATTCCCTTTAAGAAATGGGATAAGGACTTATCTAAGTTTATATGGCAAAATAAAAAATCAAGAATAAGATGGAAGGTGTTACAGGATAAGAAAAAGTGTGGAGGACTAGGCTTACCGAATTTGAAGTTATATTTCACAGTGTGTGCTTTAGTGTGGATGAGAGAATGGATTACACTGGAAAACCACAAATTGTGACACTAGAAGGCACCCATACACGTGATACCACACAGCTAAAGAAAACGAAGAGTTTAATGATCATATTATATGGTGGGTTTTATTAAGAATTTGGAAGAAATATAAAAACATTTTTATATGACAAAACTCCACTATGGATATCAACACAAAAAGCCTTTTTTAAAACTCGAAATAAAGAAAATTTGAACTGGTTGACTTACAGAGACTTACCACGTCTAGAAAATCATTAAACAGCTAAAAGAAACGGAAAATCTTGGATGGCAAATAGACTGGTTTGGATATAGACAACTTAAAGAAAACTTTCTAAAAGATAAGAAGAAAAATGGATTTGAAAGAGAGACTTCAAAATTTGTAAAAAAGCTCTGTAGAGAAGAAGACTGTCTTCTTGCTAAAATGCATAAAATGGTTCTTGAAATAGATAGTTTAAAAAAATAACATGATAAGATGGGCGCAAGATATCAGACAAGTCTTTGTTTCCCTGGTACAAAATCTGGACCCCGAAAGGCCATTCTGCTTGAAATTTCCCACTGAACAGGCCAGGGGGCCCCACTGCTCCTGTTTCACTGTAGAAAGACTACAATGTTGGAAGAGTGCTGAAAACACTTTTAGTTCCTGTCACAGTTCCTGTCCTGTTCCTGTCGAATTAGCAATCTCAAAATTGGGGCGTTGCAAAACACAAGGCTTTGTTACGAAATGTTGCAGAACAATTCCAAAACATGCACAAAGGGTTGGGGGTGATTCCAGATGTCAGGGTTGATAGTAAACACTTACTAGAAACCCCAAAGCCGAGGTGTCTGTATTTCGGTGTCGGTGCTGTTGCAAAACGTGGGGGATTTGTTGCAATGCGTTGCAAAACCATCACAGAACTTTGGCACAGGTTTGGAGGCGGTTCCAAATAGTGGGGTTCTTTGTAAGCAAAGCTGAATTGGCACACCTCACTGGGAAGTAGTTGCAGCTGTTCCTTGTAAACTCCCATTAATAATATAAACAAGGCTAGTTCATATTCTTTTCCAAAAGAATACTTTTTTTTTGTTTAAGTGCAACACTTCACAAGAAAACATTTAAGGAAAAATATCCATGGGATATTGTGAAGTAGATGTTTAAAAGCTTCCTTCAATTCCCCCTCCTCTAGTGGCACCTATGTCATGCAAAGCGAGTCTTCCTGGTAGCTTTGCACCAGGATGTTGTCTACACTGTGGCTGTGAATGCATTAGAGCAGTGGCTCTTAACCTCTGCTTTATCTAGGGCCCCTCCCCCTTGTAAATATAACTTGTTGCTGGGGACCCCCAAGATTTAACTCAAGATTTAAATACTCAAATATTTATTTATTAAAGCCTTCTGGAGATTAGGATTCAAATCCCTGCTCAGGCACTGGCTGACCTGGGACAAGTCACATTCTCTCAGCCTCAGAGGAACGCCATAGCGACAAACCCTCTGAATCAATCTTGCTCCCCCTCCACCCCCACCCCGCAATAGGTTCACCTTAGGACTGCCGTGAGTCAGAAGTGACTTGAAGGCTAACAACAACAAAGTGCCGTTGACAGGGGGAGGTTCATTCCAGCCATCCTGTCTCTCCCCCTTGAAAACACTTACGGCGACCCTTAAGGACCTTGGTGCACAGGTGGTCATTTCGCCTCTCCTCCCTGTTCAAGGACATGGCGCACGCAGGGAAAGGGCAATAGCAGAGGTCAACAACTGGCTCCGCACACGGTGCCGCCGGCAACGGTTTGGATTTTTGGATCACGGCTGAATTTCCGTAAACGTGGGCTTCTGGCAAGGGATGGGCTGCACCTCACGAAACTTGGCAGGAATCTTTTTGCAAACAGTCTCGCAAGGAGGATTCAGAGGTCTTTAAACTAAGTTCCGCTGGGGAGGGAGACAATATTACTCAGGGCAAGGACTTGGCGAGCGCAGGGGGAAAAGGCCCAAACGATATTGGACAAGTAGTACAAGCGTCCAATGGCGGGAGGAGTAGAAACTATAGTACAGGACTTGCAGGAAGGGCCCGGGGATTTAAGTGTCTCTACACTAACGCGCAGAGTATGGGAAACAAGCAAGATGAACTTGGAACTCCTAGTACAACAAAATAAATACGATTTGATAGGCATCACTGAGACCTGGTGGAATGAGTCTCAGGATTGGAATGTAGGAATAGAGGGGTACAGCCTATTTTGTAAAAATAGACCAAACAAGAAAGAGGGAGGAGCAGCCTTGCTTGTCAAGGATGTTTTCACCTGTGAAGAGATCCGTGACTCAAACCCAGAAAGCCAGGTCGAGAACATCTGGGTAAGAATTAAGGGAGCGAGAAACAATAGGGATATTCTGGTGGGGGTTTACTACAGACCTCCAGCCCAGACTGAGGACTTTGATATGCCTTCCTCAACCAAATGACCGCACATTCAAAAAGGAGAGATACAGTAATAATAGGAGATTTCAGTTACCCGGATATATGTTGGCAGTCAAACTCTGCCAAGACAGCAAGGTCCGGCAAGTTTCTTGCTTGTCTTGCAGACAATTTCATGGTCCAGAAGGTGGAAGAGGCCACAAGGGGATCAAATATTCTAGATCTGATCCTGACCGACAGGGATGACCTTGTTAATGAGGTAGACGTGGCTGGATCTTTAGGGGGGAGTGACCGTGCCCTATTGGAATCTGGCATTCAGTGGGAAGGAGAAGATAGGTGTGGCCAGACGCTCGTCTTAGATTTTGAAAAAGCAGACTTCTGTAAACTTAAGGAGCTGCTGGCTGGAATTCTGTGGTCAAGAATAGTGAAAGGGAAAGGAGTTCAGGAGGCATGGGAGTTCCTTAAAAGGGAGATACTGAAGGCACGGTCTCAAACTGTGCCAATAAGGAGGAAAAATGGAAGGCATCTGAAGAAACCAGAATGGTTGACCAAAGAACTCTCAGCGGAGCTAAGCGTTAAGAGAAAAGTGTACAGGAAATGGAAGAGGGGGGGAACCACCAAAGAAGAATTTAAGCAAGTAGCCAGGAGATGTGGGGAGGAGGTCAGAAAGGCTGAAGCACAGAACGAACTTAGGCTGGCCAGAGACATTAAAAACAATAAAAAGGGTTTTTTAAAATATGTCCGCAGCAAAAGGAAAAAGGACGAGACGATAGGGTCGCTGCGCAGAGAAGATGGCGAATTGCTAACAGGGGGAAGAGAAAAGGCAGAACTACTTAACACCTTCTTTGCCTCAGTTTTTTCCCAGAAGGATACAAGCACTCGACCTGGCGGTTGGGGAGCAGGGGAGGAAGCAGGGGAAATGCGGCACGTAATAGGTAGGGAGGTGGTACAGGAATACCTGGCCACACTGGATGAATTCAAGTCTCCAGGGCCAGATGAATTGCATCCTAGGATATTAAAAGAACTGGCAGAGGTCATTTCGGAACCGCTTGCTATAATCTTGGAGAAATCTTGGAGGACAGGAGAAGTTCCAGCAGACTGGAAGAGGGCAAATGTTGTCCCCATCTTCAAGAAGGGAAAAAAAGAGGACCCAAATAATTATCGCCCAGTCAGCCTGACGTCAGTACCCGGAAAGATCCTGGAGCAGATCATTAAGCAGTCAGTTTCTAATCACTTAGAAAGCAACGCGGTAATCACGAGAAGTCAACATGGATTTCTCAAAAATAAGTCAGGCCAGACTAATCTTATCTCTTTTTATGATAGAGTTACTAGCTTGATAGATGAAGGGAATGCTGTGGATGTAGCATATCTCGATTTCAGTAAGGCCTTTGACAAAGTTCCCCATGACATTCTAGCAAAGAAGCTAGTAAAATGCGGGCTGGACAGGGCTACTGTCAGTTGGATTTGTAATTGGTTGACCGACCGAACCCAAAGGGTGATCACGGATGGCCGCTTTTCATCCTGGAGAGAAGTGACCAGCGGGGTGCCACAGGGTTCTGTCCTGGGCCCAGTGCTGTTTAATATCTTCATCTACGGCTTGGATGAAGGAATAGAGGGCATGCTCATCAAATTTGCAGAGGACACCAAATTGGGAGGGGTTGCTAATATGCCAGAGGACAGGATCAAAATTCAAAATGACCTGGACAGATTGGAGAGCTGGGCCAAAGCTAACAAAATGAAATTCAACAGAGAGAAGTGTAAGGTCCTACACTTAGGTAGAAAAAATGGAATGCAGAAATATAGGATGGGGGACACGTGGCTGGATGGCAGTACGTGTGAAAGGGGTCTAGGAGTTTTAATAGACCATAAGCTGAACATGAGTCAGCAGTGTGATGCGGCAGCCAAGAAAGCCAAAGCAGGTCCAGAGGAGGGCGACCAAAATGGTGAGAGGCCTGGAAGCCATGCCCTATGAGGATAGATTTAGACAGCTGGGTATGTTCAGTCTGCAGAAGAGAAGGTTAAGGGGGGACATGTCAGCCATGTTTAAATATTTGAAGGGATGCCATGTAGAGGAAGGAGAGGGCTTGTTTTCTGCTGCTCCAAAGACCAGGACAAGGAGTAATGGATTCAAGCTGCAGGACAGGAGATTCCAGCTGAACCTCAGGAAGAACTTCCTGACAGTCAGGGCTGTCCGGCAGTGGAATCTGCTGCCTCGGAGTGTGATGGAGTCTCCTTCCTTGGAGGTTTTTAAGCAGAGGCTGGATGGCCATCTGTCCAAGGGAGTGCTTTGAGGGTGTTCCTGCATGGCAGGGGGTTGGACTGGATGGCCCCTGGGGTCTCTTCCAACTCTACATTTCTATGATTCTATGATTCTATGACCCTCGGGTGACCCTATCCCAAGGGTTTTCTTTTCAAGATTTGTTGCTTTTGTCCTTCTATGAGGTTGAGAGAATGGGATTTCCCTGAGGTCACTGAGTGGGTTTCCATGGCCGAGTGGGGATTCAGACCCTGGTCTCCAGAGGCATAGTTTCGCCATGCGCTCATGCTTGCCACCGTGTCCCTTTCATCAGGGACATGGCAGTGAGGGTGTGTGTGCGGGTGCTGAAACGCACACGTTTGCCACCATGTCCCTTGACACCCACAAGCCCTGATCCCACATCCCTGACAAAAGAGACGCAGCAGCAGGCATGCCCTAACACCCAAACTGCTCCCTCATTTGCAAAGGAGGGAGCAGTTTCAGGACCCACACACACTCCTACATCCACATCCTTGTTGCTGTCACTGCTGTTGGTGTCCAGCAGTAGAGCTTTGAGGACCCCTTGTGAGGCCTCCATGGACCCCCGGGGGTCCCCGGACACCAGATGGAGAACCACTGCCTTACACGGAAGCCATTTCACAGGAAAAATATTGAGGACAAAAAATATCCACGGGACACTGTGGATTAGACACTAAGAAGGTTCCTTCAGATCCTCTTGTCCTAGAGTCATGCATTTTAGGCAAAACATGTGTTCTTGGCTGCGTTGCCCCTGCACCCCAGCACACACAGGACATTGCCTAAAGGTGCGTTGAAACTGTGGCTGTGAACGCATTAGATGCGAGCCTGCAGATCTCACTAGCGGCACTGCCCTCGCTCCCACCGTCGTAGAGTGCTTTGCTCTGCCTTTTCCATCCACTGCCTCTCCTTCCTGACTCCGCACAAGGAATTCTGGGACTTGGAGTTCTTGCAGCTGACCATGTCAGACAGAAGAAAGCTATCTCTCAGTCTCCCTAGTCGTTTTTCAATTGCACAAACATCTCCTCTCTACTCTGGGCTGGGCCCAGACCAGGAGCACCAGCTGCCCAGAACATTGCTTGCAACGTGCTAACCTCACTTCTGGCTGGCTCTGGACCCGGTCAAAAATTGCCAAGATACAAGGAAATGTTGCTCTGGGCATCCTCAGGCAGGGGTTCTTCAGCAGTAGTTCTTGACATTTTGGGGGCCATGCACCCCTCCGAGATTACGATGAAGCCTAGACCCCCGCCACCCAAGGAGAACATAGATCAGCAGAATTTTCAAAATAACTTGAAGGAAACCTAAAAGGGAAAAACCTGCGCCGTATGCACATGTGCCTGATTCACAGAGTCCCTGAGGTCCACCTGTGGGGTCCAGGGCCCATGGGCCACAGTTTCAGAACCCCTGATCTGGTTCTCAGTTTTCTTCCTTATAGTAAGAGGGATGTCACCCTGAGCCAAGCCCCCCTGGGCTTCTAGTCCCTGATGAGGTGCACCTTTTTTCTCCCCCACATTCGACCTGTGGGGAGACAACAGGGACTCTGTGCCACATTCGTTGAGTCTACAGGCTCAGGGTTCTCTGTGTGTGTTCCTCTCCTCAAAGGTCAGTCATTACCCTGTGTACTGGGGGTCCCGGGAGGGACACCAAAATGTGCTCAAAGGTGGGGAAAATTAGCTCAGAGCACTGCTTAGCATTACGAGAGGCAGGGTAATGTAGCGAGATCTTGAACCCTATGTCTATGGGGTCGGTTCGAGTCAAGGAGCACACAAAAGTTGAAATAATAAATGATGTTTTATTAAATACACAGCAAAACAGTGTATGCGACACACTCGTACAAGATAACTAAAGAAAATAAAGGTTGGAGTGGTATAGAGGGATTTTTAGAGGGATTGCTGGTTTGGGTGATACTTCGCCTGTCCTGAAGCCCGGAAAAATAGAGAGCGAGGCCGGGGTGCGATGTAGCTCAGCACGTGGAGCCGAGGGGAGGCTCGCCAAGCAAAGCGGCAGCAAGGCGGGATGGAACTCGGGAGCGATCCGAGGAAGGTCTCAGAATCAAGAGTTTTTATCAGGAGAATTGTGACTGCAGGCTATGCCGTACTTGGGGGAAAACAATAGATTTGGAGTTGGAGACAAAGCCTCCAAAAGGTCAGAATCTGAATGATTGAGTTAGCGCAGAGGTTCTCAATAGAGTAGCCAGTATGCAAATGCAGAGTACTTGGGTATTGTATAGGTTACCCCTCAAGCTGCCAGCGTGGGGCAGAGGCTCTTTTGTAAGTAGCGTGCATACTTAATTAGAGTACTTGCCTGGAGGTCTCCTAAAGCAGCGGGTCCGCTATTTCTGGGCTGCCTGTATTGTAGTTTGAATATTACGGCAATTAACGGCCGAGCTTGTTTATGTGCTTGTCCGGTGGCCTCGCAAGCACGTGGAGAGGAATAGAAAAGTGAAGCCGAATTATGATATCAAGAGGATATCTTTAATATCCCCAAAGCTCGGACTAGCCAGGGCAGTAACACAGTCTTGTCTCCTTGTTTCCATCTCCATGGAAGGGAGGATTCGGTCTACCCACTTCTTCTGATAGGGTTTTTCACAGACAGAATATTTCCCTCAAACAACCCTGTATCATAAAGCAATTGGTCACCTCCCAATGTGGCTGGGGGACAAATCGGCTGAGACCCTCCCTCATGGACAGGGAGCACAGCCTTACGCTCCTGGGGTTATGCAGCTCCTGTATCAAATACATTGGGTGGTGCAAAAAAAATTCTTAAAGGTCACAGTTCAGTTGAAACCTGAGTTATATTTGTTGGGACTGATAGACGATCATTGGGAGAAGGAGAATGATAAGGTATTACGATACATGACCACTGCAGCAAGATTACTTTGTGCAGAGAAAGGGAAGAATGCAGCAATTCCAACAAAGGAGAACCAGCGGATAAAACTAGTGGACGCAGCAGGAAAAGATAAACCATCAACATTGATAAGAGAAAAACCATTGGTGGCTTTTTTGAAAGACTGGGAAACTTTGATGAGCTTTTTGCAAGAAAAAAAATGCAATATGTTTATTGTAGGCTTTGATAATTGGTGTATCTGCAAAATAAGTAGCTAAAGTATTTGAAAGGAAATACGTATAAACAGAAAAGTCATTTTATATGGTCATGTTCAATCTGCATTAGGAACTGGAGCCAAATGTATATTTTTTCTTTCTTATTGTTCTTTATTACCTTTACCTTTCCTTTATTACCTTTTTCCTCTTTTTGTTGGTTTTCTTTTTTTGTTTGTTTGTGTATAATTTGATTGTTTACTGTATTTGAAAAAGTGTAATAAAAGCACAGAAAATCCCCCCCCCCCCAAAAAGGGTTAAGCAACTGTTGCACAACACCACCTCATTGGTGAGTTGGGATGCTTTAAAACCAAATATGAATCCTTTACGCACAAGACACACCTGCATGCTCCGTGCACAGTGCAGGATGAACAGAACATGGGCAACCTGGTCTTTACAGCCTTGAAGGGAAAGGAAATGTTCTGTGTGGGGCACCTGCTTGGGGCTGCTTCCATAAGTGATCTTACACACGTGTTAGACACCAACAGGATCCAAGCCTGGTCCCATTGCCTGGCTACGAACACGCTTTCTCTCAAGCCCAGAGGCTGCCTTGGGGCAGCTGATAGACTCATCGGGAGGAGTACCATGGAAAACCCAGGAGTGGATTCAATGGACACCCTTGACTGAGACCCATCTGGACAGAAGAAAAGACTCTGGAGGAGGTTCCCCAGCTGAGCCTCTTTTGAGCTGCAGAAACGTCCTCCCCAGCGCCTCCAGGAGCTGAAGGATGTGTCATCACCAAAACTTCCAGCTTCCTCCTCATCACCCGCAGTGCCAGCAGTGAGTAAAGCCACTACGAGAAGAAATCTGGCATGAAGGCAATCACCTCTCTTGAAATGTGGTGCTGGAGGAGAGCTCTGCAGCTACGCTGGAGGGTACTCTGGTACCCTCTGCAGGTACAACACCAACTGGCTGTTTGCAAAACAATAACATGAGTCTATTCAGAGTAAGACCACAGAGGCCATCAACAAAGTCTTGTGAATCTCTAGCAAATGCAATGAGTTTTTCTGGCAGTGCTCAATTCTCAGGTGGAAGGAGTCTCCCTTAGCCATAAGGAGCAGCCAGCAGGGCAAGATGGAGCCTGAACACTTCTCCTGGAGAGCCCCTGAAAGAAAGAGGCTGGCAAGCTCTGAGCTGGGCTGGCCAGCCACCGTGTGTGCTTCTCTGACTGCAAAGAAGAGGAAGAAGCCCTTGAGAAAAGACAAGCAAGCATTTCCTTTCTCTCTCTGCTGGATTCCTGGGTGGAGGTTGCAGAAGATCAGAGCAGGGGAGGAAGCAAGCGGGACGGGTGAGGGACTACCGGGCAAGATGGGCCTCTTGCCGCAGGGGGGGGTGGCCCCAGCCACCCTCCCAGTCTTTCTCCTGCTGCTGCTGCTGCTGCTGAGTTCGACAAGAGGAGAGCCACCAGATCTCCGAGGTCAAGAAGAGGCTGAGCCAGGTAGGACCCACAGGGCAGGACGGGTGGATTTGCTGTGCTTGGAAAAGGGGGAAGGAGCTGCTCCAGCTGCAGGGCCTGGGAAGACACTTTTGCTATGAGCAGACCTCCAGGAGAAGGCCTGCCTCAGTGGCAAAGTCTTGGGAGAGTCCCTGTGGAGAGGCTGCTGGGGCAGGGAGCATGATCGGGGTTGCATATGGGTGCCTCCTCTCTGAGGAGGTCTGCCCTACAGACCCACTTGTGGCCTCTTGGATTTGGGGAGTGTTTCCCCCCACGTCTAGATCCTACATCAAGTTCTTCCACTGGTTCTTAAGATACATCAGGAGCTGTCAAGGATGAAAGTAGGTGGAAAAGTCACAACAGTTTTATTATGTCTGGGAGAACTTGGGAAGCAGGACGAAGACAGCTCAGTGGAACAATGTTATCTGTCAGTGGGGTATAAATCCAGAATGACAGAGTGGGAAGGGACCCCTTCCCATGTCCCTCCAGCCTCCCCCAGGGCAGGGAAGGATTCCACTGGTAGAAGCCTCCTCAGGTCGCCGCCCACCATCCCAGGTTCAGAGGCCCCCAAAGACGGAGAGTCCGCCAGTCTCTGGTGGGCTCCATTCTTCCTAAGGTGTTGGAGGAATCTCTTTTCCTGTAATCTGAACCCACTGAACTGGATCCTGCCCTCTGGAGCAGCCCAAAACAAGCTAGCATCCCCCTTCCTCTTCCGCCTTCTGATATTTTGTGATGGCTTCATCATATCCCCCCGAGTCTTCTCTTCTTCTGGCTAAAAACACCGAACTCCTTCAAGCATTCAGAGTGCCATAGCTGGGAGTGGGAGTGAACTCTGCCCTTGTCCCCTGACAGAGTTCTCCCCCCCCCCACGCCCAGCAATGAGGCACGGCATCCCTCATCCTTCTGGCTTCCCTTGAAGGTTCCCGTTGCTTTCCTCACGTCCTCATGGCTCCTGGTCTTCTCTGCTCTGCAGGCCACCCCCAGGGGTTCATTTTCTTTGCTCCTGCCCAATTATTGGCTGGAAATGCCTCCGTCTGGATGGGGACTGGTTTTTGGAGAGGGATGAGAGTGAGCAAGGGTGGGAACGAGATAAAGAGGGGAAACGGGGTGTCTTACCTTGGGCTGGCCTGGTAGGCAAGTGGGCCCATATCCGATGGCTTTTTGGCATATTGCTCTCCAAGGGTGCTGATATTTCCATTATCAAACTAATGCTATGCGATGGGATTTTCCTGCCTGACTGAAACAGCATCTGATAATTGTGTTAACATGTAGGAGTGAATTTTGATGTACAAGCTGAGCCTTCCCTATCGGGAAACCCAAAATCTGAAAACCTCCAAAACCCAGAACGTTTGGCCACCAGCTTCCTCCTCCTGCTCTTGAGGGGGCGGCTCCAGCACTTTCACTCATTCGTCTCTCAGATTGCTGGTCTCTCTCCGACCTCAGAAACACAACTTTTGAATAGAGAAGAGGCAAGGCAGGAGAGAGCCGTGAGGATCTGTGAGTTAGCAGGGATCCAAACACGGCCCTCCGCTTGAAGCGGCAGCCGGGCTGTTCCCGCTCGTTCATTCATGGGCTCCCTGGAGATCTCCCGTACAGTGTTTTATTCCATGAATTGCAAACACAGGTACTCCAGAAATGGGAAACAATGCAAAATAGTTCTGGTCCCAAGCATTTTGGACAAGGGGTGCTCAATCTGTTTCAACAGTAGTTCATTGGAAAATAGATGACCGCCTGAACAGGTCAGTTTATGGTTCCCGGGAGCAAAAGCGGTACTTCCCAGCTAACAGAGAAATGACGTTAATATTTCTAAATGTGATTTGTTGGGGCTTTGGGACTTTCTTTCTTCAGGGACTGACAAGTGTCGGTCTCCTTGGTGTGGAAACAAAACAAAACAAAACACAAACTTCCTCGTTCAGATTTTTGCAGTGAAAAATACAGCTGTGAAGCTGAGAAGGGGGCTGGGGTGCCCTGGAGACTTTCAAAGGGAGGAAGCGGCAATTTGAGGAAGCACACTTTTCTGTTTAAAAAGTTGGATTTTAAAAGGATAATTACAGAAAAACAGAAAGAAGGAAGGGGGAAGAACAAAGTAGGGAGAAGCAACTGGGATATGCAAAGGGGCTGGGTGGGTGCATAAGTCCAAGGAAGAGGCTCCTCCGGATTATTTGATTTTCATGTGCATTAAGTACGTGTGTGTGAGAGAGAGAGAGAGAGAGAGAGAGAGAAAGAGAGAGGACCTCAGAACTGCTGAGCAGCCCCCAAGAACATTGCCGGCTGCTGGTCTCAGACTCAGTTGCCACTCCAGAAGAGGACTCTCTCTCTGCCTCCCTCCCTCCCTCCGACTGAAGCCAGGACAGGCACGGTCCAGCCCTTGCCGGGGAGGGCCCCAGAGGAGGGCGGTGGCCCTCTCCCCGGGCTCCTGCTGGAGAGAAGGGAGCGCCGCGTGGCTCTCGGGACAGGGATGGAGGGCTCTGAGCTCGAAAGGCACCCTGTGTGCCTGAGGGGGGAGCAGAGAGCATCACCACCTCCTGCGGAAGGAGACACGGAAAGGCAGCAGGAAGGAGGAACGAGACGCCAGCGAGGCTGAAGCCCCGCAGACGGCTGGTGTTGGATGAATCATCTCAAAAGGCTGGGGAGTCACTTTGGCAACTCAGAGGAAGCACCCGGCGGATGGCACGGGAAGTCCGTCTGCTGCCTCTCTGCCTGCCCCACCCCGCCTTTTCCCTACGCAGGGCCCAAGGGCAGTCTCTGGCCCCTAGGCGGCCCTCCCCCAAGAGCCCACCGTCTGCCCTGTTCTTTGGAGGACTGTGGCAGCGCCCGGCAAGGGGGCTCCTCTGAGCCTAAGGGGGCTGGGCCCCTGCCCCACATAGACTCCCTCCCCCCCCCACACGCACAGCCGTGGGGGGAGGCTGTGTGGCTCCCTTGAGCAGAGAGTCCCCCCCTCCTCAAAAGTCCTGAGAAGCAGAGACAGCAGCCAAGGGCAGGATGTGGCCTTTTTTGCACTCAGCACTCTGCAGGGCCGCCGGAACCAGAGTGCGCACTTCTCTTTTCTTGTGAGTGTGTCGGCCAAGGAGAGCAGCAGTAGCACTGTTTGTTGTGTGTGTGCACGCGCAGATGTGCACAGTCTTCGGAGCAGTAGAATAAAGGTGGGGCCCTTTCCACCCCTTGAGAGTAAGTGGTGGTTGAAGGCCCCAGCAGAAGCTGATTTGCCCCTCTCCTGAGACCTCCTGAGAGTGGCTGCCTGGGGGTTTCTTTGTTCAGGGAGATACCCTTAGCATAACGAAACAGTGCACTGTCTCCCCCCTCCAGGGGGCCTGTGGGGTTTTCAGGGATCCCACAGATCCCACAGGGTTTCTTCGGGCAAGGAGTGCTCAGAGGGGCTTTGCCTCCTTCCCTTCCTCCGAAATGCGGCCCGCAGCGCTTGGGATTCCTCGGGAATCAAAGCAGGTCTAATACCCTTGAGGTACTTTCATTCAGAACCAGGCGAGGGAAAGACCCTGCTGCCTCCAAAGAAGCTCTGAGCTTCCAGGCAGCCCATCATTCAGAACCAGTTGGCTTACCCTTCCCAGTTTCTCGGCTATCTCCCCACCTTTCTCGTAGCCCATCTGGGTGCACTTGGCCACGGGTTCAAGGGAGGGGCAGGCCTGACTCCTGATCTCCTGGCGTCCTGGTCCAGTTCTCAAACCGCAACAGCTCACATGCTCCCCGTACGATGGGTTCTGCCGAGTGAATTGGGTCCAGCACTGACATCCTGCCCTGCCCTCTCTCCTAACGCTGCCTGGGCTCCCCGGGTGCCTTCCCTGGCATTCTAGTGATGCTCCCGGGCATGAATCAGAGCAAGCGCTGTCTGATGGGGATTGATCTTCTGGCGGAGAGATCTCCCTTGCTCTCTGCCTTTCTTGCCCACACTGGGGGGAAGAGGGGAGCCCTGCCCTGCCCGTGGCAGCTCTTTCTGTGATCTGGGGTAGCAGTTCTAAATCTTTTCTTTTCAACAGACCCTCTTTCAACAAATTGACGTGGACCACCGAGACATAAGATTTAGAATGTGGTAGCAGGAAATGTCACGCGTCTCCTCTCAGCCGCTCTGCGTCATTCACTTGCATGTTCTCCCCGCCTGCAGAAACAGCAAGTGCTGAGACCTTTCCTTTGCTATTGCACGGTTATTTTCGTAACTTTGAACGGTTTGAGATATTGTAATAAAACTTTGTACAAACGATGTCTGGCACAGGCAAAAGACCCCGCTCAATACCATTCGCTTGCCTGCCTGCCTAGCTTCCTTCTTTTCCTTCTTTCCTTCTGTAAAAGCTCATAAAATTTCTTCAAGCCTTTGCGGCCCCCCATGAGGCTGTATCAGTGCCACTCCCAGGATTTGCGGACCACAGGTCAAGAACCACTGGTCTAGAGCCTCGTACAGGGGAGCCCAAGGTGCTCAGACCAAGTCCCCACTTTTGACTTCAGCCCCCCCCCCCCGGCCAAAGAGGAGGCACACTTGGTAAGAGAGGGAGGGACTTCCAAGAGAGGCTGGGCCCCCTCCCTCTCTGGGCTCTTTCCACTGGAAGCAAGCAGTATTGAGCTCAACTAACCTGGAAATGCTCAGGATCTGACACATCCCAGTGGCGGCTTCAGGTTTTCTGGAAGCAGGGAGGGAGGGAAGAAAGGTTTGAAGCTGGGGGGGGGGGAGAGAAGGAGGTTGACGACGCTTATAGGCAGGGGAAATGGGGACGGCGTAGAGAGACAAAGAAAGCGTGGCAAAGGAGGAACTGAAACGCGGGCAGGAGAATCGGGGCCTGGGGAGAAGGCAAAAAAAAGGGTGGGGGGGCAGGGAAAGAGCGGGGAGACCAGAGAAACTGGAAGGTGCTGGGGAGAAAGAGAGGGCGGAGAAAGAAGAGAGGGAGAAGACACCTAGCCAAGAGGAGTGGGTGAGGAGGGGAGAGGGAGAAAGAGGATGAGAGGGGGAGAGAGAGAGTGCGCACACGAAACCAAAAATTAGACGAGAAGGGAATCCAGCTGCTCAGCAGGGCTGAAAATGGAAGACCTCCGCATCTCACCTTCCGCTAAGCCTGGTGCAGCTCCCCATCAGCCTCAGGCCGGGAAAGAAACCGGCACTTTGGCTTCCCCCGTTTGGGGTCGGGGGAGGAAGGCGGGGGACAGAGCTGGGAAAGTCAGCACAAAGGCTGCTCCTTTTTTCCTGGTGCTGAAGGGCTGCCAGAATGCCGGGGGGGGGGGCGCCCCGACAGCCACTCGCCGGAGGTGGAGCTGTGCCCGGGAGGCCCACGCCCCGCAGTTTCTGTTGTGTACCTGGAGGAAAGGGCATTGTGCAAAGAGGCAAGGCGCGGGGCGCTTTCTTCCGCACACCTGGCCCACAAAGCTGCCTCCGAGGGCACAGCCAGGGGTTCTACCGGGCTGGGCAACCACCGGGTTCTCTTCTGGCGTCTTACGCTCACTGAAGTTCCCATAGAAAGAATGCGGACATTCCTGCCCGATGCAAAACGTCCACGTTCGTTCCAGGCTGAAGAAGGGAGTTGTGCGTGTGGGACCGTCGCGTGGATGTGCCTTGCTTGCTGTGGACAGATGGGCACGCGCATTTGGTTGTGTAAGCAGTGGCACATTGGGTGTCTTGGTCCGGTTGGGCAATGTTGCCACTCCTCTCAAGGGTGGGGCTGCAAAGCACAAGGAAAGCGTAGCCCCGTGTGCGGACATTTCCTCTACGCAGCCCCGTTGGAGGACCTGGGCCTCTGGCTCCTTCTCTCCCAGAAAGCAGGAAATCTTGCACAGCTCGGTGATTCCTCAAGAGGAGTCTCTCGGCATGGGCAAACAGCCTGGCTCACCCAGAAAGGGCCATTCGGGGACAACTCATTCCCAACCCTCTTTCTTCCTCCGTGGGGGCCGTTGACCCCTCTGCTGATTATTCCCACAATTCCCCCTTTGCAGCTCTCCCCTCTTCTTAAAATGAGCCAATTCATTGTCATGGCTGTCCGGGAGTAATGCAAAATATTCACAACCTAGGCAAGGATTCCGGGAGGAGAGAGAGGGCTGGATTAATAAAATACCACCACCACCAACAACAACAATTTCTTGGCTATGGATCGAGGCAGGGAACAGCAACAAATGAAAAACACAACACAGTCAAAAGAGCATATACAACAGACACGTATTAAAAACACTCAACATAGGTTGAGTATCCTCTGTCCGAAATGCTTGGGATCAGAAGTCTTTCTGAGTTTTTGGTGAGGAGGGGAATATTTGCACACATGTAATGAGAATATACACTGTTCTTTCGACTTGGAGTCTGCTCTTTTCTCAGTTCCTCTCCTCTTGCGTTCTTGAGAAAATGATGGAGTCTTGCTTGGGACTCCCTGAACACCCTGCTTGCAAATCAAGCTGAGAGATCCAAAAAGGCACCAAGCTGGCCGAAAGACTTTGCAAGCAGCACGCGTGCATGTGCAATTCTGTCATGTTACCTGCAGTAAGAAGGTAGGGTTTCAGATTTTGGAGCAGTTCAGAGCCCAGATTTTCCAATAAGGGACACCGTAAACCCCTGTACAAACCTCAGAATTCATAATTTAGAAATCATCTGGAAAAGCCTACCAGGAGCAATCAGTTTGAAGTTCTGTTTTGAACCCAGCCAGCATCTCCAGCCCTCAAATCTTCCCAGCAGGTCACTCCACCGTCTGGGGGAGGCTCTCTGAGTAACAGTTCTGAGCCTAGTCCTGAATTGTCCCCCACCCAGAAACACGACCCAGATGCCCCCGTGGGTCCCTTGACATAATTTCCTGCCTCCCTTCCTCCAGAACCAGCCAAGTGTGAGGTGGACAAATCCTGGACGCAGAAGGGGATCTTTCCTCCCAACCGGACGGAGTTCCGAGTGCATGAGACGGCATCCGTGTTTTGTCCAGAACAGAAAGGTCCTGTTCCGTATGAAATTGTCTGCGTGGCACACGGGGATGGAGCAGCCTGGGACCTCAGCCGCGTCCCCTGTCTCCGTGAGTCTGTTCAGAGCGAGGTCTCTCCGTCTGGGGGGTGCCCCTCGGGATGGTGTGAGGAGCGGGGCCTTGAATCGGTGCTTTTACTGAGGCCGGCTGGGCCAAACTCCCCACAGAATCGGAGGAGGTGGAGACGGTAGGCAGTGAGCCACTGACCTTCGGTCCATTAAAATTGTGGCATCAGCCCTCCACTTCCTCCCTGGTGGCAGTTGGCCCCTCTGCTTATTATCCCCAGATTTCCCCCTTCACAGCTCTCCTTCTTTTTAAAATTGGCCCGTTGATTGTGAAAGCAGTCTGAGAGTAATGCAAAATACTGGCAACCAAGGCAGTGATTCCAAGAAGAGGGAGAGGGTCGGTCATTGGATTAATAAAACAACAACAACAACAATAACAAATTCTTGGATATGGATCAAACTGGGGAACAAAAATAAAGGAAAGATATAACACAGTTAAAAGAGCATATGTAACAGAAACGTATTAAAAACAGTCAGTGCGGGTTGAGTATCCTTTGTCTGAAATGCTCAGGACTGTGGTGTTTCTCGATTTATTTTTTTAACTTTTGGCCCATACGTAATCAGATTATATACTGTTATTTTGATGCAGGGCCTGCTCTTTTGTCAGTCCCTCTCCTCTTGCATTCCTACTATAGGGACCAAGAGGGGATTCTGGAGTCTTGCTTGGGACCGTGCAAACACTGCCGGCAAAGCAAGTTGAACGAGAGACTTTGCAAGCAACACACGTCCTCAGTCCAGAGCAAGCCTCTGTAATCCCTTCCTGTTCCCTGCAGGAAGGAGACTGGCTTCCACTTTCCAAAAGTTTCAGATTTTGGAGCAGTTCAGAGTCCAGATTTTCCAATAAGGCACACTTTGAACACCTGACCACACCTCAGCATTCACAATTTAGAAACCATCTGGAAAAGCCTACCAGAAGAGATTAGCTGTTTGGAACTCAGCCCCCAAATCTCTTCCAGCAGGTCACTCCACAGTCTTGGGGCGGCTGAAGGAAAGGCTCTCTGAGTAACAGTCGTCGGCCTAGTCCTGAATTGTGCCCCACCCAGAAACACGACCCAGATGCCCCCGTGGGCCCCTTGACATAATTTCCTGCCTCCCTTCCTCCAGAACCAGCCAAGTGTGAGGTGGACAAATCCTGGACGCGGAAGGGGATCTTTCCTCCCAACCGGGCGGGGTTCCGAGTGCATGAGACGGCATCCGTGTTTTGTCCAGAACAGAAAGGGCCTGTTCCGTATGAAATTGTCTGCGTGGCACACGGGGATGGAGCGGCCTGGGACCTCAGCCGCGTCCCCTGTCTCCGTGAGTCTGTTCAGAGCGGGGTCTCTCCGTCTGGGGGTGCCCCTCGGGATGGTGTGAGGAGCGGGGCCTTGAATCGGTGCTTTTACTGAGGCCGGCTGGGCCAAACTCCCCACAGAATCGGAGGAGGTGGAGACGGTAGGCAGTGAGCCACTGACCTTCGGTCCATTAAAATTGTGGCATCAGCCCTCCACTTCCTCCCTGGTGGCAGTTGGCCCCTCTGCTTATTATCCCCAGATTTCCCCCTTCACAGCTCTCCTTCTTTTTAAAATTGGCCCGTTGATTGTGAAAGCAGTCTGAGAGTAATGCAAAATACTGGCAACCAAGGCAGTGATTCCAAGAAGAGGGAGAGGGTCGGTCATTGGATTAATAAAACAACAACAACAACAATAACAAATTCTTGGATATGGATCAAACTGGGGAACAAAAATAAAGGAAAGATATAACACAGTTAAAAGAGCATATGTAACAGAAACGTATTAAAAACAGTCAGTGCGGGTTGAGTATCCTTTGTCTGAAATGCTCAGGACTGTGGTGTTTCTCGATTTATTTTTTTAACTTTTGGCCCATACGTAATCAGATTATATACTGTTATTTTGATGCAGGGCCTGCTCTTTTGTCAGTCCCTCTCCTCTTGCATTCCTACTATAGGGACCAAGAGGGGATTCTGGAGTCTTGCTTGGGACCGTGCAAACACTGCCGGCAAAGCAAGTTGAACGAGAGACTTTGCAAGCAACACACGTCCTCAGTCCAGAGCAAGCCTCTGTAATCCCTTCCTGTTCCCTGCAGGAAGGAGACTGGCTTCCACTTTCCAAAAGTTTCAGATTTTGGAGCAGTTCAGAGTCCAGATTTTCCAATAAGGCACACTTTGAACACCTGACCACACCTCAGCATTCACAATTTAGAAACCATCTGGAAAAGCCTACCAGAAGAGATTAGCTGTTTGGAACTCAGCCCCCAAATCTCTTCCAGCAGGTCACTCCACAGTCTTGGGGCGGCTGAAGGAAAGGCTCTCTGAGTAACAGTCGTCGGCCTAGTCCTGAATTGTGCCCCACCCAGAAACACGACCCAGATGCCCCCGTGGGCCCCTTGACATAATTTCCTGCCTCCCTTCCTCCAGAACCAGCCAAGTGTGAGGTGGACAAATCCTGGACGCGGAAGGGGATCTTTCCTCCCAACCGGGCGGGGTTCCGAGTGCATGAGACGGCATCCGTGTTTTGTCCAAAACAGAAAGGTCCTGTTCCGTATGAAATTGTCTGCGTGGCACACGGGGATGGAGCGGCCTGGGACCTCAGCCGCGTCCCCTGTCTCCGTGAGTCTGTTCAGAGCGGGGTCTCTCCGTCTGGGGGTGCCCCTCGGGATGGTGTGAGGAGCGGGGCCTTGAATCGGTGCTTTTACTGAGGCCGGCTGGGCCAAACTCCCCACAGAATCGGAGGAGGTGGAGACGGTAGGCAGTGAGCCACTGACTTTTGGTCCATTAAAATTGTGGCATCAAGATATTTTACATCTACCACTGAAATCTGGGGTTTTGGAGCATCCATTCTCTCTGGAAGAGAACAGCATCTTTGAAAGAAAGCCTTAGCTCCCTCTGTGGGCCCTTTCACGTACCCCCGTTACGGCACTTTGAGACTGCTTTAACTGACATGGCTCCGTCCTAGGCGATCCTGGGATTTGCAGTTTGGGAAGACTAGGGCTCTCTAGGGAGGGAATTCTAAGACTTTCACTGAATTAAAAGTCCCACGATTCCACAGCATGTTGCCATGTCAGTTAATATTGGACCACAGCGCTATAAGGATCCAGTGTGGAAGGGTTGCTTGTCATTCTTTTGTTGGCAAGCAGAAGAGTTTCTGTCTTAACCAGATTCTAAGGAACCAGGTGCAAGGCCTGCTAACGGTGTGCGGTGTGGTTCTGTTTTTTGTTTTTCCTTTTATCTTTTAATGGTTTTGTTTTAAGAGACTTTAATCCTATGCCTTCTTTAATTGTATTTTAACAATATCCATTTACGTGTATTGACTTCTCCCTTGACACACGTACTAGATTTAATCTTCGCAAGCCCCCTTGAGTCCCAGGAGATAAATGAGGGGCGGGTGGGACGGCAGGGAGAGGGTCTGGGTTACGCGCAAGAGAGGCATCTTTGGAGGAAGTTCTTCATCTCTTTAAGACTGCCATGAGCTTTCTCTGGAACAACTTCCCTTGCCTCTCTCAGGGGACTGCCTCTTTAAAACAGAGTTTTATCCAAAGCTGGGTTTCAGATAATGCCCTCAGCCATTCTCCATCAAAGATGCCAGACTGAGGAAAAACATAGTCAACGAGTTAAAATGAACATGAGCACTATAGGCAAGTAAAAATACAAAACCACAGAATGTATCAAACTACAAAATACCACAATAAAGCAGGATCAGACAGGATACGATACAAGGACAAACAGCAACAGCAGAGCAGATAAGCTCACTAAAGAAAGCACTACTCTTATAGGGGCTTCGCAACTGGTGCAAATAACATTTACAGCTGAGGGTCCTCTCTATCTCACTAATACACAATTAACCCTATGATGACTGAAGTTGTACGTCTTGTCTGTATTCCAACAATTCCTGATTCTACTGTGTCTTTTATTTCTGATATGGTCAGCGGCCATCTCCAAAAACAAGAGTTGCGATTTTGGTGTCTTATATTTAGGATTAGCCACGGAGTGGTGAACTATTTCTACTGACTTGATTTTTAAGTCCCCCTGTTTTTGCTGTGCATAAGTTTGAGTTGTGATTCCCCACCACCACCACCACCACCTTCTGAATGAGAGATGCTGGCCATGGAGCCAGGGCCTCCTCCCAGCAAAGGGCCAAGTGTCCTTGGTTGGAAGGCAGGGCCGGGAGACAGCCTGACTGAAATAAACCGTCTGCTTGCCTTTTCCAAAGAATGCCAAGTGCCCAAGGACTGGGACAGGAGGCTGGAGTGGGCGCCCCGGGCCCGGTCCTTTGCCCCAGGAGAGTCAGTGAGACTGACCTGTACCGGGGAAGGGTACCAGGCTGTTCCAGAGGAGATCCGTTGTGTTGAAAAGCCTGGTGGGCTTGACTGGGATGCCAGGTCCGTTTGCCAAGGTGAGTGGGAGCCCCCTTCTTCTTCCCCTCCTTATACCAGCACCGAGGCCGACCCTCAGTCGCCCAAGCGCTGCCTGACTTTGTTTCCGCAGGGTTTTGTTCAAGGGCCAGGTGGCCCCCTTGGGTCTCTGCTGCCGACTCTTTCCGGAAAGAGACGTTTGCAGTGGGTGAATTCGTTTGGGTGACCTGTCGCCCGGAGCGGTACGGCCCCAGAAGAGAAAAGATCTGGTGCAGAGAGAAGGACGGCCACACGTGGTGGGACACCAGCCGCATAAACTGCATTGGTGAGTTCTGCCCTGGTGTTACAGCTCTGCACACCCCCCACGATTGACACGGTTTAATTGGAAAATGTTGCTTAATTAACACTATTAATTGGCAATGATATTAAACGATATCTGAGGTGACTGGAAGGCTAAGCGGGACGAGGCACATTACTGACTGTAAAGGTGAGCTAGCATGGCAGGTCAGACACACCTACCTCTTAGGCAGGAACCAAGTTATTGTCAGGCTAATAGCACATCCGCTCTCGGGACAATAGCAAGCCAAGCATCTGAGGGACGAAAGGGAAATCCCTGCCAAATTGTGATTGACCCTAAACACCTGGATGTTTCTCTATTGTTTACCCAGCTCTCCACAACTTTTGGCTATTGCAGCAGCCATTACCCTTCTGTCACGCTAAACACTAGGGCCATTAGCTCTGTCTGGGCTTCATTGCTTGCGTTGCAACTCCCATTGTCTGCTAGGCTGGAGAGCGATTCACATTCATACCCACAGGATATTTTGGGGACATAAGAACCCCTGATTTCAAGCTGCCCAGTGCAGTCTCATACCTTTCTGAACGCCACCCTATTCATCCAATTCCCAAACAAGAACTGTCCTTAGGTGCCTACCTAAGCCACGTTGCTGCTTTCCTTGATGCTCTCTGGACCGGTAATTATCGCCTTATCCCTGAAAGATCTCTATCCACTCTTTCCTCTCTTTTCCTTCGGCTACTCCTTTTACGCTTGTGTGAGTGCTTGGACCTTTCCTTGTGTGTGTGAGTTTCTTTCAATAAAACATATTTTTAGTTTAAAATGTAAACTCTCTGGCTGGTTCTGTCCTGCAAGGTCCCCATAAACATAGGTGGCAGATCTCGTGAAGTTACCCCCCCTCCGCCCGCAGGCCTCCTGACCTTGAGCTCATTGTTCCCCACTTCTGAATGCAGGTACTGGCATCATCAGTGGGCTCTCATGGCACCCACGTTTTGGGGTAACACCGGAAGGCTCCAGTAGAACAGGCGTGTGTCCTTTCTATAGGACACAATTAGCATAGCAGTGGCTTCTTATGGCTCAGCTGCCCGGGGTCTAAGTGGGCGATAACCGTGAATTCAGACAGTTCACACTCCCATGCTTTCCTTTGGTCTCTCGCTCTTCCCCAGAGTCAGGACTCTTGTGTGATGCTCGCTCTGTCTGAGAATCCAGAAATGTTCTCTTTCCTTCTGGCTTCCGTGGGACATTCGGCACTGCCGGTCCTGAACTCTCACGTGCAGCTCTCTCCAGAAGCCTTGTTTTTCAGGGACAGTGTCCCCATAGATTCACTGGAGGAATGCGCCAATGTCTCTGCAGGATCTCCGATTGCATGCCAGGATCCCTTTCTCCCTTCTGCTTTTCCCAAGAGAGCAGCCAGGCTGGGTTGCCTGATCTTTCCCTGTCTTTGTGGGAGGCTAAGAGTCTGGAAGAAGACCTCTGGCCTGCCCATTTAGTGTTTCCACCTGATTGCTTTATGCTGATAAGTAGAGAGACAGGCTTTGTCCTCCAGGCTTGTCATAGGATCATAGAGCTGGAGGAGACCAGAAGGACCATCGAGTCCAACCCTCTGCCTTGCAGAAAGACACAACGAAAGCATTCCCAACAGGTGGACATGCGTTCTTCATTCTTCAGATGAAAATCAGGAAAGCCATCCTGTAATCAGACTGCACATGTCCAGGGGGTGGTGGATGGCAGATACAAGGAATGAGCCAGAAGCCAAGGGTTTGGGCATCACAAAGTGGCTGGGTTTCCCTTGAACCTTGCTTCTGTGTTCACATTGCAGAAAAGCCCCGGATTATCAAGGAAAACCTGCAGGTCTCCTCTACCAGCATCACGCTTGCCTGGAACTGCAGTGCCCCCGGATCCTGCCAGGGCTGGAGATTTCGTGGCACCTGTCAACTGAGCAAGAGTTCTCAGAAATCCTGTAAGAGAACAAGAAAATGGGGGTGGAAGCCTCTCACACAGAACACCTTGCATTGCCAAGATCTGCATTCCTTTTCTTCCTATCACATCCGTGTCAACGGATCCTATTCAGCGGGGCCATACTCGACCTTGTACGAGGAAGAGCTCATGACAAAGGAAGGAGGTAAGAGAGGACCGGGTGGGCTCGCCTCTGTGTGGAAGAGGGGTGCCGCTCTCCGCGTGGCTGAGGAAGAGAGCTCGGGTTCTGCTGTACCAGGCCGGCTCCCTGCCATAAGCAGAAGCACCAAGGAAGGCCCAGAGATGCCGAGAAGCATCCAGGCCCAGGGGATCTCGACAACCCCAGGGGATCCCACGCTCGTTCCTCCTCCCTCCTTCCACCCCGGTGCTGCCGGATCCCCTTGTGTGCCGGAGAACTCTCCCCTCAGCGGGAGCTGCACTGATTTCAACACCCGGAGCTTTGCTTGTTCTCTCCTGGTGCTGCTTCTGCCGAACTCTGGCAGATCGCAGACACCCCCCCGGGCCCCCCAGCAGAGATGCAGTACAAATACACTTGCGTGGCGTCCCCAGGCATGGGCTCGTACGGGGCTGAGACGGCCCCGAGGCGGAGCCTGCCGCAGCCTCTCCCCAGCGCCCGACCTCCCGTCCCTCCAGCACTGAGGTTGCCAGGTTGGGCTTGGGACGGGGCTCCTGTGCCTTTACTCCTGAACGGATCTTGGAGCAGCAGAGGCACCAGGAAGCTCCTTTGGGTGCAGCCGTCCCTGCCCAACATGGCCGCGATTTCCTCCTTGGTGCAGTGAAAGCGTGGCGGGCACGGGGGGCACCCAGCCCTGTGACCACTGCTGGATTCTGTTCTCGATGCTGGCTCCCTGCGGTGCCCCCTCCACCCTCGCTTCCAGGGAGGCAGTGGCTCTCTTGGGAGGAGAGAGCGTGGCGCCCGGGCCTTGGAAGTTGGCAAGAGGGAGGGGGCTTGCCCTCCTCGAGGGGGCTTTTACCACACCTGGTCCTGCTTTAAGATCTGGGAAGGGTTCCTAGGTATGCGCGTCTGTCGTGGCGGAAGAAGACACGGGACATTGTCCTACTATTTTTTCTTTTCACTGCATTATGTACAGCGTGTGGCGGGGGGAAGAGGAAGGGTGTCTTTAGTGGAACAGCTTACATTTTTATCAGTGGGTTTTCTGGTTGTGTTTCAGATTAGTTCTAGTTTATTTCTTTCGCCTAGCTATAGTTGGTTTCTTTTTCTTTTATTCCTTTCCCCTTTTCTCCCCTTATCCTCTGTGGTTGTCAATTAGTGTGTTTGTTTGTATCCATGAAGTAAAAGTAAGAAAGATTTGGGAAGGCTTAGAGCTACAGGAGCCCCCTCCCAGATCCCCCCCCCGGCAACCCTGCCCCGCATCTCAAGGCCCTACAGAGGAAGGAGGGCCGTTTCAGCTTCTGGCGGGCCAGCTGCCCCCCCCACCCCACGGCTTTGACCCCTTCCCTGACTCCACCGGTCCGTAAAGCCCCGGAGGCCGGGGGCCGCTTCCTCCACCCGAGCACCCGCTCCCAGCGGGCCCCGGTGCCAGGGGGTCCCCCTCCCTCCTCTGGATCGGGGCCCCCAGACGTTGGCTGCCCCTCCTGCCGCCCGCCCGTTTCCTCTCATGGCCGAGGTGGACGGGCCCCCGCGAAGGGCGGAGGCGGGCTGCTGAGGGAGACCCCCTGTTTCTCTACTGGTAGGAACGGGTCCACGCCTCAAGCCGGGGACGGCTGGGCCCAGGCCCGGTGTCTCCCCCTGCGGCTCCCCGCCACCTGTCTAGCTCTCTCCCTCTCCCTGAAGGTGCCGGGGCCGGGCAGATGGGATGCCACGCGGACACGGTGGGCAGGAGGCGGTTTGTGAAATGCGTGAAGGGTGCAGTGGGAGGGCGTGCAGAGGAGGCCCTCTACCTCCTGCTTTCCCCCTCCGCCCCCGGCTTATTTTCACGGCTGCAAACCGAGTTCCCCGGGCAAAAGGAGTTTGTCGGCAGGGAGAAGAAGGAAGGGGGATGGACCTTGCCCTTCCCAAGGGGCTCAGGCAAAAGCAAACTCCTACAGCTTCTCTCGGCCTGTCTGTTCTTCCTCCTCGGTAGCTTTTGCCCAGTTGACCAGCTTCCGGCATTCCTCGGCCAGGCGTGCCCCAGCCTTTGTCTGTGAAGTGTGTTTGAGGGGCGTACACCCACCAGCTCCTAAACCCCGCTTGCTGAGGAACCCAAGACAGCAGATTGCTATGTGGCATCAACTTCACATGTAACTAAGGAGGTAGAGCTATTGGTCAACACTTGGTCAGGAGACTGGTTTCAGCATTGGGGGAAGAAAAGAGTCATTTCAACATCCCCCAAAACTTGAATCAGATCCATTCACATGATCAAACACAACTCCTGTATTAGTGCTGTTGCCCCCAATTATTTCCTACTAAAGAAATACTCTATACATAGGCTGAGCAAAGGGTTGAATGGTTCAATGATCCATAGCAATTCCTACTTTGGTTGTGTTATCATCTTCCCACTGTTTTTCAGTCTTTTGCACGGGAGATTTTTTTTTAATTGTTTGTACATTATTTCTGAAAAGTGATTTAAAAGGAAAGTTGAAATGTTGTGGACAGCCAGAGAAATGAGACCAGCAGTTTCAGAAAACAAGAGCTTATTTTTACTGTGCAGGGATCTCAGTGGAAATCAACTTCCAAAAGACTGAGAGAGCCCCTCCTCTTCATATTCACAACAATTTATACATTCTCCAGTACAGTCATCACATGTTCAAGAAAGGAAACAGATACATACAAAGGTTCCCACCGGCACAATAGACCATTCTCTAATGTTGCAATTCTTAATGTATCGAGGCCTAGCAGAAGCAAGCTTGCCAAGCAGAGGCGAGCTGCCAACATTTCAAACTCTCAAGGTTCCATTGCATTCCCACAGTTCTTTACAAACTCAGAGAGAAATAACTGTTTTTCCCCCATACCTAGAGGTCATCTAGACTGACCCCACCAAACACTGAGCTGCTCTGGGCCTCTGCCCCCCCCGCCAACAGTGTGATGCGTCAGCCAAGAAAGCCAACACAATTCTTCTTTGCGTCAATAGGAGCATGATCTCTAGATCGAGGGAGGCAATGGTACCACTCCATCCTGCATTGGTTAGACCTCATTTGGAATAACCCCGTGTCCAGTTCTGGGCACCTCAACTCAGGAAGGATATCGACAGGCTGGAGCGTGTCCAGAAGAGGGCGACCAAAATGGCGAAGGGTCTGGAAGCCGTGAAGCCCTACAAAGAGCGGCTTGGGGAGCTGGGGATGTTTAGTCAGCAGAAGAGAAGGTTAAGCAGGGACATGATAACCGTGTTTAAATATTTGAGGTGATGTCATATCGAGGAGGGAGCGGACTTGTTTTCCGCTGCTCCAGAGACTAGGACAAGGAGCAATGGATTCAAGCTGCAGGAAAGGAGATTCCACCTGAACCTCAGGAAGAACTTCCTGACGGTCAGAGCTGTCCGGCGGTGGAAGATGCTGCCAGGGAGTGTGGTGGAATCTCCTTCTTCGGAGGCTTTTAAGCAGAGGCTGGACAGCCATCTGTTGGGAGTGCTTTGATGTGTGTCCCTGCATAGCAGGGGTTGGACTAGATGGCCCTGGGGTCTCTTCCAACTCTATGATTCTGTGACTTGCACCACGTAGGCTGCCAGCTCTGTACAGGTTGCTGCACCCATCAGGGGTTCTCTGAAAGCCATTTGATGAGCGAGAGTGTGACGGTTCCTTCCTTCCTCCTCCTCCCAGTCCCAGACCAGCCAGAGAGAGAATCGTTGGATCTGTCCTCCAGAGTCCCGAGGTGGAGGCCACCCTCCTCTTGCAACGGGCTGATTGTGGGGTACCAGGTAGGGGGGTTGCTCTCGGACACACCTCTGATTTGAGTGGGGCCGGGCAACCCGGAGGAAGAGGGGGGCTGCGTGGGAGGGAGGGAGGGAGGGAGGTTCCTGTCACCCTTGCCTGAGCCGTCCCTTGGCCACTGGGGGCTGGGAGGAGTGTACCTGTCCTCTCGGGCTTCCCTCCCATGGAATGCTAGACCCGTGGATGGGGAAGGGACCCCAAGGGCCATCCAGCCGACCCCCGCCCCTTCGGTCGTGCGGGAGGCCACACTTGGACCTTCCGTGGGGAGAGGCCCGTGCCGGCAGCCTCCTGCCAACTTCTCGTCCTGCGACGCCAGCGAGGCGCCGCGGCCGTGGCTCTCCCCCCTCACCCCACCCTCCCGTTTGCCCACTCCTCCTTCCCGCCCACCCAGAGCCCCCTTCGCTGCTCTGGGGCAAGGGCAGAGGCAGGTGGCACAACGGCGTCTATGCCTCTGGGACTCAGTCGTGCCAGCCGGGTCCCCGGAGGGAGCGAGGCCGGTGATTCCGCCTCCTCCCGTTCCCCCCTTGCATTCGAAAGAGGAGGTCACAAAGGGGGTGAGGGGAGGAGGTGGTCTTCGGTCTGGGCCGGGCCCCCCCAAACACCCTAAGTCGGCCTCGCCTTAAGCCCGGCCTATTGAGACGGAACCTTTATGTTGCACGTTGTTGTTTTGCGCACCCTCGAGGCCCCCGGGGTCCAGGCCCTTCAGCAGTCTGGGCCGCCGGAGGCTTTCTTCTGCTCTCCCTCTTCCCACAGCCCTGGCGGGAGGACTCCCCTCCCCTCCCCTCCCCTCCCTTATTATCCCCAAAGGAGACACCCCCTCGGTTCTCGCAGGTGAACGTCACCGCCACGAGAGCCTACAACGCCAGCTTCCGGGAGGAGGAGCAGCTTCGGGTCAATGCTTCTGTCAGAGAGTACCGGCGGGACTCCTGGAGACCTGGCACCAACTACACGGTGACGGTGCAGGCCCTGACGGCGGCAGGACCCGGAAAGGAGCTCTCGTGGGCGCTTGAGACGGGGATCTCCGGTGGGAAGCGCGGCCTCTGCGTCTCGCCTGGCGTGGGGGGGGACATCACGGCCACCGCCCTGAGCGGGTCACAGGGATGCCACTAATGCATGTGCGCCCATCGAGGGCCTCCCTCCGTTCCAGCTCTTTTCTCAGTTTGGAAATGAAATCGTGGCTTTTTTATTACGTGTTTAATTCATATTGCGCCTTTGTCCGAGACAGGACCCAAGGTGGCCTCCAGCATAGATGGAGAACAAAACACGGTGGTTTTAAAAAGTTAAAAGGCAATGAAATAAGCTCTCCTACTAAAATACTACACTACTAATTTAAACACCATGAAAGCATGTTAAAAACATGCGTGCGTTCACCCGTTAAAAGACCCCTCTGTGCGACCGGTTAAGGTGGGGGTCTTTTCTGCCAGCAGGAGAGCAAAGAAGGACCAAAGGGAGCCTCCTGTGGCGAGGAGTTCCACAGCTTCCTGCAAGCAACCACCAAGAACGTGGGGGGTGGGCTTTCCCTCGGTCCCACCAGCATTACAGGTGCATTTGGCAAGGACATCAGAAACGGGGCCTTCTCGGTGGCTGCTCCCGGGAGTCTGTGGAACTCCTTCCCGCAGGAGGCGAGGCTGCCCCCCCCCCGCGTCCACATAAAAGGGCAAAGACCTGTTTTATTTAGATGAGATTTTGTTATTTGGACAAGAATTCCAGATCACAGAAGTGTAGCCAGCTGGGAGGGATCCTAAAGAGCTATCTAGACCAGCCCCATTCAGCCATGCCGGAATGCACAGTGAAAGCATCTTTGAGAGACGGGCACTTAGCCTCTGTTTGAAAACATCAGAGGAGAACCCATTTCCACCAAGGGTGAGCCCTTCCACTCTCAAATGGCTCTTACGACGGGGAAAAAGACCTTCCTGGGGTGGAGTCAGAATCTCATTGCTTGCGTTGATTTGAATGAAGACAGAAATGTGCTCCTTCTTCCCTTCCCTCCCTCCCTCCCTTCCCTCCCTCCCTCCCTTCTCTGACATTGCTGAGGTCTTGGTGGGGCTTCCTAGATTTTCCACAGCCCGACTGAGTTTGCAAATTCTCTCGCAGCTACAGAGAATTTAGGCAACGGTGGAGAAACTGCAGATTCCCTCGGCCTCACTTTCTTCCGTCTGTAAAATGGGTGTAACTGTTGGCATCATCTGCACTGGTAGCCTCAAGGGCAAAGAGAGAAGATGTTTGTCCAGGGACACTGGGCATTTTGCGTGTTCTGTTTTAGTTTCTCATGGCAGTGTTCCTAATTCCCACAGAGCCATTCGTCCCGCCCAGGGTCAAGGCCCTGGCAATTTACAACATCTCAGCCTTGACCAGGACGGCCGTGCTGCCCCTGGAGCCCCTCCCAGACCTCCACGGGCCCATCAGGTGAGCAGTGCCCGCCGCCTCCTTTCCGCTTGTGCCACAAAGGGTGCCACCCTCGGCTGGGCTGAGTCACCAGTTTCTGGAGGTGAAGTACGTGTGTGTGTGTGAGAGAGAGAGAGAGAGAGAGAGAGAGAGAGAGGAAACGAGGGAGAGGGGACTGAGAGCAGAGTTTGGGAGGAACTGATTCAAAGCCTTGACGTAAACTGTCACCCCGTGGGCAAGAGCTTGGTCATGTCTCACTCGGGCGCAAGTTCCCCTGCAAAAGTGACGAGAAGTTTTGTTCAATGCAAAATGCCTGGATTCAGGTTGTGGGAGCAGAGTTGCATCCATGGTGCCGTCACCAGGCGTGTGAGTGAACGTGGATGGCCATGCACACGCGGTTGGGAATGCTGCTCTTCCAGCCCTATGATTCTGTGATTCGGTAGTTCTGTTGCGCAATGTTGCCATTGCACAACTTCTCATGTGGAGATTTACACTCTGCTGCCTTTGGGGCTTCTGACAAGGCTGCCGTGATGTCATTTTTATACAACATCAAAACAACGTATGACATCAGGACTGTTTTTCTGTTTCTAAAATGTGTGGGGAGGGGCCGTTTGGGGCCATTTCTATATTTCTAGGTTTCTTTACACTAAAAAGCAGAGGAAGGAAAAGTATTCCGTAGCTAACGCAGACTTTTAGGGCCGCAGAGGAACACCCGGTGTGGTTCAGCCTCCTTTATCCGGAAATCTTATAACCTCCAAAAACTAAAACTTCTTGTCACCAGCTGCCCGCTTTCCCTTGGAGGGAGTGGCTGGGTGCTCCTGCTTCTTCATCTCTCAGAAATGGCAGGGGGCAGGGAGGTGGGTCTGCACTGGGCACTATGCCTGGATTCCCCCCATTTCACAGATCCTTGTGATTCTCTCCAGCCTCGTGTCTCACACGCAACACAAGCAGTGAATAAACAAGACGCAAAGGCTATTCTGAAGAGGCGCGGTATTCCAAAATCCCCCCCAAAAAATCTGAAATAGGGAACAGCTCCGGTCACGAGCATTTCAGATAAGGGATGCTCGACCTGGAATTTTTCCGAAATCAAGGCTGCCATCGCTCCTTTCCCTCCTCTTTCTGGCAGGGAGTACCAGCTCTTTGTTACCCCTCCGGAGTCTGCCCGCAACGCCAGCTCCTGCCGCTCCCTGGAGCTCCGTCCGTTTAACCCTGACCTGGAGGACAACCAAACCTACGTTGCTGCCGTGCTGCCGGCACACAACCTGACGTGGCCGATGGACTTTGTGATTGGTGACGGGAGAGACTGGCATGGCTTCTACAACGCCCCTCTCTGCCCTGGCAGGAGCTACACGGTCCTGCTCCGTGTGGTCAGTCGCTGGAACCAGGTGAGTCTTTCCCTTTTCTCTCTCTCTTCCCCTGGGTCAGTTCTAGGTCTAAGCCAGAGCCTGGAGGCAACGTACGATGAAAGGTACAATGAAAGTAGCTAGATGCAATGAGGAGGCCAGCCAACGAAGGAGGAGACTCCATCACACTCCACGGAAGCAACAGCGGCTCCTTTCCTGTAGTTTGAAGCCACTGCTCCATGTCCTAGTCTCTGGAGTAGCAGAAAACAGGCCTGCATGTGGCAACCCTTCAGATATTTAAACATGGCAGTCATCCCCACTCTGGGCTGAAGCTGCTCCTTCTATGGCTTCATAGTTTCCAGGCGCTTGACTATTTTGGCTGCCCTCCTCTGGGGTGTTGAGGAGAGTTGGTGCTTGGACAACCTCTCCGGTTTGCCTTTATTCCTGAGGGGGTGGGCATCCTTGGAGCCCCCTTGGCTTCTCTCCCTCTGTCCCCCCGATGGCCTGGCCTGGGGCCACACAGGGCCCCTCTTTTTGGCTGAGTGGGACTCTGAGAGCATCCTGAAAGTGTTGGGGGGTGCTCAGGCTGGCCAGGGACATTCCCCCACCTGGGATGGGAAGGGGGTCCTGCAGAGTCTGCCAAGGGACCCACCACCCCCTCTCTCCCCGCTTTTCCACAGGAGGAGACGTCCAGTTGTGTCCGCTATGACTTCTCGCTCGGTAAGAAGCACGTAAGCCTTCTTTGCCCCCTGCCCGGTCTTTTGCCTGCCCGCCCTTGGATCCTTGGCCATGGGGGGAGCTCTTGGAGGTGGGTCAGGGGGTGCCTACAAGGGGGCCAGTGGCCACACAGCTGTCCCTGGCCTTCTAACCTCTGGAGCAACCCCTCTCCCCCGATCCGTCAGAAGTGGGAGCGTGGCATCCTTCCGCCTCCCCCCGTGTCTCCGTTCCCAGACACGTTCTGCTCCTCTCCCAGGTGCATTTCCATGACAGGAGGGAAAGAAACCAGAGTTAGAGGGAGTCCTGGAAGGCATCAATCCCACCCTTTAGCTCTGGGCAGGAAATCCAGAGTGGGGGGGGGGATCCCCAACTGTCAGCCTCTGGATGAAAACTTCCCTCTAGGGAAGGAGAGGTCTCTGTCCCCACCCCGCAAGACCACTACCCTCATCCCCAACCCTCAGGGCCATCACTTCAGTTGCCCGGCTGTTCATGCTTCCAGTCGGCTTCTCCTGCTGTGCCGTTAAATCTCCCTCCTTGGGAGGCCTGGGGGAGCCCAGTCCCCACCAGCCTGAGGTTTCTCTTGTCAATAAAAGTGGACTTTCCGTTATTCTGGATTGCCCCAGAGCCTCCATGGCAAGCCAAATTCTACCCTTGTGTCCTCCCAGAGAAGCTGGGCCACCATGGCTCTGGGTTCCAGGAGGGGGCCGGCGCTCTTCTCTCACGCGTGTCTTGCTTTGCAGGAGAGGCCCCTGGGGCCCACGGGGGGCTGCCGGTGCCCCTCCTGGTGACCTCCGTCTCGCTGGGCCTGGTGGGGCTGCTGCTGCTGCTCTTGCTGGGGCTCCTGGTTGCCAGGTCAGTCCTGCTTTGGGGTTACACTGAGCCAGGCACTCAGAGGGGGAGGGAACCCCAGGGGTCATCCGGTCCAACCCCCTACTGCCAATGCAGGAAATCTGCAGCTAAAGCACCCCTGACAGGTGGCCTTCCACCCGATCTTTGCAGGGAGCTGAACATCCTCTTATGCCCACCATGGTGCTTGTGCGTGGAGGATACTGGCCTTCCCAATCAGAGAGGACCCCTGGGTGTCAGTTGTGCAGCCCCCTTTCCCCCTTGGGTGACCCCGAGGACCCTTGTTACAAGCTGGGCCCTGCCTCCTCATGGGCCCTGCAGGGACGCTGCTTTTGGCCCTGCCTTGCCGTGTCACACTGCAACTCCACTCAGCCACAGAGCGGTGTGTGTTCATGTGTGTGAGTGTACGCACACCCATGGGCACCGGAGCACACGTCCCTGAATGCCACACGGCCAATGCTGCCAGCACCCCGGTGCCAAGGAGATCTGAATGAGAAGGGTTGGTGGGAGTGACTCTGAAGCCTCCCTCCCTCCCTCCCGCTCTCTGCCCCCCGCCCCTCCGTGTCCAACTCTGCTCTCCTTCTCCTGCAGGAAGAAGTGGACCAAGGTGGAGGGGCCCAGAGGCCACGGGGCCGTCCCTTTGCAGCGGCGGCGTGGAGGTGCGCCTGGGTTTGGTTAAGTGATGCGTCATGTAGTGGGACAGGGCAAGGGAATTTGGGGAGGGGGGAACAGGAGCCTGGACTCTGGATGCCAGAGGGAGGTGGAAAGGAAACACGGACTGACTGTCTCAGGAAACCCACCCAGGGATGGGAAAGGAAAGAAGGGAAGGAAGGATGGCCGAGCTGTACAGGCGTCCCCTGTTATCTGACAGAGCCCTGTCAAAAAGCAGACGTTGCCAAAGGGCAGGACCAATCTTTTTTTAGGATCAGAGGAAGTTCAGTAAAATGAACGAAAGCTTGCCTTTAAATATACAGAAGTACCATACAGTAAAATGAACAAAAATGGACAAGGAATGTAGGAGATGCGTTGAGCACAGATTCTAAAAGATGCACTACACATTGACTTGACACCATCTTTTTATTCAGTCTCTGATTGCTTTGATTTAGGCCATTTCCACACTAGCCTGTTATAGTGCTACTATTCCACTTGCAACATCCTTTGGAATCCTGGGGTTTGCGGTTTAGGGAGGGGCCAGGCGGTCCTAAACTGCCAACCCCAGGATTCCATAGGACGTTGCAAGTGGAACAATTGCACTATAACAGTCTAGTGCGGAAATGGCCTTACTCTTTTGACCCGTTTCAATAATAACCAGAACCCATATATGTGACACGTGGATGGAAGAGGAGACCAGCCATGGAATATATGGGTTCTGATTGTAATGGAAAAGGGCTGAAGGAGTGAATCCATGAAAACCCGAGTATCAGAAAGTGGGGGATGCCTGTGCTTAGTTGCGAGACCTCTAAAGGTGGGGAGTGTGGAAGGACGGGGTGGGGGAGAATCCAGCAGCACCTTTGAGAGGAATTGTTTTACTTTAGCCAAAGCTTCTGGGGCTATTGATCTGCTCCTTCGGGTGCACCACTGGGGTGATATTCAAGCACCAGGTGTGCTTTCCAAGGCAACTGACCTTTGAGAAGCAGATGTAGTGCTTTCACCTGTCAACATTATTAGACCCATTACTTGAAAAACCTGCACCTGATGTCTTCCACAGCTCTTTGAAGATTTATGACCAGGATCGTGATTTTCATCTTTTGATACTCTATTAAGTTCCATCCCACTCCCACAATTGTGTAACTAGGCTTGGAAACGTGTGGCTTTAATATCACACCACCAATGCCTCTCAAGAAGTATATTGATATTCACAAATGCTAGAATGAGTGAATTTATTTTCATTTATAAAGTAAATCAGTCTAAAAGGTGCTGCCAGATTCCTTTCCCCGCTCCCCTTTTCCTTTTTGTGATGTAACAGACTAACGTGGTTGTGTCTCTGAAGATTCCCAGTGCTGACTTCAGCTCTCCTCTGATTCTGGAAGCTAAGCAGGTTGACCGTGTTTTTGGATGGGAGACCGCCAAAGAATCCCAGGTGCTATGGGCTCTGTTTCAGGAGAAGGAACTGGCAAAACCACCTCTGAGGATTCCTTGCCTAAGAAAACCCAATGACATTTATGGGGTTGCTGTAAGTCAACAGGTGACTTGAAGGCACAGGCCATTTCTGCATGAGACTGTTATAGTGCTATCATTTCACTTTCAACATCCTATGGAATACTGGGGTATTCCCCTTGCAGTTTGGGGAGGGTGTGGCCAGCCCTAAACTGCAAACCCCAGGATTCCATAGGATGTTGAAAGTGGAATAATAGTGCTATAACAGTCCAGTGTGGAAACGGCCACAGACACACACAAACACAAAGCTGACTTTCCTGTTTCGGAGCAAGCTCGCAACCTTGAATGGTTTTGGAGGTCCTCAGGGCTGCCTTGTTCTTGGGTAGAGGCGGAAAAGGAGAGAGATCGGCCCTCTTTGGTGAAGAGCAGGAAGCGGTTTGAGCGTTTAGAGAGAGGGACCAAAGGGCCAGAGATCGTGGAATCCTAGAATCGTAGAGCTGGAAAAGACCCCGGGGGCCACCCAGTGCCATCCTCTTCTGCCATGCAAGGACACACCATCGAAGCCCTCCCTTCGACAGACGGCCGTCCAGCCTCCGTTTAGATCTACGATCTAAGGAGAGACTGTGGGGGGAGGGGGGCTCCCAGGACAGCCCAGCTCCCCTTTGTTCCACCTCACAATCAATTTATAGAAGAATTGGTGGTTCTTTGCTTCTAGTACGTGCCTCAAAATGCGGTTTGAGAATCTTTCATCTCTCTTTACCTAGAAAGGGATCTAGGAGTCTTGGTAAATCACAAGCTGGACACTGCTGACTCGTGTGATGAGGCGGCCAAGAAAGCCAACGCGATTCTCGGCTGCATCAATAGGAGTGTGGTGTCTAGATTGAGGGAGGTGATGGTACCACTCTCTTCTGCATTGGTTAGGCCTCATTTGGAATCCTGTGTCCAGTTCTGGGCACCTCAATTCAAAAAGGCTATTGACAAGCTGGAGCACGTCCAGAGGAGGACGACCAAAATTGTGAAGGGCCTGGAAGCCATGAAGCCCTATGAGGAGCGGCTGAGGGAGCTGGGGATGCTTAGCCTGGAGAAGAGAAGGCTAAGAGGGGACATGATAGCCATGTTTAAATATTTGAAGGGATGTCATATTGAGGAGGGAGCAGGCTTGTTTTCCGTTGTTCGAGAGACCAGGACAAGGAGCAATGGATTCAAGCTGCAGGAAAGGAGATTCCACCTGAGCCTCAGGAAAAACTTCCTGATAGTCAAAGCTGTCCGGCAGTGGAATCTGCTGCTTCCTCCATGGAGTGTGGTGGAGTCTCCTCCTTCTTTGGAGGTTTTTAAGCAGAGGCTGGATGGCCATCTGTTGGGAGTGCTTTGATGTGGGTTCCTGCATGGCAGGGGGTTGGACTGGATTCTACATGCAGATTCATTGTGCTGCAGAGTTTGGAAGGGACCCCGAGGACCACAGCTAAAGCACTCCTGGCAGCTGGCCATCCAACCACCTCTGGTCCAGCGCTCTGTTCTCGTGGTTGCCACCCAGTTGCCCAAGTGGAAAACTCCCCAAGAGGAGAGGAACGCAGCTCTGCCCCCATGAGCTTGTGCTACCCAACAGATATACAGAGGCATAAACTCCCTCTGGTACAGGAGGGAAAATGGAGCCATCTTCAGCATGGAATCACAGAGCTGGGAGAGACCCCAAAGGTGACCTTGTCCAGCCCCCTGAGCCCCTGATCTCTCTAGAAAAATCTCCAACATGGGAGAGTCCATCTAGGCAGCCATTCTGCTGACAAACAGCTCTTGCTCTCTGGGAGTCCTTCCTAATATGTAATTGGAATGTTATTTCTTTTAAATCTGAGTATGTTGGGGTTAGGGTGCTACCCTCTGGAGAAGCAGAAAATAAGCTTGCTCCATCTTCCTTGGGGCAGCCTATCACAGCGTTTTTTTGGCAAGATTTGTTCAGTGGTGGTTTGCCCCCCGTCTTCCTCTGAGGCTGAGAGAGTGTGGCTTGCCCAAGGTCATCCAGTGGGTTTCCACGGCTCACCCTGGTCTCCTGAAGTTCGACACTGAAACTGCCGGCTCTTGCCTTCTCTGTATTTGTTGCTTTTTAATGGCTTTGCTCTGACCCACCATTCAACCCTATTAGCTGTCTTGATATTTGGAAGGTGCCTTGAATCCCAGGACCATGGAGAGGCAGGAGGGTGGCGCTGCTGGAGGAGTTGGGAGTCTGCTGGTGCTCCTTACTAGCTGTTTTGCTTTTTCCGGGGTTCTGCGGCAGCCGTGGAGGAAGAGGAAAGCAGCTCAAGTCTTCCCACCGTGAGCAGCCACCGCCTCCTTGCGCTCTTCCTCCGAGGCCTTTCCTTCCTCCTGCGTTGCTGCGCTGCTTCTCCATCACCTTCCTCCTGGAAGGGACCCCAAGGGCCATCCAGCCCAACCCCTGGTGCCAGTGGAGGCACCCCACTGCAGGGATTCACCCGGTGGTGCTTTGCGTTACTTCTCCCACACAGCTGCAAGCAAACTGCACACCCAGATTCCCGTGGCAGAGCTTCTGGAGGTTCTAAAGAGGTATAAACGGGCTGAGATGGAGGCTGCCGTGAAGGATGAAGAGGAGGACGAAGGTGATCTCAAGACGCCTGCAGCCGGACGGGATGCTGAATTCCAGGTTTGGGGCCACATTTGGGCACCCTGGGCTCTACTGTTGCTGCTGCCTGGGTTTGTTGGCTTAGCAAGGCCCAACCTCCGTCGTTTCTTCCAAATTTTGCTGGCTCACTTCCTTCCTTCCTTCCTCTGCCTCCTCCCATACAGAAGCTTGTCTCGGGTTTGCTGCACCCCTGCCTGGCTGGGAAGGAGCCCCACAATTTGCCCAAGAACCGCTACAAGAGCATCCTCCCGTGTGAGCCCAGCGACTGGCCGTAAGGCGGGAGGGAGGGGACAAAGCTGCTGCCCTGAGAAGGGGCCTGCGGCAGCCACATCTGAGCAACCTGGCTGGGAAGCCAAGAGGCAACCCAGGACAAGAGGTCTTCCCATCCTGGGGGCATGCGGGGAGGGGGTTCTGACAGGGGTGAGGGGGGCAGTGCCAGCTCCACCATGCTCAGGGGCTGAGAAGGTGACTTATTTGGACTACAGCTTCTGTATTTCTGCATCCTGTAGATTCTGGGAGCTGTAGTCCAAGAAAGTCACTTTCCTAAGTGACTTTCTTGGACTACAGCTCCCAGAATCCACAGGATGCAGAAACAGAGTGAGAGAGAATCTCTTGCCCCTGAGGGCTGTGAGCCGTGCAGCTGGGGGCAGCACTGAGTTCCTCAACAGAGGGGTCTGTACTGGGGACAATGGTGGCATCACCCAAATGACCCCCCCCACCACTTCTGCTTCTCTGCCTCTTCCGTTGCAGACGATGAGTCCCGGGTGGTGCTCCAGACCAGCGACTCCACGGCTGATTACATCAATGCAAGCTACGTTGATGTGAGTTGGATTGGAGGGCATTTGGTGGGAAACACAGGCAGTGGGAGCCTTAATCCCCCCCGTGTGTGCACACGCACCAGCCAGTGGGGCTGGGGTCAGTCATTGCTTGCCCCAAATGCACCAATTTGTTCTGGATTTGGAAGCTGAGCAAGGCCAGGACTTTGGCACTCCCTTAGCCGCCAGAGCGACATCCTCTGGCATCCTGGGATCTGCAGTGTGGTAAGGCACTAGAGCTCTCTGGCAGAGAATTCCAAATGCCTCTCCCTAAACTGCATTCTCAGCATTCTGTGTGAAGGAACCACTCTATGGGTGGGTGGCTAAAGTGGAATCACTATCACTACATACGGCCAAAGAGACCTCAGTAGGGAGGCAAGTTATGATGCTCCTAACCCCCCTTTGGGGTCCCCTAGCCTTCAGTGCCCCACATGTTGAGGGCAGCATTTCCCAGAAGATGGCAATAAGCCCAACGGGATTTGGATGTAATTCCTGGGCAAGAAGTTTCTGCGTGTCCCTCCTGCCCAGCATGGTGTGGCCATCTTTCAGGATTCCTGCATGGCAGGGCATTGGTGGTCCCTTCCAGCTCTAGACTCTCTCCCTCCCTCCCTCCCTCTCTCTCTCTCTCTCAGCCCTTAGTCTCTGTTAAAACTTGGGGGGGGGGGACGACCGCCTGTCAGTGCCGAGTGTGAAAGGCACACTCAAGGCCTGCCCAGCCTGACACCTCTTTGTGATCAGAACTGAACAGCCAGGGAGATCTCTGAATCAAGCCAGGGCCAGGACAAACGGATGTGCCTCAGTTCTCCCTCTCTGAGAACGCCGTCCCTTCCTCACTCTTGTCCCCCCTTGGCTTCTTCCTTTCAGGACTCTCCCCCTTTACTGCCTCCCCTAAATCTGCCCTTCTCCCAGATGTAAGGATCAGCAGTGATTTATATTTTCCAAGACTGTGGTACTGTTGGCACTAAGGTCAAGATGATATTATTGGTAGCGTGTATATTCCCGGATACAGAATAAGACTCTGTGACACTGTTTTAAGGAACACAGAACTTCAAACATTTATTGTAACACTGTTGCTTTAAATTTGTTTTATATCCAAATGTTTATAAACAGCACACCATTCTTCTCTCTCTCTCTCTCTTTCCATTCATTCACTATCTCTTGTACACCCAGTTTCTCAGTTTTCTCTCCCACAGAGCTCTCCAAATCTCCAACCTCTCCCAAACACACCACAAATCACACTCCCTTCAAACACACACCCCAGACAGTTAAAATCCCTTATTTTCCTCTTTCCACCAGCCCCTCCCCTGGGCTATCCAAGGTTCCATTTCACCAGCCAATCAGCTTAAACACTCTCAGTTGCCAAGGGGGCTCTGTTGTCAAGACCCCCTCCCATCAGGTTCGTCACAGGCTCTGATTCAAGGAAACACCACGTGACTACATTACAGGTCGAACTTCCTTTATCCAAAATGCTTGGGACCAGAAGTCTTCCATATTTTGGATTTTTTTTCGTATTTTGGAATGCAGTGCCTTTCTCGAATAGCCTCATGTCTCGTTCGTTTACTGCTTGTGCTGTGTATGAGATGTGAGGCTAGAGAGAGACGGAGGATCTGTGAAATGGCAGGAATCAAAGGCCATTTCTGCACTAGACTGTTATAGTGCTATTATTCCACTTTCAACATCCTACGGAATCCTGCGGTTTGCAGTTTAGGGAGGGGCCTGAGGGTGGCCTTTAAGGATGGCCTTTGAGGCCCCTCCCTAAACTGCAAACCCCAGGATTCCATAGGATGTTGAAAGTGGAATAATAGCGCTATAACAGTCTAGTGCAGCAATGGTGTGTGTGTTGTACTTGGCGCAAATCCACGCCTCCTCCCATCTTGCAGATCCTGAGTGTCTCTCTTTTCGCTGCCAGCCCCGTTTCCTTCTTTGAGGCAGTGACTGTGGCACTTGTTTGCCTCTCAGATCCTCGATCTCTTTTTACGACCAGCTGCCAAGGGTGAAGGCGAGCAGCTGCCAGCAAATGGTTTTGGAGGTTTTTGTATATTGCATTTCCAGATAAGGGAAGCTCAACTTGTACCAGAAATTATTAGTGGAATCAGCTGTGGGCCATATTTGTTTGCATGCTTTTCCTATTCTCTCAGAATGAGGAGGGGGCAGAAGGGACGGGGGTGGGAGGGAAGCAAGGATCTTAGTGTGGGAAGTAAGGACAGGGGAGGTGGGGGGCGAACACAAACCAAGCAGTTGGGACAGAGGGCTGTCCTTTACCCCCTGGGGGGGGATGAGCCTGTGTGCACCCTGCTCTTTCTCTGTATTCATGAGATCTAGAAACTTAAAAAAAAAAACTAATAAAGCAAAGCCAAATCCTTCCCTAGACCCCATCCAGGTCTTTGTGGGGAGAGAGAGAGAGAGAGAGAGAGAGAGCACCCACCTGCTAACTAAGGGGGCTCAGTAACTGTGAATAGGTGTTGCTAATGTTTCTTCCTGACTTCTCCTTGCAGAGCTACCAGAGCCCCAAATTCTTCATTGCTGCTCAGGGTAGGTGTCGCTGCCTGTCTTGGGGGGAGAGGGGGGCAGGAAGGGGAGAGAGGCATCTGATGCTCCATCAGGACTGGCTGCCAAAAGTTCTCTTTGACACAGATATCTTGCTCTCAGTAACTGGTTCCACCACAGCCGCATTCTCAAAATTATTCAGGCCCTTGGCACACCCCCAAAAGTCACTCTAGGTCCCAGCCCCCCCCCCCAGATATGGGCCAAGGGAGGATTATTCCAAGGAAAGAGCTATTGGGGTCAGGGAAGGGGGAGAGATTGCAGGGAACGGAGGGACCAGAAAAGCCCAAAGCCTCCCCCCCCGCGTTCCTTGGGTGCCCCCCCCCATGTGGCAACTCCCTCTGCAGGACACGAAACAGAGGAAGCCAGGTGAAGAGGACTGTCCAGGGCCTAAGGAGTCTTCCCTGCTCCCCACTCCTGATTCCACTTGCTGTGACACTGGTGGGGCCCTGCTGTGACGAGCGAAACCCTGCAGCGTGGGGGATTTCCCATCTGGCCGATATCCACAGGGACAAGTCCTGCCAGAGCTGCAGGTACTGCTGTGGGAACGGCTCCTCTCCCTGGCAGTCGCTCGGCCAGTCCCTTGTGCTGCCCACCCAACGGAGCGTGTCTTCTTCTCCTCGCGAGCCAGGCCCCCTTTCCGGGACGGTGCCGGACTTCTGGCGGATGGTCTGGCAGGAGAAGACGCTGGTCATCGTGATGCTCACAGAACTGGTGGAGCAGAACAAGGTGAGGAAGGGAACCGGCTGCCCCCTCCCTCCCAGCTGTTTCCTCCCCACCCGTCCATCCTCCCAGCCTCATCTTCTCGAGCCCTACTTATTAGGGGCAGTGTTGCCGGGCCAGGAGTATCCCAGGCTCAGAAACCCATCAGCCAGCCTTGCTCTGAGCAGTCACTCCAACAAGACTAACGCAAATGAAAAAACATTTTTCTACTTTGAAAATTTGGTTTCCCAAGCCTGGCACTGAGTGGGTGGAGAAACCCGCCACTACTTTAACCAGCTCTGTTTTGGAGACCTTTGCTAGCACTGCTTTTAAGGACAAATGGGAGTTGCAGTCCAGGCAAGGAAGGTTTTGCAGACTCTGCTTTGGACAGAAGACAGCCTGTAGTAGCCGTGGGGACTCAATACGCACAGAGCGGCCCAGATCCTGTTGGTTAGACCCATTGAATCAGCTGCAGGATGGCAAGCCAGCATGTAGTTAAATTCCACCGATTGAGTGCGTCTACTTTGGTTGCCGCTACCGACAGGACTCGGGCCCAAGTGTGTCCGTAACTTTCCAGATGACGCTCCTGCCCTGAGACCTCCCCCTCTCCCTGAGGACTGGAGGAGGAGGCCCTGGGACCTGGGAACACCGGTGGGGGCTGGGGTGGGTGATGTGCCTCCTCCTGTCGTTATCCCCCTGCAACTGGGGTGGGGGGCCGGGGGCCTGCAGAAGAAAGGGGGTGCTCCCTGAACCCATCTTTGGAAGGGCCTCCCCGGCACTGCCTGCTTGCTGCCTGTGGCCCCTCATGCGGCGAGCGAGGCCCCCATCCTCACGCTCGCGTGTTTTCTTCACAGCCCAAGTGTGGGCAGTACTGGCCCTCCGGAGGGCGGGAGGAGTACGGAGACATCACAGTGGCGCTGAGCAGCACACGGGCGACCCCGGGGCTCGTCACTCGCACCTTCAGTCTCAAGAAGGTAGGGGAGAAGGGGCAGGGGAGGGGAAGAGGTGCCCTCGCAGGAATCCCCCCCCCCGCTCTCCCAACGACATGGGAGGGGGCTGGAGGTGCCACCTGGATCCGGGAGAGAGCCGTCAGCCGGCGGGGCGGGGTACGGCGTGTGGGGTGTGCGGGAAGGTCTTGCGGTGCCGCAGAGGGAGGGCACGGGGGGCAGGTGGAGAGACAGATGTCACCGTGGGCATCGCGTCCGGGAGAAAGCAAACCCTTGACAAACTGTGGAACTCCCTGCTACAAGGTGTAGTGATGGCCACCAGCGTGGGTGGCTTCAGAAGGGGGCCGCGCTCCGTATTGCAGGAAAAGGCTCTCGGGGGCTCCCGGGCGAGACGGCTTTGGCTGCAGAGGCTTCAGCGTGCCTCTGGGCTGCAGTTGCAAGGGACTGGCCACAGCCCAAGGGGGAAGGGAACTTCCTCGTGCTCACACCTCAGCGTACCAGGCTGGCCGCTGCGGGAAACGGGAGGTTGGACAGAGCGGTCCGGTTCGGCGGGTGAAGCTTCCGGGCACGTCTCTGGCGTGGCGGTGCCGGCCAGACCCGGAGCAGCTGGTGGCGGGCGGGCGGGCGGGGAGGGGGCTGAAGAGAACCCACGCTGGAAAGCAGTTTTCAAAGAAGGAGCCGCGTCGGCCCCCTGCAGCACAGAAGGGAGGAAGGGAGGCGGGCGGTGGAGAAACGTGGTGGCAACGTCTTTAAGACTGACCGGTTGTGCTTTTGGGATGAGCTTTTGTGGATATAAACCCACTTCTTTGAGTGCAGTACCGAGTGGTATTAAGGCCTCGGGCATAACACGTATTTCTACGGTTTGGGAATGAGACGGAATGCGCCAGGGTCCAGAAGGATGCGAACCGTGTCCCTCGCCCTCAGTCTTCGAAGGGCGGAGCCCAGTGATGCGGGTTTCTCAGATCTTCACCCTGGTCGCTCAGTGCTGAGGGGTGGAAACGATACATCTGCTTACCTGAAGTTGGCTCTTGCGTGCCTTCAAGTCATTTCCAGCTTAGGGCGACCCCTAAGGCGAACCTGTCGTGGGGTTTTCTGGGGCTGAGAGAGCGCGATGCACCCAAGGTCACCCAGTGGGTCTCCGTGGCCGACGGGGGAGCCGTATCCGGGTCTCCAACGCGCGAACCACCGCAGCACGTTGGCTTCCCGGGTTCAAACTTCCTCTGAGAAGGTTCTTTCGGAAAAGCGGCTGCGGGAGGAAGGCGTGTGGGACGCCCAAGCTGTCTCTGTTCCGCGCGCGACCACTCTCTAGCCGCTTGCAGTTTTACAAAGCTGCGTGCCACTTCACGTCATTAGAGAAGGTGTTTTTAAAGAAATCATCCACCTTCGCATCTCAAAAGCGATACACCGACTCCCCCATGAGGCTATCCTGATGACTGGACGTGATTCAAACAAATCCAATTTTCTATATTATTTGTATTGTTTTATCACACATTTCTCCCTCTTCTGGGGGCGTTTCTGCCTTATTCTTTGCATGGTCATATAATCACAGAATCATAAATCCTAGAGTTGGAAGTGACAACCAGGGCCATCTAGTCCAACCCCATTTTGCCATGCCAGCTTACTGTCAAAGTTCTCTGGAAAGATACTCATTCAGCTTTTGCTGAAAGACCTCCAAAGAAGGAGAATTCCATGCTGAACAGCTTTTACTGTCAGGAAGTTCTTCCTAATGTTTAGGCGGCATCTCCTTTCTTGCCAGTTAAAGCCATTGCTCCATGTCCTAGTCTTTGGAGCAGCTGAAAAGAAGCTTGCTCCATCTTTGACGTGACATCCCTTCACATGTTTAAAAATGGAGTTCGTGGTCATAAAGGAGTTACTTGCAGATTTGCATCCATCTTGTTTTTCCTCCTTTGTTTCTGAAAATGGAGTCCATTGTTCACATTTTTCTACGGTTGCCTCCCTGTCTGTCTGTCTTTCTTTCTACAGTCACACTTGTATTTGCACTGAAGTCTTTGGGGACTTGACATGAATTCATAAATCTCTCTCTCTCTCACACGCGCGCACGCACACGCACACACACACACACACAGGGATGAACGGCTAAAGAGAAAGCCTTCCCCATCTCTGAAAATTCCAGAATCCATGCAAGCATCAGGAAAATGCTCTGGAACAAGACCCAGGGAGGCCTCCCCAGTCCAGCCTTCTCCCCTCTCCCCACCTCCAGGGCCAGCCAGTTGCCCCAGTGCCAGGACATCCGGGCACCCGCGCGCGCTCTCCCGTGCATTCCCCCAGCGGCGGTGCCTGACACCCAGAGCCGAGGCTGCCCTGGGACGGGACCTGGTCCCTCCACACGGGCTCTCAGTCTGATCCACTAGGGCCCCTCCTGTGGTCTTAGTTCTGAGGGGCCCATCACTGCCATCTGGGATTTTATGTCTATGGAATGGTTTCATCGTGTGGTATCTTCTGCTAAAACTCATAAATATTAAATCTTAAAAAACAAAAACCCAGCAGGCTGAGCTTTTTCCACCCAGGGTGGGCCTCTCCTTGCCTGCCCTCCACACTGCCCATCGCTTTGTGCCTGGCACGGCAGTCCCCAGTGCCTGCAGGAGACCAGTACCCCTTTCGTGGTGCCCATCTTCTGTAGCAACTGCATTTCTTGGGAAGTGCCCCTTCCTCCACCTGCCCCTCTCCTGCCCTCCAGCTGGGCTTGCCCTGCCCCATTGCCTCTGGCCACTTTCCCACCCCCTTGCTCTCTATCTCCCCCCCGCCCCCAGGCAGGCACCGTTCTCCCCAGAAAGGTGGAACAGTTCCAGTTCCTGCAGTGGCCGGACCACGGACTCCCCCGGAACCCAGCTGGGCTCCTGAGGCTGCTGGAGAGCGTCAACCGGCGGGCATCCGAAGCTCCCGCCGCAGGCCCCGTGGTGGTCCACTGCAGGTAGCAGGGGAGGGATCGCTGGGGGGGGGGGCGGAGAAGAGGGGGTGAGTGGGTGGGGAGGGGGCACAAGGTGGATAATTCTTTCCTCCGCTCCCCTTGTCTCAGTGCAGGGGTCGGCCGGACGGGGACCTTCATTGCCCTGGACTGCCTCCTGAAGATGGGCCGCTCCGAAGGCCTCGTTGACGTCTTCCGCTGTGTGCAAAGGTTGAGAGAGCAGCGGACTAGCATGGTGCAGACAAAGGCAAGCACCCTCCCCAAGTGTGTGTGTGTGTCTGGGTAGAATCCCAGAGTTGGAAGAAACCCCCTTCTGCCCTGTGGGAAGACACAATCAAATCACTCCCTTCTCCAGATGGCCATCCAGACTTTCTTTAAAAACCTGCAAAGAAAGAGGAAACTCCACCACCCTCCATTCAGGCAGCGGCAGATTCCACTCTCAAACTCTCTCTCAAACTCTTCCTCGTGTTTAGGGGGAATCTGTTTTCCTGAATTTTGAAGCCATGGCTCCACAGTGCCCTAGCCTCTGGAGCAGGAAAGAAACAAGCCTGCCCCATCTTCCCTGTATCATCCCTTCCAATATTCAAACATGGCTATGACGTCCCCTCTTAAGCTTCTCTTCTCTAGGCTGAGCATCCCAAGCTCCCTAAGCCGCTCCCCAGAAGGCTTGATGGTTTCCAGGCCTTGTAAGGGTGTGTGTGGGGGGGTCAGCTTGGAAGCGCAGTCCGGCATGTCGTGGCAGTCCCCAGAACAGGGGTTAGCCCCCCCCAAACCCCTGTGACCTCAAAGGGCTGCACACCCCTGCCAAAAGAAACGCCTCCAAACGCCCCCAGCAGCCCCTTGAGGGGCATGGATGGAAGTCTCCCTCTGTGATCTGCCCTCCCTTTAGGCTGTATTTTTAGACTGTAGAGAAATGCTTCCGGGACAAAAAGAAATGAGATTTGACCTAAACGTTAGGAAGAACTTCCTGACGGTAATAACGGCTGTGAAAGAAGGAGAACACGGACTCCCTTGAAGGTGGGTGGTCTCGACTCACCCTCTTTAAAGAGAGGTCAGGTGGGCAGATTCCAGGAGGGTTTGGCAGGGGTTGTCCTAGGCCATTTCCACGCTAGACTGTTACAGTGCTATTATTCAACTTTCAACATCCTATGGAGTCCAGCCAGCCCCTCCCTAACCTGCAAACCTCAGGATTCCATAGGTTGTTGAAAATGGAATGATAGCGCTGTAACAGTCTAGTGCAGAAATGGCTCTAGACGGCCATAGCGGTGTCTTCCAAATCTGCTCCGTTCCCACCAGGCTGTTCCCAGCCTTGACCTGCTAAGGTAAAGGGAAACCGCCTAACAGAGCCTGTCGCAGATAAGACGTTTCTTAGCAGCCGCTCATGTTTGGCTGTGACGCTGATGGGGATGCTGGAGGCCGCCTGCCTCGCCCACTGTACCACCTACCCTCCCTCTCCCCACGTTCTGCCCCCTCCTTCGGCGGCAGCGTGCCCAGAGGCCGCCTTCTCAGCCCCCGCATCCATCCGCTTCCTGGTTCTGGGACCAGCACCTGCATTTGGAATTTTAATTGGTTTCTTGTTTCTCCTTCCGTTCTCTCCCCATCCCTTTCTCCCCCCCAATCCAGGCCCAGTATGCTTTCCTCTATGAGGTGTTGCTGGAGGGGCTGCTGTGTGGAAATACGGGGGTCCCGGTGGAACAAGTGCCCTCCCACACCTGCCGCCTGAAGGCACCGAGCGGCCAGGGCCACGGCGACGGATATACCCAGGAGTTCCAGGTACCTGAAGGGCCAGAGGGAAAAAAGAAGGGGAAGGTGAAGGGGGAAGAGAAGAGGTTTCTGGCACTGTTTCTGAGCATGGATTTCAGTCTCAGTACCCCAAAGGCCCCAGATCCTGCCTGATCTTGGAAGCTAAGCAGGGTCAGCCCTGGTTAGTCCTTGGATGGGAGACCACCCACGTATACCAGGTACTCTAGGCTCTATTTCAGAGGAAGGAGCTGACAAAACCACCTCTGAAGCCCTTTCCACCTGTTATCAGATCCTGGCAGCGTCCCATGGGGATTCTGGTAGAGCCTCTCCCCGGAGGGGAGTGTGGCAGGAGCGCTCCCCTCCGCGCCGGCGCCTGCGGGAGTGGAGGAGGCACGACGGCCGCGCCTCTTCCTTCCGCAGCACAGCCGGGCACTGTCCCAGCGTGCGCTGGGGCAGGAAGCGTGGCCATTGTGCTTTCTGACCCTCCGCAGCTCAGGTAAGGACAGGAGGGCTGCGTGATCATCAGTCATTGACGGGAAGAACCCATCGGTGATTTGTGGCGCAATCACACCGCCTGGGGACGGGAGAACGGCAGGACACGGATGATGCGTGCATCGCCTGTTCTTCTCCCACCCCCAATGAGAGACGATGACGTCCTGCAGAACGGTTCCATAAAGTCAACCGGCAACTTGAAGGAACACATACACATGCCTAAACACCCCAAAGGCACCAGATCCTGTCTGGTCTGGGAAGCTAAGCAGGGTCAGCCTTGGTTAGTACTTGGATGGGAGACCACCCGCAACTATGAGGTGCTGCAGGCTGTAGTTCAGAGGAAGGAACTGGCAAAGCCACCTCTGAGGATTCTTGGCCTAAGAAAACCCTATGGAATTCATGGGATCTTTTGTGATGCCAGTAGGCACCTTGAAGGCAGACACACCCACACGTTTGTTTCACACAGGAGGATACCCATTTAGCAAATTATCTGACCTGTGAACAAAGTCACTTCCTCCCAAGGCCACAGCAGAGAAACCGGGCACGGGGGGGGGGGTCCTTTTTCTGCCGCTGGGCTTGACTTCCTTTCCGCTGGCCACGCATGGCAGAACGGAGGTGCGTTTTTTGTTCTGTCCTTTCAGGGTGCCTCGGACTCAGGGCGACCCTCCCAGGGGGTTTTCTCGTCCAGATTTATTGTTCAGGGGGGTTTGCCCCCAGAAGAGAGGGACTTGGCCAGGGTCTTGCCTGGGGGGGTTTGAACCCCGGTCCCAGGGACTTAGAGCACGACACCCCACTGCCTCTCTGTGCCAAAGCACCCAAGATCCCTCTGCAGCCGTTCCCCGACCTCTCCGGCTGCCCTTGAGGGGTTTGGGAAGCAGCAAGAGGAAAAGAGAGGAGCCCGCGGTTGGGGGTCTGATCCCGCCTCTCCCTTTCCCACTGCCCCCAGGCCCTGGAACGGCTCTCTGAGCTATCCCGCCTCAGTCCCCGCACGGAAGCCCTGAAGCCCTGCAACCGTGCCAAGAACCGGAGCCCAGAAATACTGCCAGGTGAATCTGCTCGTAGGGCTTCAAGGGGGTGGTGGCGGTCTGGGACGTGGTGGGTCCTTTCCAGGCCTGATCTCTCCCAAGAGAGGCACAGCCCCTTATGCTGCAGGTGAGGTGGGGGGCTTGCTCTTCGAAGTCATCAGCACCTTTGGGATCAAATAGTAATACTAGGTGGAGCGGGGATTTCCGGCAGGGAACTGAAAGGGGCCACCGCTCCGCACTGGGAGCACGTTCCGGATCAGGGCCCGCAGACGCCTTCCTTTCACAACAGAAATGGGGGGGGCAGCTGAAATGTGCTTTTAAAGGAAAGGGCATGTGGCAGCTTGACCTGGGAGGGATCCACGGGGGTACCTGCCGGCTCCGCTGCCTCTCGCCTCTCCCGGCGCCGCTGTGGGGGAGGGACAGATCTCCCGGCCGAGGGCCGTCCAGCCCAGCCTCCTGTGGCCAGTGCGGGAGGACGCCCTCTCCAAGCTGAAGCTGAAGCCCTCTCCAAGACGGACGGCCGTCCAAACTCTGCTTAAAGACCTCCCGGAAAGAGGGGGCCAATGGACCCCTCTTGCTTTTCCCTCTGCAAGCATCCAGTGCTCAAGGCCCTCTGTGGCCCCTCCACCACACCCAGGACTGTCCAAAATGCCGCTTCCCCCTTGTGCTTCTGAGGCGCCCGCTGCTCTTCTTCCTGGTGTGGCATCAGACATGGTCCTTACAGCTGGGGAGGAGAGGAGCCGCTCTGCTTCTTTCTCAGGTGGGATCTGCTGCTCAGACGAGACCCAGGATAACACCTCCAGGGTACCAGAGCGGCGCAGGTGGTTGAGGAGTCTTAGTAGACCACAAGTTGAACATGAGTCAGCAGTGTGATGCAGCAGCTAAAAAAGCCAATGAGATTCTGGGCTGCATCAATAGGAATAAAGTGTCTAGGTCAAGGGAAATGATGGTACCACTCAGATCCCACCTGGAACTTTCCTGTGTCCATTTCTGGGCACCGGGTTCAGGACGGATCTTGACACGTTGGAACATGTCCAGAGGAGGGCTTTTACCAAATGGCCAAAGGCCTGGAAACCATGAAGCCCTCCGAGGAGTGGCTTAGGGAGCTGCGGATGTTTAGCCTGGAAAAGAGAAGGTTGAGAGGGGATCTAACAGCTAAGTTTAAATACTTGAAGGGCTGTCATGTGGAGGATGAAGAAAGCCTGATCCAGAGAGCAGGACACTATGGAGCCATGGCTTCAAACAGCAGGAAAGGAGATTCCACCTAAACACTAGGATAACTTCCTGACAGTAAGAGCAGTTTGACAGTGAGCTACACTGCTGCCCGTGGATGTGTTGGAGTCTCCTCCTTTGGGGGTTTTTAAAGAGAGGTTGGATGGCCATCAGTCAAAGGGAGTGCTTGGATTGTACATCCTTGTGTTGTAGACTGGGGTTGGACTGGGTGGCCCTGGAGGTTTCTTCCAGCTCTAGGATTCCACGATTCCAGGAGCCCCCGGGGACACCCCTGACAGATACCTGTGGCTCGGCTCTCCAGAAGCCCCCTGCCCACCGCCACCCCCAGTTGGATCCTGGGTGTGCCTGGGGTGCTCTAGGGCCACACTGCTCAAGTTTAACCTTGGCCATCTTCTCCTTCTTCCTGCAGCGGATCACAGCCGGCCCCTCCTGATGTCCTCCCTGAAGCCTGATGGCACTCCCGGGTACATCAACGCCACCTTTGTGGACGTAAGGCCCCAGGACCGAGCTCCACTTCTCAGCTCTTGACAACCTCTCTGCATCCCTGCCCCAAGAAATGAGAGACAGAAACATAACTAGGGGCACTGGGCTAAATGCACTAATTTCGGAAGATTGAACCCCACATTTCTTGATTGATTTGATTTCTATCTTGCCCTTCTCTCTAAAACGGGACTCAGCAAGGCCACTGTTAGAAACAGATTCTCAAGGTGGCTCACATCAGGTTCGAAAGCCTGTGTCACAATACCTTTAAAAGGAGGAGCAGGGCTTTCCCTGAAAAAAGTTTTGGACTGTGCCTCTCAGCGATTATTGACTGTGCTGGTTTGGCGCTGCTGGGAGGTACAGTCCAACAACATCTGGAGGGCATCCCAGTTCCTACTCCTGATTTTCCTTTGCTCTTGTTGTGGAGGGGAGGAGTGAGGATGCCCCACCGCCCGAGCTAGCCTTTCCATCCCTCCTTTCCAAAATGTGCAGGGCCTTCAGTGGTTCAGCTCCGTGGGACTGGGCCTCTAGAAGCCTTTGCCCTTTGCCCTCTGGGCCTTTGCATTGCCCTGCAGGAGAGGGTGGCAGTATGCGGACCACAGATGTCCGGTTGGGCTCAGAGAGGAACAAAGAGGCCAACTGGCACATCCCAAGGTGGAGCGTGTGTGTGCCTCTCTGGGGGCCTTTTTGGTGGTGCCTTTCAGAGCCTCTCTCTCTTCCCCCCACCCTGCCCTTTCTCTGCTTTTCAGGGCTATGCCAAAGAAGACCGTTTCATCACCACCCAGCTGCCCCTTCAGGAAACCCTGGTGGACTTCTGGGCTTTGGTCTGGGACTATGCCTGCACTGCCCTGGTCCTCTTGGACTCCCCGGCGGAGCTGGACCAGGCAAGTCCCCCAAAACGCGCTGCGCATCGGCCAGCCCAGTGTGGCACAGAGCACGGGCATGGGGCATCAGGGCAGGGCCGAGCTTACTAGCCAGGCTAGGCGGGAAACTGTGGCAGGTCCCGGGCCCTATTTTGTATCCCAGGACCCATGTGGGCAACATAGGCGGCCAGAAAAGAACATGAGTCAACAATGTGATGAGGCAGCTGAAAGAGCTGGTGTGATTCTGGGCTGAATCAATAGGAGTATGGTGTCTAGGTCAAGGGAAGTGATCGTCCCACTCTGTTCTGCTTTGGTCAGATCCCACCGAGACTACAATGTCCAGTTGTGGACACCACAACTGAAGAAAGGTATTGATGAGCTGGAACATGCCCAAAGGAGGGCGACCAAAATGGTCAAAAGGCTGGAAACCATGAAGGCCTGTGAGGAGCAGCTGAGGAAGCTGGGGGTGTTCAGACTGAAGAAGAGAAGGTTAAGAGTTGACATGATAGTTAGTTTAACTATTTGGAGGGGTGTCATATGGGAGATGGGGCAAGTCTGTCTTCTGCTGCTCCAGAGACTAGGACACTGTAGAGCAACGGCTTCAAACTTCAGTAAAAGAGATTCCAATCAAACATTAGGAAGAACTTACTGACAGTGAGAGCTGTTCAACCGTGGGATCTGCTGCTGCCTCCATGGAGTGTGGTGGAGTCTCATCCTTCTTTGGAGGTTTTTGAACAGAGGCTGGGTGGCCCTCTGTCCAGGGGAGGGCTTGGATGGTGTCTTCCTGCATGGCAGAAGGGGTTGAGCTGCAGGGCCCTTCGGGTCTCTTCCAGCTCTAGGATTCTATCATTCTATGATTCTAAAACAACAATTTAAAAAAAAATAGAACCAAGCGATTTGATCTTTGCTGTGAATTGATGCTCTGGAGGCTTCCGAGAGAGGAAGCGACTTGGCCGGCAGAAGGGCGTCTGGGGACTTAATGAGCGGCCACGCAAGTAGCCTGGGGCCAGAGGCAGCCCTGTGCCCAGCTGCCCAAGGGCGTCAGGTTTGGAAACAAAATGGATGCCGGATGGCAAGGGGCTCTGGGGGAAGGGGGGCATCTCTGTGTTTCCAGGCTTAGTGATAATGGGGCAGAGGAATATGGGATCATCCCACTATCTGCCTCATGGGAGGGAGGGCCTCCAGGGCCATCTAGTCCACCCCCCCGCCATGCAGGAACCCACAGCCATAAGAAGCCCATTCCAAAGAAGGAGGGTCCACCACACTGCCAGGCAGAGCGTTCCACCATCAAACAGTCCTTGCAGTCAGGAAGGCCTTTGCAACATTTCTGGGGAAATTCTTTCCTTGCCACTTGAATCCACGGGTCTGCGTTGTTTCTGGAGCAGCAGGAGACAAGCAGGCTCCGTCTTCTACGCATGACATCCCTTCAGATGGTTAAAGATGGCTCTGTCATATGCCCCCATCAGTCTTCTCCAGGCGACACATCCTTGGCTTTCTCAGTCTTTCCTCGTTAGGTTTGGTGATCCTCAGACCTCTGCCCATCCTCTGGAGACCACCTGCGGGTTGGCACCACTCTGCAGCTTCACCCCTTTACCTGGGAGCAGGGCATAGAGTCCCAGAGAAACAGACTCGTGGAGGTGGGGGGACCGTGGGGGCATCTAGTCCACCCATCCCGGATGGCTGTGTAGGAAATCCACAGCGAAAGCATCCCTGGGAAGCAGCCATCCAGCCTCTGTTTGAAAACCCAAAGGCATCCCACCCGTGGGTGATGGGGCTGCTCACGTGTAGACACTTCTTCTCCTCTTTGGGTGGGACGACGTGAGGATGCTGGCACCAGCCGAGTTCCTCACGCCCAGATGCTAACCGGACCCTTTCCCCTCCCACCCAGACGTGCCCTGAATTCTGGCCTTCCTCCAGCAAGTCTACTTATGGCCCCTTCGTTGTCACGCTTTCTTCTGAGGAGCCGAGGAAAGGATACATCCGGCGGGTGCTCACCGTCGCCAGCAGTCAGCAGGTGAGACCCCAGAAGAAGGCTTTCTGGGAAATGAAGCACATGCACGTGAACATGCGCGCGCGCGCACACACACACACACACACACACACACACACGGGCGGAAGGGTTTGTCTGCCTTTCCCACTTTGCTCAAAAAATCTCTGTGACCACCAGCCCGTTTTTAGCCTCTCCTGAGAAGCCCTGGGGCTGGGGGACTGGGTGGTGGGGTGTAAATGCCGCTAGTCCCACACCACCCCCTCCCAGAACCTCTCCGCCCATCCTGGACGGGATCCCAGACGGGACCTTCCTACCTGGATCTCCTCATCATGTGGAATCCGGGCCAGAATCCTGTATGTGCCTCACTCGGGTGTAAGTTCCCCATTGAAATAGGTGGACATTTTTGCCTGGTGCAGTTCATTTCAGTGTTGTGGAAGCTGAGCTGGCATGTGGAGCCTTTGTGCTTGCAAGTGGATGTGCAGATGTGGATGCACAAGTGCATTTATTATTATTGGAGGGCGACCAAACCTAACGAGGAGGGCGACCAAAATGGTGAAGGATCTGGAAGCCATGAAGCCCTATGAGGATAGACTTAGAGAGCTGGGTATGTTCAGTCTGCAGAAGAGAAGGTTAAGAGGGGACATGATAGCTATGTTTAACTATTTGAAGGGATGCCATGTAGAGTAGGGAGAGGGCTTGTTTTCTGCCGCTTCAGAGACCAGGACAAGGAGCAATGCATTCAAGCTGCAGGAAAGGAGATTCCACCTGAACCTCAGGAAGAACTTCCTGACGGTCAGGGCTGTCCGGCAGTGGAATCTGCTGCCTCGGAGTGTGTTGCAGTCTCCTTCTTTGGAGGTTTTTAAGCAGAGGCTGGACGGCCATCTGTCGGGAGTGCTTTGAGGGTGTTCCTGCATGGCAGGGGGTTGGACTGGGTGGCCCCTGGGGTCTCTTCCAACTCTACATTTCTATGATTCTATGATTCTATTGTTTTTGTTACCGTTATTAAATTTTGTAGAGCACCATCTATGTATGTGTCACTTTACAAGTAAAACAGCCAAAAACAGTGGGTCCTGCTAAAGGCGTGCAATCTAAAATGTATGTATATACACACAAAGGGAAGAAAGGAACACCGTATAACTGTTAAACAAATTATCCAAATAGAATACAAAAAATTACAGTATAAAGCAAACTCACAAGTACGTGTAATCAAACCATACAAACTTATAAAACAATATTAAACCAAAAGCTTTTGAAAACAGGGAGGTTTTTAATTGAGATTTATGAATAGTGAGGGCGGGAGCCATCTGCAAATGTTGAGCGAGGCGGTTCCAAGAGTCTGGAGCAGTGGGTGAGAAAGGGCAAAGGCGAGCCAAGGAGAAGGGAAACGCTCGGTTGGGTGAGGAGCCCAGAGTTCCTGGAACGCAGATCCCGAGCGGCCTGGTGGAAAGAATTAAGGGCCGAGAGACGGCAGGGGGCTGGGCGGCGCAGGGCTTGTACGGGGTCCCAGCGGGAACGCTCATTCAGTTGGGTGACGCTGCCATTCAACCTAAGAGCTGGCTCACAAGATCGGCGCGTAACTGGTTGTGGGGAGATCTGTGCTTCCAACCGCCTCGTCGGCACTCAGCCCAGATCTCCCACTCTCTTGTCGTCGTATCAGGCGGAGGCCCCTCCCTTGGAAATCTGGTTCTGGCAGCTGCAAGACTGGCCCGGTGCCCAGCAGCGCCCGGGGCGCCCGGGGGCTCTCCTGAGGCTGTCGGGGGATGTGGAGGAAGAACAGCGTCGTCGTCCTGGCAACCCTGTCCTCGTCACGTGCCGGTGAGCGCGCGTGTACTGGAGAGCGTGCTTGTGTGTGGTGAGCGTGCATGTTGCTTTCTGGATCCAGTCCTTGCCTCCTCTGAAAGGAAGTCTGGGACTCCGGAGACTGGGCGGGAGAGGGTCGGAGAAGGCGTTTGACCGCCTGGAAAGGGAGGCGGAGAGCCACCCGAGGTGGAGAGCGCTTCAGGCATGGGAAAGGTATTGAGAAGCACTTCTCGCCGGCCTTTTAACCAAAGCGGCACACTTCCTCTGCCTCCCCATTGTTTCCCACACCATTTTCTGTGTCTTCCAGGAAGCTGAGGGCCTTACTCTCGGCCTTTCGTGTTTCTCCCCGGAGGGGTCGGGAGGGGGCTGCTCCCAAGTAAGCTTCACTGGCAGGGGGGATCCGAAGGCAGGACCTCACATCCCAAGCCCTAGTAGGACTTATGTTGGGGTGGGGGCTGGGGGGGCATTTTTTGCCTCCTCCAAACCTTGTCAGACTGCACCCACCCTTTTGAAAAGATCGGAAATAGAAAGTCCAACCGTATTGGTCCTTCCAAGATTTTAGGACTTATAATTAGGAGCTCTTTGGGTCCTTTTAGGTCCTGGGCATTTCTGGACTGAAACAGACCTGGGTTAGAGAGGGAGGGGGTCAGGGAGTGGTCAAGAGGTGTCCGGGGATCTGACTTACCATCTTTGCTCCAGAAAAGAAAGAAAAAAAGCAGGGAGGAATCATTGACAGGCAATCATACGGGGATCCTATGGGGGAGAAGGGTACTCTGTACCCACCGAGCCACCCATCCCAATCTAAAGATTAATTTGACTTTGTATGTTATGGTGGAACAATCTGTTTGCGTGTGCCAGCCCTTCCCATTATTTTTAAAAAGAAAAAGGCATAATGATCTTAATTCAGATCAGCCCTGTAGGTCTATTTCAGTATAAAAATAAGGGAGGTGTGTTTTGGGTGGGAAGCAAGAATCTTGTCACCCCTGTAAGAGCAGCTCATGATTCGAGGCCCAGCGTGGCAAAGTGGCTTGTGTCGGGGACTAGGATTCTGGGAGCCGAGAGTTCAGATTGCTGTTCGGCCGTGGAAACCCGCTGGGCGAGCCACGACCTCTCAGCCTCAGAGGCAACCCCCCTTTGAACAAATCTGGCCGAGAACCTCCGTGATAGGGTCATCTTAGGGTTGCCGTACGTCAAACACGGCTTGCAGGCACATGAGAACGACAGCAGTGATTTAATTATTTTCCCACAAGGCTTTGTGGGTATAAGTCCCCTCCTCTCTTGCACCAAACTGGTGCAGCGTTCAAGACTCAGTCTTGACTGAAGACTCGAGAACGCAGTCTTCCATCCAGAAAGTGGATTTTCTTCCACAAAAGCTCCAGCCAAAATAACTACATTGGTTAGTCCCACAGGGGTTACATGCTCCCCCCCCCGCGCTTTTTTTCCTCCACTCGCTTCCTTTATTTTTGTAATAATTCGGATCAGTGCGCCAGGTGCTGTGCTGGGCAAAGAGCCACAAAGCGGGCGGCACTGTCGGCGACATTAGAAGGCTCTGGAGAGCTAGGAAAAGTTCTGCTGACAGGCGTTACGGGGGTGTGTGGAGAGGATGAGGGCTGTCCCAGGAAAGTTTAAGCAAAATTGAACTGTTGGCCGTGGACACACATCTGCACATTTTGACAAAAAAAATGTTAATTATTTTGAATAGGACCACTGGCTACATCTGGAGGTTGGCATGGAGATCTGGGCTCCTTAGAATCTGAGAAATCAGGCGGGGAGTGGAGAGTTTTGCATCAGCTGGTTTCTGCCTCTGGAGTGCAGCAGGCATGATTTGACTCCAAATCTCAGAAGCCTGAGCCAATAGGCTGATCTCAAGGATGCTGGAGGCTGCAGTCCAAAAGCGTCTGGCAGTCCCCCGTTTCCCTGTTCCCTGTTTCTTAACGGCCCCCTTGTGCTGAGAAACTGGTAGCTGCTCATGCAAGGCTGGTCGCGGCTATTTTTGTTCATGCTCATGTCCAGAATGGTTGCGCCGCCCCGTGGGCTTTGAAGTCCATCGTGGCTGCATGTACTTATAAATTATCTCCAATCTGGTGCATACAAACATGCACCATTACCTATTTAAAGCAAAAATATATTGGGCCAGAAGGGAAGATATGGACTTTTGTCTAAGCAACTTGCCAGGTGTTCTGGCAACCTCTTTGCCCCACAAGGGAAGCAGGATTTCCCTGGGGGGGGGGTTCCATCCAACCCAAATAGAGGCCCTTGCCCCCAAAGCGGAGTGGGGGTTTGGATGCCCCGGTGGTGGGTGAGTGGTACCTGTGGGGCTCCTGCCTGGTACGCCCCCCCCAAGCTGGGCCTGCTCCCTCCCCTGCCTCCCCCTGGACTCATCAGCATCCTCTTGGTCTCAATCCAGGGACGGGGCTGCCCGCTGCGGGGTCTTCTGTGCTCTCAGCTTTGTGTGTGAACAGATCCGAGCAGAGGGGCTGCTGGACGTCTCCCAGGCGGTGAGGATGCTGAAGCGGCGCCAGCCCCACTTTGTCCGGGACGTGGTGAGTGCCTGCGGATCCCCACCGCCGCCCCCTCCTCCCCATCTCCCTGACGCACGTAGGTGGGAGCAGAGGGGCCCAGTGGGAGTGCCCTTATCTGCTCATCTGGCCCGCAGAGGAGGCGGAATAAATGCCTGAAGGCACCAAGGGACAAAGCTGGTGTGGGAAGCGGGTGCAAACCCCGCTCCTACCCCCAAAAGCTCCAGCAGGATCCACCAACGGGCTGTTCTGCAGGTCTGGGCTCTCCAAGCTGCTCTTTGGTGCCGAAAACTGGCAAGTGCATCACTGCTGTCAGCTCAGCCTGACCGGTGATAAAGGGGTGCAGCCCCACAGGTCTATAGCGGAGGAAGCATCCTGGCCCTTTGACCACTGCATTCCAGCACCCCCTCACAGTGAGGGTGGCCCAGTCAGGGTCGTCCCCAGCCCTGAGGTTTGCAGGCTGAAACCTGAGAGCAAAGGACAGGGCCCCAGGGATGTCTGGGAGGGGAGCCCGGAGATGCCATTAAGCATGCATCAGTTGCTCTGTTTGTCATACACACACACACACACAGAACCTATTTTCCTCATTGTGTCTTTGCAAATCGCCACGCTTGATGGAAATCCATTAACCTTTGCAAAGGGCAGCAAGGTGCACAGCCATCTGAGAGGCTCTCTGCCCAGCTGGAGGCTTCCTTGCAGCCCTGTCTCTCTCCTGGAGCTGACCCCCCAAGAGGATACCCTCCAACACTTAACAGACGAAAACCAGGACACATGTGGCAAAGCAACATCAGAGTTTGATCGAGATGGCAAGAGAACAGAGGCTGCAGCAGTTGGCTTTTGCCTGGGCCTCCTGGGAAGGGAAAGGAAGGATCCTGTTCTCTCCTCACCTCTCCCCTGCCCTCGATGCGTCAACTGAGTGCAGACTACTTTTGCACTTGGAACTCAGTCTGCAGCAACTGACATGAGCTGAGGGGGGGGTGGGAGGAGGAGGGAGAAGCTGGGACGTTTTTCAAGCAGCTGATAAAGTGGGGGGGGGGGCAGAGGAATAATCAGGACTCTCCCTGCCAAATCAGGAGAGGTGATGGGTATGCGAGAATGGAGAATTTTAACCTTCACTTGGAGGTGACCACCAAAACAGCGGATGCCCTGAAATCTGGCAGCCCTACTTACACCAAGTGACAGAATCAGACCCCTAAACGACAAACTCCACGCAGATTATCTCCTGGCCCGCGTTCCACCCGCCTGCGGCTGGCTAATGGCTGGACACCCAGCCCCGGGATGAGGCAGCCGGAAGATGGATTCCCAAGAGTTATAAGCTGTAGAGGCAAACAAAGGAAGTCAAAGCGTGCGGGCAATGAGAATGGTGCCCGCTGGCTCGCAAAAGGAAAGTTTCCCTCCCCAGTCCCTTCTTAGCTGCCAGTCTTCCTGGCCTTGGCCTGCCAGGCTGAGGTGAAGCTGTCTCCCGGGGCCTGCTGAGCAAGAAAGAGCCCTTCCAGTGCCACTGGGCAGCTGTTTACGCTTGGCCAACCATGCTGGCACAGACTCTGGAACCCATCCGCCTGGAATCAGGGCCATGCCTATGACAAAGGCCAGCGTGGAGCAGGCGGTGCGTGGGGGGACCAGCCAGATCCCGCTGGCGTGCTCAGCTCTGGGTTCATCGCAAGCGAGGAGATCTGAGCCCCAAAGCGGTCCACCAAGCCCGGTCTGTGCCCGAAATGCCCTTCTGCGTGCCGGACGGCAGAGAGAGCGGAGGTTTGGGTCAAGCGATCAGATCCGGCTGAGGTTGCTGCCGGTGGAGCCGGCGGGTGGAGGGAGCAATGCCCGGTTCCGTCTCTACCGCTTCCGGCAGAGGGGCTTTGCCTTTGCTGCTCTGGCTTCCGGGGTTCACCTCACGCAGCAGTGCCCCCCCCGCCTTCCTTGGGCACCGCTATTCTCTTTCAGCCACTTCAGCAACAGGGTGGGGTTCTGAGGGGCACCACCAGATTCCCCCCCCCCCGGCCTTTCTCGGTCATGTCTGGGGAGAAATACCTCCTCCCTGGAGTGGGTCTCATTAGAACCACCCCCCTCCTGTCCCTTTGGGTGGGGAACGTGGAGCATTTAGGAAGCGGCCTGACCCCCTTTTCTTCCCACAGGAGCAATACCGGCTCTGCTACCACCTTGCCCTCTGCTACCTGGACTCCTCTCGGCCCTCGGGGGCTTCCGCAGGGGGCTTCCAGCAGCAGCTGACCCCCGCCTCTGGGACCTCCCACGGCAGGCTGCTCTCTGCCTCCGGTCCCGGCCTGGCATCCTGAGGAGGAGCCTGGGCTCGGGTGGAAGAGCAGGCCGGGTCGGCAGAGGCCCTTCGGCTGGCATCCTGGATGGTCACAAGAAGCTCTCTGCCAAACCCCGGTTTGAGGGACCCCAGCGATCTGGGTCCCCTGACCCCTTATGAAAAGCAGGGCCTGGCCACCACTCTGCCCGCAGAGGGGCCTGGCAGCTTCCTTTCCCCCCATTACCCGCTGGCTAGGCTGACTGCTTTGCAGGCAAAGTCTCCAATGGCCGGCTAGCCGGGCGGGACTTCCCAGGCCTGTCACTTGGGCAAGCGCGTTGGAGTGGAGGATTAGGAAGTTGGTGGTGAGAGCCCCCCAAATCGCTGGGACTCTAGGTAGCTTATGAAAGAGTGACTGGTGAAACACAAACCGACGAAGACATTCGGAGCCCCCAATCCTAGCACCAGCACTGTCCAGAGGAGACCCCATGAATCCGTGAGACCTGCCTAGGGGACTCACCAATCACCAGCTTACTTAGCGTGCCGAGGCTGCTTGGGAGCAACCAACGGGACTGCGGCCGTCATATTTCAGGTTTTGAAACATCATTAACCTAACAACCTATCTAAAGCATTAAAAACCATGTAAAACTTCTCCATTAAAAGGCAAGGAAAAAATGGTGCAGTCTGCTGTTAAAAACCCTTTCCTGACAGAACAGTTGATTTCCAAAAGCCTGTTGGAAGAAGAAGGTCTCACCCACCAGTAGAACCCGAGGAGGGAGCCCCCAGCCCCGCTAAGGAAAGCTTTCCGGGGGACGAGGCAGCCTCCAGAAGGCCCTGCTCCGTGTCCCTGCTACTTGTGCCTGGGAAGGGACTCTTCCTCCGGGTGGGCAAACCAGCCCCACGGGAATGCTTCTCCTCCGGCCCCTCTTGGAGGTCCCGCAGGGGGGGGATGGGGGGGCTTCAGCCCTCGAAGGGAGAGTTTCTTTTCTGCTCAGCTATGCCCCCCCACTCTCAGAGAGGGAGGACCAGCTTCTTCTGCCCAAGATGAAAAACAATCCTGCCCCCTGCCCCGCCGTGCCCAGAATGAGGGCTCGTGTTTAAGACAAGAAAAGTTCCGCTTAGGCAAAAAGGAGGAAGCAAGCGGTAGCCCAGAGTGGGCTGAAAAACAGACGCGGCAGATGGATTTCTGACGCCGCCACAACACACCCACCCAGATGTTGGGGACCACAACAGGTCGGGATCCTGCTGGTCTCTGAGGTGGGAACGGTTGAAATGCTGCCCCTCCAGCTGAAGGCCGCAGCGGCTGCCCTGTGCCTCTGTGGCCATTGTGCCTGCGGCTGGGCATGCGCGTGCCCGTGGGGGGATGCCCGTGGGGGGATGCCCGTGGGCGTGTGGCTGCGCATGCGCAAGTGGTTGTGCGTTCCGTTGTGCCGTCAGGTGTGCGCTCAATTGAGCAACGTAGCCCTCTAGCAAAAGGCTTAGCTCACACGTTTAAACGCACACTTCCGCGTGAAGGTGTTCGCGCTACTCAATCCCAATGTGGGACCTTGGCCATTCAGGTTGTGAGGAACCCACCGGCTTCCCGTTCTTTTCCCTGAAGCTCACCTGTGGCTAGCAAGAGCTGCCAGCTGTGGCCTTCTCAGGAGAACTTGCTGCTCCTCAGTCACGGGCTCAGGGAGCACCCAGGAAGAGGGGCAGCCAATCTTGTGGGGTGCAGGGGGCAGGTAGTAGAAATCCCAGGTTTCTCACGTGGCTGCAGTGGCAACAACCCCCTCCCCCAAGAAGGGGCTCTCTTCTCTGCCGGAGACGGCGCAGCTGCTTTGGGGGTCTTCGAAGAGAGGCCAGGCCAGGCCAGGCTGGCATCCCTCTCGGGGATGCTTCAGCCGTGGATTCCTGCATGGCTGAAGGGGGTGGGACTAGATGGCTTTTGGGATCCCCCCAGCTCTAGGGTTGTCCCTTCTCTTCATGCTGACGTGGCACCTTGATGCTAAACCTGCTACCACGTGCTGGAAGAAGGAAGCCTCGCTGAAATGGCGTTGGGGAGGGGGACCTCCCCAAAGCATCCAAGGCCCGTAGGAAGCAAAATGTCCACCAGGCAGCTTCCGCGGCGAGAGTGCAACTGGGGCGGAGGCACGTCCTCTGAAGATGCGACGCAAGCCCACTTGGACCTCTGGTAGGAGCGAAGGAACATTTTGCTCCTGGTTGGAGAAACAAGGAAGTTGCCAGAAATATCTGCGCCAAAAGGGAAGATTACGTGCGGGGGAGGGGAATGCTGGAGCAGAGGGGGCTTGCTCTCTGGGGATGCAGAGGGAGGAAAGGCGGGGGGCAGAGTGCGGTGGGTCAGCATGGGAGAAAAAAGAGATGCAGGCCACAGAAAGTTTGGCTGGCCATTTGCAAAGGGGCAGCCCCCCCCCCCCAAGCAGGGCACTTTAAAGATAATTAAGTGCCAGATGGGCCCAGCCAGCAGGATTTATTAGCCGTTGAAGGAAGGAAGAAGGGCCAGCCCCCCCCCCCGTGCTTGCTGGGGCTGCTCATTAAGGCCCGGTGAGAGACAGAGAGAGCGCGTTGGAAGCAGAGGATATTCTGGAGTCCCAAATAGACCCCTGGTCCCTCCTCTGCCATGACTCCCTCCCACGGTGCTGGTGCCTCAAAGATGTCTCTTGTGGCTCCATCCCAACGGCAGCTCAGCTGTACTGCTTGCTCAGGTCACACGAACCTGCGGCCGCCTGGGCCCCCTCGGTCTCCTGCTATTCTCCTTCTTGTGGTTGTGGGTCTTCAAGTTGTCTCCGACTTACAGCAGCCCTCAAGTGAGTCTATCACGGGGCTTTGTGGGAAGATTTGTTCAGGGCGGGCTTGCCTTTGCCTTCCCCTGAGGCTGAGAGAGTGTGACTTGCCCAGTGGGTTTCCCTGGCCAAGCACAGATTTGAACCCTGGTTTTTGGAGTTCTAGTCCAGTGCTCAAACAACCACACCCCTCGGGCTCTCAGATGCTTCTCTTCCTCCTCCTCCCTTCCTGAGGAAGGGGTGGCCATTTTCTTCACCACATCCCACTCCTCCACCCAAGCGCTATTCCTAGTGGAGCGCCGTGCCTGCCGTCCCCCCCGCTGGGCACGTTTGCCTTCCTTCCAAAATGTGGGCAAAGGAAGAAGAAAGGCCCCGTGGACCCCCTGTGGCTGGGGGGAGCCCAAAGCTGGGCCTCAGAGCAACCGCCGCTCTCTCTGCAGGACAACTTGGGTGCTCACAGGTCTGACGTGGAGCCTTCTCCTCCTGGGAGCCTGCAAAACCCACCCAGAACATTTTCCAAAAGGCAGCCCTTGGCTCCAGTGACCCTGGGAGCTTTTCAGGGAGGAGGGACCGGCCCATCCTCTTTCGTGGGACTGGGGTGCCGTCCTTCCTTCCAGCTGGCCGGGGGGCAGGGGACACAGGCTGCCCTGTGGCGGGCTGGGCACGCACCATGGGATCAGGAAATCTGACGGAAGGCCTCTCCCTCTCTGCCAGCCGCCTGAGGACTGGAAATAATCGGGAGCAGCTCTTCTCCAAGGACCAGAGAGGCACATGGGGGTCTGAGAATACGGAGCTGGGTATGTTCAGCCTGGAGAAGAGAAGGTTCAGAGGGGACATGAGAGCCATGGTGTTAAAATATCTGAATGGATGGAATAGGGAGGATGGAACAGGCCTGTTTTCTGCTACTCCAGAGACTAGGACATGGAACAGTGGCTTCAAACTCCAGAAAAAGAGATTCCATCCAAACACTAGGAAGCATTTCCTGAGGACAAGAGCAGTTTGACAGAGGGATACGCTGCTGCCTCAGTGGAGTGTGGTGGAGTCTCCTCCTTTCATAGAGGTTTTTTCCAACCGAGGCTGGATGGCGTTCTGTCAAAGGGTGGGCTTGGATTGTGTTTTCCTGCATGGCAGAAGGGGGCTGGACTGGATGGCCCTGGGGCTCTCTTCCAACTCTAGGATTCTATGACTAAGCTGGCACCCCAACTACGGAATGCCCTGGCGTATGGCCGGTGCCAACACTGTGGGCTCCACTGGGACAGGACATGGTTGGGTTCTGGGGTCCTTGTTTCCTCCTCCTGACGGTGATGTTGCTTTTGCTGTTCTTTTATGTTGCTAAGATGAATGTGATCCTGCTCACGTCCAGGGCCCAGAAGAGAAAGGCACTGTAAATCCCGGAATCCCGGAGTTGGAAGGGGCCCCACGGGCCACCAGGCCCCACCCGCTGCCCAGTGCAGGATCTTCAGCGAGAGCCCCCACCCCCAGCAGCAGGGAGCGGCCCAGTCTCTTTTTGAAGACGTCCAGAGACCCCACCCCACCCCCCAGGCAAGGGGCTCCATCGCAGAGCCCCTCTCAATGCCAAGAAGTTCCTTCTTCTAATGTTCAGTAGAAATCCGCTCTCCTGTGACTTAACACATTAGACCTGGTTCCACCCTCTGGTGCAGGAGAGGACGCGCCAGTAGCCCCCTCCCTGTGGCAGCCCTTGAGGGAAATCAGGTCCCGCCTCAGTCGCCTCTTCAGCAGGCTACACGTGCCCAGCTCCTCCGACCTTTCCTCACAGGATTTGCTCTCCAGAAGCTTAGTGCCTATGACAGAATCAGAGGGAACCTTAGAACTGGTGGGGACCACAAAGGACATCCAGTCCAACCACCAGCCTTGCAAGAAGACACAGCTACAGCATTCGTGAAAGATGTCCAAACAACCTCTGCTTAAAGACCTCCAAGGACAGAGAGACCTCCACCCTCTCAGGGGCAGCCTGTTCCACTGAAAAAGTTCACCCCAGTATTTAGGTAGAACCCTTTTTCGTGTAATTTGAATTCATTGCTCTCTGTTTCAGTCTCTGCAGCAGCAGAAAACAAGCTGGCTGCATTGTCTACATGACAGCCCTTGAGATATTTAGCAATCGTGTCACTTTTCAGTCTTCTTTTCTCCAAGCTAAACGCACCAGACTCTCTGAGTCGTTCCTCATAAGGCTTGGTTTTCAGACCTTGGACTGTCTAAAAGCCCTGCCGTTTCCTCCCATTATCTCTCCACTTTCCACAGGGAGCTGGGAAGGGTGGGTGTTGCCTCCCCATGTGAATCAGAACTGCCAAGGGAGGCTATGCACCCCCTTGGCTGATGCGGGTACCATGACACACACCCCCACCCGCCCTCCTTTGCTGCTGCTCACAGGATCTGCTGCGTCTGAATGTGAGATGTCAGCTGCCTCCGCACACAAACGCGCACTCTGCACACTCACATGCTGCCCTGTCGGGAGCATGAACCTGGAGGCTGGGAGATCGTTCTCTTCCCAGACCGCTTGCAAAGTGGAGATGAAAATGTCAGCAGAGATCATGCGCACACGTGCAACTCTGCGTGAACCTCAGCTGGCTGCAAGAGGCAATAATTGTGTGAGGAGGATTAAACTGACCTCCCCGCTCATCCCTCCCTCCCTCCCTCCGTCCCTCCGTCCCTCCCTCCCTCCTCTTCTTCCCCTGCCCCCCTCCAGCCAGGACCAGCCATCTTGCCCAGTCAGCGTGCCACCCAGCCAGCGTCTGATGGTGCATGACGCTTCTGACCTTTCCGGGCCCCTGAAGGGCACAAAGGCTGCCTCTGCCTCAGCTCCTGCGCAGAGTCCGTGGCACAATGAAAGGGGAAGATGGCTTGGAAGCCAGGCAGGTCATGAGACGGGCGGGAGGAGGCATCTCCAAAGAATGCTCTGGGCACAGGACCCCCGGCCTTGCTTCTTGCCATCCACTACCGGAGGAGGCAAGGGTGGCCCCTTGGCTGCCATAAGAGCCCGAGGGCCGGTTTTGTGGCCCTCGGCCCCCCTAGACATCTCCAAGCCACTCTTCTTTTGGTACCAAAGAAGGATCAGTCAGCCCTCCTGGAGGCCTCTGGGAATGGTGAAGTGACTTTAAAATAAGCTCCCCCACCCCTGCACTGTTTAGAATCCTAGAATTCTAGAAGAGTTGGAAGAGACCCCAAGGGCCACCCAGTTCAACCCCATTTTGCTAGGCAGGAAGACCACATCAAAGCCTTTTAAACAGAGGCTGGACAGATGGCGGTCCAGCCTCTGTTTAAAAACCTCTGCACTCCCAAGCAGCATATTCCTGTCAAGCCGCTCTCACTATCAGGAAGTTCTTCCAAAGCTTTAGGTAGAATTCCCTTTCCTGCAGCTTGAATTCATTAATCCACAGTGTCCTAGTCTCTGGAGCAGCAGAAAACAAGCTTGCCCCATCCCTCCACATGACATCCTTTCAAATATTTGAACAAGGCCGTCACATCCTCTGTCCTCCAGGCCAAATCTACCCAGCTCCCTCAGCTCTCCTCCTACAGCTTCATGGTTTCCAGGCCTTTGACCATTTTGGTTGCCCTCCTCTGGACACGCTCCAGCTTGCCATTAGCCTTCCTGAACTTAGCATTTAAAACTGTTCAGTTTTTCAAAACTCAAAGTGGACTTCTGCCCCACCAGGGGGGTCTGAGGGCTGACTCGTGCCCCATGGGCCTGTTGCACTTGCCAGTCCCTGCCTGACTGTCAACCCCCTCCCCAACCCCAGAGCTTCCTGGGCGCCAACCAGCTGCCCCTCCTGTCCCTGCCAGCCCCTAGCGCTCAGCCGCACGACGCCCTCTCCAGCGGGCAGAGCTTCTGCCCCCTCTGGACTCCAGGGCCTAACACAAGTTGTCGAGAGCAGTCCCTTGGAGCTGCTGCCTTGGAGCGCGGAGGATTCAGTGATGGCCCCGCTCCACCCTGATGCACCCGGCAACTTCCTTCCTGGACGCACAACAGTAACAGCACCACAGTGGGCCCAAAAACAGCACGAGGGAGCCACCAACTCCTTCCACTTCTAGATGCGTCGAGTCAGGCTGATGGACAAATGAGAGCCATCCCGGGCAGTTCAGTGGCTATTTTGCTGAGCCCCAGACCCCTAGACCCCTGCTGGGTTGGCCCCACCAGATACTGAAAGGTGGCCATCTGGGGCTCCTTGCCAAACAAGTCTTTGGAACCCAACGAAATTATCTGATGGGTTCCAGCCATGATGGATGGGCTGGGGGATGGTGCTGGGTGGCAGCTTCCAAGATTATAGCACTATGATTCCCCTTTAACTGATGGGTAGAGTTGTGGGGTACTTAGGATTCTCCAACAGGGAGCTCCAATGCCCCATAAAACTACAATCCCAGGATTCCTCAGGTGCAGCTGTGGCTGTTAAAGCGAGGTCATAGTGCAGCGTGAAACAGACCCCGCAGCTCTCTCGTGGCACTTTGCGCCTGTAATACCCCCCGGGGAGGCATTTCAGTCATAGAAATCATAGAAATGTAGAGTTGGAAGAGACCTCCTGGGCCATCCAGTCCAACCCCTTGCCATGCAGGAACACCCTCAAAGCCCTCCCTTGGACAGATGGCCATCCAGCCTCTGCTTAAAAACCTCCAAGGAAGGAGACTCCACCACACTCCATGGAGGCAGCAGATTCCACGGTTGGACAGCCCTGACCATCAGGAAGTTCTTCCTGAGGTTCAGGTGGAATCTCCTTCCCTGCAGCTTGAATCCATTGCTCCTTGTCCTGGTCTCTGGAGCGGCAGAAAACAAGCCCTCTCCCTCCTCTACATGGCATCCCTTCAAATATTTAAACATGGCTATCATGTCCACTCTTAACCTTCTCTTCTGCAGACTGAACATACCCAGCTCTCTAAGTCTATCCTCATAGGGCTTGGCTTCCAGGCTCCTCACCATTTTGGTCGCCCTCCTCTGGACCTGCTCCAGCTTGACCATGTCCTTCTTGAATTGGGGTGCCCAGAACTGGACACAGGATTCAAGATGAGGCCTAACCAAAGCAGAGTAGAGTGGTACCAGTACCTCCCTCGATCTAGACACCACACTCCTATTGATGCAGCCGAGAATTGCGTTGGCTTTCTTGGCTGCCGCATCACACTGCTGACTCATGTTCAGCTTGTGGTCTATTAGGACTCCTAGATCCCTTTCACACGTACTGCCATCCAGCCACGTGTCCCCCATCCTATATTTCTGCATTCCATTTTTTCTACCTAAGTGTAGGACCTTACACTTCTCTCTGTTGAATTTCATTTTGTTAGCCTTGGCCCAGCTCTCCAATCTATCCAGGTCATTTTGAAGTTTGATCCTGTCCTCTGGCATATTAGCAACCCCTCCCAATTTGGTGTCATCTGCAAATTTGATGAGCATGCCCTCTATTCCTTCATCCAAGTCGTTGATGAAGATATTGAACAGCACTGGGCCCAGGACAGAACCCTGTGGCACCCCGCTGGTCACTTCTCTCCAGGATGAAAAGCAGCCATGGGTGAGCACCCTTTGGGAACGGTCAGTCAACCAGTTACAGATCCACCTGACAGTAGCCCTGTCCAGCCCGCATTTTACTAGCTTCTTTGCAAGAATGTCATGGGGAACTTTGTCAAAAGCCTTACTGAAATCGAGAAATGCTACATCCACAGCATTCCCTTCATCTATCAAGCTAGTACCTCTATCAGTCCCCTTGATGGCTTCCTTGGCGGGCTTCATTCATGGAGTACATTTTGCTCATTATCCCATGGTGACCAAGTTGGTTTAAAAAGGCGGTTGAGGTTTGGCTGAGTGGTACACGTTTCCTTGTGGGCCTGAGTCGGGGCCCACGATCAAACTGTTCTGGCTGTCAGGGATTTCTTCCTAACGTTTAGTTGGAATCTCTCTTCCCTTCAAGTATTGAAACACAGCTGCCACGTCCCGTCTTCATCTTCTAAACATCCTGGCTCTCTGAGCCATTCTTCCCAGGGCTTTGTGGTTTCCAGACCTCGACGGGATCTCGGTGGTCTACGGAAGGAGAAGGAGGAGGAGGGCCTCAGCAGGGGCTTCCAAGGCAGTGGGGTAACAAATCCCCTCTGGGTTCTGGTCTGGAGGATTCTCTGGGGCTGAATGTTATCCCCGAAATTGGTTGGCATTGTGGGCAGCTCCTTTGAAGTTCAGACTAAAACCCAGGGTGGCTTTACCACCCTACTGCAGTGGAAACGCCAGCAGCCGTGGGGGTGTCCCATACTCCGTGGCCCCAGCCCCACCAAGGCTGAGCCAAGTGCTCCAGTTCCAGGGCTTTTCCACCTCAGGGAGTCAGGCTCCATTTAGGAGAACCGGATGACACACTGAATTGAATTTCATTATGCACTCCCACAAATCCTTGGACATAGGGTGTGACAGAGGTATTTTGACAATGGGATGAACATAAATAAATCACTCCTGCTCTCCATCCACACTGGAAGTGTTTCACAATGGCTTTTTAGGTGATTTCTGAAGCTTATGTTCTGGACTCCTGGTTTTCTGTACACAGAATACACCACGCGGGGCCTCCAAATCTCAGCAGATGGTCAGGTGGAAGGGGGCGGCAGCGGCTGAGGGTGGGCGTCCCTGGGATGGGTGCTCAGCGACCCTTGAAGCCGGAAGGGCAACCCAGGCTGGGCTGGAGATCACAAAGTCAGGACTGGCCGACAGGCCTGGAAATTCAGCCCCGGGGAGAACCATTCCCTCCAAAAACAGAGCCAGAGGTGCCGTGCGTGTGGCACCCCCAACCTGAGGGTGGAGATTTGTGGGAAGACTGTAGCACCCACTGCATGTTCACATGTTACAGTCTCCCAGGCACAGGAGTCTCCAGTCTTTCTGCATCTCTCTGCTCCCTGATGGACACACTATGCCTGATGTCCGACCCCTCAGGAAAAGCGGAGTCGGCCGCTTGTAATTATTGTGGAAGGGAGGAAAGCAGACGCTGGACTCCAGTCCAGAATGGGCTGAAAATCCTTCTATCATGGCTACCTTCCCCCACCCCAAAAGAACAATTTTACCCCAAACAGCACCTGTGGAAGTAAACCACTGCTAGATCCTGTGCAATTTTCAGGAGGAAACAAGTCCTGGTCCCCGACATGAATCTGGGCCCTGGGAGCGTTTCGGCTGTACCACAGACAAGGCTCCACGGAGGACCCTTTGTTCAAACACAGAATCATAGAACTGGAAGAGACCCCCAAGGGCCATCCAGTCCAACCCCCTTCTGCCACGCAGGAAGGCACAATCCAAGTACTCCCTTTGACAGAGGGCCATCCAGCCTCTCTTTAAAAGCCTCAAAAGAAGAAAGCGGCTCCACCACATTCCATGGAGGCAGCAGCAGAGTCTATTGTCCAGCTGCTTTTATCTTCAGGAAGTTCTTCCAAATGTTTAGGTGAAATCTCTTTTCCTAAAGCCATTCCTCCATAGCGTCCTAGTCTCTGGAGCAGCAGAAGACAGGCTTGCTCCATCCTCCATGTGACATCCCTTCAAATATTTAAACATGGTTATCCTGTAGCCTCTTAATTGTCTCTTCTCCAGGCTTAAACATACCCAGCTCCCTGCGGGAGGTGCACGTTCACATGGACTGATGCAGGACTGGTTTCTGACCTGGTTCTGGCTTCTCCCTATAGAAACTGGACCCCTGGAGAGCCCTCCTTCCCTGCCCTTCTGCTGTTGAGCTTCACTGGCCAGGCCTAGGCCTAGCCAGCCTGGGTTGGGCTAACTGGACATTCCTTTCTGTCTCCAAGCCAAGACCAAAGGTGACGGAGGATGCAGAGGGTGACCAAGATGGAAACTAACTGTATGAGGAAAGCTTGAAGTTGGATGTTTAGCCTAGATAAGAGAAGACTGAAAGATCATGGGATACAGCCACCTTCCTGGATATCCGGAAGGATGTCAGCTTGTTTTCTGCTGCTCCAGAGACTGCAAAACAAAGCAATGGATTCAAATCACAAGAAAGGAAATTTTACCTAAACTTTAGGAAGAACTTCTTGACTGCAAGAGATATTCAACAGTGGAATGATCTCATGGAAAGTAGAGGATTCTCCTTCTTTGGAGGCGTTTAGGGAGAGGCTGGATGGACCTCTTCTAGGGGGACTCTGCCTGGCAAGGGGTTGGACTGGATGCCCTTTGGAGTCCCTTACGATTCCAGCACTGCGCAACATTCGGCCAACTTCTCCTGCAAAAAGTCCTGAGGAGCTTCAGTTTCTCTACCGGGCTTTTGACCTATGATCAAAACTGCCTCCCTGCTTCTTGCTAATCCTCTTAGAGCCAGAGTGGGTAAGCTGTGTCCCCCTCAAATGCTACTGTACTGCAACTCCCACAGCCAGCGTGGCCAAGAGTGAGCCACGCTGGGACCAGCATCCCTTGGACATCTGGAGGGCCACAAGATCCCCACCCTTGTTGGGGTACAAAGAAAGAATCCCCAACTTTGGGGTCTCTGAGCAGGGGTCGGACTGGCGTCCCTTTAGTTGCGTCTTCCTGCATAGCAGGGGTTAGACTAGATGCCCTTTGGGGTCCCTCCCAATCTCTTGTCACTTGGTCTAATTCCCCTTTAAAGCAATCCAGGTTGGCTCCCGTCACGTCCCAGCCTTGAGATCCAGGCGCTGACTCTCCACAGCACCGATGCTCTGGAAACACCTTCACATTGTGTGCGTCTGCATTTTCTGGTTATACCACCTTAACTATCGTTGCGGCTCCATCCCATTTGTAGTTTGAGCAGGGACCGAGAATTCTTTTGCTTGGGCAGTGTGTCTCACCCACTGGTCCAGCAGATGTTTTGCACTTCAACTCCCAGAAGTCTCAGTCAGCATGACCAGCACTGGGGGACTTTGGGAGCTGCAGTCCAAAACATGTGTTCTTGTGTTTTTTTTAAAAAAATTAGACTTTGGTTCCCAGTCTCGGAGGTGAGCTCTAGTGCAGTCCCCGAACTACAATGCTAGAACTGTAAAGAAGAATCGCTCGGCATCCTTCCCCAAACTACAAATCCCAGGAACCCGTGGGATGGAGTAACGATAGCAATTAAAGTGGCAGGAAACGGCTACCCCAGTGCAGGCGGGGCCGGTGGTCTAGCTTTGGGCCCCGGAGGGCAGCCTCGGAAGGGCTTCCGCCCGAGCACACCCGCCTTTCGTTCTTTCGGGCAACCGACCCGGCCCAGGAGAAGGGCAGGGGGAGAAACCACAGAAGCGGGCCGGGGGGGGGTGGCACGGGCAGCTGCGCCTGGCAGATTTGGCGGAGGTCCGGGAACGAGACCCGTGGAGGAGGAGGAACTGGAGGGGCCAAGCCTCCTACTTCTGGGCCCGGCGCGAGTCCGAGGAGGCGGCCCCTTCTGCGCCCCCTGCGCCGGAGGCCGGCGGGCGAGCGGGGGCGGCTCCTTAGGGGCTCGGGCAACGCCAGAGCCCCGCCGCCGCCGCGGAGGGGACTACCTCGCAGGGCCGTCCAGGAGGAAAGAGGAGGAGGAGAACGGGGCGAGGCCGGCTTCCCGCTCCGGCGGCGCGGGCCGGGGGGCTTCTTCGCTTGGGAGGCGGCGGAGCGGCGTCGCCTTTCGCTCGGGCGCGGGGCTGCCGCGGAGCGCCTCGCCCCCTCCTCCTCCGCTCCGGCGGCCCGTAGCGCTCGGCCGGGCCGCCCCGACGCGCGCCTCCGCAGCTCCCCGGCGCCGCCGCCCGGCGCGAGGGATCGCACGGGCGGGCGCCGCCGCCGAGCGCCTTCCCCCTCCTTCGCCGCCGCCGCCGCCTCTTGCCGGCCGCGGCAGCCGAGGAGTTAAGGCGCTCGCTCCGCCCGCCCGCCCGCCCGCCCGCCGCCGCCGCCGCCCCTGCCTCTCTCGCCGCGGCTCCGCCTCCGCGGGCGCTCCTTGGGCCGCCGCCGAGAGCCGTGCGATCCCGAGCGGCCGAGTCTCGCGCGGCGGCTGCCAGGAAGCCCCGCCGAAGCAGCCCCGCCGCCTCGCCTCTCCCGGGACGCGGCGCAGCCCGCCCGGCGCCCCTCTCGCGGCCTGTCGCGGGGGCTCCGCGGCGCCCGTGCGCCTCCTCGTCCTGCTCCTCCCGCGGGCGCGATGTGAATGGCCCTCGGGGCGCTGCGGGTCCTGCCGCCGCCGCCGCCGCCGCCGGGAGCGATGGAGGGCTGGGAGGGCGGCCGGGCGTCGCGGCGTCCCCCGCCGCCGCCGCCGCCGCCGCCGCCGCCAACCACGACGACCCCTCCTCCTCCCCCCCTCCCGGGGCTGCCGGCGCTGCGGCTGGACGAGGCCGAGGGGGAGCCGCCCCCCGGCAGCGCCGCCGCCCCTCCTGCCCCTGCCCCGCCGCCGCCGGGCTCGGGGGCGGCCCGGCTCCGGCCCTCCTCGTACCGGGCCCTCCGCAGCGCCGTCTCCACCCTGGCGCGCATCGACGACTTCTACTGCGAGAAGATCGGCGCCGGCTTCTTCTCCGAGGTCTTCAAGGTGAGCCGCCGCGGGGGCCGGGGAGGCCCGGGGAGGCCCGGGGCGCCGGGGGAGGGGGCGCGGCGCGGGCCCTCCTGCCCCCGAGGGGACGACGCCGACGCCGACGCGGCACCTCCCGGCGGGCCCCGACCCCCTGGGCGCGTCCTCGGGGCGGGGGGCTCCGCCCGGGGCCGTCGTTGCCGTGGGTTGGGGGGGGCGGGGCCGAGCGGGCGCGGAGCGGCATCGCGGCGGCTCTCGGCCCCGGGGCGCCCGCGGTGGTGGGTCCGCTCCGCCCCCCGGCCTCCCCGTGGCGTCTCGCCCGGGAGGGGCCGGGGGCGCCGGTGGCTCCGCTGCCCCTTCCGCCGAGCGGGGGGTGGGCCCGGGCGCGGAGAGGAGCGGAGACGCCTCGGCCCCGGCGCTGAGGGCCGGGGGGGGCGGGGGCCGGGGAAAAAGAGGAGCTCTCCGTGAAGGCGCCGCGCTCCCCCCCCGGCGAGGCGTAGGAGGGTCGCCCCGCCCGGGTGGGAGCCTCGTCTTGTTTTCTGTCGGGAGGCCCCCCGGGCAGGCGAGGGAGGGAGGGAAGGAGGGAGGGAGGGGGGTCTCCCTCCAGCCCTACGCCGGGGAAGGGGGCCGCCCATCTCTCCCGCTGGCAGGAGCAGCTGTCCACCCCCGAAACGGGAGAAAGGTGGAGCAACAGGATTGTGGGGTTAAGCCGGGGGGGGGGGCTGGAACCCAGGCTGCCCCTGACTGGGGCTGGGGCCCAGAGAGCCCCCGCCGCAGGGGCCTTCCTGCCCTGGGGGAGGAGTGGCCGAGGGGGGGCCCTTTGGCAGCCGCCGGGCGTCTGCTCTCCGGGGCGGGCGGGGAAAGAGAGCGCGGGGTAGGAGGGGGCCCCGTCTCCCGGAGGACCGCGCCTGCCTCTTCCTCAGCTTCAGGGGCCGGGGGGGGGGGAGGGCCGTGGCCTCCCTTGGAGGGGCGTCGTGCGGTGTCTCTGAGAGCCCAGGGCCGTGAGCTCGCCGGCGCGCTCCCGCGCGAGTGAGGCTCACCCTCTGTGGTTCCTCCACCTTGCCTGCGGTCACCCTGGGGGCCGGGAGAGCCGGTTCGGGGGCTGCAGGCCAGAGGGCCCCTCCTGGCCTGGCGGAGGAGGCTTCGGGTGAGGGGCTGTTGTGGGCGGGCGGGCGGGCGTGCGGGGAGGAGCTTCATTCCTCTTTGGCGGGAACGCCCCCCCCCGCCTGTTTTGGGAGCGTCTGACCCTGCTGGCCTGCGGGGAAGAGGGAGAAGAGAAAGAGAAGGGGGGCGCCTCCCCGCCACCCGCAAGCGCGCTCGCCCGCCGCTTCGTCCGGAAAAGCCCCGCTGCGTTGTTTCCTGGCGCTGACAGCCCTTTGAGGGAGGCCGCTAAGGGCCAAAGTTTGGCCCTGGGGGTCGGAGCCGTCCCTCCAGCCACGGCTCAGTGAGTGCAGAAGGGGGAGGACAGCTACGTTTGTGGGAGCACCTTCACCCCCACACCTGGGTACCGGCTTGCTCCGGGCTTCAGGTCGCCCGCCAAGGGTGGCGGCAGCCTCCCCCCGGAACGGCTACCCCAGCCTCCGCAGCCCCTTTGCCTGCACGGCCCGGAGCAGACGGCCGCCAGCCCTAATGCCGGGGCTTAAGCTAATTCTTCCCGTGACCCCGTGCACTTTCTATCCGCCAGCCGCCCGCCCGCTCGTCCTTTGTCCGCCTGCAGACCCGCAGCCTTGGCAGAACCAACCTTTGGCCTTCTCTCCCCCCCCCCCCGACTCAGCTGCCTCCGAGGCTGGCGGGGCTACTTTTTCTCTTTCCCCCTTCCCTGGGCTGTTCTGGGCCCAGCTCATGGGAGGCACCTGAATTTTGGAAAGACTCCAGAGCCCGGGAGTCTACTTGGGCTACAACTCCCAGAATCCCCCGGCTCCCGGCAGGGAAGTAGCAGGAATGAACCTTTCCGGTCTGAGAGACTCTGCGGGGTGAGGGCTTGGATGGTTCTGACAGCGGGGCCAGATCCCGGCTGCTGTAACTTTTCCTGGCTCTGGTGGCAGAAGAGTTCGGGGAGAGAGGCCGGCCGGGGGTGGTTGCTGGAGCGTTGCATGCCGGGAGCGTGCCCTGCCCCTTGCTGCCTGTTTTCGTTCCTGGCAGGACTTTGAGGAGAGAGGAGTGTCAGAGCGGCAAAGTCCTCGCTCGGCTGGCGGCGGTGCCTCTTGGTGCCCGGGCAGGAGAGGAAGTGGAAACTCAGTTCGGTAAACCTCCAGCTGGGATGTGGGGAAGGTCAAGGTGCGTGCCGGCGGCGGGGGCAGCCGAGGAGGACGGCCGTGCAAGATTTCAGGCTGCGGCCAGGCTAGGGATGGCTCTTGTTGTGAACTGGGAGTCATCCCTGCTGCCCCTGTCGGGCCCAATCCCTGGGCTGCCCCCCAACTTGCCTGAGACCCCTTTGCTCTCCCCTTGCAGTGGCCCACAGAGATGCCATTCTCTGGAGCAAACAACTGGCCTGCTGTGCTGGCCACACTCCAGGGTTGCCCCTTGTGGCTTGGCCACAGTCTTCACGATTTGGGATGGACTTTGTACAAAAAATGCAGATAGGCTTTTTAAAACAGAAAAACGGCATTTTTCTCCACAGAAATGTTGCTTTCTGTGCCAAAAGCAAGTTTTTTGCACAGAACGTATGGTTTTCTGCACAGAAAACAACACAGCTATACAGAAGTTGCTGGGTTTTTTTTTATTTTTTTTTTGTGTGTGTGTAGGCATGGATTTTTCACAGAGTAAATCCCAAACTGCAAATAGTCTTTGAAAATTGTACCATTTTTGCATTTTTCACAATGGGGACAAAAATGGTTATTTGTTCTCACTCCAGGAACAACTGTTAGAGAGACACATAGCCGTGCCTGGATTCCTAGAGCTAGAGGAAACCCCACTGGGCATGTAGCCAACCCACTGCCAGGGCAGGAATCTGCCACTTGGACCTTAAATCCTCTGGATCGCTCACTCTCCCCCTGCGAGGACAGCCGGCAGCTGTACCAAGCCTCTTTCTGACTGGCCGTTTTTTTCCCGGTGGCCGTGCCAGGGCCAGCCCTGTCTGTGCCCCTCTGAGTCCCTCAGTTCCAGTAAGCATTTGTCCTTCGGGACCTTTCCTTCGGTATTTCTGGGTTCCAGGTTTGATTCAGGTCTCCTGGTGCAGCTAAGGTTTGAGCTGAAGATGGTGGTTTGAGCCGATGACCCTGTCTTGTATTTGGTTTAAAATGGAAGATGTGGACTTGGTTGTAAAATAGGAAAAGTTTGTGGGGATGACGAAGAATCGCAGGAGGAACACTCGGGGGAAAGGGGAGGGGACCCAGATGGAAGCAGCAGGGTCTTCCTGGGGTCCCCTTGGCGGCCAGCTGGGGTTTGCTTTTAACACACACACACACACACACACACACAACTGTGGTCTCTTAATTGAGATGGGCTGCTCCTTTCCCCACAGGCCTTTCTGCACCAGATGGATTAACTCTTTGTGGAGTCCCCAGTTTGGGGAGGAGGTTCAGTGGGGGTAATACACCCCCCTCCGCCATTTCCCGGGCAGGAAGCTGAGTTGGGGAGAGGCCGTTTTGATCCTTGTGCCTCGCAGGGCCCGGCCAGGAGACTCTGAGGCCTGGCTGGGCTTCCTCCTCTCCTGCCAAGACCCTCCTTTCTCCTGGCTGGCCGCTTGGCTCGGTGCCTCCCTGGCTTGGCTCCTTCTGCCGGGTCAGCTCTCCTCCTCAGGAGACGCCCTTCCGTTTCTCGTTGGGCCGCTTGTTGCCGCCTGCCTGCTCTCTCTTGCACCCACGCTGGGGTGCTGAACCCCAAATTGCTTTCTGCCCAGGAGCCAGTTCCGGTCCGCAGAAGTTCCCTTTTGAGAAGGGAAAACACATTGGACAGGGGCAGCCGCTGCGGTTTTTCTGGTTCCTGTTGGGGCTGGAGCCAGGAAGGGGGTTTTCTTCCGCTCAGCTAGCCAAGAGCCAGCTGCCTCCATTGGTGGGAGGGGCCCTGGCCCCCACGGCCGGTCGTGCTGCGCTTGCATTAGCCGGAGGGCCTTGACCCTGCAGGCCTCTTTTGGGAAGGGGAGGGTCTGCTTCCTCTCTGTGGCTGAGCTGACGTCTTCCTGGCAGAGGGGGAACGGAGTCTCTGAAACAGAGGAGTCGCGTCACCTTTGGGGAGGTGTCCCTCCCTCCGGCTCTTGTGTTTTGATGGTGGGTTCGAAGTTTGTAGCTGTCCAAACGTGTGGTTGTGACAGGCAGTGGGAAGGCTTTTCTGTGTGTGGTTGTGTGTGAGAGATGTGGCTCGCCGTTGGGGCCTTGTGCTTTCAGAGAAGGGCACTGGGCATCATCCCAGGGTTTCCCTGCTGGCCGGCAGCCTCTGGGAAAGGAAGGGGGATCTTGCGGTTGAAAGGGGAGGGCCCCACCTTCGGGGAAGGAGAAAGGCCTCCCTTGAGCTGCACGTTGCCCCCACCTGTCTGGCCGCTGAAGCTCCCCACCAATCCTACAGTTGGAAGAGACCCCAAGGGCCAGCCGGTCCAACGCCCTTTTCCCATGCATCAAAGCACGCGCTTTGACAGATGGCCTTCCAGCCTCTCTTTTAAAAGCTCTGAAGAAGGAGACTCCACCACACTCCTGGGCAGCAGCCGGTTCCACTGCCAAAGTGCTCTGAATCTTTAAGCAGAACTTTTTTCCTGAAGTTTGGAGCTATTGCTCCATGCCCTAGCCTCTGGGGCAACGGAAAACAGGCATCTTCAATATGACATCCCTTCAAGTATTTATAAATCATGTCCCCTCTTCACCTTTTCTTCTCTGGGCTAAACCTCCCCAGCTCTCTAAACCCTTCCTTGTAGGTCTTCGTGGTTTCCAGGCCTTCTACCATTTTGGTCACCCAGTTCTGTACATGTTCCAGCTTGTCCATATCTTTCTTGAATTGCGGTGCGCAGAATTCTTTTTTGGCCATCCATGTTGCCCACTTAGGTCCTGGGGCAGAAAATGGGTCCCCGGACCTGCCACGGTTTCCGGCCTCAGCCTGGCTAATAAACCGGGCCCTGTCCGATGCCCCTTGTCCCACGCTCCATGCCGCCCTGGGCTGGCCGAGGCGTGCGGTGCGGTTGGGGGGCTTGCCTGGTCCAGCTCCGCCAGGGAGTCCAAGAGGAGCAGGGCGGTGCCGGCCAGACCAAAGCCCAGAAGTCCACCAGGGTTTCCTGAAGGGGCAGCAGTCTCTGAGGCCACCCGGACTCTCCTGGAAGGCGATGCAAAGGTCCAGAGGGCAAGGGGAGGCCCAGCCCCATGGACCTGAACCGCTGAGCCACTTCCCCTGACCTAGACTGCACCACCCCATGCCAGAAGACCCTGCTGTGCCCCAACCAGCCTTGGCAGCTTTCCATCTCGGTGCCACTTCCTTGGGCATCTCCAGACAGGCGCTCCCTCTCTACCCCCAGTCAAAGGACACGCTTAAGTGTGGCTCCAAATTCCAGCACAACCCCCCCCCTCCGCTGGGCAGTGTGTCCATGGGCATAGGTGCAGGTGTGTGCACATTCTGAGCATGAGAGTGGGCAAAGGGCCACCGTGGCTACCGCCCATGCTGGCACAGGCTCCGGCCATGTCTGACTCCCTCTGAGCACTGTTAGGGTGGGCATCGTTAAGCCACTGACCCACACCCGGCACCAGGGAAAGGCCTGTTGTGCCAGAGCGAGGAGGAGGCCAGCCAGGATGAGCCAAGCCCCCCCCCCACTGGTCCTCCCCCCTCTGAGGCGCCTCCAGGGCTGGGGAGGCCCGGGAGGGACCTAACGACCCCTAATCCTCCGCAAAGACTCAGAGAGGGAGGGGGATCCAAGGCAGGCAGGACAGCCGGGCCAGGCTGTGGTCAAGCGGTCAGCTGGGCAAGGGGAGGGGAGAGGCAAGGAAGGGGGGCACAGAAGTCTCTCTCCTCCTGGCCTGACCTCAGGGGGCTTACGTGACCCCCCTCCCCACACAGATTCCACCAAGGCTAGGTGGTGAGGTTCTCACACACACACGCCCTTCACACAGGACAGCGCCTGCCCACTCGCAGGCTCCGTCAACGATCCCAGGTGAAGCACCTTCTGGCCCAGAGAACTATGTGAGCAGAGAGGGAGAGAGAGAGGGGGAGAGAGAGGCAGGCGGGCAGGCAGGCAGGCAGATGCACACGCACACACACGTGTGCGCGCACACACACACAGAGTCTCTCTAGATGGTTGGAGGAAGCAACAGGGCACGCACTGGCACACCAGCAACACCATCCTCTTCCTCCCCCAAGTTTAGTGCTGCAGATGAATCCCAACTCTGAAGAGAGAGAAGGAAGGGGGAAGGAGGAGGGGAGATGCCAGTCTCCTCCTGGGGTGCCCACCGGGTGCTTCCGCCCAACTTTGCAGCCGCCTGCCCTTCCCACATCTTGGCACCTGGTCTGGAATCCTGGCACATTCCTGGCACTGCGCTTGGCCTGGGTATGCCAGGGCTGCTTCTGCTGCTGCCACCACCCTCCCGTGGCAGCCCATGACCCACTGCACACCAGGACCCCTGCCATACTTGGAGGCCTTCGTAATCCCCCCCCCCCGCTGCAGCCACAAAGTGCAAGGGCTCCTGGCCCTGAGTGCCCACCTCAGAGGCTGCTGGGGTGGGGGTGGGGTGGGAATTGCGTCCTTCATTCGTTTGTTCAAGGGACCTTAACTCTCTGGCCTACAAAACACAGGCGGGCCAGGCAGAGGGCAGCACAGGAGGGAGATAGTAATGGGGGGGGGCAGAGGGAGTTTTGTAGTGGCTTCTGGACAGACAGGAGGTTGCTCAGTGGTCCAACCGTGCAGGCGAGTGGGTGGGCCAGGAACTTTGTCTGGCTCAGGAATTCATTGCGTCCTGTAAAGTGCAGCCTCCCCCTCCCCCTCATGTGGGTGTGTGAAACGGAACGGGGGCCGTTTTGCACCACAGCAATGCAGCCGTGTGCTCCCAGTTTAAATGCCACGGTTCCCTCGGACGGAACCCTGGGGTTTGTAGGTTAGCGGGGCCCTGGCGTCGCCTGGCTAAATACCACTCCCTAAACTGGAAACCCCAGATTCCACAGGATGGAGGCGCGGCGCTTAGAGTGGGATCATACTACTGTGACTCCGTAGCGTGACAGGCCCCGCCCTGAGCGTGCCCCTGTGTCTCCCTTCTGCCTCCCCGAATGCCCCATTAGGAAGCGTCCTTTGCTATTCCGTTGAACTTTTCTTGGACGAGGAGGATGCTGCCCAAAGACAGAGCCATTCTTCAGACATTGTAGTGCCAGGGAGGACAACTGCACGGGGAGGGCGGGGGACTGAGGACAGTTTCCCCCCCTTTGTCTCACCCTACGGGCTGCAGCCACGCATCCAGGGCACAACGGAAGGGGCTTCGCATCGCCTCTGGCTGCCATTTTCAGCCAAAAGATGTGCAAACATAAGGAATGAGGGGGGGAGTTGGATTCTGAGGGGTGGGAGAAAAGGAACAACCATGTTTGCATAAAAAGAGGGAAGGGAGGGCGGCAGCACTTTTAAGACTCATTGGTTTTAACTTTAGAATGATCTTCTGTGGATATAAGCCCAGTTCTTCAGCTGCAGTACTGAGTGGAATTAAGGCCTCAGGCATAAATAATGTTTGCACAGTTTTTGGAATGGGATAGAATGTAACAGGATCCAGAAAGATGGGTGGTTTGGGTTTGAAAAGCACCTGAAAATGGCACCGTTTTAAAAAAGAAGTGGGCTCCAGGGAGTTTTTGAGGGACTCATCGATAGGAGCATAGTGTCTAGGTCGAGGGAAGTGATGGTTCCACTCTGTTCTGCTTTGGTCAGACCCTACTATATACCGTTTGGGCACCGGAATTCAAGCAGGATATTGACAAGCTGGAAAGGGTCCAGAGGAGGGCGACCAAAATGGTCGAAGGCCCGGAAACCCTGAAGCCCTGTGAGGAAGGGTTTGCGGGGGGGGGGGGTGATGTTGAGCCCGGAGGAGAGAAGGATAAGAGGTGACGTGATAGTCTTTGTGATTCTACGATTTCTACAAGGGAGGCTTGAAGGGAACTATCGGAGAGGGTGGGCGTGGGGAGCTGGCAGGGCCAAATTTAGTGAAGAGGTGCCCAGCTGCGTGTGTCTGTTTCTGGCTCTCGGTTGCTTCTCTCCTTGAGCCTGACTTCCCATCGCTGCAAGTGCCACCCTTTGTTGGCACCTGCTGTAAGGGTGGCATCTGTGTCTCTGTGGGCGTGCGGACGGCAGGTCTTGTGCGCCACTGAGGGAAGTGCCCTAGAGTGTGTGGGTATTCGGCCTCGGAGTGTGGTGGAGTCTCCTTCCTTGGAGGTTTTTAAGCAGAGGCTGGATGGCCGTCTGTCGGGAGTGCTTTGAGGGTGTTCCTGCATGGCAGAAAGGGGTTGGACTGGATGGCCCCTGGGGTCTCTTCCAACTCTACATTTCTATGATTCTATGATTCTATATATGGGCAAGCGAGGGGCATGTATCATCAGGCCAACAGCATAGTGCGTGGCCAGATGCATAGTCCCTGCCGTATTTTGGTCTGCTGGATTTGTATTGAAATTGTGTATTGTAGTCACTGTAGAAGTAGCTGCTGTGGAACTTCATTCAGCCTAGCTGAAGGCTACAGAGTATCAGTGCCAATTGACGATTGCGCCATGTATCAGTTCAGAGCCTGCCTGAATTGTTACAAAGTATCAATTGATTAATTTCTCTATTGCCTATTGCTACCGTGTATCTGGTGAGGGGAGAAGATCAGAGCCAGGCAAAAATGAAAGTGTAAAGGCTTGTGTTTTGAGAATGTGGTGTCTCTAAGGTAAGAAACAGGAAGCATGTGCTTGGGTCAAGGATGATGAGAAGTGGGAACCAAATGAGGGTCTGGGAACTGTCTGAGGAGCTGTGAGATGCTAGTTTTATTATCCTCTCCAATCGCAGCTTTGCGCACCTAAATTTTGGAATTGTACCTACAAAAGATATGAGTTCCATGTTAGCATTAGTCTCAGCAACTTCAGAAGTGTGCTGTGTTGTCTTCATTTTCTACAAATAAAAACTACAGTCTACCTCGGAGTGAAGTTTGTGGAGTGTGGGTTATCCAATGCATGACACATGGAGAGAAGGTGGTCCTGGGTCAAGGGGGGGGTGTAGTCAGAGGAAGAATACCCAGAATCCCCCTTTCCTACAGTCTGCCCAACGGGTCACCCAGCCAGAATCCCCAACTGTGGCTGGCAGTAACCGGAGCCTATCTGCACTGCATAAGGTTAGCTCTTTCATCCCACTTATGTCACCATATGGTCCCTTCCAATGGAACCTTGGGATTTGTAGTTTGGGGAATTTCTCTTCTGGATAGTTTTAGTAGTTCAGGGGCCTTGGATAGAAAGCAAGGCTAAAACAGGGTGCTTTGGCCTTGTCCACGTTTTCTCTCCAGGAGAAATTCAGAGGATCTTCCCAAACAGCTTAATCCCATAGGATTCCCTTGGACGGGGCCATGATGGTGGTTAAAGTGGAACCAGACTGCTGTGACCACTGTGTGTGACATGGCTGCTGTTGGCCCAGATCTGCTGGTTCTCCTGGTTGGGAGCAGCTCTGCCAGGACCGCTGTGGGAGATCCTTGGATGTTGTGGTTTGAACCATGTCTACACAAAGCATGGGCTCTGCTGCAATCTGGATCAAGCAGGCTCAGGGTACATGTGTGCGTTGTGTCTGTAGAGGCTGAGCATGCCTTATCCAGAAATCCAAAATACTCCAAAATCCAAAACTGTCCACATGGGTGGTTGAGACAGTGACGCCTTTGCTTTCTGATGGTTGAATGTACGCAGACTTTGTTTCATGCACAGAATTATTAAAAATACTGGATTAAGTTACCTTCAGGCTATGTGTAAAAGGTATATATGAAAAATAAATTAATTCTGTGTTTAGACTTGGGTCCCATTTCCAAGATATCTCATTATATCTATGCTAATGTTCCAAAATCCAAAAAAATCTGAAATCGCAAGGACTTCTAGTCCCAGCCATTTTGGATAAAGGATGTTCAACCTGTGTGATCTAATGTTGCAAGGGCAAAACCAGAGATGGTACTCAGTTTTCCCTGGTGGTTTGTGTCTCCACTGTGGTCACCCAGGTTGAAGCTTGGACTTTACAGTTTAATAATTTGTGTTAATTATTGTTTCCAGTAACCATATCGTATTAGAGGTAGCAATTATATTGTTATTATTTCTGTATGTTGTACACCTGTCTGTCTGTCTGTCTGTCTGTCTGTTGAACTGGAGATTGGACTGGCCAGCAAGCAGTGCCATTTGGAATGGGGTCTCTGGGCCTGGGAAGATGCTTTTCACCCCTTTCCTATGGTCAGAAGTTTCTTTTCAGTTTTTCCCCACTTAGCATTTACTGTCATGGTTGAAAAACCTGAAAGATGCTCTTCATAGCAAGCCCATTTCAGTGTGTTTCCATTTTCCTCCTCTTCTTTGTCCCCCAGTTTCGAAACAGGCCACCACATCTTCCATTTTACAGGCAGAAAAACTGAGGCTGTCTTCTATAATGGCTTTAAACAGTGCTGCTCAAAGTGGTGGTCAGAGGACCCGTGCCAGTCCACGGGCAGCTGCCAAAAGAGAAACAAACTGTTGTAGTCTATGGACATTAATATGGTGCCGGTCCCTGGAACGCTGGGAAAGGCGCTCTGCTGGTCCCCCACATCAGGTGCTTTGAGAAGCGCTGGTTTAAAAACACAGACACACATATACACAGGCACACAAATATGTTTGGGGTTTGCAGTGGACCCGTCTCACTTCCCCATGTTACCGTTCAGGAAGGTCAGTCAGGCTGCGGTTGCTCACGGTGTGTGTTTTGAAAGAGTAACAACAGCAGTTGTGGTTGTTCTGACTCTGTCTTTGGGCCCCTTTTCTCTCGGAACCAGAACCGAACATAGCTTACAAACTGCAACAAACACAATTGCAATCAAAACATACAAAAAGTCAACTTGAAAAATTGAATGTAATGGTCAATATTTAAAAAAAGTTAAAAGATCCAATTAAAAATGATAGAAACCGGTTTTTAGATTGGGATATGTTAATTGTTTATTTGATAGATCTCTGCGGGAGAATCCCAGTCTTGGGTTTTGATTATTAGTAGGTTGTAGTTACAATAACAGAGGTATGTACATAATTATGAAGTGCAATTACTACCATGTCCTATAATCATCTGCTGGGGGGGGGGGCTGGAAGTCATGTATGTATTTTCTAGCTCCTCCCTTGTTGTTAGCATTAGTGTTGTTACTATTATTTGTCTTTGTGGTACATAGTTCCCCATAAGTTGTTTTATATACTAAAACTTGATGTGTTTCCGTAGAAATATTTTTTTAAAATTGATAAAAAACAGTACAGCACCCTATTAAAAACCCTTTCTTTAAAAACCTTCAGTTCTGCAAAGCTGGCTGTGGTTTTTAAAAAGTCTTTGCCTGCTAATGGAAGGACAGCCGTGTGTGTGTCGGTGGCTGGGTTCATTCTGGCCTTCCTTGGACGGGGATTGGAGAGCCCCAGAACCACCGATTGTGCCACATCAGAAGCGGACAGATCAATTAATGTGGGTCCCCTGAAACCTCCCCCCTTGGCCCCTCCAAATTATCAGGAGCGGCACTTTTAGCCAGAGCTGCGCTGCCGCTGCTGCTGCTGCGGTTGCAGAACTGCCGAGGGGAGGGGGGAGGGAGGGCCGGTTGAGCGGCTGCCCTTCCCTCGAGGGAGAGGAGCAGCGGGCGGGTGGGCGGGCGGGCGGGCAGCGGGATGGCAGCCACAATCTTATTAACAGGCCTGGCTCCCTTGCAGGCGGGCAGGGAGCTTATCAAGGCAATCTGTCTTTACTGGGCACTTGCTGGCATTTCCGTGCTGGGCCTTCGGAGGCACCGGGAGAGGGAGGGACGCCGGTGGCGAAGGCGCCGGCGGGGCCGGATTGGGAGCCCTCGTGGCCCGCCTGGATTTGGGCATAAACGGGCCTGCACGGGCAGTTCCAGCAGCCTCGCGTGGTGTGTTTTGTACCTGCTGGGTGGGCTTGCTGTGATGTTGGCATTAACCGAGGAGGGCCCGGCGTGGGGGGAAGTGTCCGGGCCAGAGGAGGACGCGAGCAGGGAGGAGGTGCCGGTGGCCGTGGCGTGGGCTCTCTGCTCTGGCAGGGGTCCCTTTCTTCTTCTCCCATAAAACTCCCCCAGGGTGACTTTTGCCCTTTTTCCTGCTCGTTTACCCATTCCCCTGAGGGATTGTGCAGCTCCGGCCTTCCCCGTGCGCGCACAGGGGCCACAGGGAGTGTGATAAAAAGCAGTGGGGGTTTTGCCTCAGCAGCAGGCGGCCAGGAAGGAAGGCGGCTCGTAGGAGGCCCGCCTGGCCCCCCAGCAGCCTCCCAGGACAAGGGAACCCCCTGCGCAGGGCACGTGAGGCGGAGGAGGTGCCTCTCTCTTGCTCCTTGGGCCCGGTGCCGTCCCTTCCTTTGCCGGGTTGTTCCCTCTCCCTGTGCCGCTTGCTGGGTCGGGGGGACCTGGCGAGTTCTGCACGAGAGGGCAGCCAGCCGTGCCCAAGGGGCCGCCTCCACGCAAGACCCTGGGGACCACCCTAGACCTCCCCCACCCCCAGAACTCCCAAGAACCCTCATTTCCTGTGAGGCCTGCAGAATCACCACATCGTTACTGTTGTCATCACCGTTATCTTTGTCTGTGCCATCCTCATCATCCTCGCTGTCTCTCTGTCCTACCCTTTCCCCAGAATCAGGACTCAAGGTGGCTTAAAAATGTAAACAAACAGTAGAGTTTAAAGCGGACAAAAGGTCAGCGTCGAAGTGGAATTAATCTGCCAACAACATTAACAACATAAAGTCGAAGGCTTTCACTGCCAGAATCCATAGGTTGTTGTGGGTTTTCCGGGCTTTGAGGCCGTGTTCTATTAGTATTTTCTCCTGACGTTTCGCCTGCATCTGTGGCTGGCATCTTCAGAGGATCTGGTGGCATGGAAGTGAGACAGGGTATGTATACTTGTGTAGTCCCCGGGTGGGAGGGAGCAGAAAAATCAGCAGCAGCAGAGCATGTTATAAACCAACCTGGACACAGAATGCTTTTTGAAAGCGCAGAAATTCTGGACCATTCTGACAACTACTATGTCAGACTATGGACAGTTTCAACAGGAAAGAAGAAACTTTGAAAGTAAACAAGATTTGGCTACCAGTACTGAAGAACACTAAAATCAAGACTCAAAAACATGCCAATGAACACCACCCAGACTGTGGAGTTCCCTTTACAGGGAGCAATACAGTGGGTTGCTAATGTACTTAATGCACTGTTATGCATATCCCCTGATTAACAATACAACCCTGGGGGATATCCCATTTAACAATAGGCCAACTTAACATATGCAAATTGCTCCCTCCCACCCGGGGACTACTCAAGTATATATACTGTGTCTCACTTCCATGCCACCAGATCCTCTGAAGATGCCAGCCACAGATGCAGGAGAAACGTCTGGAGAAAATACTAATAGAACACGGCCTCATAGCGCGGAAAACCCACAACAACATTAACAACAATTGACAGCATACAATTAAAATGATAAAATGAAGTTTGGAAAAAAACAACAAAACAGTACAGCACCCCGTCGAAACCCTTAAAAAAACCCTTTCAATTCCTGGAAGGCTGTCAGAATAGAAGAAGCCTTTGTGTGCTGATGGGCCCCCACCTCCCCGGGGAAGGAATCCCAACACCTGTGGCGGCCACTGAAAAGGCCCCGCCAGGAATGCCTGTTAAGGGGGCAGGAGTGAGAGAAGGGCCTCTCCGGGGGCCTCAGCAGGCTCACGTGGGGAAGGGGGGACTGGTTGCCCTGGGCCTGCAGTGAAGACTGGCCCAAACGCGGCTTGTCCTGGGCTTTGTTTGGGGGCCGGCCGGGTCTGGGCTGCGTTTGGGCCAGCAGGAGCCCCCACTTGTCTGCTTCAGACAAAGCAGTGGCCACCTCGGCTCCGGGTCTCCTCACTGGGAGACCCCGCTCAGGTTTTGCATCCGGGGCCCTTGCCTGCAGTGGTCCTGGGGGAGCCGCCTTCTCCAGCTCAGGCCTTGTCCGGATCGGTGGAGACGTGTGCTGGGCCTTTAGTCCAAAAAGAGGAATAGGCTGACCGAAGGGGCTTTCTGCCACCGCTTTGCTGCCAGCCTCTCCTAGGCTGTTGCCCACACTTTGTATTTATTTATTGCGTGTGGATCCCACTTCCACTGCTGTCATGGCTCCTTCCTGTGCAATCCTGAGGTCTCTTCTTTGGGGACGGACTGAGGCTTCTCTGCTGGGGGCTCTGACAGATCCTCTGAATCCACCCTGTATTTTAACCAGAACTTCAAAGGACTTGCCCAAAGCACTGAACCTGTTCTGGGGGAGAAAGTTTAACACTTTGGGTAGTGTCTTTCAAGTTCAGAGCAAAACCCAGAGCAGACTAACCAGCTGCACTGGTGGGGGAGCCACCGGCTGCCCCTGAAAAGAGATACAGCAACCTGAAGAGCTCCTTTGAGGTTTGGACTAAATGCCAGAGCGCCTTGGGCCACCGGCTGTATGGACTAGACTGATGGGACGCAGAGTGCTTCGGCCACAGACTCTGCGTGCCCCGGGGTGAGTCACTTGGTCTTTGCCTTGTTTCCTCTGTCTGTAAAATGGGTATAGTTGAGGCTTCCTTGGCCAGGGAGGGAGGACTGTGGGGGAGCAAGCAAAACAGCCATCTAGGAGGGTTAAATTTGTGACACAGACAGTGCTGGGTGGGAGCATCAAATAGCATTTTGGGGTGATGTGCATTGGGTTCGGAGGTTGTTTCATATTTTTACAGTTTATTGTTTGTTCAGACAAAGGGGGTCCTTGGTCCAAAGGCATGCTTTTGACAGTGGAGGGGAGCAGGGAGGAGGGGGCTTCCTGCCACCCTCTGGCCTCCGGTGTCCTGCATTCCTCCACAGGGCAAAGCACGTGAGATCCGTAGTGCAAGGGAGAGCCAGTGGCTGTTTGCAGAACCACCCAGGATGCCTTGTTGCAGAGTTTAGGGAAGTAGAACTCGTGCCTTTTGGGTGGAATTCCTCTTTGTGCAATTGGCGGCAGCTGAGGAGGGGGTGGGCAGGGGAGGGCTGGGGCTTTGCTGCGTCCAGGTCTCCTCTCTGTGGCCACGAGAGGAGTCTGTGGAGGGAAGCAGGCCGGGCAGTAGGGGGCTGTCGCTGTTCCATTGGTGGCGCTGAGGACTAGCGGGCTGCTCCCGTCTTCCCCCTTGTGCCTGAGCGCTGTGCGCACGGCGTTGGTCTTGTTTATCCGTGGCTCCCTTTCTCCTGGGCACCCCTGCCGCCGGGCAGGAGGGAGGGCACCACAGGGAGCTGGCATCGAACCTGACCCGGTGGTGGCCTGAAACACAATCCCTGCGCCTTGGCCACCCGCGGGATGGAGGGGCTGAATAATTGAAGGGATGATAATCGCGCGGAAGGGAGGAAGGGGTGAACCAGCCAGGCCCGGGGATCGTCTTTCATGCAACAGGCGGCCAGCGGTGAGGGTGTGCTTGGCAGGGGAGGGGGCGCCGAATTTGGAACTGAAGGCTTTTAAAGGGAGGGATTTTGAGAGTGCACCAAACTCTTTTCAGTTGTACTGTGCTTTAAAATGCTCCTTTAAAAAGTTAAATTGCATGTTTCACATTTTTAAATATTATGAATAGTTCAGTTCTGTTTTAATGTTGACCTTTTGTGTGTTTTTAACTATGTTGTAATTATTTTCGTTTGTAAGCTACCCTGAGCTCTACTTTGGGGGAAAACATGGGGCGTAAATAAATTTGACAACAACAATGGCTGAGTCTGAGTTCCCTCTCTCTGCGCCTTCCTCCTCCTCCTGACTCCCTTCTCCCGCCTTCGCTCGCCTGGTCCCACTGGCAGTCCCCTCCTCTGAATGCCCTGGGCATTGCCAACTGGATGCCCACCCCCTGCTCTCTGGCGCGGGGGGGGGCTGCAGACTGTCCGTCCGGGGGGCCCCTCTGGCCCCCAGGCCTCCTGGGCTGTTGCTTTGCAGGAGCATCGACTAAAAAGGGCAAGAGGCACAGCAGCTGACGGCAGCGCCAAGGAATTCAGGAGGCGTCCTGGGGGGGGCGTCGGGGGCGTGGCTGTGTCTGGCCCAGAGAGGCTCTTCCTGCAGGGGGTGGAGGGAGAGGCGGGTGCCCCCTCCCCACTCCAGCCAGCCAGCCAGCCAGCCAGCCCACAGACAAATGTGCCGACCGTGTTTCTGCAGCGGGAGCCTCTTCCAGCTGTGCTGGATGCAGGCAGGAAAAGGCTTGTGTCTGGAGCAAGCAGGGGCTCTATGATGCCCTGCTTACCGGGCTGTCTTGCTGTCTTTCTTGCTGGACATTTGGTGGAGAGGTGCTGGGAGCCAGTTGGTATAGAGACTGGCGGGGGAAGGGGTAGTTCCTGGGTAGCAGTGACACGGGAGGGAAAGGACCGCCTTCCCCAGAGCCGAGTCAGCCACAGTAGAGAGGTGGCCGGGTTTGCTGGTGGCCCCAAATTATGTAAGGTGGTGAGATTTGCAAAATGCTCTGCAAGGATCTCTCCAAAATGGGGAGACAGGGATTGAAGTGGCAAGGGAAAAATGAGCATAAGCAAGGGGTAAAGGAAGGATCTTTCCAAAATGAGGAGATGGGGATTGAAGTGGCAAAGGAAAAACCAGCGTTAAGCAAGGAGTAAAGGAAGGGATCGTTAGTAACGCCAGGTAGCCTGTGAAACAGAGGTGGTGGCGGTGGGAGTAATCTTGATAGCGTTGACGGTGACTGGAGAAGTTCCAAATGGATTGACAAAGCATCTAAATAAAATTGTCATAGACAGAGCCACAGTGGCACAGTTGCTAGAAGGAATGCTCCTTGGAATACCCAGTGCTATCCCATGATTCCTCCTTGATTCCCAGGTTCTTGGATCCCAGTCCCTGTCGGGATGCCTGGGAGACTGTGGAGCCGTGGCAGTGGCGGCAGCGGCGGCGGTAGGGAGAGGAGGAGGAGGAGGATAATATTCTGGCTTCGTAGAGGCACCAGCAGGGTCTGGCCAGGAAAGGGCTCTTGGGGCTGGAGCAACTGGCTCAGAGAAGAATGTCCACCGAGGGTGCAGCCGTGCTAGAAAGGGCAAATTCCACATTGGGAGGCGAATCAGAAATACCGCTAGCAGTGCCGTAACACCTTCGTACAAATCTTGGCACGTGGCTCTACTTGGAATGCAGTGTCCCTGCCCCTCCCAAAAGATACCGGAGAACCGGGAAGGGCGCAAAAAGAGGCAAAGTGGCCAAGGCGTTGGGGCAACCTGGGACTGACCATTCAGTGGCGTTTGAGACCACTGGCCGTGGGATCTTTCTGGGTCGCCTCTCTGGGGTGGGACTTGGGAACACTGTTTGAAACAGGTATTTAACTGTTTTAAGTGTGGATTTTAATAGTGTTGTTACTTAATTCTTTTTTAACTTCTATAAAATACGATTTTAATTTAGTCTTGTTTTAAATTTCTGGAAGCCGCCTGGGATCCCATCCCAGGAGAAAGGTGGGGTATAAATTCAGTCAATCAGTCGCTATAAATAATAAACATTTCAGCAAGGAGGGCTATGACACTTGGAGCATTTTATCTTTGGAAAAAGGGAAAAGGAAGGTGCCTGGTAGAGGTGGGTGGACTTATGCGTGATTTGGAGAATGAGAACTGTAGAACTCAAGGCAGTCCAGTGGGGGTGAAGAGACTGAGAGGGACACCAGGAGGCCTCCATGGTTTTTGTGGCTGAGCATAGCTGTAGGGCAGGGGAGATCAGGGTTCGAATCTCTCTGCAGCCATGGAAACCCACTGGCTGCCCTTGGGCAAGTCCCACTCTCTCAGCCTCAGAGGAAGGCCATGGGTGCAAACTACCTTGGAGAAAACCTTGCCAAGAAAACCCTTGTGGTGGAGTCACTATAAGTCAAAGCTGACTTTAAGGCTCATCACAGCCACAGATAAGAAAGCATCTCTGCACAGCACGTAATTAAACTATGGAATTCACTTGCACAAGGTGTCATTACAGCAATCGACCCAGTTTCGGCAGCTCAGAAGGGAGCCAGATGGGGTTCGTGGAGGGTGGAGGCCACTGTCTCTGCCTGTGAGTCACTGTTCCCTGTGCGTTGCCTCCGCTCACCGACCGGCCTCTAGGGAACCCTCCCTGGGGAAGGCAAAGGGAGAGGGCGTGCCATCGCTCGTCTCCCCCGGGACATCCCTTTGGCCGCTTTGAAAACAGCCCCCTGGCCCAGGCGGCCCTCTGACCTGATGCAGCGGGACTCCTCGTTCCTTCAGAGGCCTCTTTTTGCCTCTGTGCCAGAGGTTGGCGCTGGCCGGTCGGGTCTGCTCTGGTCGGGACCACCAGCAGGATTCCAGGCCTGCAGTGGTACATTCTGGGATGGTGCATAAGTGATTCTGGGTGCCTGTGAGGTGGCGCTTGGTTGCCTGGGGCTGCAGAGGGAGCCCCAGTGTATGGCTCTCCATGGCAGAGGGGGCAGGAAGCGGTGGGCACATGAGGAGAAGCACCACTGGTTGCACAAGGTCAGAATTCAGCACAAGCGGGGGAAGAACACAACTGCCTCCTGGCCATATGAGTGCAGGTTTATACTACACAAAGAAAGAACTGGCAAATGCACCTCAGGATTCCTTGCCTGTAAAGTCGCCATAAGTCAAAAGGTGACCTGAAGGCACATGTGCACACACAGCTAAATACCCTGAAGGCACCGGATCCCATCTGATCCTGGAAACTAAGCAGGGTCAGCCTGGGTTAGTCCTTGAATGGAACGTGTCCAGAGGAGGGCGACCAAAATGGTGAAGGGTCTGGAAGCCATGCCCTATAAAGAACGCCTTAGGGACCTAGGTATGTTTAGTCTGCAGAAGAGAAGGTTAAGAGGGGACATGATAGCCATGTTTAAATATTTGAAGGGATGTCATGTTGAGGAGGGAGTGGGCTTGTTTTCTGCTGCTCCAGAGACTAGGACAAGGAGCAATGGATTCAAGATTCAGGAAAGGAGATTCCATTTGAACCTCAGGAAGAACTTCCTGACTGTCAGGGCTGTCCGGCAGTGGAATCTGCTGCCTCGAAGTGTGGTAGAGCCTCCTTCTTCGGAGGTTTTTAAGCAGAGGCTGGATGGCCATCTGTCGGGAATGCTCTGGTGGGTGCTCCTGCATAGCAGGGGGTTGGACTCGATGGCCCCTGGGGTCTCTTCCAACTTTATGATTCTATGACAGGAGACCGCCAATGAATATTAGGTGCTGCAGGCTCTATTTCAGAGGAGGAAGCTGGCAAAACCATCTCTGAGCTTTCCTTGCCTAAGAAAACCCTGTGAGGAAATTCATTGGGTCTCCATAAATCACCGTAATTTGAAGGTGCACATGTGCATGCACACACAAACACACTCAACAACTGTGATGCAGGATCTTGCCCAGCACTGCTGTCCTTTTCATCCCAAGCTGATGCCCACTCAGGGGATGGCTTGGTTGGCACAACCTGGGTGTCTAGTGGGCCCCACAGTTCCTCCCAGCAGGAAGCAGGCGCTGTTACCTGGGAAATCCGCAGATGGGAAGATGGAGCTGGTCTCCAGAGTGGGCCTGCCAGTCCCAGGAATGGGGTTGGATGGGTAGACTCTTTCTCGGGGAATTCCATGCATTGCATGCAGGGGGCAGGGAGAGCTGCCAGTGTAGCATTCAGGAGCAGTGATCCCGTGGATGAAATTGCAAAGCGCTCATGTGAGATTCCTGGCCAAAAGCTGGTTGTGGTTTCTGTGGCAGAAGTCAGAAAGCTCATCAAGACAGCATCCAGAAAAACCTGTCTGCTTTCCTTCTCTGCTGCTGCTGCTGCACAAACCTGGAGAAAGGGCAACAGCTGGCATCCTGTGCCAATTATGACACCGGCCAATGTGTCAAACACTGCAGAACTGATGTCTTGGTCTCTGCAGATGTTGCTTAGGGTAGAAGGGTTTGCAAGGGGTGCAAAACCAGGCATTACCGGTAGTGCAGGCCAGACCCAGGGTGTGCCTGTGTCTGTGTCTTTGTTGCTATGGACCATGAAGTCCGCTTCAACTCTCGGTGACCCTATGGGCGGGAGACCTCCAGGCCACCCTCTCCTCAGTTGCCCTGCTCAGGTCTTGCAGATTCAGGGACGTGGCTTCATTGACTGAATGTATCCATCTGTAAAGTGGCCTTCCTCTTTTCCTCCTGCCTTCCAGCTTCCTGCCTGCATCATTGTCTTTTCTAGTGAGTCAAGTCTTCTCGTGATATGGCCAAAGTACGACCGGCTCAGTTTAGCCACCTTGGCTTCCAGAGAGAGTTTGGGATTGATTTGCTCTCACACCCATTTGTTTGTCATTTTTGCAGTCCAGAGTGTCTGTACTGTATTTCAAATGAGTTGTTTTTCCCTTCTGCCTGCTTTTTTTTCACTTATGTGTATATCCGTTGGAAAAAAGCAACTAACAGCACTGCTTCCAGATAGAACCTGGATCTTGGAAGGGTGCTATAAAATCAGAGGCAACACCTTACTGCATAAAACACCTGACGTTTTGGCTTCTGCCTTTCTTGGTGATGTCCATTTGACTGGAAGGAAGAAGCAGCCTCCTGTGGCAGCTACACCATTTCCATGGTCTTGCGTCTGTTTGCCTGCCTGTCTCCTTCTTCCCAGAGGTTGTGGGATGCTCTGCGGAAAGTTCAGGAGAAAAGGCCTCCCTTGCTGCAGGTTCCTGCTACCAACCCTCGTCCTTCCAGTTGACCACAGTTCCCTTCACAGGCGATACCCTCCCTCGCATGCGGTGTGTTTGTGGGCAATTAATTAGGGACCGCCAAGCCAGCCCTTCCCTGGCCTGAAGGTTTCACCGTAGCGTACTTGCTCCATGCTGGCATTTCTCGTTTTATGCTGGCCTCGTGTTAAGATCCCTTTTGCTTTTGCTCTTCCAGCTAGGTCTTGAGGAGGGATAGGGGAGACCTTCCCCTTTTGGGGTAGAAGGAGATAGCGATTGGACTGCCTGCCTCCTCTGGGCTAGTGGTACAGAGAAGGCGCTTGGCTGAAGGAGGCCCAGTGAACAGGGATTCAGGGCAGCATGCCTTGTGCAAGGAGCTGGAGTGTTGTTTGCCACCAGTGCCTTTAAAGTGGCCACCGAGGGGGATCGGGTCGGCTGTGATCCTGCTTTGCTGTTGGCTGCCCCCCTCCCCCCGGGCCCCTGCGAATGGATGAGGCATTTTGGCTGCATCTTTCATTTTCAAGCCACTTGACAGGTGGCCTGGAGATTCTCACGGGAAGGAATCACAAAGCGCTCTAGATATATTTTTGGTCTTCAGATCTCGGTAGAGATCTCAGTAGAGCCCCCAGCCGCCATGGGGTGAAGGATCCCCATTCCTCCTTTAGCACAAGTTGCAGGTGCGTGCTGATGCTGTGTTCAGATCCTCCGTCACTGAAAGAGCTGGCAGGGGGAGTTGTGAGCAGAGGGAGCCCTCTGTTTCCTGCCAAAGGTGGTCCAGGGAAGAGGCTGGCTGGGCAGATCTCTTTAAAAAGAAGCCTCCGAGGGGGGACCCTGCCACTGCCCCCCTCAGGAAGCCCTGTTCATAGAGTCGTAGAACCAGAGTTGGGAGAGACCACAGTGCCCACCCAGGCCAACCCCCTTCTGCCATGCAGGAAGACACCGTCCAAGCCCTCCCCTTGACAGATGGCCGTCCAGGCTCTGCTTAAGAACCTCCAGAGAGGGAGGGAACTCCACCACGCTCGCTCCGAGGCAGCGTCTTCCACTGCCGGGCCGCTCTGACCGTCAGCGAGGGCTTCCTGGGGCTTAAGGGGAATCTCTTTTCCGGCAGTTTGAATCCGCTGCTCCTCATCCTACTCTCTGGAGCACGCTGCCTCGGAGAGTGGTGCAGTCTGCTTCCTTGGAGTTTCCTTCCTACTCGGGAGTATTCTCGTTCTGGTGGCTTTCACTTGTAGAAGAAGCACATGGATTTGATGATCTCAGGGTGGCAAAAGATATATATTAACCAAATGCGTCTGCCCCCACAAAGCACATCTGTTTGTCCCATCTTATCTCACTGTCCCTCCTTATCTCTTGCGCTCCTTCCTTTCCTGCCGAGCGGGCTCTGACTTTGCTTTGACTTTATCAGCCCTCCAGCTGAGCCCAAAGTCTTCTTACTTTCTGTTCAGCACGTGGCTCTTCTGGGTGCAGGAGCAATAAATCCATAAAACTCTACAGCTGCAGAGCAGAGCAGTTCTCCCCCGTCAGAGCTGCCAAGTTACATAAGAGCAAGGAAAGCCTTTGGAACCGGGAGGGTCTCTCAGGAGAAGGTCCCTCCCTCCGGGAAGCCCTCCGGGGTCCTCCACCTCCAGCGTTCCTGGGAGGGGTGAGGCCCGGCACCTGCACCCACCCCCAGGGATGCTTACGAGCAGGCCCCGGGTCCAGGCTGTTTTGCGTTTCCCAGGAGCTTTAGGCTGGTCCTTGGCTTCTCGGCTCACAGCAACCCTTGAATCTTGGGTTCTTTGCAGAATTTTCTGGCCGGGTGTTCTTCAAAATGGTTAGTGCGGCCTTCTCTCTTTTGGGGTGGGCTGCAGGAATTCTGCAGTGTCCTCGGAGGCATGTCATAGAATCCTAGAGTTGGAAGAGCCCCAAGGCCCATCCCGCCCAACCCCGTTCCTGCCAGCAGGAAGAGACAATCGAAGCCCCCCCTTTGACAGACGGCCATCCAGCCTCTGTCTAATGGAGACTCCACACACCCCATTCGGGCAGCAGCAGATTCCACTGTCGAAGGGCTCAGACTGCCAGGAAGTTCTTCTTAACGTTTAGGCGGAATCTCTTTTCCGGTAGTTTAAATCCATTGCTCTGTGGCCTAATCTCTGGAGCGGCAGAAAAGGGAATCGCTCTGTTCTCCATACGGCGTCCCTTCAAATATTTAAACGTGGCTATTGTGTTTGAATATGATAGCCTTGCGTGGGGGGGTGGCTTGCGTCGGGGGGGCTGGAAGGGCTGTCGGCGGCCACTGAGACGTGAGTGGACGTTGCCCGCGGTTGTGCCGCTTCTGGAGGCGGTGTGCTGGTACAGAGGAACATGCTCCTCTCCCCAGAGTTCTGCTTAAAAGCATTTTTAAATCTGCTTCGCTGGGAGCTGTTTTGAAAGTTTTGAGGAGCTCCACACCCTGTTGAGAAGTTCCCTGATCCCTTGTGGCTGTTACTCTCCTGCTCCGGGAAACTCGCTGCCCCTTTTTCTTCTCTTCGGGATAACGCTCTCCAGCATAAACATGATTTTACCGATGCGGCCTCCGCGGCCACGGGCAGCCAGCGGGGCTCCCGGCGGCTCTCTAAGCCCGGAATCGGGTGCAGGGTGCGCGCGAGGGTGTTGCGAAGCGTTGGGGCGTTGCGGCAGCGGCGGCTAAACTCTGTGAGAATTCTCAGGGGTCAAACATTTCTTTGCGCCCCCCCGAAAAGTTTTTTTGCAACCCTTCCCTAATTTTGTGCAAAAAGGTTTCTTCACAATAAAAGAGAACGTTGATAAAGAAAACGATGTATCTTGTCCTTGAGACGGTGAAGCTTCACACTGAAAAAACCGTCAACCAGCATGGGAAGCTTTTTGCCGTCTGGGAGTTTTTGCAGAAAAGGTTGTTTGTGCAAAGCTCCCAAACCCTTGCAGCATTTTTTGAAAAGAAAAGGCGGGGGGGGGGGCGGTGTAAAAATTGACAGTTCTTTACAGAAACAAGGTTATTTTGCTGTTTTTCTGCCCAGAAATGCAGAGGGGGACGGCAAGTTCCGCAAAACCTCAAGTTCTTTGGCAGGAATCGGCTACCTGCCCAACATCGCGACCCGCAAAAACATCCCCTGGGCCCAAAATACGAAAACTCCTCCCCCGCTTGTACCCGGCAGCAGGAAAACAATTTGTCCTTTCACGCGAGGGCAAAGCGAGGGGGGCTTCCGTCCCTCCCTCCCGTTCAGGAGTCTGCTGGGGGTGCCTCGCGGGGAGGGGCCGGGGACCGCCACGGCCCGCCGGCCCCCCCGCGCCCGCCGGCCCCCCGTTAACCCCTCCCGCCTCCCCGCAGGTGAGGCACCGCCAGTCCGGGCAGGTCATGGTGCTGAAGATGAACAAGCTGATGAGCAACCGCGGGAACATGCTGCGCGAGGTGCAGCTCATGAACCGCCTCTCGCACCCCAACATCCTCCGGTGAGGCCCCGGGGGTCTTTGAGGGAGGGCGGGCCTCGGGGATGGACGGTTCGCCCTTGTCGGAAGGGCCGGGCGTGCCGGGACGGAGCGGTTCAGGGAGGCCGAACGGGCGGTGCGGCGATCGTGTGGTGTAAATGGCTGAAAGGAGAGTGATGATGAGTGATGTTTCGAAAGATGTGGAGCCCCTTGGGGGGAAAAGGGAAAAGAAGGGAAAGGGAGAGGGTGACAGGCGGCCCTTGAGGAACCGTGGGAAAGGGTGTCGAAGGAGGAGCACGTCAGGAAGTCAAATGGAGAGGTTTGGAGTGGAGGCCCGTGTACGCGGCTCCCGTGCTCTTTCTTTTTAAATTCCTTATTATTTGTATGCTTTATTCTTTCTTGTACGTTTTTCTTTCTCTGCTGTGTATTTTTTTTTACTTCTTTATGTTTTAATGTGTCTTTATAACTCGTAAATAAAAATACTGTTGGAAAAGGTTGGATGGGCCTGTTCTTCTGTGCCACCCCGTGTGCCCCCGTGTCCCTTCCACCCCATGGCCTGCCCCTGCAGGGCAGGTTGTGCAGCCGTGGCTGCAGCACGGGTGGGCGCATTCTGCCCCTTTCCCCTTGCACCGGGACTTTCCCACGGTGCTGCGGACACTCGGGGAAGGCACCCTGGGCCTGGGACCCCCTTGGTGGTCCTCCCTGCGGAGAGCAGGGCCTCTGGGTAGCCAGCCTGGCTTCTTCATTGTGCCCACCCCAGGCAACTTGGGGGGCCTGCCTCTCTCCCTCCCGCTTCTGCCCCCCAGCACCCCCTGTGTGCTGCAGAGTCTGGGTCAGGGCAAGATCATGCAAACAGAATTCGGGGGGGGGGCTGGTTGGGAACTGGTGAGAGGGGGAAGGTTGCTGGAGCATCTGTGCCCCCCACCCCATCTCCCAGGCAAGGCCCGGTTGCTCCCTTCGTGAAGCTCATGGGTGGCTGTGGAGAAAAATGGCCGGCCCGTTCTTTGAAAGATCGAGGAATTGGATGGCGTACTTCCGCCGAGTCCTCCTGCCTCCCTCTCTCTTTCCGCAGTGCTCCCCGTTTCGGCTCCCAGGGTCTGGGTCTTCCCCTCCCAGCTGCTCGTCTCGGCCTTGGCAAAATAAATTTGTAAGGCAGTTTCTGTCTATGATTGTAGAGAGAAAGTCACTGCTCCCATTTTGCAGATTGGAAACGGAGGCGACAGGTGCTCTCTCACCATGACCATGTGTGTTTGTTGAAGATGAGCTGGGATGCAGAGTCCCTGTGTCCAGAGGGGCAGAGGAGATCAGAGGTGGCTGGCATGGGGGGGGGTGTTATTGGGGAGGGAGGGGAGGGCTGGAACATTTTGGGAGGGGGAGGGGGTCTGGAGTCCTGATCAGCTTCCCTTTCTCTCACCCTCTTTCAATCTCTGTCTCTCCCAGGTTCATGGGCGTCTGCGTTCACCAGGGCCAGCTCCATGCCTTGACGGAGGTGAGCGGCGTCTGTTTTCCAGACCCGAGGGGCAGATTTGTAGGCCACCTTGAGAACCGGTATCACAGGAGAGGTGGCTTATAAATGACATAAAAATAAGAATACCGATGGTTATTATCCAAAGTGACAGTACTCGAAACAAAGGGCAATGCCACATTTATATGATGATACTCTCAGATTCCCGGATTCTTGGACAGAATCTAAATAATTGACGGAACAGAACTGCAGTCAGTGAGACAGAGCATACCGAGAGTGATGATGATGGGGATGGCGGGGAAGAGGAGGCACAGTTGGGTGGCCTGCCAGGGAGGAAGGAGGGGGGTGGTCCCTGGCCCCAGAGGAAGGAGCGGCTCAGACAGAGCACAGATTTATGCCGCCCTCCCTTCTGCTGTCGCCCCCGCCCGCTCCTTTGCTGCTTTTCGGACTGCAGTACATCAACGGCGGGAACCTGGAGCAGCTGCTGGACAGCCCCACCCCGCTCCCCTGGCCCGTCCGCGTCCAGCTGGCCCTGGACATCGCCCGAGGCCTCCGCTACCTGCACAGCAAGGGCATCTTCCACCGAGACCTCACCTCCAAGGTAGGGCGGCGCCCTCCGGGTTTCGCTCTGCCCATCTCAGCCCGCCCGCCCCGCCCTCGGCTGGCGGCCAGCCGGCTTCCGGCACAGCCGCTTCCCCGCCGCCGGAAGATGGCTCTTCTGCGTGTCGGCCCGGGTGAGTCTCCAGCACGTGTTCCTCTCCCCTTCGCAGAACTGCCTTGTGCGGTGTGAAGATAACGGCTACACGGCTGTCGTGGGTGACTTTGGCCTGGCGGAGAAGATCCCCACCTACAGGTGGGCCGCTCCCTCCTCCTGCCCCGGCCAGGGTGCCCCTTCCCGGGGGTGCTGGGTAGGGGGCCCTCCTGTCCTGCTCTAATGCCTCCCCTGTTGTCTTCTCCTCCTCCTCCTCCTCCTCCTCCTCCTCCCCAGTGAGGGGGGCAAAAAGGAGCCCCTGGCTGTGGTGGGGTCTCCCTACTGGATGGCGCCGGAGGTGCTGCGGGGGGAGCTCTACAATGAGAAGGTAAGGGTGCGTGGCGGGCGGCATCACAGGTGGGTCATGCGCAGGGATGCGCGTGCACGAGGATCGTGACCGGGCTAAAAGGGGGGACCTGGAGGGTGAGCGAGGGGGTGGCGGTTCACCCCTCCTCTCCCCGCTCCCCACCGGTTCCCCTTTGGAGGGGAGGCACCTACGGCGGCTGAGGCCCTGCTCCAGGGTGCAGCGTCCGCCTCCTCCTCCGTAGTCCAGACGGGCCCCCTTCAGCGCCGCCCTTTCCCATCCCGCCAGGCTGACGTCTTTGCCTACGGCATCATCCTCTGTGAGACCATTGCCCGGGTGCCAGCTGACCCAGATTACCTGCCCCGCACGGAGGTAAGACCCTCCCTCCCGCCCTCCCTCCCACCCACGAGCTGTCCTGGGGGTGCCTCTTATGTGGGTCTGCAGCCCCCACCTTGCACCTTCTCTCTGCCTTGCAAGGCTTGGCTGTGATTTTTCAGCAAAAACTGTGGAGAGTGGCAGGCTGTGCCGTGGGAGCGAGGGGGATTTTTTTGGAGGTGCCAGAAGACTCTGGCCTAGAGCAACCGTGTCGGCCCCAGAGAGAGAGAGAGAGGAGTGCACAAGGGAGGCGGAATGTGAGATTTCAAAGGGTGTGGGGGACGCCAGTGGGGTAGCAGTCCTGCCCTGCATCCAGAGATCCCAGGGCAGCGCATCAGTAAAATCAGTTCAGCCAGTTTGAAAGAGTAAATGGTCATTTTAACAGGGTAAAAACAAATCAGTATAGTTTTTTAAAGCCACACACATGTGCAGATTTTTATAAAATCGGTTAGGCCACAAAAGGCTTTATAAAGAAGGAGATTTTTAAAATTCTGTGCTGGAAGAACAGCAGCTTTGGTGCCAGTTGGGCCTCTGAGCGGAGGCTGTCCTACAGTGATTTGGGGGGGGGGGGCACAGCAAATAAAGCCTCTCTCCGAGAGCATGTTGCCCCAACTGATGGGACATGGGGGACGCCGCTGTCATCAGGCAGGCATAGCTGTGTAGGGAGAGACGTAACTCTCTTGTTCTGTGGACCAGCAGCCTCAAGTTCCCTCTGTGCAGCAGGGAATGTGTGAAATGAAGCTCACCCTGGGTACCCAGAGCCGTCCCAGAGACGGGGAGCCGCGCGGGTGCTTTCCAGGGAGGGGACTCGGGCAAAGAAGGTCTTTTTGGCGCAGCTCGCAGAGAGAGATGGACACAGGTGCCTCGGCCACGAACGGGACATTCCGAAGTGGGCAGCGGCGCCTCCCTTGCTCAGGATGGTCTTTACTGGCAAGCTGAGCTCCAGCAGAGTCCTGTGTGGGCTCCCTTGGCTCCCTGGGTATTTTGGGGTGGGGAAGGCCTGGCCCTGGCACACACTCTGCCCCCCCCCCCACAACCACTGGTTGATTTGGTCTTGAAGGAGTGTCAAGTCACTTCAGGGTGTCCTTTGACCAGGCAAACTGGGTTCTGCTTATGCCTCATCTTCAGAAGTCCTGATCCAGCTGCTGTTTGGTGCGCTCAGTGGCTTTTAGAATCATGTCATCATAGAATTCTAAAAGCCACTATATCAAAGGCTTTTAGCTGCTCCTCTTTCCAGTCTTCCTATTAACAATGTTTTAACGATGGTTTTGGTAGGTTTGTGGCTATCCTGGTAGTTACCTGCCTTGGATGGTGACTGGAGGGAGGTGAGATTTAAGTGGGAGTGCATGTGAGCCAGCGTGGTTTCGTGGCCTGAGCGTTGGGTCACAACTCTGGAGACCAGGGTTCACATCCCTGTTAGGCCGCGGAAGCCTAATGGGCAACCTCGGCCAAGTCACAGTCTCTCAGCTTCAGGGGACGGCAAACACAAACACCCTCAGAACGAATCTTGCCAAGAAAAACCCCACGACAGGGCTTGCCTTTGGGTTGCCGTAAGTTGGAAACAGCTTGAAGACACACACTGTAATAAACCCATTCCCGCGTGCCTGAGCCGTGAAACAGGCTGGCCCTGAGGGGGTCCCACCCTCTGGGAGCTCAGTCTCAGCCTTTCCTGCTTCCTTCCTTCCTTCTGCTGGGAGTTCCGTAGGCACTTAATTGCACCCCTCTCTTTGCACAGGGAGCGAGGAAGGCGGCTAATTAGTGCTCCTCTCCCTCTTATGGAATGCGCCTCGTGAGTCACCCCGGAGGATTTAAGGAGCCTTTTGTAAGCAAATAGGAGATTGTTTGTGCAGTTTAATTGATGGTTTGACAGTGGAAGGTGGACATTCTCGGGAGCTTTTGTAGCTGAAACATCTGCGGATCAGCTCGTTGGCTTCTGGAGGACATCCTAGGACTAATACAAGGGAGGCATGATCTCCAATTTCTATTTTTAAAACACCTTAAAACCTCAGTTTGGGTCAGGGAAGAGGTGCATGACCCCAGCATCTCACGCACTGGTGGGTATAAAATGATTCCCTTGAGAAGCAGGACTTGCTGTCAGGTGTAGATCAGCTCAGATGAACATTGTCTGGGCCCATGTAATTGGGGAGTCCTTGGCCATTTCTGCACCAGACTATTATAGTGCTATTATTCCACTTTCAACTTCTGTGGAATCCAACGTCCCCTCCCTAAACTGCAAACCCCAGGATTCCATAGGATGTTGAAAGTGGAATAATAGCACTATAACAGTCCAGTGCGGAAATGGCCCTTGAGACAACTGAAGGCCAGGACACACATTACAGTGGATATGCAGCTTGGCATTGTCTGTGGGCTTGTCTGTTTGCTTTTTCCACTAACCCTCTGCACTGGGGTGGAGGAGTAGGGGTTGTTGGAGGCAGTTTGTCGAGGGAAGTGACAGTACCACGCTATTCTGCTTTGATCAGACGCCCCCCCCCCCCAAAAAAATCCTGTGTTCTGTTCGGGGCACCACGGCCCAAGAAGGATTTTGACAAGATGGAATGAGTCCTGAGGAGGCCAACCGAAATGGTAGAAGGCCTGGAAACCACAGAGCCCTCTGAGGAGTGACCTGCAGAGATGGTTAGGTTTAGCCCAGTGGTTAAGAGAAGGTTAAAGGTGACGTGGCAGCCATGCTTAGATGTTTGAAGGGATATCATATAGAGGACGTTGTTCTGTTTTCTGCTGCCCCAGAGACTAGGACACTATGGAGCAATGGAGTCAAACTTCATAGAATCATAGAATCTCATAGTTGGAAGACACCACAGGGGCCCTCCAGTCCAACGCTCTGCTATGCAGAAACCCCCATCAAAGCCCTGCCTTTGACAGATGGCCACCCAGCCTCTGCTTAAAAACCTCCAAAGAAGACGACTTTGCCACACTCCGAGGCAGCAGATTCCACTGCTGGACAGCTCTGACCATCAGGAGTTCTTCCTGCGGTTCAGGTGGAATCTCCTTTCCTGCAGCTTGAATCCATTGCTCCTTGTCCTAGTTTCTGGAGCAGCGGAAAACAAGCTTGCTCCCTCCTCGACACGACATCTCTTCAAATATTTAAACATGGCTATCATGTCATCTCTTAACCTTTTCTTCTGCAGACTAAACACCCCCAGCTCCCTAAGCCATTCCTCAGAGGGCTTCATGGCTTTCAGACCCTTCACCATTTTGGTCGTCCTCCTCTGGACATGTTCCAGATTGTCAATATCCTTCCTGAAATGAGGTGCCCAGAACTGGACACGATTCCAGATGAGGCCTAACCAAAGTAGAATAGAGTGGTACCATTACCTCCCTCGATCTAGACACCATACTCCTATTGATGCAACCAAGAGTCGTGTTGACTTTCATAGAATCATAGAGTTGGAAGAGACCCCAGGGGGCCATTGAGTCCAACCCCTTGCTATGCAGGAACACCCTCAAAGCACTCCTGACAGATGGCCATCCAACCTCTGCTTAAAAACCTCCAAAGAGGGAGACTCTACCACACTCCGAGGCAGCAGATTCCACTGCCGGACAGCTCTGACCGCCAGGAAGTTCTTCCTGAGGTTCAAGTGGAATCTCCTTTCCTGCAGCTTGAATCCATTGCTTCTTTCTTGGCTGCCGCATCTCCCTGCTGACTCATGTTCAGCTTGTGGTCCACCAAGACTCCTACATCCCTTTCACATGTACTGTTATCCAGCCACGCATCCCCCATCCTATATTTGTGCATTCCATTTTTTCTGCCTAAGTGTGGGACCTTACATTTCTCTCTGTTGAAATTCATTTTCTTAGCTTTAACCCAGCTCTCCAATCTATCCAGGTCATTTTGAAGTTTGATCCTGTTCTCTGGGGTATTAGGAACCCCTCCCAATTTGGTGTCATCTGCAAATTTGATCAGCATGCCCTCCACTCCTTCATCCAAGTCATTGTTGAAGATGTTGAATAGCTCTGGGCCCAGGACAGAACCCTGTGGCACCCCACTAGTCGTTTCTCTCCAGGATGAAAAGCAACCGTTGGTGATCACCTTTTGGGTTCGGCTGGTCAACCAATTACAAATCCACTTAACAGTAGCCCTGTCCAGTCCACATTCAGGAAAAGAGATTCCACCTAAACTTTGGAAGAACTTCTTGACTGTAACAGTTGTTTGATGATGGAGTGTAGTTTGGTTTGTGATGGAGCCTCCTTCTTTGGAGGCTTTTAAACAGAGGCTGGGTGGCCCTGTGTCCAAGGGAGTGCTTGGATTGTGTCTTCCAGCAGGGCAGAAGGGGGTTGGACTGCATTTGGCCCTTGGGGACTCTTCCAACTCAAGGATTCCATGACTGCCTTGGCTGTGCTGTCCAGAAGTTGCAGTCCGCTGACTCCTGGAGGGCCACGTGCTCCCCATCCCTGCTTTGGGCAGCAGCTGCACGCAGGCCTGGTCAGAACCAAGAATGCAAGCAAGCTCTCCCTCTCCCCAACGGTTGTGTTTGCCAGGTGGAAGATCACGGATGCAAACAGCAGCTGCCAGTGTCTATGGATTGCAATAGCAATAGCATGTGTATTTCTATACTGCTTATCGGTGCTGAGCACTCCCTAGGTGGTTTACAATGTGTTCAGCTAATTGCCCCCAAGAAGCTGGGAACTCATTTTACTGACCTGCAGAACGATGGAAGGCTCACAACCTTGTGGCTGCAGTACAGGCATTTAGCCACTGTGCCACCAGAGCTCCTTTGCGTGGGCAGCCGGGCAGGGCGATTTTCGTCACTCCATGCGGGTCGTTGCCTCCTGTCCCACTAACGTGAAGACCCTGCGGAGGGAGCTTCCGAGTAATAGGCCGCTCGTTAACCCACATGCCTGACTCATAAAAGCCAGCGTCAACGGAAGAGGAAGCATCCAGTCCCGAAACAGCACAGGAGCCCTCACGAGGGGTGCTCTCGTGCCCATGGAATTATGTGGAGCAGCTGCCTCGGAGGAGGGAGCAAATCCAGATGCTGCTGCTACTCTTGGTCCCCGTAAGGCCCTCCCCACCCCCCCCAAATATAAAATGTATCCGAAAACGTCCCCCCACACCGGCTCTCTGGCTTCCTCCAAGAAAGGGAACTTTGCGCTCTAGCCGGTGGCCAGGATGGTGGCTTTAGCCCCTGAGCCCATCTGACCAGCTTGGGGAACCGAGGAGCCCTGCGGTTGACTTGCAGCCCAGGGGTCAAGAGGCAGGGTATCAGCCAGAAGCTGGGGAACCGAAACCAACGGGGGGTGCCCCGTAGGGCAGTCTGGATCCAGGGGCAGGGCTGACTCTCTGAGGTGGCGGGGATGCCTCTCACGTAGCGGGTGATGGACGATGCTGCCAGCGGCCATAGAGCGTTTGCCACCCGCCTTATCCAGGGAGCCTGAGCATTCAGTGCAAACAGCGGGGCCGCACCAACGTTGCCGCAGGTGTGCTCCACCTCTCCCCGTACGCTCGAGTCCTGCCGGCATCTCCGAGGGAGACGCAACACCAAGGAGCTTCTGGGGAGTTGCGCGAGGAAGGGGTTTTTGCTGCGTCAGCCGCTGTGTCGCCTCACAAGGGAGCACCTTTTTGGAACTGGGTCACAGCCTCGCTCGGGTGCTCTAATAACACATTGGCCCCCAGGTCACCACAAAGACTGGCCGACCGGGTGGGTGGGTGGGTGGCGAGGACTGGTGTGTCTGGAAAGGCTGATGTGGCAGAACCGGAGCCTCTCCCAGAAGAGTTCCTGCGGGGAAGTATCTCACCCGGGCAGGCTGGGCTGGAGGAAGAGGGGATTCGGGGGGGAGGGCGGTGCCGTGTTGCAGCCCGGCTGCCGATGTGCATCTCTGTGCCCACCCCCTGGCTCTTGGGTGGCCCATCGGGTTGGAGGGCCTCTCAGTTGGAAGGGAGATTCTGGGGGCCGCCAGGTCTGAGCGGATGTGAGGGTAAGAGTCTCCCAGGACGTAAGGGGCCCCTCAAATCAGAGCTTGGAAAGGTTACCTCCTCCTTTTCTGACTACACCTCCCAGAACTATGGGCCATGTTATTGAGGGCTTTCTGGGAGTCGCAGTGCAGGGAAAAGTAACTTTCACATGCTCTTTTCTAGATTACGACAGCAACAGGCTGGAACATGGGCAGACATCCTCTTTTCTCAGTAATAGTGGGAGCTTTTTTTTCATATGTTTGTTTATTAATTTTAATGCAAAATAACAGAAAGAGCAACTGACATTTTAAACACAAATATAAACTGAAATTAGAACACAGTACTAAAACTATAAGGTAAAAACACCAAACACTAACTCTTTAAAACACTAACTTAATCAAGCAACTTTTTTTTGCTATTGTTGTTGTGTGCCTTCATGTCATTCCCAACTTAACAGAGACCCTAAGGCAAACCTATCACGGATTTTTCTGGGGCTGAGAATGTGTGGTGCGCCCAAGGTCACCAAGTGGGTTTCTGCGGCTGGGTAGAGAATTGAATCACGACGCCACGCTGGCTCAATTAACTCACTGAAACCCAAAACGGTTCTTTGACCTCCCCCATACTAAATTGTAGTGAAAAAGAAAAGATAAGGGGGGAAAAATAGTTCTACCATTAGAGATCCAACTAAGTAATGCTACTACAATTGCTAGTAACTGTATCCACAAATTATTGCATTGTTAGATTTTTTATGGCCCAGAAAGTCTATAAATGCTTTCCAGTCTTTCAAGAAATCTTCACTTGGCTTATCCTTTAAAACCCCTGTTAGTTTGGCCATTTGGGAAAACCCAGCAAGCACCAGCGGATGCGTCTGGCCGGTCTTGGGGTTGTGGATTGCTCGATGGAGGGGTGGGAGAGATGTCTGGACCCCCCCCAAAGCCTTCCCACCCCAACCCCGTGGCCGTATCTTGTCCCACTTGGCCACTGAGAGTCCACGGACTGGATGGGACACACAGTTTTCTCCCAAAACCCCAAGAGGAAAAGGAACCCGTGCTGTTGCTCTTTATGTGGCATCACTCCAGGACCCGCGGGCAGGATTGCTGGGACGGATGCCATGGAAGGAAGCTGGCATTCCGCCGCCCAGCAGCCTCCGAGCACCAGGCTTTCCTCCTCCCCTCTCTGGGGGCATTTTCGGTTTCTTCGAAACCTTTCACTGCGTAAAATGAACTTCTGGTCACTTCCCGTTTGGGAAAGGAAAGAAACTCTCCTTGTAGGCCTAAAACAGGGCCCAGAGGAGAGGCTGAGGCCTGCCTGAAAAGACCCCCCCCCCCAAAAAAAAGCCATGGGAGGCCTCCTCCCATTGAGGGCTGCTTAGTTTGTTTTTAAATTGGGACTGGGGGAGGATGCAGCTTTCTGAGGTCCTGCTGGGAGTTTTGGGAAGGCGTCCACCCTGGCTGTGCACAATGCTCAGTGCAGCTGAGTTTTGAAAGAGGGACATCCAATTAAAAAAGAGAAAATCAGCCACAGAGCAGCAGCAAAATCAAGGAACAGGGCACCAAAAAATTGAGGGGAAAATACAGGCCATTTAAAGAAGCTCACGTCTGGCAAATCAAACTTTTGGCTGGGCCACAGGAGGCGGAGAGAGAGGCAGCCAGATGCACCCCTTTCCCAGGGTGAAAACTCGGAAGTTGTGGGGAAACCGTGGAATGGGTCCAGTCCCACATCCTCTCTCTCTCAAGCGGCAAGGCTGGCTGGCTGTGCCTCACCCGCACAGGTCGGAGTGGGATCCCCCCCCCCGCTGATCTAGGGCCGGCGTGGGAGAAGGCAGTCCTGCCTGTGAGGCTCTTGGGGCAGGGGGCGCTGTTACGCACGCGGACCGCCTTGTCTGGCACAAATAAAAGTGTCCCCGCACTGGGAAGGGGGTGCTCGCCACCTTCTGGCCACGATCCACATCGCACCAGTCTTGCCGAGCGCTCCGTTGGGGAGTTTGCTCAGAATTGTCACCTGGATATCCAGAACTGGAGTTGTGGGGCCACTCCTAACGTGGCCCTGCTGTGGCTGCTGTGTGCAGGGGGGCTCCTGGGGTGAAGAGCCAGTCGCCCGCTCTCAACAGGCCCCTGCCCACCCCTGCAACAGGGGCATTTGTCCGCCGGGTCGCTCGTCCTGGGCCCTGAGGGTCCTCCCTCACTTAATTCAGTCCCTCCTGGGTCTGGCAGCTGGGGTTGATCTCCCTGCCTTGTTGTTCACCAGAAAGTTGGCTGCACCTGAGCAGGAGACCCCTAGAGACCCTGTTGTTCCACTCACAGCCCGGCTCGGGACCTTGAAATTCAGGGCGGCAGCAACTGTGGCTTCCTTGCGTGAGCCCGTTCATCCGTTTTTATTTTCGTTAGGGACGTTTTCTAACTACGTTTAAAAGTGTGACTAATTTTAAAAATACAGTAGGAAAGAAAAAGAAGGTGGGTAAAGCACGTGAAATATAAATAAAAATACACAAAAATAGGCAAATGACTTTGAGTTTCTTCTCAGTGGTTGTAAACGCACGTGTTACGTTCCTAGCTCCCATTTTAAAAATCGCTTACGACGCTGCTTCTGACAGGCCGTTCCTACTAATTGGGGACATCCTCTTTTCCTTCTGCTTTCCACTTCGCCGAGTGTTTTGGGCTTTTCCAGTGAGTCCTGTTTTGTTGTGATGCGTCCAAAATGTAACGGCCTCGGCTGAGTTGTTTTTGCTTCTGGGGGAGTTCGGACCTGGCTTGTCGCCAGAGCAGCTGGTTTGTCCTTTTGGTGGTTTGCGGGGCCAGAAGAGTGAGGGGAGAGGGCCACTCGGTGCTGGCGAGCCCCACGGCCAGAGGGGATAGCAGTGTAGCAACGGCAGTTGCATTTCTGTACCGCTTATCAGCGCAAAGCGCTCCCGAAGAGGTTTACCGTGTGTTCTCGGCTAATTGCCCCCAACAAGCTGGGAACTCATTTTACTGACCTACGGAAGGATGGAGGGCTGAGTCAACCTGGAGCCTGGCAGGATCGAACTCACAACCTTGTGGCTGCAGAACCGGCATTCAACCACTGCGCCTCAAGGGATGGGTGGGTGGGAGGGAGCCCTCCCTGTTGCTGCTGTTATCTCCTATCACGTCAGCTTCAGCTGTCTGAAGAAGATACTTCGCCCCCCCCCCCCCCGCCGGTGATCACCAGCCCTGCTGGGTCTTGCAGGGAACTCGGGAAGCAACTGTGGCTTCCTCGAGTGAATCTGCCCTCCTGCAGTGCCCCCGTCCTCCTCTCCCGCTCCCCTCAACCTTCCTTTTTTCCAGTGAGTGTGTCACCGCAGGAGGTGTCCCAGGGACAAGAGCGCCTTCATAGCTGCCCTCCCAGGTCTCAGTCTCCTTCTGATTTCTTGCTTACGCTCTCTCTGTTGCTTGGCCATTTTGACCGAAGAGTGAGGCGTGGTATCCGTAGGATTCTCCTCCGGCCCCACGGTCCCTCCTCAAATGCCCCTCTCCCCGTGAATTCTTCTCCGGCGCGGGGCACAGCCCTTGTGCTCCCCTGAACGGGGCCAGGCTCTGCCACCATAGCCTGACCTGCGCTTTGGCAGAGGCTGGCATAAATATTTGCCCCCTTTCTCTTCCTCCCCCACAGGACTTTGGACTGGACGTGGCCGCGTTCTGCAACCTGGTGGGGGCCGACTGCCCCACGGCCTTCCTCCAGCTGGCCTTCCACTGCTGCAGCGTAAGACCCCCTCCTCCCCCCACCCCATTCCCTCTGGGTGTCTCCTGGGTCGGTTGTGTGTGGGTGGACAACTGCAGGGGTCTCCCCTGCAGTTTTTGCCCCCACTCCCTCATGGGGGCTCCCCTGGTGCTCCGAATGCAGACGGCAGTGATCTCACAACACTTGTGGTTTCATTTGCAGCCTTTTGAGGGGCTTGGTGGTTTTTAAATATTGTGGGGGGCTGCTGGATGGTTTGCAGCTATTCGGGACCGGTTAGGCCTCAGACCCCATGTTTTTTTAAAGAATTTGGAGGGGGGCTTTGGGGGGTTTCATGGAATTCAAAACGGACCTCAGAGGGCTTTATGTGGCCGTCATCCTGCACGTTGCCCACCCTGGCTCGGGAGTAACAAGACCCTGCCAAGGTGGTTGCAGCAAGAGCGTTTGGGAAAGGGCCGTGTGTGTCCCCAGATTGTACAGAATGTCTAGAAACTGGCACAGTATCTAGACTGGAAAAAGATTCGTTGATTTAATGCTCTGCCCTCAAGGGAGGTTGGTCAAGCTGGGAAGGCCTTTGGCCAGCTCCCAGTTGGCATGGACTGGCCATGCTCGCCCACCAGTCCCCTGAGATCCACCCTCTGGCCCGGCACGGATCGAGTTCTCCGCCAGTCTCTGGAGTTGGGGGGACGGGATGCTCCCTCCCCAGCTGCCAGATTTGCTTCTTTCTTTTTTTAATCTCATGCTTCCCAAAAGGCAGCAAATAACTTCTGAAGACAAATACAGCTGCCACCTACACTGCAGGGCAGCAAGAAAAACAGAAGGTTTTTTTAAATCACAAAAGCAAGATGAGCAAAACACATCCATGCAGTAAATAACTCCCGTGAGAATGAAGTTAGTCAACCCTTTGTTTTGATGATGTATTCCTGGATGGCAAGAAGTTGGACTGGATGGTCCATGTGGTCTTCCCAACAATTCCAAATATTTATGATACCTGTGGAAAATCAGGCAGAGGCCTGCCTGAATGAAAACATTTTATGAAGGCAGCAGAAGGTCATCAAGCACAGGTCTGGTTGGCTCTGCCTTCAACCGGAAGTCCCAGAGCCAGGGAGGAGCTACCAAGAAGGCTCTCCCTTCCATTCCTATCAAGCTTGCTTTAAATGTTGGGAGTCAGTCATGAAGTCATAGAATTAGAGACTTGGAAAGGACCCCAGGGGCCATCCAGCCCAACCCACTGCCATGCAGGAACACACAATCCAAGCCCTCCCTTGGACAGAGGGCCATCCAGCCTCGGCTTGAAAACCTCCAAAGAAGGAGGAGACTCCACCACACTCCATGGAGGCAGCAGCAGATTCCACTGTCCAAGTGCTGTTACTGTCAGGAAGGTCCTCCTGGTGTTTAGATGGAATCTCTTTTACTGGTTGTCCTCATGAGCACATTCAGTACCTCCAAAGAAATGCACGTAGGACCTAATCTTGCCAATTTGCTCCTGGCCAGTGCTGAAACCCATGTGTCCAGGCTCAGGGCTGAATTCGCACACGCACGCACACTGTAAACCTGTCTGTTGAGGAGAGAATGTGACACCACCAGGAGAGGTGGTACAATCTGTCCGTCCTCAAATATTCGAAGGGCTGCCATTTGAATGACAGAGACAAGTTGGAGCCAGTTCAGAGCAGGGCAACAAGGCTGAAGAGAGGTCTCGAGAACAAAACAGAAGAGGAGAGGTAGAAGGAGCGTGGCGTGGTCAGCTTGGTGAAGAGAAGACGGGGGCGGTGGCACGACTGCCTCTTTAAATACCTCAAGGGTTTGCCTACCACCAAGAGGAGGGGGCTGGCCTGGTCTCTGCTGCCCAAGAGGGCAGGACCAGGTCTGATGGTCTGAAGTCACAGGAGGACAGGTTTCAACTGAACATTACAAGGAACACCTTGAGAGTCTGCAGCCCATTGCCTGTGGATGAGGGTGGAGTGGGGTCTCCTTCTCTGGGTGTCCTCAGAAAGAGGCCGAGGAGCTCCCTGCTGCTGGGGACACTCTGGCTGGAGACCCTGCCCTGAAGCAAGGGGTTGGGCTTGGTGGCCCTTCCGTCTGTAGGGTTCCGTCATCAAATCAGGGATGGAGGGAGCTTGGACCCAGCTCTGTACATTCAGGTTATGAGAAAAGAGATTCCATCTGTGCATTGGGGTACCGTCCTGCAAGCAAGAGATGTTCAACCATGGAACAGGCTCCCTTGGAAGGTGCTGGGCTTTTTTTTGTTGGAAGTTTTGAAGGAGAGGCTGGATGGCTGCCTTGCAGGGGGGCTCCTGCAGTGGCCGTGGGGGTGGACTAGATGACCCAGGGATCCCTCCCAACTCTCGTGGTTCTAAGGTTCATCTTCACCACACTGGACCTTCCTCCTAGCCAGAGGTCTTTGTACACCAGAGCTTCACACACAGGACGCAGACACTCAGCTCAATGCCCATTGTGCGTCTGCTGAATCACCGCTAAACCAGAAAGGTCTTTTCCCTCCAGAGGGTGGGTGGCTGCTTCTTGGCACGCACTAGCCACGGGCTTGCTGCTCTGGCCCAGGGGTTGGAGCAGATGGCCGGGGGGGGTGTCCCTTCCTTTGCCCTCCTTTGCCGCGGTGGCGGCGGCTGCTTCTGAGCGTGCGTCCCCTCCTCTGCCTCTAGATGAAGCCGGCGTCCCGTCCCTCCTTCCTGGAGATCACGCAGCGCCTGGAGGCCGTCCTGGAGCAGCAGCTGGCGGACCGAGGCAGCCCCGCCTTGAAGAGCGCCGGCGGCGGCGGCGGCAGGAACCTCCCCAGGAGCCCGGCGGCTCTGCTGAACGGTACCCGCGCTTAAAAGCAGACTCGGGAAAGTTGGATGGGTGCCTGCGGTGGGCTGCCCGCTTTTCCTGCCCCCGGCCGTTCATGGCTTTTTTCAGACAGGAAGATTTTGTTAATGGCCTTGGGTACCAAAAGTGGGAGAAAGCGAGTACTCCCTGTTTAAGAAAGAACGAACGAACAAAGTCTCGGCCCATCGGCCACCCAAAGGCCTGACACAGAAAACACCGGGGTGGGGGGTCTTCAGGACAGGCAGAAGACAGCTAGGAGAGGTGGGGGGGCCACAATACAACGGAGCCAACATTAAGCGAAATAGGAAAATGGATGGTATTGTGACTAATTTATACAGAATGCAGAATTAGTAAAACTGCAACACAGATCAACGGAAGCTCTTAGGCTCTGGAATAGAGTTTAATCACACTGAGAATGACAAAAGCACCAATTAATATTGTTAGCAACTTAGCTGCCCCTGCAGCATTGCATGTATTCACTCACGTTGACTGCGCAACTGCTTTCTTCATACTGAATGGGACTGAGCCACATCCCGGTGCCTCCAGCCTTTCGTTGACCTAGGTTGAGATTTCTGTTACTCTCTGTCCTGTATAAATCATAATACCATTTATGACTAATTTATTTATGGTTGTATTGTTGCCTCCTCCTTCTTAGCTGGTGCTTTGCCATCCAGAGACCTCCCTGCCTCTCTTGTTTTGGGGGTCGTCACGCAAACCTGCGCTTTGCTCAATTCTCCCCCTCTGAGCATAGTGGGGGATGACTGGCAAAGGGTGTCTTGTGGGTTCAGTTTTCAACTCTTACGTTTGGCCCTCATTTTCCATTTTGTGGTACCAGTCCCTGTATGCACTGATGGATTTTAGCCTCCAGGTGGCCCTGGAGGACTCCAGGTGGACTAGACATGCAGGTCTTTGTACATTGATTTTGTTCCCATGTGCCAGAATAAATAATTTCAGTAGTTTTCTCCCCACTTTGTGACAATGCAAGGGTATCTGCAAATTTGTCAAGCTCTATTTGCACTTTTGGATTTTGTTGGAGAAAATTTGCTTCTTCAAAACCACATGTGGCTCTCCTGTACAGGAAGTGTTTCTGGAAAGAAAATGCCAATTTTGTATGAAATATCCTGATTTCTGTGCAAGAATATTTACTTTTCTGCAGAAAACACATGCAGGAAAACAACACATGGTTTTCTGTGCAGGCACCTGTGTGTTTGCACAAATTGTATAAATTTTGTTCTGTTTGCACACTTTTACGCCACTTGGAAATAGACAGATTCCTATGCAGAAGAAGCATGTGTAGTTCTGCTGCGTGTATGTTTTCTACATTTAAAAAAAAAATTCCTTTGCGCATGGACCTGTGTATTTTTTTACAACAAGTTATTTGCCCCAAAACACCTTTTCTATTTAGGAAGGTCACGTGGGTTTTGGCACAAAGTCCAAAATGTGGAAAACCTCATGGGTGGTCTCCTTTTCTTCCCTGGGATATCAAGACCCCTTTTCTCATTAGGTATGCAACTATTAGCATGCGTTTTTGGTCTTCCTGCCCCGACACACACCTGACGCCCTGTTCCTTCTCTCTCTCCAGGTCAAGCGCCAAAGGATCCCGCATTCCGCCTCTGGCCCCCTTCCGGCCTCCCAGGCCACCAGCTCCTGCCCCCGGACCAGCGCCTCTCCCGCAGCCAGTCGGACGTGTTCCCTCCCCCACTGCCCGCCTCGCCCGGCCTCGCCCAGGTCAACACCCCGCAGCGCGTCAACCCCTTCTCTCAGCGGCAGGACTTGAAAGGGGGCCGGATCAAGCTCTTTGACACACCCAGCAAGTCCTTGATCTCGCTCACCTTTGACCTCCCGCCCCCCTCGCCGTTCCCACCGGGCACCCCCATCACCCCCGAGCCGGCGGTGGAAGCTCAGTGCGACTTCTCGGAGACGTCCACTCTGACCCGCAGGTGCCGCTCCCTCCCGGCCTCCCCCGAGCTGCCCCGCCGGGGGCACCCCCGTCCGGCCCCCCTCGACAGCACCGACGGCCTCCTTGCCCTGGACTGCAGCTGCCTGGAGCCCCCCGCCTCCCCCAGCCCTGAGCTGATGGACTGCCGGCCGGATGCCAGCCCTGATCCGGAGCCCCCGGCCCCCCCGCTGGCCCCCCCACCCTTGACGAACAGCAACTTCATCAGCACGCTCGTCTCCAGGGCACGACCGTGGCCCCCCAACGGGCTCCTTCTGAACAATAACAGCAAGCCCCCCCACGGCTGGGGCGGGGGGTTCTCAGAGCTGAGTGTGCCCCCCATGATGGACGGCGGGGTGCAGGCGGACCATGTGGGTGCAGCCCTGGCCCTGAGCACCCCCGAGAATGGGGGCGGCAGCAGTGAGGGTGGCGTGATGGAGCAGGAGGAGGTGCTCTCCTGCTCGGCCTGCTGCCTCGGCCCCTTCAGCTTCAGCTTTGCCTCCGTCTGCCACCGGCCGAGCGCCAGCACCCCCCGCTACCAGAACCTCAACTGCGAGGCCAAGAGCCTGCAGTGCCCAGAAAGGCTCCCCCAGGGGACCCGCAAGGGCCTGGGGGCTGGCCTATCCAAACCCAGCCTCACGTTGCCTGAAGCGCAATCCTAAGGTTGGCTGAACGGACACTCTGCCCGCAGCTGCTGAAAGCAAGCTGCGAGTCCACGACGGACCCCTTTGTTGGCCTTGCTGCCCTGTGGTGCCCCCTCCTGATCCTCCTGCTTCCTCCTTGGGCAGCCTCAGGGATCCAGCGGTGTAGGAAAGGGGTTGTCATTGCAATGCTCAGCCTGCCTGCCTCTTCCTTGCCCACAGCGGGAGCCGTGCCGGGGAGCAGCAGGAGGGAAGAATGCCAGCCGGGAGGTGGCTGGACTGCCTGCTTTCCTTGGAAGAGGATGCATTGGGTGCTCCTGTGAATTGGGAGAGAAGGAAGGGTCCCAGGCCCACCCTGAGCACTGGCTCAGTGCAATAACACAGCTGCTTCCTACACACGCACACACACTGCCCTCAGGACTTTGTGGCTTCTGCGGGGGGGGGGGTCTTCTCACCTGGGTGTCCCCATCGGTTACCTCCTTTTAGTGCCTCCAGAGACCGGTGGGCTGGGTGACCTTGGGCAGCCTCTCCAGGCAGGGTGAGGGGTGGGGTGGGCTGGGGGGGTATCCTGGCCCTGCTTGTGGATGGGGGACAGAAGCGGAAGAAGCTTGGAGCAGGTGGGTCAGAAGCGGGACTTGAGGAGGGAGGGTGCCCCCCACAGGTAACATGTTGGGGGTACACCAGGGCATGTGAGTTTGATTCTGCAACCCTGGAGGGGCGAGCCAGCTCCGGGCTGTCTGGGGGCTCGTTGGGGGAGGGGAGGGGCAGAGGGGAGGGGGGCATATCCAGCATCTCTTCCCAAGATGTCCACCTCCTCTTTCCTCGATTGCCTGGTGCAATAACGGATGCGCAGCGTTTCTTCCCGGCTGCGTCTCCGATGGCTCCATTTCCCCTCCTGTCTTCAATGCACTGGTGGGAGAACGCGGCTGCATTTTAATAAAAGAGAAATGCTACTTAATATATTCAGCTTATTTAAAGTGTTGAAGAAATAAAACCAAGCAGTTGTTATACTCTCCCAGAGTAGTGTGGTTTTTGTGAGCAGAGTTCCTCTCAGTCTCATCCCTTGTCCGTTTCCCAGTTGTCATCGTTATTCTGCCCCATTTCTGTACCAGGAATGACTGTGTGGAAGAAGAAATGTACAATTTTTAAAACACACTATCACCTTAAAATGTGGGTGCCACAAGGGCCGACCTGCGGTGGCAGTACTTCTGCCGGAAAGGGGGGAATAATTAGCTCAAAAATAGGAGGCTTGCAAGGGGGGGGCAACTTATCGAGATCTTGACTATCAATATTTACGGGCTTGCACAGGAAAGAACCAGCCAAAAAGTAAAATGTAAGCAGAAATGTATTTTATTGACAAGATGCGTACAAGCACACAGACGCTCAAAACACTCATGCACTCACACCAGGACCAACTGAAGGAAGGGGAGTGGGACAGAGGACTTTGATGGATTTGGGCAATATTTATCCGTCTGGAGAGAAGTGGAGAAAGCAGCAATGTGGCTTAGGCAGGAACCCTAGAACAGTTTTCGTTTGGTAATCCAACTGACAGAGTGGCGTTTGGGATGGCAAGAGACTGCACTGGGCAGCCTAATATCAGGAGTATTTGTACCTGAAAAATATCCTGCAGGTATGATTGTGACTCATACTCCCAGCTAAGGACAATGGGAGTTGCAACACAAACAGCGAAGTCTGGATAGAGTAAATGGTTTTAGTGTTTGAGTGACAAGGGGATAGTGGTTGTTGTAATAGCTGAGTATTTTGGAGAGGTGGGGAAATAATAGGGGACCGTCCAGGTGTACAGGGACCAGGGTTAAGACAATCAGAATTTGGTGAGAAACTTCCCGCTTTCAGCTCTGTCCAGCTTGATGCTTCAGGCCTCTTGTATTCAGAGCAGCTGCACTTTTGTCCTGAAACAGACTGGGGCTCTTGCCTAGAGGTAGGTGGAGCTGACCTCCCTTGCCATGTCGGGTTTACGGTCAGTAACTTCCCTCTTCCAGCATGACCTTGCTGTCATCAGGTAGCTTTTATATCAATACCAATTAATATAGTGCCATCTAATATTATTTGCAAATCTATCGCTTCTTGGCGTTTTGGCTAAGATCAAGTGTAAATATTTTAATACACATTTTACGTGCTCAGGTAAATGTTTTAAATTCATCCACCTTTATCTTTTTTTCTTTTTAAAAAACATTGTAATTATTTCAGAATTATTATAAAATTACATACAAAAAAGAAAAAATGAACACTACTTACTAATTCTAACAGAATGAAACTAAACCTAAACTAAAACTACGCAAGCATACCTACATGTTATGAACACATAGCAAAAAAGAAAGAAAGAAATACTTATTTAATTTTTGACCCCACAGAAAACAAGTATAAGCAAAAATTATTATGTGTACTCCATCTTATTAACAATTACAAAGTTCATGCTGTAATAATTTATACTATTTATACATAATTAATTTAAAGATACTATTAAAAAAGAAAACTAAAGTATTAATTCTCCTTTAATCCTTCTTTTTAATCAAAGCCAATTGTTGCAAATTTCCCCCCAATTCTCTCTTAAAACAATATAACCCGGTCCTGTTGATTCTTGGTTTCTTTCAAAGAATCTTCTCAGCAAAGTCATCAGTTTCTCCATTTCAGCCACGTCTAGCAGCTTCATCTCCTCCGATCGGAATACAGAGTCTTTCCCTATTTGCGCTTAAATTATTCTCACTGCTGTAGTCAAATATTGTATAATTATTACAAATGGGAAAAGTTGGGTCAAAAGGTTCAAAGTTTATTTTTAGGTTACAATCTGAAAGAAAATCCTATAAGGTGATATACGGGTGGTATTTAATCGCAGAGAAATGGTCAAAAATGTGTAATGGTGCATCATCCAAATGTTGGAAATGTGGTCAGGCAGATGGCACACTTTTCCACCTGTGCTGATAAAGAAGTTTTAGGCAATGATCCATTGTTTGATGGAAGAAATTCTTAAGATGAAATTCGATTGAAGCCTTGGTGGACAACCGGATTAGTAGGGTTTGTGCTCGCCAAAAGACGTCCATTGGCTTCTGTCCTCTGGAGAGTGGGACCCAAGCCGACCGACTCATAGGGCTCGAGGGAACAAGCTGAGATCCCACCTAAACATTCAGTGGTCAGAGCTGTTGGACTGTGGAACAACCGACTCCCTCGGAAGGTGGATGTCGGGTGGCCCTCCATTATTAGTATGGGATATGTAGTAGTAGTAATTAGCTGCTTGCTTGTAACCAAGAATGTGAACCAGAGACCGTTAGGTAAACAACCCCAGGAATGCAGCACTGATAAGAAATTCCAGCCTGAGCTGGGCGCCTCCACGGTCTCTTGCTGTCTGACTGCTGTGGGAACAGATCCTTTTGTTTATAATGCTTGGTTTCTGCAAATTGCCTCCAGTTCGATCACTGAAGTCCTGTACACGCATCACACTCCTCATAAATCGTGTATTAGCATTGGTACATTTGTGTGTGTGATGTTGGTTCCTGACAGTAGTGGACTCATTCCACTGAAGGTTTTTAAAGAGAGGCCCAGAAGGAACGAGTTCCAAGGGAATCGGTTCTTCCACTGTTAAACTGATTATATAAAAGTCATCAAGAATACAACAAGAAATAAGAAGCAATGGAAGCAATTGGAGATTCTGGAGATATTGAAAAAGTTGAAGATGGATACCAGAGAGAAAGAAAGAGAGAAGGTGAGAGAAAGAGAGAAAGAACCTGACAGGAAAAAAAGACTCAAGACACTCAGCCAACAATGCAGACTTAGCTGGAAGTTATTAGAGGAAATGCAAGAAATGGGAAGTCAAATAATAGAGTTAAATACGGACATTAAAAATAATATAAAAGCAGAACTAAAATTGAAGATGAAGGAAGTAGAATCATAGAATCCTAGAGTTGGAAGAGACCCCAGGGCCTTCCAGTCCAGCCCCCTTCAGCCATGCAGGAACACCCATCAAAGCCCTCCCTTGGACAGAGGGCCATCCAGCCTCTGCTTAAAAACCTCCAAAGAAGAAGGAGACCCCACCACACTCCATGGAGGCGGCAGCAGATTCCACTGCCAGACAGCTCTGACCATCGGGAAGTTCTTCCTGAGGTTCAGCTGGAATCTCCTTTCCTATAGCTTGAATCCATTGCTCCTTGTCCTTCTCTCTGGAGCAGCAGAAAACAAGCCTGCTCCCTCCTCAACATGACATCCCTTCAAATATTTAAACATGGCTATCATGTGCCCTCTTTGTCTCGTGATTAAGACCTCCGTAAAGAAGCGTCTTAAACTCGAGATGGTTGAAGTTATATCCATGGGGCGTTAAGGGGACCTTCTCGGCCAGAATGGCGAGGAGCTGCTTCCGTGCCACGTAAGCCTCAGGGTTCTCACGGGGACCCTGCTGCTCCATGACATAGAGCACACTCGCACTCTGTCCGGGCCACAAAATCCTTACTACCTCCCTCATCCAGTCGTGGGCCTCGAGCCTAACCAAGCCTCGAGCCGCCACGGCTGATTCAAGAGTAAGAAGCTCCGAGGGGGACATACAAAGCCGGGCCAACTGGGTCAGGTCCTGACCATTGGCTGTCGGGTGAGAGTGTATCACTGCGTTCAACCACCTGATCCCGGTGGACCGATTCAATGGACCCAACTGGTCCACAATAGCTTTGGCCTCAGTAGCTCACCAGGGGACCCTAGTCTCGGTGACCTGCGTCTCCTGTGTCTCGGGCCTATCTGAACTGCCTTCTCCAAGGGGGGTGGTCCGTCTAGTCATGGACCGTGTCTCTATTGGGTTGACTGGGACCTTAGGGTCACTCCAGTCTGGATTGTGGGGAACGGTTGCCTGAGTGTCCTCTGGCAGCGACTCCCCAGAAAAGTCCTCCGCAAACGTTGGGAGCAGCTCTGGGCACACAGCCAAAATTAAGGCTTTGCGCGTTTGGGGCTAGCTGTCCAGCGCAGCGATCTGCTTCTGGCAAACTGCATGACTAACAGCCTCCTGCTGTTCTCTCACTTGCCCCACCATGAACTTGGCCGCAGACCGGGTATGATCCAGCTCAGCCTCTAAGGCGTGGGCTTTCTCTTCCCAAGTTTGCACCACTAACGTGATGTCAGCTTGAATCCATTGCTCCTTGTCCTGGTCTCTGGAGCAGCAGAAAGTAAACCCACTACCTCCTCAACATGACATCCCTTCAAATATTTAAACATGGCTATCATGTGCCCTCTTAACCTTCTCTTCTGCAGGCTAAACATGCCCAGCTCCCTAAGCCACTCATCATAGGGTATCATGGCTTCCAGACCCTTCACCATTTTGGTCGCCGGCCTCTCGACACGTTCCAGCTTGTCAATACTTCCTGGAACGAGGTGCCCAGAACTGGACATAGTATTCCAGATGAGGTCTAACCAACGCAGAATAGAGTGGTACTATTACCTCCCTCAATCTAGACACCACACTCCTATTAATGCAACCAAGAATCGTGTTGGCTTTCTTGGCTGCCGCATCACACTGCTGACTCATGTTCAGCTTGTGATCTACCAAGACTCCCAGATCCCTTTCACATGTACTACTATCCAGCAACGTGTCCTCCATCCTATATTTGTGCATTCCATTTTTTCTGCCTAAGTGTGGGACCTTACATTTCTCTCTGTTGAAATTCATTTTCTTAGCTTTGGCCCAGCTCTCCGATCTGTCAAGGTCATTTTGAATTTTGATCCTCTCCTCTGGTGTATTAGCAACCCCTCCCAATTTGGTATCATCTGCAAATTTGATCAGCATGCCCTCTACTCCTTCATCCAAGTCATTGATGAAGATGTTGAACAGCACCGGGCCCAGGACAGAACCCTGTGGCACTCCACTAGTCACTTCTCTCCAGGATGAAAAGCAGCCATTGGTGATCACCTTTTGGGTTCGGCTGGTCAACCAATTACAAATCCACCTAACAGTAGTCCATCCTGCATTTTACTAGGTTCTCTGCAAGAATGTCATGGGGAACTTTGTCAAAGGCTTTACTGAAATCAAGATATGCTACGTCCACAGCATTCCCTTCATCTATCAAGCTTGTAACCCAATCGTAAAAAGAGATAAGGATAGTCTGGCATGACTTATTTCTGAGAGATCCTTGTTGACTTTTAGTGATGATTACGGCATTGTTTTCTAAGTAATTCCAAACTGATTGTTTAATGATCTGCTCTAGGATCTTTCCTATTGATGTCAGGTTGACCAGGCGATAATTATTAGGGTCCTCTTTTTTCCCCTTCTTGAAGATGGGGATGGCGTTTGCCCTCCTGCAGTCTGCTGGGACTTCTCCTGTTCTCCAAGAGTTCTCAAAGATTATTGCAAGTGGTTCAGAAATGACTTCTGCCCGTTCTTTTAATATCCTTGGATGTAATTCATCTGGCCCTGGGGACTTGAATTCATCTAGTTTAGTCAGATATTCCTGTACTACTTCTCTATCTATTCTGTGCTGCATTTCCCTCGCTCCCTCAGCTGCTCCCCACCCCCCAGCTTGGGTACTTCTATCCTTTTGGGAGAAAACTGAGGCAAAGAAGGTGTTGAGTAGTTCTGCCTTCTCTTTTCCCCCCGTTATTAATTGGCCATCTTCTCCACACAGCGACTCTATTGTTACCTTGATTCCTGGGGGTCCTGGGAGGGACACCTAAATGCGCTCTCAATTTTATAAGTTGGGGAAATTAGCCAAGAGCACAGCCTAGCAATACGAGAGGAAGAGTAACGTAGCGAGATCTTGAACCCTATGTTTACGGGGTCAGGCCGAGTCAAGGAACACACAGAAGTTGAAATAATAAATGTTGTTTTATTAAAAACACAATCAAACAGTGTATGCGGCACACTCACACAGATACCTAAAGAAATAAAGGTTGGAGTGGGATAGAGGGATTTTTAGAGGGGTTGCTGGTTTGGGTAATATTTCACCTGTCCTGAAGCCCGGTTGGAAGAGGAGAAGATGGGGAGTGTGGATCTCAGCACGTGGAGCTGAGGGGAAGGCTCGCTGGACAAAGCGACGGCGAGGCGGGATGGAAGCCAAGAGCGATCCCAGGAAGCGCTCAAAGTCAGGGGTTTTTATAAGGAGAATTGTGACAGCGGGCTAGTTCGGACTTGGGGAAAACAATGAGTTTGGGGCTGGAGACAAAGCCTCCGAAAGGTCAGAATTTGAATGATTGAGTTATAGCCAAATTGCCAATACGACAGCCAGTATGCAAACACGGAGTGCTTGAGCATTGTATAGTTCGCTCATCAAGCTGCCAGCGTGAGGCAGAGGATCTTTTGAAAGTCATGTTACCCTGTTTTCTGGGGGTCCCAGGAGGGACACCAAATTGCTATCAAAATTATACAAGTTGGGGAAATTAGTTCAGAGCACAAGTTGGCAAAACGAGAGGCAGGGTAACTTAGCAGGATCTTGCAACCCAGTGTCTACGGGGTCAGGCCAAGTCAAGAAGCAAACCAGTTGGAAAATAATGAATGATCTTTATTAAATACAGGCACACAATGTAAGCAACACAAACACACAGATAACTAAGGAAAATAAAGGTGTGAGTAAGATTTTCAGAGGGATATTTGGTTCAGGTGATACGAAACCTGTCCTGAAGTCCGGGAGAAAATGGAGAGCGAAGCTGGGGTTCGATGTATCTCAGCATGTGGAGCTGAGGGGAAGCTCGCCAAGCAAAGCGGCAGCAAGGCGGTCCGGAACTCGGGAGAGATCCGAGGGAGTGCTCAAAGTCAGGGGTTTTTATAAGGAGAATTGTGACCGCAGGCTAGGTCGGACTTGGGAAGAACAATAGATTTGGGGCTGGAGACAAAGCCTCCTAAAGGTCAGAATTTGAATGATTGAGTTAGAGCCGAATTTATCAATAGAGTAGCCGGTATGCAAATGCGGAATACTTGAGCGTTGTATAGCTTGATCATCAAGCTGCCAGTGCGGGGCAGAGGATCTTTCAAGAGTTGCGTGCATACCTAATGGAGGTACTTGCCTTGAGGTCTCCTAAAGCGGCGAGTCGGCTGTTTCTGGCCTACCTGTATTGTCTGGGAATATTACGGCGATTATTGGCCGAGCCTGTACGCGTGCTTGTCCAGGGCCTTGCAAGCACGTGGAAGGGATAGGTGAAGCAGAATTAGTGATATCAAATGATATCTTTTATATCCCCAAAGCTCGGGCTAGCCAGGGCAGTAACAGTTGCGTGCATACATAATGGAGGTACTTGCCTTTGAGGTCTCCTAAAGCTGCGAGTCGGCTATTTCTGGCCTGCCTGTATTGTGTTGGAATATTACGGTGATTATCGGCCGAGCCGGTGTGCGTGCTTGTCCGGGGGCCTCGCAAGCATGTGGAGGGGAATGAGTATGTGAGGCCGAATTATTGATATCAAGAGACATCTTTATATCCCACAAGCTCGGGCTAGCCAGGGCAGTAACACTGTCATTTCCTTGTTTTTTCTTTTGCTGCAGACATATCTAAAAAAGCCCTTTTTATTGTTTTTGATGTCTCTGGAAAGCCTGAATTCGTTCTGCGCTTTAGCTTTTCTGACCTTCTCCCTACATCTCCCGGCTATTTGCTTGAATTCCTCTTTGGTGGTTTCACCATTTTTCCATTTCCTGTACATGTTTCTTTTAACACTTAGCTCAGCTGAGAGTTCTTCAGTCAATCATTCCGGTCTCTTTAGACACCTGCCATTTTTCCTCCTTATTGGCACAGTTTTCTTTTTCTTTTTCTTTTTTTTCTAGTATAATTTTTATTCAAATTTACATTATACATTAAAATCACATTACATCACATTAAACTCATACACCCCACATTGCGCACACATTCAATTTTACATTTTCGACCCGAAATGATATACATTTATATTCTTGTATTCTTCCATTCTATCGTAAAAACATCCTTCTTACTTACTTACTTACTACTCTCATCCTTCTTCAATTCATTCATCCCTTTGTTTCCTCTCGCTCATTTCTTAGCAATCTACCTCCTCTTCTTGAAAGAACAAAGTTTCCTAAGGTTTACTTCCTGGACTTCACCAAGTCCCATTCTTCTTGTATCTATCTAAGTTTCTCTTCTTACTTTCCCCATTCGGGGTATACACTTTATTTATATTTTATTTTTCCTTTTTTTCTATTCGATGTTGTCTTATTTTTTCTTAACCTCCTGTCAACCTATTTTATGTTCTTATAAACCTTCCATCATTAGTCATAGATTTTGAGAATCCCTATCCCTTATTCATCATTCTTACATCCCTCTTTTACTGTGTATTCGTCTACTATTTTCCAGACTTCTTCATGTCCACCTTGCATTCTGCCTTGAATCATCCCTGTTAGTTTGTCCATTTCTTTGAATTCTGTGACTTTTATCATCCATTCTTCTATTTGTGGTGTATGTTTATTTTTCCATTTCTGTGCGTAAATTAATCTCACCGCTGTTATCATGTAAAGAATCACCTTCCAATGTTTTCTCTTGACTTCTTTAACTATTTTTGTATCATGTTTAATAGAAATAGTTCTGGTATTAGCGGCAGGTTAGTTTGTAAAATTGCCACCATTTTTCCATGAATTTTTTTCCAGAAGGTTTTCGCCTTCTCACATGTCCACCATAAATGAAAATAAGTGCCGTTATCCTTGCTACATTTCCAACACTTATTTTCATTTGTTTTATATATCTTGTTTAGTTTTGCCTGGTCCAAATGCCATCTGTAAAGCATTTTGAGGTAATTTTCTTTCAATTTCTGAGCTGCAGTAAATTTATTCGTATCTTTCCAACTGCTCTCCCATTGTTCAAGTTGAATTTCATAGCCTATATTCTTAGACCATTTTACTATTACTTCTTTTATTTGTTCCGATTCTAATTCTCTTTCCAATATTAATTTATATAGCTTAGGTATCGTTTGCTTCTTTGATTCAAATATTATTTTTCCAAATAAGTCTTCTTTCGTTACCGATTCAATTCCTTCTAATTTCTTATCCATTAGAAATCTTTCTTTTAATTGTCTTTATAAAAACCAGTGGCATTTGAATCCCGCTGCCTCAATTTCTTCTCTTGATTTTAACGTACATTCTTGATTTCGTTTTTCTGTTACTATATTACTATACCTTATCCATTTGTCCTGTGGGTCCGTCCATCTCCCGTATAACGCTTCGTGTGGGGACAGCCATTGCGGTATTTTTACGTAGTATTTTTTCTTAAATTTCAACCAGATTGTTAACAACACTTTCCTTAGATAGTGGTTCTGAAAGTCTTTGTCTATTTTATATTTCTCGTACCACATGTACGCGTGCCACCCCATTCTTTTTCCCGCTCCTGCTAAGTTTAATGTTGCTTCATCTTGCAGCGTTATCCATTCCTTAATCCAGGTGAGCCCGCTGGCATAATAGCATATTTTCAGGTCAGGTAAATCGAAGCCTCCTTTTTCCTTTTTTTCCGTAAGCAGCTTCCATTTTATTCTGGGTCTTTTGTTTTCCCAAATAAACTTAGACAAGTCTTTCTGCCACTCCTTAAAGGGTTTTTCGTTGATAATAATGGGTAAATTTTGAAAAAGAAAATTTAGTCTGGGCAACACATTCATTTTGATTGCGGATATTCCCCCCAGCAATGATAACTTTAAGGAACTCCAATTTTTTAACAATTTTTTTACTTCTGTCCATGTTGTTTTATAATTATTTTCATATATTTCATTATTTGTCTTTGAGATCCGAATTCCTAAATATTTAATTTTGTGCTCTATTTTGAATCCTGTTTTTTGAGCCAACTCTCTTTCCTCCTCCTTTCTTATATTCTTCGTTATAATTTTAGTTTTTTCTTTATTGATCTTTAGCCCAGCAACTTCTCCGAATTGGTTCAGCTTCTGTAATAAAACTTCCATACTTATTTCTGGGTTTTCCAGGATGATCAGCACGTCGTCCACGTATGCTCTCACTTTGTGTTCTTGGTTTTTAATTTTGCATCCTTTTATTTCTAGATCGCTTCTGATCGCATTTATCAAAACCTCTAGTGCCGTTATAAATAAGAGCGGTGACAACAGCAATCCCTGCCTCACCCCTTTCTCTATTTCAAATTGCTTTGTTCTATCTCCGTTAATAATTAATGCTGCTCTTTGTTTCTTTTAACACTTAGCTCAGCTGAGAGTTCTTCAGTCAACCATTCTGGTCTCTTTAGACACCTGCCATTTTTCCTCCTTATTGGCACAGTTTTCAATTGTGCCTTCAGTACCTCACTTTTAAGAAACTCCCATCCGTCATGAACTCCTTTCTCTTTTAGTATTCTTGACCACAGGATTTCAGCAAGTAACTCCCTACGTTTAGAGAAATCAGCTTTCTTAAAGTTTAGGATGCGTGTCTGGCTACACTTGGCTTCTCCTTCCCACTGGATGACAAACTCCAAGAGAGCGTGGTCACTCCCTCCTGAGGATCCCACCACTTCCACCTCATCAACTAGGTCATCCCTGTTGGTCGGGATCAGATCTAAAACAGCCGATCCCCTTGTCGCCTCTTCCACCTTCTGGACCATGAAATTGTCTGCAAGGCAAGCGAGGAACCTGTTGGACCTTGCAGTCTTTGCAGAATTTGACTTAGAATTTGACTTAGAATTTGACTTAGAATTTGACTGTGTAAATATTTGAAGGGATGCCATGTAGAGGAGGGAGTGTGTTTGTTTTCTGCTGCTCCAGAGACCAGGACAAGGAGCAATGGATTCAAGCTGCAGGAAAGGAGATTCCACCTGAACCTCAGGAAGAACTTCCTGATGGTCAGGGCTGTCCAGCTGTGGAATCTGCTGCCTCGGAGTGTGGTGGAGTCTCCTTCCTTGGAGGTTTCTAAGCAGAGGCTGGATGGCCATCTGTCGGGAGTGCTTTGAGGGTGTTCCTGCATGGCAGGGGGTTGGACTGGATGGCCCATGTGGTCTCTTCCAACTCTACATTTCTATGATTCTATGATTCTATGACTGCCAACAAATACCAGGATCATTGCAATCTCCCATTAACACGGCATATCTCCTTTTTGAATGTGTGATCATGTGCTCCAGGAAGGCCTCATCCATGTCCTCAGGCTGGCCTGGAGGCCTGTAGCAAACTCCCACAATCACATCCCTATTGTTTCTCACTCCCTTCATTCTTACCCAGATGCTCTCGACTTGGTTTCCAAGATGTAAGTCATGGATCTCTTCACAGGTGAAAACATCCTTGACATATAAGGCTACTCCTCCTCCTTTCTTGTTTGGTCTATTTCTGTGAAATAGGTTATACCCCCCTATTTCTACATTCCAATCGTGAGACTCATCCCACCAGGTTTCAGTGATGCCTACTAAACCATATTTATTTGGTTGTGTTAAGAGTTTGAGTTCATCTTGCTTATTTCCCATGCTCTGTGCATTAGTGTAGAGACACTTAAGACCATGTGCCCTTCCTGCAAGCCCTTTCCTAAAGTTGCTTTTCCTCCCACTGCTGGTCTCTAGTACTACTTGGCCTGCTCTTTCTGTATCATTTGGGCTTTTTGCCAGCACTTGCTGTACTCCTGCCCCAGAAGTCACTTTAAAGACCTTCTGATCAGCTTTGCAAGACTCTTAGCAAAAATGTTCCTGTCAACGGCCAGAAGGCCATCTTAGTGAAAATGCAGACCATGATCCAAAAACCCAAATCGTTCCCAGTGGCAGCATCTGCGGAGTCAGTTGTTGACCTCCGCTACTATTCTCTCTCTTTGTGGGCCACGTCCTTCCACAGGGAGGAGAGATGAAATCACAATCTGCGCACCAAAGTCCTTCCGCTTCCTACCCATAGCCTCATAATCCTTTCTGATGTGCTGAAAGCTGCACCTTGTGGTGTCTTTGGTTCCCACGTGAACCAAAAAGAGGGGGTTACGGTCAGTGGGCTTGACCAGTCTCGTTAGCCTCTCTGTTGCGTCATTGATTTTGGCCCCAGGGAGACAGCACACCTTGCGATTCATCTTGTCAGGGTTGCAAATTGTTGGTTCTGTTTCTCTCAGCAAGGATCCCCAACCACCAGAACTCGTCTCCTTTGAGGCTTATCCGGGGTTATTCAATGTTCGGATTCTTCCAGGGTCACCTGGAAATCCTCTTCAGGCTGAGACTGTTGCTCTTCTTGCTGTACCAGTTCCTCACTAGTAAAGGAGAAAGCCTGGAATCGATTCTGTAGCTCCAAACTCTCTGTTTAGTTCCTGGCCCTTCTACTTCTATGTGTAACATTCCTCCAAGTGCCTGCCTCCTGTGTTTGGGAACTGGCTTCCTCCTCAGCAATGTCCCCCATGTGTACCGTATTCAAGAAGGTCGTCCCTGCCCCATCCAAGAAATCCTCATCCTCCCTAATAATCCGAAGACCGGAAACACGGGCCTCCAGCTCCTGCACCTTCTCTTCCAACAGGGCCGCCCACTTGCACTTGTTGCGGGTGTCCCCCACCACATCATCCGGTAAGAAAATAAACATGCCACGGCTGTTGCAGGTGACCGCAGCAGGTCCCTGACTGTCCATATTCAACAATTAGGAAAGTCAACTAAAAAAAAAACCTGGGCCACCCGCTCAACAACCCCACTGAACACCCACGTAAACACTGCTACTAGCCTCGCCTGTTTGCCGAGCTCTGATCGCCTAAACAGTCACTAAGCCAAGTGTCCACAGATGTACAACCGCTAACACATAAATTTCAAAAATAAGAAGACAAAACAGAAAACAATCACCAAAAAACAGAAGACTTGGATAAAGACTGCAAACAGATGTTGGACTTATTAGCTCTTTCTGAGACAAGAGAAAAAGAACATTGTTTGAGGATCCGGGGAGCAGAAGTAAAAGGAGATGAGAATACAGGCAAAATGAGGATTGCTGCTATGGCTCAATTTATGGAGAAAGAGGAAGACAAAGTCAGAGAGCGCACCTCAGCGTTTGCTGTGCTGGCTGGGGCTGATGGGAGCTATCATCCAGAAGGCCTGGAGGGCAACTGTGCAGAGAGGACTGTGCAGCTCAGGATGTGAGGAAGGATTGCCTGGGCTTATTTGGAGCCTCCCATCCCTCTCAGTCGTGCTGCACGGTTCTCATGCGCTGTGGTGTGTCTTCGCTGCCACCGTCTCCTCCTCTTCTTCCTCCTCTTTCATGCCCTTTTCCCAGGCAAGCAGCTGACATTCACTGAAACAGATACAGAAGAAAGCACACGCAAAGCACGCAAACTTTCAAAACGTCATTGGCTTCTTCATCAGGCAAAGATGTCACCCTACTGAAGAAGCTTTGCTTAAAGCAGAGACATCCGAGTCCCAAAAGAACTTATTTTTCTGTGGCTAGTGGAGCTGAAAACTTATTACCTGTCTTTGGTCTCTTGGGAAGGAGAACAGCTTCTGCCTGCACTGAGATCCCTCAGGAGTATCTGAACTGACAGCATCTGAGACAGAATGTAGGGTTGCAGCTTTTGCACCATTCTATGATTTTTAACATCTTTGCCTGGTGAAGAAGCCACTGAAGTTTTGAAACCTTACATAATTATTTTATGCTTTGGAATTGGCCCAAAAATGGTATCACTGCTTATGGGTTTTGGATTTTGTTGTATTTTGCTGCCTGGCCAGCACAGCTATCCTCGAATATATTTTTATCCAGGCCTCCTCCACTTATGTGACAGGTTAGGGACTGAAGCACTGTCAGAAAATGCAAGAGGTTGAAAAGCGGAACCCACATACTGTACTGTGCGCAGCATGAAGGACTTACAGAGGCTCACTTTGGACCGAGTGCATTCACACTGCCCACAAGTCTCCTAGCTGGTTTAGCACACACACACCCCGCCCTCAGCTCACTTTGCAAGCAGTGTGTGCATGCACGAGGGGTCCAAAGTGGGCCCCCGTAGGGGAAGAGGAACTGAGAAAAGAGAGGAACCCCTGTTGAATTAAGGGAACTTGAACGTGATTTGGAAGCACCAAAAGAGCGAGTTGTCAGATAATGGGGTGTTGAAAGGTGGGGGCCTTCTCTACAAAGCGTGCCAAGAGTTATTGTTAATATGAAAGGGAATCATCCTTTGAATTAAAACTATTTAAAATGAATTCATGAAGAAGACAAAAAGGTCAGTAGAACATGACATTACAAGCACACTTCATTTAGCAAAGCTTCTGGCAAAGACTCTTTTTTAGAGAGTCTTTTTATGGCCACCCAACCCCTCTTTTCCTCTGTCTTTCTGGAAGGTTTTTAGCCACATCAGAAATCGGAGGATGGTGAAGGAGACTTGGAGGAACTCAGACATTTGCTATGGGTTGGAGCAGCGTGCCTGAAGTAACCAGTGCAGTTCAACTTAAGCTGGGAGGCGCACGGACTCTGCTCTGCCCGATGTTGCTCTAGTTGCGTGTGCCCTCCTGCAACGGGCAAGGCGAACAGCAGCTGCCTCCAGGATCCCTCACTGAGCAGGCAGGAACAGCAAAACAGAGGCCTTTGCTGCACAAGGCTGGTGAATCAGTTCGTGCTGTTTCTTACCGGATTTTCTGGGCTCGAAACAAGGCGGACTTTCCCTCATTTCCTTCTGCACAGCTACTGCGTATGTTCCATTCCGATTCGGAGGAGTGCGAGTTCATGAATCCACACTGCCTCCGCCGTGGCCACTCCTGCTACTCCCCTCGCCCCACCCCGTCGGCTGTGATTGGCCCCCCCTTTTTTTTTTGCATGGTTGAGTACATCATTGCGTACGTGTGTCTGTGCGAAAGTCCGTACTGCCCCCTGGCCCCTCCCATGAGGCCCCCCGACCACCAATTCGCATTGGCGCGAATGTACGTGTCTGCACCACTGTGAAAGTACAAATTGGATCGATCTGGAAAATTGGAAAATGGATTTCTTCCGGTTTTCAGATAGCACACTTTACCACCACACGGGGGCACATTTAGTCAGAATTACGTGCGGAACGAAGGTAAACAAACTGAGCCTAGCCCGCTCCAAGGTGCAGAAGACCTCCGTGGCAAGACGCATTGGCCCGCCTTAATAACCGCGTGCGGAACGGGCCAGAGAGAGAGGGAGAAGGGGAGGGCAGGTGAGCCTTCCCACCAGCCATCCCCACCCCCTGCGGCCTGTTGGAAACAGATCATGAACCTGGAAGTTTTGCCAAAATTAAAATAATAAGAAAAGTGGAGAATGTGAAAAAAAAATCCCTGGATCCATTTTGGAAGAAATGTAGAAAGCTTAAAACGCTTTTGTTCAACAATGCAAGGCTTACATGACCTGGTGATTTCATTCCCCGTGTGTCTATCGTTAATTTGGATAAAAACTTTGCTGAAGTGGGTTGAACTTCTCCTCTTTGGCGGGGGGTGGGGGGGCGGGCAGGAACTTCTCCTTCATCTTTCCAGGTCACTTCTGCCTTCAGCTGCAAACTCCCTGCTGAGGGAATCCTGCCCGGGAACCGAGGGGCTCCATTAACTGAGGCGGGGCTGTATTCAAGACTCCTGGCCCTTGCCCTTGGCAGAGGAGGGGGGGTTCCTTACACCCTCCCAGCTAGTTGGCAGAAGGATAGTGGGGGGGGTCCCAGCCTCCCTGGGGAGGGAACGGTAAAGCCTTGGGAGGCTCCGGCCCTGCCAATCTTTTTTCATAAAGCAAGCAATGCCCCGCTTCATCTCAACTCAAGGGGCAACCCTCATCCACACAGGAACTCAGCCCGGGGGGCTCTTCTGAAGGTGGCCGGGGCACACACAGGGGTCCCCCACGTCAGTGGGGCAGAGAGAAGGGGGATTGAGCTGGGCGCTGCTCCGCGAGTTGTGGAAACGGCCGGTCACTGGCAGAACCACTTCTGGGGGCTTTGGGTATCCCCCCCGCGCTGCCTCGGGCCTTCCGGTTCCCTCGGTCGCCACAGGTTCAGGGGCCGCCCTACAGGTTCTGCTGCGGGTGCCAAAGAGCCCTCCCGACCCTTGAGTACTTGCCCAGTTCTTTATGGGGTAGACTTTTGCATCCTGAGGCTGCGTCTTAAAGGTGCTGCTGTTGTTGCTGCTGCTGCTGTGCGCCTTCAGGTCATTTCTGACTTACGGCAGCCCTAAGGCAGGCAGGGTTTTCTGGGCAAGGTTTGTTCAGAGAGGGCTTGCCTTTGCCTCCCTCTGAGGCTGAGAGAGTATGACTTCCCAGTGGATCTCCAGGGCCAAATGGGGATTCAAGCCCTGGTCTTCCCCAGAGTCGTAGTACAGAGATCAAACCACCAGCTCTCGTTCTTAAAATCATCATCATCATCATCATCATCATCACCATCTTTATTTAGAACCTGCTTTTTTTCCCATGTCGGGACTCAAAGCAGTGTACAATTAAAAGACACAGCTGAAACCCATAGAATACAAAAGTTAAAACATAATTAAACAATAGAAAAGAGTTAAAACAATGTTAAAATATATAATTAAAACTTAAATACTCATTGCCTTAAATTTCTTTATTTGCTTTCCCTCCTGCCTTCCTCCCTGAACTCCCATGAAGCTTAGAACAGCCAGGCAAAGAGAGGCAGTGTTAAAGTATATGCACATTTAATGCTAAAACTTCTGCAGTTCTAACAGTTTAGAAACGCTCTGATAGAGCGGCCGGCCTCCCACCTATCCTCTGTGGGTGGAGGTTTGGGGTGTCTTGGGAGGGTTGAGGGGCTGTGCGTGTCCCACGGAACTCCCTTTTCCCCACCACGCCCTGTCCCGAAAGGGCAACAGGACAGAGCCAGCCTGGTTCACTTGGCAGGGAGTTCCACAGCCTCCTGGGAGGCACCTCTGGGAAGACCCGGGTCTCCTTTACTGGGTCCGTGAGGTCTTATCAAGAAATTGGCAGGAGAATGTGTGCATGCATGCGTGTGCGTGTATGCTCACACTCTGCAAAATTAGGGAGACAGGGTGAAACGGAAACGGGAAGCCCTGAGGCCAAAGGGAAATAGTGCATTAGAGCTTAAATTGGAGCTTAAGTTTACACAACCCATTGCAGTGACCGTTCACAAAGCAATGTTGGCACTTGTACAAATATTCCCACACTGGTGAACCAAATCACACTGGGGCAAAAGTCTGATTTCAGACCACAAGGTAAAACAATCAGGAAGTTGTAATTCAGCATTTTTATGGTGCAGCCTGTCTTTGAAGCCGCTTTCTTCAAGAAAGCCAGGAGTTTTAAGTTCCACAACACAGCGCCCTGGAAATGGCTCCCCAACAGGATTTCATTTGAATGTTGTCCTTTCTGAAGTCAGAGCTGTGGCTTTCTTTTTCTTTTGCAGGGAGAGACCGGCCTGTCTGTCCTTGTACAGGATGCCGGTGGGCACTGCTGGAAGAAGGGGGCCAGCGTCTCTCTCTGGGGAGGAGCAGAGGAGTGAACCCCTGGCCGGGGGGGTGGGGCACGGGGCGTCATGAGGTCCGGCAAAGAGCACTGCCGGAGCTGATTCGGCAGGGAGAGACCCCGGCCTCTTCAGGGTCCGTTCCCTTCGGGTTTTCCTTGTCTGGCTCTGTGGTCTGCTGCCATTGGAGGGCAGCTCTTTTAGGGCGAGAGATGCTCTGAAGAAGGACCCGTTTGCCAACTGAGTGGCGTGAGACGGAAGCGCCACGCCTGCCCGGTGCCCCAGGGCAGTTTCAGCTCAGACCTACGAGGGGCAAGTGCTGGCCTCCCATTTTCCCTTCTAGGTCTGTCCCATAGAGACTTATTCCTGGGCGTCTGTTTGGCCTTGTTCACCTGCCACGTCACTTTACTGAATGGACACAACAGCTTTAAGCTGCCAGCTTGTGCCTGCGAGCATCCTGGTGCACCGGGACAGGCACGCCAGTCCTGGCCGGGGGGGGGGGGTCGGCTGAGGCGGCGCTCGGAGCCCCGTAGCACCATCATGCCCGGCGGGTGAATGCCCCTGTGCAGACCGGCGGCCGCAGGCTGATGTGAGGTGCCACGAAGAAGATGGAGGGAGCTCATTTTCTGCTGCTCCAGAGACTGGAACATGGACCCAGCGGATTCAATCGCAAGAAACGGGATTCTACCTAAACATGCGGAAGAACTTTGACACTGGAATAGACTACCTCAGGGAGAGGGAGACCCTCCCTCCGTGGAGGTCCGTCATCTCTGGCTGGGTGGGCCTCCCTCAGGAGTGTTTCTGACTCTGGATTCCTGCACGGCAGGGGCTGGATGAGACGGCCCTCGTGGCCCCACCCAGCACTAGGACTGTAAGACGCCATGGCTTTGGTCTTCCCCGTCTGGGACAATTTGGGGCGTCCGTGCTGTCCTTGCAACTAGCCAATCTGTGGGAAGAGCACGTGGAGAAGCGAGCGGCCATTCCCCTTCCTCGAGGAAACCACAAATCCACCGACGTTGCCTCCAGTTCCCTAGGCGCTCTCGTGCGGCCCAGGCCTTCCCTGCCCCGTGCAGCAGGGCTGGTGTAACAAATCCTCAGAGTCCGAGTCCTCTCTTCCCCCAGAGCCCTGGTCTCAGAAGCCAAGCGGCCGGGAGCTCGCCCCTCTGCCAGTCCTCCGGTGACACCTCTCCTTCTCCGGATGAAACGTTAGGTGTTCGCGCAGAGCTCTGGGGGCCTCACCCAGATGGACGCTGTCTTCGGAAGTTGCGACGGGACTTGTGTGGGTTGGTGACCGGGGAGGGCAGGTGTTTCCGGGTTGAAGGGCGGCTCCCCAACCCCGTCCTCACCAGCCTCAAAAGGGGCCTGGCTGAGTGGGCCTCACTGGCCTTTCGCAGATGTATGGATGATGGTAATCACAGTTGTACATGAACAGCTGGCCTCCTCTGATGGTTCCACAAGTGCCAGAGGTGGAATAACCGTACGCTTGAAAGTCAGCGCTGGAAGGAGTAAAACAAAACTCATGAAAGAAATAAAAACAGAAACTCCATCTTTTATCTTCTCACCACAGAATGGTTAACACACACATTCAGGCACGCAAACTATTTTAGGGATTTGCAACAATGACCAGTAAGTTTAGGTCAGCCCATTTTTAAAGAAAGAGTTATTGGGTGCTGTCCATTTCCTCACCCAAAATGGTTCACAAGGGGAAGCTTCTCTGCTGCATGCAAAGGTAACAGGAGTTTTTTTAAAAAAAGAATGCACCGGAGAGTAAATTTGTGGTGGTGGCCGTGGTCGTGTGCCTTCAAGTGGTTACTAACCTACAGCAACCCCAAGGCAAACCTATCTCAGAGTTTTCTCGGCCAGACTTGTTCAGAGGGGGGTTGCCTTTGCCTTCCTCTGAGGCTGAGAGAGTGTGACTTGCCCAGGGTCACCCAGTGGGTTTCCATGGCTGAGCAGAGATTCAAACCCTGGTATCCACAGTCCTCGTCCACCCCTCAAAGCGCAACAATACCACGCTGGCTCTGCTCCTTACGTATCCGGCTGTAAATCAACACAGCTGCCTTCCTTAACCCAGTGCGGGCTATAAAAGCAGCTCTTCCTACCGAGTTGCCATCATTTTACAAGATTGCCTACCCCAGCATTTCTTCTCGGCCATGGCTGGACCTGCTGGACTTCCCTGCTTTCTCTGGACTCCTCGTCCGGCAGGTGTGGCCTGACACTGTCCAGCCAGGGGCTCCCATTCTGTATGATTTTCAGCAGAAAAGCTGAAGAGAGATCAGAGAGAGATCTCTGGCCCTCGCCCCGCAGCTCCCCCCTTTACCTCTCCCCAAACCAGCTTTTCTCTCCAACACAGCAACCACGAAATTAGCCAGGGAAGAGAAGAGAAGAAAAGCAGCCGGTGAGGAAACATAAAACATCCTCGCTACATCCTCCGTGACTCCCTTGCAGAGTGGATTTTTAATTTGCAGATTACTGTTGTGGGCTGCTTTTCTTTCCCAAGGAAAACCAAAGTGGCTCATAAAAACAATACCGCAACAATATCAAAGAAAGAGCCACTTCAGCGGTATAAAATATGTTATCTACTAGCAAATAGAAAGGATGATCCTCTTCCTCCTTATTCTTATTGCTATTATTAATATCTTGCTTTTTTCCCAGTCTGATATCGCACAGCCTGTTGTCTCGCAGCACTTGTGAGGAAATGAAAACATACATAGAAACAATCACTATCACAACATCTGTGCAATAGTGCCACGCTGCTGGTTCGGCGATCCACATTCACACAATCCGCCTTCCGTACCACCCACTGGCCCCTCCTCCCTTCTCCTGTCCACACTACCTAGTGCACGCACTATATTTTTTCCTTTTTTTCCCCTCCACAGTTTCAGCATATTGGGAGACTTCCTCCCTGTCCTTTGGGGATTGTGTTCTCCTGTTGTGCTGCCATTTCAGCACTTTGCTTTTCCAGAGTCACAGAGTTACACCATTTGCCATAATGGTGTAACTGTGGCGTGCTGGCAACTACCAGTGCAGCGCAAGTACACAATTACGCCAAATGTAAAATTAAAAAACGTTAAAAATGCGTACTGGGGAACGGAGTAAAAACAGCTTTGTTCACTTGCCCTCTTTGTCTGGGCACCGGAAGTGCAGCGAGCAAACCCTGCTTGGGGACGGGGAGGGGAAAGGGGGGACCAGCGCCCACTGACACCACACGAGTGCAGCGGAATGACACCCTCGCCCCAAGACACAACAGCGGAAAAGCAGCGTTCTTGGGGCCGTGCGTGGGTATCTCCCATGAATGAAAAGAGACCACCCAATAACAACGGGAATGCAATTCAGCAAAGGGAGAGAGACAAGGAGAGATCAAAGCCAGAACCGAGCCAGCGCAACGGTGCAACAAGCCAGCGCGTGATAAAGCCCTGGGACTCAAGGGAGCTCAGGAGAGTTAAAAGAAAAGCCACCACAAAAGAAAAGAGCTGTTGTTGTTCTTTGGCCCTCGGGTGAGGGCAGGTCATCAGCTAAGGGAGACCTTTTGGGGAAGGACCGCACCTCGGAAGCAAGACACTCAGGGAGGGGCAGCAAAATCGGCTGGACCTTGAGGCTCTTTTCACGCAGCAGAGAGTTGGTTTAATACCAAGGGGTGGTTCACCTTGGTGCTGGTGAAAACTGCTGATGCAGACAGACTTCCAAGGTCCCTCCTGTCCAGCCCTCAGCCATATTTCCTACGGGGATGCTGGGGTGATTTGTGTGTCCCCTGAAAAGAGCCTTATAATGAGACTCCACAAGCCAGAGGGTCCTGTCATCCTTTGCTGGGCAAAGGGTGGGTAGGCGTGTCCCACTGCTGTGTGAGCCAGAAAGGGGACTGCAAGCAGGTGGGGAAATCTCACTTGGGACCAGAGTTCAAAGTTCACCTGCAAAACGTAAATCCTGCCTGCGGGGAAACCCCGAGGAGACGGACCAAAACGGTCAAAGGCCTGGAAGCCAGGAAGCCCTGTGAGAAGTGGCTGGGAGACCTGGGGAAGTTTAGCCTGGAGAAGAGAAGGCTGAGAGAGGGCATAATAAGCTGTGCTTAAATATGACGGGACATCATGTGGAAGTTGGGGCAAGCTTGTTTCTTGCTGCTCCAGAAACTAGTACAAGGAGCAATGGATTCAAACTCCAGGAAAAGAGATTCCACCTAAACATTAGGAAGAACTTCCCAAAGGTTAGAGCTATTATAGGTCCTTTCCGCACCCTACCTTCTTCCGGTGCTGGGGTGCGGGGATCGCGCGAGCGGCCTCTGGCAAGAGGCTCTCGCCTCCGGGGTCCTTCGGCTCCGCACGAGCTGCCTGCTCGCGCGAGAGCCCCACCTCTTTCTTCCGCAGCGCGGCCTGGGAGTTTCCCAGGCCGCGCTGGGGAAGGAAGCGCAACCGACGCGGCTCCGGAGGCTCCGCACGCCAGGTAAGTGCGGGTGGGGCCCAGGAGCAACGCGTGATCACGCACCATTTCCGGCTTCTAGCCGAAAATGAAAAGGTGCGCGATCGGCACCTGCTTGGCCCTGGAGCATCGCGTGATTGTGAGTACGTCACACAGATCGCTTCTCACAATCGCACGATGCTCCGGGCGCCCTTTCACGTGGAAAATGCCGTGTGGAAAGGGCCGGTGGAACACTCTGCTCCCTCAAAGGAGTGTGGTGAGTCCTCCTCCTTCTTTGGGTTTTTTAAAGAGAGGCCGGACGGCCATCTGTCAAAGGGAGGGCTTGGACGGTGTCTTCCTGTCTGGCAGAAGGGGGTTGGACCGGGTGGCCCTTTGGGTCTCTTCCAACTCTAGGATTCTATGACTCTGCCAGAGACCCCTGAAGATCCATTAACAGTCAGGGAAACCGTGGTGGGTTTGGTGCATCCGGCAGTATAACGTCTTGTACTAAGACGTGGGGCAGAAAAGGCTGTAGCTGTCACAGAGGGTGAACTGGGGCTAGGCCCATCCTCTGTCCAACCAGCAGGGAACCTGCCAGCGCAGCTTGTCTCCCACACTTACCTTTCATACTTTGAACCATTGACCCAGGTCAAAATCCAGGTTCTTCTTCTTCCATTCCAGGTTCCACTCAGTCCAACCCAGTGTTCAACGCAGTCCAGAAGACGCTAAGGCCAAAAATTTAAAAGAATGACTGAGTGCTATCTGAGGTTATTGTACACACAGGCTCCTTTCTGTAGCGATCTGGAGGGACTTGCCACCAGAAGGAGTGCCGGGGCATTCTCAGCCGAGACGGAGAGCGAGGGGAATGAGGAGGGGCACCTTCCGAGTCCTAGATGGTGTGGGTCCAGCTGATCAGAGGAATGACACCTCCCTAGGTGAGCATGCCGGGGTCTTGGGATCCTGTGGAGAGACCCTGCTTTTCGGTGGGAACGTGGGAGACAGGGCCCTCTCAGTGGTGGTTCCCAGGCTCTCTGGAATTCCTTGCCCGGGGCACTTAGACTGGCACCAGCCCTGCTATTCTCAGAAACCTAGAGCCCTGGAATCCGAGAGCTAGAAGAGGCCTCCAAGGGCCATCTGGTCCAACCTCCTTCAGGCGTGCAGGGAGACACATTCGGCTCCAAAGTAAGGCCTCGGTGGAACGAGGCCTTGGGGGAAAGGCGGGGGGGGTGTCATGTGCTGTGCTGTTTATATTTGTTGTTGTCCTTTTTAATGGTCACGCCTCTAAGGGCTTGTAATTGCATTACTGGTTCAATTCTGTTTTTAATATCTGGGTGATGTGAATTGGTTTAGTTGAATCTGTTTCAGCTTTTGTGGCGAAAACGTCAGGATAACAGCGATGATGTTCTTCTGTCGACATTTTATTGTCTGGGCAGCCCGGGGTCTGGTCCTTCGGGACTCGGCTTCTCAGCCCGCACTCAAGTGGGGTCGCCCCTTCCCATCGGATCCTTGGAAGGGTTTGCAGACCGGGCGCTGCGCTCCGCGGACCCTTCCTGCCGCCCCCTGAACCCCGAATGCCGTTTATCCCTCTCGGTGCCATTCACAGTAAACAAACAAACTATCGCAGCAATTAATCCCATGAACATCCGGGATAAGGGTCCCCCTGATGGCCTTTCCACAGATCAAAAGTAGCTGGTCCAACCGCTTTTGAAAAAATAACTGTGGCGGAGTCTTCTTCCTTCTCTGGAGGTTTTTAAAGAGAGGCAGGATGATCATCCGTCCAAGGGAGTACTTTGACGGCGTCTTCCCGAAGGGAAGAACAAGGTTGGATTGGATGGCCCTTGGGGTTTCTTCCAGCTCTATTCCATGGTTCTGTGATTCTAAGTACAGGTAATCTAACTTGCAGTTCGCCCGCACTGCAGTCAGGGGATCAAGGAATTCAGGGAGGTAACAGCGGCCCACGACTGCAGCACTTGCTAAGCCAGAAGCCGCATTGCTAAACGCAGCGCTTAAGAATAAGAGCTCGACTTCCAGCAAGACGTCGGCACGGTGGGTAGCCGGAAAGTTGCTGCAAATCCGCGGGGGTAACATCCCCCAGGGGACGGAGAGTCCCCCCAAGAAGTACCCTCTCAGCAGGTGGGGGCGGCGGAGCGGCTCGCGCAGCCCGAGACCGCCCCCGCGCCGACAGGGGAGGGGGAAGGGGCGCCGCCACCGGGGCCGGGAGACGGAGCCCCGAGCCGCGGCCTGGCAGCCCGGGCGCCGGCGGGGGCCGGCCGGAGGCCTTCTTCGAAGGGAAGCGACAGCAAAAAGAAGATCCGGCTGCATCTGAGGGCTGAAGGAAGCGGCTTCAAAAGGCTTTTGAGATTCAAAGGACGGAATACTTAAAAGAAGTGGAATTTGAAAAACAACGAAGGGTGTAAGCGTGAAGGAGGTCTGAACGAGCAAAAGAGGGCAAGACTCTGACCCGGGCAAGCGAATATACTTTTTAAAATAAGCTCCCTTCCATTAAGGATGAAGGGTGAAAGACTTTGTAAGACTTGTTAATAAAGAAAGAATTAAGAGGATGAAAGGACATTAAAATAATAGGAGGAGAGGGGAGAAGGGAAGGACTGAGGACAGTGTCAAGGACATCGCTGAGGAACTTGTGGAAAGACGGACAAAATAGAAGATGAGGAGGAGTGAACAGAGACGTAACAGAAACGGAGAGGAATACATGGTGTACTTTGGAGATTTTAAACGTTGACGGGTTGTGGATTAACTTCTTGAAGAGAAGCGAAGAAAAATATTGTAAACTACTGCATATTAGAAATGGATTAGCCTCAGAGGGAGGTGAAGAAATCGTTCCCCTGGTATTGATTGTGGAATAGCCTCTGAAAAGGGAGGTGAAGAAAGGAAGAAACTAAGAAAGGACAGGGATTTTGGGGGTGATTCTGAAATCTGAGAACTGAGCATCAGAGATTTTGAGAGGAGTAAGAAGACTGATGGACTTATAAGAAGGAAAGACTTGAGTGACAGAGATTTAAAAGGGAAAATAAAAAGAAAACTGGAGGACAATACAGGTTTATAAAAGAATAAGAGTGGTTGTAATATAAACGTTATAATAGATCAAGAGTGTATATAATATTCTCCCTCTAAAAATTTGGATAAAGAATCTTAAGAAATATTAATAACAGTATTTGTTATTTTTCTGTTGGGGAAACTGTATTAGATAAGTAGTTTAGATTTCATTAATGTTGAAAACAATTGCAAGAAATATATATATACTGTGAATGTCAAATATCTTAAATGCATTACAATAGGTATTAGTATAAATAAGGTTGGAAGGAGAGAAGAAAAATATTTCATGACAGAGGAGGGAGGAATGGCATCAGGACAGAAGAAGACAACACAGACACAAATTCAACCACAAGTTTTGGAGAGAAGAGGCTCTACCGGATCAAAGACAATGGAGATGAACAGAATGTTGGAGGAATTTCAAAAAACGCGAAATGAATTGATGGAGGAAATAAAAGTAAACAGAACAGAAATAAAATCAAGCAAAGCAGAAATAAAACAAGATTTAAAAAAAAGAAGTTGAAATACTAAATCAGAGTCTGCAAAAGTTGACAACAGATCTGCAAACAATTGATCACAAGGTAGAAGATATACAAGGGAAAAGCAAAAATTTTGAAGACCAGCTGGAACAGATGAAGAAGGAGCAGCAAAAAGATAAAGAAACAATAATACGGTTGGAGATGAGACAACGGAGCAGAAACTTAAAACTTAGAGGGCTCCAGGAGAAGAAAGAAGAAAACCTTACCCAAAAAGTAACTGATATTCTGGCACCATATATAGGCCTAAGAAGAGCAAAGTTTGAACCTGATATTGATAAGGCATTCAGAATTGAATCGGCTGTGGCTAAAAAAAAGGTCTCCCACGTGATATAGTGGTTTACTTCACTAAAGAAAAAATACAAGATTTGATTCTGGAACAAAATTTTAAAGAAAAACTAATAGTGGATGAGAAAAAAATAAAGATTTTTAAGGATGTGCCACCAAATGTAATAAGAAGTAGAAGAGAATATGTATTTCTGACAAAAGAATTACGAGCAAGAGGAATAAGGTACAGATGGGAGGTACCAGAAGGCTTTTCTTTTTTCTATGAGGGGAGGAGAAGGAAGATAAACTCAGTGCAACAAGCAAATGAATTTCAAGAGAATCACTTTAAATCGGCAACAGTAGAAGCAAAGAAAACGGACGGAACACTGGAAAAGACAAAAAAGGACACGGCAACGACAGAAGATTCGAGTCCAGCATCTGAGGAAGAGGAAGAACCGGTAGAACCAGAAGAGAAAAAGAAGAAAAGAAAGTAAGACGGTAAAAACAGTATGAAGATAGTAACCTGGAATGCCCGGGGAATAAACTCACAAGTGAAAAGAAGACAGATTTTTCATCAATTAGAAAGACTAAGACCCCAAATAACAATATTATTAGAGACTCATTTAAAGAAAAATCTAGACAAATACTTATATAACTCAAAATTAGGCCAATGTTTCACCTCGCTATATAAAAAGAAAAAACAGGGAGTGGCAATATATATTGATAAAAATATTCCTGCAAAGAAAATAATAGAAGATGAGGAAGGAAGAGTATTAGGAGTAGAACTTGAAAAAAATGGAAGAAAAATATTATTGATTGGCGTGTATGCCCCAAATGAAAATAAAGGAACATTTTACAAAGAAATGAAAGAGAAAATATCTGAATATGAATATGAGGATTGGATATTAGCAGGAGACTGGAATGGAGTTATTGATGTGGAAATGGACAGGAAATCTACTATGAAAAAACAAGATAAAGGACAAAGAGGGAAACTTCCAAAGACTTTTTTTGAGATGTGTGAAGAAATAGCAGTAATGGACGCATGGAGAATCTTTTACCCAAATGAAAAGGATTATACATATTTCTCTGAAGTGCACCAATCTTGGTCAAGAATAGATATGATAATGGTGTCGAAACAATTTTTAACAGAGATAAAGAAGATAGAAATATTGCCAAAGATTATTTCTGATCACTACCCAATGATGACGCAAATAAAAGAAACTACAAAACAATTTCAATGGAGATTGAATGATAATCTATTAAATGATGAAGAGGTGATACAACAGGTGAAAGAAACTTTGAAAAACTACTTCAGGGAAAATGTAAGGGAGGACATGAAAATGAAGATGATCTGGGATGCATCCAAAGCAGTGATGAGAGGTTTCTTCATTCAAAAAAGACAAATTCAAAATAAGAAAAAGCAACAGGAATACCAAAAATTGATAACGAAACTTCAAGAAAAAGAAAAAGAATGTAGAGAAAACCCAGAGGAAAGATCAATACAATGGAAATAAAGATAATACAACAAAAGATAAGGATGAATTTACAAGAAATAATAAAGAAGAAGATGAAACAATTAAAAGTAACCCAGTTTGAGCAGGCAAATAAGATTAGGAAATGGCTTGCGTACAGGTTAAAGAAGAAGAGAGGAAGAAATATAATAGCCGAATTGAAGAATGCGAAGAAGAAAATTACACAGCAAGAGAAAATAAAACAGAAATTTAAAAAATACTTTGAAAAACTATTTCAGGAGAAAAACCCTCAATATCGAAAAGAAGAAAAATGGAAAGAATTTGTAAAAACTATAAAAATCCCAAAAATATCAGTGGAGAAACAGGAACAATTAAATAAAAAAAATAACAATAGCTGAAATAGAAGAGGCAATAAAAGCGTTGAAAATGGATAAGGCGCCAGGACCTGATGGATTTATGGCATTGTACCATAAAAGATTTATAAAAGAAATAATACTTACGTATCAAGCAACTTTACAGGAAATTGAGAAGGAAGGAAAGCCACAGTTATGGGGAGAAGCGAATATAGTGGTAATACTTAAAGAAGACAGAGATAAGAGGGAAATAAAGAACTACAGGCCAATCTCCTTGTTGAATGTAGATTACAAAATATGGGCAATGAATTGGCTAAGCGACTGAGACATGCAATACAGGATAAAATACACGAAGGACAAATCGGTTTTCTCCCAGGCAGACAAATGAAGAACAATATTAGAACTTTAGTAAATACAATTGAATATTATGACAAAAATCCAGGGAAGAAGATAGCTATCATCTCATTGGATGCTGAAAAAGCTTTTGATAATGTTTCTTGGAATTTTATGCATTACATTTTAAGAGAATATGGCCTGGGAGAAGTATTTTGTAATTGGTTAGAGAAGATATACCGGGATCAATCAGCGAAGTTAATAATAAATGGAGATAAAACACAAAGCTTTGAAATAAAGAAGGGGGTACGGCAGGGATGCCCGCTATCACCGTTATTATTTATAGCAGTATTAAAGGCATTACTGCTAGCAATAAATGAAGATCCACAAATAAAAGGATTAAAAACAAAAAGGAAGGAAATAAAGTACAAAGCCTTTGCAGATGATGTAATAATATTTCTTGAGGAACCACAAGGTTCAATACAGAGGTTGAAGGAAATCTTGCAAAACTATGGACATATAGCAGGATATAAGATAACTAAAGAAAAGACAAAGACGATGACATTAAATTTGTCAAAAACAGAAGAAGAAGATTTGGAAAAAAGATCAGGATACCAAATAGTAAGGAAAATAAAATATTTAGGAATAAATATAACAAATAAAAATCAAGAATTATTTGATAACAATTACGAGAAGACATGGAAGGAGATTCAAAGCAAAATGGAAAAATGGACAAATATGAATTTATCTCTATTAGGAAGAATAAATGCTTTTAAAATTTCTCTATTGCCTAAGTTAATGATTCTTTTCCAAAATTTGCTAATAATAGGAGAAGTAAAGATCTTCAAAGAATGGGGAAAAAGGCTACGAAAGTGTAGCTGGCAAGGCAAGAAACCAAGAATAAGATTTAAACATTACAAGATGCAAAGGAGAGAGGAGGTTTTGATGTGCCATCGTTGAAAATCTATTATCAAGCATGCTGCTTAGAAACAATTAAAGATTGGATTCAAGTGGAGAACACAACAATAAAAGAAGTTGAAGGAACAGGAAATAGATTTGGATGGCATGGATACTTATGCTATGACAAAGTAAAGGTGAATAAAGACTTTAATAATCATTGTATCTGAAAGGCTCTATTGAAAGTGTGGATACAAATAAAACACAAATTTTATAGAGGACTTCCGTTGTGGACCTCACCCCAAGAAGCATTTAATATTGCTCCAACAAAGTAGGGAAAATTATTGACGTATCAAGAGCTGCTGAAAAAGGATGGTATAAAGTTAAGAATGAGTACAGAAGAAGAATTAAAAGAGCAAGGCCATGAAATTAACTGGTTCCCATGGAGACAAATAAAAGAGAGATTTAAAACGGATCAAAAATTATATGGCTTTGAAAGAAATGAAAACTAACTGGATGTATGGATGAAAGGAGACCAGAAAAAGAGAATTTCTAGATTTTATAAAATATTGCTACAAAGAGAGATGGAACCAGAAATTGTAAAAATAACATGGTTAGATGGGCTCAAAATATAGGACATCCAGTTGAGTTGGATACATGGGTGAGGTCATGGAAGACAGATGTAAAATTTACACCAAGTTTGAATTTAAGAGAAAATTTTTATAAAATGTTATATAGATGGTACATGACACCTGTAAAACTGAAAAAAATAACAAGAAATGGGAACGGAAAATGTTGGAAATGTGATGAGAAAGAGGGATCCTTTTTTCATATGTGGTGGACCTGTAAAATAGCAAAAAAGTTTTGGAAAGAAATACGTGATGAAATTCAAAGAATGTATGATTTTAACTTTGAAATGAAGCCAGAACTCTATTTGTTGAATATGTTAGGGCAACAAAGAGAAATAAGATCTCATCAAAAGACATTGTTATATATAATAACTGTAGCAAGACTGACTTATGCTCAACATTGGAAAGAAGAAAATATATTGATATAAGAGAATGGAAATTCAAAGTCAAAGGATATGATAGGGACAGAAAAGCTAATTTTTTCACTCAAAAATAAGCCAGTCCAGGGCTTTGAAAGAGAATGGCGAGAGTGAAAGAATGAAATAGGGGGAGAGAAAGAAAGGCTGTGAGAAAGGTGGAAGACAAAATGAGGTGGTAAAAGATAAAATGTAAATAGTTAAATATAAGCTAAAAGTAATAGTTTATGAATGTTATAAAATAGAGATAATGGCCCTTTCCAGACGTGGGGGGGGAGCCGCACGAAAACGCTACTCACCGGACTTCTTCTCCATCCGGGGGAGTCCGTCGGGACGAGGAGCAGTGCGAGCGTGTCGCTCCGCACTGCTCCGGCGTCCAAAACGGCAGCTTCCGGTTGGTGGAGGCTCTCCACCAACCGGAGACGCTCGCCAGCCGAAGCCCGCCCCCGGAAGATCTGCAGGCACACACTTGCGCACGCCTGCAAATCTGCTCCGGAGCGCGGCAACAGAGGGAGACGGAATTGCGCGCTCCGTGCTTTTGAAAAACCTCTAAAAAGAGGTTTATAAAAAGCACGCTGCGCGACCAGTTCCGGTCGCGCAGAACCGGACTGAGGCACGGAACTACGAAAAGTAGTCCGACCCAGTCCACTCCACGGTGCAGAAGACCTCTGTTGGAGGTCGCTCTGCACCATTTTAAATACCCGGTGCGGAAATGGCCAATGTATGGAATGGAATGTCTATACGGAATGGAATGTTAAACTCAGATCCAACTGGGAAAATTGATGTCTGGAAGTGGGGAGGGTTTTTTTTTTATCGTTTTTCATTTAAAATTTTAATAAAAATTATTTTTAAAAAAAAAGAATAAGAGCTTAGGGTCCCTCACCTGCTTTCCCTCTCTCAAGGAACTGGACAGTGTCAGAGAAAGTGCGTCCACGCCACTTTCCCCTCCACACTGTCCCTGCAGAAAGTAACTTCTGCACCTCTGGGGAGGCATTCCCTTGTTCTCCAGGTGGCATGGCCATCACCGCCTTGCCCTACCGTTCTTGAGAAAGGTTTTCTTGCCTGAACAGTTTCTGCAGGGGTGCAGCCATGTTAGTCTGCGGCAGCAAAAATAACAAACAAGTCCCATGAGACCTTAAAAAAAAAAACAAGTTTTGGGGTTGTAGTTTGTTTTGGGATAGGGACTTTTTGGCATAGGCTTTCAGTGAGTACAGCTCACTCAGTATCTTGGAACAAAATATTCCAAGCCCAGTGGAGCATTCCTCAGCTTCCTTAGTCATCCTGGAAATTTCTGGGTGTTGGGCATCTACCGTTCTTATTCCTCAAAGAGCAAAACCAGGGCTGTTTGAAACCTTCACCTGCCCTGCGCAGCTGGGCGAGAGAGGTCGTCCCGTGAAGAAGGGAAAGCACCAACCGACGGGCAAAACGCAAAACCCCTTCCTTGACCGAGCCCTGACCGCCGAAGAGTGGGAGCTGTGGCCGGCCCCCTAGGAGACCCGACTGTGACGCCAGCCCCTGCGAGGACTTTCTGAAGCGTACCGCTAGCAATCCCAGCTGCCATGATTTGGTGATGAGCAGGCAGGCAGACTGCTGTTCACAAGCCTCCTTGCTTTCAGGCCACGTTTTCCTTTCTGTGGAGAAGAAGAGGCACTTTTCCTGGTAGAGCACCCAGTCCTTCGGGCACCGGTCTGTAGGGAACAAAAAGGGTGGGTGGGAGGTCCTGACGGTGGGCTCCCTTGGCATACTTCTGAACCCCCGATGCTGGGCTTCAGATGCCCCTTCCCCTAAACGGCCCACCCGAGCCTTAGAGTCCGAGCCGGGCGCACCAAACCTCTTCCCGACAGGTGGCTCCCCCTTTGGTTTCCGTGTGCCATTGACCACGATCCAATCGCACGGCTGCGTCCCAAGGCAGCCTCAGAGGGAGGTGCGGTTCGGCCTGGCACGTGCCTTAGGCGTCAGGTGACCCCTCCCGAGCCCAGGGGTGACCCTTCCCCCAACCCCTCCGTTCACAAGGGAGCAGAGCTCTTTGCCATGGTGGGTTTTACCCCAGGGCAAATGAAGGTCTAGCAGAGACCGAAACCTCTCCAACCCCCAAGAAGCGGAGCGCTCAGGATGAACCCGAGTGGGGCTCAGCTTCAGTTCACTCCTTAATCTGCGGGGTTTGCCTCCCACGCGTGACCAGTAACAGGGTCGCCCACCTGGGCTGGTGGCATCCCAGGCCTCAGAAGAAGCTCTGGGGAGGGGGCACGTGCGGGCCGCCAACGCCGATCCACTCACCCTTGGAAGCCTCAGCCCAGGTGGCGTTCAGCATTGTTTCCCTTCTTCGCCTCTCCTCCTCCTCGATGGTCAGGGTCTCGTTTGCCTTCTGCGAGCTCTCCATCAGGGCAGCCCGGGTGTGGTTGAGATCCGCCCTGGCCTCCTCCAGCTGCCTCCGCATGCCCAGCCAGTCTGCAAAAGCCCAGCGGTCCCAGCAGGACTGTTGGCAGCCACCACCACTGCCACGGCCTCCCACACCAGGAAGTCCCAAATGGTACCTCTCCCCCCCCAAAAAAGCTCTCTGTGTTCTGCAATACAGTGGCCTCTCCACATTCGTGAGGCTTCAGGGTGCAGAACCCTTGTGAAAGTGGAAAAATTGCAAATAATTCCCACTAACCCCTGTGATCCCCCTCCCTTCCCCTCCTAGGCTCTGCCGTGGGAGCCTTCCTCCTCCACACCTGGGCCGGGGCAAGGGAAAGCGGGAGAGCCCCGGAGGGGAGAAGGAAGGAGTGGGTGTGCCCCTCCACTGCCTTGCCTTCTGCCTTGGCACGAGTTCTCAGCACCATGGCAGAGGCAAGGGACTGGGATGGGAGAGCTCCGGAGGGCACAAGGAAAGCGTGCAAGTGCATCTTCCCCCTCCATTGCCTTACCTTTTGCCTCGGCACGCGTGCCTTCTTTCTCCGTGCCAGCAAAATGCAAGGGAATGGGACAAGGAGAATGGGGAGGAGCGTAAAAGCCTCAGTTGTGGAGGGAGATGTGTACATCCCAGGAGTAATTATGAAAACTCCTGTACGTCCCGCTGGGGTGGGCAACTCTGCAGGGCTCCCAGCACCCTGCCTTCTTCTGCCAGGAGCCTAAGCAGCCCCCTCTCTCTGTCTCCACCTCTGTCCCTCTCCCCCCATATAGGAGGTGATGGGGCAGGGGTGTCCTCACTGGTGCTGGTGAGAGGGTGCAGATTTGGGGGCCCTTCACTTCTTAGAAGAGCCACAGCCTTCCGGCCATTGCTTTGGGGCACGTTTCTTCCCCATGGCTTGCCAGAACCCCACAGGCAGGGAAGACAGTGCGGGGGGGGGGTTCTGGGCAGACTTACGGTGGACTCCGAGTCCTATGAGGGTAGCCAGAAGGAGGAGGAGGGAGGCCCCTGCAAGCCCCAGGGCTACAGGCCAGGGCAGCCTCTTGGCTCCTGCAAGAGAAGTCACACAAGCCTCAGAATCACAGAAAGAGGGAACTCGGGAGGGTCCCCGGGGGCCACCTAGCCCCACCCACTGCCAGGTCAGGAACGCTGCAGCCCAGCTTCCCCCACAGGCAGCCCCTCTGCGGGGCGTCAGGGTTCGCTGACTGGGGCTCCTGCCCTGTCCCTTGCCTCCGTCTCAGGTTCACTGCTGAGCCGAGGTCTCACAGGGGCTCCTGCAGACTCACCCTCCTGACTGGCTTTCCTCCCCAGTGTGCTGTTTTGGGACATCGAGGGAGTCTTGAAACTCAGCAAAACAGGGATGGTAGCGGAGATCTGAGATTAAAACAAGGAAGGGGAAGCCTTCCAAGAGGCAGTGGCCCGACCAAGTGGGCCAGTCCAAGAAAGCGCAACAAGGCACGGCTGTTCAGAAAGGGAGCTTTGGCTCTGCGTTGCCCTCCTCGCGAGGAAGCAATGGTACACAAGGGAGCACTCCATGGGGCTCTTCTGCGGCACTGCGGCAGCCGCGAGGAACGGGCTGCTCGGGAGCAGGAAGGCAGGAAGAGCCACACTGGAGCCATGGGGCCGCCCAGCCTCGGAGGACGTCAGGGCGCTGGGAGTGGGGGTGGGTGGGGGGCCCTGGAAAAGGCAAGCAGCATTTGGGGGATTGGTGGCGGTTGCTGCCCGTGGCGTCCCGAAGGCAAACCTATCCCAAGGATTTGCTTGTTCAGAGGGGGTTTGCCCTTGCCTCCGTCTGAGACTAGGAGAAACCCACCAGGAGAGAGGCCACCTGGTGGGTTTCTGTGACTGAGTAGGCATTAGAACTCTGGTCTCCAGAGTTGTAGAACGATGCTCAAACCACTACAGCATGCTGCCTCTCCATTTGCCATTTTTGCTTTTCCTACGGTATTTGTTGAGCATTTCTGGCTTGCTTCAGGGCCAGCTAACAGGCCAGGGAACTCATCAGGCTTCTGAGTTCAGACTGTGGAACTGAGCAGGTCATCCTGCCCAGTTGTTTCACTCTGGCTGCAAAGTTCTGGTCCAGGGGGACGTACCTGCAGCAGGATCTGTAGTCTTGCCCCCCCCAGGACTTGGGCCACAGGACGCCTTCTTGTTGGACTACTTTCAAATCTCCCCCGGGCTCTCCCCCCTCCCCCCTTTTCTTCTTTGTGTTTTTGCAGGGGTGCTACGGTGGAACAGAGCGGCTAAGCAAGAGCGAACATGCTTTCCAACTGGGTGTGAAACTGACGAGGCTGAGGTGTGGGACCTGTGGGATTGGGCTGTGTGAGCAGGCCTAGCTGGGGAACAGACTGGGGGTGAAATCGATGGGGCCCACCACCCCCTGATCTTCTTGCCATATGCTGCCCTTGCTTTTTTACAACTCTTTGCCGTTGTCCTCTTTCAAAACGCAAACAGAAACATGCACGCAACATCCCTGACATAAGGACAGTCAGTCGCAATCCCACTGGAAGTTTATAGTGAGAGAGCAATGGTTGCGAGTGGCCCCAAAATGCGGCTTCCTATTCCATGCTGTCAGTTTCTGCAGAACCATAGGCATCCTGCCGGGGCAGTATGGGAGATGTAGTCCAACACATCTGGAGAGCTGCTGATGGGGTTAGACTGGCATACAGAGAAACTTCTGGGAAGAATCAAAGGCAGGCAGGCGCCCCTTGGCAACGGCCACAGCACTTTGCAGAGCATTTTCCCACTAGATCCCCAAAGTTTTGCAAAAACAACCAGAGAGCCAGAGACCCCACTGTGAAGTAGGGCCAAATGCATGAGCACGGGGCCCAAAGGTCAGAAGTTACTCTTGCAGTGCACAGGATGGGTGGTGCGATGCCATTCTGGGAAGGAGGCGGGGGAAGAAAGAGAGAGAGAGGGAGAAGGGGTTTTGCGTGCGCAGAGGTCGACGGTTGGTAGACAAACAGTTGGGGAAGGAATGGCCCTAAATGTTAGAAAGGATGGAGAGAGGATAGAACCCTAGGAGCCCAGAATCCTTGAATGATGGAGTTGGGAGAGACCCTGTTACCCCACTGGTAAACCCTATCCTGGGGTCCACAATTTTTAATATCAAATATAGTTCACTATGCCAGAGAGGTTGCCCGGATGAGCACGTAGGCAGCAATGGTCGAATGACTGAGAACTAGGTCAGGCCAGTAAAATCCCCAGTCATGTAGCCCAAGGAGACCTCAAGCTGTGCAAATTCACGGTAAACAAAGGGTCCTGCGCCACAGAGGAGCCAACTTGAGGGAATTAGCGTGTTTTCCCCAGAAAAATCATCCAAGGCAAGGACCATCTACATAAATTTGCACTATGACCCGTTGCAACCGAAGATCCTGAAACATTGGCAACACATCATAAAGCCATCACGCAAAACGAGTTGCCACTGAGGAGCTTCCTTTCCTTTGCGGTGCCTATTGTTCTCCACAGGAGAGGATTCCCCTACAAGTAGTCCTAGCTTTGGGAATTCCTTCGGAGAACTCCCTGCCACGCTAGCAGACCGTCGCTCTGCTAGTTGAGTAATCCCCTCAGCCGTTTCTTTGCTGAGTTCCATGTTTGTTTGCTGTTTCCCAGATTAAGGACTTCAGGACAGATACAGTATCACCCCATCTGAAATCCCTCTCTACATCACCCTGTCCAACTTTCATCTCTTTTGCTTCTCAGTAGCTCTTGTGTGAGTGAGTGAGCGATTGCATTGGTGCGTGAGAACATTTTCATTCAATAAAACCATTTATTTGATACGTTGTCTGGTTCTTGGCTTGGCCTGACCCCGTAAAAACTGGGTAAAAGATCTTGCTAGGTTACCCTGCCTCTCGCTCTGCTATTGCTCGTGCTCCGTTAAATTCCCCACCCTTTTCTGATTTGGAGCACATCGAGGTGTCCCCCAAGGGACCCCCAGAAACCAGAGTAACAACCCTAAGGGCCAAATCCAGCCCAACCCCCTTCTGCCAGGCAGGAAGACACCATCCAATCCCTCCCTTTGACAGGCGGCCATCCAGCCTCTCTTTAAAAACGTCCAAAGGAGGAGGAGACTCCAACACACTCCATGGAGGCAGCAGCGGATTCCACTCTCCAGTTTGCTCTTACCGTCAGAAACTTCTTCCAAATATTTAGGTGGAATCTCTTTTTTTCCTGGAGTTTGAAGCCCTTCCTCCATAGTGCCTTAGTCTCTGGAGCAGGGAGAAAACAGACCTGCTCCCTCCTCAACATGACAACCTTTCAAATATTTAAACATCGCTCTCACGTCCCCTCTTAATCTTTTCTTCTCCAGGGTAAATGAACCCAGCTCCCTACACTGCCCGTCAGAAGGCTTTCCCGGCCCGTGGAAACCATCCCAGGAATAATGTCCCGGACAGCCGTGGGTGTGTGGTGCCCACAGGTCTCAGGAATCCTGGCGCTGGACAGCCCCTTCCTGTCTAACCTTCCTCCTTGTCAAAGCAGAAAAAGAGGCCCACGTGGCTGGCCGGATGCGGCTTTCAACATGCCGCAACCCTGAGAGCAGGGAAGGATGGGGAAAGCCCCGGGGCCAGTGTGCCCGGCAGTGTCAGATGGCTGGATGTGCCTCATGACACAACTGACGAGAATTTCCCACCTCCTCCTCGGGTCTGCCTTGCATCATTCTCTTTGGTTCCCCATTTCAGTTTTGTCTGTGTGCGTGCGTGCGTGCGTGTGTGCGTGCGCGCGCACACGCGCATACACGTAACTGCAAGGGACAGTCACAGACTTGTCGCAGGAGGGGGAGTGAACCTGGCCAAACAGAGAACACGTGCGCCTTGGCGTCTGGGGCCGTGAGTCCCCAACCCTCCGGGACCCTTCCAGTGCCACCAGGTGGGTGTCTTTCTTTTTCAGGCTGTTTCTGGTGGTGGTCCCTCACAAATTCTTGTTCCACAAATGAATCCTCCCTTTGGAAGAGCAGTGAGGCTTTAGGCAGCCAATAACTGCCCGCCATAGCAAGAATAACTTGTTAAAAGGTTTACTAATCTCATGTAAATACACCATCAGGAAAAAGAAACTTTTTTGTTGAAGCTCACAATTAGATCCAAAATTAATTTTAGTTTTTTTTTAAAAAAAATGTTTGTTTCAGTTTGCAGTAAGTCCCAGATGAGCAGTAGGAAAACAAAGAGAGAACGAAGGGATCCCTCTCAGCCTCTCCAATCGCGGCCCCTACGGAATGCCATGCCACTCCCCCCGCCCTCTTTTCCTTTTCTTTTCCTCTCCGGTTCTGGAGCGGAGGAAAGCTCTTCTCCCCAAACTGTTCTCTTCCAGACCAGGCCCTGCCCTCCAGCTCTTTCCCAGCTTCTGGCTCCTTTCCTGGGCGGCTTCTTGTTGGCCCCCTTGTTTCTCCGCTCCGCCTCCCCTCCCCGTTTCCTCTTTCCTCACTTCAATTGCACTTCCACAGAATCTTGGCGCTGGAAGGGACCCCCAGGGCCCACCCCGTCCAACCCCATTTTGCCACCCAGGAAGACCCAGTCCAGACACTCCTAAAAGATGGCCGTTCAACCTTTGCTTAAAGCCCTCCAGAGAGGGAGGGGTCCAGAACCCTCGGAGGCAGCACGTTCCACTGTCAAACAGCTCCAACATTTCAAAAGTTCTTCCTAATGTTTCAGTGGAACCTCTTTTCCTGTAGCTTGAACCCATCGGTTCGGGCTCTGTTCCTTGGCCCAGCAGAAAAAAGATTTGCTCCCTCCTCGACATGACGTCCCTTCAGACCTTTAAACACGGCTGTCATGTCCCCTCTCAGCCTTCTCTTCTGCAGGCTAAACATACCCAGCTCCCTAAGCTGCTCCTAATAGGCCTTCATGGCTTCCAGACCCTCCGCCATTTTGGTCGCCCTCCTCTGGACACGTTCCAGCTTCTCCATATCCTTCTTGAAATGAGGTGTCCAGAACTGGACATGGTATTTCCAGGAGGGGTCTGACCACAGCGGAATAGAGTGGCACTACCACTTCCCTCGACCTAGACGCTATACTCCCAGAATCACATTTGCTTTTTTAGCTGCCGCGTCACACTGTTGGCTCACGTTCAGCTTGCGCTCTACTAAGACTCCTAGCTGCCTTTCACACATCTTGCTTTAAAACCAGGTGTCTCCCATCCTATTTTTGTACATTTAATTTTTACTGCCTAGATGTAATACCTTACACATATCCCTCTTGAGATTAATTTTGGCAGTTTTGACCCAGCAGTCCAATCTGTCAAGGTCTTTTTGAATTCTGTTCCTGTCTTCCAGGGTATTTGTTACCAGCCCAGCTTTGGTGCTATCTGAAACGTGATCAGCATATCTGATGACGGGTGAGTGGGGAGGCAAGGGAAGATGGGGCCAGCTGGAGACTCTCTCCCTGGGCCGCCTCCCAAGACTGCTGTGAGGATTGAACAGGAGGAGGAGGAGGAGGAGGAGGAGGAGAGAACCAGCACGGCACAGCGGTCTGAGCATTGGACGATGATGCTGGGGATCAGGGTTCAGTTCCCCGCTCAGCCACGGAAACCCCTTGGTGACCTTCGGCCTCTTGCACACTCTCAGCCCACCAAAACCCCTGATAGGTTCACCTTAGGGTCACCATAAGTCAGAAATGATTGGAGGGCACACGGCAACAACAGCAAAACGGAGGAGGAGGAGGAGAACAGGGGTGTGCATGCTGCTCTAAGCTCACTGGGGAAAGGGCCCCGATGGGCAGCGACCGGTCGGTCAGCCCTGCCTGGCCCTGTCACTCGACTTCTGTAGCAATCTACCTGCTTGCAAAATTGTTATACAATACATGTCTTAGGAGCACACCCATAACAATACTCTGGGCATCTTTCTTCCCAAGCCCCCCACCCCTTACCCCCGACCAGACCTGTCAGCATCTCTCACCCTCTCAAACTGGGTCTGGCCTTTTTCTTTGCCCCCCCCCCCATTTTCCTTCTCTTCCGATCCCCGCGTTTCAGGCCGTTGCCAAATCATCCGGCCATATCTCCCTCTTCCGCCCCACGAGGCCCGGGCTGCTCGCTCACCTCCCTTCTGCTTCGGGCTGCCGGGGCCCTTCCGCCCTGGACGGCCGGACGCTTCGACGTTCTCATAGGTGAGGTTCTCCACGTCTGTCCCTGGAAGGGGGCATGGAGCAAGGCATGAGGAAGGTGGAGGAAGGGGAGCCCGGAGCCCGCGGGAGGGGGCAGAGAAGGGGTGCCCTGGCTCTGTACCTTCGGATGGGATCTGGTGGCCCTTCCCTGGAGGGCTCCTCGAGAACTTCAGGTCTGCGTAGGTCACGTCCTGGGCCATCCTGCTGGGTGCGGGCAGGAGAAGCCCCAGTGAAGGTTGTGGAGTTGCGTTCTCTATGGAGAGAGGATGTGGTCGATCGCTGTGACAACGGGCAGCTTATAAGCAGAAGCTGGAGCCAATCCAGCCCCCCCAGCCCGCCACACTGGGATCCGTGCCTTCCTCTTCCCCTCCCTCCTTGTCCTGCGCAGTATGGCCCTGATTCATGGGGGGGAGGCCACCTCAGGGGAGGAGGGAGGAGAGAGACAGGCCCTCCCCTTGGGCAGGGTGGGCTTCCTGGGGGCTTTGGTGCTGATGGTACCGGCAATTTAATGTTGCCACTCCCTGCCCCCCCTTTCCCTTGCATATTTTTTTCTTTTTAAAAGATCTTTGTCTGAAGAAACCTGTACTTTCAAAAACTTACACAGAAAATCTCGTGCCTTTTTGGACTGCCCTAATAAAGGTGTTAGTATAACAATTTGGATTTTGGAAGAATTTGCCTTACAGTTGATACTGCACAGCTCTCTTCTCTGAGAGCTGGTCCTCCCGGAAGCAAGGGAAAAATGCAGCAAAACCCAAAATTCACAAGCAGCAGCACCTTTGTCGGGCCGACGTCAAAGAGTAAAATACATTATGCAAACTTTCGAAGCTTCACTGGCTTCTTCATCGGGCAAAGATATTTAAAATCCCATAGGAGAAAAACGGTCATGATATTAGAGTCTCAGGCCTCTGTTCTGTCTGAGATGCTGTTGGTTAAGATGGTCCTGAGCGATCTCGAGACAGGCAGAGGCCAATCAATCCCCACCTTGCCACGATAGGGTCAGGGACAAAGAGCAACAAAGGACAGGGGATGAAATTTCAGCTCCGTTAGCAGAGAAACGGGGGCATCTTTGCCAGGAGGCTGCCGGCCACATTGCCTCCCCTTCTTCTCCCCCCTCTCAGCCGCCCCCAAAAACTCCCTGGAAGGAAGACGTGCTCACAATCCTGTCTCCAGGAGTAGTTGAAAAAAAAAACTGCCTTGCAAAGGCTTTCTGAGCTCAGAATGGAGGGAAAAGCCTTCCAGTGTGGTGGTCTGGCTTGGCAGACTGGGGCACATACGTGCATTTGCGTGCACACATGCACACGTGACAGAGAGGCCATCATTCTTTATCAGAGTCATGTGGCCTGAGGGCAGGTAAATCACAATCACAGCAGGAGGACAACGGCCTCTTTGGCTGGGACTTACCACATGCCGTAGCTCCTGCTCTGTTGTTCTCCCAGTGGAGACCATTTCTTTTACAAAGGAAGTCATTGACAGATCTTTTTGTGTTGGAAAAAACTCTTTCCAAACGCTTTTCCATTCTCACTTGGAGAACAACAGAAGGGAAAGGAGGTCATGGGAAAAGTAACAGCCAAAGAAGCTATTAACCTGCCATAACTGCAAATTACCTGCCTCGTGTGATAAATCCCTACATCTCTGTAAGCATTATAGTTTGCTAGTGCTTCACAGTCCTCATGTTGAAGGGAGCACTCTGCAGCCGCATGCTCAACTGCATGCGCCACCAAATCTGCATGTCCACGCGGATGCATCTGTGCATCCACAGGTCCAAGCAGCACATGGGCAACTGCACCACCTGCGCCACGCTGCCTCTGCAGCCTTGAAGAGAAGGCAGCCGTTCTGCGTCGGATCAACACACCCAGCCCCTTCCTTAGGGGAACGTCTGCGTGTGGAAGATGCTCGCGGGAGTCCGGTCAGAGCGATGGTCAGGCCCACATCACGGTGGATGGGAGAGGGAAGGCAAAGCAGCCGGCAGGTTCTTGCCCGGTCTTCCAGGTCTGTCCTGTACAGCAGACGCCTGGATGCAAGGAAGCGGGTCAAAACACCCCTGCTGTGTTAGTTTCCCCAGCTTGCATTGCTGTAGTCAGGGTTGCCGTGGACCCTCTGTTGTGTGATTTCCACACTTCGGGCTGCTTCGGAGAGATGCGGTGAGGGGAGGATGCACTGTGTGTGTGTGTGCACGTGTGTGTATGTGTCTTGAAGTTTCCTGTTGACTTAATGGTGACCCCATGAGTTTCCTAGGGTTTTCTTAAGCATGGAATCCTCAGAGGTGGTTTTGCCAGTTCCTTCCTCTGAAATAGAACCTACAGTACCGGGTATTCCTTGGTGGTCTCCCATCCCAGTACTAACCAGGGCCGACCCTGCTTAGCTTCCAAGATCAGATAGGATCCAGTGCTTTGAGGGTATTCCGGCCATGGATGGGTTTGGTGAAAAATGGCTTGTGTTAACTCCTCCCTGTGATCCAGGCTTGAAGGTCAGGGACCCTCCTTTGCTCTGAGGGTGAAGTGAAATTGTGCATCTCCTGCTCTCCACGGCAGCGCTGCGTGGAACGAGGGATGTGTGAGGATTTTGTCTCAGGCCCGGAGAAGAAGGCACCGACACTCACGAACTCTCCATGTCTGTGCTGCAAAGCACTGGAGTTTCACGATGTCCAAATGGGTGAGGAGCTGGCGTGGGCAGGTTTGTGCCGGGGCCTCGGGTGCCTGGCCCTTTAAATTCGGGCTTTGGACGCCTGGGGGTTTGACTGTCTTGGTGGCGCTGAACGAGGGTTGCCACGCCTCACCCTGAGACCACGCAGGTACAACACCGTCCCCTCCGTGCCGGCAACAGCTTAATCAGCACAATTTGGCAGTACAGAGAGGGGAAAGTTGTATTTAGTTCCGTTTTTGAAGACTTCGTAAATGTTCATAATTTAAAAAAAAAATCAGATGGAAGGAAGTTGCGGCCTGAAATATTCAAACGTAGGGGGAAGTGAAAGTGACAGAGTTTCCTATGCTGACACGGATCACATCTGGGCGGAACGGCTGGTAGAGGACAGAATGAACCGGGCAAGAGGAAGCCGAAGACGTCACGAGTGAGCAAAGCTGGACTGCAGAAAAGGCCGCCCAGGGTTAAGAAGCCACCGCGTCACTTACCCCATGACACACCCTGATCCCTCTGCCTCCCCGCGTTTCTGAGGCCTCCATCATTGTCCCCACCCGTTCTCCCCCTGCCTTTCAGCTCAGGCATCCCTTGTCCTTGGGGAGTGCTGGGGGTCGGGAAGGAGATCCTTCTTTCCAGCATCTCCCTTTGCTCTCGGGGTCCTGCAGAATTTGTGCCTCCCCTCCAAAGCTCCTCCCCGGTGACTCTGAGAGACCCCCCACAAACCCCACGGCTTCTAGTACCACCAAGCGGGGCTGGACACCCACCTCCAGTCGGCTGTCTCAAACCCACACTCCCAGCTGTGGGATTTTTCTGCTCGAGGAGCTCACGACTGCTTTGGAGCACCAAACCCCCCTCCTAGGCCTTTCTCTGCCGGCAGTTCTCCTTGGCGGATGAGTGGGGATCCCCGCAGGTCCCCCAACGCTCCTCCCCTCTGGCGCTACCGGTGAGGGCCCTGATAACACCCAGAGCACCAGAGCCCCCCCACCGCTGACTTAGCAGCTGACAACGCAAGGCTGCTGCTCTGTTGTCCATTTGTTGTGGAACCCAGGCTTTCTTTTCCCTCCCTCTTGCTCACTGGTTCCCTTCTGTTGCAAAATGGTGCCAATTCTGCCTGACCAACACGACTAAAACCTGAAAAGAAGAAGAGACAAGAGTCCCAGGATGTGTAGGTAAAGGTTTTGTTCCGTTTCAGCCATTTGGGGGAACAAAAGTTTTCTGTACACACCCTGAGACCCCGGCCAGAATCCTGCCCATGTGTTACCCCTGCCCAAGGACCCCTGTGGAGCCCTAGAAGCAGAGAATCCCAGAGCCGGAAGAGACCACAAGGGCCAAATCTGCCCCGCAGGAATACACAGTCCAAGCCCTCCCTTTGACAGATGGCCCTTGTTTGAAAAGCTCCAAAGAAGGAGGAGACTCCACCACGCTCCATGGAGGCAGCAGCACTTCCCACTGTCCAGCTTCTTGCGCTATCAGGAAGTTCTTCCTACTGTTTAGGAGGGGTCTCTTTTCCCGAAGTGTGAAGCCATTTTGCTCCACAGTGTCTTAGTCTCTGGAGCAGCAGAAAACAACCTGCCCCTCTTCTCCACGTGATGTCCCTTCAGATATTTAAACACAGCTGCCATGTGTCCTTCTCCAGGCTAAACGTAACCAGCTGCCTGGAAGTGAGGCTGCTCACCGGAGCAGGAAGGCGCAGAGAACAGAAGTGGCTTGGAAGCAGCAAGACAAAACGTCGAACTAGATGGTGGCTCTCCCTCCCTCCCTCCCTCCCTCCCTCCCTTTTTTCTCCACACACGGGAGATGGTGGTCAGATGGTCACTTTGGGGTCCTCCCTCCCTCTCTTGTAGCCTCAGGACAGGTTGCAGGGCCATGCCTTCTGCTGCCTCAGCGGAGGGGAGGTGAAGCAACAGATTCAAACAACAAGAAAAGAGATTCCAACTCAACTTTATGAATAGTCGAAGAGCCTCAGTGGAATCAATTTCCTTCACTGAAGGATGCTAAATCATGATTCGGTGAACCCCCATCCTGGTGGGCATGAGGAGCGGAGTCTTTCATGGCAGGGGTTCAACCTGTTGGAGTCCCTTCAGATTCTATTCACTGGCGCTTGTGAAACAGGCACCGTTCCCCTCCCCTGTCACTTCAGACTGAGGGACTGGGGGCTCTTTTCTGTTATCAGCTCACCCGCCCCTCTTTGGGGGTCCCTCTCATCCCCTTCTGGCTAGCAGGGCTCCCACCTCATGCCCAAAGGTATCCTCCAAACAGGTGGACATGGCATCAACCAGCACGCCTAAGTCGGGGAATCTCATAATAATAATATGGGGAAATGAGCAGGCTCATTATTATTATTATTATTATTATTATTATTTAGGCTATTTTATTAAAACTGGCAAAGTCATAAATCTGCATACGTATACTCCCCTTAGGGAGGAACAGAGACTTTTCATGGTCTAGGCACATTGCTTGTCCTTTGCATTAGATGTGAGGCATTAAACTTTTCACATCTCCATCATTTACAATGGCAACCATATAGACCTGCATTTATAAGCAGTTACCAGCTTACATATCTTCTGTATGTGGCAAACACATCGACATCCATGGGAGATAATACTCCTCCATGGGCATAGCAACCCATTGCAGCATCCATGACAGATAACAGGCATTTATTTACATAAGAATTACATCGTTATCATAGCCCATTTCATTGACAATTAGTAAGCAGGTTCTCTTAATTTCCTTTTTACCAGTGTTCTCTGCATATCAATCAGCCAAGAATAGCATTATCAGCATAGGAGCTTTTGGAAGCGGCTATGTCTGCACTCGAAGGTGTGTAAGATAAACTGCCTTGCATCTCTTAATCATGGACTTTTATATTACCTTCAGCCTCTATTTGCCCAAGCAGGGATGAACTTCACTAGTCCTCCGTAACAGTAACTGCACACCATTAGCCCTCATCCGCACAGAGATGATATCTTTCTGGCCCTTTATCTGAGGCCGGTTAGTGATGAGTCACTCGGGAGGTGGGTTAGCTGGCTGCCATTAGATGATTATTCCTCCTCCTTCTCTTCCTCTTCAAATGTTAGCAACCTTTACGGACCATTGCAATATGCCATTTTGGATTCATTATAGCTGCTCATTTGTTTATGTTTTCTTTCTCAGGCCATTTCTGGACTAGACTATTATAGTGCTATGATTCCACTTTCAACATCCTATGGAATCCTGGGGCTTGCAGTTTAGGGAGGGGCCGGCTGGTCCCTCCTGAAACTGCAAACCCCAGAATTCCATAGGATGTTGAAAGTGGAATCATAGCACTATAACAGTCTAATACAAAAACGGCCTCAGACTATGTTGTCCATATCAATCTGTTTCGAGTCAGATAGACTGCATTCCCAGAACTAGCTGGTAACACCCTTTATATTATGCTGCCAAAGACAGAGACATCCTCCTTTCCGCTCTAACAAGACAAGAGATTTCCTTTTCTCCTTCAATATGCAGGTGCTTAGATTTTTTGCAAAATATAAATCAAATTAGCACTTGGTCTGTAACACTTAGCCCATCTCCAAACTATAGGGGCCTGGGGACTTCTCAAGGGGGCTTCCCCTCCCCTGCTCCCTCTTTTGCCTTTAGCATGAAATCCAGTGAAGGAAAAACTATTTAGATAAAAGCAGGAGCAAAGCAATGGAGGCAAAAACCATCGAGACATTTTCCCTGACAGCTGAGCTGCTGGGCTACATGCTGTTAGCCCTTGTCCAAGGATAGGAACGAATTAGGGATGGGCCAACTGAATCCTCGAATCCTCAAATCCTTGGCAGGGACTTGAGATTCGGGAATCCGAATCCTTGTGCCAAAATAGGCAAACTGAATCTTTCAAATCCGCCAGTTTATTGGAGACTGGGACGCCTGAAAACCTGGGAGACTGGGACACCTGAAAACTGAAAGACGAGACACACAAGGGAAGATGGCAAGTAGGTGAATTTTTCCCTTGGAGTAATAATGGCCTTTGCTAACAATTTCACAAATTACATCTAGGGTTGTATTCTAAGACATTTAAATTGAACATTTCATATTTAAGTTCAGCACTTGACTTGAAGCTACAGGCTTCAGATTTCAAGGACAGCTGAAAGATTCCTTTGCGTAGCTCACTTGCAAACCTCTTTCAGACACAATTCTGGGGTTTGGAGTTTTACAGGGTGTCACAGCCTTCTCTGCCAAAGTGTGTTGGTGCATCATCAAATTACAAACCCCAGGATGTCAGAAGGAGCTATGCAAAGAAAAGCCAGTTTTGACCTGGATTAGCTCCGTACTGTAGTATGTGGTCCTGTTTACACAGGCAGGAAAATGTGGGATTCATCCACATTTTCCTGCCTGTGTACGAAGGGCCTTCATGTCATTTTCAATCTAGGGAGATCCTGAGGCAAAACTAGGACAATTGTCCCGGCCCGATTTCTTCAGAGGGAGGTTTGCCTTTGCCTAGGCTTTTGCTAAGGCTGAGAGAGCGTGTCTTGCCCAAGATTATCCTCCTTTCCCTTGCTTTTTAAACCCTTTTTAAAAAAGGGATTCGAAAGAGTTGAGATTCGTGAGATTCGTGGATTCCCAGAACCTTCCAGGGATTCGGATCCAGATTCGGATTTGGAAAATTCTGGATTCAACCCATCCCTAGAACTAAAAAATTGAAATAACTTAGTCATGAATTTATTTGGAATTCGGCAATGAAAATGGAAGGTGGTTGACTTGAGTTAGAATTTCGGCATTAATGTTTCTCCATAATAAAGTAGTAGTTAATTTTTAATTACATCGAATGATAGTGGTGAACAACCAACGTAATGTGCGTTACCCAGTTGGCTCTTTACCCAAAGATTTTTTTCCCTGTTTTTGCAAAATTCTTCTTCTTCGAAAAAAAGTCCCTCTGGGCTGGGCAATTACAGAGTTCAGTCTACAAGCAGCCAGAGGAGCCTGGAATCCTCCTGCCTTCTACTCCAGACATCACCCAGAGGCTAATTTTCCCCAGGAAACTGAATTCGGACTTCGGTTGGATCCTCCTGAGAATCAGTAAGCTTAAAAAAAGGGAGAGGGGGAGTTGTGGGAATGAGACTCTAAGGGAGGGAGGAAAGGAAAGCAATGTAAGGAGCTTTTTGGCGGGGCGGAGGAGAAATGGGTCTTTCAAAATTTCATTCCTCCTCACCAACACAAGGAACAGAGATGGGTGGGACAAGGGATGAAATATGAGATAGGATTTTTCTCTTTTACTTTAGTAAGGCTGCTAGAATAATAAAGTCACACAAATTTAAAAGCCAGTTTGAAATTAATGTAATTATTTAAAATGCCCCCCTTTCAACAAAAATGCAACTGAATTAGACTTTTCGTCTTATTAGTAATAATTAACTTAAGAAGCAAACGCTTTCCTACTAACTTTTGGAGCTCCCTTCCCACCCACAGGAGAGGTTGGAAGGGAGACAAGCGGGAGGGCTGCGGGGCTGCCACGGCGTTCGGGGGTGGCTGGCTGAAAGAGCCCACTTCCCAAAGTCCACCTTTCCAAAGGCCTTGTGTTGCGGGGACTTCAGTACTCACAGGGGTCTCTCCAGCCTTTATGTCTAAAGCCAGCTGGGAGGGTAGGTGCGGTCTGTGGAGTCAGCTGCCATCTCACAGATGTATCGGTGGCTACTCCAGTGGCCATCTTTTGCCAGGTTTCCGTGGGTAATTTTTATATAGTTGGAATAAGGATATCCATCAGGTAGATCAGCCCTGGGGAAAAAAGGAAAAAACTTAAAAGCAAATTTCAGCTGTGCTGGATTGTTATACGGTCTTTTGGTACCTTCAATGCAAACGGAGAAGTAAAGGTGGGAAATGAGCAGGATTTAAACCATTGCATGCGCGCGCGCACGCACACGCACACTGATAGCCTTTCTTCTGTCTTTCTGGACGGCTCCCCGAGGGACGGTGACCTCAGCGCCATTTGACGTCGTATGTCGTCTGCCCCAAACTTCCCAATGAGGCCGCAGCCCGATGTGGACAATTCAGGTGCAATCTCTTGGACTGCAGAAAGTATCCTGGGAATCATAGAACTGGAAGAGACCACACGGGCCATCCAGTCCGACCCCCTTCTGCCATGCAGGAACACCCATCCAAGCCCTCCCTTGGACAGATGGCCACCCAGCCTCTGCTGAAAAACCTCCAAAGAAGGAGACTCCACCACACTCCATGGAGGCGGCAGCAGATTCCACTGCTGGACAGCTCTGACCGTCAGGAAGTTCTTCCTGAGGTTCTAGTGGAATCTCCTCTCCTGCAGCTGGAATCCACTGTTCCTTGTCCTGGTCTCTGCAGCGGCAGAGAACAAGCCCACTCCCTCCTCTACATGGCATCCCTTCTAATATTTAAACATGGCTATCGTGTCCCCTCTTAACCTTCTCTTCTTAGACTAACGTCCCCAGCTCCCTAAGCCACTCCTCAGAGGGCTTCATGGCTCCCAGACCCTTCGCCATTTTGGTCGCCCTCCTCTGGACACGCTCCAGCTTGTCAACATCCTTCTGGAGTTGAGGTGCCCAGAACTGGACACAGCATTCCAGATGAGGTCTGACCAAAGCAGAATAGAGTACTACCATTACCTCCCTTGATCCAGACACCATACTCCTATTGATGCAACCCAAGAATCGCATTGGCTTTCTCGGCTGCCGCATCACAGAGAGAGAACGTTCTCTAATCGCCTTCTTTGGAGGTTTTTAAGCAGAGGCTGGGTGGTCATTCGCTGGGGTGCTTTGAGTGTCTGTTCTTGCATGGCAGAAGACGGTTGGACTGGACGGCCAGGGTGGTCTCTTCCAACTCTGTGTTTCTAGGATTCTAGGATTCAGTCACTACCATGGACCTCAAGATTACGGAAAGATTCCTGCATTCTGGCTAAGGGGCAGGGTTTCCATTTGGATGAATCCCGAATGGAGAAGTGAATTGGGATGCTACAGACAGGTTCAGGAAAACATCTAACCCAAGCGGGACTCTTCTGGAGCAACGTCTAAGGCCATTTCGGAACTAGACTGTTACAGAGCTATTGTTCCGCTTGCAGCATCCTATGGAACCCTGGGCCGGCCGGCCCCTCCCGAAACTACAAACCCCAGGATTCCGTAGGATGTTGAAAGTGGACTATAGCAGTCTAGTACGGAAATGGCCTAACTCTGAATCTGCCTGAAATGGCTTTAGTGATTTTGCTTTCAGACACAAACCAGAAGTCTCCAAAAAGTGACTCTTTCTTCCCTAGATCTCAAATTGCTTCTTTTATTTTGCTTTCTTTTTTTTAAATAAAGAACACCCCGAAGCGGGTGTGGGGGAGTGGGTACGGTTTTATGAGGGCCGGAGTTTTGTTGGAGGGGTTCTGCAGGGCTGATCCGGGGTTCGCTGCTGTTTCTTAGATCTCTCTCCCAAGTGCAGGCGTGTTACAGAGTTTTAGTGGAGTCTGTGGGACAGATGCACTTAAGAACGAGTCCTTACTTGGAAAAGCTGGATTTTCTAGTCCTTTTGACTCCCTCGATTATCACACGTTCCATATACAAATTCTTCTAACGATCAAGTCAGAAGCTTCGTAGGTCAGGGAAAAGCTGCGAACGCAGAGTACCTTGGATTTTCACAAGACCCTCCGTAACAGCCTTTCACAGAAGCTGATACAAAGTGAACTAGATGGGTGGATTTGGGGGTTTTTTTTAGCTGGCTGACAGACCAAACCCACAGAGAGAACTCTTCGCTGGTCCTTCTTTGCCCTGGAGGGAAGCGAATAGTGGGGTGCCTTGGGGTTCTCTCCCGGGCCCAGCTTTGTTCCACATCTTTATTGATGACCTCAGTGAAGTAACAAAAGGCGTGCTTCTCAGATTTCCAGATGACACTGACCTGGGAGGGTAGCTGATGCCCCACAGGGCAGAATCAGCATTCGAGATCATCTTGACAGACTGGAGAGCTGGGCTGCGCCAAAAATAATCAAGTGAACTCCAACAGGGATAAATAGAGGCCTGATGGGTACCACGGGTGGCCCCATCTTGGGGCCAAGTAGACAGAAGGCTGTCTGTAAACTTACCCTTCGTAGCGGGACCCATCAACCCAAAGAAAAACATTGGCGGTCTTCTCCCTCCACCGAGTTCTGCTGAGTCCGATCCAGTATTCATTGGCATGCGGAAAGTCCTAGAGTGAAAAAGAAAAGGAAAACATCACTCAGAGCTGTTTCTGTGAGAGGTTTTAATGGCATTAAATAATCTGCAAAAATTGAGCCATTCCCTCTCCATGCCCTGTGAGGAGGGGCCGAGGGACCCGGGGGCGTTTAGCCTGGAAAAGATAAGATGAAGAGAAGGGGACCTGAGAGCCACGATGTTTAAGTATTTGAAGGGATGTCACGGGGAGGATGGAGCAAGCTTATTTTCTGCCGCTTCAGAGACGGGGATGCTACGGAGCAATGGCTTCCAACTTCAGGAGGAGAGATCCTGTCTGAATATTAGGAAGAAGTTCCCGATGGGAAAAGAGCAGTTTGACAGCCGAATGCACTGGCTGAACGGAGTGTGGTGGAGTCTCCACCTCCTCCTTCGGAGGTTTTTCCCAACAGAGGCTGGGCGGCCGTCTGTCAGAGGGAGGGCTTCGGCGGTGTCTTCCCGCCTGGCAGAAGGGGGCTGGACTGGCGGGGCCTTGGGGTCCCTTCCAGTTCTGTAATTTCAGTATCACCGCCCTCGTCGTTGTTTTTATTCATGTGCTCCCTTCTCTTCCACACTGGGCTTCACAGCCGTGGCCAAAGGCTCCTTCCCGCTTCTTCCCCTCCTCCTCCTCCTCCACGGCTCCCTCTCCAGGCTGCTCCAGCTGCAAAAAAGACCGTGGATAATTCCCTGCCTATGGAGAACAACCTTGAACGGCCGATGGTGCGCCTGCCAGTGTGCCCGTGGAGCTGTGGGAAATGATGCGCAGGGGCTGCCGTCTCCACAATCCCAGTGGATCACTCGGTACCTTGGGGGCCCTAGCGAAGCGCTGCGCCCTGTCCAAGGGCGCGCAACTGCCTAGGAAATGGTTGCAGTAGGAATCATAGAATCCTAGAGCTGGAGGAGACCCCAAGGGCCACCCATCCAGCCCCCTCCTGCCATTGAAGAAGAAGCAACCAAAGCACACTCCCTTTGACAGGTGGCCTTCCAGCCCATCTTTAAGAACCTCCAGACAAGGAGACTCCACCACGCTCCATTCAGGCAGCAGCAGATTCCACCGTCAAACTGCACTTACCATCAAGAAGTTCTTCCCGGCGTTTAGGTGGAATGCCATTGCTCCACGTCCTAGCCTCTGGAACTGCATAAAACAAGCTTGCTCCATTTTCCGCGCGACATTCCTCCAAATATTAAAAGATGGCTATCATGTCCCCTCTTAACCTTCTCCTCCCCAGGCTAAATATCCCCAGCTTCCTAAACTTCTATTCAAAGGGTTTCATGGTTTCCAAGCCTTGTGGAGCTCTGCTTACGTGACCTTGAGCCGAACTGAATCCGTGCCTTGCGCAAAGGCCAAAAGAGCACAGTTGCACGTGTGAACTCAACGCAGCTGTACGACTTGAACAGGGTTCCAGCCAAACACAATTCATATAAAAAGATAGTCAAGATTTGTTATTGCCGAAACCTAATCCAAATACCTATTTACTTGCATTAAAACAATTTGAAACATCCACTTGAAACATTAAAGGCCATTTTACCGTGCGCATCACAGCCTCCCAGAGTTCTCTTGCGTCCCAGGGCTTTTTCAGAACCACCAGCTGAGAGGATTTCTTCCTGCAGTCCTCCTGGCTTTGCTGCCAAGTCCTCTCCTCGCGCGAAACCCAGAGGCATTTCCAGCGGAAGAGCTTCCACCCCGGGGGGCAGCAGCCTGGGGAAGGAGAGAGCGTGCACCCCAACGTTCCGCGGGTGGAAACGGGGAGACGCGCGCCAGAAGTGCCCGCGGCCGTGGGCTTGTGCTCGAGCCCCCGAGAAGGGCACGGCTTGGCCTCCCCGCTCCCCTGAGGAGTCAAGCAAGTGCAAACTGCTTTTCCACTTTCGACTCAGCTTGCCTCAGCTGAAGTAAGCTGAGGACAAAGGGGGAGAGCGGGGGAAGGAAAGAGAAATCGGGACATTTCAAAAGCAACCGAGAAAGTCGGGCAGAGGATTCATCTGGAGCGTCGCCGCCAAATCGAGACAGCCGGAGAAAGAGAGAGAGTCCGGAAACCGAACCCCGAGGAAACGATCAGGGTCAGATCCCGTTCCCGTCTCCTCCCGCCCCCCGCCCCTCCTGCGGTCCCACGGGAAACTCTCGCCCACGCACGGGCACGGGATGCTTGCTGCGGACAGTCCCGCCTGCCTCCGCGTGGATCTTCCGCTGGGGTTTCGAGGGGCTGCCCGGCGTTCCTTCCGGCTCAGCCGCAAGAGAAGAGTGACGGAGGAAGAACGAAGCCTGCGCCCTCCCAGAGGCCCAGCGCCCTCCCGCCGTATCGGGGCAAAAAGAGGAGGGAGAGACCGGGAAAGCCCGTAAAAAGGACTTTCAAAGAGCGACGTGAGGAGACTTCGGCCAGCCAGCCAGCCAAACCAGAGGACTCTGCCAGCCTGAGCAATCTCATTAACGCCACTTACCAATCTGCTGGCAGGATCCGGCCTGGCGCAGCTCTGCCTCCGTTCCCTCCTTCTCACTCCTCAGGGCATCCAGGCTGAGGTTGGCTCTCCTCAGCTCCTCTTCCGCCTCCTGCAGCCGCTTCTGGGTCCTTTCGGTGGCCGCCCGGCTCTCCAGAAGGTCCCGCCGGGTGGAGTTGAGCTCCGTCCGGGCCTGGTGCAGCCGGTCCTTGACCTGCGCCAGGCTCTCTTCCTGGGTATCAATCCTCCGTGCGAGGCTGCTGCTGTGGGCTGCGTGGTCTTGGGATGCCCGCTGGAGCTGCCCAGAGACCTGCCAGTCTGCAGAGAAGGGGCATTGTCAGTGGTGGTGGGGGGCAAGGAGGTCAGGGGAGCACAACTTTCCCTCAAGGCAGGTCAAGACAGGACCAGCGGGCCCCAAAGACTGCTTCCAGGGTGGCCCTAACAAGACAGTAAAGACAGGCCCCCAGGGCCCCTGGTCTTTCTTCTCAGCTTGGATTAAGTTTTGTGGGCTTAACCTGGTTCTGAAAAACTCCTCAGAGTCATATCAGGCAACAATAAGACGTCATCCCGAGCATCGTAAGCCACGAACCGAAAGAGGTGTGGGCAACCTCCTGGTGGCACGTCCCCTCTCCCCCATTCCTCCTCTTCCTCCCCACCCCGCTGCCCACGCGCTGCTACTCACATCGGGCCCCGAGTCCTATGGTGGCAGCTAGAAGGAAGAGGCTGGTCACCAGCGTGCCCAGGACTCCGTATCTGGTCCAGCATTTCCACCCTGGAAGAGATCCACAGGGGTGGATTTGCTGAGGTCACTTGTGGAGGCTCGGCCCCAAAGGCTGTTCACCGTGGACTAAGGGGACGTCGGGGTCACTCGACGGTGGGGAAAAGGCCCCTCTGGCATCTAAAATTGCCAAAGAGAACCAAAGAAACTAGCAGAGTTGCCCACAAGGCACTCTGGGGAGGGGGTCACTGGGGCACATTAGGGGAACGTAAAGAGAAATCAGTGGGGGGTGCAGCTCACCTAAGTCCTTTGGGCTGCCTGACCCCCGATTGTTGCCCACCCTGCTGTAGAGGCGATGCCCCCTCTGAGCAGCAGCAGCAGCAGCTGGGATGAAAAGGGGGCATTTTGCATTTTGCTAGAATCCAGAGCAGAACAGCCAGGCATAATTTGCCAAATAAAAGCAAAAGGCTCAGAGGTCGGTTGGCTCCCTCTGCCATCCTAGGGCTGGACCCAGGATGGATGAGGGATGTGAAGGGTTCACTGAGCAATAATCGGGCTGTCAAGCAAACAAAACAGAAGAGTGTCCTGACACTTGAGACCCCCTGTGGAGGGGAGGGGAACTGTCACAAGAGTTTTGCCATTTCAAGAGGTCATTGAGGAAAATTCATTTGCACAGAAACGCACGTGGTTGAGCAGAAAACTTGTTTGGGGCCAGAAAGAGTGTTTTCCGCAAGAGAAAGCAGAGTTCTTGTACAGGAAACGCTGGTCCTTGCATGAAATACTACTTTTTGCATAAGAAACATGTTTTCCGTGTGGGGACCGGAGTGTCTGCACAATTTGCATATATCTGTAGTAACACAAATTGCACGCAAAGCCTCGATGAAAAAAATCAGTGTTTTAGTACCAGAATCAGTGCATCCTGGGAGGAAAACACCAGATTTTCTGCTCAGATTACTTTTGTGCACACAGATTTTGGCAGATGAAATTGCAAAGTGCCAATTGTGTTTCAAATCTGCCCAGTAACCTCAGAATTCTCACAGAGCAGGGAGAAAATTGTGGAAAGTTCTTAGTCTCGCATGTGAGGATGAAATAAGGAAAGATTTACACCTCTCCCTGGGGAACAGAGCTTGGAAACGTCATTTCATTTCATCTCGTTTGAGAGGCAACTTCAAGAAAGTCCCAGCCAACCTAGTCTGAAAAGTAACGTCCCCGCAGTCTCTCTTGCGGGCCTTCCGCGTGGCCCAACCTTATTTTTAGCAGGCCTGAGGCTCCCGAGCAAGGCGGTGCTCAATGGCTGATTTGGATGAGGGAGAAATGCGAAGTCCTTCATGCACAGAGAAGATCTAGGGAAGCAAAGGCTCAGGAGGATTTGGGGCAGGGAGATCACCTCCCTCCCAGAATATTTGAAGAGCAGCGGGATCTCAAGGGCAAAAATGGAGGAAGGGGAGTGCCAAGTGGAATTGGGGGGCGCAGGCGGAGCAGAGATGGACGCCCAGGGACTGAGCTGGACAGAGCTTGGTGTCAATCACTTTAGACCCATACACTCAAGAGCACGGACAGTCACAGTCTGACAGCTAGAATCCTGGATCAGCCTCTCCGCTTGAGCACAGCAAAGGACATCTGAGGGAACGGCACTTATACTTAAGCAGAGCAAAGTAAATATGGTATACTACGCATGGTGAGATGAGTCTCATGACTGGAAGGTAGCAACAGGGGAGTGTCACTTGTTTCAGAGAAATAGACCACGGAGGAAAGGAGGCGGCGGCGGAGGGGGACTATCTGTCAGGGACATTCACACCTGCAAAGAGACCCAGAGACCCCCACAGTGACATCCCTGTTGTTTCTTTCCCGCTTCATTCTTATCCAGATGCTCCCGACCTGGCTTCCAGGATTTAAGCCACGGATCTCTTCACAGGTGTAAATATCCCTGACAGATACTGCTATTTATCTTTTCCTGTCTGGTCTTTTTATCTCTAATTGGTGATATCTCTCCGTTGCTACATTCTCATCCCACCAGATTTCAGTGATGCCCATCGTATCACATTGACTTTGCTGTGCTACGCGTTCCAGCTCGTCCTGTTTATTTCCCATGCTCTGTGCAGTAGCGCAGGGGCGCCTGAGACCATGGGTCTCTCCCTCTAGCTGTTTATTTAAAGGCTTTCCCCCCCACTGCTGGGCTCAGTTCTCCCTGTAAGATTCGGACTATTATCAACTGCCCTCAGGAATACCGTCTCCCTCCCCTCGTAACTCCGTGTAGGTTGGTGAGACTCCCAGCAAAAGCATTCCTGCCAACTGCTGTGAGGTGCCACCCACCCTCTCCAGACATCCATCCTCATGGACCGTGGTCCGAGAAGCCAGCGCCATCAAAGGTTGTCATTTGCCCTGTGGCCCAGGGGAGAAGGCCAGTCAGAACCCCACCTTCTCACAGGTTTTCTGGACGGAGGCAAATGCTTTTCCTTTATTACATTTTGAGGGGGGGAGGTCAGCAGAATACCCCCCCAACTGCTACCTGTGGCCACAAGGGAGAAGGGGGAGCTCGGATGGGTGGCGTGTTATGGAGACAGAGAGAAACACCTTGATGGAACTTCTCCCAAATGCCTCTGTGTGGGTGGAAATTGGGCCTCCCCTTAAAAGCGAGCGGAGCAGCTGTCTGAGTGTTGCCACCGGAGAGTCTTCCAACTCTGGGGGCCCAGAATGTGAGCAAAGGCAGTCTTGGAAGAGCCCTGGGTGGTGGTGGTGGTGGGGCTCCACAGGAATTCATCCCCTAGAGAAGGTGGGCAGGCATACAGGGCGGTTAGGAAGGGAATCAGAGGGGCAGGGCCACAGACCCACAGGGAAGCCATCGGCCCAGAAAGGCATCCATCGAATGGCTGTCAAGGAGCCTCACCCATAGCCAAGGTGGCCACCGAGCCGAGCCCAGGACCGGGAGAGGGGAGAAGCGCCTTTGGCTCCCCGCTCAGCCCCAAAAGTCAGCGAGCGAGCCTGGGCTGGTCTCTCCCTCTTCCCTCCTTTCCCTTCTTGGCCTAAGGCGTGTAGTTGTTGTGAGGACAGAGCCAGGAGAAGGAGGATCCGTACCTGTGGCACTGGGCGCGCAGGAGAGAGAGGTGGCCAGTCAAAGCAAACGTGAGTTGGGAAGGGTAACAGCTGCTCACCTCTGGCATCCTCTGCTGGTTGGGGGGCCACAGCCTCCTCCTCCTCCTCGTTCACCTCCTCCTGAGCTTCTGGGCCCCAAATGTTCTCATAGGTGAGCTCCCCCTCATTTGGCTCTGGAAGACAGTGCGAAGTGAAGGATTCAAAGAGCTGGAAGAGACCCCGAGGGTCAAATCCAGGCCAACCCCCTTCTGCCATGCAGCAAGACACAATCCAAGCCCTCCCTCTGGCAGACGGCCGCCCAGCCTCTGTTCAAAAACCTCAGGGGCTCTCAAGTAGCCAGCTTGATACCTTCATGGTGGTTCTTCTCTGGAAGGGCCTTCACAAACTTCAGGTCCGCGTAGGTCACACTGCTGCCTTGAGACATCCTGGGGCCGGGGGACCTGCTGCGTCTGTGAGCTTCTCCCGGGGTGTGGAAACCGAAAGCCCCCGTCCTGTGCTTTTTGCAGTCACAGCAGCCCCACTGTGCTGCCACTGGGGAGTGCAGGTGGATGGTTGCCAGGAGCAGATGGGACCGGCCAAGCACAAACCTGAACCGCCCTGATCTGCCCACGCTGTCTGGTGGAGCCAAGAAGCAAAAGCGCTTCTCTGCTCTTGCAGTGGGGAGGGGGTGAGTGGGCAGAAATGGGTCTGTGGCTCTCATCTGCAGAGGGACACAACACCCCAATGCTCCCGGGGGAGCACAGAGCCTAGGGGTTACAACCAGGGGTACTTCAATTAGCTGTGGCCCGCTGATCTGCAACGGAGTGCACAGCCTGTTTGGGAGAGAGCTGCCCTCCCTTGGGAAGAGCAAGGGTGTGACTCCAAAAGGCACCTGGGCCAGCACCCCCCCACCTTTGCAGAGGGACCCCTTTGGGGCAGCTTCAGTCTGGCTTTCCAGGCTCAGTTTTTCCTAGAGAAACCTGGGTGGTCGTGGATACGCATGCCCTGTGGACACTCCGGTTTTCTGCCTGCCCTTGCTCTTCACTGTCTGGAAACTTCATCTGGTCCAAAAGGCACCCGTCAGGAATTCTGATGGGACCCCAGAGATGAGGCTGTGAGATATCTTGGACAAGATCCTCTCTTGCTCTTGTGTAACACAAGTCTACCCTCATGTAGTTCCATGGTGGTTGTGCTGCACCTCCCTCACGCTGAATCACAACATTGTACAACCAATGGTGTCTCGGCCCATGTGTCTGCTGCTCCGTGACTCCTTGTGCCATGGGGAATTGTGCCTGGGGGCTGCTCCTGCAGCCCCAGGGAATTAGGCAGAACATCGAAGCCATTGACCAAGAGCTATGCCCCCTCCAAGAATGTGCCAGAGCATGGCATCAATCCCGTCGGTTAGTTTCAACTAGACTAGACCCATTAGAGCAATTGTTGCTTGGTGAGTGTAGCTGTTTGCTTCAGTCTTTGCTCTGGTTGGGACTAACCATGGGATGAAGGCCTGTGGGGAAACGGTTGTGCTTGTGGAATGCCACATACGGAACCACAAACTGCATTCACTGCGGTTATGTAGCAGCTCTAGAAGCGCAACCACAGCCATCAGGGAACGTTCGTGTGCAGGAAACACCGAGTTCTCGCCAGCTTCTCTCTGATGTCAGCTGCATTGGCCGCCTGCCTGTTTTCAGGCTCCATTTAAACGGCTGGTGCTCAGCATAAATGCTCTCCGCCTGCTAGGTTGACCAGGAGGGTTTAAGAGCCGCCCTCTGCAGAAAGCAGCCCAAGGCCACTCATGGCCTCGGAGGGTCTGCTCTCCATCCCAGTGCCAGGGCAGAGTCTGATGGCCACCCATGCACTGTCCGTCCTGGGGAGCTTTGCTGCACCCGGCCCCTCCTTTTTGGCCTGAAGCCTGTTGATCAGTCCCAACTAGGGGAGACTCGTTGAATCAGTAGGATTTACTTTTGTGTTGATTCCCCATCCAATAATGGAGTCAATGGGTCTCTACTGTAAGGGTCCATTCACACCACAGAATTATAGTGCTATGCTTCCACTTTCACTGTGATGGAGACATCCTGTGGAACCCTGGGCTTTGCTGAGGCCCTGGTAAAGGCTGGGTGGCTCCACAGAGTTTGGAGAGAGAGTTCCCCACGCCAGAGGACTGAGGTGGGGGGCTTTCCCCTTCAGCCCCTTGGCCAGGACCGCCCACTGCTTCCCTTTGCTTGTGTGTTGCTCGTGGTGGGCCTTCAGGGTTGCTGGGGGTCTCTTCTTTTAAGAGATGTCCTTATCTGGGGCCAGGAAGGTTGCCCCTTCTAGGGCCGCTGGGTGTCCCAGAATATAAGGGATGTCCTCTGTTGGACGGCCTGCAAGCATTTTTATGTGGACTGAAAAGATGCCAAAAATCCTGCAGTTGGGGGCGTGGGCCTTTCTTAAAGAAATGTGATTCATGGGAGATCCAGCTTACTGCAAAGGTTTGAGCGCTGGACTGCAACTCTGGCAACCCGAGCTCAAACCCCCACTCGGCAGTGGAAACCCATTGGGTGACCATGGGCAAGCCACACTCTCTCAGCCTCAGAGGACGGCCAAGGCAGCCACCTTCTGAACCAATTCTGCCACAAAAGCCCCATGGTAGGGATTTTACTTTGTGCATGTTTATTGTGTTACGTTGCATTTTCTTTGACTATATACGTTGATGCTCTGCCCTTTGGTGAAAAGGGTGTTATTAATAAAGGTGGTGGTTGTTGTTCATAAGGTCACCTCAGGGTTGCCGTTAGTCCAAAATAACTTGAAGGCACACAACAACAAATGCAACTTAGGCATGTGGACTTTATGTTAATTTTACAGAGAAACACATGGCCAAGTGAAGTGAAATCCTTTTTCTTTTTAATTTGGCATTTTGTAGAACGTGAAGTTATTAAAGAGCAACTGCCTGCCTGTCAGCCCTCCCTGTCATTGATTTTTGACTGCCCTTTATTGGGATTTTGAAAACCCAGCAACCCTCTCCAGGCAACCCTTCAATTAATTTTTTTATTAAAAATATTCCTCTTTTGCTTTTTGGCCCACTAGCCTCCCAAAGCAAAGTAGAATAATTTTGTTTTAGTTTTTTTTTCAAAATAGACTGAAAGTAATGTTAAAAACCAAGTTTAAAGGCCAAAGGGCATCTTTTCTCCCTTTTCTGCCCACAGTTCCCTAGCAGTGAGCCAACTTGATCAGGGCAACGCAGCCCAGAAAGCGGATGAGAACGTCTTCTTGGACCATCTCAGAGGATGGGGGGGCTCAGCCCCAGTCTTTCAACAGAGGCCGGATGGGTATCTCTTGCGAGGACTTTGGCTGTGCATAATGCCGCCCGGCAGAATGGGGTTGGACAAGATGCCCCGTGAGGGCACCTTCCACCTCTGATTTAGAGTTGGGAAGAACTTCCTGGCAGCAAGAGCTGTTTGACAGTGGAATGCAAACTTTCACCTTCTCTGGAGCTCTTTAAACAGAGGTCAGGCAGGCATCTTCTTAGTTGCGTGTTCCTGCATGGCAGATTGGGGTCGGACTATATGGCCCTTAAGGGGACCTTTCAGCGCTATGATTGCCTGATTCCTAAGAATGCATGTCCTTGCCCTTTAAGTGCCCTGGCAAAGCTGGGGAGTCCTGGGAATTGTAGTCCAAAAAAAGTAACTTCCCAAGCTTGAACTAGACTGAGAGGGCTCATCAAGAAGGGATCTCCAAACATCCCGCCACCCGCTATCTCACCTCAGCTGGCACCCACCTTCTGCTGGGGGTTTCTGCCTCCAAAAGGAGGGAACCACTAAGAAACCGCGGGAAATCCTGCACGGCCTTTGCCCACATCTGGAGTCTGGACACAGCTTGGCTTCTGACTAGATAAAGAGATGACCTCCTTCCCTCCCTCTCTCCTGCTTTTTCAACTGGAAGAAGCCTGCGGACAAGCCCCCGCCCCAACCCGCCATTGGGCTTTGTTATAGGGAGCAAGTCTATTATGACCCCCTATCCTCCACACAGAGATACCACATAACTTTGAAAACCACATTTTGATTATTCTAGGTTTGCTTCCTGAATGTGATTTTATCTTTTCTTCCTGGCTGAGGGCCTTTCCTCCCAGCACTGTTCTAGTGCTATCATTCCACTTTCCCGGTCATCCTGTAGATTCCTGGGGCTTGCACTTCACGGAGGGGCCTTCAGGGCCTCCCCAGTGAGCCACGCTTGCGTTGTGTGACTCTATGGAGTCGGACGTCACAGCCCTGCTCCCCTGGACGCCTCCCTTGTCACAGGATGGTTGCCGCAAATAGGCTGCGTTCCCAATGCACAACTCACAACTGGGCCAACCAGGGATTGCTAACAATTCAGCACAAAGCCAGCCCCGCCAAGCTGACGTTAGCAGTGTTTAACAGAACATTTGATGGCAGGACCCATCATGCTTAGCCACAACTTAACAGATTTCCGATCCCAAAGTCCATATTTGTATTTCACGCCTATTTGTATTTCACCGAGGATCCCATCCCAAACTAGTTTCAGGCAGGCGTATCTGGGTTTATCCCCCGTGGGGCTGATGGCCAAGTGGTTGGAGCCTTCAGTAGGAAATGGCCTTCTCGTACGAGGGATGGTAATAGTTTCTGCTACTTCTTTCCGTTTTGCACCTCACTCAGCCAAAGAAGGAGCAGATGCTAAGCCCCCAAAATAATGTCCCATACTTCTTATATATATTTGGTTTCATCATCTGTTTCACAGTTGGCTGCTGTTCAAGTTTAATGATACATTTCCTGTTCTTCAAAAAGAAGTGAGTCTGTGAGTGGGAAAAGAGCATCCCTCCCCAATACGCTGGGCTGACCCACCTCTCAGGATGGTCCCTCTGGGCAGCGGGTGGGAGGTGCATAATCAGCTTCCACAGTGGCTAGGACTGGCCCTGGACTCCTGGTCTCCAGGTCCCCGCAGACAAGTTGCAGGCGGTCCAAGCCTTCCTGTGCCATTATACCGGGCCGGGGCCATCAAAGGGCACTCTGCACGCCCCCCAGGAGCGTCCCGGTTGTTGACATGCGGTTTCTTGGCAGACCTGCTATAAGACATCTCAGGCAACCGGAGACGCACATTCTCTACAGCCATGTTTGCTTTCACTGCCTGCTCGTAAACATTTAGTAAACACTGAACTCCTCAAATTCAAGTCACTGCTGCCCTTCCCACCACGTGCCTTCTTCCCCATGCAGGGCGCAGGTGCTGGCGCCGTTCCGATTGTCCTGTTAGAGGAGGACTTGCTGCCCGATGTTTTGGAAGCCCTCTGTGTCATCAGGGTACATGTAGAGCGGATCAGGCACCGCCGAGAGGATGGGTCTGGTCACTGGGTCAGATCAGGAAGAGATCGGCTGCCTGGGAGGAAGGTGAGAATGGATATGTTCTTTTTTTTTCAAGTGATTTTTTTTTCATTTTATTTATTTTTACGTATTAAAACACAAAGGATAAACAGATAGACATTCGTACCTCACTTAAACATCACTATATCAGACTTCATACTTTCCATAGCATCAGCTAACTTCTTCCCCAAATCTAGTCTGCTGGTCTCTCCATGCCCCGCTTGTACGAACAGCCCCTTCTGGATCTCAGGCAGGACTTTCCCCCCCAGCCTCACACCCAAAGACCCCTGAGGGTCGCCGCATGGGGGGCATCTCTCCGCAGGGAGTCCGCAAGTCTTTCTTCTACACTTATAGAATCACAGAATCTATGTTGGAACTCTATGTTGGAAGAGACCTCAGGGGCCACTGACTCCAACCCCCTCCTATGCAGGAACACCCATCAAAGCATTCCCGACAGATGGCCATCCAGCCTCTGCTTAAAAACCTCCAAAGAAGGAGACTCTACCACAGTCCGAGGCAGCATATTCCACTACCGGACAGCTTTGACTGTCAGGAAGTTCTTCCTGAGGTTCAGATGGACTCTCCTTTCCTGCAGCTTGAATCCATTGCTCGTTGTCCTAGTCTCTGGAGCAGCAGAGAACAAGCCCCCTTGCACCATCCATTCACATCTGGGGAGAGACACTCCTCTCCTCCCACCCACAGCCAGATTTGGCTCTTGAGGGAAGAGGCTGGGGTGGGATCCAAATCATTCCCTGCAGGGGAGAAAGGGAAAACAGGGGTGGGGGGAGGGCAGCTGGGACCCCCGGGGTTACCAGGCCCTGTGAAGGACAGCGAGCTGCTTCTCCTTCGGTCATCCACTCTGTCCCTCTCGGCAGCAGCCAGTGCCCACAGAGGAAGTGCCACTTCACTGGCTCTTCACGGCATTTGTTCTGATGTAATTATCACCACCTGCAAAAGTAACAGCCAAATTAAGGTCGCCCGTGGGGCTACGGCCTCCCCATTCAGGAGAAAGTGCCAAGTGCCGGGGGAGCATGCGGTCCTCAGCCTTTGGCCCCCAGCCGTTTTGGACCTGAGCTCCTGGAATTCCAGCCGCTGGCTGGACTGGCAGCTGAGGGTCCCGAGAGCCGGGATCTGTTGGGAATAAGAGTTTCCCAGGGTGTTAGCCCTATTGGGAAATTCTATGGTGACCCGACGACCCGAGCGACTGTCCTGGGTCACATGATCTGATCACCTGAAAACCAAAGGTATTTATGATCATGCAATTAAATGACAGAAAGACAAACGGTGGGGCTTTGGCATGCAAAAGAGAAAGGAAACCCTATTCTAGCGATGCCCGCTTGCTCTAAGAACAAGATGGGGGGAGAGAGAATTTTTCCAACAGGATCCAGACCACCCGGAGGACTAAAGGGCGAGGACCGCTCTCCTGGGTCCAAAGGCCCACGCAGCTTTACGACTGTAGGACAAAACACGGCTCTCCCTCCTTCCCACGAAGGCCCAGCACCAAGGGGATTGACTGACCTGAACGAATGGCCGGGGGGGGGGCAGCCACACCTCTGGCCGGCCGCTGGGGACGTCCCCCGGGGAGGCAAGGATCCCCCGCGCCGGGAGCAGTCCGCCTCAGGAGGGAGGAGGGCCGCGGGGGCATCCCGCTGGGGTGGCCGGCCGAGCGGGTGAGAGCGGGCGCCCGCGGGGTCCCAGCCCCAGGTCCGACCCGGGCTCCAGGGCCTCCGCCGCTCATCCGGCCGAAGCTTGGAAAAGGCTGCAAAAACAGCAAGTAACAAGCAAATAAATAAAACGTAGGAAAATAAAGGAGGACACCTCTGAGGAGTGCCTCAGGCGGTCCAAGCTGGAGACCGGCCCCCTTCTCAGTGCCTCAGGCCGCCTAAACTGGAGGTCGACCGTCTGCTCAGTGCCTCAAAGGGTCCAAATCGGGCGCTGATCGCCCCTCTCGGGGCCTCGGGCGGCCCAAACTGAAGGTCGATCCCCACCTCAACGCCTCAGGCGGCGCGAACCGGAGGTCGACCACCGTTTAGTGCCTCAAGGGTTCCGAAGCGGTGGATCGTCCTACTCAGTGCCTCAGGCGGCCCGAACCGGAGGTCGATCCTCCCCTCCGTGCCTCAGGCGGCGGGATCTTAGGCCGAACCCCCTCCCAGTGCCTCAGACCGGCCCACCCGAAGCCGATGCCCGTTCCTCGCACCTCTGGCAGCCCAGCCTCGCAGCCGCGGGGCAGCCCCGGCGTGGCCAACCTCCACCTCAACGGAACCAAGCCGGCCATTAGCCCTCCCAACGGTCGCCGGTGTGCCAAAGGCGCATGCGCGCGCGCTCTCTTTCGGCGCCGCGATCGCTACTACCCTCTGGCGCATGCGTGGCCCCGGCCAACGGCTGCGGACGGGGGAGAAGAGGAGGAGAGAAGCGGCGCAGCCTTGGCGCATGCGCACTCGGCTTTGGGTGTTGGTTCTCTTCCGGGTTCGAACCCGACCGTGCGTTGAAAGGAGGTTCTTTTTCTCCTGAGATATGGTTTTTAATTTTTTGCTTCTACTACAACTCCCACAATCCCCTTACCTGCGCAACCCAGTGGTCGCCAAGCTAGATAACGAGATTTCTGGTATAGTCGAGGGGGAAAAAAGGCTCTAGAATTATCTGGGGAGCTAATCAAGAGTGTTTGTTTTCGTTTTCTGTGGAATTTTTTTTAAACCACACTTTCTAGTATCTCCGCCGTGTCCTCATGGGGGCTGGATGGTATGTCTTCTGGGAGTTGTAGTCCAAAACTTCGGATGTGGTGTCTGGCTGAGGGCTGGGCGAGTCGGAGAGGACTGCAGCTCCCAGGATGCCTTGCTGCTCCGAGGAGGAGGAGGAGGAGGAGAAAGAAGAGGCGGCTGCTCTCAAAATGGCGGCGGCGGTTGGGGACCGCGGCTTGAGCAGGGGCGGCGAAGGCGGCGAAGAGGGGGAAGTCGCCTCCGGGAGAGCGTGGCCTGCTGGCTGGAGCCCTGAGGCGGTAGGCTGGCGGGGAGGGAGGGGACGCGGGCGGCCCCTCGCTTCCCATCCGGACCGAGGGAGCGGAACAGGGACGTGGACTCAGTCAGGAGGCCGTGTGGAGGCACGCGCAGCCCCCGAACAAGAGAACCGGGCGCGCGTGTTCTGGACAGGCTTGCCGAAAGCGAGGCGCGCCGGATCTGCGGCGTCCCTGACTAGCCAGCCCTGTCGCTGTCGTTAAAGAAATCGACCCGGACGGAAACCGGCCCCGCTCAGGGAGTGTTTTCGTGGCAGCCTCGTGAAAAGAGAGCAAGCCGAAGACAAGACGGAGGGAGGAGCTCGGCCGCGGGGCCGCCGGTAGCCCGTCTCCGGACAGCGGCCCGGGGCTTCCTGGCTGCTCTCGCCTTCCTCGCCCCCCGTCCCGCGGCCAGCCTGCCGGCGGGGGCGCGAAGAGGCCTCGGCTGCAGGGGCCCGCGGGGGCGGGGGCCCGCGGGGTCTCTCGGGCCTTTCCGCCTACGAGGGGCCGGGAGGTGGGGCTGGCCGCGTGGGGCTGGCCGCCCTCTCACAGACGTATGGGTGGCGGGACAAACAGGCGTCATCCTCCAGGCTCCCGTGGTTCACTGTTACACAGATAGGAGGAGAACGTTGAGAGCGTTGTTTGGTTCTGAAAAGGGAAGGAAAGCCTCGAAATCAGAAGCAAATTCCGGAAAGGTCTGTTACAGTGGAAACAAGGCAGGCTCTTACGAACGAAGAAACGTAGTGATAGATATAAACCGAGGAAAAGAACCACGCTCTACCACAGCTGTTGACTTTAGTGTCCTCTTAGACTGAGTGATCGCTGGGCCGTTTGCAACGTCACTATTTTGATGTGCCCGAGGGCTGAATCGTATGCGGTTTTGAATATTTATATCCTCAGGATATGCATGTTTATGTTCTTGAAATGCCATCTGCAGAGAAGGGAGCAGGATTGGACCCACGGCACATGGGGAGGAAGGGGTGTGTGCTACCACTGCCACAATCCCTGCTGTGGATTTTACGACTTCCTGCCCTGAGGGAAGGTGGCATTGGTGCCATTTGATGTCATCTGTCATCCACCCCCGATTTTCCGAGCGTGATCCCCAGATTCACGTGGACCATTCAGGTGGAACTTCTTGGGCGGCAGAACATTTCCTGGGAAGGGACAAAACCTGGACCACGAGAGCAAGGAACAGCCTTTGCCTTCTGACTAGGACTGGGCTGTGCATTTGGATGGATCCTGAATCCAGAACTAAACTTTGAGCCAATTTAGGGAAACATCTAAATCAAAGTCAACAAGAATTTGTTCAGATTTTTGATTTGGGTGGACACAAAGATGCCGAATCAAGGACCTCCAAAACCTGACACACCTCTCTCCACACTTATCATATAAGTGGCAGGCGGTGGTCTGCAAGGCAGGGGAAGCATCTCCACTCTGGGCTTTACTCCAAAGTTCAAAAGAACTATAGATAGTGCTTGCCTCACCCCCAAAACAGGTACAGCGCACCTTGGACAGTCTGAAACCCAACGTGGACTCACAACACCTCTGACAGGAAAGCCCCAAGCAGCCCCAAGTGGCCATCAGGCTGGGGAAGGGGGGGAGAAGGAGGGGAGAGGCCTTGCTTTTTGCCACCCATCTTCCCTGCCTTCCTACCTCCCAGTTGCAGTGGAGGGTTTTAGCAGCGTGGTCTAATCCCAGTACTTTGAGGAGGTGACGTGTGAAGTAATCCAGCATAGGACTGATCTAGAATTCACTGATCTTTGCTAATTCTCTTTCCCCAGAAAAGGAAAGTTAAAAGATTTTTTGCAGAATCTGCAGGACCGATGCATGTTAAATTGCTTGCTTGGAAAATACTGGATGTTCAGGTGTTTCTCCCTCTTCCACACTGTGCCTTTTTAAAAAAAGAGAGTTATACACCTGGTAGATTGGGGTCAGTGCTGTGGATGTAGTATACATCAATTTCAGTAAGGCGTTTTACAATGTATGCCATGATATTTTTGCAGACAAGCTAGTGGATTGTGGGCTAGACAATGCTATTGTTGGGTGGATTTGTAATTGGCTCAAAGGCTGAACCCAAGGGGTGCGCCTCACCCGTTGCTCCTCTTCTTCCTGGAGAGAAGTGACTGATGGGGTGCCACAGGCTTTTGTCTTGGATGTGCTGTTGATCAACATCTTTATCAGTGCTTGGATGGTGTTATAGAAGGTATGCTGATCATCTGCAAATGCAGATGACACCAAATAAGGAAGAGTAATTAATAACCCAGAGAACAGAATCAAGAGTCAAAATGACCTTGGCAAATTGGAGAGAGGCCCAAAATTAACAAAATAAATTTCAGCAAGAATAAGGAGAGACCTGATTGGCACCTAAACTGGCCTTATAAACCGGCACCAACTAAATCCGACATTCCTATGCACTTACCCTCCATAGTGTGACCCATCAACCCAAAAATGAACCCATTTTTTCTTCTGTGTAGTTTTGTTAAGACCAATCCAGTATCCCGAGCTCAGAGAATTCTAGGGTGAAAAAAAGAACATTGGACAATGAAAATCTGTTCGAGCCATTTCTGTGCAAGGTTCCAATGCCACTGGCATTCTCCCGCCCTCTAAGGTTTTGGCCAAGGGCCCCTTTAGACTTCCTTCCACCCTCAGGTCCTCCAGAGCTTCCTTGTTCCCTCAGGATGCAAGAGGGGAGGGATTTGCAAGTTCAGCACACACAGAAGAGTGGATCGTTCTCTCTGCAAGGGGAGCAGACTCGGCCAGGAAGAGGTTTGGGGTCAGACCAGGAAAGGCAGAGGGACTTGGCCCTCTCAGGCTCTCCTTTGGAGAGTGGTTGAAGTGGGGGGCGTCATTTTCCTCCTCTGCTTCTCATAACCTTAATGAAGGGAACTCTCCTCCATGAGGCTTCTGAGTACACGTGTGGGAGACCCAGATCCAGAAAAATACTGCCTGCCTGGGAGCTTTCCTGAAATGAACTCTGGATTGCTTTCGAGCTTCCTTCTGGTGAATAAAACATGGCAAGGTACCCCTGCCCCCCCCCCATCCAACCGCCATAACCTTCACACAGTGGACCCACCATAACTGCCCCGGCCTCCCCTCATTCGGCAGCATCCCAGGACTTTTGTTGGAACTCAGTTCCATGAGAAAGGATTTCAACAGCCCCTCTTGGCACTGGCTTCTCCTTGGCTCCCTCCAGATGCCCCTCGGTGGCCACAATACCTTGATCCTGGCCCCCACCCCACCCCACCCCCCGCTACAGCTGCAGCCCTGATTGGGGTCTTGGTATTCTCACCGTCCTCTCCAAGGCGTCCCAGACCCCTCTTGCGTCCCATGGCTGTTTCAGAATAACCAGCTGGGACCCTTTTGCTTCACAGTCTGCCTGGCCTTCCCTCCACGTCTTCCGCTCTTGTGAAATCCAGAGGCACTTCCAGCGGAACAGCTTCCACCCGGGGAGGCAGCAGCCTAGAGACACGTATGGATGACATTAGACGGGTTGTAGATGTATTGCAGCGGGCCAAGAAGATAGATACAATGCATGGAAACACCCACGTGACCCTGGAGAGCAATCTCGCCCACAAAGGTGGCACTTAGGAGGGGGGAGACCAGCATTTCTGAGGGGAAAGGCACTGTGAGGGGAAAACGGAGGAACGTCAAGTCCAGAGCGCTCCGCACAAAGGAAGGCGAAGAGGGTGGCTCCAAGCATCCCAAAGTCAAGGCTGTGAGGGGAAAACCAAGGGCCCTTTCACGCTGACACAATTATAGCACCATCACTACAGTTTAACAGCTGTGGCTCCATCTTCCCATGGAATCCTGGGGCTTGTGGCTTGGAAAGGTCCAGAGGAGGGCGACCAAAATGGTGAAGGGCCTGGAAGCCAAGCCCTATGAGGATAGACTTAGAGAGCTGGGTATGTTCAGTCTGCAGAAGAGAAGGTTAAGAGGGGACATGATAGCTCTGTTTAAATATTTGAAGGGATGCCATGTAGAGGAGGGAGAGGGCTTGTTTTCTGCCGCTCCAGAGACCAGGACAAGGAGCAATGGATTCAAGCTGCAGGAAAGGAGATTCCACCTGAACCTCAGGAAGAACTTCCTGACAGTCAGGGCTGTCCGGCAGTGGAATATGCTGCCTCGGAGTGTGGTGGAGTCTCCTTCTTTGGAGGTTTTTAAGCAGAGGCTGGATGGCCATCTGTCGGGAGTGCTTTGAGAGTGTTCCTGCATGGCAGGGGGTTGGACTGGATGGCCCGTGTGGTCTCTTCCAACTCTACATTTCTATGATTCTATGATTCTAAGGTACCAGAGCTCTCTGTCTGAGTATTCCAAATAGCCCTCCCTAAACTACAGATCCCAGGATAGAAGCAGGGCAGTTAAAGTGGAATTACATCATTGGATTAGGGGACCATTCACACTACTTCAGGAGGTGGGATAAGGACCATCTCATCCAGCCCACTTGCTTCTAGGCAGGTGGTGGATGCAGAGTAGAGCGGAGAGTGAGTCCTGGAGCCACAATGACTGGAAGGGAAGTTTTAGCATCAAATCAATGCCCAAGTCTTGTGAACTGTAGCAAGCTGGTGTTCTGGTGAGGCAGAGATTTGTGCAAACCTCTTACATGGAGCCAGTCCCACAAAACAGGAAAATCTGCATCCTTCCCACCTGCCTGGAGATGAGCCATAAAAATGGGAGAATTGGGGCCAGGCCCTGAGATCCGGGAACCCTGCCCCAGATGGAGCGCCTTAGAGTAAAAAGCGTGCCATGCTTTGAGCACTTGCTGGATGTTTAGCCCTGCAGGATGCAAAGCAACGTGGACGGGAAAGGCAGCAGTGAGTTTATGGCAGTTCTCACAGGAAATACCTTTGCAGGAAACAGAGACCTCCGGCCCAGGTGGACTGCTAAGGGAGCGGGGAGTGGGGAACGTACCAGTCTGCTGGCAAAGCCTGGTCTCCATTTCCTCCTTCTCACTCCTCAGGGCATCCAGGCTGAGGTTGGCTCTCCTCAGCTCCCCTGCCGCATCCTGCAGTCGCTTCTGGGTCCTTTCGGTGGCCGCCCGGCTCTCCAGAAGGTCCCGCCGGGTGGAGTTGAGCTCCCTCCAGGCCTGGTGCAGCCGGTCCTTGATCTGCGCCAGGCTCTCTTCCTGGGTATCAATCCTCTGTGCCAGGCTGCTGCTGTGGGCTGCGTGGTCTTGGGATGCCCGCTGGAGCTGCCCAGAGACCTGCCAGTCTGCACAGAAGGGGCATTGGCAGCGGGAGAGAAGGGGTAGGTGTGGAGGGGAAGAGGGGAGGTGCCCACCCAGTGAATTTGAGGCTACACGGACCCTCAGACGGGACAGAGGGACATGGAGCCATGCTTCTGAGCGAGAGCACCCAGCCCACTGTCAGCTAGCAGAGCCTCTCCGGGGTTTCAGGCAATGGCATTCTTCCCTCCAGGGCTGAATTGAGACCAGCTCCTGCCCATGAAGCTGCCTCTCCCCCACTGAGCTCCAGCCCTTCTGCTCCTGGGGCTTTGGACCAGTTGAGATGGCTACCATTGGCCCAGACGCCCAGGCATCGAGTCCCCATCTTTGTGAGCCAAGTTTTGAACAGCTCCCCTAAGGCTGCAGGGCAGGAACAGACCACGGCCTGTCCTCGTCCCTAGAGCCGTTGAGGTAGTCTCCGAGAATCCCTCCCCCGTTTCTTTGTTTTCTTTCCTCCCTCCCCAGGGTGCTGGGAGATGGGATTTGGGCACGGGGGTTCAGCAGCTACTCACATCGGACCCCAAGTCCTACGGCGGTGGCCAGGAGGAAGAAGCAGGCAGCCAAAACTCCCAGGGCTGCGTGCTTGACCCATGGGTTGGGCCCTGGAAGAGAAATTCAGATTGTGTGAAAGGACCCCAAACTGAGGGGTCACTGGGGGAGGGGCTGGGGTGACCGGATCCTGTCTGCAAGTGAGGAATGGTTGTGTGCGTTAGAGAACTGAACCTCAGTTTTACTGTTTGTGCTCTCCAAGAGCTCTTTGTCACAGCATGTTGTTGTGGTTCTTTAAGTTGTTTCCAGCTTGTGGCAACCCGAAGGCTACCCTATCGTGGGGGTTCTCTTGGCAAAATTTGTTCAGAGGCGGTTTGCCTTTTCCTTCCTCTGAGGCTGAGAGAATGTGACTTGCCTAGGGTCATCCAGTGCATATAAGCATACTGTATAAGCATCCTCTGTACTAGCAGAAAATAGGACAGGCTTTGAAGAAAGTCAAGGCAGAAAGTGGAACGGCAGGTTCACAGCTGAGCAGTAACAAAAATAATGACCGCAGCTGATCTACGTAACCTTAAAATAGACAATGAAATAGTTAAGGATTTTCCATGCCTTTGCTCAGTCATTAATCAGAATGGAGACTTCAGTCAGGAAATCAGAAAAAGGGTAGGCCTTGGAAGGGCAGCTGTGAGGGAACTAGACAAGATCCTCAAGTATCGAGATATATATCATTTAATACTAAAGTTAGGATTGTCCATGCTGTCGTATTTCCAGTTTCTCTCTATGGTTGTGAAAGCTGGACAGCAAAGAAAGCTGATAGGAAGAAAATCAACTTGTTCAAAACATGCTGGAGAAGAGGCCTAGGGGTACCTTGGACTGCTGAAAAGACAAAGGAATGGGTCCCGGAGCAAATCAAGCCCGGACTCTCCCTAGAAGCCAAGATGACTAAACCGAAGCGGTCGTACTTTGGCCGTATCGTGAGAAGCCGTGACTCACAAGAAAAGCCAATAGTACTTGGGAAGGTGGAAGGCAGCAGGAAAAGAGGAAGACTCTGTTACGGGTAGATAGACTCGATGAAGGAAGACACGTCCTTGAATCTGCAAGACCTAACAGGGAGGTTGACGATAGAGTGGCTTGGAAGTCTCTCATTGGTGGGTCGCGGTACGCTGAAGTTGGATTGATACCAGTTAACAACATAAGCATATAAACACCCTAAATGAATAAATACATAGGTTGCCTTCTTGTTTGTTTCTAACATTTTTATTCCACCTTTCCTTAAACAAAAGTAGCTCTGAAGGTTGCCAACTACTTTGTTAAGAAGAGAGAGAACATCACAAACCATTAAAGCCATCGCTACAAAACTTTTAAAATAATGAAACTATTCTGGCTTTAGATTCTACCTCTGGATTCTCTTCAGCTGACGGTGGGGGGGCTTCAACTGATCAGGGGGCTACCAGAGACTCTCCTGGGGCTGAGTTTGAACTCCTTGACCTTGCTGTGGCAACTTTCTTCCTTGGAAAAAGGACAGGGGGCTTTCTGGACAAGCTGTTGATCTATTTGAATAATAAAATCACAGAATCCTAGAGCTGGAAGAGACCCCAAAGGCCAAATCCAGTCCCATCCCCTTCTGCCATGCAGGAAGACACAATCAAAGCCCTCCTGACAGGTGGCCATCCAAGCCCTTTTTAAAAACCTCCAAAGACAGAAGAGACTCCACCACACTTCCAAGCAGCAACTATTCCATATTTCCATCTGATCTGTTTTGTGGCATTTCCTTTTCAGCAATACATCTCACAAATAGAGACTTCTTGGGGCTGCAAAACATCCTATTTAAACAAGGAACACACAGGTGTGCCCATTTCTGGGATACAAAGCTGCCCCCCAGGTGTGTTCATGAAGGGTATCCGTCTGGTTCTCCCGTACTCCCATCTGCGTGTAAGGCAGAGAGGAAGAGGAGGGGAAACCGCCCGGGTAGAAGGGAAATTGAGACAGACAAAGGGAGGGTCCCACGCGCTCACCTGTGTCCGCCTTGGTGGTGCCGGGGGTCTCCTCTTTCTCCCGGCCGCCGGGCCCCTGGACGTTCTCATAGGTGAGCTCCCCCTCTCCTCCGGTCTCTGGAAGAGGAGAGGGAGGTGAGGCATTTGGGAGGGTGTGGAGAGGGGAGCCCTGCGCGGGATCTGGGCCTTCCAGATCCATACCTTTCTGCCGGGCCTTCTCCGGAGGGGTCCTCACAAACCTCAGGTCGGCGTAGGTCACCCCCTCAGCCATCGCAGGGTGGGGAGAGAGGCTGCAGGGAGGGCAAAGGAGTCCCCGGGTGAAACCGGGAAGCGAAAGTGCCGGAGACCAGCTGCGCCCCAGCCTCTCCTCCTCCTCCTCCTTCCGGGAGAAGACGCACTACAACCCACGACCGAAAGCAGAAGTGGGGCTGATGGGGCCAGCCCAGCAGAAACCCCAGGGGCAGCCTGCCTGCACCTGTCTCTCGCCTCCAGGAAGTTACAGCCCCCAACTTTCCCCGTCTCTCTTCCCCTCCTGCCCCCGCTCCTCAGGGATTAAAGTAGGGGCCTCTTTCCTGCACACTGGAGGGCCCCCCAGCCATGGAAGATGTTGCAGCCTCCCCCACACCTGCCTTCCTCCCCCCTTCAGCCTTCTGGGCCTTTGGGGCAGGAGTTTCCCTGATGCCACCCCCCCCCCCCGCCGGCTTGCCCACTGGCTGTCTTCACTGCCCTTTGGGCTCCTGCCGCCTGCCGGCAAGTAGGCATTGGCAGAAAGTCAAAGGTTGGGCGGGACGGGAAAGTGGGCGAGAACGAGTCTTTGGAACTTGCTTGGACTCCTGCGGGCCCTCGTCTGCCAGGGCGTCCGTCCTTCTTCGCTCGCGTCCCCCGCTCATTTCCCGTACACCCCCCCCCCCGCATCCAAATCCCAGTTTGGCAGGGATGGTCCCAGGGAATCCTCTGCCACTGGACTTTTCCCCAATACTTTTAAGAATGTCCCAGTTTCTCTCCCCACTCCCAGACAGAAATGGAACAAATAAATAAGCACTGCTTGCAGGGAACCTTCTTATGTTAGGAGAAGGCTTTTTTAAAAAAAGTTTTCAATCTGTTTAATGATTTGATAGCCTGCCATTTTAATGTGATTATTTATAACTGTTTAAAACTTTAAAATGGCCCAGTTTAGCCAATTCTCTCTTTGAGCCCCCTCAGGCTTCACTCCAGGAGAGAGTCAGCATATAAATGAAATGCATCCACTTTCAGCCTTTCTCCTCAGCTTCCTCCAATTGCTGCAAACAGAGTTCAGAGTGCAAACGGAGTCAGTTAACTCAGCGGCAGGAAGGAGAGGAGAGGAAGCAGAATCACGCCCTTCCCAGTTTCTTCAGGCAAAAGCCAAGTCGTGCAACCTCTCCTCGTTTCCTCCTTTTTCTCCATTAGTAACTTTTACCATCCAGATCACACTCTGATGCGGTTAACCCGCATCTGTCATGGTTTTCATCTGCGAAATGTTGGAGAGTATGATCTCTCCCACGTGGTCATGGATCTTCTAAGCTACAAATGGCTCCAAGCGGTATAACCTCTCTCCCTAGGGTGGCTTTATCCCCCTCTCCCATTTCAGCCCCCTCCTCAGCTCTACAAGATCCTTTTTGATCCTGCGCAGGGAGTGATGAGAACAGCAGAGAGGCAGTCCAGTTTCAGCAGTTCTCATTTTAGTTTCTTTCTCTGTCATCCCAGATGTGCAATTTGCCTTATTATTCTCCAACCAGAACTGGAGAGGCTGAAGTTAAGCCACCCCCAAAAAGCCTCCCTCCAGTTGCCCCAGTGTGGGCAGGGTGGAAACAGGCCACAGATCTGGAGGAAAACATGGTAGCCAGCCAAAGGGCCACACTGAAAAATGCCCACGCATTTCTTGCCTGGTTTAACGGCGTTCAGTGCTGCATTTTTTGATGGTGAGGTTCTGGGAGGCAGGAGCCTTGGGGTCTTCAAAAGCAGTCTTGGAGGGAGGACAGATGCTGCATGGATTGTGTGTTCTGCCACAGGGAGAACAGGGAAGAGGGTGCTGGTGTCGCAGGGTGCGAAAACATATGAGAAACTATGATCTTACAATTGTAGAATTGGAAGAGGCCACAAGGGCCGTCCAGTCCAGCCCCCTTCTGCCATGGGAAAATCAAAGCGTTCCCAACATTCCCAAAACACTCCCAGCCTCTGTTGAATGAGGGGTAGAGTCATAGAAACATAGAGTTGGAAGAGACCACCATGGCCATCAAGTCCAACCCCCTTCTGCCATGCAGAGGCACACATCAAAGCATCGCCAGCAAATGGCCACCCAGCCTTTGTTTAAAAACTTCCAAAGGAGGAGACTCCACCGCACTCCATGGAGGCGGCAGCAGATTCCCCTGTCAAAGGGCTGTGACTGTCAGGAAGTTCTTCCTGAGGTTCAGGTGGAATCTCTTTTCCTGAAGTTTGAAGCCATTGCTCCTTGTCCTGGTCTCTGGAGCAGCAGAAAACAAGCTTGCTCCATCTTCAACATGACATCCCTTCAAATATTTAAACATGGCTATCATGTCTCCTCTTAACCTTCTTTAACCTCCACAGAATCACTGGGGGGGTGACGGTGGGAACCGCACTGCACTATGTGGGGGGTGGACTTGGGTTACCCTCACTCTGGCGGGACCGGCACGTATTTCTGTCGTGGCAAAGATGCCCTAAACAACCGTGCCCAAAGAAACATTCCCCACAGACCCAGACGGACTAGAGGTGATGCCTCTGCGCTTGAACTCAAGCGGCACCCGGGACTGAGTGTGAGAAGTTAAAGTGGCAGGACCAGTTGGACGCAGTTCCAGTGACCCCGGTATGAATGCACACATTAAGTGGGAAATGTCCTGCACCGCCACGTTGCGTTCAGTGGGGGAATCTTCTGCAAAACAAGAGGACTGGCGGGCATTCTGAACGTGGTCCATTTTCCATTTAGCCTCTCACCTCAAAAGGTCAGGGGTGGGGAACTTGTGGCCTCCTAGGTGGTTTAGACTGCAACCCCCGAAAGTCCTTGCCGCCAGTCATTTTGGGGAGAAGGCTGAGGGAAGCGGCGGGGCACCACCTTTGGGGCAGATCTGTCCCTCCAATTCCAGCTGTGGAGGCGGCCTGCCCTGTGCGCCTGGAACGGGGACTCTTCCGCCCCAGCTTCTCCCGATCTGCCAGGCACGCTTTCGTGCGATGCCGCCGCCCCCTCCGCGCCGGAGATCCCAGGAGCTGGAGCAGTTTAAGCAAGCCGTGCTGACCCTCAGAACATTTCCCAAGTTCACACGGTGGCCGTGCCGCTATTATGCCAACAAACAACCCACAAAAGACAAGAAAGGCCAACTAACCAAGCGAGCAAGCGAGCAAGCAGGCTCCATGACTCCAGGATACCATTAACTTTCACAGTTCTGTTCCCCCTTTCCTCCCCCTGCCCTAATGTTCAAAGCCCCGTATCCTTTCTTGGTCTGAGAGGCAGATGGGTTGGAGCATCGTTAGGAAAAAGCCCGGCGTGCACCATTTTCCTCTTCAGCTGCGCTTAGATACTCGATTCCTTCCTTTTAAACTCCCCCTTCCTCTTCCCCCGGCTCCCCCGGCTCCCGCCCGAACACCTCCCCCTCCTCTCCTCGCTCTCCCAGTTTCTTCCTCTTCCCTCCCCTGCCCCAGACTGCAATTGATGGCCGCCCTGGGCCCCTCCCGCCTTCCTCTGCGCTCTCCCTCTCGCCCCCTCTCTTTCTCCCATCTCCGGCTCTTGGCCGAACCTCCTTTCCCTCTCACCCCACGGTGCCGAGCTGCCCCCCGTCTTCACCCCACTTGTCACCCTCTCTCCCTCCCTCACCCGTCTCCAGTCCTCCCGGTGGCTGCGGTTCTCCTCTCTCTCTCTCTCTCTCTCTCTCTCTCGCTCGCGCGCTCTCTCGGGAAAGGATGGACGTAGAGGGTTCAGAACAGGCCTTTTGTGCTAAAGGTGACAAATGTATTTAGAGTCTGAGCAAGCAGACAACAAGGCAACTGTTTTGTGTAAAAGTAGCCTTTATTTTTAAACTATCGCATGAGAAGATCCGAGCTGAAATCGAGCCATACCATGGTTCTGAGTATGCTATAACCTCTTTGGAAATGTCCCTTAAAATGCGTCTCGGCATCAATAAATGTGCATTTTTACAGAAAGGAAGAAAATGTGGTCAACGAAGGCACCGGTTAACAGGCACACAACCTATCAAGAGCAGAGTCTGAAAAACTTCCCTTTCCCGTCGGTATCCTGCGTGGTTGAAGCGTGCCTCTCATGCGTGGCTGAAAATGGAAGTCTTTGCAAAGGCGTTCAAACAGAACCAGGGAAAGATGTCGTCGTCTTGTTTTCCATTTTGAAGTAGCGCTTAGAAAATTTAAGGACAGTTTTCCATGTGTTGGCCTTTGTGTTTTTTCTTTGCATGACACGCTCTGAGGAACTGGGGTTGGTGCTCATTGTTGCCCTGCTTGGTGCCACCTGGCGGGCCAACTCCTCCCGGGCTGAGCCCCTTCCGCCGGGTCTCAGGTTTGGGTGCCGGGGTCCTCAGCGGCAGCCCGGCTGCACGACCAGACTACACCGCGTCCCTCGGCCTCGTCATCCCGGGAGGCTGGCCTCTCAGCCTCACCGGCCGAGTCCCTTGCCGGGATTCCCATCTTGTCCTTCCCTTTGAGACCATCTCGTGTCTTTGGGTAGTTTCAAGAATACAAACTGGCAGAGGTAGTACGAGAAGGAAGATTGCTTGGGCTCCGTCCCCGTGTGGGAGGCTTAGCGGCCTTTGGCTGCTCCCGCTGGCAGTTTATGGAGCCCAGTTCTGATGGGAGGGGAAGGGGGCCTTCTCTGCTGCAGAATCCTGCTGCATCCACAAAACGGATCCGGTCAATCTGCTTTTGCGCCAAAGCAGTCATCCGCAAACCTCTTTTGGTGTGGCGTCTCCGATCAAGCCCCGATCCCTGGCACAGTCTTCCTTTGGAGGAATTTCCTCACTATCAAATTCGCCGAGTTATAGAGACAGAAGTCTGGATCCTCCTTTCCTGCCCCCCCTCCCAACACACACAAGTGGCCGACAATATTGTTAGCGGTCAGTGTGACCGCCTCGAGAGTTGTCTAGCTGTGCACAGGAGAAAGAAAGAATTCATTAAGTGTCTAGCAGCAAACAGGAAGGGGGCTGGCGGCTTTCTCACAGATGTACTGGTGGTGTGAATACCCCTCTGTAGAGAGAGTCCCATCATTCAGTTTTCCAAAATAGTGATTGTTGCTGGCAGGATATATCTCTGGTCTGGAAAGTTTTAAAAGATTTTTATGAAAGAGTGCAAGAGTCATTTTGTTTCTTTAAAAAAAAGTGCTTTTGAACTTTCAAAATATATTGGATAAATATCTTAAATGTACATTTGTTTACAAAATAATGAGTGTTATAGGTGAGACAGGGGCCGGACTAGATGGCCTTTGGGTCTCTTCTGACTCTGGGGTTCCAAGACTCCAGGACCGTAAGATAGGCAAGGGGCCGGGGGGCATCTTCAGCTGCCACCCGTGAGGAACAGTGGCAGCCGGAATATGCTTGGTGGGGTAAACGAAAGTTATGCCCACATATGTCCTTTTTGGCCATTGAGGATGGAGGTCTTCAGCCCCTCCACCTACAGCAACCCCCTCCTCCCACTTTCCTGGCTGCCCCATCCGGTCATTTAGGGGCTGGGGGCACCGGGCAGTAGCCAGTAGTAGAACAGGCCCGCTCTGGCTTCCGGGGGGGCCCCCAGATCTCAAGGCCGTGTATGGGGGCGGGTGGAGAAAGAAGACAGCGGTCTCCCTGTGGCTGGCTCCAGGAGAGCGCAGGCTGCGGGGGGAGCTGTCTGACGGGTGGGCTGAACACCCGTCCGCTTTGGGTGGATGGAGGATAGGCACCGGGGTTAGAGCTGCTCCTCTTGGACCCCACTGCAAATGGGACAAATGGGAGGCTTTGGTCTGTGCTGCCCTGCCTTCTCGGGCCGTCCTGCGCTTTGGCCCGAGGGAGAGAAGGAGGCGCGGGAGAACGGGGTCTCGCGGGGCCCCCCCCCCACCAGGCCACTTTTAAAGTAGTGGGTGGTTTTTGTTTTTTTTAAGGACAGCTTTACTGAATTGTTTTTCAATCAGTTTTTGTTTTTTCTGTGCTATGTTTTAATTTCTGCTAGCAGCTGCCTGGGGTCTCAGCTCAGGAAAAAGGTGGGATAGAAATTAAATAACTAGTCCACAAAGTCAACTTTGTGCCCCTTTCCCCTTTCTTCCTCCACTTACCCTTCGTAAGGTGTGCCATCAACCCACGTCCATGTCCACGTCCGCTGTTCAGACCACAGTCTTTCAAGCCCAATCCAGTAGTTATTTAAGTTCTGTGGCCTCTAGGGTGACAAAGGAGGTGATGAGCAGAATCAATATCTCCCTGAAAATCTTCAGCATTGGTAACCACACAGGACCTTCTACGTCATTCTGACGGGATATATTTTCAAATAACAGCCAGGTAGCCATGTTAGTCTCTTGCAGCATAAAAAGGAGGAAAGAAGGGGGTATGGGGGCAGCGTCTTGAAGACTAACTGTTTTGTATTTTCATATGAACTTTTGTGTCTATAAACCCACATCTTCAGATGCAGTACAGGATAAACTGCACTCTCCCCTTCCTTCCTCATTTTTGTGCTGGCAGGATACACAACTGGCTTAGCTGCAGTACATGCAAAAAGGATCTTGGGATTATTGTTGATGATAAATTGAACATGAGCCAGCAGTGTGATGCTGCAGCAAAGAAGGCAAATGCTACTTTAGCTTGCATCAGTAGAAGCGTAGTTTAAGTCAAGAGAAGTAATACTCCCACCATATTCTAGGCTGGTCAGTGCTCATCTGGAGCACTGTGTTCAGTGCTTGGTGCTTCATTTTAAGATGTATACAGCCAAGTTGGAGCTGGTTCAGAGAAGGACAACAAGGAGGAGGATAAGAGTGGTGGAGAACAAAATGTGAGGAGAGGTTGGGGGAGCTGGGCACGTTCAGCCTGGGGAAGGGAAGGCGGAGGGGGTGACATGATTGCCCTCTTTAAATCCCTCAAGGGCTGCCTGCCACGGAGAGGAGGGGGCAGCTGTGTTCTCTGCTGCCGCAGAGGTGAGGACCGGCTCTAGTGGCTTTAAGTAATGGACAGTGTGAGTGGTTTGGCAAATGGAACCAACGGCCTGGAGAGGAAGTGGGGTCTCTTTTTCCAAACATCTTCCAAAAGAGTCTGGGCAGCTCCCTGCTGCCGGGGATGCTCTAGCTGGAGATCCTGCGTGGATCCTGCGTCTTCCTCGGTGGTCCTTGAGGCTCCCTGTGGCTCCACGACAGAGGCCTCTCTCGGGCGGCAGGGGTGGGCGCCCCAACTGCTGCGTCAGTCCCACGCATTCCTGCTCAGTCTTTTGGGGTTAATCCTAGGGCTGAGCTGAGTCAGACCCCCCTCCCTCTCCCCCAGCACCCTGATAAGAGGAGCCCCTTTCCTGCAGTCTTTGGACCCCCATTCAAGATGGTGGGTGGTTAAGGCCCCGACCCCTGCACGGTGGCAACCGTGTGTTGTATGGCTGCTGTGCGGCTGGGAGAGCCAGGCAGGCAGCTGCAAGACCCCAGCCCCAGCCCCTGGTGCCTTGGAGGAGGGGGCCTTTAAAAACATGGCGTACGGGGAGGGGGTGCATCGCTTATCGTTCTGTCGGTGTCTCAAACTCTTTCTGAAGGCATTCTATCCTGAAGGGTGGGGTACAAAATACAAGAAAAAAGGACGGAGGGGAGGCGAGTAAAGCTGCAGGCGGCCCCCTGGAATGGATCTTCAGGCAGGCAAAATGGTGGGCAAGCCACACACCATAGTGGCTCCCCTTCAGGGCATCCCGGGAGGGGAGAAAAGAGAGAGCGGGAAGAGGGCAGAGGAGGGCGTGGGCTCCCCCTTGGTGTTTGGCAGCCCCCAGGAAGGAGACGGAGGATTGGAGGTGGAAAGAAGCATCTCTCTTGCGCACTTCCCAGCTATTTCCCAACTGCAAAAGGAGGTGAGCATTTTGTGCAGTTTTCACTGATTATCCCACAAACTCCAAAGTGTTTCCCGTGCAGAAACACAGTGTGCAGTTTTTGGTTTCGTGCAAAATAGTTTTGCACAATTGACTCAATTTATGCACAGAAAAGCATATTTCCGTGCAGGGGGAAAAACACTTTGGGTTGCACTAATATCTATCTATCTATCTATCTATCTATCTATCTATCTATCTATCTATCTATCACATTTATAACCCACCTTTCTCCCAAATGGGATCCAAGGCAGCTATGGGGAGAATGGTGCACAGAAACATGTATTTTTTTCCCCTCACAGCAGGGAGAAAACTATGGAATTTATTCATCTGTGCAAGCAAACATGGAATGGTCCAAGATTTACATGGCCAGTGAGGGACATCCAGTCTTGAAAGAGATACGGATCTTTACGGCCCCACGCACACACACCCCAAGATTGATGTGGTTTAATTGATATGGTTTAATTTTGTTAAATACTATTTAATTGGTAACCTACATTAATTAGCATTGATATAGAATAGAACCTGAGATGACTTCAAGGTCAAGCTGGAAAGAGGAAAATTACTGACTGAAAATGTGAGATTGCAAGGCAGGTCAGCCAAAACCCCCTCTAGGTGTAGCCAAAGTCATTGTCAGGCAGATTACAAGCAACTCTGGGGATAATAGGCTTACGACGCAGCTAGAAACATCTCTGACCATACAATGGCCAAGCCAGCGTTCGCACCAAAGCAGTGATTGTCTCAATCCTCTTCCCTCTCAACCAGATGTTCCCCTACATTGTCCCGGACCTCTCCTCAAGCACAGGGCTATTACAACAGCCGTTAGCTCCTTGCCACCTAACAATAAGGCCATCAGCTGTGTCCGGACCCTCACTGTCATTGTTGCAGCTCCCAGGACAGCCATTTGCTCACATACCCTCAGGGTAGATTGTGGGTATATAAGCCCTCCAATCTGAGCAGTCAGATGCAGTCTCTCGCCTTGCTGAATGCCACGCGGTTGCTTTGATTCCCAAAAAAACAACTGTCCGTAGGTGCAAACCAAGGGAGGGGCCAACCGAATCCTCAAATCCTTGGGAAGGATTCGAGATTCACGAATCTGAATCCCTGGGCCAAAACTGCAAACTGAATCTTTCGAATCCACCACCCAAACACTTTGTTGGAGACCGAGACGCCTGAAGACCCGGGAGACCATACATACAAGGGGAGAGGGCAAGTAGGTGAATTTTTCCCTTGGAGTAATAATGGCCTTTGCTAACAATTTCAGAAATTACATCTGGGGTTGTATTCGAAGATATTTAAATTGAACACTTCCTGCATGGCAGGGGGTTGGACTGGATGGCCCGTGTGGTCTCTTCCAACTCTACATTTCTATGATTCTAATATTTAAGTTCAACACTTGACTGGAAGGTACAGGCTTGAGATTTCAAGGACAGCCGAAAGATTCCTTTGCATAGCTCACTTGCAAAGCTCTTTCAGACACAATTCTGGGGTTTGGAGTTTTACAAGGTGTCACAGCCTTCTCTGCCAAAGTGTGCTGATGCATCATCAAACTACAAACCCTAGGATGCCAGAAGGAGCTCTGCAAAGAAAATCCAGTTTTGACCTGGATTACCTCCGTACTGTAGTATGTGGTCCTGTTTACACAGGCAGGAAAATGTGGGATTAATAACCCACGTTTTCCTGTTTGTGTAGAAAAGCCCTTCATGTCATTTTCAATCTGGGGAGATCCTGAGGCAAAATTATGACAATTGTCCTGGCCAGATTTCTTCAGAGGAAGATTTGCCTTTGCCTAGGCTTTTGCTAAGGCTGAGAGAGTGCGTCTTCCTCAAGATCATCCTTCTTTACCTTGCTTTTTAAACCCTTTTTTAAAAAAAGGATTCGAGATTCATGAGATTCGTGGATTCCCAGAACCTTCCAGGGATTCGGATCCAGATGCAGATCCAGAAAATTCTGGCTTCATGCCATCCCTATGCAAACCTATGCCACATCGCCGCTTTCCTTGCTGCTCTTCAGATTGGTAATTATCACCTGAATCCCTAAGACTCCTCTATCCACAACTGTCCTCCCTTTTCTTTTGGCTAGCTCTTGTGTGAGTGTGTGAATGCTTGGATCTTTGGTCTACGTGTGTGAATCTTCCAATAAAGCACCGTTTAGCTCAGTTTGGAATCTCCACCTTGTTCTGTCCTGCATGACCCTGTAACCATTGGTGGAAAGATCTTGTGAAGTTACACCCCTCTTGCAGGCCTCCTAATTTTAAGCCAATTAATTCCCTTCTGTCACATGGAGGTACTGGCATTGCAGGTGGACCCCTGTGTCACCCACGTTTTGGAGTAACAGATCTAGAATGATCCACTGAATTGTGTCCAGTTCTTTTCTGCCGATGGCACCGAGAGCCCAGCTTTTGCTTTTGGCGCTTGTGGAACCGGGTCGCTACCTTCCGAGTCCTCTTTCTGGCCAATGAGGCTGAACCAGGGATCCCTCCCCACTCGTACCCAGCCTGCAACATGCAAGGCTTCGGCCAGTTCTACTTGCCTCAGCCCCCTTCTCCACCACCACCACCGCATCCCAGAGCTCTTTTGCGTCCCAAGGTCTTCTCAGAATAAGCAGCTGAGATGACTTCTCCTTACACTCCTGCTGGCTTTCCCACCAGGCCTTCTTCTCTTGTGAAACCCAGAGGCATTTCCACCGGAAGAGCTTCCACTCTGGGGCACAACAGCCTGGGGAAAGAAGGACAGAGGCAGAGTGGTACACAGAAGGGCAAGAGGGGCCCCCTGCCCTGGCCTCTGGAGCTCCTGCCGCTGGCTTTGCCGCGGTCTTCCGGCTTCCGAGGCCAGAGCTCCCCCTTGCCCTGCAAGCCGCATTTATTGCTCAGCCCACAAGAATCCAGAGGCAAGGAACCTCCCGGTCATGACCAGACCAGCCATTTCAGATGGATAGTAACAGAGTAGTGCCACTTATAGCACATAGTAAAGTCCTGTGTATATTTCTACGCAGTAAATGGTGTAACATAATTTCTCTCAAATCAACACTCTGCAAATTTACACTAGGAAGCCTGGCATGTTTTATGTGGATTGCCATGCATGTGTTTGTGCAAGAGCAATCATTCCACCTGGAGGTTATCCAGAAAGAAAACATTTAATCTCCCTATGCTTGCTATTAAAGCAATTGCTATAAAAATGACAGACAGCAAAGAGGTGGCCTTATGGGAGAGAAAAACTCTGCAGAAGGAAGGATGCACCAATGCACCTGAAAGGAGAATCCTAAATGTTTGGAGGAAAGTAATAAACTTCCCCTCCTTGTTCCTTCTTGTTTTGGGAGGACAAGTTGTATGAAGGCATGAAAGTTTATGGAGGTATCCCAAAGGAAGCAAGCTGCAAGTTTTCAGGATAGTTGCACCAGGGGCAGGGATGCTTGAAAACTGGTATTCTTTTTTTTAAAAAGTCGTGATGAGTTACAGTCCCTCCTCCAATGCACAGTGATTAGAAAGTCACTCATAAAACATGGGCTGGGATTAAAAGGTGGACCTGTCAGAAGCTCCTTCTTCCTCTCTCCGTCACCCAAGGACTTTCTACAGAAAAGGCACTGTTTTTTATGACAACCAATGGACAGTTTTTGATGACAGCCAAGGGACAGTTTAAATGATGTGGCTGGTTGGAGCTTTGGGCCAAAACATCTAGGAGAGGCAAGGATCAGCCAAATGTAATTGATTACATTTGGAAACACAATGCGGGATGAGATGCATCTTGGATTCCATCCAGCAAATCTTCACCCCTCCCCTGCCCCACACATGCCGTGGTTCTAATAAAAGTCACACACGTGGACCCCTTACCTGTTCTTCATCTAGATGTTTGTGCGTGCCTAGGAATCTATTTACTACTGTGATTTTGAAGGGGTGTGTAGCATCACAAGATCACCTTCAAAGAAATCCAGACATGGTGCCAAGTGCATTCAGCAGACACACACATCTGTTTCATTGCCTTCTCTCAAACTGCAGTCTGCCACCACCCAACACAAACTTTGGCCATTTCCGCAGTAGACTGTTATAGTCTTGTTATTTCACTTTCAACATCCTGTGGAATCCTGGGGTTCGTAGTTTAGGGAGCAGCCTTTAGAATTCTCAGCCAGAGAGTTCTTTGGTCTCAGTAAACTACAAACCCCAGAATTCCACAGGGTGTTGAAAGTAGAATCATAGCACTATAACAGGGTAGGGTGGAAAGGCCCTCATTCTGCTAAGTCTTTGGCCATTTCCACGGTACACTGTGATAGTGCTATCATTCCACTTTCAACATATCCTGTGGAATTCTGGGGTTTGTAGTTTCCTGAGGCCAAAGAGCTCTCTGGCTGAGAATTATAAGTGCCCCTCCCTAAACTGCAAACCCCAGGATGATTCCATAGGATGATGAAAGTGGAATAACAGCAGGATTACAGTGTAGGGCGGAAACGCCCATAGACGAGGGAATGCACTGCCTTGGAGTATGCTGGAGGCTCCTTCTTTGGAGGTTTTTCAGCAGAAGCTGGATGGCCATCGGTGAGGAGTGTTTTGATGCTGAATTCCTGCGGGGCAGGATGGTCCTTGCACTCTCTTCCAGCTCCATAATTCTATGGCCATTTCTGCACTACACTGTTAGAGTGCTATTATTCCACTTTCAACATCCTGTGAAATTATTCTGGGCTTCGGAGTTTCCTGAGGCCAAAGAGCTCTCTGGCTGAGACTTCTAAAGGCCCCTCCCTAAGCTGCGAACCCCAGGATTCCACAGAATGTTGAAAGTGGAACAATAGCACTATAACCGTGTAGTGCGGAAATGGCCTCAGAGTAGATGCATTTATTTAAATTTAGGTGACTATCTAACAAAAATATAATGGTGACATTCCCATTTCTAACACCAAAGCAACTGAATTAGAGTTTTTAGTATAATTAGGATCAACTAAATCAGCTTTCCTAGGATGTCTCAAATTATCTCCTGGGGGTCCATTATGGGCTATTCATAATTTTTTTAAAGTGCGGGGTGCGAGGAGACCACAACCAGTCAAACAAGCAAACTCTGCCAGCCTGAGGAATCTCATTAACGCCACTTACCAGTCTGCTGGCAGGATCCGGCCTGGCGCAGCTCTGCCTCCGTTCCCTCCGTCTCCCTCCTCAGGGCATCCAGGCTGAGGTTGGCTCTCCGCAGCCCCTCTTCCGCCTCCCGCAGCCGCTTCTGGGTCCTTTCGGTGGCCGCCCGGCTCTCCCGAAGGTCCCGCCGGGTGGAGCTGAGCTCCCTCCGGGCCTGGCGCAGCCGGTCCTCGACCTGCGCCAGGCTCTCCTCCTGGGCATCGGTCCTCCGTGCCAGGCCGCTGCTGTGGGCTGCGTGGTCTTGGGATGCCCGCCGGAGCTGCCCGGAGACCTGCCGGTCTGCACGGAAGGGGCATCGTCGGTGGGGGCGGGAGGTGGGCGAACGAGACCACCCCTCCCCCCGTGAGACCCCACCTGCAGAGATCTTCACTGGACGCAGGCGAGCGTGAAGCCACGCCGAATCCCAAGCCGTTGGCCCCTCCGGCCCACGGCCGACTTGAAGCCGGGGGGCGGGGGGGGCCTTTCCCTCAAGGAGTTGAGCCCCAGGCGTCCTACAAGGAAACATCCGCTCCCCTCCCCGCCTCCGAGCTACGCCCCTTCCCTGCCCGGGGCTCTGGAGCGGGCGGGACAGCCCGGGGCGGAGGCCGCCCCCAAGTCTCCGCTGGGGCGCGCCCAGGCGCGCGCGGCTCCCCAGCCCGGGGCTGCGGGTCAGGCACACGCCCCGGCCCGCCTGGGCACGCGGCACGCGCCCGCCGGGTCCGAGGGGCACCGGCGCCTCCCCGTGTCTAAGGATGTCCCTTCCTCCTCCGCAGGAGGGGAGATGAGATTGGGGGGGGGGGGGTTCAGCGGCTACTCACACCGGACCCCGAGTCCTGCAGCGGTGGCCAGGAGAAAGAGGCAGGCAGCCAAAACTCCCAGGGCCGCGGGCCCGATCCGTGGGTCGGATCCTGGAAGAGAAACTTGCTGAGCGTCGGGGAGGGGGACCTGGTGGGCAGACTGGAAACCCCCCCCCCCCGGTAAGGAAAGGGTACTTGGCTTGGAGGCGGTGTGGCTGTGCACTTTTAATTGTAATTGGGGAGAGGGTTGTTTTTAAACAACAAGAGAGTATGAAGAGCAATGCCTCTTCAGTCCAGTTTTCTGTCTTCGCTGCGGCCAGTCCTTGTCAGCCGACGGAAAGCCTACAGGAGAAGGTGAACGTGGCCGCGTTCATCCCGTGCTCCGGAGTCCCAGAAGCAAGGAAGAGTGGCCCGAGGTCCAAGGGCCGGCCGCCTCCCGTCAACAAGGATTCAGGGCACTCGCCGTGCTGGAGTTTTGCAGCTGCGATGGGCGCGGACGGGCGGCGGGGAGGCCAGAGTGGCCTTGAGGCTGAAATATAGGTCCCAGCTGGGAGGAAGTCCACAGAAAGGTGGGTTCCTTTCGGTAGGTGCAATGATAAAGAACCTGTGAGGGTAAGACACCTGCATCTACAGACTCGCAGACTCCCAATTAAACTTACTAAACCAAAAACTCATTTCTTTGACTGCCATTTTTCCTGTGCAGTAACACAGAGAATAAGCCCAAAAGCCTAAGAATGATTTAAAATTTTTTGTTACGGTTACACTTATTTCCTGTTAGTCTAGGTGGCTTTCTATAATAAAAATAGAGCAGACACCCTGCTATAAATTCGTCTTGTGTCTCTCACGTTTTTCTGAGAAATGTAAGAGAAACAGAAGCAGAAAGAGACACAAGAGCCTCTCGTGTTTCTCTGAAAACTTTCAGCTCCACATATAAAGGCTGTGAAGGAAAGATTCCAAGGGGTGTTTCTTACATTTCTGTCCCCCCTTCCTCTAAAGAAAAGTAGCTCTGAAGAATGCTAACAACATCACTGAGAACAAACTGAATGTCATATACCAGTATGACATCACTCCAAAAGAATTTAAAGAATGAAACTATCAAGCTGGTATTCAGTGAACATCTAACACCAAAGAAAGCCATCTTAAAGAGATGCACCTTCACCTGAAAGCAGCACATCTTGGGAGACATTTCTCAGTCTTTGGGTCTCTGCAGGCGATGCTGTTCTCGGGGTGACTTCCCCAGAAGATCTGAATGTTCAGACAGATTCGGAGCCAGACAGGCAGCCCTTTAGGTGTTGTTGCTGTGTGCCTTCAAGTCATTTCCAACTTACGGCAACCCTACGGCAACCCTATCATGGGGTTTTCTGGGGGCTGAGAGTGTGTGACACACCCAAGGTTACCCAGTGGGTTTCCATGGCTAACTGGGGAATCGAACTGTGATCCCGAGAGTCGTAGTCCAGGGGTCAAACCACTACACCGAGCTGGCTCTCGGGCCTCGTAGATAGCCAGGGCCAAAGCCATTTAGGTTTAAAGCCAAGACTTTGAATCGGGCTCAGAAGGCAAGGGGCAGCTGGTTTTGGACGTCAGCGTAAGGGTGACATCTCGCTCTGAAGCCTTGGATGACCTCTGCCAGCAGCTGCGTGTGGGTGTTCAGGGACACGGGGGACAAGACAGGCACCTGCAGTTTCCAAAAGAGTGCCAATGGTAGTAGAGATGTCAAGGAGTCCCTGACTCCTGAGAAGTCCTCTGCTGCGGGAGGCACTCCTTCTGGAGCCACCGATCTGTGGCAGTGGAGCCCCGGGAGTCCGTTGCCAGGCCTCGCCAGCTGCTTGCTCCCCTGGACCACCTCTTCTCCAGTCCCGTTTTGCTCTGCTCCCGGCCTCTCCGCCGGGCCGTTGGTCCCGGATCCCTCGCCCTTGGCCTGTCTCACTTTCTGGCGGGCATCTCTTTGCCTTGACCTTGGCTCTGTCTTCTGGATTCTCACTCTGGGTTCTCTCAAGTGGTTTGCCTTGGTGGGGTGGGGTGGGGTGGGGTGGGGCCATCAGAGCCTCTCCCGGGGCTGACTTTGAATTCTTTGACCTTGCTACTGTGGCTTTCCTCCCTGGAAAGAGGACAGGGGGTTTTCTGGACAATGAGAAATAGTCTTTCTGATCTTTTGTGGTATTTTTCTTTCAGCAAAACAACGGATAATTAGCCACCTGTGGGGTTTAGAAAACGCCTCATCCAAAGAGTGGGCATTCTGGCTTCCCAGCTGTTGTGGTCTGAGACACGGAGTGGTTTCAGGACGGTGACCCCTCCCAGCAGGAGAAGAAGGGGGCAGCCCAGGCAGAAGGAGGGGGAGTCGGGGACAGAGGGAGGGACAGAGGGTCCCGGGTGCTCACCTTTGTTCTCTTGGGGGGTGCCGGGGGTCTCGTCTTCCTGCCGGGGCCTGGGCCCCTGGACGTTCTCATAGGCGAGCTCCTCCTCTCCGCCGGTCTCTGGAAGAGGAGAGGGAGGTGAGGTGTTTGTGTAGGCGAGGCAGAGGGGAGCCCCGTGCGGGATCTGGGCCTGCCGAATCCGTACCTTTCTGCCGGGTCTTCTCCGGAGGGGCCCTCACAAACCTCAGGTCCGCGTAGGTCACCCCCTGAGCCATCCCGGGGCGGGGAGAGAGCCCGCAGGGCAGGAGAGGGCCTGGCTGATGGCTGGCAAGAGAAATCTCCCCAGCCGGCTGGAAGTGGAGTCTGCTTCGGGCAAGAAAGGAGGTGGTTCGAACGCGTGACGGAAAGCAGAAGTGGAGCTGGCCAAGCACAAGCTCAGCCCCTTCTGCACAAACACCACCCCTCTTGGACCCATGGAGAGAAAGTCCCATCTGGCCCCCTCCTCTGCTCCACCACCTCTCCCCCATGAGCCAAAACAGATGCTTTGCCCCCTCCATCCAAAACAAGGGCCCCTGACACTGCAGAGGGGGTGAGGATCCCCCTCTTTTGCTTTCCTTCCTTCTCTGTCCCCCAGAAAGACTTTCCTTCCTGAATGTGGTCAGGGGAGGTTACTTGCTGCTTGGGCTGACTTCCGGGGGGTGGCGTGGGGGGGCAATCCAAGTTCCTGAAGGACAAGAGAGAGACCTTCAAAAGGGGGGACTGAAGGGTGGGGAAGAAATGCTAGACTCACACAAAGCACGTTGAAGCCGTGCCACTGCTCTGCCTGCACTTGCTCACACGAGCATCTCTGAGCCCAGCCAGGATCCCCCCTTCCTTCTGGCCCAGTAAGGGTCTCCTGAGAACATTGTCTGCCTCAGGGACAGGGATGTGCTTGTAACTCAGGAGCAATGCACGTCCCTGAGAAGATGGTCAAAGCAACGGTGAAGTTTTGTTTGCTCTCCGTCAAACTAATTACAAAGTGCTGTTTGGTTTTGGCCCTGTTGCTTTCTCCCCATTGTTTCTCATCCTTTTTGCAAAATGCCCTCTCCAAAGAACCACTCATTGTGCAGCATTAATCGCACCTCTTGTTCTTGTGGTTGCGTGTACACATCTGTGCACGTTGTGATGACTTTGCAAAGGGTTAAAATGCAGAGATAAGAAGCGTATTGAGAACAGAAACTGGGGGAAGCTGGTGATGAGACCTTGTGTGGATTTTGGAACAAGCAAGAACTGCTGACAGTTTTGGATCCTTGGAAATGTTACTGAATCAGGCTAGCCATCAGAGGCAAAGGGGGAAAGGCAGCTGCCTCCCCTGCAAGCAGACAATTTCTTGCTCTCTAGCTGTTCTGGGTCCAAATGGGATTGCACTGCCCCAAGGTCAGAGGGCATTTTAAAAAGGCTTTAAAGGGAATCTGTTGGTTTTTCCTTCAGGCAGATGCTGGGTGTCTCCAGTCTTACTACGACATTTTTCATTGGCTAAAAATACCGGAATCCTGCCAGAGGAGGCCAGCCACTCACAAAGTGAATGAGCAGAGTTGTGTCTGCATATTTTGCCTCCTGTCTCGGGTTCTGGGTGGTTGAGAGACTTGCTTCAGAAGATAAGAAAACAAGGAACTTGGAGATTGTGCCTTTCAGGAGTGGACTGTGGAACCCCATACGCCCAAGCAAAATGAGTGAAAGAAGTGACACTGGGTGTTTTCAGTGGGCAATATAAGGAAAGCACAGGAGATTGTTACTCTGCAGAATAAACAGAATCGGGCACATTATTTGACCACCAACTGATCGTGTTTATTGGATGATAATCAGCCATTCAAAATACAAGGAAACTTTAGTTATTCAACCTTCACAAAAAAAAAGAGTTAAAAAGGAATGAAACAACCAAAGGAATTAAAACCAGACTGAAACATAGCACATGCACTCACACCAGCACAACGTTTAGGAAAGCACATTGTTAAGGTAAGAGAACCCTTATGTGATCCGTTGAAACAGAAAACCCTTTACTTGTCTGTGAAAAGAAAGTGGGGAGGGTGCCAGGCTGACCTCCCTGGAAGGGAGCCCCAGAGAGCCTGGGAAGGGGCAGCCGCTGAGAAGGCCCTGCCTGCTGGGCTCCCGCTGAAGGAACTGTCAGGCTGGCCAGGCAACAGCCCCCGCCGGCAGACCTCAAAGCCAAGGAAGGTCCATGAGGAAGAAGGTTTGTGTCCGCCGGCCTTCAGTTGCCTGTGGCCCTGTTACCACAGTTTCTAGTCCGAACTTGAGGAATATTAGATATCATTTGATATCAAAGAATTTGGCCTTCACTACCCATTCCTCTCCAGGTGCTTGTGAGGCCCCCGGACAAGCATGCACACGGGCGCGGCCGAAAATAGCTGAACCATTCAAAACAAAATCCAGGCAGGCCAGTAATTGCTAGACTGCAGCTTTAGGAGACCTCCAGGCAAGTACCCTCTTAAGATCACATTATGTATGCACGCTGTTTACAAAAGACCCCCTGCCCCGAGCGGGCAGCTTGATGAGCGGACTATCCGACTCTCAAGCACTCCGCGTTTGCATACTGTCCACGCTATTGACAACGCTGTCATAACTCAATCGTCTAAAGTACTGACCTTTCGGAGTCTTTGTCTCGAGCCCAAAATCCATTGTTTTCCCCGGGAACGGACTAGCCTGCGGGCCCATTTTCCCCTGTAAGAACCCCTGACTTTGAGCGTCTCGTCGGATCGCTCGTGACTTGCCTCCCGACTTGCTGCCGCTCCGTTTGATGAGCCTCCCCTCAGCCTCCACGTGCTGAGAGCCTACGCTGCCCAGCTTCTTTCCTTTCACCGGGCTACAGGACCAGGTGTAGTATTTCCCCACAAACTCCTTTTGAAAATCACCTATCTATTTTCTTTCTTTATTTCTTTAGGACTGTGTGCATGACTGCGCAATTGTGCAATAGTTCTTAATTTTCTAAATGAGTGCGTACGTTTGCTGTGATTTATAAATAAAAAAACCAATTATTATTTACTTCTCTTTGATTATTGACTTGGCCTGACCCCGTAGACATTGGGTTCAAGATCTCGCTACATTGCCCTGCCTCTCGCATTGCTAACTAGTGCTCTAGCTAATTCCCATTCCCCGTTATTTTGAGCACATTGAGTGTCCCTCCCGGGACTCCCAGAAATCAGGGTAACAGACTCGCGGCAGCCCCATGAATTTCATGGAGTTTTCTTAGGCAAGGAATACTCTGGCCAGTCCCTTTCTCTGAAATGGAGCCCACAGCACCTGAGATCCATAGCAGGTCTCCCATCCAAGTAGTATCCAGGACTGGCTCTGCTTAGCTTCCAAGATAAGAGGGTGTCTGGGGCCTTTAGGCCTTAAGAAGGAACACAGTCCTTCAAATAACCTGGACCTGTACAGGTTTACCACACAATAGACCCATTTCTCATCCTTAAGGAAGCGTGGAGATGGACATGGGATGGGATATGCTGTCCCTGCACCCCCCTACCTCCCCATGTCCACGTGTGCAGACTGTCCGCTCCATTCTCCCTAACCAAGAGCCGGATCCCCTGCCTCCTGGCCAAAGACCCCATTTTATCAGTGAGGAAATGCACATGCTCAATGTGGCGGCCAGTTCGGTGTGGGCAGAATTCATGAGTGGTCCTAATCATCCAGTAAGTAAGAGTAGGTTTTATGAGGAAACATTCTCCTAAACTGAGCATAGGAGCTCCATGTAGGTGTCAGATATACGCTTGTCCTTGGCAAAATCTATGCAGGATTGACCCCTAATTAACTGGGATATTTAACATCTAATCCAATGAGGCCAATTTCTGAAAGAGTTGCTTTTTGCCAAGAGAACCCCATGGTAGGTTCATCTTAGGGTTGCCGTAAGTCAGAAATGACCCGAAAGCACATGGCAACAACAATACTGCCTCCCACACAGAGCGGACTGAGATCTTATACCAAGGAGAGAGGACGTAAGTTTTCAGCTGCGGAGTCAGGTAACAGTAGCACAACACCTTCTCTTTCGTGTACTGCAATATTTTGCAGCTGTACAAGCCACAAAGTGTGAATTGCATGACTGCAATACAAATGTGCCACATGCACAAGTGCACCACATAAGCAACTACACTTCTGCAACATGGAATGTGGACATTCTCCACTGGACAAAAATTTCCAACCTTTTCTTTACAAGAAGCTGCACCAGCCTAAGTCACTTGCCGAATGCCAGCCAGGGAGTTAACTTTACGCTCACAGACGTGATGGCTTTTGTGGTCTCTTCCAACTCTGTGATTCAATGAGCTCTGTAGCTCTCGCAGAACATCATTGCACTTTTTGAATTGCAGTGTCATGAATCTGAAAGGACAACACATCTGCAGGCATAGTGCATGGCCATGGGTGCAATTCACATGTGCACCCATGTGCAGCTATGCACATTTTACAGTGCACAATGTGCAGCCATGCTGATTGCCCTGGGAATTTCCTGCCTGGTGTGAGGAAGTAAGACAGACAGCAAGTCTCAAGAGCAAGGAAGTTTATTTAAAAAAGCAGCTGCTGGGTGCACCAAAAAACAAAATGAGGGTGAACCTTTGGTAACAAGCAAAGACAGTTTTTATGCTTTAGGAACCTTCTCCTTTCTACCACTGATTGACTTAAGAATGCTGTATAGGCAGGAAGAGAAAGCAGTGAAGCACCTGCCTCATTGTCTCACCCGTCTCTTGCTGAAAGTCTGCTGAATATGCTCAGCAAAGCAGCAAAGCACTTGTTTTTCAGTGAATCTCAGAATGGAACTTTTCCCTGTGCCCCATTTGAAAGAACTCCATGGCAGAGTTCCCAGAAAAGACAACAGAAGATTCATAATAGTTTCAAGGACTATAAGGCCCATCAGGCTGAATCAGCATAGTTTAAGGACTGTAAAGCCCAGCATGCTCAACAGCAAAGTATACACAGCACAGCAGACTTGACAGGTTTCTCATCGTATTCATTACCCCCTGACCCAAATGTGCAACTCTGCATCTGCAGCCCTTAACTGGATACAGATGTTCTGCACTGGACAAAACTGTTCATGAATTTGCAAGGGGGACCTTGCGGATAAACAAGTCTCCAGCAGGATCCTGGCCCTGATATGTGTAAAGATCAGGAGCCAGGGCCACCTCCCGCTTAGTTAGGGCTGGCCTTTTCAATTCGCACATTCCTTCCAATGCGCACTTTCAGGCCTGGCAGGGGAGCCTTCCTGTCCATGTGCAACCTTTTCAGACCGGTGAAATGGGTTAGGCAGCTCATTGGGCACCACCCTGGCTCACTAGGAATCTCCAGCTGTTGGGATGGAACAGCAGCCACTAGAAAAACTCAGAAAGGGAATGTCCAGCACTCATCAGACAGCAGAGACGGAGAGTTTGGAGCTCAGCTGCACTGTGTGGATTTGGCTTTCCAGGAGAGCTTTAGTTCCCACCCATTGAACTGGGCTGCAATTGGAGGCAGCTGAAACAGAGGTTCTCTGGGAATCTGAATCACTGCCCCAGTGGTGTCCCCCAAATGGAGCTGTGTTCTTACATGCCTAAAAAGAGAAGAAATTTCACCTCCTTCCAAAGTCTCCGGGCCCAGGAGGAGCACGGTTAGGAGGGGCAGCGTGGCTAAGTCCTGAATCAAACCTTCTTCAGCTGTTGTTCAGCTGCTTCCGCACAGCCTTCCACAGAAAGGGGCTTCTCTCAAGGCAGCTGCCCGTGGCCACTGAGCATGCAGACCGGACACGGAGGCCTTCCTTTCTCCTCTTCCACAATAAAAGCACCCCCTCTTGCCCCCACCAAACTCAGTGACCAAAGCGTATGGAGAACTCCCTGCCCCACCTCCTCTGAGCTACCTCTTTTGGTCCCCTTTTGTCCACCGCCGCTCATCGGGATTGTCATCCCCTTGGCAGCCCCTCCCCAAACGTGGCACCCTTCAGCCCCACCTCGGCCGGCCCAGCGACATACTTTGGTCTGCTCCTTGCTCTGTGGGGCCAGAGGGCTTTCTGGCTCCCGCTTCCCGAGCGTTCCTTGCTTGTCTCCCAGCTGGCTGGCGGGCCAGCAAGGTGGGGGGGCGGCTCAGCAGGGGCGGAAAAGAGCTGGTTCCTTCTGGCCATGGTTGAACCAGGGTGAAACGCCAGCCCAATAAAATTCTTGGGGGCAAGGAGCTCAGCCGGCAGAACTGATGTGAGTCTTACATCACCCTGCTCCTTGTGCTGACCGTGATAGGGCTGGGCCAGCATTAACACGCAAAAGTGGTTTGAGGCATTCAGGTATCGCGCTGGGTTGGGTGCAGGAGAAGCTCTTTGGTAAGCAGGGAGAGAGTGTGAGGAGGGAAAGAAACAAAGTAACATAGAATTTCTACTTGCAACATCAAGAATGCGCAGTCACAGAACTACATACATTGTAGTATGTAGAGTAACCAATTAGATTTATACAACACATCTGGTGCCATAAACATACATGATAATACTGTACCAAAGAATGTATAAATTGTTGTGAATTTATGGGGGCGGGGCTCTCGGTCTTTGGAAGCGATTCCACCGAGACCCGGCCGGCTGAATAAACTTCAAATTTCCACTCCGAGGGTCTCGATCTCTATTTTCTGCAGCAAGTGGACCACGTGAAGGCACCGAGGCCGATGGTTCTCAAATTGTAGGGTCCAATCCTAAGGCAGGGGGGCATGACAGTTGCTCAAGGGGGAGTGCAAGAAAAGTCACCCTGCACATACAACAAATGTGCAAAAGAAGGGCAAGTCTGTGTGTGCGTGCGTGCGCGCGCGTGCGTGCGCGCATGCACATTGATGTCTGGCTGGTTCCTGCAAAAGAACAACACAAAGCATTTTACCCCATTGTTTCTTTTTCCAACTTCAGACATAGCAAAAATTGTCTTCCCTTTTGTTATGCTCTTCCTACTCAGCTTCCCCAAGTGTTCCATCGTTGGTCCGGCAGGCGCGTGCTCCCCAGTGACCGCAAGACAGTTTCTCAGGTGAGGGGGAGGGAAGCCAAGAGAGGAGGCGGAGAGCGCGAGAGCTCCACAGTAAGATGGAGGGCGCATACAGCACGAGGGGGGCCTGCGAGAGAGAGAAGGAGAGACCCAGGGTAGGAGGAACGCCTGTGAGGTGGCACTGGCGTCCCCATCATAGTGAAAAGGCTGCAAAAGTGCTCATACCATACCTTTGTGAAAGGGATTGGCAGCTCTGAAGGCTATACAGGGTAAATATTGTGCAAAACTTGATGTCACCAAAGAACCGAGAGTTTCTCTTTCTGATATTGCTCCTCATTGTAGTAAACTTTGCACTCAGAAACAAACACATCCATCACATTAAGTATGAACATTATTTGAGATAAGATATACCAGCAAACATTAAACAAGTGAATGTGTTAGGTATTGAATTTATTCATAATATTTCAATAAAACAACGCTAATCTGAACAATATTATTTCCTTATAAAATGTTAAAATGTAAATATACATAAATGTGCAATTGAAAATATCCACACTAAACAAAAACATTTTTTATTTATTTACAACGTTGAGCGGGCGGGGGTGCAACATCTGCACGTAAATGTAATACGGTCACAGGGGTACAAAGTTTGAGAACCAGATCGTCGGCCGGAAGGTGTGGTTTTGTCAGTACTGCCGGAGATTGGCCAGCAGGGCACAGCAGGGCTTGCAGGGATGGAATTACAAGGGGCGGGATCCTACGGGGTGGGGTTGCTGGAAGAGGAGGCTCAGGCCTCCCCAAAAGCCCTCTTCCGCTGAACGGCCCTTGTGCTTCCCGGGGCGTCTTGGGCCTTCGCGGCTAGGAAGGAGGGCCCTCGGCGGGGCGCGTAGGGCTGGCGGCTCTCTTGCAGATGGGACGGGCGCACCGGAACAGGGCCCCCTGCCTCAGTTGCCCGTAATCGCAATTGCTTCTGCGCTCTCTAGACTCCTCCGACCCCTCAGGCCTGGAAGGACAAGATGGAGAAAGAGAGAGAGCGGGGGAAGAGAGAAAGAATAGAAGAAAGGAAGGAAGGAAAGGGACAAATCTCTGTGAATAAAATTAAGTTTGTCTGTCTGATTGTTGCAGCATGATGTGAAAATGGCGAGAAACTCAGTGTCAGCGGCAGCCACGAGAGTATTTGCACGGTTTGGGTCTTTGTGGCAGCTGCGCCCATTCCTTGGGACATCAGACCCGGCCACGGTGGCCCAGGGCTTGGTTACATCCCCACTGGACTACTGGACTACTGTAATGCACTGCACATGGAGCTGTTACTTGAAAACGTGGGTGCCACGGGGGCCCACCAACGATGCCAGTACTTCCATTCAAAACTGGGGAATAATTAAAGGCAACATAGCTATCCTTACTCATTTTTTCTTACGTTCATATTCAAATTCTAAAAATCTATTCATCTGGGTGGCTTCGAAATAATTATCCAAAGACGGGGCATCCCAACCCCCATCCGCTTGGTGTCCATATAATAATACATTAGTAATTCTAGGTTTCTTACCTCCTGATATCCATTGTTTAATTGTTCTGTCCCATCTTCTTATTATTCTAATGGGGATTCTTACTGGTATCGTTTGAAATAAATATAAAAATTTGGGTAGTATCATCATTTTGGACATTCTTACTCTTGTTAGCATATTCCATTTTTTACTTGGCCATTTATTCATGTTTATATTTATCTTTTTCCACAACTGATTGTAATTCCCTTGAATAATATTATTCATATTTTTCAATATATATACTCCTAAATACTTCATTTTTTTTTGTCTCTAACTTTAAATCAGTAATAAGTTTTATTTTCCTCTGTTCTTTCCAGTTACTATTTAAAAACATTATTTCTGATTTATGCATATTTATTGTTAGGCCAGATAACTTCCTAAACTTCTCAATTATTTCTACAAGTTTATTTACACATCTGAAAGGGCTCCTGTGTTGTTATCAATGCATCATCTGCAAATAGATTCAATTTCAGTTCCTCCTTACCAAATTTATAGCCTTTTGTTTCTTTTTCATCTCTGATTTCGTTTGCCAGTGGTTCTATTGCTAACACAAATAACAAGGGGGAGAGGGGGCAGCCTTGTTTCATTCCACTATTAATCTTAATGTTCCTTGAATTATTCCCATTTACTATAATTTGGACTTCATTATCCGTATATATTTCCTTTATTACATCACTAATTTGGCTTCCCAACCCAAACTCCGTACATATTTTATACAAATAATTATGGCTCACCGAGTCAAAAGCCTTATATACATCCAATTTGATTAATGCAATTTTATTATTATGTTGTTTGGCATGATATAATACATTAAAAACATTTCTAATTGGGTCTGCAATCGATCTCCCTTTTAGAAATCCGTATCGATCTTCACCTATTAACTTTGGTAAAAAAACTTTTCATCTGTTTGCCAAAATTTTGGTGAAAATTTTATAATCCTGATTACAAAGGGTAATAGGACGATAAGATTCCAGATTTGCTGGGTCCTTATCGGGTTTCAAAATTAGACTTATTTCTCCTAATTTCCAAGTTTTTGGTATTTTCTTTGTACGTATTATTTCATTAAATATTGTAGTCATGTAATAACTCAGTTCTTTTTTAAATATTTTATAAAAACAGCTAGTAAAGCCATCTGGACCAGGAGATTTAACCCCTTTCAGACCATCAATTACTTTTTCAACTTCTTCACTACTTATTGGAGCGTTCAATTGACCTCTTTTAACTTCATCTAATTTAGACTGAATATTAATTTTCTGAACTATTATCTTCCTTTCATTATATAAATTCTCATAAAAATTCTCCATTATGCTCTTAATCCCATCATCATCATATACCAATTCTCCATTGTCCCCTGCAGGCAATCCCAGTTAACCATGTGGCTGCAGCTCTTTGGAGCAACTGAAGTCTCTGAGCACTTTTCAAAGGCAGCTCTGTTGCAGCACCATGCAGCCCCCACGATTGGCATGGTTTAATTGGCAAAATATCATTTAATTGGCGCTATATTAATTGGCTATCTAAATGATACCAGAGGTGATGGAAAGGTCAAGCTGGAAGAGGCAAATAACTGACAGTATATGTGAGATTGCAAGGCAGGTCAGCCTCACCCACCTCCTAGGCAGGAACTGAGTCATCGTCAGACTAATCGCAGGGCTGCTCTCGCGACAATAGGCTTATGCTAACAAGCCGGACCTCTTGGAGTAAAATGGAGAAATTCATAGAATCATAGAATCATAGAAATGTAGAGTTGGAAGAGACCCCAGGGGCCATCCAGTCCAACCCCCTGCCATGCAGGAACACCCTCAAAGCCCTCCCTTGGACACATGGCCATCCAGCCTCTGCTTAAAAACCTCCAAAGAAGGAGACTCCGTCACACCCCGAGGCAGCAGATTCCACTGCCGGATAGCCCTGACAGTCAGGAAGTTCTTCCTGAGGTTCAGGTGGAATCTCCTTCCCTGCAGCTTGAATCCGTTGCTCCTTGTCCTGGTCTCTGGAGCGGCAGAAAACAAGCCCTCTCCTTCCTCTACATGGCATCCCTTCAAACATTTAAACATGGCTGTCATGTCCCCTCTTAACCTTCTCTTCTGCAGGCTGAACATACCCAGCTCTCTAAGTCTATCCTCATAGGGCTTGGCTTCCAGGCCCTTCACCATTTTGGTCGCCCTCCTCTGGACCTGCTCCAGCTTGACCATGTCCTTCTTGAATTGGGGTGCCCAGAACTGGACACAGGATTCAAGATGAGGTCTAACCAAAGCAGAGTAGAGTGGTACCAGTACCTCCCTCGATCTGGACACCATACTCCTATTGATGCAGCCGAGAATTGCATTGGCTTTCTTGGCTGCCGCATCACACTGCTGACTCATGTTCAGCTTGTGGTCTATTAAAACTCCTAGATCCCTTTCACACGTACTGCCATCCAGCCACGTGTCCCCCATCCTATATTTCTGCATTCCATTTTTTCTACCTAAGTGTAGGACCTTACACTTCTCTCTGTAGACTTTCATTTTGTTAGCCTTGGCCCAGATCTCCAATCTATCCAGGTCATTTTGAATTTTGATCCTGTCCTCTGGCGTATTAGCAACCCCTCCCAATTTGGTGTCATCTGCAAATTTGATGAGCATGCCCTCTATTCCTTCATCCAAGTCGTTGATGAAGATATTGAACAGCACTGGGCCCAGGACAGAACCCTGTGGCACCCCGCTGGTCACTTCTCTCCAGGATGAAAAGCAGCCATTGGTGAGCACCCTTTGGGAACGGTCAGTCAACCAGTTACAGATCCACCTGACAGTAGCCCTGTCCAGCCCACATTTTACTAGCTTCTTTGCAAGAATGTCATGAGGAACTTTGTCAAAGGCCTTACTGAAATCGAGAAATGCTACATCCACAGCATTCCCTTCATCTATCAAGCTAGTAACTCAATCATAAAAAGAAATAAGATTAGTCTGGCCTGACTTATTTTTGAGAAATCCATGTTGACTTCTCGTGATTACCGCATTACTTTCTAAGTGATTAGAAACTGACTGCTTAATGATCTGATCCAGGATCTTTCCGGGTACTGACGTCAGGCTGACTGGGCGATAATTATTGGGGTCCTCTTTTTTTCCCTTCTTGAAGATGGGGACAACATTTGCCCTCCTCCAGTCTGCTGGAACTTCTCCTGTCCTCCAAGATTTCTCAAAGATTATAGCAAGCGGTTCCAAAATGACCTCTGCCAGTTCTTTTAATATCCTAGGATGCAATTCATCTGGCCCTGGAGACTTGAATTCATCCAGTGTGGCCAGGTATTCCTGTACCACCTCCCTACCTATTACGTGCCGCATTTCCCCTGCTTCCTCCCCTGCTCCCCAACCGCCAGGTCGAGTGCAGTTGTTTCCTTCTGGGAAAAAACTGAGGCAAAGAAGGTGTTAAGTAGTTCTGCCTTTTCTCTTCCCCCTGTTAGTAATTCGCCATCTTCTCTGCGCAGCGACCCTATCGTCTCCTTCTTTTTCCTTTTGCTACGGACATATTTTAAAAAGCCCTTTTTATTGTTTTTAATGTCTCTGGCCAGCCTAAGTTCATTCTGTGCTTTAGCCTTTCTGACCTCCTCCCTACATCTCCTGGCTACTTGCTTAAATTCTTCTTTGGTGGTTTCCCCCCTCTTCCATTTCCTGTACACGTTTCTCTTAACGCTTAGCTCAGCTGAGAGTTCTTTAGTCCACCATTCTGGTTTCTTCAGATGCCTTCCATTTTTCCTCCTTATTGGCACAGTTTGAGACCGTGCCTTCAGTATCTCCCTTTTAAGGAACTCCCATGCCTCCCGAACTCCTTTCCCTTTCACTATTCTTGACCACGGAATTCCAGCCAGCAGCTCCTTAAGTTTACAGAAGTCCGCTTTTTCAAAATCTAAGACGAGTGTCTGGCTACACTTATCTTCTCCTTCCCACCGAATGCCAGATTCCAATAGGGCACGGTCACTCCCCCCTAAAGATCCAACCACTTCTACCTCATTAACAAGGTCATCTCTATTGGTCAGGATCAGATCTAGAATATTTGATCCCCTTGTGGCCTCTTCCACCTTCTGGACCATGAAATTGTCTGCAAGACAAGCAAGAAACTTGCTGGACCTTGCTGTCTTGGCAGGGTTTGACTGCCAACATATATCCGCGTAATTGAAATCTCCTATTATTACTGTATCTCTCCTTTTTGAATGTGCAGTCATTTGGTTGAGGAAGGCATCACCAAAGTCCTCAGTCTGGGTTGGAGGTCTGTAGTAAACCCCCACCAGAATATCCCTATGGTTTCTCGCTCCCTTAATTCTTACCCAGATGCTCTCGACCCGGCTTTCTGGGTTTGAGTCACGGATCTCTTCACAGGTGAAAACATCCTTGACATACCTACTCCTCCTCCTTCCTTGTTTGGTCTGTTTCTACAAAATAGGCTGTACCCCTCTATTCCTACATTCCAATCCTGAGACTCATCCCACCAGGTCTCAGTGATGCCTATCAAATCGTATTTGTTTTGCTGTACTAGGAGTTCAAGTTCATCTTGCTTGTTTCCCATACTCCGTGCATTAGTGTAGAGACACTTAAGTCCCCGGGCCCTTCCTGCAAGTCCTGTACTATAGTTTCTACTCCTCCCGCCACTGGACGCTTGTACTACTTGTCCAATATCGTTTGGGCCTTTTCCCCCTGCGCTCGCCGAGTCCTGGCCTCGAATAATATGTCTCCCTCCCCAGCGGAACTTAGTTTAAAGACCTCTGAATCCTCCTTGCGAGACTGTTTGCAAAAACATTCCTGCCAAGTTTCGTGAGGTTCAGCCCATCCCTTGCCAGAAGCCCGCGTTTACGGAAATTTAGGCCGTGTTCCAAAAACCCAAAGCGTTGCTGGCGGCACCGTGTGCGGAGCCAGTTGTTGACCCCTGCTATTGCCCTTTCCCTTTGTGCACCATGTCCTTTAACAGGGAGGATAGACGAAGTGACCACCTGTGCACCAGGGTCCTTAAGCTTTGTCCCCATAAGCTCGTAGCCCTTTGCGATGTGGTAAAAGCTGCGCCTCGCAGTGTCATTGGTTCCAACATGAACCACAATGAGTGAAATGTGTGAATGCGTCCACCCTGGTCCCCAAAGACCTGGATGTTTCCCTATTGCTTCCCCACCTCTCTACAATACTCGGCTATTACGACAGCCATTCTCCTTTTGTCACCTAAGCACTAAGATCGTTAGCTCTGTCTGGACTTCATTGTTTGTGTTGCAACTCTCATTGTCCACTTAGGTTGGAGTGCAACTCATACTCCTGTCCCTAGGAAATTTTGGGGGTATAAATACCCCAGATTTCAGGCTGTTGAGTGCAGTCTCTCACCATTCTGAACACCACACTGTCCGTCCAGTTCAGTTTACCCAGGCAGGAAAATGTGGGATTCATCCACATTTTCCTGCCTGTGTACGAAGGGCCTTCATGTCATTTTCAATCTAGGGAGATCCCGAGGCAAAACTAGGACAATTGTCCCGACCCGATTTCTTCAGAGGGAGGTTTGCCTTTGCCTAGGCTTTTGCTAAGGCTGAGAGAGCGTGTCTTGCCCAAGATTATCCTCCTTTCCCTTGCTTTTTAAATCCTTTTTTTAAAAAAGGGATTCGAAAGATTCGAGATTTGTGAGATTCGTGGATTCCCAGAACCTTCCAGGGATTCGGATCTGGAAAATTCTGGATTCAACCCATCCCTAGAACTAATAAATTGAAATAACTTAGTCATGAATTTATTTGGAATTCGGCAATGAAAATGGAAGGTGGTTGACTTGAGTTAGAATTTCGGCATTAATGTTTCTCCATAATAAAGTAGTAGTTAATTTTTAATTACATCGAATGATAGTGGTGAACAACCAACGTAATGTGCGTTACCCAGTTGGCTCTTTACCCAAAGATTTTTTTCCCTGTTTTTGCAAAATTCTTCTTCTTCGAAAAAAAGTCCCTCTGGGCTGGGCAATTACAGAGTTCAGTCTACAAGCAGCCAGAGGAGCCTGGAATCCTCCTGCCTTCTACTCCAGACATCACCCAGAGGCTAATTTTCCCCAGGAAACTGAATTCGGACTTCGGTTGGATCCTCCTGAGAATCAGTAAGCTTAAAAAAAGGGAGAGGGGGAGTTGTGGGAATGAGACCCTAAGGGAGGGAGGAAAGGAAAGCAATGTAAGGAGCTTTTTGGCGGGGCGGAGGAGAAATGGGTCTTTCAAAATTTCATTCCTCCTCACCAACACAAGGAACAGAGATGGGTGGGACAAGGGATGAAATATGAGATAGGATTTTTCTCTTTTACTTTAGTAAGGCTGCTAGAATAATAAAGTCACACAAATTTAAAAGCCAGTTTGAAATTAATGTAATTATTTAAAATGCCCCCCTTTCAACAAAAATGCAACTGAATTAGACTTTTCGTCTTATTAGTAATAATTAACTTAAGAAGCAAACGCTTTCCTACTAACTTTTGGAGCTCCCTTCCCACCCACAGGAGAGGTTGGAAGGGAGACAAGCGGGAGGGCTGCGGGGCTGCCACGGCGTTCGGGGGTGGCTGGCTGAAAGAGCCCACTTCCCAAAGTCCACCTTTCCAAAGGCCTTGTGTTGCGGGGACTTCAGTACTCACAGGGGTCTCTCCAGCCTTTATGTCTAAAGCCAGCTGGGAGGGTAGGTGCGGTCTGTGGAGTCAGCTGCCATCTCACAGATGTATCGGTGCCTACTCCAGAAGTCATCTTTTGCCAGGTTTCCATCGGTAATTTTTATATAGTCGAAATAAGGATATCGATCAGCTACATCAGCCCTGGGGAAAAAAGGAAAAAACTTAAAAGCAAATTTCAGCTGTGCTGGATTGTTATACGGTCTTTTGGTACCTTCAATGCAAACGGAGAAGTAAAGGTGGGAAATGAGCAGGATTTAAACCATTGCATGTGCGCGCGCACGCACACGCACACTGATAGCCTTTCTTCTGTCTTTCTGGACGGCTCCCCGAGGGACGGTGACCTCAGCGCCATTTGACGTCGTATGTCGTCTGCCCCAAACTTCCCAATGAGGCCGCAGCCCGATGTGGACAATTCAGGTGCAATCTCTTGGACTGCAGAAAGTATCCTGGGAATCATAGAACTGGAAGAGACCACACGGGCCATCCAGTCCGACCCCCTTCTGCCATGCAGGAACACCCATCCAAGCCCTCCCTTGGACAGATGGCCACCCAGCCTCTGCTGAAACACCTCCAAAGAAGGAGACTCCACCACACTCCATGGAGGCGGCAGCAGATTCCACTGCTGGACAGCTCTGACCGTCAGGAAGTTCTTCCTGAGGTTCTAGTGGAATCTCCTCTCCTGCAGCTGGAATCCACTGTTCCTTGTCCTGGTCTCTGGAGCGGCAGAGAACAAGCCCACTCCCTCCTCTACATGGCATCCCTTCTAATATTTAAACATGGCTATCGTGCCCCCTCTTAACCTTCTCTTCTTAGACTAACGTCCCCAGCTCCCTAAGCCACTCCTCAGAGGGCTTCATGGCTCCCAGACCCTTCGCCATTTTGGTCGCCCTCCTCTGGACACGCTCCAGCTTGTCAACATCCTTCTGGAGTTGAGGTGCCCAGAACTGGACACAGGATTCCAGATGAGGTCTGACCAAAGCAGAATAGAGTGCTACCATTACCTCCCTTGATCCAGACACCATACTCCTATTGATGCAACCCAAGAATCGCATTGGCTTTCTCGGCTGCCGCATCACAGAGAGAGAACGTTCTCTAATCGCCTTCTTTGGAGGTTTTTAAGCAGAGGCTGGGTGGTCATTCGCTGGGGTGCTTTGAGTGTCTGTTCTTGCATGGCAGAAGACGGTTGGACTGGACGGCCAGGGTGGTCTCTTCCAACTCTGTGTTTCTAGGATTCTAGGATTCAGTCACTACCATGGACCTCAAGATTACGGAAAGATTCCTGCATTCTGGCTAAGGGGCAGGGTTTCCATTTGGATGAATCCCGAATGGAGAAGTGAATTGGGATGCTACAGACAGGTTCAGGAAAACATCTAACCCAAGCGGGACTCTTCTGGAGCAACGTCTAAGGCCATTTCGGAACTAGACTGTTACAGAGCTATTGTTCCGCTTGCAGCATCCTATGGAACCCTGGGCCGGCCGGCCCCTCCCGAAACTACAAACCCCAGGATTCCGTAGGATGTTGAAAGTGGACTATAGCAGTCTAGTACGGAAATGGCCTAACTCTGAATCTGCCTGAAATGGCTTTAGTGATTTTGCTTTCAGACACAAACCAGAAGTCTCCAAAAAGTGACTCTTTCTTCCCTAGATCTCAAATTGCTTCTTTTATTTTGCTTTCTTTTTTTTAAATAAAGAACACCCCGAAGCGGGTGTGGGGGAGTGGGTACGGTTTTATGAGGGCCGGAGTTTTGTTGGAGGGGTTCTGCAGGGCTGATCCGGGGTTCGCTGCTGTTTCTTAGATCTCTCTCCCAAGTGCAGGCGTGTTACAGAGTTTTAGTGGAGTCTGTGGGACAGATGCACTTAAGAACGAGTCCTTACTTGGAAAAGCTGGATTTTCTAGTCCTTTTGACTCCCTCGATTATCACACGTTCCATATACAAATTCTTCTAACGATCAAGTCAGAAGCTTCGTAGGTCAGGGAAAAGCTGCGAACGCAGAGTACCTTGGATTTTCACAAGACCCTCCGTAACAGCCTTTCACAGAAGCTGATACAAAGTGAACTAGATGGGTGGATTTGGGGGTTTTTTTTAGCTGGCTGACAGACCAAACCCACAGAGAGAACTCTTCGCTGGTCCTTCTTTGCCCTGGAGGGAAGCGAATAGTGGGGTGCCTTGGGGTTCTCTCCCGGGCCCAGCTTTGTTCCACATCTTTATTGATGACCTCAGTGAAGTAACAAAAGGCGTGCTTCTCAGATTTCCAGATGACACTGACCTGGGAGGGTAGCTGATGCCCCACAGGGCAGAATCAGCATTCGAGATCATCTTGACAGACTGGAGAGCTGGGCTGCGCCAAAAATAATCAAGTGAACTCCAACAGGGATAAATAGAGGCCTGATGGGTACCACGGGTGGCCCCATCTTGGGGCCAAGTAGACAGAAGGCTGTCTGTAAACTTACCCTTCGTAGCGGGACCCATCAACCCAAAGAAAAACATTGGCGGTCTTCTCCCTCCACCGAGTTCTGCTGAGTCCGATCCAGTATTCATTGGCGTGCAGAAAGTCCTAGAGTGAAAAAGAAAAGGAAAACATCACTCAGAGCTGTTTCTGTGAGAGGTTTTAATGGCATTAAATAATCTGCAAAAATTGAGCCATTCCCTCTCCATGCCCTGTGAGGAGGGGCCGAGGGACCCGGGGGCGTTTAGCCTGGAAAAGATAAGATGAAGAGAAGGGGACCTGAGAGCCACGATGTTTAAGTATTTGAAGGGATGTCACGGGGAGGATGGAGCAAGCTTATTTTCTGCCGCTTCAGAGACGGGGATGCTACGGAGCAATGGCTTCCAACTTCAGGAGGAGAGATCCTGTCTGAATATTAGGAAGAAGTTCCCGATGGGAAAAGAGCAGTTTGACAGCCGAATGCACTGGCTGAACGGAGTGTGGTGGAGTCTCCACCTCCTCCTTCGGAGGTTTTTCCCAACAGAGGCTGGGCGGCCGTCTGTCAGAGGGAGGGCTTCGGCGGTGTCTTCCCGCCTGGCAGAAGGGGGCTGGACTGGCGGGGCCTTGGGGTCTCTTCCAGTTCTGTAATTTCAGTATCACCGCCCTCGTCGTTGTTTTTATTCACGCGCTCCCTTCTCTTCCACACTGGGCTTCACAGCCGTGGCCAAAGGCTCCTTCCCGCTTCTTCCCCTCCTCCTCCTCCTCCACGGCTCCCTCTCCAGGCTGCTCCAGCTGCAAAAAAGACCGTGGATAATTCCCTGCCTATGGAGAACAACCTTGAACGGCCGATGGTGCGCCTGCCAGTGTGCCCGTGGAGCTGTGGGAAATGATGCGCAGGGGCTGCCGTCTCCACAATCCCAGTGGATCACTCGGTACCTTGGGGGCCCTAGCGAAGCGCTGCGCCCTGTCCAAGGGCGCGCAACTGCCTAGGAAATGGTTGCAGTAGGAATCATAGAATCCTAGAGCTGGAGGAGACCCCAAGGGCCACCCATCCAGCCCCCTCCTGCCATTGAAGAAGAAGCAACCAAAGCACACTCCCTTTGACAGGTGGCCTTCCAGCCTATCTTTAAGAACCTCCAGACAAGGAGACTCCACCACGCTCCATTCAGGCAGCAGCAGATTCCACCGTCAAACTGCACTTACCATCAAGAAGTTCTTCCCGGCGTTTAGGTGGAATGCCATTGCTCCACGTCCTAGCCTCTGGAACTGCATAAAACAAGCTTGCTCCATTTTCCGCGCGACATTCCTCCAAATATTAAAAGATGGCTATCATGTCCCCTCTTAACCTTCTCCTCCCCAGGCTAAATATCCCCAGCTTCCTAAACTTCTATTCAAAGGGTTTCATGGTTTCCAAGCCTTGCGGAGCTCTGCTTACGTGACCTTGAGCCGAACTGAATCCGTGCCTTGCGCAAAGGCCAAAAGAGCACAGTTGCACGTGTGAACTCAACGCAGCTGTACGACTTGAACAGGGTTCCAGCCAAACACAATTCATATAAAAAGATAGTCAAGATTTGTTATTGCCGAAACCTAATCCAAATACCTATTTACTTGCATTAAAACAATTTGAAACATCCACTTGAAACATTAAAGGCCATTTTACCGTGCGCATCACAGCCTCCCAGAGTTCTCTTGCGTCCCAGGGCTTTTTCAGAACCACCAGCTGAGAGGATTTCTTCCTGCAGTCCTCCTGGCTTTGCTGCCAAGTCCTCTCCTCGCGCGAAACCCAGAGGCATTTCCAGCGGAAGAGCTTCCACCCCGGGGGGCAGCAGCCTGGGGAAGGAGAGAGCGTGCACCCCAACGTTCCGCGGGTGGAAACGGGGAGACGCGCGCCAGAAGTGCCCGCGGCCGTGGGCTTGTGCTCGAGCCCCCGAGAAGGGCACGGCTTGGCCTCCCCGCTCCCCTGAGGAGTCAAGCAAGTGCAAACTGCTTTTCCACTTTCGACTCAGCTTGCCTCAGCTGAAGTAAGCTGAGGACAAAGGGGGAGAGCGGGGGAAGGAAAGAGAAATCGGGACATTTCAAAAGCAACCGAGAAAGTCGGGCAGAGGATTCATCTGGAGCGTCGCCGCCAAATCGAGACAGCCGGAGAAAGAGAGAGAGTCCGGAAACCGAACCCCGAGGAAACGATCAGGGTCAGATCCCGTTCCCGTCTCCTCCCGCCCCCCGCCCCTCCTGCGGTCCCACGGGAAACTCTCGCCCACGCACGGGCACGGGATGCTTGCTGCGGACAGTCCCGCCTGCCTCCGCGTGGACCTTCTGCTGGGGTTTCGAGGGGCTGCCCGGCGTTCCTTCCGGCTCAGCCGCAAGAGAAGAGTGACGGAGGAAGAACGAAGCCTGCGCCCTCCCAGAGGCCCAGCGCCCTCCCGCCGTATCGGGGCAAAAAGAGGAGGGAGAGACCGGGAAAGCCCGTAAAAAGGACTTTCAAAGAGCGACGCGAGGAGACTTCGGCCAGCCAGCCAGCCAAACCAGAGGACTCTGCCAGCCTGAGCAATCTCATTAACGCCACTTACCAATCTGCTGGCAGGATCTGGCCTGGTGCAGCTCTGCCTCCGTTCCCTCCTTCTCCCTCCTCAGGGCATCCAGGCTGAGGTTGGCTCTCCTCAGCTCCTCTTCCGCCTCCCGCAGCCGCTTCTGGGTCCTTTCGGTGGCCGCCCGGCTCTCCAGAAGGTCCCGCCGGGTGGAGTTGAGCTCCCTCTGGGCCTGGTGCAGCCGGTCCTTGACCTGCGCCAGGCTCTCCTCCTGGGTATCAATCCTCCGTGCCAGGCTGCTGCTGTGGGCTGCGTGGTCTTGCGATGCCCGCCGGAGCTGCCCAGAGACCTGCCAGTCTGCAGAGAAGGGGCATCGTCAGTGGAGGGCAGGAAGGGGAATGGAGAGCAAGGATTTTCCATTTAGAACTCAAGAAGGGTCGCCAGGCACCGAGGTTTCAGAGCCAAAACCATCGACCAAGGGACCGTCCCCGGTTGGGTCCTGGGGGGCCGTGGGTATTACAAGGAGCGTCCCCCGGTGAGGCCGTTAAGCATGATGTATTACAGATGCTCAGAGAACGCTATTCACATAAAACAAAATCAGATCTAAGAAATGAGGAAAATACTTACATGTGCATAATTTTCAAGGCAGTTTTCTCCCTCTGAGATTCCTCCCCCTTGCCCCAATTGCTGGAGGAAAGGGCCCAGTCCCAGACCTTGGCACCTCTAACCAGACGCCCTATCAGATGTTAGCTGTTGTTCCCTCATGGCGGGCAATCTCAGGGAGAAGAAGAAGACCCCAGCCACACAGGTTGAGTCAGACTGAGCAGCCCGACCACTGTACTTGACACGGGCTGGCCGTTCCTCACTCTGTCGCCAGCTGCAGTTGAAACTCAGAGGCATCATTTCCAGGGGAAAACCCAGCCTCGCCCATTTCCCCAGGGGAGTGGGAGCGGGCCAGCTCGGGCAGGATCGGCAGTTACTTACATCGGACCCCCAGGCCGACGGTGGTCGCTAGAAGCGGGAGGAGGATGGCCAGTGCCCCCAGGCCGGCTTTCCGGGTCCAGCGGTCCGAGTCTGGAAGAAAAAGTGCAGAGGCTGGTCTGAGATCCTCGTGGGCTGGCTGCCTTCAGCCCCAAAAGCGGACTGCCCGCATGAGGGAGCGGAGAGGGTAAGGCAGAGCCCTTTCCGCCCGCTGGGAGGCCCCGGCAGAGACAGCCGGGGAAGGCTCTGGTCTCCTGCTCTTTGCAAGCACCCACGGGCTTCGCGAGCACCCGGGCCACAGATTAGGAATGGTGAGGGAGGGAGGCAGACTCTCCCTTGCTGCCTGTCTCCTCCTCTTCCTCTCCATGTTGGGGGGGAACCCTCACTGGCCCCACTGCCCCACGTGGTGAAGAATCATGACCACCCCTGCCCTCCATTTCTCCCACTTGGACCTTCCTCCTTCCCTTTCCCTGGGGGCCACCAGGCCCGGCTGGGTATGAAGGAATGGTAAGCAAGGCGAGGGCACCTGGCACCCCCCCTCCACACACAGACACCCCTCGCCACAGACCACCCAGCAGTGGAGCCCACTCATCTGCCAGGGTCCAGTCTCGGCTAAGAGGAAGCAGCTTTGCTTTGCTGACCATCTGGGGGGGCGGGGGGCGCTACAAAGCTGTTTCCTTTAGGAAAACATGTGGGGGGGGGGCTTTCAGAAGAACAAAGGGGGCATTCCTTTTGCCCCTTGCTTTTGAAGGGAAATACAGCTTTGGGGACAGTTCAGTGCCAAAAGGAGGTGTGGGGCACAAACATGGCCCTGGCACACACAGACAAACCACCACTAGATAAAGTCTCTTTTTCTTGATATGGGCATTATCGCACGAGGCAGATTAATCGCAATTAAAGCATGTTAATAGCATCTTTGGCTGGGACATGTCCCTTGAAGTCTGCTGCTCTCCCAGTGGGAGATTTTGGAAAGTGTTTCTTTCACAAAGGAAGTCATTAAAGAGTTTTTCCGGTTTGTAAAAGAAATGCTTCCCAAATGGTCTCTCACCAGGAGAACAACAGAAGAGGAATGAGAGTATGGGATATGGCCCAGTTGAAGATGCTCTTATCCACTGCAACTGCAGTTTCCCTGCCTTGTGGGATGAAGCCCAAGACGCTTTCCTCCATGAACAGGGAAGAAAAGCCGCCTTTCTTTGCAAGACCAGCCACTCTGCCACACCTTGGGTAGGTCACTAATGAGGTCCTCTAGGTGTTGCTGACTGCAGCTCCCAGTATTCCCTGCCACTGGCCATGCTGGAAAGGAATGCTGAGGGAAGTTACAATCCAATCACATTTGGGGGGGGCATATTTCCCCTCCCCCATATTGACTAAACTACCTTCTTTTGAAGGAAAAAGGGAAGGGGGTCCTGATGGGTGTCCCAGCCCCCGTTTTCCTTGCTGTGCTACTTGGGGGTGGGGAGGCGGGTCCCAATGGAGGGTGGCATCAACCCATTCAGGGCATCACAGCCTGCCTGGTGCCCTCTCTCCAAGGAACAGTGGGCACAGAAATGGCACCAACTGTACCAGCTGCACAGAGCAGATGGCATGACCGGCAGTAAGCAACAGTCTCCAAAGTTGCCAGGGGGGTTGGGGGCAATAGTTCTTCCCACAGGGTACAGGGAGGGGGTTACCTCCTGGAAGACCTGAGAACTCTGGCCCCAGAACTGGAGTACTGCCAAAGGAGGAGAGATGGGAGAAACAGACAGATTCAGATGGACGATGATGGGACCATCAGGGCTGGCGAGGAGGCTCAGCAGGTGCCAAGCACCCCTGCGACAAGATGCCCACTTCAACAGGGGAAATCATAGAATCATAGAATCATAGAATCATAGAAATGTAGAGTTGGAAGAGACCACACGGGCCATCCAGTCCAACCCCCTGCCATGCAGGAACACCCTCAAAGCCCTCCCTTGGACAGATGGCCATCCAGCCTCTGCTTAAAAACCTCCAAAGAAGGAGACTCCACCACACTCCGAGGCAGCCTATTCCACTGCAGGACAGCCCTGACCGTCAAGAAGTTCTTCCTGAGGTTCAGGTGGAATCTCCTTTCCTGCAGCTTGAATCCGTTGCTCCTTGTCCTGGTCTCTGGAGCGGCAGAAAACAAGCCCTCTCCCTCCTCTACATGGCATCCCTTCAAATATTTAAACATGGCTATCATGTCCACTCTTAACCTTCTCTTCTGCAGACTGAACATACCCAGCTCTCTAAGTCTATCCTCATAGGGCTTGGCTTCCAGGCCCCTCACCATTTGGATCGCCCTCCTCTGGACTTGATCCAGCCTGACCATGTCCTTCTTGAATTGGGGTGCCCAGAACTGGACACAGGATTCAAGATGAGGTCTAACCAAAGCAGAGTAGAGTGGTACCAGTACCTCCCTCGATCTGGACACCATACTCCTATTGATGCAGCCGAGAATTGCATTGGCTTTCTTGGCTGCCGCATCACACTGCTGACTCATGTTCAGCTTGTGGTCTATTAAAACTCCTAGATCCCTTTCACACGTACTGCCATCCAGCCACGTGTCCCCCATCCTATATTTCCGCATTCCATTTTTTCTACCTAAGTGTAGGACCTTACACTTCTCTCTGTAGACTTTCATTTTGTTAGCCTTGGCCCAGATCTCCGATCTGACCAGGTCATTTTGAATTTTGATCCTGTCCTCTGGCGTATTAGCAACCCCTCCCAATTTGGTGTCATCTGCAAATTTGATGAGCATGCCCTCTATTCCTTCATCCAAGTCGTTGATGAAGATATTGAACAGCACTGGGCCCAGGACAGAACCCTGTGGCACCCCGCTGGTCACTTCTCTCCAGGATGAAAAGCAGCCATTGGTGAGCACCCTTTGGGAACGGTCAGTCAACCAGTTACAGATCCACCTGACAGTAGCCCTATCCAGCCCGCATTTTACTAGCTTCTTTGCAAGAATGGCATGGGGAACTTTGTCAAAGGCCTTACTGAAATCGAGAAATGCTACATCCACAGCATTCCCTTCATCTATCAAGCTAGTAACTCTATCATAAAAAGAGACAAGATTAGTCTGGCCTGACTTATTTTTCAGAAATCCATGTTGACTTCTCGTGATTACCGCGTTGCTTTCTAAGTGATTAGAAACTGACTGCTTAATGATCTGATCCAGGATCTTTCCGGGTACTGACGTCAGGCTGACTGGGCGATAATTATTGGGGTCCTCTTTTTTTCCCTTCTTGAAGATGGGGACAACATTTGCCCTCCTCCAGTCTGCTGGAACTTCTCCTGTCCTCCAAGATTTCTCAAAGATTATAGCAAGCGGTTCCAAAATGACCTCTGCCAGTTCTTTTAATATCCTAGGATGCAATTCATCTGGCCCTGGAGACTGGAATTCATCCAGTGTGGCCAGGTATTCCTGTACCACCTCCCTACCTATAACGTGCCGCATTTCCCCTGCTTCCTCCCCTGCTCCCCAACCGCCAGGTCGAGTGCTTGTATCCTTCTGGGAAAAAACTGAGGCAGAGAAGGTGTTAAGTAGTTCTGCCTTTTCTCTTCCCCCTGTTAGTAATTCGCCATCTTCTCTGCGCAGCAACCCTATCGTCTCCTTCTTTTTCCTTTTGCTGCGGACATATTTTAAAAAGCCCTTTTTATTGTTTTTGATGTCTCTGGCCAGCCTAAGTTCGTTCTGTGCTTCAGCCTTTCTGACCTCCTCCCCACATCTCCTGGCTACTTGCTTAAATTCTTCTTTGGTGGTTTCCCCCCTCTTCCATTTCCTGTACACGTTTTTCTTAACACTTAGCTCAGCTGAGAGTTCTTTAGTCCACCATTCTGGTTTCTTCAGATGCCTTCCATTTTTCCTCCTTATTGGCACAGTTTGAGACCGTGCCTTCAGTATCTCCCTTTTAAGGAACTCCCATGCCTCCCGAACTCCTTTCCCTTTCACTATTCTTGACCACGGAATTCCAGCCAGCAGCTCCTTAAGTTTACAGAAGTCCGCTTTTTTAAAATCTAAGATGAGTGTCTGGCTACACTTATCTTCTCCTTCCCACCGAATGCCAGATTCCAATAGGGCACGGTCACTCCCCCCTAAAGATCCAACCACTTCTACCTCATTAACAAGGTCATCCCTTTTGGTCAGGATCAGATCTAGAATATTTGATCCCCTGGTGGCCTCTTCCACCTTCTGGACCATGAAATTGTCTGCAAGACAAGCAAGAAACTTGCTGGACCTTGCTGTCTTGGCAGAGCTTGACTGCCAACATATATCCGGGTAATTGAAATCTCCTATTATTACTGTCTCTCTCCTTTTTGAATGCGGTTGAGGAAGGTGTCATCAAGGTCCTCAGTCTGGGTTGGAGGTCTGTAGTAAACCCCCACCAGAATATCCCTATGGTTTCTCGCTCCCTTAATTCTTACCCAGATGCTCTCGACCCGGCTTTCTGGGTTTAAGTCACGGATCTCTTCACAGGTGAAAACATCCTTGACAAACAAGGCTGCTCCTCCTCCTTTCTTGTTTGGTCTATTTCTACAAAATAGGCTGTACCCCTCTATTCCTACATTCCAATCCTGAGACTCATCCCACCAGGTCTCAGTGATGCCTATCAAATCGTATTTATTTTGTTGTACTAGGAGTTCCAAGTTCATCTTGCTTGTTTCCCATACTCCGTGCGTTAGTGTAGAGACACTTAAGTCCCCGGGCCCTTCCTGCAAGTCCTGTACTATAGTTTCTACGCCTCCCGCCACTGGCCGCTTGTACTACTTGTCCAATATCATTTGGGCCTTTTCCCCCTGCGCTCGCCGAGTCCTGGCCTCGAATAATATTGTCTCCCTCCCCAGCGGAACTTAGTTTAAAGACCTCTGAATCCTCCTTGCGAGACTGTTTGCAAAAACATTCCTGCCAAGTTTCGTGAGGTGCAGCCCATCCCTTGTTTCCTGGCACAGTGTGTTGACTTCCTGATCTGGCAGCTCCTCCGCGCATTCGGTCTTCCAGTACGTCTTCTCTGCCCTATCCAAAAACTCCTCCCCTTCCCTAATAAGATGAAGATTAGAAACTCGTGCCTCCAGCTGGCAAACCTTCTCCTCCAAGAAGGTCACCAGCTTGCACTTGGCGCAGGTGTACCCGACAACATCTTGTGGCAAGAAAAGGAACATCCCACAAGTGCTACAGGTGACCACAGCAGCTCCCTCACCTTCCATCCTAGATACTACAGAGAGTAGTACAGGAAGTAGTTCTAGAAAGAATAAGAGGGGCTTCCCAACTCCCCGCGGGGGGGGGGTCATGTTGGGAGCCCTCCAGTCTCACCTGTCTGCAGACAGAGGAGAAGCAGGGAGGATGGACAGAGCGAGGGAGGGAGGGTCCCAAGCGCTCACCTGTGTTCGCCTTGGTGGTGCCGGGGGTCTCCTCTTTCTCCCGGCCGCCGGGCCCCTGGACGTTCTCATAGGTGAGCTCCCCCTCTCCTCCGGTCTCTGGAAGAGGAGAGGGAGGTGAGGCATTTGGGAGGGTGTGGAGAGGGGAGCCCTGCACGGGATCTGGGCCTTCCAGATCCGTACCTTTCTGCCGGGCCTTCTCCGGAGGGGTCCTCACAAACCTCAGGTCGGCGTAGGTCACCCCCTCAGCCATCGCAGGGTGGGGAGAGAGGCTGCAGGGAGGGCAAAGGAGTCCCCGGGTGAAGCCGGGAAGCGAAAGTGCCGGAGACCAGCTGCGCCCCAGCCTCTCCTCCTCCTCCTCCTTCCGGGAGAAGACGCACTACAACCCACGACCGAAAGCAGAAGTGGGGCTGATGGGGCCAGCCCAGCAGAAACCCCAGCGGCAGCCTGCCTGCAGCTGTCTCTCGCCTCCAGGAAGTTACAGCCCCCAACTTTCCCCGTCTCTCACCCCCCCTCCTGCCCCCGCTCCTCAGGGACCCTCCCTCTCCTGCGCACCCTCCAGCCGCGGGAGACTAACGCCCTCGGCAGCCCCCTCGCTGCCACCTCCCTCTGCCCTCGGGGCTCTTGGCACCCGCTGGAACGTGACTGTTTGGGCAGAACGTGGCAGGGTGGAAGTGCAATAAAGTGATCTTTGAGCTCTGTATTTTACAAAGAGTCTGTGCAATTCTCGCAGCAAAGGTTCAGAAGGAATCAAGGCAGCCCAAAACATCTCCTCACGCAGCCCAGTGTCACAGGAAATCTATTATGATTTACCAGTAATGATTGTGATGGAGCATTTTGTGCCCTGAATGTTAATGTTGTTTTTGTTGCTTCAAGTCACGTTGCGTGCCTTCCGGTCATTTTGTACTCAGGGCAACCCTAAGCCGAACCTATCACAAGGCCGTCTCGGCAAGATGTCTTTCAAGGAGGTTTGCTGCCACCGCCTACCTCTGAGGCTGAGAGAGTGTGACTCGCCCAAGCTCACCCAGTGGGTCTCCGGGACTGAGCAGGGGTTGAAACGCTGGTCTCCCAGAGTCCTGGTCTAACAGTCCCACCGCCACACCACGCTAGCTCTCACCCTCCGTGTTAGAAATCCAAAATCTAACCGTACTTTTTCTGTGCCTAAGAAAGGGAATGATTCAAGTATGCAGGACCAAATCCTCCTTTTGATCAAAGGGCCGGTCAAAACAAAAGAGGATAAGAAGAAGGGGCGACAGGGACAGCTAGCAGAACCGGCCGCTCCAAGAGAAGCCGCCTGGCCACTCGTGAAGCCCCACCGCTGGGCACGGGGGGCAAAAGGGGGAAACACCACCCAACAGAGGGGAGGGAGGAGCCGGGCGTGGCCCTTTGGGCCTCCCAAAATAGTCTCCCTTGGGAAGCAGAGTTCTCGAGTTTTCACTGGAATAGACAAAGAAATGCCTGTCACAGCCACAAAAGCTGCGGGGCGATCCACAAAAGTTGGAGCCGATCTCAGGTCTGTGCCAAAGAAGAAACGCGCTGTCTTCCGCACCGTTCTCCGACCCCACGGAATAGAGGGAAAGATTTTCAGTCCTCTTACTGAAATGTCGGTTCGCAGATAGGTTCAGAAATGTTCTCTGAAACAATTGTCATAGCTATGCTCAATTAACACAATGTATTGGAAATACTGAAATGCTAACAAATGCTGCAATGTATTTGTACGAGATGTGCCAGTTTCCTCAACAGATGAGATGTGGGATGTATGGCATTCTTCTACTACAAATGCTCTGTAAGCTGATGTTCCTTACCAAACATCCCATGTTCACGTGCCACAGCTGTTGTTGCTGTTGTGTGCCTTCATGCTCTTGCTGAACTTCAGGCAAGCCCGTGACAGGGTTTTTTTGGCAAGATTTGTTCTAGGGAGGTTTGGCATTGCCTTCCTCTGCGGCTGAGAGAGTGTGACTCACCCAAGGTCACCCAGGGGGTTTCCATGGCTGAGCGGAGCAGGGATTCAAACTCTGGCCTCCAGAGTTGTAGCGTTCAAACCACGACATCATGCTGGTTGCCACACGCCTTGAAGACAGATGCCTAGACTCTATAGTATCTATAGAAGACAGTTTGCCTACACAGTGAAATTTCTATGCAAGTGAATATACCTGGATTGGAAATGTCGATGCAATAAGATGAACTTCCACAAGGGGCGTTTGTCCCATAAGCTAATTGTTTCGTTTAATAAATGTAGAATAGGGGCTTTACAGCTGCAGTTTTTTTTTCTCCCGTAGTATAAATTTCGTGCCTGTCCAAAGCTTAAGATACTATTAAGGGGAATGCTGACGCCAGTCTGCCTCCTGGACAACACCGTTGTTTTGTTGTTTACAACCTTGGGAGCCCTCGCAACCCAAATGGAGAATTCTGGGGAACTCCGGCCGGATGCAGACGGAGAAGCGGAAGGCAAGGAAGCTTCAATCCGCCTGCAAGGAGAGACGGGGGGCAGACCCACGTTCTCTCACTGGCCTTGTTGGGCCTCTGCGGCCACGTCCTAAAACCTGCTGTCCCTGCAGCCTGGGGCCTTGACAGCTCCCACGCAGCCCTGAAAGAGGCTGACTACGGCGGGTGGAGAAGAGAGAGGAAGGCGGGGAGAAGCCAGAGAGAGGGGGAACGGGGCCGGGTGAGGAAAGCGCTTTGCTGCAGTAACGGTGTGAGCCGTATGCGTTGTTACCGCCATTGCTAGCCCGAGCTTGTGGGATATTAAGATATCTTTTGATATCAATAATTCGGTCTTCTCCACCCATTCCTCTCCACGTGCTTGCGAGGCCCCCGGACAAGCGCGCACACGGGCGCGGCCGACAATAGCCGAACATTCAAATCCCGATCTAGGCAGGCCAGTCGTTGCCGAATGCAGCTTCAGGAGACCTCCAGGCAGTATCACATTATGTATGCACGCTACTTACGAAAGATCCCCTGCCCCGCGCGGGCAGCTTGATGAGCGGACTATACAACTCTCAAGCACTCTGCGTTTGCATTCTGGCCACTCTATTGACAATCTGGCTATAACTCAATCATCTAAAGTACTGACCTTTCGGAGGCTTTGTCTCCAGCCCCAAACTCACTGTTTTCCCCACGTACGGACTAGCCCGCGGCCACAATTTTCCCTAAAAGAACCCCTGACTTTGAGCGCTTCCTCGGATCGCTCTTGGCTTCCGTCCCGCCTTGCTGTCGCTTTGTCCAGCGAGCCTCCCCTCGGCCCCGTGTGCTGAGAATCCACCCTCCCCGGCTTCTTTGCTTCTAACCGGGCCTCAGGACAGGTATAGTATTTCCCACATCGAACCTCCTCTCAAAATCCCTCTATCCCTCTCCTACCTTTATTTCTATAGTTCCTTGTATGAGTGTGTTGCATACACGTGTTTGATTGTATGTCAATAAACCAAGTATTATTATTTCAACTTCTGCCTTATCATTGACTCGGCCTGACCCCGTAGACATAGGGTTCAAGATCTCGCTACGTTACCCTGCCTCTCGCATTGCAAACTTGTGCTCCGTGCTAATTCCCTCCCCGTTGTTTGAGCACATTTAGATGTCCCTCCCGGGACCCCCAGAAATCAGGGTAACAGCACACTCAAGGAGCGCAAAGGGGATCGTTACAGCTCACCCCAAATAACAACATACAAAACTAGAGAATAAAACTCAAGAAAAAATAAAGAGGAGGATGATACGGTTCTGTGCAACACCCCCCCACTCCCAAGTGTAGATCTTTCCCACCACTTCCACCTCCTGAGATGTCCCGTGGGAACTGCCCCTCTTCTGCCTACATTCCCCCCGGATAGACCAGGTTTTCTTGTGATACGGTGACAGTCTCTTTCCCCTAACCCTCTGTGCAGTGGAGCCCAGGAGTGTGAGCATTTTGAGCAGGAAAGAGGTCACAAGTGAAGAAGAGACTTGGGCCAGTTTTGTGATATTTGCATTTATTTACAAATATACAACCTGAGCACAAGACCGGGGGGCACATGGCCTGAAAGCACTCCAGAGGACAAGAGACTTCTAGGGGAGCCCCCAGCGCATGGAGGAAGGTGACTAAGATGGTCAAGGGTCCGGAAGGGTCCAGAAGCCCTGTGAGGAACAAGTGCACAAACTGGGGATGTTCGGCTCGGAATCATAGCATCACAGGGCTGGGGGACCCTAAGGGCCAAATCCAGTCCAACCCCCTTCTGTCATGCGGAAAGAAACAATCAAAGCGCTGCTTTTGACAGACGGCCCCCAGCCTCTCTTTAAAAACTCCAGAGAAGGAAGAGACTCCACCACACTCCATGGAGACAGCAGCAGATTCCACTCTCAGACAGCTCTTACCCTCAGGAAGTTCTTCCTAATGCTTAGATGGAATCTCTTTTCTAGAAGTTTGAAGCAACTGCTCCGCATCCTAGTCTCTGGAGCAGCAGAAAACAGGCTCGCCTCATCCTCAGTAAACATCCCATCAAACATTTAAGCATGGCCATCATACCACCTCTTAACCTTCTTAACCACCAGACTAAACATACCCAGCTCCCTAAGCTCCCTGTCACGAGGCTTCACGTGTCCAGGCCTGCTACCGTCTTGGTTGCCCTCCTCTGGACACCGTGTCCCAGCTTGTAGCTAAACATTAGGAAGAACTTCTTGAGAGGAAGGGCTGATCAGAACTGGAACGGACTGCCTCAGAAGGAGGTTGACGGACGCTCCATCTTTAGAGGTCTTTAAGCAGAGGCTGGACGAGCATCTCGCAGGAGTGCTTTAGCTGTGGACCCTCCCCGGGCAAGGGCTGGAATTCATGCTCCTTGAGAGGTCCCTTCCCACTCTGTGACTCTGCGATTCCCACAGGAAATACATCCATCCTCCCACTCCTTTTCCATCCCCTCCCAGAACCAGGTACCAACAGCATGAGCGTAGCTTACCCCTCCGGGGCAGAAGCTGAGCCACCGTCCCCCTTTTGACTCTTTCCCCGAACAACAGAGTCACTGAATACTAAGGGCATCTTCTCTAACCCCCGATTCCACTGGAATATGAAAATGCCAGGAGGCCAGTGGGTTCTCCCTCTTCTCCCTCCGTCTCCTGTGGGAAGAACCCCGCTTCCTGCTCTTCTTCTGCTCAGAGAGGCCGCAGCCGCGGGTCTTTCCACCTGAGAAGGTAGCAGAGAAGCCGTACGGTCCCCTTTCACCAGAGTCCCAGCCCCTGCGGCGGCAGGAGAGCAAGGGGCCGCCTGGGGTGGAGGAAGGAATCTGTGCGGGGTGAACGGGCGAACTGCACAGCACGGATAGGAAGGAACAATCGCCTCCGGAAACTGCTGCGGAGCCCACTCACGAGGAGGGTGGCAGATCGCGAGGGAGTCCCACCTCCCCTCACCCTGGACGGGGCTGTGAGAGACGGCGGCAGAGTCACAGCCGGTGGAGGACTCGGACCGCTGGAGAGAAGGCGCAGAGCGCGGTCGGCGGGGGGAAGGTGTTTGAGTCCGGAGGAAGTGCACGCACAACGCGTCCGGCTTCAGCAGAATATTCTCCCCCTACGGGAGGGGGAACCCCCGGTCCGAGCGCAGGCCACCGTGGCCCTTGCTCTCCGAACGTTCTGGCCCACGGTCCCATCAGCCCTGGCGAACGCGGGCGGCGGTGAGGGGCTGCAGGAGCTGAGGCCTTAGGAGAGCCCCGCCCTCCCCTGAAGCCACACGCTGCCCCTGCCCCAGGAAGGAGAACATGAGGCGGCCTTCAGCTGGCCGTTCCACTGGCCGGCCTGACCCCTGACAGGTCATGCGAAGCCTGCCGGGGACTCAGCTGCTGCCCTGAGAAGAGGGCCCGTGAAGTGCTGCCGGCCGGCCGGCCCGCCTGCCCGGGGAGGGTGGGCAGCGGCAAAGACTTTGGCACACATGGCTGACAGCTGACGGCCGGAGGGGAGGCTGCGGCCGGTGCCCGTCGAGTCCGTGCCGTCTGCCTCTTGCCATCCTGCTCCCCGCTCCCCTCCGCCCTGTGCCAACCAGCTGCCAGAAACAGCACGTTTTGCCTCGGATACTGGAGTAGCCATTTGACTCGAAGCCGTTCACGGCCCCCGCTCTTCTCCTTCACGGACAGGCTTCTCTATCACACTACACCATTATAGCACTATTGTCCCACTTCAACTGCCATGGCAACATCCTATGGAACCCTGGGATATGCAATTTAGGGAAAGGCACTGAGAATTCCCAGCCAGGGAGTCTTGGGCCTCACTCAGTAAACTACAAACCCCAGAATGCCACAGGATGTCGCCATAGCAGTTAAACTGGAACACAAGACTATGAGCCTTTTTGCACTATGCTGTTATAGTGTTATTATTCCACTTTCAGCATCCTATGGAATCTTGGGGTTTCCAGTTTAAGGAGGGGCATTTAGAATTCTCAGCCTAAGAGCTCTTTGGCCTCAGAAAACTACAAACCCTAGAATTCCACAGGATGTTGAAAGTGGAATAATAGCACTATAACACTGTGGTGCGGAAATGGCCTATAACTGTCTCATGTCACAAGGATCTCGCCCGGCCCCCCCAGCCCCGCACACACAGAGCTTGTCAGCCGTGGACTACATCTTGGAAATATATTAAATACGCAGAGGCTGATACCAAGTCAATGGGGAAATGGCGAAGGGGTGGCTGCCTTCTCACAGATGTACCAGTGCGCCTGCTCTTCCTCCAGTGACACGATCCCACTGCTCAGTTTTCCAAACTGGAAAAAGTTTATGGCAGGTACTTCAGATCTGAAAAGTTTTAAAATAAAAAGATGAAAGATCCTAAAAGTCTGAACCAGTTTTTTGCTGAAAATGTTTTTTGAACTGCAGTGCAATATTTGGTAATTTACCTCCTTTTTCAAAACAAATGGCGTTAGGGATAATGTGCAAGAGGCTGGAGGGGATTTTCAAAACAATACACGTGGCTCTCCAGAAATATTCTGTGCTCAGGTCTGTTTGAGGAAGTGTGGAAATGTGATATAATCACTTTCAAGATACAAGAACGAACGTTCTTCGTTGCGCAACTTATCTTTAACCTACTGTTGCACAGACCGAGCATCCGGTGTTCATTCGTTGTGATTGAATTTACAAAAATAGGACGGCAATATTGTACTAGAGCCAGTCCAGTGTAGCTATTTGAGCATTCAACTACGGCTGTGCAGACCAGGGTTCGAATTCCTGCTCGGCCATGGAATCCACCGGGTAGCCCAGAGCAAGTCCCACTCTCTCAGCTTCAGGAGAAAGCAAAGGCAAAGCCCCTTCTGAACAGATTTTTGCCAAGAAAAACCCATGATAGGTTTACCTTAGTAAACCACTAGTCAGAAGTGACTTGAAAGCCCACCACAACACAAGAAGCAAAGCCAGTGTTCAGAGGAGGAACTGCCTGTGATTCTGGCCACCCCCAGGGACTTTGTTGGGTGCGGAAAACCGACCAACTCCCCACTTCTGAAAGATGGGGAAAAGGTGCGGCACTGCGGTCCTTTAGCCGACGGGCCCCGGCATCCCCCTCACGGCCGGTGGCAGAACCCAGCCTCCGAAAAAGTCGTTCTACCCAGGCCCTGCCGGGGCCAACACACCAGGACCCCGCAGCCGGCTCAATGGCTCTCCCGGGCTGGGGGTCTTCCCTCCTCCCGCCCCTGGACAAGGCAACCGGGCAAGGGACCCCGGGGCTACAAGGGGCAGAAGCTAAGAAAGGGGGCTGGCCTCCGTGGGCGGTCCAGAGCCCTCTCCCCTCCCAAAGGCAGGAGCCCCGGGCGAGCAGGTGAAGGACGGAAGAGAGCTCATAAATCGTGCCAAGAACCCCCACCCCAATGGGGTCACCGTGAGTCAGAAACAACTTAAAAGCTCGCAACAGCAAATATCGTGCCGTGTCTTTCAGTAGCAGTGCTGCGTCTCAGGGCCCGTGGTCCCGGGCTCTGCTTTTGGCAGAAACAAATCTTTAACAGCAGGCTGGGGATTTCTGCTGAACAACAGCAAATTGCTGCGTAAGAGGCAAGGGGTTGCGGAGGGGCTTAGGCTGCTCCCGCAAAAACTCCCCCCCTCGGAACCCGCTCTCCCTGTCCCCTTCCCAGCAGCGGGGCCTGCGCGTGCGTGCGCTGAGGCACACGCACGCACGCCCCCCACAACCCTCAGTTCGCAAGATCAGCCCTCCACTCCTGTTCGTGCGCGCCTTGCGGACCCGGTGTTGCCCTTTTATAAGCCTGATTCTTTAAAAAAAATCTTTCACCGAACTTTCCACTAATTTAACCAGAAGATAAATTAAGTCAGCAGGCCTGTAGCTTCCGGGGTGCTCCGTAAACACCTTTTCTCAAAATCGGAGCTACCCTGGTCCCTCTTCAATCCTCAGGCACAGAGTTTAATCTTAGGGGCACGTTGGATGTTTTAGTCAGAAGATTAGAAATTATACACGTTGAGTTCTTTTAAAAACTCTTCATCAGACCTTGTCTGGACCCGCCAGTTTTTTCATCTGTGCTTTGCCAGTGAGGTCTAGACCTTCCTCTCCTATCAGCCCTGTTTGTTCAGTTTCTCAGCCCCCTCTCCTGGAGAAGCCAGGTCCGGTTCTGCTGGCTGCCCTAGGTCTTATGGACAGCAAATAGCCGGAAAGAGTTCACTGAGGTGAAATCTGAATTCTTAGGGTGTTTTGTGAGAAAGGGTAATGGAACTTCAGTGATACTAGTCAGGGTTACCAGCCACAGAATCACAGAGCTGGAAGGGGCCACAATGGCACCTAGTAATCCAAGATATTCTCATGCAGGAGTGCCAGTCAAGTCAAATTGTTTTTTACTGTTTTTAATTGGACAAGTTGATTTTAATTCTGTGTTGCCCTGAGGTCTTTAGATATAAATCAGGACCTGGAGAATCATAGAACCTTAGAGTTGGAAGGGACCCCGGCGATGATCTAGTCCAACCTGATTCTGCCACACAGGGAGACACAACCCAAGCTCTCTTCAGGGAAGGCCACCCAATCTCTGCTTAAATATCTCCAAAGAAGGGGGGTCCACTGCCAGCGTCAGACAGCTCTTACAGTAAAAAAGTTCTTCCTAATGCCTAGGTGGAATCTCTTTTCTTGTAATTTTAATCCACTGGTTCATGTCCCAGAATCTGCAGCAGCAGCAGAAAACCAACTCTATCTATCTATCTATCTATCTATCTATCTATCTATCTATCTATCTATCTATTTACCTACCTACCTACCTACCTATCCATCCATCCATCCATCCATCCATCCAGCCATCCATCCAGCCATCCATCCATCCAGCCATCCAGCCATGGACAGATGCAGAAAGATCAATAGGATGGGGTGGACAGACCCTCTTCCCAAACTGTCGGAACAGGCCAGCCCCGATCCATGGAAGGCTCTGACGGCCTCTCAGGAAGGAGTTCTGTCTGCTGCTGAGAGGGAGCAAAAGAGAAACTGCAGCCTGCATCTGAGAGGAAGAGGCAGGAAGTGAGCTGGAGTGGGGCAGAGCCCTTTTAGGGGTGCGGCAGTGCCACCTGGGAATCTAGTGGAAGACCAACGCTGTTCGCAGTGATGTAGACTCGAGTCGGCTGCCTCGGACTCAAGTCGGACTTAAGTCACCTCAGTGACTCGACTTGGACTCGACTCGGTCATAAATGAGGCACTGACTCAACTGGACTCAAGACTTGTATATTTTTAGTGACCGACTTGCTGCCCTTGGTTCAGTAACAGAACACGTTCATCCGGAACCTTACGACTTTGAACAACGCTTCCGACTCTTTTTGCCTCCTGGTCACATGACAATCTGTCTCAAGCCCAAAGTGTGGGCCCACTTCTCAGAGGGGAATAGCAAACGGGTTAGGCAGTGAGTTTGGGTGGGCTTGAGGTCTGCTCAGCAGCCTGTCCCCGCTGCATAGTCGGAGGAGCCTTCTAAAACTTTTCCTAAGAGCAGAAGGCAAGACTTGTCCCCAAAGCATAGGACATGTTTCTCAGAGAACAGCAAGTATGTTAGGCAGTGGGCTTGAGGAGGAAAGATCCTTCCTTCTACAGCCTTTGAAGCTTCAGTAATGAGGAGTGAGAAGGATCCTACTTCCTGCTTCCAAAAAGTCCTCCAGCTTCAGAAATGGGAAGTAAGAAGGATCCCATTCCCCACTTCCAGAGCTGCAGATGGCAAAATCACAAATGTGGAGGGCCAACGCTGCTTAAATGGTTAAAACTGACTTTATTCGACTCTGTCTGGGAATTCTGGAATATAGGTTGGGGTTTAAAGTTGGCTCCCAGACTTGAGACCTGACTTGAGACTTGGGCCATTTGTGCACCAGAGTGTTGTGAGCGGTGTTTTTTAACCTGACTTACTGCAATTTTACCAGATTGTTATCTGCACACCCTCCACTTTCTGTTGAATTAATGCAGTGAAAATTGTTTGCCGCTTCCACTCCGTCAATTCTCGTAAAACCCTCCTCCTCCTCCCACGCCCTCCCTTGCTCCACACCGTGGCCTCTGATTGGTCAATTAAAAAAAAAACGTTGCTACGTATCAGCGGAGGTACTTTAGTTCGTTCTTACAGAAGTCAAGCCCCACCTCCAATTCGCTAGTAAAATTACTGTGTCGCAAAATGATGCACGTCTAAAAAGTGTGTGACCAACATGAAAAGTTTGGAATGCTCCGGTCTAGTTAGCCAGAAATTGAAAAGCAACTATCCTGAGGATCCCAACGCATTTCATCGTATTCAGCGCCTGCCCTGCATTTGAGGGGTGGAGACAGGAGTGGACAGAAATGATCCCAGAGAAAGGTGGGGACGCTCACAGAGGACCACCTCTGCGCGTACACCTTCCACGTGTTGTCAGAAACGCAGCCGAACCGGTTTTTGTGCTTTACGTCGGAGTTTTTCCGGTTTTACAATACATCGGTTTTACGTCGACAGTAATTGTGTTAAGAGCTTAAGCCGTGCGAATCTGCAGAGGAAACATGGATACTAACCGGTTTAACGTTCAGACGTAACAGCAAGAATACGACGCCAGTGCGACATATTGCCCTTGTGCGGAAAAGGCCTTGGAGTAAAAGACTTAAATACGTCATTGGCTGTTTGCTGTTTGGTGTACAGCTGTGTTGCTCTCCTCCATTTGTGCTCTGCCTGCGTATCAGAGATGGAGCCGCACTCATGCCAGCCGGCATCCCCTCTGCTCCTGCTTTAACACAGCCCCAGGGTCGCTCAGGCTGGGTTCAAGGGGGGTCTACCCCAAAGCGGTCTCAGCTGTCTGCTTCCGAACCAGGTGAAGTGACAGAGCACGGCTGTGCTACACGTACACAGTTGGGGGGGGGGTCTCCTCGGTGTGTTTGGGGGGGGTTGTGCCCTCCTATGAGCCTGAAGGGACCAAGAGCCAGGAGGGGTCCTTGGCCCTTGGCAGAAGTAGCCCACCAAAGGCAGAGTCTGACTGGTTCTGCTCTGGGCCACCTCCATGGGTCCATGGGGTAAATTCTGCCCCTAGAATCAGCCGGGAGCTACAACCCCCTCTGCATTGCTGAATTTCAATGGCACAATGATGCTTTTAAAACTGCACACCCACCTTGTTTTACCACACAGCTGTACTCCTAGGATGCCTAGAATTGTAGAATCACAGAGCTGGAGGGGACCCTCTGGGTCACAAGGTCCAGCCCCCTGTCCAGGGCCGGATCTCCAGCTACAGCACCCCCAGCAGCAGGGAGCTCCCCAGCCTCTTTTTGAGGACATTGAGAGAAGGAGACCCCCCCCTCCATTGCCAATTGGTTCTGTTCCCCACCTGCTCTCGCTGTCAAGAAGTTCCTTCTGGGGGCGGGATTCACGGAGGCCACATACAGCCACGCAGGCAACCACACGGACCAGTGGTAACCTTTGGCTAATGAAGCATCAGCTTGTGTGCCATCAAAAGGGTACAGAACAAGGCTATGGATTCTACAACTTACCCTTCATAGTGGGACCCATCAACCCAAGAAAAAATCCAGGTGTCCTCCACAGACAAGGTTTCATTAAGTCCAATCCAGTATTCCTTCAACTGCAAAGAATTCTAGGTTGAGAAAGTTGGACAAGGTAATGACAAGGCCAGCATCCTGTTGGGCAGTTACGAATGCCTAACCTAGACTTACCCGCTCGTGACTGTTTTGCATTCACGATCCCTACACAGCCCTTAGTTTGTGGGATCCATAAGGACTGTGGAAGCCCTCCACGGCCCACTTGCCAGGCCACGGCTGCTGCGGCCAATGGGGTGAGTTCCGCCACCGTTTGGGAGGCGGCTGACTGACCGTCCCATCCCCTTCTTACGAACGATCTCCGGCGGGAGAAGGAAGTGCGCCAGGGGTCCCACTTCTGCCGGCCACAACGGAGATCGCTCACGGGAGGGGTGGGCCGGGAGCCAGCTGCCTCCCTGATCGGCAGGGGAAGAGACCCCCGTCGGTTGCAGCAGCTGCTGCCCGGCAAGTGGGCACGGGAGCCGGGGGTCCAGAGGGGAGTAACTACGGTGCTTTATACTTTGCAACTCCCAAACAGGCTTCTGGCCAAACAATTTAAAAATCATTAAAAACGGAATGAAAACTCTTTTGCTCTGAACTCCAGAAGGGCTTCATGCTGGCCCATTAACTGTCAATTGAGTATTTATGGGAAATTCTTGGGGTTTGGTGGCCGCTTCCATTGATGGCTCTTCCCCCCCCCCCCCCGAATGGCCACTAACAAAAAGAAAGGCACCCCACGGGAATGACAGTTGTGTACAACCGTGTCTAATTTTTAGAAGAATGTCATCCTGGTCGCATTCATTTTTAATCAAATGAAAGCTGCATCGAATGGGCTCCTCTGCCTCAGTTTTTGTTTTCCTCTCTTTCTCTTCGTGGGGAGGAGGGCAGGGAAGGCGAGGGGCCCAGGCAGACTCTGGGAGGGCAGCTTGAGACGAAACAGTAAGAGATGAGCTTGCGGAAGAAGTGCCGCAGCAGCGGAAGACAGAAGCCCCCGCAGGTTCTAGGGTAGCAGGTGAGGGAGCCATCTCCCCCCCGGGGGGGTTTTGTAGCTGTCGGGTACCCCGTTCTGAGACAGAGGAATCGCTAGGCTCCAATGATCCTCGCAGTCCTGTGTCCAGGTGGACAGATCGGTCACCTTCACTTTTTCCAGCTGTCAGCATTTTGGGAGCCTAAGTTCTTCCCACCAAGTTTGTGAAGAAACGTCTGAGGTTTGGTTAATTCTTGCCAAAACCCCAAACCAACTGAACAGGCAGAGCCTCCACGTGAACAAAGTGCCCTGAATCCACTCTGAACCTTATCCCAGAGTTCACAGGAGCAATCCAGGTGCCGAACCTGCGCGAGGGGTGATGCTCAGCCCCTCGGAGCGCCCCTTCTGGAAGATCTGGAATAAAGCTGAGAGTGGCTTCACTGCGCATCATCGGCTGGGGGGCCACCAGCAGCCCGTGGCGCTGGCCAAAATGCCTGTTCCCAGCAGGGGGAGAACCGCAGGGCGGCCGCCTTGCTCTGCAGAGGAGGAGGCCGAAACCCTAATTCAGCACCAGAGGCAGGGATTCGGATCCACTCTCAAACAGGAGGTGCTCGGAGCCTTCTGCCAAGATGGATACATGGGTATGCCGGTTTTGATTTCTCCCCTCAGTCACATTTTGTAAGATGTCCCATCACGCTACCTCTCAATGATTGCTAGAAATTTGCAAATTTTGGAAAGCTCTGATCCAGGAAAAAAAGCCAAGGAAAATTCTCCCGTTGTGTCAGCTGTACTTCTGCAGGAGTTCTACGAATGACTCCATATCAACAGAAGCAAGAAGCCGACTGGCCTCTTCTTCCCTTTTGCTTTGGGGCTGAACAGAGAACTGGAGGAGGAGCTGACCACGGAGACCCCCTGCCGACAATGGAGGCCCACGCCCGCCCACCCCTGGGCCTTCCACCCCAGGCTCCGCCACTTCTACTTACCTCACCCTCCTTCGCCACTACAATTTCATCCCAAAGCTCTCTGGCGACCCAGGGCTTCTTCAGGACGAGCAGCTGGGATCCCTTCCTTTCACAGTCTGCCCGGCCCTGACTCCACATCCACCGTTCGCGTGAAATCCAGAGGCATTTCCAGCGGAAGAGCTCCCAGCCTGGGGGGCAGCAGCCTGGAGAAGGAGGGACAGAGGACAGACAGGCGGAGGGAAGGTCAGGAGGGACCCTCCGGTTCTGGAGTGGCAGCAGCTGCTCTGCTCTGCAGCCCCTCTCTGGGACCCAGACTTATTCCAAGCCAAGATGCTGTAGAGGGTCTCTGTCAGAGAGAGAGAGAGAAAAGAGAGAGGAAGTCTCAGAAGAGGAACCCCTCGGTCTGGTCCAGGACCAGGGTCAAAGGATCATCCTGGCCTCAGTTTATCTCCTAAGACAAATGTATAGATCGATATTATTGTTGCTGTTTGATAAAGCTGCCCATAATGCGTTGATTAGCAAACTGATTACATAGGGAATGGATGGAAACACTGTCAGAGCCGGAGCCGTCACTGAGCGGTCACCCGGAAGGAGACGCCGAGCAGAGTGCCCTGGGTTCCGCCCCGGGGCTGTTACTCCTCATCAGTTTTATCAGGGATTTAGACGACGGGGTAGAGGGAATCCTTATCAAGATTGAGGATGATAGAATACTGGGAAATAGGAACAGAATTCAGAAGGGCCTTGATAAACTAGAAAAGTGGGTAGAAATTGATAAAATGAAATTCAATACAGACAAATGCAAAATTCTACATTTCCACCACAAAAACCAAATGCACAGGTGTGGAAAGGGGGATGCTTGGCTCAGCAACAGCATATGCCAAAAGAACCTTGGCATTACTGTTGATCCTAAGTTGAACACGACCCAGTGGTGTGACGCTGCAGCAAAGAAGGCAAATGCTACCTTAGCCTGCAATAATAGAAGCACTGTTTCCAATCTGAGGGAGGTAAATAGTTCCTCTATATTGTGTGCTGGTCAGGCCTCACCTGGAGTCCTGTGTTGAGTTCTTAGTGCCTCATTTTAAGAAAGATAGAGACAAATTGGAGCAAGTTCAGAGAAGAGCAACAGGGAGGATGATGAGAGGATGGAGACCAAACCATAAGAGGAGGGTTGAAGGAGCCGGGCAAGTTCAGCCTGGTGAAGAGAGGACTGGAGGGTGACATGATCCCACTCTTTAAATACCTGCAGGGCTGTCACAGAGAGACGGGGGCAGCTCCAGAGGGCAGGTCCAGGCCCAGCGTCACAGGAGAGCAGACAGTGGCGGAGCTTGGGGGGCGGGTGGGAGGGAGTACGGCTATGGCGTGAGGGGCGTGGCCACTGTGCGTGGGGGCGTGGCCAGGGCATGCGAGGGCATGGCTACAGGCTAGGACACCCCAAAAACACTGCCGCCTGGGGCGAATCACCCCCCTGCCCCCAGGTCCCTACGCGACGGAGAGCAGATTTCAGTTGAACATTAACCTTTTGGTTACCTTTTGGAGGTAAGAGTGGTTCAACAATGGAACCAGTGACCCAGAGAGGTGGTGGGATCTCCTTCCTGCTCTGGACCTCTTCCAAAAGAGGCTGGACGGCTCCCCGCTACTGGGATGCTCTAGCTGGAGATCCTGCGCTGGGCAGGGGAAGGACCCGATGGCCCCTTGGGCCCCATCTAACTCTATGATATTACTATTCTTACTCTTTCTTATTCTTCCTACTACCACTACTACTACTAGTACTACTAGCACACCTGGTAACTATCATGGGGTTTTCCTGGCAAGGTCTGTGCAAAAGGAGGTTGCCTTTGCCTTCCTATGAGGCTGAGAGACTGTGACTTGCCCAAGGTCAACCAGTGGGTTTCCACAGCTGAGCATGGATTTGAACCCTGGTCACTGGAGTCATGTTTCAATGCTCAAAGCGCCACACCATGCCGGCTCTCATACCACCGCCGCCACCACTACCATTGCTACTGTTATCCCACCTTTCTCCCCAAACTGGGACTCCAAACTTTTTGAAATAAGAGAAAGAAGTAAACACACCTTGTAAAAAACAATGGAAGAGGAGGAGAGAGAGCTCTGCCAGCTAAAAGACGGATTTCCCCTGCAAATGTCCGCTTTGAATTAGAGCATCCCGGAAAGTGTGCAACCTCCTTCTCTCAGACACATGGATTCTCTCCCACACCTCCAACTTCCCTAAAACAGGATCAATATTGCACAGAAGCATTCCTGATTTGATTTTTAATTCTCTTTCCTTCACTTTTGATTTTTGTGTGTGTGTGAGATTACATAAACCTTTCATTTTAAGGCTTAGTTTTGTTGGGTTTTCTTCCCTCCACCCCCTTCCTTTTATTATTCCTCTGCGTATTGGCAGGGCTGCGCAGTGCCACAGAAAAGAAACTACGACTTGCAGAGGAGAAATTTTTCTGCCTATTCATTTTGAGAAAGTTTTTTTTTTCTGCACATGTTCTGTTTAGAATACAACGCAATCATACCCATCCCTACAAAGAAGTAAGTCCTAATGAGTTCAGCTTGGTAGATGTGTAAATGTTAACATGACTGGAGCCTGAGACACTCAAAGGCCAGTGGAATGCATGCATTTCTTTATGTCAATCTTGATTTTTTTTTCCCTTATCTCTTTCCTAACTAATTCCCTTCCACTTTTCCTCCTGGATCTAAGAACAACCCTGTGACGTAGGTTGGGCTGTGAAGCTGCAGCGGGCTACAGCCCCACGACTGCTGTGTTTTGGGGGGGCTGGGATCTGACCTGATTTGCAAGGTGCCTCTGAAGGAGCGGGTGGAGGTGAATAAGAGTTCGTACAGTGGATCCATGAAAAAAACTGTAATTTTGAGCAGGTCTGATAAAGGCACTTTGATTTCAGACTAATTACTATGTATTATTATCTTTGTTGTCAATTATACTGTGCACACGTACATACGCAGACAGTGTTGGCTCAGATTCTACATTATGGCCCACCTTTCATAACTTTGTGAATCTACAGCTATGTTGCAGAAATGCAACAAAACTGTGAGTGACCTGCAAAGAGACACATCCCAGCACTGGCAAGAGTGTTCCAATGCTCACGGGGTGCTTCAAATGTGCATCCAGTGCTTCTGATGAACATCAGGCACTTGTGACGCACCCAGGGCACTCCCGTTCCGCGCTAGGAATCTCTCGTGCTCATTGGGCACCTCTGACGTGTACTGATGGGCACGAGCACTTTGGACGCACACGGGATACTTCTGATGGGCACCAAGCCCTTCCCCACCGGTGTCCAGAGGAGCACGGGACACGGCCCACTCCACGGGCTGCCCCTGTGCAAAGGAAGCCTGCGCCTCGTCATGTCGGCTCGGCCCCCAGGTGGACATGGATGTGGCAAAACTACTCACTTCTCTTTTCCACACCCCTCAGTCTGCTTACAAAGACCCAAGCTCCGTGCTGGATTCCAGCCACCATATTCACTGATTTGGCTTTAGGCTTTTCTAGACTGAATACACCAATTACAGGGTGTCTCTGCTTAAAACAGTAGTTTCCCACTATCTTCCTCACAAACAACTTTGGCCCTCTTCCTTCCTGACTTCACTCCGACCTTGCTCGGCCACACTCGAGTCAAAGTTCCATCTCTGCAGTGCCGGTGGGTATGCTCAGGCCACGTTGGCTCTGGCCAGTTGCCCTCCTGACCCCTTCCTTTTGTGGCTAATAAAATCTAGTCAAAGTGGGTCCAGTGTGTGGCTGACGTGTCCTTACGTGAAGGGGTGGCGCCTACTCCCTTGAAACAGCCTGGCAGCGTGACTGCCCGGAAAGATGCCAGTCTTAGATTCTGTGGATTACGACACGTACAGTCCAGTTGCTGTTATCATGACAAGTCTACTCTGTGTTTTAGTCTGAACCTCAAAGGTGCTATCCAACGACAACAACGATGAGGCACGGGGCCGAACCCTCTGCCTCCAAACAGATTCAGCACCTTGGGCAGCTGCTCTGAAGTTCAGGCTGAGTCCCGGAGCAGATTCTGGTGGGGTGTTGGGGATTTCATTTTATGTATATTTATAGGGCAATGTTTCATTGTCTTTGTCTGTGCATGTCCATGTTCTGTCTTTTGGTGAAAAGGATGTGATAGGTAAACACTGTGGTTGTTGCTATTGTTGTTGTGTTGTTCACTGCACCCCCCTCGGGGACAGGGACACCTGCAGCTGCCACAGCCTCCTTTTTTAAAGGAAAGCAAGACGGAGGGTCTTGAGGCCCCACTACAGGCAGCCACGGGCGAGGTCGATCCCGTAGACAGATCCGGCCTTGCTTGCCTTGGCGGAAGGCCCTTCTCAGGCGGGGAGCAGGGTTTGACCACTCAGCCGCCCTGCTTTTGATGCCATCGACTGGGGATCCTCCCGGAGGTTAAGGAATCTCCACGCTTCTGTTCCTGGGTTCAGCTTCTGCTTCCAAGAGCGGCCCTGGGGGACGGTGCTTTGCGGGGGGTTGGCAACCAAACTGTGGCACGCTGCAGGGCCCTGTCTTCTTCCAATGCCACCATCTAACCCTTTTTGGGTGCTCGGGAGGGGGTTCAGGGCACGGTGGACCACAGTGGGGAAGGAGAAATGACGACACTCCCATGCCACCCACGCTGTGGTCCTAATTAAAGCCACACACACACACACACACACACACACACACACTCACGCAGTGATATTTATGCCCAGGCTAAGATATGTATTTACAGCAGTGATTTTCAAAGGATACCCGGCATCACACACACATACTTTGGCCAGGAGACAAGAGTGACATCACTGAAGGCCCGGCTCACCCCCACACTCTCAGTGCAAAAAGAGGGAGCAAATGATTAGGACAGCCATTAGAAATGGTTTTAAAAAGTGAAGTAGGTTGACCTTGTCAAGCCTAAACAAAACACACACACACACAGAGCAGGCTTTGGAGAGGACAAGGAATACCACTTACCAATCTGCTGGCAGGATCTGGCCTGGCGCAGCTCTGCCTCCGTTCCCTCCTTCTCCCTCCTCAGGGCATCCAGGCTGAGGTTGGCTCTCCTCAGCTCCTCTTCCGCCTCCCGCAGCCGCTTCTGGGTCCTTTCGGTGGCCGCCCGGCTCTCCAGAAGGTCCCGCCGGGTGGAGTTGAGCTCCGTCCGGGCCTGGTGCAGCCGGTCCTTGACCTGCGCCAGGCTCTCCTCCTGGGTATCAATCCTCCGTGCGAGGCCGCTGCTGTGGGCTGCGTGGTCTTGGGATGCCCGCTGGAGCTGCCCAGAGACCTGCCAGTCTGCAGAGAAGGGGCATTGGCAGCGGGAGAGAAGGGGTAGGTGTGGAGGGCAAGAGGGGAGGTGCCCACCAGTGAATTTGAGGCTACACAAACTGGACCCTCAGCCAGGGACAGAGGGACATGGAGCTATGCCTCTCCCGAGCAAGACCACCCAGCTCAGCACCCGCTGCCAGAGCCTTTTCTGGGTTTCAGGTGGCGGGGCGTTTCCTTCCAGGGCCAATTTGGGGTCTCCTCTGCCCATGAAGCTGCCTCTCCCCCACTGAGCAACAGCTGTTCTGCTCCTCGGGCTTTGGAGCAGTCGAGATGGCCAGCGTTGGCCCAGACGCCCAGGCACCGAGTCCCCATCTCAAAGAGCCCGCTTTTGAACAGCTCCCAAAGGCTGCAGGGCAGGAACAGACCACAGCCTGCCCTGGCCCCAAGAGCCACGGGCGGCAGATGCAAGGGCCACGTCTGCATGACCACAACCATCCCCACTGTTTGTCTGGGGTTTTCCCCCTCCCCAGGGTGCGGGGGGGATGGGATTTGGGCTGCGGGGCCCCAGCAGCTACTCACATCGGACCCCGAGTCCTACGGTGGTGGCCAGGAGAAAGAGGCAGGCAGCCAAGACTCCCAGGGCCGCGCGCCTGATCCACCGGGGGGACCCTGGGGGAGAAATTCACCAAGGTCATTGGGGGACCGGCTGGGGGGTTGCAAAGCCTCCCCTCCAAAAGGATGGGGCAGGGCGGGAACTGATCTGAGTTAAGAGGAAAATCGGGGGGGGGGAATCACTAAACCCTCTATTAATTATTACTACCACTACTACTATTGGCTTTACTTCTTGTTGTTAACTGCCACTCTCCTCAGCCGCCCTGCTCAGGTCTGGCAGGTTCAGGGCCGTCTCCCGCGATGGAGCCCAGCCGCCCGTAGAGCGGGCTTCCTCTTCTCCCACCGCCTGCTACCTTGCCAAGCGTTAGGGTCTTTCCTCGGGAACCAGGTCCCCGCACGATGTGTCCACAGCGGAACAGGCTCAGTTGAGCCATCCTGGCTTCTGGGGAGAATTCGGGCTCAATTTGCTCTGGGACCCGTTCGTTGGCCTTTTCAGCGGCCCAGGGAACTCCCCGCAGAACTCTCCTCCAGCACCACATTTCAAAGAAGCTGATTTTCTTATTAGTTAAAACTAATAAAAAGCGGCTGATCACTTTAAATCCCCCCGGTCTTGTCTGACGTATTCTGCAGAATTGTTTGAGCAAAGCGCCTGCTGTTTAGATACTTGTTGCGGCTGGGAAGCACCCCATCTAAAGAGGGGACCTACACGCTTCCCAACTGCGGTGGCCTGTGGGGCAATGCAGCCCACGGGTGTGTGTGGGGGGGTTCGTGCCGTGGGAGCTCTGATCCCCCTGAGACCCACCTGCGTGAAGACAGAGAGGAGGAGGAGGAGGAGGAGGGGACTTCTTGGACACAGGAGACAAGGGGATCGACAGAGGGTGGGGAGTCCCTGCTGCTCACCTGTGTTCTCCTTGGAGGGGCTGGGCGCCTCCCACCCCCCAGGCCCCTCGGCGTTCTCACAGGTGAGCCCCCCTTCCCCATAAGTCTCCGGAAGAGGAGAGAAGAGTGAGGCAGTTGCACGGGGCTGAAGAGGGGAACCCCAAGCGGGAACCAGGCCTGCCGGATCTGTTGTTGAGGGTGGGGGGCTGAAACACCCAAGAACTCTCAGCCAGAACTGGCATAGTGCCAAAGGAGGAGAGATGGGAGAAACTGACAGAGCCAATGGGACCATCAGGCCTGGCCAGAGGGCTCAGCAGGTGCCAAGGGCACCCAGGGCAAGATATTCACTTCAGTGGGGGAAACTGGGGCACCCCAACCACCTCTGTTTGAGATGCAAGGGGGCCCCTTACAGGGGGGTTCATGTTGGGGCCTCTCTGGTATCACTCCCCCCCCCACCAGTCTGTAGGAAGGAGAAGAGGACTGGCAGAGGGAGGGAACAGGGCTCCCGGGTGCTCACCTTTGTTCTCTTGGGGGGTGCCGGGGGTCTCGTCTTCCTCCCGGGGCCTGGGCCCCTGGACGTTCTCATAGGCGAGCTCCTCCTCTCCGCCGGTCTCTGGAAGAGGAGAGGGAGGTGAGGTGTTTGTGTAGGCGAGGCAGAGGGGAGCCCCGTGCGGGATCTGGGCCTGCCGAATCCGTACCTTTCTGCCGGGTCTTCTCCGGAGGGGCCCTCACAAACCTCAGGTCCGCGTAGGTCACCCCCTGAGCCATCCCGGGGCGGGGAGAGAGCCCGCAGGGCAGGAGAGGGCCTGGCTGATGGTTGGCAAGAGAAATCTCCCCAGCCGGCTGGAAGTGGAGTCTGCTTCGGGCAGGAAAGGAGCTGGTCTGAACGCGTGACGGAAAGCAGAAGTGAAGCCGGCCAAGCACAAGCTCAGCCCCTCCTACCCACTCACACGGCACCCACCTGGACTCTCTCGGACTCTCAAAGAGAAAGAGATAGAAAGCGGGAAACAAATAAATAAATATAAATATATATAAATATAAATATATAAATAACATCCCAGAGTAAAAGTTGAACTGAATAATAAAAGTGCAAAAAGGTCAAGTGCCTCAATAGAGCTCCCTAGTGGTTTAAAAATTTAATAGTAAGAAATTGTAGAATTAATTTTTACATTTAAGGCACAGAGGTGAATTTGGGAGCTAAACATTTTGAGCAGACCTGTCAATTTAGTTAGAGAACAGTCTAAAAAAACAAACAAATAAATAAATAAACAATAACAATAAAGATTAACAAAAAATAAAATAAAATAATAACACACACACACACACACACACACACACATAAATAAGGAAGGAAAAAAGAAAGAAAAAGGGAGGGGAAAAAAGAAGAAAGATAGTTTAACCAAGCATAGAAAATTATTAATTTTCTTCATTAATTAATTGATAGTAATTAGTAATTAGTAAAAAAGTAATTAATTAAGAAGTAATTGATTAAAATTCTTTAAGAAGTAATTAGTTAAAAAGAGTATACATGATCTAGATAGTTACCAAGAATCAATTACAAGAGATAATTCAATAACATTAAGAGACTTGACTTGACTTAGGATATCGGATTTGAATCAATTTCATTGAAATAAGGGAATTGACAAAAGAGGGGTTTAAATAGAGCTCTAAGATGGCAGCAGCAGCAGGTAAAAGAAAATTTATGACACAAACACAGATACAGACTCTGACACAAAGAAGACCTTCACTGGAAACACAGCAAAACATCCCAGACCCCGTCAAACTTTGCTAGAAGAGGTGAAGAAAATAAAGAATGAAGTGAGCTTGGAAATGAAAGACATGACAATTGAAGTAAAAAAAGAGGTCAGAGAAGTCAGAAAAGAAGTGGAAAGATTTGGCCAGAAATTTAAATCAGCAACAAAATACTTAAGAAATATGAGCAGTAGACTTGATGAAGTACAAGAAAAGACAAAAAAATTAGAGAAGCACACAACAGATATCGAATCAACTACTGAACAGAACGAAGTGAGAAACATACTGACAGAAATTAAATATTGCGAGAAATGTTTAAAAATAAGAGGTCCGGAAGAGAAACAAGGAGAAAATCTATATATTAAATTAATCCCAGCAATAGCCAAATTTATAAACTGGCCTACGCAACAATTGGATCTTGAGGTCGATCAGATCTTTAGGATTAATTCACTAATCGCAAAGAAGAGAAAAATCCCATGAGACATAGTGATCTACTTTGTAAGGGAACAAGTGAAAGAGATAATAATTCAACAAAGTTACACTAACAATCTGATACTAGATGGTGAGGAACTCAAAATCTTTAAAGATGTACCGTCTCAAGTTCTAAAGATAAGAAAGGATTACAATTTTTTGACCCAGGTCTTAAAGAAAAAAGGAATCTCATATAGATGGGATAAAATCAAAGGAGTCATTCTTACATACAAACAAAACCGATATGTATTAAATTCTGTTATGAAGGTGAAAGAATTTCTGAGGAGACATAAGGAAGACTTGGGGAAAAAACACAAGAAAATGACCCATAGGAAAGACAAGAAAAGTCAGACAAAGAGGAAAGAGGAAGAAAAACATTCATCCCTAAAAGAGTTAGCAACAGGTATGTTTAGCATCTCGGAAGAATCATTATACCAAGACGAAGGAATCAATTCAGAACAAGAGGAAGAAGAAACTGGTTTAGCATCAGAAGAGGAAAATATAGAAGAGTCCAGTAACACTGGAGAGCTATATGTTTGTAAAATGGCAGGATGCAAATTAAAATCTTTCCTGCAATATTAGAGGGTTGAACTCTCTACCAAAATGAAAAAAAAATCTTTCATTTCTTAGAAAAACAAAAATGTGAAATTTTATGTCTTCAAGAAATACATATAAGGAATTTGGATTTATCATTATTAGATAATCCCAAATTAGGAGAATCTTTTGCTACAACTACTGGGGAAAAAAGAGAGGAGTTGTAATTTACATGCACAAAAAATTTAAAGCCAAAGAAATTTTGAGAGACCTGAAAGGAAGATACAGTGGAATTGAATTAAATATATTTAAAACTAAAACTTTAATTCTTGGCATATATGGTCCCCTAGAGAACAAAAGTGAGTTTTATAGAAAATTGTTTCAAAAAGTAATGGTTTTTGATTACCAAGAAATAATAATGTTGGAGGATTTTAATGGGGTGTTTGACCCCCAAAAGGATAGGACAGGAAATTTAAGAGGCAAGAAAAAAAAAGGTAAACTCCCTATATCATTTTTTCAGATGATTGATACTCTAGGGTTAACTGATGTGTAGAGAAGCCTATATAATAATGAAAGAGAATACACATATTATTCAGATTATCATAAATCATGGTCCAGACTAGCCATGGTATTCATGTCCAAAACAATGGATAGAAAAGCACAGAAAATGGAAGTTTTCCCAAGAAAAATCGCTGATCATGCACCTATTAGTTTGACATTAGAGGATAAAAGATTTGTGTATACTTGGAAATGAAAGATATACTATTAAAAATGAAAAAAAATAGTGCAGAAGGCCAAAAGAGAATTAGAAAACGTCTTTAAAAATAATCTGGATAAGGGACCATCAACAGTAGTGGTATGGGAGGCAGGGAAAGCTTATAGGTGAGGGTTTTTTTATACAACAAGAAGCTCAATGGAGGAAAGAAAAAAGAGAGAAGGAAAACAAGATTATGAGGGAAATAAAGAAACTAGAGGAAGAACTAAAGAAGAGCCCACAAAAAGGAAGATTGATTAATGAAATAAAAATATTACAGACACAATTAGATATGGAAATGATTGATGAAGTACAGAACAAATTGAAATTTACGAAACAAAGATATTTCTTCATTGCAAATAAGCCAAATAAATGGTTAGCTTATAAATTGAGAAAAGAAAAGGAAAAGAGATTGATTCAGGAGATAAAAGAAGGTCAAGAGATAAATACTAATCAAGAAAAAAATCAAAAAAGCATTCACAAACTATTACGAGAGACTCTTTTCTGAAGTAGATGTGGTTCAAGAGGAGGAGGATAGGATAAAACACTATCTGTTAGGGAATAATATACCGGAGATTACAGAATCTCAAAGGAAGGAGCTGAATAAACCTATTACGAAGAATGAGACCATGGATTCAATAAAAAAATTAAAGCCTGGGAAGGCACCAGGCCCAGATGGATTCACCACCCTCTGTTATAAAATATTTCAGGACCAGTTACTTAGCCCATTTCAAAGAGTAATTCAAGAATCATAGGCCCTTTCTGCAGCTTACCTTCTCATGTTGCTGGAGTGTGGGCCTTGCGTGAAAAGCCTGGGCAGGCAGGCTTTCGCAAGCCTCCTGCTTCCCTGCTGCTCGGGCTCCACAGCTCCTTTCTGCTCCCGCGAGAGCCCCGCCCGCGCCCTGCCCCTTCCTTCCGCAGGGCAGCCTGGGAGTTGTAGGCTGCACTGAGGAGAGGACACGTGACAGGCCCGGCTTCAGATGCTCTGCACTGCAGTTGAATGCGGCCCAGGCCTGTGAGCCTTGCGCAAGCACGGCTTATTTTCAGCTAAAAGCCAAAAATAAGAAAATGCGTATTTGCTGCGCTTGTGGGTCTTGAGCGTGGCAGAAATGGGAGTGCGTCATGCAGACCACTCCTGACATTCACGCAACACTCAAGGGGCCCTTTCGCTTGTACACTGCCATGCGAAAAGGGCCATAGAATCATAGAGTTGGAAGAGACTCCAGGGGCCATCCAGTCCAACCCCCTGCTATGCAGGAACACCTATCGAAGCATTCCCAACAGATGGCCATCCAGCCTCTGCTTAAAAACTTCCAAAGAAGGAGACTCTGCCACACTCCGAGGCAGCAGATTTCACTGCTGGACAGCCCTGACTGTCAGGAAGTTCTTCCTGAGGCTCAGGTGGAATCTCCTTTCCTGCAGCTTGAATCCATTGCTCCTTTTCCTGGTTCCTGGAGCAGGAGAAAAGAAGCCTGCTCCCTCCTCAATATGACATCACTTCAAACATTTAAACATGGCTATCATGTCCCCTCTTAATCTTCTCTTCTGCAGACTAAACATACCCAAATCCGTAAACTGTTCTTCACAGGACTTCATGGCTTCCAGAGCGTTCACCATTTTGGTCACCCTCCACTGGACATGTTCCAGCTTCTCGATATTCTTCTTGAATTGAGGTGCCCAGAACTGGACACAGGAGTCCAAATGAGGCCTAACCGACGCAGAATAAAGTGGCACCATTACCTCCCTTGATCTAGACACCATACTCCTATTGATGCAACCAAGAATCACGTTGGCTTTCTTGGCTGCCCCATCACACTACTGACTCATGTTCAGCTTGTGATCTACCAAGACTCCTAGATCCTTTTCACACGTACTGCTATGCAGCAACGTGTCCCCCATCCTATATTTGTGCATTCCATTTTTTCTGCCTAAATGTAGGACTTTACATTTCTCTCTGTTGAAATTCATTTTGTTAGCTTTGGCCCAGCTCTCCAATCTGTCAAGGTCATTTTGAATTTTGATCCTGTCCTCTGGGCTATTAGCAACCCCTCCCAATTTGGTATCATCTGCAAATTTGATTAGCATGCCCTCCACTCCTTCATCCAAGTCACTGATGAAGATGTTGAACAGCCCTGGGCCCAGGACAGAACCCTGTGGCACCCCACTAGTCACCCCTCTCCAGGACGAAAAGCAGCCATTGGTGATCACCCTTTGGGTGCGGTCGGTCAACCAATTACAAATCCAACTAACAGTAGCCCTGTCCAGCCCGCATTTTACTAGCTTCTTTGCAAGAATGTCATGGGGAACTTTGTCAAAGGCCTTACTGAAATCAAGATATGCTACGTCCACAGCATTCTCTTCATCTATGAAGCTTGTAACCCTATCATAAAAGGAGATAAGATTAGTCTGGCATGACTTATTTCTGAGAAATCCCTGCTGGCTTTTAGTGATTACGGCATTGCTTTCTAAGTAATTACAAACTGACTGTTTAATGATCTGCTCTAGGATCTTTCCTGGAATTGATGTCAGGCTTACTGGGTGATAATTATTAGGGTCCTCTTTTTTCCCCTTCTTGAAGATGGGGATGACATTTGCCCTCCTCCAGTCTGCTGGGACTTCTCCTGTTCTCCAAGAGTTCCCAAAGATTATTGCAAGTCGTTCAGAACTGACTTCTGCCAGTTCTTTTAATATCCTTGGATGTAATTCATCTGGCCCTGGAGACTTGAACTAGAAAACTAGAACTAGAAAAAGAAGATATCCCTCCATCATGGAGGGAAGCAAATATTGCCTTTATACTCAAAGAAAGGAAAGACCAGTTAGAGATGAAAAATTATAGGCCTATCTCCTTGCTAAATGTTGATTATAAGATCTTTGCCTCAGTGTTAGCAGAAAGATTTAAAAGAATTCTTCAGGATTGGATACATAGAGACCAAAACAATTTTCTGCCCAAAAGATGACTCAAATACAATATTAGATTTATAATTAACACATTAGAATTTTTCCACAGGCACAATGAGAAGAAATTAGCCCTGATATTGTTAGACGTCGAAAAGGCGTTCAACAATGTTAGTTGGTTATTCATGAAGGAGGTATTTAATAAAATCAATTTGGGAAACAATTTTAATAGATGGATTCAATCTATATACAAGAATCAGAAAGCCCAAATAATAATAAATGGTGAAAAGATGCACTTTATTACTACTGGAAAGGGGGCTAGGCAAGGATGCCCTTTGTCTCCTCTACTATTTATTACAATATTAGAAGTACTAAATAGGAAAATTCAGCAGGAGGAACAAATTCAAGGTCTTAAAATTAAAGCTCAAAATTATAAAATTAGGGCATTTGCAGATGATTTGGCTATATCCTTAGAAGACCCTTTACAAAGTATAAATATATTACTAAATATCCTGCAGGAATTTGGGGATTTCTCAGGTTTCAAGACAAACAAAGAGAAAACTCATATAATTACAAAAAATATGTCAAAGAAAGAGGAAAATGAGCTAGAACAGAGGACTAATTTTACAGTAATGAAGAAGGCCAAATATTTAGGAATTATAATTTCAAAAAACAACTCAGAATTATTTGACAATAATTATAAAAGAATTTGGAAAGAAATAAAGGCAGAGATGGAGAAATGGGGTAGATAGGATTTATCATTATTGGGTAGAATAGCTGCTATAAAAATAAATATATTATCTAAAATGAATTTTTTGTTTCAAAATTTACTCATATTAACAAAAGAAACACCATTCAAAGAATGGAACCAAGACTTGTTAAAATTCATATGGCAAAAGAAAAAAACAAGAATAAAACAAAAAATTTTAACGAACATTAAGGAAAGAGCAGAATTTGGCTTACCAAATTTAAAATTGTATTATGATGCCAATTCTCTAGATTGGATAACAGAATGGATTAGTCTAAAGGACCAAAGATTGTTCCAACTTGAAGGAGAAGGTATCTACTTTGGCTGGCATGTGTACCTGTGGTATGAGAAAGCCAAAGTTGATAAAGAATTCACAAATCATCGTATAAGAAAGGTCCTCTTAAGAGTACGGTTAAAATATAAAAGGAAATTCTATTTAAAAACTCCCTCATGGATTTCCGTCCATGAAGCATTCTACAAGAGGGAAATGCCAAGACTAAGTAAATGGATTATATATAGAGATCTCTTAAATTTTCGGGAGGGTACTGTGCAATTTAAATCGGAAGGAGAATTAAAGATGCAAGGTTTCACTACTGGTTGGCTGTTACTAAAGCAACTCAAAGAAAGGTTCAAGATAGATAACAAGTTAGAGGGATTTGAAACAAAGGGAAAAGAGATAGATAAACTATTGAATTCTGAAGTAAGCCACAAAGTTGGGAAAATGTATAGGATCCTATTAGATATAGACGCGGAACGAGAAACAATAACAGATAGTATGATAAAATGGGCAAAGAACATTGGTCATTCTATTACATTGGAACACTGGGCAGAGTCATGGATTCAGACTTGGTCTCTATTACAACCAGTCAGTTTGAGAGAAAACCTTTATAAAACGGTCCATCGATGGTACCTAGCGCCAAATAGGTTAGCTAAAATGAGAAAAGGTGGGAAGGACGTGTGTTGGAAGTGCGAGTGTAAAGGTACCTTGTATCACGTATGGTGGACTTGCCTGAAAGCAAAAACATTCTGGAAAGATATTCATACAATAATATCTGCAACATTTAAAATTAAATTCCCCTTAACTCTAGAGCTGTATTTATTAAACATGATCAATTGCCTCCCTAAACTTGAAAAACTGCATAAAATACAAAATAGGATTTTGTTATATATGGTCAAGGCAGCAAGGTTATGCTTTGCACAAGGATGGAAACAATTGGAGACTCTAGGTATAGAAGATTGGGCACTGAAATTATATGAAATGTTAGAATATGATAAAATCCCAATACTGACGTCAGAAAAACTTACAACGCAGACCAGAAATGGATGGGAAACGGTAACACCCATACGGGAACGCATATGGGGTAAGAAGGTAACTTTAGGTATAGGAAATTTAAACTAATTAGTTAAAATGATTTGAGTCATTTTGAGGAGGAAAAATTGAACAGGTTGCAATCAAGTTAGAAACATTTGTAGAAATCAGGACAAGTAATTTAGTAGAATAATTATAGTTAGTAAATTAAATTAAAGTGGGGCTATAATTTATATTTCTGCTATAGAACAGTACTGAAGTTAATTCATTAAACTGTTAATCTCTCTATAATTATGGGTGTGATACAAGTATGGATATAAAAATGAGTATGGATACGCATTGGGATTTAGCAGTTTCATGTTTCATGTTTTATGATTAATTTCTCTGTTAACAATTTTTTTTGAGCTATTAAGAAGCACTTCCTACGAAACAGCAGACTCGCACGGGCCACAGGAGCAGTCCGGGAAAACAAGGGACGTCCGCGCTCGCCAGGCCCGGCCGCTTTACGAGAGCGAGGGCCAGGCGCCGGCCCGCCCGCTCCCGGGGGGGGAAGGGGCCACGGATTAGGCGCCGCGGGAGCATTTGCCGGCGAATCCCGCAAGGCTGTTCGTCAGAACTGCAGCTGTGTAATTCCATGATAGTAATCTCTCCGCTCACTGTGTTCTTTTATAGACTTCAATAAACTGATAACGAGAGAGAGAGAGAGAGAGAGGGTTGCGCCTGGCCCTTCCTCTGCCCCCCGGGGGCGGGACCGGGGCTGGGGGCCGCGGGTCGCGGGCGGGCGGGTTTCGCGCGAACGTGCGAGGGAGGGGCCCCCGGAGGCGGCGGGCGGGGCTCGGCCGCGGGCCCCGGGGGCGGCACGGGGTCGCCTCCTTCCTCTGGAGGTCTGCCGAAAGAGGCCGGGCGGCCCCCCGCCGGAGACCCCCCCCGGGAGGGACCCCGCCGGGCAGCCCCCGGCCCGTCCCCCTCCGCCGACGCCGCGGCCGCTCGGCCGGCCTAACGCCCGCTCTCTCCCGTCCCTCCGGCCCGGCCCGGGGGCCCCTCCGGCAGGGGGGGAGGGGAGGGGAGGGGAGGGGGCCGCCCGGCGGGAGGGGGACCCGCGGAGGAGCGCCGGAGCGCGGCCTCCTCCTCCTCCCCCTCCCCCGCGCGACCGGGGTCGGTGGCTTTTCTTGCTCGCGGGCGGCTCTCCAAAGAGCTTCCGACGGATGCGGGTCCGTCGGTGGCGACAGAAGGAACGCGCGGGAAAGGCCGTTCCTTCTGCGGTGGACCAACGGAGCCGACTTTCGGTCCACAAAGAGGACGAACGCCACTTCTTTCAGCGCTTCCGACGACCGGCTCCTCTGCGCATTGGCGGCGGCGGGGGGGGGGCGTCGGTGGCCCACCCTCTCTGCTTCAGAGGGGAGGCCCTCTTGCCCCCCCCGCGACTCGCCCAGCCCCCCCCGCGGGAATCCGGGGCGCGGGCCGGGATCGCCTCCCACTTCCCGGGGCGGAGGGGGGCACGTCCGTGCCCGGGGGCCCCCTCCCCCTCAGCCCCCTCGCCCTGCCTCCGGCGGGGAGGGGGCTTTTCCCTGCCGCCGGGCTCTGCCCGCGGATGCTCCGGAGGCAGCGGGGGCTCCCTCCAGGCGAGCGGCTGGCCGGCGCCGCGGTCCGGAGGGAGGGAGGGAGGGAGGGAGGCCGGCGTCGCGCCCCCGTCCGCCGCGGACTACGTTTCCCAGCGCCCCCGCCGCCCGCCCGGCCGACCCTCCTCCGGCCCTCCCTCTGGCCGCCCGGCCCCACCGACAGGTGAGCTTCTCCCTCGCCCGCTCCCTCCCTCCCCCCTGCCCGGGAGGGGGCGCCTTTGGGGAAGCGCCGCGGGGACCGCGGAAGCCGGAGCTGCCTCGGAGACGGCCGCGGTGCCGCCGAGCGCGTGCAGAGCGCCTGTCCCTCGGGCGGCCCGGGCGGTGTCTCGCTTCCCTTCCGCCCCGAGACGGAGCCTGGCGCCCCCGCCGCCCCGGCGCAGAGGGCGAGGGTCCCGGAGCTCGGCGAAGGGGCGCCTCTGGCCCGGTCGGGCGCTTGGCCGGAGGCGGGAGAGCAGCGGCGGCCCCCTCCGCCCCCTCCGGCGCAGCGCCCGGCGTCTCGGGAGGGAGGGGGCGCCGGCCCAAAGACCCCCGACCCTCCCTCCGCCGCCGCTCCTCGGCCCAGCTTTGGAAGCGGGCTCCTTCTCGAATCCGGTGACACGCGAGTCTTTCTCTCCCTGTCACGTCTGAATGGGATGGGGTCCTTGCTTGCCCGTGGGAGCTCCCCGGGGAGGGCAGGGGGAGATGAGCTTGTCACCTGCCTGCCCTAGAGGGGACTGCCCTCCCTCCTCCTCTGAAAAAGGACGGGATGGTAGTTGGGGGTCCTCGGAGGGGAACTCCTCTTTCCGCGGCTCCCAGCGTCCCTTCCCAGCCCCGGGTTCCCCAGCTGCGCCCATCCTTGGACGGAGACGGCCCGGGCAACCTCAGGGCCAAAGGGGCCCCGCAGTGCCCTGGGGGCAGGGTGGGGGTCTCCCTTGCGGCCGGTCCGGGAGCTGCGGAAAGCGGGGAGCGGGACTCCCAGCCTGGTTGGGGGCACCACAGCTCTGCCCCTTTGCTGAGGGCTCTTCGGTGGCTGCTCACTCCCTGCTGCCTGGCCCAGTTCAAGGCTTGGGTGCCAATGTGGAAAACCCCAAGCCATTTAGGACCGGGACCCTCGAGGAGACGCCTGTTTTCCCTCCCGGTCGTTGGAGTCCTCTGCGGAAGTGCCTCGGAGGGCTCCGCGCGGACACGGGGTCCACTTGGGAGTCCACGCGGGTCAGGGCCTTGCAGGTATGGGCCCCGTCCTCTGGAATGCCGCTCCAACAGAGGTTAGGCACACGCCGCACACGCCTCTCTGCTTGGCACCCCTTCAGATACGCATCTCCTGATAAATCCCCACCACAGTTTTGTGAGTGCGCATGCTTTCACTGTAGAGCTTGTTCGGTAGTGCTTTGCCTTAATTATTTCACACCATTCCAAAGTATTTGACATAGACCAGTGCATAATTTGGTAAACAAATACTGCCATGCAGGCGATGCGACGGAGTGTTGGTTCCCAAAGGCACCCAAATCTTGCGTTCCACCTGGTTGCAAACTTCAGTCTGAGTCTGAGCCCGGTGATGGGACTGGGATGGCTTTGCTGGCTGACCTGGATGGGGCTGGGAAGGGGCTCGTGTTTCTCCTGGGTCTGCTCGGCCCTGAGCGGCTTTTGGGCTGTCGGCTGTGGGGTCTTTCTGGGCCGCTTCCTGGGGACAGGACTTGGGGGAGCAGATTTAAGGTGGCTGTGTGCCTTGGGGGGGGGGGCAGTCAGAAGATGGCACCGGTTCAGCTCTTAGGCTGCTGGCCTGCAGAGCTCTCCCTTGTCCCCGTGCCCTTCGGCTTATAAAGAAACCTCCAGGAGAGCTTATCTATTTATTTCTAGAACCTTAGAGCTGGAAGGGACCCCGAGGGGTTGTCTAGCCCAACCTACTGCCACGCAGTAAGACGCAACAAAAGCACTCCCAAAATACGGGGCCCCCAGCCTCTGCTTGGAGCCCGCCGGCCTCGGGGGCAGCCTGTTCTACTGCCAGACAGTTCTTCCAGTCAAGAGGTTCTTCCTCATGTTTAGGTGGAGTCTCTTTCCTTGTAACTGGAATCAACTGGTTTGAATTCCAGTCTCCGAAAAAGCAGGAAACGAGCCCTCTCCACCTTCCACGGGGCATCCCTGCAGATATTTCAAGATGGCTTTCGTTTTGCCTCTCACTCTTCTCTTCTCCAAGTTAAACATTAATTGGCATTTTAGCAAGAGCAGTTACATTTCTATACCGCTTATCAGTGCGAAGCATTCCCTAAGCAGTTTACAATGTGTTTTCAGCTAATTGCCGCCAACGAGCAGGGTACACATTTTACCGACCTGCGAAAGGATGGAAGGCTGAGTCAGCCTGGAGCCCGGCAAGATTGAACTCACAGCACTGTGGCTGCAGAACCGGCATTCAACCACTGCACCACCAGGGCTCTCAATTTTAAAATTCTTTTTATAGGTGGCTTTAGTGCTATGATTGAATTTCTATTTTAAGGTGCATAGTTGGTGTTGGGTTTTTTGAAACCTGCCGTAACTATACTGGAAGCTGCTGTGTCTGCCGGACCCCTCCCTGGAAGGAAGGCAGAACACACATCCAGCAAAGGCTGCACCCCTCCCCCTGCAGGTGCCCCCCCCCCCGAGAGTCACCCTGAATGATGCCCAGGGGCCGCGCCTGGAGCCCGCAGGAGATCCGCTGCCTCCTGGCCCTGATCCGAGGCTCCCGGGAAGTGACGCTGCTGATGGCCTCCACCTCGAGACCCAACGAAACCCTCTGGCGCGAGATCTCCGGGCAACTGGCGGCAGCCGGCTACAGCCGCAACGTGGCCCAGTGCCGCTCCAAGTGGAAGGCCCTGAAGCAGGCCTTCTACTCTGAGTGGGAGATGCGCCGGCAGGCTGGTGGACGCACTCTGCGCATGCCACCGCACTACCGAGCCATGAAGAGGATATGGAAGGAGGCAGGGAAACCTGTGTTTGGAGAGAGGCGGCTGCCAGGTAAGAAAACTCCCCCACTCGGGGCAAAGTGTGGTTTGTTATGGGCGGTTGAGGAAAGAGGGTGAGCTCTGAACCCACATTTCGTGGGGGTGTCCTTATGCTCTGACCAAGCACATGATTTGAAGTTGAAGACTGGGAAGAAAGTGAGCAGGTTTTGCATTGGCATGGATGGAGAGGAAAAGAAAGCCAAGGGGCAGGGTTGGAGTGGAAATGTGCAAAATGGGGTGGGGAGGAGTGGTTGGGTTGGGGGTGACAAGAGGGCAGAGGCTCCCCTCCCCCCGCAGCTGATCAGGATTGGGTGGAACAAAGCTTCACATGTGGAGTTACCGATAAGTTATGCTACACAACCTATGAGTCCTCAGGACATAAGAATGAATTTGGAGATGCTCTGAATATGCGTTCCTATCCAAAATCTTGTAACATTGGCAAAAATAGTGTGTCAGGCAAATTGGACTCAACAAAATCCACATCCACACAGAACTCTCTGCAAGAAGAATCTTATCAGGCATACAGCAATCAAGATATACCCCTTATTGGCATTGGAGAATAATTGCTTTAGGATGGGGAGATACCAGCCTGAGGTGGGCAAAGCTTGTAAGGCTGTGAGGGACTTAGAATAAACAGCCTGAAGCTGGAAGGGTGGCTGCCAAGAGGAGGAAGAGAGGAGAGAAAGAAGGAGCTCCGGGGATTTGGCCAGGAGGGGCCTTTTTCTAGCTAGCCCCTGTTCTCCTAGACCAGAGAGTCAAAAGTGGTTCCATTTTTCATCATATATGTGTAATCTCAGCAGGGATGTTGTACAGATGTCTATCTTCCTCGTGTGTTGATTGGCAATGTTGCACAACTGAACGGAGGCACTAGATGTGCCACTGAATGCGCAATCAAATGTGCAATGAACAACCATGCGCGGCAGTGCATTCACAACTCCACTTCTGCCACCTTGCACTGAAGGGGGTGTTTTGCCTCTGAGGAAACCGTCCAGCCATTTCTGTAGGGGAACTGACACCCACGGGATTTCATCTGTGGCCCATGTCATTCTTCCCTGCGTGAGTCTCATGCTTTCTTCACAGCAGTGAGGGCTAAAATCTTTTGTAAAAATGGAACCTAAAAATGCTGTAGTGCACAGAGGGCATAGAATTACACCCCCCCCCCCATTTTGCTCCTCCGTGAAGTTGCACCCATGGAGGCCATGTTTTTTTAATCTTCTTATTTAACTATAACAGAAAAACACAGGAAAACATATCAGGACATATATCGTCATATGTCAATGTACAGATAAAGAAAAGAAAAAGAAGAAACAAAAAATAATTAAAAAGTAAGTGTCCAGTAATAAGTAAGAGAAATAGGAGAGAAAATTGGGGGGAAAACGAAAACAAATGATATTGCTTACCTGATGATATTGCTTACACGAGGCCATGTTTTAAGGCAGGGGTGGGCAAAGTGCAGCCCCCAGCCACGTGTGCCCCCTCCCAGGCCCAGCACTAAAATATTTTTCCAGAGGACTTTTGGGAACATGGTGGGTATTTCTATCATGTTTGGAGGCCAGCTGGGGCCATCAGAAACACTTTTTGTGAAATACTCTTTTAAGTCCTCCTCTTTGGAGGTTTTTAAGCAGGGGCTGGTGCCCGTCTGTCAAAGGGAGGGCTTTGAGCTGGGTTCCTGCATGGCAGAAGGGGCTTGGACTGCGTAGCCCCTGGGGTCCCTTCCTGCTTTACGATTCTATGGGGGGAAAAAAGAAAAACTTTCCTCCCAAATGCCCCAAAATATCTTCTTGTGGCCTGGGGTGCATTTCTACCACATTTTGCACTCACACCCCCGGCCAATTTAGGTTCAGGATAATTTTTTTTTTTTGAAACAGGAAGTGAACAAGAAATGACTCCTCACGTCCTGTTGCTAAAAAACGGAGCAGCCCCCAAACATCGTGAAGATCCCCCCTTTGCCCCCTAGAAGGGAGTTGAGGGCAAAAATTGGATTTCTTTGCAGGAAGAAGGGTGGCAGCGAGGTGTGGTCCTCCAGGGTGTCACGGTGGGCTAAAGCTGCCCCCTCGCCTTCTGCGCCACTTTCATGGTAACAGAGGAAGGCAGAGGTTGTGCAGTATGAGAAAGTCAGCGGTGGTCTTTTTGCTTGGCCGGCCCCCTCCGGCCTTCTTGGACATCCGTGCCCCGGGGAGCCCCCTGTACTGCGTCCCCCACGTGTGCGTGAATGCCTTTGTCCCTCTCACGGGGAGGCACCAGCAGCGGTCAGGGGCCCTGGAGTTCACTCTCTCCTCTTCCTCCTCCTCTTCCTTTCCAGATCTGGGGAAACAGCCTTCCCAGCAGAAGGGGCACCATCCTGGGGCAAGGGGGCCCCCAGTGGCCTCAGCAGGACCACCAGGTACAACAGGCCACGGAGCTGACGGTTGCGGGGGGCAGGGCAGGACCCTCTACCTGTTGTAGTGGGGGGAGAAAGGATAACACTGTGCTCTGAGGGGCTTCCCATGATGGAGGAACAGGAGCAGGCCTACATCGGCACGTGCTGGGGTTCACCTCTCAGAGGCTGGGAGGACGGGGTCTGGCTCCGGGCTGCGCGGCTGCTCCTCTGCCGGGCGCCCGGAGCACCCGGGCCTCTCGAGAGGCTAAGCTGCACCCAGCCGCCCTGCCTTCGTGCACCCTCAGCCGCTTGCAAAAAGAGATGGTCTGCCCCCCCCCCGGCCTCCTTATGAAAGCGGACGTCCGCACGGAGCTGTGCCGTGCGAGGCAGGGAGGGCTGCCGGATTTGTGTCAAGTTAGGGAGCCACACTGGGATGATGTAGGGGTGGCTGGAGTGCCAGACTGGACCAGAGAGACCCCAGTTTGAAATCCTGTTTGGCAAGAAGTGACACTGAGCGTGACAGTGGGGCCACGCGCTACTTTGGCACTTGACCTGCCTCACCGAAATGAGGGAGGAATAAAGCCATGTACATCATCTGGAGGTTGCTTGACAAAAGCCAGGATGGAAATAACAGGGAAGAAAATTAATGGCTCTTTGGGGAGCTAAATGGTCTTACCGTGGAATCCTGTTCCTGGCCTCCAGCTCCACAGCCATTGCCTGGGCCGAATCTTCAGAACTGCAGAGGGAAGGGGGCCTGGGCCACAGAGCGTTGAGTCCGGCGAGGGGAGCCGGAGGCCAGCATGGCTGCAGACGCTCCAACCGAGGCAACAGCTGAGAAGTTTCTGCATCCCAGGTGGCTGACAGGCACAAGAGTGGGACCACGAATTAGGTCCTCCACTTTAGTGAAGCAATGAAGCAGGAAGCCCAGAGAGTAAGGGGGTCCAATGGAAGGGGTAGGGTGGACATAGGGCCCACCCAAGAGCCGAAAGAGACTCCTGGGGCCATACGTTAATTGTTTTGGCAGGGAAAAGTCCAGGGCAGATAGGCGAGGGGGAAGAGGAGGGCAAAGGGAGGCACGACTGTGGCAGACCCTCACCAAAGAAGGCTAGGGGGTGGCAAGGGAAGGGTCGGGGAGGAGGGGCATCGGGGGAAATCTTCACATCAACTCACTGTGTGTCCTGACGGACTAGATGAAACACCAGGCCTTTACACTGCTAGCAGTTTGCTAAGATTAAACATATATTTAAGCACAGAGCGCAGGCACAGCTGAATGTTCTTCATGCAGAAGGCAGCTGGTTTGTGCCACATCTCTGCTGGCGGGCAATCCCACTGCCTGGCCTTGGCAGAAGGAGTGGGGGAAGGCTTCCCTCCAAGACCAAGGGCTCTGCAGAACCCACAAGGGGCTGCAGGGGGGAGGAAGCAGGGGGAACTCAATACCCGGCTTCTTTCCGGCTCAGACCAGCTGAACGCAGCTCCTTGCTTCTGAGGTTTTGCGTGCTGCCCGTGCTTGTTTGTTTCTGTTAAAATATTTCTGTGCTGCTCTGCTGTGTTTGAGGATCTTGAGCAGAAGTGTGTTTGTTTGTTCACACTGAACCTTTGGATCCTCATTCCACCCCTTTGGAAAAGCAGAACTGAAATTTACAGCAGGGTCCTTTGTGTGTCTATGTGGAAGGAATCCCTCCTGGATTCAGTGGGGCTTGCTACCTTGTATGCAGGTTTAAGATTCCATCCTCAGGTACTGTTCCTTGGCTCAAGGACATGAGGGACCCACAGGAGAGGTGGCATGAAAAGCAAGTCCCTCTGCCCACCACATCACATGGTCCCTCCTGTCCCGATAGTGTGAACATCATGTGCAGAAGGATCCAAACTGTCACAGGTGCTGGCTGTCCGTTGCCAGTGTCCACTGTTGGTCCAAAGGTCTAGAATCCAGCGGGCAGCAAGGTCAGACAGTCCAAAGGTCAGAGAAGACAAGCAGACAGCAAGCACAGAATCCATAGCACACATAAAGACCAGAATTGGCAGACACACAAATTGTTTGTGGCATCAAGCCACTGCCCTCTGCCTTCCTTAAGAAGGCTGTAGCCAGCTGGCTCTCATCCCTGCCCAATTAGCTCCTGGTGTGCTTGTCCTTCTTTGAGATTTCTGTTCACCTGGAGAAACTGACTCGTGGCCCATGACGGAAATGCACAGAGTCTGGATATAAATAATGCAGAGCATTGAAATCACGAGCGTCTGCCTAGGGAGCAGGGGAGGTGAGGCAATTTCCATGCTGCTTCCATTATTGAACATGAAGTATCTGTGGGGGAGCACCACCGCACTGACTGATTGATAGATTGACAAACTGAGTGCTAAATAAATGGTGTGAAAGCTTATTCGGCACTGGTGCACATCAGGCAGAAATGTGCTGAGCCTGCATTCCAGCCCCGCTGATGCTCCCCCGCATCACGTCCAGACAGGCTTTGGGGCCCCTTCTTCTCTTCACCAGGGGCTACATCTCAGACCCTTTACTGAATATTGCAGATTCCCTCATCCCCAGTTCCCTGGAGCCACTGGCAGGAAACCCAGAGCCATCAGTTCCTATGAGAGTGCGGGCCCCGGAGGTGGAAGAGGAAGGCGTGGGTGAGCAGCTGTTGGGACCAGATGGCCAAGGTGAGTGGCTGTCTGTTACCTTGGTTAAAAACCAATTCGGGGGGACTGTGTTCCCCTTTCTAAGACAGGATCGAGGGGACCTCAAGGGCCATGCAGAAATCCACAGCTAACGCACTCCCTAGAGGGGGCCATCCAGCCTCTCTTAAAAGAACCCCCACCCATGACAGAGACTGAACCCCCTGCTAATCCTGCGCCAGTGCAACCCACTGCAAGAGGGTGTCGGAGGGATTGCCAAGCATCACCTCTCCAGGTGGGGGGCTGTCTTGGCATTGCACCATGGGTGGGAGGCAGGTGGAAAGCAAGAGCAGCTCTCCTGACAGCGACAACCGGGCAGAAGCCGCATGCCAGTGTGGACAAGGGCAGGCCCCCTGCGCCGCCCCCCCCCTTCATAGCTGGTGGGCTCTCAGCAAAACCTGCTTTTCAGCTCGATGGGAAACTGACATTTCTGAACTTGGCTGGGATCCTATGTTGATGCAGTGCTTGTGAAATGCTTCTTCATTAGTTAATTGCACCATTGTGCAGGTGGCTGGACATCTCATTAACAGTGCCTAACTATGCACGTGGCACTACATGCAGAACTCTAGTTTCTGCAGCCCTGAACTGAGTGCGGGGTTCCGCATTGGACAGAGATGCCCCACCACTTCCACAAAGGGACTCGTGTGCACAAGAGACCCCTGAAAGACCCCAGCCTTTTTTTCCATGGGGGAGGGGGAACTCCTAGCTAGGTTGGAACCCCCGCCCTATGTGGAGCAATCCCTGCGGTTGATGAGGCAGTTGCTCTTGCCTTCGGGCACGTGCCCACACACACCCGCCTTCCTGCCTTTGCTTGCAGGGCCCAGCCTGGCTGGCCTGCTCCTGAGCATGCAGCAGATCCTGGTGCAAATCCTGCATACGTCACAGCAGCAGCAGCTGCTCCTGGAGAGCCTGGCCACTGACACCGTCTCCCACCTGCATGCCATCTCCGACAACCTGGCGCAGGTGGGGGAGACCCTGCAGGAGCTGCTGCTTCAGGGCTCCGCGACCAACCTGGCCGACCCCTACGGCATCCACACGCCCCCCTACGAGGCCTCCCACCCGCCTTGAGGAAGAAGCCGTGAAACTGTGCCACCGGATCCCGCCTTCTTGGCCGCTCGGTCCCACCATGAGCCCCCAGCCTCTTCTTCGGGCGTTGGTGGATCCTGAAGAGCTGGAGGAGGGACCGGGGCTCCCTCTGCTCTGTTGGGATGTACGGTTTCCAGCATCAGCATTCACCTCCTCACAGAAAGCTCTGAGACAGTTGTACAATTCTATTTTTGTAATAAAAATTTAAACCAAAAAGCATTCATCCCTCTCACCCCTTTTCTCCTACAGGAACACAAGAGCAGCAGCCAGAAACAACCAGAGTGCAAGTGAGACGTCCTGGCCGAGCCAGGGGGAGCAGCTGGATGGCTAGGGAGGGCTTCAGGGTTGCCACACAGGGCACAGAAATGCCCAGCCAGGCTGGAGAGGGGCTGGCTGGAGCAGGCCCAAGCTGGAGGCATCCGGGTTGCGTGCCCTCCTCTCCAGGGAGAGAGAGCAGCAGAGGGCAGCTCTGCATGGCTAGAAAGCAGGCCAGAGGTGCCTCTGCCCACCACAAGGGCCCCTCTCACGGACCAGGGTACAAATCTCTACGCATCTCTACACATCTCTACGTGATCCCTATTCGTGTTTCTTATGTATTTGATAGTGTAGGGAATACGCGCGCGTGTGTGTGTGCATGCGTGTGCATGGGCACACATGCACATCTTCAAATCACCCATCTGCTTAAGGTGACCTCATGAACTTCTATAGGGTTTTCTTAGGCAAGGAAGATCGGAGATGGTTTTGCCAGTTCCTTCATCTGTGCTAGAGCCTACGGCACCTGGTGTTCACTGGCAGTCTCCCATCCAAGTACTAACCAGGGCTGGGCCTGCTTAGCCTCCAGGCTCAAAGGAGATCCGGAGCCTTTGGGGTGTTTACGCCCTTGTAAAAATCCTCCAATCCTCCTTTAATGGCCACTGGCTGCTGCAACCAACGGATTCTGTTTTCCTTTCGATCAGGGCACACAGGTGGGAGGGCCTTCCCTAGAGATGAAGATGACTGGACCCCCCTCCCGCCAGTGATCTCCAGAGCAAGGAGGAATAGGGTCCTGCTTCTGACGGTTGCCCCAGAGGCTGCTGGAGAGGGGGGGGGGACACCCGCCTGCTGCGTCCTGACTGGCAGGACAGCAGGCCCCCACTGCTGGTAAGGGCTGATGCCTGGGGAGACAGGGCTGGGGGGAGGCCAGGATATCTGATCTAGAATTACAGAGCCTATTTCTTCTTTTAAAAATCCAATAGAAGTACAACACTCTATTATTCAAGAAAGTTCAGAACCTCCAAGGTAAAAAAGTGTAGTTCCAATATGCAACTAAAATTAGAGAAGGGTTGTGCAGTGTGCCAGTTGTTGGACTGCAGTTTCCATAAGCCCCAGCCAGCATAGCCAAGGGGGAGGAACGCTGGGAGTGACAGTCCAGCACCATCTGGAGAGCCACAGGAGTCCCACCCCGGCCTCCTGGAGCCCAAAGTGCCTCCGAGGGGAGTGCGGTCGCCAGGGAGAAGACAGCCTGACTCCTATCCAGCCCAGAGAAACCTGCAGGCTGCAAAAGGGGTCGGGGAGGGGGCTTCCCTGGAGAGGAGGAGGAGGAGGAGGAGGATCCTGTTGGTCCTCTGCGTGCATGTATGCACATGGAAGGGGAACTGGGCAAGATGTTCTCTAAAGGAACCTGGGGTCGGGAATGGCTCATGGCCTTGCACCTAACGGCCCTTAATCTTGCCTGGGGGCAGAGTGGGGGCTGGAGCAGCCCCTTTAGCCCAGGGGTACACGGGAGCCTTCCGTCTCGGCTGGACCGGCGGCCTCAAGGCAAGCAAAGCTCCCCACACGCCAGCCCTCAGGGTGGCGGCAGCAACCCTGCCGTCTCTTAACTCCTGCAGCTGGGTGCTGCCCGGTGCCTCCTCCCTGAGCAAAACCTCCCCAAGTGGGAGAGGAAGACCGTCTTGCCCAAAGGCCAGGGCGTGTCAGCCAGCCTGTGCGGAGGAGCAGCGCTCTGGGACGCCCAGGACTTTGGGGCTCTTCCCAACCAGGAACGGCTCCTCGCAAGGAACACCCCAGCCACCAAGCGCCCGCCTGCAAGAGGTGACGAGGAGGGAACGGGGGCTCAGAGACACCGCCTGGGCAGAAGAGACTGTTCGGCCTCTTCATCAGGAACCTTTTTATTAGCATCATTAAGTGCACCCTGCAGCTCAGCTCCCCTCCCTCTCAGGATTTTAACACCCCACCCAAGTCTTTCCATCACCTTCTGGGCTCCTGGGGGCTCGCTCTGTACTATTGCCCAACGTCTTCCAGTCTGAGCGCCACACTGCCCAGCCTTGGGCCTGAGGAAGGAAGGGGAAGAGGCAGTCTGGCCCCCTTCTGATACCTTAGACTATACACTCTTATCAGGCACAGTCAGTGGTCAGGGATGATGGGAGCTGTCATCCAACTATTCATTAGACTGACATCCCTCCTTTCTTCCAAAACTGGGGCTCAGGGCAGCTTACAAGATGAAAAAAAAAGCATACAGATAAAACAAAAATTCAAAAAAGTTAAGCATTAAAGCAAATTGGACCAAATTAAAATATTAAAACACTACTAAGATTTTAAAAATACAATTTTTAAGTATAAAAACATTAGAGCACCAATCTGGTACAAGCCCCACCCGCAGCTGTGATAAACTGCACCAAGAAACCATATGAATGAAAAGGTCTTTACCTGCCGAGGGAAGGAGAACAGGGACAACGCCTGCCTAGCCTCCCATGGCAAGGAGTTCCACAGCCTCTTCTCCTCACCAAATGTCCAACGAGAGAACGTTGGAGCCCCTGAGAACAGGGCCAAAGCGCAGCCAGAGCAGTGGGGTAGAAGGGGGTGGCTTCCTTCCCCCGTGATCCCCTTCCTTCCTTCCTTCCTTCCTTCCTTCCTTCCTTCCTTCCCTCCGTCCCTCCCTCCCTCCCCCTTGCTCCTCCTCACTTCCACCCAGTGACCCTGGGGCGTCCGTGACAGGCGGTGCGGGCCTCTCGCATGCTCCGCGTAGCCACTTCCTGCTCCTGTGCGCTGAGATGGTGGATCACCATTAGGTAGCGGTAGTTGCAAAGGTGCCACTGGGCGTTTTGCTTGGCAAAGCGGGCGCTCGACGTCAGCCGCAGCCCCGCCTGCTGAGCCAAGATGCCCACGTAGGCGTCTTCCACCGGGATGGGGTGGACCCACTCTGCCACCTGCAAGACCAGCCTGGCAGCACCCAGGGAGAGGAGGTAGCCGACACCACTGGCGTAGGGGGGGTATTCATTAGGGGGGTAGTCTTCTTTTGAGACGTACCACTTGCTGGCGGGGTGGCGGATGACCCGGCGCTTCTCCCGGGGAAAGGGGGAGCCAGCGTAAAGGAGGCCACGCTCGAGGGGATTCTCTTTGGCCAGGAATTCTGGCAGCTGGTCGGTGTTGACAAAGCAGTCGTCATCGGTCTTGAGGATGTAGCTGGGCCAGCACCGGCCCACTGCCCACTTGAGGCCATGCAGCACCTTCAGGGTGAGGTTGCGGTAGGTGTCCAGGTAGCTCCCAAACAGGAGGTCCCCGAATTCCCGCTGCTCTTGCCGGACCCGCTGGGCAGCCCTCTCTGACAGGCTCTGGCCAACCAGAAACACCACCTGCCACGGATAAGGCAGCGGGGATCTCGCTCGGGCTGCCCAAGTGTTCCGGATCACCCGCCGGGGCCCTGTGTTTCCCGGGGCTGAAGCCACAAGGATCAAGAGCAGCTGCCCCGGTTGGCAGTGTGGCTCAGGGGGACCTCCTGGGAACAGGGACCCAAAATCCACTCCCTCATGGGCCAAGGCTGCGGTTCCAGAGCCAGTCCTCCCAGACGGCTTCCGCTGGGCAGCACGGAGGTGGGTGGACTCCTGCCAGGTCGTCTGGGCATCCTCAGTCTGAATCAGCAGCAGGAGGCACCAGAAGACGGCAAAGGAAAAGAGGACGCCAAGGCAGCCCAGCAGCTTCCAGCCCCAGAGGCACCTCAGGCCCATAAGGAGGGGAAAGGGGCACAAGGCAAGGCCCCCCGCTCATATCCTGCCCACAGAGGCAGAGGGCCCAGCGCGGTTGAAGCCCTTCCGCGGGAGGAGAGGAGCTCTCGGCCGCCCGACCAAAGGGCAGCCGCCTGGCGTTCATTAACCCGACTGAGGTTGAAGGGTGGTCAGGCCTCTGCCAGCGAGACAAGAACAAAGTCTACCGGTTGAAGAGGCCCCCAGGGACCGGAACGAAGCCCCCTCTGCCCAGGCCTCGGGCGCGGCCTCCCATTCTAGTGACCCAGGGCCAGGCTGGGCGGACAGGGCACAAGGAAAAGGAAGGTGAGGGGGGTGAACCAGCAAGCTCAGCTGGCCCACTGAACTCAGCTGGCTGTAGCAGGACTGGCAGGAGGGTCCCCACTCCAGGCTGACCCTTCCCGCTCTGGACCGTGGCACGTTCTGCTCCGCTTCTGTTTCCTAAGGAAAAGGAAAAGTAAATCTTATCGTGTGCACCACCAAATGGGGAAGGGCCCTGTCCGCCCAGGGAAACCACAGTCTTTGTGAGCACAGTGGCTCACAGACACCGTGAACTGAAGTGAAAGGAAAGGAAGGCCAGGGGCTGCTTGGCTCAAGGAGGGCTTCTAATTCTTGAGGATGGGGCTCAAAGAAAGACTCCCACTAACTAAGCTCACAGAAGACGCCCTGCTGCTTCCGGTTTCAGAAATCCCCGCCTGCAATGCCAGACCCAAGGCTGAACGGGTAGCGGGTGCTCCCGGGGCCAAAGGGGCTGCCACAGGGCCTTTGGGACATTCGCGTGCTGAGTCCCCACCCCCCAAGGACAGGGACAGGCCTCCCAGAGGCTGCCCAGCCGGCCCATCAGAGCCCACCCTCCCAGTCTAGCGCCAGAGCCCGGGCCACTCGGCATCCGGGCCTCTGCCACGCGCGCAGCGGGCAGGGCGAGTGTGGGGGCCGACAGGCCGTTTTGTTCCCCCAAACTCCCAGGAGGAGGAGGGGGGGTCACCTGCTCAGGAGAGAATCAGCCAGTGATGGCAGAGTACCAGTAGGTTTCAGAGGCGGCCAGCATCTGCGGCATGGACTTCCCATATGAAATAAGAGGCAGACCGCAGCCTGCTTTGCAAAGGGGAAGCACAGCAAGATATCAGATCGTCACACAAACTGGCATCACTTTCTAAACGGTCAGGAGACTCCAAAGCAGCCCAAGAGCTGTGGATTCCGACGCCAGGTGCCAGCCGTTTGATCCCACTTTGGGTTCCACCAGGGCTCCACCCTGGGTTCTGACTGCCTGATGAAACTACAAATCCCAGGCTCCCCCAAAGGTGAAGCCCTGAGGGAAGCTCTAACAGTGTAGGGGAAAAGAGACCAAAGTCTGTCACAATCCAAGCTAAGAGCAGGAGAGGGAGCCCCCGGGCCCCCACTTTCAGGCCTTCTCTCCTGTCTGGCCATCCCACCAGGGGTTCCTGAGCCCCCCCCCCTCCGGCAGACCAGGGTGGGAGACAACCGGTGCCCGCTCTCTGTGCCTTTTGGCCTCCCATAACGCAGCCTTGGGCCCCATACTGGGGGAAAAGCTGGGGATATATTAAATAGGTAAACATTTTGCTGAGAGCCCCCCCCCCCCCCGCCAGCCACTGGCTTTGCAGCGCCGCCCTTTACCCGGTCGGGGGCGTCGGCCTCCCCCTCGGGGCTTTCAGGTCCCGTTCCGCCCACGCCCTCTTTGCCAACTGGGGAGGGGCTTCCGCCTCCACCAGTCCACATCAAACTCCCCCCTGCACATAAAAGAAACCCCCAGCGCTGAGAGGTGCAAGGGTAGCCCACTCCCCGACGGGGGCGCTCCCAGGACAGAGGGCCCGGGCGGCAGCAGAGGCGGAATTCCCCCGGGACCCCCTCCTCCGCGGCCCCCGCCCCAGAAGGGAGGGGGCAAAGGAGGGGAGCGGGGAGGGGGAGGGCCCCTCCAGGAAGCCCCCACCCCGAAGCCCAGGGCCGGCGGGGAGATGGGCAGGGGCTGGCTTCGCTGCCTTGGGCCCCCGTGACGTCACAGATCCCCCGACGTCTCCCCCTCCCCACGGGGAGCGAGGAATCCCGCGGGGGGGAGGCCGCTCCCCCCGGCTGGCCGTGGGGGAGGGGGAGGGGCGCCTGCCCGAGGGGTCCCTCCCCCGCCGACAGGTCTGGGCTCAAAGCACATGCGGAGCTGGGGGGGAGAGAGGGTCTCCCTCCTAAGTCATTTCCGCCCCACCAACGTGGAGGGGCCCACCCAGAAGGAGGGAGGGAGGGAGGGAGGCGCCCGCCGGCCGCCCCTGCTCCGCCCTCCCAGTACCTGGTTGCCTTGGCGACGGCAACGTCGCGGCCGTCGGGAGGATCCCGCCGCCGGTTCCCGATTGGTGGGGCGGCGGCCAATAGGGGTCAAGGAGCCGCAGGGCGCGGCCGGTCAGGGCCCGGAGAGAGGAAGAGGGCGGGAGGCGACGGGGGCGGGCCGGCAGATTTCGCCCAATCGCAAAGCGCGGCGTCGCCGCGGAGCCACGAAAGGTTAGACGGGCCGCGGGGTGGCCGCCCCCGGGTTCCCTGGAGGAGCGGGAGGAGGGGTCGCCTCCGCCTCCTCGGAGCAGCGCTCAGAGCGGACGCGGCGTTGCTATGGGGACCAGAGACGCCCCCCGCCCCGTGCGCGCAGGCACGCCTTGCCCAAGCGAGGAGGAGGAGGACAGCGTGGCTGCGTGGGCGCCTGAGCATGCACAGAGTGCCGGGAGGGGGCCGGGCTGCTCTAAGACCCCAGCCGGCAGGCGCCTCCGGCGAGACGCTCGGGGAAGGCTCCCGCAGGGATCCCCTCCCGCCGCCCGCCCGCCCGCCCGCCGGCCGTGGCTGCGCCCGCCCCGGGGGGCGGCACACACGCCGGCCCCCCGCGTGGCGGAGGCGGAGGCGGCCCGTGCCGCGGGGGCCCCGGGGGTCGGAGGGCGGTGCCGGCGTGCCTTCTTTCGGAGCAAGGCCCGCGCGATGCGGCCCGCGCGCACCCGCCTGCACATTCAGCGGCCTTCTTCAGGGGCCCGATACGAAAGAAACGCAGAGAGGAACGCCGGAAACCAAAGGGGCGAGGCGCAATTGCACCGTAGCAGCTGCGTGAAACCTCGTCATACCTTCGCGGCCTTTGCGCGTCGCCCAAAGCTCGCCGGCGGCGCCCTCGCCCCGCCCCGCAGCAGAGCTTCCCGGAGCCGGAGGCCCCTCGGTCCGCGTGGCCGGAGGGACGGTCAGCCGAAGAGCCGGGCGGGAGGGGCTTTCTAAAAAAACGCAGGAGCCGGTCGGAAGAGGAGAGCCTCCCAAACCCGGGAGGGCGAAGCTCTGAGGTCATCAACGGGCTCCGCACACGCCCGGGACGGTTTGGGTTTTTGGAACAGGGCCTGAATTTCCATGAACGGGGGCTTCCGGCAAGGGATGGGCTGCACCTCACGAAACTTGGCAGGAATGTTTTTGCAAACAGTCTCGCAAGGAGGATTCAGAGGTCTTTAAACTAAGTTCCGCTGGGGAGGGAGACAATATTATTCGAGGCCAGGACTCGGCGAGCGCAGGGGGAAAAGGCCCAAAAGATATTGACCAAGTACTACAAGCGTCCAATGGTGGGAGGCGTAGAAACTATATTACAGGACTTGCAGGAAGGGCCCGGGGACTTAAGTGTCTCTACACTAACGCACGGAGTATGGGAAACAAGCAAGATGAACTTGGAACTCCTAGTACAACAAAATAAATACGATTTGATAGGCATCACTGAGACCTGGTGGGATGAGTCTCAGGATTCGAATGTAGGAATAGAGGGGTACAGCCTATTTTGTAAAAATAGACCAAACAAGAAAGGAGGAGGAGTAGCCTTGTTTGTCAAGGATGTTTTCACCTGTGAAGAGATCCGTGACTCAAACCCAGAAAGCCGGGTCGAGAACATCTGGGTAAGAATTAAGGGAGCGAGAAACCATAGGGATATTCTGGTGGGGGTTTACTACAGACCTCCAACCCAGACTGAGGACCTTGATGACACCTTCCTCAACCGCATTCAAAAAGGAGAGATACAGTAATAATAGGAGATTTCAATTACGCGGATATATGTTGGCAGTCAAGCTCTGCCAAGACAGCAAGGTCCAGCAAGTTTCTTGCTTGTCTTGCAGACAATTTCATGGTCCAGAAGGTGGAAGAGGCCACAAGGGGATCAAATATTCTAGATCTGATCCGGACCAACAGGGATGACCTTGTTAATGAGGTAGAAGTGGTTGGATCTTTAGGGAGGAGTGACCTTGCCCTATTGGAATTTGGCATTCAGTGGGAAGGAGAAGATAAGTGTAGCCAGACACTCGTCTTAGATTTTAAAAAAGCGGACTTCTGTAAACTTAAGGAGCTGCTGGCTGGAATTCCGTGGTCAAGAATAGTGAAAGGGAAAGGAGTTCAGGAGGCATGGGAGTTCCTTAAAAGGGAGATACTGAAGGCACGGTCTCAAACTGTGCCAATAAGGAGGAAAAATGGAAGGCATCTGAAGAAACCAGAATGGTTGACCAAAGAACTCTCAGCGGAGCTAAGCGTTAAGAGAAAAGTGTACAGGAAATGGAAGAGGGGGGGAACCACCAAAGAAGAATTTAAGCAAGTAGCCAGGAGATGTAGGGAGGAGGTCAGAAAGGCTAAAGCGCAGAACGAACTTAGGCTGGCCAGAGACATCAAAAACAATAAAAAGGGCTTTTTTAAATATGTCCGCAGCAAAAGGAAAAAGAAGGAGACGATAGGGTTGCTGCGCAGAGAAGATGGCGAATTGCTAACAGGGGGAAGAGAAAAGGCAGAACTACTTAACACCTTCTCTGCCTCAGCTTTTTCCCAGAAGGATACAAGCACTCGACCTGGCGGTTGGGGAGCAGGGGAGGAAGCAGGGGAAATGCGGCACGTTATAGGTAGGGAGGTGGTACAGGAATACCTGGCCACACTGGATGAATTCCAGTCTCCAGGGCCAGATGAATTGCATCCTAGGATGTTAAAAGAACTGGCAGAGGTCATTTCGGAACCGCTTGCTATAATCTTTGAGAAATCTTGGAGGACAGGAGAAGTTCCAGCAGACTGGAAGAGGGCAAATGTTGTCCCCATCTTCAAGAAAGGAAAAAAAGAGGACCCAAATAATTATCGCCCAGTCAGCCTGACATCGGTACCCGGAAAGATCCTGGATCAGATCATTAAGCAGTCAGTTGCTAATCACTTAGAAAGCAATGCGGTAATCACGAGAAGTCAACATGGATTTCTGAAAAATAAGTCATGCCAGACTAATCTTATTTCTTTTTATGATTGAGTTACTAGCTTGATAGATGAAGGAAATGCTGTGGATGTAGCATATCTCGATTTCAGTAAGGCCTTTGACAAAGTTCCCCATGACACTCTTGCAAAGAAGCTAGTAAAATGTGGGCTGGACAGAGCTACTGTCAGGTGGATCTGTAACTGGTTGACTGACCGTTCCCAAAGGGTCCTCACCAATGGCTGCTTTTCATCCTGGAGAGAAGTGACCAGCGGTGTGCCACAGGGTTCTGTCCTGGGCCCAGTGCTGTTCAATATCTTCATCAATGACTTGGATGAAGGAATAGAGGGCATGCTCATCAAATTTGCAGATGACACCAAATTGGGAGAGATTGCTAATATGCCAGAGGACAGGATCAAAATTCAAAATGACCTGGACAGGTTGGAGAGCTGGGCCAAGGCTAACAAAATGAAATTCAACAGAGAGAAGTGTAAGGTCCTACACTTAGGTAGAAAAAATGGAATGCAGAAATATAGGATGGGGGACACGTGGCTGGATGGCAGTACGTGTGAAAGGGATCTAGGAGTCTTAATAGACCACAAGCTGAACATGAGTCAGCAGTGTGATGCGGCAGCCAAGAAAGCCAGTGCAATTCTCGGCTGCATCAATAGGAGTATGGTGTCTAGATCGAGGGAGGTACTGGTACCACTCTACTCTGCTTTGGTTAGACCTCATCTTGAATCCTGTGTCCAGTTCTGAGCACCCCAATTCAAGAAGGACATGGTCAAGCTGGAGCAGGTCCAGAGGAGGGTGACCAAAATGGTGAAGGGCCTGGAAGCCATGCCCTATGAGGATAGACTTAGAGAGCTGGGTATGTTCAGTCTGCAGAAGAGAAGGTTAAGGGGACATGATAGCTACGTTTAAATATTTGAAGGGATGCCATGTAGAGGAGGGAGAGGGCTTGTTTTCTGCCACTCCAGAGACCAGGACAAGGAGCAATGGATTCAAGCTGCAGGAAAGGAGATTCCACCTGAACCTCAGGAAGAACTTCCTGACAATCAGGGCTGTCCAGCAGTGGAATCTGCTGCTGCCTCCATGGACTGTGGTGGAGTCTCCTTCCTTGGAGGTTTTTAAGCAGAGGCTGGACGGCCATCTGTCGGGAGTGCTTTGAGGGTGTTCCTGCATGGCAGGGGGTTGGACTGGATGGCCCCTGGGGTCTCTTCCAACTCTACATTTCTATGATTTCTATGGGCTTCCTGCGCCCTTTAGCGACGCAACCAGGGTGAGGCTACTTTGCCAGCAGCCCCGAAGAGGGGAGCAGCCCCGGAGTCCCACGGGCTCCCCCTCCCGCCCGGGCCCCACTGCGGACATGGGAGGGCAGGCTCTGTGCCCCCCCGTGCCCAGGGCAGCGGGTTTGGGAAGGGGGCCTCAGGGCCCCCATCACCCAGGGAGCCCGAGCCTTCCTTCCCAGGCAGCAGGCGGGGGAGCCAGACCGCGTGGAGGAGTGTCCAGCCGGCCGGACGTCATGTGGGCTCTGACAGGCAGGGGATGGCGGGGGAAAGGGACCCTCCGGGCCCAGTGGTAGTCCCGTGGCCCGGATTCCCACGCGCACTTAGAAAAGAAAGCCGGAAAAGAAGTCAAACTGCCGCCGAGCTGCCTGCGCTCCTTGCGTCCCTGTGTGCGCGTGGCACCTTCTCCCTGGGAATCGGGAGCACACGGGGGGGCTCTCCAGACGGCCTCAGCCAGCGGGCATCAAAGAAGGGGGGCTCGGAGAAGGGCAACGGGGATGGCGAGAGGAACGGAGAGTGGCCTGGTGAAGAGAAGACTAAAGGATGGCATGATGACACCCTTTGAATCCGTCCAGGGATGCCGCAGGGAGCAGGGGCCGGCCTGTTCCCCGCCGCCCCAAAGGGGAGGACCGCGTCTAATGGTCTGAAATTACGGGAGGGCAGATTTCGGTTGAACGTTAGAGCGGTTCCCCGTGGAGCCCGTGGCCTAGGGAGGCGTTGGGGGTCTCCTTCTGGGATGTCTAAAAAAGAGGCCGGGCAGCCCCCTGCTCCCGGGGATGCTCCGGCTGGAGATCCTGCACAGAGCGGGGGGTCCACGGCCCCTTCTTACTCTGTGATTAAACGTGTAAATAGGTAGATAAGCAAGCAAGCAAGCAAGGGTTTTTCTTATAGAACTCTTGGGAATTCCGCGCCCGCTGGTCCTGTGCCAATGTGCCCTTTTTTGGAAGTGGCTGCAGCGATTTCTCGGAGCTGCACCGTGGCTCTTTCACAGTGTGTTTTTGTGAGGGGGGTCCTGCGGTTTGAAGGGCAAATATTATTTTCTCTCAGTTTTAATATTTTTTCCTTGGGGCCATTACCCTGATTTCTGGGGGTCCCGTGAGGGACACCTCAATGTGCTCAAAATAATGGGGAATGGGAATTAGCTAGAGCACTAGTTAGCAATGCGAGAGGCAGGGCAACGATCTTTTACTCAGTGTCTACGGGGTCACGCCGAGTCAATTAATCAAACAGAAGTAAATTTTCCTTTATTTATAAAGTCACAGCAAACGTACGAACTCACTCACTTAGAAAATTAAGAAATACCACATAATTGGCCAGTCACGCACACAGTCCTAAGGAAATAAAGAGAGGAAAATAGAAAGGGGATTTTCAGGAGGATTTTTGGGGAAATACTACACCTGGTCCTGTAGCCCGGTGAAAGGAAAGAAGCTGGGGAGCGTAGGTTCTCAGCACGTGGAGGCTGAGGGGAGGCTCATCAAATGGAGCGGCAGCAAGTCGGGAGGCAAGTCACGAGCGATCCGACGAGACGCTCAAAGTCAGGGAAAACAATGGATTTTGGGCTGGAGACAAAGCCTCCGAAAGGTCAGTACTTTAGACGATTGAATTATGACAGCGCTGTCAATAGCGTGGACAGTATGCAAACACGGAGTGCTTGAGAGTTGGATAGTCCGCTCATCAAGCTGCCTGCTCGGGGCAGGGGATCTTTGTACATAATGTGATTTTAAGAAGGTACCTGCCTGGAGGTCTCCTAAAGCTGCAGTTTGAATGGTTCAGCTATTTTCGGCCGCGCCTGTGTGCATGCTTGTCCGGGGGCCTTGCAAGCACATGGGGACGAATGGGTAGTGAAGGCCAAATTCTTGATATCAAATGATATCTAATATTCCTCAAGTTCGGACTAGAAACTGCAGTAACAGGGCCACAGAAGTACTGCGCAAAACTGCCATTTTGACAGTGTTGTGTAGTAGCTCTTGTTGCTGTGCTCATTATGTGCCATCCAGTTGGCTGTGACCTTGGGGGGGGGGGTCTAGCCACCCTAGGAAAGGGGTCTGTTGCTCCAGAGGCTGAGGTTCAGGTAGCCTCAACTGGCACAAGGACCTCCTTGAGACGGTTGCCTGGGCAGAAAAGCACTCAGAGGCAGCATCCGAAGGGCTGTGCCAGAGCCCCCTCCTGGCAAGGGTGCGGGGGAGAGGGTCATCATCCGTGGGGCTGGGGGGTCCTTGATGAGATATGGGGTGGGGATGCCAAGGCTTTGGGGAAGAAGGACTGCCTGTTCTTCTGTGTCAGGAGATTTATCAAAATGAGGAAGCTGCCCCCAAGTGAAAAGCGCTTCCGGCTGACTGGCTTTGTGCTCCGTGGATCCCCCCAAGCCCAGGCCAGCTTCTCCCCCTGTGCTTCCATAGAACCTCATCTGGAGTCCCTGCACATGCTGGCTATTAGTACAAATTCCTCTTTGGTGATTTTCCCTTGTACGTGTCCCTTTTAAATCTTAGCTGCACTGAAAGCCCTTTAGATATCCATCCCAGATTTAGACACTTCCCATTTTTCCTTCTCATTGGAATCGTTTGAAATTGTGCCTCCATTTGACATCCCTTCTAAGATTAAACATTTAACAAATATTTAAACATGGCTATCACATCACCTCTTAGCCTTCTCTTTTCTAGGCTGAACAGGCAGCTCCAACTGGTGAGACAGATGAATAAGGGCGGAGCCACACGAACGTGGGTTTTGCTTGGGACGCTTTTCATGATGCAATTCAGATGTCTGTGGTTTTTGCCTCTTTGTTGTGACTAATTGTGACTTTCCTGTGAGTAATTCAGAGTGTGAAGATTTAGCTATTTTTTAAAAAATAAAACCTTCATATATCCTGCACTGAACCTGAAGGTCTCAGGGCAGCTTACAATAAAATCAATTTAAAACAATAAATAATAACAATTTTAAAAGGTGAGAAATATATTACTTTTTCAATTAAAAAACCAGATCATTTAAAACCAGTGAAAACAATTTAAAATAGTGCCACCATAGCATATGTGTTTCGGGCTATTCCACTCCCCCACCCCTTACCCACTAATGCCAATTAGGGAAAAGCACCACAAAGCAGGCAGGGTCCTGAAATGGAAGTGAATTTTTCAAACATTCACCAGTTTCCCAGTCTGCAGGACCAGGATTTCCTTGCCCTCTCCCCATGGAAGACACGGGAATCCAAGAATGGAGGAGAGTGCTGAGCAGCATTTTTCCTTCCGGCATGGCCCGATTGCGAAAGAGACCGTCTGTGGTGCAGGATTTCACTTCTGCCCAAAGTCAGAGGCTTAGACTCACGATTCTAGAGCAAGGGCAGGAAGACACAAAGGCAGCTGAGTTCCTGGGTTTATCTGTTATCCAGCAAAAAGGAGAACCATCACTTCACTTTTCCCCTTGAAATATGAAGCAGGGAAGCAGATCAGGGCCTGCAGCGAGAAAAGCACCCTTGGGGTGCCACCCCCCCCCCAATCACAGGACATCCACAAGGGAGACGCTGGCCCAGGACAGGTCACTGGGAGACCCCGGCCCCCTTCCCTTCTCATGTCCCTCTCCCCAGACTTTGCCCTTCCAATCTAGAGATCCACAGCGATACTCTTCATTGAGAAGTCTATTTATTTTGTGTCTCTCATTACAGAATGTGTCCAAAGCAGTACATACTGTACAATTAATCAAAACCAGAGATTGCTCTGAAGAAAAATCAATTAAAATGATTGCTAGAATCACTAACAGGCTGATTCTCTAACCTTAGCTCTGCTCTTGGAAGGCAGCAGGTAAGGCCCCGTTACTACTTGGAAGGGAGACCACCAGGGAATAAATGCGCGGGGGCGGGGGGTTGTACCTTCTTAGAACAAAAGGGCAAACCTCTTCTGAAGGCTAAGTCTTTCCAAGACCAGTATTTCAGAATTCCATTAGTTGTTGTTTTTTTCCTCCCCGTTTCGGTTCTGGGATGGGAGACCATTTTTGTCCCTTTCTGCACTAAAATGTATGCAGGTATTTTTTCTAGAATGTAGATATTTTTGAATGCATCTTTTCTGCTAACTAAAGAAATATGCATTTTTAAAAAACCTTACTACATTTAGAGTCATGTGCACTTTTCAAACAGACATATTGTTGGTCTTCTAGTAAGAACGTGCTGCCACCCTCAGCCATGGATGAACTTCTGAGAAAATGCGTCCCAGCAACAGCAGCAGCAGCTCTCTGCCAGTCTCAAAGAGGGACACAACAGATACGCTGGTAGAGATGTAGGAACCCAACCACGTTTTCCATCCTGTAAGCAGGCAGGCGGCTGTCTTCCCGAGACCCTATTTTGCCCACATCATTTGGTTGCCCCATTGAGGACAGGAAGATTGTGGATGCAACACAAAGCGCAACAATGCAGCAAAGCTGCCAGAACTATTAAGAGAGTAAAGCTGCATCCACATTTGGAAATTATAGCACATTGATTCCACTTTAACTGCCGTGGCTTTATCCTATGGAATCCTGGGACTTGTAGTCTTGGAGACTGCCAGAGCGCTGCCATAGCTGTACCACCTCTCATCAGGCCACACAGCCAAGGACTCCATAGGATGGAACCATGACATTTAAAGTGGTATCAAAATGTTTTAATTGTACAGTGTGAACACACTCTGGAAGGGACGGAAGAGACAGGCATCTTAATGCCCCTCACCTCTGCTTTTTGATGGCAAATGTAGAAGCCAAGGTGCTGTATCTTGTTACTGCAAAGTTTGCTGGCTCTCCTTCATGCAGCCTTGCAGCCAGTTGGCCAAATATGTTCCCCGTCTCTCTCTAGAAGTAAACTTCTTTGCAGGGAAGCTCACAGCCAGGTTGCCAGGAAAGGCTGTCGCCCTGCAAGCCACGAGTCCAAACTGGCCCCAGAAAAGGTCCATCCCAGAAGCCTCACTGAGGAGGAGGAAGAGGAGGAGAACCAACTGGAGACGCACTGGGCACCGGGAGAAAACGAAGCCCTTGCGGCTCAAGGGGAAGAGCTCGAGGTGGAGCCTTCATGTGGCCAGTGGGGGCAGGAAGGAAGAACGGTGGCTGGCAGCTCCCGTGCCATGGCTACCATTAGGGGAAGAGGAAGAGGTAACATCTCGGCTGCTGGGCCAGTCCTGCCCTTGGGCATTTTGTCTACAGCACCCCTGCACACTCTTAGTTGTTGTAGGCAGTGGAGACCTAGGGGCTTGATCCACAAAGGAAAAAGAAAAAATCACACGCACACTCACACACACTTGGCATGTGCACACTCAGTCCTAACACTCTTGTTCCCAGCTCAGCTGTCTCACGGTCTGGTCTCGACTGTACTCTTTATTCAAACGGAGAAGGTTAACACTGTGGAACAGAAACATGAGAAAACCCTCCCTCTGCCCCCTCCCCACCAGTACCTCCCACTCACAGCAGGCCAAGGGACCTCCCCCTCCCCCCGCTCATGGGAACCCCGCTCCCTTCCTCCAGGCTGCCTTATTTCCAAGGCTTCTCCTCTCCAGAGCGGCTGGGCCTCTATGCAGAAAGACTCACAGCCTGGTTTGCGGTCCTGCCAACGTGAAGAAGTAACAACCTGAATGGAGGAGGAGGACCAAAGAGACGGCAGGCGAAGACATCTTCTCACCCAAGACAATTTGCATCAGAATTTCAAACAGTGGCATAAATCTCAGGATATATACTCAATATTAGATTTCAGCCAGTATACAAAAATCCAACTATAGCGAGGCAGTTTCAAAGTTCATTGTGCTGGAGGCCTCTGGAAATCCTGCTGGAGATGTCCTGCAGGTGCTTCTTGACCTGAGGGGACAGAAAACCCATTTACCCTATCATTCACGTTCTCATTTGTCTACGGAGGAGTCACAGCTGGAACAGCTGCACCTTTCTGCTATGTGAGCACAGCCAGCCTCCTCCAGCAGCCACGCGGCATCGCGGCTGTGTTCAGGGCCCCTCTTCTCACACACACACCCCAAAGGCACGCAGGGAAGCAAGAGCACAGAGTCAAGCGTTGGAAGGAACCCTGAGGCCCATCCAGTCCAACCCCTTGAAGCCACCCTGGGGGATGGGCAACCAGCCTCTGTTCGAAGACCTCCAGGGCCCAAGGGTCTACCATCCCCGGGCCACACCTCAGAGTGGGGCAATGGCTCTCACCACCAGGAAGGTCTCGCTTGTGTCTGGCTCTCCTTTCTTGCAATTTGAACCCAGAGGTTCATGTCCCACCCTTTGGAGCGGCAGAGAACAAGCTCACTCCATCTTCCCAAGGACATTCACATGGTCCTTGTTAGTCCTTAAGGTACCACGAGGTTGGGCTGCTCCTCACTCTTTCTCTCTAGAATTTGCCAGAGAACTGGGGAGCTAAATGCTGAATGGAGCAGGAGGAGGAAAAAATCTGGGCCAGGAGCAGGTGGGGAGGGAGAACAACTGCCCTCCTTGGGGTCCGGGGGGGGGCGGCGGCTGGCACGCGGGGTGCTGTTTGGGATGCAAGCGGGTCTCTCCCTCTCCCTCACCTGCGCAGCTGGGCTCAAAGATGCATAAAGCTGACAGCTTTTAAAGAAAAGGCTTTCAAGATCCAGCTGTGCTCTTTGAATGGACGATTTTTTTTAAAAGCGCTTTCTGATATTTTTAGTAGTATTTTTTAAAAATTGTTTTCAGTGTTGTTAACAGTTTAATCCCACATTAATACTGCCTCTTGGTACGTTTTAACTACATTGCTCTTGCTTTAATTTGTAGGCTACCCTGAGCTGGAGAAAAAGGGTAGAAATAAGGCCGCAAAGAAGGAGGGGGAGGGGGAGGTGGTGATGGTGATAATGCTAAGCCGCCTTAGGAGACCTTATGAGAAAGCACTCCTTCAAGTCTTGGGGGGCAGGGGGTCTCACCTTCTCCGTGGAAGCCGGTCCCTCCCAGCCTCAAGGCCGCCCCCTCCCCGCCAGAGCAGCCGCAGAAGGCACCGTGCGCGGGTGGCTTCCCCGCCCCGCCCACCTTGTAGCCCAGGTCCTTTGTCTTCTCCTCCAGCGTGCCGTACTTCTCCTTGTGCTTGCTGAGGTGCTCCCGGTCGCCGGTCTGCTCCACGTGCTTCAGCTTCTGGTGCGAGAGCTCCAGCTGCTTCTGGTAGTGGTGGTGCTTCTCCACCTTGGCCTCAAAGTGCTTCAGCTCCTCCTGGGGTGGCAGATGGACGTGCGCTCAGCAGAGGCAGCCTGACTTCTTCCACTCCCACCAGCCACGCTCTCCCTGCCTCGGGCGTGCCCGGTCTCCCCAACGCCGCGCAGCACGAGAGGGCGGGTTACCCTCCCCAAAGGGAAACTCACCCGAAAGAGCTGATACTGTTAGGACTGCATCTCATTCACCAGGACGCGGATGAAGACGCTGGGATAATCCACATTTGGCTCAGAAAAACCGCCCAGACAAAACCCCATGTTGGTTTAAGGAAACTTACCCGAAGCGATTCGAGTTCTTTCTCTGTGAAATTGGTAGATTTAGCCATATCCCACAAGTCAATCACTCGGGGCTCCTGAAATTCTGGAAAGACACACAAAACATTTCTCCCAATGGAAACCAAAGAGCAGCCCCAGAGCTGGCACGATTCAGCCCCAGGCCCCGTTGGAAGTTCAGCACAAACACAGGGCCTGGGGTTCACGGTGGTTCAGGGCACATTTCCCCAGGACCAGCTCAGAATCCGGCCCAGGACACGCTTGTTTTCAGTCTCAGGGTGAGCAAACCTGCCTGGCCAGGTGGGGGTCTAGGAGGACCCCAGGATAAGCAGATCTTCACAGGGATGTGGGAGGGAACACCAGAGGAACCTTCTTACGTCTGAAGATGGGGTGTACGCATCCCAAATCCAGAGAAGGCCACATCAGCCTGGGAAGATGCCCCCCCGCCCCCTGCATGACGAAGGAAGGAGGCTGAGCCGCAGCCTTTGGCCTCAAGCTAACCACACATGCCTTCGCAGACCACACAAGCCCCCTGGCCCCTCCTGGGGTCAGAAATCCTGCTCTGGCTGCCAGAAGCTGTTTCCCCCACCAGCCTGGCAAGAGGGCTCTGGGGTCCTGCCACCCCCAACACCCCTCCCTGCCCCAGAGTAGCTCCCCACCAAAGAGCAGCCAGCCAGACAACCCTGCCTTCTCTGAGAAGGGGTCCAGAAAGACCGCATCTCCCTATACGAACTTGCCAGAGTTTTAAGATCTGTGGGGAAGGCCCTCTCTCAGCCCTGCCACCATCCCACACTTGCTTGGTGAGGACACGGGAGACGGGGCCTGCTCAGTGGTTGCTCCCACCTTCCGGAACTCCCTTCCACAGGAGGCTGCGCTGGCCCCCTCCCTGCTCTCCCTTCACCGATAGGCAAAGGCCTTTTTGTTTAAGCAGACTTTCAATGCGTGAGCAAGCGAGCTTCCCATTTGTATTGGGATTTTTTTTCACTTTTGTACATTTTTTAAATGATTTTATATTCTTTTTATGTGCTTGATATTAATTGTTTGTAAATTTTACTAAAAATGTTTTCTTATTTAACAGTTCTGGAAGCTGCCTTGGGTCCCACTCCAGGAGAAAAGCAGCAGATGAACACAATAAATGAATAAATATAAATAAATCTGGGTGGGCTGATTAAGGCAGTGCATCTCTGGGTTTTCTCCAGCTGCCACCTAGCGATCCCACGGGACCCAGAGATTAACCACCACACGGGTGGGTGGCGCTGGGGGAGTGACGCAGCCAGGATCCATTCGCAGCCCCATCCAAATGCCCCACAAACATGCAGGAGTCACACGGGGGTCCGGGGGGCATCCGTACCACTGGTGGCATCATAGCCCTGGTGGCTGATCCGGCGCAGGCGCTCGAAGCCCTGGTTGATGCTGTGTAGCTTCTCCTTGAGCTCCCAGTGCTTCTTGTGCAGCCGCTCCTCCTTGAAGGGACTCTCCTCTTCCTCCTCCTCCAACGGGGTGATCAGATTTTTATGGACATCTGGAAACAGGAAAAGCAGCTGCTGTGACCAGGGCAAATGGCGAGAAGCTAAGCCTGCCTGCCTGGCGCTCCCAGAGAAACCAGCCGTTCGCTGTTTGGGGCTCAGAGAACAGCAAAATTTGATGGGGAAAAGGGCCCCGAGAAACTCTTCTCACTTCCTCACTGGGCCTTGAGACAGTGGGGTTACATCAGGCAAAGGGACCCCATCTTTTTAGAAGCTTATGTTGCTTCATGGTTGTGTTATATTTAAATTAACGCCAGGGTGATGATAATGAGCCAAATGCAGCAAGTAACACACAGGAGATGAATCCATCTGTTAAGGTGCGCACAAACAGGTTCCCAGATAACAGCCTGTTCTCAGGAAGATCTATTTCGGGTGGAAATCTATTTTTGATGCAATGCTGGCATATCATCGCTTTTGCAAACCACACTACCGTACCCGTGACGCAGAAGGCTTTCCGCTTTAGCTCCTGACTAGATCAGAAACGACACAGAAGAACAGCCAAGATTTTCTTAAAAGGAGTTACTGTTACCACCACTGACATCCAGCCAGCACTCGGCTGATTTATTTGATTGCATCATGGTTTCATTTTGTTCCTGCTTTACTGTAATATTTTCAGTGGGTTTTTCTGTAGGGCAGCCGCCTTCCCACGCACATGCGCACGTGCTCTGGCTTCCTCCTCCACTGCGTCCCCACACCCACCCGGAGCCCACCAGGCAAACGTTCACGTACCTTCTGTGCGACTCACGGTCTCCAGCAGAATGTTGTACTCGTGGACCTTCTCTTTGTGATGCTTGAACTCCCTCCAGAGCTTCTCCAGCTCTTCTTCAGAGAACTTACCCGAGGTCTTGGCCTGGGGGAGAGAAACCCAGGGCTTCCGAGTCGGAAGAATGCCACTCCTGCTTGCTGCTGGGGGGGGGGCCCTCAGGGATGACCTCGGGTGGAACGGTCTGTTTTCACCCCGGCCACAGGCATGGGATCTGCAACAGTGACTTGCTGTCCATCTAGCCCCCCCCCCCCCGCATCTTTAAATGTCTGAAAGGATGTCAGGCACAAGATGGAGCCAGACTGTCTTCTGCTGCCCCACAAATCAGCCCATTTGACCAATGGATTCACATATCAAAAAAAAAAGAGATTCCACCTAAACATTACAAGGAATTTCTTTACTGTAAAAATGGTTTGAGTTGAGCAGGCTGCCTCTGAGGGTCCTCATCTTTGGTGGTCTTTAAATAGAGGTTGGCTGGTGGGTCTCTTTCAGAGTGCTTTAGCTGTGGACTTCCCCATGGCTGAAGGAGGTCCCTTCCAACTCCAAACGTCATATCATTTCTTGTCTGTTCTGGAAACTGGGCAAAAAGTTGCCACAGGAATGTTGGGGGTTCTTAGAATCACAAGATCAACGAGTTTGAAGGGGCTGCCAGAGCCCATCAAGTCCACCCCCTGCTCAGTGCAGGATCTCCAGCTAGAGCCTCCACAGGGGCAGGGAGCCATCCAGCCTCTTTGTGGGAACATCCGAGGAGGAGACCCGGCACCTCTGCAGGCATCTGGTCCCACTGCCCTCCTGTAGCTTCAGACCATTGGACCTGGTTCTGCCCTCGGGGCAGCAGGGAACAGGCCTGCCCTGCCCCCTCCTCTCTGGGGCAGCCCTTGGGGTGTGATCACATCACCCCTCAGTCCTCTCCTCACCAGGCTAAAGGTGCCCAGTTCCTTCAACCTCTCCTCATTACCTCTTACCATCCTTGTTGCTCTTCTCTGAATCTGCTCAAACTTGTTTCTAGCCTTAAAATGAGGTGGCCAGAACTGAACACTGTAGAATCACAGAACTGGAAGAGACCCCAACAACCATCTAGTCCCACCGCTCCTGCCAGGCAGGAAGACACAATCCAAGCCCTCCCTTTGACAGATGGCCATCCAGCCTCTGTTGGAAAAAGCCTCCAAAGAAGGAGGAGACTCCACCACACTCCATCAAGGCGGCAGCAGATTCCACTGTCAAACTGCTCTCACTGTCAGGAAGTTCTTCCTAATGTTTTAGATGGAATCTCTTTTCCTGAAGTTTGAAGCCATTGCCCCATGGTGTCTTAGTCTGTGCAGCAACAGAAAACAGGCTTGCTCCATCCTCCATATGAGATCCCTTCAAATATTTAAACACGGTTCTCAAGTCCCCTCTTAACCTTCTCCAATCCCAGCTCCCCAAGCCACTCCTCATAAGGCTTCCTGGTTTCCAGGCCTCCTCCCATTTCGGCTGCCCTCCTCTGGACACATTCCAGCTTGTCAATGTCTTTCTTGAACTGTGGTGCCCAGAACTGGACTCCATATTCCAGGTGGGTTCTGACCAAAGCCATGCTCCAGAGGAGCCGTGGTCAGTGTAGAATATAGTTGGACAACTACTTCTCTTGACTTAGAAATTGTTCATCTATTAATGCACGCTAAAATGGCATTTACCTTCTTTGCTGTAGCATGACAGGGCTAGCTCAAGTTCAGTTTACGATCAACATTAATCCCAAAGTCCTTTTCACATGTAATACTGAGCCAAGCATCCCCCATCCTATTTCTGTGCTTTTGGTTTTTGTGGCCTAAATGTGCCCAGTTTCAAGGGAAGCAGTTCCCAATAATGGAAGCAGGGAAGAACCAAAAAGAACTCCTCCTCCCTTCCCTCCCCCAGTTTGAATCCAGCCATACCTTGTTCCAGAGCTTTGCCAGCCGGGGATCCTCGAGCAGGTCCTCTTCCAGGCCGTCTTTGATGTAGTTTGTGGCCCCCAGGGGAGCATCTTTCTTTCCATTCATCCCATATTTGGCCAAGATCACTGAACAGGAAACAGAAGCAAGAACAAGCAGCGGCTGGTGGACATTTCAGGCCAGACTGTTAATGACACTGCCACAGTTTCCTTCCCAGAGCAAGGAACAGGCAACAAGGCAAATCAGTAGCCCACCTGTGGGCCACAGCGGGCCAATTAAATTTTGCTGGCATCCAGCAGGCCTCTAGGACCAACTAGTCTACTGTATTCATGGATCTGGGTCTGATTCAGTGAGGTATGTATCAAAGGGCAAGCTCGGGGCAACGTATGAAGCCACGCTTTGAGAAGTAATGGGACGCCAGGGTGGTGTAAGAGGGCTGAGTGCTGGACTGGGGCCTTTTCCCCTACAAGGCAATCAGTGGTCTTCTGCTGAATTTCACTGGCAAAATGTGATGTTGATTTTTTTAAAAGTAATTCTAGGAGGAATGAGGAGAAAGCAAAAGAGGTTGTCCTGTGCAGCCTGAACTTTGCCCACGCTCAAACCCCCACACCACGCTGGCCCTCAGTCCTGATATTAGCGTTCCTTTTTAGAAAGAGACGCAGACATTGGCTTATTGCAGAATTACATCGCTGCATCCGTTGAACTGTTTAAAATCTTTCCGCCTTGTAAGCTTGAGAGTTGAACTATGACTTTGGAGACCAGGGCATGAATCCCCACTCAGCCATGGAACCCCACCGGCTGGTCTTGGGCAAGTCATACTCTCTCAGCCTCTGAGGAAAGCAAGAGCAAAAATCCCTTCTGAATAAATTTTGATAAGAAAACCCGATGGTTAGGGCTCGCTTTAGGGTTGCCACAAGTCAGAAGCAACCTGAAGGCACAAGATAACAACAACAACAACATCAAGTCAGTGTTCTGAGGAGGAAGCACCTGCGATTCTGGGCCTCCCCAAGACTTTGTTGGGCATCAAAAACTGACCAACACACCACTGCTGGAGGATGGGGAAAGGGTGCGGCATGCAATCTGCAGCAGAGTCCAGCACTGCAGTCCTTCCGCTGATGGTTCCCAGCACCCCCTCGCAGCCAGTGGCAGAACCTGGACTCTTTCCCACGCCAGTGCCTGGGCCTACCTGCCTCATCCTTGGCCATTTCTGGCCTGCCTTCCCCAGTTATTTCTACACCGTTCCCTTCTCATAACCACCCGGCACCAAGCAGACTCCTGACACAGTCCAGCCCCCTGCCATGCAGGAATACACTGCATTTCTTCTTCTCTTCTGGAATTTCACAGTACTGTTCAACAGTTGGAGACACAAGAAACAGATAAATGTTCAAACAACCTAGGAACCCAAAATGCTTAGCTTGGCACTGAAAGGATTGGTGTGCAGATATCAAGTCAGCCACAATCCTTGAATCGTACTGTCAGGAATCTCTCCCTGTCCGGCCGCAGCCAGCAAGGGAGCAGAGAGGCCAGGAACACTTGGGAAGTCCGAATATACCAAACACCGGGAAAAGACAAGCCGAGCCAGGTCAAGATCCAGTCCAAAGGTTAAGGAGGCAGAGAGCTGTCCGGAGGGTTTCAGGGAGGAGGGGCTTGCTAATAATTTGCTGCAAGCAAGGAGCAGCCACGCCAGCAGACTTAAACAGCCCCTGTAAGCAGGCGCTGCTCGTTATTGCCTCCTCCGCCTAGTCCAAGCAGCCTCCCCCTCCGCTGTCCATTCCAGCCTTCTGTGGGATTGAGGGCTGGTGGGTACAGGGCGCTGCAACTCCTCTGCATCACTGCTGGTTCCCTCTCCGTCCCGAGCTGGCCGGGGCAACCCAGTCTCTATTGGACCTTCCAGTGCAGGGGATGTTTGCAGGGTGACTTGCTCACTCACTGGCTCAGCCCTCTGCACAATCAGTTGCTCCTCAATCACAGCAGCAGCATCTATCACAGGTACAGTATTAAGAGTTGGAAGGGTCATCTAGTCCACCGCCTTGAGCCATGCAGGAATACACAACCACAGCATTCCTGGAAGGTGTCCAGGACAAAGACCTCCTTCCTGGGAGGGCCTTCAGTAACTGGGTCATCACTCCCCCACCCCAAAGAAAGAAAGGGAGCACACCATGATGGCCAGTAACGTGACCTGGCGCATGATGAGGCAGGGAAGGGCCTCCTCGCTTTGGCTCCCCTGTTGGGAAGGCACTCTCCACAGAGGCCCAGCCAGCTCCATTTCAATGTCCAGTTAAAATACAGCTTTTTATTAAAGCCGTCCTGGTCCACTGATTCTGTCCAGTTTGTACATTAGGCAGTTTAACATGTTTTAGGCTGTATAATTATTTTAATGTTTTGTCTTTTAAATTGGTTTCAGTTGTTCAAACTGATTTTGCTGCACGCCGCCTTGAGATCCTTGGTTATAGAAGGGGGTATACAGATTTTTACAATTAAATAAATAAAAGCAGATGAGCTGTGGCAAATTAAGTTCCCCTCCCTCCCTGAAGGCATGGAAGAGAAGCAACACCCAGAGGTCTGAGACGGGAGAGAGACTGTCAGACAAGAGGTCATGAACTCCCTTTGCACGAGATTACAGCTGGGTTAATGAAGTTAAGATAGGTGGCCTTCCCCGATCAGCGGCACAATAGCTGTGAGAGAGGAATGTCAACAACGGGAAAGTGGAATTAGAAGAAACCAGCTGAAACCTGGAGGCCAAAACGGACCTAGCTGTGCCTCCAAACTGCACCCTGGTTCCTTCAACGGGAGGCCAGCCCCACCCAAAGCCAGAGAATCAGCCATTTCCCGGACTGAAGAGCAACCCAGGTCTCGCCCAGATCCCCTTTCAATGCAGGGGTTGCCCTCCAGGCTGTTGCCACATCCATGCCTTGGCTCAACACACCCGTAGCCTCACCCGCCCCAGGAGGAGGAGGAGGAAAAATACAGCCCAGTGCCACCAGCACACAGAGCTTCAGGCCTCACTCCAGATCCCTGGGGGGGGGGTTCAAGAGGATGGGTGTGTGTGTAAAAGGTGGTCCTCAAGATACTGAAGTGCAGCCTCAGTGTTCCTCGCCATTGCCTATGCTGTCCCAGGGCAGTGACGGAGGTTGCAGTGCAAGAAGGGATGGCCATAAACAGTCGAGAGGAAACCGAACCCAGCAGGTCCCAAGGACAGAAGAGCTAGAAGAGAGGATGCCAATGGGTGACCGACTGCTGTTCCCACGTGCCCTTGGAGCTCCTCATACTGTGCCCACAAAGGAGGCCTGATTGAGAGCAAGAAGGCGGGAGCGCTTCATATATGCTCCCCGAGCCTGAGAAAGAGAACTGGCAGTGGAATCTGCTGCTGCCTCCAAGGACTGTGGTGGAACCTCCTCCTTCGTTGGAGGTTTTTAAAGAGAGGCTGGATGGCCCTCTGTTGGGACTGCTTTGATGTGGGTTCCTGCATGGCAGAAGCGGGCAGGACTGGATGGCCCCTGGGGTCTCTTCCAACTCTAGGATTCTATGAAAGCTGGCGCACTCTGCGACATTTTGGGTGGTCCTAGCCAAGGCATTGCCCGCCTGTGGATTCCAGAGACGTTTGGTGTAACTGCACAGGAGGCTATCTGAGTGCGTTGTGCAGCCGGGCTCCCACATTTCTCACAAAAAGGGAGGAAGCAACCAACTGGGGCTTTCAAACGTTTACCAGACTCTCAGTCAGAGGCAACGGTGACAAGCGGCAAAAGCCGCCAGGCAGGCCCTGACCCAGCCAGGGTCCGCAGCCACCTCCTCACGGAGAATCCCAAAACGTGGGCAGCCACGCCAACTCACAGCAACGGCCGGAAGTCTGGGTCTCTACTGGGAACCGGTCCTTCGTCAAGCCTCCTGCAAATGCTCCTCGCGGTCACAGGGACATCACTCACAGCAAGGCACCTCTTGCCGGGAAATTCTACACTCCCCGCTCCGTATTCTTGGAATCGCCTCCTTCCCTTGTTATTTTTTGACGCCACGTATATTTTGAGCACGCGTATTTGTCAGTTTGCTTTATATTATATTTTGTCCGGACAATTTGTTTTACAGCTGCAGGGTACAGCCTCGTTACTCCTTCCTCCCCTCTGCGGACGCACGCACCCAAACAGGTGAGACCGCAGGCCTTTTGCGGGACCCACCGCTTTTGGGCGTTTCACCTGCGAAACGCCACGTGCGCGCGCACGGGGGACGCCATACAGACAGACGAGCGCAACGCCCCCCCCCGGCACCAGGGGGGCTGAGGCCAAACCCGGAGGCGCGCGCCGGGGACGGTGCCGGGGTCCCCGCTCGCCCGAAGCCCCGCGGCCCCCGCGGCGCCGGCTGCAGGGCCGCGAGCAGGCACGGGGCGCCCCCGCCCCCGCCCCCGCCCCCTTACCCTCCAGGTCGCGCCTGAGCCTGGCCTCCTCCTCTCCGTCCTCGTCCAGCCCCTCGGCCTTCAGCTTCTTCCACCGCAGCTCGTCCTTCTCCTGGATCTTCAGGTCGCTGTGCAGCTCCGCCAGCTTCACGGCCGAGAGGCGAAGCTGCCGGGGGGAGGCGGAGGCCGAGTCAGCTCGGGGCGGCCGAGCCGGGCGGGGGAGGGGCCCCCACGCGGCCGGGGAAGGGGCGCCCCTCCCTCGGTCCGGGCGCCGGCTGCCCACCGTGCACCCCCCGCACCCCCGAAGGGGGGCGCCGCAGACTGCCTTCCTTCGCGGAGAAAGGCGCCCCGCCCGGGGGAACAGCGGGCGCCCCCCGGGGCCGCCGGGAAGGGGCCCGCCGGGAAGGGGACGGAGCGCCGGGCGGAGACCGGGGGCCGGGCGCCCCGCTCGGCCCGGGGGGGAGCAGCGGCCCCACGGCCGGGCCGGGCCCTCCCGCGACCACCGCGCCGGTCCGCGGGCCGCTCCGGATCCTCAGCCGGCGGGGAGGGGAGGCCCCCGGGGGCCGGGCGCGGGGCGCTCCGCGCGGGTCCCCCCCGCCCGGGGGGCGCCGGGGGGGCGGCCCCCCTCCCTCGCGCCGCGCGGGCATCCCGGGGCGGGGCCCGCCTTCGCCGCCGCCCTCCCGCGGGGCCCCGCCGGGCGACTCACCCGCTGCGCCTTCTCCCAGACCTGGCCGAGGCGGACGAGGCGGAACTCGGCGGGCGCGGAGGGGGGCGCGGGCCCCGCGGAGGCCGGCGGGCCCTCGTTGGCCTCCCGCGAGTACTTGCCCCCCGAAGCCGGCCGCGGCCCCCCCAGCAGGAGCAGCAGCGCCGCCGCCCACAGGCGCCCCCGCGCCCGCATCGCCCCCGGCGCCCGCATCGCCCCGGACGAGCACGGCCGCGCGCGAGGGGGCGGGGGGGGAACCGCGCCTCCCACGATGCGCCGCGCGCGCCCCGCCCCTCGGCGTTCCGGCCCCCCCCGGCTTTTAGCGCAGCCGGGCGGGGCCGGGGTGGCCGCGGTCCCCCGAGGGCCGTTGCTCCCGTCGCCCCCGAGTCGCGCAGCGGCCTGCCGGAGGGGAGCCGGCGCATTACCGGTCTGGGCCGCTTTAAAAAAGCGGTCAAGACCGACGTCTTCCGACAGGCCTCCCGAGACCGGCTTCTTGTTTTGTTAAGAGTCAGCCGATTGAGTGTTAATTGTTCTGTGTTTTAAGGGGTTGGTTTAGGTGGGTTGGTGGATGGGGAGGAGTGGGTATGTTTTTAATCTCTTTTAATGTATTTTATGTTGTTCGCCGCCTTGATCCTTGTGGAGAGGCCGGACAGAAATAAATTTTAGTAGCAGTAGTAGTACGAGAGCGCTCCCCGCCCCGGAAGAGGGCCGGCCGCGGGGGGGGGGAGGAATCAAGGCGGAGGCGCGGTCGCTGAGAAACCACTGTCGCTATTGGCCGTTGGGTTGGCCAGGCAGCTAAACCCGATGGGATTGGCTGGACTGGTTTCCATGCCAACGAATGGAAGAGGCGAACCCTTGCCCATAGAGATACGAACTGTCGTAGGATATCCGTGGTGTTTCCCGAAGGGAATACTTATGAGGGCAAACTGCGTACCAGGAAGCCAAGTTCCCACAGAGAATGTCTAATTTGAAATTGAAATCGACCTTTCTTCTCCCGGCTGAGAAACAAAAAGACTGGCGGAGAAGACCATGAGGCAGCAGCAGGCAGGGGCAGGAGCCCCTCTTCCTCCGCGCCCCCGCGCTCAGGCTTGGAGGGGGTGGCAGTGGCGGGATGGGGGAGAATCCGCAGGGGAGCGCTGCGAGCCCCCTCGCCCGCTTCTTCCCTTTCTTAGCTCTGTGGGGACTCGGAGGAATTCTCACCTTTGCGATTGGGCGAGACTCTCAACCGTCCTCTCTGCTCTTCCGCTGATTGGCCTCTCCCTGAGATGCCGATTGGCCACCGACCTGCCACGGGAGGGAGTGGGCGGGCACTGGGCCTTTTCGTCGTCTCCGGCCCGCCTGGCGCGTCTCGGGAAAGCGCGGGCGCGCGGCTCCTCCTCGCGGGCCCCTCCCTCCCCCGAAACCGCCCCCTTTGCGGACTCGCTCGCCGCTCCCTGGCCGACCCTGCGGGGGTGGCAGCCGCGCAGCCCTCCGGGGGTGCAGTTGGACTGCAGCGCCCATCATCCCTCCCCCTGATGGGAGTTGCAGTCCCGACGACCTGCCGGGGCCGCGCCGGACTGCGGCCTGGGGGTCGACAGGGCAGCCCCCCTGTGCCCGGGGGGCTCCTGTGCCGCCTAACCCGACCCTGACCCTCGGGTGGCCTTCTAAGTGGCCGCCTGCGGCTCCTTCTGGCCCTTTGAGCCTTTTTGAACGGGAAGCGGTGGGGTTTACCTCGGTACAGCCCGGCGCTTTATTCTGAACTGGGGGGCGGAGAAGGGCCGAGGATGTGCCCCCCGCGGTGCCCCCCGGGGGCCGGCGGGGTCCTGAAGCCCCTTTGCCCCGAGGGCCTCCTGGTGCCTCTCACTCCGGCTTCGGCCCCGGTTTCGGGACCGATTTGGGGGGCTGGGGGGAGGGGTCAGCGTCTTTGGCGAGCCGGCCCCAGCCCCGCGGCAGACGGGTTTTAGAGTCCTCCTCAGCATCAGGGCCAAAGGTCAGCGGCCGTGCGGGGCTGCGGAGGGTCGGCGGTGCGAGTGCCCGGCCAGGGACAGCCCGGGAAGAATCACGCGCCTCGGGGCCCCACCCCGGCACGGGCCGCGGCGGTGCTGGAGCCGCCGGCAGAAGCGCCGGGGGCCTCCGTGCCGCGGCTCGCCTCCCGCGTCGTCTCCCACCGGGCCGGACTGCCGGTCCCGGGGCAGCGGCGCCCGCCGGCGCCCGGCGCCGAAAGAGTCCGCGGGGAGGCCCGGCGGACTCCCGGGGCGGCGGAAGGCGCCTCCTCCCGCGGCGGGGGCGGCCGCGTTGCGGGAGGGGCCGCTGGGCGCCCCGCGAGGGCTGGCGGCTTTTCGTTTGGCCCCTGCGGGCTTCCCGGTGCTCCGCGAAGGCGGCTGCCGCGGAACGCGGGCGAGCCTTCGGGACGGCCGAGGCGCCGCTCCGCGCGGGAGGCGTGGCGGGGAGCCGGGCCGGGGGCCGGGCGGGCGGCCGGGCGATGCCTCCGCGCGCGGCGTCCTGGGCCAGCCTGCAGGGAGCGGGCGTGGAAGGGTGGCGTTACGGGGGTTCCCGTTGTCCTGAAACGCGCTTTGTGGGACCCCTTCGCTGCTGGCCGTGGAGTCCCCAGGGGTTGCCTTGTTCCCCGGGCGGGGCGGGGCGGGGCAAAGGCAAGTTGTAGGCCACATGCACCCCCGGCCCCTTTCTTGCGCCTCTTTACTGTTGTGGGGCAGACCCCCCCCCCGTATGCACCCAGATACCTCCCAGTGTGCCAGTGTCCATCCAAGCATCTCCAGCATCTCCCGAAACAGGACTGGCTTAAAACCAGCGGGGAAATCCAGAATTGGAAACTGGAAACAGGCTGTTGACTGAAAATCCCGCAAAAATCCCCTGGAAGCTGGAGCGGGCCGACCTTCTTAGGAAGGCCTTTGGCGTACAATCTCACGTGGCTGTTTTGTTGAAGAATTGAACTATTTTGTGGTTTGTGCTATATTGTGAATTGGGAGCATTACCAACTTGTTCTGATGCTTGAACTCCTCAGAGGTAAGACAAGTTATAAGAGTTTTTAGAAACATAAATAAAAGATGCCACCGAAAGCCATCTGGAGGAAGCAGAAGCTGAAGACTTGCAGGAAGCCAGGGGACGTCGAAGAAGCGCCCGAAGAAGCGCCCTCCGTGCAAACAGAGCATCTTCTCCAGGAGGAGGAGGGAACAAAAGGAGAAGGTGGAGGAGGAGCGCCTCGAAGGAAGGAAGGAAGGAAGGAAGGAAGGAAGGAAGGAAGGAAGGGCGAACTCACTCGGGGAAGGGAACAGGATCAGGAAGATCTAGTTTTCCCTGCTCCATGCTTCCTGTTTGCAGATGAATGCATTTTTAATTGGCTTAAGATTCCTTTAACTGGGTGCCAGCCTGGCTCACCGTGGCTCTCGGCTTGGCTGGCGTGCCCTGGTTCTTATTTCCCTCATGAAAATATTAGGACTGGGGCCAAGATCTGTCTTCTGACCAGAGAGGTGCAAATGTTTATGTTCTCTGACTGAAAATAGGCTCTTGGGAACTCCCAGTGTGAGCGGGTCTGCCTGCTGTGTGTGTGTGGGGGGGGGGTCGAACACAGGAGCTCCGGGGGGCAGGGAGGGGCTCTGTGAAGTGGCCAATCCCTGAACTGGCTTCCTGCCTTGACCCTCTCCAGCCCCTTCCCTCTTTTTCCCCACTGCTGCTCGTTGCCCAGACCCAGAGAGAGAGAGGGAGGGAGGGAGAGAAAGAGACCTTTGAAGGGAGCCAAGGTCCCCCTTCCGATCTCCGTCCCGCTGTGGTGCCAGAACCTCCCCCTTGCCCTTGGGGGATGCGGGCTCCTCCACTGGCCGCTTGCAGCCTCAAGGAGCCCTTGGCGAGAATGAAGGGTGGTCCCAGTGGGTGTGGCTCTGTCACCCAGTTGACGGACACCAGAGAGGCCCAGGACCGCCAAGCGGGGGAGCGCCAGGGCTCTGCGGAAGGTCTCTGTGCGCTGCCTCCGCCCGCACCCCCCGTGGGCAGGAAAGTGCGGACTTGGTTCGTGGAGGGGCGCCTGGCCCCTTCTCTGTGAGAAGCTGCAAAGTATCGGGGGAGAGCAAACCTTCCAGGAGGGGACGGGCTTCACCCCTTTCCGTTCACACAGGGTGCCCCCCCCCCAGAAAGCCAGAGGGCCTCCTGGGCCCAAGAGACCCACAAGGGGAGACCTGACACATAGAGCAGTGGCTCCCCACGTCTGCCCCTCCTCTCCTGGGGCCGTGCCAAAGGCTGAGCCCCCCGGGACGATGACTTACGGGTGCTCTCTGGTGGATTCTCAGGCCTGGGGTCACGCCAGGGCTCATAACCTTTTACCGCCCAGTTGGATCTGCATTTTGTCTCCAGTTGATGTTTGTTCCATTGATTTATTTGAGGATCAGATAGGATACAAATCTAAATTTAAATAAAAATAAACCACTTCCTTTCTGTGTTTGGGAATTGGGTGATGGCCTCACCTCAAAAAGCGGGTGGTGTGTCTGTACTTTGGGCCAGATCCCAGCAGGTCCTCAGTGTGTGGCCCCAATCCGTGCCTTTGGCGGATGGAAGGGGATGACCACCTGGATGCTGATCTCTGAGGCTGCTTCTATTGCCCGTCCCAGGAGGAAGGCCTGTGCCCCCCCCCCATGGAGGAAGGGCTCCTTCTCCCCACACAGTTCCAGCACTTTGAGGCCACTTCAACTGCAGTGGCACCGGCATCCTACATAATCCTGAGATTTGTAGTTGGGGGGCACTAGAGCCCTGGGACTCTCCTTCCATAGAAGTCTTTGCTCTCTGGCAGAGAATTCTAAATACCTCATGAAACTACAAATCCCAGGGGTCCTTGGGAAGGAGCTGCAGCAATTCAAGTGCATGGCAGAAGGGGGGTTGGACTGAATGGCTGTGGGGGGCTCTTCCAGCTCCAGGATTCTCAGTGGGTTCCACGCGCTGCAGTTCCGTAGCGTGGAAGAGGCCAAAGTCCCCTCCGTTTTAGCCGGGAGGATGTGGAGCAACAACGGGCCCAGGGAGGGAGTGGAGGCAGCCTGGTTGGTGATTCTGGGTTGACCTTGGCAGGGTGTGGAAAATCGAGTGCGTGTGCATGCGTGAGAAAGGGGGGTTGGTGAACCAGCTGCTCCTGGAATTTAAAATGGGGTGAGGGTGCAGAAGGGTGCAGGGATTCCTTCCAAGGGGCTCCCACTGCCTCTGAGTGAGCCTCCCTCTCCCCCTCCCCCCCTTTTCCTGTAAGGAAGCCACCAGGGGCTTTTCTGCACCCATCTTTCTTGGGGGAGGTGGGAGGACCGGGGGGTGGTCGGCGAACCCCACACCTGCTTCTGCTGGAAGTTTCATCTGCCAGAGTGGCAAGCCTTGGAGCCATGCCCACCCGCACGTGATTTGACCACCATCCGCTGACTCAGCCACAACATTGTGGGGAGCTCTATGAGAAATGGGGCATGCCTGTGCATCCCCCCAGCTCCATTCTGCCAGCAGCCGCCTAGTTGAAGGGCCCCTGGAGTAACCCCATCCCTGGGCAAGAAGGCCCTGGCTGCAGGAACCAGGTGGGAGAGGCCACACAGGGCCTCCTCTGCTGCCCAGGATGGAGGCTGCTTGCTGCCCTTGGCCTCAGAGGTGCCCCCCCCTTTGCACCCTCCGGCCCTTTCCCAGTGAAGGGATCGACCAAACGCTCGTCGGCCCTCCCTCCTGGGGCTGGCTGCTGAGCCTGGAGGCTGCTGGGGGCCCCCAAAGGCTTCCCTGGAGCAGCAGAATCTGCTGCCAGGACCCTCCAGGGGAAGGAGAGGCTGGAAATCCTGTTGGACGCCAACTGCCAGCATTCCTCACCAGGGGCTACCCTGGCTCTAGGGCTGCTGGGATGGACAGTCCAACCCTGGGAGGGGGCGGCAGGATTCCCGTCCTGGATTGAAGACATAAGGAGGCTCTGTGGGTGTATAGGGTGTGTGCGCGTGCATGTATACACACACACACACCTATTTTCAGTGCAGATGGAACTCGCCGTACAGGCTGTGGGCACGATCAGTGGGAAGGATGCCACCGGAGGGGCAGCTCAGGTGAGGTGGGGCTGCGGCTTCCCTCCGCCCCACTCGCTTACCCTCACGGACCCCAAGAGGCGCAGCCTCTTTGTGCTGGGTGTTCTGCAAGCTCTGTGCCCCTCGAAACCAGCCTTGCCACCTCCCAGCACCAGAAGGGGGAACTCTGGGCCACTGTGGAGCATGCCAAGGCCTCCCAGAGGGGTGTGGGCAGGAGCCGCCCCCAGGGAAGCAGTGGGTGCCCCCTTCAGACCTTGTCTCTCCTCCCAAGCCCCGCAGGAGCTTCCATGCCTTTCCCTTGCTGCCATGTTCTGCCTCTGAAGGAAACTCCCTTCCAAATAGTTGCACTGGGGGCACAGCAGTCCCTGGCAGGACCCCCTCCGGGAACCGTGAATTCCATCCCACAAGCTACCGCTTGGCTGTTCCTGGTGCTGGCCCCTCTGCAGCCCGTGGGGAGAGGGCCATGAAGTCTAAAGAGCAGGGCGGGCGGGTGAGACCAGCCTGCTGGGGGCTGGCAAGAGCCTCACAGGGTGCTGTGGGTGGGGAAGGTCAGCCTTTGGAGGATCCCTTTGAGGGAAAGCCCTGGGATCATCTAGGGGAGGGGACTCGGCAAAAGACCCCCAGAGGCCTTGCATAGCTGGAGTTGCCCTTCGGCCTCGGAACGCTCTGGATCCTTCAAATCCCCACCCCACCCCTCTCCTCTCCCCACAGGAGCTGGGCAGAAGGGCAAGGAGTGTGCCCCAAGTCATTGTGCCAAGGGACAACAGTCCAAATACAGGGGGGGATCCCTTTCTTCCAGGCAAAGAGTTCCCTACAGTTCCCCACATGCAACATGGAGAGCGTGATCCAGAGTGCAGGAGCCTGGCCTGTGGGGCAGCTACCCCCTGAGTTAGGGTGAGCACACCCACTCCCCAGAAAGTGCTGGGATCCACTGATCAGCATTCTCTGGAGCACCCAGTCCCTTTCCGCTTTGGCGGCACTTTGCCCCTTGAGCCTGGGAGGCAGGCAGGGCAGACAGCCCACCCCCTCCCCCCCAGCGGTGCCCAGGACCTGTTCCACGTCTGCCTCTCAGACGGACAGGAGGGGGGAAGGAGGGAAGAGGAGGGGAGGCAGCCCCCACTAGGCTCCTCCTCCTGGACTGTGGCCTGAGTCTCAATCAGGAGCTCCTACACCCGGGGCGGCCTCCCCTCTTCCTCTGCCAGCCGTCTCAAAGCCACCAGCTGTCTGGCGACTAGGCGGGCCTCTGGGTGACCACTGTTGCCCAGTGGACCCTCGGAAGGCCGTGAGGAGTTGGGGGTGGCGTTGGCACAGAGTTCCGGCAACAGGTGCGTCTATGGCTGCGGGGCTTCGGAGTCCTGGCCCCCACGAGGAGGGACGGCCCTAATCCATCCAAAGCCTCCAGCAGCCTCTCTCCCTCCATCAGCTGGCACAGACGCTGGTGACAGAGACGCCGGCCGCGGGGTCCACCAGGCCCAGCTCCTCCTGCTCGTTGATGCAGAGCTGGTAGCCACAGCCCTTCCGGCGTGGGGGGAGGGAGCTGGTGAGGCCCCCCGTGGCGTCCGGCTTGGCCCGGGGAGGCAGCAAAAAGCCCACGCTGCCAGCGATCAGCATGTGCCAGATACTGTGGATGTAGAAGTAGTTCTCCTCCGTCTCGACAAAAGCGTAGAGCAGCACGGCAGAAGCAGCAATCAGGGAGCCGGGCAACAGGTAGAAGAGCCAGCGCTGCCAGGTGGGCGGGTAGCAGTGCCGCCGGCGGATGCTGCGGGCCGTCTGTGGGGAATTGGAGAGCCCAGATGAGTTGGGCAAGCAATAGCAATAGCATGTGTATTGATATAACGCTTATCAGCTAAGTGCTCTCTAAGCAGTTTACAATGTGTTAGCTAATTGCCGCCAACAAACTGGGTACTCATTTTACCGACCTGCAGAAGGATGGAAGGCTGAGTCAACCTGGAGCCCAGCAGGATCGAACTCACAACCTTGTGGCTGCAGTACCAGCATTTAACCACTGTGCCAGGAGGGCAAGGGCCAGGGGGAGCAAAGGCCCTTTTTATGGAGGGGAAGAAAAAGCAGGGCTGGATCCTTCCCTCCCTCCTTCCCACCTTCCCTCTGCCCCACTCTTTCCCATCTCAGCCATGCCAGCTCAGCCCCTCTATGTTGCTGATCTCAGGTGGAGACCCTGAGGGAACTTGCCAGGGGACACAGCAGGCTGTGCCTCCATCACAACCCCCTCAAGCAGGGCAGTGCTCATACTTTGGCAGATGGGGCACCATCTCCTCCCAGGAGCCCACCCAACCTGCAGAATGGGGGCCAGGTGGAATTTGCAATTGAGGGCACTGGGTGGCAAAAAAGTTAGGGTCCTCTCTACCTAAAGGACCCTGCCCTCTGCCCACAAGACCCCCGTGAGCATCAGCCACCACTGCTTTCCAGGGTCAAGGTGCTGCCACGAGAAGTCGCACCTCTCACCTGCCACAGATGGCAATCTGATGAGTGCAAGCATGGGCACTCTGCAGCCTTACAGGGGGCCTGGCCAGGCTCTGGTGTCCCTGGGGAAGTGAAGGGATGAGGAAGGAGGGCCCCATCTCTTCCTTTCTTCAGGGGCGGGGGAAAGGAGCAGGGGTCAAGACATCCTTACCCAGGCAACGGCCATGATCCCTAAGGCAAAGAGGCTGGGTCCCAGCAGGTTCCAGAGGCCGTGGCGATCCAGCTGCAGTGCCATGGAGAGCAGCATGGCACCCAACAGGTACAGCACCTGCCCCGGGTAGGAGGGGAGAACGAGGCACAGAGAGATTATGTGACTCCTCAAGAAGGCTTTGCCCCTCCCTAGAGGACAACACATGAGGAACCAGCAGTCGCTTGCCCTGTCAGGTCAGGCCCCAGCATCTCCCTTTGCTTTCTTAAAACAGGTTATGGGCCCAGGGAGGATCTCAGTTGAAAGACAACTGTGCTGCAGGCAGGCTGGCCAGGCAGTGAGCAGCTCTCTTGCAGTTTCATCTCCCTCCATTCAAAAGACAGCCTGGTATATAATGACTCTCATGCCCTGACCTTCTGAGTCTCCTCCTCTCATCCATCACCACATCCCCAAACTCTCCACCATTTGCCTTTGTGTGCTTGGGTGTCATGGGCTACAGCCAGGACGGAAACATTCCCCTGCCCTCTCATTCATGATCCCCCAGGAGTGCTCTTGCCCCCACGGATACTACAGGCGCCTCTCCACATCCCCTCCTGGCAGCAACAGGCCTTTCTTCTCCAAAATCTGCCTCTCGGGAGCACAGAGCCATAAACTGAGCCCTTGCTTTTGTGCTTTGCTTGCTATTGCTTTCAGGCTTTTAATATAGACAAACAGACAGACATCTACCCATGCAGCAGCACCAGCAGTGGAATGGCACAGCTCCTTGCCAGGGAGGCAACCTGAGGCCATTGCCCAGGGTGCGAGTCTTCGCTCTCTGATTCTGGCTCTCTGACCCTTGAAGAGTTTGCTCCATGCCCCCACATCCACAGACACCAAGGCCTTGTCTGCTGAAGAAGACAGCCTCCACCCCTGCAGCCATAGGGGAATACCTTCACAGACACCAGGCAGCAAGGCCAAAGAGATGCCCCCAGGGACAACCTGGTCCTCCCTGGTGCTCGGAAATGGCCCAAGCCCTTCTGTGGCTAGAAAGGGGAACACAGTGGCCGCCACACCCTCTCACCTGGCTGCACACTTCCTTCTCCTGCCTTGTTCCTTCTAGGCTTCCAGTCCCATCTACCTCCTCTGGCTCTGGCAGAAACTGGGAGCTCATCTTTCCCATCATCCTTCCACACACACACACCCCTTAACGGCTGCCTTTTGTTGCCTCATGTAGGACTGCCAACTTCCACACCCCTTCCTCCCCTCACCGCTCTTTCCTGTTCTTGCCCACCCGATGGCCAGGGTGCACGTGTGCCCACCTTCGCATCCCTTCCCATACCTGCTTGATAACCGGCTGGAGCCGGGCCATGGCGATGACCGTCACCCAGACGGACATGAGGGACCCCAAGAAGTCACAGAATTGCAGGACGTCATAGTCCATGATGCAAAAGACCACGATGCCCGGTTGGTCGCAGGCGTGATAGAACTGGAGAAGGGAAGGGGTGGTATGTGAGATGGGGCGAGGAAGGGGGACCAGCCATAGCAGAGTGCCTCCTCTCATCTTGCCCCCAGCACCACCCTCTCTGCCCACGCGGCCTCTGCCAGAGGACACAACGCCAAGCAGACAGCCACCATGACGCCGGGCGGCCTTTGCTGGCAGGCCCCCCACCCCAGCGCATGTTGGGAAGCTGAGGGAGGGGGATGCCCACATCGCCCCCCAACAGACCGTGGAGAAGAACATGGTGAAGATGTAGACGGCCGCCTCCAGGAGGTAGCTGCTCCGGACAGCGATGACCACAGGTGGGACGAACATGAGGTTGCTGAGGCAGAGCAGGAGGGTGGAGAGCAGCTGGAAGCCATAGGAGAAGGCGTCCGCGTTGTCCGTGCATCCCCAGCCGCTCCAGCCTGGCCAGGGAGGGGGGCACAGAGGGGAGAGGGGGCACCGGGGTCAAGAGAAGGGCACAGAGCATGGGCCCTTCTGGGGTCACCCCGTCCCCTCTCACTGTGAACAAGAGGAGCGGAGCAAGCTTGTTTTCTGACGCTCCAGAGGCTAAGGCACAGAGCAATGGATTCAGACTACAGGAAAGAGATTCACATCCAAGCATTAGGAAGAACCTCTTGCAGGTAAAAACAGCTCAGCCATGGAATACACTCCTGCCTCCGTGGGGTATAGCAGAGTCTCCTTCCTCGGAGTTTTCTAAGCAGAGGCTGGGTGGGCACCTGTCAGAGGGAGTGTATTGATTGTGCCTTCCTGCCTGGCAGAAGGGGGCTGGACTGGGGGGCCCTGGGGTCTCTTCCAACTCTTCTGAGATTCTATGACTCTGAGGCCAGCCAAGGGCCCCTCCCAGCCAGGGAGCCTTTCCCCAGAGCTCCACAGAGCCCATCAGGAGGGAGGGGGATGAAAATGGGGTCCTTCAGCTCACCCCCCCTCCTTCGTACATATCCTTCTGGGACATCGAACCCCAAGGGCACCCAGTCCAACCCACCCTGCCTGCAGGGATAATGCATGTCGAGCCCATCAAAAGATGGCAGGGGTCTGGGTGTCTCCAGTCCTCTGAGGGAGAGCGGAGGCCTGGCTCTACTGTGTGGGTGGGCAGACGTAGCCCTGCAGGGTCACAGGCCCACCCTGCCAGCTTGCAGTGCATCCCCCTCCCCTCGCCTCTCCAGGATGCCAGGCACCTTCAGAAAGGCTGCAGGTCCAGTCCCTCCTCCATCATTTAACATGGTTAGAAAACAGCTTCTTTCCCCCAAACCACAATTGGAAATCTGGCCACTTTTGGTTTTGTCTCCTCCTCCCCCAATTTTGGAGGAATTTAGGCAGTTGGTGGCTGCCAGAGACAGAATAGTGGCTCCTGGAGATTCTGGAGACCCCTCCCCCCACCAGCTGCTCTGTGGTCAAGGAGCCTGAGAGTTGGCATGCTAGGCATGAGGCTTTGATTGATGCCCACCACCTGCCTCCCTTGCTAACCACCAGTCCTAGGAAGAATGTGACGCCCCGAGCATGTGCAGAAAGCATTTCCCTCACCGCTGAGTAACCTCAACCAGCCTCCATGCCTCTGGGTCCAGCTCAAGGCCCGGCACTGCTCCTCCAAGGGAGCCCCTTCCCTGCCATCAAGGCCAGGCGAAGAACCCAGCAGACCCCGAGGACCCCCGTGGCTTGTGGGCCAGCCTAGGCTCTCGCCAGCCGGCCTCCTTGCCCGACTCACCGGCTTTGCACTCGCAGGCCGCATACAGGTAGTTGTTGGTGCGCATGAGCTTGCACTGGCCGTAGGAGCCGCAGTCGTTGATGCACGGAGAGAGATAGGTGCGCAGGTACACCTCGGCCGTCACGTTCCCACAGGACTCCAGGCTGCAGGGTGGCGGGGGGAGGCATCGGAGACGCAGATACAAAAGTGAGGGGGGTGCCACTTCCCCCCACCCCACCCCACCCCACCCCACCCCACCCCACTGTAGCACTTGACCTGGCCAAATGGGGGGGGGGGATCCAGAGGCTGCCTTGTCCAAAAGGATCTTCAAAATAAAGGGGTCCTTGGGGCCTCTGCGCATGTTTTGTGGGGGGTGCCTCTGCTTCAGGAGCTTACATAATAAACGTGGGGCCTCCTTAGAGAAGGTGGTGAGCAGGTGGTTCAGCCACTGACTCCTAAGGAAGCCTGCCAGGACGAGCTGTACAGCGGGACCAGGGTGGAAACATCCGGGCAGGGGGTTCAGGGCAACCTGCAATGGATCCAACAGTGCCCCCCGCTTGGCCTCCACAGCTCAACCGTTCCTTTGCTGTCCTACCCCAAAGGGTTTCCTGGGGAGGGGCGAACTCTGGCCCTCCTACCCCCCCCCCCCAGTTTCTCAGACCCAAAGAGTCGTCCGGCCCTTGCCCTGTGAACTCCGCCAAGGCGTTCCATGGAAAGCTGTTGCTGTGGGGCAGGGTGGGGGAGTGGGGGAGGCCGCTCCACAGTCGGACTGTGATGCGCGGGATGCCTCCTCCACCTGCTTGGAACTGCCTCCCTGAACATTTGTGTGGCCAATTCCTTCCCTCGTTACTTTTAATGCTCAGTTAAAAGCTTTTCTTTTTCAAAGCTTTTGGAGTTTTAGTTTAATATTGTTTTATAATTCTGCATGTTTTGATTTCATGCATCGGTCAGTTTACTTTTTATTACATTCTATTTTTTGCATTTTATCTGGATAATTTGTGTTACAGTTGTATGATATAGTTTTATTGTTCCTTCCTTCCCTTTGTGTTTGTGTGTTTATATTCATGTATTACAGACTGTACAACTTTGGCACCATTTCTTTGGTTGCTTCACTTGTAAAGCACCAAGTACATAGACGGCACTGGAAAAACACACAATGGTGACGATGGGAAAGCATCAGAAGATCAAGCCGGGGAGAGAGGGAGGGGGAGAGGGAGGGAGAAAAAGGAACCCCATCCATCCATCCATCCGTCTGTCTGTCTGTCCATCCCTGATCAGATCAGCCCCAGTGAAAAGCCAGCATCTCTCTTACGGGGCGGAGGGGGCCATAGGGGGAGACAAGAGAGTGTGGAAGAGAACATGGTGCTCCATCTGTTGAGTGCCAGGCAGACAATTCTGGCTTGCACATGCTGTGTGTGATCATTCCAGTGGGCGAATAAAGCATCAAAATGACCTGTGTAGCCATGTGTTCTCCTATGGAAGGGGAGGCCCCTTGTCTCTGGGAGATGAGAGAAGAGTCCCAGCTGGCAGCAGATTGGCTTCCCTCCCTCCCCGGAGTGGAAGGACTAGGCAGGGGCAAGGGCGGTGGAGACCCCCTCTACTCTGGCAGTGGTGGCCGGTATGAAAAGCTGGGACCCTCCTCCACCCCCTGGTACTCCTGCAGGGCAGAATGGGGCTGGGCCGGAGGGCACTTGGGGTCTCTACCGACTCTGGGACTCTATCCTTCTGTGGTTCCCATTCGTCTGGGCTGGCTGCAACGTTTCTGCTTTGTTTTTCCAAGATGGGAAGAGGCCCAGAAGGAAATCCCAAGTCCAACCCAGTCCCTCTTGGAGAGGTCAGAACAGAGGGGACAGGGGTCTCCGCCTCCGGCTCTTTTACCCCCGATCCGTGGCGCAGAGCAGACGCAGGCTCAAGTACCAGCTCCCTGTCTGTGGGTAGGGGATCCGTAAGCGGGTGAGCGGTGCCGTGGCGTTGATGGAGAGCAGGAACCCTGCCAGCAGCTCTGCCGAGGAAAAGCAGCAGGGGAGGTGAGCCGGGAGGCCGCCCCACCCCCTTCGTCCCTCCTACCCGGTCCTTCTGCCTCCTCCAACCACCCCCATGGATGGAGAAAAGGGGAGCCCCCTTGCTGGGCCCCACAGCAACAGTGGCTGCCCCCCCCGGCACAGGGGTGTGTGGGATGGTGGGGTGGCCAGCCCTTACCTGTCTCACAGGTGACGGATGAGTTCCCTTCAGATGCCAGGGGGACCTCATGGTTCAAGCAGGCAAAGATGGTGGCATTCTCCCCTCTTAGAGAGGTCTGTGGGCAGAAGGAGAGTCCTCCTTACATTCTGGTTTTACCTCAGGGGCAGCTGGGGTGATGGAGGCCCAGTCCTGCCATGCCCAGGGTGGGAGGGAGCACTTGGTGGTCTCCGAAGCCCATTTTTATGAGTGAGGGCAGGGCCTTTCCCTCCCTCCCTCCCTCCTGCTGAACCCCCCTTCCCCGGGGGCCCAACTGCCAGCTCCCCTCTCTCCTGATGGCGCCCCAGCTTCACTCCTCCCTGGGGGGTGCACTCTCTTCCTCGCCCACCTGCCCCTGCCCCCCAGGCCAGGCCAGGCCAGCCTCACTGGGCCCCCTCCTCCGCCTCAGTCGGTCACCCGGTCAGCAGACGCACCACGTTGAGCCTCAGCTCCAGGTTGAGGGTGCCTCCACTGTCCAGCACTGGCAGGAGGTTGATGGCAAAGACGGCGGGCCGGTCGGGTGGCACCGAGACATTGGGGCCAAAGAAGATGTAGAAGTGGACCGAGAAGGTGTCCAGCTCATTCCGGAGGGTGGGCCGGACGGGCCAGCAGCGTTCACCGGCTGTTGCTGGGGCCGAGGGGGCGGCCGCCCCAGGGGGCGGTGGGGGGCTCTGGGTGCTGTTCGGGAGAGAAGGGGTCGGGATGTCTGCTGAGGCAAGCCCCCCCACAGATCCGAAGGAGCGGGGCATGTTCAGGTTGGCGCCGGGCGGCTGGAAGAGGGGGCGGCTCAGCCCTGTCCGGGAACAGTCTGTGGGAGAGGCAGAAGGGGGAAAGGGTGGGCTCCGGCACAGACCGCCCCCCCTCATACCAGTAGTGCCCCCCCGCCCCACACCCACTGACCAGACGGGCCTCCCCCTCCTCCTCCCTGGAAAGGGCCAGAGGGGACACCTACAGCTGCCCAAAGCCTGGTGGGGGCTGCTGGTGTCCCACTAAACAAGTGGCACCCCACTTTACAAGGAAAGAAAGGCCACAGCCCCCCCCCGCCGGTCTGTCTTGCTCCTGGCCAGTTCCACCCCCTGCATCTCTTCGCGGGGCTCAGCCACAGATTGCGGAGGAACCGGCTGAGTGCAGGGTCTGTTCCTTCACAGGACTGACCCTGTGGCTCCTGCGCTGAATGGGATTCCCAGACGAGAGAGCCGGGGGGCGGGGGGAGGGAGACTCCTGACAGAAGAGCGTGGGCCGTCGTGCCTGCGGCCTCCTTCGATCTCGCCTGCCGGACTGGTCCCTCTCCCGGGCGGGGCTTCTTACCTCCCTCCCCCACAACTCCACAGGTGGCCCGACAGACCCCGGCCCTCGCTAAGCCCTCACGGGCAGGTCCTCCGCCTCCTGTCCCGCGCGGCTCTCCCGGGTGCGCCGGATGCAGCGGCCTGAAGCCCTGTGAAGCGCAGGCTGCCACCTTCCTTCCTTCTCTCAGCTAGTCTGAGAGGTCCTACAGTCCCCTCTGCATGCTTTCCCGACTGTGTACACTGCAGACTTTCAGACTGCACGATGGTTTCCCCAAGTGCGCAGTTTGTGTCCGACCGCATGCTAGAAACGGTGGCGGCGGCGGCAACCGTGCCGTCCTGCCCGAGGCATGGCTCCGCAGAGAGAGAGAGAGAGAGAGAGAGAGAGAGAGGTGGGTGGCCCACCCTGCCCGGCTCCTGCTCACCCTTCAGCTGCACCACCAGCTGGAAGCTGAGGTTCCCCGGGGCCAGGAGGTGCCTCTCCACCAGCACGTAGTACCAGTTCTGCCAGAAAGGGAGCTCCAGGCTCAGGCGGCAGGGTGAGCGCTCCTGGCAGTCCACGGTGGTGGAGTTGTGCAGCGGGGGAGCCTTGCCACGCACTTTCAGCCACAGCGGGCAGCCCTCCCTGCCCGGGGGGCCCCCGCGACAGTTCCGCAACTGCACCAGCACCCGGGAGGTGTAGCTTGGGATGAAGACCCTGCCAGCGTTGCGGGGAGAGAGAGAGCGTTACACATCCGTTTGTGCGTCACCCTGGCCTTCGGTTCAAACCCTGCCTTCCCCCCGCCCCCCATTCTGGCAGCGGGAAAAGGGCAACTCCAAGGCTCATTTGGACTCGCATACTCTACAACTGCCCCAATTTGGCAAGGACGATGCTAATTAATCCTCTGTCAGATGGCCTAAATACCCTAAAGGCACCAGAACCTGTCTGACAGTGGTAGCTAAGCAGGGTCAGTTGTGGTCAGAACTTGGATGGGAGACCACCAACAAATACCACATGCTGTAGGCTCTGTTTCAGAGGAAGGAACTGGCAAAACCACCTTGCCTAAGAAAGCCCTGTGAAATCCATGGGGTCACCAAAAGCTGACAGGCGACTCGGAGGCACATACACACGCATCTCACTTTTTCAGCCGCCTTAAAAGCCATTCCCTCTCTGCTCCCTCTCTTTCCCCCTTTGTCCCTGGCTTCTTTCAACGGCTGCAAACTGAGTCCAGAGTCCAAAAGCAGTCTGTGCTCAGTTAACTCAGTGGGAGGAGATGAATCTTGCTCTTCCCTGGAGACTTGGGCAAAAGCAAATGGCTGCAGCCCCTCCTAATTTATGTGTTCCTCCTCATTAATAACTTTCGCCATCTTGACCACGCGCAGATGTGTATTCCTTGCACATCTTTCTTAGACCCTCCCCTCCCGCTTGGTTTCTTTCTGCCCCAGCAATGCCCACCTCTCTCGGCTGCACATGGGCCACTGTGCTGCACATGCATTGCTATCCCCCCCCCAAACATCAACTCTGGGCTCTGGGACAACTCACTTGTAGAGGAGGGAACGGTTGTGGGGGGAGAGAAGGTGCTCCGTCACGTAGCCAGGGTACAGCACGCCGATGCCCAGGAGCCGCTGGACAATGAGCTGGGGCTGGAAGAGGTACTGGCAGTCCTCAGCAAGGCCCTGGGGGGGGGGCAGAGGGAGAGGGGGGCACAGACAGAAGGCACCAGGCAAGGTCCTTTATTGTCTGGCTCTTTTGGTGCTGGATTTATGTGCCACCCCACTGGCAAATTCCCCCCACAGCCCGGAATCATGCACACGCACCAAAAGAACATCTCCAGCGCAATTGATAAAACAGCAGCAAAACCAAACAAATTTCACCACTGAAACATTAAGATTTTTTTAAAAAACAGTGATAGTGATAGAAAAACAGTGACAGAAACAATAGTGGAGCAACAACTTAAAAATGCAGTTCCTGCTGGAAGAGGAGGTCTAGTGAGCATCACATGGAAGCTGTGAGGCAGACATCTGAAGGGAGGGTGTTTCCAGATGGGAAGCCAGTCCGGAAAAGTCTCTGGGAGCCCCCCTTGCATCACGGGGCGGAGGGGTGGCAGCCAGAGAAGGGGCACAGAAAGTTGACCCTAAATATCCGGGGAAAACCCTCCGCTCAGATCTGAGGTGGGAATTCTGCAGCCCTGCAGGCGCCGCTCTGCTGCTGCTCTAACCAACATAGCTGAGGGTGGGGGATACTTGGGGCTGGGGTCCTACAGCAGCCGGAAGGCCATTGGATCCCCACCGCACCTGAGAGAGACGAGGCCCAGTCTGTCTAAGTCTTTGAAATGCAACCACACGCTTCAAGGCCCCCATCCTTCCTCCAACTCCTCTGGCAAAAGTAGGGGGAGAAACTCCATTTTTCAAACTGCACTTTTGTGGCTCCCTGGGTTGGAGGAACCCAAAAACCTCATCAAAGCCCCCAAACTAAAGAAAGAGAAGGAGGGGGAGAGAGGAAGACAGGCAGGCAGGTTCTTCTTGTTGTTGTTACTTTTTACCTTTAATTTTAATCACATCATTTTCGTGCCAGCGGGCTCCCAAGGAGGTTCTGGAGGCTAAAAACTGGGTCCTGGAGCTTCCAGAGTTGCCCCCGCCCCCGCAGGGAAAGGTCAGGACCAGCCCTTGGAACTGGGCCAAGAAACTGACCGGTGGAGCTGAGGCAGCAGCGCTGATAGGCGCTGTGTTCAAAGTGGGGTGCCTCGCTGCTCTCTTCTCCACTGACAAAAGTTTCCACACAGGGGCCCTGATCCTGCCTGCCCCTGAGCCCCATTGCTGGTTGAGGAGAGTCCTTCTCCCCCCAGTATTTGCAGAAAAGGGGAGCAGGATCCCTCCAGGGGGCCTTTCCCGGCAGTTCCTTGCAGAGGCCAAGTCGAGGCACACGATTCCCAAGGCAGCCTCCACGAGGGAAGAGCCACAGCCTCCCAGCATCCCTGCCTGGAACTGGCTGACAAATAGGAGCTGAGCCACCCGGAATCAGCAGCGCCCTAGACCGGGAGACCTTCCAGGAAGAGATTCCACGGTTTTTCTCCTGGCAGCGGTCTCCTGCGAAGCAGCCTCTGCTCCAAAGGTGGGCCAAATGCTTGTCAGAAAAGGTTCCAGCTTCCCAAAATTATCCAGGAGTGCCAGGAGCCAACTGGCAGCCACCTCGCTCAATCGCCCCCTTGCTCCAAGTGGTCAAGTGGCTGGACTGCAGTGGGTCAGTGGGCTTCTGGGCATATCTGTTGGGGGCAGGAGACAGGGCCTTCTCAGTGACAGCTCCCAGTCACTTGGCAACAGCTTTGCTAGAGAAGCTAGAATGACCCTCTCCTTGCAGTCCCTCCATCAGAGGGCAAGTGTCTGTCTGTCTCTGCCAGGCTTTCGGGAGCTGAATGTGTCTACAGCAACGGCTTTTAACAAGGCGCTGTGCTACTTTCAGCTGTACTGTTTCTAAACTGCTTTTCAATATTTTAATGGTCTACCTTAAATTGTTTTTAGTTCTTTGTTGTTGTTCTTGTGTGCCTTCTGAGACTGCTGATGCTTTAATCACATTTCAACCTTTTATATGCTTCGGCTACATTGCCTTTGCTTTAATTTGTAAGCTGCCTTGAGTTTCACTTTCGGGGCAAAGGCCAGGACACTGATGATGATGATGATGATGATGATGATGATGATACAATTCATTCCAAATAAAATGGCTCAGCATGGCAAAGAAATAAGCAAAGACCCTCTTAGAAGGCAGGAGGCCTCTTGGGGAAAGGGCTTCCATCCCTCTCCACACGCTGCCCCCTAGTCACAAACACAAGAGATTAGACCCGGCAACACTCTGGCCCTCCCAAGGCCCACCAGGCTTCGTGACCGGGGGCTTCAGCTGGACCGTCTCCTCCTCCTTCTCCACTCTGCCTGCCAACTTTATGAATGGTGGTGGAGTCCCTCCTTCTTTCGAGGTTCTTAAACGGGGGCCGGGTGGCCACCTGCCAAAGGGAGGGCTTTGACTGCATCTTCCCGCACGGCAGAAGGGGGGTAGACTGGGTGGCTCTTGGTGCCTCCTCCAACTTTTCTAGGATTCTAGGATTCTAAATGAACGCAAACATGCCCAGGAGGCCCAGAAGGTTCCAGGGCCTCCCTCTTTCCTTTCCACCGTAACCAACCTGGAGAAATCCTTGGAATGTCTCACTGCTGGAGCAAGTTGTGGGGGAGAGAGAGACAATGGCCACTTCTGCACTACATTGTTATAACGCTCTTATTCCACTTTCAACCTCCTGTGGAATTCTGGGCTTTGTAGTTTCCTGAGGCCCAAGAGCTCTCTGGCTGAGAATTCTAAATGACCCTCCCTAAACTGCAAACCCCAGGATTCCACAGGAGGTTGAAAGGAGAATGATAGCACTATAACAGTCTAGTGCAGAAATGGGCAATCACGCAGCCCGCCTTGGACCAGGCCAAACCGCCGGCCCCTCTCGCTCGGCCTGGCCCGCTCCGCCCTTCCTTTGGTGGCTCAAGTACAGCTCCAATGACAGCTGCCCCTCCTCCTCCCCATCCCTCTGCCCCACAGGGGCCAGGGCTTTGGCTCAGTGTGATGGGGATCCCCCTTCTTTCCTGTCTCCTGCAGGGCACCGTCCCTCCCCCGCCCCCTCCAGACTGGCCCTGAGGGCTTGCTGCTGATAAGAGGCTAGGAGCTTTCCCCAGACTCCCCACCTTGACAGAGATCTTGCCCTGTTCCTTGGGCAGGTGGGCGGCCAGGAACCAGTCCCCAGGCAGTGGGCTGGTGACGTTGAAGACCCCCGTGGTCCGGTTGGGCAGTGTCCAGGTGAGAGTGAGGGCAAAAGAGCCCGGCACGGCCGTCTCCCTGGGGAAGTGGGTGCGCAGCGGGTTGATGACCGGTGGTGCCCCCGAGCGGAAGTACCTGCCAAGGGAAGAGGGAAGAAGTGAGCGAGGGAGCAGCCGGACCAGAGACAGGCACAGACGATCCTCTGTGACAGAAGAGGTGGAACGGACAGCGGAGTTCAGGGGGCTGAGAAGAAAGGGGGCTTAGAAAGGGTGGTAGGAAAGTGGGCAAGGGAAACTGTGTTTTGGCCACCCCAGTCCACCTTGCCGTTTGGGGCCAGGAGCGTCTCTCCCCAGGGTCCCAGTAGCCACCCCGACCCCTGTGACTCCTGCCCAGCCTTGAGGGAAGCAGGCTCATTCTCCTCCCCGGGCCACTGCTACCACTGTGGCGGATGAGGCCCCCATCTCAGCCCTTTTTCACACGTCTGAAACCACAGGCTAGGAACCAGCTCCAGCATCATCCTGGGTTGTATGGTGGGTGGGTGGATGGCTCGGGACACAGAGAGCCCCGCTTCGAAAGAGAAGAAAACACAACCTGTTCCTACCATTCACCCCCCCCCCCCAGGAACCCTCAGTGGTTCCCACTTAATGATCCTCCGTCCCTCCTTCACGCACCCAAAGCTCTCCTCACCACTGGCCGGACTTCCTCTTGGGGATGCGCACTGGGGCTCTCCTGCTGGGGAGGGGGGCTGGGCTTGCAAGATGGGCCCCCTTGCAAAGGGGGTGGGGGAGACAAGGGGCAGCACGCCAGGGAGTGGTCAGGAAGGGACCCTCCTCCTCCACCTCCTTTTCTCCTGAGAGGATGCAGATGGGAGGGTGGCCCGCACGGTCTGGTTGCCCCCAGACTCTCCTGCAATGGGTTCTTCCTTCCTCGCTCTGCTGCTCACAAATTTTTTCAATGCTGGGTTATTAATATTGATTTCCAGTCCTCTTTGCCTACTCTGTACTGTGTGTATATCTTCATGTTGAAGAAGGAAAAGGAGGACTAATTACCGGGTGGAGAGGGAGCTGTTTAATCTCTGGGAGGCTCATCACACACCCCAGACAACAGACGGCCACTTTGCCAATTAGTCTTCCTGCCATGGGCCTGGGCGGGAAGGGACGGTAGTGTGTGTCGGGGGGACTGGCACATTCCACCCCACCAGGACATTGTATACATCCCAGAAGGAGCAGCAACATTCAGCTGCGCAGTTCCAAATGCATTTGGAGTTTAAAGGCCACTCTGGAGACCCCACGAAGGACAGCAGAGCCACGCATACTGGTAGGCAGTCCCCCTCCCACCACCCCCATGTCAGCTCTGACACTGAGAGTCACTCAGGAAGGGTGGAGGTGTGGGGCACAGCTCCGCCCCCCCCCAGGAGGCCTGGACTCCAGGTGCCAAGGGGGAGGTAAGCTGGGGCTGCCAGGTCTGTACCACCCCAGGCCCCAAGATTTCTGGGCCAAAACCTGAGCCCAAGGCGCAGCCCTCTGTGACCCCACCGTGGGACAAAAGAGTCGGTGGTATCATTCGGTATGCTGCACGAAGCATCAGCCACAATTGCTCAGAAGATGGCACACACACCCCAAAAAGGTCAGGTCTAACAAAGGAGAATGCACCCACATGCACAGGCGCGCACACAGACACACACACTGCCCCCCCCCGCACACAACTCACACCGTGATGCTCCGATCTGGACACTGGTCCCCAAAGGTGCCCCCCTGCTCTTTGAAGGTGATGAGGTTCCAGACGGCCACCACCGTGTCCTCGGGGATGCGGAAATGGAAGAGCTCAATGCTGGTGAAGGAGCGGAAGGGGTTCAGCTTGCGGGGCGTCCGGGTGAAGTAGTCGGTGACAAAGAGCCCCTCTAAAAGAGAGAGAGAGAGGAAGAGATGGGGAGAGCGAGATCCAGAAGCAGCAATGAAGGGAGGAGGGTAGAGACCTCCTGGAAGCAGCCTCCCTCCCCCAAAGAACCCAGCCATACAGACTCCCCACTGTTGCCATGCTTAAAAATTTGGAGGGACATCACATGGAAGATGAAGCAAGTTCATTTTCTGCTGATCCAGAGAATAGGACATGGAGCAATGGCTTCAAACTTGATGTTAAGAAATTCCCCGTAAACATCAGGAAGAACTTCCTGACGGTAACAGCAGCTCAACAGTGGAATCTACTGCTGCCTGAATGGCATTCCGAGGGGAATGGCGGAATCTCTTCCTTCTTGGGAGGTTTTTAAACAGAGGCTGGATGGCCATCTTTTGGGAGTGCTTTGATTGTGTCTTCCTGCATGTCAGAAGGAGGTTGGACTGGATTTGACCCTTGGGGTCTCTTCCAACTCTAGGGTTATAGAGTCATACAGTCATCAAATCATAGAATTGGCAGAGACTCCAGGGGCCATCCAGTCCAACCCCCTTCTGCCATGCAGGAAGACACCATCCAAGCCCTCCCTTTGACAGACGGCCATCCAGCCTCTGCTTAAAAACCTCCAAAGAAGGAGACTCCACCACACTCCATGGAGGCAGCAGCAGATTCCACTGCTGGACAGCTCTGGAATATGCTACATCGGTGTGTGGTGGAGTCTCCTTCTCTGGGTTCTATGATTCTTTGGGTTCTATGACTCTTTGACAATTGCCGCCCTCATGTAACTCCCCACCCCAGCAGCCGCCAGGAGAGACTTCCATGGCACAAGATGGTCTGGCCATCTGGGTCTAGGAACATATTTTGGGGGCAGTTTGTGTGGTGGCAGAATGGGGGAGGCCTGGGCACAGAAGAGAGAAGCAGGGTGTGGAGGTGGAAGAGGGTCTTTTGGGGCAGGCTGTCTGATGGGTCCTGGTTTCCAAGGAGGGCCACTCCTTTCTTCTCCCTCCACCACCATCATCAGATCTAGCTTGTGCACCATCTCTGCCTCATCCCACTCCCCTCTCTGAATATTCTGGGCAAGTCTTGGAAATTTTGCATCCGTTATTTGGCATCCATTGCACAAGGGTTCTCCCATGCCCGTCCAAAACTATGCCAGTGTGGTTGAATTCTCTGTGTCTGCCCCGGTCCTGAGGAATCCAGCAACTTCCTGCAGGGACTGTGCAGCCCCCTTTAGCCACTAAGCCACTTGCCTTGGGCCTCTGTCACTGTGCCGTGCCGGAAGGGCTTGTTGGGCTAAACAGAAGGTAAGAGTTCAGAGGCCTCCAGGAGGAGGCTCCCTGTCGGCCCCACCATCACTGTCAAAGGCACGCTGGGGGGGGGGGCAGGTGAGAGGGACCCTTCTCCTTCCCACCGGAGACTGGGCTGGTGGGCCAAGGTCCTCTTATTTGGACAGCCTTTTGCCCGGCGGTTGCTGTGGGAGGGTCTTTTGGTGGGGGAGGGTGTTATACTTCCTTTCTTGTGTTTTCTTTTTCCATGTGCAGTGCCTGGGTTTAGCATGACAGCTCATTTAATTGTTTTCAATTACTCTTTAGTGTTGTAGCCTATGGGTTTCTCGGGGTACTTGGCTTGAATTCCTGTTGTAAGCCCTGTCGGGGCCTTCCCTGGTGGGAAAGGGGGGACATTTCATGAATTCAGTTGATTCCTATGGGGAGTCCCCGGGAGAGAGATTAAGATGACAACTGGTTGGGAAATCTTAACTGTCCTTCTCTCCCTCGCAGCCTTCATCAGGGTCCTGGGAGCCTGGAGTCTCTCTCTCTCTCTCTCTCTCACACACACACACACACTTGGGCCCCAATCCCAGCCTCCGCCTGCGCCGGAGATGGGACTCGAAGCACACCGGCGCGGGCGGAGGGGACGTGGAGCAAAGAAACAGCCGCGCTTCCCGGGAACTGGAGGGGAAACCAGATGGCCAGGTTGGGGCGGGGGCGGCGGCGGCGGCGGCGGGAGGGGGCGCTCCTGCCATCTGCCACTCAGGCAAGCCCAGCTGGGATGGGGGCCAGGAGGAGGAAGAGGAGGGAGGGAGGAGGAGAGGTGGGCCTTCTCTACGGGAGCCTCGCGAGCCCACAGATGGCCCAGGGTTCGGCTTGGCTGTGGAGGGGGTTTTCCAGCTGGGCGGGGGGGGGACAGTGGGGGGCTCAGTACGGGCCCAAACTGCCTTCCCCCCTCCGAAGACCCCTCCCCCATCTTGGAGAGGCTGCTCCTGCTGGCAAACTCTGTTCCCTCCAGATCCCACAGAGACGCAACTCCCCACGCGTGGACGCCTCCCTAGGCTGCTCGGGGGAGCAGTGGCCCGCGCGCAAGGCCCCCAACGGCTCGCTCCTTTCTTTCCGGAGGGGCACTGCTCTGAAAAGTCCGCGCGCTTCCCTCGTGGGAGCACACACAAACACCACAGAAAAATTGTCCTACGAATCTTCCACTCGTGACCGTGGGGCAGCGTGGAAGGACCGTCCCCACGGAGGGGGGCTCCCGGGAGACAATTCCACCTCGCTCGACCTTCCCGCTCAGCCACGTATCTCCCCACGCTGTTCGGCCGGGCTGCGTGGAAACAGACGGCGGCGCCAGACCCGCCCGGCCAGGACAAGCGGCAATACGGCCCCCGCCCCGAGGGAAAATGAGCTCATTAGTCTTCCCGAAAGCCATCCGTGGAGAGATAATGCGATGTCCGGGGCTAGAAGTCTACGCCGCCCCTCTCCGGGCCCCGGTTCTGAGGCAGCCTGGCGCGGTTTCTCTCCACCCGGAGTCTCCCCTCTATGCATTTTATTCGGCCGGGGGTGGGCCGGGCTGGGGCAATAAGTTTTAGGAGGGACGAAAGTGCGAGCAAACGTGGCTGGGGGTCTCATTCCGGATCGCCGGGGGAAGCGCCGCAGCCGCCGCCGCCGCCGCTATGGGGGACTCGTCCCGCTCCGGCGGGCGTGTTGGACCGGGGGCCACGAGGATGGCCCCGGAGGAATGGCAGCCATGGGGCGAGCGGAGGGGGGGGGCGGTCCGGACGTTGCGGGGACTCTCCGGTCGCCTGGCGCGCAAGGGCTGGACTCCGGGGTCTCTTCTGAAAAGACCCTTCTATCTCTCGGAGACTTTGCCCCCCGCAGCCCCGTCGTCCCGTGGGGTGCCACCTGGCGAAGACGAAGCCTGGGAGCTCCTGCGGGGCCGAGACCGGACCTTTCGCGCCAGAGCGCCCCTTTCCCTCAACCCTTGCCCTCGGGGCCCACCGGCGGGGGAGGGGGAGGGGCTTCAGCAGTGCCTGGAGTCCTGGAGCAGGGGGGGCCGTGGAGCCCTTCTTAATTCCCGGGACTACCCCCTCCCCGCCCCGGCCCCAAGCTGCCCGCCGCCGCCGCCTCCAGCCCACTTTCAGCACCACGGCGGCGGACAGCTCCCGAGGCCGCGCCGCCCCCCCCCCCTTCTCCCCCTCCTCCCCCTCCTCCTCCTGCCGGCTGATTCCCGGAGAACAGACCGGCCGCCCCCTCCCGGTCCGCCTCTCCCCACCCCCCACCAGGCCGGGCGGGCAGCGGGTCAGCACCGGCGCCGCCGGGCCAGCTCCGAGGGCGAAGAAGCAGCAGGACGGGGGAGGCACGGAGCGAGGGCCGCCGTCAGCACCCTGGACAGCCCCGGCCGGCCCCGCGGCGCCCCGGGCTCGGGCGGCAGGAGCGGGAGGGCGGCGCACGGACCGGGGGTGGTCGGGGTCCGGTTCTTCCCTCCCTCCGCCCCTCCCTCGGTCACTCACCGGCGGCGGGGCGTCCGAGGCTGAGCCAGGCGAGGAGCAGCCGGAGCGGCAGCAGCGGCAGCAGCCGGAGCCTCCCGAGGGCCGCCGGGCCGTCCATCCTGGCCCGCGAGGCCGCCCCCGCCGCCGCCGCCGCCGCCGCGCTCGGGCTCCGGCTCGGGGAAGGGAAGCGGCGGCGGCGGCGGCGGGAGGAGCCACGGCATCTGCCCGCCTGGAAACGCGGCGGCGGCGGCGGCGGCGGCAGCGGCGGAGACAGCGGCCGTGACGTCAGGCCGAGGGGCCGCCCGGAGCCCCGTCGCCGCCTCTGCCATTGGCCCAGCGCGAGGGCTGCCCGGGGGCGCCGGCGCCCATTGGCTGTCCGCGACGCCGCTCACTCCCCCCCGCCGCCCCGCGCTCGCAGCTGCGGCGCCTGCCTGCCCGCCTGCCTGCCTGCCAGGTCGGCCGCCCGGCCGAGCAAGAGGGGAGGGAGGGAGGGAGGGGGGGAGGGGGCGGAACGAGCCGGCGGGTCGGGCGGGGGGCGGGAGGGCAACTCCTCGGGGTGCCCCCTGCCTTCCCGTGAGCTGACCGGGCCTCTCGCTGGCCCTCGGCCCCCGGCTCAGCGACGGCCCGGCGCAGCCCTCCTCCCTCTCGCCGCCCCCGCGCTCCGACCCCCTCCTCCTCCCCTCCGGCGCCGGAAGGAGCAGTGGGCCTCCCGCCCCTCCCCTCCCTCCGAGGGAAGAGCCGGGCCCAGCCTGGAGACGTCTGCTCCCCCCGCCGTGCAAACGATTTCCCCGCCCCCCCCCCCCCGCCCGCCCCGTTGGCTTCCCCGTTCTGCCGGCGATGTCCCCGGGACGGCTTCGGCAGCGGGAGCGCGGCCGCCCGTGTGCGAGGCCAGCAGAGCCAAGGGCCCAGGGCCCTGCCTGGGCAGAGTGACCCAGGGGTCGGGAGGGCCGGCGGGCTCTGGGGAGCCAGAGGCAGCCTCCTCCCCGCCACGGGTGGCGCAAGGCCTGGGTCGCTCTGGAAGGGCGGCACGGGGGTGCTTTGTGCCCGGCCGTCCCCAGACAGGGAGAGAATGAAAACCCACCCTTGGGTGACGGGTCAGAAGACCGGAAGCAAAGGGCCTCTGGATCCACAGGGAGAGACAGAGGAGACCGAAGGGGGCCCCAGGAAGACCTCGGTGGCCACAAGGCAATATCCACTGGCCATGTGGGAGGAGACCCTGGCTCAGAACTTGTGCTTCCTCTTTCTTTCCTGGGGGAAACGCTCCCGAGTGCTGGCCAGCAGCTTCTTCTTCCAGATCACCTCTTCCAGGCAAACAGCCACGGAGGGAAGGTCACTTGAGAAGGGTGGGAAACCTTCACCGGTGGGAAAGCGGTGGCCGCAGGAAGGAGATCCCAATCCTGCCTCCTGAGCAGAGAGCTCCCACTGGGCACAGAGACTGGAGGAGGAATCAAAGGAAGCCCCCAGGAAGCCCCGCTTGGACAAAGAGCAACATGGCAGGTAGCGCGGCAAGTCTGATAACAAGGGCTTTCGACTAAAAAGTCCTTCCGGGGTTGGAGATGGGAGCTCAGGCCATGCTCTGAAGGCAAGAGTGTGGATCCTAGAGGAGAAGAACAGGAGCCCAGTAAAACTCAGAGCAGAATGAATGATGAGGACAAGCCACGCTTTAGACATCTATACACCAGTGCTCAGAGTCTGGGAAACAAATAAACCAGTCACAGAAACATAGAATCATAGAATCACAGAGTTGGAAAAGACCACAGGGACCATCCAGTCCTACCCTCTTCTCCCATGCAGGAACCCACATAAAAGCACTCCCAACGGATGGTCTTCCAGCCTCTGCTTAAAAACCTCCAGAGAAGGAGGAGACTCCACCACACTCCACGGAGGCAGCAGCAGATTCCACGGCCGGACAGCTCTGACTGTCAGGAAGTTCTTCCTGAGGTTCAGATGGAATCCCCTTTCCTGCAGCTTGAATCCATTGCTCCTGGTCCTAGTGTCTGGAGCAGCGGAAAACAAGCCCGCTCCCTCCTCAAATATTTAAACATGGCTGTCATGTCCACTCTTAACCTTCTCTTCTGCAGACTAAACATCCCCAGCTCCCTAAGCTGCTCCTTATAGGGCTTCATGGCTTTCAGAGCCTTCACCATTTTGGTCGCCCTCCTCTGGACACGCTCCAGTATGTTGATATCCTTCTTGAAATGAGAACTGGCATTCCAGATGAGGCAGAATAGAGTGGTACCATTACCTCCCTTGATCCGGACACCATACTCCTATTGATGCGACCAAGAATCGCATTGGCTTTCTTGGCTGCCACATCACACTGCTGACTCATGTTCAGCTTGTGGTCTACCAAGAAGTCTTGAGGTCCTAGGGCAGGAAGGAAATTATGACTTCATAAGCATACCACAGACCTGGTAGGATGAGTCTCATGATTGGAATATTACAACTAGAGGGTATAATCTATTCAAAAAGAACAGATGTGGCAGAAAAGGAGGGAGAGGGGTATTATATGTCAAATATTATGAGGCCCAATATTAGGCAAAAAGTGGAGTGTAAATAAGGATAACAACAGCAACAAATTCACTTGTACAGAAATCCAGGTGAGTGATCAAAGAAGGTCAGCTGAGAGCATTTGGGTAAAAATACAGAAATATTATTATTTTATTTATTTGTATCCCACTTTTCTGTCAACAGTGGAATTCAAGGCAGCTTACAACATTAAAACAGTACAAATTAAAATATCAATGAAAGTATAAATATAATTTTTTAAAAAAATTAAACCATTTATAAAGTTAAAACATTACATATTAAAAATATTAAATACATTAATTTACATTTAAAAACTATACCAGACTTAAAACAGATTCACACAGCATCAGGAGCCCAAACCCCATCAATTTATAAAAGCCTGACGGTAACAAATATGTCTTAACCTGCTGTTGGAAGGAGACAAAGAAGGCGGCCACCCTGGCCTCTCTAGGGAGGGCCTTCCAAAGTCTGGGAGCAGCCACTGAGAAGGCCCCGTCTCCCTTCTTCCCACCAAATACACCTGAGAGAGTGGTGGGACAGAGAGAAGGGCCTCTCCAGGTGATCACAGAGCTCTACAGGGCTCATAAAAGGAGACACAGTCCTTCAAATAACCCAGGCCCAAGCTATATAGGGCTCTATAGGACAAAACCAGTGCTCTGAACTGTGCCCCAAAACAGACTGGCAACCAGTGGGGCTGTTGCAACAATTGCGAGACGGGGCAAAGAATTTAAACATGGATCCTGGAACCACAGCATGGAACCACAGCATCACAGCTCAGGAAGGATATTGACAAGCTGGAGTGTGTCCAGAGGAGGGCAACCAAAAAGGTGAAGGGTCTGGAAGCCATGAAGCCCTGTGAGGAGCGGCTTAGGGAGCTGGGGACGTTTAGCCTGAGAAAAAGAAGGTTAAGAGGGGACATGGTAGTCATGTTTAAATATTTGAAGGGATGTCATGTTGAAGAAGGAGCAAGCTTGTTTTCTACTGCTCCAGAAACAAGGACACAGAACAACGGAATGAAACAGATTTCACCTAAACATCTGGCAGAACTTTCTGACAGTCAGAGCCGTTCGACAGTGGAATATGCTGCTTCAGTGGAGTGTGGTGGAGTCCCTTTCTTCTTTGGAGGCTTTTAAGCAGAGGCTGGATGGCCATCTGTCCAAGGGAGGGCTTTGATGGTGTCTTCCTGCCTGGAGGAAGGGGGTTGGGCTGGATGGCCCTGCAGTGTCTTCCATGATTCTATGATTCTATGGCTATCCTGTTCCCTCTTAACTTGCTCTTCTCCAAGCTAAACACCCCCAGCTCCCTTAGCCGCTTCTCTCAGGGCTTCATGGTTTCCAGGCCTCCCCAGAACTCAGCCGGTTGCTGGGCTAATAGGCCAGCCTTCTATTGTCATGGCAATGCTTGCTGGTGACCATGGGGTGGCCAAGGGTTCCTGCCACAGCTGCTCTGCCCTGCAAGGAGTCCTACAAGCTCAGGTAGGTGGGAGAGAGGCAAAGGTGGGCAGAGTCAGGCTCCAGCTTCTGTCTGTTCCGACCCACTTCCACTGTGTTTGGCCTCCCCCTCTGCCTGTTACCTTTGCCCCCAGACCCTCTTAGGGGCCACCACCCCATGACTACTGCCTTGGTTCACCGGGAATGACTTGCAGGGGAAGCGGGGTAGATCCGTGGGAGAGCCCATGAGTTTCAGGGCTCAGCTCCTGGGGCCAGCCTCTACAGCTCAGAGGATCTTGGACAGACACACCGGAGGCCCCGGAGGGCCACTGCCAGTCACCCACGGAGCATGGGGAGCAGGTCCAATTCTGGAAAGGCAGCTGAGCTTCCTCAGTCTGCACGTTGTGGGTTTGGGCATGAGAGAGTGTTTGAGAATAAGGAGAATCAGAGATAGGAAGGATCCCGAGGGTGGTCTCATCTAACACCTTGCCAAACGCATGAGTGTGCAGAAGTCCACACTATGATTATAGAATCATAGAGTTGTAAGAGACCACAAGGATCATCCAGTCCAACCCCCTGCTATGCAGGAACACACATCAAAGCATTCCCAACAGATGGCCATCCAGCCTCTGCTTAAAAACCTCCAAAGAAGAAAGAGACTCCAACACGCTCCAAGGCAGCAGTTTCCACTGCCAAACAGCTCTGACTGTCAGGAAGTTCTTCCTGAGGTACAGGTGGAATCTCCTTTCCTGCAGCTTTAAATCATTGCTCCTTGTCCTAGTCTCTGGAGCTGCAGAAAACAAGCCCTCTCCCTCCCTGACATGACATCCCTTCAAATATTTAAACATGGCTATCATGTCCCCTCTTAACCTCTTCTTCTGCAGATTAAACATCCCCAGCTCCCTCAGCTGCTCCTCAGAGGGGTTCATGACTTCCAGACCCTCCACCATTTTGGTCGCCCTCCTCTGGACATGCTCCAGCTTGTCGATATCCTTCTTGAAATGAGAACTGGACACGGTACTGCAGATGAGGCCTAACCAAGGCAGAACAGAGTGGTACCATTACCTCCCTTGATCTGAACACCATACTCCTATCGATGCAACCAAGAATTATGTTGGCTTTCGGCAACCAAGAAAGCCAATGCGATTCTTAGTTGCATCAATAGGAGTGTGGTGTCTAGATCAAGGGAGGTAAGAATACCACTCTATTCTGCATTGGTTAGATCTCATCTGGGATCCTCTGTCCAGTTCTGGGCACCTCAATTCTAGAAGGATATAGACAAGCTGAAATGTGTCCAGAGGAGGGCAACCTCCACCTGGCTTTGCCAATGTGCCTGTGGGGGGGGGGGGAGCATGAGCTCCACCAAGGCTGCAGCGCAGACCCCATTGCACCCCCAAATGGAGAACTGTGGCTCTAGAAACCTCCAGCAGGGCCCCATTGCATCACATTGTGCTGTTTTTGACCGCCTGGACCTTTGTGGTGGGTGTGTGAGTGCACATGGGCCAACAGACTGTCTTTCAAAAAGGTGGGGCAGGCCATAGGGAATCTGAGGGGGGCTTGAAAATGTGCTGGGGCACCCTCTTGCCTCTCCACAGCTGCCCACCATGCCATGTCCAAAATGCCCCCTGCCCAGCTGCTTGGGCCTCCTTCCTTCCTTCCTTCCTTCCTTCCTTCCTTCCTTCCTTCCTTCCTTCCTCCCTCCCTTCCTTCCTTCCAGGAGAACCAGCATGGAAGAAGAGGAGCCCACAGAAGACTTGCCTGAGGGGGGCTCCTCTCCAGCCCCTGAGGTGGAGGGGGAGGAGGGAGGCCGGGAGACCTCTTCCACCGCTCGTGAGGTGGAAGAGGACATCCTCCCCCCCACATCCACCTCCCTAGGGGGCGACGAGGAGACAGTCCTGCCTGCCTCCACCTCCCTGGAAGGAGATGCCGACCGCAAGGACACCTCCCTACCCAGCTCCGAGTGGGAGACCTCGGAGTCAGCCACCACCAGAGATCAGACCCCCACCAACCTGTCTTCCCCACCTCTGGAGAGCTCGGAGGACCCCTCCTCTTCCTCTCCGACCCCCTCCTCGCCCGTGACATCCCCGCTCTCCTGGAAGAGGCACCAGGAAGGCCAGCAGCCACTGCAGGAGGAGGAGGAGGAGAGTGAGGAGAAAGAGGTCACCTGGATGGACCCAAGCTCCAGCCCCCGGCCACAGACCCCGGAGGAGCAGAAGAAGGGCAAGAGGAAAGCCGTTGCCAAGAAAGGAGCCCTGAGTAGGTCATGCAAACGCTGGTTCTGCACATGGAGCAGGCCGGAGGGAAGGGTGGGGTGGGAACAAGGCCTTCAGGTGATTGTCTGGATCGGGCCCAAGAGAGAGTAGGGCTCCTGGGAGTAGGGCCTCAGGGCCCGGAGGCTGTTATCTGGTCTCCAGGATGGGGGAGGAATCTCAGGATGATAGTGCTGCCTTGAAAAGCAGGTGTTTCTCATTTTTAAAGAGTTTTTAATACTGAAATAGCATCTCCTCTGAGACTGTGGTGGATGCCCAAAGTGCTCTGCTTAATGCCATCACCAGGGCCCTCCCTCTGTGGCGTTACATGGGGGGGTGTCATGATCCCCAAGTCCCAGGTTTTGGTCCTGAATCCGCAGGGTCTGGGACAGTCCCAGCCTGGCACCCTGGGAGGGTCAGCTGTGGGTGCAGCAGGACAGGCGCGGGTGCCCTTCCCGTGGGCAGAGGCAGGTCTTTCAGGATGCCACAGCAGGGCGGAAGGACTGCAGAGATCCACAGGAACTGGGAGGCTCTTTCCATTTTGTCCCCCCATGGCCTCTGGGACCACCTGAGACCATCCCCTTCACTAAGCATCTTGTTCCAACTGGAGCAGAAGGGAGAGGAAACTGGGAGGGGAGGTGGAGGTGGGTTGGAGCAGAGGGTGGTCTAGGGGGAAAGAATTCAAAGGAGAGACAGCGGGAATGGAAGGGCAAACTTCTGTGAATTTTGAATGGCTACACGTTTGTTTTCAGTCTTGGGGGAGACTCCATAGACAGCAGGAATGGGGGCTGTCCATTTTTATTTGGAGAGTTTTTGCTCAGCCTTGCTGCGCTGTAATATCAGCGAGGCACCTCATGATAAAAACATATAAAACATACAAATCTAAAATATACAGCATAGCTCCATGTGAGCAAAAAACCACATTGGTGGGCGGGGGGCTTTCCCTGAAGACCCAGCAGGTGTGGCTGCCTGTTGCTTCCTTCCACCCTTGATCAGTCGGTCAGTTGGTCAGCTCCCTCCTGAGCCGGGGGGGGGCATTTCTCTCCCTGCCCAGACTACACCGTGAGGCCAGTCCTGCCAGCCGAGAAGGCCGAACTGGTGTCCGTGGCCAAAGCGATGCACCGTGAGAATTTTGGCAAGAACATCAAGGAGCTCTTCCACCTGGAGAAGGAGGCGGCTCTCAAGTCCATGCAGACAGGTGGGCCAGGGGGTGCTGGGAGGGGGGGGCATGAAAATCCTTGGGCCAATCAAGGCACGCTCACCGCCCCCTCGGATGATGTCCAGACAAGCGGTGGGACAGAAGTCAGTCCCGGGGGCTTATCCCGCTGCACCACACTCTCATTGCGCTGTTGTTCCACTTTAACCACCATGGCAACCTCCTATGGGATCCTGGTATTTGCAGTTGAGGGAGGGGCACCCAGAATTCTCAGCCAGGGAGCTCTTGGGCCTCACTGAACTACAAACCCCAGAATTCCATGGGATGTTGCCATGGCAGTTAAAGTGGAATAACAACACCATAACACTATAGTCTACATCCCTCCACAGTGGTGGGAGGGGTGTGGAAGGAGAAGGAAAGAGAGGGAGGGAGCAGGTTGGGGGTGCCCTCCCCTTCCTCCCTGTCCTCCCCACTCAAGGGCCAGGGGGAGCTCCCTGCTGATTCACAGCCCCCTTGCTAAGGGGGTCTCTTCCTTGGCACCCCTCAGAGGCCCATAATTCCTCTTCCTTCCATACATCAGGCTCCCTACCTGCCAAGGAGGGGGCTCCAGTTCCCAGCAGCTGGCTCAGGAAGGCAGGAATCTGTCCTCTCCGCAGCCCCCCTGACAAAGACCCACGAGGATGGCCAAGTTCTCCTGGACCGCCAGATCCGTCTCAGCCCTTTCAGCCCAATCCGCCTCTTCACAGCACCCCACCTCCCCTGAGCTGAGCCCCAGGAGGGAAGCAGGGTTGGTGGCATGTAGGAGAGGCTCCCTCGGAAGGCCTTCCCCCCTCCTGTCTGGGGCACAGAGACACCAACAGCACCCCCCAACTCCCTCTCTCTCTCTCTCTCTTTCTTTGTCCTCCATGCCTGACCTCTCCTGCCCAGACCAGAGGTTGGTTTCTCAGCTCTGCTGCTTTCCCCTTCTTTTTGGAGCTCTCCTTTCTTTTGCCCCAAATGGCTTGAGGGGCTGCTGGTCAGGGGGAGGTGGTCTCCCTGGGTGTCCCCTACCCCATTTCTGTGATTCCCTACCCATGTTTCTTCTTCTTCCCAGGGATCCTCAGGGGGTTGGGGAGGGGGACAAGCAAAGCCCCAGCTCTTCCCCAAGCTCAGAAAAGCCAGACTCAGGCATCAGGGGGCCAAGGGACCACAGTTCCAACATGCTGGGCTGGGCCATTCTGGAGGCAGCCTGGCCTGGGGATCCAGGGGCTGCACCCAGTGGTCTCCCATGGGCACGGGGAATCCGGAGGTGCCCTTCCCACCAGCACCTGCCACTCGCAGGTCAAGATCCAGGTCAAGAGGGGGCAACTGTGCCAAGGGCCAGGTGACCCTCTCACACACACCCCTACCTTAGTGGGCTGTGTGGGTGCATTTCTGGTGACCCAGAAATTACATGACTTTACCTCTGGTCCTGATTTTGGCCATTTCATCGGTGGGGCTGAGGATATGTTCTGCAGGGATAAACTCACAAAACCTCCACGTTTGGGGTCAGGTTTTTGCAACGTTTAGAAGACTTCTTGCCCATTTTTGAAACAGGGGGATCCAAGCATTTGGGGAATGCCTGGTGGGCTTGGGAGGCGGCAAAAAGCATTGGGGCACATGAGGTTAGCAGGCCCTACTTCCCCTCCCCTGATTGCCTTGCAGTGAGAAGGGGGCAGCAGAGGAGGCTCTGTTTTGGGGGCTGCCAAACTGGGCCAAAGAGATAGAGGAGGCAGGTGGGAATGACCAGAGGGTCATCTCAGACCACAGTCCCCAGAGACCTGACCATGCCCAGAGCCCCCGCTTGGTGCCTGCAAGGCCCCCCCTGAAGTGCCTCCCCGCTGCCCAACAGGCCTCTACATTGGCTGGCGCTGCCCGGAGTACCTGTGGGACTGCTTCCGCGTGGGTGATGAGTCCAAGTGCTTCTGCGGGCACCTGCTGAAGCAGCATCAGGTCTATGTGGGTAAGTAGCAGTTGGTGGGGGGCAACTGAGCAGAGGGGGGGAGGGGCAGCCCACTGGGCCCGGAGGAGCCAAATGGTCTGTCCGAACAAAAGAAACAACCCAACCACTAGGAGCATCTTAAGTCCAAGGAAAATGCTGGGGGACTCTTGCTTGCAGAGCTGTAAGTGGTTCCAAACACGTCTTGAACCCACCCACTTGCTGGTCACTGTTCAGAGGTGTTTCTCCAGAAAGAGCCTTAAGCCATTTCTGCACTACACTGTTATAATGCTATTAGTCCACTTTCACCATCCAATAGAATCCTGGGGTTTGCAGTTTAGGAAGAGGCCTCAAAGGCTTCCAGATCATATGAGGAGCATCCTCCAAGGCCCCTCCCTAAACTGCAAACCCCATGATTTCACAGGATGTTGAAAGTGGAATAATAGCACTATAACAGTCTAGTGAGGAAATGGCCTTAGTCTCAAACTCCCAAAGCAACCAGCCAGCTGCTACAAATAGGAGACCACTAAATGGCAGTATTTCCCCCTCCTTGAACTTACTAAGGTTCCTGCAGGCACCTCATGCCAGGGGAGAAGGGTTCCCAGTTCTTCTGCTGCTCCCCAGCACAGTAAACAACCAGAAAGATTTCCTCCTGACTCCCTTTGGAGCAACAGCTCCAGTCCCTGCAGGGCTCAGCCACCTGGCAGAGATAGGAGAGTGCACACTTACACAGAGCGCAGTATTTCATAGAATCATGATGTTGGAAGGGGCTGCAAAGGTCCAGCCCTCTTTGACCATGCAGGGAACACACAGCTCAAGCCCTCTGAACAACACCCGTCCAGCCTCTGTTCAAGGGCCTCCAAAGAAGGAGCCCCCCCTTCACTGAGGCAGCCCCACCACTGTCAAACCATTCTTACAGAAGGGAAGTTCTCCCTGGGGTCAAGGAGTGGGATCTCTTTTCTTGCCATTTGAATCCTCTGCTTGTCTCTGAGTCTTTGGAGCAGCAGAGAAGAAGCCTGCCCCCTCTTCTGCCAGGGTCTCCCAGAGCCCCATTTCCCTCCCCTTCCCGCCACCCCACCTGCACCTGCCCTGGGGATGCTCTGATTCTGCAGCCACGATCTTCCCGTCCCCCTACCCCATCCTGACTAGCCCCCTCTCCTGATCCACGTGCCTCCTCTTCCAGAGAAGCGGGCGACGGTGCCCTGCACCCTCTCTGGGTGCAAATGCCAGGGCTTCATGTTCATCCCCTCACGCCCGGAGGAAGTGGGGGAATTTTGGCTGCGGCGGAGAACAGGTTTCGATCCAGCAGCCTGGCGGGCAAAATGCCGCTGCAAACACACCCACGAGGAGCACCTTCCCACGGGAGCTCGCGCCTGCTGTGCCCGAGGTGGGTGTTGGTTGTGACTTTCTTCCACCGGTCAAATGCCAACAGGCAGCCGACAATCAGGTTGCGCTTCGAGGCACCCTCACCTGTCCCAGGCTGAGCAAACTCTCCCTTTGATGGGGTCCTGAGTTCAGGAGATGCTGGTCCTTGCCAGCAGAGAGCAGCTGTGTACTTCAGGCCAAGAGGGCAACTTGCTGCCATTTCTGAGGCCAGGGAACTATCAAGCCAGGAAATCAGGAGATTACTTAGCCACTGGCTCTACTGGCATAACTGCCCTAAACTTACATCTCAAAAGAGCGATCCAGTTCGAGCCCACCAGCTCAGAAAAAGGGCAGATCTGGGGTGCACGACGGAAGGCAACATGGTGTCATAGGCCGAATGAGGCGTCCCCGCGGCCGGGTTCCGTTTGCCGTTTGCTTTCGGGGGCACCGCCGGCTGCATCAGAACCTGCCAAGCCTGGACCCAGGACTCCCCCGTCCCTTCCCACAAAGGTTGCTCCTGTGAGCCCCGGCAGCTCGGGGGGCGCCTCCGCCTCCGCTTCCGCCACGAGGCAACGGGTCTCAGCGGGCTGGCTCTCCCCTGTCCCAGCACTGAGCCCCCTCCTCTCCCCCTCCAGGCTGCTCCTGCCCGGCCTTCACCTCCAACTTCCTCTGTGCGGCCTGCGACCGGCGCTGGGAGGAGCACGAGACCTTCTTCGAGTCGGAGGAGACGCGCCGGAGGGGGGGCCGGCCGTGCGGTACGGAGGGCCGGGGGGTGGGCAGGTGAGGCGGTAACCCCCTCCGCCCCGTCAGGGCTTGTGCCGCGCACGGATCGTCCTCCCACCCAGCCTCATCCCGGGTCAGAGCCCTGGGGGTCTCCTCATCCTGACAGCCTCCCCTCAAGGCCTCAGGAAGGGACCCATTCGGAGCCTGGTGGTCTGGGGCAAAACCCCTCGGTGTTCTCGGGCGCGCGTGCATTTCTGCCCTGCCACCGACCTGCGGCCTCCTCCCCGTTAGTAAGCTAAGCCCTCCCCCCACCTTGTCTCGGCCACAGGCTTTCATCAGGAGAACCTCCTCCAGGGCAGAGCTGAGCCTTTGCTCACGGCAGGAGGGCAGGAAGGCGGGCGGCCGGGCGGGCAGGAAGGTCTTACCTGTCACAAGCGTGCCATTCCGTGCCATGGACTGCCTGAGGCTGCCGGGAGCAGACTGTCTTCCAGGGAGGCAATCCTGGACCCAGTCCTTCATGGCTGAACCCCACAAAAAGAGGAGAAAGGAGACCCCACACCTCCAGTCCCGGCCCTCCGACATTTCCTCCTCCTCACCCCACCCACCCTGCCCCTGAAGCTTGTAAAGCATCACCAAGGACTGTCCCATGCGGAGCGCGCCCACCGTGCTCCAGCCCCGCAACTGCAGAGGCGTGCCCTAGCCCCCCTGCGGCCTGACTCCCCGGAACAACGTACCAAACCACCCCAGCGAGAATCTGCCGAGGCTGCCCATCTGCCTTGGTTTCACATGGGACCTCCCAGGACTGCAGAATTCTGTGCTTTGCTTTGTGATACTGCCACCGCAGCCCCATCGTTGCCACTGGGCTAGGGACACGTGAGATGGCAGCCGTGGGTTCAGCCGAGAGACCCTGTTAGCCCACCTGCTTTCCTCCAAGGGGCTGGACCAGCTTCCCAATTGGGAAAGGGCAGAGGGAATCTTGGGCTCTGGGAAGGGGGAAAGTGGGGCAGGAAGGGGGGCACACCAGCTCCCAGTTTGGAGTTCCTTATAATATGGGAACACACACACGGGGGGGACCCAGATCTCTTAAAGCGGACAGGTGGCAGGCGTGGATTGGAGGAAAGGAAGGTGGCCCCCTCCCCACAGGCCGGCGTCAAGCCAGATGCCACGATAGCTCCTCCCTCTGAGGGTTCTGGAAGGGGCATCAGATGGGTTCATGGCAGATATGGTGATACCCGTCACACCGGCCCTACCTTTGGCCCCATAATCTGGATGCCATTTGCTGGGGATCATGGGATGGAGAGTGCTGTTGTCCTTCTCATGCCCTCCTTGGGGGAACAAGAATGCTGGGTGAGAGAGGCTACTTTGGGCCTCATCTGGCTACGAGCCTCTTCGGATATTTTCTTTCCCTCAGTTACTATAAGTAGTCAGTTGCTTCAGCCGGCCCCAGTCAAGCTCCCGTTCCCACAGCTCAGTTTCACCACTGAGATCCCCCTTCAGCTCCCCTGGTTCCAGCATCCTGTGGACCCTTGGGACTGGAAATTTAGAGGGTGTTTTCTCAAGTTCTCAGCCAGAAAACTCCAGCACTGCCTCCTCCTTCCCCAACGACAAATCCCAGCTGTCTGTAGGATGCAGCCAGCAGCGCTGAATGGGATTGGAGTGCTGGAATCGTGCTGCCTGGAAAATGGCAAGGTGCGAAGAATTCCTCCCCAGCCGCCTCCCCCTCATTCACGGCCCCTATCCTGGCTGAATCCTTGCTACAGGCCCAGCCCTTGGCGTCCGTCCAGCTGGGCACCGTGACCCCCAGCAGCCTCTGGCCAGGAGGGAGGGGGCCTCTTGCTCTGCCCCTCCCTCCCCCTGCAGGCCACCTCCCACACCTGCTGCCTGTCTTTCCCCCCCAGGAGAGGCCTACCTGCCCTTTGCCGAGATGCCCGAGCTGCGCAACGCCGTGCTGACCGGGCGGCTCGCGGACCACTCCACCTACCGGGCCCTGCAGCAGCACCAGGGCCAGGCCCCCTCGGCCCTGGCCGCCCCCTCTGGCTCACGTGCTCTGCCTCTTCCCCCCTCAGGGCCCCGGAGGCTTGTGGAGAAGGACGACAAGAAGGCCTGAGGGTGGCCTGGAGGCCCCAGGACTACCTTCCCCCACTGGGCGCGGGCGCCAAGCAATAAAGTGGCAGAGCCTCCCTTGGGCATGCACCTCTTCTGTGGGTCTCTCTCTCTCTCCCTCTCTTTTGGAGGGGGGAGGGTCCTTTGTGGACAGCATTCTCTTATGGGTCATCCCCTCACAGGCCTCAGGCAGAGGCAAGGGCAGGGTGGCCAGATAAGAACCTGGCCACAGGATTGGGGCCATGAAGGACTCTCCTGCACGGAGGACTGTCAGTCCCAGGAGCTTCTTTTCCACCTCAGCCTAGGAGCACCAACGCCAGACCCTCTGATCTTGAAGTTGACCCACATATACACTCAGACACATTGACACATTCCAGGAATCATTTCAGAACCACTCACAATAATCTTTGAGAACTCTTGGAGAACAGGAGAAGTCCCAGCAGACTGGAGGAGGGCAAATGTTGTCCCCCATTTTCAAAAAGGGAAAAAAGAGGACCCAAACAATTATTGCCCAGTTAGCCTCACATCAATACCAGGAAAGATCCCAGAGCAGATCATTAAACAGTCAGTTTGTAATTATTTAGAAAACAATGCTGTGATTACTAAAAATCAACATGGGTTTCTCAAAAACATGTCATGCTAGACTAATCATGTCTTTCTATGACAGAGTTACAACCTTAATAGATAAAAGGAATGCTGCGGACGTGGCATATCTTGATTTCAGTAAGGCCTTTGACAAAGTAAAAGCTTATGGGGACAAAGCTTAAGGACCTTGGTGCGCAGGTGGTCATTTCGTCTCTCCTCCCTGTTCAAGGACATGGCGCACAAAGGGAAAGGGCAATAGCAGAGGTCAACAACTGGCTCCGTACATGGTGCGGCCAGCAACGGTTTGGGTTTTTGGATCACGGCCTGAATTTCCGTAAACGCGGGCTTCTGGCAAGGGATGGGCTGCACCTCACGAAACTTGGCAGGAATGTTTTTGTAAACAATCTCGCAAGGAGGATTCAGAGGTCTTTAAACTAAGTTCCGCTGGGGAGGGAGACAATATTATTCGAGGTCAGGACTCGGCGAGCGCAGGGGGAAAAGGCCCAAATGATATTGGACAAGTAGTACAAGCGGCCAGTGGTGGGAGGAGTAGAAACTATATTACAGGACTTGCAGGAAGGGCCCGGGGACTTAAGTGTCTCTACACTAATGCACGGAGTATGGGAAACAAGCAAGATGAACTTGAACTCCTAGTACAACAAAATAAATACGATTTGATAGGCATCACTGAGACCTGGTGGGATGAGTCTCAGGATTGGAATGTAGGAATAGAGGGGTACAGCCTATTTTGTAGCAATAGACCAAACAAGAAAGGAGGAGGAGTAGCCTTGTATGTCAAGGGTGTTTTCACCTGTGAAGAGATCCATGACTTAAACCCAGAAAGCCAGGTCGAGAACATCTGGGTAAGAATTAAGGGAGCGAGAAACCATAGGGATATTCTGGTGGAGTTTACTACAGACCTCCAGCCCAGACTGAGGACCTTGATGACACCTTCCTCAACCAGATGACCGCACATTCAAAAAGGAGAGATACAGTAATAATGGGAGATTTCAATTACGCGGATATATGTTGGCAGTCAAGCTCTGCCAAGACAGCAAGGTCCAGCAAGTTTCTTGATTGTCTTGCAGACAATTTCATGGTCCAGAAGGTGGAAGAGGCCACAAGGGGATCAAATATTCTAGATCTGATCCTGACCAATAGAGATGACCTTGTTAATGAGGTAGAAGTGGTTGGATCTTTAGGGGGGAGTGACCGTGCCCTATTGGAATCTGGCATTCAGTGGGAAGGAGAAGATAGGTGTAGCCAGACGCTCGTCTTAGATTTTAAAAAAGCGGACTTCTGTAAACTTAGGGAGCTGCTGGCTGGAATTCCGTGGTCAAGAATAGTGAAAGGGAAAGGAGTTCGGGAGGCATGGGAGTTCCTTAAAAGGGAGATACTGAAGGCACGGTCTAAAACTGTGCCAATAAGGAGGAAAAATGGAAGGCATCTGAAGAAACCAGAATGGTTGACCAAAGAACTCTCAGCTGAGCTAAGCGTTAAGAGAAACATGTACCGGAAATGGAAGAAGGGGGAAACCACCAAAGAAGAATTTAAGCAAGTAGCCAGGAGATGTGGGGAGGAGGTCAGAAAGGCTAAAGCACAGAACGAACTTAGGCTGGCCAGAGACATTAAACACAATAAAAAGGGCTTTTTAAAATATGTCTGTAGCAAAAGGAAAAAGAAGGAGACGATAGGGTCGCTGCACAGAGAAAAGGGCGAAGTACTAACAGGGGGAAGAGAAAAGGCAGAACTACTTAACACCTTCTTTGCCTCAGCTTTTTCCCAGAAGGATACAAGCACTCGACCTGGCGGTTGGGGAGCAGGGGAGGAAGCAGGGGAAATGCGGCACGTTATAGGTAGGGAGGTGGTACAGGAATACCTGGCCACACTGGATGAATTCCAGTCTCCAGGGCCAGATGAATTGCATCCTAGGATGTTAAAAGAACTGGCAGAGGTCATTTCGGAACCGCTTGCTATAATCTTTGAGAAATCTTGGAGGACAGGAGAAGTTCCAGCAGAATGGAAGAGGGCAAATGTTGTCCCCATCTTCAAGAAAGGAAAAAAAGAGGACCCAAATAATTATCGCCCAGTCAGCCTGACGTCAGCACCCGGAAAGATCCTGGAGCAGATCATTAAGCAGTCAGTTTCTAATCACTTAGAAAGCAACGCGGTAATCGCGAGAAGTCAACATGAATTTCTCAAAAATAAGTCATGCCAGACTAATCTTATCTCTCTCTATGATAGAGTTACTAGCTTGATAGATGAAGGGAATGCTGTGGATGTAGCATATCTCGATTTCAGTAAGGCCTTTGACAAAGTTCCCCATGACATTCTTACAAAGAAGCTAGTAAAACGTGGGCTGAACAGAGCTACTGTCAGGTGGATCTGTAACTGGTTGACTGACCGTTCCCAAAGGGTGATCATGAATGGCTGCTTTTCATCCTGGAGAGAAGTGACCAGCGGGGTGCCACAGGGTTCTGTCCTGGGCCCAGTGCTGTTCAATATCTTCATCAATGACTTGGATGAAGGAATAGAGGGCATGCTCATCAAATTTGCAGATGACACCAAACTGGGAGGGGTTGCTAATACGCCAGAGGACAGGATCAAAATTCAAAATGACCTGGACAGATTGGAGAGCTGGGCCAAGGCTAACAAAATGAAATTCAACAGAGAGAAGTGTAAGGTCCTACACTTAGGTAGAAAAAATGGAATGCAGAAATATAGGATGGGGGACACGTGGCTGGATGGCAGTACGTGTGAAAGGGATCTAGGAGTCCTAATAGACCACAAGCTGAACATGAGTCAGCAGTGTGATGCGGCAGCCAAGAAAGCCAATGCAATTCTCGGCTGCATCAATAGGAGTATGGTGTCCAGATCGAGGGAGGTACTGGTACCACTCTACTCTGCTTTGGTTAGACCTCATCTTGAATCCTGTGTCCAGTTCTGGGCACCCCAATTCAAGAAGGACATGGTCAAGCTGGAGCAGGTCCAGAGGAGGGCGACCAAAATGGTGAGGGGCCTGGAAGCCAAGCCCTATGAGGATAGACTTAGAGAGCTGGGTATGTTCAGTCTGCAGAAGAGAAGGTTAAGAGGGGACATGACAGCCATGTTTAAATGTTTGAAGGGATGCCATGTAGAGGAAGGAGAGGGCTTGTTTTCTGCCGCTCCAGAGACCAGGACAAGGAGCAATGGATTCAAGCTGCAGGAAAGGAGATTCCACCTGAACCTCAGGAAGAACTTCCTGACGGTCAGGGCTGTCCGGCAGTGGAATAGGCTGCCTCGGAGTGTGGTGGAGTCTCCTTCTTTGGAGGTTTTTAAGCAGAGGCTGGACGGCCACCTGTCGGGAGTGCTTTGAGGGTGTTCCTGCATGGCAGGGGGTTGGACTGGATGGCCCCTGTGGTCTCTTCCAACTGTACATTTCTATGATTCTATGAAAGTTCCCCATGACATTCTTGCAAAGAAGCTATTAAAATGCAGGCTGGACAGGGCTACCGTTAGGTGGATTTGTAATTGGTTGACAAACCGAACCCAAAGGGTGATCACCAATGGCTGCTTTTCATCCTGGAGAGAAATGACTAGTGGGGTGCCACAGGGTTCTGTCCTGGGCCCAGGGCTGCTATTCAACATCTTCATCAGTGACTTGCATGAAGGAGTGTAGGGCATGCTGATCAAATTTGTAGATGGCACCAAATTGGGAGGGATGGCTAATACCCCAGAGGACAGGATCAGAATTCAAAATGACCTTGACAGATTGGAGAGCTGGGCCAAAGCGAACAAAATGTATTTCAACCGAGAGAAACGTAAAGTCCTACACTTAGGCATTAAAAATGGAATGCACAAATATAGGATGCAGGACACGTGGCTGGATAGCAGCATGTGCAAAAGGGATCTAGGAGTCTTGGTAGATCACAAGCTGAACATGAGTCAGCCGTGCGATGCGGCAGCCAAGAAAGCCAATGCGATTCTTGGTTGCATCAATAGGAGTGTGATATTTAGGTGGAGGGAGGTGATGGTACCACTCTATTCTGCTTTGGTTAGACCTCATCTGCAATACTGTGTCCAGTTCTGGGCACCTCAATTCAAGAAGGATATTGGCAAGCTGGAGCGTGTCCAGAGGAGGGCGGCCAAAACGGTGTTGTGTCTGGAAGCCATGAAGCCCTCTGAGGATCGGCTTAGGGAGAAGGTTAAGAGGGGACATGATAGCCATGTTTAAATATTCAGAGGGATGTCATGTTGAAGATGCAGGAAACTTGTATCTTCCTGCTCCAGAGACTAGGACACTATGAAGCAATGGCTTCAAACTCCAGGAAAAGAGGTTCCACCTAAATATCAGGAAGAACTTCCTGAGAGTAAGAGCAACGCAATAGTGGAATACGGTGCCTCAGAGTGTGACGGAGTCTCTGCCTTCTTTGGAAGCGTTTAGGCAGAGGTTAGGCGGCCATACTTTGGGAACGCGTAAATGCGTCTTCCTACATGGTGGGATGGGTTTGGACCGATGGCCCTTGAGGTCTTTTCCCACTCTATGCTTCCCTGACGGTCCCTGGGGGGTTCCCGCATTGATCGCGCTGCGCCCCAGTGAAATTCTCATACCGACTTGGAGTAAAAATGTTACTTCCCCAAAAAGACAGCACAAGAAAGACAGCCCAGCCGCCTGAGCTCCGCTACTTCTGCGGTCCTCGGGGGAGCGGGAGGCAGCCGCGGCCGCTTCCCGGACAGACGCCCGGCTCGCTGGAAGACGGCCTTCCGCGCGGGAGAGCTGGGCCCGGAGACCCGCCGGCCGGAGCCGGGAGACGCGAATCCCCCCAAAGCCCGGAGGTGCGTCCAGCGCCCCAAACCTCCCCGTTTCCCTTCCGCCCGCCCGACCCGGGGGACCACCGCGGGGGGCCGAGACGGCCGCGGCACGACCAGGGAGAGGCCCCGGGCGCGGGGGGCGCGGGGTCTCCAGCCCCCCGCGACGCCCCCCGCCCCCGCCCGGCCGCCCCTTCCTTCGGCGCCCCGCGCCTGGGCTCCTGCGCGGCGGGACGGGTCGGGCGCGACGGCCCCGCGCCGCCTCCAGCCCGGGGCTCCCGCCTCCGGCAGCCCAAAGCGCGGGCGGGCCGGGCGGGGGGTCCGCCCGCACGAAGCCGCAGCAACAAACGGAGCCCCGCTTCTCCGCCTGCGCAGCCACAAGGCGCGGGGGAATCAGCGCCGCTTCCCGCGCCGCAGGCAGGAAGCCCCCCGTCTGGGCCCCCGCCGCGCCCCGCCGCACGCGCCCCGAGCACGCCACGCGCAACCCGAATTCCGGAAAGCAGCCGGCGCGGCCCCCCCCCGGGGCCGGGACGCCCCCCCCCCCCACGGAGCCGCCCCGGCGCTTCCGGCACCAGCAGCGCCACCCGGCCGGGAGGGGCCGGGCAGGCGCACGCGCGGAGCCAGCGCGGTCGCTCTCCGGGTCCTCCGGCCGCCGGGGGGAGCGCGCGGGTCTGCGGTGGCTTCGGCTGCGCATGCCCGTTCCCGCCTCCTCCTCCTCCTCCTCCCCCCGCCGCTGTTCTGCCTTCCGGCGCGTGGGTCGGGCGGCCGCTGGGCTGGCCGCGAGTTCGAGTCCTCGTCTTCCCGACCGGCGCGGCGATGGCGGCGGCCTTTCCGAGCGCCCTCTTCCCCGGTCCCTTCGTGGAGGGGCCCCCGCTCCGCACCACCGCCCGAAGCACCCCGCTGGTGGCCGGCTGGGGCTCCTACGGGCAGCTGCGGGCGGAGGAGGAGGAGGAGGAGGAGGAGGAGGAGGAGGAGGTGAGGGAACCCGCGGGCGGCCGCGGAGGGGGCGGAGAGGGCGGCTGCGGGGAGCCCTTCCGTCCGCGGCCGAGGGACCCCCGAGGGCATCTAGCCCACCCGGCGGGGCTCGCGGCGCTGCTTCCCGCCGCCTCCTCATCCGCGTCGCCCCCGCGCTCTCCAGCTCCTTCGGGGCAGGCCGGGGGGTTGGGTCGCCGGGACCCTTTCCTGGGCGCCCCGGGACTGCAGCTCCTCAGCCCCCCCGCCCGACTCAGCGCTTGGGGTCCCCACGGCCCCCTGCTGGCCCGTCGAGCCCCGGCTGGGAGCGGCCCAAAGGGAGCCCGGCCGCGGGGGGGGGGGGCTGCCAGGAATCTTGGCGTGATCCCCGCTTGCCAACCCCCCTTTGTTGCCCACCCCCGCTCTGCTTTCCAGGCCCAGCCGCGATTCGGCCCCCGCCACACGAAGCGGCGCCTGGAGATCTGGAGGCCCGCCGAAGCCGCCCCGCTGCCCCTCGGGCGCCCCAACGCTGGTGAGGGGCCCCTCGGCCCGCCCGCGCCGGGAGGGGCCTTCCCGTGCCCCTGCTCCCCCCTCCCCCCCTCCCCCCCCGCCGCCGCCGCCGCCGCCGCCGCCGCCGCGGTAGCCGACCCGTCTCTTCTCGTCGCTCAGGCTGCAGAGTGCCCGCGGTGACTCCCGAGGAGGTGCTGGGCTTGGACCAGATCCGGCCAACCGGCGACAGCACTCGCGCCGCCCTGGACTTCACGGGTCAGGTAGGTGGCGGGGAGGGGGGAGGGGGAGGGGTCTCCACCTGGCAGAGCCCCCCCATCTCCCTCTCTCTCCCCCTCTGCCTCTCTTCCTGCAGCTGGGCTCCCTCTGCATGGACCACCCGGACGTGGCCTTTGGCTCCATGGGGAAGCTCCTCCAGGAGAACTTCCACCTGGGAACGTCTCAGGTCCCGGTGAGTTGGGGAGGGGGAGGCCCCCCACATCCCTCCCCAGCTCTGTCCCCCACCGTAGGGGATTCTGGTGACTAGCCCAGCCTGCGTGGGCTTGTCTCTGTGGCATGGGGGAATCGGGTGGGAGGATCATAGCATGATAAGGATGGGAGGGACCCCCAGGGCCACCTGGTCCAGCCCCTGAGGCTCAGCACCCCCCCCCCGGAAGCAGGGGGGTCTGGAAACATCTTTTTTTATGCCCATTAAAATGTGTTTTACTCTTCACGGTAAACCATTCAGATTACCCCATACCCAGTCTAGGAACCTAGCGTTGGAGGGGACTCTCTTGGAGGGCCATGTAGCCCCCCCGCCTTGCCCCAGCGCCAGAGTCCACAGCTAAGGTGTCCCTGGTCAGGGGGTGGGGAGCAGCCAGCCTGTCTTGCAAAATGCCCAAGGAAAGGGGTGCCCGCCTTTGGGTCTCTCAGCTCCCTCTCTCTCCTCCCTTTGCAGCCGACACCCCTGCCTCTTCCCCCCCCAGTCGGTGGGAGGGGGCTGCAGAGATGCCTGCCTTGGTGGGCACTCTGGACTTCTGCCCTGGGGGTCCCTGCGGCACACAGTGGCATTTGGCAGCCACAGCAAAGACCAACTTTTTCAAAAGCTTTCTTGGTTCCCCTGAATATGGGGGCTGCTGGGCTGGAGGTCTATGTGCCCCCCTCCCCACAAGAGTCCTATGGGCATCTGTGTGTGTGTGTGTGTGTGTGTGTGTGTGTTTCATAGGTTCCTAGAGTTGCCCCCATCTTACCAGATGAATAGAACTGGGCTCATAACAGCCCCTGCAGCAGAGTTATTAGCCTGGATCTCCTTGCCTGGTGGCCCACGTGGGCCCTGACTCTTCCTGTCCCTCCACCCCACCCCCTTGTAGGCAAAAGCACAGGGCCACGTCTGCCGCGCCACCCGCATCCTCAAGGACCTGGAGGCCCAGCAGGGCACCAGGAGGTGAGTGGCATGCTCTCTCTCTCTCCCTTGTCTGGGGGTAGCTCTGGGTTCAGGAGGCGCCCAAGCACAGGGCTTTGGGGAGTGAGCCAGAGCAGCATTGGGGTCTTGTCTGTTCTTGGATCCTAGGGCTGAGTAACAGAGATGGGGGTGGAAGTCTGCACATGGTCAGAGGAAGTCTCAGGGAACTGAGCTCTCTGCCACACCTATTGTTTGCTTCTAGTCAGCACCAGAGGCTCTTCCAGTGGGTGCTGTGGGTGCTTCTGGCTGTGGACACATGTTTGTGGGTGAGGGGCGTTGAAGCACCTCCTAAACCACTGGCAGCCAGACGTTGGCAGGATGCCCTTCCAGGCAGCTGCAAAGTGGGTGTGGGGCACAGCCGGGACTCCTGTGACCCAGGCGAAAACCTCCAAGCCCTGAAGTTTGCTGCTTCTCTTCCTTTGGGGCTGGATTTATTCCACTTTTGCCACTTGTGACGAGGGGGTTCAGAACTAGAACCACCCCCCGTCCAGCAAGCAACGAGGACTAGGAATCACCTTCTTTGGGACGAGGGCAGGACGCAGCGTGAATTCTGAGTCCCTTTGAGGGTCCCTCCTTAACAGCGCGTGAAGAGATTTCCACGGTTATCGCTGCAGCTCCCTTGGGTGCTGCCGTCCGCCCCACCCACCCCGTTGGGTACCCTCTAGCATAGGAGGACTGCGTGTCTTGGCAGCAAGAGCAGTCGCAGACCCCCGCCTGGCCCTTGGGGGGAGCAGGAGGAACTTCATGGCTTCTCTTCTCCTTCATCCCCCTGCAGTTGCCCCTACTTTGAATCCTGGCACCACCTGCGGATGGTGGCCCACCAGTGGCGGGACTGGCTCTTTGAGCTGCCCCTGGTGCCGATGGCGGAGTGGGTCCACGAGGACCTGGCCGAGCGGTGGAGGTGCCTCTCCTTTGATGACACCCTCACAGGGGGCGCCCTGGCCTGGTTACCCAGCGGGGGGGCCACCCCTAGGGGCTGTCTGGTGTACCCGGCCGGGGAGGCCATGAACCAGCTCTGTATCCTTTCTGCAATGGAGTGGGGGGCAGCAAAACTCTGTCAGCAAGGGCTGTGGAGGGTGGGCTAGGGAGAGGCCCTGGGGTCTCTCCTTCTGGGGATTCTCTGTCACCCTGCCAGCACCCTTCACCCACCTGGGCCCAGTTCCCCCCTCTTCTCAGGCCCTCCCAGTGCCTTTCCTGAACTCTTCCCTCCAGGCTTCCAGGAGATGGTTCTGGAGCTGGATGCTGGTGGCTCCCTGAGACCTCGAACCCGGGGGCCCCCTGCGCAGTTTGAGCTGAATGGCGTGGTCCGGCAAGTGGCAACTGCACATGTGGATGGCCACGGTGAGCAAGACGTTCCCTCAGATTCTCCCTGTTCCCACCCCCCACCCCCCGCTGACTCATGCAGCCTGTCTGCTCTGGTCCCCAAACCCAGACTTCCTCGGTGTGCGTTCGGAGCATCACTGTGCGGTGTGGAGGCGGAGGCCTGGAGGGTCACCAGACCCGCTGCAGGTGGTTGGCACGGACGCCCCTTGCTCTTCCCTCTCCGTCAGGTAAGTGGCTTCTGGGGACACCTCTTCTCTCCTGGCGCCACTCATCCATCTGCCTCCCAGCCCATCATTTTGGTTGTGCCCACCTTTTCTTTCAGCGCCAGGGCCCTAAAGAGCTCAGTGCTGCCCTCTGGGAAACCTGCTCACACGTCCCTCCAGGGTGGCAGCTGGCCGGCTTGCCCAGGGCCCTCTGGCTCAGTCGTGCTGCGCTTGGTCTCTTTGGCCTCCTGAGACCCCCGAGTCATACCTGTTGACCTCCTCCACCGCCTGCTCTGTTTGTGGGCCGCTTGCTTGGCATCTCTGGTGCCCAGGCTGCCAGTCGATCCACAAGGACATGCCAGGGCTCAAGGGACAAGGCATTGGCCAAGCCCCTCTGCTTCCTTGTGGCGTCTTGCGGCCTCTGTGCCAGGCAGGGTCTTTGGGGAGGATGGGAGTCGGCCTCCCTCCCGCCCTCGACTGGGCAGCCATTTTGATCTGATGAGGACAACAAGGACAGCGATTAGGGGAGGAGATGTGTTTTCTTGCTCCCTGATTCACCTGCGCTCCCATCTCTGCTTAAGAACAGCAGTGGGACTGACCCCCGCTCCATTAGTTTTCAAAAAACCCACTCTGCCGCCTGATTGCTCTCTGAGCAGATGGGTAGTCCAGTTGCCACTGAAAATATTCTCCAGCCCCCCCCCCCAGAAGTCCTGCTTGGGGACATTGCTGGAGGGCCCCTCCACCAACCCACCTACTGTACCCTGAAAGAAAAGAGAAAAAAAGGTTCTCTTGCTCTGTCTGAGGCGGGGGGTGGGGGTGAATTTCTAATGGGTGGGGTCTGTTACTTAGGGAGCCATCAGCCCCCTCTTCAGCCTTTCCTATTGATTCTGGGGCATCTTTTCCATGCAGCCCCCATATGCCGGGTGAGCTCTCCTTTTGCACCCTCCGTGGAGCTGTCTACCTGTGGGATGTGGAGACCAGGTAAGGGGCCCAGTAAGGGGGGGCAGGGTCCTACCTTTTTCCTCTTGCTGCCACCAGATCTGGAAGAGCCGGCGGGGGTCCTGGAGCCCAGCCCTTGTGGCCGTGGGGAGGCCAGCGGAAGGCTGGGCCGTGTCTCTGGTAGGAAAAGGCTGCCCTGGGAGGACCCAGTGGTGGGAGGAAGCTTAAAGAGACAGGGATGTGACATTTTGGGGGGGGAAAGGGAGGGCTGGGGAGGGGGCTGAGAGTAAAAGGTGGGTGTAGCAAACAGCCTTCTGAATCAAGGCAACAATGCGAGATGAAAACCTGTGTGCCACCTGGGTTAACACAAGGCTGTAAAAGAGAGGCCTTCCCGAGTCTTGCAGACTTCTCCGGCTCCTTCCATCCTCAAGGCTCACCTGGCCAGGAAACAAGAGGCAGGGCTTTCTCCGTGGCTGCTCCGGGCCATCTGAAGGAGACTAGACTGCTTGCCCCCTGCCCTCCCCTTTCGTTAGCAGTTGACAATCTTATTTAAATGGGCCTTCAGGAGCCTTTGCGTGGGGCGTGCTGTGGTTGTATCTTTTTACTGCATCTTTACTGTGTTTTAAACTGTTTTAGGCCAGAGTTTTAATTGGATTGTTGGCTTAATGGCTTTTAAATCTTTGTGTCTTATGTTGTTTTAGATCTGTTTTGCTTTGATTTCTATTGTGAACTGCTTTGAGTCCTCTCTTAAGAGGAAGGCAGGACAGAAACGCAATCCAATACAAAAGTGGAAGAGGAAGGCCCGGACCCTCCCTGCCGACCTTTCTCTCCCACCTCCCTCAGGCCTCATACACCCCCATGGCTGCATCTGGCTGATGTTTTAACCCCATAAGAAGTGGGGCGTGCATGCTCCTTAAATGCTCCCCCACCTTTCTGGTTCTGCATGGTCTGTAACTTCAGAAGGTCCCTCTCTCTACTGTTCTCCCCTCCACCACTGAGAGGGGGCTGAGTCTGGGGCCCTTGAACCTCTGGCTCAGCAGGCCCACCTCACTAAAGAAGTAGCAGCAGCAGCCAGCAGAACCTGGGTGGTCTTTCTTTTGGGGAGGGGGAATAACCAGGCACCCTGCATGCTTGGGTGGGGCTCTGCTGTAGGGTGAAAAGTCAGGGCTGACGGGCAGAGGGTCCTTTGCACTTGGGACAGTCTGGGGTCTTGCTTTCTTGTTAGACTTCAGCTGCTGCACCAGGAGAAGGAGACCATGTTTTTTCGCGATCCATCACCTTGGCGTTGGAGCGAGTTTACTGCCCACCCACGGGTGCTCACTTTGGCCGACCGTACAGGCTTGGTGGGCATTGACCAGAGGGTGAGGCTCTCGGACTAGCGAGGAGTGGTGCCGGGTTGGTGTGTGGTTGAGTGGGGCGAGAGGGGGCAAATGCTGCCATGTGTTCCCCATCTTCTGAGTTACATGGAGGAGGGAGACAGTATTTTTGAGGGCAGGAGTTCAGTGAGCACTAGAGATAATAGTCTGAAGAACCAGGCATGTGGTACAAGAACCCAACAGTGAAAGGAAGAAAGAGGTTTAAATAAGCAGCTGGGGGAAATGACCCATGATCTTAGATGTTCCAGCACTAATCAACAGCATGGGACATAAAGAAGATGAACTTGAATTCTTAACAGAGCAAAGAAAAGGTAATTTAATGGGCATCACTGAAGTCTGGTGGGATGAGTCTCCTAGCTGGAATATAGCAATAGAGGGGAACAGACCAAATGGGAGAGGAGGAGGAGCACCCCTTACATTCGCCGTGTGTGCCCCTCCCTGCCTGCTGCGCCTTTTGACACCAGCAACAGATTTAGAGGATGGTCCTGGATTGGCAGAGAGAGAAAGTGGAAGCCCAGAGGGGACTGAGGGAAAGTGCACTTGTGTGCGTGGGGGGGGGGTGTTGCGGGGGTGCCACTTCTTCTCTGGGCACTGACCCTGCCTCGATGGCTCCAGGCGCCCTCTGGCTCCCATTTCAACCTCTTCAAGGTGGGGGCTGAAGCGGAATGCCAGCAGGGCGAGCGGCTCATCCTCTCTAAGTACCTGGGACAGGCCCATCCTCACCAACACCTGGTGGCCACTCAGGTAAGTCCGGGGGCATCTCTCCCCCCACTCCGAGGGAGAGTTCTGGGCCCCTCTTAGCCCGGCCCAAGTGGAAGGATATGGACTTGGGACCTTGCCCTGTGCAGAAACACCGCTTCCCGTTCCCAGCTATCTTCTCAGCACACAACCTTTCCCCTGCCCACAACACTAGGGAGAGCATGTGTCTGGCCTGGCCCACCGGGGAGGAAGGGAGAGGGATTGAGCTGCTTGCCTCCTCCTGGAACTTCCGCCCTCCTGCTTGCCCTTACCCTGCCCCCCTCTCTCTCAGCTCCTCGGCCCAACCTGGCTCGGTCCAACCATGCTGGGGGGCTGCGTTACATCTGGGGAGAGAGAGGAGCCTGGATCCCTGCAGGGACTTCAGCTGCCCCGGTCACAGGTGGCTCTGATGGGGCCTTCTAAGAGTTGGGTCCACAGCACCTCTTTGGCTCCCCTGGGATCCTTCTGTCTTTGCGGATGGGATGGCAAACCCCAGGGAGGGTGGGGCTGCCTGAGGCCAAGCACCTGCCCCCAAACTGTGCCCTCCCAGGTGCCCCAGTCCAAGGGCCGCCCGACAGCCCTGTTAGCAAACGGTGTGGCTTTTCTTCGCCCAGGAACCCACAGCAAAGGCAAGTTGCTAATCCCTCTCCTGTTACCCTGGGGGTGTTCACACGCCCGGGGTGTCTCACATGGGGGCTCAGCTGATGCCCATTTCCCTGGAAAGGTCTGTGCCTGAAATAACTCCTGCTGGTGTAGGGGGGCTCCCCGGGTGAGGTTCTGCCCCACCTCTTTCCATGGGCGTTGCCCTCCCAGCTGAGCCTCTCTTTGCCCCCCAGTTCGCCCTCTGCCTGCTGGACGAGCGCCTTCCACTGGTGCCTCTTCTGCGCTGGGAGCACATGATGGAGCAGCCCCCCATCTATGCCCACCTGATACCAGCCGGGGCTCCCCCGCAGAGCCACAAGCTGCTCTTGGGGGCCCCCCATTCCCAGGAGCTGCTGCTGGTGCAGTACACAGGTGGGGTCAGAGGGCCGGTGCTGGGGGGGTGGCGGGAAGGGCGGAGGGAGAGAGGGGGAGAGCAGAGCATTGCCCTTTTGGTCTCCTTCACCACCCGATGCTGGGAGCTGTTGGGGTGGCCGGGTGAGTGGTCACCGAGGGAGGCTTGGGGGGAAGGCTCTGGCTGGTGGGTTGCCCCGTTGACCATTTTTCCCTTTCCCACAGGAGGCCTCCGTGTCCCGTGCCAGCTGTGGGGTCCCCCGCAGAAGCTGCCCTCCATCCGGGAGAGCCTGCCCCACTTCCCTCTGCAGCTGCCCCTCCAGCACAGCGCTCTCAGCCAGCGTCTCTCTCTCCCTTGTGCCGGTGAGTTCCCTCTCCTTTCCTCTCCTGGTTTCCAGCCTGCTCCCTGCATCGTGGCCTCCGGTGCCCACTGGGGTGGCTGATGGCTTCTGTCTTGGGTGCACGCCACGAGTCTGCCCTGAGTTGCATTCCAGACTTCACAGGATTTGGGTTGACCTCTGTGGACTGTTCCATTCAAGGCCTAAAGTCCTCTAAAGGGGATTCAGAGCGCCCCTGACATGGGAGGCCCCGGCTGCCACGGCTGGGGCGGCCTCTTGGGCCTTTGGCGCCTTCAGAATCATAGAATCCTGGAATTGGAAGGGACCCCAAGGGCCAAATCCAGTCCAACCCCACTCTGCCCTGCTGGGGGACACGGTCCAAGCCCTCCCTTTGACAGATGGTCCTCCAGCCTCTGCTTGAAAACCTCCAAAGAACAAGGAGGCTCCACCACACCACTGAGGCAGCAGCCAATTCCACAGTCAAACTTCTCTTACCATCAGTTCTTCCTGCTGTTTAGATGGAATCTCTTTTCCTGACTTTTGAAGCCATTGCTCCATGTCCCAGTCTCTGGGGAGGAGAAAGAAGCTTGCCCCTTGTAGCATCCCTTCAACTATTTAAACATCTTGTTCTCTTTTAACCATCTTTTCTCCAGGCTCAGAGGACACAGGGGCCTTCCAAATGAAAACTCAGCCTGCGCTGACGAGGGGTCCGGGGAGTCCGGCCGTCAGTGTCCCTAGCTTAAGGAGGCCTCACCAGGCACCAAGAGGCGCAGGTGGAGAGAGGGTGGGCTTGTTGGGGAACTCAGCCCCACCGGCAGTAGACAGATGGACGCAAGAGGAGAAGGCCAGCCGTGCCTCCCTCGTGCCCCTCTCTTGGGGAGGTGCTGGGGCTTTTGGCCGAATGGCACCCTTGCCTGTGGAATTTCTTCCGGGAACGTAGCTTGAGCCGGGAGGCCCAGTCAGAGCAAAGGACCACCCGGCCTGTCTGGCATCCCTGAGACCTCCAGACCAGGCGGCCCTTCACTGTAAGCTGGCCTCTGGGCTCTTAACTGTGTTCCCAGGGCAGCAGCGGGTGCTCCTGGGCACAGAGGCCAACAGAGGAGAGGGAAGGAGAGTGGCAGAGGAGTTTTCGATCCAGTGGCTCTGAGAGCCCTGAGGCAGAATTTGGCTTTGGGAACAGAACCTGCAAGCCCAGAACCACCAGGATGCCCGCCAACTACACATTTCACACACCATGCCCTTTTGGTGTTACCTGGCATGTTCCAACAGTAAAGGGTCAAGAGGCAGCTCCCAGGACTTCTTTTCTGTCCACAGCTCCTCCCCAAAAAGCTCTCTGTGGGGGGGGCAGACCTGCTCCAGGTGCCTACTGGGCTTTTCTTTAAGGAGAGGTCACTGTGCCTGAGATGTGGTGTTGCCTGCCCTCGCCTCAGATGAAAGCTTTGAGGTGGGCACCCGAGGAGCTCTCTTGCTCCCTGAACGAGTGTTTCCCCCTTCCTGTTGCCGCTCACCCCCCTCTTCCTTACCCCTGCAGGCACCACAGCTGCCCTCAACCAGCAGAGCCAACACCGTCAGGCCCTGGTCGTCTTCCAGCTCTCCGCAGCGGGTGACCTCTTCTACCAGCCACTGCTCCTCCAGCCTCCAGAGGAGGGTCCCGAGAGTGACGCTGGCGGGGGCTCTGGGCCACGAGGGCACTCCTCCTCCTCCTCCCCACCTGTGTCTGAGATGGTATCTGCTGGTCCTGCTGCCAAAGCTGCCCATTACCGCCGCTGGCTGAGGTCCTTCCTCGAGATCTGGGAGGAGCTGCCCGCCTGTGCCCAGGGCCGGCCCCCAGCCCCTGCCACCCTAAGCCAGGACCGCCTCTTCCACCGCCGAGAGCTGCAGGGGCAGCCCGGGAGCGGCCCACTCCACAGGGAGGCCCGGCAGTGCTTGCGCCGAGCCATGCGGGAGAAGCTGCCGGTGGTCCCCTGGGAGGGGCCGGCGCTGGGCGGGGGGCCCTCCCCTCCCGTGCCATCCCCGCCAGAGCCGCCCCAGCACTGCAAGGAGGACGAACTGGGTGAGCGGCTGGAAGCCGCGTGGAAGGGCGGCTGGGCCAGCTGGTGGCAGGAGAAGCTGGGCGTGACGGCGGCCCAGAAGCGGGAGGCGCTGCGGGAGCGGCGGCGGCGGCTGAAGAGGGCCCGGGGCACCTGCAGCCTCACCGGCAGCTTCACCTCCTCCATTAGCTACCAGTCAGAGCTCAGCAACTCTTCCAGCTGGGCGGGGGGCAGCCTGGACAGACCGCAGCCCGACCCCACACTCCCCACAGAGGGGCCCTCCGTCCCACCCCTTTCCTCCCAGGAGACGGAGGCCGGTGCGTCCCAGGACCCCTCGGGTCCGCTCTCGTCCCAGACTCTGCGTGCGCGGGGCATCCCCCGGGAACGCCGTCGAACCCTGCGGGACTACCTGGCCATTTGGGACCAGCCCCCGGGAGAGGAGCAGCCCCCTACGGAACCGCCCCCCAGCCAGGCCTCCAGCCTGGGCAGCCAGCACTGGGGCCCCCCCTGCTCCTCCTCCCAGGGCTCCAGGCGAGCGCACCAGAAAGCCCGCATGGGCTTCTGATGCCGCTTCCAGGCTGCTGGCGGCCAGGACAGAAGGGACGGCTTTTTACTGGAGGAGAGGGGCTTGGGGGCTTCTTCCCGTGAGGGCAAAGCAGAAGAAGGAGGAGAACAAGGAGGACAACATGGCCTCCTTCCTGCCAGAGAGGCAGATCTGCTCCAGTTCTTCCATTTCCCAAAGTTCAGCCGGTGAATTAATAAAACAAGAACTCTACGTTCTCAGCAGGCCTCCTGGCTCCGTTTTGGCCTTCCGGGGCACGCCGGACCTTGGAGAGGGGAGGGAGTCATGCAACCCGGCGTCCCTCAGCAGTGGCCTGGTGGTTCAAGGGCAGCTGGGTGTTGCAGTCCAAAAATATCTGGAGAAAGGCTGCCCTGTGCCCACATCTTCCCTGGGAAGCCGCTGGGGTGGGGGCTGCAAGGGACCACTGGTGCCTGGTGGGGGAGAAGGTCTTTGGGGGCTGTCGAGGACAGAGGGGCACCTGCTGGTGATGGTGGGTCCCCCCCAGCCTGGGGAACAGCCCGTCTGCTCAGGAGGAAAAGGGAAGGGAGGGAAATTTGCAGAGGTGGGAAGTAAAGGGGTGTGCGATGGACCCCAGGGAAGTAGCTATCCTGGGTGTCGGAGAAGCCGCCCAGCAACAGGTTGCCAGGCAACCAGAACAGCCACTCCAGAGAGAAACCCAGCCGATTGGTGGGAAGGAGGGGTTGGAGGGCTGCGAGGAAGAGGCTTGCACAGCGGGCGCACTGATTTGGGTTAGGACTGGGAGGTCAGGGAGCGCGGGGGTACGGATGACCCCTTCAGCCAGAAGGGGGCATTTTCTCAGAGAAAGCCTGGAGGGAGGGGCAGAAGAGGAACGACCCACTTTTGAAGGTGGGCAGAGAGAGTGACTGGGGAACAGAGCTCTACCCCTTTCACGGGAAGGTGGTGTCTTGCAGGGAGGGCCAGAGCTGTGCCTATCGAGTGGCAAATGGCTTTGGCAGGCCCAAGTGGCCGGGGGGGGGGGGGTGCCAGTCTGTGACAGGAAGAAGCAGGCCTCCTCACAGGGGGTGGGGGCGCAAGGGCAAAGCGGTCGGGCTACTGACCCCCCACCCCCCAAAAAGAATTCCCCAGACACCACTGTGGCTTAGGTTGAGCCCAGGCCCACATCCTGCCCCCGTGCAGCTTCATGCCTCCAACCCCCCCCCACCCCACAGCTGCTTCCTGGCTCGGAGGGTTCGGTGGCCCCTCTTTTGTCAGGGCCCGCAAGAGGTAATGGGGCAAAGCCCCCTGCCTTAGCTGCCTCTTCCTCCTGCAGCGCCCTACTTAAGCGCTTGCATAAACCAGGGCTGAGAATCCCGCCGCCTTCTAGGGCTGCTGGGAGCTGCAGTCCACCAAAAAGGGGAGGTGGGGGGAATACGGTGCGACGGCCGCCCGCCCTCTGCCCCGCGGGCTGCTCTTTGTACCTCCTCTTCCTTCTGCTCTGGAGGTCCCGGCTTTGAACCGTCCCCTTAGCACTCAGATGTGGTTGGAGTGCAACCCCTATCATCCCTCCCCGGGGCTGTGCTCGTACCCTCGTCGCATCTGAGGGCCGTGTCGTTCCCAGTCGCCCCTCCCTCGCCGGTTCCGAGTCGGCCGGCGGAGGCTCCCCTTTGGACTACAGCTCCCAGTATCCCCCGGGCGGCAGTGCCACGCCGGGTGGGGATGGCGAGCCCCGTGCTCTCAAGGAGGGGCCTTTCGGAGCGGCTCCCACCCGGGCCACGGAAGGGGGCTGGCCGGGGGCGATTTCCTCGAAGGCCGCCCCGTTCGCCCGCCCCCGCCCGGCGACTAAGCGGGACGGAGAGCCCCCGCCGTCTCCTCGGCCTGCGCCGCTAGGGGGCGGCCGGGAGGCGGCAGCCGCGGGCATGCGCGGAGGGAGGGGCGGCGAGCGGGCGGCATGGCGGCGGCGGCGGCGACGATCGCGGGGCGGGGGGGGCGCGCGCGGGCGGCCCGGCTGCTCCCCCTCCTCTCCCGCGGCTGGCGGGGGGCGCTGCAGGTAGGGCTCGGTCCGGGCGGGGGGACGGGCCTCCTCCAAGGACGGGGAGTGCGGCCCGCCAGCCGCCCCCCCCCGCGCCCTTCCACGCGTTACGTCGGGACTGAGGGCGCGCGGCGGGAGCGGGGGGGGGGCGCCGCTTCTCCTCCCCTCTCCTGGCCGGGCGCGGGGTGGGAGGGGCGGCGGCGTCGCCCCCTCTTCTCCGGCCGCCCGAGGAGGAGGAGGGGGAGGGGGAGGATCCCGGGCGAGGCGCCGCTGCCTCCTCCCGGCTGCCCGGAGTCCGCTCCCGGGCGCGGGCTCAAGCCGTTCCCGCGCTAGGCCGCTACAGGCTGCGATTCCACTTTCAGCCTCCTGTGGAATCCTGGGGTTTGCAGTTTCGGGAGGGGCCGGCCGGCCCGGGATTCTGTGGGGTGTTGAAAGCGGAATCATAGCGCTGTAACAGTCTAGTGCGGAAACGGTCACAGACACGGGAAGGCGCTTGGACAGGAGGTCCGTGGGGCTTTCTTGCGGCAAGGCGAGCGGGGGGAAGGGGCGCAGCGGTCGGGCTCAGGTGCGGAGGGGGCGCCGCGCGTTGACTCGCCGCGTCTTGCGAGCGCGCGGCGTAACGACGGGCACCGCTCGGGAGGCCCGGGGCAGAGGCCGCAGCCGAGGGGGCGCCGCGGGGGGCGGCGGCGGAGGGGCGGGGCACCTCCTCCCCCTCCCAGAGTGCCCCCGTGGCCCCCCGGGGGCTGGGGACCAAATCCTCGCGCGGAGCGGAGGTTGAGGCGCGGGGGGGGGCTGGCGCTTGGGGCCCGGGCAGCCCCCGGGGGAACCCTCGCGCCCCCGGGGGGGGGAGCGAGGCGCTGACGCCCCCGACCCGTCTCTTCTTCCGAGGCAGAGAGGCTTGGTGGTGGCCCCGGGGGGCCCGGACGGGGAGGTGGAGAAGGCCCGTCGGGCGGCGGAGGAGGACGCGGGGGCGGCGCCCGGCCCGACGGTCTTCGGCCGGATCCTGGACGGCTCCGTCCCGGCCGAGTTCGTCTACGAGGATGACAAGGTGGGGGGTCCGCGGGGGGTGGCGGTGGGCTTAGCTCGGCTGAGGGGGCGCTGCCGGCCGGGGAGGGGCCTTAATTCGCGCCCGGCGGGTGCCCGGCCGTCCCGGGACTGCAGAAAGGAACAGCAGGGTGCCTCTGACCGTGGGCAGAAGGCTTTCCTCGGCAGGTAACAGCCCCCTCCGGCCACGTACCTCGCGGGGGGGGGGCGAAGCAGGCCGTTGGTCCCACTCACCCCGGCTGTTGTCTCCCCCGCGCCAGTGCGTGGCCTTCCGAGACGTGGCCCCGCAGGCTCCCGTGCACGTGCTGGTGATCCCACGGCGGCCCATCCCCCGCCTCGGCCGCGCGGCCGAGGGTGACGCCCAGGTGAGCGGGGGGGGGCGGTACGTGTGCGAGTGTGCAGAGGGCGGGGCGGGGGTCTGCGCGGGGGGGGCGGGGGGGCAGCAGTGGGAGAGGGGAAGGCGCCCGCCTCTCCTCTCCCGGGGTGCTCCCCTGCTTGCGGCCCGGCCCCCTTGCCTGCGGAGGCGGGTTGTGGGGGAAAGGCCTCCCTTCGCTTTGGGGGCGCGGAGTCCCCATTTCTTTTGCTCTCTTGATGGCTCCTCGCCGTGGGGAGAATGGCGTGGGGGGCACGGCTTCTGGTCCCAGGGAAGGGGCATCCCCCCTTTGGTGGCTCGTCGGTGGGCGCGAGGGGGGGGACGCTTGCTTCGGCAGCACGCGTACTAAAAGCGGGTCGACGCGGAGGAGATTAGAATTGGGCGGGGGCTGCACGCGCCGGGCCCTGTCCGCGGCCCCGGGACTCCGTGCCCCCTTTCTCTCTCTCTCCTCTTTCCCTTCTCTGCGGCTTTGTCGTTGTCTTCCTCCCCTTGTTTGATTTCGCGCAGCGTGAACTGGAAGCTCCTTGGGGCAGAGACCCCGCTTTAGTCTTCGGCGGACCTCCTCCTCTGCGGGTCCCGAGGACCTCAACCAAAATCCACAGTTGCTTTCCTGGTGCTCGTGTGCAATGGGAAGCAGGGGGTGGGGGCTGTAATCCCAGCGAGACCCCCACCCGCCTGACCGTTTCCTCCTCCTCTCCGCACCTCGCTTCAGCTCTTGGGACACTTGCTGGTGGTGGCCGCCCGGGTGGCGAAGGCCGAGGGCCTCTCCGAGGACGGATACCGTGTGGGTGAGTAACGGACAATGAAGCAAGCGGGCACGCACGCGCGGCTGCGGCAGAGGGGCCCCCCTCTTCTAGGGAGGTGGGTCTCCCCCGTCCCCCCCTTGGCCTTCCAGGTCTTGAGTGTGGGGTGCCTGGAAGAGTGGAAAAGCCCCTGGTCACAGGGAGACCCCCAGGACCTTCCTGGCCTTCGCAGCAGGGAGTGCGCGCTCCTTTGGTCTTCCTCAGTGAGCGTGGCGCGCAGGAGGAGGAAGGGGAGGGGGCACTTCCCGCTCGGAAGGAAGAGCTTCCTCCTCCCCCTCCTTCCTCCTCCTCCGCTTCGGTTGTGCGAATCTGACCTGTGGGGTGGCTCTGTGGGCCGACCTCTGTCCGTCTGGCCAGAGTCCTCTCCCCACAGAAGCCCTGCAAGCTGGTTTTAGCGGAGGGGAGACCGGCCCGGGCCCGATCCTGCCGTTCCCGCGCTGGAGCTGCTGAGCCCCGGGCTTAGGGCGGGACTGAGCCCTTGCGCCTTCTCTGTCCGGAGCTGGCTTTGGGCTCCCTCTCAGCACCCTCCCCGGGCAAAAGGGGGTCCGCGCCCCCAACAAACCCACAGCACAGCCTCCCTCCCTCCCTCCAGACCAGCACCCCCGCCCCAGCAAGACCCCCGTCTTCGCCCCCCCCCTCCACCCGGCCACCTTTCCTGTCTTCTCTTTCTTCCAGTGATCAATGACGGGAAGCACGGGGCACAATCTGTCTACCATCTCCATCTCCACGTCTTGGGGGGGCGCCAGATGACGTGGCCTCCCGGCTGAGCTGCGAACCCCCTCCACGCCTCGGCGGTGGCCAAGGCTGCGCCCACCCCGAGGAAGCCACCCTACAATAAAAGCCTGCAAAGACGGACCACGCTGGGGTGACTGTTGATAGGGTGGGTCTCGTGGGGCTGCGTGGGGCGGGGGGGCTGGAGGCCTCGAGGAGGGATCGTCGGTGCCGAGCCCTCGGGTGGGCCTGGAGGTTCTGCCGGTCTGTGGCACTGGGCCCCGGGAGGACGCTGCGACCCGCGTCTTGGCGGGAACCTGGACTGCAGCTCCCTTGGCGCGGGGACGGTGCCGCCTGCCTGGGGATGCTGGGGGCTGCAGGAACTTTTCCCGCCTCCGGTCCCTGCGTGGCTGGGGAGGAACAAGCTGGGAGGGGGACTCCTCCCCAGGGCCGGGAGACTGGTCCCTCCCGTCTCTCCCCCGTCCATTCGCAATGGGCTGACCCTCCTCCCCTGCAGCAGGACTCAGAAGGACACCAAAGCGGGCACGGTGGATCCGACCGCGGCTTCTCTTACTCTGGCGTCCTGTGTCCCCAGGGGACGAGGGGCGGGAGCAACCTGCGGCCCTTGAGCGGAGAAGGCAGGACGGCAGGTGTCACCCCGGCCAGCCCACCCTGTTACGTAGAGCTCCCTCACCCCCCACCCGAGAGTGTCAGCCCTTGAGAGTGTCCGCTTCCGTCGCTGTTTGGGTGCAGAGAGGAGGCTCCCCTCCGTCCTGCAAAAAGACGAGATGAGCCCACGGGGGCGGAGCAGCCATCCTTGGGGTCTCCTGGCACCGGGGCTCAGTGGGGAGCCGGGTGGCAGCTGGCCAGCTGTGTGGGTGTGTCATGAGCGCAACCAACAACCCCCCCCCCCCGCCGGCATATTTGCTGAGGCTGTCCGGGCCAGCTAGGGCTCCCAGAGCGGCTTGGGGGGGCCTGAGCCTCCACGGGGTCACCCAACCTGGATATAACTAGGGGCGCCCGTGGTCCTCCGCAGGGTTGGGGCCCAGCAGGGAGACCAGCCTCCGCTGACCCAGAGCATTTGGGTCTGCCCTCACGGGTCCACGGTTGGACTGTGGGAGCCGGTTCTGGTTGCTCCCCTCTGTTTCAGCCAAGGAAGGCTGCACGAACGGGCAAGGGGAAGTCTCTCTCTCGCTCTCGCTCTCTCTCCCCCCCCTCCGACCACCTCTTTGGGAAGAACGGCCTGGCTTTGGAGCAGGAGCCAGGGCCAGAGACGGCTGAGGGGAGCGAGATTTTGCCTGGGGAGGGGAGCAAAGCGCAGGGCTGTGTGGAAGTCTTCCCCCATACACCCGCACCCGGGCACGGACACGTACGGGCACGCGCAGAGTCTGTGACTTTTCCAGTTTTTGTGCTGCAACCTGAAATCAGAGCGGATTAAACCGGTGCTGTTACTGCTTGACTTGCGCAAGGCATGCAGCAAGGTGAGGGGTCAGAGCTGGTTTTTTGTGGCTGCTCAAAAGCAAAATCAGCAAAAGGAAACTTCCTAACAATTTTTAGGAAGAAGCAGAAGGCTATGTGGAAACATCAGAGGAGAGTTTGGTGCTTTGCAAGGCAGGAGGACTTCTTTCTCTGGCTGTGGGACCAGGGGGTCACCCCACAAAGCAGGTGGGCAGGAGAGCAATAAGGGTCCTGCGTGTTTTCTGTAGAATACGTGTGGCAGGATGTGAGCTCACGTGGCCTTAAAAGAGGGGTGGGCAGGGTCACGCAGAAAGGGGAGAGGGTGTTTAGCAAAGATTTCCAGCCTCTGAGGGATAAGCGGGACCTTGTTGTTCAGAAGAAGTCTGCCCCAAATGGCCTGAAAGTGCAGGAAGGCCGTTGGCGTCGTGTTTGTGGGACTTGCACCGGTTTTTTCTCACAGTAGATCAAAGCATCAGCCTTCCCTTTTCTGCTGGGTTTTTGTCCTCTCAGCAACAAACGCTTTGGGGGCCGCCTTCTGCCCACCCTTGCTGTCACCTCAGTTCCCCTTCTCTGCCTGGCCCTGTGGAAGAGGCCTTCCAGGGTTGGCCAGTTGGGGGGGCCGCCTCACAGGCCACGAGCCGGACGGAGGCCGGCGGCTTCTGTGTAATGGCGGAGATTCCTCCTTGCTCTCTTTCCCGAGGACTTCCTCCTGGGGAGCTGCCAGCACGTGCCCCCCCAGGGGGCACACATCTGCACCTCAGCCCCAGGTGTGGTGCCACTGCATGTAAACCTGTGTCACATGGAGGTTGGTTCCTGGGGTCCTCTCTGCCCCAAAGTTTGAAAGCTTCAAGACAGCTAAGGACCTAAACTCCATTTGCTCCTCTGCCCCAGCATTAGCTACAGGCTTCTTTCCACAATTGGAAGACCGTTCGCTTCAGAATAAGTAGTTCTCTCCCAGCAAAGTCTCACCTTTGTGTGGCACGTCAACGCTTAGTGAGCCCCAACGTCGGTGACGTACAAGGAGCTGGTGGGGGGGGAGACCTGACAAGGAGATTTGAAGTGCCTCCGGTCACACCTCCCAGAAAACATCCACTAAGGGTTGGCATCCAGTGTCACGGAGTCCTGACCTTTTCCTTGGGTGCAGCGCACTGACAAACTGTACAGAGAAGAAGTCATGAGGTGAACCCCAGGGTAGTCTCTGGGGCACCCCAAATCATAGGACTATCTCCTGTTTCTTTGTTGTTCTCACCTCAGTGTTGAGAAAAGTCCTGGTCTGAGATAGTTTGTGCTGTTCAACTCCTTGCAAAAAGCAGCAGGGGAGAGTTTTTCAGGTGCCAATGACAGCTGATGAGCAACTGAAGATGCTTAATTATTAAATTAGTAAATGGAGAACTGATCTGTAAGTAGAAATGAATCCTTGTGTGCTTTCGTTTGGGGAGGAAAAGCAGAGGAGACTGGCCAGGCCGCCCTCAGTTGTCCGTGCCTTCTCCTGCCCAGCGGGTGGGTGGCTTCCCTGGGAATCAACTAGGTGAGCAGAAAGGCGGGAGGGGCCTGATCCGGCTGCTTCAGGACTCCTCCTAGGGCTGGAGGAAGAGTACTGGGTTGCAAAGTCCTGGTGGTGGGGCCAAAGAGAGATTGCCTGCTTCAAGGGCAAAAGCGGAAGTAAACTTTCCACCGATGGGTGAACAAAAACCACTATGAGTGGAAGGGCTGGGTGATACCAGTGTGCCTGGACCCTTCAGGGTGTGCTGTGGGTCGCACTTCTCCACTGTTGCAGCTGTATTAATGAGAGTGGTCCTCTTTTCCTGCCAGATTCAGGTGGAAAACTCCAAAAACCCAACTTCAGTTGACAAACCTAAAAGTCTAGGTAGCTCAGGGAAGGGGCAGCCTTGGTCTTATGGGTCTTCCAGTTTTCCCTGTGAAATTTGGTTGTGAGACTCGCCGCCCGGTTTCATTGATACGGGGGATGAGAGGGCGCGCCCCCCTTGTCTTCCTTCCTTCCGTCCTGCTCAGCTGTCTCTGCCGTTGGGCTGGAGCCTTGCGTGCGTGGAGAGCGTGAGGGGGCGACTGGTGGCTGGATGGCCCTGAGGATGCTGGAACTGTTGCTCCCACCACTCTTCTGGGGTCTCAGCGTGGCTGCTGAGAGGGCACGGGGTTACGGGAGGTCGTGCTCCTGGGTGTCGGGTGCCCGCTGGACGGGGCCACTTCCCTTTGACCACATCGGGCTGCCCCCCTCTCCGTCCTGCCTGTGTTCCTCTCGGCCGTTTGGAAAGCCCCAGAATCCGGTGGCCTCTCCTAGCCTGTGGCAAGCAGCGCCACCAGGGCATGGCACATGGCACCAGGAAGGGTGCCTGCTCCACTGTTCAGAATCGTTGAGCCAGGTGGTCCTGTGGCCGGGGGTGGCAGGAAAACACTCGGCCAGCCCCCCTCTCTGACCCCCCTTCCTCCCATCGGACAGGCCTGAATTCACATCTTCCCTCCTTTTGCAAGTGTGCCAACTGGCAGGACCTGGTCGGGGGGGATGTTTGCTCTCCTCACTTCCCTGGCCTGAGCTGCTGGCTAAATTTAGAGCCCTGTGCCCAGGGCTGTGCTCTCCCCTGGCACAAGGAGTGGTGCCTCTAGACGGGGCGTGTGTGTGTGTGTCTGTGTGTCTGTCTGTCTGTCTGTCTGTCTATGTGCATGCTGGGTAGGGTGAGGTCTCCGGGGCCCTCGCAGGGAGGAGGAACCGCAGCCTGCTGCCGGCAGATAATGCCCCCCTTGTTCCCTGGGAGGCGCCACCTGCCAGGTGGGCACCAGGTGGCACTGCTGAGCTGCAAGCGGGCCCCACACTGCTCAAGCAGGCTGGGCAGGCAGTGGTCGAGGTGGTGGGATTTCCTACCTCAGCCCCAGAGGCTTTATGCCACCCCCTCAGCCCTGTTGCTCCCAGGGCTCCCCAGATTCCCAGTCAAGGCAGGCAGAAGGGGATTTTTTATTTTCTCAAATTTATTTTTGGTGTCCGATCTTCAGACACAAATCGGTTTGGCACAGGAAAGCAGTAACACCCACTCAGTGCCAGCAGCCCCTTTTCTGTGGTAAACCAAGCCCCCCCCCTCAAGTCAGTGGGCACTGTGCCTCTCTACAGCTTGTGTCCAGCTTTCTCCCCACCAGCAGAGACTCGAGGGGCGGCTCTCACTGCGAAATTACCCAAGAAAAGATGCCAGCCAGAAGCCTCTGGGCATTTCTGTCCCCTGTGGAAAGGCTGCATTCTGGTCCAGGTTGCGCATGGAGGGCCCTTGCGCATGCAAAGGCGCATGGATGAACATCTCTCTAGGGTGGACTGTGCGCACCCAGTTGCGCCATGCTGCCATTCAGCTCAAGGGCAGCACAGCACTTGTGTAACCCCACAAGCAGGGATCTGTGCCACGAAGTCAAATGTCACAAAGGCTGTGGGTGCCCTTGACATGCTGTGGAGGAGACCACGACGTGGGCGAGGACCAGGCTGTCCTGGCCACGGGAGTCTGCTTGCCCGCCCCTCACTGCCAGGATGTGAGCCAGGCAAAAGGGCAGCTCCCCGGGCACAGCAGCACACCCTCAGGTCTCTGGGCATTCTTAGTGACATTGTTAGCAACTCACACATCCCAGAAATCTAGATGCCAAGCGCTGCAAGATTTTTAGAGGAACATGGAGGACAGAGAAATCAGTGGACGATGAAAGCATGCCCCAATCTTGCCACACAGCCAGATTCACAGCAGCCTGAGGTCTGTCTCCGTGATGGCCTGACTCCTACTGGGAAGCAGCCCCAACCAGCGCAAGCATCCTGAGGCACCTCCAGAAGGGTGGCTCAACACATAGGTAAACCCCACTGGTCCAGTGAGCCTACTCTAGTGGGGACTAACAAAAGGAGTTAGCTGTCTATCCAGTGGATCTATCCATCATCTGGCACATTTTCTCTCAAAATGCCCAGCAGAATTGAGGTGTCCCTTTGAAGCGGGGCTAGCCAGGGGCACCTCAGGTGCCACATTTCCCACAACTTGGGTGCCACCGTGCCCAAGGCCTTTCTCTCTCTCTCTCTCATTCTTTCATTCAATTCCTTCCAGCTCTTTCAAGCCCTGGGACTTCTGTGGTGTTACTGAGCAGAAGAAGGAGCCCCACTTTTGCTTCTTGGACTGTAGGGCTTAAAGGCCCTCTCAGACTCCAGACTGCCCCGCAATTGTGCCCTGGACAGTGACGGCGGAGGAGGGGAACCAGCGACGTGCCATCTGCAACGGCAGGTGCAGCAGCTTATCAGCCAATTAAGGCACCGGCCTGGCAGGCCTGCTGCTGAGCCCAGGGTCTTCCAGGCACCCATGGCTAAGAATAGCCCAACCTGGCTGGTCCTCCTCACAGAACGGCTTTGCGCCTGGGGTCCCACACGTTTGCCTGGCTGCTGCCTTCTCCCAAGGCACGGGCGCGGGGGGGAGCAGCCGCAGCAGCAGCAACTCTTCCTAAGAGCAGGCTGTCTTGCAGATGAGCTCTGGTTCTTCTCCGTACCAACCTGGTTGTGCATGACAGATTGGACTGGAAATGGATGTGGGACTCTGGGCCCTGTCTGAAGGGGCCCCTAAGGAGCAGGGGGCCCCACAGGGGCCCTCCCTGCTCGTGGGAAAGGGGCACAATGAAAAGAGCAGCAAGTCAGCCAACCCCATAGAGCTCATGGCTGGAATAGCAAGAGCGTCCTACAAGTGGCTGGACATCTTTGTCAGAGACGAGGTTGTGGAAGTGGAATTGCAAATGCAATGCTGTTGTGTGTTTGGATGCAGAAGCATGTTCAGGTGTATGTATTTCAGGTGAATGTATTTCACTGTGCAACTTTGCCATCATCAAAGCATGCCTGCGTACAGAGGTTGAGGCTACACAACCACAGTCGCACCACAAAGTCCTTCCCGGGGCTTTTGGCCCAGTGCCAGGGCCCGCATCTGACGAGCAGGGGGAGGAGTCGCCGGATCCGGGGTGGAAAGAGAGGAGATCCTTGAACCCAGACTCAAAAGGGAGGCAGCCACAGTAAGGGGGGCTCTCCCACCATCCCAGCAGCACCCCCCCCCACTCCCCCATCACCTGCAGCAGGGAGGACCAGCCTGGGTGCACCTGGATTGCAGGTGGCAGCAGAGATGCAGCTGCCTTTTCTCCCTGTGCCTCTGGCATGCCCCTCTATGCCGAGCCACTTTACCTTCACACCTTTAGGCTTTTTAACTTCTTCTGCCATGGGTGAGGGTGAGGGTGAGGATGAGGTCCCAGGTGGGTCCCCCCGCACCCCCCTCCCACTTAAGCAGAGCGAGGCAGCTGCCCCTGGCAGAAGATTCTGTGTGCCACAAAAGAGTTGCAAACTGTTTGCTATTTCATTGGTCATGACCATCTTTTTAACTCTGTGGAAGGGGAATTTACCATTTCACACAAGCCCCTCTCACTAAATGGGGGGTGGGGGTGGGCAGTGTCTCTTCCACCTCATGCCTCTATGGGCAGAATCTTCCTCTTCCCCCACATGACCTCCATCCCCACAGGTCTCCTCTCATCCCGGCATCCCTTAAACCCAGCCCCACTGACCCCTGACGAGAGAACTGCCGTGCCCCTGTGGGTCCTTCCTTGAGCTGTGGGTTCCTGGGCACTCCCACCTGTCTTGGGGGGGGTTGCCTTAGAGGGTCTTCTCTTGCGCAGCCCCTCCAGTAGGGCTCCCCTACTTCCTGCTAGAACCATCAGAAGCGGGACCCCTTACCCCAAAGACGCACCCAGGAGACACATTAAGCAGATTCACAGCCTTTGCGGCCACGGGTCCAACGGCTACCCCTGCTGGAAGGGGCGGTGGGGGCAAAGGCCAGAGGGCACAGGAAGAGGCCAAGCACATAATGGAGGCACGCTGTTGCTTCAATGGCTGCCCTGTGGTTACTGGGTCCCACTTGCAGAAGCCTGTGGCATTTTTTGAGAGCAGAGTCACTCAGGTTTGCATGGAATTCAGTGCCACGGCTGGGGCTACTCTAGTGTCTGGTTTGCCTATCTCAGGATTACCTTCCGTCCTCTTGGTGTGAGGATGGGTCAAGCTGCCGGATCTCTGGGTGGGTTTTGCCACCCTGGACTCCGGAATCTCTTGGGGAGCCTCTGGGGGTTGGGAGCGGGTAGTGTGGGAGTGCCTAACAGGGGCTCAGCACTCCAACCCTGCCCACCTGGGCGGAGGTCTTCTAAGGACCAAAATGTAGGCCCACAGCACATGGAATCACAGAGTGGAATCGGAAGAGACCCCCAGGGCCATCTGGGCCAGCCCCCTTTGGCCATGCAGGAAGACATCATCCAAGCCCTCCCTTTGACAGGTGGGCACCCAGCCTCTGCATAAAAAACCCAAAGAAGGAGACTCGGCCACACTCCTTGAGGCAGCAGCGTAGTCCACTGTGAAAATGCTCTTTTCCTCAGAAAGTTCTTCCCAAGGTTTAGGTGGAATCTCTTTTCCCATAGTTCGAAGCCATTCCTACACGGTGTCCTAGTCTCTGGAGCAGCAGAAAACAAGCTTGCCCCATCCTCCCTTCAAATATTTAAATGTCATGGCCATCGTGTCCCCTCTTAACCTTCTCTTCTCCAAGCTAAACACACCCAGCTCCATAGGCTGCTTCTCAGTGGGCTTCATGGTTTCCAGGCCTTCTTGTTGGAAACATTCCAGTATTCTCCCTCCCTCCATCCTGTGCTTAGAGCAAGTGGGCATAGCTAGCATAGGGCTTCCTTTCTCCTTTGCATGCCAAAGCTCCACCATTTGCCCTTCTGTCATTTAACTGCATGATCATAAATACCTTTGGTGTTCAGGTGATCAGATCATGGGACCCAGGACAGTCGCTTGGGTCATCGGTCTTATAAAAGAAAGAGACCCCCCCCTCTTCTCTCTCTCTTCTCCTCCGTTTTTGTTTCCTCTTCCTCCGACCATGCTTCGCATCTCCATCAGAAGATGGTGAGTTAAGAAGGAAGCTACTACTATTCATTAGCTAGTTAGGGTGTAGGCTCCCCAATACATATGTAAATATAGAAGCTATTAGTAAACTTTTCTAAGTTTGTAATCTGAAGCTGCCTGCATTTGTTTTGTTTCTTCAGTCAGTTTGAGATCAGAAAAGCCATACATAAATTTAGACATGCTTTTTCTGCTACTCTGCTAAAAGGAGGCTGAATCCTCACAGTTTTAGCTTCCATAGTTTCCCACACCCTGGGAAACTCTAATTTCCAACACTTCTCCCATTTTTGTACGGTGGGGGTGAAGATGACTGTGGAAGAAGCAGTGGAAGAAGCTGAGAGGAGCTGAAAGCCTTTGTGAGAGGCCAGGAAGCCCAGACAACTCTGGAAGTTTACAAACAGGACTCAGTTTTGTTCCTCTTGTTAAACAACAACAGCGTCAGCATTCCACAACAGCTCCAGCAAATTCAAGAACAAATATTTGCTGCTCAAGAATGTATCACTTCTATTATTTACAGACCTCTATCACTGACCTGCCAAAAATACTGGATTTATGCTGATACCTTGCTCCTGGACTTGATGAGAGCAGGATTCACATGGCAAACATGAGTCAGCAGTGTGATGTGGCGACTAAAAAGGCCAATGCAATCCCAGGATGCATCAAGAGAAGCATGGACCTCTTCAAAAGAAGAGGATAGACAGCAACCTGCTGGGGATTCTCTATCTGGAGGAAACCCTTCTCTGGGGGGCGGCAGCCAGTTGGGTTTCCTCGCTCCGTCCGAACTAGGGAGAGGCAGTCTGGGCATTAGACCAGGAGCGGCGATCCTGCGGTCTTCCAAATTTATTATTTGTTACGCCCCACTTTCCTTCTCAGGGGTCTTATGGGGCCAGCGTTGCCTGGCTGCAACGCCTAACGTTCCCTGCCATTCGCTTTGCCTGCGAAGGCTGCTGGGGGCTGCAGTGCTCCAACAGCGGGAAGCCCGCTTGATGCCCACAGCCGTCACTCCCCCGAGATGCTCCAGACAGGACCTCTTGGCCCAGCCTCCGGGCCTATGAGGGGCTCTTCGGGACAGCCCAGCCCTGGAGGAAGAGGCTGGTCGGCTCCAGTGGGGCTCCTGGTCTGCTAAGAGGAGGTCTGCCAGGTGCCCCCTTTCTGTGAGGGTGCACCCCGCTTTGAGCACTGGAAAGCTTTTTCCTTTTATATAGGCAGAACAAGAGGCCAAAAATCACCTGTTTTTCCGTGCAGATAGAAACGTGATTTATGGGTGTGGGCAGTACCACAATCTCACAGAGAAATATAGGGGCCAGTCTAACTGAAGTCAGTAGTTTCACTGGAAATTTATGACAAGAGTCAAGAGCAAGGGTCGCCCTCTTACTTTTGCATATTTCATTTCCCCTGCCTAAGTGCAAAACTTTTCCTTTATTCCTTTGAAATTCTCTCTGTCACAGTGGCGAGAAAAAGTTTATGAACCCCAGTGGCGACTACAGTTTTACCATGACGGCCCTGGCGAGCCAAATCCACTCCTCTTTTCAAAGTCCGGTGTGTTACCAGATAAAAACCGTGTGTAACGGTTCTGGTGCCCCGTTCCAACATAAACGCCGCTACAGCCTTAGCCCATTCGTTCAAAGCGCCCCCCTTTCCAAGTAAAGATAACGCGTTAAAAAGATTTATCGGAGGGACGGCACGGGCGCCCCGTGGGAGGGGGCTCTCGGGCGCTGGCCGGAGGCGAAGGAAGGGCTGCCGGACAGAGAACCTCCCTCCCCGCCGGTGAATTCCCCGCCGGGCCACGCCGGGCCCCCCGCTCTCTGCAGCGGGCGGCTGGGGCTGGCGGGCGGAGGGGAAGACCCTCCCCGGGGCGGGAGCGGCGAGCTCAGCCGCCCCCGCCTCCTGCCGGCCGGGGGCCGGGGGGGGCGCCACCCCTCAGCGGGCGTCCGGGTGGGGGCGCCGCCGCCGCCGCCCTCGAGCCGCGCGTGCGCGTGGGCCCCGCCCCCGCCCCCGCCCCGCCTGCCGCCGCCGCCGGGCCGGCTGTTTGCAGAGCGCCCGTCCCCCCCGGCGCCCCTCCCGCGGCGATGCGCTCAGGCCTCTGCTATGTGTTGACTTTGGCGGCCGCCGGAGTCAGCGACCTTGCCTCCGCGGGCGAGGGCGCCGGGGGGCGGGGGCGGGGGCGGGCAGCTGTTTGCCTTTCCTTCGGGAACTCGCCACGGCAAACTCCCCCCGGGATGACGCGCTTTCCCAAAGGAGCGTCGCCGGGCAGAGGCAGCTTCCCCGGGAGCCTCTGCTGCGCCCGGGGGGCCCGGCGAGGGTGCGGGCGGGGGCGTCCGGGTGCCCCCCGCCCCACTGCCAGGGCCCGGCATCCCCTCCGTGGGCGGCTCGGGCGGGGCCATCAGAGAGGCGGCTGGACCGGCGTCTTGCGAGCCATCCCCTCTCGCCTCTGTTCGGCCGCCCTTCCAGCGCTGCCTCCCCCCACCGTAAACACAGCCTTCTGCGGGCTGCCTTAGAGAGGGGGTCCGAGAAGGAGCTGCGGCGGGGTTGGGGGCATCCCTCAGACCCTCCTTTCGGGGTCCCTCGCCCGTGGCCACCGGCGGCAGGAGGCGACCCACCCCCAGGCGCCCCGCGCCCAGAAACGGCCTCGGGCCGCCCCGCAAGGCGTGTTCTCCCTCGGGGGGGGACGCTTTGGGGTGACCCAGAACTTCCTGAGGGGAGCAGAATGTTTTTTCTGTATAGGTGTAATCTTCTGCCGGTAATCATTTATGTGTTAGTTTCAAAAACAGAATGGTAAGAATTATTGTTTTTCTTGAAGGGAACAGTTTCCAGCTCATGATAATATGCAAGGAGGGGCGTTTACAAGAAGTTTTGGGGTGCAGGTGCGTTCAAACCTCGCCCCTTTATGCATCTGCTGGCGACTGAGCGAGCCGCGTTTCTCATTTCCGCGCAAATGAGGGGCTGCGCGCGGGCAGGGCAGGGCAGGGCAGGGCAGGGCAGGGCAGGGCAGGGCAGGGCAGGGCAGGGGCGTCCCAAGCGGCGGAGGGGGGGATTCCAGCCTCGGCTGCTCCGGAGGCACCGGCGGAGAACCGCCCGGAACAAGGAAGGCTCTTCTCCACCGGAACTGCTGAGGAAGAAGCAGGAGACTGTGGGGCGTGGGCGCTGGAGGGGGTCGCCTGCAATGAGGAAGCAGCCTCCGGGCCCGAGTGGGCAGGTCCGTCTGGTTGCACAGGAACTACATCTCCCATGTTCCTTCTCTTGAGCCAGACGGGGCTGCCCTGTACCAGGCCAGGGTGGTTGTTGGGGGTGGGGGGTAGGGCTTGCAGCTGCAGCTCAAAACAGGCATCGAGCCCAGATTTTGCTGGGGGGACAACAGCAGCATCCCTCTCTCTTCGCCTCAACTCTTGCTACCTAGCTGTGCCCGCCGTGTGGCCAGAAAACTGAGACAGACAGAGACACACCTCGCTCCTCCCTCCCTCCCTCTGTGGGAGAATCTGAAGCCTACCTTTTCCCATGACATCACCCCCCACACACACACACACACCTTACTGGGAATTTTGCAGGCAGCCTCCGGGAGGGAGGTCGCGGTCTATGGCCTATTGCCGAGGGATTCCTCACCAGGCCATCCGCTAAGAAAGCCTTATAAGGGGGGGAGAGGGTCCCCCCAGACAAGAGGCACCCCTTTCTTTCCCTGCCCAAGTATATCATTATCCATTTGTAACTAAAAGGTCAGGAGGAGCTTCAGGAAAACACAGGAAGGTGGCAAGTGGCAAGTGATGTCTGGATCACCTAAAATTACACTAAGGGGGCAGGGTATCGGCATGAAAAGGGTCTCATTGGGACCCCCTCCCCATTTTCACCTAGCCTGCACCCTCTGCTGGCATACCTCACCAACTGGGTTCGCACTACAAGTCTCCCAAAGTCTGTGCCTGAGAATCTATATACGCTTTCTTTCTGCAAAATGCTCAGTTACTAAATGGACAGAATGAGCAAGAAGAGGAAAAATTCTAAATACTCTACGCAGGCAGAAATATGCAAATAGTCATTACTTTCCAGAAAGAAAGTCCATGCACACATCAAATAATTATTAGCAAGCAAAGGGATGCAAACATATTCCAGACCAAAATATATACACACACACACAGCACTTTATATCGAGCAAGACTATGTAAATACATTGAATAATTGTCAACAGAAGTCTGCAAACCATTAACAAGAAATGCTGTAGTGACTTCTTGGGCTCAGAGTCTTCCTCAGCCGCACAGCAAACTGAAATTAATTCTCTTGCTTCCCAGACAGTTCTTACACATGCACCATATATTATACAGCTGAGTCTCACTTTGTGTTGCCCCAGTTTACAAATCTGAATATGTTGAGCCAGACAGGAGTGCAAGGAGGGAGAAACGAGAAAGGGGGCCTATTTGGAGCTCTGAGCGGTAAACAAGGTGATTGGAGTGGTTCTCTTTCACCTTCCTAGGTTAGGGGAGAAAACAGTTGCAGTGCTGGCGTTGCTGGAAGGAAGGGCTTCCCTTTGCCTGCTAAGGAGAAAGAAACTCAGATCTTGCTCTCATCCGGAGAAAGGGCTTTCCTTTGACGGCTCAGAAGGAGGAACGAAAGGGGAAGGAAGAAACGGGCATCCGGGAGTTTGGTGTGGCTGGAAGGGGCTTCCCCCGCTTGCTGGGGCAGGACCAACAGGACTCTGGTTTCTTTGCCTAAGAAGCCTGCGGGGGAGAGCAGAGCAGGAGGTGCGTTGCCACCCCGCCTTCTCAGTCCCGATGTGCTCGCGCTCTCCCGCATAAGCCTGCGGAGACGGCCCCGCAGAGGAACGCAGCAGTACTACCCGTTGCTCTCTCTCTCTCTGCCTGGGCTCCTCTGGAGAGGAACGGTCTTCTAACCGCAGGTCAGCTCTCCCCACCCAAGCTCCCTCTTTGCTCCTGTGCAGAACATCTGCACATTTCTTTCACCTGGAAAAGATGCTTTAAAATTGTGGGGGGGGGGGGCAGAGAAAAATCGCTAACTTTATGGCTACCTCAGCTTTTGTCAGAACAAATCTCCCGGTCCCCAGTGATTCCCCATGGAACTGGGCTACCTGCATTCACAGCAGTCAATTTACATTGATTTACAGTCCAGAAATGCAACCCGCACATAAATTGGGACGTGCCTGTATTTCCTCGGCTGTGGTTGTGTTTCTGAGGGGTACAGCAGTGAGAGTCCTAATCTTGGGTCCTGGAGCTCCCCCACAGCTCCCACCACATAAGACTCCGTGATGCCCAGCCAAGAGAGCTTGGAGCCCAGTAGAGCCCAGCAGCCACCCCAATGCCGAGGGGACCAGCAGCCCCACTCCATCACATCCACTGGGGGCCGTTGTTCATGGAAGCCAGCAAGCCAGGCGTGAATGCTACTCTCTGCTGCCTCCACCCCAGCTCTCTCCCCACAGCTGAGATTAGAAAGAGACTCCTTCCGGGCATAGGGCTGACACTGAGCTCTGGGTGAGTGGAGGTTCACAGTGGGGCAGGTGGGGCTGGAGTCCGGGAAGCAGGCAGGCTTTCCAGCCCTGGCGGTTGATGCCCAGGCTGTGTGGCAGCAGCTGTGTCGGGACTGGGGGAGAGAGGATTCAGGGAGGCACAGCTGCCAGATCTCGTGGCAACGTGGGGTGATGCAAAGGGCCCCAACACTTACTGCTGCATTAAGAGAAGGCCATGACCGTACAGGGCATTCTGCAGCTGAAGAGGCTGCCTCTAGAGGCAGGGGAGGGGGGTCCCCCTTCCTGGAGGCACCCACGTACAACACGTGCCATGTGGCTGCCCACCAGTTGCTGGTTCAGCATGCACGGAGGGTGGGACACACCTTCAGTTACCCCCTGCCCACCAAGGAAAGAGGGGGCCCTAATGGCAGGAGAACTGTAAATAAGCCCCGTTGCTGGGAGTTAGATCACCTCCTGGTGACATTTGGACTCATGCTTACAGTCCCGCCCACCCGCTTTGAGACCAGAGGCCTGACTGAAATGGCAGCTGGGCCCTTGGAGACAAAGGGAATCCAAGGAATCCCTGGATGCGTGTGGAATGGAGAGTTGCTGGTGGCAGCAGGGGCTCAGCTGGTGATCTGGCTGTGGCACATTTTCAGTCTGGAATGGCCAAGGACGGTGGGAAGGAGGCCACCCACAGAATCTCTCATGAGCCCCCTCTCCAGTGCCCTGCGACCAAAGAGGCTCTGTGGGTCTCTGCAGAACTCTCAGTGAGAAAAGAGGACAGGGATCTGCTAGTCCTTTTTGACCTCAAGCCTGCTGTGGAGACACCCAAAAGAATGTGAGAGCACAAAGTGAGATCCCACCTTGCATGTTGCCACTGCTGTTCCCCCCGAACACCTGGCCAGTATAGCTCAGCCACTCGGTGTCAGGTGCGGGGCCCAATATAATGCGCCCGCACCAAAGGAGTCCTGCCAGGATGAACGGTCTGGGCATCTGGAGGAAAGGTTGCTCTGCGTTGACTGCATTTCAGTCCTGCCCCGCCTTCCTTGTGGCCAAGCTTCTACCTCACGTCAGCTTCAAGTTGATGTCTGCTGGCAGAGTTAGGCAACACCATCCCTACGCTGAATGTAGGCACAGGCGCCCCGGCCGTCTGCCCACGACACCTCCCCACACAAAAATGCGCAACCCCAGAGAGTGCGTGCCACTGTAGGGGCTTTACCGCACATCCACCACCATCTCCTGGATGCACATATTTTGTCTGAGTAGCAGAACTTACACCTGTGTAAGTCACCAACAGGATTCTGGCCAAGGTGGCTCACAACACAGGTTAAAACAACACGCAGCTAAGAGCCATCATTCTCAGATGGAAAGCTAAAAGCTTTCCTGTGAAGAGCAGCCCTGACTCAGAACAGTCCAAAGGCATTTAAAACATCACTACTGAGCACAATGGCAGAATCTCCCTCCCCCCCGCCGCCGGCAACACACGCATCAAAAGCCTTTTCTGCAGCAACCAGCTAGCAGCCAAAAGCCCAGAGGAAAAGGTCCCTGCTGCTGGCCGAAGGAGAGCCAGGACTGAGGCCCTCGTGGGAGGGGTCTCCACAACCTGGGCTCAGCCACCAAGAAGGCCCTTGTAAGCCCCGACGAGGAATTCTTCACGCCATCTTATCTGGTTTTGTGGGAACTGGTTTCACTCAGTGCCCCCTGAGGAAACGGGGAATAGACTTCCTGTGATGCCACCAGTGACAGCCTCAGCCGTCTGAGCTTACCCACCCGCCTTCTTCCTGTTTATTTCTCGGCAGGACAGACACATAAACAACGCAAAGACATATAACAGGCAAACCAGTAAGACACACAAGCACAAAACTGGCTGCAGCGTTCTGCTGCTCCAGCTTCATTCAGCTTCTGTGAGTGGCATCAGCTGGTTCTGCTGTCAAGGAAGTTCCTTTCTCCAGTAAAAGGCAGTTATTTTCCCTGTGGCTGATTCAAGTCACCTGTTGGGGGGGGCAGCTGCCTTTAAAGGATCCATGCTTCACTCCCTCCCGCAAAAGCCTTCCCCCGCCAGGCCCACAGGTTCACAATGGCAACAGCAAATCCCCTCCTTTTCCACCAAGGGGTGGGAGGAGGTGCCTGCCACACAGTTGCTGAGGATCTTCGGGAACACAGATTCCTTTGACCCACCTTGACCTGGGTCCAGGCCTGATCCTGGGATGGAATCCGCCTTGGCTACCCTGGTGGGTGACCTTGCTATGTCCTCCGGCTCCCCCACACTCCCTCTCTTGGCAGCTTCTGATGGACCGAGGGGCTGCCCTTTTGTGCTGGTCCCACTCCTGCCCACAGAATCAGTTCCAAAGAGGGGCACCAGTGGGGTTCTGTCTCAACACCCCCGGCATCCATGCAACCATATTTGGAAGGAAGTCATACGGAAAATGGAACAGTCTTGTTTTCTGCCGCTCTAGAGACTAGGCCATGGAGCAACGGCTCAAAACTCCAAGAAAAGACATTCCACCTAAACATTGGGAAGGACATCCTAAGGGTAAGAGCAGTGGAGCACCTGGCTGCCTGGGGGTGTGGTGGAGTCTCCTTGTTCGGAGCTTTTTATGCAGAGGTTGGAGGGCCATCTGTCAAAGGCGGGGGGGGGGGCTTTGATGTTTCCTGCAGGGCTTAAGGGGGTTGGGCTGGATTTGGCCCCGGGGGTCTCTCCCAACTCTAGGGTTTCGCTGCCTAGCACCGGTGGCAGTATCTCTGTGGATGTGCTGGGGACGGTCATGAGAGGGTCGCTGACCCTCCGCTTCCTTCGCTCCTTCCTCCACTCCCTCAACCTCCCCTGCTGGACCAGCACCACAAGCCCAGCGGCCCTCTGGCTCAGTGGTTCCCGGGTCCAAGAACTGGACGGTCGCTGCGTAGCTGACGGGGCTGCCCTTCCTGCCACAGGATAAGCGCCAGAGTCGGGCGGGGGGCGCTGCCCAGTCCTCCGGGTGGCCTGAGAGACGAGGAGCGCCCACTGCCGGCTTTCCCTGGTGGGTCAGGGGCGGCGGGGCCAGGGGGCCCGGGCTTTGGAGATCCCCGGGTGGGCCTGCTGCAGTGCGCTCAACGTGGAGCAGCCCCTGGCCGTGCCCACGCGGCTTGCCCCTGGGCAGAACGCGGCAACCGGAGGCCGAGCGGCGTCTGCCATCAGGCACGCGCGCCTAGCGCCTGGGCTGGAGAATCTGCACAGGCTGCTGACCCGCGCCTGAAGCGAGGCTGCTGCGGCCCCTTCACCCAAGAGACCGCCCCCTCCCGGTCCCCCACCCTGGTTCTCACGGTCGGGGCGGGGGGCGCGACTTCCGTACCTCTTTCCCGCAGGCGGAGAGCCACGCCGAAGAACGGGGCGCCTTGGGGCACGTGCAGAGTGCCTGGAGCGCCACCTTGCGGTGCCGAGGCAGTGGCGAGGGGAGACGCGTGTGCGCGACGGGGGGGTCTCCCCAGCCAACACACTCCCTCCCCCGCGATCCTGCCCTCTTCCTCAGGCGGCTCGATGCAGAAGGACCGCCCTGAGGCCTCGCCCGGGCCCTCTGCCCATGGGCAGAGGCACGGCAGGGAGGAAAGGCTCCGGGAGGAGACGGAGCGGAAGAGTCGGGTTCCTCCCCGGCACTGCCCCCCACCCCCGCAGAGGCAGGGCGTCGCCGGGGCACCACCCGCTTCCCTTCCCCGGTCCGCTGGGTCCCTCCGAAGGGGCCAGCGAGGCGGGCGCCCGCGCACCACCACGACCCCAGCTGCCGTAGACTGGGCGCTCGTCGGGGCGGAGGGCGGTTCTCCTGGAAGGGGCGGGCCCTTCCCGGCCACCGCCCACCTGCCTTCGCCTGGCCAATGGGCGCGCAGCGTCTCCGCGTCGCCAGGGTGACAGAAACCGGAAGTCGCCTCCCTCCCTCCCTCCCTGCGTGTTTACCGCCTCCAAGGGAACGACGCAGGCGCAGCGGCGCTGCGGGAAGGATGGAGCTGGACGGGTGAGGAGGGCGCGGGGGGTCCCCCGAGAGGCCGCTCGTGGCCAGAAGTTCCGCGGGCGAAGCGCTCTCGGAGAATCCCCTGAAGAAGCCGTCCTTGCCCTCTGTGTGTGGCGGGGGGGAGCACTACAACCCCCCAGCATCCCCCAGGCAGTGTGCCCAGAGGGATTCTGGGAGCTGTAGTCCGGGAGGGCATTTTCGCGCGCTCCAGACGCGGAGGCGCAGGGGGCCGCCCCGCATCCAGCCCCCTGTTTTGGAGGGGGTCTCTTCTGGGGGGCTCCCCTCCATCCTCTTACTCCTCCTCCGCCTTCGCTGGGCTGGAGAGGTGGGGAGGGGCCAGAGGAGGCGCCAGCCCCCCACCCCCTGAGGAGGGAGTTGAGGGTCTCCAACGCACCCCCACCGCCCGTTCAGCGGCCTCTCTTTCTCCCTTCCCTCCGCAGCCGGGGGTCGCCCGCGCCTCTGGGGCTCCGAGGGCCCCCCCTGCCACTCCCCGGCGGCGGCGGCGGCGGCGGCGGCGGCGGGGAGGCGGCGGCGGCGCCCACCCGCCCCGTAGAGGAGGAGGGGACGGGGGCAGGAGAGGACGGGGCGGCCCGCCCTCGCTGCCCGGCGGGGGAGCATCCCTGCAGCTGCCGCTGCCCCTCCTGCCCGCCCGCCTCTGCCGCCTCTGCCGCCGCCGGGGAGGGGAGCCCGCCGGGGCCGGTGGTGCTGACGACGCCGGCCCTCCGCGTGGAGCTGCCCCCGTGCCACGGGCCCCACGGGACCCCGCTGGGCGCGCTGCCGGCCACGGAGCGGGTGGCCCTCCCGCCGGACGGCCCCTCGGCGCCCCCCCGGGAGCTGCCCGCGCGGGGCAGGTGCCTCCTGGACAACTGGCAGGAGGAGGTGAGGAGGAGGCGGGGGCCCGCGGGGGAGGGGGCGAAGGGTCCCCGGCCCCCTCCGGCAAGGAAGGGGGCGGGCGGCCCTCCCGTCCGCGGGGTGGGAGACCCGGGCACCCCCTCCTGCACCCCGGGGGGCGGCAGATCTGAGGGGGAGCGGGGCGCCCTGATGGTGGGGCGTGGCCGGGGGGGGCTGACCTCCCTCCCTCCCTCCGCCTGCGTGGGGAAGGGGCGCCCCGGTTCCTCCCTGGCTGCCACCTCCGCTGCCCTCTCCTTCCTCTTCCTCCTCCAGCGGGCCACCAACCACCTGGACCGGGTGCCCAGCCCCGAGCTGGGCTCGGAGGGCTTCTTCTTCCGGGGGGGGCACCGGGGGCTGCTCTCCCTCCACTTCGGCGCCGGCCTGGCCACGAGCAGCACCATGAAGGACTCCTACCGGCCCCCCCGCCGGACGGGACTGCCAGTCAGAGGTGAGCCGGGGGGGGGCAGGGGGCCTAGACGGGGAGGGGCGGGGGCAGCCCCCCGGTCAAAGGCCCTTTGCCCTCCGCCCCCCTCCGCGCAGCATGAGAGTGGGCCTCTCCCCCTTCCTCTGGGCCTGGGAAGTGGAAGGGGCCCCGAGGGGTATCTAGGCTACTCCCAGCCCACCCCAATGCCAGGGGAGGAAAGCCACAGGTAAAGACCGCCCCCGGCCCAGGCACCCCCCGCCAGCCTCTTCCAAAGTTGGGGGGCCCACTCCCCCCGGGGCAGCTCCCATTCCACAGTGGATCAGTGTTTCCGGTTTTTTGGTGGGAATCGCTTTTCTCGGCCTCTGAATCTACAGAAAGGGGTCTTATCCTCATGGGCAGCAAGGTTGGGGGGCCCTCCGTCCCCTAAAGGCCCTCAGCAGCCTGAGCTCCCTCCCACATCAAGAGGACCCATCTGCCAGGTCGCAACCCTCTGCCTGTTTTGAATTTAGGTCCCCACCTTTTGGAAGTCATAATGAACGTTTCCAGGGGGACTTTCGATTCCTATATGCGTGTGGTGGAGAGGGGTGGGATGTACAACGTTATGTTTTAATCTGAGGGGCCACCTTGCTCTTCTGAGGGGGGGTCTGTGCCCCCACACCTTCCGCCCACAGAAAGAGGACGTTGCCGGAGGCCCTGACCGCCCAGCCTAGCACTATGGGAGATGGACGCAGCGAGGGGGGCTCTGAAATATCCCTGGGGGTGGGGTCCATAGGGGGTGAGCAGGGCCCAACCATCCTGCCCTGAGAGGAGGGAGAGCAGCCGCCTCTGCCGTGGGGAGGCTGGCTTGCCCTTGGCAGACTGGGCCCGTGGGTGCCCCTCTCCCACCCCTCGCCCCAAGGGCCACTGCCCACTCCCCGTTCTTCTCCCTGCTCACTGTTCTGCTCTCCCCCCCACCGCAGGGCAGCGTGAGGCCATGACGCAGTGGCTTCTCTACCGGAAACACAGGTGAGCGGCAACCTGGACGAGGCGTCCCCCCACTCACCCAGTGTGCCGTCTGCCCCCACGGTCACCACGGACGGGCTCACCCCTCCCCCATCAGTCCTGCACCCCAGGAGCTTTTGAGGGGCCGGATCTCGGGCCTTTGAAGCCCCTGGAGATGCGGCAGGAATGTCTCGAGGAGGCCTTGCCAGGGCAGGGGCAGAACGGCAAGTCGTACCACTATTGCTGCCCTTCCCAGCTGGTGGACCCCCACCATCCCACCAAAGAAGAGCTGCAAGGGAGCAGCAGACAGACAGACAGACAGATGGGGGGGGTCCTTTCAGTGCCTCAGTGGGTTAAATTCACCCCTCCCATTCCAGTCTTGGGCTGCGGCTTGTCCCCTGGGGGGTTGACGGCATAAGATAGGAGGGGGGAGGGAGCCGATAAAACCGCCCCATGGCATTCACCCTCCGCCCCGAGGGAGCAGGGCCAGGAGGGGCCGCTTGGCTTCTTCAAGCACGGATCTGCTCAGGCACTGGACAAAAGCAGCCCCCCCCCCGTCTCCCTTCCTCCGTATCATTCTTAAGATCCGGACGACGGGCCGTAGTTTTCGGCACAGAGGCGGCTGAACTGCTTGTTCCCCCTTCCGCTCCCCCCTCCCCACAGGTGTTGCGCTTTGCTTTGTGAGCTTCTGGGGCTGCGGAAATGCCGCCGCCGCCCCCACGTCCCGGTGCGTCTTCCGGACTGGCCGGTTGCTCCAGTTCTCCTTTGAGGCCTCCTGGTGGCCCAGGAAGCGGAGGTCTCTTCTGTCCCACTCGGGACCCCCCCACGCAGCACCTGCCCACCCCCCTGGGCCTGTTTGGAACACCCGGTTCCCCCTCCCCTCACGGGCGCTTTTCTCTGCAGCAAAGCGGTCTTTGAGGAGCAGGTCCAGCCGCCCCCCGCTCCCATGGAGTCCCAGTCTGCCACCCGTCACGACTACCGCCGGGAGGGCTTCGTATCTGTGCCCCCCGCCCCCACCAAGGTGAGAAGATACTTTGGAAGAGACACCCCCTCCTCCGCCTTCCCCTGCCCCGGCCTCAGGACAACTCGTGTGTAACTCCCCGCAGCCTCACGACCACCGCCTGGAGCAGCCACGGACCTTCTGGCTGGAGCACGCGCGGCGGGTGCCCGTGAGTGACCCCCCTCCCCGCTCAGCTTCCCACTCCGCCACCCCGCCCGCCGCCTTGTCCTCGACAAGGGCGGCCGCCGAAGGCAGAGGTGGGGGGCGGCAGTTGGCTGCCCTCCCGCCCGCACCTGTCGCACGGATAGGGAGCGCCCCCCCGCGCCCGCGGCCGACCGTGGGGGCCCTCCGGCAGGCAAAGGCGGGCAGGGCGGCCAAAGGGGGTGGGGTTCCGCTGTGGGCGTGGAGGGGGCCCCCCGGCTCTCAGTGCCCTCTCTCCCCCCTCCCCCCCACAGGGCGTCTCCTGTATCCAGACGGGGGACACCCCCTTCAGGAAATGTGCAGCCTTCACCACCCCAGTCACAGAGCACCTGGATCGGCCCGACGACCGGGAGACCCGCCCAAACGTCTAGCGGAATAAAAGGGGCCGTCGCCAGGCCGAGGCTCCTCTGTGCGCGTGTACGTGCGCACGTCCTCTTAGGGCGGGGGTAAAATAAGCGCTGCCGGCAATTTGGGAAGCGGGAGAAGGAAGGAGCAGCAGGACTGCAGCCCTGAACGGCCCCCCGCCCTTCCCCTCCAGCACTGGACACGTCAACGGGAACCCCTGCCAGTCTGCAGGGTGGGGGGCAGCCTTCGACAGAGGTGTTCGCCTTGCCTTGCAGAGGGGAGGGATGGGCGGCCCCCAGCATAGCCCCGTGTTCCAGACCACAAGAGCCGGGCGGGGGAGCTTCCTGAGCTGATCAGGAATAACAGGTGCCAGAGGACCCCGCTTCTCCCAGACAGGTTCCCCTCCGGGGGCCAACGGTGGCTTCATGCACATTCATTCCCGCCCCCCCCCAGGAAAACACAATGGCCCCAGATTAAAAAGTCTGTATTCCAACAAAATATTCAGCACTATGTCTGGATTTGCATATTTACACCGGGGGGAGGGAGAAGAGAGGGGAGGTTGGCTCAGCCAGCTGAGCCATGAGGCAGGGCGCCCGCCAGGGTCAGGATCCGGCCCGTTCCCCGGCTGGGCACGGGGGCTCCGGGGGCTCTGTGAGCGGCCAGAGGGCAGCCTTGCTCCGGCCGCGGGCGGCTTGTGACTCCTAGGCTCCTGCAGGCTGTGTGACCTCAACGCGGGGGGCGCTCGGGGGCCCAGCACTGCAAGGGGGCCTGCTGTCTCCAGGGCGTCCCCCGTGCTCTCCGTCTTCCTCTGTTCTGGCTGGGGGACATTATTGCTCCGAAAGGTTGTGTGACGCTCTTTCTCGCTCAGTCTCTCTCTGTTTGTCGTTGCTGGGAAGGCCCTGTTGCTCCAAGGCAAAAGGAGTTCTGGTGGCGGCACTTAGTGGGTGGAGCCGCTGCCCTGTACCCCAAAGCGGGGGCACTCTCAGGTGGGGGGACAGGTGTGGCCGCCTCAGATGACCACCGCCTTCTTCTCGCCCAGCAGCCAATATGTCCGCATCTTCCCTTTGCCCTGCCGTGGATGGGAGGGAGAGGGGATTAGTGGGGGGGGGGGCAAACTTGCAGGGACAGTGAGGGTCCCTGACCCCCTACCCCAACCGGCAGGAACAGGTAATCTTCCTTCCCATGCCCCCATGCTCCGTAGAGCCTCCCATCTGACAACATGGCCAGGCTGGGAGGGCCTGCTGAGCGTCTCGAGAGACCCACTGGCCCCTGCAGGGGGAAATTGGGCAGGGGGTGGGTTGGGGGGCCCTGTTGCTCTTCCTCCTTCCCTCCCTCCCTGCAGATGGGAAGGGGGCCCACCTTCATCTCGACGTCCCCCCGCAGTTCCAGCTCAAAGCAGCCAAACTCGTCCAGAATCTCCTTTGTGGTGGAGGAAACATGGATCCTCAGGGCTGGACAAGGGAGGAGGGGGTCAGTAGGGTCAGTGAGGAGCCCCTCACCCTTCCCAAAATAAGTTTGGAGCAGGGAGGGGCTCAGGAGCAGGCTCACCCTCGCCATTGGACTCCATCCGTGACGCTGTGTTGACCGTGTCTCCAAAGAGGCAGTAGCGAGGCATCTTGAGGCCGACGACCCCGGCACACACAGGCCCTGAGCAGGAGGAAGAGGCAACTGGTTGCGAGGCCAATTCCTCTCTCCTTCCCTCCCTCTCTCCCTCCCTCCCTCGTGGAGGGAGACCCCATCCCACTGCCACTCATGGACCCCCCACCCTGCCCTGCCCCGTCTCCCTCAGGGACTCACCAGAGTGGATGCCGACACGCAGGCGGAGCTGCTCGCTGGGCCGGTGCCGGATGCGGAAGGTCTTGACAGCCTCCAGGAGCGCCAGGGCCATGCGGACGATCTCGTGGGCGTGCAGCTTCCCGTTCCGGACCGGCAGCCCCGAGACCACCATGTAGGCATCCCCAATTGTCTCCACCTGTGACGCAGAGCAGGATCGGGGGATAGCTCTGGCTCAGAATAGCCCCTTCCCATAGACCCCAAATGAGTATGGGGCACAGGCAGGCCCAGGGCCATCAGCCCCATGGCTCACAGTTCTGCCCCCCCTCCAACCTTTGGCAGCATTTCCACAAACCCACGACCACGTCTGCACTCACCTTGTAGACATCAAAGTTATCAATGATAGCGTCAAAGCAGGTGTAGAGGTCGTTGAGGAGGGTCACCACCTGGCGGGGAGGGGAAGCAGCTTAGGTGATTTGGGGGTTGGGAGCTGAAGGGACGGCTGATGGGACAGGGGTCCGTGAGGAAAGAACCCGCAGGCAGAAGCAGCCTTTCTTCCTGGGGAGCCGGGACAGAAAAATCCCCCCAGCCTGCAAGAGGCATGTCAAAAAGAGGCAGGGAGATGGGAGAAGCAGCAAAGGGGTGGTGGAGTGAGTTAGGGGGCTGAGAGAGGACCAGGAAGGCAGGGCGATGGCAGTCCATTTTGGCCGTTTCTTGGCCCACTTGGCCTCCCCGGCCCAGACACTGCGAACACCTGGAACCAGGCGTAGCACAGAAGGCTGCAAGGATGGGGGAAGTGGAGGGTCAAGATGCCCCTCCGCAGTGTGGCTGGCACGAGCCCCTGCGGCTCCAGAGGGGAAAAGGTCCATCCCCCTGCCTGGACAGTGCTCCGTGCCCCTACCTGCATGGGGGTGCTCTCTGCCGAGAGGGAGGTGAACCCCACAATGTCACTGAAGTAGATGGTGACGCAGTCGAAGGCTTCCGCCTGGACCGTCTCGCCGCGCTTCAGCTGCTCGGCCACTGAGCTGGGGGGGAGAAGGAGGGGGCAGTGAGAGGCTGGGTCCTGTGGCAGCCCCCTTGTCCTCCCCCCCGGCCCCATGGCCTTGAAGCGTGCAGGAGGTTGGGCCTGATGCAGAGTGGTTTGCCATCCCCAGAAGAACAGGCAAGGCCCCTCCTCGCTGGATCAATGTTCCCACCGCCCATTCTTCTGCTCCCGGTGACTCACTGGGGGAGGATCTGATAGAGGAGGTTCTCAGCCTTGCGCTTCTCCTCCAGGTAGGCCTGGGTGCGCTCCTCCACCAGCTTCTCCAGGTTGTTGGCGTATTGCTCCATGCGCGAGAGGAGGTTGTCCAGGATGCTGGTGCTGCCTTCTCTGCGGGGGGGGGGGGAGAGCAGGAGGAGAAGATGAGCGGGAGGGGCATAGTTGAGGAGGGGCAGCGGTGCCCCCTTTCCAGTGGTGTAAAATGGGTGCCACACAACACCCATGGGTGTCCCGAGCATCTCCAGAGAGATGGCCATCCTGCCTCTGTTTCAAACCTCCAAAGGCTTCCTCTCCCATGTCTGGTCCTGCCCAAAAGTTCCTCTGTAGGGGATCTGCGGCCCCCTCCTTTTCACCATCAAATAGCACCGGCGGGCGGGGGGCAGTTGCTGTGTGCTGGTGATAGCTCTGTGTTCAGCACACAAAAGGGGCTCCCACCCTAGGGAGACGTAACACTGGAAGGGTTTCCTACTTTGCAGCCCTCCCCCCACATGTGGGCAACTTAATTCTTCCTGCCTTTAGCAGGGGCAGCACTGTCCTCTCCCGGGGGGCAGGGGGACTGGCAGGCAGCTCACAGTGTGACGCCAGGGTGGGGGGACCTCTTCCCATTGAGCAGAGAATTGGATTCGGCTGGGAGGACAAGAGGCGCAGCCATTTCATCTCCTGTTTTCCTTTCATCTGACCCTTGTCCAAAGTATTCGTATCGCTATGAGGGGAGCTATGAACTCTTAAAGGAGCTGTGAACTCTTGAGGCCAGAAGTTATGCCAGAGTAACACAACACACACACACACACACACACAGTGACTGCTGCCTAAACCCGTGGGGGGAGAGGCAGCAGACATGTGGAGGACTCTGCGCAATCTGGCTTCTCAGCGGGGGCGAGTGTTCTCTGCTATACTGCAAGGAAACAAACAAAGGCCAGGAGGCATTTCCCCCATGGCTGCCCCCATCCTACAGCCTAAGCCCCCTTCCCATCACTAAGTACTTCATACTCTGGAAGGCATGGGCTGGCGCTAGCCCCTTTAATGACAAATGCATGCAGAAGTCATGCTACACATGGCAGGGCATATTATTCACCACAGTGCAACAGAAACATTTTGCTGACAGCAGCAGAGGCATAGTTGCTCATACAGCTGTGCTGCACACTGATTGTGCACTGCAGTTTGACACTGGTTGCACAGTGAGCACTGCCTTGTGCACTGTGCATTGCACACTGACAGTCACTCACTGACGCATGTTGGCACAGTGCCAGCATAGTATGTATCTGGATGTGGACCTTCTCACTACACTAAGGGAATGCTGGATGGTACATTTGGCATTCCAGAAGAAAGCTCAAAGAGCTCAAGTGGAGCATGATCACTTGGAACTGAACACGCGCTCTTCGCTCTCCCTGTTTCTCTCTCTCACACGCATGCGCATGCACACACACACACACCCCCCAGGACACCTCTTGCAAAAAACATCTCTGGAAAGCACTTTCTGCACCTGTTACCATTCTGAGGGTTGTGTGTGTGTCTGTGTGTGGACAGAAGCAATTCATGTGTCCTCCCTGGCAAACCCCAATCCTTTCAGCTAACAGATGCTGGGAAAGAAGCCCAGGTTCTCTGGCACTGAGGGCAGGATGTACCCCCCTCATCCCTCTTCTTTGCTCAGGGTTGGACAAAGTGCAACCCAAGACTGTCTTTCTGCCCCCCCCACCTCCCAGGTGGCAAAAACTACCCCCAAAGGGGGGCCAGTAGCTGGTATTTGTGCCACATCTTAGGTTCTCTGGGCCATTTTAGACACAGGAAAATGCCTTTTTCAGAACTGAAAGTAAACAGGACATAATTTTCCAGTCACTTCCTGATGGAAAAAAGGCCTCACTCTGACCTAATTTAGGCGGGGGGGGGCATATGAGCAAAATGGGCTGTACATCACCACAGAGCATCTGGGGCTAAACCGTTTTTTAGACATTTGCCCCAGGGGACAGACGCAGCTCCCAGTCTTGCCCAGCAGCCCCCCTGCCTTTGGGCACCCGAAGGGCTCCAGCACAGCTCCTCAGTGGGGTGGGGAGCAGGGGGCATTGCTCAGCAGGCATGCAGGTGTCGCCCCGGCCGCCGGCCGCCGCCCACCCCTGCCTGCCCTTTGCTGGTGCTCCTGCCCCCCCCCCGCCAGGCACCCACTTGTTGAAGCGGCGGACGAAGATCTTGATCTGGGTGAAGTCCGGGCGGTCGGCCGGGTCCTGGGCCCAGCAGCGCTCCATCAGCAGGGCCAGCTCCTCGCTGTGCAGGCGCAGGTCGACGGTGGGGCGGAAGTGGGGCCGCTGGCCGTTGCACACCTTCTGCACAATCTCTGTGAGGGGAGGCGGGTGGGGGTGGACAGGAGTGAACGTGCCGCAAACTGGTGGGATGGAGGCGCCAGAGGCTGGCCGGTGAGAGAGACACTTAGGGGGCAGGACGGGGTGGCTGGGTCACGGAGACAATGGGGATGAGCGCATGAGCATCCTGCGGTGGCGCAGCAGGGTGGTGGTGGTGACGGTGGTGGCAGTGAGTGGCGGGGGGAGATGTGATTGGAAAAGAGAGACGGGTAGAGAAGGGGCAGGGTCACTGGACGGTCACAGCAGCAGAAGTGCCCTTCACAGCCCCCCAGGGATGGGGCGGTGCCCAGCCAGCAGTACAGCCGGGTCTCCAGTCAGCCGGGGCACTCCTGAAGCAGAAGCCAAAGACCCCCAATCCCCAGAAGCAAAGGCCGTGGGGAGGGCACAGTGGGCCCTTCCAGGCAGAGGAGGGTCTTCAGCCCCGCTCCCCTCCCGGAAGCCACCAGCCGCCCATGGGTGCCCTGTGGGACAGCTGTGTAGCATCCCCTTCCAACATGTCCCGGCAGGGCCCCCACCCCATCCCGCCCTGCCCTGCCCTCCGCCACCTCTCCCAGGTGAAATGCCTCTCAGAGGGAAAAAAGGGAACGTCCGCCCCACAGCACGGGGCCTGCTGGGTGCCTCGAGACCACCTGCCGTGCAGACACCCCGTGGCTGTGGGAGGTGACCTGAGGGAGGGAGGTCCCCTGTCGCTGTAGAGTCCCTGCCCCCTCCCCAACATCTCAGAGGTTGCCACCCTGGTAGCCTCCCGGGGGGGACCGGAGGGCAGGAGGAGGAAGGGGTGGGCCGGGCTTTCTTTCCGCCCTCCAGCTGGCAGAAAGCGGGCACGGCGGGGCTGCAGCAGCAGGGCAGAGGGGGTCTCTGCCAGAGCCCAGGCTCCACTTCCTCCTTCCGCCCCTGGCGCCCCTATCTCGTGGGGCTCCTCCTCCTCACCCTTGGGGCTGAGGTCCATGCCCTCAACGTAGAAGGGCCCATTCCGCAGCGCGATCTCCTGCAGGATGATCCCGAAGCTGTAGATGTCAGCCTTCTGCATCGCCAGCGGGGGGAGGACCAGGTGCCCCTTTTGCAGGAGCTCTGGCGCCGTCCACAGCTTCTCTGGTGGGGGGGAGAAAGGGGGATGGTCGGGGGGGCACTGGGAGCCCCCTTTGTACAGGTTAGCAACAAAAGGGACTCCCCTCTTCCCTGTGTCCCATGAGAAGGGCAATACACAGGGGGGTGCAGGAGCAGGGCCCCATTGTGGCCCCCAATTCTCTGTTGTGGTCCCCAATTGTTTCATTCCCGTGCAATTAAAAGCAAAGGCTGAAAGCCTGCCTCAAAGGCTACAATGCATGAGTTTACAAGGGCGCGCTGCATCCCTGACAGGGCACGCGACCTTTCCTGGGAATCGTGACGATGCGCGTTGGGGAGTCCCGCCCGGCATCCTGTTATGTAACGGGAGTTCCAGCGCATTCTGGAGGCTGTCACACAATGGGTGGCTCCCACAGCAGCCTGATGCCCGTTACAGAATGGACCGTGGCGCGGCAGATTTGCGCAACGGCCCGGAGAGGGAGGCAGTTGGTGGCGCCTCCGCCCCCCCCTCAGAAAAGGGGTGTTGCGCAACATCGCCGTTCCGCTTAACGGGATCCCAAGTCAGTTTCCTGGGACCCAAATACCGAGTGAGATGCCAGCCGTTATTTTTCCCAGTGACAAGTCTCTGGGGCCTGACAGACTGTAACGCGCATGTTGTTTGTTAAGCTGTTTTTGCAGTGGTATCTAGCTTCCTTGTTTTAATTAATTCATACATTTTTGGTCTGTTTAATTTTTTCTTATTATATTCAGTTGCCTCAAATTGTTGAAGTTGATTTTACTGTATGCCATCCCGGGACCCCTGGATGTGGGGCTGGACAAAAATAGTTAATAAACAACTAATATACCTTCTCTCTCCCCTCTTCCTCTCACTACCCCTCATTGGCAGAGCGCAGGCAATCGATGGATGGGCCAGGGGCCGCCAGGGAGGTGCTCATTGTGCCAGGGGCCTTGTGGGCCAGAAGTGGGGGCAAAGGGATGCCAGCGGGGGGCACTCACTGGCATACAGGGCGTGGTTGCCCTCGCTCTCGCTGCTCTGACGGAAGCTGGCCAGGCCGTAATCCGTGATCTTGAGCACAAAGCGGCTGTCCACCACGCAGTTGGACGACTTGAGGCTGCCGTGGTAGCCAATGATGCTGTTGTGCAGAAAAGCCATGCCCTGCGGCAGAGAGACACGGGACGTGTGGCTGCTGGGAAGGAAGAGGGACCTCCGAGGGAGGGAGGGAGCCAGGCAGGGAGGCACTTGGGGGCCCCTGGGACAAGGGGCCTGGAGCAGATTCCAGAAGAAGGGTCCGGCCAAGAAGAGGAAGGTGCTCTGGCCCCTCGTTGGGTTGGTAGGGAGCAGGCTGTAGGAGCATCAAGGTGCCCAATGGGCCCCCTACCCATGGGGGAGAATGGCAGGGCCGGGCCTTGGCATCCCTGCTGGGGCTAAAAGTCTTTTGCCGGCTGGGAGCAGGGAGCCCCAGCGGCACTTGAGGACGGCCAGGGCAAACCCTGGAGCCCTCCTCACCTTCACAATGTCGTTGATGAGGGAGTACCGGAACATCCAATCGAGGTTGATGCTCTCGTTCTCCAGAATGTCCTGCCAGAGCGGAAGGAAAGAGAGGAGTAGGGCGGTGGTGGTCAGGCACTGATGGTTTGGAAATAACCCCTGTGCAGAGATGGTTGGAGGCACCCCAGCCACAACCGGCGCGCAGCGGCCGGCCAGGCCCATCTCGACCAATGCCCTCGCCGGGTGGGGGGGCCCTAGAATTGCCAGAAGAGTTGGCAAAGAGCCATGGTCGCTTCCCACATCCACTCAATACATGGGATTTACATGGTTAAGGGAAGCCTTAACTAGTTACTAGCTAGCCAAGCAGCCCCCTAACAAACAGCCAGAGCAAAGCAGCTTTTTGGTGGCTGCCGTCTTCACTAGCAGGCTCATGCTACAGAGACAGATAATTCTGCCTCTATCCCAGAAGGCCTGGGGAGCTTTTCCTGTGTTAGAACCGAGCGATCGTCTCCCCATTTGCCAGTGAAAGCGGGAGGAAGAGGAGATCTGAAGATCAGGAGCGGCCAGAGTCACCAGTCTGGCCCTGAGGGGCTGCAATCGGCTGAAATCCCGCCCAGAAACGCAGTCCATTGGGCAACGTCCACTTGGGGGCCCCGGCGAAGGGCTGCCCAAGGGACATGAGCTCACCGTGCTCTAGCCGTAGGTTTTCTTGCTGCATCCCTCTTACCAGCTTCACGTGATGAAGAAGCCATTGTTTTGGGTCCTGTGGGTGCGTGTGTCTCAGCCTGGGAACCGAATGGATTGGGGTCCTGGAACTGCGACGGACCCTTGGCTGCACTCACAGGCAGTGGGCAAAAGGGCAACGGCACCTCTCCCTCACCTGTAAGCTGCCGCGGGGGCAGTACTCGGTCACGATGCAGATGTTGGGGGGATCGATGCAGGCCCCGATGAACCGCGTCAAGTGATTGAACTGGATGTCTCGCATCTGGGGCCAGCAGAGAAGGGGAGAGTACATTGGAACCACCGCCTCGCCCCAGGCAGCCACACGGACCGGCCACCAAAGGGGAAACACGGGGACAAGAGCAGCGCTGGAACGAAGCCGGGAGGGAGGGTATTTTGGGATGGAGCCGCTGCTGGGGCGGCCCTCCCCACCCCAACCCGCCACGGGCCACCTTCAGAAGGGAGGGGCTGGCCACCACAACAGCCCCCCGGCCGCCCCCCCGGCGACATCCTCCCTGGCCCACAGAGCCCCCATCCTCCGACAGTACGTACGTGTTTGAGTTCAAAGAGCACCTGCCTCGTCAGCTCAATCCGCTTCTTATTGACGTGCTTTATGGCCACAACGTTTCCCTGGAAAACCAGCACCGGGTCCAGAAGAGAAGCAAAGAGAGATGGAAGGGATATCAGTAGTAGTAGTAGAATTTAAAGTATTTCTGTATCAGCTCCCAGCCCACGACAAATTAAGACAATACAGAGATAAAAACGTTTTTAAAACGCGTTCAAATACTCTTTAAAAACTCCTAAGAGCAGTCCAAAGGAGGCGGAGAGTCAGACACACAGGTGGGAGGGAGGCTGCCCTGCTTGGCCTCTCCCCCCAGCCCACCCCAGCCCACCCCCAGGAGCGCCCCACTGTACGAGGGAATTGGAGGCTCACCTTGAAGAGTCCCGTGTTGGCAAAAATCTGGTACTTGCCATGTGCCGTCATGAGGGAGCCGTAGCTGGACCCTCGCTGGGTCAGGGAAGACGAAAAGAGAGGAGGTCACGCCCTGCCAAGGTCCAGGAAATGGGCCCCGGGGAGGGGAGGGCGCACGGGCTCACAGGGAGGCGGGCAAAATGCCTGATGGCAGCGGGGGCTTCCCGGCCCCTCCCAGGGAGCCCAGGGGACCCACCAGGGAGAGGGTGAGGCGGCTGCCTGCCCCCTTGTAGTAGCGCTCGGAGCTCCCGAACTGCAGCTCGTCCCAGCGGATCCGCCAGAGCATGCTGGCCAGCTCCTTCTCCAGCATCAATTTCCTAGGAAAACGGGGGGAGGGTCCGGGGGAGCCAGTCAGGCCGAGGCCTTCCGTGGCCCAGCACTGGGGAGACCCCATGCCGGGCAGGAGAGAATCCCACCGTGGGCTGGTTCTCCCTGGCTCCTGCACTCAGAAGCGGGGCCTGCCCACAGGAGGGAGGGAGAGCCCCCCAGCCATCCTGACTGACAGCCAGTGACACAGAGGCACCCTCCCTCCCTCGCCCCTCTGCTGGGCTCTGCTCCCAACCCTTCCAAAAGGGCACCCAGCGCCCAGGGTCGGCTGAGTGACCTCGTCGGAGGCCGGGGCATCTACACGGTCACGGAGAGGGGCAAGGAGAAGCGGGAGAGGGAATCCTTCCTTGCCCCACATCCACCCCACGGAGACCAGGCGAAAAGATTCCCAGCCCCACTATGCGCCACCCCCCAACCTGACTCCTGTCAAGCCAGGCTCTCCGTGTGGCCCAGAGTGGCAAGGGGGCTCCTCTGGCCGGACATGGGTGCCAAAGCCTCCCGGGGTGCAAGGCAGTGGCCGGGAGGGGCAGCCCCATGGCCCCAGAGCCTAGCAGCGGGGTGGGGGCCTGTCTGGTCTGCAGGGAGCCCTTGCTGAGATATAGGCCACCATGGTTGGAGCCCGCTCCGTCCTTCCCTAGGGCGGCTCACGGTACTTTTACAAGCACTCTGCTCATACTCAAAGGGCGTCTTGTTCTCTGGGACCAGGTCATGATTATTCCAGCTTTCTGCTTCAGAGAAAGTCAAAGCCCCATGCCCGTGGTGGGCGACAGAGACTGAATAGGGCAAAGGCCGTGACTGCACAGTTGCAAACAGGCAGTTGCCAATTCGCAGGGCCCTCAGCAGCTGTGACCCCTTCCCCGAGAGCTGACGGGTGATATTTGTTGGGGGGATGTTTGGCAGTGCTTTGGGGCTCCGGTTTGCCCTCGCCCACCCTGGCAGCTCCAGAACGCAGGGCTGGGCCACCAAGACAGAAGCCTCTGAGCCCACGCATCCCAGCAATGCCTGGCAGGCACAGGGCCAAACAGCTGGTGAGCCAGGCTGGGGGTCTGCAAGCCCCCTCCATTTCTACCCCCGTGCACGCCACCCCCACCCCGCCTCCAGGAGTCATCGGGGTGGGGTGCTCTTCTCACCTGAAGATGAGGAAGCTGGAGACGCCAAACATGACGAAGGTGAGCCCGGCCCCCAGGGCCACAATCGCCAGGGTGTTGAGAGGACCTGCAAGGGATCAGGACCACGTTGGCTGCTGGGGACACACCCGCTCTCCTTTGCACTGCAGGACAACTGCTGGATTTGGGGGGCAGGAGGTGGCACAGGGAGAGGAAGCACAGAGGGCCCTGAGCCCCCGATGCAGGAAAGAGCGGGTGTGTGCCCCCCCCAGGGTTTTCCTTCAGGGGTCAGAGAGACTGGCCCTCTCGCACTCCCAGGGACACCCACTTTTATTACAGGAGGGGTCGTCCACGTCGAAACAGGGGGGGTTATCAAGAGGTGGCCCCCCTTTCACCCAGCGGATGGGCCCCAGCCAGTTCATCTGCTTCTCTGCTCCCACGTAGTGTCCCACCACCTGCGGGGAGAAGGGGGCAGAGGTTCGGTCACGCAGCCAGAGCAGCCCCCGTGCCTTCCGGCCCGAAGCCGCCGCGCCCCCTAGGATTGCCAATCGGACACACACGCACACACCCGGTACTCCCCGCTCTGCACGTCCGCCATGGCCCACAGGTCAAAATCTGTGTCCCGGTCGTTGTTATCGTCCATGCTGACGGTCCCGGTGACGCCTGGCAGGAAAGGAAGGGCAGGGGATGGGGAGGAGGCACGTCCCTGGCGCCAGGGGCCTCCCCCCGTGCCGCCCCCACGAGGACAGGTAGAGCGGGCCTCCCCCATTGCAGGCAGGTTCTGGGGCCCCTGCGCCCTCTTAGCCTCCCCCCCAGACAACCTCGGCACAGCCCACCCCCAGAAATCCCACTCACCCCCCACCGTCAGGCCTGGCTCGGGCCACATGACCGGGGAGCCCCACGGCCTACAGCCCCCACCCCCTCGGTACCCTGGAATTTCCGCCCCTTCATCTTCTCCAGGATCCGACTGGTGTTGTCCTTGGTGCCGCCTTCGCTCAGCGTCTCGTTGAGCGCCGTGGCGTAGAGCAGTAGGCCGTCGTGGAAGCAGCCGGCCACCAGGTTCTTCTGCCGGGGTAGAACAGGTGGGGGGCGACAACGACAACAATAGGGAGAAAGAGGAAGGCACGGCCCTGGCCGCCCCCGCATTGCAGAGTCATTCCCCGTGGGTCGTCCCCTACAATCAAGCGTCCTTGCCAAGTGGGGATTTGTGCTAAGCGTGGGGGATCAGGGGTGAATCTGGGTACCCCTTGGAGGGGCCCCAGCCCTGAAGAATCGAGCAGCAGCTCTGCTGCCTGGAAGGGCCCAGCGCCCAAAGAACGTGGCTGTGGCCCTTTGCCCCCCATCGCCAACAACAGCCCTATTTCGTGGAACGCTCAGGGCCCCTGAGCCACGGGATCTCCAACGTTTCTGCAAAGAGCCTCCAAGGTCAAGGTGTTTGGCTGGGGGGCATGTTGGGGGAGGGGGAGGGCCACACACCTGCACACCCACTGTGTCCAACTACCCCATGCGCTGCCTCCTCCCACGGCATCCCAGCAAAACCACCACAGCAAAAGTGGCCCCAGCAGTGCCCGGGGGGGGGGGCAGTGGCAGCTCAGGCCCCCTTTCCCTGCCACCTGCCCCCGTTTCCTTCGAGCAGTGGGTCCTCCTTCCCTCCCTCCCTGGCAGGGACCCATGACAAAAGAGTTGGAGGTGTGTGGGCCCTATTTTATTTCCACAACAGCCCTGCAAGGTTCTTAATCCTAATGGGGGGGGGAGGGAGACGGAGAATACGGCACAAGCTTGCTTTCTCGTGCTCCAGAGACTAGGACATGGAGCGGTGGCTTCAAACTACAGAAGAAGAGACTCCACCCAAAGAGATCCCTGGAGCCTGTCCTTCCTCTCCCCCGCCGACGATGCCTGGAAATAGGAAGGCAGGCGTGTGGGGTGGGGGAGGCGGGGCCTCGTCTCCACCGCACGGTTTGGGCAGAGCTCTCGCCCCCCTCCCCACCTCGGTGGCAGGACTGATTACTTCCATGGACTCGTGTGATGGAGTCGTCTGATTACTGGATTATGAGCCTGGAGGCCGGGGTTCAGTTCCCTGCTTGGCCATGGAATCCCACCGGGTGACCCTGCGCACGTCACACGCTCTCAGACCCAGAAAACCCCATGCCAGATTAGGGTCGCCATAACTCAGAAATGACTTGAAGGCAGACAAACACCCCCGCCACCCGCCTTCGGGGAGGGGAGAGGCAAATGCGCAGCCATTCTGCTCCTGCCTGCGCCCCCCGTGCCCTAGACTGTAAGCCTCTGTGCACTCCTCAGGCTGGACACAGACCTCCCCCTATTTTGAACAGGGAAGGAAGGAGGCCGTGCAGAGTTAAATACATATGCGGGCACGCACGCACACATGCGTTCCCTCCCTCTGGGCTTCCCTCCATCAGGGAGCCACCGATAGGATCTCTGTCCAGCTCACAACCTCCTTTCCCACAGCGAACTCTCCCGTCACTGCCCCTCCTCTCCCGTCTCCCTCTCCCTGGTATAGGGAGTCTCCCCGCCACCGCGGCCCTGCGTCCGTGTCCAGGACCAAATGCGCGGGAGGGGGAATCCAGAGTTCCCAGCAGGTCACTCCTTCCCAAAACATCCCAGAGTTGAGAAGGGGAGGGGGCTCCTGGACCCCACCACGCAGTGGCGTGGGAGGGAGCAGGAAGGACATTCCAGAAGGCCACTGGGCTGGGCTTCCGCTCAAGAAGGGGAACACGTGGCCCCCAAAGGGGTGTGTGTGAAGGCAGATCGGGGGTCCAACCATCAGGCCCCAGGACTCAACGACCTCCCTTCGGGCCCCTCCCTTTCTCTCGCTCAATGGAGGAAGAGCAGAAAGGGGGCGTCCGCCCCTCACCATCATTCTCGCAGCCCGGAATCCCACGTGGGCCAAGACGCTCCAACAGACTGGGTCAAAGGACCACAAATACTGGAGGCTCCCTGCGGTGTCCACAGCCACTGCGTGTTTGCCCAGCGTGGCTTCCCATCACTTTCTCTTAGAATGAAAAGTGAAGGAATTTTTTTTCTTTTTTCCGCTATGTATACAGTATTTTGAATATACAGAGCAGAAGGAATAAAAGACCATGAAATGAAATGCCACTGACTTCTGAGTCAACCCATTTGGAATCTGAGCAGCGATCTGGATTCTATCAAGGGATCTAGGGAGCAGAAAAGGGGGGCAGGTCAGGTAATGGGGCATGGTCCCAGCAGTGCTTTTTGGGAACCGTGGGATTGCGACTCTGTCTGCGGAGGCCTCATTCCGACGCTTCGGCCACCTGTCTGGAACTGCTCCCAGACCACCTGTCCGCTCTCGTTATCATCGTCACTGTTCCCAGCATCATTTCATTGTCGTTGCCATTGTCGCCATTGTGTGCCTTCGGGTCACTTCCACCTTACGGCAACCCTAAGGTGAACCTACCACCGGCTTTTCTGGGGCTGAGAGTGTGTGATGCGGCCAAGGTCACCCAGCGGCCTTCCACAGCCAAGAAAAAGGGAATCAAATCCCAGTCTCTCCATTCATAATCCAACACTACATCGTGCTGGGTCTTAGTATCAGCTGCTTATTGTTAATTGTATTTACATCCTGCCCTTCCTCCCCAAAACCAACACTGAAAGTGGCTCCCAAATCGAAAAAATGCAATACAGTCAAAACTTGAATCCCCCCCCCCCGGTAACTCTGCTTCCCCCATTCCGTCACTCCGTGCCACTGTTGGGCTAATGCAGGCCATGCAGCTCCTGCTGCTGCCCTCCAAAGTCTGCCTTGGCCCCAAGATGCAGCCGGGAGCCTCCCAAATTCAACAGGCTGCTCTTTTCTGCGTGTGTGTGATTTTGACCCCACCGGCTGGCAGAGGGGCTCTCCTCCTCACCACTAGATGCTCATTATTAGCCTTCCTCCTCAGTCGGCGGGTTGGTCGGGAGGCCCAGGGCGGTGAGATCACTCTCCCGAAGGGCCCCAGACGGTCCTCGCTTCCTGCCACTCTCCTCCCAGGGGCTACGTTCGCAGCAGCTGCCCCACGACCCCCACACGCTGAGCGCCAGCAGCCGCCGGTCCCTCCTCGCCAAGGCTGGCTCAGTCGGAGCCTGGCTCTTTTGCGCCGGCTTGGCTTGCTTCCCCCACCTCTCCAGCCGCCGGGGCTTCCAACACCGAGACTCCTTGCCCTCCCCCGCCCCCGGAAAGAGGGCGCGTGGCCAAGGAGGTGCTTCGGGAGTCCAGGAGGACGGCCTCAGCTTCCAACCAGCTACCTCACGGTGCCTTCCAGGACCACAGCGCCATTCCCCCACTACCCTTACATGCACACATGCGCACACGCACAATTCACAGAATCATAGAATTGGAAGAGACCCCAGGGGCCATCCAGTCTAACCCCCTGCTTGCAGAAACCCACATCAAAACACTCCTTTTGACAGACGGCCATCCAGCCTCTGCTTAAAATCCTCCAAAGAAGGAGACACCACCACACTTCATTGAGGCAGCATATTCCACTCCCGGACAGCTCTGACCGTCAGGAAGTTCTTCCTGAGGTTCTGGTGGAACCTCCTTTCCTGCAGCTTGAATCCATTGCTCCTTGTCCTAGCCTCTGGAGCAGCAGAAAACAAGCCCGCTCCCTCCTCAACATGACATCCCATCTAATATTTAAACACGGCTATCATGTCGCCTCTTAATCCTCTCCCTAAGCCGTTCCTCGCAGAACTTCATGGCTTCCAGACCCTTCGCCATTTCTGTCGCCCTCCTCTGGACACTGCCTCTCCAGCCCAGAGGCTTGCTAGAGTCCACCCCCAGAAGCCTCCACGGAAATGCATTCAGGACAGGAGAATAAGCAAGACATCTGGACAGCAGTCCTGGCATTTGGCCTAAAATCTGTCGGTTTTCCTGCCTTCCAGGAATCAGCCAGTTGTCCTTCGAGGGGGCTGATAAACCCTGGGTGCCACAGATTAACTCTGGTGGCAGACAGTTTAAGGCAGCTGCTGCAGGTACATAACAAAGGTCCCCCCCCCCCGGGGCTTTGAACCCTACTTCTGCAAACAAGCACTGGCTAGGAGGGGCAAGGCCTTGCTCAATAAGATGTGGGCTGGACAGAGCTACTGTCAGGTGGATCTGTAACTGGTTGACTGACCGTTCCCAAAGGGTGCTCACCAATGGCTGCTTTTCATCCTGGAGAAAAGTGACTAGCGGGGTGCCACAGGGTTCTGTCCTGGGCCCAGTGCTGTTCAATATTTTCATCAATGACTTGGATGAAGGAATAGAGGGCATGCTCATCAAATTTGCAGATGACACCAAATTGGGAGGGGTTGCTAATACGCCAGAGGACAGGATCAAAATTCAAAATGACCTGGACAGATTGGAGAGCTGGGCCAAGGCTAACAAAATGAAATTCAACAGAGAGAAGTGTAAGGTCCTACACTTAGGTAGAAAAAATGGAATGCAGAAATATAGGATGGGGGACACGTGGCTGGATGGCAGTACGTGTGAAAGGGATCTAGGAGTCTTAATAGACCACAAGCTGAACATGAGTCAGCAATGTGATGCGGCAGCCAAGAAAGCCAATGCAATTCTCGGCTGCATCAATAGGAGTATGGTGTCTAGATCGACGGAGGTACTGGTACCACTCTACTCTGCTTTGGTTAGACCTCATCTTGAATACTGTGTCCAGTTCTGGGCACCCCAATTCAAGAAGGACATGGTCAAGCTGGAGCAGGTCCAGAGGAGGGCGACCAAAATGCTGAGGGGCCTGGAAGCCAAGCCCTATGAGGATAGGCTTAGAGAGCTGGGTATGTTCAGTCTGCAGAAGAGAAGGTTAAGAGGGGACATGATAGCTCTGTTTAAATATTTGAAGGGATGCCATGTAGAGGAGGGAGAGGGCTTGTTTTCTGCCGCTCCAGAGACCAGGACAAGGAGCAATGGATTCAAGCTGCAGGAAAGGAGATTCCACCTGAACCTCAGGAAGAACTTCCTGACGGTCAGGGCTGTCCGGCAGTGGAATAGGCTGCCTCGGAGTGTGGTGGAGTCTCCTTCTTTGGAGGTTTTTAAGCAGAGGCTGGATGGCCATCTGTTGGGAGTGCTTTGAGGGTGTTCCTGCATGGCAGGGGGTTGGACTGGATGGCCCGTGTGGTCTCTTCCAACTCTACATTTCTATGATTCTATGATTCTATGAATCCGTGGGGCCTCCAGCCATTCTGATGGTCAGAGGTCTCTGGCAGCGGAATCTGCTGCCTCAGAGTGTGGTGGAGTCTCCTCCTTCTTTGGAGGTTTTTAAACACACGCTGGATGGCCATCTGTTGGGAATGCTTTGATGGGTGTTCCTGTATAGCAGGGGGTTGGACTGGATGGCCCCTTGGGTCTCTTCCAACTCTATGAGTCTATGATTCTATCCCCTAGCTATTCCAAGCTCCACGGCCGCTGGCTGCCATCTTTGGAAGGGATGCCAGCAATTTTAGCTCGAGCCAGTATCTGCTCCAGAGAGAGCAAGAGAGAGACCCACCCCTGCTCCCTGTCTGTCCAGTGACTAGTGTAACTGGTATGACTGGTGTGACTTGTGGGGTGCCACAGGGTTCTGTCCTGGATCCAGCGCTATTCAACATCTTCATCAGTGACTTGGAAGAGGGAATAGAGGGCATGCTCATCAAATTTGCAGATGACACCAAATTGGGAGGGGTTGCTAATACCCCAGAGGACAGGATCAAAATTCAAAATGACCTTGACAGAGTGGAGAGCTGGGCCAAAGCTAACATGAATTTCAACAGAGAGAAATGTAAGGTCCTGCACTTCGGCAGTAAAAGATTGAATGCACAAATATGGGATGGGGGACACGTGGCTGGATAGCAGTATGTGTGAAAGGGATCTAGGAACCTTGGTAGATTACAAGCTGAACATGAGTCAGCAGTGTGATGCAGCAGCCAAGAAAGCCAATGCAATTCTTGGCTGCATCAATAGGAGTATGGTGTCCAGATCGAGGGAGGTACTGGTACCACTCTACTCTGCTTTGGTTAGGCCTCATCTTGAATACTGTGTCCAGTTCTGGGCACCCCAATTCAAGAAGGACATGGTCAAGCTGGAGCAGGTCCAGAGGAGGGCGACCAAAATGGTGAGGGGCCTGGAAGCCATGAGGCCCTATGAGGATAGACTTAGAGAGCTGGGTATGTTCAGTCTGCAGAAGAGAAGGTTAAGAGGAGACATGATAGCCATGTTTAAATATTTGAAGGGATGCCATGTAGAGGAGGGAGTGGGCTTGTTTTCTGCTGCTCTAGAGACCAGGACAAGGAAAGATGGATTCAAGCTGCAGGAAAGGAGATTCCACTCGAACCTCAGGAAGAACTTCCTGACGGTCAGAGCTGTCCGGAAGTGGAATAGGCTGCCTCGGAGTGTGGTGGAGTCTCCTTCTTTGAAGGTTTTAAAGCAGAGGTTGGATGGCCATCTGTCGGGAGTGCTTTGAGGGTGTTCCTTCATGACAGGGGGTTGGATTGGATGGCCCCTGGGGTCTCTTCCAACTCTACATTTCTATGATTTCTATGATTCTATGATCAAGGGAGGCAACGGTACCACTCTATTCTGCACTGGTTAGACCTCATCTGGAATACTGTGTCCAGTTCTGGGTACCTCATTTCAAGAAGGATGTTGACAAGCTGGAGCGTTCCCAGAGGAGGGCGACCAAAATGGTGAGGGGTCTGGAAGCCATGAAGCCCTATGAGGAGCGGCTTAGGGAGCTGGAGACATTTAGTACGCAGAACAGAAGGTTAAAAGGGAACATAATAGCCATGTTTAAATATTTGAAGGGATGTCATGTTGAGGAAGGAGTGGGCTTGTTTTCCACTGCTCCAGAGACTAGGACAAGGAGCAATGGATTCAAGCTGCAGGAAAGGAGATTCCACCTGAATCTCAGGAAGAACTTCCTGATGGTCAGAGCTGTCTGGAAGTGGAATCTGCTGCCTCAGAGTGTGGTTGAGTCTCCTTCTTTTGAGGTTTTTAAGCAGAGGCTGGGTGACCATCTGTTGGGAATGCTTTAATGCGGGTTCCTGCATGGCAGAAGGGGGTCGGACTGGATGGCCCCTTGGGCTTCTTCCAACTCTAGGATCCTATGATTCTTTTGTGTGCAGGTTCCCACCCAATCCCCATCCAAGCTCAACAGGCAGCCCTCCAGCCCCACCAGTGGGCACCTGGCCCTCCGGTCACTTCTGGAGATGGAGAGAGATCCCACATAGAGGGATCCGGCCATGGTCCAGGAGGTGATGGGCTGTAAGATCAAGAAAGGGCGTGGCTGGCTGGACTGCACCCCTCTTGTGCATTACGCATCACTGCGGGCCACTCAAATTAAAAGCACCAGGACTGACGCACCAGGAGAATAAGTGCAGGCAATGCTTTCCAAGCCAGTGCTCTCACAGTGGATTTCATGCTGCCACCACCCCGCCTGTCCTGAGGAAGGGAGGATGGGCCCTGAGAGCCCTGGACTTATTCTGTCTGGGAGCCCAATCGAAAGTGTCCTGACTCCTGCCCCCAACCACTGCCCCCCCTCGGGCAGGTCTGTTTGAAAGGGATTTGGGGAACTTCAGAAGCCCCCCCCCCCGCCCTCCTCAGGAAGCAGCTGGCGACCCCAAACCGGGGCCTCCCACCTTCTCTCCTCCACCAGCCAGTGGCAGACCATTGCGGGGAACGGGGAGCAGGGACCACCGGGAGGTGGAGAAGGGGGCTCACCAGCGAGTCATTCAGCTCCACCTGGAAGTCCCTCCGGGCACGCAGGATCACCTGGCTCTGGAAGATCTGGTATTCTGGGTTCTGAGGCTCATGGTAGGTGATCACCAGGACCGTCTGCAGCGGGGTGAAAGCTGGTGAGAAGGCAGGAAGGGCGGGACCCACAAGAGACAGTGGGTCCTCAAGCGGGAGGCCCAGCCCCCAACAAGGCCCACAGGGTTCTCTGATGGATAGGGCCTCCCCCGAAAGGATAAAGGGGAGGGGAGGCAGGAGCAGCTTCTCTCTTCCACCTGGTATGCATCTCCCAGGGGGTGCTGGGAGACCCCAAAAGCCTCTTGGGGTGTTTTAGCCCCCTTCCGCCTCACTGGCCTTCCCCCTGTGAAGTTCCTCCCCTGTCTGGGCTTAAAGCCCCCTCGTCCTCACCAGCTGCCCTTAAAGACGCCTCCAGGTCTACTCCTGTGCGGGCAGAGGGGGCACCAACCACCTGGATACCCCCTCAACTCACACGGGGCGAAATGAAGCATACGTAAGCCCCTGGTGGGCAGCAACTGCCAGGGAGCAGGGGGCCTCACTGCCTCTCCCCACCATGGATCCTGGGGGACTGCCCCCCATACACACTCAGAACCTTGCATCCCCGACAAAAATTGGGCAGGGGGCAGAAAGATCTATCCTTTCTATACCGTGCTGTCCCCACGCATATCCAGTAGAGATCAAAAGGCAACATTTAGGGTGTTCTGGCCACTTATTTCTAGGCCTCTCTGGGTCTTTCTTTTAGAACCAGGAAGGAAGTGACCTGAAACCACCTCCTTTGGGCAGGGGAAAACCAAAAGAGGGTCACCGGAGGCCTAAAAGTGAGGGTGGGAAAAGACCCCCATCTTGAAATGAAAAATGGCTGATAGCAATAATGCACAGAGCCCTAGGGAAGATCCTGACCACTAGGAGGCAAAAGACTTGGGGGGGACCCTTGGGGTGGCAGAAGCAGCAAAGGGAGGGGGCACTTGCTAGCCGTGGGCTGCACTTTGCCACCCATGACACAGGCTTTGAAAGGGGGGGCATTACAGAGGAGATGCCCCTGGCTCCTCCCCAGAGATGTCCCTGGTGTTGGCTCTGGTGACCCCCACCCACCCCAGGGGGATCAAATCTCTTCGCCTCCCTCCCTCCCTCCCTGTCAGACTGCCCAGGCCCCCCCAGGCCCCAGGCCCAGGGAGGGACCCCTTCACGCACACAGCGACGCTCAGGACAGCAAAGGTTCACTTTCCCAAAACGGCAACTGTAACAGTGATGGGTTGCGGGGGCCGGCAGGGAGGGGCAGCAACTGTAATTTTTCTTAACAACAATTTCTGCAGCTTTGCTGAGCCACCAATTCTCCCCTCCAGGGAGTGGAGGTCAGGCCAGGGTCAGAGGCTTCTCCTGCTGCAGAAAAGAGGGAGGTCTGCCCATAACAGCATCATCCTGCCGCCCATCCTTCCATCCCCACGCCGCGGGCGGCCCCCTCCCCCAGACTCACCCGGAAGGCCTCCCGTAGCTCCCCTCCAGCCGTGGCCTCCGGAGCCTCCTTGCTCTGCCAGGGCTTGGCTGCCTCCCGGTGCCCCTCTGCCCGGAGGCTTTCCCCAAAGACATCCACGTAGAAGAAGACGTAGTCGCCGTCGGTCATGCTCTCGTACCGGGCCAGGCGCAGGACCTGGTGGAGCATCTCCAGGGGCCCACAGATGTAGATGACTGAGGGGAGGGAGGGAGGAAGCACACGAGAAGCACCTCTCAGGCACGGGGGTCACCCCAGCAGCTGTGGACAAACGCCCCCTCCACCACCACAAGGGGCCTGCGGGGACCCCCTTCCTTTCCAAAGTTCACCCAATGGTGTGGCATAATTTCCAGCCATGGTGGCTAAAGCGCCCCTTTGCCACCGAGGGGGAGGAGGGGGAGTCTTGTGGCCCCTTTGAACCAGGGCTGAAAATCTCTCCCTCCCTTCCCCTCGCCATCCCAAGAGCGGCCCCATCCCTTTAGAGCCCCCAGCAATGGCACACCTCTGTCCGGCCAGACTCAGCAACAGCCAGCACTCTGGGCCTCCGCCCTAGACGCGCCCCCTAGCGTCAGCCCAGAAGGCCTCCGAGGCAGCCCCATGCCGACCCCCTCTCCTCCCTCCCCTAAAAGCCCAGTTGCTGTCCATGGAACTCCCCCTCCACAGAATTCTATTTATTTGTTCATTCATTTAACTCCATTTGCACGCCGCCTTTCCCCTAGCGTGGAACCCAAAGAGGCTTCCATAAAGCGTGAGAGAAAAAAATACCCGAACGATGAAATTTTAAAAGCAAGTAAAACCCTCACACAGAATAATACAACACTATTCAAAAGCCTATGTAAGTTAAAAAGATACCCAGAACATTCCAGCAATAGCTTCCCTGCTTATACATTAAGAATCGGCATCTTCCTCTCCTGGACGCCTGGCATCCAGCCAGCTCAGCCTCCCCTCCTCCCCCAGTGTCCACCTGCAGGCCTTCAGACACCCCCCTCTTAAGGGGGGTGGGCCTGGCGCCGGCTCCCTTTGCTCGACCCCCGCCCCGCCCACGGGAGAGCACGGCAGCCACCGCTCCCCCTCCCCTTTTTCTCCCGGGCTGCCTTTTAAGAGGCTGGCCTGACCCTCTCCTGCCAGGGTTGCACAGCTCTTTTCAGTATTTTCTTTTGCGCGGGGGGGGGGGGGCGAAATTGATGGGAGAGGCAATGGGAAATCTCAGCACTTGCGCGGAAGAGGGGGACCTCCGGCCACCGCGGCTGCTGTCCGGGCCCAGCCCGGGTGTCCAGAAAAAGACAGGAAAACATGTTTGGGTTTGTGGTTCTGCCGAAGGAATGTGCAGGTTCCTGGATTCGGCACCCTCCGCCTGGCTCTGTAATTGGAAACAGAGGGGCCCCGCCGGCCGGCCAGCCAGCCAGCCAGCCGGCAGCCTCCGGGCGGCTCCAGTTACAGGAAGGAGGGGGCGGCCCTTGCCTGGCACGCAGGCAGGAGAGCGCCCCCCCGCACTGCGCCAGGAGAAGGGGGTGGCAGCAGCGGCGGTGGCAGCAGCAGCAGCAGCAGCGCCCCCAGAGTGGGGGGGCAGGACCCCCGCAAAGCACCCTCCGCCGCCCCCCCGCTCCCCCTCCCTGCGCTTCCCCCCCACCCCGGCCCTGCTGGCAGGAAGGGAGTGTTGAGCAAGACTGTCAGGTGGCGCAAGGGGGGACCGGATGCCGGGATGTCAGGCCCGCTGCCGGCGGCAGCCGGAGGGGCCTGTACTACCCCGCGCCCTTTCCCTCTATCGCTCGCACGCACGCACACAAGGCGGGCGGGCGAGCGGGCGAAAGCGGTGGCGGCAGCGGGCGGGTTCCGGAGGACGCGAGCGCACGCGCGGCCGTGCCAGCGGCAGCAGCGGCAGGCAGGCAGGAGGCGGCCTGGGGAGCTGTAGGGGCTGCCTCCCGGCTGGCCGGCCACTTCTTCCCGAGGCTTTGAACAACATGCGCCCTTGGACTGTCGCAGCGCCCCCCCCCCCTCGTGCTGCAACGTGGTTCACAGCCAACGCTCCGCACAGCTGAGCAGATGCAGGCACCCACCAGCCCCCCCCCCCGGAAAACCAGAGACAGGGCAATCAGACCCCCACCTCAAAGGGAGCACGGGACTCCAGCCCCTCCCAGAGTAGGAAAACAGATGGGGAGCAGATGAGATCTGGAGCCAGGAAAAGATACTCCTCCAGGCAGTCCTTGCGGAGCCCCGAGAGGAGGGGAGCGGAGGGGAGGGCCTGCATGGTGGCGAGGGCGGACACCCCCTCTGTGCCGGCAGGAAGGTCAGCCCAACGCCTGTGGGAAGGAAACTGATGGGAAGCCTGGTGCAAGCCCACAGCAGCCTGATGTTGTTGGATCCCAACCTCAGGTCCTGAGATGCCACCCAGCTACACCTCCCAGAATCCCTCCCCACTGCCCATGACGGCTGGGGAACTCTGGGGGCTGCCAGCAGTCCATCAGCACCTCCTACTGCAGCCCCCAGAGTTCCCCAGCCACACAGAGGAAGAACCAGCATGGCTTCTGGAAAGGGGTGGCTCACCTCTGACCGCTCTGGAGAGCTTTACGGGAAGGTCGGCAAACGTGCAGGTAGGGGCACCTCAGGAGACGTACTCCACTGGGTCTTCCTCTCTCTCTCTCTCACCCCCCCCCCACTGCCGGAAGCCATACGCACAGCTGGGAGGACCCACCTCTCCGCCTGTCCCTGTGCTCCTACCCCAGGCCTCAGAGGGGCTGCCCAGCCCAAGACCAGCAGACCATCCAAGCTGTTCCTTCCTCCCAGATCAAGGCTCTAGCTAGCACGCTCTTGGTGCCACATACACACATACGTTCCCTTGCACATGTGGCTGTGCTTTTTCACCATGGTATAACCACTGTATTCGGTTCACAGTTGTGTAACCAAAATTCGACAAGCATGCATATGCTTGGTGGAGACAGCAGGCACATCAGCACATAGCACAGTTGGTCATGCAGTGCCCACATTCAGCAGAAGCACAACCGCTGCTTTATTTTACACTGCAGACACAATGTAGGATTTGCTAACAGTTGATAACCAAGGTGGAGCAGGGAGCATCCCATGCTCACAGATACACTGCTAGCCAAGGCCAGCTCCAGTCAGGATCTGCCCTTCGGCCTGCCAGGGTTCACGGCTGCGAGTGCTGCCACAAGCCCCCTCCGACTGCTGCAGAACTTGCCTCGAGCACTGGAGGAGGCCGTGGTTGGCTCCGTCCCTTCCAGCTCCCTGGTTCCACCATTACTAGGTGCCCTGCCTGGGCTGCAGTCTAGACAAGCAGGACTTCCACCCCTTTCACATGAGAAAGGGAGAGGTAGCAGGCTGCCCTTCCCGTGCAAAGGGGAGCGCATGGGCACCCACCCACTCCTTCCAGCTCCCCTTGCTGGGCCTGCTGCTGCTGCTTTTCAGTGTTTTTTCTTGAGCTCAGCTCCACGACCAGAACTGAAGCCAGACTGAGGAAATTGCTCAGTCACGAAAAGGGGCCCTTTTCTCTGCCTCCGCTGTACACCATTTTGTGTAAGAAACAGACCCACAACCTGGGCGTGTAGGGCACACAGATGCCCCCCCCCCTAGTCTGGATTTCTGTTAGACACCCAGAAGCCAGCATCAGAGCAGGGAGGTGCCAGCATGGGAAGCACAGACCGAGCATTTGCCCACCTGGCCTAGAACTGCCTGGGTACATTCATCTCCAGCCCTGGCCTCCCCAAACACACTCTGCCCCCCGCCAGCCCTTTAGGCTGCGACTAGACCTGTACAGTTTCTTACAGAATCCTAGAACTGGGAGGGACCCCAAGGGCCAAATCCAGCCTAAACTCGTTCTGCCCTGGAGTGAGACACAACCCAGGCACCCTCTATGACTCATGGCCATCCAGCATAAAAACCTCCGAAGGAGGAGGCGACCCCACCACACTCTATGGAGGCAGCAGCGGATGCCACTCAAACTGCTAGCATTTAGGGGAAATCCCTTTTCCTGTAGTTTCAAGCCACTGCTCCACGGAGTAAGAAACGACCACTCAGTCTACCGGTATGGATCCAGCCAGTACAACGCGGCAGTTCCACCCTCAGCTTAGAGACACAAAAGCCACCAAATGGGCGCCCAGTCTCTCTCCGCAAGGCAAGAGGGTTTCCAGGGCTGCTGCCCCCCAGCTACATCCAGCACCCCGACAGGCCAGTCCCTCTTGCGTGGCTGCGGCTGCTGCTTCTCTGCTTAGTGCTTTTATGCTCTTGCTGCCTCTTGCTCTTATTGTTATAGAAAGGCTGAAATGTCGGGGGGGGGAGCATTATAGTGCATTTTTATTATTACTGATTGCCCGGGGATCCACCAGGATTAGAGTCCAGTTATAAAATGTCAAAATCCATTTTAAACATTAACTCTAACTGCAAAAATATTCCACCAAGAATTTTTCTTCATGGAAACTCCAATCCCCCCCCCCCCAATCATGACATTCTTTCGTTCCCTGTTCCAGCTAACAGCTTCCCCACCACCACCACGGAACACAAAAAGGTTGCGTACTTTTTGAAAGTGTGTTGGGAAGCATTGTTCTCATGAGGTTCAAACGATGCACAGCACAGGGAACTCTTGTGAAAAGGGGGTCAGGTGCAAACGCTAAATGCACCTTTGCAGGTGGTAACTATGCTTCTAAAAATGCAACCAGCACCCAAGGCAGGAAGGCAGAAATTACTGGAATCACAGCAGGTGGGAGGGAGGGGTTTAATCCTTTTGTCACCTCCTGTGGTGCTAAGGAAAGTTGTCTCTCTGAAGCTTCATTTGGATCGGGAGCACCGCTCCCAGCACAGGACTGCCCTCTGAAGTATGGGTCCGGGCAGAACAGGAGGCCCTTAGGAAAGAGTCTCCCTGGCCTCCCCCCCAGCCCCCCCTCCATCCATCACTGCCACCCTCCCTGCACTCCTTGGGGGCACTGTCCATCAAGGGAAGGGGACAGGTGGCAGGGAACTCCTTCCGGCCACAGCTGGACAGGGCTGGCCTGTTCCCAGGGCTGAAGAGCCGGCGGGGGAGGCTCAGTGGCATCCCGGAGGCATGTGCAAAGGATCAAGGCCTTCCGCCCTTCCGACAGGCAGGCAGGCCAGGAGACAAGAGGAAGCAGCTGGGAGCGCTCAAAGGGTCACCTTCACAGGCACCAGAATGGGAAGCGCTCCTACACAGCCAAAGCAAAGGGTCAAATTCCGACGCCAAACCCTTCTCTCAGAATTCAGCATTCAACTCTCAGAATCATAGAAACACGGAACTGGAAGAGACCACCATGGCCATCGAGTCCAACCCCCTTCTGCCATGCAGGAACAAATACTCAAAGCGCCCCCAGCATATTTCCCACATTGAGATTCTACTGTTGAGATCCTACAGGGCACAGGGTGGCATAATGGTTCCATACGCAGAACTATCTCTTCCCAAAAGGCCTCCAGACTCTCCATTTGGCCGATGCACCCCCCCTCCCTGCACCTTGGCCATCCCATGGCTGGTGGAGAGCAGGAGGCTTGGAGAAACGCCTGGCTCTGCCCTGGCAGCCAGAGGCAGAATGATGGCACCATAATCACCATTGGAGATCATCCAGGGCCCACCAGAGGCCTCCGCAGACCATATCCTCATTCTCATCCGCCTCCAGAGGCACAGCCAGGTGCCTCCCTGACCCACGTCCTTGGCTGGCAAAAGAATGGCGGTGTGGGGAGGGCCACAGTGGCCTTTGGTCACTGTTGGGGGACAAGGGGAATAGCAGCTTCTGCAATGACAAAAAAAATTTGCACAGTGAGGTCTTTAAACAGAGGCTGGATGACTACCTCTCCAGAATAATTTGAGGGAGTGCCCGCAAGGCCGGGTTGGTCTAGATGGCCCCTGTGGTCCTCTCAACCCCTAGGATGCAACGATTTGCAAAGTACGTACACCTGCGTGTGTGACTAGCAGGTGGCCGGTCCATACCTGTCTGTTCTGCACAGTGAGCCAAACAGTTGAGGTGGAAGGTGTTGAATTCCACCAACACCAGTTTCACAACTGCATGTCCTGCTGGCACAAGCTGCCCAGTATTGATCCCTGAGGGAGTCCGCGGTCACCTCAGATCCTGCCAAATCTTGACCACAACAGCAAACTGCCTTTGGACATCAACTGCTAATGCTGGAGACCAACATCTGGTGAATGGTGGCCACACAGCTGTCCAGCCAAAGGCAATGCAGAGAATGCCCCTGCTGGGGCAACAATGCGGGGAGGGGGTGAAAGGAATTCCCAGGAGCTGCTCATAGGTGAAGGGGTCCATGGGGCCACTTGGAAGGCTACTTCTCTGGGCAAGCCAGCTTCCTCTGAGCCCAGGAAGCTTGGCTCAGATTGAGACCCTCCTGGCAACTTGAGCAGTAAACCTGGCTTTCCTTCAGAGAGCCCCCAGACTAGACCACAGATCAGGATCTCCTGCCCCACTGCATTCTTTGAGAAAGAAGATGGACAAGAGAAGCCTAAAGACCCAAAGGCCCTGATCCTGTCGGTGTACAGATGTGTATGTTCCGTCACTCACGTGGGTTTTTGTTTTGGTTTTTCTGTTGTTTTGTTTTGTGACTGTGAAACAGACACACTCGGTTGATGGTTGTGTAAGTGAGTCTCCGCAGGGGCCCCCATTTCACAGGGGCTTCTGTGCTGATGAAAAAACTGCTCAGCCCACGGGGTCTACCTCTGTTGACTCCCCTTTCAGCAATAAGCCTACTCTATTTGGGGCTAACCCAGCAGACCCCAGCCACACAGAGGCACATTCTTGGAGGGCGCATAATGTGTTGCCAACACCTTTGGTGTCCCAGGTGCTTCCCTGGGACTGTAGAAGAAGCCCCGACACATGATTCCCCACGGCACAAGGGAAGGAGGAGCTGCAGGCATATGGGTAGAAGCCCAAAAGCGTGCCATGAGCATGCACTTCCGGAGTGCGCAAGCAGAGTTCCCCAAGTACAACCGTTGCACTGGAGCGGACAACAACTCCTCAGTGCCATCACTGTCCTCCTGGTTCCCTGGAGGTGCTAAAACAGCTGGGGATGAGAAGGAGCAGCCACGCGGGCAGGAGAGCAATGTGGCTCTTGCCACTGGTGGACAATAGCTTCCGTGTTGGGGCACAGCAGCTCCCCCCCCCCAGACTTTAAAGGAGTTCTTTGAGGTGCTGGATGTACTCTGAAGGCGAGAGGCTTCTGCTTCTGGCATGCAGTGCCTGTAGACCCTGGCGTGAACCGCACTGTGGATTGACTGCCCCCTTGACATAGCAGTCACTGGCCACTCCCCGCCTGGCACTGGCCCAAACACTGCCAGCAAGAGCCACATGCAAAGAGAAGAACCCCATGGAAATGAACCTGGCTGGCATGGAGAGGCTGCCCGGCCTGGCCATTCTCTCTCTCCCCGCCATCTCGTTGTTGTGATGGTGGTCATTGGCCTCCAAGTTCTTTCCGCTCACAGCAACCCTATCGCGGGGTTTTCTTGGCCAGACTGGTCCAGGGGAGGCCTGCCACCCCTGCCTTTGTCTGGGGCTGAGACAGTGACCTTGCCAGGGTCACTCCGGGGATCTCCACGGCTGAGCAGAGGGGATTCAAACCCCCATCTTCCAGAGTCCCAATCCCGTGCTCAGAGCATCACACAGAACTGCCTCTCCAGTTTCTTTGTTAGGAGCACTGAAGTGTCACCCCCCAAAAAGTGTGGTTGTTTTGTTGCTGTTGTGTGCTTTCAGATTGTTCCCAACTTATGGCAACCCCAAGGTTTCTCAGATTCTCTGTCTTCCTCCACCTCTAGAAATGGGTACTGCAAGGGAAAGGAAGGGGCCATGCCAGTGGTCCAGAGCATCAGCTGCGCCCCCTGGGAGGCAAGCTCCCTCCAGTCTCCTCCACCGCCCCCTCCCCACAAGACAGGGGGGTCCAAGTAGCAGCACAATCCAGGGCAGGTCCAGGGCTTCCATGGAGGCCCAAGCTTCTGGTGCCACAGCCTGGGGTGGGAGGGCAGCCGGCCATACAGTCTTCTCAGGTTGACTCCCCCCCCCTCCTCCTCCCCTTCTCCATGGGGGTGGCGGGACCAGCATCTTTTCCTGGCCCTCCCCCCTTTCCCCTACTCCTCCCTCCATCATCAGAGCAGAGGCTGGAGGGGGGCAGGAATCGGCCCGCCCCGCCCCCCAACTCCACAGCAGCCAGGACGGAACCCGGGCCAGGACTGAGGCTGTGGGTCCGGGATCGGGGCCTGGGGAGGCCGCCTTGCCCTGGAGCCACAGTGCGCCCCCCCCCCGCCCATTGCCGGTCCTCCGCCGGGGGGCGGGAGGGGCCCGGCCGCCCAGCCTCGTCCAGGAGCTCAGCGGCGGCACAGAGCAGCCCGCAGAGAGAGGCCTCCGCAAACATTGCAGCTCCCCTTCCAGGAGCTGGAGTCCCAGAAAGGGCCGCCTTTCGACCCGGCTCAGCGGCGCCGCCGCCACCATGAAGGGGGTGGAATGGAGGGGGGCAGCCGGCAAGAGCGACCGGGGGCCCGGGCGAGGCGGCCCGCCCGCAGGTCGCCACGGCCGAGGCTCCCTCCCTCTTGGCCGGCGCCACGCGGGCCCGTGGAAGGCCGCTCGGGGAAACAAGGGAGGCGCGCGGCCGGGCCCTTCGACCACGCAGAAGTGCCCCCATCCCTCTCCCAGGGGCCCGAGGCGGCAGGACAAAGGGGGGGCGGACGGGAATACACATGTGTGAGCCCCCCTCTCTCCCCCAGGAGCTGCTCCCCCTCCCTCGCCCAGACCCCTCGAGGGCAGAAGGACGCTCCCGGGCGCCGCGGATGCCCTGCGGGGACGGAGGGGGGGGGAGGGAGGGAGGCCCTGAGCCCCGACGTAGCGCCTCCTGGGGACCGAGGGGCGCCCGGCCGAGAGGAGGCGAGGGCCGCAAAGCGCCCCTCCAGGGGCCCGGTAGACCGGCCCACTCCTGCCCCCCCAGCCCTGGAGGCGGCGGCGGCGGCGGCGGCGGGCCGGCGGCTGTCCGTCTGCCCGTGCCAGGCGGGCTCCTTGCCCGCCCCCATGACACAGCAGTGGCCGGCGAGCGAGCGAGCGAGCGAAAGAACCAGCTGGGCTCCATTAGCAGCAGCCGGAGGAGGGGGGGGAGGAGGAGGAGGGGGCGGGCCGGGCGAATGGAGGGACGGATGGAGGCATCGATCGCCTTCGAGCCTCCGGCGCACCGACAATGGAGGCGCCGCCTCCCCCTCCGCTTCCTGCCACTCTCCGCCGCTCCCCGAGGCTCCGAACCGAACCCGGGCCTTCCGGGGTTCACTAGCTCGGACGGGGGACTGAAGCGGCGGGGAGGTGCCCCGCCACACACACGCCCCAGCCCCGCTTTCTCCTGGGCCGCTCAGGGCCTTCCTCCGCCCGCCTCGACCCCCCCCCCACCAAGCGACGGTTCCCGTCAAAGCGGAGGGAGCCGACGGCAAAGAAATCTGGGCGGGGGGTGCCAGGCGGCCTCCTCCCCAGCAAGTGCCACGCACCTCCTCCAAACTGAACCTCCTCCAAACTGAAGCGAACGGAAAAAGGACGCATCCGCCCCCGCCCGCCCCGCGGCTGCCGCTCGCCGGGAGACCACGCGTGCCTGCCCCCGCCCGAGCCCAGGGGCGGCGGGGACTCCCGGCGCGCGGGGGGAGGCGGCCAGGGGACCGAGCGGGGCGCTTACCTCTCCCGTTGGCCTTGATGAACTGGACGGCCGCCTCCGGGCCGCCGCTCTCGTCCCCGCCCTCCACGACGACGCCCCCGCCGCCGCTTCCTCCGGCCCCGGGGCCCCCGCCGCCGCCGCCGCCGCCGCCTCCCGCCGCCGCCGCCGCGCCCGCCGGGCCGCCGGTGCCGTTGTTGCGCGGGGCGTAGATGTGGTAGGCGACGGCCAGGCCGGCGTGGCGCAGCTCCTCGTAGACGCCCTCGATGGTGAAGTAGAAGGGCCGGTCGTCGGTCTTGCGGTCGACGTAGAGCAGGGCGGCGCGGGTGGTCCAGTTGAAGCGCTGGTGGAGCTGCGCCACGAAGGCGCCGAGCTTGGGCGCCGAGGGCCCGATCCGCACCAGCGTGCTGTAGTGCTCCTCCTTGTGGCTGAAGTCGCAGGCCACGGCGCCGGCGGTGAGGAGCGGGAGCCGCCAGTGCGAGGCGAAGCGCGCCACCGAGGCGGCCGGGTAGACGCAGCCGGGCCCCAGCAGCACGTCCGGGTCCTCGTAGAGCTTCAGGTCCACGGCCTTGAGCGGCGCCACCGCCTCCGAGCAGGCGCCGTTCCGCTCCGACGTGGCGAAGACCACGCTGGGCGAGAGGCCGGCCGCCCGCAGGCCCGGGCCCAGCGCCTCCAGCGCCAGCTCCACGGCCGGGCGGACGCGCGCCAGCGCCCACGGGTAGCTCGGGTTGTGCTCGGGCAGCACCAGCGCCACCGTCAGCGCCCCCGCCGCCCCGCCGCCGCCGCCGCCGCCGCCGCTCCCGTTGCCGGAGCCCTCGGGGCGCGGCGGGGCCCAGGCCGCCCGCGACGCCGCCGGGGCCGAGGCGCCCGCCACCGCCGTCGGCATCGGGACCGTCCCCACCGCCAGCAGCAGCAGCAGCAGCAGCAGCGGCGGCGGCGGCGGCGGCAGCAGGAGGAGCAGGGGCGGCGGCGGCGGCGGCGGGCGGGGGAGCGCCATCGAGGGGGCGGGCGCCCGCGGGCGGGGAACGGGGACGGGGGGCTCGGTTGCGCTCCTGCGCGCCTCCTTCAGCTGCCGCCGCCGCCGCCGCCCCGTTCCTCCTCCTCCTCCTCCTCCTCCCCCCCCTTCCCTCGTTCCTTCCTCGGCCGCCGCCGCCTGCCTGCCTGCTGCCTACCGGTCGCGACCGCCGCCTTGCCTGGGCTCGGCCGGATCCAGACTGCGGGGCGGGCCGCCTGCGCTCCCCGGGAGAGGCCGCCCAGCCTCCGCCTCCCTCCGGACGGCCTGCCCGCCCGAGCCGGCGCCAGATGTGGGGGGCCAGCGCCCCCTGGTGCCGCCCGGCAAGCCCACCGCCGCCCGCCTCGCCGCTCGGCCCCCGAAGGCTGCCCCCGGGCGGCGCCCAAGCGGAGTCAGAGTCGTCCTTCTGCCGCACCGACCTGCCGAGCCGGCCCGGGAGGGTCCCTCCGGCCAGGCCGGGAGAGCGCGCGGGTCGCCCGGCCGAGGAGCCCGGCAGCCGGCCGGGCCGCTCGCCTCCGTCCCGCGGCTTCTGCCGGCCTTCCCTTCCAGGGCGAGGCGGCCGTGGCGGCAGCGCTCTCGGGGGCGACCGCCGGCCTTCCTCCCCCGCCGCTGGGAAAGAAGGCAGGGAAGGAGCGCCCCCCCCCCCCGAGAACGGGAACCGGACAGCCGGGCGGGGGGCGGCGGACGGCGAAGGCGAGCGCGGCCGAGAGCACCCCGAGCGGGCTGGAGGGGGGCCCGCCGTTTCCCCCTCCGTCGGCACCTCCACCTCTGGGTACCGCTCCTCGCCCCCCCCCGACCCCGGGCACTCAGTCCCTGGAAAGTCGGGCTGCGAAAGAGACGGAGGGGGAGGCGGCGCCCAGCGGCGCGAACAAGCGAGTCGGGGGAGGGGGCTGGTCGACTCCCAGCGCCAGAACCAGAGATGCACCTGCGGGGAGACGCGAAGAGAAAGCCCCGCACGGTGCGGCCTTGGACTCGGGGCCTCTGTCGCCCTTCCACCCCCTCTCGTCCGGACCCAGCGGCCGAAGACAGACGCGGTCGGACTGCAGACCCAGCGTCCCCGGCCCTTCTCGGAGCGGCATTGGATGACGGGGAGAGTGGGAGCCTGCCCTCCCATTCTGGTCTCGGCGGAGCCCCAACCCGGGTGCTGCCTGGCTCCCCGCTCTGGCGCGGGGGGGGGGCGCAGCTGCTTGTTTTCTCTGCTCCCGGGGGCGCCCATGAAAGAAAATCCGGGGCTTTTCCCTCTGACGTTTTCCCCCCCCCGCCCCCACGGCCTTTGGCTCCAGAGCCTTCTGTCCCCCACCCTCACCCTCCCCAGTTTTTGTCCCCATCTGTGAGGCTGGGAAATGGGGCGGGGGCTGTACTGTGGCAACACACACGCACCCTTTGCCAGGCAGGTGGGTCCGTGGGCAGAGGCAGGGTCTGGGGTCACCCCAGAGTCAAGGGAGAGGCCCTGAGGCGGTGGGGGGGGGGAGCTGACCCTCCTCCCCCACCCTGTAACAGTTTTTGCCACTGGCAAGCCCATCGTTCTAGACAAAGACCCTTCCCTCTCGGCCTCCTCCTTGGCACCGCACGGACTGATCTTGGCATTGCAAAATCGGAGGTGCCCCCAAGGGCCATCCGGTCCACCCCCTTTCTGCCATGGGTCTCATGCCCTGGCAGTCCCCCCATCTCTGCTCAGAAGCACCCCCCCCCAGCTGCCATAGGCTGCCCAGGGACCCGTCCTCCCGAGCGACAGACGCAGGGCTGGGCTGGGGGCGCAGAGTGAGGCAGCCCAGCCCCTCCTGGCCCACTGAGCTGGGAGATTGGGTCCTTTCCTCCAGAGGGAGTTAATGGGTCCACCCAGCGAGGGCCAGCCGACCTGGATGCCAGAAGGTCTCTAGGGCACTGCTGCTTTCCTGCCTGGGGGGCTACCGGTGGGCCTCTTGTCTCTCTCTGTGCTGGACTTCCCCCCAGCCTCCCTGCTGGCCCTGCCCTGTTCCCCCCAGCCCCTCATCCTGTAGGGAAGCAGGAAAACAGGCGGGGCTGCCCCCCTTCACCGCACCACAGGATGCCTTCCTGGAAGAGATGACTAAACGTTCAGAAAGGAAAGATATAGTCGTAATGGGAGATTGACTGCACTCACCTGGAGTTTATTGTATAGTGGAAAGGGGCAGCCAAGTCTAATCAGGCGTGCATTTTAGAATTTAAGAACGCTGATTTTGGTAAATACATGGAGTGATTCCATTGTCAAGAATACTGAAGAATCATAGAATCATAGAAATGTAGAGTTGGAAGAGACCACACGGGCCATCCAGTCCAACCCCCTACCATGCAGGAACACCCTCAAAGCACTCCCGACAGATGGCCATCCAGCCTCTGCTTAAAAACCTCCAAAGGAGGAGACTCCACCACAATCCGAGGTGGCAGATTCCACTGCCGGACAGCCCTGACTGTCAGGAAGTTCTTCCTGAGGTTCAGGTGGAATCTCCTTTCCTGCAGCTTGAATCCATTGCTCCTTGTCCTGGTCTCTGGAGCGGCAGAAAACAAGCCCTCTCCCTCCTCTACATGGCATCCCTTCAAATATTTAAACATGGCTATCATGTCCCCTCTTAACCTTCTCTTCTGCAGACTGAACATACCCAACTCTCTAAGTCTATCCTCATAGGGCATGGCTTCCAGGCCCCTCACCATTTTGGTCGCCCTCCTCTGGACCTGCTCCAGCCTGACCATGTCCTTCTTGAATTGGGGTGCCCAGAACTGGACACAGTATTCAAGATGAGGTCTAACCAAAGCAGAGTAGAGCGGTACCAGTACCTCCCTCGATCTAGACACCATACTCCATTGATGCAGCCGAGAATTGCATTGGCTTTCTTGGCTGCCGCATCACACTGCTGACTCATGTTCAGCTTGTGGTCTATTAGGACTCCTAGATCCCTTTCACACGTACTGCCATCCAGCCACGTGTCCCCCATCCTATATTTCTGCATTCCATTTTTTCTACCTAAGTGTAGGACCTTAGTGTAGAAGGGAGTTCATGATGGATTGGAGTTTCTTAAAAGTGAGATATTGAAGGCACAATTTCACACAATTCCAGTGAGAAGAAAAACGGAAGTGCTACCCTGCTTGCTGGGGGTCCCTTAGGGGGATTCCCAACGCCTGTCAAACATTATCACTTGCGGGGAAAATTAGCTATGAACGCTGCTTTAGCAATGCAAAGAGAGCAGGGTAATTAAGGATCTTTTAGCCCAGCTTTTATGGAGTTGGATCACAGAGAATCAGGCTAACTATTCAAATTTAAGTATTTTATTGAAATGGACGTTAAAATCCATACAATCACTCAGCCACACTCACTCCCACAAGCATACAAGACTATAGAAATTTAGAAAGAGGTGAAAATTAAGAGGGAGAGAGACATGAGGGTTTTGAGGTAATACTGTACCAATCCAGAAGTCTTCTGCTGGGAAAAGACAAGCGAAAAGCTCATCTCAGCCTCTCCCCCGGAGGCTGAGGGGAGCTTTTCCACTGGCAGAAGCATTGTTGTGAGTCTGGAAGAACTCTTCCTCCTCCAAAATGGAAGAGAAAAAGGGGTCCTACTTATAGTGGTGAACAGAGCTAAAAAAAATGTCCTGGGGACCAGATGGCTGCATCTTTATGAAGATAGATCTCAGCTTTGTAGTTCAAAGAAAATACAGCCAGGCATCCTTGTAGTTTCCTGCAAGATGATTTTCTCATCATGCCTCCAAAGTGTAACATTCCTTGCTGTTTGAAATGTTAATTTCACCCAGAGACCTCTTGTCTCCTGTTGGTGTTATTCTTGCTGATAATCCATTCCAATGGAATATGAGAACCATTTTGAGATTCACCTAGGATGTGTGACAGAAACAGTGCTACTCTTTCGACCTATCTTCATAGCTCTACTGCCTACGTGTCCTTCCAGTAGATCTCTATGGCTCACTATGTTTGATATAAAATAATTATGATCCTCAGGACATAGCATGTAGGTGAGGTAAGTGAGGTAACAGGAGGTGCCTAAAGAAATCAGGATGGATGTCTAAAGGACCTTCATTGGAGCTAAGATTTACAAGAGCCATGTATAAGAAATGGGAAAAGGAGGAAATCACCAAAGAGGAATTGAAACAAATAGGCGGCAAGCAAGTGTAGGGAGAAGTCAGAAAAGCTAAAGCACAAAATAAGCTCAGGTTTGCTAGAGAGGTTAAAAGCAATAGGAAAGGCTTTCCTGGTTATGCCAGTAGAAAAAAGAAGAGCAAGGAACTGGTAGGATGATGGGGAGGATAGTGAAATGCTCACAGAGGGCAGAGAAAAGTCAAGAACTACTGACACACCTTCTGTGTCTCCATCTTCCCCCAAAAGGGAAACAGTGCTCTCCCTGGGCAAAATGCAGTTAGGAAAATGCAGCACAGCATAGGTAAAGAGGTAGTACAGGAATACCTGGCTGCTCTAAATGTATTCAGGAGCAGACAAACTCCATTTAAGGATATGGACTGGTGGAAGTACTCTCAGAATCCTGGAAGACAGAAGTCCCAGCAGGAGAGCGAACGTCGTCCTCTGTGATTCTAGGGGAAAAGGTAGTACAGAAATACTTGGCCACTCTAAATGAACTCAAGTGTCCAGGACCAGATAAACTACATCCGAGCATGTCAAACAAATTGGCAGAAGTAATTTCAGAACCACAGGCAATAATCTTTGAGAATTCCTGGAGCACAGAAGTCCCAGCAGACTGGAAGAGGGCAAATGCTGCCCCCATCTTGAAACAAGAAAAAAAAAACATAAAAGGACCCAAACAATTACCTCCCACTCAGCCTGACATCAATACTGGAAAAGATTCTAGAGCAGGTCATTAAAAAGACAGTCTGCAAGCACTTAGAAAGGAATGCCGTGATCACTAAAAGTCGAGATACGTTTCTCAAAAGCAAGTCATGCCAGAGACTAATCTTATCTCTCTCTTTTTTTATATAGAGTTACAAGCTTGGTAGATGAAAGGAATGCTGTGGATGTAGTGTGTCTTTATTTTAGTAAGGCCTTTGACAAGGCCCCCCTTGATATTCTTGCAAACAAGCTAGGAAAATCTGGGCTAGACAGTGCTACTGTTAGGTGGACTTGTAACTGGTTGACCAACCAAACCCAAAGGGCTCCCCTTCTTCCTGGAGAGAAGTGACTTGCGGGGTGCCAGAGGGTTCTGTCCTGGGCCCAGGGCTATTCAACATCTTCATCAATGACTTGGATGAAGGAGTAGAGGACATGCCCATCAAATTTGCAGATGATACCAAATTGGGAGGGGTTGCTAATACCCCAGAGGACAGGATCAAATTTCAAAATGACCTTGACAGATTGGAGAGCTGGGCCAAGGCTTACAAAATGAATTTCAACAGGGAGAAGTGTAAGGTACCACGCTTGGGCAGAACAAATGAAATGCACAGATATAAGAGGGGTGGCACCTGTCTTGACTGTTGTGCACAGCAACCGAAATGGTAAAAGGTCTGGAAACCACAAAGCCCTGTGAGGGGCAGTGTACAGAACTGAGTATGTTTAGCCTGGAGAAGAGAAGGTTAAGAGTTGACGTGATCACCACATTTAAGTATTTGAAGGGATGTTGTAAGGAGCAAGCCTGTTTTCTGCTGCTCCAGAGACTAGGACACTATGGAGCAATGGTTTCAAACTTCAGGAAAAGAGATTCCATCTAAACATTAGGAAAAATTCTCCAAGGGTGAGAGCAGTGTGACAATGAAACATGCTGCTGCCTGAGAGTGTGGTGGGGTCTCCTCCTTTGGAAGTTTTTAAAGAGAGGCTGGACGGCCATCTATCAAAGGGGGTGTTCGGTTGTGTCTTTTTGCATTACAGAATGGGGCTGGACTGGATGGTCCTTAGAGTCTCTTCCAACTTTATGTTTCTATGATAACATGAAACTGTTACCGCTGTTTCTAGCCCGAGCTTGTGGGATATTAAGATATCATTTGATATTTGGGTGAGACGCCCCTCACCCAAAAAACTGTTAGGGATGGTTCAGTTTTGGCTCCTCACCCCTTTTTCCCTGCTTCTTGGTCAGGCAGCGCTGTAAGTTCCACTGGGTTCGTTTCCCCCCTTCATTGGCAGACAGAGTACTCATGAAGGTTTCCCCGGAGTCTAGGTGACTCTCCCTGTCCCTGAACCGTTTCCTTGTCCTTTTGTCCCTAAGCTGTCGAGGTGGAAGGCCGGGCTTAGCCAGACAAAAGTGACTTTTTCTGGGCAGGCTGGAGTTAGGTTCCCAAACCTCTTCCCTCACTAAGCTCTGCAGAGTTCAGAGTTCCCTAAAATCCTCCAGGGGTCTCGGTGATCCTACCCATCGCTCCAGATCCTGGTCCCCTTGTGTGTTAGTGTAAAATGGCTGAGAGTAGCAAGGTAGCAGTGAAGGACCTCATGCTCGAGAGGGAGGTCAAAGGGAAATTGGAAAAGTGAGTATTGAGCGAGGGGAAATGCCCCTGAAAGGAGACAAGCTTCCAGACGGCAGATCCCTTTGCCACGTTAAGGGAGGCATATGCTCAAGAGCACCAGTCAAGGAACCCGTTCGGGCCATCAAAGGATGCTTTGGCCGCATGGGGACTTTGGCTGATGGCCAGAGATGCCTCAAGGACCCTGGTAGAGACCAGAGACAAGCTTGTAGTGTCAGAAAAGGAAATTGCCCGGCTTCATGCCGAGATGGAGGCTCTGTGCACGGACAAAGTAACGTTCGCATCTGTCGTGCAGACCACCGCACAGAAATTGAGTGCTGCCACTCTGCAGGCTCAGACTTGGGAGAAGAGAGTTCGTGCTCTAGAAGCCGAGCTAGCTCACGCCAGGTCTGCAGCCAAGTTCATGGTAGGGCAAGTAAAAGAGCAGCAAGAGGCTGTTAGTCATGCGGCTTGCCAGAAACAGATTGAGGCGTTGGAGAGCCAGCTTAACACCCGAAGGGCATTGATCTCTGCGGTCTGCCCTGAACTGCTCCCATCGTTCTCCCTTGAAGAGCCACTGCCAGAGGATGCTCTGGCCACTCTTCCCCACAACCCAGACTGGAGCGACCATGGGGTCCCAGTCCAGCCTGTTGGGACCCATTCTATGACAAAGAGAATTGCCCCTTCGGGAGAAGGAGGTTTAGATAGGGCAGAGGTGCAGGAAACCCAAGAAATTGAGACCCGGGTCCCCTGGAGAGCTACCGAAGCCAAAGCCATCGCAGACCAGCTTGGTCCTCTGAATAAGTCCACAGGGATCATGTGGCTTAATGCCGTGATCCATTCCCACCCCACAGCCAACGGCCAGGACCTAACCCAGCTGGCTCGGCTGTGCATGTCCCCGTCTGAGCTCCCCACATTGGAGCCTGCCGTGGCAGCTCGAGGCTTGATAAGGCTCGAGGCCCACGAGTGGATGAGGGAGATAATTGGGATTTTGTGGCCTGGACAGAGCGCTAGCGTTCTGTACGTCATGGAGCAACAGGGTCCCAGAGAGAACCCTGAAGCTTACGTGGCGCGGAAGCAGCTTCTGGCCATCTTAGCTGATAAGGTCCCCTTGGCCCCAGGAGGGTATAATTTCAACCAGGTAGAGTTTAAGATTCTCCTTTATGGAGGTCTTAACCATGAAACTAAAATGGCCCTGGGCTTGGTGGACCCCGCAACAACTGGATGGGAGGAATTCGGGAACAACCTCCGGCGGGTTGCTGACCTGCTTCGCAAGGCCAGTTCTCCGAAGCCCCCTCCTAAGCCTCATAGACGTGATGCAGGGAACTGGGAGCCCATACAGGAGGTTACCTACTCCAACTATGGACCCCATTCCCAGCACAGGAAGACGGCTCCGAATTCCGTTCCCAAGGGGAATTGGAACTCGCGCCCTCCTCCCAGACGGGACAACAGGCAGTGGCAGGCTAGGGATTCCCGTGATCAGCCCAACAGGACAGGGAACTCCACTCAGCCGCCCGTAGCCCCAGAGCAGACCCCGGACCCTGGTGCCCCTAGGGAGATGTCCGGTGGTTATGACCCAGCAGCCCAGACTTACTGTTCCGATAGAGTAAAGATCTGGGGCATGCTAAGAAAGAAACTGGACATGAGCCAGTTCGACGGGAGACCCACAATCGAGCTCCTTGATGCCCTAGAAAGGCATTTACCACTGGGAAATGGCCAGCCTGTGAATGCAGTGACCAACGGTGCTCCTCCGGCTGGATACTACTCCGACTCAGAGCTGTCGGGATAGCGGTGCCCTCGGTCCCGGGATCTCCCCCAAAGGGTTGTGGCTCGACTGAAGCCTGACAAGTGGGGTAGATCTAGGGTGAAGGCAAGCATCAGGACCGATAGGGAAAAGACCCCTGCCACCCCTCCTGCAGACTCCGGCAGCGTGCTAAAAGTGCTGCGCCCCAACCTGATAAGACAGGGTCAGCCCACCCCAGACGCTATCCAGTTGACTGGGTACGGCGGGGGGGGGGGCCCAATCTAAGTCCTTCAGAGGACATGAGCACTCCGTGCGCACTAAAACAAGACAGATTGCCCCTCCTCCTGACATAGCCCCGAGTGCGAATCCAACCACTTCCGAGACCGCAGGGCTTTCAGAGCACCGAGAAGGATCACGCCAGGCTAAGGTTCAGGAGGAAGCCCCCACCAAATTTAACAAGGCACAAGACACTGCCAGAATATGTGAGAGCCAGGAAAAGGAGAACACACAGCAAGTGGAAGTTAACCCCAAGCTTCCAGAACTTGCCATTGTTCCCTCTCTGAGTCCCCTGTTAGAAACCTGCAGTTTCTCCTGGAATTTCCTTGAATCCTTGGCAGAGAGAGTTCACTCTCTCCACGCCCTCTTTCACGAGAAGTTCCTGTGAGAGTGGGAGTCCAAGCAGCAAGATGCTCCTGCCCAGCCAGAGCACAGTTTAGCAAAGGCACTCGCCCTGGCACGCCCTGACTCGACACTACATACTCCCCTTAACTGCATTCCATCAGGGGAGACCTCCACAACTGTGACTGTGAGTCCCAAATACCACACGGAGGTGGACGTGGCTACTGCCTTTCCCTCCACAGAGCTATACTGGTGCCAGCTTACATTCACACTCAGTGGCACCCAGTACCTTTTTACTCTGGTGATCTCGAGAGGGGCCAAGACAGTCCATGGCTTTGTCTCAGTCACCATGACGCCAAGAGAAAAGACAACACTTCAGGAGGCACTTGGGTCAGATATCAGCCTCCCCTTTGATTTGGCCAAAAGGGTCTCAAGCCGTGAGCGGGCACTGCCGCTCTTGAAAGTAATTTCAGAGACCCACAAACACATTCTAAGGACTGGAAGGGAAAGCCCCCAGACTGGGCAACCCGCTCTTTTGTCCAAAAGCCCAATGTGAGTCCAGTGATTTGTCAGACTTCCTTAAAATGCAAGAAAGTGCCCGCCATTAACTTGTCTGAGACGTTTGTCCCAATCTACGAGGCCTTTGACAATGGGTGAATGAACGTTGTCTGAACGGGACAGAGAGGAGTGGCGCCCCCTCTGGCTTTCCCGTTTCTGTAAATAGCTCTCGTACATAGTTATAGTAGCGACGGACTCCCGTGTCTGTGTTCCCCACAGGGAGACGGAATGGGACCGTTTACGTGGATTGCAGTACTATTGTCGTTATTTAAATGTGTCCACGGAGACTCTCCCGAATACACAACCCGATCCACCACCATTGGGTACAGTGTTTTCGCAATATTGATAGTTTTGGTCATAGCAATGTTTCTGAATATGTGGTAATACCGGTAAACTATACAGTCATGGCACAGATTACTAAGGAGCGCTTTTAAGAACCCCGTGTTCAAATGTGACAGTATTGCCTAGTGGTGCGACCGTAAGCCTCAACCGCACCACTGGCAACCCGTGCTTTTGCTCGCAGCACATACAGGATTGTTTTGGGAACAACTTCTACCTCAGGCGGGATTATGTCTTAGAGAATGGGTACGTGCCCACGGAGTCCGAGCTAGTCGGATTCCACATCGAGGATGAGATTCCCGTGGCTACGTGGCTACGGAATCTCACCCACCTAACCAGTAGAATAAAGGAGGTATCGCACTCCCTCCATCAGATTGCATTGACAGTCAATCACTCCGCCAAAGTAATTGTTGAATCATCAGAAGATTTGGAGTCAACTCACAGCAGTCATGGTGGGACACCTTCACTTGGTCGTCCACGGGGCAAGTGATCACCCAGTTCGCTTTGCACCCTTTAATAATTCTGGTTGTCTTTCAGGTCATACTAGCCATATGCTTGATTGGCCTCGCACTGTGGGTCAAGAAACAAATTTTCCGGCTACAAGCTGGCCGGTTTTATTGAGAGCTCCGAGGCACGTAGTTTGTAAATAGTTAATTGTTAATGTGAATTGTTTTGAATAGAACGTCCCATCTGGTTTCAAAAGCCTATCCGAAGGCGACCGTCTTTCAGGCCTGCCTCGGAATCCAGCTTTCTTGAGGTAGGGAAGTTGTCTAGCTACCAGCACCGCTCCCGCAGACCCCGAAGCCCTCAGTGTACATCATCAGGCTTGGAGCCAAGCTCTGGGTCTGAGCGATGGGGGGACCTCGGCGAGCATCCACCAAGCAGAACCCCATCCTGTTAGGGGGGTCTCAGGTGGTTGACCTGCCAGCGGGGTCTAAGGCGTGGTCAGGGTGGTATGGATTCTCGATCGGCCTCTCAGGACCGATGGATGGATGCGGGTTCCGAATTAGTGACCTCGCTGCCTGAATAGCCTAGCCTCACTGGAAAGGGCCGATGGAGTAAGTCCTGAATCCGCAGCCTCGCTAACTTCTCGGCCTTCCTACTGCCAAAACAGCTCTATACTTGGGAGCTATTTAAATCCTCGCTCCCAGGTACACTTTCAGCTCACAGCCAGCAAAAATTGTTTCAGCTTGAACTCCCATCAGGCGCTGAGCCGGTAATTTGCGTTTTATCTATGTATTGGATAGCCTTGTTGTCAGTTCTGTTGCCAGAATAGCTATAGGTGGACAGCTCCGGAGAGCCGGGAAGACCACCCGGACCTGACCATATCCCCCGGGCATCGGGGGGGGGGGGGTGAAGAAGAAAATCACAGCTCCAATCGGGAGTTGGACCGAGGAGATGCCCAAGCCCTCTGCAGCAGCTTTGGGACCATGGGGGGTGCCCCAGTCACCTCCCAACAGAGACAAAGGACTCTGGACTGGAAAACCCATTTTTGAAAGACTTTTGCCTTCTTGCTCACCAAAGAAGCTCTTCATGGACTATTCCTTTCTCCAAGATCTGCAAGATGCAAGCAGCTAATAGTCAGCTGGTGATTGTTAGCCAGTTTTGCAAAACTGGATACATTGTAACCGCTACCACTCTCTCTTTGCTCAAGACTTGCAGTGCTTCATTGGAAGGCGCCCTTTGCTTCAAAGACTCAACTGTTTTGCACTTTGCCATTTGCTTCAACTGCTCATTGACTGCCCTTTCCCAATTGACAGGATGATTTATTGTTGTTTATTGCTTATTGTTGGTATGCATTTGTGTGAATGCGTTTAGGCTTTAGTTAGGAATGTTTTTATAAGATAGAAACCCTTTGCTTTTCCCCCAAATTCCCTTTCCCTATGGAGAAATACTACCTCTGAACCTATAGACCCCTATTTGGCTCTAAAACTATTTTTGATTTTTAATTGGAAACTGATCAATATTGTCCCCAACAGGGGGAGGGGGATTGTTACGGCTGTTTCTAGCCCAACCTTGTGGGATATTAAGATATCATTTGATATCAATAATTTGGCCTTCTGTACCCATTCCTCTCCACGTGCTTGCGAGGCCCCCGGACAAGTGCGCACACAGGCACGGCCGACAAGAGCCGAACCATTCAAATCCCGATCTAGGCAGGCCAGTCACTGCCGAATGCAGCTTCAGGAGACCTCCAGGCAAATATCACATTATGTATGCACGCTACTTACAAAAAGATCCCCTGCCTCGCGCAGGCAGCTTGATGAGCGGACTCTACAACTCTCAAGCACTCTGCGTTTGCCTTCTGGCTACTCTGTTGACAATCTGGCTATAACTGAATCATCTAAAGTACTCACCTTTCGGAGGCTTTGTCTCCAGCCCCAAACTCACTGTTTTCCCCACGTACAGACTAGCCCGTGGCCACAATTTTCCCTAAAAGAACCCCTGACTTTGAGCGCTTCCTCGGATCGCTCTTGGCTTCCGTCCCGCCTTGCTGTCGCTTTGTCCAGCGAGCCTCCCCTCGGCCCCGCGTGCTGAGAATCCACCCTCCCCAGTTTCTTTGCTTCTAACCGGGCTTCAGGACAGGTATAGTATTTCCCATACCAAACCTCCTCTAAAAATCCCTCTATCCCTCTCCCACCTTTATTTCTATAGCTCCTTGTGTGAGTGTGTTGCATACACTTCTTTGATTGTATTTCAATAAAACAATTATTATTATTTCAACGTCTGCCTTATCATTGACTCGGCCTGACTCCGTAGACACAGGGTTCAAGATCTCGCTACGTTACCCTGCCTCTCGCATTGCAAACTTGTGCTCTGTGCTGATTCCCTCCCCATTGTTGTGAGCACATTTAGGTGTCCCTCCCAGAACCCCCAGAAATCAGGGTAACAAAACAACCAGCTCGAGAGATGCCCTCCCTCGAGGGGGCTGGCGGTCAGTGCTCCTCATTCAAGGAGGTCTCAGTTACCTCCTTGAAGGAGATGACACAAGAATTGACTTATGCAAAGGGGACCTTTTAGAGTTTGTTGGAAGTGTCCAGATGCACATGGATAGGGGTGGTCTGGCATCCAAAAGGCACCTGATCCAGCTCTGCAAGCCTGAGCTAAGAGGAGGCCTCCATCAATGGATCAGGACTTGGTTCAAGAGGACCCGGAAGCTGGGAGGAGGAGGAGGAGGAGGAGGAGTGGTGGAGATCTCTGGAGTAGGACCAGCATTTTTGAGCTTGCTCGGAAATGATCTGGAGTTCAAGGACAGCTGGGAAGTGGCCAAAGTGGTTGATGATATCAAACTATTTAGAATGGAGGTAACAAAAACAAGTTGAAAATCTCATCCTGCTAGGAGAACAGGCAGCACAATGGCAGATGTCAAGCAAGGGAGGCAAGGTGGAAGGGAGACGCCCCTTCAAAAAAGTACAAGCACACAAATAATCCCAGCTTCACCTACACACTGGAAGGATTGGAACTGGCCTTGCAGGGTTGAGACCAGGGTCTTGGGGTCAGGGCAGAGAGCGCCATAGAACTGTCTCTCCCCGCAGCAGGCTTTGGGAAGGCAAAATCCATGCTGTGAATAACTGGAAAGGGGACTGAAAATAAGATGGCTGGCTTCCTCAGTTCCCTGATCAAAATCCACGCACAGACCACATTTGATGTCCTGGGTGCAGTTCTGGTGGCCCCACCTCAGCAAGGATATCGTAGAGCAAGAGAGGGCAACCAAAGTGACCAGGGGGCTACCAGCGCAACTCCGCTCTTTGGAAGACGAAAGGTTACCAAGCTTGGGACTCCTCAGCTTTGAGAAAAAGCAGCTGGTGGAGCACAATGTAGGTCTGTTAACTTATTATGCCTGTCAAGGAGATAGTGGAGAGGAAGACAATTCTCCTCTCTCTCGTTCCGTGAAGGGAAACAGCTTTCTCACTGGTGAAAACAGGGTGAACCGAACCGTAAGTGGACCACAGCCCAGAACAGGCAAAGGGGTGGAAAAGGAACACCCGGCTGCTCTAAATGAATCCAGGTCTCCAGGCCAGATGAACTTCATCCAAAGGTACTAAAGGAACCTGCAGATATGATCTCAGAACCAGCCTCAAGCAGCTTTGAGGGTCCTTGAAGGGAGGAGGGTAAAGTTTGTCCCCATCTTCAAAAAAGGGGAAAAAGGGGATCTGAGCAATTCCCGACCAGTCAGCTTGATGTGGACATCAGGAAAGGGACTAGAGAAATTTAGGGGAGGGGGCATTCGGGGGGAGGGGGCATCACCTGTTCAGGACAGGGGACTACTGATCAAATCCAGCACCCTGAGATGAGTTGTCACACTGTTGTCCGTCTGGCGCTCAGGCCCCCTCTGCCCCCCAGAAGGAGTGGGAAGTCTGTTTTGGGAGGCCCCCGCGGGCCTGATCCAGCACAAGGCGTTCTTCTCCTAGGGAAACCTGCCCAGACTCCCTCTCCCACAGGAACCACGGGGGGGTACAGAGGGCAGAGTCTGGGGTTGCCTGGGCTCTGGCGGGTGTGACTGGCGGGGGCGGGGGCTCTCTGTTGCCGGTGTCCCGGCATGCCTGGGCTGGGGGTCCAGTTTTGCCAAGGGAGGGGGCTGCCTCTCGGCCCCGATCCTGCCTCCTGGAAGCAGCAGCAGCAGCAGTTACACAAGAGGGACTTCTCTGGCCTTCAGAGCCTTGTGCAAGGAATGAGCCATGCACCATCTGGTTTTGGTGTGCCTTGATGTTTGTGGCCTCCACGTGGCCCGGACCGTCTGGATGCCCTCCCCGCCCCACGGAGGCAAAGCCACACACCTCACCAGCCTCCGCGGAGCATGATTCTTCTCAGGAAGGAGCCCAAGAGCCAGCCTTGTCTGGTTCCTCCTGTCGGTTTGCTCCCTCTCGAGTAGACCCACGGAATGAATAGCTACAGGGTGGGCCAGCAGAGGGGCAGATCCCACTGGGTCAGTGGCCTTCTCCAGCCAGCACCAACCACAGGAGCCAGGCCAAACTCAGTGAATTCATAAAACCCCTTTTTTCTCTGAGGTTCCGCTCCAGTTCCACTAGGCCAACTTCTGGGGTCAGGAGAGGGAGGCCACCTTAGGGGTCAGCAGGGAGCTTCCAGCACTCTACCTCAGAGGTTTTCAGAGCAGCCTGGCCAACGCTGGAGGCCCAGGTGGGATTTAGCTGCAGCTGGGCGCCTCCCTGTTGGTGGAGCACTTCATCTGTCCCAGGTTTTAGTCCGAACTTTAGAGGGGCCATCCAGGAAGGTGAACCACCCCCCAAAATGTGTCCAGCATCTGGGTAGGTCCTTCGGACTCAAAGCCCGGGCAAATTCATCTCCCTTCCCCCCCCCGCCCCTGCCAGAAATGAGCTTGGAAGAGTCCCCGCGACTTCCCCAGGGACGGCCTCGACTGGAAATCCGGCCAGACAGCTTTCCGGGGGAGAGGGGGAGCCGAGTCACTCGCTCTCGCTCTCTCTTATACACCCCACACTCGCACGCACGCACGTGAGGCAAAACAGCCGCCCCTCCTGGCCGGCCGGCCAAGAGGCTCTTCCCAGACCCGCTTCCAGGCCGGACGTGGGAATCCGCAGGCGCTGCCGTGGCGGCCGGGGCGGGGTGACACAGAGCCCCCCCCGCCCTCCTGCGCCCCCTCCCCTCGGATCCAGCCACTCAGGAGGGTCCTCCGGGCGCTCCGCCCCATCCCACTCCCGGAGTCACCCTGGCTCTCGGCGTGGGGGCCTCTTGGCTGGGCGCCGGGGGCCCCAGGGCCGGGGGTGCGGCCGACCCACAGGCTCCGGGCGCGGCGGGCGGGCCGAGGGTCATTGGCCGGACTCTCCTCCGGACACTCCGGCTGGGCTGAGGGCGACTCCTGGTGGCCAAGCGGGGAAGCACAATGCCCCACCCGGGCGGGACGGAGCGGGTCTCCGGCTTCCACGCCGCGGGTCCCGGTTTCCGTGAGGCCTGAGGTGCCGCGGTCACTGCAGATGGGCGTCCAAAGCGGGGGCAGATCCGGGCTGCCCGGGGCTCCTCCGTCCTAGAACTACGATTCCCCGAGTGCCACGCGGGAAGGGGCAAGGGGGTGACTCCGGCTTACACGCGGCGGGGCGTGTTCCTCCGGCTGATCAAGCCAACCCGCCAGTGGGCGTCCCAGAAGACCCCCGCCCGGCCGCTCCGGCCCCCGGGTGCCTGCCGGCCGGTGGGGCCCCGGCCGACCCACGTTCCTCCCTCGGCTGCCTGGGCGCAGCTTCTTGCACAGGAGCCCCGCCCTGGGCGCAGAAAGCGACCCCCCGGGTCTGAGGCTTGGTGGAGTGGGGGTGGGGCGGAAGGAAGGAAGGAAGGAAGGGAGCCCCGGGGGGTGGGCTGTTTTTAAGGCCTGTGAACGGTCTCGTCCGGTTTTGAGCGTTTTAAATCAGCGGCTGAACGAAAAGCTGCGACCGGGCCGCCGGCTGAGGCTTCCTCGCCTTCGTCCGAAGGAGGGCGACGCCGACGCGCCTCCGAATCCGTCCCGAGCGCCCGCCTGAGCGCTGGGCGGGGGCGCGCGGGGAGGCCGGGGTTCAGAGCCCCTCCTCTGCCCCGGCACCACCGGGGGGCCTCGGGCGGGTTGCTCCGGGGGAAGGCAACAGCGAGCCGCCTCCGGCGGAACGCGGCCGGCGGAAAACCCCGCCCGCGAGAGGGCCCGCCCCCGCAGCCCGGGTGGCTCGGGGGTCTGAGCGCCGGAGCAGGGCGCTGGGAGGCCCGGGTTCGAGTCCCCGCCCACCCCTGGAAGCCCCCTCGCCGGCCTCGCGCAAGTCACGCCCCCTCGGCCTCCGACGAAGGCAACGGCGAGCCGCCTCGACGGGGGGACTGCGCCGCGAAAGGCTGTTCCTTGGAGCGCGCGGCGTCTCGGTTTGAGCGTCGGCTGTTGGGCGACTCGAGTTCGAATCTCCCTCGGCCACGGAAACCCTCGGGGCGGCCTCAGGCAAGTCCCGCTCTCTCTCAGCCTCAGAGGAAGGCAAAGCCACGGCGAACGTCCGCTGAAGACATCTGCGCCCCACCCGTGAACCCTGCCGTCCTTGCAGGGAGGGAGACCCCGGACGCCCCTGGCACCCGGACCTCCCCCGCCGCCTGCCCCGCCTCCCCCGCCCCCCCCGGCCGCGTTGCCTTCGGCCCTTCCCTCGGATGGCTGGACTCCGGCGTTTTCAGTGACCGCCGGGCTAGAAATCTGGGGACTGGAAGGAAATTTCATTCGAGGCGGAAGAAATCTTGCTTGGGGCGGCGGCGCCTTCTTTCCCTTCCCTCCCGGGTACACCCGTGCCTGGGTTCGGACACCGCTTCAGCGCCCCACGCTGCGTTGCGGGCTTTCACGGAAAGAGCCGAAGGGCGTCCGGGTCCCCGCAGACGCTGGACGGCGCCCGAGGGCCCCGGGGCCACCTCCGGAGGCCTCCCCCGCTGCCGGGGGCGCGGGGAGCAGGCAGAACCTCCGGCCGACGGAAGCCCCCGGTTCCCACTCGCGGACGGGCCACGGGACCGGCTGAGCGGGCTCGCCAGTACCAGCAGGGGGCGCCCTTGCAACGCCGCTGCCCCGGCACTGGTGCTCGCGAAGGGTCGGGGGGCAATCGGGAGGGAGGGGCCTTTCGGGGAGGGAGGGCACGGGAGGGAGTCTCCCGGAGGGTGCAGCGAGGGGGGGTGTCCGGGGCCGGCGGGGGGGTCTCAAGTTTTGCAGGAAGCCTTGCACCCCCCCCCCGTCGTGGAAACGGTCAGGTGTGGGGTTGGGTTTCAGCAGCCCCGTGGCCTCCGTCGCATCGGGTTCCCTGCGCAGTTTTCTGGGCGCTGTTTGGCTGACCCCTCCTCCCGACCCTCCGCAAAGTTAAACCCCAGATGCTGCTGAACAGCCGTGCTGGAGCTGAGCTTGCGCGCGAACCGCCCCTTTTCTTGGCTGGTCCTGAGGGCTGTTGTTGCCTCAGCGGCTCTGTGGCCCCCATTCGCCTTTCGCGAAAGGCTTCGGACCCCCGCAGCGCCCCCACGCACCCGTCCGGACGCCTGGGAGCTCCTGTGTCAGCCTGACTGACCCTTCCCCAGTTAGGTGACCCTGGCGGTAACGGGACCGCGTTTCTGTCTGTCTGTGTGTTAATGGCTGGAATTTTCTCAGGGACCCGCGCAAACGGGTCAGGCTATGCACGCAGGGCCAAAATGTCACCACTGCGCCGTGGACATTTTCTGCTGGTGGCGACAGAGGTGGAGTTGTGCGTACGGCATGTTCTTCTGTGCCTTGCCTTTGCAAGTTGCGCGTTGCAGCTGTGCATCCTCTACTTTGCTCCATGCATTGTGCAGGGTGCAGTGGCACCCAGCCACTGAGGTATGTTGCTGTTCTGCGTGGGGGTTGACCGGGGCTGCCGTGACGCCTGTCCGCGTGCGGGTGCTTAAGCTGTGCTCAGGGGACAGTGGACTGAGGCTACTCCACGAACCACCTGGTCCAACCCTTGGGTGCCCACGCGGGGGTCCACCGCTGAAGCACTCACGAGAGATGCCCGTGCAACCTCTGTTTAAAGACCTCCAAAGAAGAAGAATCCAGCCCTCCAAAAGCAGTCCCTTCCACTGTCAGGCAGCTCTGATTGTCAAGAAGTTCTTCCTAATATTTAGATGGGATCTATTTTCTTGTCATTTGAATCCCTTGGTCCATCTCCTAGTCTCTGGAGCAGCAGAAAACAAGCTGGCACCATCTTCAATCTATATGACATCCCTTCAGATATTTAAAGAAGGCTATTATATCATTCTTCAAAGTCCTCTGTTCTTCAAGTTAAACATACTTAGCTCCCTAAGCGCCTCCTTGGAGGGCTTTGTGGTTTCCAGGTCTTCCAGGGAGCTGCTGTGGTCACCTGCCACAGCTGTGGCATGTTTCTTTTCCTGCCACAAGACATCCTTGGGTACACCTGCAGCAAATGCAAGCTGGTCGCCCTCTTGGAGGAGAAGGTTCAACAGCTGGAGGCACGCGTTTGAAATCTTCGCATTATTAGGGAGGGAGGGAGAGGAGTTCTTGGATAGGGCAGAGAGGACCTTTTTGAAGACGGAGTGCATGGAGGAGCTAGCGGATGAACGAGCTGCTTCACGAAACTGGGAGACGGATGCTTGGAGGAATGTGACATGCAGGAGTAGAAAGGCAAGGGGCCATACAGAGACTCTGAAGCTACAGATTGCTTTTCAGTTCTTGACCGTATTAATGACAATGTGGAACAACAGGAAGAGATAATGCAATGTCACCAAGAGGAAATCCAACATCAGCAACAGGAACCCCAACACCAGCAGAGCAGCATCCAACAACAGCAGCAGCACCAACGCTCTCGGCACGAACAGAAAGTTCAGGCGGCCGTGAGGGAATCTGCTCATCGAGTAACCCCCGACAAGCCTCAGAGGAGACGAGTCCTAGTGGTTGGGGACTCTTTGCTGAGAGGAACGGAACCGACCATTTGCAACCCGGACAGGATCAGTTGTGAGGTGTGCTGTCTCCCTGGGGCCAAAATCAAAGACATAATGGAGAGGTTAACGAGAGTGGTGAAGCCCACTGACTGCAACCCCCCCCCCTTTCGATTCATGTCGGAACCAATAACACGACGAGGCGCAGCTTTCACCGCATCACGAAGGATTACGAGCTTATGGGTAGGAAGCTGAAGGACCTTCGTGCGCAGCTTGTCATTTCGTCTCTTCTCCCGTTGGAAGGACATGGCCCACAAAGGGAATAGTGGAGATCAAGGACTGGCTCCGAAGATGGTACCGCCAGAAGCGATTCGGATTTTTGGATCACGGCCTCCGTTTCCACGAGGCTGGTCTTCTGGCAAGGGATGGCCTGCACCTTACAACTATCGGCCGGAATGTTTTTGCAAACGGTCTCGCAAAACGGATCAGGAGGTCTTTAAACTGAGTTTGACTGGGAAGGGGGACAGTAGTATTCTGGGCAAGGATTCAGTGACTGCTGCGAAAAATAGCCCAAATAATATAGATGGGGCAGGCCAAGTAGAACTAGAGACCAACGGGGAGAGGGAAAGTAACTTTAGTACAGGACTTCCACGAAGGGCACATTGTCTCAAGTGTCTCTACACTAATGCACAGAGCATGGGGAATAAGCAAGATGAACTCCAACTCTTAGTACAACAAAATAAATATGATTTAACAGGCATTACTGAAACCTGGTGGGATGAATCTCATGATTGGAACATAGGAATAGGGGGGTATAACCTATGTCGCAGAAACAGACCAAACAAGAAAGGAAGAGGAGTAGCCCTATATGTCAAGGATGTCTTCACCTGTGACAAGATCCATTGCTTAAATCCAGGAAGCCAAGTGGAGAGCATCTGGGTAAGAATTAAGGGAGCGAGATTGTGGGGGTTTGCTGCAGGCCTCCGGGCCAGCCTGAGGACATGGATGAGGCCTTCCTGGAGCAGATGACCACACATTCAAAAAGGAGAGATGCCGTGTTAATGGGAGATTGCAATGATCCTGGTATTTGTTGGCAGTCAAATTCTGCAGAGACCACAAGGTGCAACAGGTTCCTCGCTTGCCTTGCAGACAATTTCATGGTCCAGAAGGTGGAAGAGGTGACAAGGGGATCGGCTGTTTTAGATCTGATCCCGACCAACAGGGATGACCTAGTTGATGAGGTGGAAGTGGTGGGATCCTTAGGAGAGAGTGACCACGCTCTTTTGGAGTTTGTCATCCAGTGGGAAGGAGAAGCCAAGTGTAGCCGGACACGCATCCTAAACTTTAAGAAAGCTGATTTCTCCAAACTAAGGGACTTACTTGCTGAAATTTAGCATGGCTGTTCTTAAATCAGGCTAAAGACAGAAGAATCAATACGTTTCTGTAATGTTCTAAAAGAACTCTATTAAATAGTATAGAATTTGGGAAAAATGAAGAAAAAAATCTGTTTATGCAGAAACACAGCTTTGGGAAAGTAAAGGCCTCCTCCTGGTCTAGACAGAGAGAGAGAAAAAAGATGGACTTCTTTCATGGAGAAGTTTGTTTATACTTATATTTTTAAATTTAATTTATACCCCACCTTTCTCCTTGTAAAAAATCCAAAGCAGTTTGCAACCAATTAAAAACAGAGTACAGCTAAAAATATATTTGTACAAAAGTTTTTCAAACCCCAAAACAATACACACAGCCCTGCTAAAGTTGACACCCTTATATTTGACTTCTTTATTAATATAAAACCCCTGTACCATTGAACATTTCCGTAAAATCATAGAATCATAGAGTTGGAAGAGACTGCAGGGGCCATCGAGTCCAACCCCCTGCCAAATCCTTTTGGTTCCTTTTTATTGGTGCTCTTAGCAACTTATCCCAACTGAAGACTGATTCTGTGCTGATTGATTATAGCCATTTCTGCATGACGTCAGTATCTCACAACAACAGTGGGTTGTTACCGGTCCGGGACTTGTGCTAGTGCACAATGTCCTCGCTATGCAGCTGCTATCCCGCCCCTAAACATTGTGAAACCACCTTACACCATTTCCAGAAAATAATCTGTTAAGAGCCTCCTTTAGTGCTTCAATCCTGTCAGCCAGCTCAGTGTGGCACCGTAATAGTGCTTGATAGCGCTTCCGGTCACTGTACTTGACACCAAAGTGTCATTATTTCCTCCCTTACCCCTCTCCCTTTCTCCTAAGCGATACAGCCCTGAACATTTCAACCTATGTTCATAGCAGATGACACCAAATTGGGAGGGGTTGCTAATACGCCAGAGGACAGGATCAAATTTCAAAATAACCTGGACAGATTGGAGAGCTGGGCCAAGGCTAACAAAATGAAATTCAACAGAGAGAAGTGTAAGGTCCTACACTTAGGTAGAAAAAATGGAATGCAGAAATATAGGATGGGGGACACGTGGCTGGATGGCAGTACGTGTGAAAGGGATCTAGGAGTCTTAATAGACCACAAGCTGAACATGAGCCAGCAGTGTGATGCGGCAGCCAAGAAAGCCAACGCAGTTCTCGGTTGTATCAATAGGAGTATGGTGTCTAGATCGAGGGAGGTACTGGTACCACTCTACTCTGCTTTGGTTAGACCTCATCTTGAATCCTGTGTCCAGTTCTGGGCACCCCAATTCAAGAAGGACATGGTCAGGCTGGATCAAGTCCAGAGGAGGGCGACCAAAATGGTGAGGGGCCTGGAAGCCAAACCCTATGAGGATAGACTTAGAGAGCTGGGTATGTTCAGTCTGCAGAAGAGAAGGTTAAGAGGGGACATGATAGCCATGTTTAAATATTTGAAGGGATGCCATGTAGAGGAGGGAGAGGGCTTGTTTTCTGCCGCTCCAGAGACCAGGACAAGGAGCAACGGATTCAAGCTGCAGGAAAGGAGATTCCACCTGAACCTCAGGAAGAACTTCCTGACGGTCAGGGCTGTCCGGCAGTGGAATAGGCTGCCTCGGAGTGTGGTGGAGTCTCCTTCTTTGGAGGTTTTTAAGCAGAGGCTGGATGGCCATCTGTCGGGAGTGCTTTGAGGGTGTTCCTGCATGGCAGGGGGTTGGACTGGATGGCCCCTGGGGTCTCTTCCAGCTCTACATTTCTATGGTTCTATGATTCTATGATCCCATGGTCAAGAATACTAAAAGAGAAAGGAGTTCATGACGGCTGGGAGTTTCTTAAAGGTGAGATACTGAAGGCACAATTGAAAACTGTGCCAATAAGAAGGAAAAATGGCAGGTGTCTAAAGAGACCGGAATGGTTGAGTGAAGAGCTCTCAGCTGAGCCAAACGTTAAGAGAAACATGTACAGGAAATGGAAGAATGGTGAAACCGCCAAAGAGGAATTCAAGCAAATAGCCAGGAGATGTAGGGAGAAGGTCAGAAAAGCTAAAGCGCAGAATGAACTCAGGCTTGTCAGAGACATAAAAAACAACAAAAAGGGCTTTTTTAGATATGTCTTCAGCAAAAGGAAAAACAAGGAAATTATAGGGTTGCTGAGCAGAGAAGATGGTCAAGTACTGATGGGGGGACACAAAAGACAGAACTATTCAACGCCTTCTTTTCTTGAGTTTTCTCCCAAAATGAAAGAAGTACTCAACCTGGGGGATGGGGAGCAGGTGAGGAAGTGAGGGAAATGCAGCACAGAATAAGTAGAGTAGTAGTACAGGAATATCTGGCTAAACTAGATGAATTCAAGTCTCCAGGGCCAGTGAATTACATCCAAGGATATTAAAAGAACTGGCAGAAGTCATTTCTGAACCACTTGCAATTATGTTTGAGAACTCTTGGAGAATAGGAGAAGTCCCAGCAGACTGGAGGAGGGCAAATGTCATCCCCATCTTCAAGAAGGGGAAAAAAGAGGACCCTAATAATTATCACCCAGTAAGCCTGACATCAATTCTAGGAAAGATCCTAGAGCAGATCATTAAACAGTCAGTTTATAATTACTTAGAAAGTAATGCTGTAATCACTAAAAGCCAGCATGGACTTCTCAGAAATAAGTCATGCCAGACTGATCTTATCTCTTTTTATGATAGGGTTACAAGCTTGATAGACAAAGGGAATAATGTGGACGTGGCATATCTTGATTTCAGTAAGGCCTTTGACAAAGTTCCCCATGACATTCTTCCAGAGAAGCTAGTAAAATGCGGGCTGGACAGGGCTACCGTTAGGTGGATTTGTAATTGGTTGACCAACTGAACCCAAAGGGTGATCACCAATCGCTGCTTTTCGTCCTAGAGAGAAATAACTAGTGGGGTGCCACAGGGTTTTGTCCTGGGTCCAGGGCTGCTATTCAACATCTTCATCGATGACTTGGATGAAGGAATAGAGAGCAGGCTGATCAAATTTGCCGATGATACCAAATTCGGAGGGGTTGCTAATAGCCCAGAGGACAGGATCAAAATTCAAAATGACCTTGACAGACTGGAGAGCTGGGCCAAAGCTAACAAAATGAATTTCAACAGAGAGAAATGTAAGGTCCTGCACCTAGGCAGAAAAAATGAAATACACAAATATAGGATGGGGGACGCGTGGCTGGATAGCAGTATGTGCGAAAGGGATCTAGGAGTCTTGGTAGATCACAAGCTGAACATGAGTCAGCAGTGCGATGCGGCAGCCAAGAAAACCGATGTGATTCTTGGTTGCATTAATAGGAGTATGGTGTCTAGATCGAGGGAGGTAATGGTGCCACTTTATTCTGCAGTGGTCAGACCTCATCCTGAATCCTGTGTCCAGTTCTGGGCACCTCAATTCAAGAAGGATATTGACAAGCTGGAGCGTGTCCAGAGGAGGGCGACCAAAATGGTGGAGGGTCTGGAAGCCATGAAGCCCTATGAGGAATGGCTTAGGGAGCTGGGGATGTTTAGTCTGCAGAAGAGAAGGTTAAAAGGGGACATGATAGCCATGTTTAAATATTTGAAGGGATGCCATGTTGAGGAGGGAGTGGGCTTGTTTTCTGCCGCTCCAGAGACCAGGACAAGGAGCAATGGATTCAAGCTGCAGGAAAGGAGATTCCACTCGAACTTCAGGAAAAACTTCCTGACGGTCAGAGCTGTCCCACAGTGGAATGTGCTGTCTTGGAGTGCGGTAGAATCTCTTCCTTCTTTGGAGGTTTTTAAGCAGAGGCTGGATGTCCATCTGTTGGGGATGGTTTGATGGATGTTGCTGTATAGCAGGGGGTTGGACTGGATGGTCCCTGGGGTCTCTTCCAACTCTATGATTCTATGATTCTATACCATATTGGTTGCCCTCCCCTGAACACCTTCCAGCTCGTCCATATTCTTCCTGAACTGTGGTGCCCAGAACTGGACACAGGATTATTCTGGGTGGGGTCTGACCAAAGCAGAATGGAGCGGTGCTACAAGGTGCTTCCCTCTGTCTGGACACAAAATGCTCCTGCCGACGCAACCCAGAATTCACTGGCCTTTGAAGCCTGTGTTACCAACAGGTGGATCTGTCAGTGAGAGTGAGGATGAACTGGCTGGCTCAGGAGAGGCAACCCATTCAAGAGGAGTGTTTCTCCCTCCTCTGGTGCACCTGCTGAGAGGGAGGAGTGGTTTCAGGGGTCTTTTGGGAGCACTGGGTAGTTTTGGCCTCCCTCCCGCCTGCATCCTCCTGCCTTTCTCCCCGCAGGGTATCATCGTGCTCCCTCCCACTCGAACCCCCACCCCCATGATGGTCTCTCCCACAGAAGTTTCACCAAACAGGCATTGCACGCTGGGCACATTAGTCTGAGCATACGGTGTGCCAGCGGTGTGGCGGGGACCACAAAATCCTGCCTATTACCTGATTGTGTTGGTACATAGCGGACAGGATAGCATAGTGGTCAGCGTGTCAGACTGACTGGAGAGGCTTTCCTTCAGAGCTCCACTTGCCCACGGACAAAGGCGATCGTCAGCCCTCCTCCCCTACCTCGCAGGGTTGTTGGCACGACCCCCTTGGCCTGGGACCCTCTCAGAGCAGTGGACTGTCCAGCCCAGCAGATGCTGAGGAGGCATCTCAGGTGGCGAAGGTGGCAACGTCCATCCTTTGCTTCAGATAGAAACAGACCCTGGCAGCTGCCCCAACCCAAGTGGGTGCGTAAGTGAGTTTAATTCTGCCCTGGAGTGGACTGTTCTTCAACACAGTTCTTCGCGAGCACAGAGGGGGCCAGGTCACCCAGCACCAATGCCCCACACCCTGGGAGAAAGGGTTTGTATCCTGCCCCCAGCCGCCTGAGGCCGTGCTTCCCATTTGGAGTGTGTGAAGGAGTGCTTTCCTTTGCAGTGCTTTCCTTTGCCATGGTTTTTCCATGGGGTGTTGCCCCTCCGTTTCTGCAAATGTGTGGATCTTCCCCCACCCACCCTGGTCCTTTCCCTCTGCAGATCTCTGGGGGCTTCCTTCCCTGGCATGCTGAGAGGCCAAAGAGGAAGGGTGCATCTGGTGGGCGGCCTGCCCCTCTCCCCCCACCGTGGAGGAGCAGAGAGAAGCCGTGTGCATGTCCCGCCAGAAGGTCCCTGCAAGGCCCTGTGGGAGGGGAGGCAGCGGGGCCTTCTCGGCAGGGGCTCCCCTTGCATGGACCTGCCCCCCAGAGGCCCCGTGGACACCGGGATTGCCTTCTTTCTGCCGCCACGTCACAGGATGGCTTTCTATTAACGCTTTCTGGATCTCGGCTGACTTCTTCTGGAATGCCCACACGCATGGTTTAAAGTCCTTTTAAGGTTAAATGTTAAAACATACTAGTTTTGAGTCTGACTTTCTTTATTTTATATATATTTGAATATATATAATATGAATATGCTTTAAATTCTGAATTGCTTCCTACAGCTTCAGTGTATGTATGTATGCATTTATTTATTTATTTATTTATTTAATGGATTTATTGAATTGATTTAACTTGTCATGTGCCACTGTGGGATCCTGTGATGTTGAGTGAGGTCTCAGTCTCCTACTAAGGTGCTCTCCCATGGGGAATCATAGAATCATAGAAATGTAGAGTTGGAAGAGACCCCAGGGGCCATCCAGTCCAACCCCCTGCCATGCAGGAACACCCTCAAAGCACTCCCGACAGATGGCCATCCAGCCTCTGCTTAAAAACCTCCAAAGAAGGAGACTCCACCACACTCCGAGGCAGCCTATTCCACTGCCGGACAGCCCTGACCGTCAGGAAGTTCTTCCTGAGGTTCAGGTGGAATCTCCTTTCCTGCAGCTTGAATCCATTGCTCCTTGTCCTGGTCTCTGGAGCGGCAGAAAACAAGCCCTCTCCCTCCTCTACATGGCATCCCTTCAAATATTTAAACATGGCTATCATGTCCCCTCTTAACCTTCTCTTCTGCAGACTGAACATACCCAGCTCTCTAAGTCTATCCTCATAGGGCTTGGCTTCCAGGCCCTTCACCATTTTGGTCGCCCTCCTCTGGACTTGATCCAGCCTGACCATGTCCTTCTTGAATTGGGGTGCCCAGAACTGGACACAGTATTCAAGATGAGGTCTAACCAAAGCAGAGTAGAGTGGTACCAGTACCTCCCTCGATCTAGACACCATACTCCTATTGATGCAGCCGAGAATTGCATTGGCTTTCTTGGCTGCCGCATCACACTGCTGACTCATGTTCAGCTTGTGGTCTATTAAGACTCCTAGATCCCTTTCACACGTACTGCCATCCAGCCACGTGTCCCCCATCCTATATTTCTGCATTCCATTTTTTCTACCTAAGTGTAGGACCTTACACTTCTCTCTGTTGAATTTCATTTTGTTAGCCTTGGCCCAGCTCTCCAATCTGACCAGGTCATTTTGAATTTTGATCCTGTCCTCTGGCGTATTAGCAACCCCTCCCAATTTGGTGTCATCTGCAAATTTGATGAGCATGCCCTCTATTCCTTCATCCAAGTTGTTGATGAAGATATTGAACAGCACTGGGCCCAGGACAGAACCCTGTGGCACCCCGCTGGTCACTTCTCTCCAGGATGAAAAGCAGCCATGGGTGAGGACCCTTTGGGAACGGTCATTCAACCAGTTACAGATCCACCTGACAGTAGCTCTGTCCAGCCCACGTTTTACTAGCTTCTTTGTAAGAATGTCATGGGGAACTTTGTCAAAGGCCTTACTGAAATCGAGATATGCTACATCCACAGCATTCCCTTCATCTATCAAGCTAGTAACTCTATCATAAAAAGAGATAAGATTAGTCTGGCATGACTTATTTTTGAGAAATCCATGTTGACTTCTCGTGATTACCGCGTTGCTTTCTAAGTGATTAGAAACTGACTGCTTAATGATCTGATCCAGAATCTTTCCGGGTACCGATGTCAGGCTGACTGGGCGATAATTATTTGGGTCCTCTTTTTTTCCCTTCTTGAAGATGGGGACAACATTTGCCCTCCTCCAGTCTGCTGGAACTTCTCCTGTCCTCCAAGATTTCTCAAAGATTATAGCAAGCGGTTCCGAAATGACCTCTGCCAGTTCTTTTAACATCCTAGGATGCAATTCATCTGGCCCTGGAGACTGGAATTCATCCAGTGTGGCCAGGTATTCCTGTACCACCTCCCTACCTATTACGTGCCGCATTTCCCCTGCTTCCTCCCCTGCTCCCCAACCGCCAGGTCGAGCGCTTGTATCCTTCTGGGAAAAAACTGAGGCAAAGAAGGTGTTAAGTAGTTCTGCCTTTTCTCTTCCCCCTGTTAGTAATTCGCCATCTTCTCTGCACAGTGACCCTATCGTCTCCTTCTTTTTCCTTTTGCTGCGGACATATTTTAAAAAGCCCCTTTTATTGTTTTTAATGTCTCTGGCCAGCCTAAGTTCGTTCTGTGCTTCAGCCTTTCTGACCTCCTCCCCACATCTCCTGGCTACTTGCTTAAATGCTTCTTTGGTGGTTTCCCCCCTCTTCCATTTCCTGTACATGTTTCTCTTAACGCTTAGCTCAGCTGAGAGTTCTTTAGTCCACCATTCTGGTTTCTTCAAATGCCTTCCATTTTTCCTCCTTATTGGCACAGTTTGAGACCGTGCCTTCAGTATCTCCCTTTTAAGGAACTCCCGTGCCTCCTGAACTCCTTTCCCTTTCACTATTCTTGACCACGGAATTCCAGCCAGCAGCTCCTTAAGTTTACAGAAGTCCGCTTTTTCAAAATCTAAGACGAGCGTCTGGCCACACCTATCTTCTCCTTCCCACTGAATGCCAAATTCCAATAGGGCAAGGTCACTCCCCCCTAAAGATCCAACCACTTTTACCTCATTAACAAGGTCATCCCTTTTGGTCAGGATCAGATCTAGAATATTTGATCCCCTTGTGGCCTCTTCCACCTTCTGGACCATGAAATTATCTGCAAGACAAGCAAGAAACTTGCTGGACCTTGCTGTCTTGGCAGAGTTTGACTGCCAACATATATCCGGGTAATTGAAATCTCCCATTATTACTGCGTCTCTCCTTTTTGAATGCGCGGTCATTTGGTTGAGGAAGGCGTCATCAAGGTCCTCAGTCTGGGTTGGAGGTCTGTAGTAAACCCCCACCAGAATTTCCCTATTTTTTCTCGCTCCCTTAATTCTTACCCAGATGCTCTCGACCTGGCTTTCTGGGTTTAAGTCACGGATCTCTTCACAGATGAAAACATCCTTGACATACAAGGCTACTCCTCCTCCTTTCTTGTTTGGTCTGTTTCTACAAAATAGGCTATACCCCTCTATTCCTACATTCCAATCCTGAGACTCATCCCACCAGGTCTCAGTGATGCCTATCAAATCGTATTTATTTTGTTGTACTAGGAGTTCAAGTTCATCTTGCTTGTTTCCCATACTCTGCGCGTTAGTGTAGAGACACTTAAGTCCCCGGGCCCTTCCTGCAAGTCCTGTACTATAGTTTCTACTCCTCCCACCATTGGACGCTTGTAGTACTTGGTCAATATCTTTTGGGCCTTTACCCCCTGCACTCACCGAGTCTTTGCCCTGAATAATATTGTCTCCCTCCCCAGCAGAACTTAGTTTAAAGACCTCTTAATCCTCCGTGCAAGACTGTTTGCAAAACAGTCTCCTCCTTCCTTCCACCCAGGGAGCCTCCCTCCCGGCCCCTTGCCCCTCGCCTGGTCCAAGGAGGTAGGAGAGGCACGTGGGCACCGTGGGCACCACCAGGGGCGCAGCTAGAAGGAGGCAGAAGTGGAGGAGAGCACCCCAAAGAGGACTGGAACAGCGTAGCTCCGCCTCCTCACTGGCGGCGTCACCTTTTGCATGACCGAGAGCTGTGGTGCCCTGTCTCCGTTCCCCTCTCGGGCCTTGGAGTCCGCCTCCACAGAGCAGCTGCCCACGGGCACTCCCTTTCCTTCTGGATGGAGCAACCCGGCAGGTGGGCCTTTGGAGCAGACCGCTCCTTTCAAAGCTGAACTCAAAAAGGCCACTCTCCCTGCAGACTCCCCCAAGAAATGTGCCCTGTAAATGGCGGCGGCGGCGGTGCTTCCGGGGACCAGCCTTCTCCCAGGGAAGCGGCTGTGGGGGCCCAGGAGGCACATAGCCAAGGGCCCCGCCCTGCCCCTTCCCTCCATGACCCTGCCTGTGGCCTGGTGCACTGAGCAACCTCAGTGCAAGGGCGACCTCCTTGTCCCCAAATATTTTCAGAAAAGCAAAAAAGGCCCTGGGGGAAGGAGGGGGACTTCCTGCTGCCCTTTGTCTGTCCTGTATTTGTATATGAAAGTGTCACTTGATTTACTGTGCGAGCATGAGGTAAGCAGTTGTTGGGAGAGGAGAGAGAATGGAGTGCTGCAGAGATTTGCAGGACGAGGCAGTTGAATAGCAGTTGGAAGTCCAGTTTTGAGAGGAGGGAGTTCAGTTGGAAAAAGACATTGAGAGGGGTTTGAGTTAGACTAGAGGTTAAGGGAAGAGAGCCTAAATATCCTTAGGGCACCAGATCCCATCTGATCTTGGAAGCTAAGCAGGGTCAGTCCTGGTTAGGACGTGGATGGGAGGTTACAAATGAATTCCGGGTGCTGGAGGCTGTATTTCAGAGGAGGGAACTCGCAAAACTATTTCTGAGGGTTCCTTATGGGGTCGCCGTAAATTGACAGGCAACTTGGAGGTGTGTGTGTGTGTGTGTGCGCACACACGCATGCACGCGCGCAGAGGATTGGAGTGAGAGGAAGGGGTTTGAGTTGTGTAGTTGGTCAAGTTCTGATTTATCTTGAAAGGAGAGAGAGTGGTGTTTTAAATGTTATATATAAATTATTTAGTTTTGGGACATCTTGTGTGAAACCCATTTCTCAGAATGACAATTCTGGAGGCCAAAAGTGTACAAAAACAAAAACAAAACTTTGTTTATGAAGTTAAATGTAAGAGTTCTGGGCTTTGTACACTTTTGGCCTCCGGAATTGCTGTCACTCTGAGAACTGGGTTTCTGGCAAGGTGTCTGTGGTAGCAGCACTGAAAGTGGAAGGGTGGAGTCCTGCTGGGGATCAAAGTGGCATAAATCCAGGTGGTACCCCTGAGGGCATTTAGACTGACCCCACGGTTGGTATCAGGAGGCAGTCCTTACGTGTGGCAGAGGTAGGGATTGGGGAAAGCCCCCGTGCCGACGTCTCCCCCTTGGAGTCTCCTTCTTTGGGGGTTTGTTAAGAGAGGCTGGGTGGCCCTCTGGCAAAGGGAGGGCTTAGGCTGAGCCTTCCTGCTTGAGAGAAGGGGTGGCCCTTGGGCGGACGGCCCTTGGGGCCTCTATGATTCCGTGACTGTACGATTCTATGAATGTTTGCAGGGAATGCCAGGAAGGCTTCATATTTAGTGTGTGAAGTGTAAAGACCCCCACATTTGTTGATCCCAGCAGTGGGATAAAGCTGAGATCCCCAATTTGGCGTAGGCAGCGCTGGGACGGAAGTTGACATCCCCACGCGCAGCGGACACCGAACAAGGTCAGAACTCTGACTTGCACAAGAGAAGTCCCACGGCCAGGAGTTCCCACGTGGCTCCACAGCCAAAGTCAACTCCCTTTTGATAACTTATGAATAGATGTTCTTGTGTGAAGGAAATTCCAGAATCCTAAAGCAAACTTCTGCTCCGTAGCCAAGAAAAGCATCTCGCTTTGCCTGCAGGTGACTGAGAGAGGAGCATCTGGGTTAGGAAAACAAAGGTTTCCGTGCCGCGTCAGAGTAAACAACCCTGGGGGAGAGCACCGGGCGTGAACTAGCAAAGGGAGGCGGCACTGCAGCCTTTGCACCACATGCACACGCCTGTGTAGATCCAAACGACCTCTGGACCTCAAATGACACAATGGGCGGCAGGGGTCCCTGCACGAGATACGCGACTCAGAATAGCCACTGGTAGCTGGGACCCTCCACTGGGTATGCACAGCGTAAACTCTGCGTGAGGAGCTGTGTGTTGATTGTGCTGTGCAGACCTTGCACTGAAAGGCAATGTTGTGCAACTGCATGCTCACCTGAGTGCAGTTCAGGGTGTGCAAAGGTGCTGCATGTGCAACTCCACTTCCACAGCCGTAAGCTGGAGGCAGAAGTTGCGTAAGGCAGAAGAAACTGGCCAGCGGCTTCTATTGGGGACTGACCACAGGATTCCAGAGCTGAATAATGATTTCGCTGATCTTAAATGTTTCAAGCAATGAGGATTTGTGTCGGTGATCACAGTGCTTAATGTCTAGATTTTTGATCTTGGGCCGTGAGCCAAATCACATTTTTAAATGCAAGCCATCTGTGAGTTGGTTCACTAATGAATGGATTAATCAATGTAGACCACCAATAACTTGCCTGAGGGTAACTCAAGCGGCGCATTGATGTCCAGACCCTTGGACCGGGAACTTCAGAGCCTCAGGGGGCCTGCAACTGCCATGGGAGAAGATGGAACAGCAACTGGAGAAGGAAGGAAGCATGCCCCCCCCCCAAGCCCCAGGTCCTGCCCTGAAGAGAGAGCGGCACAATTTAAATGCAATGAGGGGCTGGCACCCCTCCTGCATGCAGGGCACCCCCTTGAGGCTTCCTCTTGCCACCTTTTGATAGAGGCTGCCTGTGGAAAGACCTCCGCACATGATGACAATGACAAGAACATTCATTTCTAATGCCCTTTCCACCACAGGAGAAAGCATCGAACGCACACAGGCGGAGACAAAGACAATAAAACATAGCACTCTCAACACTCAGAAAACCCTCCGCGTGCCAACAGCCACTACCCAGCCAGATCTGAAAGGCTTAGAGCCTTGACAGGAACGTCCGCCTCTGTCGGTGGAGGAGGCCATACTCCCTTGCCTGTAGATCTTCCGTTCCCAGGTGGGGCACACTGTGCTCCCTGAGCGGCCAGGTACCGGGGCGGTCAGAGCACAGAGCCCTGAATGCCAGAGCCAAAGGTTTGAGAGGAGGCCTGGACCAAACTGGCAGCTGGAGAAGGGGTCTAAGGGGGAAGGACACGTGTAAATAGGGAGATGTAAAACAACCCAGATGGCGCTTTTCTGAATTAGGGCCAGAGGGAGAAGAGAGCAAGGAGGCAAAACCACCGCTAGGTTTCTATTGCATTAAGCCAGGCGTGACATAACTGGAGCCCGGGCAAGGAGATGGGCACTCTTGGTGGTCAAGAGGTGGAGCTTGGCTCTGCTGCTGCCCCGATAAAGGGGGGCAGGGACAAAGAGCGGCTGAAATAGGGGCAACCCTGCAAGGACAGGGGAGGGCATGAAAGAGGAGCTACCGGATGGTCAGGCTGAAACACCAAAATCTCAGGGTTTTTTTTTCCATATTCAGTTCCAGGTGGTCATCCACAAACAAAACACTCAACAAGAACTCCATCATGGACTTCCATGCAGAGACTTAAATTGATCTAAAATGCTGGAAAATCTGTGTGTCATTTGCATAAACGTGAAACTGAAAAGGCAAATCTGAAACAAAATATCCAAGAGAGAGGGGAGAGAGAGAGGGAAAAGAAGAGGCCTCAAGACTGATCCTTGTGGTGCCCCATAGTTACAGGAAAAGCTTTTAGCATAGATCCCCCAAATGAAAAAAAGGAGGAATAATCAAACACAAAAGATGTAAATTAGGATAAAGTACTCCTTGTTATTCCCAACAATGCCAACTGTAATACTAAATTCTGATGGTCCAAAGCATCAAAGGCTGAAAAAAGATCAACACAGGATGAATGCAGATGTTTGCCGCTGACCCTTAGCCACTGGAATATTGCTTGCTACAGGAGTCAAGGGCAAAATCGGTCAAGGCGATCATAGGTAGGCCATTTCCGCACTACACCGTTATAGCGCGATTATTCCCTTTTCAACATCCTATGGAATTCTGGGGTTTGCAGTACAGGGAGGGGCCGTCCGGCTCAGGATTCCATAGGATGTTGAAAGTGGAATAATCGCGCTATAACAGTCTAGTGCGGAAATGGGTGTAGTCAGATCAGTTAGGAAAGGGCAGCTCCTTAGGTAAAATTCTGGAAAGAAACTGGAGGAGAGACACAGGATGATAATCGGTTCACAGGGAAGGATCCAGAGAAGGTTTCTTTAGCAGAGGACACAAAGGCACAGTGTGCTTAAGGCAACCCTTTAAAAAGAGTCACCAGTGGGTTATATATGGGGCGGAAGCGGAGGCAAGAGAGCTGGATAAAGAAAGCAAGGGAGGCGGCAGTAAGGCAGAAGGGGGGAGAGGGAACACTCTCTGGCCCATGGGTGACTCTGTCATGGGGGAGTGGCACTCTGTCCCTGACGGCAAGCGCATGACCAGGACCCATGGCTGTGGGAACTCATGGGTGGCAGTGGGGGCGGAGAGCCCCTCGCCAAGAAGGTCATAACGGCTGAGTCCACTTTTTGATCAAAGGAGGAGACCAAGTCACTCGCAGAGGGATCCCCCCCGAGGGACGCCCATCCCAGCACGCCCACAGCAAGGAATCTGCAGGGGTGGGGGGTGGAGGTGGGGCTGCAGGCTGGGGATGAGGGGCTGCTCACTCCCCGATGTGTCCCCGGAGCATGACGGCAGTGCTGCTCCGAAGGCTCGACCCAGCCGCATCCCACCACATCCCGCTTCATCCCTCATCCTCGGGACCACCCGGGGATGCCTCGGGCTGCAAGGGTGGAGCGGCTGCTCCAGCTACGGAGAAAGGGGAGTTGCAACAGGGCAAACCCTCTCTTGTGGGGCTCAGTACACCCTCAGAGGTTGCTGAAGTAGGCAGGGCTCAGCTGCAAGGAGGCCAAGCAAAACAAAGGTAGGTCCCCCTTGAATTTTGCAGGAAGGCCCCCCTGCAAGCCAAGGAAAGCTGAGCGGCCCGGAGCACAGAAGAGACTCCCTCTGGCAGGACTTGGGCACTCGGAGCAGACACACCCAGGCACATGTGCACACTTGCACACATGTACAGAGTGTGTGGAGACACATCCCCTCGAAAACAGCTTGGGGGCGCGTGTCACCCGTGGAGGAGACCCTTGTTTCTCATGGGCAAAAGCCTTGTTGCCAGTCCTTGAGAAACGGGGGGTCCCATTTACTCTGTAGTAGTGGGAAGATATTTGGCGAGCCCCCAGCCAGTTTTGGGTGCCTCATGCAAACATCTTAGGCTGGGGCAGAGAAGGAGAACAAAGCAAGAGGGGAGGGGGTGGTCAGGGGCTCTCTGAACTCCTTAGAGACGAACCATTGTCCTGACAACGAAACCCTTGACAGACAACCCTCCCATTGTTGCCCCAAAATGTGGGTGCCACAAGGGCCAACCTGTGATGCCAATACCTCCTTGCAAAGGTGGGGAATTAATTAGCTCAAAATCAGGAGGCTAACAAGAGGGGGGCAACTTAGCAAGATCTTACTACCCATGGTTGTAGGCTCACGCAGGAAAAGAACCGGCCAAAGACTCAAAAGCAAGCTACAAATGTGTTTTTATTGGGGGAAATTCACTCATTCTTGCACACAAGATACGCACAATCACACATTCACACAAGAGCTAACTGAAGGAGAAAGGGAGGAAAAATTATCTACAGAGAGGCTGAGTGGTTTGGGGGGATTTATCACCACCAGTCCAGAAGAGTAGTGAAGAGCAGAAATGTATTTTGGCTTAGGTAGGGCCTAAGGACAGTTCTCATTCAGGAGCCAGATGGACAGAGTGATGGGTAGACCCTTGAGAGACTGCACTGGGCGTCTCGAAATCAGGGGTATTTGTACCCTGAAAGTAGCCTGTGGCAGTGGAGGGTATGTGCAGTTCCAGGAGTGGAACAATGGGACTTGCAACACAGGCAATGGACTATCGACCCACTAATGTTCGCGCTGTTTGGCTGACAAAGACCAGATGACTGTTGTAATAGCTCTGTATTGGGGCAGGGGGTACAAGGAAAGAGGAAGGAGTCCAGGTTTAACAGGGGATGTCAGTCAGTGTCCTGGTGGGCTTCATTCTCCAGGAAATTGCAGCTTCTATTATTCTCTGGAACAGCAGTGATTTACCTGATAATTGACCTGCGTTATACCAAGAGCGTGTTTCAGGCTGCCTCTCTTTCTCACATTTACAGTCAGATTTCTTCCCTCACTTGGTTTGACCTCCCGGTCACCTCTCGGGCTTGAATTTGATATTAGTGCCAATTAAGGTGTGTTGCCAATTACATATAATGCCAATTAGATATGGTGCCCATCCAAACCATAATGATATCGGGGACCCCCAAAGCGGGGGTGTGTGTGGGGTGGCAAGGAGGTGGGCTTCGGGGAGCTGAGGGGCCACAGCACAAGAGAGGGTGGAGGCCGCTTGCTCTCTGCCCCGCCCCAGGAGGCGGGTGGTCGCCTCTGGTGGGCTGCAGATGCTGGATGGGGGCTTCTGTGGAGGGAAAGGAGGAAGCAGTGAAAGGCAGCAGAAACGGCAGCCTCAGGGCCGGGTGGGCACACGCTCTCTGTCTCAGGGACTTTCTTCAAGCAGAGGCTTCCTGCGGGGGCACTCCAGCTCTGTACTCCCTGGGCAGAGCAAGGGGTGGACTAGATGCCCTTTAGGACACGACCACCAATGATCCCACCCTCTCATTCTCCATGCTGGAGTGGGGCTCTTTGCTCCCACGGCCCAAACGGGCAAGGAAACCACTTTATGCGGTTGCAGCCCCTTCTGTGTGCATTTAAAGGCATTTAATGAGGGAAGCCAACGTTCCCGACGGCAGGAGAGGTGCTGGGCCCAGGAGGTGGAGAAGGGAGGGAGAAGGAAGAGGGCTGAGCCAGGGCACCCCTCTTGAGGTGGGGCTCCCGCACGGCAGAAGACGGCTGGACTCGGCCCTCCTCGGGGTGCCTTTAGGATCCCACGGTTCCATGAAATCAGCTTCCTGTCTGCCCCACCCCACGGCTCCCCCACCCCGTACAGCCGCTGGCCCCATTAAGGATGAGCTTGGACTCACAGAACCCACACAGAGAAATCCCAAACCGGCAGCATCACCTCTGGAGATAGTTGGGGAGGGGCAGCCACGGTGCCGCCCGCCTGGGAGTGAGTGGAGTGGGAGGCCAGAGGCCGCGGCTTGCGGGGGTGCAGGGTGGGACTCGCCTTCCAGCCCCACGTGGCATACGGCACGTGAGCAGCCCCCAACGATGCAAAAAGGGCACAGAATGGAGGGAGGCCTAACAGACGTGCAGTGGCCAAGGGCAGCCCAAGCCTCTGCGGGGGAGCTGAGCTTTCTGGGGGAGGGATTTGTTGGCGGAAGGGTCCCAACCCAAGGGTGTTCTGTGGAGGCCAGACACAAGACACAGCTGGAAGGATCACTTTGGGGAAGGGTCCTTCGCCAGCTACACAGGGGAAGTGGCCTCGACAGTGCAGGAAGCCCCCTGAGCAGTAAAGCGGGCAGAGGAGAGAGCATCTGTGTTCTTCGGAGGAGAGAGACCCTTTGCTTCTTCGGTGAGGATGGCAAGCAGAAAGCATCAATCAGCTAAGTTTAACCAGCAGTCTGAAATGAGAACTATAATGAAATTTTAACTTAATCGAAGAAAGGGTGCTTTTTGCTTTATTCTGCGAGCAGCCCAACAAGCGAAATCTAACAACACAACAAAAGGAAGAAGGGGACTGATGAGAGAATGCTTTTCCAGCAGTCAAAATAATGAGACCGGTCCTCGTTTGGTGATCTGAGCCAGAGCCGGCCCCCTGCTTTCTCCATTCACAGGCCATCTCCTCCACAGTCACTGCCTGAGCCGCTTGGGAGGGGAAGGGGAGAGCCTGGCAGAGCCGCCACTGCCAGGGGGCTCATCGCCACAGAAGTCGTAGATTCCTACAGTTACGAGGAGTGTCACAGACCATCGAGTCCAACCCCTCTGCTCAGTGCAGGATCCCCAGACAGCGCCCGCCCCCAGCAGCAGCAGGGAGCCCCCAGCCTCTTTTTGCAGACAACTAGAGAAGGAAGGAGGCCCCGACACCTCCCTCGGCCCTTGGTTCTGCTGCAGAACCACCCTCACTGTCAGGAAGTTCCTTCTCCCAATGTTCAGTCAAAATCTCCTGCCCTGTAACTTCAGAGCATTAGGCCTGGTCCTCCCCTCTGGGGCAGCAGAGAGCAGGCCTGCCCCTCTCTCTGTCGCAGCCTTTGAGGTATTGAAAGAGGGCGATCCCAAAGTCAGCCCACGTGGCTACCTTCTTCAGCCCTTCCTCTTAGGCCTTGTCCTCCATCCCTCTTACCGCCCCCGTTGGCCTTCTCTGAACCCACTCCAAGCTGCCTATCGCTGCTGCGGTTGTGTGGCTTTAAGTCATTTCTAACTTACAGTGACACTAAGGCAAGCCTACCACATGTTTTTCTGGGGCTGAGAGAGTGTGACTTGCCCAATGGTTTTCACACAATGGTTTTCAATGGCTGAGCAGGGGATGGAATGCTGGTCTCCAGGGACCACAGTCCAGCCCTCAAACTGCTACATCATGCCGGCTCTCCAATTTATAATAGGATCAATTAATCCTACCCTTCTAAAGCCAGAGACTCATGGTTCTGTGCCTCCAGTCATTTCCGACTTAGGGTGACTCTAAGGCACCCCGAACTGAACGCAGGAGTCCAGATGAGGCCTGACCAGTGCAGAATATAGGGCAATCTTTACTTCCTTCAGCAGCCTTTGCGGAGTTTTGTCTCTGCTGCCCAAAAGAGAAAATTCTACCCAGAGCGGCTGCATCAGCCCCCTCATTTCGCTACCCCGGTGTGAGCACGCACGCATGTACGCACGCCTCTTGCAGCAGTGTGCAAGGACTGCCCGGCAGCCATTCCCAATAGGGCTGCTGAGCGTCAGGGTCTACTCTAGTGCACCTCCGTGGCCCTTCGGCCTCCGTGGCTGCCGGGGGGCTCCCTCAACTGGCCAGCGGTTGCCGGGGGAAGGGGGCAGGTGAGCTGCCCTTTCGCAGTCTGTCTCAGCAGCATTTCCAGAACTTTCCCTGTGGAAAATTTCACTGCCTTCCAAACAGCTTTGTGGCTTTCAACACCTGCTCCCAAAAGTTTTCTTTTCCGTTCACACAAACACACTGCCAAAATCCCAAGAATGAAAAACAAAAAAGAACTTCAAATAAAAAAGAATATTTGAACTATTTTGTCAGGAATTAAGATGAAGGAACAAAACTTTGTTTTTCTCACAGGATATACACTTGATTTTTTAAAAAAGCAAAATCAAAACTGGCTGCTGGAGCCAAAGAGTTCTTGCAAGATGGCAGGAAGAGGAAAGGAGAACTTTGCACGCACGTGCTCCAACTTGCAAGCAAGTGAAGGAGGCCGGGGCAGAAGTAGCCACCAGCCTGGCTGAGGGGAGGGGGCTGGTAAAGGACTCTGGGGGCCAGCAGGGCCTCTCCTGTGCTGCTCAGGGGCACTCAGCACCCGCAGCTCCCCTGTGGCCAAGCCGGGAGCCAAGCGGGCCTCTTAGCTGGTGCCCCCGGGCCTTGGGCAGCCCTTGGCTGGGTGCAGCCCTCCTGTCCACCCATGCACCAGGCTCTCGGGACAACAGAGCCCTAAGCTGGTCACCGGATACCCTGTTACTGACCTGGCTAGTCCGAGCTTTGGGGATATTAAAAGATATCCTTTCGATATCACAATTCGGCTTCACTTATCTATTCCCCTCCATGTGCTTGCGAGGCCACCGGACAAGCACGCAAACAAGCTCGGCCGTTAATCGCTGTAATACTCCTAAGACAATACAGGCAGGCCAGAAAATAGCTGACTCGCTGCTTCAGGAGACCTCCAGGCAAGTACTCTAATTAGGTATGCACGCAACCTACAAAAGAGCCTCTGCCTCGCGCTGGCAGCTTGATGGGTAAACTACGCAATACCCAAGTACTCTGCGTTTGCAGACTGGCTACTCTATTGAGAACCTCTGCGATAACTCAATCATTCAGATTCTGACCTTTTGGAGGCTTTGTCTCCAACTCCAAACCTATTGTTTTCCCCCAAGTACGACATAGCCTTCAGTCACAATTCTCCTTATAAAAACCCCTGATTCCGAGACCTTCCTCGGAACGCTCCCGAGTTTCATCCCGCCTTGCTGCCGCTTTGCTTGGCGAGCCTCCCCTCAGCTCCACGTGCTGAGCTACATCGCACCCCAGCCTCGCTCTCCATTTTTCAGGGCTTCAGGACAGGCGAAGTATCACCCAAACCAGCAACTCCTCTGAAAATCCCTCTATACCACTCCAACCTTTACTTCTTTAGTTGTCTTGTGTGAATGTGTCGCATACACTGTTTTGCTTGTGTTTAATAAAACATCGCTTATTGTTTCAACTTTTGTGTGCTCCTTGACTCGACCCGACCCCGTAGACATAGGGTTCAAGATCTCGCTACTTTACCCTGCCTTTCGTAACACTAAGCAGTGCTCTGAGCCAATTTTCCCCACCTTTAGTTGAGCACCTTTTGGTGTCCCTCCGGGGACCCCCAGTACACAGGGCAACAACCCGGGTAAGAAATGGCACTTGAGAGAGGCCATGACAGGCACCAGGTGGCCCTTGACCAAGAGCAGCCTCGGGCCCAGCAGGAGGCGATGAGTGACATGTGGCCCTATGGCTGGTTTTATGATGCTTGGCCCCATGGAATGCCACACACTATCCTTCTTTTGATTCCCCTCAAAAGGAGATCAGACTCTCCTGGATGTGTCCCCAAATGAAAACACTCCTCTTAAATAGGTTATGGTTCCCCCCCTGGTCAGGCTGCTCCCAGACTTTGGAGCTCCCTCCCTGGAAGTGCCAGGATGGCCCCATCCTTGCTCCCCTTCTGCTGGCAGGTCAAAATATCCAGCTTTTACAAATTGACCACGTCTTGGATTTCAGTGCTGCATGGTTCTGTTTTTAAGGTTTCTAAAGAGACCTTTAACACACTCTCAATATTTTTAATCTGTTATTTTTAGATTCATAATGGTTTTTTGCTTTTTAAATCTTGTGTTTATACTTTTATGAATGCTTTGTATTGTTTTTAATCTGTACTGCTTTAAATGTTGTCAGCTGCCTTGAGTCCCACTGTCAGAAGAAAGGTGGGACAGAAACGAATAAACAACAACAACATCAAAGAAGGCCCCAAAGGCCCTGGTGGAAGGCGAGCCACAAGGGGGAAGGGGCACCAAGACCCCTCCCCGCGGCGCTCGGCCCAGGGGCACACGCACCCACCCATGGGCAGGCCCTCCCCAGCATTGGTCTGCCCGATCTTCTCATTTGGGGGCCCGGCTCTGGCCCCCACCAGCCTCGCTCTGGCCGCCCGTGGCTCCTTCCCCAAAAGCACATGGATGGAACCCCGGAGGGGGAGGGGAGACGTTCCCCTGGGCAACCCCCCCCCCAAATCTCACGGGGGAAACTGGGACACACCCGCGGTGCCCTCCCGGGGGACAGGGGCGGAAAACGAGGGGGGACAGACCAGGCGGGTGGGCGGGCGAGGCTGCCGCCGCGCTTTGCTCTCGCCTGGGCCGCCTGGGAAGGTGGGGTCCAGCCCCCTCCTCCGGACTTCTGGATCGAGCGCAAACGACCTCTGCGCTTTGAACTCACTTTCCTGCGATGGAAGCAAGTTCAGGACAAAGGAGGAGGAGGAGGAAAAAGAGGGAGCGGGGAGAGAGGGAGCGAGGGAGGGAGGGAGAGAAAAACCGGGGCACGTTCCAAACGGGTGAAAAAGTGGGGCTCCGGGGGGTCAGCGGGGACCCCCCTGGCCAGATCAGGACAGCCAGAGGGCACGGAGGGGCGGCTGCCTGGTGGGTGCAGGAGGGCTCTCCATTCATCCAGGCGGGGGGACTCTCCGCTCCTGTTCCCCATGGCAGGACACATCCGGGGGGGCGCCCAAACAGAGTGCATCTGCGGGGGGCACTCTCGTGTCGCGTCGCGGGTTCCTGCCGGGGAACGCCCGACTCCCTCCCTCCAGCACCGCCTCGGGACAGGCGCCGCGCTGGCTTGGCTGCCGCGGAAGCTCGAGGGGTCCTGCTTCTCGTCCCCGCCCCCAATCCTTGCCTCGGGAGTTGAGACCCCCCTCCGGAGAGCTCTTTCCTCCCCAGAGGGGAGAAGGGCTGCCCGGCTGGCTGCCGGCCGAACCGAGGCTGGCTCGAGGGTTGGTGGTCATCTTCCGCCCCTCCCGCCCCAGACCCTCCCGTTCAGCTCGTTGCTTGTTCAACACCCGCCCCGCAAAGAGGGGGGGCTGAGCCACGTGGCTGCTGCCCACCCCCACGCGCTCCTGCCGGGGCTCCTGGCCTCGCTACGGGGCTTTACGGGGAAGCCCCCGCCCCCCGCCGGCGCCGCCCGCACTCTGCGCTGCGGGGTCCGAGCAGAGCGTTTTGGACACGGGATGGGGCGGAGGGCCACCGGCTGGGCGGGTGAATGCCGGGGTGGGGAACGGCTCTTGCCCGCCAGGAGGGGGGAGGCAGACCCCCCCCGCGGCCTCCGTCCCAGCCCTTCCTCTGCCGGGGAGGAGCGGCCGCTGGCCCCGGGCCGGGCAGAGCAGGTGGCCTTGGCCGCGCCGCGGCTGTTTGGAGAGGAAGCGCCTCCGCGGCCGGGGAGCGCCAGGGCCGAGGCGAGCCAAGCCGCGCGCCCGCCTGCCTAAAACAGCACCGGCTTGGCTGCGGGGCTCCGCGCGCAGCTCCCCGCCAGCATCCTGTTTGCTTCCTGCCGCTCCCTCCGCCCGCCGCGGCCCCTGCAGCTGCTCCGGGGCCCTGGTGGGCCTCCCGCTGGGGGGGCGCCCCCGACCTCCCGCCCCCAGGCCTGGCGGAGTGCGACCCTCTGGCGATGTTTAGCCCGGAGAAGAGAAGGTGAAGACGCCGCGCAGGAGCCACGACCTGTACATATTTGTCATGTTGAAGATGGAGCAAGCCTGTTTCCTGCGGCTCCAAAGACTCGGACACTTTTGAGCAGTGGTGGGTTCCTGGCACTCAGGAAAAGAGGCTCCACGTACATAGTAGAACAAGAACTTTTTTACTGCAAAATCGGTTTGACAAAGGAATGGGCTGCCTCCCAGGGCGGGGAGCTCTCCTGCTTTGGAGGTCCCTCAGCAGAGGTAGGCAGGGCATCTTTCCGGAGTGCCATAGCTGTGTATTTCTGCGTGACAGGAGGTGCGCTAGAGTGTGATGCAGCAGCTAAAAAAGCCAGTGCAATTCTAGACAGCATCAATAAGCGTATCATGTCTAGACTGAGGGAAATAATAGTACCTCTCTATTCTGCTTTGGTCAGACCCCCACCTGGAGGGGTCCTGTGTCCTTTTCTGGGCACCACAGTGCAGGAAGGATACAGGCAAGCTGGAACAGGTCCAAAGAAGGGCAACCAAAATGGTAGAAGGCCTGGAAACCATAAAGCACTTTGAGGAGCGGCTGAGGGAGCTCCAGGGGATGTTTAGCCTGGAGAAGAGAAGGTTAAGAGGTGACATGAGAGTCATGCTTAAATATTTGAAGGGATGTCATAGGGAGCATGGAGCAAGCCATTTTCTGCTGCTCTAGAGCCCTGGACACTATAGAGCAATGGCTTCAAAATACAGGAAAAAAGATTCTACCTAAACATTGGGAAGACCTTTCTGTGAGTCAGAGCTATTTGATAGGGGAACACTCTGCTGCCCCAATGGAGTGCAGTGGAGCCAGCTTCTGCAGAGACTTTTAAAGAGGGGCTGTGTGGCCCTTTGTCAGAGGGAGGGCTTTGATGGCAGAAGGGGGCAGGACTGGTTGGCCCATGGAGTCTCTTCCAGCTGTAGGATTCTACCATTCCTCTGGGTAGGGATGAGCTGCAGAGAGTTCCTCCCCCGAGCCCCTGCCTTTGGGAGAGGCCTTTGCTGCCCCACTGACCTTCCCACTGGAACAACGTGGGACCAAGACACCAGGTGTGCAACTGGATGCACCACCAGACACACATACCCAGCCATGCACAGTGCTCAATGTGTACCCGTGCTCACTGTGCATTTGTGCTCATGACTTCCCAGGCACAGCTACCCTTCTGCAACGTCAAACTGAATGCAGCTACTCCGTCCCAGGCAGAAGCCTCCCATGGTCAGCGTGCCTGGGGGAACCCACAGGACTCAGGCCCAGGCACCCCCTTCGATTCTTCGTGCATTACTCACAATCTGTGAGTAAAACCTCAGGAGCCCTTGTGGTCTGGGAAGCCATTCAGAAATAGTTTAAATAGATAAATATCTTTTTGTGTTCAAATGTTTGTGCACTGAGTGGCTGAAAAGTACAAGGCAGGCTGAGCAGGGGCCCCAAGCCCTCAGTTGCTTTCAAACTGCTGGCTGCCTCCCCAAAAAGCTGCACTGCTGTGGGTTGTGAACAAGAGAACAAGGCCCCGTGTCCATCCAGAGTGTCCAAAGTATTGGGGGACTGGTGTGGGGACAATGGGGTGAGAGAAGACAAGTCATTCCAGGGGCTGGCAGAGACGGTTGCAGCTGGGGTGGGCTCTGCTGCACCTCACCCCCGTGCTTGCTGCTCTGGTCTCTCCCTGTTTGGATCTTGCAAAGAGCTGCAGTCGGTGATGGATGGGGGGGCAGAGCAAAGCTGGGAGGCCCCTGAAGCAGACACTGGACAATGGGGAGGGGGCAGGGGAGGTCTCCTTGGTCAGGGCTGTTTTTATTTCTTTATGCATTTTTCCACCTGGGTTTCACCCAAAACAGCCTTGAGTTCTGACCAACATGCCAGAGCAACAAATACAGCAGAACAACCCACGGAGAGGAGAAAAAACATGATACATCTGTCCACGTTCTTCTTTGGGGGCTGAGGAAGAGTTGCTTCACCAGACAAGTTCACCCCCAGCACTTCAGGACTGTAAAAATTAAACTTGGGGCTTTGGATTTGGCTGCCAGGGCGAACAGCACTGGCATGGCACACTGGTATCAGGCTGGCCTCCGTTAGCAGCCTGGCAACTCTGTTGCAGATCGACGAAGGCTTCCCACGTGGTTCCCACAAGGACAGCCCTAGGAACAATGCGCGGCAGTGACCCACCTGGGGTGGCTGCCAGGTGGTCCCCATCCAAGGTGGGCCGCAGTTGGACTATCAGCTTAAACCGGCAACAGGCATCTCGAACCGTGGAGTCACGGCTGTGCCCCAAGGGGTCGGGGCCAGCATGTGTGCTGGGAACTGAGTTTGAGCTGGGCACACTGGGGATTCCGAGAAGCCCCACCACTGAGCTGGTGGAGGGGGGCCCATCCTCCCTTCCTCCCTGGCAGTCAGGAGGCCTGGGAGTGGCACCCATCCACTGCCCTCGGGTCCAGTGGCCGGAGGGCCAGCTCCTAGGGTGGGGATTGGGGGCAGCCTTGTCCTCCCAGGCCTCACACGACCAGGCACCCCAGGGTGTTCTGGGCACACAGGGTGAGCGCAGGGTCTCCAGGCCTTGCCAAATCTCCTAAAGAGGAAGAGGCCAAAGGACCGCCTGCTCACTGGCCGGCCTTGCTGTGGAGAGAGCCTGCAGGTCCCCTGGCCACAGAGTGGAAGAAAGCCAGAGCAGGGTGCTCAGAGGAGTCCTGCTGCCTCAGTTGTACCCTGCAGAACAGCCCCGGAGGGTCAGCCAGCTGGCCAGGTGCCCGGAGGGCATGAATCAGCTTTTCGCAGCTTGTTAAAACTCCAGCACACACACACACCCCAACACACACACACCCCGCCACCTCGCAGGGTTGTTTTTGTGCCTCCAATCAGGAAATGAGCTCGGCCCCTTTGCCAAGTGGACAAGCTGGTGGTGCCAGGTCGTAAAGCACTAGCAGAACCTCCCTTTAAAAGCACCTGTCTGGGGCTGGGGGAGACATTTGCCCCAGAGAAGAAGAAGAAGGGCACCTTCCCAGGAGGGTCAGAAGACGCAACAGCTGATGGCCACGCTGGAGGGTCAGATGGGGACCGCTGCCCGGGCCCTGGGCTGGGCCTGCCTGCTCCTCTCTCTGCTGTCCCAGTTGCCGCTCGACACCCAGGGCATCTGCTACTTCCACGCGCAAGGTGAGGCTCCTGCGGACAGGACCTGGGGAAGGAAAACTCCTCTGGCGCCAGAGGACAGTGAGGTGGCCCTGGGAAGCAACCACTGGCCCTGTGGTAGCCACACACCCAGGCTGGCAAAGGGCCCAAGGAAAACGTTTACAACAGCCAGGGAGAGGAACCCTCAGGGCCACCCAATTCACCCCCACCTATCTCCAGGTGGCCTTCTGCGCTTGGGCTGAGAAAGCAGCTGAGAAAGCCAAGGACCACCTGCCTGGATGCCTGCAGGCCAAACTTCAGGGGGTGGAGAGGGTGGAAGAATTCAAGAGCCATGAGGGCCCCCTCCCCTTGGCCAGTTGTAACCACCCCCTCCTCTCCTTTGCAGCCCCCTGCCTCTACAAGGGCAAGCCCTTTGCCCCCGGCGAGTCCTGGCGGGGTGCCAACTGTTCCAAGTGCTTCTGCCTGGAGCCCCTCGGCGTGGGCTGCTGTGACATGTGAGTAGGGGGCTGAACAGAGGGGGTACACGTATAGAAGCAGAGTTGGAAGAGGTCACAGCTATCACTGAGTCCAGCCTCTTGCCATGCACTTGCAAGAGGGCTGGGGGGGGGCAGTCCTTGCTGAAGCCAAGGCTGGGGAGAGATTAAGAGGAGCCCACCCAGAGGGGCAGTTGGCTTAGCGTTGGTGGCATGGGGGCTATGGAAGGTTGAGACCAGCTTCTTGAGGGGAGGGGCAGTTCCCTACATTCAGAGGGCCTTTCCCTGCTGCCTGGAAGGCAGATTTTACACCTCTGCTGTGGCTGATGTGGAAACACCCAAGGAGCGGTAGTCACCTCCACTGTGAAAGTTTCTCTGGTGCCTTCCGCGGAATCACAGAACCACAGAGCTGGAAGGCACCCCCTGGGGCCATGCTGCCCAACTCCTTGATTCCAGCTGAAGGGTCCCTCGGGTGGGCATCCTGCCTACACTGTCCTGGTCCAGGAAAAGAGGCTGCCTTCCTCTGAGGCGGTCCGTTCTGCTGCCCAACAGCTCTGACTGTCAGGGTCAGGCTCTTCCTAAGGCTGAAGCACACTCTCAGGGCCACATCGCCAAGACTGGCTTCTTCACTCCCAGGTGGACTTCAGGGGAGGATGTTCAGGTTGCACCATGAAAGACTGGCACCCAAGGGTTTCCTCCCCCCCCCGACCCCCCATGCAATTGCACACAAATCGGCCAGTGAGCCTTCGGTCCATCTCGGGCAGTCTAATGTGCCATTTTGGTCATTCTGACCATCTACAAGCATAATCTAGCTATTTTAGCCTTGTTTCTTAGTGGAATAATAATTCAGGATGTAAAATACATGTAAGTATCTTCTACATGCTTATAATTATACATCAAATACATAGAAAAGAAAACGTATGTTTGCATTTAAAGAGGATTATAAGTCAGTGTGATACCCGGTCTGAGTGCCAGACTGCGACTCTGGAGACCAGAATTTTAATCCCCAGTCAGCCATGGAAACCCACTGGGTGACGAGCAAGTCACACTCTCTCAGCCTCAGAGGGAGGCAAAGGCAAACCCCCTCTGAACAAATTCTACCATGATAGATTTGCCTTAGGGTGAACCTTAAGTCGAAGGCGCACGATAGCAGCAACTACAAATAAGGAACAGCGGTATTGCTGCCATAAATAACTATTAAAAAGTTTTAGTTATTGATAACTAATTGAGTTGTGATTTAGAGCATTATTTTATTTGCTGTCCTTATTTGTTATTGTACTGTATCTTACCATAGTCCAAGGCACACATAACTCAGAGTTATGCCCACGTGTGTCTGAGAAAGCAGCTAAGCACCAGCTCCTTCCACAGCATCCAACGGCCCCCCCACTCCAGCATTTGACAACCTGGGGCAGGGGCGTCGTGATGGCCCTTTACCGGCCATGGGTGGGAGAATTCAGGAAGCAACCAGTGCTGCAGGCAGGCTGGCTCCCCCAGGCCTCCCGTGAGGCACGAGAGAGAGACTGGAAGGGTGATGCCTTCTTTTCCCCGGCTACCCAGTTGCCTCCCCCACAGCCAGGGAGCAGCCATGGCAGTGCTCGGCCCACCCAGACGCACACCCCGGGGGTTGGAGCTGCGTGGAAGGGAGCAGAGGCACAGGGCGGCACAGGGATGATGCCAGGCTCCACGCCCCTCGGCACAGACCCTTGGCCAGATACTCCTGGACGAAAAGAAGATGTGAGCCCCGACGCCCAAAGGCATCCACTTGCACGTGCATGCTCTCACAGACCCCCCCTTAAGTTCCCCCCTCTGAGTCCCGCTCCACCTTCTTGGAGAAAGAGGGTGCAGGCCCTGCATGCCTGGCTGACCTCCACCATCCCCACAGCCACTGGGATGTGCCCGCCCTGCCTGTGGCCCAGCAGCCACTTCCCTGAGCTCTTCCTGACTGCCCAGTTCCTGTCCACACACAGCTCTGCCCAGCAGCGTCCGCGTCACTTCGGGGCCTCTCGGGGGGAGTGTGTGCAGAGGAGCACAGGCCGGATCAGCAGCACATCCACCTGCTCTGGCAGAGCGCTCCCCACGGAGCAGGCTGTCTCTTTCCAAGCCCAGCAGGTGCGGAGACCCTCTCTCACCCGGGGAGGGCCTAGAACATTGGACACACCCACAGTTTCTCCAGGGCAGCCAGACATTTACAAAGCAGCAGCAAAGCGACAGGGAGCCCCTTCCTGGCCCAAAAGCCAGGCAGAGGTTGCCATCAGCTGGACAGCCACGGGCGCCAGTGTCTCACGACGGCCATGCTGTCCGGCTGAAGCGTATAGGACTCTTTCTCCTGAGAGAGCACAGAGTCCCTCACAGGGCAGGGGGTACTCGGTAGTCCTGTCCAAGTGGGTCATCCAAGTGGGCACTGGAAAGAAAACAGTCTTTGCTGTCCACACAAAACAATATTCTGTGGGAGACGCATCAGGGAGAAAGCAGAGAAGTTTCTGTGGAGAATTTGCAGTTTTTAAAGGTTTTATTCAACCAAAAATGGGTAGTTTCTGAGCAAATATACTTTTTCGGCATGGAGAGCAGATTTTCTGGGCAAACCCCATGTTTTCTGTGCACCCTTCTCCCACAGCAAAAGTACAAATTTTTGTGTAAAAGAAACCCTGTCCTGCCAAGACTGGCTGTGTCCAGTATTTCTGTGCCAAGAGAACTGATCCTTCTCTCAGCAATTCTGTGCATGTGGTTGTATAGGTCATGTCCGAAACTTAATTGCATGAAATGTCGCCGTGCCACCCTTTTCTACAGATCCAGCCCTGTGGGTGATTCCACGTTCAGGCAGAGACACACGCCAGTCAGCCTCCTGCACTTGGTGGGTGGGTGGGGGGTCTACCACTACCAGGAAGCTTGGGGTCCACCTGTTGAGTGCAGAAGGGACCTTTGGTATTTCCCCGCTTCCTCACCTTTTGGGGGGCTCCCTCAGGTACAGAGTAGTGCTGAGGGATAGATACTTGGGAGGGGCTCCGTGAGAATTATTCCTCCTGCACCTCCACCTCCACCTCCCTTTCTGCTCAGGGCTGCTTTTCCTAGCGGGTACAACCCACGTGGCACCAGCACTGCCCCCAGCATCTGAAAAGGACCAGTTTGTGTTTGGGGGGAAAACAGCATGAGTGGTTCTGCCTGGCAAGCCATTGTTCTTGCGTTCTCATTGTTACGCTACAGAAGAGTATTTGTCTCTGCTCTGTACGTTCCATACGCGTATATAGCGTTCACATACATTTGGCACCCTGAACGACACGCTTTCACCTGTGAACAAGGACTCCATTGCTAAGTGACGCTCCTGGGCAGGTGGGCAGGCAGACAGGCGGGCGGGCGGGCGGGCAAACAGACGGATGGACGGCAGGGCTGCCTTTGCGGGTTCCACCCGCCAGGGTGGGGTTTCGCTTCCCCGGCTGCTTAGCTGTTGGCGATGCCGCTGCCACAGCCGTGTTTGTTCCTCAGACCCTGGAAGCCCCGGCAGCCCCCCTCCCAGCAGGTCCCACCAGTGCAGTGGTGGACGGGGTGCCACGTCACGGGGAGGACCCCAAGGGGGTAGGAACGTGGGAAGGAGGCTCCCGTGGCCGCACGAGGACATATTTGGAAGGATGTCACATAGAAGACGGGGCAGGCTTGTTCTCTGCTGCTCCAGAGATGAGGACGCTACGGAGCAATAGCTCCAAAGCACAGGAAAAGAGACTCCACCTGACAGCAAGAGCCGTCCGACAGTGGAACCCGCCGCTGCCTCAGTGGAGCGTGGTGGAGTCTCCTCCTTCTTTGGAGGCTGTTTTTCAACAGAGGCCAGATGCCCATCTGTCAAAAGGAGGGTTTTGACTGCGTCTTCCTGCCGGGCAGGAGGAGGTGGGACTGGGTTTGGCCCCTGGGGTCCCTTCCAGCTCTAGAATTCCACCATTCTGTGGGTGAACCCTCCCCAGGAGGAGGGATCTCTGGAGCACTGCCCTGCCGTTTGCAGGGGGTAGGGAAGGCTGGGGTAGGCGGGGGCAGGCAGCAGCGCGTCTGAGGGTTCTAACGTGGACAGGTCAGGAACACCGAGTGGGTGCTCTTGCTTCCTCTCCACGCCCCCCGACCCCCTTTTCTCCCGCAGGATGCAGTTCCCTGTGGACTTCCCAGAGGGGTGCGAGGTGCACTATGACTCCGAGGCCTGCCAGGTCTCCCTGGTGCAGAAGGACCGGCCCAGCTCGCCCTGCGCCAACAGCCTGGAGACAGGGTGGGGATTGGGGCAGCCCCCCAGAGCCACAGCCGCCACTCCTGCCGCCGCCACCGGCACTCCCTGGCAAGGAAGCCCCCAAAACTCCACCGGGCAGATGGAGCTCCAACAAAGAAGACGACGAAGAGAGCGCGGCTGAGCCGGAGCACCAGCAACCCCTACTCCCGTTCCACACTGCCGCCTTCCCTCCCCACAGCTCCGCAGCAACTCGGCCGTCCCGCCTCCAGATCCGCTTGCTGCAACCCTCACCCTCAGATGGAAACTTCCTAGTGCCTCCCCCCAAGACTGCCCAGCTATGCCTCCAGCAAAGCTTCTCTCCCCCAAATAGGGGTGGGGTGTGGGCTAGGTTGTCAGTGCCTCCAGCCTGGGGGGGAGACTGGGGCCACAGTGTAAAAGACCCCTGCAGGAGCTGGGGAGATTGACCAGGCCCCCCACCCATGTGAATCCCAGGCCCTGGTTCCGCCACAAACTAACATTTCCAAGGGTCGCACAGCTCCCTCAAGTTTCCCCACCCACTGTGCCCAGCTGCTGCCCAGTTTCCAGCTCCCCCACCCACCCCTTAGGCTCTCTCCCACCCCCTCCTGTGCTTTGGGGGCAGCAGCACCCCTGCAACCAGGAGAGGCCTCCCCCGAGGGAAAAATAAGTGACGCACTCCTCCTCCCCCCAATGGGCCCAGACCATGGGATGCAGAGTGACTGGGGGGGGCAAGGCAAAGGGCTCTGGAAACTGGGGGGCCACGGAGGGAGGGAAGGAGGGAGAGGTGCCGCTCACAGGTCACTGAACAGCACTGCTGACCTTGCAATAAATGAACCCACAAAAGTCTCCAGGAATGCCTGGATTTTTGCCTGGGGTGGGCTCTGAGGGCAGGTTGGGCCAAGCGGCACCAGGGGATAGCAGATCCCCCCCCAAGTAAGTCTCTCCAGGCCAGGCTGGCGGAGGCACGGGGGCACCTCTCCCCTCACTTTCTTTTGCCCCAGACCCCAGACCCATCAGCTGGGGGGGGGACCAGAGACCAGAGAGAGAAGGAGGGGGGAGGGGGAGGCAGCCCATTGGGAGCAATTCTTTATTGGTAAGAGGCAGAAACAGAAATGAAGCCCCTGGAGCGCGGGGGGGGATGCTCACGCACACCCACACGGAGCCTTGGCCTGGTCCCTCCAGCCACAAAGCAGTTCTTCCATCCACGCAGGAGGAGCAGTTAGGAGAAGGTCCCACGGGTGACAGATCCAGCCCACCCCTCCCGGCCCTGCGAGGACCCTTCTTCTCTCCATACAGGAGCCAGTTGGGGGGTGGGGCGCGGGGCTTCTCTTCTCCACAGGAGAAAGTCTTTGCACCCCAGAGTACATGGGGGCAGGGAGGGATGGGGGAACAGACTCCTCTGGTGGGCACCCCCAGCTGGCGGCCCTGTAGGCAGCACCACCTTCAGGCGGGCCCGTTTCAGCCCAGAAGAGGGTCTATCTGCAGGACTGGCTGCACCGGAAACTGCACAACAAGAGCAGGAGGCAGTACGCGCGCACACATGCGTGCGCGCACACGCAGAGTCCTTCCTCTTCCTCGCTGCGGCCCTGATCCACCGCCGGCGGTTCAGAGGGTGAGGGAGTTGCAGCTCGGCAGCTGGGAGATGTACGACGCCAGGAGCGGGTTGGTGGGCAGCACTTTGATGGGCAGGTCCCAGCTGAGGGTGTCCACCTCCACCTGTTCCACCCCCGTCCAGCTCACGCCTTCCGGCGACGACGAGGGGCCCTCGGGGGCCACCGCAGGGGCCACCTTTCCTGCCGCCGCCGCCGCTGCCCCCTCCCGGGAAGTCACAAACTCAAAGTGCAGCCTCCACTTGAGGGACACTGGAGAGAAAGGGGAAGCGGGGAAGAGGCCTTCAGTGGGGGGGAGCAGGCCCAAGAGGAGTGGGGCGCACCGGCCAGCCTCCAGCACCCGCAGAACTTCCCTGCCAGGGCACTCACTGGCCAGCTGCTCCTTCTGGCTCGGAGCACAGGAGGTCGGAAGGGAATGCAGGGGCCGGCCGGCCCAGCCCGTGCCACGCGCGGGCCCCCTCCCCCAGGCTGGGTAGGCTGGAGGGCCAATGGAGCGGAGACAAAGGGGGACCCCGACCCGCTCGCTCACTCACCGACATTGGTGCTGAATCCCGGAGCGGAGCTGAGCGGGATGGGGAGGCTGAAGCTGGTGCGGGCGGTGTGGAGGCAGGACTCCTGGTGGCGGGCGTGGGTGCTGAAGGAGACGGGCGGCCCGCGCCCACGTCGGAATCCCTCCTGGACACGCTCCTCCGTCTGCAGGCTGACCAGGTACTGCACCGGCAGGGGCGGGGGAGAGAGGGGGGGGCCGGGGAGGTGGGGTGAGCCAGATCCCAGAAGCCTCCAGCACACCCGACCCCCTGTCTGACCGAGGCCCCTCCTCACCTGCAGGCAGGGAACGTCCCCCTCGGAGAAGTTGAAGGTTCCAACCACGTCCTCGCCGATCTTGTAGACAGTCTTGAAGATGCAGAAAGTCCCCACTTTGCCGCGGGAGTTGCTGATGTTGTACAAGTCTGGGGGGTGCCAAGGAGACTGTCAGAGAGGGGCCCCCGGGCACCCAAACCTATAGCGGAGGTGGGGGGCAGGATGGCAGAACCCCCTCGCCTGGCAACAGCACGCCTTGGAGCGTGCTGGGCACACCCCTCGGAGGGGAGCCAGACGGGGGGGTGCCGGGCTGGGGGCCGAAGGAGCCACTGGGCCGCTCTGCTTCTTCTCAAGTGCAAGCGCGAGGGGGGTGCAAGCGCGAAGGGGGGCAGCAGCAACGGAGGCGAGGGGCATCTGCATCAGCCCCGTGACAGCGGTCTGAATGAGGGGTGCCCAAGCACAGAGTGGGGCGGTATCTGTGCGTGCACGTGTGCCTACGTGAGGACCCTCTTCCCCGTGCTGCCAGGGACCTTGGTGGCTCTCGCCTGGGCAGGAACGCGTTCCACGGACCCTGGGGGAAGGAGCAGCTGGCCACGGGGGGGACGTGGGCCAGAATGGCCGTGGGGTCAGCTGGGGGTCCCTCAGAAGGTCAAGGCGGGGACATAAAGGAAGGGCGGGCGCGCTGGGGGGGTGTGACTTACGGAGGCTCCGTCGGGAGGTGGCTGCCGTCAGCAGCTCGGTGGCCAGGTCTGCCAGCCGGGAGTCCTTCTCGGATGGCCCCCCCTCTTCTTCCTCCAGGAAAGGATTGGAAGGAGCCACGGAGGCCGCAGCATCAGCCTCCTGGGGGAAGCGGTAGTCCTTGAGCCCTGTGGAGACGGGATAAGCATCAGAGGCCCCCCAGCCCAGCCCCCCAGCCCCTCCCCACTTGGGAAGCGGCCACCACGCCCCACCACGCCCCTCCCCTGCCTCACCGTGCAGCACCAGCACCCGGAAGGGGACCCGGAGCAGCTTGATGGGGGAGTTGACCCGCTGGCAGCCGATGGTCAGCTTGTAGACGTACTTGACCGCCTGGCCACGGAAGGAGGGGGGGCCGTCCACAGGCAGCGTCTCACAGTAGGAGTCTGGGCAGCACAAGGGGGACTGCGAGTTGGCAGGGGAGTGATGCCCGTGGCACCTTGGGCTTTGGGCTCCCTGGGCAAGGCACCACCTGACAGGGCTGGGGAGGGCAGCCCCAGCGGAACCCCCTCGCACACCAGGGGGCTCAGCTGCAGGGACTCTCCTCCCAAGGGTGCCCCACCGCCCCTCCAACCATGGGAGGGGGGAGACAGCTGTTCCTGAGAAGGGGGCTCAAAGTAACCCTCCCAAGACCCCCCCTGGTCAAGGAAGGAAACAGGCTGGCGGGTGTCCCTGGAAGCCTTCCACCCTCCTCATGGCCTTGACTACTGCCTTGGCCTCTCTGGCTGGCCGGCTGGTCCCCAAGAACACTCCCTGGCTGGCTGGAGGTGGGGGTCATTCAGGGCCTCCTAGCTCCCCCTCTCTCTGTCAGGCCAAGATCACAGTTCCAGGAGAGCCTAAGATTGCACGTGCAAGCTGGGGGGCACTTTCATGTGACCCCCCCCTCTTAGGGGCCAGCTGCCTAACCTCTGTGGTCAAGCCTGGGAACCAGAGGGGGATCACGGCCAGGTGGGCCCCCAGACACCATGGGCTGCCCTGAGGAGGGAGAGAGAGACGCCCTATTGCTCACCCAAAGAGCATCCCTGTTGGGCTGGGGCTGCAGCCCCCAACAGCCACAGAGGCCCAGGGGCCCTCCACCCAGCCCTTCTCGCAGAGGAGCCACCCAGGCAGCGCGATCTCTCATCTGCCTGCCCTGAGGAGGGGGGGTTGGGATGGGGGGGGCAGTGCTTCTCCTCACAGGTTTTGGACTCGCCCGGGTCCAGCCGCAGGTCACAGAAGAGGATCTTTGGGGGGGTAGAGAGGATGCACTGGCCCCGCTCCCCTGGAAGGAAAGAGCCAGCGTTGGCACAGACCCCTGGCAAGGCCCCCCACCCCACCCCAGCAAGCCCCCACGTGCCTCTCTGGCAAGCAGGCAGGTAGCCGGCACGAAGGTCCACTCCCCACCCCACGATCATCACCTCCTGGCAGCCGCCCCCCCCCCATTTGCTGCCCAGACACCCACAGAGGGCATGTGGGGGAGGGAGAGATGCCTTTTTGGGGTGCAGCCTCACCTCTGTTGGGGACAAAGACGGTCTCGTTCTCTGCCTGGACGTCGTGCCGGCTGTCCTCCTCGGGGGGCAGCGCCACCCGGCTCTCGCTGGCATGGAACTGGCAGTGGATCTGAGCGCTGGCCCAGGCGAGCATTTCACTGGGTGGGGAGACAGAGAGAGGGGAGGGCAGGCCAGGGGTGAGGGGACCAGGCAGTGGGCACTGCCAAAGCCGCTGGCCCTGCGGCCCCCACAGGGTCAGCAAGGGGGCCAGTTCTCACCTCCCCAGGGGAGATTTTTATACGCTGTCACGCCCCCCCCCCCCCGTGAAGGCTTCCCCAAACTGCAGAGGGAGCTCGGAGTCTCTGAGTAAAGCGCAGAGGGGGGCCACGTCTGGGGGGCCACCGGGGACTCTCTGGGGGGCCTTGCTTGCTTCTGGCCCCGTCTTCTCCCTGAGCAACGGCCTGGGCGGCGCGGCCTCCACTGGCTTGCTTGGGGGTGGACCCAGCAGCCAGCAACGGGAAGTGGCACAGAACTGGGCCCAAAACAGGCAGAGGGACCCCGAAAACTAATGGCCACGTGGGGCAATGAAAAATATGCGGGGCCACACAAACAGCCCCACGGCTGCTTAAGCTGACAAGCCGTGCTTCTCTCCCTTCCCCACCCGCCGCCGTGCATCCCACGTGGCCCAGGCCTCTGCCCGGCATCTCCCGCACGGTGAAAACAACTCAAAAGCCCCTGAAGCGAAAAAAGCCAACCAGGCGGGCCAAGCGGCTCACTAGCATGACAGGTCTGGAAGGGTCAGCAGGGAAGACACTGAGGTGTGAGCCAGGCCTGCCGGTGGAGGGCCCCCCACCCCGGGGGGTGTTGTGCTTGTGGGGAGGGGGCAGGGAGATTCCGGCACATGAAGGGAAACCCCCAGGAAAGGCTGTGGGGCCCCCTCTGGAAGAAGCAGCTCAAGCCACCGGCTGAGCCCGGCCAGCCTCCCCAGAGAATCTCTCTAACCAGCCTCTCTGTGCACGTGCGCACAAACACAAAGTGTGGGGTTGCCCTCCATATTATAGTAATGGGATATGTAGTAGGGTTTGAATTAGCTATTTGCTTGTAACAAAGGTATGGGAAGCAAAAACTGCTAAATAAACAAAAGCTAGGAATGCACCGATAAGCGCTGCCAGATTTACATGGCTTGAACGTCTCTTGCAAGTGGGAGGGAAACTTCTTGGTATTTTATGCTTTTGAATCTGCTAATCACCTTTAGTTCCTTCACTGCAATCTTGCACGATGTATCTCACTCAAAATAAATATTGCTTATGCACTGTACTATTTGTGCATGTGGATTCGGTTCCTTACACAAAGTCTCCGGCACCGGGCTCCAGGGCCTTGGCTGAGAGGTGGGCAGGCAAGGTGCCTGGCCCCCTGCCGGCATCGTGCCAAGTCCCAAGGCGCAGACCTGGCATGTGTCCACGGGGGTGGACCAGAACGACAGCACACGAAAACAGGCCCAGGTGGCCCCATCCTCTCCAAAGGACAGGCGCTCCACAGGGGCCTTCCGCCAAAGGATGAGAAGAGAGAAGCCACTGTGGGCCAAGGAGGCAATGCGCCCCCCTGGCCCCCTTCTTGCACTTTGAGGGAGAAAAGGGGCACGGAGGAAGGGGCACGGACGGCCCTCCTGCCCCTCCAGCGAGGCTGGCGCTCCAACCGGCACAGGCCTGAGGGCTCGTTTGGAGAAAACCAGGCACCAGCGCAGGCAGCCTCCTCAAAGCCTCCCGCTCCTAAACTCTCGGATCAGGCCCGCTTCTGAGAGTGCTGACAACAGCTAAGCAACCTCTCTGAGCCTGCCCCTGAATTTCAGGCAGGTCAGAGCCAGGAGTGCTCAGCAAGACTGCGCTCACTCTGGAATCCCCCCCCCCGGCATCAGTCCCTGCAGGGACAAGGCTGGCCCTCCCCACTCCCACTTTCCCAGTAAAACCGGTCCAGCGGGAGCCCTGGGGCCAGTCCTCTTCTCAGAGGCACCCTGGGGATGGCCCCCCGAGGCCCCAAGATTGGCGGGGGGGGGCAGACAGAGGCTGGCAGCACACACGCACCCTGTCAAGAGCCCACGGCCCAGCCACTGCCTCCACCAACAAACACAACCACAACAGTACTTGTTACATGCCCCTCCCTATGGATTGAAGGGGGGGCAACAAAGAATTAAAGTGCAACAGCGGACGGGACGAGTCACAAGGCCGCAACACAAGGCCGGTCTTGCTCCAGGCCATGGCGGGGAGGGAGACGGCCGGGCGCGTCCATCCGTCCAAACTGGGCCGGCGAGTTCCGTGGCATAACTGGGCAGCTCGACAGGGCCGAGCGCTTCCCTCAGGATCCAGCAGGCCGTGCAGGGCCCCACGGGCCGGCGGGGGGGAGTTCCGTCTTCCCCTCAGCACTCTCTGCACGCCACGGTCATCCCGCTGTCAAAGAAACCAGGTGAGGCGGGGTGTGCAGAGACTGCATTTAAGCACCCCAGCTGCAGAAGAGCCTCTCTCCCCCTGCATTTCCTCCAACGAGAGAGAGAGAGAGCGCATCCCCCCATATCTGCCTGGGGGGCAGGTTGCCCTTTCCACCCCCCCATAACCCTAAAGACCTTCCTGCAGAAACCCTCTGACTGGAGACAGCCTGGCATAAAACACAGGGCACCATCCCCAGCGGCACTGGGGCCCCTTCCGGGGGTGGGAAAAAAGGCCACGGGTGAGATGCTTGCCCTGCTCACTTCCCGCTCGCACGTGTGAGTGCACCTGGGTGACTTCAAGCGGATTTACGGTTGGCCCCGCGAATTCACAGAATCAGAGTTGGAAGACACTCTCCAGTCCAGCCCCCTTCCGCCATGCAGGAACCCCCACCAGAGCCCTACCTCGGACAGACGGCCACCCAGCCTCTGCTTAAAAGCCTCCGAAGAGCGAGGAGACTCCACCACGCTCCACGGGGGCAGCAGCAGATTCCGCCGCCGGACAGCTCTGGCCGTCAGGAAGTTCTTCCTGAGGTTCAAGTGGGATCTTCTTTCCCGCAGCTTGAATCCATTGCTCCTTGTTCTGGTCTCTGGAGCAGCAGAAAACCGCTCCCTCCTCAAATATTTAAACGTGGCTATCAGGCCCCCCTCCCTCAACCTTCTCTTCTCAGGGCTAAAGCCCCGCAGCTCCCTAAGATGCTCCCCGTAGGGCTTCAGAGGGGATCCGGTGCCTGTCAGGTTTTTCCATCGCACGAAAGAGAAAATCTGCCCCGAAGGGGACGCAGCCGCAACCCGCCTCGGCCGGGCAGCCTCCCCCAAGGCTCGCTCGGCGGGGGAGGCTCACCCCGGAAGCACCCTCGCCGGCCCCGCCCGTTCGCCCAGCCCCGCCCGCCCCCCGCGACCGGAGAGCGGCAGCCGCCGGCGCGCCCCAGCGCCTGCGAGCTCGGGGGCGACTTCCGGCACGCGCCTTTACACGCGCCGGGCCCCAAGGAGCCCTCGGCTCTTTGCCCGCCCCGGGCAGGAGCCTCCCCGACGCGTCGCCCGTCCCCTGGCGGAGCCGTCCCTGCGGGCGGCCTCCCCACCGCCTCCGGTGGCGGTGAGTCTCGCGGTCGAAGCACGCAGAGCCGAAGAACGAAGGAAGGAGACCCCCCTTCGGAGAGCAGGCCCCCCGCTGGAAAGGAAGATCCAGCCCGCCAACGCCCCCCCCCGAATCACGATGCCCGAGGCGGCGGCCGGTGGCAAGGAGGGGGCAGAGGAGCCCGGGGGCCCCCCCCGCCCGGCCCGGCCAGCTCCTTCCCCCCGGGAGCCCCCGAGAAGGGGGCAGAGGGGCCGCGCCCCCTGGAGGCCCCACTCGGCGCCCCCCGACTCTCTCATTTGTTCGGGGGAGCGGCTGCCCGCAAAGAGGGGGCTGCAAAGAGGGCCCACGTGAGGCCCCCTCCCGAAGCCCCGGCTGCCCCCGCGCCCCTGGCTGGCCGGCTCGGGGACGCTGAGCCCCCTGGACGGGGAGCCGCCCCCGGTCCCGCGGCGGAGGGTTCCGCAGAGCCACCCCGGGCCGCCCGGGGCCCCTCCCGGCGCCCGGGCCGCCCATCGTCCCGCAGCGCCCGGCTGGAGGGGGCGCGGCTCCTTCCCAGAAACGACCCGGGGGCGGGCCGCGCGCGCCCCTCCCGGCTTGCCAGACCCTTCCCCTCCCGGGGGCGGGGGCGAGCGGCTGCCGCCGCGGCCGCTGCTCCGGCTGCCGGCGCTCCGGGGGCCTGGGGGCCTCCACCTCGGGGCCCCCGGGGGGGTGAGGGCCCGGCCGGGTGGGCGCCTGGAGGGCTCCGTTCCGGGGTCCCCGCGAACCTCGGGGAGGAGCGGGGCGGCGTCCGGGCCCAGCGCTTCCCCGGACGGACGCCCGCCTGGCGGCCCTACCTGGAGGCGGAGGTGGCGTCGGGCGGGAGCGGGTTGCGGAGGGTGACCAGGCACTCGAGCGCCTCCCCGGCCAGGAAGACCGCGCCCCGCAGCAGCGCCGCCGACACCTCGATCATGGCGCCCGAGCCGGGGAGCCCCGCGAGCCGGGGGCGGCGGTCCGGGGAGAGGCCTGCTCCTCGCTCGGCCGCGCTCCGAGGGCCTTCGGACGCGCTCGGGACGAGCCGTCCGGAGGCCCCGCCCACCGCCGCCTCTTCGGGACCGCTCGGCTGCTTCCGCCGCCGCCCCTCCCCCATCGGCCGCTCTGGGGCCGGCGGGCGGGGCCGGCGCGAGGGGGCGGGGCGCGGGAGGGCCACCGCCGGCAGGGCGGGAGGGAGCGCCCGCCACTCCGGCCTCCGGCCTCCGCTGCGCCTGCTGCCTCCGCCGCCTCTCCTTCCGGCCATGGCGACCCCCGGCGGCGGCGGCGGCGGCGGCGCGGCGACGGGATGCGTCGGGTGCGGGGGCTCCCGCGGGGGAGACCCCTCGGAGCGCGCCCCGGCGGCGCGGCGGTGGCCGGAGCTGATGGGGAGCTACGAGGGGGCGGCGGGGGCGGGGCGCGGGGTGCCCCCGTGGGGGTGGCGGCTCTGCCTGGCCCACCGCTTCGCCGAGCGCAGGAAGCCCTACCAGGCCTCCGACGTCTCCGCCTCGCTCGCCTTCAAGCACCTGGGGCTGGCGCTCAGGTGGGTCCCCCGGGGGGCGGGGGGGAGCCGGGGGTCCCCTGGAGGGGACGCTGGAGGGGCGGTGGGCGCTGCGGGGCGCCTGGGCAGCCGGAGCGAGCGGCAAGTGCCGTCCGGTGGCCGGCCGGCCGGGAGAGCCGGAGGGCCCCCCTTGCGGCCCCCCCGGTTTGCCCTTCAGCCTCTCCCCGTGGGCCCCTCCCGGGCAGAGTACGGCCTCGTGCGGGTAGGGAGCCGCCGGAGTCCGGAGGCCGCGCCGCTTCTGCCGCCTCCTGTGGGGGAGGGGGAGGCGGGGGAGGCTCCGCCCCTCCCCCCGCGCCCCCGCCGCTGGAGCTGCCGCGGAGCCCCGGCCCCCCGCCCCCGCTCGCCCGCCCGCCCGGGGTGGGCCCGGGCGGTGTCCCCCTCCTCGCCCCCGCCGCTGCTGGAGGCCTCCGGGCGGGCCGGAATTGTGCCGCCGCGGGCGACGGGGATCCCGGTCAGGCCGGAGGCGGGCGGCGGCGGCGGCGGCTTCGCCTCTCCCCGGGGCGGCCCTGGCCTACCTCGCAGGGAGCGGGCGGGTGGCGGCAGGGGGCCAGCCCAGCGCGGAGGGAGGGGCGGGGGTGTCCCCCTGTCGGTCAGACCCCTCGGAGGGCGGGGCCCCGCGGCCTGGCGGGGTGGGGTCCCCCTGTAGGCGGCCCCTTTCCGGGGCTGTAATTCCGAGGGGGGGAGGACGGGACGGGGCGCGGCGGGTCCTGTCCTGCGGCGCCCGTGGCCGGACCCCCGACCGCAGGTGCTGCTCCCGGGGGTCCCCCGCGCTGAGGCTGCTCCCTCGCTCCCTTCCTCCCCCCCCGCAGGTACTTCAGGTGGTGGTACCGGAAAACCCGGCTGGAGAAGAAGCAGCCCTTCATCGACCTCTTCAACGCCCAGTCCCTGCGCCAGATCTACGGTCAGCGGGGGGGGGGGGGCGGGGGGGCGGCAGAGCCTCTCCCGTGAGGGAGAGTCCAGGCGGGAGGGGGCCGGGAGGGGGCCCGCCGGGTGGAGCCCCCTCAGGCTCCCCCTTCTCGGGGAGGGCGGCGCTGACCGGCGGGCCCTGCTGCCTGTGTCTCATCTCCAGGCTGCCCGCTGGGGGGCTTTGGGGGAGGAACCGTCACGCGAGGCTGGCGGGGGGACTTCTGCCGCTGGCAGCTGAATCCAGGGCTGTACCACTACAAGACGGTTGTTGCCGACCAGGTGGGTGATGGGGCGCGCCGGGGGCGGCGTGGATTCGGGGTGCTGCGGGGGCAGCCCTGCGCCGGCGGACCGGGCCCTTCCCCCGCGCCCTTCGGGCCCGCCGCCCTGCGGGCTCGGTGCCGCTCCCCGCCCTGGACCGCGGGAGGGGAGCCTGGCCTGCCGGGTCCTTGTCCGCGCCTGCTGTGCGGTTCTGGGTGGGCGACGAGGAGCGGGAGGGCGCCGCCAGCCCCTCACCTCGTTCCTCCCCTCCCAGTTCACCGTCTGCCTGCGCCGGAAGGGCCGGACGGCCTACCAGCAGGTGCTGTCGGTGGAGCGCCCCAGCTGCCTGCAGGGCTGGAACTGGAGTTTCTGCGGGCACTATGCCTTCTACCACGCCCTTTACCCCCGGGCGTGGAGCGTCTACCAGCTGCCCGGGCAGGACGTCGTCCTCACCTGCCGGCAGATCTCGCCCATTATCCCTCACGACTACCAGGTGAGCGAGCGGCTGCCCCTCGTGGGGGGGTTCGAGGTGGGGATTTCGGCCTCCGGCCTCTTGGGGGGAGGGGGCTGGCGGAAAGAGAGGTGGGGGACGCAGCGTGTCACCACCATTCCTGGTGGGGGCTCGGCGGAGAGCCAAATGCCCTGCAAATCAGGTGGACAGGGGTGCCTGGGCAGCCTCCGGGACCCTCCCCCGAGGGAGGGAAGGGGGCTGGCTCCCTCTCTCCAGCCGCCTCTGGAAGAATCTGCCTGGGCAATGGGGGGAATTGCGGGAAGGGTGTTTGCTGCTGAGCCCTCAGGAGTTTTTAGGTTTCGTCCACCTTGGGGTCCTCGTGCCCTGCCTCAAACCCACCTGGCCAAGTACCAGGAGCTGGTCCTGGGTGGGGTGGTAAGGGAACTGGAGAGGGAATGGGGGGGTCCTGGGGCTGAGGGGTCCCAATCTACTCTCTCAGCAGCAGAGTCTCTTCTTTTTCCATAGAATAATGGACACACAGTGGGACAGTTATTGGGGGGCTCCTCATCAGAAGGCGTAGCGTGGCTGCTGTCGCCCCTTCCTCTTCTTGTGGCATTTTGAAAGAGAACTGGGCAAATTGAAAGAGAGGACACCTGAGCCTTGTGGAGCTGGCACGTTCAGGGAGAGCAAATGCTCCTGAGTCCCAGGTTACCATGGGGGTTGAGCTCAGGGGGAAAGCAGCTTGCGGGGGTCTCCCAACTGTCTCTGTAGGGAAGAGGGTGTTGGGCTCCGTGGCTCCATGGAAGACCCCCCACTGAATGGATTCAGCCTGGCGGCAGTGTCTTCCTTCCTCAACAGGCGGGGGGTGCTCCAGGTAGAGCTGAGAGAGCCCCCCCTTGCACCCCTGCCCAGAAACAGCTTCTTGGGGGCACCTCTGTTCAGTCACCCCCTGCTCCAACAGGAGGAAAAGGGCAGAAATGCAAAGTTGTGCTGGAAACGGCCAGTGATGCCCTGCCCTCCGCTTGCCACCATTCTGTGCCAGGTTACCCACCGGCACTGGCTTTAGGCCTTTTCAGTGCTCTGGTGGTCACCCTTGGGGGTGCCGGGGCAGGCCGGGCTTCCCTTTTCCATCGCTTGCCAGGTCCCAGGAAGCGACAGCCATGGCAGGTGGTGCTATTCTTGGGAAGAGCGTCTGGCTCACAGGAGGCAGTGTGGTGCCGCCGTGGCATCTGGTGCGGCCGTCAGTCCTAGCTCTGCTGCCCCCTGGGGGGCTCTCAGTGGTCAGGGGTGTGGGGGCTGAAGCCCCATAGATGACGGCTGGCAGCCAAGACTGCCACATCCGGGCTGCCTGACAGCAGCTTCCGTCCTGCAGATGTTTGGAGCGATAGGAAGCGTGATTGCTGTTTCCGTTGCCATTGGGTCCCTTCGAGGGACGCTTTCGGTTCCTCCCAATGCAGAGCGGGTAAAGCTACCCTGTTTTTTTCTTGTGAAGGTTCATTGTTCTGAGGCTGTGAAAGAGGAGACTTGCCCAATATCAGCCAAAGGGTTTCCGTAACCAAGCGAGGGAGATTCAAACCCTGGTTCTCTGGGCTCCTGGTCCAGCTCTGAATGTGCTATTGCCTATTCCCTATTGCCTCTCCTGGAGTTCTGTTGGCCAAATTTCTTCTTGAAAGGAGGTTTGCCACCATTGCCTTCCTCTCAGGCTGAGAGAGTGTGACTTGTCCATGGTTGCCCAGTGGAGGTATTTTGGGCCACGCAGTGATTGGAACCATGGTCTCCCAGAGTTCTAGTCTAGCCACCAAACCACAACACCGCCCTGGATCTCAAGCATCCGTTGCTTTTTGTTATGTGTTTTCAGGTCAAGGCGCGTTTATTACAGCCTTATTGCGGGTTGTATGCTCAGCTTTCTTAACAGGTTGTTGCTTTTTTTCCCCAAAAATATGTTTCTGCTCTAAAACGGTCTAGAATGTCTACAAGGGGATGTGGGGAGCATTTCCCCCACACATTGTGGGCTTGTGGGTGGAAACACTTCCGTATCTCCTAGAAGTATTTGGGGGCAATTTTATTGATGGATGGATTGATTGATTGATTGATTGATTGATTGGGCGAGGGGAGTAGTTGTGATCTTCAAAGGTCTCTTGCGGGGCTAATGCAGCCCCCTAACATTCCACGGTTGCCCACCCGTGGTCTAGTGGCTAACTGAAAGCCCACGGACCCAACACCCTGGGAGTCTTTACCGACAGCCAAGCTGCTCTCCTCCAGCTTTGGGTCAGAATTGGGGTGTCCACCTCAGGGTTACCGGGCAGTAGATGCAGGGTGCCAGGTGAACGTGTGCCAGGAGGATCCGGGGCCAGATGTACCCTTGCAGCCTGCTGCCCAGTTCTGTCTGGCCCATGGGAGGTGCCCTGCGCCAGCCCGCTTCCTGCCTCCCCCTGACATCTTGGCCCCATGCACCCACCCACTTTTTATGCCCACAGGAGACGAGTCTGCCAGTGGGGGTCTTCGTCTGGGAGGTGGAGAACCAGCGCGATGAGGAGGTGGAGGTCTCCATCATGTTCACCTTCCAGAATGGCATGGAGACCAAGGAGGACCGGCGGGGCGGCCATTGGAACGAGCCCTTCAGCCTCCAGAAGGACGGCCATGGTGTCCGGGGCGTCCTGCTCCACCACTGCCTGTCCGTCAACCCCTACACGCTGGCCATCGCCGCCCGGGAAAAGGTAGGCTGAGGGCAAGGGGGCTGCCACTTCCGGGGGGCTCTGGCTCTGTGCCGGGGGGCTGGGGGGAACAGGAAGTGGGGCCGCTGCATTGCCTTTGCCTGTTTCAAGCTGGGGGAAAGAGAGAGGGAGAGAGAGAGAAGAACTTTCTATTCTGTCAGTCACTTAAAATACACCGGAACGTCCGAGCACAGTAGGTAATTTGCTTTGTGTTTGGTTTAATTTTTTTTAAGCTGCTTTTGGCTCACACACTATGCTGTGCTCACATATTTTTAGCCCTCCCCACGAGGCTGATCCTCCAAATTGCCTGAGGCCACAGAAGATCCCTCTCAGAGAGCCTGGCAGAGCTGGTCCCGGTCGGCCAGCAGAAGGCAGCCTTGGGATCAAGCCCTGGCCAACAAAGGTCGACTCTGCCGTGCAGAGGGCCGTCTGGGGCAGGAGAGGTTTGCCAGTGAGATTGGCAGCCAAAGCTGTGCCATGCTTGTGGGGCATAGAGACAGCCGTAGGCCTGGGGAAGGGAGGGGCTGGCAGGTTGGCCCGCTGTCTTGCCTGGGGAGCGGGGGACAGTTTCTTCCTCGCTGCCCATCGGGTAGGGCTGCTCTTGCAGGGACCTTGTGTTTCCCGCCATGGAGGAATCTGGAGCTGGAAGACACAGCAAGGAGCTGTGGTGTGGCACCTCTGTGTGATGCTGGCACAAGGCCCCTAGGGGGACTCCCGGGAGAAGCTACAGAGGAGCTGCGGGGCCTCCCCACACACAGCTGGGCTAGGGGCAGCCTCCTTGGGAGAAGGGGCTCTGCATGTTACAGCCAGGGCAAGCGATGAGGGAGGGGTGCAGTGGGGTCCTTGACACTAGGATGTTCCAGTAGGTTTCCTTGGCTTCTGTTTTTCCTCCTGCCTTTTGTGGGGACTTCACTCCGTTGGGCCAGTGGTGGCTGGGAAGGGTTTTCTGCCTCCCGTGGTAGCCCCCGGGACGGGGGTTGCTTCTCTTTTCCCCATCCCCCCCGTGCCCCTGTTGGGTTTTGTGCCAGTCTCTCGAAGTGGAAGTGAGGCTGAATAGCCACTTTGCTGTCTTCTTCCCCTTCTCTCCAGCTGGGCACCACTGTCACCCACTTCACATCATTCAACCCTGCTGGCACTGGAGAGGAAGTCTGGCATGACCTCCTGGCAGATGGCAAGCTGGCGTCCCCGCTAGGTAGGCTCCAGGCCGAGGTGAGCTGCCACTCTTTGACCCCAAGCTTGCCCGTGTGCGTGTCTGCATTGTGTTCTCTTTTGCAGGGAAAAGCCCTCCGACAGAGAAGGGGGAGGCCTGTGCCGCAGCTGTGTGTGCCACGTGTACGGTGCCCGCCCACGGGTGTGCGACACTGGAGTTGGGCTTGGCCTGGGACATGCCACGCATCCACTTTGGATCAAAAGAGAAGGAGCACTACAGGTGGGTCCCTGCCTTGTGCCCCCCCCCCCCACAACTCGATGCCCCTCTGCCAGATGCTCCCACATGGTTGCTGAGCCATGTCTGGCAGCCCCTGCCAGGGTCTTGGTGGAAGGGGCTGGGAGCAGTTGGGCTGGCGCTGGCAGCTGGGGGCTGGTCTAGGTCACCTCCCTGGTATGCACATGGCAAGTTTTCTCTGGGAGAATCATAGAAATGTAGAGTTGGAAGAGACCACACGGGCCATCCAGTCCAACTCCCTACCATGCAGAACACCCTCAAAGCACTCCCGACAGGTGGCCATCCAGCCTCCGCTTAAAAACCTCCAAGGAAGGAGACTCCACTACACTCCGGGGCAGCATAATCGACTGCCGGACAGGCCAGACCGTCAGGAAGTTCTTCCTGAGGTTCAGGTGGAATCTCTTTTCTTGCAGCTTGAATCCATTGCTCCTTGTCCTGGTCTCTGGAGCAGCAGAGAGTGTGGGGAGGTTATTGCAATGTGCCTGGGCTGCTTGGTGAGGGGCTCGGAGGCGGGTGGTTGGATCAGGGCTCTTCCAGGTCATGCCAGGAAGGGCCGGCCAGTCTCAGTGGCCTGGCTTTATAGGGAACGGCGGGGGGGGGGGGGCGTTCAGACCATGACTTCCTTTCTCAGTAAGGTTTCCCTCACCCCAGTGTTGTTTCAGAGCCGTTTGCGGGGAAAAGGGCTGTTGAGGGCCAGAAGACGGGATAGCTGGCGCGGAGTCTTTCTGCCGGTAGCGCCACCTGAAAGAAAAGCACTCCTGCCTCTGAACCTTGGCTGTCCAGACAGATTAGAGCTGGTTAGGAGAAATTAATTAGACGGGCTCCAGACTCACCTTGCAGTCTCATGCCGTTGGCTGGGGACGGCCTGGCCCGCCTGTCCTGGTGTCCCCTCGGGGCAGACCCTTGGTGGCTTTGGCTGCGGGGGTGACTGATGTGGGGTCCTTTGACAGAGGCAGCCCAGAGAGTGGAGGGGTGGGTGGGATTTTTCCGGTGACCCTGACTGGGCAAGAGAAGGCTTACGCAGCGGGAAGAGAGCAAGGGGTCTCTGGGCGGGGGGGCAGGAGCGCCACCCCCACCCACAGAAGTCTACGCGCACACGCAGCCCGTTCCTGCTTTCTTTCTTCTTGGCGGAACGGAGGGGGGCCTTCCTTTTTCTTTGGTAAGTCTTTCAGAAGCACGGCGGGGGTGGTTTTTCCCAGGAGTACGGCTTGCCCCCTCTCCCTTCAAGGAGACCCGGGAGAAGCCAACCTGGGACCCGTGGGGGCCCCCCCCCGGCCTTCTCGGCCGCAGGGAGGAAGAGGGAAGCCTGGTGCCTCGGGCGCCTCTTCTGGGCTGGGGGGGATGTGGGGGTCCTGCCCTTCAACATGGCAGGTGAGGCCAGCAGGGAGGGGAGGCTCCTAGTGTCGGAGAGTGAGGTGTCGAGAGGAATCTGGGGCCCAAGCCGTGCCTTGGTTTCTGCAGTGACATCAGGGCGGTGCTTTGCGTTTAGTTTGGCCAAAAGAGGAAAGAAAGGGGCCTAGGGATGCAAGTGTAGGATGGGGGTTACATGGAAGGGGGGGGCTTAGTACACCACGGGCTGAGCGTGAGGGAGCAACGCAATGCACACCCAGGGGAATGGGGGGACGAAAAGGCCCAGATCAGTTGAGGGGGTCACCCCACTGCCTTCAGCTAGTGCCAGGGACCACCCCCAGGAAGAGCTGCCTGCACCCCTCATCCCAACTCCGATATTAGGCCTGCGGGAGCTGTGGGGAGGCCTTTGGGGTTAACGGTCTTCAGAGACTCCGAGGAGCCACAGGTTGTGTGTCTGGGAAGCCGTGCGGACCACTGGGAAGAGAGAGATGTGCACGCGTAGGCTGTGGGGCAAGGTCTCCACCCCTGCCCCTGGAGCCAGGACATTTTTGGAAGCCTGCCTCGCTTGGCAGGCCATTCTCTCTGAGAGACCCTCCACCAGTCCAGCCTCCCACCGGTGCCCCCCAGTGGGTGTTTGGCCCGTTGAGTCTGGCTCCTCAGCGGAAGCCTCTCGGACAGGGGAGACCCCATAAGCACAGCCTCTTCCCGCCACTGTGGAAAAGTAGTACTGTTGATGAGGTCAGAGACTTTATGGGCATCTCCTGCTTGGAGGTGTTTCGGTGCTTGAAAATTACTGAGACGTTCCTTAATTCTTCCCTGTTGTCCATTTTTCTTGCCTGAGAGGCCCGCTTGGTACTGCTTGCGCACGCGGTGCCAGGTCTTGCCTACAGACAGAGTGGATTAATGAACTGGATTAATGAACGTTGTTTGTAATTTGCAAGCCTCAAAACTCCAGAGACTAGGACAAGGAGCAGTGGATTCAAGCTGCAGGAAAGGAAATTCCACCTGCGGTCAGAGCTGTCCGGCAGTAGAAATGGAGCGTGGTGGAGTCTCTTCCTTCTTTGGAGATTTTTAAGCAGAGGCTGGATGGCCATCTGTTGGGAAGGCTTTGATGGGTGTTCCTGCATAGCTCCTGGGGTCTCTTCCAACTCTGTGATTCTATGATTCTATGTAGCTTGTCTGGGCTCTATTTTTTGGCCAGTTCCAGCTCCTGACACTGCTCTGGTCCCTAACCAGTCAGATAAGCGGAGAAGCCTGTACTTAAATATTTTTTATTGCAATTCTTCTGCTCATCTTCTAGCAGGTAGTACCTCTCCCCACAGAATTTTTTCTGGCTGCTGCTCTTCAACACTCGCTCTCCAGGGAGATGAAGCTCAGATCCCCCTGAATTCGCGGCCAGTTCATTTGTTTATTTATTTTTATTTATTTATTTTGTTTGCCTGCCCTTTTTTTCTCCCAGAATGGGACCCAAAGTAGTTTCTAATTATAAATTAGAAACATTAAAACATTTAAAACAATTGAAAATGTTAGAATATATGAAATTGTAGAAAGCTAAAACAGTGTTCAATTTTTAATACAGCTCAATAAATAAATAAAAAGCTCCCCAAGTCACACAAAAACATGCTTAAAATAAATGTTTCTGTCTGCTGGCGGAAGAAGAGCAGGGAGCGGGCCAACCGAGCGTCCCATGGAGGGGCGTTCCACAGGGTGGGGGCAGCCACTGAGAAGGCCCTGTCTCCCATCTCCTCACCAGGTGGGACCAAGAGAAAGTCTCCCCCAGCAGATTTTAGGGCTCTGGCTGGTTTGTGCAGGGAGATACAGTCTTTCAAATAGTCCAGACCTAAGCAGTATAGGGTTTTATAGGTCAGAACCAGCACTTTTAATTGTGCCTGGAAACAGGTAGGCAGTGGAGCTGTTTAAACAAGAGAGTCTCGTGCTCCCTGTAACTGACCCCGGTCAGTTTCCAAAGGCAGCTCCATGTAGAGCGCGTTACAGTAGTCCAACCCAGATGTAATCAAGGTGTGTGGCACTGAAGCCAGATCTGACACGTCAAGGAACGGATGCAGCTGATGCACAAATTTTAACTGTGCAAGTGCACTCCTGGCTACTGCTGAGACCTGGACATCGAGGCGCAGAGTTGAGTCCAGGAAAAATGGCGAGGCTGCGAGCCTGAGATTTCGGGGGGAGCGTAACCCCATCCAGCACAGGCAGGGTCTTTATTCTACCTTCTGACTGACCGGGAGCACCTCTGTCTTGTCTGGATTGAGCTTCAATTTATTTGCGTTCAGCTAGTCCATTACTGACAACAGACTTTGGGTCAGGACCGAGAGAGCTTCCTTGGAATCAGATGGAAAGGAGAGGTAGAATTGGGTGTCATCAGCATATTGGTGACCCCGAACTCCCAAAACTCTGGATGACCTCTCCCAGCAATTTCACGTAGACGTTAAACAGCATGGGGGACAAAACAGAACCCTGACGGACCCCACAGGTCAAAGGCCAGGGATTCGAACAGGAGTCTCCCAGCGCCACCTTCTGAGTTCGTCACTCCAGGATTGTCTGGAAGTCCTGCGTGACAGTGCCCCCAAGTCCTGTTCCAGAGAGTCAGCCCAGAAGGATACCATGGTCGATGGTATCGAAAGCTGCCGAGAGGTCCAGCAGAACCAAGAAGGACACGCTCCCCCCGTCTAATTCCCAGCGTAGGTGATCCAGCAAGGTGACCAAAGCTGTCTCCGTCCCATAACCAGGCCTGAAGCCAGACTGAAATGGATCTAGATAATCTGTTCCTGTTTTCCACCTGGTAGACTGTCCTTAAAACTTGTCTGCGTCAGCACATTTTTTCTTCCCACAGCTAAGGCTCGTTAAAATTTTAAATCTTTAATTTTTTTAAGTTAAAAAATAGTCTATGGGTAGAAATGAAGGAAGGTAGTCCCTAAGATTTCTCAACCCGTTTAAAGCTTCTTGAGGGTTTATTTTTTTCACTCGGTTCTACCACACTGTTTTCGTAGTTAATTAAAAAATTTAAATCAGCTATTTTTAGTTACATTAAAGTTGCAGAACAATTAGCAATGAAGCTAACTGCTACCATCAGCTGAATGACTTCCGTGACTGTAGAATCTTGTGTTACTTGGATGTTAAGAAAGTTGGTTTCACATCACTGATACCGAAAAATGACTGCTGGTATGCGGCAGGGCTTGCGTGCCGTCTTCCCAGGCAGGCTCCTTCCAGGGACCCTTTGTGTCCCCTCGTGCCAGCATGAGGAACCCAGGCCGTGTGGGTGACCCTCTGAGTCTCCCGTGCCAGGGAGGCAGTTTCAGCTGGTTTCCAGTTTAGCAAACCACCTCCTACCCATCCAGTGCCTCTTCCTTCAGCAGAGCTGGCCGGGGGACCAGGCCGCTTGATGCCGTTCCAACATGGAAGCCCGGGGACTTCTTTCTCCTTTTAATGTTGAAAAGCTTTGCATGGGGGGGGGGGGCGGGCTGGTGGCCTTGGAGGCTTCCAGGACTGGATGCTTGCCTTCTTTATTTGCAGGGGGGTGTACCCCTGCAACTCTTGCCTGAGAGATAAGGGGGAGCCTAAAGCAATTAGGCCAAAGGGCTGGCTGGGCAGAGGCCCCAAAGCAAAGACCCCACTGGAGGCCCCTCTTCCTTTCTCTCCCGAGGGAGTGCGTGAGGGAGGGGGAGCCAGCCAGGCAGATGGCCCGTCGGCTGCCAATTTCCCAATCCCCTTTCAAAGCTGCCAGGGCTTGTCCCTGCCCCGTGTGGCAGTGGGTTCTGCAGTGAGGCACGTGTACGCGTGCGCGCCCAGGCGCACGGAGCAGGGGCTTCTGCTTGGACCAGGTGGGCTTCTCCTGGCCTGAGGGAGGCAAGGGGGTCCCACACACCCCTTCTGCCCCAGCCAGCAGTGAGGTTTGCCCTCTGACTTCGTGTCCTCCCCCACCCCGCTTGCAGGAGGTACACGCGCTTCTTTGGCCGGGAAGGGGATGCCTGCCCTGCCCTCGCCCACCATGCGCTGACCCACTACCCAGAGTGGGAGGAGAAGATTGAGGCCTGGCAGAGGCCCATCTTGGAGACCAGGTACAGTTTGGGATGGGTGAGGCCGCAGTGCTGCTGAGCACATGCAAAGCTCTCTCTAGGACCAGGGGAGTCTTGCCCTTCCTGCACATGTGTGTGTGTCAGGCTGCAGCTGAGACCTTTCCTGGCCCGGGGCCCCAGGGAGGGGGGGTAGGGAAGGGCATGAATGCGTTCTGTGTGGCACTGTTGGCCAGGAACACATAAGATGTGGGCTGGGGGCTGCATGCAGTGCTCAGCACCTGCCCCCCGGGCCCAAACCTTTCCTCAAAATGTTGAAGGGGGCACGGGGAGCCCTTTTGCTATGTTTTGGGCTCCCCCAGGCCATTTTAGGCCCAGGAAAGTCCCTTTTTAAAAAAATGAAAATAAGCCAAAGTGACTTAAGGTCACTTCTTCTTTTGAAGAAGGCCTTTTTTGGCCCTAAAATGACTTAGATGCAAAAAAAAAAAAAAGTAAAATGCCTCCCAACAGCCCCTTTTCAGGAATGGGTTTTTGTTGGGAGGTTGTGCCCCCCCAGGACTCCTATGGGGCTACTACGACCCCCTGCCCACCCCTGCTCCTGGTCTCTGTCTCTGCCAGGGAAGGGGGTACCAGGAGTGAGGTAAACATGTCCCCTGCCTCCATGGGCCAGGCGGGGGTCCTGGCTGAGAGGATTGCCTGTTGGGCCTGGCAGCTGAGACCCTGGGGGGGGGGGGTCCTGGGTCCTGGATGGTTCTTCTAGCCCTGCCTGCCTGTCCTTTTTCCCTTCCATGGCTCAGGCAAAAGGGGGACCCCTATTTAAGAACCGCCATCTGTCAGCAGGTTCCAGTCCCAGCAAGCAACTGCTTGCCTGCCTGCAAGCAGAGGGTCATCTTGGCATGAGAGATGCTCCCCAGGCAGGGCCCTGGGCTGCCCCACAGTCCCAGGGGATGGGATGACCCAACTTTCTACTGAGTGAGCACCGGTGCCCAGGGATGGAGGCAGGCAGGTGAGCGGGCAGTTGGGCAGGCAGCAGGGCCAGGGTGTGAGCATCTTTTTTCAATAATAGTAATAGTGTTTATTTATAACGCCCTTTACCCCTTTCTTTCCCAACCCCTGCAGCAACCTGCCCGCTTGGTACAAGTCAGCCCTCTTCAATGAGCTGTATTTCCTGGCAGACGGGGGGACGCTCTGGTTGGAGCTACTGCCCGAGGACGCCCCCTCCCTGGAGGCCTCCCAGGGCCTCTCCAGGCTGCTGCCAGTCCTGCGGGAGTACGGGCGTTTTGCCTACCTGGAAGGTCAGTCCCTCCACCGGGGCCGACCACGAGGGGCACGAGGGTGGGAAGTGAGGCTTTGGCTTATTCGGGAGGGCTGAGGAGCTCCCAAGGGTGGGAGCGTGGGGCTCCGCTGGCCCTCCACCACCTCCTCCCACGGTCACGGGTGCGGCTTCTTACCTTCCTTCCTTCCTTCCTTCCAGGCCAGGAGTACCGGATGTACAACACCTACGATGTGCACTTCTATGCCTCCTTTGCGCTCGCCATGCTCTGGCCCAAGCTGGAGCTCAGTCTCCAGTACGACATGGGTGGGTGAGCCCGCTTGTCAACCAAATCCGCCCCCCCATCCAGGGTCTGTCCTGCCTCTGCTGGGGTTAGGGCGGTGGACCCTGTGGGTGTCCCCCTTCCCCGTTCTCTCGGGGCCCGGTTCTCTTGGGGTGCTGAAGCCAGTTGTGGATTTTGAGAAGGCACAGTCCTGCCTCAGGCCCTCACCCCTTTCCCCTGCCGGGGCATTGGAAGCCTCCCGCACGATCGGAGATGTGCGCCAGCCGATGTGTGAGGACGGTCCGTGGGTGGGGCTGCTCTCAGCTGCCCCTCAGAGGTGGCGGCATCTCTGCTGGGAGCCCCCCCCCCCAAATGCAACTGCTGACCACTGACTCCTTCCCCCTCCTCCAGCGGCAGCCGTGCTGAGCGAGGACACCCGCCCCCGGCTCTACCTGATGAATGGTCAAACAGCCCAGGTCAAGCTGCGCAACGTGGTGCCCCATGACATCGGGGAGCCAGGTGAGGTGCCCTGTGTCTGGGTCCCAGGCAGTCCCCTCTGTCGAGAGAGTGGGGCCGTGGAACCCCCCTCCCCCAGGGCCCAGCCCCCAGGCGGCCCCTCCTGCCCCCCCCACTGCACAAGTGGCCCTTGGCAGCTCACACGGTGCCTCGATGTCAAAACTCTCAGATTACTTCTCTGTTCCTGCACATGGATTCCCACCTCTCCCGTCGTCCTTTTCACAGCATAGCGTTCATCCCTAAGGCTTCGTTGCGTAACCGTAATTTTCCTGGCAAAAGTACAAAGCGTGTATGTAAAGTATACAGTAGCAAAACTCAGGATCTTTCCTACAATACAGGAAGGCCCTAGACATGTTCTATGCAAGCAGTGAAACGTGCGTGTAAAATAATATAAAAATTTTTAAGCACAGCACATAGTAACACCATTAAACATCCACGGCGAGAGATAACTAGGACTGCTTGACCATGTGGCCGGACATCACTGCTTATGGCAAGGGTAGGCAAAGTGCAGTTAACATCTCGGAGTGTAAGAGTAACCTGTGCTAATCAGTCCTCAATCCGCACATACAATAAAGCCCATAAAGCCCATTGTACACTGTAGCACAGCAGTGACGTAGCATGGGACATCCCCACCTCATGCAGCGCGGCAGTAACTACATACGAACCTATACGGTTCTGCGTTTTAGAAGCAGGAATAAGATGTTTCCCCAGCAAGGCGTATTACACGTAGCACACAACCAATCTGCATCAAAAGCGACGAGACCACAACCTGCCTTCCTTTCGTATCTAGCGTGCTGTGGCAATAGGCTCACTCTGCATTTCACGCCTTCGGCAATCAAGCAGATTACACACAAGGTTTAACGTACGGTGATGCGCAACATGGGGTGGGCATCCAGTGTTCCAGAAGGATTGCTCATTACCACAGAGCAGTTTCTGCATCAGCCTGCAGTATCCAAAAGCGTCCAGTGGTCACGAACCATTCATCGTCGTGGCAGAATGACACTTTGAAACACGGCAGGGAGCAAAGCCGCCCGACGCACCCTTTTTCCGCGTGGCTTTGGGCACCTCAGGCTGCAACCTTTCTTTTGGGCTCAGGGGGCTGTTTGAACCTTTCCACGGCACCCCTCCAGCAGGTGTAATTTTGGACCTGTGTCTCCCATTATCCACCACCATCGGCCTTGCTGATGGAAAGTGTAGTCCAAGGGTTCTGGAGGCCCTCAACCTGGGTGTAGCCAGCAGAGCAGTTGTGTGACCCCAATCCTGCCATTCCTGAGGAGGTATGCTTGAGAGACTCGCTCCAGGGTTTGGGGTTCATGGTCCCTGGGACTTGTCCTTCGGGGTGCGCGTGCATGTATGTTCTCTGTGACGACAGCAAGCAACGTGGGGAGTGGGGAGGCCCGCACTGCGAGGGTGTGTGGCCTGGGGTCCCTGCCGTGGCCCTAACTGTGCCCCCCTCGCCAGACGACGAGCCCTGGCAGCGCATCAACGCCTACCTGATCCACGACACGGCCGACTGGAAGGACCTCAACCTGAAGTTTGTGCTGCAGGTGTACCGTGACTACTACCTCATGGAGGACTCGGCCTACCTGAGGGACATGTGGCCCGTTTGCCAGGTAGCCCTCGCGGGTGTGGGAGGGGGAGATGGGCAGCCTTCTGGTGGAAAGCCGGCACAGGGGCAGCGGCTTGGTCCCCCGCACCCCCATTCCTGCCATTCCCGCCTCGCAGGCCGTGATGGATTCGGAGCTAAAGTTTGACACGGACGGGGACGGCCTGATCGAGAACTCTGGCTTTGCTGACCAGACCTACGATGCCTGGGTGGTGACTGGGGCCAGGTAGGTGGGGGCGGGGGACGGGGGGTGGGGGGGGCGCCAAGTCTGGTGGGGCGCTCCCTCTCGCTCGAGGGCGTCCTGCTGGGCAAGCAAGCGGACAGAGACCCTGGGCAAGACCCCAGGATTGGTTCTGCCTTCTCTGGCCGCCCTTGTTGCAGCTCCTAGTGAGATGCGCTTGGCCCTGGCGGTCAGGGCTGCGACTCTTCCTGGTGGGGAGGGGGGGCTCCCGGCTGGCTGGCTGGCTGGCTGGCTGGCTGGCTGGCTGGCACAGCTCTCCCTGTGAAGCTCAGAAGCAGAGTTCCTCCGGAGTGTCTCACTCACCCACCGGTGTCAGGCCAAGCAGTCCCTCCCTGCAGCACACAGGCAGACACCCCAGCAGTGCCAGTTGGGGGTCTGACTCCCAACAGAGGGCTGGCCAGCCATCCCTCAGCCCAGATGGCCACCCTGAGGCTGAGATGCCAGCCACAGGGACAGAGGGAGCATCACAGCCACATGGCAGGTGCTGTGTGGGGATAGAGAACATTGAGAGGAGATCAGCCAGGGAGATCCTCAGGCTATGGGTCTGAGTTGTGGGGCACATGTGGGAGGGTGTCCTTCGCTGGCCTCCCTCCACTTCCCCCACCCTGGGATGGCAGGATGTGAAGGACCCACAGAACATAATGCAATTCCGACTGTTGTCCCCCTCAATTAATAACTGACCCCATCCCTTTTCCCCCCTCCCAAGACCGAGTGGTTTTCTTGGAGCATCCACGGCGTTCCTGCCTTGCTGATGGAGGGGGGCGTCTGTCAACATAGATGGCATTGCTGGGAGGGCTGCCTTTAGCCAGAGTGCCCCCCGCCCCCATGGACCTGAGGAGCACTAGCTTGCCCCCCACCCCAGTTCCCAGGGAGCCTGCTCTCCGTATTTTGCCTCCCCCACCAGCAGTCTCTGCTGCTGAACGGCCCGTGGGGGTTCCAAGGATGGAATGGCTGTATCCCAAAGTGAGTGGCTTTGTTCAGAGCACGTGTGCGCATGCGTGCATGCGTACACACGTGCTCGTTACACATGAGGAAGCTCCAGGGAGGTGTTGATTTGCACATGCGGGTGTCCTGGGCTGCCTTTGGTGGCTTTGGCCGATAGGTGGCGTCTAGCTTCCAAAAAAGGGTGGGAGGGAGGGGGGACAGGACCTTCCAGTGCCCTGGGGGGGAATTCCCAGGCAGCCCCCACCATCCTCCTTTCCCTGTGCTCCAGAAGGCCATTCCCAGGCGTCTTGGAAGACAGAGGAGACCGCCACTGTAGGGCACTGCTCCAGTCAGGGAGTTTAGGAGTTGTGGTCCATCTGGCAAGTGACAGCTCCCCCCCCCCGCCTTTACAACACAGACACCCAGCTTCTAGAGTGTGGCACAAGGGCGGCCAGGCAGTCTCTGGTGGCTGGATCCGGTGCCCCCCTTCCGGCTCTCCTGCCTGGACCGGGCCACAGCTGCAGCAGAGAGGGGGCCTTCTCCACTCCCGGCCCTAAGAAAGAAGCTGGTCCCCATCTGGGCCCTCGGACCAAAACCAGGGCAACTGCTGGCTGTGGTCGGGGCCCGCCTGGCCCCACTGCCTGCTCTCCTGCCCTGAGAGGAGCTCTGCCCCATGGCTCGAGGAGGGAGCGCCAGGGCAGGCCAAGCACGGGGCAGGATGGCCCTCCCCCCGAGCCCTCCAGGACGTGCAAGCTTTCTTTGGTGGCGTGGGGGCCAGCAGGGACTGGGTGGTGGCTGCTGAGCCCCAGCCCTCTTCGTTTCTTCTCTGCCTCCCTTTTGCGAAGGGTCTCCTGCAGCCCTGGGTCCCAGCCAGCGGCTCAGGAGGAGGGGCGACCTCTGCCTTTTGGGGAGGGGGCTTTCAGAATCCAGTCGGTGCTGGCGCTGCCAGCTTCATGTGCATTCTCCTCTTCCAGGCACACGGGTGGGCCTTCCTTTGCCACTTGGCACGGCTTGCTGCGGTTTCTGTCTCTGGCTGGGTTAAGGGGGGGCGTGTATTAGGTTGGACAAGAGTGGCTTTTTGGTGGGGTCCAGGCCAGGCAGCGGTCCGCACTGTTGTGAGGAAAAGGTTCAGGATGAGCAGCAGTGACTCCCAGGGGCAACCACAGCACTTCCCTTCCTGGCCAAAAGATGGCATGAGGTTTGCTAAACCCAGTCAGAAACGGCTTCTGAGCCATTGCAAGGAGCGTGCTGGACTGACCGCCGGGCCTCCTTGGCTTGGTCCCGGGTTCAGAGAGGTGCTCGTGCACGTGGTTAAACTGGGACTGGTTAAAAAAAAATAGAGAAGGAAAGGGCCACTTTGATGACATCAAGAACTCCAAGTCCCAGAGTTCCTTGCTCGTGGGCAGGAAGCAGGGGGCAAAGCAAAGCACCTTCGGACAGCAGGGTTCTCTGAGCATCTGAGGCCCCCCAGCCACAGTCTCAGCGCAACATTGGACAGCGTCGTCCGTGCATTAGATCACGAGTTCAGTGCAGCCAAGAAACATTTTGGGGGAATGTTGCATCCGAAATAAAACAAACAAACTTAAAATCTGCTTTTGGAAGAGAGTATGAACTACCTTCGCCTGTATCGTTGACATTTACATGAAGCAGATGCAACTCCTTTTCAGTGAAATGTGCTGGTCCTAAGACTTTTCCCCCCCCTGTGCCTCTGATGACTGTGGCGGGAGCTGGAAGGAGCGTGAGCAAGCGAGCATGCTTTTATAAACTACAGGCATTCTGCGGCGGGCCAAGAACAGTTCAGGCCCCCACCCCACCGTCTCTGTCGAGTGTGATTTGCAAGGGGAGTTGACTCTGGAGGTCTGACGCTTGATCTTCCAGTGAAGGGGGCCAGAAAAATGAAAGGTTAATTGGCCTGATGTTGTAACAAAGGACCAAAGCACTTTGCAGGATGTTGGGGCTGCGTGTTGGAATGGAAAAGATAGCGTAGCAGAAGCTGCCGTGGTCCGGACTTTTCCGTGGCCGCTGACGGGACTGTACGTGTGGGATGCTGGTCTGGGAAGGAGGTCTCTGTGGCGGCGGCGCTCAGGCCCTCCTCCGCGCACACACAGGCCTCTTCCTTCTCTCGGGGGTCTTCCTGCCGTGGGGCTGCTGGGCAAAGCTTGCACCAACCTCTTCCTCTCCTCCTCTCCTTCCCCTTTGCTTCGGCAGTGCCTACTGCGGTGGCCTTTGGCTGGCAGCCGTGTGCGTGATGTGCCGCATGGCCGAGATCTTGGGCGAGGGGGAAGCCCTGCAGAAATACTCCTCCATCCTGACCGCGGGCGCAGCGGCCTTTGAGAGACTGCTCTGGAATGGTAGGTGGGGTGGAGGGTTTCCTTCCGGGGGACCCCTGTGTGTTCCTCGCGGGGGCCCAGCTGACCGTCTCCCCCTCTCTCCCCCCCCCACGGCACTCCAGGGCGATACTACAACTACGACAGCGGCCGGGGCCCTTCCTCCAACAGCATCATGTCTGACCAGCTGGCCGGGCAGTGGTTCCTCCGGGCCTGCGGCCTGGGTGAAGGGAAGTACCAGGTGAGGAGGGGAAGGGGGGCAAAGGAGCTCTCCCCTCTACCCGGGACCAGCCCGAAAGAGAGCTGCGTTTCCTGTCCGGGCCCCCAAAGCCCCAGCGGCTCCGGCGGGAGGGGGCAGAGGCGCCCCCAGGCTTCCGTGGGTCTTGTGGGGGAATCGCATCCCTGCCCCTCCTTCCCACGGGGTGCGGGGTTTATAGGCTGGGGTGTGGCCTGACCGCAAGGAGGCTGATCAGCGAGCCCTCAGTGTGGCCTCCCTCCCTCCCTGCCTCGCCTGCAGGTCTTCCCCCCAGAGTACGTGCAGAGCGCCCTGCGGACCATCTATGAGATGAACGTGCTGGGGTTCTCGGAGGGGACGATGGGGGCTGTGAACGGCATGCGCCCTGAAGGGGTGCCAGACACCTCCAGCGTCCAGTCGGACGAGGTCTGGGTAGGGGTGGTCTACTCCCTGGCGGCCACCATGATCCAGGAGGTGGGTGCTGGCCTGTGTTGGGAGGGGAGAGGGTGGATGGGAGGCAGCTGGAGGGGGCACTGATTCTATTTATCCCCCCCCCCCCCGCCGCCGCCACAGGGCCTGGTCCAGGAGGGTTTCTGCACAGCTGAGGGCTGCTATCGGACGGTCTGGGAGCAGCTGGGGATGGCCTTCCAGACCCCTGAGGCCTACTGCAGGAGGAGGGTCTTCCGCTCGCTGGCATACATGCGCCCCCTCAGCATCTGGAGCATGCAGCTGGCCCTGGAGCGCCGGGGGGCAGCGGTGGCGAAGGAGGCCCCCGGAGGAGCGCCCGCCGGCCCTTGAGTGGACGGAAGGGGTGGGGAGAGCGGGGGGGAGGAGGAGGCCCCCAGCCTCCCTCTCCAGTCGCCCTGGGGGAGGGGGCCGCCGTTGCTGGGGGGCGTCCCGGGAGCAGTGCATTGCTGCTCCCTTGCTGGCTGGCCCAGGGCTGCCTCTGACCTCACAGGGCAGGGAGGCAACTCCCTTCCTCCTCCTCTGGTCTGGAGGCCTCTCCAGTGGCATTGCTCTGGGGGGGGGCTGCCTGTCATAGCTCCCCTCGCTCTCCGCAGGGTGCCCTCACCGCACGGTGTGTATGAAGGATCTTCCCTGTCCCCCTTTTCTCTTTGGGGTGGGGGCAGTGGCTCCCCCTCTGCTCCCCCCCTCGCTGTTTGGGGTGCGAGAGTTGCACTGCGCTTTGTCCAAGAAGCAGACGGAGCGCAGCGTGGGTTTGAACGGCACCTCCCCCGTCAGCGCCCCCCCTCCCGTTTTCTGCCCCTGCCCAAATTGATTTGCACACAATCAAGCTGTACACAATCTGGAGGGCACCAGAATTATTTTTAGATGCTGAGTAATTTTAATTTAAAATAAATGATTCCTGCTGAGCTGCCTCTGTCTTGCGGTCTTTCATAGGGGGGACTTACGGCGGGGGGGGGGTGGTGTGTTTCCAGGTAGTTCCCAATGGGGGTTCTGGTTTTGGAGGAGCTGAGCTCCTGTGCCCACCCTCCCCAACAGAGGGAGGGGGAGAAGTTACCCCTGTGCTTTCACGGAGAGGCCCCAAAACCCCTTCCGCGCACCCCAAAAGCCTGAGGGCCGGGGGGCTAAATCCGCCAAGGGGGGGCCATCCTCTGCCGCCGAGGTTGGAGGGCGTCCCCAACCCCGGAGGTCTCTGGCCACGCAGACGGATCCGCGCCCTCGGCTGGCCGACAGCGGCTGCCTGCCCCCCCCCCGCGCCGCCTGTGGGCGTGCCCCTGTCCCGGGAGGTGACCTCGGGTGACCCCGCGAGGGCACCCCGGCCCGGGTCACGGCGCCCCCTCCGGCCAAGGACGGGCGGCAGCTGGTTCCCCGCAGAGGGGCGGGGGGGCGCCGCTGAGGCCGTTCTGGGAGCGAGGAGAACCTTCCGCCGCTGTGTCCCGGGCACGAAACCATCCGCGGGGCCCCCTGCCTCCCTCCCTCCCTCCCTCCCTCCCAGACGGCGGGGGAGGGGGGCGCGGGGCCGCCCAGCTGTGCCCACGGAGGGCAGGGAGCCCTCGGAGCCACAAACGGGGCGAGGGAGCATCCACACGCGTACACCCGCCCGGGGCGGGTGGCCGCTCTGGCGCGGGAGGGGGGACCGGACCGGCAGCGCCTGCGCCCCCCACCCCGCCTTCCCGGCGCGCGTCCTCTCTGCGCGTCCCGGCAGCGGGCGGTCGGAGGGGCGGAGGCGTCCGGCGCTGCCGGGAAGCCCGTCGCGGGACGGCGGGAGGGAAAGGCCCCGATTGCGAAACTCACCGCCCGGCGGCCCCCTTCGCCCGGCCTTCCGAGAAGCAAGCCCGCGCCCCGCCCGGAACCGCTCTGGCCGGAGCGGCGGCGCGCCCGCGGGTTTCTCGGGGGGGGCCGCGCGCGCGCTCCTTGGGACCCCCCGCGCGCTCCTTCCGCGCCCCCCCCCACCAGGCGGGGCTGCCCGGGGGAGGGCCGGGCCGGGGTCGGCCCCACTCGCGTGCGGGGCGGCGGGGGAATGAGGCCCCTCGTGGGGCCCAATGGGCGCGCCGCCGGACCAGCGGGGGGACGGGGGGCGCAGCGCTTCTGGCGGGGCCCCCTCGCTGGGCCGCCCCTTCCTGCTTTCCTCCCTTCCCTTCCTTCCTCGGAGCTCTGCGCAGCCCCCCCGGAGGAGGCCGGATGGGGCCCCCCCAGCTCTTCCGCCGGGCCTCTCAGGTGCTCCCCCCATTTCGGCCCGGTTTTTCATCAGTTCGGTTTCGTTGGTTGACTTTTTGATCCTGTGCGTGTTTTGAATGTTAATCCTTTTATTAATCTGCTCTTCTGTGGATCTTGAGTTTTTGTTTTGGTTGTTCTAAAACCTTCCGTGCCTCTTTGGAAAACTATTTAGAAAAAATAGCACAGGGCATCGCAAACAGGCCACGCGGGGACGCGGCCTCGGCTCCCACGCTTTCAGGGCGGAGCACCGTCCAGGGTCCCCTCGGCCCAGCCGTTCTGCGGGTATTCTGCGATCCCCTCCTCGAAAAACTGTAAACGGTGTCCCGCGTTTAGGCCACTTCCCACGCAGAATTTAGACAAATTCTAAGGAAAGGTGAAGAAAAATTCTCCCACCAGTTCCGTCACTGTTGGGCACTGGGGCACTTTCTGCACCAATCAGGGTGATGTATTGGGATGGGAAAAGTCCCGTGCCGTTTCTCTGCAAACCGTGACGCCGAGAGCCCACGAGTTTTGCCCGCTTGGGAGTTGGGGTGGGATCAGAATTCTCCGCAAAGTCAAGAAATAAAAGAAGTTTGCATTAAACCCCGTCGCTTGTCTGACCGCAGCCGTAAACATACTGCTGCCTTTGACACGTCGGAACCTTAGCGGGGTCACGAAACCCATCGTAACTCACGTCTTACAACTCTTTTCCCCCCGAGAGCCCCCTCCTTGGCCTCTCGCGTGACGCCGGCAAGGGGGGGACCTCTGGCCGAGGCCTTGCTCTTGCCGTCGTTGCTCCCGCAGGTGCCGAGGAGGGTGGGAAGGTTTTATCTCCCGCCTCCCCCCCCACAGGTACAGCAAAAGCCGTTCCAGAGCGGCGGGGGCTCCCTCCAGCTTCCAACGTGGGCGTCCCTTGGGAGACCTTTGGCGCGGCAGGGTTGGTCTAGGCGGCCCTTCCGGGAGTTTTCCAGCTCTGATTCTACGGGTGGGAAGTTTGTAGCAGAAGGGGTCCCCCTCGCATTGCGGCCTTTGCAGCCCCCGCCCCCACGGCCGAGCATAGGGCGAGGGTTTTCTCTCAGCCACGGCGGACCTCTCCTAGGCGCCCTCGCCCCCTTCGTGCCCGGGACGGTCCTTCCCTCCGCCCGGGGCAGCCCCTGGAACCGGCCACGAGCCAAGCAGAGGCGGCCTGAGCGCTCTCCGGCTCCGGGCTGCCCAGTCGCTGGTGTCCCAGTCCGCTTCCATCTCCCGCAGCCCCCAAAGGACTTGCCCTCCCCATACAGACCCCCTGGCCCTCCCTCGGCGGCCGGTCCTCCCTGGGAGAGCCGCTCTGGGTTCTGCCGCCAGGCGGGGCCTTTGCAACCGCAGCCCCTGGGGGCTGAGGACCCCCCCCCCTCCGCCTCTGGGAAGTTTCACAGTCAAGGCCTCAAGGCCCTCACAATTCTCGGAGGCTGAGACGGGGCGCTAATCTCCCCCCCCCCGCCACCGGACAGGGCTTCTTAAACTGCGCTCGTTACGGCGTCCCTGCTCTCGCAATCTTCCCTACTCTCGCAATCCATTGCGACAACTGCTGAGGGTGCCGGAGGGCCTGGGGGGGGCAAAGTTGACTGACGAAAAATTCACAGGGAAGGGGGAACCGCAGTAATTCCTCCCTGGGGACTTTTTCCCCTGCGTCACCCAAGCCCACGCATCCCCCCCCCCGTCAAGAGGGGAGTGAGTTGACTCCCCAAGGGTCTTCCAGAGTCTGGATCTGCCACTGCCAGCTGCTCTCTGCCCCCGGGGGATGTGCGCAGTGATGTAGCAACAGGTTTTGCCACCCACCCTGAAGCAGCCCCTCTCAGGGGAGGGAGGGCCTCTCCGAAATACCGGTGAAGAAGAAGAAAAGAGAAGAAAAGGTTAAGAGGTGACATGATAGCCAAGTTTAAATATTTCCATGGATGTCATAGGTAAGACGGAGCAAGCTTCTTTTTAGCTGCTGCAGAGACTAGGACATGGACCAATGGCTTCAAACCACTGGACCAGAGATTCCATCTAAACGTTAGGAATACTTTCCTGACAGTAAGATCAATTTGACAGTGGAATCCACTGCCTCAGAGTGTGGTGGAGTCTCTCTTTCTTTGGGAAGAGGTTTTTAAACGTAGGCTGGATGGCCGTCTGTCTGCAATGCTTTGATTGTGTATTTCTGCATGGAAGAACGGGATTGGACTGGACTGTTGTTAGGTCCTCTTCCAATTCTAAGATTGTATGATTCTACGAACCCACTTTAACAATCTCGCCTCCAAGAGAAGGGCATTCCACTATCCAAGTCCCCACAGAAGGTATCCCCTCCAGTGCTGTAGGCCAGAGGAGGACCCATTCAGCAGCATTTTGGATGTGGGGAGAGGGTTTTCTAAGAGGATCAAAGTCCCGGGTCATTTCAGGGTATTCACAGTCATCTCCAGCACCTTGAGCCAGAAATATATTGACAGCCAGTCCAGTTCCTTTCAAGGAGATATTCTATGGTTTCTGGATGGTTTTCCAGTTAGTACTATATCTGCTGCATTTTCAGCTACCTGCAGCTTCTGCGGAGTCTTCAAGGACATCGTCATACAGAGTACATTAGAGCAGTCTTATTGGAGGGTCTCATTGGATGGTTATTCCCGTCCCATAGAGGCCAGAACTGGTGGGCCAGGCACAGCCGGCACCTAGGCCTCTGAAGGATGAGATTTGCTCATCAGATTTGCAAATGACACCAAATTGAGAGGGGCTGCTGATACCCCAGAGGACAGGATCAAAATTCAAAATGACCTGGACAGATTGGAGAGCTGGGCCAAGGCTAACAAATGAATTTCAACAGAGAGAAATGTAAGGTCCTGCACTTAGGCAGAAAAAAATGGAATGCACAAATATGGGATGGGGGACGCATGGCTGGATAGCAGTATGTGTGAAAGGGATCTAGGAGTCTTGGTGGACCACATGCTGAACATGAGTCACCAGTGTGATGCAGCAGCCAAAAAAGCCAACGCGATTCTTGGTTGCATCAATAGGAGTATGTTTTCTAGACTGAGGAAGGTAATGGTACCACTCTATTCTGCATTGGTTACACCTCATCTGGAATAATACTGTGTCCATTTCCGGGCACCTCAATTCAAGAAGGATATTGATAAGCTGGAACGTGTCCAGAGGAGGGCAACCAGAACCGTGGTGTGTCTGGAAGCCATGAAGCCCTCTGAGGAACGGCTGAGGCAGTTGGGTATGTTCTGCCTGCAGAAGAGAAGGTTGGGAAGGGACACGATAGCCATGTTTAAATATTTGAAGGGATGCCATGTAGAGGAGGGAGCGGGCTTGTTTTCTGCTGCTCCAGAGACCAGGACCAGGAGCAATAGATTCAAGCTGCAGGAAAGGAGGTTCCACCTGAACCTCAGGAAGAACTTCCTGAGGGTCAGGGCTGTCCGGCAGTGGAATCTGCTGCTGCCTCCGTGGAGCGTGGTGGAGTCTCCTCCTTCTTTGGAGGTTCGTAAGCAGAGGCTGGGCGGCCACCTGCTGGGAGGGCTTTGATGTGGGTTCCTGCGTGGAGAAGGGGGTCGGACTGGATGGCCCCTGGGGGATCTCTTTCAACTCTGTTTTTCTGTGATACTATTTTACTGTATGGAATTTAAAAAAATAACACATGGAAACTGAAGAAGGGGAGAAGAACGCTCCTGGTTGGAACGGAGCAGCTTGAAAAAAAGCGTGTGCTCAAGCACTCCAGGACCTCAAATTTTCTTGCAGGTCCCATTTGTTAATCTATTGATTTAAAACACTGCAACGGTTATTTCTGTTCCCTTGATTTAACGTTCCTCACGCGCAGTCTTCATAATGGCTTCCGAACGTAATTAGCAAAGAGGAAATTCGCATCTAGAAGCCGGCCGCGCAAACGCAACCGCGACGCACGCGCCAGGCGAGTCCCCCGCCCCCGCCGCCGAGAGCTCAAGCCGCGCTCGATTTAAAGGGTAACAAAACAACACAAACCTGAGACGGCCTTTGAGAAACCTCCCCCCCCCCGCAAGTGAAGGAACAAAAGGGCAAGGATCGGGGGGGGGGCGGGCTTTCCAAAAGCGGGGAGTGAAACGGAAAGAGAAAGCGGGCACTGCCCGCCCGCTTCTGCTCCCCCAGGATAAATGCTGGATTCCGGGCAGCAGTTCCGTTTACTCGCCTCCCCCCCGATGCCGCCCCCCTCCCCCCTCGCTGTGCGTGTGCGTGTGCGGGGCCCCGCGCGCCCCCGCCCTCCCGGCCGGCAGAGCCGGGCGCGGCGCGGCGGCGGGCATCGAGCGCCGGCTCCGCGGGAGGGGCCGGGCACCTGGCCCTCGGCCCTCTCCCCCGCCCTCGCGGGTCTGCCCGGTCTTGCGCCACCTCCGGCCCGGCAGGCGATAAAAGGCCGGCCGGCGCCGGGGCTCGCTCGGTTGCCGCCTCCGCCCTCGACGCCTCTTCGCCGCAGCCCCGATGCCGATGGCGCCGCTCGCGGGGTCCCTCCGGGGGGTCGCAGCCCCTCTCCTTCCGCTCCTCCTCGTGGCCTCTCTCGTTGGCTCCGGCGCCCTGGCCGCGAAGGGAGCCGAGACTCCGACCAAGGTAGCCGGCGGGAAGGGGGCGGCGGACGGGCGCGGGGGGCCTCTCGGCGACGATGCCCGCGGCTTCCGGTAGCCACCGGGGACCGTTAAGAGCTTCCGCGCCGCGCTCGGGTTCCCGGAGCGGAGGGACGGGTGGGGGGAGGAAGCGGAGGGGGGCGGGGAGGGCGAGGCTGGAGGAGGGGACCCGAAGGGCGCCGCGGGTCCTCGGCACTTCTTTCTGCCCGGTAGCTTCTCGGGGAGCGCCGGTCGGGGAGGAGGGCCGCAGGGGGTCCCCGCCGGGGGCTGCTGGGGACGGCCACGCGGGACCCCCGCAGCCCCCGCTGGTGCTTTGACCGTGACCCTCTCCTGTCTGCCCCCCACCCCCACCCCGCCGCCGCAGTGCCGCCTGGAGGGCTCGTGGGTGAACGAGCTGGGCTCGCGGATGGTCATCTCGGCGAGCAACGAGGAGGGCCACTTCACGGGCTCCTACCTGACCGGGGTGACGGCCTCCAACAACCCCATCAAGCAGTCCTTCCTGACGGGCTTCCAGCACGGCGGCGCCCAGCCCACCTTCGGCTTCACCGTCCGGTGGACCTTCTCAGGTGGGCGGCCGGCGGGGCGGGGCGGGGGCGGCGGGCAGGAGAGGTCTCTGGGCCGGGCCGGGCCGGGCGCGGCGGGGCTGGCGGTGGGGGGGGGGGGACGGAGCGGGCTGCCAGGGCGAGGGGAAGGCAGTGGCCCCTCGGCCGAGGGTCGTTCCGCCGGGCGGGGATCCTCCTGTCCCGGCGGCCCCCTTCCCTCCCCGATGCCGGCCGCCCCGTGGCCAACTGCTCTCGCCCGCTCTTCCACCCACCCCGCCCCTCCGCAGAGTCGACCACCGTCTTCACCGGGCAGTGCTTCGTCAATGCGAACGGCGAGGAGACCCTGCAGACCGCCTGGCTGCTTCGGGAGGCGGTGAAGTCCGAGGGCGACGACTGGAAGGCCACCCGGTGAGCCCACGCGGGGGGAGGAGGAGGGAGGGTGGCGGGCTGGGGGTGATAGAATAGGTCTCCCCGTCCCCCCTCCTCCATCTAAAATGTGGTGCAAAACCAGCAGCCGGTCCAGGGCGCCGGACAGCAGGGGCCACCGTCCCCAAGGCCCCGCACCCCCTCCGGCATGGGGCGCCCCTGCTACCCTTGGAACATAAGCCGACGGCGCTTCCGGAGACCCCGAAAGTTGCCTCTAAAGTCCAGGCAGGGCTGTAGGGGCGGGCGGGCGGACAAGCGGGAGGGAGGCTGCCTCCGTGAAGGCGGGGGGGGGCTCCCGTTCTTGACGAGTGGGGGAGTCGGGGGTCCACACACACCCCTGCCCGCGAGGCGGAGGGCAGCGTCAGGTGGGCGCGCGAGGTGGGCGAGCGCACCCCCCGCGACCTCCGGCTGAGGCTGCGCTCCCTCTCCGTGCTCCCCGCAGGGTTGGCCAGAACACCTTCCTGCGCGTCCAGTGAGAAGATGGGCCGCTTGCCCGCCGCCGCCGCCGCCGCCGCCCTCCGGACCAGGCCGACGGCAGCTACCCTGGTACCTCGGTGCCCCCTCCCCCTGGAAGAAGAAGCCCCCCCCGCCAACCCCCTCGGGCCTCCTGCTCTGCCGCCCGCCTTCGGGATCTTTAGGCGGAGGCTGGCTGGGCATCCTCTCTCGGGGGGGCTGAGGGGCCCTGTCTTCCTGCGCGGCAGAGAGGCTGGAGCTCGCGGCCCCTTCCGTCGCCGGTGCAAACTTAGCAGCGCAATAAAGCTTCCCTGGTGTAACCACTGCGTGTTTTCTCGCGCCGGTTTCCTGCCACAATAGGCTCAAACTGCAGGAAAAGAGGTTCCCGCTAAGGCTCAGGGAGAGCGGCCTGGCAGAGGAACAGGCCGCGTTTTAGAGCCCTCTTTTAAAGCAGAGGTCAGAAGGGCATCTTTCCCATGCGCCCTGGTTGTGTATTCCTGCATGGCAGAATGAGGTGTGCTACAATGTGATGCAGCAGCTAAAAAGGCCAATGCGATTATATGTTGGAAATGAACGTTTCCCAGGGAGCTACAGCTTGTCAGGCAATTCTACCAAAGCTACATCTGTTAGGGCAGACTCCTTTTCCCAGAGGAGCAGAGAAAGCAAGCCCCAATCTTCAGGTTGCTTCCCTGAACTTACATTGACTCAAAGATGAACAAGGCAAGCAGTTTCAGGTTAGAGGCTTAGAAAAATTTACTACTGGCTTTTCTGTTTTCCCGTGCATGGGGAGCCCACATCCTAAGCAGCTAATGAAAGGTTAGGTGGAAATAGCAGCTTCCTTCTTAACTCACCTTCTCCTTGATGGGGTCGGAAAGCCTGGCTGAGAGGAAGAGGAGGAAGAAGCAACAAAAACGGAGGAGAGATTGAGGGTCTGAGAAAGGGGGGGGGTCTTTTGTAAGAGGGACGGCTGGGGAACTTCCTGGGGTCAGGTGGTCTGGTTACCTGGATGCCAAAGGCATTTATGACCCACGCATTTAAATGGAACAAGAGCAAAAGGTGAAACTTCAGGCGGGAAGGCAGAAGGCTTTGGCGGGCAGGAAAACCCCTGTGCCATCCAAGCTCCTCTTGCGCTAAGAAAAGGGGTGGGGAGAGATTTTCCAACAAAATCTGGGCCACATCCATAGGAGGAGTCACGTGCCGAGGCCAAGGGAAGCGACGGTCCCACTCTGTTCTGCATTGGTCAGTCCCCACCTGGAATAATCCCATGTCCAGTGCTGGCCACTGCAGTTCAGGACTGATATGGACAAGCTGGAAGGTGTCCAGAGGAGGGCGACCAAAATGGCCAAAGGGCTGGAAACCATGAAGCCTCCTGAGGACCAACTTCTGGGGCAACTGGTTATGTTTAGCCTGGAGAAGAGAAGGTTACGAAGGGACGCACGATCACCATGTTTAAGTATTCAGAGGATGTCATACGGAGGATGAGGGAAGCCTGTTTCCTGCTGCTCCAGAGACTAGGACGCTGTGGAGGAATAGCTTGACTTCAGGAAAAGAGATTCCATTTAAACATTAGGAAAAACCTTCTCAGGGTAAGAGCAGTTTGATAGTGCGTAGTATAAGGGGTGTTCTTGTTAACCTGTCCTTTTGTCACACGTGAGTATAAGAAAGTAAGAAAATTCGGAAAACATATAGATGCAGTAAGATATTGCAACTACTTTGTTGAATGAGCAGAAACTGAAGGAAAAAAGTCTGGAACCCTGTTGTTTGCCAGAGCAGCATGTGAGGGGGAGACGCAGCCTTTTCCTGACAACGCAGCACATGTCCCCGTTCCTGATCCATAAGCTGTGTTTCTACATAGAAAACTTCAATGCTGAGAAGACAGTTGCTCGCGTGTATATCAGTCTGAGGATAAATATGGAATCACATTTGATACTAAATCTTTGGTTACAGTGGGAGATCCTGTCCTCTGCACCTCAAATGAGACAGTGGCTTAAAAACAGAGTTGCTGTCCAAAACCTTTTTTGAGGGGTAGGTGGGAGGGAAACGTTAGGCTCACAGCCACTTTAAAAAATGTGCTGCTTTGACATCCCTTCAGTTTATCCATAAGTGCTTCAAAACGTTTACCACCAATTATTTCTTCAACTTATATCATCGCAGGGCTTGTGAAAAGAGCTGAAATAGATTTTATCCTTTTCAGCTTTGACCATGGCTTCCTACCACTCATACAGCAGTTGCAGGTACAGAAAGGATAATGTAAGATACTGCTTAGACCAGAGCCTTCCAAACTTCCAGTTGTGACACAGGAGCGTGTCAGCCGCAGCGTGTCCTGTGCAGGGGCTTCCTCTCCCGCCGCCATCTCAGGAAGACCCCAGCAAGGGCAGTGGCAGCGGTGGCAGGTCAGGCCCGGGGAGAGGGGCTTCCTCTCCCGCCGCCATCTCAGGAAGACCCCAGCAAGGGCGGTGGCAGCGGTGGCAGGCCAGGCCCGGGGAGAGGGGCTTCCTCTCCCGCCGCCATCTCAGGAAGACCCCAGCAAGGGCGGCGGCAGCGGTGGCAGGCCAGGCCCGGGGAGAGGGGCTTCCTCTCCCGCCGCCATCTCAGGAAGACCCCAGCAAGGGCGGTGGCAGCGGTGGCAGGCCAGGCCCGGGGAGAGGGGCTTCCTCTCCCGCCGCCATCTCAGGAAGACCCCAGCAAGGGCGGTGGCAGCGGTGGCAGGCCAGGCCCGGGGAGAGGGGCTTCCTCTCCCGCCGCCATCTCAGGAAGACCCCAGCAAGGGCGGTGGCAGCGGTGGCAGGCCAGGCCCGGGGAGAGGGGCTTCCTCTCCCGCCGCCATCTCAGGAAGACCCCAGCAAGGGCGGTGGCAGCGGTGGCAGGCCAGGCCCGGGGAGAGGGGCTTCCTCTCCCGCCGCCATCTCAGGAAGACCCCAGCAAGGGCGGTGGCAGCGGTGGCAGGCCAGGCCCGGGGAGAGGGGCTTCCTCTCCCGCCGCCATCTCAGGAAGACCCCAGCAAGGGCGGTGGCAGCGGTGGCAGGCCAGGCCCGGGGAGAGGGGCTTCCTCTCCCGCCGCCATCTCAGGAAGACCCCAGCAAGGGCGGTGGCAGCGGTGGTAGGCCAGGCCCGGGGAGAGGGGTTCCTCTTCTGCCCCCGCCCTGGGCTAAGAAAGACTCTGGAAAGGGCAGTGGTGGGCCTGGCTTGGGTAGAGGGGCTGCCTCCGCTTACTGAGTGACTCTGTCATCTGGCAAGTGTGGAAAGCTCTGGCTTAGACATTGGATGAGCTTTGGATTACAGCGCCTCGCTTTGGGGATTTTGGTTCCCAAGAAGGCCGGTTTCTTTTAAGGTCATTTTATTACATAATACTAAGGAATTCACCAAAAAATAATAGAGAACGTGATCTTCAGCAATTAATCAGTATACTCTTACTTATCCGCAAATTGACTATCATCCCTTCACCACATGAACCTCCTGCAATAATTTCATATCATATACTTTCCCAAGGAGTCACTCTATTTAAATAAGAGCATCACATGTGGAGGTAGAGCCTTACTTATTTTTTATTTATGACTTGTCTACGTCTATTTACAGTATGATATTGAAAAATATATAATATTCTTCCCTCCCTGTGTAATAAAAATGGTCATAGCAGACATATAATGATACGAATATATCCATTCTTTCATTGCACTTTCATGGATAAAGTTAAGCCTAATTTTAATCTGACTTGCTTCATGATGTTAAGAGCTACCCAAATAATTTCCTTACTAAATGTCCCTGTCTCAAATGCAAACTAGGGCTAACATAAAGAAGGCTGTTTTTTTATTGACTAAAAAAGAAACAAAGCAACAACCAAACTAATAAAACAATACGCAAAACTACAAAGACAAATAACAAAGCAAAAAATACCTAACAAAACTATAAACATCTTTCAAAACTACCATTAACAATAAACAACAACAACAAAAACCACTACAAATAACTAAAAATTTGTTCCTGCCCTTCCTGCACATAACTGCTAGTAAATACTTACACTTAACTATTTGATCATTACTCATAATCTAGCTTAACATTGTCATTAATAATCCTTCTTATCTTGTCCTAATACTCAGCAAATAAATTTACCTAATTAATAAAAAATAATAGAATAAAAATCATACACAATTATTACAATAGTTGTATTATTGTTAGTTGAGTTACTAAGCATTAATATGCCATCATAACCTAAATATTAACTTCATCACATTTAAACCGTAAGTATCAAAAAGCAATAATAATTGTAGTGATAATCAGTTTTTATAAATCATTAGTAAATCGTGATTATTACTCTAACCTATATTATGAGTATTAATAATCTAAAATAGCAGCAAAAGCAGAATCACCATTCTTCTGTTTTCTGCCGAGTTCACAAACAAAGCAGCACTCACCCGTTAGAAGAATGTTCTGCTTCGGTTTCTGATTCTGGAAAGTCTGAAAAAGATCTTTAAGCCTTCCTGAAATCCCTCCTTGGTCCCCGGTCCTTCAAAGTGTCCCCTTATTGGTTAATTTGAGCAGACAACTAATTATTATGATTTGGAGCTGCTTATAGGCCTGTTCCTCTCTCCCGCCGTTTGATTTTGTTTCCTCTATTGGATCATTTAAACTCCGTTATGTCCAGAATGCGCGATAGGCTGCTTCTCTATCTTTCAGCTTTGACACGTTTTTTAAATAACGGCCATTTCCGCACTAGACCGTTATAGCACGACGATTCCACTTTCAACATCCTGTGGAATCCCGAGGTTTGCAGTTTTGGGAGGGACAAAGTAAACGCTACTGTCTTCTCATCCTCCTGCTTTCTTCGTTTACTGTCGGACACGACTTAGAACCTCCCATGACTGCACTTTGTAGAGCCACCACGTTTTTTCTCTCCTGTAGGAAAAGAAAATTCTCCTCAGGCATATCACCGGGCGGCCCATACCGCCAACCGTATCCTCATCCCACACAGACACCCGTGCCCTCAGGCCTCGTGCCAGTGTCTACCCTAGGGGCTTTTTCATAGATGCCGCTGGACTCCCCGGCTAGACGGTTTGCGGCCGCTCCGGCGTGCGGCCTGGAGCAGGGGCCGGGCACACCTACCTCCGGCCGTCATGTGGCGTTGACGGCCGCTACTAACTTCCCACGTACCTGTTTGCTAAAATGGGCCGGGGGATCAATAACGTGTACGCGCTGTATGTTTTCAGAAATGCTGAGAAAAATATGGGGCCAGAAACTGAAAGAGGGCAGTGTGCTGAGTGTAGAGAGGGGTCACATGATTTTAAAACGAGCGCTTGTGTGAGGAAAAACAAAAGCATCAAGTCCTGTAAAAAAAGCAAACAAAAATATTGTTGTGGAAATGGAACACGTCCCATCTCCCTGCCACTCATTAGTTGGGCTGGAGGGTGAGGAAACACAGACCAACCAGCGGAGTTCAAAACTGCACCCTTTTGCCCCTCCTCACCCAGGGAAGGGGTGCGACATGCCGTTATTCCCACTTCGGAGCTTTGAAATGCATACAGAATCGTGTTGCTGAAAGAAAGCCGTCCAGATTCTCCGTGAAGATACATCCTGAGTAAAGGAGGTGGCCTCACAGCACGCGGTGCTCGTGGAAACCTGTTCCTACCCATCGAGGATGGGAGGTCTCGTGCAGACAGGGCATCCCTCCTATTCCAAAATCCATCCTGAGCAGAACAAAATGCCTCCTGCTTGTGAAATAAAAGTACCGCTGTCAGAATTGGAAAGCCTGTGGTCAACTGGAAATCAACTCGCTCTGTCAAAGATGGAGGGACAAGCACAGAGAGGGCCACACAATGCCCCAAAATACATACTTGTGCAAATGAAAAAAAAAGAAAAGAACAGCTGTCATTTTCCTGTATTGAAAAATTTCTCCAAGGGCAGTGAAGAAAGCTTCCTGTTTAAATAGTTCCTGTATTAAATAATTTCTCCCATGGCAGTTGTTACCCTGATTTCTGGGGGTTCTGGGAGGGACCCCTCAACATGCTCAAAATAACGGGGAATGGGAATTAGCTAGAGCACTAGTTAGCAATGCGAGAGGCAGGGCAATGTAGCGAGATCTTGAACCCAATGTCTATGGGGTCAGGCCGAGTCAATAATCAAACAGAAGTTAATAATAATTGTTTTTCTTTATTTATAAAATCACAGCAAACGTATGCACTCACTCAGAAAATTAAGAAATACTGCACAATTGCGCAGTCACGCACACAGTCCTAAAGAAATAAAGAGAGGAAAATGGATAGGGGATTTTCAAAAGGACTTTGTGGGGAAATACTACACCTGGTCCTGTAGCCCGGTGAAAGGAAAGAAGCTGGGGAGCGTAGGTTCTCAGCACGTGGAGGCTGAGGGGAGGCTCATCAAACGGAGCGGCAGCAAGTCGGGAGGCAAGTCACGAGCGATCCGACGAGACGCTCAAAGTCAGGGGTTCTTACAGCGGAAAATGTGCCCGCAGGCTAGTCCGGTCCCTGGGAAAACAATGGATTTTGGGCTGGAGACAAAGCCTCCGAAAGGTCAGTACTTTAGACGATTGAGTTATGACAGCGTTGTCAATAGCGTGGACAGTATGCAAACGCGGAGTGCTTGAGAGTCGGATAGTCCGCTCATCAAGCTGCCCGCTCGGGGCAGGGGGTCTTTTGTAAACAGCGTGCATACATAATGTGATCTTAAGAGGGTACTTGCCTGGAGGTCTCCTAAAGCTGCAGTCTAGCAATTACTGGCCTGCCTGGATTTTGTTTTGAATGGTTCAGCTATTTTCGGCCGCGCCCGTGTGCATGCTTGTCCGGTAGCTTCGCAAGCACGTGGAGAGGAATGGGTAGTGAAGGCCAAATTCTTGATATCAAATCATATCTAATATACCTCAAGTTCGGACTATAACTGCAGTAACACAGTGAAGAAAGCTGTTTGTCTTGCTCACAGATGGTAGTGAAGGAGGGGTCACACTTTACTCCACATTGCAAGTTTGTGCAGTAACGAGAACAGAAACTGAAACGGTTCCCATTTGTAAGAAGGGCTGCCGTTTCAACGGTGAAACACCCAGGGGCTTGGAAATCAAGCGAGCTTGGATGGTCATTGTAGTGCACACGAACCTTCCTGGACTGGGTGGCCGTGCAAGGTTCGAAGTGCGAGATGCTGGGAGGCAAGAACCAAGCCAGTTCTGGTCTTTGAGGATGCAGTTTATCAAGCGAAGAAGCGAAAAGAAAAACGAAAGGCACGCAAGCATCCATACACTCTGACTCCGTTGGAAAGGCCAAGCAGGCAACAGAGCAGGGTTCTCTTTGTTCCAACAGATTATACAGGCTTTTCGTACGCGAGTGGCAAAACAGGCTGCCGATCCACCAACCCACGGTGCCGAAACAGGCAGGAGGGGGGCTATCCCACCTCGGACGCCAATTACTGAGGCACCCACGGGCCAGGTGCATGATAGGCTCGTGGCCAAATCTCATTACCTGCCCGAGACGACAGCGGATGGTCGCGAATCGGGCTTCGCTCTCCCCTCACCGTACCGGACGGCGTGGGGAGCGAAGCACTCATTGTTAACATTCCTTGGCTGTTCTCACAGGACTGCAGCATACAGGGCAGCCTGACCTATTGCATGAGCTAACCCCCCAAATATGTTCGTTTGTGCGAAAGCAGGCTGACTTGAAATGTGTGAGTATGCAACACAGGGCCTACCCAGAGGGCCTCGGGCCCAACGGTCATGCAGAGGGGTCACACTTCACCCCAAAACAAAAACATTTCCATGAAAAACGTCCACTCTGTGGGGGAACACACAAATGGTCCTCCTCTGTGCAAGAATAGGCCCCAGGGAGGGAAAGAACACGCAGCCCAGAGAGACACAACGTCCAGGAGAGAGCCGGGGATCCGGGGGCTCATTCGCCTGACACGGCAGGGAGAGGGCATCTTCCTCACTCACAGACATTCACGGGTTGAGATGGAGGGCGGAGCAATTGGTTCCACCGGCGGCAGTCAAGATTGGCCCCGTCTGGAGGACACACTCCCAGGGGAGGAGAAAATGGTCCTGCCTCCTCTTCTTCTTACTTTCCCCGCTCCTCGGAGCTGTGAAGCTCGGATACTGTTCCGAGCTGTTGAAGAGGGAAGGACCTTCCGGGCTCCGACTCCTGACAGCCTGGAAGCCTAACCCTCTCTATTAGGGGTGCTGAGACCGGCTCTGAGAGGTATGGCACCCCATCCCACCCCAAAAAACAAGTTCGTGCAACAAAACAGCTTCCGCTTGTCACACTCAGCACCGCCGTACCCTTGGGGAAGCTCCAACAGATTCAGAACCCATTCCTATTGGTCGGGGGTCCCAAGACGAGTTCGGAGAGAGGTCACACCCAACCCCCCAAACGATTTTTTGTGCAACAAAGACAGCCACCCTTTGGGGGGATTTGGGGTTCAGGAAAGTGACTCTAAGGGAAACCCTTGGTTCATGGGGGTCCTCAGGGAATTCCCAGAAACCTTGGAATCTAGGGGGGACCAGGAGTGGGGGCCCAAATGGCCCCCAAATTTTCCCAAGGAGCACCCCAAAATCAGAGAGACCAGACTAAAATGTACCCCAAAAATGGAGATACCCCAAAATCAGAGAGAACAAGTTAAAAGTATTCCCCCAAAATGAGGGTACCCCAAAATCAGGGAGACAAAACTAAAAGCATATCCCAAAAATGGAAGGGCACCCCAAAAACAAGGAGGCAGGACTAAGGGGGAAAAAGGAGTGGGGCACCTGTCACTTTTAGTTTGACTAGAAGCACACCTCTTATACTGCTATAACGGAATAAGCTACTGCCTCAAGGGAGCGTGAGGGAGCCTCCTTCTTCGGGTGGTCACCTGCCCAAGGAAGTGCTCTGGGAGTCTCTTCCTGCATGAGCAAAAACTCTTAATACAACAAAATAAATACCATTTAATAGGCATCACTGAAACCTGGTGGGATGAGTCTCATGATTGGAATGTAGGAATAGGGCGGTATGACCTATTTTGCAGAAGTAGTCCAAACAAGAAAGGAGGAGCAGTATCAAAGGATTGGTATTCTAGGGCTGAGAGTGTATGACGTACTCAAGGTCACCCAGTGGGTTTCCACGGCCGAGCAGGAAATTGAACCCTCATTTCCAGGCTCAGAGTCCACAGCCCAAACCACTATGCCACACTGGCTCTCTTGCAAACATGAGACGCCAAAAATGCAAAGTGTGAATGTTGCCGGAAGGCTTGCCAATGCTGAAGGTTTCTGCAGTCTCCCCACCACCACCACCACCAGTACTTCTTCCCTTTCCTTCCCCTTGGAGCTTCCTCCTTGCAGTTCCCTGCTTTGCCCCCACAGATTCAGCCTCCTGCAGAGAAACACCAGCCAACTTAAACCTCCTGATTTCCAGTCCACAAAAACTTCCACCCCTTTCTTTTCTACCTTTACTGTGCCACCCAATGACTCTCTTGTCTTGGGTTGTTGTGGATTTTTCGGGCTATGAGGCCGGGTTCTAGCAGTATTTGCTGCTGACGTTTCGCCTGCATCTGTGCCTGGCATCTTCAGAGGATGTGGAGACCTGGAGGTGGAATGGAGTATATATACTTGTGTGGTCCCCGTTTGGGAGGGATTTGCATTTGTGATGCATTAGTGATGCAGCTGGCCTGTGAGATAGTCCATTGTTGAGTGGACTAGCCCCCAGGGTTGTGTTGATTTGGCCAAGTTTTTGTCCACACAATTACAGACCCATATTGGATGAACCTCCCACTACATAAAGGATTCAGCTCACTGTATAGAAAAAATCAGCAACCTCCAACTCAAACCCGGAGACAAACTGATTAGCTTTGACGTGGTCTCCCTGTTCACCAAAGACACCATTGCACTCATCAACTGGATTTTCCCCCAAGACATCACAGCAGTTTCAACATTGCCTCACCACGAGCTACTTCCAGTGGGACAATGAGTTCTACAAGCACAGAGATGGGGCAGCCATGGGCAGCCCACTTAGCCCTGTGATAGCAAATTTTGACACAGAACACTTTGAAACGGAAGCCCTGGAAATAGCACCAAAAAAGCCACTATATGATTCCGTTATGTGGCTGACACTTTCACCATTTGGAGCCACAGGGAAGAGGAACTGACCGTGTTTCTGGACCATCTGAACGACCTCTGCCCAAACGTCCAATTTACCACGGAAAAAGAAAGTGAAGGAAGACTACCATTTCTGGATGTCCTAGTCATCCGCAAACCTAACCAACAATTGGGCCACACAGTTTACAGAAAACCTACACACACTGACAGATATCTACACAAAAACTCCAACCATCACCCAAGACAAAAAATGAGAACAATAAAAACTCTGGTAGACCACACAAAAAGAATCTGTGAGCCCCACCTCCTGAAACATGAACTGAATCATCTAAATTGGGCTCTACAGGCCAACAGCTACTCCAGTTCAGACATCAGAAGAGCCTCAAGACCCGGAAAAAAACCACAGAAGTGAAGATAAGCAGCCAACCAAAGGAAATGTGTTTTTACATCAAAAGAGTCACTGACCGAATAGGGAAGCTGATGAAGAAACATAACTTCCAAACAGTGTAGAGACCAACCAAGAAAATCCAACAAATGCTAGGTTCAGCAAAGGACAAGAGGGATCCTCTAACTTCTGCAGGAGTTTACCACATACCTTGCAGCTATGGGTAGGTCTACACAGGGACTACAAAACACAGCGTCCAAACACTAATCAAAGAACACAAAAGACACTGCAGACTGAGCCAGCCAGAAAAAACAGCAGTAGCAGAGCATGTTATAAACCAACGTCGACACAGAATGCTATTTGAAAGCACAGAAATTCTGGACCATTCGGACAACTACTGTGTCAGATTACACAGAGAGGCCATTGAAATCCATAACCACGTGGACAATTTCAACAGGAAAGAAGAAACTCGGAAGGTAAACAAAAGTTAGCTACCAGCACTGAAAAACGCTAAAATCAAGACTCAAAAATATGCCAATGAACACCACCCAGACTCAGGAAGTCTCTCTACAGGAAACAATACAATGGATTGCTAAGGAGTACTTAAATGCACGCACAACTGTTATGCATATCCCCTGACTTAACAACACAAGCCTGGGGGCTAGTCCACTCAACAGTGGGCTATCTCACAGGCCAGCTGCATCACTAATGCATCACAAATGCAAATCCTGCCCAAACGGGGACTACACAAGTATATATACTCCATTCCACCTCCAGGTCTCCACATCCTCTGAATGGCAGCCACAGATGTAGGCGAAACGTCAGCAGCAAATACTGCTAAAACTCGGCCTCATAGTCTGGAAAACCCACAACAACTCTCTTGTCCTCTTCTCCCCAACCGGCAAACTCCAGACTAGGATCCCAGATTTGAGACTGGACTTGTAATTTGTTGATGGACCAAACCCAAAGGCTGCTCACCCATGGTTGCTTTTCATCGTGGAGAGAAGTGCCTAATGGAGTGCCAGTCCTGGGCCAGGTGCTGTTCAACATCTTCATCGATGAGTTGGATGAAGGAGCAGAGGGCATGCTCACAAAATTTGCAGATGATACCAAATTGCGAGGGGTTGCTAATACTGCAGAGGACAGGATCAAAATTCAAAATGACCTTGACAGATTGGAGAGCTGGGCCAAAGCTAACAACATGAATTTCAACAGAGAGAAATGTAAGGCCTTGCACTTAGGCAGAAAAAAAAAAAAGAAGTGCATAAATATAGGATAAGAGACACCTGGCTGGATAACAGTATGTGTGAAAGGGATCTAGGAATCTTGGTAGATCACAAGCTGAACGTGAGTCAGCAGTGTGATGCAGCAACCAAGAAAGCCAACTTGATTGCATCAATAGGGGTATGGTGTCTAGATCAAGGGAGGTCTAGATCAAGGGCACTCTATTCTGCATTGGTTAGGCCTCATTTGGAATCCTGCGTCCAGTTCTGGGCAGTTCATTTCAAGAAGGATGTTGACAAGCTGGAGCGTGTCCAGAGGAGGCCGACCAAAATGGTGAAGGATCTGGAAGCCCTGAAGCCCTATGGGGAGCGGCTTAGGGAGCTGGGGATGTTTAGTCTGCAGAAGAGAAGGTTAAGAGGGGACACGATAGCCATGTTTAAATATTTGAAGGGATGCCATGTTGAGGACGGAGCGGGCTTGTTTTCTGCTGCTCCAGAGATCAGGACAAGGAGCAATGGATTCAAACTATAGGAAAGGAGATTCCACCTGAACCTCAGGAAAAACATCCTGATGGTCAGAGCTGTCCAGCAGTGGAATATGCTGCCTGGGAATGTGGTGGAGTCTCTTCCTTCTTTTTAAGCAGAGGCTGGATGGCCATCAGTTGGGAGGGTTTTGACATAGGTTCCTGCATGGCAAAAGGGGGTCCGACTGGATGGCCCCTGGGTCTCTTCCAACTCTACGATTCCACGATTCTATGACGGAACGGGGTTGGACCGGAGGGCCTTTTGGGGTCTTTTCCGATCCTCTGATTCTACGGCTCTGGGGTGGTACCACGTCACGACTCCCCACCACCACCTTCAGTGGATGGCTTGTTTCGCTAGAATTGCAGACACGGGGGGGGGCACAGTTGTTCCTGCCCTGCTGATACTCCTGGGGGGAAACGGGTGGGGGCGGAGCGCGCATGAAGGAGAACCACGCCATCCCACGGCTTTTGCTCCACGGTTGCCGACTGCCCTGTCGGCGGGCTCGCCCTCCTGGCGCAAAGAACACTGCAGCGCGCAAAGGAACTCGCCGCGCCCCGCGAGCGGAGCCCGTGCCCTCTCCCCGGCGCCCACCCGTCCGTGTCCCGCCGCGGGTGTGTTAAGCCTGCTGCGTTTGACCTTCTGCTCAGACTTTACACTTGACGGGCGGGGGGGGGGCTCTGTGCTTGGCCCCCGGGCGCAGAACCAGACCGTTGTGGGTGGGAGCGGGGCCGGGCTGGGAGCGGGACTCGGTCGGGGCGGGGCGCAGGAGGCTGCGCTGAGGAAGGAGGTGTCTCAGCGCAGGGAAGCCGAAAGAGGAAGCGGTGGGGCGGGGGGGGGGGCAAGCGAAGCCCGTAAATAACACCGGGAAGTGAGGCAACGCCGGGAGTTTCCTCTTCGGGCCGCGGCGTCCGATGGGTCGACCCTGCGGTTGCAAAATCCTGCCAGAACCGCAGCCAGGAGACGAGAGACGATGGGGTCGCCGAGCGGAGGGGGGGGGGGCTCGCTGCCAAAAGATTGGCATCAAAGGACGTGGGCAAATCTGGTGCAGAGATTAATAAACTGGGGGAAGGGGGGAATAAAACGGCGAGGGTCCGTGGGTCACCAAATCTGGAGCATCCCAGAGAAAACGGGCGTTCCGGCACCCCGCCTGCCTGCCTCTCTCCCTGGGGGCGTCCGGGGCCCTCTGGAAGAGAGCGTGAGGGTCTGGGGCGGGTGGGGGTCGAGTTCCGCTCGGGCCAAAGCCCCGCAGGGTTTCCCCCGAGCGGGGCCAGGCTGGCAAAGGGTTTCCGCCTTCCTCCCGACGGGTCACCGCCCGGCCCTGGGCGCAAACCGGGCTGCTCAGGTCTTCTGCCCACGCAAGCCGAGCCGGAAGGTCCCCCGGAGAAGGGGCTGCCTGGGCCCCCGGTTCGGCCCTGACCGGCTCGTGGGGCGGCGGCGGCGGGCAGCCTGGTAGTCAGCCTAGACGGGCTCCGCCGGACATCCCGGCGGGGGGGCGCGACGCCTCCCTGGGCAGGCACGTAGCGAAACCCCCGCTGTCTTGCGCGGGTGGGCGTCTACACGAAGCATCCCGAAGGAGGATCCCGGCTTTTTAAGGGGACGTCGCGCCCTCCCCACCGCCGCCTCCGCGGGTGGCGCCGCGCGGGACGCGCCCGGAGCCCGCGCGGGAGAGAGGAGCGTCGCGCCCCCGGCGGGCACCCCGGCGCCGGGGGGAAAGACGGGCGCGACAGGGCTCCGCGCTAGCCGGTGAGGGGACGGCGGCGGAGGACGCCCTCCAGACGCTCCCCGACTGCAAATCCTATCAGCCGCGGGCTGCCAGGATATCCAGCGGCGAGAGACCCTGGCCAAGGTCTGGATCTCGCCCCCCTCGCCCCCGCCTCGGAACCGCCCCGGTTGTCCACCCCCCACCCCCACCCCGCCACACACCCCGTCTTTTTCGAAACTTCTCTCCTCCCTTAAGAGTTCGGTCTCGGAAGACGGGGGCGGGGGCTCGAGAAAGGCCGAGGGAAGCGAAAGAGGCCGCGCTGGCGGGGTGGCGGGGCGGGCGGGTCAGCCGAACCCGAGGGAAACAGCGAAAGCGAAAGGAAGGGCGGCGGGTCCTCTTCGGGGAAAGCGGGGCGCTTCCGACAAACGGGGCGGCGGAGGCTATAAAGGAGCGCCCGGGCCGCCCGCCTCCCAGCGCCCGACCGCCGCAGCGACGCCTCGGGGATGTGGGCCAAGGTGGTGGCCGGGCCGGCCGCGGCCCTCCTCTGCGCCGCCGGCGCCGCTGCCTGCTACGCCGCCTCCTCGCCCTGCGAAGGGTCGCCGGGGCGGCTGCCGGTCGTGGAGGCGGCGGCGAAGGAGAGGGGGAGGAAGGTGCGGGACCCGGGCGGAGGGGGGGAGGGACGGAGGGAGGGGAACGAGGAGGGCCAGCGAGGGGCGTTCTGCCAGGGCGCCCCCCATCCCGGTCCGAGGCAGGTGCCCTCCCGGCGGCGGGTCTCAAAAGCCGACGGGAAAACTAGGCAACCCAACCCGCCTCGGGGTAAAACGCGGATTGCGGCGAGTTCGCGCCCCTCCCGCCCCGCCTCCCTGGGGAAAGCGACGCCAAACCCGGGCCCCGCGCGCGGCCCCCGGACCAAGAGGGAGGCGACCCGGCACTCGACCCGGCCCGGCGGCCTCAGGGACTCTCTTGCTGGCGGGGGAAGGGGGCAGGGGGAGGCAGAAGGGGTTTTTTTTGCCGCGGGCGGGTTTTCCCCGAGACTGAGGACCCCCGGCCCCAATACGGCGGCTCCGCGAGAGCGCGGAGACGGGAGGGGGGCTGCCGGACCCCCCCCACCAGCATAAACTTTGCCATGCCCGCCATCCGCAGAACGCGAGGCCTCCCCTTAACCTGACCCCTGCCTGCCTCCCCCTCCCCACCTATTTGGGAGCCGATGTTTCTTTCGAGTTGCAACAACTGCTTTTTAAGGCCCCTGGATCGGGAGGGGGCTTTGAGAAGCAGATGCTCCAGCTGCGGAAGAAGCGCCGCGCCTGAAGGAGGCGGAGGGGAGACGACTAACCCCCCTCTGCCGCCCCCTCCTCCGCTCCCCCCTCAGGTCTCGCTGGCCGGCAAGTGGCAGAACGACCTGGGCTCCGAGATGGTCCTGCAGCCCCCGGACGCGACGGGGTTCTTCCGCGGCACCTACCTGACCAAGGTCTCCGTGGCGGAGAAGCCCATCCGGATCTCGCCCCTGCTCGGCCTCCAGAACGTCGCCGCCGGCGAAGAGGCGGAGCAGCAGCCCACCTTCGGCTTCACCGTCGGCTGGACCTTCTCAGGTGGGCGCCCGGGGCGGCCGGGCGGGCGCGAGTCTGTGTAGCGGAACCCCTCGGGGCAGAGCACAAGCCGCCTGCCTGGTTGGGCCGGAGGAAACTCCGGAAAGGGTGGGGGCGCCGGAGACCCCCGCCCAGTCGGTCCCCTCGGCTCCCCCCGCTGCCCCTTCCCCGGCACCCCCTTCCCCCCTAGTCCCGGCTCTTTCTCGGGCAGACCCTTGCAAAGGGCCCCCTCTCTGTCTCCCGCGTGACCCTGTTCTTTCCGCCCCCTTCCTCGCAGACTCCACCACCGTCTTCGTGGGACAGCACTTCGTGGACGCCGCCGGCGAGGAGACCCTGGAGACCTCCTGGCTGCTGCGGGAGAAGGCGGACTCCTCCGAGAAGGACTGGAGCGCCACCCGGTCAGCCTTCCTGGGGGGCGACGGGCCCCGCAAGGCGCCCCCTGCCCCGGAGGAGGGCCCGTTCTCCCGGGGCAGCCTCTGCCGGGGCTTGCACGGGCGGGGGAGAGAAGGGGCGCTGACTGACTGCTCCCCGCTCTCTTGCAGGGTCGGCCGGAACGTCTTCAAGCGCATCCAGTAGCCGGAGCCGGACCCCGCCGCCGCCGCCGCCGCCGCCGCCGCCGGAGCCGGTTCTTCCCCGGGCGGAGGAGGCGCTCGAGGGCCGGCCTCGCTCGGCTCGGCTCGGCTCGGCTTCTGGAGCGAGAGGCGGCCGCCGCGTCGGACTTCGCCAGGGAAGCAACGGACGGGGGGCCCCGTGGGGGGGGGGCAAAGGGCGCCCGCCTCCCTCACCCCCTCGCTCCCGATAACACCGCCCCCCGCGCCTTCCGGGCGCGTCCCCGCGGGTCTCCCATCGCGGCGCGCGCGCGTGTGTGAGGGGGTGCAAATTCCCAGGGAGAAGGACCCTCCCCGCCCTGCAGCGTCTTAGCCCGCCCCGCCGGCGAGAGCCGGCTTGCTGCCCCCGAAACCGCCCTCCCCGGACCCAGCCTCGGCCTGCCTCGCGGGGCTGCTGTCAGCCGGCTTCCTCGGTCAGAAAAATTCCGTCCGCAATAAAGGTCTTCCTGAACACGAGTGGGCTTTCTCCTTCTGCGGACGCGTCGGGGAGGGGGGGGCTGCCGAGGGCGGGGGGCTCGGAGGGCGGCGGCGGGGGAGCAGCCCAGGGGGCCTCACAAGGGAAAGGGGCGAAAGGGGCTCCTGGGGAGCACCGGTAGGAACGTCTTCCCGCAAAATTGCGGCGGGAGGGGCGTGGGTAGCCTCCAGACTGCCTCTGCGATTCTGCGCATTAGTAGGCAGACACTTTATTTCGGTCGTTGACCAATAAAATAATAAATAAATACAGTCATAAAAGCTGATAACAAAACAGATAAGACAGATAATTTCTGATAACTCATATCAACTACTATTAACCATTTGAGGGTGTTTCTTGCACATAATACAAAAAAAAATGCTACTTTAAGTATGACAGTTTGTTCCTGGTTATCCAACAGATAACATAAATAGAAAACATCAGAATGTCCTGGGAATTGGGTTAGCAGGGGAGTAATCAGCTGTGGGCGAATATCCCTGTAAAACGGACAGTACAAGAGTACATGAGCTATAGTTTCTATAGCATCAGTGTTGCAAGGGCAAAATCGCATCTCAATAGGGAATTTCCCCATATTTCTCTTCCAATACCGCTGTGGGGAGAACACTGAATCTAGCCAATGATAAAGCTCTCCTAAATTTGGGTACAGTAACGTAGTATAAGTAGGCGGCCGGTTTAGAAATCATCATTTGCCTGTTGGCAAATGTGTAGTCAGTAAAGGCAGCAATTTCAGTTTAACCTTCTATGTCTAATATCCTTTGTCTTAGAATAGATTTTGCTTGATCCAATCCTAATCTTAGAATAGTATCCCTTGAAAGTGCACAAAGGCTGGTGAAGTACAGCTGTTTCCCATGTGGATTTGCAATTATCTGCCAGTATTAACTGGGTCAGTCCACCAGAATTATTATGTAGCTTTAACCAATAGGTAAAAGATGTTCAACCAGACGCTTGATTCCAGTTTACTAACTCCTGCCTCCCTTCGGAGTACTGCATTTGGAACACATCAGGGAACCTGAAATATGCTTCTCAAAAACTTTGTTTGAACTCTCTAGAGAGGTCATATTATTATATAACCCCAGCTGAGCTCCATATAACAGTTGAGCCCAAGCTTTAGCTGTAAACAATTTGATTGCAGCTGGAATGTACTGTGCTCCTTTAGTGAAATAATAATTTTGGATGGCTGTAGCAGTTCTCTGTGCATTACGAGACACATAATCTAAATGGGCATTTCTACTTCTTGAGGTTTGGAAGACTGTCCCCAGATATTTAAAGATCTTAACCTGCTCAATTGATTGCCTTCCTAAAATCCAACTTCTTTGCTTGGGTATTTTGAGGAGACGAGGATCTTAGTCTTGGTGTAATTTATTATTAGTTCCTCTTCAGCACAATATCGAATGAGCAACCTTACGGTCTCTTAAGGCCAATGGGGTCAGTGACAGAATTACTGCATCATCGGCATATAATAATAGATTAATATGTCTATGGGCTAGTTTAGGAAGATGGAAAGAAGAGTTACTTAAGTAAGGAATCGGTGAGTTTACGTAGTAATTGAATAAGAGTGGAGCCAGTACACATCCCTGTCTGACTCCTTTCTTTATTTCTTGTATTTCCATGGTGACATGTCCTTGGTTGCTGCACCTGACCTTCAATCTGGTGTTCTCATGGATTTTGATGAGCAACAGAAGTAATCGCTTATCTATAGTGGTATTTTTAAGTTTAATCCACAGTCTGGATCTAGATATTGTGTTGAATGCTGACTTGAAGTCAATAAATGCTGCATAAAGGGATTGACCAGCTTGATGAGAATACTTCTCTACTAGGTGTTGCAAGTACCATTGCATGATCTATTGTTGATCTTCCTTCCCTAAATCCAGCCTGTTCATCTCTCAAAATGTTCTCAGATTCCATCCAGTCCATTAATTTAACCTGTAGATGTTTAGCATACATTTTACTGATTTGAGGACTTAGCAGATTAGTTGGACAAAAATTGGCTAAATCATCTCTTTTACCCTTCTTACAAATTCGAATTATGATAGCTAAGCCCCAGTCTTTTGGTATCATAGCTGTACAGTGAAAAGTGAGGTTAGCACTGGGATTCACCAGTCTAAGTCATTTTTTATTGCCTCACAAGTGATAAAATCTACACCCGGGGCTTTCCCTGGTTTGAGCTGTTTAATCAAATTCCTGATTTCTAGACCAGAGACTGGGGGCCAATAGGGGAGGGCAGTTATGTCCAGCTCCAAATCAACCAGAGAGTTCTCCGTTTCAGCATACATATATGCAAAATAGTCTTCCCAAATATGGGCTGGTATCTGGGATGATGGACTGTAAATATTTTTTAGGAATGATGGTGCTACCACCCTGCAGAAGAGGGTGGGGTTATTTACACTGGCTGCTGCTATCAGACATTCCCAAGATGCTCGCAGATTATCCTTTTTCTTTTGGCGGATTAACTGTTTGTACTGTTTTTTCATTTTCATGAGTTCTGATGTTGAACAAGAATTGGAATCTTCTTTATATAGTTTAAAAACGTGCTTGTTACCCTGTATTCTGGGGGTCCCGGGAGGGACACCTAAATAACCTCGCAATTACATAAATTGGGGAAATTAGTCAAGAGCACTGGTTGGCAGAATGAGAGGCAGGGCAACGCAGCAGAATCTTGTAACCCAGTGTTTACGGGGTCAGGCCAAGTCAAGAAGCAGACCGGTTTGAAAATAATGAATGATCTTTATTAAATACAGGCACACAATGTAAGCAACACACGCACACAGATAACTAAGGAAAATAAAGGTGTGAGTAAGATAGTGGGATTTTCAGAGGGATAGTTGGTTCGGGTGATACGAAACCTGTCCTGAAGCCCAGAAGAAAATGGAGAGCGAGGCTGGGGTTCGATGTATCTCAGCACGTGGAGCTGAGGGGAAGCTCGCCAAGCGATGCAGCAGCAAGGTGGTCTGGAACTCGGGAGCGATCCGAGGAAGCGCTCAAAGGCAGGGGTTTTTATAAGGAGAATTGTGACCGCAGGCTAGGTCGGACTTGGGGAGAACAATAGATTTGGGGCTGGAGACAAAGCCTCCGAAAGGTCAGAATTTGAATGATTGAATTACAGCCAAATTGTCAATAGGATAGCCGGTATGCAAACGCGGAGTACTTTAGCGTTGTATAGTCAGATCATCAAACTGCCAGCGCGGGGCAGAGGATCTTTTTAGAGCTGCTCGCATACCTAATGGAGGTACTTGCCTTGAGGTCTCCTAAAGCGGCGAGTCGGCTGTTTCTGGCCTGCCTGTATTGTCTAGAAATATTACGGCGATTATCGGCCGAGCCTGTATGCACGCTTGTCCGGGGGCCTCGCAAGTACGTGGAAGAGATATGTGAAGCCGAATTATTGATATCAAAAGATATCTTTTTATATCCCCCAAAGCTCAGGCTAGCCAGGGTAGTAACATGCTTTAAAGAGTTCCAGGCTCCGTGGCATTCCTGGTCAAACCATACTTGTCGTGTTCTTGGATCTTGCCTAATTGTGGTAGATTAGGGAACAGTTAGCAAAAATTGAAGTGATTTAATCAAAGTGCTGAAATTGGCCAATACCTCATCATCTGAGTTTTGACCTACTATTACTGAATGAAGGCTCTTAGCTGGTTCCCTCCCCCAAAAATCTGTATTTCTGCTTGATGGGGTGTCCATTTAGCATGAATGGGACAGAGGTCATCAGACACCGTTGTAATATGGTAAGAGGGGAGGGTAATGGTTCTGATTGTTACAGGAAGCAAAATCGAGAGTTCCAGGCGGCTTGGAGGAAGATGGAGGCAGCACTGCAAGGAGCTCCACTTAAGGCTAGATAATTTTCCTTTATCTAAACCTAAACCAAAAGTTTTCCTCTTCTGTTGGAATAAATAGATAATTAAATACTCAGTGCTGTAGATAAGAAGCACCTAAGTGGCTAATTATGGGGCGAAGGAAGCGCCAGAGAGACATGGAAGCAAACTCTCAATCAACAGCTAAACAACCCAAAATTGCTGACTTTTATAATATTCAAGCTCCTACCGCAAATCGTTTCTCAGCTTTAGTTGGAAATAAAAATGAAAGCGAGGAACGTGAGAAAGATAAGGCAGACGAACGACCTTGTGGAAATGTAGACAATATTGAAGACTTAAACAGCACTAATAAAGAGAAAGGGGTGGAGGCTATCGAACTGCTGGATCAGTCTGACTGTTCCAATATATTACAACTTATTGCCATAACAATCGAGCATATTTACAAGGAATTAAGGTTACTTAACTGTAAAATGGACTGTAGTATTAAAGAACAGGAAGAGAAGAGGCTGACAAAGCAGAATCACATTAGACTGACTAAGTGAGTGCACTGGGCCTGAGAGCAACATTCGTTTTTTGACCTGGGATATAGCAGGATGGAGAAACAGAGCTGCCAGTGGCAACTTGATTGATTTCTTGACTAAATTTCATATAATAGCACTTCAAGAAACGTGGCTCACAAAGGCAGATGAGCAGGTAAATCTACCATGATTTAAATCCTGGTCTAGGACAGCGAGAAAAGATAAAAATAAAGGGAGGGCTTCTGGGGGCTTAAGCGTACTAGTGAATGAGGCCTTGGGTTGGCAGAGTGAGGAGTTAACCCTGGATTCAGCTCCGCATCATATATTAGGGGTAAAACTACAGTTTAAATCAATGCATATAATATGTTTGAATGTATACCTGGCCCCAATTACTTCGCCTTCTTTTACTGGTGACCTGTGAGATGGTCTGGAAAATTTAATTTTAGAATTAAATCTAAAATATCCTAGGTCCATTAAAATTCTGCTGGGGGATTTCAATGCCAGAGTGGGGTCTTCTTTTCAGGAGTTTGTTCATAAGGGGGTCATTCCAGCACATTACCTTCAAAACGAGACATCATGGCATTCTCGAGATTTGATAAGGAACCAAGCAGGTTCCTGGTTTCTTTCCCTAGTGTATAATTGTAATCTTCAGATGTTGGGTGGCAGAACAGACAGCTCTGTTTATCCATTTACATTCCACTCCAGAGCCTCCAGCAGTGTTTTGGACTATATCTGTGTCTCCTCTGAAAATACTGGATTATTCTCAGACATTAAAGTGCATGTGAGGGAGGACAGTGATCACCAACCTGTTACTGTTACTTTTCAAGGTTATTCAGATCTCAGACCTAGTAGCCCTGGGGTAGAAAACCTGTTGGCTAATCTGGAAGTTGATCATGATAGGAGGCTCAAATGGAACAAAGTTGATACCAAGTTAATTGCCAAGTTTTTGACTTCTGTGCAGAATACGCCAGAATATAGAACTATAATGTTAGTCAGTGTGGATGGAGATGAACCCCTTCTTGGTTTTACTAATCTCTGTTCCCTATTAAGGAAGTTTCTAATTGATGAGTCCCCACACAGCAACCCCCAGATTACAAGATCTACCTGGTTCGATTATGATTGTATTAGGGCCAGGAAACGTTTAAGATCTGTTATGCGTCAGACCCAATACCACCCTTCTCTAGCTAATCAGTCAAGGTTGCTAACTTTTAGACGTGACTATAAGAAGCTTTTGTCACTAAAGAAGGCTAATTATACAGCCAGGGTATGGGTGGATCTGGAATTATCTGCCACGGGACCGAATTCAGTCTTTTTTTGGAATACCGTAAACGGGTTGTTGAAAGAACGAAGATTTTCTTCAGATGTCCCCATCCCAGCCTTAGTTCGGGAGGATTTTTTCTCAAGATTTTTCCAAGATCCCAATCAAGGACTTACAGACAATTTATCAAATGATCACTTACTCTCAGCAGAGCTCCCCCAGTGGTCTCCAGTCACAGTGGCTGAAACTACAAAAATTATACAGTCCTTGAAATCAAACAAAGCACCAGGTGAAGATTTACTTCCTCCAGAAATGTTTAAGACATATGTGGATTGGTGGGCGCCTATCTTGGCCGGTCTGTTCACCTTTATTGATAACACAGGCCATTTTCCATCTGGATGGAAACTTTCCATCATTGTGCCTATATACAAAAAAGGCGACAAAGGAGACCCTAAAAACTACAGACCTATAAGCCTTATCCACATTGTGGCCAAAATGTATACAAAACATCTGTTAGGCAAAATTGAGAATTGGATTGCCGATAAAAACTTGTTAGTGGAAGAACAAGCAGGTTTTAGATCAGGAAGATCCACTATGGACAATTGTTTTATTTTACACCATCTTATAACAAAGTATATGTCCGAGGGAAAACAACTCTTCACAGCATTTATAGACCTTAGAGCAGCGTTTGACACAATTAACAGGGATATTCTTTGGATATTCTTTGCAAATTGGCAGATTTGAATATAGAGCCAAGACTCCTTTATTGGCTGAAGGCCCTCCATACAGATACTTGTCTTAAAGTGCGTATTGGAGCCAATGGTGCGCTGACCAAGAAAGTTAATGTGTATAAAGGAGTTAGACAGGGATGTATTTTAGCTCCAACTTTATTTAACTTATACGTTAATGACATCCCAGGCTTCCTCTCTTCAACAACGGCTCATACACCCAAGATGGGCAACACATTCCTTAATGTCCTCCTCTATGCTGATAATATGGCTCTGATCGCCCTCTGGCAGGTTGGTTTGAGACGGCTTTTACAGAACCTAGCTAATTACTGTTCCCATAATGATTTAGCCATTAACAAGATAAATCTAAGGTGGTGGTATTTGGGAAAAGGTCCAAAAAATATAACTGGTTCCTGGAAGGAGTTCCTATTGAACAAGTCAGCTCTTATTTATACCTAGGGTTGTCCTTTTCAAATACAGGGAAATGGACAAATCACCTTAGAAGAAATAAACAGAGAGCTATGGCCAACTCTAATATACTCTATAAATTGATAAACCATAACCACCCCTCCAGTATATCCCCTATTCTAAAAGTTTATAAGGCTAAAATCATGCCTATTCTGTCCTACGGGGCAGAATTGTGGGGTCAAATGAAAGTACCCCTTTTGGAGCAGGCTCGGAGCTGCTTCTTAAGGAGGATGCTAGGAACAGATAAGAACACTCCGGCACAAGCAGTGAGAGCAGAACTAGGGGCACATTCTATTCAGTGCCAGGTTTTGATAAAAGTTTTTAACTATTGGCTAAGGATTCTTAAAATGGACTCAGGGAGACTCCCTAAACTTTGCTTAGATGAACAGTTAGATCTCCAACGTTCAAATTTTTGGATATGCCAGCTGTTTCAATTAATGTACCAGCTAGGCTTTTCCCCGTCTTATTTACTAACTTGTGGACACTGAGCACAGGAAATATTAAAACAAAGAATTTTGGACATCAGTGCCCAAACAGATATAGCTCTGCTGGCCGGTTCTAAGTCTCTAAATTGGTCAGCTAAAAATAAAACTATATTTGGTCTAAAAAAGTATCTTAGGCTGAACCTAACAGAGACAGAGAATAGCTTTCACCAGAGCTAGATTTGAACAACTTAATTCTATAGTAAGAATAGAAAGGTTTCAAAAAATTCCATACCACGAAAGAACATGTATCTGTGGTGCATCAGCCATAGAGGATATTGGGCACATCTTGCTTGATTGCTGTATAACTACCAAGGTGAGATCTCAATATTTACAGCCACTTCTGGTCAGAACAACCAATTGGGATCCAACTGTCAAATTGTCCTATTTTCTTTCCGGAGAGAATTTACATTCAGTCTGCCGGATTGCAAAATTTATTACGAAAGCTGCTTACCTGAGAGATCTTTTTATCACACAAAATGGGGTCCCCTGTCATGGCGATGAGCTTATTTAAATGTTATGATTGAATTTTTATTCTTGTTATTTTATCTTTCTTGTTTACCGTGTATTTTACTTCCTATATCAAATCCACTACTTATTAAGTTTATACATTTTAATTATTTTAGCTAATTTTATATGAGTTGAGTTTATTTGTGTATGTAATTTCTGTATTTGTATTTTGTACTATGTATCATGTATTTTATTGTTGATATGGTCAGTCGACTAATCAATAAATGTTGATGATGATGATGGTAAGAGGGTAAAAGCACCCTATCAAAGACCTTCACACGCAACATAACAGGAAAATGATCACTCTCAGGATGACTAGCAACTAGAAACTTAGATAGATAGGGTATTAAACTCAATGAAATACCAACACAGTCTAACAGGGAGGGCTTAAGGCCAACGCAGTGGGTGTACTTCGCTGGATAGTCATTATTTGTAGACCCGTTCAGAATCACAAGGTTCAATTTTGAAAAGGTTTGCAGTAAGCACAATCCTCTACAGTCACTGTATACATCCTTAGACTGATGGCACAGGATGGGGAGCATAATTACAGAAGATGAGGGTTAGCAGTGGAATTTAGCAAAGAGCGACCTATCATCCGCTCCAATTCTTGCATTGAAATCACCAGCCATTATAATATGTGCTGCAGGTAGTGCTACCATTAAGCTTTCCACATACATACTCAATTTATCCGACACATATTTTATCTGTGAGCAAACATGTAGAGGTGGAATATACACATTAATCAATACAAGTTGACTCTTGTTGAATTGCAGCAAGATTGCCAGGGCATATTGATCTAACGAAGGTAGTCTAGTTACCTGTGCCTGTAATGAAGCGGATGTCTAAGCAGAGGCTGGATGGCCATCTGTCCAAGGGAGTGCTTTGAGGGTGTTCCTGCATGGCAGGGGGTTGGACTGGATGGCCCCTGTGGTCTCTTCCAACTCTACATTTCTGTGTTTCTACGTTTCTATGTCAGAATACCTAAGCCCCCACAAAGCCTCCCACATCCTATGCCCGGCACAGGATCTAATGTAATCGTCTTATACCCTTCCACAAACAAATATTCTGCAGACCATGTCTCTTGCAGAAAAATTATATGATATCTAGAGATATAAGTCAGGAAAGAGGGATCTCTGCTTCTAGATTTCCACCCTGCAAAGTTCCAGGAAATTAAAGCCAGGGAGGTAGGATCTGTTGAGTGCCATTTGGTTGCATCAGGCGTGGGAGTTAGTGCGGTCAGATCCCGAGGGCCCGCAGCTCCTGCACTGCCAATACCAGTGCTGGGGGAGCTTGGAGCAAGTGTCTGGGTATCCTTTGATGTAGCTGAGGTGGCATCTGATGACCGTTGGCTTGCAGTCTCTGTTGTTTTTTTTAAGCACAGCTCTCATCTCCTCTCACTGTCGTCGGATCGATCAAATCTCTGACTGGCTGCCTGAGTGAAGGTGCTATTGGACTCCTCGAGCTGGAGTGCCTTCTTTTTTTATTCTTTGCTAGAGTTGAGGATTCAAGAGGTGTGCATACTGGTGGCCCACCTGAGGGGCAACAGGAAGGTGATGGACGCTGCAGCAGCGGACACTAACTGCAACACTGTTTTAACTGTCTCTAGTCTGCACAGTATGCTTTGCTGTTCCTCGGTGGAAAGAGTACCAAACGTCCGGACAAGTCCTTCCTCATCTTCCGTGGAGTCACTCATTATTTGCATCTTTCTTTTAATTAAATCAGTGGTGTTACATCTCCTATTTAGGCCTTCACCTGGTCTTGAGGCAGTTGAGGAAGTCTGCTGTATGGAGGATTGCTTACTGGGATCGTAATCTTTAAGAGTTATAGCATCCTCCCTTGCAGATCTGGCTCTCTTCCCAGAGTTTATCAGTGGCTGTACAGTATTCTTGTGGAAAACATGCTCAGGTATAATTGAGAATCTCGTCAGCAATTGCCTATTTTTCAGAATCAACGTAGGAAGGACAGAATGCCTAAACATCAATATTATTCTTTCAAAGACAAACCATCTGGGGAGCCAGAGAATTTCTGTAAGCTCACTAGAATATACCCTCTCTTGGAACTGTGAAGTGAGCAAAGTACTACTCACCTATTGTACCATCTCCCCTCGTTAAGAGGATTGATTGCAACTTGGAGTAGAATCTTATGCCGCTATATTAGTTCATCTCCGTTAGTTTCCCTGCAGGTAGTATCTTGCTCTACATGAGAGAGTTGGGGCTGCTCAGCAGCACCAGTGCTTGGCTTCGTGGGAGATTTTGTTACACACTTTCCCATTACGTCCTTAAGTTCGTCTACCTTCTGGTTGATAGCTAACAGTTGCTCAAAGATTGCAATAACTGTTTTAGCTGTTAGAAGGCAGTTCTGAGCAACCAGTTCCAAGTCCACGGTTGACTTGTAGTTTTTAAAAATATCTTGCCCTTTGACCCCTGAGGAGCCTTTTTCGTCAGAGGGAGGGTAATCACCCACCCCCCATTCAGATGAGGCATAGGATTTATCAACAAGATTTGTATGTGGGGGGGGAAGAATAGGGAAAGGAAGAGGGTTTATTTATTGTATGTTTGTACTGAAAAAAATTCTCTAGCCTTAGCTGAGAGTTGCTCGAGCCTTTGTAACTTCAGTAAACTTTAGTTCCCTCTGTGTAGCTTCTCAGACCCTTCCCCTGTCTTGGTGTTCTCTTTCTTTTTCCCTTTGGGATCTCTCTCTTTTTCTTTAAACTCTTTTCCATTCCTGCCTTATTGTCGTCGTCACCGCTCGTTAACTACAGTTATCTGAAACTTCGGGATAGCCTGGCTCCAAGCTGATTAAAACTTCCAATTAAGCTTGGGTATGCTAAGTTTAGCTAAGAAACCCTTTTAAAACCCGTAAGCCTTTTTAAAAGCAATTAAGAAAACCAAGAACTCACTGAGACGCCGAGAACGCTGCCAGCGGCCGTCTTCCCTGCAGCTCCTCCCTCTTTGCTGGCCTCAGTCCACACACACCTCCCTGAAGCCCGAACGCTGTGTCCCACCAAAGCATCTGAGGAAACGAGGGCTCCCCTTCGTCCCCACAGAGGCGCTCGGGTGCCGCGCGAAGCCAACAGGGGAGTGCCGGACCCGAGTCCCCTGCGCTAGTAGGGGGAGGGAAGGCAAGGGCCCCGCGCCCTCCCTGCCCGGGGGCCCACTGGGAATACGCCTTCCCCCTCCCCGCCTTCCGCAGCTCGGCGCCCCCCGGGAGCCGTGGGGCACCCCCGTTTTTCCCCTGCGCCAGAGCCGCCTTCCCTCACCCAGCCTGGCAGCGGACAGAGGGCGGGGGGGCGGCGGGGGCGTGACCCCACCACAGACTCAGAGGAGGGGCCCCCTTAGCTCTGCCTGTGACCCCCAAACACACTCAGAGAGGGAGGGGCCCCCTTCAGCTGTGGCGCCTCCCCAGTCTCCTTTGCAGGGGGTGGGCAAAGAGGCCTCAAGCTGCCTCCGGATTGTAATTCCCATCTGGGGAGGCACGATGGGAGGGGCGGTCCAAGAAGTTCCAGAAAGCAGGAGCCGCCACCTTCCAAGGGCGACGGAGAGCAAACCCTCCAGCAAAAGGAACTTTGGACAAAGTTCCGCCCGGCTCCCCCACCTCCCAAATGCCTGCAGAAATGAGTCTGGCAAAGGTGCCCAAAGTCACAAAAGGGGGGCAGGGAGACTAGCAGGACTGCCCCGACCCCTTTGCAGAAATAAATGTCTGTTGGCTGGGGGGTGACTGCGAAGATATGAGTGGTAACAGTGCCCCCCCCTCCTGGACAGCAGAGAAGTGGGGAGGGGTCTAGGCAGACCTGCAGGGGGGCAGACCGAGAGCTCTTCGCCCTGGCCCACGCTTGACTCCAGGCGTGGGGGCAGAGACACCGAGGAAGACTCCCCCAACTCACAAGAAGACCAAAGCAGCCAGGGAGGGGCTCTTTCTCAGCGGTTTATTCTTTGCGTGGCCACTCCCTCCCAGGCCGAAGAGGAAAACGCTGCAGCAGAGGGAAGGGCAGGACGGCCGGGGAAGAGATGCCTCCCCCATCCGGAGGGAGGGAGGGAGGGACGGAGGGAGGGGGGCCTCTAGCCACTCACCCCCTCCCTGCACAGCTCTCCACAAAAAACACAAAAAACCAAAAGCAGGCGGAGGGGGAGGAACAGGGTTCCCCCTCTTTCAGGAGACTGGGTTTGCAGGCTGGGCTGGGGGTCCCTGGAGAGGGGCCACTGGCAGGGGAGGGGTTGGCTACTGCTGCCAAGGCCCACTGCGAATCCACAACCGTCTGGAGCCAGTCGATCCCCCACAGCTTCCAGTGCGGCCCCCGGCTCCTAGAGAGAGGAGCCCTTCCTCAGCCCCGCTCTGACCCCCCTCAAGGGCCAGTGGGGAGCCTTCCCCCAGACTACCTGGCTGCCTCTTCTTGGGCCAAGGAACTGCCCCACAGGCTAAGAGGCCGCTGCCCACGGGCACTGGGCTGGGAAGGGTCCTTGCACCCCCCACACTCGGCCCCCTCCCCCAGAAGGGGTCTCCTGCCCCTTCTTCTTGGGCACGGGTTGGACTAAAGGCTGCACACACCCTGGGGACCCCCAGAAGACCCTTTTGAGAGAGGAGGGGAGGGCAGGGCAGAGGGCAGGATACAGCGCCTGCCCCACCCCCACCCCACCCCAGATCTAGCCCTGCCTTCGGAGGCTGAGTGAAGAGAGGGAAGGGGCTGAGACAAGGGACAGGCACGCCCCCCTGCTCCTCAGCTCGGCTGGAATCCTGCAAGCCCCCCTGAGAGGAAGGGACAGCGGGGAGGGGGTCGGGCAAAGGACTAGTCCTCCGCTGTGGCTCACATTTTGTGCCAAGCAGAACCAAAGCTGGCCTTCTCCTGGCCTAATGCCCCACTGGGTGGGGGGGCACAAACATGGCCGGAGGAGCTCCAGCGCAGCCTCCCCCAAGCCAGCGATTTGGACAGTGCCAGATGATTTGGACGTCAACCGCCGTCTCCATCCAGGGGGATGACTCAGTTCGGCTCCAGAGGCGGCTCTTCGCCACCCGCAGTGTCCGGCGCATCAGAGTTCTCGCGCTGCTGCCGAAGCGTCCGCCTACGTCGGTCCACCTGCCGCCCCCCTCCTGGAGGCCTCACATCTCATCCGAGTGCCGCGGCTGGATGACCACGCTGGTGGTATGGTCCACCCAGCTGCTGTCCTTCTGGTCAGTGGCGGCCACAGGGAGAGTCCCCTCCTTCCCCGGGGGGCGGTGTGGGGCTGGGAGCAGGGGGGGTCCCTCCGGCTGTGGGGAGGGAGAAGAGGAGGAGTTGCTCCTGGAACTGCTGCTGCTGCCGGCAGAGGGGGGCTGGGCCCCCAGGGGCTTCTGGTGGCCCTCTAGGGACTGGTTGAGGGCCCCTGCATTGGGCTGCAGGGCCTTCCCGGGCGCTGTCTTCTCTGGGGCCTGGAGGCGGGGCCACACCGGACCGCTTGGCGCTTCTGCAGTCTGGGGGGTATCGGGTAGCCCCCGGGCAGCACCGCTCTGGTACTCACGCAGCTTCCGGGACAGCACTGCAAGGACACGGGAGGCAAAGGGGTGAGGAGGCAAAGGGGCACCAGGCATTCCCCCATCCACCACTGGGCCCCCAACGCAAACCTGGAAGGGACTACTTTTCCTTTTCCGTTTAGCTTTGCTGGCATCTTCTGGCACCCTGCTCCCTGTTCACAAAGCCTCCCCCCCAGGAAAGCAAGAGGCAGCCCCTCAGGGGCCCAAAGGCATCCCTGCCCCCCCCCACCTCTGAGATTTTGTTTTACAGGAAGGAGGACACGGCTGTTCCTCAGCAGCAAACTTCTGCTGCGGATGTGAACAACGCAGCCGAAAGGGAAAGGAAACTAGCACCCCCCACGTTCCAGCCTATGGCTCTGCGGATGGAGATGGGGCCACGGGTGGATCCCCACACACAGTCCATCTGTCCCCTCCCCGACACTCACCTCCCTGCAGCTCCCGCTGGCGCCCCTGCTCTCCGAAGGGGAACAGGTTGGGCGAGAGGATCAGGCAGAAGGACAGCAGTAGGACCTGGAGGAGGAGGGACGGTGGGTGGTGTCAGCTCAGATATTTGGGGATCCTTGGTTTTCAGTCGTGGGCGCACAGGTGTCAGCATCCAGTGAGAGCAGCCTCTGACCTTGAAGGGGGGCGAATTGGCCAGGGCCCGCTGCCCCTCCCCTCCCCCAAAGGAGGCCTCTGGCCAGGCCTGGGCGGCAGCTCCTCCCCATAACCCACCCTCTGGGCACACATGGTCCCAGGATGGCACTTAGGGGACTGCCCAGAGGCAGGGCGCTCACCATGATGCAAGTGCCGGCCGTGGTGGTCTTGGTGGATGACCGCTGAACCATCGCTTGCAGCTTCCGCAGCTGCGCCAGCAAGGACCTGCGCCAGAGAAAAGCGGGGGACGGTGAGCATCAGGGCAGCCCAACGCCGCCGCCCCCAGTCCTCCACTGCCAGGGCTGTACCGGCATGGCACGAGCCCCGGACCAAGCCCCGGAGACAGGCGGAAAGCGGGACGCCCGCTCTTCCTACGCAGCCGACTACGTAACGACAAACACAGGCTCGCTACAGAAGGGGGAAGCTGTGGCCACAGTGGTCCTGTCCTGCTGGCCCAGAGCCTCCGGGGAGACCACCGCAGTGCCAAAGGCGGCACAATGCACAGGGGGGAGGGTGCCCGCCGGGGGGAGGGTGCCCGCCCCGCCATGGTAACACCTGCAGCAACTCACAGGTTTTGCTTCTGCAGCTGCTCCACCTTCTTCTGGAGCTCGCTGTTCTGGGCAGTGCAGGCCACCACCCTGCGGGGAGAAGAAGGCGTCAGGTGGGAGCCCCACAGCACAGTGGGCAGAGGCGCACAGCTGTGGGGGGGTGGACCGGGGGGCCCTTGGGGCGGATGGCCAGAAACCAGGCAGAAGAGCAGCTGGGACCCTCCCTCTCCCAAGGACACCCCCCACCTGCTCTCCAGGCCGTCCACGTAGACCTTCTTCCGCCGGCGGCTCTCCTGCGCAGAATGCTTGTTGCGGATCTTCCGCCGGACTCTCTTCAGGGCTCGTTCCTCCGCCTGCGGCGCAAGGTGCCAGGGATTAGCAACACCCCTCCCCGGGGGGAGGCACAAGAGGGGCTCCCAAATGCAGCTCCCTCCAGCCCCCCCCCAAACTACAGGACCTAAAGCCTGCACTGCCCCATGAAAACCACAGGACCCGGCTGCCAGGGCCCACCCTCAAGGCTGCGCTGGCATCGAGCCCCCCGGGGCCCTGTTATAGGGAGAAGGGGGGCTGCCCCACCCAGAGAAGGCCCTCTGGCCCAGGGAGACCGCTCGGCACGCCCCCTCCTAGCTCCATCCCTCCGGCCACTCCCCTCCGGCTCCCCAGAGGCTCGGGGGGCGCAGGGCCTTTCTAAGCACCCACCTTGGTGAGGGGCAAGTTGGAGGGGATGGAAACGCCCTCCTTCTCCAGGAGCCTTTTCTCCTCCTCGGTCAGGATCAGCGGAGGGAAATCACACTGGAGGAGCCACAGACGGGGGAAGGTTAGGGAGGCACGGGGGGAGCCGGGCCCCAGCCCCGCAGGCCCGCAAAGGAGCCCCTCTTCCCCAGGAGCCCCACCGGGAGTTGAGGGCTTAGCTGGGGCCCCCTTACCTGCAGGCCGCTGGCTCCCGGCAGGGCCTCCTCGAGGGACACAGAAACAGGGAGGTCGGACCCGCCCGGACTGCCGCCGCCGCCGCCGCCGCCGCCGCCGTGGGGGGATCCTTCGGAGGCTTCTGCGTCCCCCCACCACTCTGGAAGAGGAGGAGGAGGTCACGCGAGCGGGGGTCGGAAAGGGGGCCGGGCGGGAGCAGAAGGAATAAGCTCCGCGCCACAGCCGACGGCCCCACGCGTCTCCCGCCCTGGGGCCGGGATGCTCCCCTTACCCCGCTCCCCTCGGCCCAGCAGGCAGGCCCCGCCCTCCGTGCAGGAAACCCCCACGGGTTCCTGAACACCGTCCCGGTCCCGGTCCCGGCCGCAAGCGTCCCTGGGGGGCGGGCGGCTGCGCAGAGACTTGTTTGTGGCGGCCCAAACTGTGGGCCCGCCCTCGGTATTGCCCCTCGGGAAGGGCAACGAGGGTGCAACAGCGGCACCGCCCTCAGGGGCTCCCGGCACCCCAGAACCCCTCTTGAGAGGAGGGGGTGGGAAGAGAACCCACGCGGAAAGGCGCCCTCTCCGTCCTCCCCTCCCTTGACCTCTAAACCAGCCCAACCGTGTGTGGGGGGGACGAGTCTCCCCCAAAAGCAGCACCTTCGCTCAGCCCCCCCCCCGCCCAGGGCATCCTCTCCTCCCCCCAGCGGGCGCCGGACCACCGCTCCCTCCCTCCCTCCCTCGCCCGCCCGAGGGCTCCGCCGCCCCCGCCGCCGCTCACCCAGGTCGATGGCGACCTCCCCGTCGCCGGTCTCCGCGGAAGAAGGGGAGGGGGAGGGGGCGCCCCAGTCCGCATCGGGGGCGCCCGGGCCCCTCGCCGGCTCCGGGGGGTACAGGGAGTAGTTGTGCTCCGACCGGACGCTTCCGGCGCTGTAGGGGCTGCGGAGCGGCGAGGCGTCCCCGGCGGAGGGGGGGCTCCAGCACCCCTCTTCCAGGGGAGCCCAGAGGCACCGCAGCAGCGCCCCCACCTCGTCGTCGTCGTCGTCGTCGTCGTCATCGCCGCCGCCCTCTCCGTCCTCCGCCTTCCGCTCCCCGGAGTCCTGCAAGGACGGGGCGGGGTTAGGGCGCGGGATCGGGGCCGCCCGCGCCCCCCTCGCTTGCTCCCCCCGGGAGAGGGGCGGGCGGGGCCCCGGCAGGGCTCACCTCGGGCAGGAGGGCCCGGTCGCCGGGCGGGGCGCGGCCCTTCGCGGGGAGCCCGGCGGGGGGCGGCGCGGCAGGGGGGCCTCCCTCCTGGGGGTCCCTCAGCAGGAAGTCCAGGAGGTCCTCCTCGTCGCCCAGCGCGACGGCCAAGTCCTCCGGCGACCACCACATCGTCCGTCCGTCCGGCAACCGGGGCCGCGGGCGGAAGTGAGCGGCCCGGGAGGCAGGTCCGGCTGCGGAGGCGGCCCCCTCGCCCGGTGGGCTGCCCCCGACCAGGGAGGTTCTCTCGGCAGGCGGCGGCTTCCAAAGACCCCGGCCCTCCGCCCGTCCCCGCCGCGCCCGGTCGCGTGCCCGACGGCGGCCCCTCCGCGCTCCGTCCGGCCCCGGCGCCTTCCAACACGGCAGCGATGACGCCGCTCTGGAGCCCGGCCCCGGAGTCCCGCCCCCTTGCTCGCCCATTGGCGCGGCCGGTCCCCGTGGCGCCTCATTGGGTCGCGCGGCTGCCGCTCGCCGGCCGGGAAATCCCCGTCCCAGCCCCGCCCACCGCCGAGCCCGGAGGGCGGGCGGGAGGGCGGGCGGGGGGGGCCCTGGTGACGCCATGGGAGGGGCGAGCAAGGGCTCCGGCGGCCCCGCCCGCTGTCTCCTTCCAGCGCCGGCCCCGGAGGGCCGCCCCCCCGCTTGCGTGGCTGACTGTAGGGCTTCCCCGGGGCTCCGGGCGAGGTTGCCGGAGAGGCGTCCCCGGGGACACGCCCCGAGGGTCGCCGGATTCCCCGCGACTCCTGTTCGTGGGGTTCACGGGCTACGGCGACCCCTCGCTCGGCCTCCAGGGCGCCGGACGCCTTCTGGGGACGGCGTCGCCTTTCCGGAAAAGCGCGAAGCCCCCCGCTGGAAAAGGCCGAGGAAGAACCGCTGAGCAACCCGCCGTGGCTTTTGGCTACGAGCGCCTGGGCGCCCGCCCGGAGGTCGTGAGCCGGCGGAGCAGTGGATGGGTGCCCGTGGGGAGAAGCAGATCCTCCCGCTGGGGGGGGGGGGCTCTGGACTGAAGGAGAGGGAACGGCTGAGGTGTTGCGCCCCCCCCGCCCCGTGCCAGCGTCCCCGGGGGCTTTGGGCCACTTCCCTGCCTGAGAGGCTCGCAGGAACGGCTCCGACCCGACGCGTCGGCGAGAACCCGGGGAGCTGGGCGTTTGGGGAGCTTTGCTTCCCCGCTGCCGCCGCCCTGGAGGGGGATCGGGCCCGCGGCCCGGAAACCAGAAACAGGAGCGCAGCCTGTAATGCTTCCGAACTGTTGCACGAAAAAAAAAGAAGGACAAAGGGGAAAGTTCTCAATGGAAGCTTTTTATTGAATCGTAGAATCATAGAATCATAGAAAGGTAGAGTTGGAAGAGACCACACGGGCCATCCAGTCCAACCCCCTGCCATGCAGGAACACCCTCAAAGCGCTCCGGACAGATGGCCATCCAGCCTCCGCTTAAAAACCTTCAAGGAAGGAGACTCCACCACACTCCATGGAGGCAGCCTATTCCACTGCCGGACAGCCCTGACCGTCAGGAAGTTCTTCCTGAGGTTCAGGTGGAATCTCCTTTCCTGCAGCCTGGGAAGGTGGCTCTCATCCACGTGCCCAGGGTCGCAGTAATGGGAGGAAAGAGCGCCAAGAGATGAAGACGGAGGCGTTGCGGTTAAGGAGAGGGGCGCCGGACGCTCTTGCTCGTGGGGCAACGTGGTCCCAGTGCCCCCAACGTGCCCTCAAGACACACAACCGACAGCATTTCAGTTTCCCGTCCTGGGGCTGAAAAGGGGACGTCTGGAGAAGGAACAGGACAACTTGTTCGCCCTCGCGGCCACGGCCACCGGTTCCATCATGCAAGTGGTTTTGGATCAGGGCCCCGAACTGAGAAAAGAAATGGGGTCACTGCAGGAGAGGGAGGGCGCACTTCCAAGGCGATTCTGGGAAAACTCCCTGGGTTCTACAACCGGAGAAGCACAGCCCGGAGGGAAACTGCCCACCCCTCCGCTGGCTCTCTTCTGGCATGCAGCCCCCTCTGCCCGCAGCAGGACTTTCCTGGAAATGGCAAAAGAGAGAAAGCTGGCATCCGTCGGTCAACAGAGAGTGCTCCAAGGAGCAACCAAGCGCCAGAGGAGCGGCTAATTTCGACCACAGAGTGGTCAAGATCTTACCTGTGGAGTGATTTTGCAGCCAGGCCCCATCCATAAACTCTCTGTGTGGCAAAAGAGACTTTCTCTGTGGCCCGTCTAAGAACTGGGAATTGGGAGGATCAGGGCAGCCCCATTTTCTGTTGCAGTAAAAACACGAGTACCCCATGAAACTTTAAAGACCAGCAGACTGAGGTGGGCCGGAGTGCATGAAAGCAGAAGGCAAAGGATGTGTGAGGCCGAGGGGTTGTCGTTGCTGTGCGGGAAGTTTCCAGGTCCCACAACTGCCTGAGCAGGGGGGCGCTCTGCCCACAGAGGAAGGAGGAGAGGAGGATGGAGGGCAGGGTGGGGGACACAGAATGAGCTGCTTTCACTGGCTCTTCATTTCAGAAACAGGCAAGGAGAAAAGGGTGGTTTGTGAAACCGTCCGAAACTGTCGTGGCTACTTCTTTGTAACCCAGCTGTGTTATTAAAGGTGTGGACCTGCCTTGGCTCTTTTCAGAAGGGGGGGAACAGATGCATAGTTGGAGGATTGTTTGATCCCTGACCCCCCCATCAAAAACAATGTTTGCACATTTGTTTATTTATTTATTTATTTGTTCCCCTGAAGTACCCCAAAATGTCCACTAGAGGGTATGGATAAATTTCCAGCATATTTTCTGCTCCCAGGTCACTTTAAGTTCCAAGGAGGCCTTGTTTGGAAACCCAAAGCGTAGTGAAAATGCCCCCATATTTCCTAGAGAGGTGTTTGGGGCAAAAAAAAAGTTTGATTTTTTTGTAATGGGATCAGCTGCGGCGCTCCAGGTTCTCGTAGGAAGCTAATGCAAACCCTTAACTTTCCACAGTCCCCCCACCCTAAACAATGCAGTGAGGAAGATGGAGTGATGAAGCATGCGGATGCTCCATAGCACTGGCTGCAGTACAGCAAATACCATAATGTTGACCATATAGCACAGTCTTTAGATGCCAGCTTTCAGGTGCAGCTGGGATGTGCAAGGTGAGTGGATGTGGCATTGTAAGGGGTGAGCCATGTCACCTGGCATGAGAAGAAAATGGCACAAAGGAAAGGTTACCTTCCTGACCCTTGCTGTTACCCCAAAAAGTGGGTGACTCGGGGGTCCACCCATGATGCCAGTTCCTCCACGTGACAGAGGAGAATTAATCAGCTCAAAATTAGGAGGCCTGTGAGGGGAGTGTAACTTAATGAGATCTTTCCACAAATGTTTACAAGGTCACACAGGCAAGAACCAGTCAGAGATTCAAAATTAAACTAGAAATATATTTTATTGAAAGATTCACACATGCATGCAAAATATCCAAATGCTCCCACACTCACACAGGAGCTAACCGAAGGATAAAGGGAGGAAAGTTGTGGATAGAGGACTCTTAGGATTCAGGTGGAAATCACTGGTCTGAGGGGAAGCAAGGAAAAGTGGCAATGTGGCTTAGGTAAGCCCCTAAGGACAGTTCTCATTCCAGAATCTAGGCAACAGTGTGGCATTCAGCAAGGCGAGATACTGCACTGAATCACTCAAAACTGAGGTTTTTTTCTCCCAAAAACTACCCTGCAGGTATGGGTGTGAATGACTCTCCAAGCCAGGTGGAGTTGTGTTGCAACTTCAACACAACAATGAGGTCTGGATGCTGTTAACAATCTTAGTGTTTAGGTGACAAAGAGGTAATGGCTGTTGTGATGGCCTAGTATTGTGGAGAGGTTGGGGAAACAAAGCGGTAAGACATCCAGGCGTGAGGGAATAGGGTTGAAAGAATCACAATTTGGGGAGAACTTCCCTTTTCTGCCCAGAGATGTCCAGCTTCAGCTTCGGCCAATTATCTCCAAGGTTGCCTTGCACTCAGCCTGACAATGACTTCAGTTGCACCTAGAGGGGGTGTAGCTGACCTGCCTTGCAATCACGTTTCCAGTCAGTAGTTTTTCTCTTTCGAGCTTGACCTTCCAGGCACCCCAGGTTCCATTTTATATCGATGCCAATTAATGTGTGTGCCGATTAAACCATATCAGTCTTGGGGAGGGGGTGCATGGGGCCATAACAATGCCACCAAAGGTGCCACTTGATGGTGGAAAGAGTAGGCTTGGGGGGGGGGTTTGGCAAAATCGCGTATTCCTCCACTGTGCCAGTTTGTCTTCAAGAAGGGGCTGGATGGCTCCCAGGGGATGCTTTAGCTGGAGATCCCGTGTTGAGCCGAAGAGGTTGGTCGCGATGGCCTATGGGGCCCCTTCCAGCTCCAGGATTCTAGGGCCCTGTGTGGGGCTCTTTGTGGCCAGGGGGTGCCTGGCATGAGCACCTCTGAAGGATTCTCATGGCCAAGGAGGCCTATTGGGTGCCCCCTCTCCTCTCCCACCCCCCGGTGGTGTGTGCCCCTCCCCAGTGAAAGGGTGAGCTGGGGTGCGAGAGATACATACCCATACATACCCCCTCCCTCTGGTGTGGCTGCTGCAGGGAAAAGGAGCCCATGGGGTGCAGGGGAGGTAGGCAGCCTGTGAGGCCGGGTGCCCTTCTGCCACTGTGGCTACTGTGTGCGTGCCCAGGCGCGGCGCAGGGGCCTCCAGGGCCTCACGTGGTTCTGAGCGTGTTCCAGGGAGGCCGGGGGGGGGCAGGAAGGAGGGCTTGTGTCAGGTCCACTAAATTTCTCACTTGCCTTGCAGTTTCACAGGAAGCTGATTTCAGTAAGCTTAGGGAAATGTTAGGTGCCATCCCATGGTCAGGAATATTAAATGAGAAGGGAGCTCATGATAAGAGAGAGTTTCTTAAAAGTGAGATAATGAAGGCGCACTTTCAAACAATTCCACTGAGAAATAAAAATGGGAGGTGTCTAAAAAAACCAGGATGCTTGTCTAAAGAATTTTCAGTTGCACTAAAATTTAAAAGGGCTATGTATAAGAAATGGATAAAAGGGGAAATTGTCAAAGAGAAAATCAAATAAATAGCCGGCACATGTAGGGAAAAAGTCAGAAAAGCTAAAGCAGAGAACAAGCTCAGGAGCTTTTTTGGTTATGTCTGTAGCAAAAGGCAAATCATGGAGATAATAGGGCCACTATGAGGAGAAGATGGAGAAATGGTAACGGGGGACAGAAAAAAGGCAGAACTACTCAACATCTTATTTGCTTCGGTCTTCTTTGAAAAGAAAAACAGTGTTCAACCCAGAGAAAATGGAACAGATGAGGTAACGGGGAAATGCATCACAAAAATAGCTAAAAGGGTAGTACAGGAATACCTGGCTACTCTAAATGAATTCAAGTCACTTGGGCCAGATGAACCACATCCAAGGGTATTAAAAGAACTGGAAGAAGTAATCTCAGAATCCCTGGCAATAGTCTTTGAGAATTCCTGGAGAACAAGAGACTGGAGGATCACAATACACGTGAAAAGACTCTAGGAGTCTTAATAGACCACAAGCTGCGCATGACTTGGTAATGTGATGCGGCAGCTAAAAAAGCCCATGCAATTCTGGGGTGGACTAATAGGACTATAGCGCCTAGGTCAAAGGAAGTTATAGTATCACTCTATTCTCTGATTTGGTCAGATCCCATCCGGAATTATACAGTGCTCAGTTCTTGGCACCACAGTTCAGGAAGGATATTGACAAGCTGGAACGTGTCCAGAGGAGGGTGAGCAAAAGGTTAGAAGGCCTGGATACTATGAAGCCTTGTGAGGAGTGGCTTAGGGAACTGGGTACGTTTAGACCAGAGAAAAGAAGGTTAAGAGGCACGTTTAAATATTTGAAGGGATGTCATGTGGAGGATGGAGAAAGCCTGTTTTCTGCTGCCCGGGGGACTAGGACATGGAGCAGTGGCTTCAAACTTCAGGAAAGGAGATTCCATCCAAGCTTTAGGATGAGCTTCCTGACAGTCTGAGGGTCTTTCCGCCCTACCCTGTTACAGCGCTATTATTCCACTGCTAACATCCTGTGGAATGCTGGGGTTTGTAGTTGACGGAGGCCAAAGAGCTCTCTGGCTCAGAATCCTAAACGCCCCTCCCTAAACTGCAAACCCCAGTATCCCAGAGGAGGTTGACCGTGGAATAACCGCGCTGCAGCAGTCCAGTGCGGAAACGGCCGCGCGCCAAGAAAGGAGCCGCCCGCGCCCGCGCCCGCGCCCCCGCCCGAGAAGCCAGGCTGGCCCCGCCGCCCCCGGCCTGAGAGCGCGGCGGGGGCCGCCGAAGCGGCGGCGGCGGCGGCGGCGCGGAGCCCCTCCGGTCTTCCGAGCGCTGCGCCCCCGGGCTCGGCCTCCCGGCGGTCCGGGAGGGCCCGGCGGGACGAACTCCGCCGACGGGGCCTTCGCGGGGAGGGGCGGCAGGGGGCCGGACCAGGCGGCCCCGGGGCCCTTCCCCCGCGTTCCGGCTTCAGCTCCCCTCGCCGGGGCCGGCCGGCGTTTCGCTCAGGCCGCTGCGGCCACGAAGCCCCGCGGGGGGGGAGGAGGGGGGCGGCGGCGGCAACGAAGACCCCTGCGCGAAGACCGGAACGCCCCCGCGCTGCGCTTCCGTCTCCAGCGGAACGCGCAGCCGCCGCTCCCTCCGCGGCGCCCGGAAGGAAGATGGCGCCTCCAGGCTCTCGTCCCCTCTGACATGGCCGCCGGTAGGGCGCCCGCCGCAGGGGCTCACGGGAGAAGCGTAGCCCCCGGCCCACTTCCAACATGGCCGGCGGAAGGGGGCAGGGAGCCCGCCTGGTTCTGAGCATGCGCCCTGGGCGCAGGCGGCGGCTGAGGCGGGACGGCGGAGTTTCCCTCCGGGCCGCGGGGAGGGGGGCGGGGCATCGAGGGAGGGGAGGGGGAGGGAGAGGACGCGCCCGCCCCTCCCCTTAGAACCGAGCTGCCTCCCGGAGCCGCCGCCGCCGCCGCCGCCGCGTCCCCCCAGGTAGGGAAAAGTTCCTCTCCGCCGCCCCTTCAGCCTCGGGCAGCTTTTGCGTGCGGGCGCCAGGGGAGGGGAGGGGAGGGGAGGGGAGGGGGTCGCCTCTTGGCCAAATTAACCCCCCTCTCTGGGCAGGCGTTGGGGGGTCTTCTGGGGCAGAAGCGGGAGGAAGGTGGTGGGCGGGTCCCGTCCCGAGCGCCCCCCGCGCCCCCTGGGGCTGCGCGCGCTCCCGTGCCGCGCTCGCGCGGAGCCTCCGCCGCCGCCGCCCTCCCTTTCCCGGCCCGCCCCGGAGTCTTCCTCGGGGGGCGCGGAGTCTCCTCCGGGACGGAGGCGCGGGGGGAGGAAGGGGGGAGCGCCGCCGGTCGGGCGGGAGGGGCCCCGGGCCCCGGCGGGAGAACCGCTGGAGGAGCCTCCCCGCCGCCCCCTCCCTCCGGGGGCCCCGGGAGGGGGGGAGGGGGAGGGCGGCCGCCCCCCCGGCGGATCCCTCTTTTGTGCTCCGAGAACTTCCTTCTTGGCCCGAGAGCGAGGTTTCTGCAGGAGGAGGAGCAGCGGGGGGGGGCTCGGGGGAGGGCGCCTTAGCGAAGCCCCCCCTGCGCGGACCACCCCCGCCTTTCGCCCCGACGTCCAGGGCGCGGAAGGCTGGCGGAAGGCGACGGGAGGGAGGGAGGGAGGCAGGGAGGGAGAAGGGCGAGGAGGAGGAGGAGGAGGAGGAGGAGGGGGGGAGCTTTAGCCGGGCCCCCGTCGGCTCCCAGGACCGAAGGAGGGTCGGTGCGAGCCCCCGAGCCCCCCTCTACACTTCCGTGAAGACCCCCGCCGCCGGAGCCTGGCTCGCCCCCGCCCGAATCAAGGGCGCCCGGTGACCGCCTCCCCCCGTCCAGCCGCGCAGGAGCTTAAAGCCGACCCCCCGCCGCCGATTCTGCCCCGGTTTTGCTCGGCTGGAAGGGGTCTCTCCGTGCCCCGGAGGCTGTCCCCCTTCCCCGCCAGCCTGGCCGGCCCTCGAGGCGCGGCTCTGGGGCGGGGGCGCCTCACGGCGGCGCCCCCGACTCTGCCTTTAGCTGGCTGGAGGCGATGGCTTCGGGCGGCAGCGGGCGGGGTGGCAGCAGGGGGGGCTCCCTCCTTTGCTGCCCTGCCGCCCCCTCCTCCTGCGCCCCAGGGAGGAAGGAGACGCCTCTGCCACCGTTGGGAGGGAGGGGGGTTCGGCTTCTGCCCCGGCGGTCCTTTGCAGGCCCCCTCGGCCTCAGGCAGCCCAGGGCCTTCGGTCGCCCCGGCTGATCCCTGGCCCTGAAGCTCCCGCCACGGTGGGCTGCGTGTGGGTGTGCGGCCCGAGCGAGTGCCTGTCTGATTCCCTTTGGCTGGCAGCCCTGCTCGACCAGGACCGGAAGGAGGTTGTGGACCCCCCTCCCCGCAGCCCAGTTTCCCAGACGGGGCAGAACCGAGCCCCTGGGGGTCGTCTTCATGAGCGGGGGACTGCAGGGCTCTCTGTGATTCAGGCTGGTGGAGGGCCCCTCCTGTCGCTCAGCCCCCTGCCCTCCCGCTTGCCCTGCCTGTCAGCTTTCGGGCTCCCTCTGTGGGGTGGGAGCGAGGGGAGGGGGGCTCACCCTCGGGGTGCTGCGGGGATCGCGTCGCCGCCTCTGCCCTGTGGATTCCGCCTCGAAACCTGCTTGGTGCGTGGGGTCTCAGCCCCTGCTTGCCAGTGTCTGGCGGGGTGTGTGTGCGTGGAACAGGATGAGGGGTGGGGTGGGGGAGCTGAGTTGTGAGTGCGTGGTGGCAGCTCCTGTGGTGGGTGGGGAACAGGATGCCTTTTGTTAGCCCCCCAGTGTTCAGAGACCCAGGCCGGCCTCAGGGAAAGCAGAATCCAGGGAAGGAGGGAGGACTTCCGTGTTTGGTAGGGGGGAGCGGGTAGGGGTCCCCTTCTCCCTGGAGGGTTCCTTGATTGGGACTTTTGTGGGTGCTGACCTCGCTTTGCCCCACAGTTCCTAAATGTCCCGCGTAGTTGTGGGGGGTGACGCAGTTTCAAGACCCCCGGTCCCCACGCTGTCTTAAATGGTTTGGAGCTGGTCAGGGTTGCCCCAGGTTAGTCCTTGGCTGGGTGGTGCTCGGTGGGGTCCCCGGGTGTAGCTGGGAGAGGGTCCCGGAGACCCCGCTTGCTGCCAGGCAGGGTCAGCTGGACCGGTGGGCCAGAGGGGGCGCTGGGTGAGGCAGCTTCCTCTGGCCCTTCGTGGAAGCGGAGGTTGCCTCTCCCTTCGGGGGCACCTACGGCCTGGCGTCACTCGCCGCTCTGGGACTCCCGAGCCCCCCCCAGGCATGGGGGGCCGGCACTGGCCTGTCTCCTCCCGCCACGCCCTTTGCCTGCTCAGGCTGGGAGTCTCCTGCCCCCCCGGAGCCACGTTGGTCCCGGAATGAGGGGAGCCGTCACGGGGGGCCCAGGGGCCCACCAGCCTCCGAGGCCCCAAGGAGAAGAGCCGGTGCGCGCTCCTCGGCCGTAGATTACCCCGTGGTGCGAGGCTGATGCTTCGGCGGGCCTCCCGGGCTCCGTGATTGGGCCCGATTCACTCGGGAGGGGTTTCTGCTAGGCAAGCCCTCTGGGACTTGGCCAGTACGAGCAGAGTTGGCGGTGGGTGCCGGTTAGACGAGGGGCAGAGAAGGGCCGGGGGGGGAGGCCCTGGAGGAGGAGGAGGCCAGAGCACACGCACGCACGCGTGCGGGCTCTGAAGCGCGGGGGCCTGTGCCGGAGGGCCTCCGGTCGGGGCGTGGGTGCCCCGTGGAAGCCCAGGCGTGCGCGGGACGGGGGAGAAGAGATCTGCGTCCCCCCGTGTGGGAGTGTGGGGAGCAGATGTGGCAAAGGGATGGCGGAGGGGCGGCCCTTGGAGGGAGGAAGTGTGTCCGTGTCCTGATCGGGGGTGTCTTCCGGAGCCCCCTTCCGCGCGTCTGTCCCCTGTTGTTTGCGTGCGGCGTGGCTATGCGGGACATTTAGGAACTGTGTGGCAAAGCGAGGTCAGCACCCACAAAAGTCCCAATCAAGGAACCCTCCAGGGAGAAGGGGACCCCTACCCGCTCCCCCCTACCAAAATCGGTGGTCGTTTTGGGGGCGTCGTAGGAAGAGATGGCTTTATCTGAGAGATGGAGGGCCCGTGGGAAGGGGCCTTTCTCTCCAGCCGCAGCGGCCTTTGCCGGCCCTCCGGTGGGCCTTTAGCGTTTCCCAAGGAGGAGCACCTTGCCCAGGTTAGAGTTGTGCCAGAGCGTGTCAGCTGGTGAAGCCTTTGTGCCCCCTGCTCCCCCTTGCCCAGGGGCTTTCTTGGTCCGCCGGCCACCGGCCTCTTTCTGCTCCGGCCGGCTGGCTCAGGGAGGGAGGGAGGGAGGACCGGCCAACCGTGGGGGGGGCCGAGCGACTCTGTGGCTGTCTGCAAATTCCATATTTGGTAGCAGTCATTGTTTACTCCTCGCCCGCCCGCCAGCCGCCCGCCCGCCCGTCGGCAGAAGCGGCGGCCGCGGCTTTGTGCCCCACGGTTCCCTCTGGCTGCTGGAATCTGGGTGACCGGCGGGGTGGGGGGCAGGAGGCGGTGGCTGCGGCCGGCGGCCGTGGATCGGGCCGCAGGGGAAGGAAGGGAAGGAAACTCCCTGCGCGGAGTGTCGTGCCCGTGTGGGTGACGCATGACCCTCCGGATGGTGCTGCTTGGCCCATGGTGCAAGGATGATGGGAGTGTTCACCCTGCTCCTGTGGGTCTGGCCTGGCTTTGTTACTGGGAGGGGGGTGGGAGGGGGGGTTCAGGGAGCCCGGCCACTTGTGGGTAATTCCACAGCACTGGCTGCTCCTTCCTCTCAGTTGCTGCATGAGTAATAATGATTGAGGAACACCAACTTCCCTCTCTCTTCCCCCACGCCCCTCCCATGTGCTGGTTGCTGCGTTTCTCTCTCTTTCCAGAGGGAGGGAGGGGGGCATTTCTTAGCGGGTCCGGGTGTCCCACAGAGAGAGGCAGAGAGACGGTAAAAAAACCAAATGTGTTTCGGTTTGGGCGTTCCCCACAGCAGAACGCCTGGGCTTCCTTCCCTTTCTGGCTGTGGCAGAAGTGTTGTGTTTTGGTGGGTTGCTTGCTTCGGTGGGCCTTTCGGGTGCTCCAGTCTGAGACGTGTCCCGCGTGATTTGGGGCGCATTTACTCAGGGGAAAACCTGGCCGAATCCACCGCTGCTTCTTCCCCGTCCGTGGTTGAGGATTGCCGTCTCTTCTTTTAGGGCGTCGGATTGCCTGGTCCTCCCCCCATTGCCCCCCCAGCCCAGGGAGGGGATCTCATCCACATAGGCTCTCTCAGGATAAGGACCATTTGTGGGGCCCTGGGGGGTCAGTCTGGGCAGAAGCAGCTGTAGGATCTGGTGAGCACAGTCAGGCATATGGTGGGCTTTCTTCAGGTGGGCAATAGACCCCCACATGTGCCCCAAGGAGAGGGGGCTGCTATAAGGCCTCAGCCTGGAAAACTTTGATGCGGTTGGAGCGTTCCTTTCCCCTACTGCAGGTGGTGGCCTAGGAACATAAGGAGATGGGGACTTCCTCGTTGACGAGGGGCACGGCGCCATCTGCCCAGTGAGGGCAAGGGGAGGCAGGAGTGAAGCTGCGGCTGCCCAGGGGCTCTGCTGGCGGGGGGCGTCAGCATAGGCGGCCCCCGGGGTCTGCTGCTTTGGATGGGTCCCGTCCCCATAGGGTTCTGCCAGTGCCCCCCAACACAAAAGGCTGTTGGCAGTAACTGGGGGTGGGGGGCACTTCTTGTGCAAAGCCTCCCTTTGATCAGGCAGGGAGAGAGAAAGGGGCCTCTTTGTGGGGAGGGGGAGAAGCAGGAGGCGCCTCCTGGCCAGTGGCGGTTGCGGGGTGCTGCCCGGTCCCGCTGGGCTCCCTTTTTTCATGGTGGCATGCCAACTCAGCCCCTGAGCCTATGGCACCAGCAGTGTGATGCAAAAGTGGGGTGGGGTTGGAGGAAGGGGGTGGAAGCGGCTGTTCCGTTGCAGCCTGAACCTTCTTCCCTGTTGCAGAAAGTTTGCATCCCCCCCCACCTCGCCCCTTTGCTGGGGGGGGCTGTGGCTTGGGCCTCTGCTGGTTCACTTGCTAAAAGTCGTGTGTGGCTTTGTAAAGTGGAGGAGCCTGGCCTCGTGTAGTGCAGCTCTGTGAGAACTCTTTCGATGCTTCTCACGGGGGGTCGTAAGGGCAGGCAGTTTTAGGGTTGGAAGAGACCCCAAGGTCCCTCCAGTCCAACCTGCTTCTGCCATGCGGGAACACGCACTCAAAGCACCCAGCCTCTGTTTGAAAACAGGGGCACTCGGACGTGGTCTCAGGCGGGCCTGTGGCACGCACCCTTCCGCGGCTGCCGTACTGGGCCGCTGGCCGCTTTAGCTGGAGGGCGATGGGGCTCCCGTTTGGGCTCTTGACTGTGGGGGCAGGGGTCCGGGTGACAACGCCAGAGGGCCTAGGTGTGCCAGTGGGGTGGGATGGGGCAGAGGGGTGGGTGGCCTTCACCCTGGGGCATTTCCTGGGCGGCTTTGCTTAAGAAGGCTCCTCTCTTAGCTTTGCTTTTTGGGCAAATTGAAGGTTTCTGATCCCGTGGCCGAAAGGCCCGAAAGACTAACGAGGAGCCATCCGCAGATGGCTGGGAGCTGAATCCTCCGGTAAGACCGAGGACAGCTTTAAAAAGCCAGCCTGAAGGGGGAAGTTTCATATGTACCAAAACAGAGACAGCGTGGAAAGGTTTTTGGCCTCCCCTCAGGAGGTTCAGCGGGGAGGAGGGGGGAATACACACCAAAAGCCGCGCATCCTGCCCCAGCTGCCAAGAGTGCTGTGGGAGAAGCAAGGAGTCGGCCATCCCTTCACATCCCCCAACCCTGCAACTGGAAATATCTCGGTTCCACTCTCGGTTGGTATCTGTGCGACTGCCTGAGAATGGAGCTATGAGTGAGGGCTGTGCTTAATTGTTGTGGCTTTTGATGCACCCCACCCCCCGCTTCCTCTGCAAGGGGTTGCCTTTTGAAAAATAGGTTTCTGTGTTGAAACTGTTAGTTTCAATCTCTCTGTCTGCACACGGTGTTTCCCAAAGGGCTCTGGCCTCTCTGTGACCTTTGCAGCATCCCAGAAGTTCTCCTTCTGCCTAAAAGCGCTCCACAGGGTTTTTCCGCAGCAAAATCTCCCAGGGGAGAGGAGGGGGTTCTGCCCGGTGCTTCAGCTTTTGAGTGCTCTCCTGGGGTCTTCCAGGAACCCTTTCCTAAAACAGAGCACAAAAGAGAGACAGCTGGGAAGATAACCAGAAGGAGATCTCTTTCTTTATTTGTTTTACTCAGAAGCAGGCAGCCCCCACCCTGCTGCTCCTGGGCGCCACTCTGGGTGCCCTCTCCCTACAACAGGCTGGCTGGCAGGCAGCGGGCAGCTTGGGTAGCTGGCACTGCCGTACCCACCTGGAGTCCCACGCTCTTGGGTACCTGCTTCCCTGGGATGGTGTCCTCCTCTGAAGTTCGTTGCAGCCGACTGAAAAGCCACAGATGTCCATGTTCTGCTGCCATTGATGGTTTGTTTGGGGCTTTTTGTCTGTTCTCTGTGGGGCTGTGAAGGTCCTCCTTGTGGCTGCCCGTGGTGGTCATTGGGCCCGTTTGGCCCCTGACGTGGAAAAGCCGCAAGGGGGGAGCAGAATCGGGGCACCTAGGGGCAGGACAGGTGGCTTTTGTCTTCTAGGGCAGAAGGTGACTGTGATATGAACCCAGGACTCCTGGTTCCGAGAGAGAGTGGGGAGCGGCAGACAGGTTCGTCCCTCCCCAGATCTCTCTTTGAGTGCTGGGACTCTGTGCGACTGTGGGATGGCAGGGTCCCCTTTCCCAGGTCTGACCCAAAGAAGTGACTGAAAATCTACAGCATCCACAGTGGGTGGAAATGTGTGAGGAAGGGCTGGATCTCCCGATGGTGCCCCAGCCGAGGCTGCCCCACGGGAGCTGAGCTCTTGGGCAGCTATGGGCAGGAGAGAGGGTGCCTTCCAGGGAGCCTGCTAGCCCGAGTTGGTGGGTTGGGCTGGAGGCGTCCCAGGAGCTGGACTCAGGAGGAGAGAGAGATCCCCTCTAGGCGGCCCGGCCCGGCTCCTCCTCCTCCTCCTCCGCCTGCATTCCTGAGCAGCCTTCCCTGGGAGGAGGCCGGCTGCCCTGCAGGCAGGGATCTTGCTGCCTCCTCCCTCGCGGATGTGACTCCTTCCTTGCGTGTCCTCTTGGCGCGCCTCTTCCGGCAAGGCTGCGTGGCCTTGCGGACCAATGGTGGCTGCACTTCTGCTTCCTGGAGCAGCCCTGTGTCACCGCACTCTCTTTTTCTGTGCCTGGGAGGCAGCAAAACAGCCCCAGCCTGTGTTTGCTCACTTGCTTGCCCGTTCGTTCCTTCGTCTGCAGAACTTGTGAGCTGCTGCCCTGTTCTCCTGAGAAGTGAAGGCTGCCTGTCCCTTTATTTCTTTTTTAAAAACACAGTAGTTCCTTTTTGCTGCCAAAGGCTGCATACCATTAAACAGAAATGAAATCTGTAGGAGTCAAATGGTGAGATAATGTTAAACCCTCAATAGAAATTTGCTAAAAGCAGCAGAGGCTCCAAAACAGGAAGCTCTGTAAGAGAGTCTAGATAACATGAAGCTGCTTAAAACAAGAGAATTGAAAAGCCAGAGGGGGAAAGAACGGGTCCTTGTCTGGCACTGAGAGGAGAGCGAAGAGCGGGTGCCCAGCAGTCCCTTCCAGGGTGGGTGTAAATCCACCGTTTCCCCTCCATTCCCCGGCCTTTGCCAGAGCTGAAAAGCCAAGCAGAGTCAGTCCTGATTAGTCCTTGGGCATCTTCCCAGAGGTCTTTAGGTGCCTTCATCTGGGAAAGAATCCAGCCCAGGAAGGAGCGGCTGCCGCCGCCGCCGCCGCCGCCACCGCCGCCGCCAATCTGGTGCAGAAGTTCTTGGGTGAAGGCCCCCCAGGTGTGCGCCAGGTGGCTTCCGATTTCAGGAGCCCAGCAGGGGGAGACCTGTCTGGTCCTTGGACTGGAGGCCGCGAGAGAGGTCTCCAGTTAGGGGCAAGAGAGAGGGTGCCTTCCGGGGAGCCTGCTCGTCCGAGTGGGTGGGATTGGGCTGAGGGCATCCCAAGGGCTGGACTCAGGAGAAGTGAGACCTGGGTCCGCCCTCCTTGCTGGGCCTCCTTGTGGGAGTCCCCCCCTCTGGTGACAGTCGTGGGCCTCAGCTGGGGAGACTTCCCTGAGGCCCCCGTGCACCCCAACTCAGGGGCCGGCTCCAGCGCCACTGGCTGAGCTTTGGGGAGTTTACTGGGGCAGAGAGTGCCAGAGCCAGGCTGCCTCTCACTGGGCCACGGCCCGGGGCTTCTTTGCTTGCCTCTCTCTGTGGGTCAGGCAACTTTGGTGGTGGCCCTCAGCATGAAAGCAGATGCTGGAGCAGATCCATTATGCCTAGACACGGCTTGTGGCCCTTGAAAAGCAGATGCCATGCTGAATGCGCTGGCCTTTAAGGTGCACGGCTTCCTGTACTCTTTTCAGCTGCAACAGACTAAAAGGGCTTCCCCAGCGCCCTTAGGGGTGAGGGTGGGACAGAAGCAGCAGCCCAGATGTTCCTGGGCAGCAGCTCTGCTAGCCAAGTGGCCAGTGGAAGGGAGAGGAAGCAGGGCTCTCTGGGTGTGGGCACAGCTACGTCCTGTGGGATGGCAGGGGCTTCTTGCTGGGCCTTTCCCCTCTGCCCCCATGGTAGCTGATTCCTCTGCCCTCTCAGAGAGGAAATTCAGGCACAGTGCAGTGGGCCACGTGCGAGCATGTGTGTGCATTCGTGTGTTGTGTGCGCAGCCACAGTCCTGCTTCCGACAGGAGCTGGGTGAGTGGGCTGCCAGCTTCCTGGCTGCCCTGCCTCTGGTGCCCCCCCCCCCGGTGACCAGTCTAGCACATTTGGGCTCCTGCCGCTCTCCCCACAGGGCAGCTGCAGGGCAGGACATACGCTCGCCTGCCTGCCTTTTCTAAGGAAATTCTTCCCTAACCAGACCACTTTGCACAACTTCCTGGATGACCTGCTTCCTCCCTTCCCTTTCCTTCCCCCTTGGTGGTTGAGGTGGGGGGGGGCTTTGCTTGCAGTCTTTACAGGGGAACCCCTGACTCAAAGGGCTCCGAGGTCCGATGGTGGTTTGGGCTTAGAAGGGAGAGGTAGTGCTGAGCCCAGGAGAGGCAGGGGCACTGTGAGGCATGCAGAGCAGACGTGGCTGTCGTGTCTGGCCACTGTGTGGCACACGGGGCAGGGTGCTTAGTTCTCTGCCTGCTGGTCCTGTGCAAAGCCCCCCCTCCCCCCCGGGCCTGCAGAGTCCGCATTGAGCTGGACAGGCTGGAGAGCTGTGGACAGACCCCCTGCTTTTCCTTCTTTCTTTCCTTCCTTTCCATGTGTCTTCTTTTACTGTTTCTTGGCTCTCCATCTCTTTTTTCAATGCTTTTTTTTCCACTCTGAGAAAATATGAGCTGTGGCTGTGGGCAAATGATTGATCGTGGACGCTGGGGGAGACTACTGTGGTTCCTGGTACTGTGGTCCTGATCCGCTCCCCCTTGCCGGCTCTCTCCAGTCCTTACACTCTCAATAGTAGCTGAAGACACTTCCCTTTATCAGCTGTCTGCACTGCACAGTGTGTTTCTCCCATTCATTTATCTTCTTCCTTAAAAGTATTTATATCACAGCTTTTGGTATTTTAAAAAATAAAGCCTCAAGGAAGCTCTCAGCCTGTTGAGAAAACATCGATCTTGAAAAACAATTTAAAATTAAAAGGCAGGAGCCCCACAGGGACAGAGAGCATGAAGTCGCATTTCAGGTGACCAACAATTTAAAAAAGTGCTTTCCCTTCAGGTAACTGGTTGACAGACCAAACCCAAACGGTGCTCCTCACCAAAGACTCCTCTACATCCTGGAGAGAAGTGACTCCTGGGAGGCCACAGCGTTCTGTCCTGGGCCCAGAGCTATTCAACATCTTCATCAGTGACTTGGATGAGGGAATAGAGGGTATGCTCATCAAATTTGCAGATGAAACCAAATTGGGACGGGTTGCTAATACCCCAGAGGACAGGATCAAAATTCAAAATGACCTTGACAGATTGGAGAGCTGGGCCAAAGCTAACAACATGAATTTCAACAGAAATGTAAGGTCCCACACTTAGGCAGAAAAAAATGGAATGCACAAATATGGGATGGGGGACGCGTGGCTGGATAGCAGTATGTGTGAAAGGGATCTAGGAACCTTGGTAGATCACAAGCTGAACATGAGTCAGCAGTGTGATACAGCAGCCAAGAAAACCAATGTAATTCTTGGTTGCATTAATAGGAGTATGGTGTCTAGATCGAGGGAGGTAATGGTGCCACTTTATTCTGCAGTGGTCAGACCTTATCTTGAATCCTGTGTCCAGTTCTGGGCACCTCAGTTCAAGAAGGATGTGGACAAGCTGGAGCGTGTCCGGAGGAGGGCGACCAAAATGGTGAAGGGTCTAGAAGCCATGAAGCCCCATGAGGAGCAGCTTAGGGAGCTGGGGATGTTTAGCCTGGAGAAGAGAAGGTTAAGAAGGGACATGACAGCCACGTTTAAATATGTGAAGGGATGTCATATCAAGGAGGGAGTGGGCTTGTTTTCCACTGCTCCAGAGACTAGGAGCAGGAGCAATGGATTCCAGCTGCAGGAAAGGAGATTCCACCTGAACCTCAGCAGTGGTATATGCTGCCTGGGAGTGTGGTGGAGTCTCCTCCCTCTTTGGAGGTTTTTAAGCAAAGGCTGGATGATCATCTGTCAAAGGGAGGGCTTTGATGTGTCTTCCTGCGTGGCAGAAGGGGATTGGACTGGATGGCCCCTGTGGTCTCTTCTAACTCTATGATTCCATGTTTCTTTGATTCTATGAATGGAAAATTGGAGGGAAAGGGGAGGCAAACAGAAGGCCCCCTTGTGTGGCATGGGGAGGGGTGCAGGAGAAGATTCCCCAGGCAGGAGGGACCAGAGAACAAGTGGGGTCACCCAGGAGGCTCTCCCATGAGGCCCCACACTCTAGCCCCTGCTTGGATCCGGGCAGGGGAGGCAGAGCAGAGGAGCCTCTTTGGGCAGGGGTAGCCAAACCAGGTTCCAGGGAGGAGGGGGTGGCCAGCATGCTGACGGAGGTGGATTGGAAGCCAAGGAAGTGGCTGGAATGGGGTGGGGTATAGAGTCCCCCTCCTCCCCACAGGCTCCACTCTGCCTTCTGGGCCGAGGAGGAGACCCCCCACGCCTTTAGCAGTCTGTTGCTGTTCTTTGTGTTGAAGTGGTTGTGTATTTTCGAGCCTTTTCTGACTTATGGAAACCCTAAGGGAAAGATATAGACCTCATCTGGAATCCTGTGTCCAGTTCTGGGCACCCCAATTCAAGAAGGACATGGTCAAGCTGGAGCAGGTCCAGAGGAGAGCGACCAAAATGGTGAGGGGCCTGGAAGCCATGCCCTATGAGGATAGACTTAGAGAGCTGGATATGTTCAGTCTACAGAAGAGAAGGTTAAGAGGGGACATGATAGCTATGTTTAAATATTTGAAGGGATGCCATGTAGACGAAGGAGAGGGCTTGTTTTCTGCTGTTCCAGAGACCAGGACAAGGAGGAACGGATTCAAGCTGCAGGAAAGGAGATTCCACCTGAACCTCAGGAAGAACTTCCTGACGGTCAGGGCTGTCCGGCAGTGGAATAGGCTGCCTTGGAGTGTGTTGGAGTCTCCTTCCTTGGAGGTTTTTAAGCGGAGGCTGGACGGCCATCTGTCGGGAGTGCTTTGAGGGTGTTCCTGCATGGCAGGGGGTTGGACTGGATGGCCCCTGGGGTCTCTTCCAATTCTACATTTCTATGATTCTATGATTCTATGTAATGGGGTTTTCTGCGGCTGAGAGTGTGTGATGCACCCAAGTTCACCCAGTGGGTTTGCATGGCTGAGCAGTGGGGAGTTGAATCGTGGTCTCTGGGGTCGTAGTAGTCCAACGCTTATCCAAACAGTTCCTCCCGACTTTTTTAGATGGCAGGAGGGCATCATGCAAGTAGAACCAGATAAACTATTCCAGGTTAAAACAGTTAAAATGGAATGAAAACACACTAAACAGTTTAACAAGCTGAAACGGCTTAAAAGAGCGGTGATAGTAATGAAGCCGGTTGGGCTTTTCAGAGAGTTTTACGCCATTCCTGTCTTGGTGGAGGGGCCTCAGTGCCGGTCAGCCCGCCGGCCGGCCTGCCTCCAGGTCTGCTTCCAGGAGGCTGCTTCTAAGGGGTGGGGGTCTTGGCACCTAGCCCCAGGGGGAGGGAAGAGGGTGCCCGTCCTGCCAGCCACGCTCACTGGCGGGTCCCTTTCCCCACTGCCCCTCTTCTTCCTCCCTCGCTTTTGGGCCTCTTCTGGCCACTCTGTCCTGGGGGAGCTGCCGTGGTCAAGGCCGGTGGGGTCCAAACAGGGAGGGAGATGGGGGTTCCTCAGGAGGGGCTTGTGGTGTCTTCCAGCCCGTGATTGGGGCCAAGCTGGCGGCGGACGTTGCTCCCCTCATCCAAAGGGCGTACCTGTCGCCCCCCGCCCAGTGGCCAGTTGGTGGGGGAGCCTCCGCGGCAGCCCGTGCCAGGGAAGACCCTGGGCTTTTGGGCAGGAGGGGACCTCTATTCCCCCTCCACCTGTCTCCAGCCTGCCAAGCGGACTCCGCCACCCTCTCCAAGTTTCTGTGCTTCTCCTGATAGACCCGGGTCCTGGCTGGCCCTTCGGCCTCTTGGCCTCCTTGTTTTCCCCGAAGGATCCAAAGGCTACCCCTCTCCTTGCCCGGCTGGCCTGCCTTTTTGCGAGAGACCGGCGACGGCGGCGGGCAGCCCTCCTGGCCTCCTCTGAGGCCGCCTGCCCGGCTGTCCGTGGCCAGAGCGGGGAGGTGTTTCTTCCTGCCCAGAGGCAGAGCGCAGCGGCTGTGAGCGGAGCGGGGCCTCCTGCTGCCCGCCTGGCCTGCGTGCGCCTGCCTCTGTGGCTGGCTGTCTTGTGAGATGTCCCTCTCCTTGGCTGCCTCCTGGTAGAGCCCCACTTTCCCTACCTTTCTTCCCTCTCCCGCCACCTCCGTGCGGAGGCGGGGGCCCTGCTGTTCCGTTGTACCTCTTGGGGGATGCCAGTTGGGAGAGGAAACCATCACTGAAGGGGAGGAGGAGGGGGCGGCAGCAGCAACGGTGGCAAGTCACGGCATTTGTAAAAGACCCCCACGCACACACCCCATACATGGCACCTGGACTTAGGATGAAATATTAGAGCCTGACATTTCTGTATGGCTTCCCAGCCCGGGAGGGCTCCTGGCTTTTTTCTCTCTGCCCCGCTGGAAGGCAGGGGGCCGAGCCCCATATGCCTTCAGGGCTCTGGTCACTCTGGCCTCACTGGTCCAAGGTCCCCCTGCTGCGCTGGACGCTAGGCTCAGCTGCCTGCTGGCCGCAGGAGGTCGGCCTCCCCCAGGTGGCGGCTGGATGTTGGCTTTGTGTGAGGATTGCCTCTGTCCAGGGCGCTCTTCCCCTGAGTGGGAAAGGAAGGGAGGGAGTGCTGCCGCTTGTGACCCCTCGGCAGTGTTCAGATGTCCACGTTTGGGAGGTGGCGTGGGGGAAGGATGCCGGCTTCTGCTACTCTTCCGGGCAGACTGCTGGGCAGTTCTTGGGGCTCTCTGTCTTTGTGCCCACCAGCAGGTTTCTCTTAGGTGTTCAAACTGGGGAGGGGGCGGGGAGGCGGCTGTTTATGCCACTGAGATGGGGGCTGCCTCCCGTGGGGCAGCTCCTGCAGCTTCTACTCCTTTTGCCCCTTGGCTTCTGCTTCCTCGTTCCTGGCCCCAGTGTGGCCGGATCGGTCTTCCTGGTACCCTCTGGGTGGACAGATGGACAGACGGACGGACGCAAGAGGACCTTTGCTGAGGCTGGTGGAGAGGAAGGTGTTGCTGGCCGGCCTACATATGGGGGGTGTGGTGTGTGTATGTATTAGGAAAATCATGACCCCCTTGTGTGTTAGGTGCAGTCTGACCCCCCATCTCATTCCCCCGTTTATGTACAGCCTGCTGTAATCTCTTGGAGCCATGCAAAACAAGATATGAAGGTTTGAGTCCTTGAACTTGTCATTTGACCAGATTGGGGAGTGGAGATGAAGCCCAGAAAAGTTTCACGTTGCCTCAAGTGCCACTTGGGCATGGAGATGACAGGGGCTCTTCCCCATTTTTTGGCAAGTACAAAATCTAGCAGCTACCTGAGTCTCTGTATCTTTTTGTCCCTTGCCCTGATGGGCAAATCTCGGATCTCGTATAAGGCAGAGAGCAGGAGGAAGAGAAATGTGAGTCTGCTTTTAGCACTAGCAAATGGGAGGTTAATTTTAGGAGGTGCAGGAAGGAGTGACAGCGGAAGCCAAATTAGGCAGTGTTATCTAGTGGTTGCAGATACTGTGACTAAGCCCCTAGAAATGCAGCCGTGCTGTCATGGGATGCCTGTTCCACAAACACGCCAGGCCGTTTCTCTCCCCTTCTTTGGCTTAAGAATTAGAGAAGTGGAAATGCTGGCATATTCACTTGTCTGGCATATTGGCTGGCTCCAAGACTATTGCATGCATGTATATATACAGTGTTTGTATGCATATAGATACACCTGTGTGTGTGTATGGGAATATATATATGTGTGCACACACGTACTGATGAACAAAGAAGAATACCTCCAGCTTTTCATGTTATTCTGGCAGGAAGAATTTGAGCCCTCCAATGAGATACAGCAGCAAAAAAGGTTGAAGTGATTTTAGACCGCATTCACAGAGCCATTTTTACCAAGTCACGGGAACAGGAGCAACCCCCCCCCCGATTCTGCTCCATGCAGGCTCTGTGGGGCATCTCGAGTCCTGTTCCTGGTGCTTCTCTTTGGGAAGGATGTGGGCAAATGGAAGGGGGGCTGGGTGAGGGGAGCATGGAAGGTGTTGTGTGCATGGAAAACAGCTCCTGAGTGGAGCTGTTGGAGGGGTGGCTTGCGTTCAGCCTCTGTGTGCTTGTTGGCTCCACGGATGCTGCTGCCAGGAACAGTTTGGCTTCCTGGACTATGGTCCACAATTTCGTGAAGATGAACTTCACAGCAGTTGGCAAGAACGTTTTTGCTAAGAATCCCAGAAACCTCATTAGGAGGGCTTCAAACTGAGTTGGGGTGGGAGGGAGAGAGTATTCTTGAGGGCAGGGGTTCATCAAATGCTAGAGATATGAGTCCAAGTCTTACAGGGAACACTGTGTGTGTAGGTCAAGAACCCAACAGTGGGAGGGAGAAAAAATAAGCAGCTCGGGGAATGGCTGTGGTCTTAGATGTCGCTGCGTGAATGCAGAGAGCATGGTAAATTAACAGATAAAAGCAAAGAAATGTGATGTAATAGGCATCACTGAAACCTGGTGGGATGAGTCTCATGGCTGGAATGTAGCAACGGAGGGATATAACTGATTTGAGATAAAAAGACCAAACAAGAAAGGATAAGTAGCACTATCTGTTAGGGACATTTACACCAGTGAAGAGATCCATGGCTTAAATCCTGGAAGCCAGGTTGAGAGCAACTGAATAAGAACTAAGCGGGGAGAAACAACAGGGATGTCATTGTGGGGGTCTATGACAGACCCCCAAGCCAGATTGAAGACTTGGACTATGTCTTCCTGGAGCGTGTCCAGAGGAGGGCGACCAAAATAGTGAAGGGTCTGGAAGCCATGAAGCCCTATAAGGAGCGGCTTAGGGAGCTGGAGATGTTGAGCCTGGAGAAGAGAAGGTTAAGAGGGGACATGATAGCCATGTTTAAATAGTGGAAGGGATGTCATGTTGAGGAGGGAGTGGGCTTGTTTTCTGCTGCTCCAGAGACCAGGACAAGGAGCAATGGATTCAAGCTGCAGGAAAGGAGATTCCACCTGAACCTCAGGAAGAACTTCATGACAGAGCTGTCTGGGAGTGGAAGATGCTGCCTCCATGGAGTGTGGTGGAGTCTCCTTCCTTCTTTGAAGGTTTTTAAGCAGAGGCTGGATGGCCATCTGTCAAAGGGAGTGCTTTGAGTGTTTGTTCCTGCGTGGCAGAATGGGGTTGGACTGGATGGCCCCTGTGGTCCCTTCCAACTCTGATCCTAACATTCAAGAAGGAGAGATATAGTTATAATGGGAGATTTCAACTACCCTGATATTTGTTTGAAGTCAAATTCTACCGTGTGTATCAGGCCCAAGAAATTCCTCACTTGCGTTGCAAACAGTTTCGTCTTCCAAAAGGTTGAAGAGGCAACAAGGGGATCAGCTATTTTGGATCTAATCCTAACCAACAGTAATGACCTGGTTAGTGGAGTGGAGGTGGTGGGATCCTTAGGTGGGAGTGACAGTAGGATTTATTATACAGAAGAAAATGGAAGTCAAGCATAGTCAGACACACATTTTAAACTTTAAGAAAGCTGATTTCGATAAGCTTAGGGAAGTATTAGGTATTGAAGGCACAATATCAAATAATTCTAATTCAGATAATTCTAATGAGGAGGAAAAATGGGAGGTGTCTAAAGAAACCAGGATGGTTGTCTAAAGAAGTTTTAACTAAACTAAGATTTAAAATGGCCATGTACAACAAATGGAAAAAGATGGAAAATTGCCAAAGAGGAATTCAAACAAATAGCCAGCAATTGTAGAGAAAAAGTCAGAAAAGCTAAAGCACAGAACAAGCTCAGGCTTGCTAGAGAAGTTAATAAAAAGGGATTGTTTTGGTTATGTCTGTAGGAGAAGGAAGAACAAGTAACTGGCAGGGTGTCTACATGGAGAGGATGGTGAAATGCTAACAGGACAGAGAAAAGGCAGAACTACTCAACATTGTCTTTGCTTTGGTTTTCTCCAAAAAGAAAAATGGTGTTCAAGCTGGAGAAAATGGCAGAGATGATGTAATAGGGGAAATGCAGCACAAAATACCTAAAGAGGTAGTACAGGAATACCTGGCCACTGTTAATGAATTCAGGTCACCAGTGCTAGATGAACTACATCCAAGAGTATTAAAAGAACTGGCAGAAGTAATCTCAGAACCACTGGTGATAATCCTCGAGAGTACCTGGAGAACAGGAGAAGTTCCAGCAGACTGGAGGAGGGCAAATGTTGTTCCCATCTTCAAAGAGCGGAAGAAAGACAGAATTACCACCCAGTCAGCCTGACATCAGTATCAGGAAAGATCCTAGAGCAGATCATTAAACAGACAGTCTGTATGCACTTAGAAAGGAATGCCGTGGTTACTAAAAGTCAACATGGGTTTCTCAAAACAAGTCATGCCAGATTAAAGTGATCACATTTTTTGATAGAGTTACAAGCTTGGCAGATGAAGGGAATTCTGGGCTGCATCAACAGGAGTATAGTGTCGAGATCAAGGGAAGTAATAATACCACTTTATTCTGCTTTGGGTAGACCTCACCTGGAATACTGTGTACCACAGTTCAGGAAGGATATTGACAAGGGGGAGCTTGTCCAGAGCAGGGCGACCCCAAAATGATAAGGGACTTGAAAGCCATGCCTTATGAGGAGAAGCTTAGGGAGCTAGGTATGTTTAGCCTGTCATAAAGAAGGTTAAGAAGAGACATGATAGCCATGTTTAAATATTAAAGGGATGTCATGTTGAAGATAGAGCAAGCTTGTTTTCCGCTGCTTCGGAAACTGAGACACAGAGCAGTGGACTCAAGCTACAGGAAAAGAGATTTCACCTAAACATCAGGAAGAACTTCCTGACAGAACTGTTTTGACAATGGAATCTGCTGCTGCCTCCATGGAGTGTGGTGGAGTCTCCTCCTTCTTTGGAGGTTTTTAAACAGAGGCTGGGTGGCCATTTGCTGGGGGTGCTTTTAGTGTTTGTTCCTGCATGGCAGGGCGTTGGACTCGATGGCCATTGTAGTCTCTTCCAACTCTATGTTTCTATGATTCTGTGAATGCTGTGGGTGTAGTGAGTCTTGACTTCAGGAAGGCCTTTGACAAGGTCCCGCACGATATTCTTGCAAACAAGCTAGCAAAATGTGGCTTAGACAAAGCTACTGTTCAGTGGATTTGTAATTGGATCACTGGCCAATGGCTTCTTTTCATCCTGGATAGAAGGGACTAGTGGGGTGCCAGAGGGTTCTGTCCTTTGCCCAGTGCTATTCAACTTCTTTGTCAGTGACTTGGATGAGGGAATAGAGGACATGCTAATCAAATTTTCAGATGACATGTGAAAATGAGCTAGGGTCTTTTCCATGTTGCACTGTCACAGTGCTGTTGTTCCACTTTCAATATCCTGTGGAATCCTGGTGTTTGCAGTTTAGAATTCTCAGCCAGAGAGCTCTTTGGCCTCAGGAAACTCCAAAGCCCGGAATAATTCCACAGGATGTTGAAAGTGGAATAATAGCACCGTAACAGTGTAGTGCGGAAATGGCCATAGAATTGTAGAGCTGGAAGAGAGTGCAAGGACCATCCTGCCCTGCAGGAATTCAGCATCAAAACACTCCTGACCAATGGCCATCCAGCTTCTGTTGAAAAACCTCCAAAGAAGGAGCCTCCAGCATACTCCAAGGCAGTGCATTCCCTCGTCTATGGGCGTTTCTGCCCTACAGTGTAATCCTGCTGTTGTTCCACTTTCATCATCCTATGGAATCATCCTGGGGTTTGCAGTTTAGGGAAGGGCACTTATAATTCTCAGCCAGACAGCTTTTTGGCCTCAGGAAACTACAAACCCCAGAATTCCACAGGATATGTTGAAAGTGGAATAATAGCGCTATAACAGTGTAGGGCAGAAAGGCCCTAGGAGTCTTGACAGACCACAAGCTGAGTGTGACTCAGCAGTGTGAGGCAGCAGTCAAGAAAACCAGTGCGATTCTGGGCTGGATCAATAGGAATATGGTATCTAGGTCAAGGCAAATGATGATACCGCTCTATTCTGCTCTGGTCAGACCTCACCTGGATTGATGTGTCCAGTTCTGGGCACCACAGTTCAAAAAGGTACTGACAAACTGGAGCATGTCCAGAGGAGGGCAACTAAAATGGTAGAAGGCCTGGGAGCCATGAAGCCCTCTGAGGAGTGGCTTAAGGAGCTGGGTATGTTAGGCCTGGAGAAGAGAAGGTTAAGAGGGAACAGGATAGCCACGATATGTAAATATTTGAAGGGGTGGCGTATGGAAGAAGATGGAGGAAGCCTGTTTTCTGCTGCTCCAGAGACTAGGACACTATGGAGCAATGCTTTCAAACTCCAAGGAAAGACATTCCAGCTAAACCTTAGGAAGAATTTCCTGATGGTGAGAGCGGTTCGTCCGTGGGATGCGTTCCTGCCGGAGTGTGGTGGGGTCACCTTTGTGGAAGGTTCCTAAACAGAGGCTGGGGGTCTCCTCCTTCTTTGGGGGTTGTTAATCAGAGGCTGGGTGGGCACCTGGCAAAGGGAGTGCGTGGACTGCGTCTTCCTGCATGGCAAAAGGGGGGTGGACTGGATGGCCTTTGGGCTCCCTTCCAGCGCTATGGTTCTTTGCAGGGGAGCATGAGGGCACTTTTTAGATACCCGCAGGCTGATCACATAGAAGAGGGCAAAGGCCTTTTCCTCTTGTGCCTGACGTGGGGCTTGAATGGGAGGATTGCGTATGTGTGCGTGTGTGCACAGGGCTTAGGCTGCACCAGGGCAGATTTCTGGTTAAACTTTATAAGAATTGCCTCAATGAGAAGAGCAGAATCACTGGGGGAGGGGTGCTACATGCTCTGGTTCTAAGGGGCAGCTAGATGGTCTTAGAGCCCCCCATGTTTCTGCCGTGGCGAGAGGCCTTCGTTGTGCCACGCTCACCCTCTTCCTGCCTGCCCGTGGACCTTCCAATGTTCTGCCGCTCTGTACCTCTGGCTGCTAGAGGAAAGTCGGTGATCATGGGGCAGCTTTCACCGAGGACTTGGGAGGTGGCCAACCCAAAGAATCCAAAGAGGCACTGGGAGGTGGCTGCCAGCCCTCCCCCCCCCCGGCAATCCGGGCAGAGACTCCAGAGCGGGCAGTGGTTGCAGAAGAGGTTTCGGCTGCTGTGGAGGGCGGCCTGAGAGAGTCCCCCCCGCTCCCTGTCAGCTGAAGAGGGGTTTTGCCTGGCCTGGGGGCCTTCGGGGTCGGCTAGCACCCCCCTGCGTGGAACCCCCCTGCCCAAGGGAAGCGTGTTGCGGGAGAGCGTGCCTGTTTCTCCTTTCCAGGGCAAGGCCAGGGCGCCGGATCATTTTGCCTCTTTCCCTGGTGAGGTGCGTGTGTATGCGCGCATGCTGGGTGTGCAGTTGCACAAGTGCCCCCTCGTCCTCCACCCTCCCCGTTTCTGAGATTCCTCTGGCTGAGCTGTGGAGCGGGAGGCCCTGCTTCGTTCCTCCCTTGCTCTGCCCTGCCCGTGGGAAGCTTCTGGGGCCTCTGCGCGTGTGCAAGTCCCAGGGCTCTGGAAGAATGCAGCTCTGGAATGTCTCCAGGGCAGGCAGGGGATGGAGGCCGGACTGCCTGCCTGCCCTGGCTGCTGCTGCTACCCCCTCGTCCCTCCCAGGCCGTGGCCATGCGGGTTGCCTTTGCCGCCCCCCCCACTTGAACGCAGGGGCAGTCCCAGGGCCTGCAAGAGTCCATCTCTGCCCTTGGCTGGCGCTGATTTTGGGCCCCGGCGGGGCCGGCGGGGAGCGGGGCTTCAAAGAGAGGAGTGGGAAGGAGGGAACGCAGGGGGCCCCCGCTGTGGGCCGAGTCCCCTTTGCGTTGGCTAGTCTGGAGAGGTGTGGCAGGGCCCGGTCCTGCTGCCTGATTCGGAGAAGAGGTGCCAGGGCCAGTTCCTTGGGCACGGCGTGCATGTGTGTGTGTGCGCACCGTGCCGGCTGTGGGCCCTGAGCCATGTCAGGTGCAGAAGGGGGGCTGGCCCTCAGAGTCCACCTCAGGGGCTCTTCCTGGCTTGCCTGATGTTTATTTTCCTACTGTTCAGGGTTCCTGGCAAATATAAAACAAAAAGGTATTAGTGGGGAAAAATAGAGGCCCCAAACAGGAAGCAAAAAAGAATAGAGAGGCAAATGAACCGTCCTGTAAGATGGTCACTTCAAAGGCAGGAGCTCCAGAAAGGCGCCCCCCCTCCCTGACAGAATGGATTTGGAGCTTTAAAGCTGGCCGGAGTTTGCACAAATGGTGGCGGTTTCTCAGCCGACTTCAAGAGCCACCCCCGGTACCATCTGGCCCATCACCCAGGCTGTGAAGGGGGTTGGCCAGCCTGTCTCCATCCCCAAAGGGCTGCCATGGGTGGGAGGGAGGGGCCTGGGCTACATCCCATCATCCCCCCATTCTGGAGGCTCCGTCATGCTATTTGGTTACAGCACTGTGATTCCACTTCAGCTACCATTGTCGCTGCTTCATCCCACAGAATCCTGGGATTTGTAATTTAGGTAGGGACTAGAGGGGCTCTGGCTGAGAAGTCTAATACCCCCTCATTCAACTGCAAACCCCACAATTCCATAGGGTGGGTAGCCGTGGCAGTTAAAGTGGAATCATAGTGCTACAACTGTGCAGTATGGAAGGGCCCCTGAGTCCTGAGGCAAAGCGTTCCTTCTTAAGTGGAAGAGAGTTTGCTCCTTTTCTGCAAGAAGGCGTGGGATCTAGCAGTAGTTACACATGCACATGTACACATGTGTGTATATCTGGCATCTTTCCTGTTGGTGCCTTAGGCACACGTAAGTTTCCTTGTGCACGCAGTTGTTCTTTATTGGCCAGTGCGTAACGTTTGTGTTCAGCTGGGGTCCCAACTCTGTCGTTCTGTGACTCTGGAGTTACACACGTGGGGCCGTGGCACACTGTTGGTCTCCTCCAAGGGCATTTGTATGTACTTTCGTGAAACTGAGGGGATATCCATGCTACACAGTTGCATCACTGTGATTCCACTTTAGCTGCCATGGGAGCATCCTGTGGACTCCTGGGATTGGCAGTTTGGAGGGGGCATTTGTATCCTCCACCAGAGAGCTCCTCTAGTGCCCCTGGCCAAACTACAGCTCCCGGGGTTCCACAGGATGTAGCGGTGGCTGTTACAGTGGGGTTGTAGTCCTGTCCTTGTGAGGTGGGAGGGGGCAGTCTTCTCAGGGCCATGGAAAGACCCTGGCCATGCGCTCCGGCTCTGGGAGGCTGAGAGATGATGGTGTGGTCTAAGTGAGTGGGATGTTGGGGTTTCTTTGCTTTCTTTCCTTTAGATGTGTTGAGTTGTTTTGTTTTTAAAAATAAAGCCACCTTTTTTCTTGGTGGTACTCCCATGAAATCATTGGATGCTGGGTGTTGCGGAATCAATCAATGAACAGATGGAATTTTGGAGCCTTTGTCTGTTATTTTTGGAAGTTCTTGGAGAACAGCTGAGGAAGGACTGGAGGTGGTCAGGCATCCCCATCTTCCAAAAGGTGGTGGTGATGCTGATAGTGGGGAGGCCAGAGTGTGTGACCACCGGCTCAGCTTGTGACTGCACGGGATCTGTGCAGCTGGACAAAGAGAGTTCCACTGGCCACCAGGAGCCCTCTGGCCGTGAGTGTCCACCCTGGGCCCTGGGGGTTGGACCAAATGGCCCTTGCGGGCACTCTGACTCTCTCATTCTATGATCCTGAGCGCGGAGGGTCTGTACACCCTCTGGGCATTGTAGTTCAGGAAGGATGTGGGCACAGGAGGATATGCCTGGAGGAGGAAAGCAGAGATGGCTTCCGGCCAAAGTCCTGGGAGGAAAGGCAGAAGGAGTTGGGGGGGGGGCAGAGAGGCAGTAGGGTGGCATTTCCCCATAGGGTTGGAGGGTTTGTGCAGGGATGGGAGATGAGCTACGTGTAGCCCCGCAGACCACGAGCCACTTCTAGAGCCACCACCAGTCCCTTGTCTTTCTCCGTCTCCTTCCCTTTCCCCCCAACACACTGAACACTGTTGGGATCCCCCGCCCCGTACGAAGATGGGTGACGGTGGCACAGAGCACCTTGGGAGACGCAAAGGCGGCAGGGGGTGTTGGGGCTGCAGTGGAGACTCTTCTTGGCCCTCGGCCTCTGTCCTTCCCCTCCTGCCGGCCTTGTGGGGTTGGCCTCACCCTTTGGCCTGCAAGCCGAGGACTCACCCGGGGCGCCACCCTCCCCTCTCAGACCTGGATAAGCCACGCGAGGCCGCCCGGACAACGAAGGCCTGCCGCCCTGGCCGCCCCGCAGCCTGGCTGTCCTGTCCAGGGGGTGTCAGGAGGGGCTGCTGCGCCCCTGGATGCGGAGAATGTCTCCCCTCAAACTGGCCCTCTCCCCCGTGTGGCCGCCTCTCCTGGCACCCTCTTGGCAGACGCTCTGTGCTGTCGGAAGTCCTGCAAGGTCAAAGCTGCCCAGGAGGTTTTGTCCTTGAGAAGGGGGGTCCTCGGGAAGAGACCCCCTCTTTCAGCTTCCCCCAGGGCTTCGCTTCAGGGGGTGGCTTCTGCACCCGAGGAGAGGAGGCAAGAGGGAGGGACGGACGGAGGGAGCCTCTGGGCCAGGTAGAAGCCATTCCGGCCGGCCCTGGGGTCAGGGGAAGGAAGCACGCTCCAGCTGGTGGGAAGGAGATAGCAGGGGGCTGGGGGGAGGAGAGAAGGACAGTGCCTGCAGCTCTGCTGCTGAAGCTGCCACCACTGGCAAAGGACCTGGGGGGACCAGCAGGCTCAGGCAGGTGGGGAACCCCAGGGTCAGAAGCCTTTCCCCACCCGGGGGCTTTTAGCGCCGCCTGAAGCACCCAGAAGGGTCCCTGCAGGGGCTCCCCAGGGCAAGCACGGCAGGGTGGGAGGCTTCGGGGTGCCTCCTGGTGGGCCTGTGGTGATGCTGAGGGCTGGCACCCTTGTATGGGGCAAGATGGGGCCGCACGTCCTTTGGAGCGAGGCACCCGGGGTGGCTTCAAATGAGGGGATGAGGCAGACAGATAATAAGTGGGCGCCAGAGGCTCTTGCTCCAAACTGGGGGCACCAGGACAGTTATGTAGTGGCGGTGGTGGTCTTGGCGGTGCCCGTGCCTTTGTCCCTCTTCCACGCTGGGTGAGCACTGCCCCCATCACAGGCTGCCTGGCAAAGAGGGCTCCTGTTTCAGAGCTGGTGGTTGGGAGGGGGTCTCTGGGGGGGTTGGGAGAGTAGGGAGGCCCTTGTGCCAGCTCTGGCCCCCTGCCATCTTTCAGGAGATCCTGCCCCCCTCCAGTTCAGGGGGCCTCTGTGCTGGCTTCTCGGGGGTGCTGTTTGGGAGTGTTTGCAGGAGATTTAGTGGGGATCTTTGGCTACCCTTTCGGCTGCCCCCTTCCCCTGGTCCGTCTCGCTGATGGCCACTGCAAGGCCCTTCCTCTCTCTGTGGAAGTCGCAGTGGGGCAGGCAATGGAGAGGTGAGGAGGGAGCTTTGCAGCAAGATGGGTGGATGGTCTGGCACTCCTCCCCTGCTCTGCCCTCGATGGGCCACTCCTCATGGTGCAGCCACTGCCTGCTTCTGCTCCATCAAGCTACCCCCCCCTTTTCCTGGCAATCAGGTCTCCAGTTCTGCATCCAAGGAGCCCCCCCACTCTGCGACCCCCTCCCCAGTACCTCCTTCACAGCTGCACAGCATAGCGGTGCCCATCCCCTTTGCCGGGGCCCCCACCCAAAGAGAGCTCTGCTCCCGCCACCCAGGCTGAGGAGGCGTCTCGGTGGGGTGGGGGGCGTGGCCGTTGGGTGTTTGTCGGATGGGGTATCGATGGGGGGCTTCGGGTGCGGGTGGTCTGGGTGGCCAGGAGCGGTGGGGCCCGGCTGAGCGTGGCCCCTGAGGGAAGGAAGACAGAGGAGTCCACGATGCTTGGCGGGTTTGGGGTCTCCAGCTCCCCAGAGGACGTGGCCTGATGCCGGGGGCCCGGTGGGCGTTCCATCCGGGGGACAAGGGAGGCAGGAGGGGAAGGGCTCCTTTGCGGGGGGCGAGCGGGACTCCCTGCGCCGTCCTTCCTCCGGGTGGTTTCCCCTCGTGTCGCCCCGGCGGTCACGGTCCATGGGAGGGGGCCACGTGGGCTTATCAGCGGGCGCCCCTTGCTCCCGCCTTCCTTTTGTGGGCTGGACTGTCAGCCGGAGTGACTCAGCTCCTTTTATTTTTGTTCTGTGGCTACCTCTGCCTCGCCCCGTCCCGCGGGCCATGCTGGGGGTCTCCTTGCCCATCCCTCCTCCTCCTCCTCCTCCTCCTCGGCCTGCAAGGCTCACGGGATGAGAGGCATCCCCCCCAGGAGGGGCTGCAGGGTGTGGGGAGGGCTGCTGGATCCAGGCCACGGGGCTTTAGCTATGAAGTCTGCTGATGCTGATGCTGCTCCCTTCCTTGGGCTGCTCCCCGCCCATGGCTTTGCTGGACTCTTCCTCCTTTCCCTCCAAGCTGCCTCGGCAGCCCCACACATCCCTGCCCCCTGCAGCCCCCAGCTAGGCCCCTAGGTCCCCGTCGTCCGTCCCTGCGCTTCTGCGTACCGGCACCGGAGGTGTCGGGGTCAAGATTGGCCTCGAGACCCCCACGCCTTTCAGGAACACCCTGGCCCCTTTTGGCCAGCCAGGGTTCTTCTGCGGCTCTCAGCCTGGGGGTTCCAGCTCTGCTGGGAGTGCTATGGGCTCGGTAGCAAGAAGGGCCCCCGGCAGCTCTGGGCCGAGTAGCCACGGTAGTTGCTCCGAAGCCCCCTGACCGGGCCGCCCTGACCCCCACTCCCGGTGTCAGTGCTGTGGGCCTCAGGGTGAGGGGTGGGAAGCCCCCACCCAAGAGAGAAGAGGGCTCTTCCCCTTCCTGCCTACCTTCCTTTCATCTTGGTCTCTTTCTGCCCGCCCCGGCCCCCAGGTGAACCAGGAGAGGGGACTCGCCAGCCGCCACCATGGTCGCCCTGTCGCTCAAGATCAGCATTGGCAATGTGGTGAAGACGATGCAGTTTGAGCCCTCCACCATGGTGTACGACGCCTGCCGGATCATCCGGGAGCGAGTGCCGGAGGCACAGATGGGCCAGCGTGAGTCCTGCGTGGGGTGGCACCGGGTGGGGGGGTGACACGGCTGCCAGAACGGCCGCCCCCGCAGGCCCCAGGGGTGGGGAGGCCCTGAAGCAGTGGGGCACATGGAAGACTGGGAAATTAATCCAGCAGCTGAGTCCAGGGGGCGGGGGAGCGGCTGTCCTCTCCCTTTCCCAAATGGCCAGGGGACGGGCCCTGCTGGGAGTTGGCTGGGGGTGCTTGATCCTGCCCAGAAACCTTTGAGAAGGGATCTCTGAACACCTGCCCGCCCTTGCTGGACCCAAAGGCTGACCGGTAGAGATTGAATACTTGTAAGCCTAAATGCCCTAAAGGCACTAGATCCCACCTGACTTTAGCTGCTAAGCAGGGCCAACCCTGGTTAGTACCTGGATGGGAGACCGCCAAAGCATAGCAAATGCTGTAGGCTATATTTTGGAGGATGGAACTGGCAGAACAACTACAGAGGATTCTTGCCTGCCTGGCCCCACAGCTGCAACCCCAGATTCCTGTCATTTGCCCTTTTCTCTGCTTAATCCCTTCTTGGATTGGATACTTGAGTTTCAAGGTGACTCCCTGTTGTGGACCAGCGGCTGTGTTGCTTTTTGTGGGTTTGATGGTGTAAGTGTGACTGGGCTGTCTCCCAAACTGCATAGGACAGACGGCGACAGTGGCAAAACCAAATACAGTGTGCCGTCCGTATATGCAGGGGTTTCGTTCCAGGAATTCTCGACTAAAACAAAAAGAATGCAAATGCTTCATTCCTTATTGTCACTGGAGGCAATAAGCACACACCTGGTGAGACCTTTGACAATAATTGGACACAAGACTTTGCGCGACCTTGCATTTGTGTGTGCCAAGTTGCACCAGCAGAGGGCATGCTCCAAGCGGAAGTTTATTAAGACACAGAAAACTCCTGTCTCTGTTCCACCTGTTTCCTGTCTCTCTGCCATCCTTTCCATATGTCTAGGCCATCTTTCCCCTCTCTGCCCAGACAGAGACAAGCCTCAGTTTTGCATCCTTTCCTTCCTAGCTCCCCTGAGCTGTGACTGGCTGGCACCAGCCAGGCTCGCCCAGCTCCTCCCTCAGAAGCCATTGCTCCGTTAAGGTCTCCAGACGTCTCCGATAAGGACAGTGCGATGGAGCACCTTAAGACAAACAAAACATTAAATTTATTACCGCACTCATTTATAACTTTGTGGTGTCATAGTACACATTGGCAAAGTAACTTTAACTTCGTCACATATCAGTTATTATAAAATTTTCCATGTTAACATAGTTACGTTTCATCTTACTTTGTGCTTTGTATCATTTCTTTTTCGGTTGCTTAAATAATATTATATTCATAATTTATATTATTTAATAAAAACATTTCTGCTTTCTGAGCAATGTTTTTTAAAATTATTAAGCTAGCATTCATTTACGATTTATTTACCATTCTCATTAAATTAAATGTTAAAACTTTGTAAGGGAGACATTGAAAACGCTTTTCAATAGAAGACTTATCCTTTTGAAAGTCAAAGATAGTTTACAAATGAGCATATACAACTTTTCTAACCTCACAGTCTCACTTTGAGGTACACACATAAAGGTTTAGGAAATGGTTAATGTTATCCACTGCCGCTTTCCAGAATTCCTGTTAATGAAGTTGCAGCTCCCACATGGAATTACGCAGGTATTGCAAACAGAGTAATTGACTTAGCAGAGCCCGGGAGGCACGATGGTCCTTCCAGCAGCAGCTCTCCCCCGTGTTACCACACAGTGTCTGTCCACACAAACAGCTCTCGCCTTGTGGTCCTTCTGGGGGGACAGTCTAGTCATTCCCGCTGAGCGGGCACTGTCCAGCCCACGGAGCTGCTCTCCTCTCCCAGGATACTGAGGGCCACAGGGAACACTGGATGGCTAGCCTGATGGTATGGGGATGTGGAAGCCAGCAGCATCTCTTTTGCTGTTTGTTTCGCTGTTTTTATGTCCTTCACCATTGTCCTGCTCCTTCTCACTGGGGTCAAGTGCTGATGCACAAACTGCCTTCCCTTTTTCACTGGCGTTTGCGGAATCTGCATTTTGGCAAGGGGTCTCCTCAGAGTCTGCTACCTGGAACGGTGTCTCCCTGCAGGTTTCTCTCATCACTGGCATCTCCTCTTATAGGCCGCTCTGCAGTCTTTCTGCTAAGATACCTGCTCGCAGGTTGCTTTCAGGATCATCTATATGACCTTTGGTTGTCCATTTGCTCATAGTTCTCGCGTTTTCTTTGATTAGTGCATTTATTTAACCTGGTTCTTTAACTTGGGTTAGGCTGTCATCTATTGGAAGTCAAGTAGTATTTCCGGGTGAGCCTTTTACCTCTGAGGGAATTAACCCTGCAGATTTCCTGAGTCGAATATATCATCTTTATTCTCTATGCAAGTTGTTTCTGAAAGTTGTTCCTCTTTTGTCCACGTGGTGGGTAGTTACACCGTCCCCAACCAGCTCTTGGGCCAAATCGCTTCCAATTAAAAGCGGGTACTGAGGTATTTGAACTGACAGCTGGGTCCCAGAATCCTCGCCAGTCCTTATTGTGATGTTGGCTGTCGTAACTGGGACTGGGAACAATGGTCCTCTGAAGTCCTCAGTCGTGACTTATTTTTCTTCCAAAACATTTTCTTTGTTGACAGACTGGGGTTTGATAGTGCCTAAGTCAGGCCCAGAATCCCTCAGAACTTTGATGGTGTAACCCTTCTCTTTAAAAGTAGAATTGGTCTCTGAGGTTGTGGGGACACACATACGGTCCTGATGCGACCATGTCATCCCTTTCTCTGGGTGCCTCTGTTTCCTTGAGACCCTCAGTGGATCTCAACCTTCCACTAACAGTGGAGGAGCTTAGCTCTTTGTCTGCCCCTCAGACTGAATCTTCCTCATAAAGTGTACTTGATTTTGACCTACAGGTACATTTCCTTTAACTGTGATTGGGCAGCTACACTGAATATGCCCCACATCTCCCGCGAGTTTTAATTCCCGTATTTGACCCGCCTTGCGGGCGGGACCTAGAATTCTCTCCTTTTCTGCCGCACCGGCACTGGCTTGGAGGGGGTGGGCTTCCCTCTGCCGCGGCAACGGCAACAGCGGCAGCGCCCCCCCCCGCCCCGTCTTCCAGGTGCGGTTGATAAAAGGGCCCCTCCATCATGTGAGCGCCAGTGCCTGTGCCTCCAAGCTGCCTGTTGACTTACGGGGACCCGTGAACTTCACAGGGTTTTCTCAGGCAAGGTGGGAAGGGAGAGCTGGGCACGCCTGGCTGAAGGCGGCCGTTCACAGCTCACGGAGAGGCCTGTTTGGTCAAGAGGAGGCCAAGGAGGGGTCCCGGGTGGACGGTGGGCAGAGCTTTGTCAAACGTGGCGTTTTGAGGGAAAGGGGGAAAGGTGCAAGTGAAGTACCCGAGTACCTGAGGTGCCATAAAGGTTGTGAGGAAAGTGGAATCCCTGAAGTACAAGGCTGAGGTAAAGCAGAGGACACAGCGATGGAAAGCCACCGGCTGAACTCAGAAAGGTGGTGAGGCAAAAATTAGAGCTAAAGTAAGAAATTGCCAAAGCAGTAAGGAAACGAGCACAAATTAAACAAAAAGAAGTTATTTTTTATCACAACAAAAGATGGGGTGTGCAGGTGCACACCTGTTGGGGTGCCGTGCACGGGCCTGGCCTCAGGTGGGAAGGAGGGCACAGCTGCTCCCTCCTGGTGGTCTGCTCCCTCCCCCCTCCCGGAAAAGCCCCTGAACCCTTCTCGCTGAGGGGGAGGGGGAGGGGGACTGGGGCGTGCCTGCTAGGTGAGCTGGGGAGGGTGCTCCTTGGCAAGGATTAGTTCTTAAGCTCAGGTGGCTGTGGGGCAGGCATGGAACAGCAAAGCCCCAGTATCTCCAGCTGAGCTGGGCGTCTTGTCTGGCTGGCGCTGGGAGAATCCGGTGCTCTGTTTCTCTTTTGCAGCCAGTGATTTCGGGCTCTTTTTGTCGGACGAAGACCCGAAGAAAGGGATCTGGCTGGAGGCCGGGAAGGCTCTGGACTACTACATGCTCCGCAATGGGGTGAGCCTCCCTCTGCCTCTTGCGGTGCTGCTGAGCTTTGTGACGGGAGCTGCCAGCTGCCCCAAGAGCCTGAGAAAGCCAGCCCTGAATCTAGATTGGACCGGGGGCCCGATCTCTTGGATCCTTGTTTGCACAGGAGGCAGCTGGGGGTCATGGTGGGAGGCCCACCGGCAGTTGGGCGTGAGTGCTCGGGTGCCAGCTCTCAGGCACGCTTGGCCTCTGAAACTGGAGGCTGGATAGCCATTCTGAGCACTGACCCCTTCCCCAAACAGGTCCCACGGCTACCCATGCCAGTGTCCTTTGCTGGTTGCTCCTCACCTCTGCCTAGTACGACCCCCAAATTACACTGTGAGGCTGGCACCTGCTGACCTCTTCCACCCATCTCGCCATTTTCTCAGGACACCATGGAATACAAGAAGAAACAGCGGCCGCTGAAGATCCGCATGCTGGACGGGACAGTCAAGACGGTCATGGTGGATGACTCCAAGACCGTCACGGACATGCTCATGACCATTTGTGCCAGAATCGGTGAGAGGCACCAAGGCCCCTGTGCAAGGGCAGGGGGAGGGAGGAGGAGCATTCCTCTTTCTTGGGGGAGCTGCCGGCTTGGGAGGCCAAAGGAGAATAAGGGTACCCCCAGCTGGCCTGGTTGGGTGACTGCTCGGCCTCCCTGGCCACCTGGCCCCCTTGGGCCGTATGGAGCGCCTCTCGCAAGCGTTGCTCCCCTCACCCCACAGGCATCACCAACTACGACGAGTACTCACTGGTGCGGGAGATGGTGGAAGAGAAGAAGGAGGAGCAGACAGGGACACTCAAGAAGGACAAGACCCTCCTGCGTGATGAGAAGAAGATGGAGAAGCTCAAACAGAAGCTGCACACCGACGACGAGCGTGAGTCGCGGGGGCAAGGGGTGGGCAGGTTGTTGGTCAGGCAGGCATCTGGGGGCTGCGTCTCTCTTGCCCCCATTGCCTCCAGCCCCTGAACACATCTTCACTGCCCCCTCCTCCTCCTCCTCGCGCAGTCAACTGGCTGGATCACGGCCGAACACTGAGGGAGCAGGGCATTGACGACAACGAGACGCTACTCCTCCGGCGCAAGTTCTTCTACTCTGACCAGAACGTGGATTCGCGAGACCCCGTGCAGCTCAACCTCCTCTACGTCCAGGTGCGCTTCCTCCCCCGCCCTCACGCGTGCCAGACCGTGACCGCTCTCGGGGGTTCCCGATTCCCCTCGTGCCCGTCTGCGTCTGCCCTAAAATGCACCCTGCCGGCAAAGAACGTCGGGCAGTCGCGACAAGCACGTGTCCTGGCTGGACCTGCCTGAGGAGGGAGCGCCACTGACTAATTGGGGTCTCTGCCCGCCCCCCGCACATAGGCCCGTGATGACATCCTGAACGGCTCCCACCCTGTCTCCTTTGACAAGGCCTGTGAGTTTGCTGGCTACCAGTGCCAGGTCCAGTTTGGACCCCACAATGAACAGAAGCACAAGCCAGGATTCTTGGAGTGAGTGTTTTTCTCTCAGCCAAACGCTTTGCGGGGGGGGCTGCTCTGCTGCCACTCGAGGGGCTTCTACTGTGCGTGCACTGTTTCTGTCTCGGGAGGGGTTTTGATTTCAGCGGATCCTACCAATCACCCACCACCTGGAGAGGCCCCTGTATTTTGGCCTCTCCTCTCGTTCCGCTTGGCTGCATGACCTGCCCCAGAGCAACCGGAACCCAGGTCTCTGTAGGCTGGGTTTTCACCTGGCCCCCAAGCCCCATCCCCATAACGTCTGCCCTTCCTCTCTTTGTGCAGCCTGAGGGACTTCCTGCCCAAGGAGTACGTCAAGCAGAAGGGTGAGCGCAAGATTTTCTTGGTGAGTGGAAGGCGGAAGACACCTGGCACCAACTCCTTGCGAATTGGGATCTCTTGAGATGCTCTGGCCTAACCCTACCAGGTTGCCCCTCCCACACACACAGACACACCGTAGTCCGGAAGAGAGTAACGTTTGCATCGCTTTGTGTATAGATATATAGAAAGGGATCATCTGGAGATAATCAGCACATTATGCTAACCGCGGGAAAAGAGCAAGCAGGTGGCCCAGGTTCCCCCAGTACACCTTCCCCAGAGACCCCAGGGGCGCACGGCCTAGTTCTGACTGTGCAAGGGAGCGTACAGCTCCTCAGAGCCTCAGCGGGGCCAGAGGGCATTGCAGGGGCCGAGGTGATGGGGAGAGGAGGCCACATTGGGGCTGATGGGCTTTTGGGGCTGATCTCCCCTCAGGCCCACAAGAACTGCGGCAACATGAGCGAGATAGAGGCCAAGGTGCGTTACGTGAAGCTTGCCCGCTCCCTCAAGACCTACGGAGTCTCCTTCTTTTTGGTCAAGGTGAGGCACAGGGGACTCCCTCCTCAGCAAGGATGACAACGCCGGAGCGGGGGTCACGCCGAATCCTCCCTCCTAGGTTTTCACCCGTGGGTGCGGGGGTCAGTGCTAAAGGCCAGCTGGGTCTTTGGCCTTGAACTCAAGAGGCTGCAGGGGCGGAGCAGCCCCGTGACACTGCCTGTGTCTCCCCCATCCCACCTGTAGGAGAAGATGAAAGGCAAGAACAAGCTGGTCCCGCGACTGCTGGGCATCACCAAGGAGTGCGTGATGCGGGTGGATGAGAAGACCAAGGAAGTCATTCAAGAGTGGAGCCTCACCAACATCAAGCGCTGGGCTGCTTCCCCCAAGAGCTTCACCCTGGTCAGTCCCACTGGCCGATTGACCTCCCTCCCTCCCTCCCTCCCTCTCTGCTTCTTCCTTCTTGCCCTCCCTCCTTCCCTTCCCTTTTCTTCTTCTTTTCCTCCCTGTGCAAAGGCTTCTCTCCACCCCTTGCTGCCTGTCCCAGCGCCAGTCTCCCTCCTCACTCTCGGCACGGATTGGTGGTGACCTTCACTCTTCTCCTGTTAGCGGGTCAAGAGGGAGAGGGGTTGGGGTGCCCCTGGGGGGCACACAGGATGAGGGAGGGGCACTGTGGGCTCCAGCGGGGCTGCCGCTCTGTCACCCTGCCCTGCCCGCCCGCCTTCCCCCATGTGCCCATCCGCTGCTCCTGCTTTGCCATGCCAGGATTTTGGGGACTACCAGGACGGCTACTACTCTGTGCAGACCACTGAAGGGGAGCAGATTGCCCAGCTGATTGCCGGCTACATCGACATCATCCTGAAGAAGGTGAGGTTTTTGCAGGGAGTGCGGTGGGGTGGGGTAGCTGAGCGGCCTGGTCGGGGGCGGGGAGAGGGCTGGGAGAGCGGGTCTGCCTGAGAGGGATGGAGAGCCACGGAGGAAGCCATGGGGCGAAGGCCAGGCTGGGCCACCTCTTGTTTGGGGTGGGAGGAAAGGAAGCAAGGAAGGGTCAACCCTCTTGACGTTCAGGCTCAGGCCTGCCTCTGGACGGCCACCGTGGTCCCGCACGACGTTTCCCATCCGTCTTTGGCTCTAATGCTCAGGCCCCGGAGAGCAAGGTTGGGCCGTCTGTGCCCGCCCTCGGGCCAAACAGAGAAAAACTCACCCCTGCGTTCCCCTCCCCTCCTTCCATCCCAAGTGGAGGGGAGCTCCTCGCTGTGCCCGCTCGCAGGGCTCGCGACAGCCTCTGCCCGAGAGAGAGCATCTCTCCGCCGGTATGCGCGTGCGTTTGCGCGTGCGAACACTGCCGTCAGCAAAGCAAACCGAGTGGGAAGCGTCCCCTCCTTCTTCGGCGGTGGACCTCCTCTGCTCCCATAGAGGTCTCCCTCGACCCCTGCCCCCGCTACCACCAGTACAGAGCATAGACTGTGAGACTGACTGTGGTGGGAGGTGGGGAGAGTGTGGGGAGGGGCTGCCCCTGGCTGGGTTCTCCCTGCTGAGCCGAGAGAAGCCTTGTGGCCCCCCAGGGGGTCGGGGGTCTCGTCCTGCGGTGGGCCGATATCTGACCTGCCCTCCTCCCTCTCTGACCTGCAGAAAAAGAGCAAAGACCACTTTGGCATGGAAGGCGATGAAGAATCCACCATGTTGGAGGACTCTGTCTCCCCCAAAAAGTAAGGCCCCGGCGGAGCACGGGGTGAGGAGTGGGAGCGGGGAGCCCAGTGGTGGGGACCTTGGCGCTCCAACGTGCTGCAGGGGACAAGGGGCGAGGGTCTGCAGCCCCAGAGGCGGAGATGGAGAGAGGGACGGGAGGAAGAGCTGCAGCCGGGGGGCTTCCCCTCCCTTTCCCTCACCCTTCCCACCTCTCGCCCGCAGGTCGACCGTCCTTCAGCAGCAGTTCAACCAGATGAACAAGGCCGAGCATGGCTCGGTGGCTCTCCCGGTCATCATCCGCCCGGGGACAGGGGGCCCCGAGAACTTCCAGACAGGCACGATGCCCCAGGCCCAGCGGCAGATCACGAGTGGCCAGATGCATCGTGGGCACATGCCCCCTCTGGTAAGAAGCCCAGGCCTCTGGGCCTCCTTGGCAGGCCAGGTGGGTGGGAGGCCCGTGGGCATGCAAGCAGGGAAGGGGAGGGGTGTGTGGCTCTCTCCTGAGACCACCAGGTCTCTTCCCTCCCTCTTCCTCCTCTCTGGGGCGCAAGGTCTGTCTTTATTACTGGGGTATAGTCCCCCAACTGTATCTGTTGCCATAAACTCCTCCGCTGAGGGGCTCTGGCTCACCTCTCCGTGGCCTTTTCTGCTTGGGTCTCTGGCACAGATTCAGGGCGAGCCTCTGTGCCCTCCCTCTCCCCACTCTCCCCCCAGTGCCTGCACCCACAAAGACACCTTTGCTCCCGCTGGGGTGCTGCTGCTCCCCCCGCCCGTTCCCTTTCCCTCCCATCTCTCTGCCTGATCCGGCTCATCCGCCTCTTCCTCGTCCTGCAGACGTTGGCTCAGCAGGCCCTGACGGGCACCATTAACTCCAGTATGCAAGCCGTGCATGCTGCCCAGTCCAACCTGGACGACTTTGAGACACTGCCCCCGCTGGGGCAAGATGCGGTGAGTTGGCTGGGAAGCGTGGTGGGTGGCAGGACTGGCTCCTGGTATGCCGCGGGGCCCCCGAGTGCCTGTTTCCTCCTGCGCTGAGGGTCTCCTGTTCTTCTTCCTCCTCTCAGGCCTCCAAGGCCTGGCGCAAAAACAAGATGGACGAGTCCAAGCATGAGATCCACTCCCAAGTGGATGCCATCACGGCTGGCACGGCCTCTGTGGTGAACCTGACTGCTGGGGACCCCGCGGAGACCGACTACACAGCCGTGGGCTGTGCAGTCACCACCATCTCCTCGAACCTGACGGAGATGTCCAAGGGGGTCAAGCTGCTGGCCGCCCTGATGGAGGACGAGGGAGGCAATGGCCGCCAGCTCCTGCAGGCGGCGAAGAACCTGGCAGGAGCTGTCTCAGAGCTCCTGAAAACAGCCCAGCCGTCCAGTGCTGAGGTGAGGGGGGCTGCGCGGAGGCAGGGAGGGTGGGCAGGTCGGGGGGCAGCGGAGTTCCAGAGCGCCCAAGGAGAAGAGTTGTCTGTGTGGACATTTCAGGGCCGCACACTGTGGCCTTGGGCCTCTGGGGGGCCCCTGCGGAGCAGCCAGGCCCTTTGCTGGTCCAGAGCTTTTGTCTCAGAGCTAATAGCCAGCTGGCACTGGGAGCCAAAGGAAGAACCACCCTGGGTCAGATCAGAGCAGGTCTCTCCCTCCTCCAGCGCTCTGGTCCTGCTGGGGCCAGCCCTTTGCCCCCCTGGGACGCGCATCCTCAGGGGGCCTGAGTGTGCAGACATCGTGACTCTCAGTTGTGTACACCTATCCCCTCCTCCTCCTCCTCCTCCTCCTGCAAGGATGTAACCCTGTTTGGCTCTGCGGGTGATGATCAGCCATGGCAAAGAGCTTCCCCGAGACACTGAGCAGTGTCCTTCTGCCACTGGCCGCGGGCTGTGCCAGGAGGGTGGGAGCCGAGCCCTACCGCTCAGGGAGCCTTCTGGGGAGAGGCTTCCATGGCCGAGGGAAGCGGCGCATAGAATCATAGAATCATAGAAATGTAGAGTTGGAAGAGACCACACGGGCCATCCAGTCCAACCCCCTGCCATGCAGGAACACCCTCAGAGCACTCCCGACAGATGGCCATCCAGCCTCTGCTTAAAAACCTCCAAGGAAGGAGACTCCACCACACTCCGAGGCAGCCTATTCCACTGCCGGACATCGCTGACTGTCAGGAAGTTCTTCCTGAGGTTCAGGTGGAATCTCCTTTCCTGCAGCTTGAATCCGTTGCTCCTTGTCCTGGTCTCTGGAGCAGCAGAAAACAAGCCCTCTCCTTCCTCTACATGGCATCCCGTCAAATATTTAAACATGGCTATCATGTTCTCTCTTAATCTTCTCTTTTGCAGACTAAACATACTCAGCTCTCTAAGTCTATCCTCATAGGGCATGGCTTCCAGGCCTCTCACCATTTTGGTCGCCCTCCTCTGGACCTGCTCCAGCCTGACCATGTCCTTCTTGAATTGGGGTGCCCAGAACTGGACACGGGATTCAAAATGAGGCCTAACCAAAGCAGAGTAGAGTGGTACCAGTACCTCCCTCGATCTAGACACCATACTCCATTGATGCAGCCGAGAATTGCGTTGGCTTTCTTGGCTGCCGCATCACACTGCTGACTCATGTTCAGCTTGTGGTCTATTAAGACTCCTAGACCCCTTTCACACGTACTGCCATCCAGCCACGTGTCCCCCATCCTATATTTCTGCATTCCATTTTTTCTATCTAAGTGTAGGACCTTACACTTCTCTCGGTTGAATTTCATTTTGTTAGCTTTGGCCCAGCTCTCCAATCTATCCAGGTCATTTTGAATTTTGATCCTGTCCTCTGGCGTATTAGCAACCCCTCCCAATTTGGTGTCATCTGCAAATTTGATGAGCATGCCCTCTATTCCTTCATCCAAGTCGTTGATGAAGATATTGAACAGCACTGGGCCCAGGACAGAACCCTGTGGCACCCCGCTGGTCACTTCTCTCCAGGATGAAAAGCAACCATTCGTGATCACCCTTTGGGTTCGGTCGGTCAACCCATTACAAATCCAACTAACAGTAGCCCTGTCTAGCCCCCAAATTTTACTAGCTTCTTTGCGAGAATGTCATGTGGAACTTTGTCAAAGGCCTTACTGAAATCGCATGCGGAAGAACAGCCAGGAAGGACAGGGTGAAGGATTCAAAGGGACAATCATCCTGGGGACCCCTTTAGAATTCCACAGATGAAGCAGGGCAGTTACACTAATAATGCCCTGAAGTATATGTCTGTGATGCGGGGGCGGGGGTGTCCACTCTTCCATCCCTAACCCCCCTTTTTCTTTCCTCCAGCCTCGGCAGAACCTGTTGCAAGCAGCAGGGGCTGTGGGGCAGACAAGTGGGGAGCTGCTCCAGCAGATCGGGGAGAGCGACACGGACCCCCATTTCCAGGTGAGCTGCAGCTGCCAGGCGCAGAGCTGAAGCTGGACAGGCAGGTACCCCCATGGGAGCCCCCCTCCCCCCCCATTGCTGGCTGAGGCTCCCCCCGTCATGAGACAGGGCAGCTGTGGGCACTTTGGCCCCATAATCTCTCTTGTGTTGTGGGTTCACGTACAGATGGCGGAGAGCCGGCGCCCTCGGACCCTGTCCGCTCCCGACACAAAGACGGTAAAGGGCCCTGTGCCCCCCCTCCAGCAGACCAGGCCGGCTGGGCCATAGCTCTCCACCTGGCCTCCAATCAAGGGCAATCGGGCTGTGCTTTTTTATCTTTCCAGCTAGGGCTCCAAAGGTTTCCTTGGGCTTGGCTCCCTCTGCTGCACTGGCAGGGCCCACCCACACCCACGCGCTCTGTCTGACCCAGTTGAGGGACTCTTCGGAAGACGCTGTGAGGGTTGCCATTTTCTGGATGGCCTACTGCCTGCGAGTCATGGAGTCCAGGGATGTCCCCTCACCTGTGGCAGCACTGGCCACAGACTTGTTGCCTTTGGCAGGTAGACAGAGTGACTGAGTAGACCCTGAAGAGGAGGCAGCTGAGGGGGACTGGCGCGTAAACCAGTGGCTCTTCTCCCTTGTCCATGGACTTCTTCCCTGTGGGACTGCCTGCCACCTGGTGCAAAGCGCTTTCCGGCCACCTCGCGCATCTTTTTCTCCCTGTCTCTGAGGAGAGCTCTTTGTGCTGAGGCGGATCTCTGTAGCCTTAACTGTTTCCCAAGCTGGTTGCTTTTTTTCAGTGGTAACTGCCAGTATCCCCACTGGTCATGGCCGCTGGTCATTCAAAAAAAGTAATTTTTCTGAGCTGCCTTCCAGGGTGCCCACTGCATTGTGCACTTCTGTGGCCAACAAATGCCCCCAGCAGAATGACCCACTGTGGAAGAGCAGCAGCAGGAGGATCTGAGTATGCCCCTGGCCCCTTCCCTCTACTCCCCCAGCCGCATGGGCTCTGGGCAGTTGCTCTTGGTGATGGGCTTGGTGCATGGCACTCTTGGGCCTGTGATTGAGGTCAGAGGCTTGGTGGTGGTGGTGGGAGAAGCCTGCCAGCAGGTGGAAGAGGGCCCTTTGGTGGAGGTGTACGTGTGCTGCTGGCTTGAGGGTTACAGAGTGCAGTGGCAGCACCCACTGGATAACATGCGTCTGTGCGTCTGTGTGTGTCTGTGTGTGTGTGTGTGTAGGGAGCTCGGAAGGGGTGGTGCTTGGCAGGGTGGGTGCCCTCGTGTGTGGAAGTGGGGTGTGAGGCAGAACTGTTCCTCTGGGCAGGATCGGGTTTCCCTCTGGAAGATTCATGAGTGCCACTGCCTCCGTTATCAGTGGCCGTGGCATTGTGACTGTCCTCCCTCCCCCCAGGACATGCTGATGCAACTGGCCAAAGCGGTGGCCAGCGCAGCTGCTGCCTTGGTCCTGAAGGCCAAGAACGTGGCTCAGAAGACAGAGGACTCAGTGCTACAAACCCAAGTGATAGCGGCAGCCACCCAGTGCGCCCTCTCCACCTCCCAGCTGGTGGCCTGCACCAAGGTGAGCGGTCCTGTGTGGCATGAAGAGGTTGCCCGTGCTCGCCTGGTGGGGATTGGCTGCCAGGGGCCAGGAAGGAACACACCAGCCTGTTCTGGGTGCACCTTTGCCCACTCTTTGGGTCCAGGAGGTTCCTGGCAGCGTGGAAGAGGGTGGCATCACTTTTCCAAAGGACACTTTCCTAGCTGTGGGCATTGCCCAGTGTCCCTTCTTCTTGGCAGGGCGCATGCATGTGCGTGTGCCCATTTGAAGCCCTTTCTCTTCTCTTTCTCTCCCTTTGTCTACTGGGCCCCGTAGTTGCCAGGCTGTACCTGCAGCTGAGGCTGTCCCACCGCTGACTTCTCCCTCCCCTCCGCCTCTTCTGTGGCAGGTGGTGGCTCCCACCATCAGCTCTCCCGTCTGCCAGGAGCAGCTGGTGGAGGCTGGGAAGCTTGTGGCCAAGTCTGTGGAGGGCTGCGTAGACGCCTCTCAGGCAGCCACCTCCGATGACCAGCTGCTGAAGCAAGTGGGGGTGGCGGCCACAGCTGTCACCCAGGCCCTCAACGATCTGCTAGAGCACATCAAGCAGCATGCCACAGGGGGGCAGCCGATTGGGCGCTATGACCAGGCCACTGACACCATCCTCAATGTCACAGAGAACATCTTCAGCTCCATGGGGGATGCAGGTGAGGAACTGGGAAGTGGCAGGGTGGTGGAGGAGGGGAGTGCGGGCAGGCCACTGTCACCGGTGCGCCACGGCTCGGGATTCTTCCCACCAGGAGGGAATGGTAGTGGCAGGCAGAGAGAATCCATCACATGGAGCCTGAGCCTGGTTAGTGGAATTGTTTTCCCAGCTCCTCCTGTTCTCCTCCCCAGGTGAAATGGTGCGTCAGGCCCGGATCCTGGCCCAGGCGACTTCTGACCTGGTAAATGCCATCAAGGCTGATGCCGAGGGGGAGACCGACCTGGAGAACTCACGCAAGCTGCTCAGTGCAGCCAAGATTCTGGCGGATGCCACGGCCAAGATGGTGGAGGCGGCCAAGGTCTGACCTTGGAGAGCAGCGAGGGGGCAGCAGGACGGGGGAGTGGTAGCTGCTGAGGGCAGAAGGGGCTGGATGCTGGGAGGGGCTGGATCAAGGTCTGGCAAGGTGGGCTTCCTTGGCAAGCAGTGGCTGAGAGGGCGTGAGCCTAGCCGCATCCCCCTGGCCGCAGCATACTTGGTGCAGATAAGGACGAGGCACTGGATGCTTCCCCAGCCCCTGAGTCCATTGGGCATATTGGGAGGGGGTGTCGCTGGCCAGGTCCATGAACTGTGGCCTGCAATTTGGGCTAGGGTTAGGGTTAAGGGCTCCCTTCTGTTTGGTCCTGGGGCCACTGCAGTTGGGGAGGGGAGTGGCGGGGGTGGCAGCAGCAGCATGTGAAGTGGACAGGAAGGAGAAGCTGTTCTGACAGGGTCTTCCTTGGTTGCCAGGGGGCTGCTGCACACCCAGACAGTGAGGAGCAGCAGCAGCGGCTGCGGGAGGCGGCTGAGGGGCTCCGGATGGCCACCAATGCCGCTGCGCAGAACGCCATCAAGAAGAAGCTGGTCCACAGGCTGGAGGTCAGTGCCAGGTGGTCAGGCTGGGGTTGGGAGCTGGGAGATCCTCCGGGTGGCCTCCCGTCAACAAACCTGAAACCCACCCCCCTGGGCTTCCAGAGCCACGGCAGGCGCGGCTGGGCTCGGCCGGGCTGGGAACTGGAGTCCCCCTCCCCAACACTGGCCTGACTCTCCTCCCCCCCCCTTTTTTTTCAGCATGCGGCCAAACTGGCTGCCGCAGCTGCCACCCAGACCATTGCTGCTGCCCAGCATGCTGCCACAACCAACAAGAACCCATCTGCCCATCAGCAGCTGACGCAGAGCTGCAAGGTGAGCAGGAGAAAAAGACTGTGGGGGGAGAGGGAAGAGAGTGTGCCTCCTCCTTGGCCCTGAGCCTGACTCAGGACTGCGGGGTGAGTCTGTGGCCCTTTTCTGAGGGGCAGAGATGTTCACTACCACCTTCCTCAGGTATGAGAACTTTCCTCATGGGACTTGATGCCAGGATGGATGCCAGGAGACCAGGGACCCCCGTCTGATCCCAATCCCCATGGGTTGGTGGCCCCTTTCTGCCTGGCTGTCCAGCCTGCTGGGCACAGAACGGTCTGAGCCACGGAGGGCGGACAAAGGGCCTGGAGGGGCAGGCAGCCATGTGTGGCTTCCAGCTGTGCCCAGCACCGGGGTGGGCACTTGGTGGTGGGTTGCTTTGGTGGCATCTCAGCTCCTTCTTGTTCTCCTCTTCCTCCTCCCACTCATGGGGGGCCCAACTGGCTCCACCAAGGGAACCATCTGGGTTCCTCTGAGTGGTCCCTCCCCACGTGTCTGGTGTTGCTCACAGACCCTCCCATTTCCCTCCCTCCTCCCACAGGTGGTGGCTGACCAGATCCCGATGCTGGTGCAGGGCGTGCGTGGGAGCCAGGCCCAGCCGGACAGCCCCAGTGCTCAGCTCTCCCTCATTGCCGCCAGCCAGAATTTCCTGCAGGTGTGCAGCCCTGGGGTGGGCAAAGGGCATCTCTCTCCTCTCGTGGGGGGGATGCAGCACACACCCCTGCGTGGAGTTGGGCCCCCAAGGCTGGAGCCCAGGACATCCTCTGTGCCACCGCGGGGGCGTAGCAGGAGAGTCCTCTTCAACTGCTACCCTTTTCTGCTTTCCCACAGCCTGGCGGAAAGATGGTGGCGGCTGCCAAGGCCACGGTGCCTACCATCGCAGATCAAGCATCTGCCATGCAGCTCAGCCAGTGTGCCAAAAACCTGGCCGGGACTCTGGCTGAGCTCCGCACTGCGGCTCAGAAGGTAAGAGGGGCCGTGGAGGAGGAGAGCTGGCTGCTTCCAGCACTTGACCTCCCCAGCTTTGTCCCGCAGGTGGACACCCCCGTGGCATCCTTAGTGGCTATGCTGGACAGCCCCCCACCACAAGAGAGCGTCCAGGGAGCCCTGAGGACTGTTGGCCATTGGAAGACCCTCCCCCTCCCCCTCTCCCAGTGGATGAATCTCTGCTTAGAGACATCCTGGCCCAGAGGCCCTCACCCCCCTCTTGTCACTGAAGCCCACCCAGGTGCTGTATCTGTTTGTCCACCTGGCTAGTCCAGTCAGGTGGGCACAGATCTCTCAACAGATGGGGGACCCCCTTATTGCCTTGGAAGAAAGGACAGACAGGGAGGGGGGTCCTTTTGGGCCGGCCAGCCATGAGAATAACATCCTTCCCTCACCCCCGTTTTGTGTCAGGCCCAAGAAGCCTGTGGTCCCCTGGAGATCGATTCGGCCCTCAGCCTGGTCCAGAGCCTAGAGAGAGACCTGCAGGAAGCCAAGGCGGCTGCCCGGGAGGGAAAGCTGAAGCCCCTTCCGGGGGAGACGGTGAGTGGACCGGGGAGCACGTGAGTAGGTGGGGTACAATAGGGAGGGGGACCACTGGCAAGAGGAGGGGGTGGGATGGAGAGCTCAGGGTGGGTGAGAGCAGCTTGCTGAATTGGGGGAGGGGTGTGTAAGGTCCACCGCTGGTGCTCAGTGGGCCCCTTTCTGCCCCCCCTCTGCCTCAGATGGAGAAATGTGCCCAGGACCTGGGGAACAGCACCAAAGCCGTCAGCTCTGCCATTGCCCAGCTGCTGGGCGAGGTGGCCCAGGGCAATGAGAACTACACAGGTATGCGGGGCCTCCCCTGGGTGCAAGTGCCAGCGTGCTTGTATGTGGGCACCCACCCCTCCCCTGCTGCTCACCAAGTGGCTAAACTTTTGGCTGCCAGGGAGTAATAGTGCCATCGTGGGCGACTGAGGCCGTGCAGAGCTCATGGGCCGGGCTCAGAGCCCCAGGGCCCAAAGGCAGCCCAGCTGGCCATTCCTGTTCCCTTTCCCTTTCCTTTCCTTTTTCCTTTTTCCTTTTCCCTTGTCCTCCTTTTCCTTCTCCTTTTCCCTTTCCTCTCCTCTGCATCCTTTCTCACACACACATCCATTCTGCCTTGGAGTCCGGGAAACAATTTCCAGGGTGGGCCAGACTTTTCTCACAGCCTGGCCTCTGCTCATTCTCCTTCTGCCACAGGGATCGCGGCCCGGGACGTGGCTCATGCGCTGCGCTCCCTCAGCCAGGCAGCACGGGGTGTTGCAGCCAATACAGATGAGCCCACAGTACAGACGGCTGTGCTGGACTGCGCCAGCGATGCCATGGATAAGGCTGGCAACCTGATTGAGGAGGCCCGCAAGGCAGTGGCCAAACCGGGAGACCCAGAGAGCCAGCAGCGCTTGGCACAGGTGAGCCAGCCCCCAGGGTGGGACAGGCACCTCCCCTTCCCACCTCTGCCAGGCCACGCTGGGCCTTGTCTGAATGACCCTGTCTCCAGGTGTAAGACCACCCTTACAGGGGGCGGGCAGGGGGTCAGTCTTTCCCATTGGAATGGGAGGCTGAGCCCCTTGGGTGTCTTCCGGCAGGTGGCCAAGGCCGTCTCACAGGCCCTCAACCGCTGTGTGAATTGCCTGCCGGGGCAACGGGACGTGGACGCGGCCATCCGCACCGTTGGTGAGGCCAGCAAGCGGCTCCTGGCGGATTCGGTGAGTGGGCAGCTGAAGGGAGACTGAAGTGGGGTGGAGGGGAGCTACTAAGAGATCAGGTGGAGCTCAGCCACTGGACCCCCACCGTGTAGCCCCCTGCTTCTTTCCTCCTGGGCCACGGGAGAGGCCGCACACCCCGTGAGTAGCAGGACCAGCCCGTGCCTCAGCTGCTGCCTCCTCCACCTCCTTCTCCAACTTGGGTGGAAGCCTGCAGACCCTGAAAGCTACCCTTCAGATGCCAGGGGCTCTCTTTGTACTAGGCTGGGTCCTTGGGTGGCTGTCTCTGTGCTGGACGAGATGGGCCCCCAAAGACCTGAACTACTCTTGAGTGGGAGCCGTGCCCCCCCGCCGGGGTTTCTGTCCAGAGCACCTGCCCTGCCACCCCGACCGTGATCCTGGAATTGGGGGACTATGTGGCTGTGGCTCAGGGTGGTCTGGCAGCCTGTCCCCGTCGGTGGCCCCTGGATTGTCCTTCATCCACCCCAGCAAAGCCGCTAGGGAGATCCCTCTCTCCCCCCCGCCCCCGCGGCAGGGAAAATACCGTTCTTCTCTCGGGCACGATCTGCATTCCTGTTTCCAGATATTTAATCCCAGGCTGCGGGTCACTTGCGTGGCTGCCAGGGCTTTAGCCCTCGTTTCATCACAAGCTCTTGTCGAGGTGGGACGGAGGCCGACGTGTCTGTCCGTTTCGTTTTGGACGATGAGGCAGAGGCGCTCGCAATGGTGCCAGCCGTGGCAGCCCAGGATGCCAGAGCTTCCTGCCACTTCTCGTGGCTCCTGCAGACTTGCGCGTTTGGCCAGTTAGCGTCGCCTCATCACCCTCCCGCGCTCGCACCTCCCCTAGAACACCGGCTCATTTCTCATTCTCTTCCCCCCCCCCCCCAGTTCCCACCGAGCACCAAGAACTTCCAGGAGGCCCAGAGCCACCTCAACCGGGCAGCAGCTGGCCTCAACCAGTCCGCCAACGAGCTGGTGCAGGCCTCGCGGGGCACGGCCCGGGACCTGGCCAAGGCCTCGGGCAAGTTCGGGCAGGACTTCAACGAGTTCTTGCAGGCTGGTGTGGAGATGGCCGGCCAGTCCCCGGTGAGAGTGGTGGCTTGGGGGAGGGGGCGTGGGCGGGGGGCGCCTTGAGGGTGGTTCCCGGTGGGATCTCCTGGTGGCAGTGAGGCTGCGGTCACCGGGGCGATGGGGGATGGCTCAAGCGCGGGGCAGGGTGATGGCTGGCCCAGGGCGAATGGCCACGTGACCCTTTCCACCGTCTTCTGCCCACCCCCCACAGTCCAAGGAGGCGCAGGCCCAGGTGGTCTCCAACCTGAAGAGCATCTCCATGTCATCCAGCAAGCTGCTGCTGGCCGCCAAGGCCCTCTCTGCCGACCCTGCCGCCCCCGACCTCAAGAACCAGCTGGCGGCCGCTGCCCGGTAGGGTGCTCCGCCGGGGCGTGGGCAAAGGGTTTGGAGGCGGCGCCTGAGGGGTGTGGGGGGATGAAGGGAACTGGTGTTTCCCTGGCCTGAGAGGGGCCGCTCTGCCCAGGGGGCTCACGTGCTGCCTGCTCTCCTTGCAGAGCTGTGACAGACAGCATCAACCAGCTGATCACCATGTGCACCCAGCAAGCGCCGGGCCAGAAGGAGTGTGACAACGCCCTGAGGGAGCTGGAGGTGACGCGTGGCGGGGGCGGGGAAGGGATGACCGGGGCGGTTTGCCCGGATCGGATGGGCCTGGCTCTGAGGGGGCGGGCGGCGGTGTTTAAGGAGGTGGGTGTGGTGGCGGCGGCACCCTGACCTCGCCCTTTCCTCTCCTGCCGCCCTCCAGACGGTGCGGGAGCTGCTGGAGAATCCCAGCCAGGCCGTCAACGACATGTCCTACTTCGGCTGCCTGGATGGCGTCATGGAGAACTCTAAGGTGAGGGTGGGCTCAGCGGTGCACCTGCTCCTGGGTGGAACTCTTCCTTCCTCTGGGGTCTGGTTCCCACCCCAGGCCCTATCCTCCCCAAACCTGCCTGACTGAGGCTGCGCCCCCAGGGCATAGACGGGCGGAGGGGGCTTTGTTCACGGGAGGGTCCTGGGGACGTTAGCGACGGAAGAAGGACGGTGGGGCTCAATTGGGCCCAAGTCCTGAGCTTCTGAAACCCTGTCTCCAGGTGCCTTTATGACACCGAGAGGTAAGAATAGAGAGATCAGATATACGAGATGGACAATAACTGGGATTTAGATCTAATCAGATCTTCAGAATTTCCCATTAGTATTGCTTGCTGCTGAAAGCAAACCACAGAAGAACTGAGGACTTGCAAATGCTTCTCTTTGGCTTTCTGAAAAACATATTTATCAAATTATATTTTCAAGCTGTGCTTGCAGTATTTTAGGAGAGAAGGTACAGGCATGATTTAAGAGGGTTATGGCTCTCTGTATTTGTGGTGAAGACTAGGCAGAGAATATCTCACACTGCTCATGCTGACACTTATATCAAAATCACAGGAAGATATTCACGGAATCACAGAATCTTAGGGTGGGAAGGGACCCCAAGGGCCATCTAGTCCAACCCTCTTCTGCCATGCAAGAATCCATAACTGAAGCACCCCTGAGAGACGCCCACCCAATCTCTGTTTGAAGATCTCCAAAGGCGGGGGCAGATCTCAGCTTCCATGCAGAGTGAGGGTTGTTTTGTGAAGACAAGAAGCTTGTTGTCAGATTCTGGCCCCTCCATTGCACACACACTGGCTCCATCGGCTGGCACTGCAAAAGGTGTTTCTGCCATTGCTCCAGGTGCAATTGTGGTGGGCTGTGCAGAGAATTTGCTAACTTGGCTTCTTTATGCATTTTATCACCATGAAATATGTTCTCTTAGTTGGCCCCTAATCAAACACCATGACAGGCCAGCTGACAGGCCCATCTTTCTCTTGCAGGTCTTAGGGGAGGCCATGGCGGGCATTTCCCAGAATGCCAAGAACAGCAAGCTGCCTGAGTTTGGCGAGTCCATCAGCACTGCCTCCAAGGCCCTCTGTGGCTTCACTGAAGCTGCTGCCCAGGTAGAGAGGTGTGGGAGGGGCATCATTCCTTTTACTCTCGTGCCACCGTGCTATTTTCTCTGTGGAGCCTCTTGTAAGCAGGAAGGTGGCCGGGGGGGGGGTGTTCTGAGAGCCCCTCCCCACTCTGTTACCCTCCTTGCCCCCTCCTCGGTCTGCTCTCACCTCTCCTCTGACCCACCTTTGCTCCCAGGCGGCCTACCTGGTCGGTGTCTCTGATCCAAACAGCCAGGCGGGACAGCAAGGGCTGGTGGACCCCACCCAGTTTGCCCGAGCCAACCAAGCCATCCAGATGGCCTGCCAGAACCTGATCGACCCAGCTTGCACTCAGGCCCAGGTAAGGGGTGGGTCTCTGGAGGGCCAGCTTTAACCACTGAGCAGAAGAGCAGTTGGCCAATTAGGGGTTGGCATGGGTATGGGCACGACTTCGGGGCAGGCAAACGGAAGCCCCCAGGACTCAGAAGAACTGGAGGCCTAGCAAGGCGACATATTGCCCAAGGGATGCCATGTGATCTGGCAGCTCTGGCTGGCCAGCAGGAGTGGGAAGAACAGCTCCCAGAAGGGGAGGGAGGAAGGAGGAAGAGGTGCCCCCACATACTGTCCTGGGGGTGGGGGAAGGTGGCTGTGGCCCAGGTGGCTAGCTGAGACAAGGGAGCCCTCCTCACCTCCGCAGGTCTTGTCGGCTGCCACCATCGTGGCCAAACACACCTCTGCCCTGTGCAACACCTGCCGCCTGGCCTCCTCCCGAACGGTCAATCCCGTGGCCAAGCGCCAGTTTGTCCAGTCGGCCAAGGAAGTGGCCAACAGCACTGCCAACCTCGTCAAGACCATCAAGGTACTCCTAGTCTCCACATTCAGTGGGACAGGGATGGAGGCGGTGGGGGGCCTGTCCGGAAGGGGCTCATCCGTCTGCTCACACTGTGACCTGAACCTGTTGCCCACTGGGGGCCCCTGGGGGCTGAAGCCTGGTGGCCGACTCCTGTGGCTGGAATCCAGAACCAGCTCCTTTTGCTGGCAGGAATGGAGGAGGAGGATAAGATGCCCCTACTGCTTGTTTATTGGTGCAAGACAGTGGCATCTCCCCCTTCAGCCTCTTCAGCTCTCTGGGGGCCCTGGGGCACGGGTGACCAACAAGACTGTAGAAAAGGAGGCTGAGTCCTGGGCGTGGGGCAGGCAGCTCTCAGCTCAGCAGGATTTTTTAAGATGTTCCAAAGGAACTAAAAAAGGGGGCTTTCAGTTACACACGTTCTTCCAAGGTGTTTTAGCAGCAGATGATTCCTAAGTTAGCCCAATATGTATGTGTGTGTGTGTGTGTGTGAGAGAGAGAGAGAGAGAGAGAGAGAGAGAGTCCGCTACAAGAACCCACTGCAGGTCTCCCTGCAATGTGGCCTTTTAACATCAGAGACGGTTTCCCTGGCTAATGGGGCCAAGCATTTGGCCAAAAAGAGATCTGGCTGGCAGGATGGAGAGCTGGGGAGGAAGATCTGTTGAATGTAGGCCAGAGGCAAGCAAAACACAGCTCTTGCAGCTGTCACTCCCGGGGTGTGCTGTCTGGGGATGCTGGAAATTGCAGAATATCTAGAGGGCTTCAGGATGACCATCCTGCCAGGGTGGAAGGCAGTCAGATTCTACCACGAAGACAGGAGGCCAGCTGTGTCTCTCCAGGCACGACTGCGTTCCTGTCCCGTCAGCTTTAGCAGCACAGCCGGGCCCAGGGCTGATGGAAACAGGAGCCCAGCAGTGGTTAGCCAGCCAGCTGGAGGCTTGCCATCCTTCTCCAGGCACCATTCCTGCTACAGATGGTTCTGTTCCCTGCCTGGATTGGGTGGAAGGGTGACTGTTTAGAGGAAAGCTTCTTACTGCATGGAGCCAGACGGGGCAGGACGAGGTGGGGGATTTTTTGCTTCTTTTCCTGAAGACTGGACAGTAGTGGTGGGGGGCTTCTCTCCTCTGTGGAGAGGAAGCTGAAGGCCCTACCTGGCTGTGTTTCTTCCCAGGCCCTGGATGGGGCATTCACCCCAGAGAACCGGGAGCGCTGCCGTGAAGCCACTATTCCCCTGATTGAGGCCGTGGACAACCTGACTGCCTTTGCCGCCAATCCTGAATTCGCCACCGTCCCTGCTCAGATCAGCCCAGAGGTGCCCCCTTGGGACTGGGGTGGGGTGGGATAGAGGGGCAGGCTCCAGCCCTGGGTGGCGGAGAGCAGTTTTTTTTAGGGGAGGGGGTCTTCACAAAGCTGTGGCTGGACAGCCCTGACAACAGCCACCACCCCCTTCCCCACCAGGGCCGCAGAGCCATGGAACCCATCATCTCCTCGGCCAAGACCATGCTGGAAAGCTCCGCCGGCCTCATCCAGACCGCGCGCTCGCTGGCTGTCAACCCAAAGGACCCCCCCAAGTGGTCCGTACTGGCCGGACATTCCCGGACCGTTTCCGACTCCATCAAAAAGCTCATCACCAACATGAGGTGAGTTTGATCCGGTGAGGGTGGGGAGATGGAAGGGAGATCAGCTGGTGATCCTTGGTCAGTGCTATGGTTGGCCCAGGTGCCCAGGGTGAGCCTTCAGCCGCTTACTGGGGAATGTGGTTGTCGGCCCCAGAGAGGGTACTTGAGCTGTGCCCTCCGGACAGCTAGCCCAAGAGGTGCTTCAGAGGATCAAGCGCAAAATTCAGTCTCCTGAAAGTGGGTTTAGGAAGTAGTTAAATCTCTGTTCCCTATCATTTTACATTTAAAGGAAGATATTTAACTCACCCTTCCTGAAAGAACGTTCTGCTGTCAGCCAAGCAACACTAAGGGAGCAGCAAGAGAGCCAAAGCACAGCTGCAGCTGACCGGGAGAAGGCGGGGCGAGTGGCCCCTTGCAGCTATTGTGCTGGAAAAGGCATGGAGGGGCTCTGGGGTGGGGCAGCAGGAGACTGCACAGTTCGTGGCAGTTCGTGGCACAGTTCATTGGCTTTTGGAACTCAGGTTGCCCCAGCCCAGAACTGGGCGCATGCAGCTTGGCAGCTTGGTTTTCTGACTCAGCAGCCAGGAGAGATTTCTGGCCCGTTAATGACGGCTGTCCCTGATAAGTCTTGTGCCGTGTGATGGTGCAGCATGCAGGGGCTGGAGGAGAGGCGTGTCTGGCATGGGCAGCCATGCCTCAGGTCACCTGGCTGACCATCCGTGGCCATCCTCAGGGACAAGGCACCAGGGCAGCGGGAGTGCGATGAGGCCATTGAGCAGCTGACCAAGTGCATCCGGGATGTGGACCAGGCCTCCTTGGCCGCCATCAGCCAGCAGCTGGCCCCCCGCGAGGGCATCTCCCAGGAGGTGAGAGGGGGCACTGGGCCAGCTGGGATGGGGAGGAGGTCTCCTGCAGTGGCATGTTGCAGAGATGTGGAGGAGAGTGCCTCGGGAGCCTTCTCAGCAATCGGAGTGCCTGCCTGTAGCAGAGGGGCCCTGCAAAAGGGGGAGAGTGGAGGGAGGAGCCCACGTTGCATGGGTCTGGAGGGCCCCTTTGCCGGCAGGGGGCTGCCTGGTGCTTCCCTGCTCCTGCTTGGAGGGGGCACCTGAGCTGCTGCTCTCTCAGTCAGAGGAGGTGGTCGTGACCTACTGCTCCTTGGGGCAGTCCTCCCAGGAGCTCATCTCTTCCACCTCTGGCCCCATTCCCCCACCCCACCCCTAGGCCTTGCACACCCAGATGATGACAGCCGTTCAGGAGATCAGCAACCTCATTGAGCCAGTGGCTGGAGCTGCACGATTTGAAGCCTCCCAGCTTGGACACAAGGTATTTGCAAGGGAGGAGCAGGCAAGCCTGTGGCCGTGACAGAATTGGGGGGGGGGGGATGGAAAGCCCCAGAGCAGCCTGGGGTGACATCTGGAGGAACAAGGGCAGGACCCTTTGGACCCTTGAGGGAGGGGGGAGGTTGGCAGGTTGGGGGAACCCCAGGAGGGAGAGCAGCACAGCAGTTTGCCATGGGCCAAGCCGGGAGGCCACCTGCCTTCTCTCTGTGGGAAAGAGAGACCCTGGAGCTGGTGAGGGAAGGGAGACTGCCCACCCAGCTCAGACCTGGTGGGGTGGGTGTCCTTCTGTGAGGGGAAAGGTTCTTGCTCCGAACCCTCTCTTGGCCAGGAGACCCCCATGGGCTGCACTCTATGATCTCGGCAGGAGCGCCCATCGCTCAAAAGCCCTCTGGTGGGTCATTGGGTGGGTCTGCTTTGTAGAGCTGTTTCCGATGAATATGAACCTCTTAAGGTATGCCACCGAGGTGGGCCCCATGTGGGACTCTAGAGAGGGCTGCTGTGGGGGCTGCTGAAATCCCACCACCACTTCCATGCAGGGGGCCGTGAGGAGCGCCATCGCCGTGCGGCCTCTTTCTCCGAAGAGCCAGCCTCCCGGCCCCCTCTGTGCCAAGGCAGAGAGTCCCTGCAAGTGGAGTTCACCCACTCGCTCACCTTCTTTCCCAGCTCAGTCTCAGCGAGGGAGGAGGGAGAGGCGGTGGCCAATAGCCCCTCCCCGCCAAACTTAAAAGTCATCCGCTCCCTTTTGTTGCACAAAACCCCACCGGAGTCCCCTCCTGAAAGCTGGATGGGCTTAGGAGAGGCTGAAGGGAGGCCTTACGACAGGGCTTTCCAAATGGTGTGTTGCGACACATTAGCGTGTCGCCTCCCCAGCTGAGAAAGACCCCGCCCGAGCCTGGCCCACCGCTATCCCTCTCGCTGGGGCCTTTACCCGGGAAGGAGGACGGCAGCAGGCAAAGACTGGGTGGGAGCAGGCTGCCTTTCCTCCTGCTGTCGCTCTTGCGGGGGTCTTTCCTTGGCAAGAGCAATGGCAGCGGGCAAGGATGGTGGGAGGGGGCCGCCTTTCCCCCGCCGTCGCTCTCGCTGGGGCCTTACCTGGGGAGGCAATGGCGCCACGCCGGGACTTGGGAGGGGCTGCCTTTCCCCACCCCAGATATTCCTCTGGGTACTTCTGGTTTGCTAGTAAAGCTGAATTACTGTGTCGCAAAACGAAGCATGGTGAAAAGGTGTGTCACCGACATGAAAAATTGGGAAAGCTCTGCCTTATGAAGTGGGTACACTCCCTGCCCCACGTGCCCTCCAGAGGAGAGAGTTTGCTGCCCCTTCTCCTGGTAGAACAGCCGCCCAGGTGTGTCTCCGGCTTCTCCATCCGCTGCCCGGCTCCGTCCTCCTCTGGCTTGTTCCTGCTCCCCCTTGGCCCCCCGTGGGGTCTCCTAACTGCACCTCGGTGCACGGCAAAGAGAGGGGGAGGGCCCTGGGGGGCAACTCTATGCGTTGCGGGGGGGGCTGCTGCGTTCCTTAGCAAGCAGACCGTGGGGCAGAGTGTTAGAGCGGGGGCTGGTAGCGGCCACCGCGTGCCCACCCTGCCGCTGTGCCCCATCAGGGCTGCAGCTGCGTGTCTTCTCCCCGCTTCCACCCAGGTGTCGCAGCTGGCACAGTACTTTGAGCCCCTGGTGCTGGCCGCAGTGGGTGCGGCCTCCAAGATGCTCAACCACCAGCAGCAGATGAACCTCCTGGACCAGACGAAGACACTGGCCGAGTCCGCCCTCCAGATGCTCTACACGGCCAAGGAGGCCGGCGGCAACCCCAAGGTCCAGGGCTGGGATGGCGGGGTCTGGGGTACCACCAATGTGCCATTTGGGCAGGCAGAGCGTGGGGAGGGGGAGGCTGAGGGGCAGCAGGGTTCTGTTTCCCCACAGACGGCAGATGGGCAGAGCGGGCAAAACCGTGTTCATTGCCACCTGTCTGCCCGCTTGCTGTGTAAGCGGGCACCACTGGATGTCCTGTGCCACCCCCAAATCTGACATGTGCGCCCCCTCCTTGCAGCAAGCGCCCCACACCCAGGAGGCCCTGGATGAGGCAGTGCAGATGATGAAGGAGGCTGTGGAGGACCTCACCGCCACCTTGAACGAGGCTGCCAGTGCGGCGGGAGTAGTGGGTGGCATGGTAGACTCCATCACCCAAGCTATCAACCAGGTGTGCCTGGGAGCGGGTGTGCAGTGGGGCTGTGCTATGCTCCCTCAGGGGAGTGGGTTTGTGGAGGGTGCCACCTTGCTACAGGGGATGTTGTGGGCATCTTCCTACTCCCTATCTCTGAGCCGCCGCCACCCCCACCAGTGGGAGCAGGGAAAGTTGACCTCGTCTGATGGTACTTGTGGCTGTATCCCTGCCGTTCTCGCTGTGGAAGGGATGGTCCCCATTGACTTCAGTGGGGGCCACTGATGTGGTTGCAGACAGCCGGGGCACATGGCCCTGCTTCCTCCTTCCCACCTTCAAGCTGGCTGGGATATGACTTCGTGCTCCTGCGGTGGCTGTGGCACAGAGTGTGGTGCTATGGCTACTTGCCTGTGAGCAGCCTGCAGCACAGAAGCAGCTGGCTCTAGGGAGAGCTCCACCTGGCTCTGCCAGCCTCAAGGGACAGGCGTTTGAGCGCTGATGGGGGCATTGCAGCGTGGGGCAGCCTCAAGTGCAGTCGGTCCTGAAGGCTACAGTCCGTCAGAGAGGCAGAGCTTGCCCATGCCATCCCCTCCCCCTCGTCTGCTCAGCAGCGGATGTGGTGCATGGCTCCACCTGGGAGGCAGCAGGGCTGTGGGGCTCCCCTGTTTCCCTGTGGCAAGGAGAGCAGGCAAGGAGGGCTTATTCGGTTCCTTCTACCACAAGGGAGAGACCCCCTTCCTGACTGCCTTTTGTGTGCGTGCTTTCCATGTTTGTCTGGAAGAGTACCCCAGAGCGTTCAGGAATGGCTCCCAGGAGACTGGTGGGGAGCTAGGGCTACTGGGCTGCCCCCTTAGTGGCTGCTACAGGTGTGCCCCAGGGTCCATGCTGGTGTAAGGGGGGAGGGCTGCTGGCCCCTTGCCCTGTGGAGGCGCCCTCCACATGGATGGGCAACACAGGAGACTCCTTGCAGTCTCCACGGCCTTGTGGCACAGCTGAGAGCCACACAGTGCAAAGATGGCATGCCCAGCTGGCTGGCTGACCTACCTGGCACTGTGCTGCCACGGGGTTGGGGGAGGAATCTCTGGCTACGGCTATCCAAAAGGGTTGTTTGAGCAGAAGGGTCAGCACATGTTCTATCTCAGCAGCCTGTGGAAAGAGCATGGCTGTTTCTTTCCTCTGCAGCTGGATGAGGGTCCTGTGGGAGAGCCGGAGGGCGCCTTTGTGGACTACCAGACCACCATGGTGAAGACAGCCAAGGCCATCGCTGTGACTGTCCAGGAGATGGTGAGGAGGGGGCTTTGGGCAGCTGTGGGGCTAGTTGCCTGGGGAGGATGCAGTTAGGGGACACGGGTTCTCCACGCCCAGAAAGGGGGTCAAAGGCGTCCTGCAGAGTCCTGGGGGGAGTCCACCTCCTCCTCCTCCTCCTCCTCCCCCTCCCACGATACCCCTTCACAGCTACTCTCCTTCCCTGTGCAGGTCACCAAATCCACCACCAACCCAGATGAACTGGGCACGTTGGCCAACCAACTCACCAGTGACTATGGGCAGCTCGCCCAAGAGGCCAAGCCAGCAGCCATGACGGCCGAGAATGAGGAGGTGAGGGTGCCTGTCTGCTCACAAAGCAGGAGGGAACACGTCTCGGGTGGGGGTCTCCAGAGGGCTTGACCTATGCGTGGAAGGTTTTGTCCTGGAGGTGCCTTGGTGGAGAGTGCTTTTCCTGCTTGTTGAAGCAAAGGGACCCCTGGCTGTGCCCGGCACTCAGACCGTGGATGTGCTGAAGGGACGCATTAAGGCTGGGGGGGGGATGGCCAGGAGGTGGGCCGCTGGTGTCCGTCCCAGGGCTTCTCTGGCAGCCCTGCCTCTGTCCTTCCCCCCAGATTGGCTCCCACATCAAGAACCGAGTGCAGGAGCTGGGCCATGGCTGTGCTGCGCTAGTGACCAAGGCCGGAGCCCTCCAGTGCAGCCCCAGCGACGCCTACACCAAGAAGGAGCTGATCGAGTGTGCCCGCAGGGTCTCTGAGAAGGTACCACCAGAACAGGAAGGGAGGGGAAGGGGCCGGTCATGCCTACGGAGCTGAGAAGCGGAAGAGGCCCCGTCTGCTTTTTCCCGTGGTCTGGGCAGAGGCAAACCGCCACCAGCCCCTCTCCCACAGTGATTGGGAGAGGAACCTGGACTGTGGAAGAGGGGAGACCATCCGTGTTTCCTGCTGTCTCTCTTCCCTATAGGTCTCCCACGTGCTCGCAGCCCTGCAGGCGGGCAACAGGGGTACCCAGGCCTGCATCACCGCAGCCAGCGCTGTGTCTGGCATCATTGCCGACCTGGACACCACCATCATGTTTGCCACAGCTGGCACCCTCAACCGGGAGAACGCTGAGACTTTTGCCGATCACAGGTGCGGGGAGGCTGCTGGTGAGGGGGCGAGAGGGGTGGTAGCTTGGCATCTGCCAGGACGAGACACCTCTGACTGGCCTTTTGTCGGCAGGGAGGGCATCCTGAAGACAGCAAAAGCGCTGGTGGAGGACACCAAGGTGCTGGTGCAGAATGCCACCGCCAGCCAGGAGAAGCTGGCCCAAGCGGCCCAGTCTTCTGTTGCCACCATCACGCGCCTGGCGGAGGTGGTGAAGTTGGGCGCCGCCAGCTTGGGCTCCGAAGACCCAGAGACTCAGGTCAGGAGCAGGGTGGGAGTGGGGTGGCACATGCAGCAGTGGCGGCCTTTGGCGTGCTCGCCCCGCTTTCTGAACGCGGTTCTGCTCTGCCCTCAGGTGGTTTTAATCAATGCCGTGAAGGACGTGGCCAAGGCCCTGGGGGATCTCATCAGCGCCACAAAGGCCGCAGCCGGCAAGTCCGGGGACGACCCAGCTGTCTACCAGCTGAAGAACTCAGCAAAGGTAGGAGTGGTCCTCAGGGGGGCCCTTTGAGCAGGACAGGGGCATTGTGCCCTCTGTGGGGCACAGGCAGGCTGGAACCTCTTGGAGGGCAAGGAGAGCTGGAAGGACAGAAGGCCCTCCTGCGGTGTGAAGCCCCCCAACAGAGGGGAGAGAGGAGTGGGGAGAGGTGTGACCCATTCATGGAATCATCACCTGTTAACGTGTTGGTCAGGTGGGAACGGCTCAGGGGCAGGTTTGCCAGTGACACCAGATTATTTTGACAGGCCAGAGCAAAAGCAGATTCCAGAGAGCTCCAGAGTGCTTGCTGCAGAGGGTGTGGGGACAGAGTGATGTCTTTGGGCCCACAGATCTAGCCACCTGTACGCTAGTGGGATCCAAGCTGAAAGCAGATGAGCCTGGAAGGTGCCATGGGGTCGTGCTCAATTGGGGGACAGAAAGGCTGGCCCAGAGCGTGACTGCTCCAGCAAAAGCAGACCTCACATCGGGAAGCTTTGGGAAGGGAGTTGGAAACAAAAGCGACAGGGTCATAACTGACCTCATACAGATGTGCAGTGCAACCACATCTGGACTCTTGTGCACCAAAAAGGATGGTGTGGAGCTGGAAAAGATGTGGAAGAGGGCAACCAAAGCAGCCACGGGGCTATGTGGGCAACTCCCCACGGGTGGCCAAGGGGGGGGAATGAAAAAGAGAGCAGGGCATAAAATTATGCCTGGGGTGAAACATGTCAATAAGGAGAGATTTTTGCCCCCCGCCCCATAAATAACTCTTCTTCTTATTCCTTCTCTGACTTTTCCCAAAATTGGGACCCAAAGCAGCTCATAATTTGAAACAAACATAATTAAAAACATACAAAAAGTGTACATTAAAATAGAATTAAAGTATAGTAGGCCCTCCACATTCACAAAGGTTAGGGACACACAACCCTCACAAAAGTCAAAAAATCGCAAATAACTCCCCCCCAGTGGGCACTCCCACCTCCTTTCTGCTGCTGCAGGCCCAGGGCAAAGGCCGAAGAGTGCAGGGGGGAAAAAGGCTTTTTCCCCCACCTCCAGTCTCCTGCCTGTTGCCCCCATGCCCTGCCTTGTTTTTGCACTCCCGTGTGGGCGACAAGCAGGAGAATGAAGGAGAAGGAGGGTTTTTTCCCCGCACTCTCCTGCCTGCTGCTTCCAGTGTGCACGCAAGCGACCGGCAGGAGAGAGCGAAGATCTTTCCCCCTCCCTGTGCCTGGACAAAATGCCAGGGAATGGGAGGGGGAAAATTGGGGGGGAGGCAAGTGGGCACCTCACAAATAATCACATTTGTGAAAAACCCACAAATGTTGGGGGAGGACTGTATTTACAGTATTAAAACAATTCAACTCTCAAGTAAAAAGTATAAATTGCAATTAAAAAGATAAAAAGCTCATTAAAAACAGTTCAGTTAAAACAACACAGCATCCGCTATTCTTTTCTTTAAAATCTTTCTCTTCTAGAAGGCAGTCTGAAGAAAAAGGTTTCAGCCTGATGCTGGAAAGACAAGAGGGGACACTCTGCCTCCGGTGGGCAGGGGGTTCCAGAGTTTAGGGCAGCCACCGGGAAGGCTTGCTCTTCCGTCCCCACTGGCCATGCTCATGGTGGTGGCGGGAGTGAGAGGGAGGGCCTCTCCTGATGACCTCAGAGCCTGGGCCGGCTCAGGGAGCGACAGTCTGCCAAACAGCCTGGGCCTGAGTCACAGAGGGCTCTTTATAGCTCCTGACCTGCGCTTTGAGTTGTGCCTGGAAACAAACTGGCGGCCAGTGGAGCTGTTTCAACAGGGGCGTAGCGTGCTCCCGGTAATCTGCCCCAGTTAACAGTCTGGCCGAAGCTCTTTGGTCCAGCTTAAGGTTCTGAACGCTCTTCAAAGGCAGCCCCAAGTGGAGCGTGTTAACAATAGTCCAGAAAGGATATAACTAGGGCATGTGTTCCCATGACCAGATCCGGTGTCTCAAAGATCAGGCGCAGTTGGTGCCCAAGCTTTAAATGGGCCACCACAGAATCCTGAGTCTCCGGGTTCAAAGCTGAGCCAGGAGCACATTCAGCCTGCGAACCTGTGTTTCCAGGGGGGTATAGCCCCCATCTGACATAGGCTGAGTCCCTCTTCTGGTGGACAAGAAGCACTTCTATCTTGTTTGGCTGAGGTTTCAGCTTATATGCATTCGTCCACATGCTAGCTTAGGAACGGAACATCCTCCTTGGATTGGGGTGGAAAGCAGTATAGAGTTTGGCGTCATCTGTATATTCGGAACCCCAGTAGGCCCCATCTGCTGAAGCTGAGAGGCGGGGGGGCTCGCAGAGGAACAAGAGAGGGTACTGCTTTCTTCACACATCACAGGGTTAGCCTGTGGAACTCTCTGCCCACTGGGATGGCTTTAAAGGGAGATGCAAGACAGACGTGTGGGGCTAGGTGGGGAACGAGGAAGGGTACCACCTCCCGGGGGAGGGGTCCTCACCTCACTCCACCGACTCGCCCCCTGAGGCTGAGCTGCTCTCGGCTGGTTTCTTTGCAGGTGATGGTCACCAACGTCACCTCATTGCTAAAGACAGTCAAGGCCGTGGAGGATGAAGCCACGAAGGGGACACGCGCACTGGAGGCCACCATTGAGCACATCCGCCAGGAACTTGCCGTGAGTGTCGGCGTCACCACTACCGTTGGCGTGGCAGCAGCAGTGCCCTTGCCTGCCTGCCTGCCTGACCCTGGCCCTCTCTCCCTTGCTGCACAGGTCTTCTGCTCGCAGGTGCCCCCTGCCAAGACGTCAACACCTGAGGACTTCATCCGCATGACCAAGGGCATCACTATGGCCACCGCCAAGGCGGTGGCAGCCGGCAACTCATGCCGGCAGGAGGATGTCATCGCCACTGCCAACCTCAGCCGCCGCGCCATTGCCGACATGCTGCGCTCTTGCAAGGTTGGCGGGGAGCCTGTGAGAGCGAAGCCGGGTGGAGGGCAAAGTGGGTGAGACACAGCGTGACAGGCCGGGTGCATTTTATGGCCCGAAGGCTTCCTAGGCACTGCCTCTTACTTGAGGGTTCTTAGGGGACATGCGAGGGGGGTGGAGATCGATCTGCCAGGAACCTACAGAGGAGGGCTGCGGTGGTGACGAGGGGCCAGTGGGGAAAGCACAGGGCACGGGTCCTTGAGTGTGCTTTGCAGCTGTCGCCCACCTTTGGATTTGCCTTTGGGGTCCGCTGACTCCCGTTGGGCTCCTGAGGGCCCCCAAGAGTTGGTGCAGGGGGGCAGGGAGACCAGGAGGGAAACCGGGGGCGGGGGACTCTCAGGCTTTTCCCTAAGGACTCTCTCTTCTCCTTTCAGCCTTTTTCCCTTGGGGGGCACCTTTGGATTGGGCGGGTGCTGGTGACCGCAGCTGCCCTTTGCACGTGTTCTGGTCGAGGTCCGGGAAGTCTGGTGGCCGGGCTGGGAGCTCGGGGACTGCCGTATGGGGAACCCTACTTTAAGGGGGCCACTTCTCACTGACCTTTTCCCCCCAGGAGGCCGCTTACCACCCGGATGTGAGTGGGGAAGTGCGTCACCGGGCCTTGCGGTTTGGCCAGGAGTGCGCTAGCGGCTACCTGGAGCTCTTGGAGCACGTGTTGGTGGTAAGAGCCCGCGCTCCCCTGCCACCCCACGGCTGTCTTGTGGGGTGTGATGCCAGGTTTTGGCAGGGGCCCCTTTGCTCCCCCAAGCACCCCCTTCCCTTCTCTCCTTTTGTTTCCTCCTTCTCACCTCTTTTTTCTTTCCTCCCCTCCTCGGGGCAGCCGGTGAGTACGGCGTGTGCCCTGCATGAGAGAGTGTGCCAACTGGCATGGTGTGGCGTGGCGCGTGCACGACGTGGGGTGAGAAACCACAGAGCATGGGGGGGGAGGAGGAGGCCCCCGTTCCGTGGGTGCTAACCCAGGAGCGGGGTTGAGCCCCCTCCGGCCCCCCTTGTTCTTCCACATGGATGGGCTAGCGCTGCGAACCCCTAGCCCCCTTGATGCCTCTGCGGGGCCTTTGCGTTGTGCTGTGTTGTGCTGTGTGGGGTTGCTGTGGGCCCCGAGCTAGGCGGTGTCACAAGCGGTCCCCAGGCCCTGAGGGGCCGGCCCTTGGTGCAAATCCCTGCCCGCAGGTGGCATCCTGAGACGTGCGGCACCACGTGCCTGCCCGAGCGGATGGGGTGAAGGGCAGGTGGATGGCTGCAGGAGGGCCGCAGCTGCGGGGGAGCGTACGCTTCAGCGCCGAGGACCCGGGCGGATCAGAGCTGCTGGCTGGTTGGTGGGCCAGGGATCTGGCTCTGTGCCATCCTAAGGCAGCGGAGGACGTCTTGTGCCCTGGAAGGAGAATGGCAGAGCGAACCCAGTGGGGGAGAGGCTTCCCTAGGCCTCCGGTCCTACCAGGAGGGGGTGGGTCAGAGTGGACTCTCCAGGTGCTCTTGTGGGACGGCAAGTCCCGTGGACAGCATGGACAGCTAAGCCAGTGGTGGGGGGTGGGGGGAACTACCATCCATAAATTTTTGGGGGAGCACCACGTTTCCACCTCCTGCCTAGAGAGCCCTGTCTCTGTGGACTCTGCTCCTTCGATCGACATTGCCTGTTTCTCAGGGGGGCAGTCCCTGCTCTCCCCGCCACACACACACAGAAACATACTTCTGCTTCGGCTCTCTTTCAAGACAGGGCACCACGCCCGTTTTCCTCTGGCTTCTTTCCGACTCTGCCTGGGGAGTCCTTTTTGCAAGGACTCCAAGGGTGGATGGCACCCAACATGCTCCCTCCATGCTCCAGAGGGCCATGGTGCCCCCCCCACGGTCTCCCCCAAGGAGGCCTGGGCACAACCAGGCAGGAGAGTGCACGGCCCGGCACTCACTGCTTCCTCCCTTCCACCTCCTTGTCCAGGTCCTGCAGAAGCCGAGCCACGACCTGAAGCAGCAGTTGGCCGGCTACTCCAAGCGGGTGGCCGGCTCTGTCACAGAGCTCATCCAGGCGGCTGAGGCCATGAAGGGTAGGTGGGGCCGGGGCCGGGGCGGGCCTCTCTTCCTCCTCCGCCACCGCCACCCAGACAGGGGAGGAGGAGGGCCAGCAGAGGAGGCGCCGGGGTGGGCAGGAAGAGAGAGCCAAAGAGCTGGAAAAGGCCTGACAGGCTTTGGGGTCGAACCCCCGCCCCTGCTCCAGCTAGAGCATTCTCGGTGGGGAAGCGCTTGCTGTGGGGAGAGAGCATGTGGAGGGGGGCTCACGTTCTTCCCTCCGCCTCCTCCCTCCAGGGACAGAGTGGGTGGACCCCGAGGACCCCACGGTCATTGCTGAGAATGAGCTGCTGGGTGCTGCAGCCGCTATTGAAGCAGCGGCCAAGAAGCTGGAGCAGCTGAAGCCACGGGCCAAGCCCAAGGTGGGTGCTAGAAGGTCCCCCTCCCTCTCTCCCTCCCTCCCTCCCAGGAGCCCGGTTCCTGTGGCAGGCAGGGCCGTGTGGCCGCTGGCCCAGCGCGGCCCCTGCTGCTCAGTGGACGAAGAGGGATGGGGTGACAATATGGGGGAGGGGGAGGGGAGGCCAACTCATGCGCCTATCCGCGCCCCCACCGCCCCACTCCCCCCGCATCCCATGCCCGCGCACACAGGGAGCACGGCAGGAAAGCACAGCTGCCTCTGTGTTTCTGGGCAAGGCAAGGCGACTGCAGCCGGAGGCTACCGGCTTCCACCCGGCCCCTGTTCTCCGGAGCCCCTGCGGCCAACATGGAAAAGTTCTTGCCAGTTAGAAGGTGGCCAGGACTTGAACAGGGGGAAGAGAATCAGGGAGGCCCAAACTGGCTGTGCTTTTGCTCAGGCGTGTGACGGGGGCGGGGGAGGCCAGGGCGTCTTCCGTCATCTGGGGCTGCCGCTGGCCCCTCGGCTTCCACCTCTTCTTCCCGAACTGCGGCGGGGCCGTCGGACGTAAACAGCTTCACCCCGACGCACCAGTCCGCTCGGGCTGGATTTTGATGCCCAGCAGCTGAATAATCCCCCGTGCTGCCCTCACTAGTCAATCTGGGGGATGGAGCTGGGGAGGGGGTGTTATTCTAGCCCTGGGGCTCAGGTCTGAAAGCAGCCCTTCTCATTCTCCTGGCTGACTGGGTGTCCAATGCCCCCTCTGCCCCCCAACAGCAAGCAGACGAGAGCCTTAATTTCGAGGAGCAGATTCTTGAGGCGGCCAAGTCCATTGCGGCGGCAACCAGCGCCCTGGTGAAGGCAGCCTCAGCAGCCCAGAGAGAGCTGGTGGCCCAGGGGAAGGTGAGTGGTGGGCTGCGGGGGGGGGCGGGGGGCCGAACACAGGCCCTCCTCCTCCAGGAAGTGCTTGGGCCTCACCCCGCCCCTCCCCGGTTTTCTCTGTGCCCCCCAGGTGGGCGCCATCCCAGCCAACGCCCTGGATGATGGACAGTGGTCCCAAGGCCTCATTTCAGCAGTGAGTATGGGGGGAGGAAGGGTGGGTGGGCGGGCGGGTAAGGGTCCGATCCGCCTCCACCAAACCGGGGGGGGCGTAGCCGCACGTCCTCCCTCGGCCGAGAGGCAGAGACGCCTCTCCAGAGACGCCAGGTAGCAATCCACGCACGCTGCCCGCGCCCCCGTGAAGTCAGCAGGGTCTGGAGTGGGAGGAGTCGTCAGCGGGGGTCCCCAAGACCCGCATCGGGGGGGTGGGGCAACGCAGGTGGCGGAACTGAACTCCCCCCCGGAAGGGTCCTGATCCCACCGTCCAGAGAGGGGCCCAGCGTCAGCAAGAGTTGATCCTGGCGTCCATTCTCTTAACCGCCACGGGGTCTCCGTGTGGCAACCAAAGAGTGAGCGCTGCCCCTCCTCCCTGTTCCAGCAGGGCAGCCGGCCACCATTTTGCGAGCTGCCCCTCCTTCTCCTTGCCTCTCCTCACGCTGTCTTTTTCTCTGCTTGCTTCTCTCGCACCCAAGGCCCGGATGGTGGCCGCGGCCACCAACAACCTGTGCGAGGCGGCCAACGCGGCGGTCCAGGGCCACGCCAGCGAGGAGAAGCTGATCTCTTCAGCCAAGCAGGTGGCGGCTTCCACAGCGCAGCTCCTGGTGGCCTGCAAGGTGAAGGCAGACCAGGACTCGGAGGCCATGAAGCGCCTGCAGGTGAGCGGCGCAGGCGGGTTAGCTGAGGGGGAGGGGGTCCCGCGCCCCCCCGCTTCCCCTTCTTTTTGTGCTGGAGAGCCCTGTCTGGGCTGGAGAGGGCAGGCAAGAAGCGGACCTACTTCTCCCACCTCTCCTGCTCAGAGGGGCAGGTCAGCCCCTCAGTGCCTACTGCCGCCTGGCATGAGCTCCTGCCCCGCCCCAGGGAAGTGGGGCAGCAGGAGCAGCCTGGCCTCTGTGGGGGCCCAGGCCCTTGGGGGAGCATAGCGGGAAACACTGAACCCCACAGAGGAACCCCATTCAGAGTGGGTGTTTCATTTGGGGGAGGGCCCTGCTGTGGGGCAAGAGGGCCATGGGGAGGCTTTCCAGGGGGATCCGTGCAGTGATGGCACCCCCACCGGTCCGGCTACAGCTGTGCTGGGGGTCCGGTCCCGCCTGGCTGGACCCTCCCCCTCAGCCTTGTCTCTGTCTCCCCCCCCCCGCAACTTCGGTGGCCAGGCGGCTGGCAACGCTGTGAAGAGAGCCTCAGACAATCTGGTGAAGGCGGCCCAGAAGGCGGCCGCTTTCCAAGACCACGAGAACGAGACGGTGGTGGTGAAGGAGAAGATGGTGGGAGGGATTGCGCAGGTGAGTCTCAGCTGAGGGAAGAAGGGCCCGGGGGCAGACGCCAGCCCCGCGCGGGCCACGGGGCTCTGGGGGGAGCAGCAGCCCCCAACCCCGGCCCTCACCGGCTCTGATCTCCTCCTCCCTGCCAGATCATCGCTGCGCAGGAGGAGATGCTGCGCAAAGAACGGGAGCTGGAGGAGGCGCGCAAGAAGCTGGCCATGATCCGGCAGCAGCAGTACAAGTTCCTGCCTTCGGAGCTACGAGACGAAGGGCAGAACTGAGAGGCCGAGCTCCCCTCCTCACCGCGTTGTCCCCTATTTAATGCCACCCCCACCTGAGCAACAATGGCAAGCCTGCGCCCCTGAGAATTGCCCACTGCCACCGCCGCCGGCGCTCGTGTTGCCGCGCAGCCGCCGCACCCGCTCGCCGCACAAACCCCAAAGGCTGCCCCGTCCCGGGGGGCCACGCGGGTCTGGACTGCCTTTCGGGGGGGGAGAGCTAGGAGTGCGAAAGCTCCCCCCACCTCCGTTTGCCTTTTCTCCAGAATCTTCCTCGTGCCTTGGCTGCTCGCTCGGCCTGCTGCGCTCTGGGAGGGGCGCGGGGTGGGGCGGGAGGGTCGGGGGCCTCTCTCTCTTCCAGTGGAAGGCTGCTGGCCCGACTGTGCAACGGGGGGGGGCTGTCCCTCACCCCCACCAGCCTCTCCACGCCCACCGTGGTTTTGCCTTAAGCCAGGGGGCCTCGGGGGCACGGGAGCAGATCTCCCCCGCCTCCTTGTGCCCGCCACCGCCGGCACCGCTGCTCTTTGTTCCCAAGTGCCTCTGCTTCCCGCGCGGCCCAGAAGAGCCGTTTCTCTGCCCCTCCCGTCCCGCCTCAGCCGACATCCCCACCGTCCCTCGTCTCTGCACTGCAAGTGCCCCCCTCACCACGCTTTGCCCCTTTTTAAGAGCCCCACCCCCCATTTGCTGAGGCTTCTCGCCTTTTGTAATTTTGATACTACAGCTACGCTGCCTCTGAAAATCTTTTGCCAGGGAATCCAGGGAGGGAGGGGAGGCGACGGCGGTGGTCGGCGTGGAAGGACGAGGGTGCCGGGAGGCTCCTCTTGAATAAACTGGTTTCCCTGCAGCTTTGGTGTCCATGTGATGGAAAAGGCGGCCTCCGCCCTGACACGAGAGCCCGGATGTGCCCGGCCAACCCGGCCCCTGCCGCGGCCGGGTAGCCCCCTCCCGACCCGCTGCTGTCCGGCAGATGTCTGCCCCTCAGCTGCCCGCTGCCCTCCCGTTGCCCCCGACGGTAGCGCTAAGGCGTGGGTTGGGGCTGGTGGGACAGAAGGGAGGCAGAGCTGCCTCTGTCTGTGCCAGACGCTACGCCCCAAGCGCAGGTGAGCGGCTGCTGCTCCTTTGTTCCGAACCGTCTTGCGCACATGGATTCCGCCGGGTGCCTGCCAACTGGAAGCTGCGGTGGCTGCCCGCAGCCCAGGGCCAAGGCGCTCGGCAGCGGCGGTCTGCGCCCAGTCCCAGCAACATCCCTGCGTGCCTCCCTCTTCTGGCTGGTGGCTGGGCCTCCTCGCGGCCACATGCGGAAAGGCCTCTTGCCATGGGGTGTGAGCCTGTGTCTGAGGAGCCCTGGTCCAATAGGCCCAGAAGGAGAGGCAGATCCTCCGGCGGAGGCCGGCATGTGCTCCATCTTCTCTGCAGGAGGGAAACAGCCTTCCCCTTCCAGTGCAGCTGTGGATGCGTGGGGCCTATAGGTATGTGTGGTGGGCACTGGGTGTCTCATTCTCTCGTGGGATCCATTGTAGAGGTTCTTGTGAGTGAGATTTCCTGCGGGATTTGCCAGGGGCCAGGGCATCTCTCTCCCTGCTCCCAGTGCCTGTGACTGGACAGGAAGCCTCAGCCCGGAGCCCTGAATGGCATGCCGTCCTCGAGAGACGGCCACAATTCCCTGCATCCCTTTTCATGACTCCTGGTCACCACAGGAAGAAGTGAGCCATCCCGCCTGGGCAGAATCCAGGATTCTTGGACCGCGGCCCCTGGGTTGGCAGCACTGACTTCTCACTCACCGGCCGTTCTGCCAGGCTTTGATCCGATCTGGTGCCCAGAGTTCAGTCTGCGTGCCAGTGGTGTCAGAGCGCCTGTGCCAAGCCTGGTGGTTCTGTGGTCCTGGCAAACTGGCTGGCTGCTTACCTGGGTGTAAAGTCAGCCTTGGTCACAGGAGGGCTACACACAGCCTGAAAGTTTAAAGGAGGTGGTTTGAGCATTAGACTACGACCCCAGAGACCAGAGATCGATTCCCCACTTGGCTGTGGAAGCCCACTGTCGCACACTCTCAGCCAGAGAAAACCCTCTGTCAGGTTTGCCTTTGGGTTTCTGTAAGTTGGAAATGACTTGAAAGCACAGTGACAACTAAATTGTGGGACAGCAGGGGACAGGAGGGGCTGCCGGGCCTGCTCCCCGACTGCCAGCAGCCCCTGGCTCCAGCGTGCTGAGTATTCCCCCTCCCCACCCACCCAGAAACAGGCGCAGATGGCAGCCCCTCTCTGCCCCCCCCATGCCAGGCTGCCAGCCAGGCGCCACAATGTCTTCCCTGCGCTTCATGATGGGGGGATGAGCCCCCCATCCCAGGGGTCCCTGCCCTTGTACTGGGGGAAGGAGTGCTGACACTTGATGACAACCCTGGAATCTGCCCCTGTGACCCCCTCCCTCCCCCCTCCCCAAGGCTACCCCCCCTCACATTTTGGTCTTGCAACTCCATGGCCAGGGGGATGATGGTCTTTGTACATCTGCCAGCTATATCTTTGATTATTAAGACACTTCTATGCTGCTTTTCCATTTAAAAAAAAAAACAGTTTATAATACTACTGTGTTAAACACCCAAAAATAGGGAAAAAAATCTCGTACCAAAATGATAAAATGTTCCATTAAAGTCATGATAAGTGGCTGTCTCAGCAATCAGGCCAATGTCTAGACAGAGGCCATTTCCGCACTAGACTGTTGATAGCGCTATGATTCCACTTTCAACATCCTATGGAATCCTGGGGTTTGCAGTTTCGGGAGGGGCCGGCTGGATTCCATAGGATGTTGAAAGTGGAATCATAGCGCTATTAACAGTCTAGTGTGGAAATGGCCAAAGAGAGAAGTCTTCTGCTGGTGGTAGAAACGACAAGAGTCAGGGAGATTGTTCCAAGGGATGGGCACCAAAACAAAGAAGCCTGCCCCCTTCCTCCTCACCAGAACCAGGAGGGCATTGCTAGGACCAAGGGATGCTTGGGCATAAAAGTGTACCACCACAGACACGCACACGCAGAGGTCAAAATGAAGAGGTGCTCTCAGTCGGCCCCGCTTTTCGTAGAATCAAGAGGCAGAAGGGGCTGCGAAGGCCGCCCAGTCGTGCCCCGTTCTGCCGTGCAGGAATCCACACAGCTAAAACACACCCACCTGGAAGATGCCCACCCAGTCTCTCTTTAAGGACCTCCAAAGATTTTAGGGACCCCACCACTTCAGGAGTGGACCACATTCCACTGCTCAACAGCTTTCTCGCTCAAGAGGTTCTCTTTTTGAGTCTTGTAGTCTAAATCCAGTTTTAATTTTCCTTTCACTTTCATGAAAGATCCCACCCCGACGGAGAGGGTGGCTCAGTGATGGAAGGCACTGCCTCCCTGGCAGCTTTTCTTGCAGCTTCTCCTGTAGAAGGAGCTGGCAAAGGGCCTGGTAAGTCCTCTCCCAGTTGCTCGCAAGGCCCTGGAGAACCACCACCTGCCCGTTGTGCCGGTGGGCAGGCTGGCAGGTAGATGGGCCTCTGCTGAATGCCCTTTGGAAAGGAGGGGGCTCACCGAAATGCCCCTCATCAAGGGGCCTGTTCTCTGGGGGGGGGTGCTCCCTCCCTCCCTCCTTCCCACCAGCAGAGACGGCATTGCCCTGCCGGGGACAGGCAGAAAAAAGTAGGGCCTGGGAATCGACCGTTAGGCCTCACCGAATCATAGAAACACAGAGTTGGAAGAGACCCGAGGGCCCTCCAGTCCCACCCCCTTCTGCCATGCAGGAAGAAACACTCAAAGCACCCCTGCAAAGGGCCCCCCCCCCGGCCTCGGCTTAAAACCTGCAGGAGGAGGAGACCCCCCACGCTCCAGGGCGTGACTGTCAGGAAGTCCTGCCTGGGGTTCCTCGTGCCTCCCCAATCCCTACACAGGCCCTGAGCGTTCCCAAAGGCGCGGCTCTCCCTAGCCGGGCTCTCTTGGGGAGGCGGCAACCCCGGAGACCTCGGGCGTGGGGGCTCATTTCCAGGCAGGAGGTGGGGGGCAGGGGGCTCCAACCCACTTTTCCCAGGAAGCGCCCCCGCCGCAGCCCGCCTGCCCCGAGAGGAGCTCCGCCCCCTCCGCCCCTCCCCCTCTCCTGGAGATAGCCCGGGTTGCCTGCCTCGCGGGGCGCCAGGGCAGCAGCGGCCCCCCGCCGGTCTTGCCCGGGTGGCTCTCGCGCCCAGAGACCCCCTCGGCCCTTCCCTCCTTCCCACCGCGGACCAGCCGCCTGCCCCCGCGGCAGCGCCCGCGCAAACGCCCAACCCGCGCCGCGGGAGGGAGGGAGCGAACCCCCCGGCCGCCCCTCCCGCTCTTCCGAATCCCAGGAGGGTCTCCCACGGGGAGGGGCATCTCTCAGCCTGCGGGGGGGGGGCGGGAAGCGAGGCGAGGGCAACCGGAGAAGAAGGCCGGGCCGTTCCAAGGAGGGGCGGGCAGCCGTCGCCCCGCTTCCCTCCCAGCGACCCGGAGGGGGGCCCCCCAGGGGCGAGGGAGCGCACGCGACCCCAGGAGAGCCAGGGCGCCGGCGTGGGGGGCGGGCAGGCAGGACTGGCCGAAGGCGCCGGGTGGGGCCCCCGGGCGGAACGGAGTCCGCGCGCCTCCCGCTCCGCCCTTCGTGTCCCTCGCCCCCCGCGCGGCTCGAGGAGGAGCCCCGCGGGCAGGGCCCAGTCGAGCCGGAGCCACTTGCCCGCCCGTCTCTCGCCGGGCCGGGCTGCCGCCGGGGTCTTCGGTGGCCCAGACCGCCCCCGGGGGCGAGGGGGCTGGCCCTCGCTTCCTTCCCCAGGGGCCCGCGGGGGCGCCTGAGCGCCGAGGGCCCCGGCCGCCCCCCCGCTCGCCCCCCCCCGGCTGCGCTCCGGAGGTTCGCTTACGACTGTGGCGGCCGGGGGGCGCTCCTCGGCAGCGGGCGGGCCAGCCGCGCACGGAAGGAATGCCGGGCCGGCGCGGAGCGGCGGAGGCGGGCGGGAGGAGCAGCTGCTGCCCAGTCGGGGCCGCGGGCGGGCAGAAGGGAGGGCCGGGCGGGCCGCGCTTGGGGCTGGTGGCCCCCCACCCGGCCGCACCCGGCTCGCCGGAACCGCTCTCGGCCTTGCCGTGGGCCCGCGCTCCTTCCTGCGGGGGCGAACTGCCTCGGCCGCCTGCAGCCGGAGCCCACCGCCGGGGCCGTGGAGGAAAGGGGGCTGCCGCGGCGGGCGTCTCCGGCCTCGAGCGCGCGTGGGTGCTGCGCGCGCGCAAATCCCCGGCCGCCCGTTCGCCCACCCCACGGCCGACTCCCTTCTCTGCCCGGTCTGGGCACCGGCCCCGGCCCACAGGCTCCCTCCCCCAAGAGGCCCGCTCTGCGGGCGGCTGAAGGGCGCCTCCCAGAGGCGGGGGAGCAAACGCCACCCCCTCTCTGCTGAGAAGCAGCGCCAGAGGGGGCCGGGGGTGGCAGGGGGTGAGCTCTGGCGTCAGACCCCCCCCCATAGGGCGATGGTGGTGGCAGCAGCAGGAGGGTCCCCTCGAGGTAGCCAGAAATCGTGGGATCCCCCCACCTCAGCCAATACAGCCGGGGTTGAGCGGGGCACCCCCCCCCCCGCAGGCTCTCCTCTCCAGCTGCTCCTTCTGCCCTCGGAGCCTGGCACGTGCCCAGAGGAACCAGCACCGGCCAGCCCGGGGGAGGGGTCCGCTTTGGGCTTTAGTCTGAACTGCAAAAGGTTCCCAGAGGGACCGGATGACTTTGGGGATAGGGTTACCATACCGGATGGCTCCTCTGAAGTTCCGACTGTGCTCCGCAGAGGATTTGCTCCCCCCCTCACCGTACAGCTCTAAACCTAACTGTCCCCCACCACATTTTGGAGAGACCCCCGCTGCCTCCCCTAGAGCCAAAGGGCGGTGGCTGTGGTGAGCATGCGGTTGCGTGGGCCACCATCCTGAGATCCCAGAGCTGGGGGTCCGCACTGGGCCCTCCTGCCACACTGCTGCTGCTGCTGCCTCGTCTGTGGGGCTCACACGTCCCCCTGACCCAGACCGACGGCTACCAGCATGGCGGCCTGGAGTGTCCGTGACGCCCAGGTGGGCACTGCACCTCCCTTCCAGAGGTGCGTGGGTGCAGCAACAGCTGGGGGAGGGAGACAGAGGAAGCGGGGGGGCAGTCGCCAAGCAACCTAGCTGCCAGCAAGCATCCCCCTTCCTCGTCCCCTGCCTCTTGGGTGCGTGTGTGCGTGCTGCTTCTGTTTGGGAGCCCTCCGGGGTGTCCTGGGGCCGCAGTTCCCGGAGGGCTGGAGCTGTCCTGGAGGGCACATTCTTGGGTCCTGGCCTGCGGAGGTGGAGCCCCTAATCCCCAGATGCCTCCACTGAGCCCAGGACCAGAAATAGCCCCCGGGGGCCGTTGCCACCGCAGGGCAAGGGAGGAAGGCACCCCTTCCCCTTCCACACCTGTTCCTGGCCCGTCACTCAGGGGGAATTAGCAGGGCAGGCGGAGGCAGAAGGGCACCGGCCACTTTGCCTAGGAGCCGCTCAGCGGCCAGCCGCACACCCCTCCCCCCAAGGCACCTGCTGTGGTTCTGCCCCCCCCCCATGTTCCCGGCTGGGGAAGGGGCTGCCCTGCCAAAGGTGTGCGTGTGCATGTGCCCGTGCACACAAGTTCAGGCTGCTGGCAAGCAAGGTTGCAGAAGGGGCCTGGGGGGGTCCTGACTTAGAGGGCCAGCAAACCCCTTCTGACTCCAGGTCGCAGCCACTGGGTGGCCAGCTGGTGCAATTAGCAAGTTGACAGATCGTATAAAAGAGGAAGGGCTGGCGGGAGGGGCAGCCACCTGAGGAGCCTGGCAGAAAAGGCCCTGGAGGGAGGGCCGGGCAGTGTGGGAGAGGGCATCCTGGGGCCCCAAAAGCCCTTGTGGAGCCCTTGGCAACCTGTGTGGCCAGCAGTCGTGGGCTCCTGGCCCTCCCAGTGAAGGCACAAGCCTGCCGGGATCCCAAATGCGGTTCATGCCCCCAGACAGACAGCCTCTGAGCCCAGCAGGACGTGAGCCTGAAGACCGGCGAAGGCCCTCCCCGCGGAGGGATGGGCAAAGCGCAGCAAGCAAGGCTCTCTTCACTCACCGCCCCCGTCTACCTATAGCTTCACATGGGCAGCGCCAATCTCCTTGCCCAGCAGCACGCCCAGCCCCATTGAACCCCTGTGTCCCTCGCTGGCCAGTAAGTGTGGCCGGGCTTCTGCTAGCCCTCTGGTTGGTGGTCCTCATGCGGGAAGCCGCTCTGTTTCTCTTGTCAAGGCAGAGGGAGCCTTGGGCGGAGGACCCCTTGCTGTCCGGGGTGGGCAGGAGGAAGAGGGGAGGAGGCAGGGAGCTTCTTCCCCCAGGAGCCTCCAAGACAATCTCGGCAGGGCGCCGGCCATCGATCCAATTAAGCCAGCCTGGCTGCGGGCTGGGAGGAGGATTCATTCACAGGCTTCCTTCCTCATGACTCGGTTTCTAAAAGGCTCCCTGGCTGCAGCTGGTCCCGCTGGGTGGAGGAGGGGGGAGGGGGAGGGGGAGGGAGGGAAGGTCCTGGGCCAAGGGCACCGGCCAGGCCGGTCAAGGGTCAAGCCGGAGGGCAGCCAGGGCGTGGCTCCGTGCAGGCCAGGAAAACGGTCAGCCCCATGCCGCCGGCCGTGCCGACTACGTTTGGCCCTGCTGGGCGCACAGGCACCTGAGGGGAGGAGGAGCGAGGGGCAAGGGGCCACGGCAGCGGGGAGACATCCGGGACACAGCAGGCCCTGGCGAGATAGAGCTCCTCTCTGGCTTGTGACCCGGGATGCCGGCTGCCCTCCCCACTGCCCGTCGAAGGGGGCAGCAAACATGGCCGCTTTGCTGCGGGGGGCGCGGGGGGCGCTGAGCGGAAGAGGTGGCAGTGGGACAAAAGAGGAAGCGCCCCGAGACAGGAGGGGGCGTGTGGGGAGGCCCTCCGGCCCGGCTGTCTTTGCAAACCCTGACAGTATTGTGGGGCCCCTTTGGGCCAACACAAATGCGCATGTGCAGAGGCGGCACGCGTGCAGAAATTTAGGACGAGCCGCTCCCTGTGCCTCCCCAGGGGCCTGCCAGCTGCTCTGTCTCCTCGTGCCCCTTCCCCCCGCAGCGCCCCCACTGGCCGGCGGGGCCACGGCTGCCTGCCTTTGTAGCCGGCCAAGGACCCGTTTGAGGGGCTGGGGGGACAGACCAGTCGGCCCACAGCCTCCCGCAGGTAGTGGAGCCACCTTGAATCCAAGCTACCTGCTCCTTGGGCACAGGGGTGCCCCACGCACCAGCTGTTAGAAAGAGCCTCCATCCAGACGCGGGGTGCCTCCTCGTCTCTGGCCGCAGCGCCCCCTCGGGCCAAGGAGGGACGGCCCTCCTGGCAGAATCCAGACCAGCCTGGACGAGGGCCAGATCCTCAACTCCCCTCCTGCACCGTGATCTGCCCACCCCCACCTCCAGCTGTCCCCTGACAATCCGCCCTGGGTTCCGATCCAGGTGGGGATTAGGGCCGGGGGCCCGGCTGCTCCTCATGTTGATGCCCAGGAGCAGGTGAATTACGGGGGGGGCATCACAAGGCAGAGGCTGAGGGTGCCTTTCGCTCCTGGGGAGGCCAAGGACACCCTTGGAGACCGGGTAACAGGACAGGGGATGGAGAGAGGGAGTGGGGGAGCAGACCTCCTGGAAGACCCCCACCCCACCTGGGCCTCTGAGCAACAAACAGCCCCCCCCCGGCCTGGATCACAGGCACGCACAGAGCCACGTGTGGGGGCACCTCTGTCCGTGAAAGAGCTGAGCCTCTTGGTCCAAGCGACCTCCCAGAGCCCAGTGCCTGGCCTCTGCCACAAGCGGTCGCTCCAGAAACGGGGGGCCATTTCCTGCTGCCCCTCCCGCTCCTGAAGGCCCATCGGTATCCCAGCCTCCGTCCTCCCCTGAAGGCCCCAGCACCCCCTTTGGGGGGATTCTTACCCCGGGCCCTGCTGACCTGTCACCACTTTGGTGTGCCAGTGTGCAAGTGGCCAGAAAGCCTCTGGACCTCGGGGACCCTGGGGGCCCCCTCCCCAGAGATTAACACCTGTGCAGCTGGGGGGCTGGGCAGCCCCCTCCAGCTGAGCTCGGCTGCCCTCTCACCACTCCTCCCCCTCTGAAGCAGCGGCCGCAGCAGAGATGCCCAGAGACACCCCCCCTGGCCCCACACAGCGCGCCCCGCCCAGTAACGCGTGCCCAGGCCATGGGCTTAGGCCACGGTCAGGTGGGGGAGCCCACGGGAGATGAAAGAGTGAGCGAGCAGAAGAAGAGGAACCTCTTCTGCCTGATCTTCTAACCAAAAAGGCAGCCATAGCAAGGTCACCTTCCTCCAGGTGCCAGTCATTGCGCCCACAGGAGGGGCACCACGGAGCTTGCTGTGCCCCCTGGAGGAGCACCTACCAACCCCCTAGTCGCTGCCCCCAAGCGCAAAACCAAACAAGTGGGCAAACCAGGCAAAGGAGGAGGAGATGGGTCTTTTGGAACCGTCGTGGGGGGAGATGAGTGTCACACACCCAGACAGATCAGAGTTCAGAGCTGCCCCAGGAGATGTTGGGGGGGAGTGGAGGCCAGGAAGGCGGGGGGGGTGCAAGAGATAAAAAGCTGCAAAGGAGCCCCAGAGAGGGGGAGGCAGAGCAGCAGTCGCAACCCCGTTGCCGGATGTCCCCTCCCCGAAACAAGAGGTGGCCAGAAGGGGCGACGGGGCCTTCGCTTTCTTCCCCTACAGACAGGAATCAGTTAGGGCCAGTGGAGGCCCCCCACTCCCCTGCCAGCAGGCGGGGGGACCCACTTTGGTGGAGCTGCACAGGAAGACAGGGCGTGGGTGAGGGAGGGGCAACGTGTCTGGCCACCAGCCCACAGAGACCCTTTGCCTCCCTCCATAGGTCCAGAAGGGCACCGGCTGCCATTGGGCAGAACAGCCGAGGGCGTGGGCATCTCCTCTGCCACCTCAAGCAGAGCCGTCCAGGAAGGTTGCAGGAGGAGGAGGGGAGGGGCGGTGACTGGGAGATCCACGGTGACAGACAGGAACCCCCCACCTCCCCACTCCACCTGCCACCATGATCTGCACCCGGTGCAGCCAGAGGAACCTCTGGCCAGCAATTTCACAGAGGGGAATGAGGGTGGTTTCCCCAGAGACACTCCTCTCCACAGAATAACAGAACAAAAAGGAAGGAATTGGCCATGGGGGGTCCTGCTGGAACCCCTCACCCTAAAAACAGGCTCATAGAAAATCCTAGAAGAGTTGGAAGAGACCCCCAGGGCCACCCAGTCCAGCCCCCTTCTGCCCTGCAGGGAGACACAATCCAAACACCCCCTTCGACAGGGGCCATCCAGCCACAGCTTAGAAACCTGCAAAGGAGGCTCTACTGAAGTACCACCGTGTCCATAAAATCATAGAATCCTAGACTTGGAAGAGACCACCACAGCCATTGAGTCCAGCCCACTCGTGCCATGCAGGAAGACACCACCAAAACTCTCCCGACAGATGGCTACCCAGCCTCTGTTTAAAAACCCCCAAAGAAGGAGACTCCACTGCAGTTGCTTGAAGCAGCTGCAGATTCCAAGGTCAAGCTGCTCTTACCCTGAGAAGGTTCTTCCTAATGTTTGAGGGAATCTCTTTTCCTATAGTTTGAATCCATTGCTCTGTGTCCTAGTCTCTGGAGCAGCAGAAAGCAAGCTTGCTCCATCTTCCATATGACATCCCTTCAAATGGTTGAACATGGCTATCATGTCACCTCTTGACCTTCAAACAAATTTAGCTCCCTAAGCCACTCCTTATAGGGCTTCATGGTTTCCAGACCTCTCACCACTTTGGTGGCCCTTCTCTGGACACATTCCAGCTTGTCCGTATACTTCTTGAATTGCAGTACCCAGAACTGGACACAGGATTATTCCAGGTGAGGTCTGACCAAAGCAGAGTGGAGTGGTATTATTACTTCCCTTGATCTCAACACTACATTCCTATTGATGCAGCCCAGAATCGTATTAGCTTTTTTAGCTGCGGCACTACGCTACCGACTCACATTCCGTTTGTAGTCCACTAAGACTCCTAGATCCTTTAACATGTACTATGGTCAAGCCAGGTGTCACCCATCTTATATCTGTGCATTTCATTTCCTCTGCCTAGGGGTTGTACCTTACACTTCTCCCTCTTGAAATTTGTTTTATTAGTCTTGGCCCAGCTCTCCAATCTGTTAAAGTCATTTTGAATTCTGATCCTGTCCTCTGGGGTGTAAGCCTCCCCTCATAATTTGGACATCCTAACTTGCTGTCTGCCCACAGTCCTCAATGTTTGGCCCATGAGAGGAGTCAAAATCCGAGCAATCTGCCCAAACCCCTAAAGAACCAAGAAAAGCCAGTTCCAGAGTGCAGAGTGCAGACAAAAGGAAGGGGAAAGAACACCCTTTGGTGATGCTGCTCCCTCTAGGATGACTCAGAGTCCCAGCTCCGTGGAGGGGCCTTTCCTCTCACACCAGGTCCAAATGGTCGATCGCTAGGGGCTCAGCCTCGCACCCACCCGCTCCAGGAAGGAAGGCCGCTTGGGGCTGGAGGGGGGATCCGACAGGGCCCTCTCTCATCTCTTTGGGGGGCTAGGAAACCTCAATCAGGCTGCCACCCCCATTCTTCCCCATCGGGCCCTCTACCCGCCACTGCCCAACGGCCTTCCCTCAGCCTTGATACCGTCAGAATGTCTTCTTGGGCTTTCCCTCCACAGGACTCTGCGGAGCTTACTCTCGTGTAAGTGGGTAGCCTGTGCGAAGCTGGGCTGGGAGGGAGGGGACGGCTCCGCGCGGGGGGGTCTCCAAGACTGCCCCCTTCCCCGGATCCTTCCTTTGGAAGAGAGGGAAGCGGACCAGAGGCCTCGGAGGCGAGGGAAAGGGGGCCTGCTTGGTTGGGGGGGGCAAGGAGGGTCCCGAGGCGGCTCTCAGCCCGACCCAGGGCACAGCGGGCTCGGGCGAGCCCCCCCCCCGGCTCCTGTGTGCTTGGGCTCCCTCCCCGCCCCGCGGCCGGCCGGCCCGTCCGTCAGTCCGCGGCGCCTCTGCCCGCTTGTCCCTAAAAGGCGCTGCTCGGGCGGCGGGGGAGGGCCCGGCCCCTCCCCGGCTTTTAGGCAGCGGCGCTGGCCCCGGCGCCCAGCCAGTCCCGCCGCTCCGGCTCCGTCCGCGTCCTTCTCTCGCTCTCTCCGCGCTCTCGTCCGCCCGTCCGTCCGTCCGCCCCGTCGGGCCGCCTCTCCGCCGCCGCCATGGAAGCCATCAAGAAGAAGATGCAGATGCTGAAGCTGGACAAGGAGAACGCCATCGACCGCGCCGAGCAGGCCGAGGCCGACAAGAAGCAGGCCGAGGACCGGTGCAAGCAGGTGCCGCCGCCGCCCTCTCCGCCCCGGGAACCCGCGGAACTCCCGGCCACGGTCCCACCGTCCCAGGGAGGAGGGGGAGGAGGAGGAGGGAAACCCTCTCCCCGCTTTCCAGCCTCCCAGCCCCCGGGCTAACCCCCTTTTCTCTCCTCTCTCTCTCTCCCCTCTCCCCCCGCCTCAGCTGGAGGAGGAGAAGCAGGGGCTGCAGAAGAAGCTGAAAGGCACCGAGGACGAGGTGGAGAAGTACTCGGAGGCCGTCAAGGAGGCGCAGGAGAAGCTCGAGCTGGCCGAGAAGAAGGCGGCCGACGTGAGTCGCGGGCGCGGAAGGGGTCCCGGGGGGCGGCGAGAGCAGTCTAGGCGAGACCCCCCTCCCCACCCCGGCAGGGGCACCGGCGGGAGCGGCAGGCATTCCGGGCTGGCTGAGCCCCCAGAGCTCCCCTCCACCCGCCCGGCACCTCTCCCGGGACGGAGGGAGCTCCGCGGGGCTGTCATCGGCGGCGGGGGGGAGAGAGGGGTTCTTGGGAGCCTCCTCGGCTCCCGCCCGGCTTCCAAGTGTCGACGGCAGCGGGGGGGGGGAGGCTCGTTAGGAGCGACGGGGCAGGTGGCGAGGGGCCAACGGGGGAAGCGGCCCCGGGCCGGATCAAGACAGTCTCTTCGCCAGCGGGGTGGTCCGAAGGCACAGGAGCGGAGGGAGGGAGACACGCGCGGCCGGCCCCGGAGGGCATTTGGCACCCTATAAATACCTGCAGCGCCTCTCGGGGGAGCCGCGCGCGCGCGCCTGAAACCCGACCCGCGAAACTTAAGGAGCGCCTAAAAGGAGCCGCCGCCGCCGCCTGGATCGGGGCCAGCCGGGAGGGCGCGCGGTCCCTGGCCGGCAGGGTGTCAGCTCTCGGACAGCCCCCGGGGGAGGAGTGAGGGAGGCCTCTTGCTCTGGCCGCGGGAGGGAGGGGCTGCCCGCCGCCCCCGGAGCCCGAGTGCCCTGGGCGCTGCTGACCGAGGAGCCCACCGTCCCGCGAGGCGGCTCCCCGCCCAGCGAGGCTGCTGCTCTGACCGCAGCGCCATCCCCGGGGTGCGGGGAGCGGCCGGTCTGTGGGCCAGGCCCCGTGCCCACTGTGGGCGCTGCTCGGGCGCTCTCCTCCCAGGCCCTGGGGCCCCTCCCTCTGCACCCCCTCCGGGAGGCACCGGGCCCTTGCTGCTCCCTGAAGCCCCCCCGGGGAGGCCGGCGGGAAGCACGCTTCGCTTCCTGCGGCCGCCGGCGGAGAGCCGCGCGGGAGGCGAGCGCGTGTGGGCCGGAGGGAGGCAGGCAGGCAGGCAGGCAGGGAACGCCCGGGCGGCGTCCGGGCCCTTCCCGCGCCCGCAGGCTGGCTGGCTCGGAGGCTCCCCGCCGGTCTGCTCAGAGGGAGCGCGGAGCCCGGCAGGGAGGGACCCCGGCGGAGGGCCCCGGGGAGCTGGCGGACCCGGACGGAGGGAGGCAGGGAGGGAGGGTCCGGGGGGCGCCTGGCCAGGGAAGCCCAGGAGCCCTGGGCCCCGCTGCATTTGGGGCTGCCTCCCCAAACAGCCCTCCCTGGGAGTGTGGCCTCCCTCCCTCCCTCCCTCCCGGCCGCTGGCAGCCCGGGTGGCGGGCGGGAGGGCGCGCGGGCGGTCTCGGCTGCCTTTGCTCATATTTGGAGATTCCCTGAGCCAGGAGGAGGAGACGGAGCGGAGGCTGGCTCAAGGCAGGCAGGCAGCCCCCGGGGTGGAGCCGGCGCGGAGGCCCCGCAAGGAGGCGGGGAGGGAGCAGCAGGGGCCTGGTGCTGCCCCACTGCCAAGGCGATGCCCCTTCCTGTCTGCCCCTTTTCCCGCTGGTGCCTCAAAGCCCCCTCCCCTATTTCACAGTACGCCCCCCTCCCCATCGTCGCGTGTGACCACTCTCTGCAGGGGGCTTCACCTCCCCAGTGACCAGGTTCCCCCTCCCCGGGGACAGAACATGGTGGGGGGCATATCTTTAGGCGCGGCTCGGAGCAGGACGCTGCTGTGGCATCCCGGCCTTTCTCAGAGTGCGGCTTCAGGACTGGGCCCACCCAGAGTCCCTGCAGGGTCAGTTCCCGAGCCCCCTTCGGGGCCTTTCCCAGAGTTCCTGGGGAGACAAGTGTGTGTTGTAGCTGTGCCTGGCCCTCTGTTCGTGCTCAGGAGGCAAAGGGCTGAGATTCTGTGTCAAGGACTCCAGAACCTTGACAAGTCTGGAAGAAAGAAAGGAGGTGTAAGAGAACAGAGGCACCAATTTTGCCATTCCTAAGTGCAATGGGCACCCAACCTCAGTGGGGTGGCCGTGTTCTCTTGGGCCACCCCTCCCCACTGCGCCCCAGGGCAGGAGCTGTGGAGGGGGAGCTCCTGAGGTCAGGGCAAACTTTGCAAAGGACACAAAGGTGCAGCGGGGGAGCAGGGCAGAGACATTCACTGGGGTGGGGAGGGGCAGGTGGGCAGGAAGGAGGGGGTGTGCAATCCTTTGGGCAGGGAGCCCCTGAGGAGGGAAGAGGGATGGCGGCGCAGGAGCGACTGCTGGCCAAAGGACTTTGGCTGGTAGTATTGGTGAGCCCCCTGGTGACCCTGGCAGGCCGAGAGAAACCCATGTCTCCCCGTGACCCTCTCTGGAGTGCCGTGGGCCCGTTGGTCCTAGCCTTCCACGCTCCCCAAGACGGAGGTGAGCCCAGCAAGGAGAGGTTGGTGCATAAAAGGCTGCTTTTGGTCTCCTTTCTTCAAAGCCCGCTTGGAGGCCCACCTGAGCCACTCCTTGCAAAAGTGTACTTCAAGCGTTTACGCAGGCGCACGGGTGGGATTCAAGGCAGCTCAGAAGAGGTGTAAAAGATACCAGTTACAAGGGCAGCACTTCTAACATGAAAGTGCCATTGGATTAAAAGCACAAGAGTGCTCAAACACCTCTTCCTCAGCGAGCAGCCGGCTGGCAGAACCCCGAAAGCCAGGAAAAGAAGGTCTTTGCCACTGGTGGACGGAGGACAGAGACTCCCTTTGAAGAACATCCAGCGATGTGGACGTTCCCTGCTTTGAGGAGGAGGTTGCTCGGCCCGGCACGTGCTTCTTCACCAGAAAAACTCTGAAAATGGGCTTTTTGAGGACTGAAGGCCCACCACCGACATCCAAAACCCCATCAGAATGGCCTGCATGTAGGAGGGCTGTGATTCAGAGAGGACCAGGAGGTCTTTGGCTGACCCTGGAGAAGTGCATGGGAAAGCTCACTGGCACACTGGAATTCTCTCACGGTGCCACCATTTTTTCTGGAAATTAATCCTGGAAATATTCCACCAAGGACATAAAGGGCTCTCTGCAGCCGCGAACCCTGTGGGAAAGAGGAGCGTCTTATTCCGCGGCTGCTGCAGAGGAAACGGCCCAGCCCAACGGGAGTGAGCTTTCACCACCTTTAGCCTGAAAAAAAATCAGAGCTGACCTGTCTGGATTGGGAGGGCAGCACAATTTGGCTCTTTTCTGGAGAACCAGACAAGCCCTTTGCCCAGCGTTGCCTCTGCAGCTTTGTGGTGCCACCGGGGAACGCTCCCGTCTGCCGTGGTGCTCCAGAGGAAAAGGCATCTGACAAGGCAGCCCAGCTGAGAGCAGCCAGATCCCAGTCATTCCAGACCCTGCAGCGGTCTTGCCCTGCGGCCAGTAGGCCCTCCCACCCAGGCTAAGGCAGAGGAGGGAGAGGAGGAGGATGGCAGGGCACAACCTGGGCATTTTTAAGCAGCAGCTGGATGGCCGTCTGGCCACGGAAGGGCTTTGACGTGTCTTCCTGCCTGGCAGAAGGGGGCTGGGCCGGACGGCCCCTGGGCCCACAGACTGTTCTAAGGCAGAACAGAGAACCACCTCATGCTCCCTGCTCACACTGCCAGCATCGTTTTGGGCCCAAGGGCAACCTGAGCTTCTGAACTTCTTCAGCGTGATCCTACGGCAGAGCAGCCCGGCGTGGGAAAAAGTTACTACATCAGATCATGCGGCTGAGAGGGGTTCCTAGGTTGGCTGCAGTTCAGTGCCAAAGGCAGGAGGGAGAATGTGGAGGAAACGCTTTGGTGGAATTGTAGCCCCAAGGTCAGTGGGTCAGTTTGCAACTCAAATAGTCCCGCTGAGCCCAATGTAGAAGGGCGGGGCATTCAGTGGGACATTCAGTGGCTCTGCTCTGGCCAGGACTCCCAACAGGACTTGGGGCCACCATTCTGGGCACCTCGTTTCAAGAAGGATACGGACAAGCTGGAGCGTGTCCAGAGGAGGGCGACCAAAATGGTGGATGGTCCTGGAAACCATGAAGCCCTGCGAGGAACAGCCTAGGGAGCTGGGTATGTTTAGTCTGCAGAAGAGAAGGTTAAGAGAAGGAGACATAGTAGCCATGTTTTAATTTTTGAAAGGATGTCATGTCGAGGAGGGAGTGGGCTTGTTTTCTGCTGCTCCAGAGACCAGGACAAGGAGCAATGGATTCAAGCTGCAGGAAAGGAGATTCCACCTGAACCGCAGGAAGAACTTCCTGACAGTCAGGGCTGTCCCGGAGTGGAAGATGCTGCTGCCTCCATGGAGTGTGGTGGAGTCTCCTCCTTTCTTGAAGTTTTTTAAGCAGAGGCTGGATGGACAAAATCTGTCAAAGGAGTGCTTTGATGTATCTTCCTGCATGGGAGAAGGAGGTTGGACTGGATGCCCCCCCCCCGGGTTTCTTCGAACTCTATGGTTCTGTGATTCTATGATCTTTCAAAAGGGAAGGGGGGTTGCTCCAGATCTCCACCACCACCCCGCCTGGGCCTTCAAGAGCTTCCTTTTCCTGAGCCACTTTCAAGGGCTGGTAGCAAATCCACCAGCCAGGCTGTGTTCCTCCGCTTGCACCCCCCCCCCCCCCCGCTAGGATGCCCAGAGTGGAGCGACTAAACGTCTGACCCACCAGAGGCTTCTATGAGGCTGGCTGAGTTTTGCAAATTGGGAGGGGCAGTGGGGGGACAGCGATAAGATATGGCTGGGAAGCAGACACATGGGAAGTTGTACCCCCCCCCCGATATCCTAGGTCTTCCTTGTGTCCAGAGGAAAGGGGTGAGCTTTCTCTGTCTGTGTGTGAAACCCTGGGGCCTTTCTCCCTATATGGGTGGACTGGAGTTCCCAGCACTCTTCCTTCCCACTGTCTGTGCTGGTTAAGGCGGGGGGAATATACTAAAGGTCCCAGATCCCCTCAGATCTTGGAAACTAAGCAAAGTCAGCTCTGGTTTGTGCTTGGATGGGAACACCAGTGAACACCAGGCGCTGTAGGCTCCGTTTCAGAGGAAGGAACCGGCAAAACCTCCTTGGGGATTCCTGGTCTAAGAAAACCCGAGGAAATCTATCCGGTCTCCCGAAGTCAACCAGGGAGCTGAAGGCGCGCGGACACGCACAGGGGCTGCGGTTTCGCCACATCCGGGGCCGGATACCTCTGCGGGGAGGGGGCGCTGTCCCTCCCCCGCCCTCCCCGCTTCCATGGCGACTCGGCCTTGCTCCCCCCCGCCCTGAACAGGCCCCGATCCCAGGAACGCTGCGGACCGTCGAGCCCACCCGGCACGGAACTCCCCCGGGCGCCCCCTGTCCGTCCCCTGCCTGGGAGGAGGCCAGGCTTTCGCGCCGGGCTCCGGCCGGGTCCCGGTCCCGGTCCCGGCGCCGCCTGGCCCTTCGGCAGCACTGCGGGGAAGTAGGAAGCGAGGGAGGGACAAGGCGTTTGGCGGCGGCGGCGGCGGCGGCGGCGGGCCCTTTAAGGGAAGCGCAGGGAAAGGAAGGGCCGCCCGGGAGGAGGCGGCCGAGGCAGAGCCGGCGGGCGGGAGGAAGGAAGGAGGAAGAAGGAAGGGAGGGACGGACGGCGGGCCACGAGCGCGCGCGTGGGGGAAAGAGGAGGAGCAGTAGCCGCCGCCGCCGCGCAGCCGCCCGCCCGCCCGCCGCCTTCCCTCGCTCGGTCCCTCCCTGCCGAGCGGCGCGGCTCCGCTTCTGCTTCCTGCTGCCGGGCGGACGGGCCGGCCAGCCAGCCAGCCAGCCAGCCAGCCAGCGGGCCAGCCAGCGGGCCAGCCAGCGGGCCAGCCGGCAGCCGGCAGAGGCGGCGGCAAAGAGGGGCAGGCGGACGGGAGCGCCGGGACCCCGGCCCAGGAAGAGCTGCGCTCGCCCCAGCCTCGCCCGCGCGCACGCCGGGAAGATGGCCGGGAGCAGCAGCTCCATCGAGGCGGTCAAGAAGAAGATCCAGACGCTGCAGCAAGTGGCCGACGAGGCCGAGGAGCGCGCCGAGCAGCTGCAGCGGGAGGTGGACGCCGAGCGCCAGGCCAGGGAGCGGGTGAGAGGCGGTGGGGGCGCCGGGGCCGAGCCTCCAAGGTGGGGCCGAGCCACGACTGCGGGGTTCTCCGAGCGCGTACAGAGTGCCTTCCCTCCTCGGCCAGGAGACCTCCCTCGGGAAAGGAGAGCCGGCGCGGGCTGGCCGCCGCCGCCGCCGCCGGGGATGTGGCGGCCGGCCGGGCATCGGCGCGGGCGGGCGGGGGGCTCTTGCGCGTGGGCCTGGCGCCCCCCGGGCCCTCGGAGGGGGCTGCCGCCTTCTTGCTTCTTCTGGAGCTTTCCTTCTCTCCAGCCGGATGTAGTCCCTCCCTCGCCCCCCCGCACATTAAGCAGACCCCCAGCCCCTGTCCGGGGTTCCCTCCGTTCCCGCGGTGGGGGGGGGTCCCGATGTTCTTCCTGCCCTTCCCCTCGAGGCGGGCGGCCCCCTCCTTCTCCTCCCTTCCTCCTCGTGTGGAAGCCACATGGCCGCTTCTCCGAGGGCGGGCGGGCGCTGCGTGGTCTTGGGTGGTCCCCGAGGGTCTCCGGGTCCCTCGGGGCGTCTGCCTCCCGCTCCTCGCTTGGAAGGGCCGGGAACTGGGCGGGCGGGGAGGGGGGCTTGGCTGGGTTCCCTTGGCGCACCCGGGGCTGGGAGGGGCCCGCGTCTGTTTCCCGGCGGGGAGAACGGAGGGAAGGAGAGCGTGGAGTCTGGCCGCGGCCGAGCTCGCTCCTTCTGGGTCCCGTGCGGGGGGGGGGCGCTGAGTTGACACCAGGGGTCGGCTGAGGGGCTCCCCCGGCACGACGGCCTGCCTCAGAAAGGGAGGGACTCTGGGGGGAGCTCTTGGCGCTCAGTGGGGGTTGCTGGCATGTTTCCTTCTGCTTGTCCCCTGCTGGAAAAGGAGCTCCCAATGGCGAGTTGATTGGCCGGATTGGTAGCCCTTTCTCCAGGAGGAAAGGCGGGGGGGGGCACATCTTAGGGTGGGCTATATGTGTCTTACCCCTGCCTGCCCGCGCCCCCCCTCCCCCGCGACCGAGTCAGTCATTGACAGAATCCACAGGGAGGGACTTCCATCCTCCCTGACTGTGAGTGGGGGAAGGGGAGCTAGCTATGGTGGGGGGCAGAGAAAATAAAATGGCATGGGCTTAGTGGAGGGCTCTCCTCTGTTTGCAGAGAGGCTGAGGAGCCCCCTCCTGCCAGAGAGACCTCCTTGCAGGAAATGAGGGAGGGGTCAGCATCCCACCCCTCCAGAGGTGGGGGTTTCCTTCCCCCGTGCAGTGGTGCTTTTCGGAAAAGGGGAAAGGGGCCAGAGCAGAGGAGCCTTTCTGCTGGGGTGGGGCTTTGGGCCCCCAGCCCCGGACTCCCAGCCTCCTTCTCTCTTTGGCTGTGCTGGCTAAAAGTCTGATGGGAGTTCTAAGACCCACATACTGGGAGGGCCACTCTAACCCTAACCCCAGCCCCAGCGGCCCTCCGTCCACTTTTCCTGGGCCAGGATTCGGGCCAAGTGGTGGTTGGCTGGAGGGAGGTTGGGGCCATGGGGTCCAAGAGCTGGCCTCTCCCAGCCCCGCCAAAGGCTGAGCGGGAATGCTGTGGGGCCCCTTTCCCAGCAGAGGCCTTTCTGGGGCCCCAGCGACAGGAGGCCAAAGAGAGGTCATGCTCTTGATCTGGGCCCGGGACGCCAGGGACCATTTGGGGCCCCGAGGGGCACCTGGCTGTGGGGGCTGTGGGAGATGCCACCCCTGCTACCCAAAGGCTCTGTGTACCTCTGTGTGGCACTGGGCTGTGGTCACCCCTGGGTGCTCAGTGAGTCTGGGTGGCCCCTGGTCATTCGGCCTGGATGGACTGGCGGTGGTGGCAAGTGGGGCTTCTCATCTGGGATCAGGAAGGCAGAGCAGCTACAAGAGTTAACCCAATAGCTCAAAAGCCCCCCTCCCAGGCCCGATCCCTCCTCTTCCCCCCGGGAAGGGGGCTGTGCCTCTTGGGTGTCTGTCTGGGGGGGGGCTTTCTCTTCCTTTGTGGCCCAGGGAGGGGCCTTGTCCCCATATCTCCCAGCTCTTCCAGAAGAACATACCCTTCCCCACTGCCAATGAGGAGGGGTGTCTCTGCATCCCAAGCAGGACTTGACTGCCCCCCAAGAGTTAGTTTCCTCTTTTTCTCTCTCTCTCTGCAGCCCCCTCCCTCCTCCCCAGCCTCCCAGGGCCACCATTGTCTCTTTGGCCACCTCATTTCCTTCCCTGGGAGGGCCTGGGAAGAGGCCGAGCCCTGACCTTACCGCTTGCTGGGCGTGGGGGGGGCTGCAGGAGAGGGCGGAAGGAGGGAGGGAAGGCAGGCGGTAGCCCTCCCCGCCCCCCCCCGTGCTGTTAGGAGGGAGGAGGCTGGGCCCTCTGGTCCCACTGCTGGGGTTGGAGGGAGCAAAGGGCCCTCCCTTGGCTGGAATGCAGCGGGGGGGGGCGTGTGTGAAGGGTGTCCTTGGCTCCTCCTCCCTCCAGCCAGAGGAGGAGAACCCCCCTCCTTGCCATAAACAGGAAATCCATCCTCTGCTCCGGAGGGAGGGAGGGAAGGAAGGAGGGAAGCTGCTCCTTCCCATCCATCTCCTTTTTGGGAGCGAATCTGCTGTGCTGGAGGCATTCCTGCTGCTTTAGTCACAGCAAGAGGGGGGGCAAGGAGGGGGGCTGTACCCTGCTCCTGTGTGTGTGTGTGTGTGTGTGTGTGTCTAGGGGGGCCTGCTACTTCTGCTCTTGGGCTGGCTGTCCCACTGACTAAAAGCACCCCCCCAAAAGATCCACGCTCAGTCCCAGGAGTAAGACGGGGTGGAGGGCTGAAGGGGGGGGGTGTCACAGATTCTCGGGGCCACAGCTGTGGTGGCTGCTGCTGGGCTCCTTCCACGGCCAAGGCGGCGCCCACGTCGCCTGGGCTTCAGCTGGGTCTAGATCAGACAGAGGGGGGGACACCCCCTCCCCATAATGGAAGGACCTCACTTCACACTCTAGTTCAGGCCTTGTGCGGCACTGGAGGCCTGGGAGAGGCCAGGGATGGAGGGGGCAGGAAGCCACTCCCCCAGCCCTCCATTTCCTCCCATGGGGTTTGGAGCTGTTTGGAGACCATGCAGTGTGTGGAGATCCCCATGGGCATGCAGGCCAAGGTCAGCCAAGGTCCCTTGAGAGTCTTGGGGCAGAGGGAAGTTTGGGGGAAGGGAGGGGCCTCTCAGAAATTGGAGGGCCCCCCCTCCAGTTTCAGAGTCTAGGACCTTCGGTCCCTCAAGCTCTAGGCTGCGTTTGCCAACGCTTGGAAAGTTGCCTCTTAAAAGTAACCCAGTCTGATCACAGAGTTGAGGGTGGAAATACCCAGCACTGTGTGCCAGTCTTGTCCTAGTGGAAATTTTCCATCTGGGGGTGCCATTTCACAGACCCCCCCCCACCAGGCCAGGGAACCCCTCCAGAACGCAGAGTAGAGAAGAGACCCCTCCCTGCCTCTTAAGGAGGGGTGGGTGCCCAGCCAGCCCAGCCCAGCCCCTGCGCTGCCATTTTGGCTCTCCCTTGGGATCGGGTGGGGACCTCCCTTCACCCTGGGGGACCTGGAGGCCCGGGGCCGCCTCTTCTGCTGCCCAGCGGGGTGGAGGTGTTGTGGTCTGGCCCTGGCGGGGGCTGCATCCTAGGGCTGCAGTGCCACAGGAGCCTCGTTGGCCGGGCCCGCCCTCAGATGCCTGGTTGCGGGGGCTTCATGAGCGGGAGGTGGTGGGAGGGGTCTGGGGGTAGGGGAGGAGGCTGCCCGGTCTCTGAGTTGGGCCCGGATGCACCGCCTCGCTCGCTCGCTCGCCCGCCAACCGTGCGCATGCACTGTGTCCCCCTCTGCAGGCAGAGTCCGATGTGGCCTCTCTGAACCGGCGCATCCAGCTGGTGGAAGAGGAGTTGGACCGGGCCCAGGAGCGCCTGGCCACCGCCCTGCAGAAGCTGGAGGAGACAGAGAAGATGGCTGATGAGAGTGAGAGGTAGGGGGCTTTGGGGTGGGGGCTGCAGGCCAGTCCCCAGAGCTGGGGAGGGAGTTTGGACACAGCCAGGCGCAGGGGTCGTCTTGTTCTTTGCCACCCGCTTCCAACAAAAAGGGGAGTGGGTGGGAAGAGGGGTGTCACCAAGAAATCCAGTCTTTCCCTGCTTTCTCTGCCTGGCAAGTCTCCTGTTTTCAGACTTCCTGCGGGGTGAGGGGGAGGGGAGTAAAAGCATAAATACAGTGGGAGGCAGCACAACCCAACACTCGGTGGCAGGGGGGCTTTTTCTTTCAGAGTGCTGGCCTTGTAGATGACAGGGGCCGGTGTGCATATATGCAAGTGCCCCCTCCCACGGACCCCCGACTGGCACTTTCCCCAGTTCCTGCTCCATAGAGCCCCAGAAAGGCCCTCGGGGGGGGGCGGGGGGCTTTGATGCTGTGAGGCACCAAGCACTGGGGGGACTGTGTTGACACCACCCATGGAAGTTTGGAGGGCCGTGTCCCTTCTCATCTTGGAGACCCTCTCACCCAACACCCATTAAAAACATTCCTGATGTTTGGCTGAAGATTTTCACCCATCGGCTTTCCCGTGTCAGTGGGTCCCCAGGTGGGCGTCCTCTGGGCAGGCGGAGGTGAGAATATCGCTCGGCGCTGCCCTTCCCCGAAGTGACGTGGCTGGCCAGTGCAGTCAGTGGCTGCGTTGGCTGGAGAACGTGGGCAGTGTGGTCCAACACGTTGGGAAGGCTGGCCCAGGAGAGGTGTGGTTCTTTCTTGATCTGCGGTCGCCTGTCATGTTGTGGCAGGTATAGAGCGGCCTCCGGGGGAAGGGTCCCCTCACTTGCAGGAGGCATGGGGGGCTCTGCGCACATTCCCCCACCACCACCCCCGGTTGTATCTTCAGAATCAGCGTGGTTGTTCCCTTCAGAGGAGACCGGTGGGTTTCTTAGATGGCTGACCCAGATGGGGCCTGAAGAGGTCTGTGGCTGCCCCAGACCCCAGGGGTTGGGGGTGCTAGGACTTCTTTGAGAGATCCCCAATGCTTCCCACCCCTTTACCAAGAAGAGTGGGGTGGACTTGGCAGAGAATGAGGGGGGGTTCCCAGACTGTAGCCTGAGCATTTTCAGACTGAGACAACAACTTAGGGTGTTGCGGAGGGGGGAAGGATCCAGAGCCGCACCCCTGGAGGAGTCCAGCACAAGAACACTGGAGAGCTGCAGCAGTTTGGGAGCCAGGCAGAAAGGCACGAGGAGAGCCCAGCACCGGATCAGGCCCCGACCGACCTCGCTGGGCCTGCTTCCACAGTGGCCAACAGGGGAAGAGAGCCAGAGCCCCCCTCTGCCCGCACTGGCCTCTCTCGCTCAGTCACCTGGGAGGGCCAATTCCTGTGTCCCAGGTTGGGCTCCTGGCGGGGGGGCTTGTAGCAACACAGCCGCCATCCTCTCCCCTCACTCACTTGGAGCTTTAAGAGGGAGGGGGCAGCCAGAGAGAGGCACAGCCTCACGTGAGTCACCCCACTTTCTAAATGGGGAACATCAGATGGGAGGCAAGAGCCCTGGAGAGGTTTCAGGTTCCGACTGAACCCAAAGGGTGCTCACCCATAGTTGCTTTTCATCCTGGAGAGAAGTGACTCCTGGGGTGCCACAGGGTTCTGTCCTGGGCCGGGTGCTATTCAACACTTGAAGCAGTGGAGTGCATGCTGATCAAATTTGCAGATGACACCAAATTGGGTGAGGTTGCTAATACCCCAGAGGACAGGATCAGAATTCAAAACAACCTTGACAGATTGCAGAGCTGGACCAAAGCTAACAAAATGACTTTCAAAACAGAGAAATGTAAGGTCCTGTACTTAGGCAGAAAAAAATGGAATGCACAAATATAGGATGGGGGACATGTGGCTGGACAACAGTATGTGTGAAAAGGATCTAGAAGTCTTGGTAGATCACAAGCTGAACATGAATCAGCAGTGTGGTGTGGCAGCCAAGAAAGCCAACGCAGTTCTTGGTTGCATCAATGTATGGTGTGTAGATCAAGGGAGGCAGTGGTAGCACTCTATTCTGCTTTGGTCAGACTTCATCTGGAATCCTGTGTCCAGTTCTGGGCACCTCATTTCAAGAAGGATGTTGACAAGCTGGAGCGTGTCCAGAGGAGGGCAACCAAAATGGTGAAGGGTCTGGAAGCCATGAAGCCCTCTGAGGAGTGGCTTAGGGAGCTGGGGATGTTAGTCTGCAGAAGAGAAGGTTAAGAGGGGACATGACAGCCATGTTTAAATATTGGAAGGGGTGTCATGTTGAGGACGGAGTGGGCTTGTTTTCCGCTGCTCTGGAGACCAGGACAAGGGGCAATGGATTCAAGCTGCAGGAAAGGAGATTCCACCTGAACCTCAGGAAGAACTTCCTGACGGTCAAAGCTGTCCAGCAGTGGAATATGCTGCCTCGGAGTATGGTGGAGTCTCCTCCTTCTTTGGAGGTTTTTAAGCAGAGGCTGGATGGCCATCTGTCCCAGGGAGTGCCTTGATGCGTGTTCCTGCATGTCAGGGGGTTGGACTGGATGGCCCCTGCGGCTTCTTCCAATTCTAGAATTCTAGAATTCCTGTTCTTCATACTGTGTAGATTTATTTCCACCTTGATGGACTCAATGAACCTTGTGGTCTCTGTTTTTGGAGGTTTTTAAGCAGAGGCTGGACGGCCATCAGTCAAATGGAGGGCTTTGATGTGGGTTCCTGCATGGCAGAAGGGGTTGGACTGGATGGCCCCTGGGGTCTCTTCCGCCTCTAGGATTCTATGACTGTATGATTCTGTCCCCCGACGTGGGGCAAATGGATGCCAAGGCCTGACTGCAGCCGTGGGCAGATGCCCCTTGGGGGGGAAGGGGAGGGGGCACAAGTGTGGCAGCGTTGTTGACCTGAGCTTTAAAAGCCTGTAAGCTCGAGTCGGGTGAACGGAACATTGTTCCCCCTGCCTGTTGCCTGCCAGCAGGGACCGGAAACAGTGTTACGTTTGGGCTGGAACGGAGCATGGGTATTTTTCAGAAAAGACAGTGCGTGTTGGCTGAGGGCCACTTACCCCCTCCCTGTGGTAGTGCTGGCCTTCTTCCTGGGAGGGGGATCTCCTGGGGAGGGGGAATTGGGGAAAAGAAGGGCCCCGGCCCCAAACGTCGAGCAGGACCGGCCCCCTGTGCCGCTTTCGCCTCCCCGCTTTGCTGCGGCTCCAGCAGAAGACACCCCCCCCTCCTATGAACCAGCAAGGGGACGCGCGAGGCCCCCTGGGCAGCGTGGGTCTCTGCCCACCAAACACCCAGCTGGACACGGCGGTCACTCTTCCTCTCCCCCTCCGCCTGCAGGGGCATGAAGGTGATCGAGAACCGCGCCATGAAGGACGAGGAGAAGATGGAGCTCCAGGAGATGCAGCTGAAGGAGGCCAAGCACATCGCCGAGGAGGCCGACCGCAAGTACGAGGAGGTGAGTTGCGGGGAAGGGGCGGAGGGACAGACCTCCTTGGGGAGAGGAGGGGAGCGGGGGGACGGCGGCCGCCACGGCTCCCGGCTGACCTGGGGCCTCCGCTTGTCTTGGCAGGTTGCCCGAAAGCTGGTGATCCTGGAGGGGGATCTGGAGCGCTCAGAGGAGCGGGCAGAGGTCGCCGAGAGGTGAGTGCCCCCGACCCCCACCGGTGCCAGGCACCCCCCGGCTTCCTTTCCTCTTGGCAGGGCTGACCAAGGCCACAGTCTTCGCCCCCCTGTGCTGCCAGGCAGGAGCAGATGTCCCGTTAAGTTGGAAGTGGGCCTGTCGTCCCCTACCTGTGGTCCACCGGGGCCTTGGGGTGGGGGCCTGCCTTGCTCCCTGTCAGACAGCCCCCCGCTGCCTTCCAAGGAAGGAGGTAGGGGTGTCCCCCCTACTCACCCAGCACCCCGGTGGGTAGCTGCCCCTCCTCTATCCAAGGGGTGGGTGGGCAGGCGGGCAGGCAGCCAGCCAGCCGTGTGGGTGACACCAAGAAGGGGGTACTGCCCTGCTGCCCCACTGAACTGAGAGAGCAGCTTGACCAATGGAGGGGGGGTCTTGCCACTGGATTGGAACATCCAGCCTACTTCTTCTGCCCCCTCCTCACTTTGAAGGAAGGCCTCTCGAGTGTCCCCCCCTTCCCTGTGGAGCATTGGCGCCTCCCCACGCATTTCCTGTCCCTTCCAGTCCAGCTCACTGGAGCTTGGCCCTACAATTTTGTTGGGGGGGGGGCTGGCTGGGCCCAGGGCCCACCACTCTCGCTGCCCCCTTCCCCTGGAGCTCAGTGTTGCCTGCCCCCCCCCGCTTGCCTCCCCAGCCGCGTCAGGCAGCTCGAAGAGGAACTCCGCACTATGGATCAGGCCCTCAAATCCCTGATGGCTGCAGAGGAAGAGGTACCGCCTGGGGGGGGCATGCTGCCCCTCCCAACTTGCCTCTGTCTCTCTCTCTCTCTCTCCTCCTCTGACTCTCCCTCTTCCTCCCCCGCCTGAGCTGCTGCTGCGCCGCCTTCTGTCCCAGCGTCCACCTGGAGCCCCCTTTCCCCCTCCCTCCGTTTTTGGCACGCCCTCAGTCTCGTCCCTGGCTCAGAGCCCACGCGGAAGCGCACACGCGCCCCCCTCGCCGTGGCCGCCGGTGATGCTGCTGTGTGCCCCAAGGGGGGAGCCGAGGGGGGAGTGGGTCGGTGAGGCGGAGAAAGCAGAGAGGGTGGTGTTTGGAGCCCCTCCGCTAGCCTGCCTTGCAGGACGTGGGGACAGGTGAGTAGAGCAGAGGGAGGGGGGGCTTTGTGGTAGGATGGGGGGAGATTGTCTCTGTGCACCAGCGCACCCCCCCCCACGCACACTTAAGGGCTCCTGTCCCCACACAGTGCCAGCCAAGGTGCCCAGGGGAAGAAAAGAGGCTGCGGGGGGGGGGGAGTGGCTGGGCGGCTGCCCCTTCCCTTGAAGGCTGCAGATAAAGAGCAGGGGGTCTTCCTGCCCGTCTTCCCCTCAAAAGGTGGTTGGCAGGCTGGAATGGGAGGTGTGGGGGGGACACATAGCTCCCCCCAGCCCACCAGGAACAGCCAGGGTCATTGTAGCTGTGAGCATTGTAGCCGTGGGCTCTGCAAGGAAGCCCCTCCCCACCGGCAAGCCAGCCCCAAGGGCCCCACTGGGGCCCAGGAAATGCCTGCGTGCCAACATCTGCCAGACAGGCAGCCTTTGCTCTGGAGGAGCGTCTGATGCTGATCTCTCTCCCACCAACCCCCGGATTATTGAGGCTCAGGAGGATTGGGACCACTTTCTCTTTGGGGGGCTGTTGCTCTGTTCTCTCAACTGGTTCCCCCCTCTCTTTCCTCCCTCCCCCTGTCTTCCTTCCTTCCTTCCTTCCTTCCTTCCTTCCTTCCTTCCTTCCTTCCTTCCTTCCTTCCTTCCTTTTTTCCTCTGCCTCTCTCTGGCTGGGATGCAGTAAATGTGGGGACCTTGAGGAGGAGCTGAAAATTGTCACCAACAACCTCAAGTCCCTGGAGGCGCAGGCCGACAAGGTAGGGGACAAGCGTGTGCCCCCCACCCCCGCTCTGGAGTGGCTCCTACAGGCAGCCAACTCGGGGTGGGATTGGGGGGTCTCTGCTGTAAAAAGGGGGTGCGGGTTGGGGTCTGCTCTGGCAGGGGGCCTGATCCAAGAGAAGGAACAGGCCATGGGCTGAACCGCCGCACTCTCCCTGCTCCACAGTACTCCACCAAGGAGGATAAATACGAGGAGGAGATCAGGCTGCTGACAGACAAGCTCAAGGAGGTAAGAGGCTGGCAGCCAGTGGGTCTCCTCGCCCCTTTGCTCTGGGTGCTACGGGGGGGGGGGGGGCGTTTGGCCGTGCTGAATCCAGAGAGGGAGGCCTTTCCTTATCAGCCTGTTTGTGTGCAGCAGGGGGCTACAAGCCCCAATGGGGGAGGTGGGCTCACTCCGGCAAGAGGAACAAAGGGGTGCCCTCACCCTCTCCCCTTTTCAGGGCCTCCTGGGGAAACCCCCATCCCCCTAAAGACTGCTCTGTAGAACAACTCCCTGTGGGACACTTCTCCCAGCTCTGCCAATGGCTGCAGTGGGGGAGAGTCCAGTGCTCTCCCAGACCTGTTTTGGCCAGTATTCTCTCTCCTCGCCCCCACCAACGACAGTCATGCTTCAGAACCACACTTAGCGAGGCAGCCCATGGTGTGAATTAAAACAGCAGCGTGGGTGGGGCATCAGAGGGGAGGATGAAGAACAATGGAATCCAATTTAAAGCAGACACACAATGGGGGGGGGCTATCCACATCTGGCTGAAGATCATGGGGAATGAGACAGGGTGTCCCTCAGGTCCCTGGCCACATGTGGCTTTATGGACCAACAGCAAATTTTGAGTTCTGCCTGAAGCCTTGAGTTGGCCTGCTGAGCATCAGAGGGGCATCTTGCTTGCCCTCTGTCTTGCCGCTTGGCAGCTGCAGCAAGTCAGAAGATCAGCCATTTCTAACCAGTCTTCAAAGGCATCCCCACAGACACTCCACTGCAGTAACCAGTTCTAAATGCCAGTGTCGACGTTCCTCTTGTGTAGTAAAAAATTACCCTGTTGTCTCAGTGCTGAGTTCAGACCGCCTCGGGGCACGAAACGGGTACTGCCAGGAGGGGCGTGTCAGCTGCCCTGTCTGCGCGTGAGCCCTGTTGCTCTCCCTCCGCCGGCCTCTGGGCCCAGGCAGGAGCCCACGCAGCAGCTTGACGGTCCCCGCCCCTGGTGGTCCGTCGCCCCAAAAAGGAGGTCTTGATTGCGTGGCCCTTTTTGCCGTCTCCGAGGGGCGCACTCCCCACTTTATAGGAACAGCAAGAATGGTAGGATCAGCTGCAGTTCCAGCGATCTGCACTTCACTGTAAAGTACACGTCTGTCTCCAATTAAAAAGGGATATTCTTAGGCATATCCTTGAACGTGCTGCTTCCATTAAATGCGGATGGCAAGGCTCTGTCAAATAACCCACAAAACCTGATTTTTAAATATCTGTCAGACAAGCAAAGAGTGGGAGCTTTAAACAGGGGAGGAGCAGCAGCAGGGTTCCCCCCGCCGGGGGTGTCGTCTCCTTTCTGGGTAAGCTCTTTGGGGTGGGGGCTGCATGCCAGGGCCAGAGCCAGCACTGGGATGCCCTCAGAGCCCTTGCTCCCCGTGCTCACCCCTTGCCACAGATCGGTACATCCGGCCTCTCCCACCCCGCACGCCCCTCACCCACCCCACCGTTTCCCATTTGTGTGCTCTCCTCTCGGTGCTGTCCCCATTTCCTGTGAAAGAAAGGAGTTTTCTGCAGCGCTCGCTGTGAGCGCAGGCGCCTCCACCGGATGGGGACCCAGAGGGGGACGCGGGCACTCCCGATCCAGATTGGGGCCAAACGTGCTGTCCAGCTCTTCCTGTGGTGGCACCGGTGAAAGGGAAGCCACTGTCCCCCCCCTTCAGCACCCCAGACGCTGCATGGGGGGGACTGGGGACTGGTAGGGACAAGGTGGTGGGTGGCCCCCAAGGGCCCTCAGTGAGCCCCATGATTAGGAGAAGTGCAGGTGTTCCAGTCATTGGTTGACTGAAGCCAACTGGCCACGGAGGCCACGCCTTCCAAGAGTGAACTCAGGACTGGGGCTAACGGGGACTGGGAAGAAGGGGCGTAGGGGGGACCGGGGGGAGCCCTGAAGTTTGCAGAAGTACAGCCCCCACCCGAAAACACAGCTCTCCCTCCTTCCTGACAGGCCGAAACCCGAGCGGAGTTTGCCGAGAGGTCTGTGGCAAAGCTGGAGAAAACCATTGATGACCTAGAAGGTAAGGGGGCCCTCCGCCCTCGGGTGCCGCTTGTGGGAGGTAGGGGGGCCGATGGGGTCCTTTTGGGGGAGGAACGCCCGTCGTGCTCTGTGCTCCTTCTCCATCTTCCTTCTCTTTTCTCTTTCACTCCTCATCTTTGCTCTTTTCTCATCTCACCCCCCTACCCCACCCGCCCCCCCACTGCACCCCTTTGCTTGGGCTCTGCCTCGCCTCCCCCCACAGACGAGGTCTATGCTCAGAAGATGAAGTACAAAGCCATCAGTGAGGAGCTGGACAATGCCTTGAACGACATCACTTCCCTCTGAGCCCCCACCCCTCACCGCGCGGCTGCCGGCCCACCACCACCTCCTCCTCCTCCTCTCTGTCCGTCTGTCCGTCCGTCCGTCCCACACCCCCTCCCCCCCGGCTGCTGCACCACCTTCCCTTCCTGTCCCCCTCCTTTTGCCACACGACCCCCCAAGTGCTCTGCTCTCTGTGGGGGGGGTGAGCAGGTGGGTTGAGCGGGGCCCCCCAGGGCTCTTCCTCCCTCTCTTTGCCCCCCCATCTGTGGGGGGGCGGTTTCCACGCCGCACGTGCCTTCTTTGCTGGTGGACGCAACAGGGGTGGCGGCAGAGTCTGGGGGCTGCCTGACTTTGCCTGGGGTGGGGCTGGGGGTGGGCTTGAAGGGCTCCAGGCTCCTTGCAGGTGTGGGGAGGGTGACAGCCCAGCTTAGGCTCCAGCCCCAACCGTGTCCCCCTCCCGTCTGTCTGTCGGTCAGTCCGTCTGTCCGTCCGTCTGTCCCCGGTGCATTTCATGACTCTGCTCTTCTCTTCAGACTCTGGTTCAATAAACGGACTTTGCAAACGGCGCCTCTCTCTCTCTGTCTCTCCGCCTCATTGCCTCGCCTCCATTCCTCTCTATCCCTCCTTCATGCTCCCTCATGTGCCCCTGTGCAGCCGTTGCCCATGCGACGGTCCCCAGTCAGTTGCTGCGCTCATCTCGAGGGCAGCTGTGAGGTTCGGGGGCCCTTCTCTGGAGCGGAATCTCCCCCACCCCTTGCGAGGGGGGAACAAGGAGTCCCCTCCCCTTTCAGGTTCACTGGATGCTGGCCTGGGCCTGCCATCCAGGCCGACGGAGCTGGGGGAGTCCCGGGGGGTGCAGTGAACTCCCCTTCCTCTTTCGGTGGCCTGCTGGGGCCAGGGTCTCAGATGGTGTGCTTATGTGAGGCCCGCCGCCCCCTCCTGCTGCTGGCCGCTTGCCTCAGTCCTGGATCAGCACAGGAGGCCGTTCCGTGGGATTTGCCAGGCGGATGTTGTTTTCTTACCCCTGAGATGTTTTGGGCTTCTGTATTCTTAATGAGTTGGGGGGGGGCCAATCTGTTGGTGGTGGGGAGCAGAGAGGGCACAAGGAGAATGAAAATGGGGGCCAGTGCTCATTTTGGGTTGCCTGAGGGCTGTCTGTGGGGCTTTTCTTCCAGCTGGTGGGGAGCAAGGAGGTAGGGGTCCCTTTTCTCCAAAGGGCTGCAACTGTAGGGGTAGAGGCCCCCCAACTGGAAATGCCTGGCAAGCTGGGGGCTCCAGGGTCTCGGTTTTCCTCTACACTGACGCCTCTTCCTTCCTTTCTCTTTTCCTGCTGCTGTGGATTCTCTCTCTCTCTCTCTCTCTTTTTCTCCCTCCCGTTCTGACCCCTTCAGAGCGGTCTCGGCAGGAGGCGGACAAAAACCGTCTCCTCACGAACGAATTGCGACTTGTCCTCAACGGCCTCCACAACTAAGCTGGAGGGGCTCGGCCCCCCTTGCTGCCCGCCCGCCCGCCCTCTCAGCATGGGGGTGGGATGGGGAGCTGACTAGGAGGCCCTACCCTCTAGTAAGAAGTAGATGGAGGGCATCTCCCCTCACTCCCTTTTCCCTCTCAGCTGGGGGGGGGTAACATGGGAGGAGGAATCACTCTTCACCCCCCTTTTGGCCCCACCATTAAGCTGCCCTCCTAGGGGTGCCTGGGGGGGGCTTTTCCGTTCTTCGTTGGCGCCCGTGGAAACAGCGGAGCTCGCTGGGGCGTCGCCCCCCCCGGCCAGGCAGGTTGCCAGCGGGGCCTTTGCGCGGTAGCCCCGGTGACGTCACGGGCAGGGGACGCGATCCCAGCCGGCGCCGCCACAACTGTCTCCTCTCACCTCTGCTGTCGCCGCCTGCTCTTCCTCCTCTCCGCTCATCCTCCTTCTGAGCCGCTGCCGCTGCCACTCTTCCGCTTCTCTTCTCCAGAATCGGCGCCTCAGCCGAGCTCCATCGCAGCTGGTCAGTGCCGGGCGGCTTCTGGATCGGGGCTGCCACAGAGGGCGAGCGGGGGGGCCCCGCTCCCGCTGCCCCTGCCAGCGGGGAAATGGGGCAACCGGTTCTCATCCCCGTGCGGATGCTGGACTGAACTCTCCCCGTGTGTGTGCGTGTGCGTGCGCCTGTGTCTCCCCCCCCCCCCGATGCCTCCCCGCGATCCCCGCCTGTGGGTGTGCCTGCCGCGCCTGCCTTGTGTCCGCAGAGAACCTGGCCAGCGCCAAGGAGGAGAGCGTCAACATCCACCAAGTCCTGGACCAGACGCTGCTGGAGCTGAACAACCTCTGAGGGACGGGGGCCGCCGCGGTCTCCCCACCACCTACCGACCCGCACCGTCGCCTGGCCTGCACTTCCGGGAGAAGGGGAGCCCCCTCGGCCCCCTCAGGCGGGGGCCTCGTGGGGCTCGGCCTCTTCCACACTGTCCCCCCTCCAGTCTAGACATTAAAGCAGCAAGCCGAACAGTGCGGGAGTCTCCCTGTGTGTGTTTCTGCGTGCGCTTGCGTGCAGCTGGGCCTCTGGCCCGGGGGGGGGGCAGGTGGGCATAGACCCTGTCGACCCCCTCCCCTCCTCACATGGGGGGAGGGGCTGTTCTCTTGCTCGCGCGGGGCGGGCGGGGGCCGAGGGCTGGGAGGAAGAGGGCGGGCGGGCGGGGGAGCGGGAGCGGAGCCGCGCAAAGACCCGCCCCGGGCGCTGGGGGGGGAGGGGCCGCGGGGCCTGGAAACCTCCTCGCCGGAGCCAGCGGGCGCCCTGGTGGCGCGGGGGTTAAACGCTGGTCCGCAGCCGCACGGTTCGTGGAATGAGCGCCCGGCTTGTTGGGGGCATTCAGACCGCTTAGAGAGCTCTTAGCTGATAAGCTGTCGCGACTGGGGGGGTGTTTTGCAGCCGCCGGACCCCCAGCCGGGTACACGCCCCACAGGCCCGGGGGCACCTCCCTCTGCAAAGAGGACCGCTCCGGATTGCCTCGTGGGGGGCGGGCGGCGGGAGGAGGCCGCGGCTCGGCTTTGCCCCTCCCCTCCCGTGATTGTCACAGGCCGTGCAGCCCCCTCGGGGCGCAGAGTCGGCAGCCCTTCCTCTGAACCTCCCGCTCCAAAATCGGATTCTCCTCCCAAAGCCCGGTTTGCAATGGAACTTCCCAGCGACACAGTCTTTGTGTATTGGGGGGGGGGGGCAGTCGTGCAGGCAAAGACCCCCTTGGGCTAACGCTGCGGCATTGGTCCTCCGCATTCCTTCCGGGGGGGGGGGGGCTTCAAGACAAGCATCCCGTCTCCACATCCGTTCCAACGCATTTCTTCCTGGGCTCGGCGGTGGGGGGGGGGCACCCAGCTTACTACCACTGTCCTGGGAGGGCCTGTTCCTGTGCCAGCCAGTCAGTGGGCACCGCCCGGCAGACCCCCACCGAGAGGAAGAAACAGCGGTAGGGACGGCTCGGAACCGGGCGCCCCGCGTGTGGCTGTCGTCCCAAACACACGGGACCCCACCATCCCTCCCTCCAAAGAGTCAAGGGTCTCAACACACACACGCCCTTTTCCGGTGCTCAGGCGGCTGCAATTCGGCTTGTTTTTACAAGAGCAAATGGGAGGCCTTGTGAGACTTTGCTGTCAAAAACTGGGGGGGGGGGCTGAATATTTCCTGGGGAGGGATCAGGCTTCCAGCCCAGAGACAGCCAAGCCTTGCGGGGGGACCTCCGGCCCTCCAGATGTTTTAGAGTGCAGCTGCCAGGCTCCTCTACAGATGTGAGGAGGTGCCTGTTTGCACGGAGAGGGACCTCATACTTTTTAGGGGTGGAGGTTGGCAGCCCGTCCTCTTCTTCCCACATCTGGACCAGAGGCCGTTCGTGAGGAAACGGGAGAAAATAGACACGGGTATCAATAAAGACAAACGCAGAATTGCAGTGCAGACGGCAGAAAACACGTCACAGGGTGAAGGAAGACACGGGTGGGCTGAAAGGCAAACGGGGGCCCACGAGACGCGGAGGAAGAGGAGCAGCAACGTGCCCAAAGCCCCTGAGCGGCGGCGGGTGGGTGGCGCCAAGGGGGGCTGCCTGCCGGCCGGCCTCCCACACCCGGGGAGGAGCAGCCCGCAAAAGGCCCCCCGAGCGTGCCCGCGAGTGGGGGCTGAGGCGGGGGTGGTCCTGGCAACGGGCCGGGGGGGCGGGGGGAGCGCAGGGCGAATCATGCGCTCCAGCAGCCCGGGTCGGAGACCCCTCCCCGCCTCCCTCCCCAGAGGGGTCCGTGGGTCCCAGCCCGCCCCTTGCGGGGCCCCGGGAACCGGCGGGGACCCAGCGAGCCCGTGGGAATCCCGGGAGGGGGCTTCCGGCGCTCTTTGGGGCGCGCGGGTAACCCGAGGGGGCGTCCGAGCGGCCCCTGGACGTGGAAATGCGCGCTTGGGCACCGCCGAAACCCAAACCCAGAAGCGGCCAAAGAGGCCCCGAGGGAGCCACCCGTCCGCCCTCCGGGTATCCGCCCCGCGGCGCTCCCAAACCACCGAGGGGAGCGGGGCTCCGCTGCGCCCACGGACGCCCCGGCGACCACCGGGAGAAACCCCGGAGAGTGACAGACTCCCACCCCCCGAGAACCCGGGTCGACCCTTCCCCCGAGCGGCGCTGCTGCCTTCGCGACGGCTCGAGGCGGCCGAGCCCCGGGCGGCCTCCGGAGGCTCCAGGCCAAGCCCCCGACGGGCGCAGCCGCAGGGGGGGCTCTGGTCTTTCGGGGCTGGGGGTCCCTATCGGCATCCCTCGACCCCGGGGTCCCCGACGCGCCGCCGCCTCCCTCCGCCTCCTCCTCCGCGGGAGGCGGGGCGCCGGGGCGGGGCTCCCCTCCGGAGGGGAGGGGCCACGCGCGGACGAGGACCCGCCCGCCCTCGCTCCGGAAGTGACGTCAGTCGCCGCCGCGCCGGTCCCCGTCTCCGCCCGCCGCGGCCATGACGCTGCCGGTCTTCTTCGGGTGCGCGGGGATCGCCTTCGGGCCGGCGCTGGCCCTCTTCCTGCTGACGGTGGCGGCCGAGCCCCTCCGCATCATCATCCTCATCGCCGGGTCAGCGCCGCGCCGGGAGGGCGGAGGGCGGAGGGCCGGGCGGTCTCTCCGGAGGGCCGGGCGGGCGGGCGGGCGGGCGGGCGGGCGGGCGGGGCTGCCGTCCCCCCTCCCTTCCCGCGGGGGCGGCGCGGGGGTCCCGGCGGGAGGGAGGGCGCGGGCGGCGCTCCCCCCTCCCCCCCTCCGACCGCCCGCCCGCCCGCCCGGCCCTGACCGGCCTCTCCCTGCAGGGCCTTCTTCTGGCTGGTGTCGCTGCTCCTCTCCTCGCTGGTGTGGTTCGTGGCGGCGAAGGCGAGCGACCCGGCGGACCGGGCCCTCCAGACGGGGCTCCTCGTCTTCGGGGTGGTCTTCTCCGTCCTGCTCCAGGAGGCCTTCCGCTTCCTCTACTACAAGCTGCTCCGGTGAGCGAGCGAGCGAGCGGGGAGGGGGGGAGGGGGGGAGGGGGGGGAGGGGGAGGGCCGCCCCGGGCCGAGGGGAGTCCGGGGGCCCCGCGGGGGGGCGGGAGGGGGCGCGCCGCCCGCCCCGCCGCCCCCCTCCCCGGCCCGGGCGGAGGAGGGCAACCGCCGCGTCTTCCCTTCTCTCCGCCAGGAAAGCCACGGAGGGCCTCCTGGCCCTGAGCGAGGACGGCTGCTCCCCGGTCTCCATCCAGCAAATGGCCTACGGTGCGTTTCCGGGCCGGCGGGGGCTTCTTTTCCTGGGGGTGGGGAACCCCCGGTGCCCGAGTGCGGCCGGGGGGGAGGGGCCCGCCCCGTGCCGAAGGGCGGCCGCGGGGAAGCGGGGCCGGGGGCCGAATCCGGTTGCCCCCGACCTCCCTCTGGAGGGCGCCGGGGCCGCTTCCGCCGGTTCCCCGGGCTCCTTTGTTGGGCCCAGGAGGAGCTTTTTCCAAAAGGAAAAACCAGGAAGTAAACAGAAGTGACAGCCAGCTGGTTCCTGTTTTGAAGATCGTGCCCTGCAGGGAGCAAAAAAAAGGGGTTGGTGGGGAGCTATGCCCCCTGAGATCTCCTGGGGGGAATGTGCCCCCCGCCTCCCACAATTGCCCCCTCCCCATGGTCTAGGGCTAAGCCTCTGGCTGCTGCCCCCCCCCCGTGCCAACAGTGACCAGGCAGGTAAAGCTGGGAGGCCAACAGACCCCCTTTCCTTTGCTCCCCGGTGCCCCCGCCCCCTTGCTCGCCAGTGACAGTGAAAGAGGGACCTGAGCCCCCGCTTTGTATCCGGAAGCCCCTGGGTTCAGGTCCATGAGCCACTGGGAAGGACTGGGAACGACACCCCCCCCCCCGGCAGAATCCCAGGAGCGCCTGGCCTGGGGTCAGCCAGTGGACCCCCCACCCCACCCCTGGTCTGATGGCTTGTGGCATTCTTACCTAAATTGGCCCTTCATTTGGATCCACAAGGACTGGAATCTTAACTTTATGCCTGGAAAGGGCCCTGGCTCTCTGGCAAAGCTGCACTTTGTGCACCGGATGTCCCAGCCTGCGGGGGCCGTTCAGGGGTCCCGGGGAACACTGAGCTTGGGTGCTGCTGGGAGGGGCCACTCAGGGCTGTGTGTTCTGTCCCCGCAGTGGCTGGCCTGGGCTTTGGGCTCATGAGCGGCGCCTTCTCCATGATCAACCTGCTGGCAGACTCCCTGGGGCCTGGAACAGTGGGCATCCACGGGGACTCGCAGCTCTATTTTCTGACTTCAGGTAAGGCCGCCCCCTTCCTCCCCCCCATCCTTTTGTCTACTTCTCCCCACGTTTGCTGCTCTAACAAGAGTGCATCTCCCCACAGCCTTCATGACCCTGGTCTTGGTTCTTCTGCACACCTTTTGGGGGATCGTCTTCTTCCACGGCTGTGAGACCCGGCGCTGGTGGGAGGTGGGAGCTGTCGTGCTCACCCACCTCATCGTCTCTGGCCTGGTGAGTAGCCACGGGCGTTGCCTCCTGAGAAGGGGCGCGATGGGGGAGAGATCCCTGGCCTTCTTCTTCTGCAGCCAGTCAGATGGGTCAGTTAGCGTCCACACACGTCTGCAGTAGCCACCTGCTGGCCAGGGCTCCCAAGACAGGACGATGGTGGGCACTGGGGAGGGGTCCGTGATAGATACAGTCGGCCCTCCGTATCTGCAGATTCTGCATGCACGGGTTCAGCCATCCGTGCCTTAAAAGTAATTTTGAAAAAAATGATAAAGCAAGCTTTGATTTTGCCGTTTTATGTAAGGTACTCGATTTTACTACGTCATTGTACGGAATAGGACTTGAGCATCCAGAAATTTTGGTATCTAGAGTGTGACCTGAAACCAAATCCTAGTGGATACCAAGGGCCCACTGTAGCGTGTCCAGAAGGGAGCTTTTCCACAGCCATCAAACACATAGCTATTGAGCAACCAGTGCTTTCTCATGCCGAGTTGCCCACCCGGGTCAAAATAACTAAGCTGGGCGCCAGGGGAATCTCTCCGTTTCTGTTTTGTCCTTTGAATATCTGGCTGTGTCAATCAGCAAGGCTGTGGCGGCTGCCCTGGCTGCCATCCTCTCAGGTGGAACAAAGGGGTCCCCCAAAAGGCTTCTCCCTACTTCCTACCAGGGGCCAACAGCAAGGTCGTCACAGCCCTGAAGGTGGGGGGGGAGGGAGAGGGCCCCTCTTTCACAGCTCCTCCATTTTCAGGGCCCTTTCGGCCCCCCACTAGCTGGAGCGGAGTTAGTTGTTCAGCAGAAGGATCAGGCCCCAATGAGAAGCCGTGAGATGGGCCGAGGGGACTGGATCTGACCCCAGAGGCCTTTCCCTCCCGGCAGAGAAGAGGCGCCTTCTCCCTGTGGCCCTTTGGCCACAATCCTTTTCCTTCTCTTGGGAGACCAGCATGCGGGGAGACCCTTTCTGGAGATATAGGAAAGAACGTGGCCCCGTTATCTCCGCAGGGCCTCCTCAGGCGCCGGCCCCTCTCCAGGTGCGGTGAGCGTGCGCCCATGTCTAGGTGGCCCACACTGCCATGTGGAGGCCACTCTCACCGGCCTGGGGGTTGGGGAGGGGGGAACAGCAGAGGGCCGGCAGCCGTGCCCCCTCCCGTCCTCCTCCCCAGAGCTTCTGTGCACCCCCCAGCTATCTGTCCTCTTGGGTGGGTGTCCTGGCCCTTCCAGGGGCTGACAGGATGGCCAAGAGTGCCACGGAGAAGAAACTGGAGGTGAGGGGAGAGGGGGCCAAGGGGATGAGGTGGCTCATGGGGGAAGGGGAGAGAGGCTGGTTGGCCGGCAGGCGGGCAGGCAAAGGAAGGGGGGTCCTATGTGGTCTCCTGTTCTTCTCCCTCTCCTCTCCTCTTCCCCTCCCTTCCCCCCTCCACCCCTTCAGACCTTCTGGAACCCGCTCTACCTGGGCAGCCTCCTCCCAGCCTACTTGCTGATGGCAGCCATGGCCGTCTGGGCCTACGTCCTCTCGGGGGGCTCCAAGCAGAACCTGCGCCACTTCATTCTGTGTGAGTACAGGCAGAAAGTATGGCCCCCCACCCTTGGCTGATGCAGGGTGCCTTCAGCCCCTCCCCCCCACCAAAAGCCCCTCCTTGCTTTCCTGACTCTTGGCTGTTGGGGAGGGGGCTTCTCCCTCTGGGTGGGTGTGACAGCCTCCCTCCCTCTCTCCTCTTCAGCACTGGGACTCTGGGATTCCTGATTTCTACTCTCTTCCCTGTTTCCACAGGCCTGCGGAGCGGGACCACCCCCCAGCCGGGATCCTGAGCAGCCACCCGCCGCTTGCCCCGTCCGGGCCAGTGTTGTGATGCAGCTGCTGTGCTTTCCAGAGCTTTGCTGTGCCCCAGGGAAGGACCAGGACCACGGGACCTTTCTTGGGGGGGGGATCTGACTTGTGCCCCCCTTCTCTGAGACTCTTGCGTGTGCGTCCCTGAATGGGGAAAGGCCCTGCGCCTTTCCCATGTGTTGCTGCTCTAGAGCAAAGCAGAGGGCAGGGACCCACTAACAGCTGTTGGTGCAAAATGAAGCCCCGGTGGGCGGTTTCTCACCCTGCTGAGGAAGAAAGGGGCAGCCCTGAGGATGAAGCGATGTTTGGGGGGGGGTAACCAAGGGGACCAGGGGGCCTGTTTCCTCCTTGGGATGGGCAGAGAACCCACAATATGCATTTGTATCAATAAAGGAGGACTGGGGACAAGAAGACGCCCGGTCTGTATGTGTCTGGGAAACCACGGATGTGGGCACCATCCTCAGAAGGGAGGGGTTCCAAGGACCTTCTGCCTGCTCCCAGGTGCTCAGCCCTCTGCCTGGTGGGCAGCGTCTTCAGCGCCATTTCTGGTGCTTGCGGTCTGTTGGTCCAGCATCACGGAAGAGAAGCCGGCAGCCTGAATTTTGACGAGGGAGGGAGGATGCTGTGCCTCCCCGGACAGTGGAAACGTCGTTTACCTGAAGGGCTTCATCTGCACTCAGTCCCCAAGAAAGAGGAGGAGGAGGAGGAGGATGGGCTTTCTCAACTCCCCAGGCAACGGATTGGGACCTCAACCTCAGTGCTGGGATTGGGACCTCAGCCCTACTTGGAGAACCTTGACGTGGGCAGAAGTGCCTGTGATGGCTATGGTGTCACAGGCGGGGAGGGCATTTGTGTTTGCTAGCCTCCGGGGGGGGGGGGCAGCTTCCTTTGGGAAACACTGGCTGCCTCTGGAGGAAACCTACCAGGGGTGGGGGTTGCAGGGTCCCTGTGTGCCCTTGCATGGTGGCAAGGCCTTCCTAGAATCGCCCCCTCCTCCCTTTTCCTCCGGCAGCATGGCATGGGACAGCGTGGGGGCATTCTGGGTGCGGTGGGCTCCATGTGGCTGATCGGGGGCGGGGGCACAGATGGCAAATGTGAGGGGCACCATAGTCCAATGTAAAGAAAAGAAGCCACCGTGTGGTTTCTCAGTGGTGCTGTAACTTGGGAGGCTGTCCTTGGATGCGTGCCTGCAGGAATGGGTGTGAGAGGCACTTCCCACACCATGAAGTGCAGTGTTTAATAATGATAACAACAACATTAATAATTCCTAGGAGGAGCCCAGCTTTGGTGGTTGATCATCCAGCCTGGGCACACAGGGACCCTGCAACCCCACCCCACCCCACCCCCAGTGGCTGCTGGCGTCATTTTCGTGCCAATGCTGTCCCTCACAAAAAGTGTTGGGGCTTGGGCTGCTGGTGAGCAGAGTTTGTGTTTGCAGTGCCACGTGCCAACTGCAGGAGAGGAGTTTGTACCCTCTTCCTGGTGTTCCAGCTGAGGGGAGATGGGGGGGTGCCAGGTGGCCCTCGTCTCTTCGAGCGCTTACGATTCTGAGTATTTCCCTGAACTTACCAAAAACCAGTCTGTCTGGCTACGTTCAATTTCCCATCCCACTCAGGATGTTTCCCATCAGAGAAGAGTGTCCAACCGCTTTTCCAAAGGGGGTCTGTGAAGTGGGGGTAGGGGTTGCAACCGCCCCCCTGCTCTAGCAGGCGGTAGTGATGGGGTGGGGCCCTGTGCAATGATGGCTCCAACCAGCAGGGGGGAGCAGGAGGCCTGCCGGATAGTTCCCCTTTGGCCCCTCTCCTGCCGGCCTGGAGGGGGAGCAGCCTGCTGGTGATTTCGGCACCCCCCACCCCGCATCAGCAACTGGGCAGCCCCCATTAATAGCCAGAACAACTCGGTGTCTTCCCCCCTTAAGAGAAGAACGGTTTGCTGCAGTTGCCAGAATGGTGGCCGGCCGGTCAGAGGCCCCCAGGTGCCCCTACTTGTTGCAGGTGTTTATGAGAACACGGGGTACAGTGACACCCAGGAAAAGGGTGGCTGTGGGGATGCGCCCTTCCTCCCCCCCTCTCACACATGGCAGGGCATCTCCCTCACTCCTCAGTGTTGCAGCAGTGCTTTCACTGACCACAAGTTGAGTGGATTGGGGCAACCCCATGGTGGATGCTGCTCTCTGCTGCCTAGCCCCCCCTACACACGGGGGGCAGGAGTGCTGGACACAAAATGCAGGGAGCGAGGGGGAGAGTGCTGAAAGGAGTGGCCTGGGCCACCATTGCGGAGGGCAACTGGACTCCTTGGGAGCAAGAGCAGAAATGGAGAGCGAGATGTGAGGTGTGGAGGGGGTGGAGGGGGAAATTCTCCACAGTGCAAATCCTCTGCCCGCCACGCCCCCACCCCTTGACGCACGCTCTTGCTCTGGACCTCCTCCCCAGCACCACCAGACTTAGTGACAACCACAAACACAGCTTTTTAAAGAAAAAAATCATGCCAAGGTAACAATACGTTTGCTATTTTTGAAATCCAAAATGAAAGACACGTTCCTTGAAGCTCTGTGAAGCAACCCCCGTTTTTCTGTGCCTTCCCAGTTCTGCGGGGAGACGCACAGCCTTCCCATCTGGGGATCAGCCGCAACCAGGAAGACTTTGGTGCCATCCGTCTGTAGCTGCCTCCCTGGTCGGTTTGGTGAGCTTTCTTCACACAAGCGAATGCCAGCCCCTTCTGGTCCCTCCCTGTATTTCTTCCATGCATTGTGGCCAAGGGAAAAGGGGCCTGTGTGGAGGCGAGGGGACAGATAGCAGGGCCTCAAATGTGGAGGTAGGGGCAGGCAGCTCTTACCCAGACCCCTGAAGGCCCCAGCATCCCAGCTCCCGAGGCTTCATCAAGGTGTGGGCCACTCTGCTAGAGGTGGTGTGGGGCAAGCTATCCTTGGCAACAGAGAGGACTACATGTGGGGGGGGGGGCTTTGCAAAGGTCAGTCCCCTCTCACTAATCCTGTAGAGTTCTTTGGAAGCAGCCCATGAACAAGTGGACAGGAGTGATTCATTGGCTGAACACTTACCCCCACTAATAAAAATATGGTGATGGGAGGACACCTTGTGGTCCTTTTCACTTCTGCCATTGACTCATGAGTCGTGGTCCCTCTGCCCTGCACTCCCCCCAATTTGTCAATGTCCTCCTTGAACTGTGGTGCCCAAAAAGAGACCCATGATTGCACTAGGTGAGGTCTGATCAAAGAAGAACCAAGTGGATCTCTGATTTCCCTCTATCAGGGTGCTATGCTCCAGCTGATGTAGGTAGTCCATAATTACGGTGGCCTATTTGGCTGCTGCCTCACACCATTCGTTTGGCTTTTCTTTTCTTAAGACCTCTGTGTACTTCGTGTACTGCAAAAAGGAGGTTTTTAAGCAGAGGCTGGACGGCCATCTGTTAGAGGGAGTCCTTTGAGGTGGGTTCCTGCATGGCAGAAGGGGCTGGGCGGATAGTCCCTGGGGTCCCTTCCATCGCTATGATTCTACGACTCTATGCTCTCAAGCCGCCTGTCCTGTATTTGTGCATTTCATCTTTCACTCTAGGTGTGTTTTTGTTGTTGTTGTGTGCCTTCATTTTTTCCTCAACTTATGGTGACCCTAAGGCAAACTTATCGTGGGGATTTCTGGGAATGAAAGTGTGTGGAGCACCCAAGGTCACCTGGGGGCTGCAGTACCTTACATTTGTCCCTGTTGAATTTATCTTGTTTTTCAGAGAATGGCAGTACTCCTCCACACTTGATGGCCCTGACCCTGGCTGTAGGCTCCTTGTGTGGGGGCCACCCCGCCTGTGGGGGTAGGGGCGGGAGGGAGCAGGAGGTGCCCTGAGGGTGGGCTGGGAGGCCCACCAGCCTTCATGGCCTACACAGCGTTCTCATCAGTGGAGGCAGCCGGCACGTAGATGACGCTGGGCTTCCCAGGGTGAGCATCTGGCCTGCAGAGAGAGGAGTGGGGAGGAGGTCAGAATGCAGGCCAGGCACAGCTTTGGCATGCATGGTGGGCACACGCTAGACTGTAATGAAATCATACACACAGTGGGGCGTTCTCACAGCTCTGGCTTTTTGAGCAAGGTGGTGAGGGGCAGTGGGACTCCAAGGCTAAACCGATCTGAGCCAGAGACAACAGGACCGCAGTCCAGAGGTCTCTCCCATCCTTTGGATAAAGTGCAGAGCTGGATGAGGCTCCTCATGTGGATTCTGGCCAGACATTCCACCCCCATTAGAGGCTGCCAGTGCAGACTGCTGGAGTGCACCCACTGCTGGAGCTGCCCCCCCCCCCCCGCCGGTGAAGAGGAGGCACGCCAGTTCTCTCCCAAGCAAAGGAACAGGGAAGGACGTGCGGGGAGGGCTGAGTGTGATCTTCGTGCACGCGCTCTCCCTCCCACAGCCCTACCTTTGGTTCTGGCGCCGGTGCTTGTGGACGTAGAAGAGGAAGGCTAGTGCCGTGAAGCCAAAAAGGGCTCCAAAGAGGATGGCCAAGACGTCCCCTGTGGAAAAAGCCATACACTGGCAAGGGAGTCCCTGAGAGCCCCCAGAACAAAGGGAACGGGTGGGGGATGTCTGAAACTGGGACGGTCAGTCGTCCTTCTTCCCCGCCAGCCAGGTCTCCTATGATGCCCTCCCAAAGTCCCTCCTGCTGCCCCCTGTGAGAGGGTAGGGGGAACAGAGGTGCAGCATGGGGAGATGGGGAGCCAGGGATGGGGGGTGTCTCCAGCCAGCCCCCTGGCCTCTTGTGCTCTGCCTGGCTGAGGGGAGCAAAACCAGTCCCGGCCCAAGGCACTGCCTGGAGGAGCAGAAGCCCGCCCACCCAGGTTGGAAGCCGGGGGGCTGGAGCGTGCTTGGCTCTTGGCCTGGAGAAGAAGAAGGGCTGGTCTGGCCTCTTCCGGCTGGCTAGGAGAGAGAGTGGCACCTGGTGCAGCCACACTGCCGCTCCCTGGTCTCCTCTGGCACCTGCCAGCCAGGCTGCGGGGGACTGGGAGCAGCTCTGCCAAAAGGACTGGGGCTGGGAGGGTTGCTTACCTGTCTGAATGGCAGACCCTGCCTGCTCCGCAGCCCCTGAAAACAAAGCACGGGGGAGGGGAGGGGGCAAGGTGTCAGTTGCCAGGAAAGCGTTGCCCAGGCAGCAGCTCCTCTGTCCCGAGCCCCTTTTGGCCTCCTCCAGCAGGACTCTCCGGGCACTGACAGGGAGGAAGACCCCCAAACAGCTGGGGGCCGGCAGAGAACTGTGTGCGTCTGTGGGGCGGGGGGTGCTCTTACCTGAACCCAAGGATTGGTTTCCCCCTGAAAGGAACAGACAGCAGACAGTGAGTGGTCTTGAGGAGGCGGCTTCGGGCTTTGCAAACCAGGCAAGCGGGGGGTCGTTTCTTGTTCTGCCCCGCCACCCACCCACCACAGCCAGTTTGACCGGACTCAGTGGCCACAGACCAACCCAGATGGGCTTCCAGGAGAAGCCCACCGCCACCAGAGGCACATTACCTCCTGCAGGTGCTGCTCCATCGCCTCCCTCCTCTGGGGGCCCATGAGGGGCCGGGGTGCTGGGCGGGCCCTCCTCACCTGCTGCAGATGATCACAGGGAGAGCAGTTATTCCTCCACTCCACCCCCGCCCGGAATGGCTGCTCCTGAAGCAGCAGGAAATGGAGGAGGGTCTCTTGAGCCATGGCAGCTGCCCCCTCTGCACCCCTCTGTCTTCCTCTTCTGTGTGCAGGAGAGCTGACTTGATGAACACACACCCACACACACACACACACACACACACACACACACACCCCCACCCACCCACCCACCCACCCCAGGTCTCAGGGCCCCCCTCCCATTAGGGCATAATTGGTGCCATTTTTGGACACGGACTCATCTCAACTCTTTGAAAGAGGCCAGGAAGGGGGCACAAGGCCTTTGTGGGAGGGGTCCTGCTGGAGACCCCCTCATTCAGCACTGCTATCAGGAAGAGCCACGACTCCCCCAGCAAAGGTTGTTTCCTCTTTGCCCAGGAAGTGGCGTTCCCCCGTGGTGCCCTGCCAGCGGCACAGGGGCCTGGCACCAGGTCTGGCCAAGGGAAGGACCCTCCTCCCCCCAATCCATAGTGTCTGGACTACCCCATAGCTGCCCTCTCTCCCCTCGGGGGAGAGGCCACAAGGCGGGATGTCCCGGCTGCCCCTCTTGAAAGAAAGACACACAGACGGACATGGGCAACGGGAGCGACACCACGGCCACCTAGACCCCGGGTATCGCCGTGAGGTCGGGGCCCAGCCAAAAAAGCCACGGGGAGCCAACCCCTCCCAGGAGGGCAGCGTCCGAGCTGAGGCACTGGGCCCGCACTGGGCAAACAAGCCTATCGCTGCCTCTGAGTTGTACCAGTCGGAGAATGCCCAGTGAGCCAAGCCCAGCACAGCCCTGACAGTGGGTGAGGCAAGCTGGCCTCGAGTGGGGTGCTCTTCTTCTGTGACCCAGCCCCATTTACAGAGGAGAGCAGGGAGGAAGGGAAGTAAAACAGGAAGGAAGGACAGAAATAATGGATGGAAGAGATAGAGGAAGGAAAGAAGAGAGAGAGAAACAAGCAGGAAAAGGAAGGACGTCTCTGTCTCCCACCCAGAACAACCGGGGAAAGAGAAGCCCTCCTCTTGGCGCAGAGGCAGCGGAGGAGGGTCCCTTGCATGAGGCCAGGGCTGAGCCCACCTGCACCAAGGCCTTTTCGCCAGCCCTGTGGGCTCCTGGGGAGGGTGACCTTTCTCCTGCACCACCAGAGACAGGACAGAAAGCTTTCTGGCAGAAGAAATCCCAGTGTGTGGTTGGGAATGGTGCAAAGCACATGATCCCCTCAAGGACTAATTTCCCTTGCACCACAGAGGCCCTTTGCCATTGGCATTGTTCTGGTCTTCCTGACTGCCCCCCTTGGCTTGTTTTAACATGTAGGCCAAGATCACCCTCCAGGATTGCATAGCCTAACTCCTCACATCCCGAGTTATGCGCCAGGTTTGCTCCACAGCCCTTGCGCTAAATGGCAGCGCTGCATAGCCAAAGCCACACCGACCTCTCTGTCTGCCGCTGCGGCTTGTCCTTCCGGCCCCTCTTGAGGCAGGGTGCGTTAGGGTCCCTCTGTGCCCATTTCAGTCACCCTCCCCTTTGGATCTGCCTCGGCTCCTCCTCCTCCCCCCACTCCTCGGCATTACGGGGTTCGCCTTCACCCTGGAGCAAGCGCTCGGGGGACTCTCCTCTTTGCCTGCAGTGGCAGCCCAGCCCCATCCAGAGGGCTACCCAGATGCTCCCCCACCCTTGCTGTAAGACAGTAGAGGGTCCAACTCCCTGCCTGCAGGACAGGCCTTCCCACGGCAGGGTCCTGGGGCTTACTGGGTAACGAGGCCCTTCTGGTGGCCTGGGACAGGCGGAAGCTGGCCAGGACAGTCCGGCCATGGAGGCTCTGTGGGAGGCGGAAGTTGCTCTGGAGGGGCTGGTCATCGTCTCCATGAAGCGTGTCCTCCAGCACTGAGATCTGGGAGAAGAAGGGTGGAAGAGGTCATCTGGACAGGCCCCAGGAGGTCACAAGAGGAAGGAACTGGCAAAACAAGACAGAACCCCAAAGTAGGGCTGCAGGAAAAGGCAGGGCCTCCCTGGTGGGTGGAAACCTTCTTTCCAGGGACTCCCAGGCAGCCCCCTCCTCAGAGGTAACTCCTGCCCATAGCCCCCTCCCCTTGAGAGACCTGCTCTGGGGAAAGCTGGAGGGTATGGTTAAAAATGGTCCAGTTGACAGTCTGGAAGCAGGGCGGTGTGGTCAGGGAGCCGTTGTAGCGGAAATAGCGTCCAAGGTCCTTTGGAAGCAGCTGGGCGACATCAAAGCCGTCAATGAACGTTTCCTCTCCTGGGAAGAGACGGGGTGGGGAAGAGGCCCCACGCAGAGAGGGATGCTGAGAGGAATGTGCAAGGAGCCCCCAAAAGACAGCAAAAGGGATCTGGAGGACAAAGGCCTGACGCCAGAGGATTTAAAATTTCTTAAATTTCTGTCCCCTCCCCCAGCAAACAGACCCATAAGAAAAGATTCAAACAAAGTTCCCCCACGAATCTGAATGCAGAGCAAGAGCCTGTATCAGGACTGGGCAAAGAGCAACCCTCTGGATGCGACTGGACTACAAGTCCCATCAGCCCCAGTGGCAACGGAGGAGGGAATGGCAGTCCAATGCAATCAACGAGAGGGCTACTCTTTGTCCGATGCAGGGCTGGAAGACCACTTCTCTGAACGTTCGAGAGGGCAGAGGCGTGCCAATCCGGATCCACCCAGCCACAAACCCATGGCAGAAGCAATGCAGAAACTGTGGCCTCCTATGTGAGAGTGGAGTCTTATCCAGAGCATAGGCATGCCTGTCAGGTGGGAACTCCAGGCTGGTGGAAGGCAGTTCAGGCAGCCTCCCACCCAGGACAAAGATCCTGCTGCCACCCCCACCTCCATCTTACGCCTCGCTCTGGCACCCGGGGCCCTCTGGCCGTAAAGAGCTGCAGCAAGGAAATCAGGGTGGGGGGCAACCTCCCATGCCCCCCTCCTCTTCCTTCTGTTTCTTACCTTCCTCGCGGATGGCCTCTAGATGCTCCAGGATGTGCTGATAGGGCTCGTTTTCCTTGGACCCAACCTGAAAGGACAGTTGAAAGAGCTCACGAGGGAGTCACACCTGTCCCTGCACCCACCTCAGTCGCACTGGGCTCCCCCAGTGTCAACATGCTACCTCCTCACCCCATTGCTTCACCTGAAGAAATGCAGCTAGCACTGCCAGGCCACCAGGCTCCTTGGCAGCCGCCTTGATGCTGCCAAAGTGGGTGTTGTAGTGGACCACATGGAGCTGGAACCAGAGAGCAAAAGAGCGTGTGAGGCTGTCTCTGGGCACCCCAAGGCACCCTCCCCCCTGCAGCACCCGGCCCCTCTCTCCTCACAGCCCACCGTGCAGTGCCCCTGCCAGCGTGGCCCTTGGCTGCTTCCCCAGGGAATCCAGCACAGGCAGGCCAGAGCACAGAGGGTGGCTGATGGGCAAAAGGCCCAGGTGCCCCTTCTGCCCAGTTGGGGGGGGGGGAATGGTGGATTCTGGGCACCACAGGGGCTGGGCATTCTGACCCACGCAGAGAATGTCTAGTCGCATTGGCAGCATTCTGGGCCACGTGTGCTTTTTTGGTAAGGGAACACGTGTTTAAACCGCCTTCAGCACGCTCTGGGGCACCCCTCTGCCTGCCTGATCAGCAGCAGCCCAACCAGATCTTGGCCAGTGGCATCCCACGGAGGGGGCCCAGTAAGCAGCTGGCCTTTTCGTCCCAGATTACAAATAACGGCCAAAGAACCTCAGAGTTCTTTGAATCTATGTGGGAGTTGGACCAGATGCCCTCGGGGTCCTTCCAGCTCTTTGACTCTGCTCAAGCAGCGTGCGTGTGTGGATGGATGTGAGTCTGCAGAGAGAGAGAGTGGCACAGATAGGCCTCTCTGCCTCCTGCCCAGGAGGATTGGCCCCGGCTCAAGGCAATGCTGTGTGTCCTTCTCAAGCAATGCGTCCATCATAAAAATACTCCATACAGCTCATGCAAATCTCCAATATGCAAAATAAAAATGTTTTAATACATTGAATTTTTTAGCTGTTGCTGGGTGTCTTCAAGTTGCTTCCAACTTATGGCGATCCTAAGGCAAACCTGTCCTGGGATTTTCTTGCCAAGATTTGTTCAGCAAATCCCAGCTCTGAGGCTAGGAGAGTGTGACTGGCCTGAGGTCACCCAGTGCATTTCCATGGCCAAAATGAGTTTTGAACCCTGGTCTCTGTTGTCATAGACCAAAACGCAACGCGCTACACCATGCTGTAGTGCAACAATCATCATTGGCAGAAAAACAGCAGGCACGAAAAAGCCAGAAAGACCCCCAAAGCCAGTGAAACCTGTGTGATCTGGAGAGGCAGAGCCAGGCATGGGTTGATGGGGCCACTAGTGGCCAAGCCAACATTCTGGTGGCGGAGTGGAAGGGAGAGGAGAGTGAAGTGTGTGGATGACACCAATTACTCAGATACAAAGGGATTCCTGAGAGCTCCAAAGGATCTCTCTGAAGGAAGTGACACACAGCAAAGGCGGTTCAGGATCAGCAGCACAAAGTGACCTGTGTGGATGCATCCGCTCAGGAGGGTCAGCGAAGGCATCCGCCTCAGTCTGCTGTAAGACCGAGAGGGGCAAATGCCATGCAAGACTTTTTCTGGAAAAGAATAGGGCGGGGAGGGGGGGGCCACCAATAACACAACGCCGTCACACAGATCTGAGGAAGGGGTGCCCTTTCCTGTACAGTTCTGTCCCACCCACCCCCACTGATATCTAAAGAGAGACCCACAGAGGTGGAAATGGTCCCAGGAAAAAGGGGCCACCAAAATGCTCAGGAAGAGCTTGGCAGGCATTTCCAAAGTTATGGCTGATGCCAAGGAAGCGGAGAAGAAATTTCTTCTCTCTTTTAATGGTCTGGTTCACCCAAAGAAACAGGTTGGTGCCCAGGATCAGACAGCCCCGCTCCTTTTACTCAGCACATGACAATTTGGGACACGGCCTTTACTGCAGCCAGATGGGGTGAGGGATAAAAAGTTTCCTTTAAAATCAATTAAATCCAGTTGTAAAAGCCAAAAGAGCTTTAATAAAGGGCTAGAGGTTCTGACGGGGAAAAGGAGTGGGGAGGCCTCTCGCTCCAACCGTCATGGGCTGCCTCCCGGGCTCTCTCAGGTTGCCGGGCTGGGACCATCACAGGCCCTGAGATGTCAGGACCAAATCTTGAGGCATCTCAGTCCTGCTGAGACTATGAAAGTCAACCCCTCAGGAGCTCAGAGGACGTTCTTCAAAATAAAACAGCTAAGTCCAACAACTGAAGAAAGCACACATGCACAGCACCTTTCAATCCAGCCCCCTTGCCCTGAGATTCCTCCTCACCCTGAGGACTTGAGAGGAGGCTCCAGGCCGTGAGATCTGCCCCTCCCGAAGGTCTTTGTTGGTTCAATGGAGAAGAAAGGCTTCGGAAGCATTGCCTAAAAGAGGCTTCTAGCAGTACCAGTCAAAGCCTCCGGGAGCACGTCCTCTGTTCCCTCCACCATAAATTTTTGTGGGAAGAAAAAAGATGGAAGCACAGCAAGAAAGCATGGGAGAAGGGTAAAGAGGTGAAGACAAGCTCTGGACCAGGGATCTTAGGTGTGAGACCCACACGCATAGTGTGCGTGGGAAGGGGAGCGAGAGAGACAGAGAAAGAGAGAGGAGGGGACTGACCTCCCCGGCGTAGCGGCGCCCGTCCACCGTGTGCTCGGAGCCCTCCCGGGCCTGCTGGGACCCCCAGTGCAGGTGCAGCTGGGCTGCCTGGTACGGCTGCAGGAAGCCCCCGCCAGCAATGGACATGTTCCTGGGCAGGTCTAGAATGACTGGGGGGGGGGCAAAGAGGGAGGGGAAGAGAGAGAGATGCAGGGGTAGGGGGTCTCACTTGAGATTCCATCATCGTGCACAAGTTGAGGGGCGGCAGACCCTGCAGAGTGCCCCTTCCTGCCAAGCGGTTTCCTCTGCAGCCAAAACTTACCACACCTACCTCCTGGCCATGGAGTTCTACCTCAGGGCTTCCACATCCTGCTGAGGGCCCTCAGGACCCCAGCCCCACTCTCCCCGACGCTTCCCTGCCTGCCTGCCCACCCACGCGGTTGCTCCGGTCTCTCCCGTGGATCAGCAGCTGGCTTCCAGTACTTGGCAGCGGCCAAGTGGAGCTTTCTTTGGCACCACCTTCATCTCCCTCCCAGCCACCCTTGCTTAGCTCCAGACCCCCTTTAGGGCAACCCACCCCCTCTGCTTCTTTTGCCCCCCCCCCATTCACAACCAATCTCCCCCACCCCCAGCCTTGCTTGGCACAAGGCTCTCCTTCCTCGCTGGGGCAGCAGGGTGAGGTAGCCCAGTCAGCGTGCTTTTAGCCCAGTGCTTGGTTCTTCCCCCTCCCCGGGCCAAGTGCAGGGAGAGCCAGGCAGCCCCAAAAGTGAGCCAAGTTCAGACTAGGAGCAGGACCCCTACGCAGAGCAATCTGGGGGGCCAGCCATAGGTAGGTGGAACAGGGAGGGGAGCTCCTCAGCTAGATCTGGCCAACCTGAGGATGGGGCAAGCCTGTCTCCTCTCCTTGTTCCTCATTTTCAGGAAGGCTCTCAGCCAATGACATTGATCTGTTGTTTGATCAGTCTCTCTTCTGGGGAAACTTTCAAGAACTCCTGCTGCTCAGGCCCCGGGTGGCTTCCTGCCCCCCTTCTGGGTTTCATCTGCTGTGCTTCCTTAGACGGATGCTTTGCCTTGTTAAATGGCTGGCTTGTGGGAAGCTGCCTAGAAAACTGTGACGGAGGGGGATAAATGCCGTCAAGTAAACAGCACCCCCCAATCCAGATGAGTCTCTGTGAGTTTGGACCTTTGTAACCCCACCACCACCATGAAGCCATGGGGTGCTTCCCTTTGCCCTCCCAGTGAGCATTTTCAGCTGGTGGGGCTTGCATCCAGCCAGCCTGTGCCCACTGGGGGGGGCATAGAGGGGGTGTCTTTCCCTTGCATAAAGCTATCCTCCTGGAGACCCTCATGATTCAACTTATAGGGACCTTTGCCAAATGTCCAGCTTTGGAAACTGCTATGGCCAAAGCAGCAGCACAGTTGCCCCCCCAAGAGGGGCTGTTCTTCCCCCTACCCCCCCCCAAAAGCCAGCTCCAATATCAAACAGCTGGGGAGTGAAACAGGTTCCCCCGTTTGCAGAACAAGGTGCAAAGAACGCAGGGCGGAGAGCCTCCAGCACCCTGTGTGTCTCTCGTGAAAAGGCGCACCAGTCGCTGCGGGTGTTCCTCTGGGAGAGGAAGCAAATGGGCCTCCCAGCCTCTGGCCACCACTGGCCCCGGGCGCTCCGTGAGGCAGGTTCACATTATTGAGAAGCATTCCCTGGGGACGCTTTTCTGCTTGGAAGAGGAGGATGGCTGGTGCAGAGACCACTGTGTCCCCCCAGATCAGAGAGAGAATAACCAGGAGTTGGGAAAGGCCTTGATGTGTGTGTGTGTGTGTGTGTGTGTGTGTGAGAGAGAGAGAGAGAGAGAGAGAGAGAGAGAGAGAGAGACTCCGTAGAGGAAGGAAAAAAGGCATGCAACTTCCCAGGAGTCCAGCCGCCTAGGAGGTAGGGAGGGAGGCAGGGAGGCAGGCAGCTCTCCTTCCTTGCAGGCAGAAACTCTGCTCTTGATCAGAATGACCCCCTGAGTCTGGCTCATGGACGGAGCAGGGGGGCTCACTCCCTTTTGTTAGGTAGCCAGTCAGCTGGCCCTGCCATAAGGCCTCCCCACACCCAACTGCGGGGGGGGGGGGGCTTTGTCCTTTGGGCAGCAGAAGAGGGAGGAAAAGGAGGCCAGCGGGGAGGGGAGGTGTGAAGGCCACACAAAAGACTCTGGAATTCGGAGCCCAGCTTTCAGGCAGAGGCACCCCACTCTGCAAGGGCCAGGCCTGCTCAGCGGCTCCTGGTCTTCCTGAACTTAGCTTCAAACTGTGCCTCAAACTGCCCCCCCCCCTTTTATGCTGAAGGAAATCACTGTATCTGAGGCGCCAAACCTGCCCACAGAAAGAAAGAATCATGCCTATCTGTTCCTGCTCTCTTGGATGGGCAGGTAAGGGAAAGATCACTGGCCTTTCTCCTCCCCACCCCGTGCCATCTTTTGGAGCTTCTTCCTCCCTCCCTTCTCCTCCCAGAAACTGCTGGACCCAATAGCATTACCCCGCCCCCACCCTCCAGCCCCGAGAAGCCTCCTCGGATCCTGCGGTCACCGCGGTCGGCCTTTGTAAGGGGGCCTCTTTGCGGTTCATAGCCCCCCCCCCAAAAGCAGCCCTGTTGCATTAGCGGGGGAAGGGTTGCTTTCTCTGCCTCTTTTAGCCGTTTATGAACTGCCACCAGCACATTTGCTGCTCACAGGCACTTTCCCTTTGAACCTCTCCACCCGCACACGGGTGTTAGGGACACGGGGTCGAGGAGACTCCCTGCTGGACGTGAGCTGCCTTCCGCACCGGCTCCACCTTTCCCTCCCCCTGTCCTAAGCCACTGGTTTGATTTCATTTTCCTTGCCTTCTCCTCCAGTTTCTGTTTTCCATGGAAGTTGGTGCACGGTGGGGGGCGTGGGAGCAGGTGGGCAGGGCAGTGGCTCTCCCAGGATCTAGAAGCACTGGCCTCACCTTTCACCTGCTGGCCAACTCTTCCTCCCCCACTGTGCCCGTGAGTGGTAGTGGCCATCCACTGTGTGTGCATGTGCACGCACTTGTTCGCACATGTGCGCTTTGCCGCTTGTTGTTTTGGCAGGCTGCCAACCGTGTGCCTGACCTACAACCCAGTGCCTCCAGGGCCCCCGAGAGGCTTCTGTGTCACAGATCCGGGCCGTTTCACCCCCCTTCTTCCCCACAGCTCCGTGGTCAGGAGAGAGCAGCCCCCCACGCTGGTTCATGGACCTGGGCTTCTTGTGGCCTCTTTTGCGCTGCAAGCAAAGACAGACGCCCCCGCTTCCCCAATGGCGGCTCGCAGGGTGGCTCCCCAGGACCCTGGATGCCCGGGAGCTGCACTGTGCAAAGCGCTTCTCTCCCCTCGGCTTCCTCATCCCACAACCATCCCTGCAAGGCAGGCCAGGAGGGGCTTGGAGCACGCCCGAGGCTGCTGGGAGAGCGCTGTGGCCCCATGCAGAGCCAAGCGAGCGGCTGACTCCTACCCTGCTCTCACGGCCCCTTGAGCAGGCGGGGCGGTGGGAGAGGGAGGGGGCAACTCCATTCCCACCCATCCCCGCAGCAAGAGTTTCATGGAACCTCAAAGAACGTCTATGTCAGGAGGTCCTCCAAGGGCTGGAGCCCCACCTTCCACCCCGAGGGGGGGGCATATGTTTGGCTAGAAAAAACACAGTTGTTGACTCTTGGATGCTGTAAACTGCTTGCTGGTCCTGCAGGAAGGTACCTGCCCATGGGCGAGGTGGCTGCCCTCTGGCTGTGGGCACCGTGCCCGATTGGTCCCTGCAGCTGACCCAGTGGTCAAAGGCAGGGAGGGGAGAGAGCAATTCTCCACCAGAGGTGCTTTAGTGGTGGACTTCTGCATGGCACAGGGTTGAGTTGGATCTTGTCTCTTCTTTTTATCGGAGTTACAAGCTCCTTAGATCAAGGGAATGCTGTGCATCTGGTACATCTTGATTTCTCTAAGGTTTTTGAGAAGGTTTGCCAGGATATTCTTGCAGGCACACTGGTGAACGGTGAGACAGACAAGCCTACCATTAGGTGGATTCGTAACTCATTGATCAATCAAACCCAGGTAGTATTCATCAATGGCTGGTCTTCGTCCTGGAGAGAAGTGACCAGTGGTGCTTCAGGGTTCTGTCCTTGGCCCAGTGCTGTTCAATGTCTTTATACATGACTTATGCGATGGAATAGAAGGCATACTTATCAAATTTTCAGAGGACACTAAATTAGAAGAGGTAGCTAATGCGACAGAAGAGACCACAAGGTCAGAATTCAAAATGACCTTGACAGATTAGAGAGCTGGGCCAAAACTAGCAAAATGAATTTCAACAGGGATGAATATAAAATACTACATCTAGGCAGGAAAAGTGACATGGACAAACATGAGGTGAGTGACACCTGGTTTGAAAGTGGGTAGCACGTCTAAAAAGGATCTAGAGGTCTTAGTAGACAACAAGCTGAACATGAGTCAACTGTGTGATGTGGCAACTCAACAAGGCACTTTGATTCTGCCAAGGCTGCATCAACAGGAGCACCGGGTCCAGATCAAAGGAAGTCATAGTACCACCCAGACATTTTGCTCTGCTCAGACCTCACCTGGAACCCTGCGTCCAGTTCTGGCTACCACAGTTCAAAAGGGATGCTGGCAAGCTGGCTCGTGCTTGGAGAACGGTCAAAGGTCTGGAAACCAAAGGCTTTATGAGGAACAACTTAGGGAGTTGGGTATGTTTAGCTTAGAGAAGAGAAGACTGAGAGGTGACGTGATAGATACCTTTAAACATCCGAAGCATCACCATGCAAAAGATGGAGCCAGCTTGTTTCCTGATGCTCCAGAGACTGGGACACAGAGCAACGGATTCAAGTTACAAGAACAGCAGTTCCACTTAAATATTAGGAAGAACTTTTTTTACTGCTAAGAGCTTCTCAGCAGTGGAACAGTGGGTCCTGACTTCTCTTTCTTTGGTGGTCCTTAAAGGGAACCTGGGGGGGCACCTTTTTGGAGTGCTTATCCGGGCATTCATGCACGGCAAGGGGTTGGACTAGATGCCCTTTGAGGCCCCTTCCAACGCCAGCTGGCAGACTTTACAATTCAGCTCAGACTCTTACCCCAGGCAAGAAGAATTGCCAGGAGGTGCCCTGTGGACTAAGGGGAGCCCCCCCAGCACACATAGGGTGGAGCAGGGGGCTTGGCTGCCCTTGCCCAGAAGTAGAACATGAGCCGATGGATTCGGATTACCAGGAAAGAGGTTCCACCTTTCCTGGCCTCTCCATCTTTAGAGGCTGGACGGGCGTCACCCCCTCAGCAGTGCTTCAGCCATGGGTTCCTGCACAGCTATTACAGCAGAATGGGGGTGGGCCGGACAGCCCTTGTGGCCTCTCCGAGCTCTGAGATTTTACAATTCCAGCAGCTTCTTCCTTTCTGAGGAAAACAGAAGGCCTGCTTGGTTTAGTCTCACAAAAACACAGAAGAGGAGCACCTGACAAGGGTTCCTGTGATACCCTCCTGGCTGATGGGGTGGTAAAACGTGGGTTGGCTGCTGTAACAGCGAAGGCAGCGTGGCGTAGCAGTGGGATCTCTGGATTGGGGCTTTGGGGGCCGGGTTCTCACCCACGGGGCAGGGCGGGTGACCCTGAGCCAGTCCCTTTCTCTGGCACTCTGGCCTGCCTGACCCACCCAGAGTAGACCTGTGGAGGCAGCTGCTGAATGGTGGGTCAACCCACGGGTCATTCCCGTAAATTTGCTGCTGCTACTTCAGCCTGGATGAACAATGGGGTTTAGGCCCAAGCGTCTAACGGATCATAAGCCCAAAGGGACCCAGCCAGTTTGATGCAGCAGCCAAGAAAGCGACAGCGCCTGGGTCGGGGAGCAGGAATCCTGCCCAATTCTGCCTTGGCCTGGGCTCCCCCAGAGTCCTGTGTCTTGCCCTGGGCTCCCACATTTGAAGGAGGATGTTCACAAGGCAGACCGGGTCTGGACAGGAGCGAACGGCCTGGTGATGAACTCTGGAAAGTGAGTCCTGTGAGAAACGGTTGGAGAACCTGCCTGTCACCTCTGTTTGGCCTTGGAAAAGGCTGCTGTACAGAAGGCAGGGAGGAGGAGGAGGAGGAGGAGGAGGAGGAGGAGGAGGAGGAGGAGGAGGAGGGAGCAGAAAGAGAAGCGGATTCTGGCCGGACAATAAGAGAAGCCTCCTCATGGCAAGAGCCCTCTCTGGTGGCTCCTGCTCCTTGGCTGGAGGAGGAAGATGGAAGCTCACCTTTCAGGCAGGCCAGAGCTGAAAGAGCCCAAATCACGGGGAGGGATGTACTAGATTGGGGGCAGAAAGCACGGCCTGCCTCTCAGCAAACTGTGATGAGTTTGGGGGACAAATTCACCCTGGTTTTGGCCCCCTTGGGTCAGTTTTAGACCAAGAAGACACAGTTGTTCTAAGCGGAAGTAACCTAGAAGTTGACTTCCAGGTTGCTTCAGCCACGAGCCCTTGTGGGCTGGGAGGTCACACATAAATACTTTAAGTGCATAGATAAATATGACCCTGCATCAAAGTATCATAGCAGAGCTTCATGCTCACAGAGTTCTATCCCAGTTGCGCTATGCCACCATATCACAGAACCACAGTGGTTCTCCACTGAACGCACATTGTGCCTAGACACACAATGCACAACCATGCAATCAATGCACAATGTGAAACATGCAGTAGGCAACAAGGTGCGATGGCACCAGATGTGCACCTCCGCTTTCCTAGCTTTCAGCTGAATGAGAGCATTGCACGAGAGTCAAAGAAGGGCAACGACCTGTGGAAAGGAACTCAAGCATCTGTAAGGTACCAGCCTCCGCCATGGCACTGCTTTTCTGTGGCGGTGGGATTGGGTGCTCCTGGGGGGCAAGACGCTATGTGGTGGCAGCAGTGCTGCGGGTTGGGTCTCCCAGGTCAGAAAGACCTTCGCCGAGCGGCCAAACCACTCAGTGGGCCAAGCTACCGGGGGACGGCAGAGGACCCCCAGGCCCAGCACTGTGGCTAGCGACAGAACTGGACTCAAGCCAAAGGGACATTCATGCTCAGAAGTGAGGGAAAAGTCAAAATTACCCCACAACAGATATGAAAGGAACATGGAATGCGAGAAACACGAATCAGGGGAAACTGGCACAGTGAAACAAGAAATGGAAGGGATACACTTTGCAATCCTTGGGGTGAGCAAGCTAGAATGGATGGTTGGAGTCAGATAACTTCCCCACATCTCCAGAGGGCATTTGAGGCCCCCTTTTTTTGCATTGGGGCCAGGCAGTGTGTGGGGACCCCTTCTGAGGCCCACTTTGGGGCCACTGCAGCCTCTTCAGCCCTCAGCATTGCCCACCCTGGTTGAGACGGCCTCCCCGTCCTCGTCCTGTTCTGTGGCTCTCAGTGGCCCCAACAGGAGGGAGGGAAGGAGGGAGGGGCTGAAGAAGCCCCCACCCTCACCACCAGCAAGGCCCTTGGAGCCCTCCTTCTTCAAGAAACATTTTACAAAGACTGAAAGGACTATTCCCCAGCAGGTCAAGACAGCACTCCTCTTGGCTTCCGACAGCAGCCAGCCCTTCGGTCCCTCCCAGCCGGGGCTAAGCGGTGTGGGAGGGAGGGTGGTTGCGCGTGCGTGCGTGCGTGCGCGCGGGGAGGCATGGAGGAAAGGGGCCCCACTCACCTGTGTGTCCGTTGTTCTTCAGGCGCAGCCTTTCCCCAGGGCTCAGGTTGTAGCCAGACAGCACGATGCTGCTCAGGTGGGGGCTGAAGAGGGTGGCCCCTGTCTCAATGTTGATGGGCGACTGCAGGTGCCCCCCACAGATGGGGAAGGTGGGGAGCTCCACTCGGCCTTGTCTGGGAAAAGAAAACAATCTGAAAGGGGGGGCACTGCAGGTAGTGGGAACATGCCTGATGAGGGAGGGGGCTCATTGGGGTGGAGGGAGGCGAGAAGGTGGCTGTGGGGGGAGCCAGTCCCCTGGCAAAAGGACCCTGGGAGAAAGAGCCGCCTCGCGCCCCTGCTCCTGCACACACAGTCCGTGCCAGGTGTGAGCACACACTGTCCCTCCCAGCCAGCCAGGCTCTGGCTCCCAATGGTGTGGCACCGGCTCTAACCAGGACCCACCCGGCACTCCCTTCCACCACCCCACGGCAAACTAGTTGGCTCTCGCGGGCCACTGGTGCCCTCGGGGCAGAGGGCCACCCGGCCTCCATGGTTGGCACGATACCAGAGAGTGACAAACCTCATAGGGTGTGAGGGTGGCAGGGAAGGGACGGGGGAGAAGATGACCCAGTGGCCAGAAGCACCCCCCGGGCACTGAGCCACACCTGCAGGAGAGGCCCAGAGCAAGGGACCCCCCCACATAGCCACCTGAGGAGGGGGGAGGAGCCAGCCATGAAGGTTGGGAGTCCCGGGGAGCAGTAAGAGGGACTGGGGCGAGAGGGCACTCAGGGCTGGGCATGGACTTGCCGCCCTCTGCTCAGTTTCTCATGTGGGTCAGACCCAGAGACCTCCCAGATTACAGAAGCCGGTGGGGTGAGATGGGGGGGAGGGAGCAGGGAAGAGGTGCCACGGCCCTGGGAAGGCCCGGTAGGTGCCAGGCAGGGCTGGCCAATCATTAACAGCTCACCTGCTTGGCCGCCGCCCGCCCGCCCGCCCGCCCGGCTGGGGGCCGAGAGAAGGAAGAGACAGGGAAAGGGGGCTGCAAGGTAGGTGAGAGACTTTTACCTGCATAGCTCCAGTGATGGCGGTCTCCATGCGGGGGGGGACCTTGGAAAAGGAAAAGAAAGAGAAGGCTGTGAGCAGGACGCCTGAGTCCGGGGGGGGGAGGGGAATCCCAGTCATGCTCCCCCCCCTCCCAACCCACCCTCCCTGTTCTCACTCTGCGCCAATTCACCCTCACCCCGTGTCCCTGGAAGCCTGTGGGGCAAGGGGAGCACCTGGGCCACTAGATGGGGTAGGAGCAAAGGGGGCCGGTAGTCCCTCTCTTTGGAAATGCCTGGGGGCACCGAAAAGGTTCTCTGCTTCCCTCTTGGCCTCCTCCTGCCGCTAAGAGTGCCCGGTTGGGCCTTAAGCGTGCCTGCCCCCAAAATGTGCTTTGTGATGAAGAATACCGGTCGGCACCTGGAGCTTCACCCCGAGACCCCAGGCAATGTCTGATGTGGTCATGAAGTTGGCCGAGTGGACTTGGGGCACGTGCAAAGTGTTTTCACCCTCTCTCAGGAAGGAAGGAGGAACGGGGAGTGCCCCGCATGACTGGAGGGGTTTCTTGGAACTGCTGGAGCCCCAGGCCCCCTCCTTCCAGGGTGCCTGAGACCTCCAGCCAGCGCCCCTGCCCCCTCTTGGCTCATACTCCCTCCCTTCCAGATTCCCGTGGGAGAGGCCTGTCCCGCCCTGCCCTGCCTGCCACCGCCAAGGTCAAACGGAGGTCCCTCCTAGCAAAGGGGAGGGACTGCCCCTCCCTCCTCCTCCCCCACTCAGGTGCACTCCCACACCTGGTCTAGCCCAGTGGTTGCCATGGGGACGGGGGGGCTGGCTTTAGTGCCAGGCAGGCAGGGCGGGACGGGGCGGCTGAGCACCGGCTGGTTTTCCTTGGAGCAGGAGAGGGAAGAGGCCAGAGGGCAAGGGCTCGGGAAGGACCCGGGCCGCCCTTCACAAGAGCCCTGCAGTGTTGGCTGGGGGGACGGCATGCTTGAAATGCCGTAGCCCTGCTCCCCGTCCTTGAGGCAGTAAAACCGGGGAGAGATCAGCCAGCAAATAAAGCCAGCAAGCAAAGGCGCAGGGGGCAATACCCATCCCAGCCCCTCGCCTCCCTCTCTCCTCCACCAGACATCTGAGCACCCTCCCCTCCCCAAGGCCCACCCTTCCTGCACCCCGGAGGCTAGGGGTCAGTACGGGGGTGTGTGTGCGCTTGTCCTGGGATGCCTCTTCAGGCTCCAACTGAGCCATGGTTTCAGCGGGGTGGGGGGGGCGGGGGCTCCCTGCAAGCCCTCTGCCACTGGGTCACACTGGCCGAGTTGGACTGGGATGGACGCCTCCAGCCAGCCCCCCAGCCCCCTCCCACACACCTCACCTCCAAGGAGAGGCCCCTGGCCCTTCCAGGTGTAGGGGGGCTGCCTCAGGAGAATGGGGGGCCTTAGGTCAGCCCCTCTGAAGGAAGACACAAACCTCTTCTCTGAGAGCAGGGCAGCCCCTGCCTCTGCCAGGCAAATGGTGTTTGTCTCCAGAAGCGCCCCCCTCAAAGAGGTGCTGGGGGGCCCAAAGGCATCCTGATGGAAACACCAACAACTTGCCTCGCCCCACCAGACAATAGCCAGCTCGCTCTGGCCGGCCGGCTTGACCAGTCCTGGGGCCTGGTTTCCTCCTCCCCCCCAACTAACCACGGGAGTAGCCGCCACTGTTTCCCCCCCAAGAGGGCGGGGCTGAGGGGGAGGGGGCTGCAGCATTTTCCTGCCCCCCCAGCCACGGCCAGAAAAGCAGAGCTGGACTATTGGGAGGCTGGTGGCTGCTGCCAGCATCCCCCCCCAGGCTGTTCCTGTCCCACCCCGTTGCTCTCCCTTCCTCCCTCCCTCTGACCTCAGCACCCCCTCACGTGTGCTTGAGGAGGGGGGACTGGGGGAGGATGTTCCTGCTGGTGTCTTTCCTGAGTAGAGAAAGAGGTGGGGGGGAGAAAAGGGGGAGGCAGGGGGACCCCCTTTTGGTCTCTGAAGGGATGGGTCAGGAGGGGGTGCAAATAAAGGTCATGGAATGCCCCCCACTTCTCAGTGTCCTCCAGAGTGTTGGAAAGGGGAGGCAGGGTTCTGCCACGGCAGAGGGGGAGCACAGAGCAGGCAGGGAGGTGGGGGCTCCTGCCCCTTCCGGTCCAGAGACCAGCGTCTCCCCCCCCCGCACAGAGTTTATATGCCCCTCCCTCCCTCCCTCCCTCCCTCCAAGCCCACCTTCAGGCCCTTGGCCCCCATGGAGACGGGCCCACGCACGGCCCGCTCTGCCATGGGGAAGCAATGCCTCCAGCACAGGAGAGCCGCTCTCCACCGCCAGTGTCTGGGCAGGGGTCCCCAACCTCTTCCGGAATGGGGGCGTGATTTGGAATTTAACAGAGCATGGTGGAGTTCCTCCTCAAATGGCTCCCAAGGTGAGTATGGTTGAGCAGAAAACTCCCAGCTCCACACAGGGGGAAACTTTGGGGCAGATCCGCAGAGGCAGTCTGAGTTCCAGAACATAAAATCAATGCTCTGAGCACCTCTCCCTCCCCGCCTTCCCCTGCTCTGCTGTTCCCAAACCCATTTCACAGAAGAGAAACTGAGGAGGCTGTGAGTCAAAGGAGGGGGCCCAGAGTAGGCGACCGAGATGGTGGCAGGCCTGGGGACCCCCGAGGCCTGTGGGGACTGGCCGAGGGAGCTGTGCATGCCAAGCCTGGAGAAGAGAAGAGGGAGAGCTGAGGTGATGGAGCCTCCACGAAATGTCTCGGTGGAAGGGGGAGAGCAAGAGGGACCCTGCTTTTTGCTACCCTGGAGCAACCGATTCAAATTACAAGAAGGGCGATTGCTGTCGAAAATCAGGAACTTCCTGGTGGCAAGAGCTGTTCAGCAGTGGAACGCACTGCCCCAGAGGGTGGAGGCTCTCCTTTGCTGGAGATCTTGGGCGGCGGGGGCACATCTTTGGGTGCTCTAGCTATTAATTTCTTGCACTGGCAGTAGGGGGCTGGACTGGATGGGATTTGGGTTCCCCTTAGCAGGACAGTTCTACAAGTCTAACCTGACCAAGGAATGGAACATTGGGTGGCGATGGGTGTCCCCCCAAGTGCAACTCATCCGTCTGTCCCACAAAGCAAAACACAAAACACCTATTTCAGAGAAAGTAACCTGGCAACACCCAAAGCAGCCCACAGAAAAACTTCCCCAAACTGAAAGAAATGGAGGAAGTTTTTCATAGAATCATAGAGTTGGAAGAGACCCCAGGGGCCATCCAGTGCAATCCCCTGCCATGCAAGAACACCCATCAAAGCACTTCCTTTGACAGATGGCCACACAGCCTCTGCTTAAAAACTTCCAAAGAAGGAGACTCCACCACACTCCATGGAGGCAGCAGCAGATTCCACTGCCAGACAGCTCTGACCATCGGGAAGTTCTTCCTGAGGTTCAAGTGGAATCTCCTTTCCTGCAGCTTGAATCCATTGTTCCTTGTCCTTGTCTCTGGAGCAGCGGAAAAGAAGCCCGCTCCCTCCTCAACATGGCATCCCTTCAAATATTTAAACATAGCTATCACGTCCCCTCTTAAATTTCTCTTCTGCAGACTAAACATAACCAGTTCCCTAAGCCGTTCCTCATAGGGCTTCATGGCTTCCAGACCCTCCAGCATTTTGGTCACCCTCCCTCTAGACATGCTCTAGTTTGTCCATATCCTTTTTGAATTGAGGTGCCCAGAACTGCTGCCATCCCCACCCCTAGAAGGCACAGCAAAACCCTGATCCCTTGCCCCTTACCACAACCCCTGCTGCAACTAGCATATGTTGGTGGCTCTGGCATAGGCCTCCTTTGGTCATTGTGGAAGAAGAATTCAACACCTCTGCCATGCAATTCCCTTGGACCCCCTTCAAAAGCCACCTGTCTCCTGTTGACACCCCCAGAAATGGCCCTTTAGTGGCCAGTGGAGGGCAGCTGAACAGGAGGGAAGCGTCCAGCTGTGTCCCTAAAACTAGATGCACAATTATGACATTGTCTTCTGGGGCCTCTGAGGAGCCCACTTGGGCCAGGCCAGGCCAAGCGGAGCTTCCAACTTCAGGACACAGTCTCTGGCCACTCACCACTGAACAGCCGAGTCAGAGACCCCCAGGGTCAGACAGAGCGATTGGGAGGGGCAGCTGCGCATTGGTCTACCTGGGCCAAAGTTTGTGCTCTACCTCCCAATGCTGTTACTTCCCTTCCTTTAGGGGATGGGGGCTGGGAGAGGTAAGGACACCTCAAGAGCAAGGTCTGGGCCACAGCCACCTCGAACGCCCCAGGGCAGAGACGCCTGCCTGAACTTTGCTTTATACTATGATGGTTTCCTAGTTCAAAAAGCTTTCATTTCTTGAAAAAATATCTAAAGTACACAAGTCAACAATCAAAAAACAAATTGAACGTGGAAGTGGCAGGAAGCCTGATGGGCACCGGGTGAAACAGCTGCGGGCACATCACCCCCCCACCCACCCTGGCAGCCCGCTGGGGACGTTGGTCAGCAGGTCGGCCACTGCCCTGCCCGCCCTCGGGGGACCCATCCGAAACCCCAGAGCCCCTGGGCAGGCACACGGGGAGCCTGGGCACAGAGCGAGCCAGGTGCCCCTTTTCCGCCTGCCCGTCTTCGGGCAGGTTCACTGGTGGTCGAAACGAGGAGCGGCGTCTCGGTCAAGGGGCAGGAAAGGTGGCACGGGGGGCCCCGGGCCTGCGTGGGGGAAGGCCGAAAGGGCGCCCGAGCCGAGCGCACTTTCCGTTGGTGGAGGGGGAGAGACGGAGAGAGCGTGCCCGCCCGGCGCCCGGCCGGGGCGCCCCTTCGCTGGGGAAGCGGGGGAGAGGCGCTCCCGGGAGGCTTCCCGACTGCAGGCTGGGGGTCGGGGCTCCCTCCCTCTCTGGAGTGGGGCGAGGAGGGAGAACGGGGGGGACCGTTGCCACAGGTGGGGCCGAGGGAGGGGCCTGCCCAGGGCGGAATCCACGAGACGGCGAGAGCGGTGGGGGGGGGAGTGGGAACCGGATGGGCGCCCCTGCGCAGAGCCCCCCGAGCTTCCACCTCCTGGGCGCCCCCAGGGTCTTTCTGTGGACCTGGAAAGCCCTATCCCATCCTGTCCCACCCCCGAGGTAAGCGAGTGGCCTTCCTTAACGGCGCATCCCCCCCTCCCCGAAACCAAGAAGCGTCCAGCTCGCCACGAGCGACGGGGAGAGGTTGGAAGAAGCCCCGAGGGAGGAGGCGTCCGGGAGGGGAATTGGCCCCCGTCCCGCTCCGCTCCTCGGACGCCCACGGGTCCTCTCCTCACGCGGCCGCTCGCAGCCTCCTCCCGCCGGGGCGTCATCGAGGGCGTTTGGGGCCCACCGCGCGCTCGCCCTTCCGCTCCACGCGCGCCCGGTCGCCCGTGGGAAGGTCCCTTCAGCCCTCCCGCCACCGCCGCCACCGCCGGGGCTTCTCCAAACACCGAGGGCCCCCGCGATCCGGGCAGGGCAGGGAGGCCTCCAAGCAGGAGGAGGCGGAGGGCTGCCCCCTCTTCTGCCTCCGCCCTCTCCACACTCCCCTCACCCTGAGGGACTGGAGATCCTCCGGAGCTGCCCCTCCAGGCTGGCTTCCCGTTGGGCGACCGCTTTGCTCGCCCGTTCGCCCTCTGGTGCGCCGCTTCCTCGCCCGCCGCCCCAATCCGGGCCATCTGCGCGGGGGGAGGAAAGCCTGGCTTCCCCGGCGCCGCCCCGCCCCCGCTGAGAGAGCGCGCGAAGCGGGGCCGCTGCAGGGAATGGACTCCCTCCTTCCCTCTTATCGCCCCCCCGCCCCCCGCGCAGGTGCTGGGCGCCCACTCGGAAGGGGGGCGCTGGACCTTCAAAGAGCCGCCGTTTCAGCTCCCCACAACCTCCTCTCGCCTCACCGCGTGCTTCGCCTCACACTCTCGGGCGGGGGGGGGGGGAACGCGCTTGGGAGGGGCAAGATCCCGACTCTCGAGGAGACCTCCGGCCGGGAGCGGAACAGGGACCAAGCCCACTTGCCGGACTGCGAGGGGAGCGGGTCTGCCTCCCCCCGGACTGCGAAGGGAAAGTCGGCCGAAGCGGCGGGAAGCAGAAGCGGCACCGGGATTCTCCGACCCCGACGGCCCCTCGCGTCCCCGGAGAGCGGCCAGCGGTGGAGGGGAACCGCCTCCGACAGAGGGGGCGAGGCAGCCCGGCCCGCTCCCTCCCGCCCGCGCCTCCTCACCCACCTGCGCGGGGCCCCTCCTCTGGCGGAGCGCCCCCGGGTTCCTCGGTGGCGGCGGCTCCTCGCAGGGCGGCCGAGAGGAGAAAGAGGAGGAGGCGGGGCGGCGGGCGGGGAGGGCGACCACCGCGCGGGCGCATCTTCTTTCTCGGCTCCGTCGCCCGGACCAACCGACCCACCGACCGCCTCCCTCCGAGTCGGGCCGCCGAGTGGCAGCGCGCGAGCGAGGGAGGGAGGGGAGGAGGGAGGAGATCGGGAGCGCGCGCGCGCGCGCGCACACTCGCCGGGCGCGGGGGGGGCGGGCCGGAGAGAGTCGCCCGACGGGAGGGACGCAGTTTGACGCCAAGTTGGAGGGATCCCACCTCCCGCCCTCCCTCCTGCCCCGGGAAAGGGGGTCAAGCCCCTCCCGCTCACCGCGCCCCCGCCCCTCTCCCGGAGCGAGTCCTCCCGGCTGACCGCTAGGCATCGCTTCCCGCGGCGCCGAGGCCGGTCCGAGGCAGGCGTTTCTTGGAGGGGGGCGGGGGAGGCTGAAGAGGAGGCCGAAGGGTCGCGAGGGGGCTGGGTAGGACTGGTCTTTCTCTGCCGAGAGGGGCGGCACTCCCCTCCGGCCGGCCGGCCGGCGAAGGAGGGAGAGGACCCCCCCACGGCACTCAAGTTACAAGAAGAGATTCCGCCTAAACCTTCGGAAAAACTTTCTCACTGTAAGAATTCTTCCACAGTGGAGAGACCGCCTGCGAGGGAGGGGCACTTGTCCTTCTTCGGTGCTCTTTAAAGAGAGGCTGGGGGGCGTCTCTCGGGGGGGGCTTTAGGCCAGGGATTCCCCCGTGGCCGAAGGGGGTTGGGCGGCGTGGCCCAGGGGAGTCCTCCGGATCCAAAATGTTCGGATTCAGGTTGGGCGCTTTCCTCGGGCGGGGTCACCGGGAGGCGGCTGCGGACCTCGGGGAAGCCCCCCCCCGGCCCCTTCCAGAGGGCACAGGTTGAGGAGGGGGCGGCCGGGCGGCCTTGGCTGCTCTTGCTGAGCCAGTGGCCACCCTTTCGCGTAGTCGGTGGCGCCCGGGGTCCCGATCCGCGTGGCCCTCCTTGGCTGAGGCACGAGGAGGGAGGTTCTTCATGGAAGGGCGACAGGGGCGCCCCTTGGCGCGCTCGGGGTCTCTCTCCATCCACCTCCAGGGGTGGGTCTCTCCGGGGACCCAGCACCTGCGGGGGTCCGAGAAAGCGATGAGACCCCCCACCCACCCGCGGAAGGACTGCTGACTCCGTTCTCCGAGGGCAACCTCTCCCCCAGGAGCCTGAGCGCCCTCCTCAGGGGGTTCTGATAACGCAAGGGGAGGTGGCGCCCTCAGCGAAGGCCAGCCCGCCGTTGCCTCCTCCCGGGGGAGTCGGGCGCCCCGCTTCCCTCGCCGGGAACTGCTCCGTCGCCTCGCGGGGGCGGCCCCTGGCCTGCGCAGCCTTCTCTACCCGGTTAGCGGGGAGGGTCCCTCCTGCGGACCCTGAGCAGCCTCGGGGCGGGAGCGACCCAGCTCTGCCAACCGGCCGTCCCAGGACTCGCGATCCCGGTCGGGGCGGCGTTCACCGGCCACTTCTCCGGCGCCGGACGCGAAGCTCCCAGGCGGGGCGAGGCGAGGCGAAAGAGCGGGTAGCCGCTTCCTCCTTCCGACCCTCCTGACCCGCCGGCCCGGAGCAAGGAGCCCGTGGCGCTTCGGCAGCAACGGGACGCGAGGAAGCGCTCGGTTAGGCGCCGGTGAAGTCGCCCGCGCGTGCTCCCGGGCCGGGCTTCTGCCGCGCTCCGGCCCCCGCCTCTCCCCGCCCCCGGGCTTTTCGGGGCTCCAGGAGAAGAGAACGTCTTCCCCCGCAGACGCGCCTGTCTCTCCCGCCGGGCCGGGCCGCCCCGCTCTGACCGGGGTGCCTTTTGGTCAACCTTCCGACGGGGTGTGTGCGTGGCTGTGTGTGTCCGTCATTCAGGAAGAACCCCAGACCCGTTTCAGGGGACTCCGTCTCTCAAGACCTGAAAACCCGCCAGTGGTGCCAGATGATGAGGCCTCCGCCCCGGCGGCTGGTGGGCTTCCTGCTTGGAGGGCTTTAGCGCAAACTGGGCCCCTGCGTCCCCCAGGCGTCTGGTGGGAAGGCGCGATCGGCCTCCGGATGACCCCCCGGGCCCGGGCGGAACAAGGGGAGAGGGTGACCAGGAAACCCTTGGGGCTCCCTTTCCCTCTCAGGGTCAAAGCCGGGAGGAGCGCCGTCTCAGCCTTCTGGGGTCCCGTAGGCTTCTTTTCCTCGGTTACGCGCAGAGAGCTGCGGGACCTTCCGAAACCAAGGGACGCAAAAGGAAGCGTGTGAAAACTTGCTTTTAATCCATATTTAATGGTTAAATTTCCGTTTTAACTGTAGCATTTTCTGATTTGAACGTTGTGGGTTTTTTTAAATTCCTGTAAGCCGCTTTGAGCACCTACCACGAAAAAAGTGGGGTATAAATAAAGATAACAACAACACCTCTCCGCCTGATGTTCCCCAGAACCAGGCCAGCCTGCCCCGTCCCCGCCGGCCGCCCTCTGCGCCTCCCTCCTGCCGGGGCCGCCGCGGTCCGTTCAGTGCAGCCCCCGCGGGTGTTCGGGTCTACCCCCGCCGCCCCCTGGAAACGGCCAGGCGGAGACTGAGAGCACCCCGGGCGAGTAAGCGGCCCTGGCCCGGCTCCTCAGCGCCCGCCGCCGGAGAAGGGCCCCGCTCCGCTGACGGGAGGCTCCGACGCGCGGGGTGGGGAGGACGAGCTCCTTGACTTTATCCCTGCAGCCCCATCTGCGGCCCTAGATCTGCTCTGGAGGGTAGAGGCACTTTGGAGCAGCGCCGGGGAGCGCGATGAGGAGAGGGCAGCGCGGAGGCGGCTCCCCTGAGAGAGCCAGGATGGTGGAAGGGTCGAGCGGGCTGGGCGAGGAGCTGGGAATTGGGAGACCGAAGTTCTAGCACCCGCCTCCCGCCATGAATCTCCCTGGGTGGCTTCTGGGGCTCTCCTGGTCGCTGCCAGCCCGACCCATCCCCGCGGGATGCAAAGCGGCGTATAAAAGTAAACAACACAGGAAATCAGTCTCCCGCTTCTGCCCGCCCCTTGGGGACGGAGAGAGGGAGGGGGCGCCTAGGGGTTCCCAGTCTCGCCGCCTTAGGCGGAACCAGCCCGGAAGGACAGCGCAGGGAGAAAGCGGACGGACCACGCGGTTTAAGGGCCGACTTCGCGAGGGCAGGGGCCATCAGTTCGCCCCGAATCTGCGCGCTCCCCCCCCCGCCGGCTCAGCTTCAAGTGGCCCCGTCTTTTCCTTTCCGCCCCTCGGGAACGCCTCGGGGGCGCGCGTGTGGAGGGGCAGCAGCCGGGCGCGGCCTCTGAAGTGGGCCAACCGCCGATTGGCACCAAGAAGTCCTGGCGAGTCCATCTCCGCGCCCAGGGGCCACAAGTAGCCCTGGCGTGGGAGGAAGGGGCCCTTTTCCCTCGCCCTGCACGTGGGCGCCGCATTAGAGCAGGTCTGAAGGTTTTAAGTGACGAGAGGAGAGATTTCGATTGAACACGCGGAAGAACTTCTTTACGGCCAGCAAAGCGACCCGTGGTCCGCAGGGGGGGTCTCCTTCTCCGGCCGCCTTCCGAAAGAGGCGGGACGGCTCCCTCCCTGCTGCCGGGGGCGGAGCTCCAGTTGGAGATCCTCCACTGGGCCGGAGGGGTTGGGCCCCACAGAGCATGGGGCCCCTTCCAATTCTGGGATCCCAACCGTGGGCGCCCAACCCCAACCACCCCCCCCGACCTCCACTCCCAGGGAAAAAGCCAAGAAGACCCGCGCTTCCCCAGCCCCCCGCCGCCGGGAGCGCCCCCCTTTTCCGAGCGGTGCATTGGGGCACGGTGGAGTGGGCCGGGCGGGGCGACGTGGAAAAAAGGAACGTGAGAGCCGGCAGGTTCCGCGCGGCTGGGAGGGAGGGGGAAGCATGTGCGGCAGAAAATCCGCCCCCCCCCCCGCCGCTCAGCCGTCATCGTTGGCAGCGCCTCCGAGGATGACTAACAGTAGCCCGCCCGCTGGCAGCAACGTCGGCGGGTGGCCGGGTGGCCGAGATGAGCGCTGGATCCCCCCGCACAGAACCACCCTCGGGGTGAGGATGAGGAGCCCCTCCCTCCAAAGGCCTCGGGGCCACGGCCACGGCCCCCTCGCCTCCTCTCACGGCTCTCCGGCGCGGTGGGCAAGTTGCGTCTGGCAGCCAGGCGGGGCGGGGCGGGGCGACTGTTCCAAAATTACCGCTTGCCACGACGGGCGGGTCCTCGCGTGTCAGCTCCCCGCCCACGGCAACCGCCAGCTCCGCCGCCGCCCGCGCCGCCCGGGTGGGGGGAGGAACGGGAGGAGGCCGCCGTTGCAACGAATCGGCCTCAGGCGGCCCGCCTGCGGCGGACTGCACTCCGTCTCCCCCGGGACCCCACGGCGCTGCCCCGCGCGGCCAGCTAGCCCAGGGTGACGCAGAGCCTTGGCCCCCAGGCCGGTGCCAGCCGCGGATGAGTCGCCAGGAAGGAAAGGAACCGCGGTGGCCGCCGGCACGAACATGGGGAGGGAAGTGGAAGTCTGATGCCGTGAGGTCACAAACGGATCCTCCCGGTGTTACGCGATTTTCCCAAAGGAAGCCGCTCAAACGTCCGCCCAGGGAAGCCCTCCTTCGGCCCCATCTCGCGAAGGAGCAGAACCGTGCAGAAACGTGGAGCCAAGACAGGGATCCATAGACTTTCCAGGTGGGACTCACCTGAACCGCACTCAGACCCTGTCTCCCACCCGTAGCCAGGGGTCAGGCCGAGCCGCTCCCGTCCGCCGGCGAGGTAACAGGGCGGCTGCACTCAGGGCAGGCTACTGGTCAGGAAGCCTGCGCTCCGCCTTCGGCGCCAAATGCCAAAGGCGACGAGTTGCCGGGGGTGTGAGATGGGGGCTTGCGGCTGCCCCCGCCCAGCTTTCGGGCTTGCCGGTCGAGGCAGCCAGTGGGCTCCCGGGGCCAATCGGGCTTCGGGACCTTAAGGGGGCCCTTGGCCGGAGGCAGCGCGGCGGCTCTCAGACCTGCTGATTTTCTTCTCGGATCACTACAGCGGTAGCAGGCTGGCACAGACGCAGCAATTGCAATCTTCCCAGCCCGAGGAGCAAAATGCGTTGGCAAGCATCTGGGGCAGGGAAGAGACTGCAGAGGTAGCCGCCGGGCCCCCTCGCCACATGGCACCAGCTCAGACCTGCCAACCAGCAGCTCGGGGTGCCGGGAGGGGGCCGGATGCGGGCGCCTTTTCTCTTTGGCACTTTGTCCAAACCTTTGGAAGGAGCAGCTTGGGCGGAGGCTGGGAGGGAGCTCCTCCTCCTCGCTCCCTTGGCTGGGGAGGGGCAGGAGCCAGAGGGGCAGAACTGCCAGAACTGAAGACAGGCTTGCTCCTGGGCAGAGACCCACACCCACCGGGCCCAAGTGACTAAGCGGGCAGAGCGGGGTGGGGGCGGAGACAGGGACAACGGGCGCATGGCGAGAGAAGTCTGTTCTGGGGTAGCTGTGGTGTTTCTGGAGCAAAATGCAACAAAATCTCAGACACGCATCACAGCGAGCCCTTCGTGACATTCCTAAAAAGGCTGGAAATACCTTCTACTGACCACCAGAGCAGCTGGACAGTAGAAGTGGTGGCCTGAAGGAGAGGCACCTCCTGTTGGAAGGTTTCCCAAAGGCCAACTAGCCGCCCCCAACTGCTAATGCAGAGAAAGCTCAGCTCTCTGTGTAACCCCCCCTGAAGAGAGCCCCCCCACCTGCCAAGTGACTCTGCTATTCACTGTTGTCAGGAAGTCCCTCCTGACCTTTAGTGGGAAGCTCCAGTCTGGCAAGCTAAGTTTGTTGGCTTGGGTTCCACCCTTTGGGGCAACAGAAAACCAGTTTGCTCCCTTGGTTGGGTGTTATTTTTGGACTTGTTTCCAAAGAGCTTATAAACATGTGCAGGAAGATCTATGCAGAACCACACAAAAGGCCTCTTCCGCCTTCTGACACAAGGCCAGCCAGGTGCTCAAGGGACAAGGGGGACTGGGCGCCACGGCGCCAGAGCTTGTGTCCTGCAAAGAAGAGGACAGCCTAAGGCCTGGACTTCCCAGAACCCCAGCGCAGAATGAGAATAGCATTCTATTGTTGAAACTGGACCTATTATAAGTTTTACAGAACCCTCCAATTTATACAGGACCAATTAATCCTGCATTTCTAAAGCCAGGGACTCATGGTTACAGTTCCCTCGCTTCAAGTTATTACAGTGACTTTCAGCAACCCTGAGGTGACCCTACCACTGGAATTTGTCCAGAGGGGCTTTGCTTTGCTTCTGCCTTCCCCTGAGGCTGAGAGAGTGTGACTTGCCCCAGGTCACCTGTGGCTTTTCATGGCTGAGTGGTGATTCCCACCCTGGGCTCCCTGGATCCGAGTCCAGGACTTAAACCCCTGTGCCACGCTGGGTCTCCAGAGGGGACAGCCTGGTAGCAGCATGCTGGGCATCCAGCTATGTCTTTGGCCCAACTGTTTACGACCTCTTAAGTTCTGATAACGGAAGTCTAAGTGATACCTTGCACTTTGTAAAGGGACATCATAGGATCATAGAAATATAGAGCTGGAAGAGACCCCAGGGGCCATCCAGTCCAACCCCCTGCCATGAAGGAACACCCTCAAAGCACTCCCGACAGATGGCCATCCAGCCTCTCTTTAAAAACCTCCAAAGAAGGAGACTCCACCACACTCCGAGGCAGCAGATTCCACTGCCGGACAGCCCTGACTGTCAGGAAGTTCTTCCTGAGGCTCAGGTGGAATCTCCTTTCCTGCAGCTTGAATCCATTGCTCCCTGTCCTGGTCTCTGGAGCAGCAGAGAACAAGCCCACTCCCTCCTCTACATGGCATCCCTTCAAATATTTAAACATGGCTATCATGTCCCCTCTTAACCTTCTCTTCTGCAGACTGAACATACCCAGCAATCTAAGTCTATCCTCATAGGGCATGGCTTCCAGGCCCCTCACCATTTTGGTCGCCCTCCTCTGGACCTGCTCCAGCCTGACCATGTCCTTCTTGAATTGGGGTGCCCAGAACTGGACACAGGATTCAAGATGAGGCCTAACCAAAGCAGAGTAGAGTGGTACCAGTACCTCCCTCGATCTGGACACCATACTCCTATTGATGCAGCCGAGAATTGCATTGGCTTTCTTGGCTGCCGCATCATACTGCTGACTCATGTTCAGCTTGTGATCTATTAAGACTCCTAGATCCCTTTCACACGTACTGCTATCCAGCGACCTGTCCCCTATCCTATATTTCTGTATTCCATTTTTTCTACCTAAGCGTAGGACCTTACACTTCCCTCTGTTGAATTTCATTTTGTTAGCTTTGACCCAGCTCTCCAATCTATCCAGGTCATTTTGAATTTTGATCCTGTCCTCTGGCGTATTAGCAACCTCTCCCAATTTGGTGTCATCTGCAAATTTGATGAGCATGCCCTCTATTCCTTCATCCAAGTCGTTGATAAAAATATTGAACAGCACTGGGCCCAGGACAGAACCCTATGGCACCCTGCTAGTCACTTCCCTCCAGGATGAAAAGCAGCCATCCGTGATCACCCTTTGGGTTCGGTCGGTCAACCAATTACAAATCCAACTAACGGTAGCCCTGTCCAGCCCACATTTTACTAGCTTCTTTGCAAGAATGTCATGGGGAACTTTGTCAAAGGCCTTACTGAAATCGAGAAATGCTACATCCACAGCATTCCCTTCATCTATCAAGCTAGTAACTCTATCACAAAAAGAGATAAGATTAGTCTGGCATGACTTATTTTTGAGAAATCCATGTTGACTTCTCATGATTACTGCATTGCTTTCTAAGTGATTAGAAACTGACTGTTTAATGATCTGCTCCAGGATCTTTCCGGGTACTGACGTCAGGCTGACTGGGCGATAATTATTTCGGTCCTCTTTTTTTCCCCTTCTTGTAGATGGGGACAACATTTGCCCTCCTCCAGTCTGCTGGAACTTCTCCTGTCCTCCAAGATTTCTCAAAAATTATAGCAAGCGGTTCCGAAATGACCTCTGCCAGTTCTCTTAATATCCTAGGATGCAATTCATTTGGCCCTGGAGACTTGAATTCATCCAGTGTGGCCAGGTATTCTTGTACCACCTCCCTACCTATTACGTGCCACATTTCCCCTGCTTCCTCCCCTGCTCCCCAACCGCCAGGTTGAGTGCTTGTATGCTTCTGGGAAAAAGCTGAGGCAAAGAAGGTGTTAAGTAGTTCTGCCTTTTCTCTTCCCCCTGTTAGTAATTCGCCATCTTCTCTGCGCAGCGACCCTATCGTCTCCTCCTTTTTCCTTTTGCTGCGGACATATTTAAAAAAGCCCTTTTTATTGTTTTTAATGTCTCTGGCCAGCCTAAGTTCGTTCTGTGCTTTAGCCTTTCTGACCTCCTCCCTACATCTCCTGGCTACTTGCTTAAATTCTTCTTTGGTGGTTTCCCCCTTCTTCCATTTCCGGTACATGTTTCTCTTAACGCTTAGCTCAGCTGAGAGTTCTTTAGTCCACCATTCTGGTTTCTTCACACGCCTTCCATTTTTCCTCCTTATTGGCACAGTTTTAGACCGTGCCTTCAGTATCTCCCTTTTAAGGAACTCCCGTGCCTCCTGAACTCCTTTCCCTTTCACTATTCTTGACCACGGAATTCCAGCCAGCAGCTCCTTAAGTTTACAGAAGTCCGCTTTTTTAAAATCTAAGACGAGTGTCTGGCTACACTTATCTTCTCCGTTCCACTGAATGCCAAATTCCAATAGGGCATGGTCACTCCCCCCTAAAGATCCAACCACTTCTACCTCATTAACAAGGTCATCCCTATGGGTCAGGATCAGATCTAGAATATTTGATCCCCTTGTGGCCTCTTCCACCTTCTGGACCATGAAATTGTCTGCAAGACAATCAAGAAACTTGCTGGATCTTGCTGTCTTGGCAGAGTTTGACTGCCAACATATATCCGCGTAATTGAAATCTCCCATTATTACTGTATCTCTCCTTTTTGAATGCGTGGTCATTTGGTTGAGGAAGGCGTCATCAAGGTCCTCAGTCTGGGTTGGAGGTCTGTAGTAAACCCCCACCAGAATATCCCTATTTTTTCTCGCTCCCTTAATTCTTACCCAGATGCTCTCGACCTGGCTTTCTGGGTTTAAGTCACGGATCTCTTCACAGGTGAAAACATCCTTGACAAATAAGGCTACTCCTCCTCCTTTCTTGTTTGGTCTATTTTTACAAAATAGGCTGTACCCCTCTATTCCTACATTCCAATCCTGAGACTCATCCCACCAGGTCTCAGTGATGCCTATCAAATCGCATTTATTTTGTTGTACTAGGAGTTCAAGTTCATCTTGCTTGTTTCCCATACTCCGTGCATTAGTGTAGAGACACTTAAGTCCCCGGGCCCTTCCTGCAAGTCCTGTACTATAGTTTCTACTCCTCCCGCCACTGGCCGCTTGTACTATTTGTCCAATATCGTTTGGGCCTTTTCCCCCTGCGCTCGCTGAGTCCTGGCCTCGAATAATATCGTCTCCCTCCCCAGCAGAACTTAGTTTAAATACCTCTGAATCCTCCTTGCGAGACTGTTTGCAAAAACGTTCCTGCCAAGTTTCGTGAGGTGCAGCCCATCCCTTGCCAGAAGCCCACGTTCATGGAAATTCAGGCCGTGTTCCAAAAACCCAAACCGTTGCCGGTGGCACCGTGTGCGGAGCCAGTTGTTGATCTCTGTTATTGCCCTTTCCCTTTGTGCACCATGTCCTTTAACAGGGAGGATAGACGAAGTGACCACCTGTGCACCAGGGTCCTTAAGCTTTGTCCCCATAAGCTCATAGTCCTTTGCGATGTGGTGAAAGCTGCACCTCGCAGTGTCATTGGTTCCGACGTGAACCAAAATGAGGGGCTTATGGTCAGTGGGCTTGACCAGCCTGGTTAGTCTCTCCGTTATGTGGTTGATCTTGGCCCCAGGAAGACAGCAGACCTCTTAACTGAACTTGTCCGGTTTGAAAATTGCCGGTTCGGTTCCTCTGAGCAAGGAGTCACCAACAACCAGAACTCGCCTACGCTGAGGCTTGTTCGGGGCTCCTCGACAAGCAGGTTCTTCTAGGACTGCCTGGGCATTCTGTTGAGGCTGGGAATGTGGATCTAGTTCCTGTTGCCGAAGTTGGATTCCTTCTTGTTGACATTCTGTTCTTCCTCCTGGTGCTCTTCATCGTTCCTAAGGCCAAGAACTTTGAAGCGATTCTGTAGGTTGAGAGTCTCTGTTTCCTTCCTGGTCCTTCTACTCCTCCATGTGACATTCCTCCAAGCCTCTGTTTCCTGGCACGGTGTGCTGACTTCCTCATCTGGCAGCTCCTCCGCACATTTGGACTTTAGGAAGGTCTTCAGGAGACCACATCGGAGAAGCTGCCAGGCTTTTAGCATAGTAATCAATCTGGTCAGGACCAGTTTTCACTGGAGTGGCACAACAGCACCTGGCCAGGAGAGCCAGCACTGGACTACAGACCAGGGTTGGAAACCCACTGGGTGACCTTGAGAAAATTACACTCTCTCAGCCTCAGAGGAAGCAGCACATTCCACTGTCAAACTGCTCTTACCATCAGGAAGTTCTTCCTAAGCTTTAGATGGAATCTCTTTTCCTGAAGCTTGAAGCTATGCCTCCACGGGGTCTGGAGCAGTGGAAAACAAGCCCACTCCTTCTTCAACACATCCCTTCAAACACTTAAACATGGTTGCCTCTTGACCTTCTCTTCTCTAGGTTAAAGAGATCCAACTCCCTCAGCCCCTCCTCAGAGGGCTTCACGGTTTCCAGACCCTTCACCATTTTGGTTGCCCTCCTCTGGACACCTTCTACCTTGTCCACGTCCTTCCTGGACTGAGGGGTGCCCAGAACTGCACATGGTATTCCAGACAGGGTCTGACCAAAGCAGAATAGAGGGGTGCTGTCACTTCTCTTGATCTAGATGCTATACTCCTATTAATGCAGCCCAGGATCGCATTGGCTGTTTCAGCTGCTGCGTCACACTGCTGACCCACCTTCAGCTTGTGGTCTACTACTAAGATTCCTACACCCTTCCCACAAGTGCTGTGGTCAAGCCAGGTGCCACCCATCTTAGGATCATAGAATCATAGAAATGTAGAGTTGGAAGAGACCACACGGGCATCCAGTCCAACCCCCTACCATGCATGAATACCCTCAAAGCACTCCCGACAGATGGCCATCCAGCCTCTCTTTAAAAACCTCCAAGGAAGGAGACTCCACCACACTCCGAGGCAGTATATTCCACTGCCGGACAGCCCTGACCGTCAGGAAGTTCCTCCTGAGATTCAGGTGGAATCTCCTTTCCTGCAGCTTGAATCCATTGCTCCTTGTCCTGGTCTCTGGAGCCGCAGAAAACAAGCCCTCTCCCTCCTCTACATGGCATCCCTTCAAATATTTAAACATGGCTATCATGTCCCCTCTTAACCTTCTCTTCTGCAGACTGAACATACCCAGCTCTCTAAGTCTGTCCTCATAGGGCTTCATGGCTTCCAGGCCCCTCACCATTTTGGTCGCCCTCCTCTGGACCTGCTCCAGCTTGACCATGTCCTTCTTGAATTGGGGTGCCCAGAACTGGACACAGGATTCAAGATGAGGTCTAACCAAAGCAGAGTAGAGTGGTACCAGTACCTCCCTCGATCTAGACACCACACTCCTATTGATGCAGCCGAGAATTGCGTTGGCTTTCTTGGCTGCCGCATCACACTGCTGACTCATGTTGTGGCCTATTAAGACTCCTAGATCCCTTTCACACGTACTGCCATCCAGCCATCTTATACCTGTCTATTTCACTTTTTCTGCCCAAGTGCCATACCTTACACTTCTCCTTACAAAACTCATTTTGTCAGCTTCGGCCCAGCTCTCCCGTCCGTCCAGGCCATTCGGGATTCTGACCCCGTCCTCCGGCCTCTCGGCCCCCCCGCCCCCGGTCTGGTGTCCTCTGCACATTTGATCGGCATTCCCTCCAGCGCTTCATCCAGGTCGCCGACAAAGACGTCGGACAGCACCGGGCCCAGGACAGAACCCCGCGCCCCCCAAGAGTCCCTCCTCCCCAGGAGGGAGAGGAGCCGCTGGCGGGGAGCACCCCGGGGTCGGTGGGCCCCCGCGGCCGGGGGGAGCTGCGGCAGAGGCACCGGGAGCGGGAGACGGCCCGGCAGGGAGGGCGCCGGGCGCGAGGCGAGACCGGAGGCAGCCGCGGAGCCCCGACGGGGGAGGGGACCGGGCGGAAGGGGCCGGGAAGGGGCGGCGCCGGCGCGGGCGGGGCCGGCCAGCGGCCGGGAAGGGGCGGCGCCGGGCGGCCGTTCGAACGCGCGGCGCGAGGTCCTGGCCGGGCGGCGGCGTCCGGCGGGTCTCCTCCCTGCTCGCTGACGGCGCTTTCCCGGCGAGCGCCGGAGGAGGGTTCCACCGGGGCCCCCCCACCCTTGAGGGACTCCCGCGGTCCCGGCCGGGCCGCCCGCCGGCGCAGATCCCGCTCCGCGCAGGGGCCTCGGCGCCCCGTTCTCCGCCCGGGGGGCATGGCCGCCGCCGCCGCCGCCGCCGCCGCCGCCGGGGGGGGGCCGGTGGCGGGGCAGCGGGCGCGCTGGGAGCGGAAGCGGTGCCGGGCGGCGCGGGCCCTGCTGGAGACGGAGGAGGCCTACCTGGCCCGGCTGGCCGCCGTGGACGCGGTGAGGCGGAGGCGGCGGCGACCGGCCGGCGGGCGGGCGGGCGGGCGGGGAGGGGCCGGCAGTGCGGCCGCGGTCGGAGCGCCCTGCGCCGGGCTTGCGGGCCGAGGAGCCGCCGCTCTTCCGGGGAGCCAACCGGCAGCCTGCGGGGAGGCGGCGGCGGCGGGGGCCGGGGGCGCTCGGCCACCGGGGGAACCCAGAGCGGCCTCGAAGGGCGCCGGGAGCCCCGTCGGCGGGCGGGCGGGCGGGCAGGGGGCCCCTCCTCCGCCCGCGGTGGGCTGGCGGTTCGCCCTCCGGCCGTGGGGACCCCGCGACCCCCGCCGGGCGCCCCAGGGAAGAGCGCGGGCCGGGCCGGGGGCTCCGGGGGCTCCCGACGGCGGAGGCGGAGGCCGCGCTGGGAGGGAGGGGGGCTCGTGGCGGCGTCGGCGCGACCGGCCGCGCGGCTCAGCGGGGCGCCCCCTCTCCCTCTCCGCTCCTGCAGCACTTCGTGGCCCTGCTGACGGCCAAGGGCACCCTGACGGCGGCCGCGCGGGAGGCCCTCTTCGGCCCCTGGGGGGCTCTCCTCGCCCTGAGCCGGTAAGCGGCCCCTTTGGCCGGCCTTTGCCCCGAGAGTGGCCGCCGGCGGGCGGGCGGGCGGGTGGGCGGGCGGGCGGGGGGCAGCTCGTGCCTTTTCCGCGGCCTCCCACCCTGAGGAGGAGCGTCCCCCCAACGGCGGCGGGGAGCGCTGGGCCCGGCAGCCCCCGGCCGGGGCAGTCCTGGGGCCAGCGGGAGCGCCGGCCGAAAGGAAGCCCCGGGGGCGCCGCGCCGCCCCGCCCCGCCCGGGGCCCGCCGCCTCCCTCCGCGGGAGCCCTCCCCTTCCCTGGAGGCGGTCCCCTCCCTCCCGCAGCCTTCGAGGGGGGCGTTACGCCGAAAGGGGGCGGTCTCCGGCCAGCCGGTGGCCCGGGGACTGGCCTCCCGGCGGCGCCGGCGGCCCCGCGGCCCCCCGGGCACGAGCGGGAGCGGGGCTTCCTGGGGCCGGGGAGGGGGCCCCGGGCCAGTAAAGGTGGGCGGCACGAAGTGGCGCGCGCACGCGCCAGCTGGGCCGAGGAAGGCCACCAGCCAGCTTGCAGCGCGGGAAGGAGGGGCCGCGCCGAGCGCTCCTGCCCCCCGTTGAATCCGGGCCTTGGCAGCAACCCGCAAACGGCAGGAGGCCGAAACCGGAGGGAACGGCCCCTCCCTGCTTCGCTCCTGGAAGCTCTGCCGGCAGGAGGACCTGTGGGGAGCAGGGCGTTGGTGGTTGCCCCGCCCCCCGGCGGCCGAGGGGGCCCCCCCCGCGTCAGAGGCAGGAGGTTCCCTGATGCCGGGGAAAGTGCCAGCTGCACGCAAGATGCTGGGCCGGGGAGGCCTTCGCTCCCACCCTGCACGCCCCCTTTTAGGATTTAAGTGTTTCTGCTGCTGAAGAGCAAGAGCAGCTGGGGTCTCCTTTGGCTGCCTCTTCCCGGAGGCTTTGGCCTCTGCGCCAGGATGTGCAGACTGGCATCTGCCTCCCTTGGGAAGTGGGGGGGGGGGGGACAGGATCATGGTTGGGGTGGCAGGTGGAGGGGTGGCCACAGTCCTCCTCCATGGGCTCAGAAGGCCCCTCTGCCTGTCCCCCCCAGGACGCTGCTGGGCCACCTGGAGAGGGGCCGCCTGGGCCCGGGGCTGGAGGGCTTCTGTGCCCAGCTGGCGCTTTACGTCTGCTACGCAGAAAACCTGGAAGAGGCCAGAGCGACCTTGGAGGTAACAGCCCCCTCCCTCTCTTCCTCCTGCCGGCAGCAGCACCCCTTGCCGAGTGGGGGGTCTGGCAGTCCAAAGGGCACCGGGGTGCGAGTGCTCGGTGCCCGGCTGCGCCCTCCCACCTGGGGCCTGCATCCCCTCCGGCCCACCTGCCGGCCTCGCCCTGTCTGCCTCTGGGCGTGCTCTCGGCTGCTTGCTGAGTCCTTGGCTTGGCCTGCGGAGGGGTGGGGACGGGGCACCCCCCACCTGCCGTGCATTGGTCTGTCAATCACCTGTAGCTGCCTCTCGCCCCTGCAGAGAGAGCTGAGGAAGAACAAGGCCTTTTCCCGCTTCAAGAAGCTCCAGGAGTCCCGGCCGGAGTTCGAGGGCGTCTGCCTGGAAGACCTGCTCCTGCTGCCGCTGCATAGGCTCCGCCAGTGAGTGGCTGTCTCTGCCGGAGCGCCGACTCAAGGCCTGCCCTGGCCCCCGCTACTTTGGCTGGCTTTCGGGAGAGGGAGGAGGGTGGGGTGGCCCTTTCCACCCAGGACCATTGTCCAGCAGCCTCCCTGGGCCCCATGGCAGGGTGGCTCTGGCATGCCTGAGGGGTGTGGGGGCCTGTTCAGGCAGGCCTCCTCCAGTTGGCATGGGGGGTTGGGGGGGCAAGGTGGTGTCTCTGTCCTGTGACCCCCCCCTCCTCCCTTCTGCTGAGCAGGTACAGGCACTTGCTGCAGGATTTGGTGGAGAACACCCACCCGGAGAGGCTGGACGCTGAGCAGCTGAGAGGTGGGACCCCGCTGAATGCTGGGACAGAAAACATTGGGGCTGTGTGTCTCTAGCACACACACCCCCCCACCGACCAGGGCATGTGCCCTCTCCCACCTCCCTCCCCCAGCCATTCTTTGCTTGGGGGGCTGTTCCCCGGCCTCCGTTGCCCTGACCCAAAGTCCCACCATGGTCTCCGCAGGGGCCCTCAAGTCCGTGGGAGAGGCCGTTCACCAAGTCCAAGAGATCGCTCGCTTCCATGAGAACGTGGCCCACCTGAGCCGGATCCAGAAGCTGCTCAAAGGACGGAAGACCCAGGTGATGCTTCCAGGTAGAACACCCCCTGAGCGGATGACCTAAGATGGGTACCTTCTCCCCCCTCCAGCTCTCCCTTTGCTCCCTTGGGTGATTGGAAGCCAAGCAGGCTCGGCCCTGGCTCTGTTCGTCCTTGGAGCAGAGACCACCAGGAGGAAGAAGGAGGGCCTTCTGGGGCAGTCTGGTGAAGAGACGCTCCTGCTTGGAGAGCCCCCCGGCCACACTGGGCTGGAAGGACCCCTGAGGGCCACAAGGTTGGGGTGTCTTTTGGTCCAGTGCTCCTTCCAAAGCGCACACGGTGGTGGTGCAGAAACCTTTGCCAGCCTTGGAAACTACAGTGCCCCCTCCTCCGGAAAGCTGCCCCATTGCCCTCAGACATCAGTGACTTTGGCCTCACCTGCTCCAGTTCACATGGGGCCACCCTTTAGATTACAGGCGTCCCTCCACGTTCACAGGTCTCACCTTTGCAGGTTTGATTATTGTGAGCCCAGCACGTGCCTTCTCCCCCCCCCCATTCCCTTGCCTCTTGCCTGGGTGCCCGGGTGCCCATGCTCCCTTCTCCACACCCGCCTGAGCAAAGGGCAAGCAAATGGGAGGGGGAGGGCGCGCACATGCCTCCCTCCTCCTCCTCCTCCTCCCATCCCAGTTTGAGTCCTGGGGGGTACCGCTTTTCTGGGAACCTGGCTAGAGTTGAATGAATTGATACGTTTATTTGATTTTTCCTTTTGTCTGCTACTTTGAGTTTCTGGACTCATAAAAAGGGGGGTATAGACTACGAATGTAAAGTAGCTGGCTTTTTCTGGCGTATCGATTTAATGTTTCCGTGGCCTTCATGGCGATGCTGTGCTCGTTGTGGGTGGGGGCCCTGCTCAGCTCTTGCTCCTGGCCAGGGGCTCCTGCTTCGCCCCATCCATTGCTGTGCTGGGGCCTCGTGGGTGTCGTGGAGGCACACCCCTCGGCTGGGCAGGACGGAGGACGCACGGGGCCCATGAGCGGACTCCCAGGGCGGATCCTTCCTGCAGGGCGCTGGTACCTCCGGGAAGGCTGGCTGACGGTGGTGCCCCCCCGGGGGGAGGAGCTGAAGCCCAGGATGTTCTTCCTCTTCTCGGACGCCTTGCTGATGACGAAGCCTTGCCACCCGCTCCACCCCTGGAATTCACACAAGCTGGCCTGCCAGGAGGTCTTCTGGCTCCATCAGTGCTCGGTGGAGAAGGTCTTCGGTCACACCCAGAGTCACGGGGGGCTCCTCAGTGTAAGTCCTCCCCTCCCCTCCCCGTGCTTGAAAAAGGATCTGTTGGACAGTGCTGCTGAGGGGGGCGGGAGAGGGCGGGTGCCAGGGGGAGACGGTCGGCCCCCTTTGCTGCCTTTGGAACAGGTGGACGAGCAAAGCTGAAGGCGGGGCAGGGCCCGAAAAGGCTATCCGTGGCAGAGGTGCTGGGGAGAGCTCTCTTGAGTCCTGGGGGGCACGGCTTTTCTGCGACCCTGGCTGGAGTCTCACCATGAGATGCCATACGGCCTCCCCGGCACTGGGAGAGGCAAGTTCTTGGGGGGACAGAGCTAGAATGGAGGCCGCTGGTGCCGCTCCCCTCTGCTGCCCTGGCCCACAAAGCAGCTCTTCTTGGTTCCCATCTGTTCTCCCTTTTCAGCTGTCCTTCCCCCACAAGAAGTTACTGCTGATGTCCTGGGATCAGGATGACCTGAACAAATGGCACCAGCGCCTGGCAGCTGCAGTCAGGTAAGCAACACCCACCCTTTCGCGGCTGAGTTACTCAGAGTGTTCCCACCTTTTCCCCACGGTACTCAGGGTCAGGCAGAGGTACGCGGAGGTAGCCTGCCATCTCTGTGTTCACAACAACCTCATGAGGTAGATCGGGCTGAGAAAGAGCAACTGTGTCAAAGTCACCCAGGGAACAGAACAGCCAAGTACAGGGGTGACTCCGGGAGCCTGTGACCATGGCCAGGAGATACGCACTGCTCCACGCTGCCTGTCCCAGACGCACACACTTGCCAACGCAAGGGGGTGGGCAGCTGGGGGGACTGCTGTTTGGCGTCTTCAAGCACAGGGTCTGGAACCAATTAGAACGACAGAGTCTTAGAGCTGGAAGAGACCCCAGGGGGCATCAAGTCCAACCCCCTTCTGCCATGCAGGAACCCTCATCGAAGCACTCCCTTTGACAGATGGCCATCCAGCCTCTGCGTAAAAACCTCCAAAGAAGGAGACTCCGCCACACTCCATGAAGGCAGCAGCAGATTCCACTGTCAAACAACTCAGACTGTCAGGAAGTTCTTCCTAATCTTTAAATGGAATATCTTTTCCTGCAATTTGAAGCTATTGCTCCCTGTCCTAGTCTCTGAAGCAGGAGAAAACAGGCTTGCTCCATTGCCCCATGACATATCTTCAAATATTTAAGCATAGCTATCATGTTCCCTCTTAACCTTTTCTTCTCCTGGCTAAACTTCCCCAGGTCCACCAGCTCCTCCTTGTAGGACTTCATAGTTTCCAGGCCTTCTGCCATTTTGGCCACCCCTCCTCCGGACATGCTCCAGCTTGTCAATATCATTCCTGAATTTGGTGCCCAGAACTGTACAGACTATAGCTCCAGGTGGAGTCTGACCAAAGCAGAATAGAGTGGTGCCATCACTTCCCTTGACTCAGGCACTATACTCCTATTGATGCAGCCTGGAATTGCATTAGCTTTTTTAAGCTACCACTAAAAAAGCAGCTGTCTTCCCCTCTTCATTGGCAGGAAGCTGCAGACCAACTTCTCTCCAGGCCACTGAACAGGAGACCTGCCTGCCCTTCTTTGCATGAGGTCCAGCCAGATGCCACATGTAGTTGGTGAGCAGGATGCCCATGTGCCTTGGTGAACCTCTGCCAGTTCAGGCTGTGTCAACACCACTCATGCTGGACACCCAAAGGCCAGTGTTCTCCCTGCGGCTCCTGACTCCCAGGCAGAACATCAGCAGGGGTAAGCCTTCCTGTTTTTGCTCACTCTGTTTACATAATATGTTGAAGCCCACCCGTCAATTGCTCATTGGCACAAGCTGCAATCATGAAAAAAAGCCTGTGAACTTCGCCTCCTGAGTTACCAACACTGAGTCCTTGCCCTGCTGTGCAGAGCTGAGCTTCAGCTGCTGAGGCTGTGGGTTTCCTATAGGCTCTGGGTAGACCAGAGCTGTCAGATGGCAGAGTGCAAGTGGGCAACGGCTGCCAGCACCCACCCTCCACGTTCCTGCTATCTGCAGCGTACGTGTGTTTTAAAGACCTACATTCCTTTGAAAGAAGGAAGGAAGGAAAGAATGGGAACTGTTTCCTCCCTTTGAAGCTGCAGATTAGGCTGGCCAAATCTTTAGGGACAGTAATGCTTCCGATGGGCACAGCTGGCAATAAGAGGCCAAGGCCTCCAGGTAGCCAAAGACTCTGCCTTTAACCCCTGGCCAGAGCCTTGCAGGCAGCAGCCAGGTATGGGGAGAGGCCCTCCTTGCTGTGGCCCTCAGCAGCCGCAGGGCAAATTGTGAAAGAGGGCTCTGGCTCTTGGAAGGAGGACAGCACCTTATGGGATTGTTCCAATGCCTGGCTGTGGCTGAGAGATAAAGGACACCCTCGTTTGAGACTCTCCTTGCTGCACGAAGGACCTCGCTCCACGCGGCCAGCCACGTCTTGCTCATTTCTATCAGACACTGGCTTCCACCATAAATTTGTCTGTCAGGTTTATAGTCAAGTACATTTTGGCCACCAGTGACCCAATGATAATTTCAAATGTGGCTGCCTCTGTAACTCTGAACGTAAAACTGAATTAGATGATTTGATAGTAGCTTTTTACAACTGCCAGCTGACTTCTATAGGTTCATCTAATTCTCAGAAGCATACATTTATTTTTCTACATTCGACCTTGTATACTTTGAAAGTTTGTTTATTTGTTGTAACCACAACTGGCTATATAATAAAACAATTGATACTAATTGGTGTGAACTTATTTGGGATAATGTGAAAGTCTCCAGGGAAGATATTCACCATAGCCATATTCTGTTGTGGCAACTTAAAAATTAACCAATTTATTATGCTGTAATTTTCCAGAGAGGGAGGTCTACCTACCCCAAAGTTGCTGACACACACGCAGGCATGTACACACGCATGCACACATGCACGTGCACACACATATATTGTGGCAGGGGAGATGTGCTCTGACTTCAGAGGGTGGGAAATGCAAGAGAGGCACGTTGCCCTCTTTACACAAAAAGAGAAAACCACTTGGAATCGTAACTCCTTCACGCAATTCCAGCTTTCCGGGTTGAAGGGAACGGGGGAGGCCAACGCAGGTTCTGTGGGGGGAAGCCAAGCCCTTGCAGGCATTGTGGTACTGGGGAAGGATGGTGTCTGGTGGGGAGATGTGGGACTGGAGAGTTCCTGGGACTGTGGCTGGCTCCCGCCACAGGTATTTTTAAGGCAGGCATCTCGAGAGGATATGAGCGCAAGGGCTCCTGCTCAGTGGCTCTTTGCCTGGCACAGTGGAGACCTTGGAAAGTGTCTGCCAGAACAACACGTTTTGTTGTTGTTAAGTGCCAAGCCAACTGACTTATTGGCGACCTTATGAAAGAGAGACCCTCAGGTCACCCCATCCTCAGCCGCCCTGCTTGGGTCTTGCAGATTCAGGGATGTGTCTTCCTTGACTGAGTCTATCCATCTGTAATGGGGTCTCCCTCTTTCCCTACTGCCTTCTGCCTTACCAAATGCATCATGTCTTCCCATGATATGGCCAAAGTATGACAGCCTCAGTTTAGTCATCTTGGCTTCTAGGGAGAGTTCAGGCTTCATTTGGTCCAGGACCCATTCAATTATCTTTTTAGCAGTCTGGGGGATCCGTAGAACTCTTCTCCAGCACCACATGACAAAGGAATTGATTTTCTTCCTATCAGCTTCCTTTATTGCCCAGCATGGACAATCCTAACTTTAGTATACAATAACAGATCTTGGCACTTCAGGATGTTGTCTAGTTCCTTCATAGCTGCCCTAGCTACTCTAGCCATCTGCCTTTCTTGACTGTGTTTTGGTTGCTGATTGAGCCAAGGTATGGTAAATCTTGGACTATTTCAGTGTCTTCATTGTTATGTAATTCGTCCATGATCATTATTTTTGTTTTCTTAATGTTCAGCTGTAATTCTGCCTTTGCACTTTCTGCCTTGACTTTCTTCAGTGATCATTCCAACTCTTTGCTGTTTTCTGCGATTACTGTGGTGTCATCTGCATATTGTAAATTCTTGATGTTGTGTCCTCCAATTTTCACACTTCCTTTCTCCAAGACTAGCCCTGCTTTACATATACGGTCAGCATACAAGATAGGATGGCTTACTGGCTAAAATTCTGTAGTCAAGAATACTGAAAGAGGAGTTCATGACGGATGGGAGTTTCTTAAAAGTGAGATGCTGAAGGCACAACTGAAAACTGTGCCAAGAAGGAGGAAAAATGGCAGGTGTCTAAAGAAACCGGAATGGTTGACTGAAGAACTCTCAGCTGAGCTAAGTTGTTAAAAGAAACATGTACAGGAAATGGAAGAATGGTGAAACCACCAAAGAGGAATTCAAGCAAATAGCCAGGAGATGTAGGGAGAAGGTCAGAAAAGCTAAAGCGCAGAATGGATTCAGGCTTGCCAGAGACATAAAAAAATAATAAAAAGGTCTTTTTAAGATATGTCTGCAGCAAAAGGAAAAACAAGGAAATGATAAGAGTCGCTGTGTGGAGAAGATGGCCAATTAATAACGGGGGGAGGAGAGAAGGCAGAACTACTCAACACCTTCTTTGCCTCAGCTTTCTCCCAAAAGGATAGAAGTACCCAACCTGGGGCGTGGGGAGCAGGTGAGGAAGGGGGGTAAATGCAGCACAGAATAAGTAGAGAAGTAGTACAGGAATATCTGGCTAAACTAGATGAATTCAGGTCCTCAGGGTCAGATGAATTACATCCAAGGATATTAAAAGAACTGGCAAGTCATTTCTGAACCACTTACAATAATCTTTCAGAACTCTTGGAGAACAGGAGAAGTCCCAGCAGAATGGAGGAGGGCAAACGTCATCCCCATCTTCAAAAAGGGGAAAAAAGAAGACCCTATTAACTATCGCCTGGTCAGCCTGGTATCAATAGGAAAGATCCTGGAGCAGATGATTAAACAGTCAGTTTGTAATTACTTAGAAAGCGATGCCATAATCACTAAGAGTCAACATGGATTTCTCAAAAATAAGTGATGCCAGACTAATCTTCTCTCTTTTTACGCTGGTGTTACGAGCTTGACAGATGAAGAGAATGCTGTGGACGTAGCATATCTTGACTTCAGTAAGGTGTTTGACAAAGTTCCCTGTGACATTCTTGCAAAGACACATTGCTGGATAGCAGTACGTGTGAAAGGGATCTAGAAGTCTTGGTAGACCACAAACTGAACATGAGTCAGCAGTATGATGCAGCAGCCAAGAAAGCCAACGCGATTCTCGGTTGCATCAATAGGAGTATGGTGTCTAGATCGAGGGAGGTAACGGTACCACTCTATTCTGCTTTGGTCAGACCTCATTTGGAATATTGTGTCCAGTTCTGGGCAGCCCAATTCAAGAAGGACATGGTCAAGCTGGAGCAGGTCCAGAGGAGGGTGACCAAAATGGTGAGGGGCCTGGAAGCCATGAAGCCCTATGAGGAGCGGCTTAGGAAGCTGGGTATGTTTAGTCTGCAAAAGAGAAGGTTAAGAGGGAACATGATAGCCATGTTTAAATATTTGAAGGGATGTCATGTCAAGAAAGTAGTGGGCTTGTTTTCTGCTGCTCCAGAGATCAGGACAAGGAGCAATGGATTCAAGCTGCAGGAAAGGAGATTCCACCTGAACCTCAGGAAGAACTTCCTGACGGTCAGGGCTGTCCGGCAGTGGAATAGGCTGCCTCAGAGTGTGGTGGAGTCTCCTCCTTTGGAGGTTTTTAAGCAGAGGCTGGATGGCCATCTGACGGGAGTGCTTTGAGGGTGTTTCTGCATGGCAGGAGGTTGGACTGGATGGCCCCTGTGGTCTCTTCCAACACTACATTTCTATGACTGTATGATGGGTTTTCCCTGAAGTCTTATTGGCATGATTTGGTCAGACTTTGCATTGTAGCCTTTGGCTGCTTTTGCTACAACCGTCCTCGCTGCTTATTATCTGACTCAAAATGTCCCATTAATGTCCATTGTAGTTTGCTCACCCCAAAGATTGCAATGTTTATACGTTCCATTTCTTGATTTACCGTGTCTAGCTTCCCAATTCATGGTTCACACATTCTGTGTTCCTAAGTGTTGTATGTCTTCAGACTTGGCTTTCACCTCTGACCATGTCAACAGTTGACTGAGCATCCTTTTGGCTTGAGCGGGGTTGCATCGTTAACTACAGAGTTACCCATAATCTTCCCCAGTAGGTCACTCAGTGCCACCTGGCCTGGGACTCTCACCTTCTGGAACTCTCTCTCGTTTCATTTCGCGTTGTCTCATCATAGGGTTTTCCTGGTAAAAGGCCTTCAAAACGGGGCTTACTGTACCTCCTTCTGTGCAGTGCTAAGAAGAGTTAGCTATGGTGCTGCTGCCCTTTCCTCTGCCAGTGTCGCCCCCCAGGCACACGCTCTCCGACTGCCGCTGCCCAGTGGCTGTTTGGCCCGTTGGGCCTGGCTCCTCAGCAAAAGCCTCTCTGACACGAGACCCCACCAGCAGCACGGCTGCAATTAGCACAGCCTCTTGCCTCACAGGAGCATGCAGTCCCACCACCATGGACAGGCAGTGCCTTTGGTCAGCCAGAACAACATGCTGCTCTCCAAACAGGAAAAGTGAGAGCCTCTGGGGTGGAATCTCACGAGGCCAGCTCTGGCTACGTGTTGGGAGGTCTTCAGGCCAAGCTGACCAGTGTGTGGGTTTTCTGTATTTCTGGACCGCCAAACACGGGTTCAGTAGACACAAGAGGTCTTGCTATTTCAGTTAAAATGGGCAGGGCTAGCAGATGAGAACAGGGGACTTATCTTGAAGCTATTCCTCCTTCTGGTTCCTCCATCCAACCAATTTATTCCTGGCTACTCTAGCAGAATCCCATCAAGTGGCAACGTACTGCTGCTTAATGCCTGGTCAGTGACAAGGGAGAGCTGAGTCATCGAGGACTAGATCCACTGACCTTGCCCGTAGAACTGAAACCTGGTTACCTTGGGGGGGGGGGTGCCAGCTTGCCCCCAGTTCTGTAGCAGCAGGCAAGATCTGATGGGCAGAGAGGAGAAGAAGTTGCAGTCCAGTGGCCATCCCACTGCCCAAACTTACTATTCTGAGTCTTACTATTCTGAGTCTGACTCTGTCTGTCAGACAGACTCCAAGGCCTGAGTGCCTATATCTTGTAGCAGGGCAATGAGACAGGATTGGGAGACTATTGGTGTATCTTGTACCCCGCTGCCCAACTGTTTCCCTCTCTGACCTGCTGTTGACCTCCCTTACTATGCTGGCAGATTTAAACATCCACCCTGACCAGGGCCAGCTCAGGATTTCATGGCTTGAGCCTGTCTCAATATCTGGCCCCCACAGGCACTCTTGATACTGTCTTTGCCAGTCAGGATGAGGGCAATCTGTGAGTAGAGAGGTCTGAGAGAACTCTGGTGTCATGGACACCACCTGATTGGGTTTAGATATGCTGGGACTCCTAATCTCTGCAAGGGTGGGGGACTCATTAAAATAATCTTCCCTCAAGAGATGAATGGATTTTCCTGCTGCTAAAGCTGGCAATTCTGTTGATGCCTTGGCTCATCTCACAGTCACTCCCAAGTATCCTTGTCTTGAGTGCAGTCTCTAATCTCCCACAACTCCAGGCTTTCTTGGATGAAATAGATTACCTGGGTCTATTCCAATCTCAGTTTAGATCCAATGATGGGACAGAAACGGCTCTGATCACTTTGACAGACAACCAGGAGTTGGGCAAAGGAACACCGCCCTGTAGTTCCTCCTGGACCTTTCAGTGGCATTTGATACCCTCGGCCAGGGTATCCTCCAAGGATGTCTGGCTGATGTGGGACATGGGGGCATTGCTTTGCAGTGTTCCCAACCTTTATTGGCTGAATGTTCCCAGAGAGTGCGGCCAGGGGACCGTTCAGCTTTTAGCCATTAATCTGTGAGGTTTCACGTGGGCCAATACTATCTCCTATGCTTTTTAATAACTATGTGAATCTTCTGAAGGAGGTCACCTGGAGTTAGGGAGCTGGGTGTCATCAGTGTGTGGATGATAGGTAGCCCTGCCTCTCTTTTACAACTAATGTCAAGGAGGCTGTGGGTGCCATGAAAGACTGTGCCTGAGTGAACAAACTGAGTAGGAAAACCAACCAGGGACTGGAACCCGTTTTGGAGCGGGTTGCTCTTCCTTAGAAAGATCAGGCTTCGGGTGCTCTCAGATCCAGCGCTGCTCCTGGAAGGCCTGACTGCTGCACGGGTCAGAAGCCCCTTTCCCTAGCTTTGGAAAGTGTGCCAGCTGCACCCTTTCCTGGTGAGAGCAGATCTGGCCACAATGGCTCATGCCTTAACTACCTCCCAATTAGACTACTGCAATGCGACCTACCTGGAGCTGCCTTTGAAAAGCATTTGGAAGCTGCAGGTAGGGCAGAATGCAGCAGCCAGGTGTGCATATTAGAGGTCACATACTGTAGGTCTAACAAGAACAGCACTGGCTTCCAATTTGCTTCAAAGCTCAGTTCAAGGTGCTATGAAGAAATTGGGGCTAGGATATCCAAAAGACCAGTACCTCCTCCCACAGGAGCCTGCTCCAAATTTGAGAGGTCCTCACAAGAAGCTCTGCTGTGTGTCCCAACACCTCAGGAAGTCAGGTTCGCAGGTACATGCAACAGGGCCTCCTCTGAGGCAGCACCCCGCCTGCGGAATTCCACACCAAAAGATGTTAGGGTGGCTCCACCTCTTTTCAGCTTCTGGTGGGCAGCCAAGCAGTGCTGTTATGCATGGCCTTTACTGTTGGGAAAAGCTCAACTGTTTTAAATTTATATTTTAGGATTGCTTCTAGACTGTTTACTAAAAGTATTTTAATGTGCTTTTAAAATGCTTTATCTTTGTATTACTTTTATTTGTCCATCTGCACCGGAGCCCTGGTGGGCTGGGAGGTGACTTAGCCAACAACATTTGCATCAGCCTCCTCCCCTTGCTCTGCCATGGGTAAAAGTTAAGGGGGGGAACTCAGTTGGCCAAGAAAAATCAAAGGCCTTCCTAAAGAAAAATCTGCAGCTGAATCCCATTCTGGCCTCCCTCAAGGTAAACCCAACTAATTCCTGTTAGATTCCCTTCCAAGACCACAAGAACCCAGCGTTATCCCAGTTACTGGCCATAATCCTAGCCTTTATAACTAAATTGTAGCACGTTAAAGATGAAAGCTGCACGTTACAAAGAGAAGGAGAGGGAGAGAAAACAGTTCTTAAGAGCGACCGCTGGCAAGAGGCAGGGAAAGGCCTTTGTGTCCCTAAGCAAGGAACGTCTGCCCCGGTGAGGAACCGAGGAGCCCCGTGCCGGCCAGACGGAGCCGCAGCGCAAGGGACAGCTGCCCCCTCCGCGGGCCCGCCCTGCCTCAGCGGAGCGGCCGAGCTGCCCACAGCCTGACCAGCGATCAAGCCGCAGCAGTGCTTCTCCTCCCGCCTTTCTTTCCTATGCCCAAAACGGGGGGGGGGGGGGGGCGGGGCGGCGGAATTTGGACGCAGCTGGAGCGCGAATGTACGTGGCCGGCATGGCTGATGGCAGAAGATGCTGGGGACTGCAGCTGAGGAAGTCAACAGGAGCACGGGAGGAGGGATGGCCAGCATTTGGTTCACCTGCCTTTTGGACGGACGGTTCCACGGCGGCTGGGCAATAACCTGTCCTCTTATGAACGGATGACCCCTGACAAGAGGCTCAATTCTACAAAAAACAGGAGCGCTCAAGTTCAGGGAAATGAGGGCTGGGGACTCCCCCCCACCTGCTTAAAAGTCAGGCAACAGCATGCCTCTGGCGCGACCCACCAGGACCCGCCCCCGCGCCCGCGCCCGCGCCCCGCGAGGCCGCACGGGGCTCCCCGGCCCCCCCGCCCCACGACGGGCAACCGCGCGCCCTCCCTCGGGCGACGTCCACCACGCCGCCGGAAAGCACCGAGAGGGACGCCACGGCCCAGCAGCCACGTTTATTGCCACGCCAAGGACAGCGACAAGGCTCGGTTCCGCCCGCTCCGCCGCCCCCCCGGGCCACCAGGGCCTCCGACCGGCCCCGGCCCTCCGCCTGCGGGGGCGCCGCTGTCTGGAGCCCGCGCACGGGGCCGCGCTCCCTCGGGGTCCGGTTCCGCTAGACGGGGGTGCCCCGCGGGCGGGCCGCCGCCGCCGCCGCCGCCGCCCGCCCCCCTCCGCGGGCCCGCCCCTCCTCTCCCGCCGCCTCTCGGTAGCCCCTCAGCAGCTGGTTGACCAGGGTCTTCTCGCCGTCCCTGCGGGGGGCGGGGAGCGGCGGGAGCGGGTTCCCCTTGTACTCGACGACCGCCATCCGGGCCCGGTCCAGGTTCTCCCGGTTGGGGATCCGCACGAGGCGCGTGTAGCTCCCCGCGTGGGGCTGGAAGCGCGGGGCCAGCACCCGGAACAGCTTGTGGATCAGGTCCTTCTCCTGCAAGGCGGAGGGACGGGGGTCAGCGCGGGGGGCGCGGGGCCCGCGACCCCCCTCCGCGGAGGCCGCCCCCGAGCCCCCCACGCGCGCCGCTCGCCCCCAGTCTCACCGTCAGCCAGAAGTCGGCCACGCGCATGGCCCGGGGGTCCGCGTCGCCTCGCTTCGCGTGCTCGATCAGCTGCGGAGGGGAGAGAGGCGGGCGCTGAGAGCCGGCAGGCGGAGGAAGGGGGGGGAGCCGCCGCCGCCGCCGCCGCCGCCCCTCGGCGCGGAGAAGGCGCCCCGCCGCAGGGCCCGCGGGGAATCCCCGCCCCGCGCCCCGCGCCCGCCCCGCCCCGCCGCTCACGTGCTCGGCGTAGAAGCGCATTTCCTCGGCGCGCGCGCGCGGGGCCTCGATCCGCTCGTGCCGCACCAGGGCCGTGACGAGGTTGCGCAGGAGGTCGAGGCGCGAGCGCGGGCCGAGGCCGAGGCGCCGCTGCACCCGCCCGTGCGAGACGAGCGCCGCCGCCGAGAGCCTCATGCCGACCGCCCCGCCGGAAGCACCCCGGCCCGCCGGTTTCCGGCCGAGCGCCGGAAGTCCTTCCTCGCTTCCGCGTCCCGTGACGCCAGGCGGCGGGCCGATGGGTGGGCGGAGGGGGCGAAGGTGAGCCCAGCCAGGGGCGGGGAAAGCAACAGGCGTGGAGCAGCGACGGGACTGAAGCCGGAGGGAGCCCCCAGAGGGCGCGTGGAAGCGCCGCGGCGCGGAGGCCCCGGCTGGATCGGTTCCCGAAAGCTCGCAGGAAAGGGGGGGAGGCGCCTTCGGGCTCCCCCGGGGCGGGCGAGGCCCTGCTGCGGGGCGGATCCCGGAGCCGAGGCGGCCTCTCTCTGGGGGCCGGGGCCTGAGCTGGGCGGGCCTCGTCCGTCCAGACCGGCGCCTCGCGTTGGCCCGGCGGCGGATGCGCCAGGGGCCGGGCCGTTGCGGCCGGCCGGCCGGCCGGCCAGCCAGCGAGGGACGGAGGGAGGGAGGGAGGTGGGCGGGGGCCCGCGTGCACCCAGCGCCCCCCCCCGCAGCCCCTCCGGCTGCCGCTCTCCGGACCGGCTGGGAGGGGCCTGCTGGGCCGCCGGCCCCGCGCGCAGGCGCCACCCCGGCGGGCGGCTTTCCAGCGTCGTTTGGAGGACGGGCGAGAAGAGGCGGCGGCCCCGCCGGCACTCGCCCGTCAGCTCCGCGGCCGCCCGGCGGCCCAGCCTGTTGCCGAGGGCAGGTGCTGATTTAGGACTGAAAGGGCTTCCCTGGATTGACGCGGGAAGGCGCGAGAGAGTCGGGTGCCACCCGCACAGCGATGGCTTGGTTTCATCTGTAGGTTAAATAGCACGGGCTGGTAGAGGCGCCCGGAAGCCTGAGAACGGTGGGACACAGAGTAGCATGAGATAGCATCAGGGCACCGAGACCGGGCCTCTGCAGAGCCCCCCCCCCCCCGCGTGCCCTTTGGGTTACTAGCCAGAAGGGCCTGGAAGTTAGCATATCCGCCTTGACCTGGGAGACCTAGATACTGCGGGTAGCAAAGGCGACGGCAGCACTCGCCTCCCAGAATACAGAAAGGTAAGCAGGCCCCACTTTGGATGAGCAGCAGATGGGTGCCAAGTGGCTACTCCATGCCAAGGCCAGAGCGCATGCCTCCCTGGCACCTGAAGGCCACCAGCTCCTACAGAGGAGGTGGTGTAACTTCGTATGCTAATTTCTTTTCCTATGGGAAGTATAAATGTGCTTGCCTTTCTTTCTTCTCCGTGTCTGATTTGGGATCCCCCTGGACGTCTTTTGGTTTCAGCGTGGGTTGCATAAAAGATTTTTTTTATTATTATTTTGAATCTCCTGCTGGTGTGTAGCTTTTGGCTCTGTTGTGCTGCATTGTCACTAACGGGGAGCCCTTAGAAGCCCCAGAGGCCCATGACCAAGGGGTTGAACAGGAGTAGAAAGGAGCTACTGTAAAATGGTGGCGCCGGGGCCCATCCCCCAGTGGGCAACCCAGAAGGTGACGTGGGTTGATGGTATGGCATTCCACAACAGAGCCACAGGAGACACACTCCACCTGTCCAGTTCCCAGTGTAGGTTGTCCACCACGGAAGCCAAGCCCGTCTCTGTCCCATAACCAGGCCTAAAGCCAGACTGGAATGGATCGAGATAAATAGTCTCAAACAGAAACCTCTGTTGCTGGGAAGACATCCCTCCCTCCCTCCCTTTATTTATATCCCACCTTTCTCCCAGGCTGGGACTCAAGGCAGCTTACAAAAGACAATAAATGTAATAAAACATATAGTTAAAACATACAAAATTAAGACTAAAGTAGTATTAATTAATCTTAAAAATTGAAAATCTTACTTTAAATCATATTGAAACATCACATTTCAGAACTTTAGGCAGGCTGGGACCGGGCCTTGCCGGAGAGAGGCATTACACGTCCCCATTTCCCACCTAGCCGGTCCTCCTGTGGCCTCTTTGCTAAGCCAGGAAGGACAAGGGCCAAGCGTCCACGTAGCAGGTCTCTTTTCTCCAAGGATCATGTCCACATCCTCAAGCTGCACAAGGCGAAGAGTGGCCATTAGCATTGACAAGCAAGGGCCAAGGTTACATCAACAGGATTGGCATTAATTGTAGAATCAAAATCAGAACAAATCTGAGTGATTTTATCTGCAAAGTGCTTAGTAAATTATTCACAGTGGGCGATCAAGTGGTCTAGATTCTGCTTTTGTGGGCCAAGAAGTAAAAGTCCCCTAATGACTCAAGACAGCTCTGCTGAACAGCTTTTTTTTGCAGCAGTGACAGAGAAAAAAAGACTTTTCTCCTGGCCACATTGCTACAGAGTAGATTCTTCCTGGGGCTACTCCTAGGAAGCCCCTGCTACCATCATCATGGAAGCAGAGGGGAGGATAGTGTTGGAAGTGGGGGGGGGGCCTGCGGCAGGTGCTCCTGGCCCCCAGTCTTGAATGGGAGGCTTCTGGGATGTTGGCTGGGCCGGAGAGTTCTGGGTTGGCTGTGCTAACAAAGGGTTGCCGAGAGCCCACCTGGCGGAGGAGCAGTGTACTAGATGTACAGGCAGGGCTGGGTGGCTGTGGCCATGGCTGGCAGGTAGGTAGCAGCTATGGGCGCTCTGGTCCCCACTGGATGAATCTCCGCAGTGGCTGAGGGGCACTGATGGCACCAAGAGCCCCCTCTGGGGCAGCCTGAGCCCAGTGGCTGCTGGCCTGGATGTGCAGCTCTGCTTCCAGGGACTCAGCCTGGAACTGGAGCCCCCTGGGGCAGCTGAGGAGACGAGCGGGTCCATGGGGAACATGCACAACCTCGTGCTGTGCACCTCCAAGGACTGGGCTCTAGGCACCTGGTGACGCAGCCCCAACGATGGACAGGCTCCCTGAGGGTCTCGGAGCGCCCAGCGTTCTTCCAGGCGGTGAGTCCCCACCAGCGCTGGTTCCATGGTCTGAGTGAGCCTCACGTGTGCATGGTGATGAAAGTGTGCTGCCAGATGCTGCGTACCATCCTCCTGCTTTATGCGGCCTACAAGAAGTGCCCCTGTGCCCTGCAGCGCTCCTGCTGAGGGCCAGTCCCAAGGTGGGACGGAGGGAGAATTTGGGCAGAACGGCCTCCTTACCTATGCTCCTGGTCCTAGGGATGCCTCTTCCCCTCATAGAGAGCGGCTGATCTGGACCAGCAGCCCACCTGTGGGCCCATCCTCTCCCCAACCACCCCTGTTCCTCCTGCCCTAAACATCTCCTGTTTCCCTACCAGCACCAGACCGCAAAGGCAGAATGGAGAGGGGCCCACGGATCATTCGCCAGGCAATGAAAGCAACGGCGCTTTACGTTCTGCCTTGGGCAAAGAGTGTGCGAAGCTCTTTCGCTTTCGTGTCATTCTCAATGGAAGGAACAGATCATTAGTACCAAAAAGGAAAGACATTAACCCTTTTATATACAAATAAATGGTCTACATGCTGCGTAGTGAGCCACAGTTTTGCACTTTGACACTGAGAGATGGTCAGCGCAATGCTTGTGAGGAAAAGATGTCTGTCCGGCCAATATGGAAGAAGGAACCTTCTGAAAGCTGCTGGTTGTTCCTCATATGGGCAGTGAAGGAACTACGCGGCTGAATGGCACCAACAGAAAGAAAATGAATCTTTTTTTAATGGAGAAGGAAAATGAAGCTAACTGTCAATACAAACTGCAATTTTTGCCCCAGAAAAAGCATTCTTCTAATAAATGAAGCTGAAGAACTTAAGTTTTTATTAGTCAGGAACAGATAAAAGGTAATATAGTGGGAGCACAGTATATGGTAGGTCAGAGACAGCAGGCATCAGTAGTGTGACCAACACTTTAAAGAAAATAGTATTTATAATTAATTAATATGAGGTACTACTCCTTGTATATTTGATGTTGCCATACAAACAACATTTTCTCTGTGATCGTTTTAAAAGTAAAACAATCCTTGTTTGTATCATTAATGGGCAAAGTCTCCCAGCTATGTGATGGTTGCTGAACAAAGTTAGAAAGTTGAAAAGACAAGACAGTGCAGCACAGCAGCCAGCTCTGTGTTTCCCGTTAACTGTGGCAGAGCTTTAAAATGCAAAAGCCCCAAATTCCAGTTTCCACTCTTCATTTCATTAAAGGAAGCAGGCTGAATGTTAGAGCTTCTTGTGGTTAATGTTATGTGCCTTCACGCTGTTTCTAACTTACGGCAACCCTAAGGTGAACCTATCATGGAGATTTCTGGGGCTGAGAGTGTGTGATGCACCCAGGGGGTTTCCATAGTCAAACAAAGGGGAATTGAACCCTTATTTCCACGGTTATAGTCCATACAGGACGTCTAATTTCACAAAGCACCAATCCACTCAAAAGCCCACACAAGTTGAAGGGTATGAGGAAATATTAATGCTGCAGTTCTGTGGGCCCAGGGAGACTGTTTCTTATTTATTTATTTGACTCATAGCCAGTTTCCTCCTTAGACCAGATCTCTGCCTCTGAGGCTAGAGAGAGGGCTCTAAAATTGGAGGGAGAGACCCGACCTCTGGTTCCTGCCTTGCTGACTCCGCAGAAAACCCTGTTCCCTCGGCCCCCTTCAGCATTGGGGCTCTGCCTTTGGGAAAGGGGGAGAGGCGGAGAATGGGGGGGGGTCTCAAAGGAGCCCAAGGTCTCCCAGTTGCCAGCTTCCTCTTACAGCTTGTATGTCAGCTGTGAGATTTTTTAAAGTCTGTGTGTTTGCAATACAACTAGTAAGGACATTATTTTTCTTAATGATGAGTTGGAGACGCGTCCTTCAAAAAGGGTTTATTCGCTGTTAGCCATTAGTTATTTAAAACACACACACACTAACAGACACATGCTTCTCATCAAATGAGGAAGAGAACTAATCCCACCCTGCATAGAGCTGTGTCTCCTCTCTAGCATCCCTTTCTTTTTTTCAGGTGCATCTTTCATCCCTGCCATCATTTTAGTTTGTTCACAATTTCTGTCTCAGTGTGGGCAGGACTGGGAAAGTCATGCTCCGGATTACAGTTCCCCAAAGCCTCCAACTAGCTGGAGGTTTCTGGACATTATTCTTGAGGAAAAACAAAACTTTTCCAGACTCTGCTTTTTCTATTTTTTCTAATTCCTGCTTTTTTTAGTTTCCTCCATTTCTGAGCGTAACCGTCACTGGCACAGCCCGTAAGGTGTTCCCCAAGCCAAAAACTGGCAGTGGACCATGGCAACAGCTTTCCCCTGGTCTAGAGAAATGGCCTCACCAAAAAGGAACCATCTTATCAGATGGGTGGGGTTGGGGACCCTGAATCCAACGTCTGGGTTCTTCCTTTGGCAGGAGCAGGAGTCTCATCCAGCAGCCTTAATGTGCCAAGAAGGAAAGAGCACGCTCGAGTTCTTCCAGGCAATTCTTGGAAAATGGCATCTCTGGAGGCTCTCTTGGCCGTAAGAGCTGCTGGATGGTGGAAAAGAGTGCAATGTTTCTCTGTCTGTGGTACTCCAGATACTTCAGCTCCTAGCAGCCCAATCTAGCACAGCCAAATGGGCAGGTATTCCGAGAGTGAAGTCCCAAACTTCTGAAAGACCAAAGTGTGAGAACCTTTGGGATAAGATTCCCTGAGAAGGTGCTAGACAATCCCCTATTGGAAGTGTTTGAAGAGAGAGCTCTTGGTCTCCCTTCCGTTCATGGAATACAGTTAGATTAGAAGGCAAGATCAAAGAAACCAAAAAGCACCTCTTGCCCAGAGAATCCTAGATTCCTAGAGTTGAAAGGGGCTCTCAAGGGCCTTCAGGTCCAGACTCCTGCCCAGTGCGGGCTCTCCACCTAGAGCTTCCCCAGCAGGAGCAGGGAGCTGTCCAGCCTCTTTTTAAAAGACATTTAGAGAAGGAAGGAGACCCCCCCCCCCATAGGCAGTGGCTTCCACTGCTCAACCGCCCTCACTGTCAAGAAGTTCCTTTTGTGTTCAGTTGAAATCCACCCTCCTGTAACTTAAAACCATTAGACCTGGTTCTACCCTCTGAGGCAGGAAAGAGCCAGCCTGCCCCCGCTCTTCCTCAGTCTTCTCCGAGCTGAACGTGCTCAGCTCCCTCAACCTCTTCCCATATGTTTTGTTCTTCATACCACTTATCATCCTTGTTACCCTTCTCTGAACTCTCTCCAACTTGTCTATATTCTTCTTACGAAGTGTGGCCCCCAGGAAAGAACACAGTACTCCAGGAGAGGCCTGACCAGCGCAGAATATGGGGGCGGTCTATGACTTCCCTTGACTTGGAGACTATGCTTCTCCTAATGCAAGCTAAGATAACATTTGACTTCTTTGCTACAGCATTGCACTGCTGGCTCATGTTCAGCTTATCATCAACAATAATCCCAAGGTCCCTTTCGCATGCAGTACTGCTGAGTCTTGTATTCATCCATCCTATACCTGTACATCTGGTTTTTGTGGCCTAAATGTAGAATTTTGCATTTGTCTCTGTTGAATTTCATTTTATTAATTTCAGTCCAGATTTCTAATTTATCAAAGTCCTTTTGAATTTCTTTCCTATCTGCCAATGCATTAGCTACCCCTCCTGGTTTTGTATCATCTGAAAAGGATTCCCTTCGCTCAGGAACCTTAGATAAAGTCATTCGTAAAAATTATGAAGAGAGTGAGTCCCGGGACAGAACTCTCCGGCACTCCACCTGAGACCTCCTTCCTGTTTGATGCACAACCACTGATGACGATCTTTGAGTGTACATTTCCAACCAATAATGGATCCATTTGATGGTGTTTCCATCTATTCTGTATTTAATCAGTTTGCTAGTCTAACATTTCATGGGGGACCTTATCAAATGCTCTGCGGAAACCCAGATAAATGACATCCACATTATTCCTACCATCTACTAAATTAGTGACTCAATCAAAAAATGGTATGAGGTTAGTTTGGCAGGATTCTTACTCCATTTTCATCAGGATACTTACAGACAGATTCCTGTGCAATCCATTCCCGGTATTGAGGTCAGGCTGACTGGCCTGTAGCTTGGATCTTTTTTTTTTTTTTTTGCCTTTTTTTGAAGAGAGGGACAGTGTTAGCCAGTGATGTAGACTCAAGTCAATAGACTCAGGCTCAAGTCGGACTTAGGTCGCTTCAGTGACTCGAGTCAGACTCAACTGGGCAATAAATGATGCACCAACTCGACTCGACTTGAATATTTTTAATGTCTGACTTGCTGCCCTTGGTTCAGTAACATAACACGTTCATCCAGAAGCCTTACGACTTTGAATAACGCCTCCATCTCTTTTTGCCTGCTGGTCACATAGCAATCTCTCTCACGCCCAAAGTGTGGGCTCATTTCTCGGGGGGAACAGCAAATGGGCTAGGCAATGGGCTTGAGGCAGGCTTGAGGTCTGCTCAGCAGCCTGTCCCTGCTGCATATTGGAGGATATACTCCCCACTCCCATTTTCTCATCCCACTTGCCAACAGTTTGAACTTTTGGTCGGGTCTGTCTGCTTGCACCCAAGTTCTTATCTCTGTTTATTAAAATGACACTCCCTCATTCCCAGCACACGATTTCCCAACCAGTCCCATCATCCCCTACCAGCCCAGCAAAACACTAAAGCAAAGCTTACTAAAAACACAGCAAGAAGCACAAAGCTGACCTGGCATTCTGACCTCCAGAAACCGTTTCCTTTCCTCCTCACCAGGTAGCAGCAGATGCAGGCCAGACTGAATGACCTTAAGAGTCAGGAAATGTTTCAGTCTCTGCTCATTTTTCTTTCTTTGGGAAGAACACAGGGCCACCATGGATGACTGGGCTGGCCTGATGATCTCGTTTTAAACCTTTGTCATTGCCCTCTCTCAGCAGCTCCATCTCTTTAGGGGACATAACGTACAAATTAGATGCTTGCAGTTTGGCCCCCCTCCATTTCCACAGCATAGCCAATGTCTCAATGGGACAAAAGTGCGCTGAACTTTGTTCCCACTCCATTCTCTCACAAGTCAATGTATCCTGCTGGAAATTCCCCTGTGCCCGCTTCAGGAGCATCCTCCCATGACTTGGCTGCTCCAGAGACTAGGACAAGGAGCAGTGGATTCAAGCTGCAGGAAAGAAGATTCCACCTGAACCTCGGGAAGAACTTCCTGACGGTCAGAGCTGTCCGGCAGTGGAGTCTGCTGCCGCCTCCATGGAGTGTGGTGGAGTCTCCTCCTCCTTTGGAGGTTTTTAAGCAGAGGCTGGATGGTCGTCTGCCAAAGGCAGGGCTTTGATGGTATCTTCCTGCGTGGCGGAATGGGGTTGGACTGGATGGCCCCGGGGTCTCTTCCAACTCTATAATTCTATGATTCCAAGTGTAGTAATATCTTATTTTCCTTATTTCTGTATAAAAACCATTCATAGCATACAAACATCACCAACAGTCTGAGAGAATACAGGTGTGTGACCAGAGGTGTATCATTTTCGTCCTGTCTAAAAATCAAAACAAGTTTCCCCAGTTCCTTAGGCAATGGGCTACGTACGGGAAGCCCCCCAAGAAAGATACAAGGGCAGCCGCACCCACCCACCCACCCACGCCCCATGCGCCCCAGCTCTCTCCGGCTGGCAGGGCAGCCCCGATTAATCCTTCCTTGCCCCACTTTTCCCTCTCTTTTCAGAATGTCCCACTTTGCCTCCTCTTTCGCCCTCTCTCCTTGGCTTGCTGCTGTTGCTGCAAACTGACTTCAAAATGCCCCGGGCAGTTCACACCCAGTTAACTGGGCAGGGGGCGGAGAGTAGGGGAGGGGTAGCTAATAACAGAGAGGGAGAGAGTCCAGCCTCCCCCGCTGCTGGGCCTCGGCCGCCGCCATTTTGAGAGCAGCGAAGCGGCCCGCCCCGCCTCCGGCCAGGTATCTCAGGGGCAGTTTTGGACTACGGCTCCCAGAACACCCACCCTCCGGCCGGCCATGAAAATGGGTGGGGACACCGATAAGAGCGGTCAAAACGATGCCAGAGAAACGAAAAGGAACTCTCTCCGTCAGCCGCCGCCCTCGGTAACGCCCCTTCGCCCCCTTCTTCCGCCCCGCCTCCGCAGGCAACCGTCGGCCTGGGCCGCGCGTGCGCCTCAGGGTAGCAGCCTTCGCGGAGCGGGAGGGGCGCGCGCGCATGCGCCTTTGGTACCCCGGCGACCGTCGGGCGGGCTGGCGGGGCGGGGTCGGGGCTACGCGCCCAGAGGCGCGAGGAGCGGGGATCGGAGAGGGCCGGTTGGAGGCCGCCTGAGGCCCGAAGGGGAAGACCGACCTCCGCTTTGTGCTGCCTGAGGCCCTGAGAGGGGTCGATCTCCGGTTCACGCCACCTGGAGGCATTAAGATGGCCCAGTCTGGCCATCTTAATGGCCAGGCGAGGCGCCGAGGGGGCGATCAAGCCCGTTGGACCCGCTGAGCCGCCGAGTGGGCGGTCGACCTCCAGTTTAGGCTGCCCGAGGCACCGAGAAGGGGGCGGATCCCCAGCCTCTGCTTAAAAGCCTCCGAAGGAGGAGGAGACTCTGTTGCCCGCGCTCTCTACGAGGAGCGCCTTTGGGCCGAGGGACAGACAGGGAGCCGCGTGTTTCCTGGTGAGGATTCCCGGCCCGTTCGCAGAGTATCGGCGTGCGCGCACGCGGGTGCCTCCCGGGGGGACAAGCTTCCCTTGCTTGGGGGAAATAGTTACAGAGCTGCGGAAGCTTTCTTGCCAGTGCTTAAGCCAGTGCCCAGGCAGATCCAGGACTTCTGGGAAGCCGAGTCCGCCGAGAGAGGAGGACGTCCAGGAGCGCCCGTTCTCTGCGCGGCCTGCCCGCGTTCGGGAAATGGCTGCAATCCGCCCTCGCACGGCTCTTGCTCTCAGCCCTCCACGCCCCGCGGAGGGGCCGCGGGTTCCACTGCCGGACGGCTCCGACCGCCAGGAAGCTCCTCCTGGGGCTCGGGCGGAGTCCGCTTTCCTGCAGCTCGGACCCGCTGCTCCTCGTCCTGGCCTCTGGAGCAGGGGAAGACCAGCCCGCTCCCTCCGCGACATGGCTTCCCTTCAGATACTTAGACGTGGCTATCGTGTCCCTGCTTAATCTTCTCTTGTGCAGACTAAACATCCCCGGCTCCCTAAGCCACCCCTCCTAGGGCTTCGTGGCTTCCGGACCCTCCGCCGTTTGGGTCATCCTCCTCTGGACATGTTCCAGCCGGTCGATATCCTTCTTGAATTGAGGTGGCCAGAAGTGGACACAGCATTATTCTGGAAGAGGTCTAACCAATGCAGAATAGAGCGGTACCATTACCTCCCTCGATCTAGACACCATTCTCCTATCCGTGCTGTCATACTGAGTTTATTTCCAGCCCCCCCGATAGGACGTTGTGGTTTCCTTTGACCACTTTGGTCGCCCTCCTCCAGACACCCTCCAGCTTGTCCATCTCCTTCCTGGACCGTGGGGTGCCCAGAACTGGACGCAGGATTTTTATTCCAGGCTGAAGAGAGGGGTACCATCGCTTCCCTTGACCTAGATGCTGCGCTCCTGTTGATGGAAGATTAACAGTTTATATCTAGGGCCGTGAAGAACTGTGGAAAGGACACTGGTGGGGGACGAAGGACCTCATCCAAGTGCCGACCAGCTCTAAGGAGAGGATCCTCCTGGCCAGAGGAGACCGCGGGGACCTTGGGCAAGGGAGGGGGATTGTGAACACGACACAGCTGCCGGGTGTGTGTGCGTGTCAGGTTTTCCAACTGTTTCTGGGGGGAACGGGGGCTCTTTCTGGAAGGCAAAATGGGAGTGGGGTCAGTCTCACCCCACAACTGTGCTCCACCACCATGATGAGTGAGTTCCGCAGAGGGAAGGAAATCAGGAGACCCTCAAAGCATTTAGATAATACCTTCCCGCCATACCACCCCAGGCCCCAGGCCCCTCATCCCTGCCTCAGGCCCCTCTCACAGCTCCCCCCACAAATGCCTCCCCCATAAGGCTTGGAACCTAGCTGTTTCTTTCTCCCACCTCGCCTGTGCTCCTCCTACCTGTAGCAGCCCCTTCCCTTCTCCCCCCAAGAAAACTAACCCCCACACACAATTTCCCACTTCTCTTCCCCCACCTCCACCTTCTATCAAATACTTGTGGCTATTCTGGCTTCCTTGCATCCCATAATAGTCCACCAGTCCTCCCCATGGCCCACGAAGAGCAACCCCACAGGGCAGGGCCAGCACCCCCAGCCAGCGAGGATGACCCCTTCCCAAATATCTTGGCCCCATGCAGACTGCCCCCCCAGGGCAAAAAGAGGAGAATGGGGGCTTCCACTCTTCAACCCCCTCCCAGCGCCCCCTCCATCCTGCCTTCCCTCCCCCACCAGCACATTCTGGGGGGGCTTCCCCCGGGTACCTCGACTCCCCTGCCAAGAAAGGGGAGAAGGGAAAGGAGGAGGGGAGAAGGGGAGGAAGGAGACAGGCTTAGGGCATCTGGGCACTGTGTTACTCTGTCTGCGGGGGTCCCGGGAGGGACACCAAAATGTGCTCAACTAAAGGTGGGGAAAACCAGCTCGGAGCACTGCTTAGTGTTACGAGAGGCAGGGTAACGTAGTGAGATCTTGAACCCTATGTCTACGGGGTCGGTTCGAGTCAAGGAGCACACAAAAGTTGAAGCAATAAATGATGTTTTATTAAAAACACAAGCACGACAGTGTATGCGACACACTCATACAAGATAACTAAAGAAATAAAGGTTGGAGTGGTATAGAGGGATTTTCAGAGGAGTTGCTGGTTTGGGTGATACTTCGCCTGTCCTGAAGCCCGGAAAAATAGAGAGCGAGGCTGGGGTGCGATGTATCTCGGCACGTGGAGCCGAGGGGAGGCTCGCCAAGCAAAGCGGCAGCAAGGCGGGATGGAACTCGGGAGCGATCCGAGGAAGGTCTCGGAATCAAGGGTTTTTATAAGGAGAGATGTGACTGCAGGCTATGCCATACTTGGGGGAAAACAATAGATTTGGAGTTGGAGACAAAGCCTCCGAAAGGTCACAATTTGAATGATTGCGTTATCGCAGAGGTTCTCAATAGAGCAGCCAGTATGCAGACGCAGAGTACTTGGGTATTGTATAGTTTACCCATCAAGCTGCCAATGCGGGGCAGAGAATCCTTTGTAGGTTGCGTGCCAACCTAATTAGAGTAGTTGCCTGGAGGTCTTCTAAAGCAGCGAGTCAGCTATTCCTGGCCTGCCTGTATTGTTGTTTGAATATTACGGCAATTAATGGCCGAGCCTGTATGCGTGCTTGTCCGGGGGCCTCGCAAGCCCGTGGAGGGGAGTGGGTACATGAGGCCGAATTTGTGATATCAAAAAGATATCGTTTATATCCCCAAAGCTCGGACTAGCCAGAGCAGTAACAACTGCCCCCACCCCAAAAAAGAGTCTGCCTTGCTCCTGGTCTCCCTTCATCCTTCCCTCCCCCTCCCCACAGAGCCCCCTCCTAAGGAAGTCCAGGGCAGAGGGAAGATTCTTCCTGTGCATATTTGCAGGACAGAGGAAGGGGGGTCGAGACTGACCCCCCCTATTTTGCCTTCCAGGGATTTGGCAGCTCCCTGCTTTCCTCTGACACACAGATCCAAGGCTGGGCTGCAGTTTAGGGGAGGAGAGACCTCAGCTTTAAAGCACTTCATATGAGGTTATGTTACCCTGATTTCTGGGGTCCCGTGAGGGACACCTCAATGTGCTCAAAATACTGCAGAATGGGAACTGGCAAGAGCACAAGCTAAGCAGTGCAAGAGGCAGGGCAACCTAGCAAGATTTTGAACCCAATGTCTATGGGGTCAGGCCAAGTCAATAACCAAACAGAAGTAAATAATAATTGTTTTCCTTTATTTTAAGATACAGTCAAAACATATGTATGCCACCACTCACACAGACCTAATGAAAGAAAGGTAGGAGTTGGATAGAGGAGTTTAAGAGGGATTTTTCAGGGGAAATACTACACCTGATCCTGAAGCCCCGTTTATTGGAAGAAAAGTCCGCAGTATCGGAGATTCTCAGCACATGGGAGCTGAGGGGAAGGCTCATCGGATGGAGCGACAGCAAGGCGGGATGGAAGTCAGAGCGATCCGAGGAGACGCTCAAAATCAGGAGGTCTTATAGGGGAAAATGTGCCTGTAGGCTAGCCCGTTGCCAGGGAAAACAATGGGTTTCGGGCTGAAGACAAAGCGTCCGAAACGTCAGTACTTTAGATGATTGAATTATGAAAGCGTTGTCAATAGCGTAGACAGTATGCAAACGCAGAGTGCTTGACAGTCGGATATTCGGCTCGTCAAGCTGCCTGCTCAGGGCAGGGGATCTTTTGTAAGCTGCGTGCATACATAATGTGATCTTGAGAGGGTGTTACTGCCCTCGCTAGCCCGAACTTGTGGGATATAAAGATATCTTTTGGTATCAATAATTTGGCTTTCTGTCCCCTGCACGTGCTTGCGAGGCCCCCGGACAAGCACGCACACAGGCTCGGCCGATGATCGCCGTAATATTCCAACACAATACAGGCAGGCCAGAAATAGCCGACTCACTGCTTTAGGAGACCTCAAGGCAAGTACCTCAATTATGTATGCACTCAACCTTCAAAAGATCCCCTGCCCCGCTCTGGCAGCTTGATGGGCAAACTATACAACGCTCAAGCACTCTGCGTTTGCATACTGGCTGTCGTACTGACAATTTGGCTATAATTCAATCATTCAAATTCTGACCTTTCGGAGGCTTTGTCTCCAGCCCCAAACTCATTGTTTTCCCCAAGTCCGAACTAGCCTGCGGTCACAATTCTCCTTATAAAAACCCCTGACTTTGAGCGCTTCCTCGGATCGCTCTTGGCTTCCGTCCCGCCTTGCTGTCACTTTGTCCAGCGAGCCTCCCCTCGGCCCCGCGTGCTGAGATCCACGCTCCCCGGCTTCTCTGCTTCCAACCGGGGTTCAGGACAGGTGAAGTATTACCCAAACCAGCAACCCCTCTAAAAATCCCTCTATCCCACTCCAACCTTTATTTCTTTAGGTATCTTGTGTGAGTGTGCGGCATACACTGTTTGATTGTATTTTTAATAAAACAACATTTATTGTTTAAACTTCTGTGTGCTCCTTGACTCGGCCTGACCCCGTAAACATAGGGTTCAAGATCTCGCTACGTTACCCTGCCTCTCGTTTTGCTAGGCTGTGCTCTTGGCTAATTTCCCCAACTTATATAATTAAGAGCGCATTTAGGTGTCCCTCTCGGGACCCCCAGAAAGCAGGGTAACAAGGGTACTTGCCTGGAGGTCTCCTGAAGCTGCAGTCTGGCAATTACTGGCCTGCCTGGATTTGTTTTGAATGGTTCAGCTATTTTCGGCCGCGCCCGTGTGCGTGCTTGTCCGGGGGCCTCACAAGCGCATGGAGAGGAATGGGTAGTAAAGGCCAAATTCTTGATATCAAATGATATCTAATATACCTCAAGTTCGGACTAGAAGCTACAGTAACAGTTGGAGATCATAGAATCGTAAAAACGTAGAGTTGGAAGAGACCACAATGGCCACTGAGTCCAACCTCCTTCTGCCATGCAGGACCAAACACTCAAAGCTCCGTAGTTTGAAGCCATTGGTCCGTGTCCTAGTCTCTGGAGCAGCACAAAACAAGCCTGCCCCTTCCTCAACATGATATTTCTTCAGATACTTGAACATGGCTATCATGGCACTCTGTAACCTTCTCTTCTCCAGGCTAAACATCCCTAGCTCCCTAATCAGCTCCTTACAGGGCTTTGTGGTTTCCAGACCCATCACCATTTTGGTGGCCCTTCTCTGGACATGTTCCAGCTTGTCCGTATCCTTCTTCAATTGCAGTGCCCAGAACTGGACACAGGATTATTCCAGGTGGGGTCTGACCAAAGCAGAATAGAGTGGTACTATCACTCCCCTTGACCTACGCCTACCTGTGGATGCAGCCCAGAATTGCATTGACTTTTTTAGCTGTCGCATCACACTACTGCCTCATGTTCAGCTTGTGGTCCACTGAGACTCCTAGATCCTTTGCACATGTACTGTGGTCAACCCAGGGGTCACCCATCTTATATCTGTGCATTTGGTTTCCTCTGCCCAGGTGTTGAACCTTACACTTCTCCCAGTTGAAATTCATTGTGTTAGTTTTGGCCCAGCTCTCCAATCTGTTAAGGTCATGAATTGAATTCTGATCCCATCCATTCAGCGGAATGGTCAGTCCGTTCAGTGGGATTAATATCAGAAGGGAGGGAAGGTGTGAGGGACAGAAGGAGGATGGTGGGTACAGGATTCTCCGAAGAGAAGAAGGAGCCAGCGGAGAATGCCAGAAGCCAAAGAGGGGAAAGCAAGGACAGAGCCACCAGGAGAGAGAGAGGAGAGGGGAACCCCGAGCTCCTTTTGGGGTGATGAACCCACAGAGCAAACAGCCCCTTGCTTCGGAAAGGGGGGGGATTCTGGGGCTCCCACAGGATCCCGATTCCACCTTCCTGCTTCTTTCTTTCACAACAGCCCAGTGAGGGAGGTGCAGCTGGGGGAGCCAAGAGCCCCACAGGATTGCTACAACTTAGCATCATAGAATCTCAGAACTGAAAGAGACCCTCAAGGGACATCCAGTCCTGCCATTGTGGGAAGACACAATCCAAGCACTCCCTCTGATTAAAACCCCCAAAGAAGGAGAAGACTCCACTGCACTCCACGGAGGCAACAACGGATTCCACTGTCAAACGGCTCTTACCGTCAGAAATTTCTAAGATTTAGGTGGAATCTCTTTTCCTGAAGTTTGAAGCCATTGCTCCATCTCCTAGTCCCTGGAGCAGCAGAAAACAGACTTGCTCCATCGTCCAATAGACACCCCTTCAAATATTTGAACATGGCTCTCATGCCTCCTTCTCTTAGCCTTCTCTTCTGCAGGCTAAACATCCCCTGGAGCTCCTGGGAAAAGAGAAGGTTTAGAGGTGACATGATAACTTAATTCTAGGGGCATCCAAAAAAGCCACAAACTTCTTCCATTACCTTGCCATCTTTGAGGCCATCGCAACCAATTTCTGAAAATTTGTTGGAATGAGAATGTTTCTACTTCCCAGCAGAAGGAGAACAAGGAAGGAGTCAGTTCCAAAGAGGGTCTTTCAAAGTCTGGGAGCGGCCACCGAGAAGGCTCTGTCTCTCTCTTGTTCCCACCAAAAGCCTACCTTGTGTCTCCACAAGAACCAAGCAACGTAGAAGCAGCTGGCCCAGGATCACCTCACAATATTTTTGTGAGCTTCCAAAAAGGCAGAGGTTCCCCTGGGAATCAGAGGAGGATTTGGGGTTTCCCTTTGCTAATAGAACATGTTCTGTCAACTTTTCTTGGGAAATTGTTTGAAGTACCAAACTGTGTTCCACCTGTGGTAGTACACAATATGGAAGTTGGTTGTTCCCCATTGGAATCTACCACATGGAGACAGGTATTGATTGAGACTCCTTTTGGGGGGTCTGGAGATGGGTTATATCACCCTTTTACAGAAAGACACATAACAAGACAAAATTTTCCAGAGCAGTTAATGAAAATGTTCAGAAAGTCGGCCTCTCAGACAAGTTTTCTTTTTACACTTAATTTGTCCATGGCGAAGTCAATCCTTGCACAGCAGATGCTCAGTGCTCCTGATCCGCCACACATACCACTTGCTCCCCTATTAATCTAGGTTTGTTATTTAACCTGAATGTGTCTGCAAACTGTTTAGAAAATGTAACTGTCCCAAAATATCATTAGGTGTTTAGCAAAGTTAGATTTAATGTAATTCCACCTGCCATATTAGAGGGTCGGTCCCAATAAATTGCACATTTTGAATGTGCGTGACCGTTTGGAGCAGCATTAGTAGAATCCCAATTGCGTGTTCTTTTCCTGTGATGGGTATCTGTTCGGAGATACCAAAGAAAACCTAATGGAAGAGGTTGCAGAATTTTTCTTCTGTGCTATCAAAACTCATAGGGCTGTATGGTAATTGATAATATGATTGGGAGTAGACAGGGACTGATAATACAAGAGCTCCTGATAAGGAACATTTTTTGTAGAATAAAGGGACGATTTTATTGATTATGAGCTGCTGTTGAAATACTAATAGTTTTAAATAAATTTTCATATACTGCATGCTATTTGTATACTTATATTGTTATCTTAATGTATATTTATATGCTGTTTTTAGTATTGTTGTGTTTAACTCTTTATAGCCTTATGGTTTGTTGACTGTAATAAAGGCATTAGGTTGGATTGGCCCACTGAAGTCAATGAAACACTTTTAATCATGGCTGATTTAAGTTCCACTGTTCTCCGTGGGTATGATGAAGTCGAGATCCAGCATTTAGGCTGAAGTTTTGAATAAACTTTCCTTGGATTAAGCCCCCCTGGAACCATTTGAGAGTCATCCTTGGTGAATGAAAAATAATTCCTCTCTCTAAAATTGGAAGGAATTTGGGGGTTTTGCTCTGGCTTCTGCTTTGCTTCAATCAGACCTATCAGAATCACAGGGACTCTTCTTCAGTCCTGATTAATATAAATTAATGCAAATCTGGTTTTAATTGGAAATGATTAAACCTAGATCCACAGTTCCTCTATTTTTCATGAGAGTAAATCCCAAATTGCTCCAATGACCATTAAGCCTCCACAAGAATCTTTGGGGTTTTTTGAGACAATGGCCAAATTCAGTTACCTCACTCTAAAGCAAAGGGGAGAGGCGTTGAAGGAAAATAAAATGGGAGAATGAAAAAAACTTCTTTATGTCAGGCTGGACAATTTTGGCAGGCCTTTCTTGCCCCAGAACTCTCCAGCAAGCCAGATGGACTTCCTGAAGACCTACGCAGCAAAGAAGCCAGATTTGGTCGGATTTCTGGTTTTGTGAAAATGGGTGCAGGAGAGTATTGTAACCTGTTTCAAAAATAAACTGCTGCTCCTGAAGGTTCCCAGGAGCGGGAATGTCTCTTTTCCTCTTCCTAACGAGAAAGACTCTGGGAATTTAGAGGCCTGAGGGCCACGAAGACAATCTTGGGGTCCACATACGACCACCAGTCTGCGCTTTCCCCATCCCGACCGACAGTGTCTTGGGGGGGGTAACTGGTGGGGGAGGAGGATCCACCTGTCCTGACCCGATGGATGAAGCCCCTCTGAGCCTGAGTGCCCGGCCACCTGGTTGCCAGAGCTGCCTTCTGCTGGCCAAGCCCTGACCAGTGGCCTCCTGCAGAAGCGGGGTGGGGTGGGGTGGGGTGCGGTGGGGTGGCGTGCATGTGTGTGTGCATGCATGGGGGGCTCTTCTCTGCCTCTGTGGGGCTCCCTGAAACATGCTGCAACTTCTTTTCAATGTGCCGCTGCCACCACTGGTGCCCGCCTGTTGCCAACGCTGCCACTAATGCTGGGCAGGATGGGAGAACCACTGGGACAGAGCACACGTGCTTCTCTCCCCCCTCCCTTGTGGGGACCATGAAAGCCAAATGAGTCCAGAAAGAGGGAGGGCAATTCTGACCATGATGACGAGGGGAGGGGGTGAAAGAGGTGGGGAGAGACCCTGCCAAGGGGCATTGCTGGGGCACAGCCCCTCTTGTGGTCCCCAGCAAAGAAGGGGTGTGGGAGGGTCCCCGGACACCCCCAGCCACGGGAGACACGCACACACACATGTGGGGGGGCGCCTCGGCCCTTGGGGGACCCCTGCCTTGACCCAGATTGACTGCATTTCCATGACTCTCTAGGGATTTGAACCCTGGTGTCTCGGAGTCTTCATCCTGCACTCACACTACTACACTACACTGGGTCTGACTCATTCTCCAATGGAGTACATTGTCCAACAGCATTTAGTTCTAGGGGAATTCAAAAGAAATGTACTGCAGATCTGAAGAGGAGAGCAACAGAGCGGGACATCTGGACCTGAACCTCTCCATGTTGGTTGTGAAGCAAGGGAGAACTGCTACTCCCAATAAAGAACATGTGAACTGCTGTTGGTTGGCTAAATCGCCTACAACAAATATCTGAGTCGGAATGCAGTGCCAGAGGGAAATGTTACTCTGACTTTTGGGGGTCCCCAAAAATACAAAGATTGGGGAATTTTAGCAGAGCACTTGCTTTAGCAATGCAAAGGGCAGGGCAACGAGGCGGGACCTGGAACCCAGTCTTTACGGAGTCAGACCACACAGAAACCAGCTAAACGTTCAATCACGATGTTTTATTAGCAAATATTTTCACATACACGCAGAGAGGCAATTGCTCACGCAAGCACCAAGGACTATCGAGATGGAAAGAGGTGAAAATTGATAGGGGAAAAGTGGAGGAATGTGGAAGGGGTGGCACTGCACCTGATCCAGAAGTCTTCGGCCAGGAGAAAAACTCAGCGCAGGGAGGGGTCTGAAGGGAGTCTCAACTAACAGAATGATGGTCTGCTAGTCTAGTGTGGGAGAGCTCTGAAATGGGGTCTCAAAAAGGGGGTTCAGTTACAGGGTGAAACGTGCTTCGGGGGCAGACCCTTTCCCGAAAAGGATAATGGTTGCGTGACAGCTGCCTGATGGCCGCATGATGGCCGCATCATGTAACTGGACCTTGCTTCAGTATGTCTCACTTGTTCCAAGCATTCCAGGGGAATCAGGCAGTCTCCCCAAAGTATTGCTGTGGCTGATGGCCTTTCCAAGGTTTCCTATGGACGTGACAGGCGAAGTTTCTGGCCTTTGACTTTTTGTCCGATCACTGGCCCTGCTGTCTACGCACCAGCCTGGTCACCTCTGGCTTAGATGAGTTTTAATATTAAAATTATACTCCCTGGGATGGGGTCTGCTAACAGGGGTTACAGAAAACTGAAGCAGGCATCCATTTTATTTTGATGCACAGTTGCCAACCTATCAAAGCACAGATACAGAGATTTAACCCAACTCTGAACATCAGTCTTTGCATTTTTTAGGACATCTCTGATTGACTCTTCTAGCTCTTAGCTTTTACATTTTAATGGCATCTCCAATGGGCTGTGCTAGCTCTTTGAAGCTGAGAGATTTCCCAGTGCAAAAATCAGTGCACCTTTAATGGATCTGGAAACAATGAGGCCAGTTTCTTTCTCTGCATCCTGAATTCCTTGGTGCATAAAGAGGTGTGCCACAAGCAGCCAAGGTGGTTCTGAGCAGCTGCTCTTACTTTCCCGGATGTGCTAGAAAAGGTAATAATTTGTCTTAAATCCAATTTATGCCAATATCACATCTTCTATTAGTGAACTCTGTATACTAGTACCGACAGAAATACAGCCAAAACAGAGTAACAGATAAAAGATGGAAGAATAAGAAAGTTCAGGGGAACCCATTGTTACCGCTGTTTCTAGCCCGAGCTTGTGGGATATTAAGATATCATTTGATATCAATAATTTGGCCTTCTTCACTCATTCCTCTCCACATGCTCGCGAGGCCCCCGGACAAGCGCGCACACAGGCGCGGCCGACAATAGCCGAACCATTCAAATCCCGATCTAGGCAGGCCAGTCATTGCCGAATGCAGCTTCAGGAGACCTCAAGGCAAGTACCACATTATGTATGCACGCTACTTACAAAAAGATCCCCGGCCCCGCGCTGGCAGCTTGATGAGTGGACTATACAACTCTCAAGCACTCTGCGTTTGCCTTCTGGCTACTCTATTGAGAACCTTGTCATAATTCAATCATCTAAAGTACTGACCTTTCGGAGGCCTTGTCTCCAGCCCGAAACTCATTGTTATCCCCAAGTACGGACTAGCCTGCGGCCACAATTTTCCCTATAAGAACCCCTGACTTTGCGCGTCTCGTTGGATCGCTCGTGACTTGCCTCCCAAATTGCCGTCTCTCCGTTTGACGAGCCCCCCCTCAGCCCCGCGTGCTGAGAATCCACCCTCCCCAGCTTCTTTGCTTTTACCGGGCTTCAGGACAGGTATAGTATTTCCCATACCAAACCTCCTCTCAAAATCCCTCTATCCAACTCCTACCTTTTATTTCTATAGTTCTTTGTGTGAGTGTGTTGCATACACGTGTTTGACTGTGCTTCAATAAAACAGTTATTATTATTAACTTCTGCCTTATCATTGACTCGGCCTGAGCCCGTAGACAGGGGGTTCAAGATCTCGCTACGTTACCCTGCCTCTCGCAGTGCTAACTAGTGCTTTTTGCTAATTCCCTCCCCATTGTTGTGATCACATTTAGGTGTCCCTCCCGGGACCCCCAGAAATCAGGGTAACAGAGTGGTGGAGTAACGCGGGCAGTCCCTGTACCCCTAATTTGAGTGGGAGTCGCGAACCTACTCAAGTCAGGCTGGTACAGACTTAGGCAACGGCCGTAGTCGTCTTAAGGTGATTCTAGGAACGCGTGTGTGTGAACTCTGTGTGTTTGAGCTCCAGGAGCTATTCTGTCTGGGTGGGAAATCTGCACCCCTTTCTCTCTTGGTTTGTGTGTGTCAGCCGCCCCGGCTTGGTCACCAGCTCTCGGGCAGTGAATCAAGACCGATAACAAGAGCGTGCACAAACTGACCTGGGAATCACATCCCTAACTTGGGTACTATCGTGGGCTGGGATCCGAAGCGTTAGGGCTTTAGGTGCAGTCCATACTCTCCCTCCATTCATGGCAAGGCAGTGAAAGCACTTAGGGAAGAATCCCCCCCCCGAGTAACATGGGTGCGTCCTGTCCTTAGTGTAGAACGTGGGTGCGTCCCGTTTGTAGTTTAGTAAGTGTGGGTGCGTCCCGGCTGAATTTGAATTCGGGTGCATCCTAACTGCTAGCAAAGTAGGTGCAGGTGGTGAGTCTCGACCTAGAATAGGGTTTCTGAAGGTTTTGCCCGAGGTGGAGGAAGGGCCCCCTCACCCAAAAAACTGTTAGGGACAGTTCAGTTTTGGCTCCTCGCCCCTTTCTCCCTGCTGCTTGGCCAGGCGGCACTGTAAGTTCCACTGGGTTCGTTTCCCCCCTTCCTTGGCAGGCAGAGTACTCGTGAAGGTTTTCCCGGAGTCTAGGTGACTCTCCTGGGACCCCCAGAATTCAGGGTAACACCGTGAGCCTTCAGAAGTACAACTAAATCTGGGGGGGAAAAATGGCATGAACTTAATACTGAGTATGTTAAGTGGATGCTGGGAGCCATGGAGTGGGAGGTGAGGACATCGAAAACAGAAAATCACTGTATAGGATGACAGCATTCATCACACTGGAATATAATTAGGTGAATAAACTAATCCCAATATTGAGGCTTGTGGTAACAGGTCTTACAACAGTGTTGTGTGATGCAGCTGGTGTGCAGAGAGAGGACAGCGTCCTGTTAGTGGTTTAGACAGGCATTATGGTGTACTAGGTGTGTGGGGCAGTTTTCTTTCTACAGTACGTAACAGCTGTATCCAGCAGAGAGTGGGGTAAGCGGAGATGCACAAACAGGACCATTAGCATGTGATGTAGCGCATTAAAGTAGACAAGAGTGTAGCACATCAAGGTGCATTGTTTCCAAGCATCGGCTCTGTATATTGCACACTGCAGTCATCAGCCATGTTCACTGACCGCTGATCCACAGATTTTGCATCAGATCGGTGCTGAGTATGAGAGTGGCATACTAGCAGATATTTAGACTATACCAAAGTCTATACCAAAGACTATACCAAAGCAGTGCAAACTGTTGCCCAACATTTGTAATCAGACGCCATTTCCAGATCTGGTCCCTGGGTTTTTGGTTTCTGCTTAGCAACTTGTTCTTGCTTGCAAGCATCTTCTTTAGAAGCTCTCTATCAGTAAGGCTGTCTCTAATAACTGAAGTCTAATTTGCACTCAGATTGCCAGGACCATGCCTAGGCACGGTCTATCCAGGACATCAGAATGACTAAGCTCATTGGTGGCTGGTGGCTTCGACGTCGGCAAGGTGTTGAACCCACTCTGGCTTTCAGTCTAAACCTTAAAGGAGGCAAGGTATGGAACTTACTTTGGAGATAGGGCTTACCAACCTGGCTAATGTCTTTAAAGTTCAGTCTCAAATTGGTAGCAGATTCACCACCCCACTGTTGTGGAAATCACCAGCTGCCACTGACAGAATCTTGGCTGTAGGAAGCGAGATGTGAAACACTCCCAAAAGCATTTCTATCTGTCCAGACCCACATGACAGCAGAGTAAATTGCCTACCGATTTGTAGATGGCACACAATCCCCATGCGCTGTGATCTAGGAAAACCCACACATTAACCATGGGAGGATTCACATATTTACAGATGGCATTGACCAACACTGACAGTCACAGTTCCATCAAAGAGATCCAGTGTCAAAGAGCCACTGCGTGCGCCCCTGACAAATAACTAGTGGTTTCTTGTAGCTAGTATATAGGGGTGAAGAAACATTCTCTTTGCAGATCCTCACCATATGCTCATAAGGATAAGACTGTGGGGAGGAAATTTTAAAAGGAGTGAGAGATATTTGTGGATATATGTGTATATATCCATCCTGAAGATATAACAGCAGCATCAGGCTGTATCAGAAACCACTAGCTAGAACATTTGTCTCCTCATCACAGTCGAGCAAGAAATATCCCAGTATAACCCCGGAATGGAAAACTGCTCTGCCCCATGGAGTTAACAGTGATGCATCCACTACGACAGGTAATGGGAATCTTTGGACTGCCACGTGTTTCGAACTGCAACTCCTATAGTTCCTGATCTTTGGCTTTGCTGACTTGGGCTTCTGAGCACCGGAATCCAAAATATCTGGCGTGTGAACGGTTCCCCAGCTACGCACTATGGAAATGCAAAGGCTTGGTTCCAGATTAATTTCGTTGCACTGACTCCCCACTGACATTCATAGGCCAAGATGAATCATTTCGAACTTTTCAAATGGATTTCAACCAATATACAGAACAATTCTATACACGTTGCCCCCAGAAGCAAGACCTGACATAAGCAGTAGGCCCAAACAACATGTGATGTTGCATATACAGTGTGCTACGGAACCTCATTTCTTTCTTGTTTCCTTGAAAATATACAGGGGATATGGGAGGGATTAAAGGCTCTCCCTGGCACTTCCACACCTACATTTGCTTCATTCAGGGGTTCAAAGAGCAGGAAAAAAAGCTTAACTGGTGCCAGTGCGATGTGTGTGTATTTTAGCCCCCATGTGGGCTGCAGAGGTTAAACACATAAGAAAATGAACAGCTGGGGGAGCGGTATTTACACTTCTTTCATGTTGTGCAATTATGTTGAATTATGTTGAATTCATTTTATTTATTTCTTGAATTTATATCCCACCTTTCTCCTAAGATGGGATTCAAGGCAGCCAGGTAGAGCACACAAAAACTTAAGAGAAAGTAAGAAAAGTGATGCTCTCCTGCACGCCACGTATTTAACACAGCATGCAGAACAACCCTGTTTCTTAAACGTGTTCAGGACTGCATCTTTGCTCTGGAGCCAATCCAAGCTTTGCTAAGTATGGGCCCTCAAACTTGGGAATCCCCTCCAAACCTGTGCCAAAGTTTTACAATGTTTGGCAATAAAAAAACCCACATTTTGCAACACACACCCCCCCGGCCGAAAACGAAGAAGCAGGCACATCAACTTGGGCTTACTAATAAATATCCAAAATCTATGTAAAAGAGAACTTAGAACCTAAGTTATTATTAGCAGATAGGAAGGGCAGATATGTAGGGGCAGAAATTAATTGGAACAGTAAAAAGATATTGATTTTTGGAATATATGCATCAATAAATGAAAATAATATTTTTTACAAAGACTTGAAAGATAAATTAACACAATTGAAATATGACAGATAGATGCTGATGGGGGATTTCAATGGAGTGGTGGAGCCATAGATAGATAGACAGATAGATAGATAGATAGATAGATAGATAGATAGATAGATGTCTGAAAATAAAATCATTAAGAAGAATCAAGGGAAATTAGCTAACATTTTTTTTGAATTAGTAGAAGAACTTCAATGAACTGATACTTGGCAAATTAAGGAAGAGAATAAAAGGGAATTTACTTTTTTTTCAAACACACATAACTTACTATCAAGAATAGATATGATCTGGGTAACCGATAATATGGTAAATAAGATTGACAAGGTAGAGATCATATAAAAACAATCTAGGATCATAATCCAGTAAACTGACTTTAAAGAAGGTATTAAGAATTATAGATGAAGAATTAATGCATCTTTATTGTATAAAGCGACAGTTAAGAAATGTAAACATATACTCACAGAATATTTACGACTAAACCAAGATAGGGGAACAAATGATAGAATTGTATGAGATGCTAGTAAGGTGGTGATAAGGGGTATATTTATAAAACCGAGTGCAGAGTGGAAAAGGAAAAGGCAGGAGAACATAATGAAAGAAATTGAGGTAAAAGAATCAGATTTAGTTAATGACTCTAATAACGGAAAAAGTATTAATCGGATTAAAGTGTTACAAAAGCAAATTACAATGTTAATGACGGATAAGATTAAAAAGAAACTAGATTACTTAATACAAAGAAATTTCAATCAAGCAAATAAACCAGGAAGATAGTTAATGTATAGATTAAGAAAAGAAAATGCTAAAAGAACAATTAATAAATTGCAAGTGGGGGATAGGATTATAAGAAATGAAAAAGAGTTAAGATGTTTCATAATTATTTCCAGGCGTTATATAAAAAACAACCAATAGAGCAAATAAATTCATATTTTAAGGATTTGGAGATACCAAAACTTACAGATTCACAAAGAGAAAAATTAAATAAGGAAATTTCACTTGAAGAAATTAGAAAAGTAACCAAATTTTGAAAGGTGGGAAGTCACCCAGTCCAGATGGGTTAACAGCTTTATATTATAAAGTTTTTAGTAGTGAATTGTAAAAACCCCTTTGAAAAGTTATGAATAATATTCTTCAGACTAGGGAAGTTCTGGAAAGTTGGAAAGAATCAAATACAGTATTATTACCAAAGGAAGACAGAGATCCATTAGTAATAAAAAATTATAAACCTATATCATTGGTAAATGAAGACTATAAGATTTTTACATTAATCCTCACTAATAGATTAAAGGTAATTTTACAAGAATATATTCATGAGGACCAAAATAGTTTTTTGAGAAAAAGACAAATTAGAAACAAGATCAGAACTGTATTAGATGCAATAGAGTACTTAACCTATCCTAATGAGATCAAAGGAGTATTGATATTTTTGGATGCAGAGAAAGCGTTTGACAATATGAATTGGCTATTTTTATTAAAAACCATCAAAGCAATGGATATGGGAAATAATTTTACTAATTGGATAAATGCTATATATTTTTCGCAAAGAGCAATAATAATAATAATAAATGGTAATGCATCTGATAATCTCAATATTGAAAAAGGTACACAACAAGGATGTCCCCTACCACCACTACTGTTTATTTTAGTATTAGAAAACTTGAGCAGAATAGTGAGAAATAATAAAGAAATAAGAGGAATAAAGATTAGAAAAGAAAAGTTTAAGTTAAAAGCCTTTACAGATGATGTTTTTATGTTAGAAAATCCAATAAGTAGTATAAATGAACTGATGTTAACTTTAAAAGAATTTGGTAAAGTGTCAGGATTTAAAGTAAATGTTGATAAAACAAAGATCATAACTAAAAATATGAGAAAAGAAGTGCAAGAGGCATTAAGTAAGAAATCAGGATTTGAAGTCGTTCAGAAGATTAAATATTTGGGAATATTTATAACTTCTAAAAATCAGCAATTATATGAAAATAATTATACAAGGATTTGAGGAAATGTAAAAAAGGCCCATAATAAATGGCGAAAGGTGAATCTGTCTTTACTTGGGAGAACAGCAGCAATCAAAACGATGGTATTACTGAAAATCATAGAATCATAGAATCATATAGTTGGAAGAGACCCCGGGGGCCATCCAGTCCAACCCCCTTCGGCCATGCAGGAACACCCATCAGAGCACTCCCGACAGACGGCCATCCAGCCTCTGCTTAAAAACCTCCCAAGGAGGAGGAGACTCCACCACGCTCCACGGAGGCAGCAGATTCCACTGCCGGACAGCCCTGACCCTCAGGAAGTTCTTCCTGAGGTTCAGCTGGAATCTCCTTTCCTGCAGCTTGAATCCATTGCTGCTCGTCCTGGTCTCTGGAGCAGCGGAAAACAAGCCCGCTCCCTCCTCGACATGACGTCCCTTCTAATATTTAAACATGGCTGTCCTGTCCCCTCTTAACCTTCTCTTCTGCAGACTAAAGATACCCAGCTCCCTAAGCCATTCTTCATAGGGCATGGCTGATATGTGTTTGTTTCAAACAATCTCAATAGTCTTTTCAAACTCACCCTTTAAGATGCAGCATAAAGAGATCTCCAACTTTATGTGGTTAGGGAAAAAACCTAGGATAAAGTGGAAAGTTTGAGTGGATGCAAAAGAACATGGTGGATTAGGGGTACCAGATTTGAGAGTATCCTTTGAAGCATCATGTTTAGTATAGTTAAAAGAAAGGATAAAATTAGAGAATAAAAGATTAATGGAACTAGAAGGTCACGAACTCAAATTTGGTTGACATGCTTAGCTTTGGTATGGGAAAATAAAGGCAAATGTGAGTTTTAAAAATCATACCACAGGAAGAATGGTATATAAAATTTGGGAGAAGTACAAGAAAGGGTTAGGAACGAAGATCCCAGGATGGTTGTCACCACAAGAGGCCTCATATAGAAGGGAAATGGGAAGTTTGAAAGTATGGATTAGATATAGGGATTTAATAATGAAAGAAGGATTGGGCTGGGATATTAAAGATATGCAAAGCTTAGAGCAAGATGGATTTAAAATGCAGTGGTTAACATACCAATTAAGAGAAAAATATAAGGAGGACAACATAAAATTTGGTTTTGAGACAATTAAAATGGAATTCGAAAAACTATTGTTGGGAGATGACTCCCACTTAATTGCTAAAACGTACAAATTGTTATTAAGATTAAATACAGAAGAACAACAAATAAAGGAATCTATGATGTACTGGGCCCAATGAATAGGAAATAATATAGATTTGGAGCAATAATATAAGCAATGATGATAAAATGATGTATAAATGGTATCTTACCCCTGACAAATTAGCTAAGATGTATAGAAATCTCAAAAATCAATGCTGGAAACGTGGGAGCTTTTGACCATGTACGGTGGCAATGTAAAAAAGCCAAAAAGTATGGGTTAAGGGTAGGAGAGTTTATGCAAAAGATATAAAAGTTAAAATAACATTAAGACCAGAATGATTTCTATTAAATATGATAAATAAGAATGATAGGGGGGAGAAAGAAAGCATAAGAATTTGATAAGATACACGATAGCAGCAGCAAGAATTACATATGCAAAATATTGGAAGAACGATAAGATACGGAAGCTAAGTGAATGGATTAATGAACTTATAGAATTGGCAGAGATGGGTAAGCTTACAACTTTGTTGAAAGGGAAAGCAATAGACTTATATTTGAAAACCTGGAAACCTTTCACAGAACATGTAAGGAGTGAAAATGGAGACTTAGCAATTATAGGATTCGATATGTAAAATAGGACAGGTTTAATGTGGGTAGAGAAGAGAATAAAATGGTGGATATACGGAAGGAGATAATGGGATACGATTAACTTTGGGACTTATAGCAGAAGTCATTTTAATATATCTGTATTAGGATTCACGTAGTCTGTATCTACGTTTCCGGGTTGGCATGGGGGGTGGGGGTAGCCATATTTCTTGGATGACCATCTGTCCAAGGGAGGGCTTTGAGGGTGTTCCTGCATGGCAGGGGGTTGGACTGGATGGCCCGTGTGGTCTCTTCCAACTCTACATTTCTGTGATTCTATGATTCTTCTTTTTCTTCCTCGTGTCTTTGTGACCTTTCATCTGTTTGGTGGTGTTTACTCTTGGATGTATCATATGTTGATTGCACGTATTCTGTTGTTACTTTGTGTATATTCTTTTTTTGTTTCTCAATTTTTTTGTGATTTTTCTGTTTTATTGTGTGTTGGTTTTTAAATTACTAAACTAATAAAGATTATATATGTAAAAATAACTCCTGCCATCTTGACCACATTCTAATATTGTGAGTTCCCTTTTTCATCTGTGAAATGTTAGAGGGTATGATGTAGGCCTTCTCAGATATCTGTACACCAGACGTCAGCTTGAGGAAGAACCTTTATTTCCTTCACTGAAGGAGCTGTTCAGCTGCAGAATAGGTTGCCTCAGAGGGTGGTGAACTCTCCTTTGGAAGTCCTCAAACAGAGGTTGGCTGGGCATCTTCCAGGAGACTCGTGGGGCTGGATGGCCCTCGTGTCTTCTTCTAGCCCTGAAGATTCCGGGAGTCCACCTTTCCTTCCTCCCACAACTTCTCTTTTGCAGGAAGCTCCGATGGGTGGATTCACCTCACATCTGAAGTAGGAATCCAAGCATTTGCGCTGAAGCCCCCTCCCCTCTGCCTTTTGTTCAAGCACTTCAGGTCCTTTTCTCTTTTTGCAGTAGCTTGCTCCCAGAAAGCTAAGTGTGTTCTGTGAGCAACAACCGTGTGTTACCCTGTATACTGGGGGTCCCGTGAGGGACACCAAAATGTGCTCAGCAATAGGTGGGGAAAATTAGCTCTGAGCACTGCTTAGGTAGTTACGAGAGGCAGGGTAACTTACCAGGATCTTGAACCCTACGTCTACGGGGTCAGGCCGAGTCAAGGAGCACACAGAAGTTGAACCAATAAATGATGTTTTATTAAAAACACAAGCAAAACAGTGTATGCGGCATACTCACACAAGATAACTAAAGAAATAAAGGTTGGAGTAGGATAGAGGGAATTTTAGAGGGGTGCTGGTTTGGGTGATACCTCGCCTGTCCTGAAGCCCGGAAAAATGGAGAGCGAGGCTGGGGTGCGATGTAGCTCAGCACGTGGAGCCGAAGGGAGGCTCGCCAGGCAAAGCGGCAGCAAGGCGGGATGGAACTCGGGAGCGATCCGAGGAAGGTCTCGGAATCAAGGGTTTTTATAAGGAGAATTGTGACCGCAGGCTAGGTCGGACTTGGGGAAAACAATAGAGTTGGGGCTGGAGACAAAGCCTCCGAAAGGTCACAATTTGAATGACTGAATTATAGCCGATTTATCAATAGAGTAGCCAGTATGCAAACGCAGAGTACTTGAGCATTGTACAGTTTACTCATCAAGCTGCCAGCGTGGGGCAGAGGATCTTTTGTAAGTTGCGTGCATACGCTTGCCTGGAGGTCTCCTAAAGCAGCTATTCCTGGCCTGCCTGTATCGTTTTGGAATATTACGGCGATTATCGGCCGACCCTGTATGTGTGTTTGTCCGGGGGCCTCACAAGCACGTGGAAGGGATAGAAGGCCAAATTAATGATATCAAAAGATATCTTTTTATATCCCAAAGCTCGGGCTAGCCAGGGCAGTAGCACGTGTGCCATGGCTGGCATTCCGTCTTGCAGTTACAGGTTAATATTTACAGAAGACATCTGCTCTGTACTCAGCCAGAGCATGTGTTCGCTCTAATAGCACACAATGTTATCTGATCTTGGAAGCTAAGCAGGGCAGTCCTGGTTACTAGTTGGATGGGAGATTGCCAACCGATTCCAGGTGTGTTAGGCTATGTCTCCTCTAGCATTTTTTACCCAAGAAAACCGCAGGAAATCCATGGGGTTGCCATGACTTGACACACACATGAAGGCACACACACATGTAGTCTTACAATAAAACCACATAAATGATGCCCCCCTCAACCAACCTTAACAGCCAGCAGCCACCTTGGGCAAAGGAAGTCTGTTCAGCTGCCAACTGGGCTGCAAGAAAGAGGACGTTTCCGGCTTCGCCAGTAAGCCAGGCTGCAACAATCAGAAGCAGGACCTCTATTGCAATCTCTCATCGCAGCCTCACTTGATGGCGGGAGGGTCGGCAGCGTCATCTTCCTTGCACCTGGAAATCAGCGGGAGAGGCCTCCTTCGTCCAACGCAACTGCTGGCCGCCCAGGTGAGCTGGGGGGAGGGGGCACGCCGGAAGGTACCAGATGTAACTGAGCAGCCAGGGTAGAATATCAGCAAAAATAGTCCCATCCACCCCATCATCTTTAGAGCTGATTTTGATTGAATAATTTTGATAATACAATAGTTTGATTGTTGTTGTTTTTCTTTCTAGTAATGTCCATTTTGTTTTGGTTGCATTGTGTGCCTATGTTGGGGTAAGCTGTGCAGACAGCAGAGTATGAAATGTGCAACGGTGTGGGGATGTCGTGGGCGGCCTGCCATCCTCCTTCACTGCTGCCTACGGCCAGCGGGACTTGCCGAGGGGGGTTTAGCCCTCTAGCTATGGCCTGAATCCTGTTGCTAGTCTCAACTAGATTAGACCCATTGAAACTATGAGACTGATCTATCTATTGACCCGCCATTCAACAATTTATTAAAAGATTTCTCCTGCAGTTGGGCCTAACCAGCACAACTGTGATTCACAACAGCAGTGGAAGTGTTTGGAGTCCTGCTCGTCTCAGGGTACAGGAAGAAGGACGACAGCCATCCTACCCCGGGGCGCATCCTCCATGACAACCATTCCCACGTTTTCCAGCTTTTCTGGGTTTAGGCCCAGGAGAAGCCGTTTTTAACAAGAAATGAATAGAAGTCACTTCCTGATTCACAAATGGACCCTCCTGGTCTTATATTGGGAGGCAAATGTGGTGGAAATGCCACCCACACCAGGAAAGAGGGCATTTGGGGGCAAAAATGTTTTGAAAAAAGTGTTCCTCCAGACGATTTTGGGGATTACACAAACAGCCCTGCAAGCTGTGTGAGACCTGCACAACCGTCTTAGGCTGGAAATTTAGTGTTTGGAAATTTACTAAATAATTCATAATTGCTAATCATTTACTGCAGTAGTAATTGTTAGTTTGGACATTTGTAGTTCATCAAATGACCTTTGCCTTTCACTTGTTTATTCTGCTTGGCTCCTGTTTGTTGTTAACGTGTACCCCGACAGAATGCTAATTGCATCACTGACATCTTTGGAGGCGACCTGGGGGAAATAACCTGGGATGTTGACTGGGACATTTAGAAGTGATGTTTAGGGTTAGATAGAATTTAACATGTGTACAAACCGTGACCATACTGGTGCTGATGCATGACTTTTCTTTCCTGTAAGCATTCTTTAATATAAACATAAAAATGGTATAAGAAGGGAAAGCCTGAAAGAATAACTCATCCTACCTGAGATCCTTTGACCAAAGTTACATGTGTGTGTGTCTGTCTTTCTTTCCTTCTCTTTTCTACCTTCCTATCATGTGTTTGGGAGTTCATATCAGCTCTGTGTTCCACCTGGGGATACGGTGGAGGTGTGATTAGTTTATCCATCCTAACAATTGGTGTTTCTGCCCGGTTCTTTCCACGGCACCCCTCCAGGCTTCCAGCTGCTGCCTCATTTGAGTTTAACCCTCTGCATTAATTTGAGGGGGAGAGGAGGCTGACTGCTGGGAGGAGGTAAGTGATAGCTTAGTGACAGACATCATACTAGATCAAGGGAGGTAATGGTACCACTTTATTCTGCTTTGGTTAGACCTTATCTGGAATACTATGTCCAGTTCTGGGCACCTCAGTTCAAAAAAGATACGGACAAACTGGAACGTGTGCAGAACAGGATGACCAAAATGGTGAAGGAGAAGTCCCAGCAGACTGGAGAAGGGCAAATATCGTCCCCATCTTCAAGAAGGGAAAGAAAGAGGACCCAAATAATTATCGCCCAGTCAGCCTAACATCAATATCAGGAAAGATCCTAGAGCAGATCATTAAACAGTCAGTTTGTAATTACTTAGAAAGCAATGCCATAATCACTAAAAGTTAACATGGATTTCTCAGAAATAAGTCATGCCAGACTAATCTTATCTCTTTCTATGACAGAGTTACAAGCTTGATACATGAAGGGAATGTTGTGGATGTGGCATATTTTGATTTCAGTAAGGTCTTTGACAAAGTTGCCCACGACATCCTTGCAAAGAAGCTGGTAAAGTGCAGGGCTGCTGTCAGGTGGATTGGTAATTGGTTGACCGACCGAACCCAAAGGGTGGTCACCAATGGCTGCTTTTCATCCTGGAGAGAAGTGACTAGTGGGGCGCCACAGGGTTCTGTCCTGGGCCCAGAGCTATTCAACATCTTCATCAGTGACTTGGATGAAGGAGTAGAGGGCATGCTTATCAAATTTGCAGATGACACCAAATTGGGAGGGGTTGCTAATACCCCAGAGGACAGGATAAAAATTCAAAATGACCTTGACAGACTGGAGAGCTGGGCCAAAACTAACAAAATGACTTTCAAAAGAGAGAAATGTAAGGTCCTGCACTTAGGCAGAAAAAACAGAATGCACAGATAAAGGATGGGGGACACGTGGCTGGATAGCAGTACATGTGAAAGGGATCTAGGAGTCTCGGTGGACCTCAAGCTGAACATGAGTCAGCAGTGTGATGCGGCAGCCAAGAAAGCCAACGCAATTCTTGGTTGCATCAATAGGAGTATGGTGTCTAGATCGAGGGAGGTAACAGAACCACTCAATTCTACTTTGGTTAGACCCCATCTGGATACCTGTGTCCAGTTCTGGGCACCCCAATTCAAGAAGGATATCAACAAGTTGGAGCATGTCCAGAGGAGGGCGACCGAAATGGTGGAGGGTCTGGAAGCCACGAAGCCCTATGAGGAGTGGCTTTGGGAGCTAGGTATGTTTAGTCTGCAGAAGAGAAGATTAAGAGGGGACAGGATAACCATGTTTAAATATTTGAAGGGATGTCATGTCGAGGTGGGAGTGCGCTTGTTTTCCACTGCTCCAGAGACTAGGACAAGGAGCAATGGATTCAAGCTGCAGGAAAGGAGATTCCACCTGAGCCTCAGGAAGAACTTCCTGACGGTTAGAGCTGTCCGGCAGTGGAATCTGCTGCCGCCACCATGGAGTGTGGTGGAGTCTCTTCCTTCTTTGGAGGTTTTTAAGCAGAGGCTGGATGGTCATCTGTTGAGAGGGCTTTGATGGGTGTTCCTGCAGAGGGCTGGACTGGATGGCCGCTGGGGTCTCTTCCAATTCTAGGATTCTGAGATTCCTACCCTTGATACTCTATTGATTTATTTTCACCTTGATGGACTCAATGAACCTTGTGGTCTCCTTCTTTGGAGGTTTTTAAAGAGAGGCTGGATGGCCATCTGTCAAAGGGAAGGCTTGGATTGTGTCTTTCGGCATGGCAGAAGGGAGTTGGACTGGTTGGCCCCAGGGGTCCCTTCCAACTGTATGATTCTATGTTTTTTTGTTGCTTCCCTTGAGAGGCCCAGGTTTAGCTTCTCCTCTCCCTGCTGAAGGGAAGACACAGGTGGAGAGGGCATGGCGTCCCTACCTCCAGCCTCATGTGGAGACTGGAGGGGAGGGATACGCACATTAGATATTATCCCTTTCAGACAAGATCTTGGGGTGATGACAGCAAAGACCCTCTGGAAGGACAGAGGCAGTTGAGTGTGTTTTTTTCACTCACAACTCATTGGATACCCTAAGTCTAACTGAAACTGCAGGTTGGAAGACTAAGCACCTGATAGAGATCTTGCCAGAAAGGGAGTGAGAGAGAGAGAGAGAGATCGGAGAAACAGGCACCTGAAACTTGTGAGTGTATATGTGTGAAGGTGTGTGTATATTTTCTCTTTCATTCATGGTATGCATAAATGTTAAGTCTTTCAGTATGTGTGTATGTGTGTATTCTGTCTGCTAACAGAACTCACACATCTGTAAATGTTTATTCCTTGTTTTTTGCTGTTGCTGTTTGGAGGAATAAGACCATGTTGTACAGAAAGGATTGGATTAACTCCCTTGGAGGTTGTGTATCAGAAACTTGACCTTGGCATCAGGAGATTAAATTAGAATACTAGGAGTCTAGTGACAAGCGAGTGTGCAAAACCTTATTTTGTCTTCCTCCAACAGGCATGCCCATCACCATCGTGCCAACTAATTCAGCAGGTAAGAGGACACATTCTGGAGGCTGGGCCCAACAGAATAACGTGGGATGCAGTACTGGAAGGACAGTTTAGGTTTAAATTTGTAAGAAAAAAAGCAGCGGGGGGGGAGAACTCTGAAATTAACTTGCAATAATTCTGATCTGGGCTTGGGGGATGGAAAGAATACTTAACATTGACCCAGAGGAAACAGTTCCCTCCTTAGGGGTTTCATGGAGGGAAATAATAGAGAGAATTAAGCATTTGCAAATGAGAGACCGTGCAGGATTTGTTCGAGTGATTAGCAACTGGATGTCAAAACCAGAGCCCAGGGTCAAAGATACACTTGACCATATGGCGCACCCCGAAAATGCTACGTGGGTGGCACACGTGCCTTCGGGCCTTGGAACCTACGTTCAAATAGCACAAGCGCTCTGTTAATAGCAGATCCCAGTGACAAGTTTTGGTATCTCATATACTCTTATGAGTTTGTTATAGTGTGAAAAATGGATAGGCACGCCTTTAATCCCTCTTGACCCTTGGAATACAGCAAGGGTTGGTAGACACCAGGAAATGAATTGCAGATCAGTCCGTGTGGAAGGCCAGGTTGGCCCTGGCTTGAATAATACATAAGATCCAGCTCTTGCGTGTGTTTGTGTGTTCTGATTATGGTTGTGCTTTAGGGAAACACGCACTCATGCATGAATAACCTTTGAAATGATCTGTGTCCTTTTCGGGGCCTCTGAGACTTGTGTATTTTGTTATTACTACCAAATTGTATTTTGTGGGATGGCTAGTTGTGATTCTTTGGGGAATAACATTCCCAGCCCAGGAAGCAGTGAAAGTTGGTCAAATGCGTTTTGCAGTCACTCAGCACTGTGAAGGTTGTTGCCGGGCAGGCAAAGTTTTCCTATGAGTGGACGGCAGAAGGAGGAGGCGGTGTGGCCAGACAGCCAGATGCAAGGCCAGCAGGATTGTTATGGCTAGGTCTTGTGTATTAGAGAAGGCCATATGCCAGAGCACTGATTGGGTCACCCCACTTGTTCCAGGGTGACAAGGTAGCATAAAAAGGCTGGTGTTTGCCTTGACCAGCTGCCAGTTAGACGCCCTAGCTGGACCTGCCAAGCCACTGGCAGTATACTGTTCGTAAGGGGAGATGCTGCCCGATTTTTCTCCGTTATCTTCTGTTTTTCCTCTGTGCCTAATTGCTGGCAAGCTAGCTTGTTTTTGCTAAGTCTTACCTTAGAGTGTGGCAATAAATCAGTACTCTAAGCCTGACTAATCATAGAATCACAGAAATGTAGAGTTGGAAGAGACCACACGGGCCATCCAGTCCAACCCCCTGCCATGCAGGAACACCCTCAAAGCCCTCCCTTGGACAGATGGCCCTCCAGCCTCTGCTTAGAAACCTCCAAAGGAGGAGACTCCACCACACTCCATGGAGGCAGCGGATTCCACTGCCGGACAGCCCTGACCGTCAGGAAGTTCTTCCTGAGGTTCAGGTGGAATCTCCTTTCCTGCAGCTTGAATCCATTGCTCCTTGTCCTGGTCTCCTTTTTTTTTTTTTTTAGATTAATTAAATTTTTTTATTAAATTCTTATTTAAAAACAATTAACATACTACGACAATACATCACAACACCCACAACAACTTACATCATTATACATATATTATACATATATTATACAATTAGGCTATAGACTATCTAGACAAACTGATATCTATCTAATATAAATTTCTTTACATCTACATTCCCTTTATTGTTTATTCATCAGTGTCTATAACTTTTTCCCCCTAATTTATGTATAAACATATCATAACATTTAACAACATTTAAAACTTGACAATTAACAATAGACAAACAATCTACCAGATAATAACTACTAACCAACATACATATAACATAACGTATAACAATTATTTTATCATACTTACTTCCATACTTACTCTCGTACTCCCTCTTCCTCTCCATACATCTCCATACATTCACCTCACGTATACAATAACTTCTTTCATTTTCATCATTGGTTTGATTATTTAATTATTTTTATCATCCTGCTTTCTAAATATGCTTTCCTTAGTCCTTATAGCAATTCCTATATTCTAATCTCTATATATCCATACATAAATACCCTACACGCATATAACATTATATATTATATATATATAATGCAGCCTATATATCTCTATATATTACGTTGTATCGTCTATGCCTTTTACATTACGTTGTCATCTACTTATTGGTTCTTTTATATTTTTCTCTTCTTGTTTCCTTGTACTCCAAAGCTTCTTTATTTCGCTCCTTACTGTTTCCCTGATTTTCACTCTCTTTCCTTTAGTTTATAAATAATATGTAGAATCTACTCTATTTTACTGAAATCAATCATATAGTCCTAGTAATGCATGGTTTCCCCAATATCCTTCCCATATAGGATTTAAGATTTCCCATTCTCTTTTAAATGCATTATTACTTTTATTATCTAATCTTAATGTCAATTTATCCATCTCTGCTAATTCATATAATTTCGTTATCCAATCGTCTAATGTTGGTATGTTCATACCTTTCCATTTTTTCGCAAACACAATTCTTGCGGCACATATCATATAACATAAAATTCTCAAATATTTCTTTCTAATTGTCTTGTCTATCTTTCCAAACATGTTTAATAAGTATGTTTCTGGTTGCATTGGAAACTTGATTTGCAAACATTTCGTTATTTGCTCATGTATTTGTAACCAATAGCTTCTCGCTTTATTACATCCCCACCAACAATGAAAATAGGAACCAATTTTTTTACATTTCCAACAACTAGCTGCTAATTCCATCTTTTTCATCTTTGCAATTTGTATTGGTGTTAAGTACCATCTGTAAAACATTTTTATAAAATTTTCTTTCAAATTCTGACTCCTTGTGAATTCCTGATTTATTTTCCATGCATTCTCCCATTGTTGTAGAGTTATTGAGTGACCTAAATCTTGTGCCCATTTTATCATATTATTCTTTACTGTCTCTTTTTCCAATTCTAAATTTAATAATAATCTGTAAATCTTACTTAAAGGACGTTTTACACCTATTCTCATCAATTTATCCAACTCTGTTTCTTCCAGTGATATTCGCCACAGTTTATTATCTATTTTGTATTTTTCCACCAATTTTCTATATAAAAGCCAGTGTGTTTTATATCCCTCTTCAATTAATTCTTCCTTATTTTTAAGTTTAATATTATTTCCTTCTTTTTTTAATATATCCTTATATGTTATCTTCATTTGTGTCTTTTCTAATCTATAAAAAGCTTCATGAGGTGACACCCATCCAGGTAATTTTATATATATTTTATCTCTAATTTTTAACCAAATTTTTAGAATTGATTTCCTAACATAATGATCCTTGAATTCTTTATTAATTTTATGTTTATCATACCAAAGGTATGCGTGCCACCCAAAATATAAATTAAACCCCTCTAAATTTAATAGTTTAGAGTTTTCCAAGGTGATCCATTCTTTTATCCATACTAGTGTCGCTGCTTCATAATAAAATTTTAAGTCTGGCAACATTAATCCTCCTCTCTCTTTAATATCTTTTAAATATTTTATTTTAATTCTTGGTTTCCTCCCCTTCCAAATAAATCTACTCAGTTCTTGGTCCAAGTTCTTAAATGGTTTCTCATTATATATTATAGGTAGGTTCTGAAATAAGAGTATCATTTTTGGTAGGACACTCATTTTAATTGCTGATATTCTACCTAATATAGAGAGGTGTAACTTATTCCATTTTTCCATTTCTTTTATTATTTCACTCCATACTTTTTTATAATTGTTATCAAACAGTTCTGAATTATTTTTTGTTATTGTTATCCCCAAATATCTTACTTTCTTTGTTGTTTTAAATCCTGAAATTTCTATTAACTCATTCTCTTGTTTTGGTATGATATTTTTAGTCAACATTAATGTTTTCTCCTTATTAATTTTAAATCCAGCTACTTCTCCGTAATGCTTTAATACTTCTGTTACCTTCTTAATACTATTTATGGGATCCTCTAGTATTATTACCAGATCATCAGCGTATGCTTGTATTTTAATTTCATGTTCCCTTATTCTGATTCCTTTTATTATCTTCTCATTTCTTATATTGTTATTTAAAACTTCTAGGCAGATTATAAAAAGCAAAGGAGAAGGTGGACATCCTTGTCGTGTGCCCCTATGTATTTCAAATTGCTTCGTTTTGTCCCCATTTATAAGTAAACAAGCTTTTTGTTCATTGTATATTGCCTTTATCTGTTCCAAAAATCTATTTCCCATTCCCATCTTGCTCAATACTGCAAACATAAAAGACCAATTTACATTATCGAATGCTTTTTCAGCATCCAAAAATAGTAATGCCAATTGTTTTTGATTATGTTTCTGATAATACTCTATTGTATCTAGAACTATTCTTATATTGTTTTTCAGCTGTCTTCCAGGGAGAAACCCATTCTGATCCTCATGTACCCATATTTCCAAAATCTTCTTTAATCGATCTGCTAAAATTTGAGCATATATTTTATAATCAATATTCAGTAGTGAAATTGGTCTATAATTTTTTTTATCCATTAAATCTTTCCTTTCTTTTGGAATCAGAGTTATATTTGATTCTTTCCATGTATTTGGGAATGTATTATGGGTGATCGAATTCAATACCTGACCTAATATCGGTGCTAACTCTTCCTGAAATGTTTTATAATATAACACCGTAAAACCATCAGGACCAGGAACTTTCTCTATTTTCAATTTCTTAATTGCATTTGTAATTTCCTGTATTGTTATTGGCCTCTCTAAATCTTCTCTTTGACTATCCGACAGTCTAGTAATTTCTGTCTGATCTGAATATTTCATCATTTTATTTTTTTTGTTCTCGTGTTTGAGCCTTTTTTTTTAAACAGTTCTTCGAAATACTTAACAAAAATCTTTTTAATCTTTACTTGTTGATAGTAAATGTCCTGACCTTCTCTTATCCCTTTAATACATCATTTTTCCTTTTCTTTTCTTAATCTGAATGACAGCCATCTCCCTATCTTATTCGAGTATGCGAATTGTCTTTGTTTTGTAAACTTTATCTTATTTTCTATTTCCTTTAATGTTAATAATGACAATTGTTTCTTTAGTATTTGAACTTCCTTTAATATTTTTAAATCTTTTGGATTCTTTTTTAAACCTAATTCTTTTTCCTGAACGTTTTATATATTCTAATTTCCTTTGCCTTTCTGCTTTTTATTATCCAAGCTTGTTGATTTATGAAAAAAACCCTCATCACTGCTTTACTTGTTTCCCATACTATTTGCTCTGTTTGTTCCTTTCCTAATATCAAAAAAATTTTTCAATTCTTTCTTTGCTTTTTCTATTACTGATTCATTTTTTAACAAATTGTCATTCAACTTCCATCTGTATTGTTCCCTTCCCTGTTGAATAGTTAGCAGTATTGGACAATGATCTGAAATTGTCCTGGGGAGGACCTCCAATTTTCCGATATTTTTTACCAATTCTGTTGATTAAAAAAACATGTCTATTCTGGACCATGACTTAAATCGATCTGAGAAGTAAGTATATTCCTCTTTTTCCCCGTTTACATATCTCCAAGCTTCCACTAAAGATAAATGTTCCAGTAGTTCAAAAAAAGTTTTTGGGAGTTTCCCTTGATTATTACTACCAATATTTTTCTTATTTTTATTACTGGATCTATCTAAGAGTGGATTCAGTACTCCGTTCCAGTCTCCCATAATAATCATCTTATGATTTTCTAATTCCAGATCCAACAATCTTTCTAATAGATTTAAATAGAATTTGCTCTTATTTTCTAATGGTCCATATATTGCTATCACTATTAATTTTAAATCCCTTATGATTACCTCTACAGCTATCCAGTGTCCTGTTTCATCACTACAAATTAATTTTGCCTCATATTTATTGTTTACAAATATGGTTACCCCTTTCTTTTTCTTCTCTATTGATGATGGAAATGATTGCCCTAATTTGGGGTTTTTAATATATTTTAAATCCTTATTTTTAATATGGGTTTCTTGTATTGAAGCTATATCCAAGTTTAATTTTTCTAATTGATGAAAAACACATTTCCTTTTGTGTGGTGAATTTATACCTCGAACATTCCAGGACAATATTCTTAATTTCATGTTGTATCTTCTATATTTCAGTATTTATTCTTCAATTTCCTCTATCTCTTCTTCCAATTCCGGGTCTATGGAATTTGATTCTTCTTCTCTTTCTTCTTCCTCTTCTTCAATCTCCTCCTCTTGCTGTCCTTCTACTTCCTCTTCTTGTTTTTGACCTATGAATCTTTCTCTTTCCTTCTGTTTCACTTGTAAATTTTCTGTTTCCTGTTGAGATTGTGAACCACTTCTGACTCTTTCCTCTTCTTGGTCCTGCACTTCTTCGTCTGTTCTATTCAGCTCTTTCTTATATTTTTTCCAAAAGTCCCTTGCTTTTGTAATTGTATTTAATACAAATTTTTTCTGTTTCCATATGAAAGAAACGCCTTCAGTTCTCTCCCACGTATATCGTATACCTTGATTTCTTAAAGGCTGTGTTATAAAACTGTATTCCCTTCTCCTCTTTAACAATGTTGGGTGCACATCTTTAAAATTTTTTAATTCATCTCCATCCACCACCAGTTTTTTCGTGTAGCTTTGTTGTAGGACCAGATCTTTCACTCTCTCCCATAAAAAATAAATCATGATGTCTCTTGGTATCTTCCTTCTTTTAGCTACCATGGAATTCACTCTGAAGATTCTGTCCAGCTCCAGATCTAATTGCTCTGGTGCCCAGCCTATAAATTGCGCCAGCGGTCTAGTTAACCTTTCATATAAATCCTCTTGTGCTGATTCTCGTAATCCTCTTATTTTAATTGACTTATTTCTGTTTTTTATATCCATTAGTAGTGTCATTTTTTCTAGTTGTTCTGTCCTTTCTTCTGTGTTTCCGTTCTTATAGTTCTTTCTTCTATTTCTTTTACCTTCTCATTCACATGTCTTAACTCCTTTGTAATATTATCCAGTTTATTATTAAACGCCTCCAGTTCTTTCTTTAAATCTGTTTTTATTTCTGTTCTCATTTGTTTCATTTCTACTCTTGTTTCTCTCATTTCATTCTTAAATGTCATGGTTAATTTTCTTATTTCTTCCATAATATCTCCTCCACCACTCTGTGTCACCCTTTGACTTTCCAATACTAATGTCTTCGTTTCTGTACTTGGCATCTTGATTTCTGCAGAGTCTCTTCTTTGTAGCAATGTTTGTATTTGTGTTTGAGCACCCGTTGCTGCCTTTCTTTTCCCTGCTGCCATCATCTTCTTTGATTTTAGTCCCTCTTTTCCTTATTCTTATTATCCTTACTTCTTATCCTATTTTATATACTGCTTTATTTTTGTTTTATTTATTTATTTATTTATTTATTTATTTATTTATTTATTTATTTAACTTTTAGGAGAAATTCCCTTTAGCCTAATTTATCTGTTTTAGTTATTTATTTTATTATTTATTTTTCCTTTCCTTTCCCTCTTGCTTTATTTTTTTTTCCTCCCTTTTAATGCCTACACGTTTTCCTTATCTGTGATGTCCTTGTATTGTTTCTCTTAGAGCAACCTTGAATGTTTTATTCTGACACTCCCTTCTCTTTACAATGTCTTTTTTTTTCTCCCCCCTTCTTTCAATTTGTAAACTTCTTTTGCTCCTACAATACTCCCGTATATAATAATGAATGTTAATACCTACAGGTGTTTCAAGTCAATACTCTCCTTCTCCAATTATCAAAAATCTCTCAAATAATATATATTAACCAGCGTTTTCAAATCAGTTCTCCAATGCTTCAGTATTCTTTCTTAAACAATATTTCCCCACTTGCCTTATGAACATTAACACAGACTATTATTTATGTACCACTTTTTTACAATGTATCATCAACAGTATATTCAATTCAATTAAATAGGACAACTTAAAACGTACCGTAGTTTTGAAATAACAATCCCGCTTTTTTGTCTTATTTAATAAGTTATTTGCACAGTTTCCATTCGTTATATCCCCCCCTGCTCCAGTCTTTCTTTCAAGTCTTCAAAGGTTGTTCTGTGACTGTTTCCAGATCTCTCTCTCTCTCTAATTCTTTCCGTCCTTCCGTCTTCCACTGTCCTTTTATATTTATATGTCCTTACTTTATTTTCGTTGTGTTTCTCCTTACGTATTTATCTATTTCTGTTCATCTGCTCTGTCACCTTAACTTTCCACGCTGTTCCTACAGTCAATATTTTTATTTTATGGATATCGCCTCTTCTTTTTCATCCTCAGCAGATCCCCTCCATTTCCCACAAAAAATAAATGTCTTCTTTCCCAATTTAGTCTCTTCTTTTATTCCAATTTACTGTCCTTCCTTTTCTTTTCCCTTTCCTTCTATTTAATGGTAATATATCAACCAGACGGTTCTTCTCCCGCTCCTCCTTGTCTCCAAATCTCCGTATTTCACTTTCCTTTTCTTAGCTTATGATTTGTTTTATTTAAGTTTTATTTAGGTTCTATTGTCCAAATTAAAGTCTTTATCTGGATCTGACTCAGGGGAGAATATATAACAGTTCTTCAAGCTAGGAGATTTGTAAATATAATTATTAAGTCTGAGAAACACCCAAACTCCTCAGTGCCTCCACGTGTTCTTCTTCTGCTTGTCTGTGAGTTTAACTCCAGACCGTGTAGCCCCTTATAGATTAGAATCTTTACCTCCGATCATCTCAACAAGGACACGTCGGACTCCACTTACCCCCAATGATGATATTCCTCTTTTCTATCAAATCCGATTTAACAGAAACGGTGGTGACATGGCATTAGTCTTAAAGACTGTCCGGCAGGTAATGGCGGCTCTGCGATCCCGTCAGTTCTCTCCGTGAACAGGTCCCTCTCTCTCGCCTCTCTGCACACTCCGAACTGATATCAGGTCCCCCTCGAGCCGCCTCCATGATCCCCCTTACCAGAGGGTCTCTTTCCCCTCCTACTTTGATTTTAAACTTGGGAATTCCGACCTTGCCGAGACTTCGGAACTCCGCAGCTCCGCGGATTCTGACCAAGCGCCACGTCGCCTTCACCGGAAGTCCTCCTTGTCCTGGTCTCTGAAGCAGCAGAGAACAAGCCCTCTCCTTCCTCTACATGGCATCCCTTCAAATATTTAAACATGGCTATCATGTCCCCTCTTAACCTTCTCTTCTGCAGACTGAACATACCCAGCTCTCTAAGTCTATCCTCATAGGGCATGGCTTCCAGGCCCCTCACCATTTTCGTCGCCCTCCTCTGGACCTGCTCCAGCTTGACCATGTCCTTCTTGAATTGGGGCGCCCAGAACTGGACACAGGATTCAAGATGAGGTCTAACCAAAGCAGAGTAGAGTGGTACCAGTACCTCCCTCAATCTAGACACCATACTCCTATTGATGCAGCCGAGAATTGCATTGGATTTCTTGGCTACCGCATCACACTGCTGACTCATGTTCAGCTTGTGGTCTATTAAGACTCCTAGATCCCTTTCACACATACTGCTATCCAGCCACGTGTCCCCCATCCTATATTTCTGTATTCCTTTTTTTCTAGTGAAGTGTAGGACCTTACACTTCCCTCTGTTGAATTTCATTTTGTTAGCCTTGGCCCAGCTCTCCAATCTGTCCAGGTCATTTTGAATTTTGATCCTGTCCTCTGGTGTATTAGCAACCCCTCCCAATTTGGTGTCATCTGCAAATTTGATGAGCATGCCCTCTATTCCTTCATCCAAGTCGTTGATAAAAATATTGAACAGCACTGGGCCCGGGACAGAACCCTGTGGCACCCCGCTAGTCACTTCTCTCCAGGATGAAAAGCAGCCATTCGTGATCACCCTTTGGGTTCGGTCGGTCAACCAATTACAAATCCAACTAACGGTAGCCCTGTCCAGCCCGCATTTTACTAGCTTCTTTGCAAGAATGTCATGGGGAACTTTGTCAAAGGCCTTACTGAAATCGAGATATGCTACATCCATAGCATTCCCTTCATCTATCAAGCTAGTAACTCTATCACAAAAAGAGATAAGATTAGTCTGGCATGACTTATTTTTGAGAAATCCATGTTGACTTCTCGTGATTACTGCATTGCTTTCTAAGTGATTAGAAACTGACTGCTTAATGATCTGCTCCAGAATCTTTCCGGGTACTGATGTCAGGCTGACTGGGCAATAATTATTTGGGTCCTTTTTTTTCCCCTTCTTGAAGATGGGGACAACATTTGCCCTCTTCCAGTCTGCTGGAACTTCTCCTGTCCTCCAAGATTTCTCAAAGATTATAGCAAGCGGTTCCGAAATGACCTCTACCAGTTCTTTTAATATCCTAGGATGCAGTTCATCTGGCCCTGGAGACTTGAATTCATCCAGTGTGGCCAGGTATTCCTGTACCACCTCCCTACCTATTACATGCCTCATTTCCCCTGCTTCCTCCCCTGCTCCCCAACTGCCAGGTTGAGTGCTTGTATGCTTCTGGGAAAAAACTGAGGCAGAGAAGGTATTAAGTAGTTCTGCCTTTTCTCTTCCCCCTGTTAGTAATTCGCCATCTTCTCTGCGCAGTGACCCTATCGCCTCCTTCTTTTTCCTTTTGCTACGGACATATTTAAAAAAGCTCTTTTTATTGTTTTTAATGTCTCTGGCCAGCCTAAGTTCGTTCTGCGCTTTAGCCTTTCTGACCTCCTCCCTACATCTCCTGGCTACTTGCTTAAATTCTTCTTTGGTGGTTTCCCCCTTCTTCCATTTCCTGTACATGTTTCTCTTAACACTTAGCTCAACTAAGAGTTCTTTAGTCAACCATTCTGGTTTCTTCAGATGCCTTCCATTTTTCCTCTTTATTGGCACAGTTTTAGACCGTGCCTTCAGTATCTCCCCTTTAAGGAACTCCCATGCCTCCTGAACTCCTTTCCCTTTCACTATTCTTGACCACGTAATTCCAGCCAGCAGCTCCCTAAGTTTACAGAAGTCCGCTTTTTTAAAAGCTAAGATGCGTGTCTGGCTACACTTATCTTCTCCTTCCCACTGAATGCCAGATTCCAATAGGGCGTGGTGACTCCCCCCTAAAGATCCAACCACTTCTACCTCATTAACAAGGTCATCCCTTTTGGTCAGGATCAGATCTAGAATATTTGATCCCCTGGTGGCCTCTTCCACCTTCTGGACCATGAAATTGTCTGCAAGTCAAGCAAGAAACTTGCTGGACCTTGCTGTCTTGGCAGAGTCTCTGGAATTTTTTTCTGCTTCACTGGGACTCTCTGCTGCGGCGAAGCCTTGCTTCACAGATAGCACTCTGCTCATGCTCAGAGGAGCCAAATCTTGCCAATCCTGACAAGCACTGCGTTAGAATCAATCCTGCATGAAAGAAGTGAAGCTAACTGTCTGAATGCAACAGGGAATGGGAATTGGCATAAATCAAGACAACAGTTGCTTTTAGCAGGTCTCTATAACCAAACTGACTTTATTTTGATTGGACAAGCCCATGGAATGTAGCTTTCCAGACTGGGGCGGGGGCGCATGTTGGCTTTTCCATTGCTTTTCCCTTACATCGCTTTTCCCTTCCAGGAAAGAGGGAGATCAAGGAGAGAGGGAGGAATCAAGCCCTTGTTTGTGATGTTGATGCTTGTTGAGTTCTTGAAGGGGATATTATGGGAAGAAAAGGACAAGGAAAGTCAAAACAGAAAAGTTAAAGGACGTTGGTTATTGAGATCGAAGTTAGGAAAAAAGGTGAAGGTGGTTTTTGAATGTAGAAGAAGAGCTGTGTAAGTAGAATGCAAGAAAGGGAAGTGTTTAAAAAGAGAGAACGGGGGGCTGTTTCAGCAAGAGAAGCGAAGATGTTTAGGTTTTCTTTCAGAATGATAAAGAATACAGTGGACCCTGTTCTTGTCAGCCCTGCCTAGCTATCAAAATACAGCAGTAATAATAATTTCCAGTAAAAAGAAAGAAAAGAAAAGAGGTCTGCACAAATGACTTATGCATACTGCAAAAATCTTTGGTAATTGAAAATTGGTTGTTTTAAATTTCTTTCCTTGTAAGACACTGGTGAACTCTTGTTCTTGTCTCTTAAAAACTGTAGTGAATGTCTGTTTATTAAACTTATTTTCTGAGAAAAAGGTAAAACTGCTTTTTCATTTATTTAAAGGCTTTCTTTTATTTTAAATTATGTAAACTTGAGACCAGTTTCACCTGCACTCCTGACGGGTTGGGATGGATGTTCTCAGGGAACCCTCCCTTAAAAACTCAGCTCTTGCTTCATGTGCTTCATGCCTTCCTCCAGACTCTAGATGCTGGATCACATTTGTTTGCCTCCCCTGTCTAAATCCAGGTAAGAGTTTTGCTTTCCTCTCCTCAAAGACTGTTTTACAGCTTAAAAAAAAAAGCAGACCTATAATTTGACTCTCTAATGACTCAGCCTGTAGTGACAAAGCCCCTTTAATCCCAGCTCCGGTCCTGGAAGTCAAGTCCTTGGAATTGTTCTTTGAGTAAGAGATGGCCTCATTTTGTCCACAGATGTCAGCTCACTCTACTTGGAAGGTAAGAGAATGATGGGCTATACCACTACAGTAGCACGGGACGTTGCTGAATTGCACAATCAAGGCCAGGCAGGCTTGCTCGGGGCAAAAGGTTGCTGGTGCCAAAAGCTGCTTGATGGTTTGCTATACAAGGGACGCCAAGAATTATATTACAACCAATACGCCTTTTTGTGACTCGCTATGTTTTCTATCCCAAAAGCCGCAGCAGTGAATACAACAAGGAGCTGTACTGCTAGTGGACCTTTTAGGATCTTGCCTGATGACTCCAAACTACGTATTATCATTTGCTTAATGTTATCTTTGCCATGATGGTCATAAATAAAAACATCTGCTATATGAAAATTTCCTGAAAACTGAGGAAGACCTTCTGATCTGGTCCTGATCTGCGACTTCACCTCCTGAATTGCTGCCTGCACAGCTAAAAGCAAATGCGAAAGCTCTTTTCTTTGACAATGGCCTCCCCTTATGGTGAGAGAGGGGAGCATTGATGTGTACTGGAAAAAGAAAAAAAAATGGACATTTCACACTCCCTGCAAACATCCCATCACTACTATCCTCAGGTAAGGCGGAGCACTTGAACTGAGAGCTGATGACTATGTTGATTAAAATATTGTTGGAAATTGGGCTGGAAATGGCCTCAAGTACTGCCTGCGGTGAGGCTCAAACCCCCGAGTTGTCTTTTCCATTACTCTGGAACAAACTTCCCTAGGAGAGCTGTCCTTAAGCATGTGTTAGTTTTTCATTGTTGTTGCGGAGGGAGAATTGCATGACTGTTTCTCAAGTTTTATTTTTTTCAGAAGCAAGGTCAGTTTTTGATAGCTCTGTTCCCAGAAGAAAGGAAGGCAGTCAGTCCTGATTCCAAAAACTCCTTGAAGATCACGTTTGTTACTACGGTAGGCTGGCCTGAGCCTGAGGTCTAAAATTTAATAGTAATAGAATCAGATATAAAAATATATTGATATTTCCACGTGGTTAATAATAAAAATCATTCCACGTGTCTGACAGGGTTGCTGAAAGCACATGTAGGCAGGCATGGCCGAACGGCCGCAATTAGGTAATCTAGGTCTGGCCAGTAAAATTAATCTGTCACGTAGCCATAGGTGCCCTCCAGACGCACGAAAGGATTCTCTGCCCCGAACTGTCAACTTGACAGGATTAGCGCGTCTGACTATACAACTGTCAAGCGCTTCCCCATTTGCATTCTGTCAGGGCTGTTGACAGCCCTGGCGGAATCTCATCAAGTCAAGCACTGGCCTTTTGGAGGCTTTGTCTCGACTCAAACATCTATTGCTCTCCCCGGGAGAGGGCTAGCCTCCAGGTACGTTTTCCCCGATAAAAACCCCTGATTTTGAGCGCTTCTTCAGATTGCTCTCGGCTTCCATCCTGCCTTGCTGCCGCTCCGTTCGCGGAGCCTTCCCCTCAGCCTCCGCGTGCAGAGAATCTCTGCTCTTGACCTTCTGGCTCTCTTTCAGCTTCCCGGGCTGCAGGATCAGGTGTAGTATTTCCCTCAAAAATCCTCCTTAAAATCCCCTATTTTCCTCCTTTTATTTTCTTAGGTCTGTGTGAGTGAGTGCGGGATTGCGCAGTGACTTAGGTTTTAAATAAAGAAAACAAATATATATTCATTTTGTCTGGGTTTTGAATTGGTCTGACCCCGTAAAAGCTGGGTAAAGGTCTCGCTAGGTTACCCTACCTTTCGTGTGTGCTGGGCGCGTGCTTGGTGCAACTTAGAAACCCCCCTTAGATCGGGGTCAGACTAGGTGGCCTTTGAGGAAGCCCCTGGGAACTCGCCTGGTGACCGGGACCCCCGGAAATTTCGGCAGCCTGTCTGGTGACTGGGACCTCCCTGGGCTTAAATTCATTGATCTGGTGACCAGGACCTGCAGAAGCTCAAAATCATTAATTAGGCTACTGGGACCCCCAGAAAATTAGGACAACATGTGAGTCCTTGAATACCTTGACGATTTGTCTGAGAACACACCTGCCCTGACCCGTACAGAACAAAGGATCTGGAGCAACTTACTGAGGAATCTTCCTACCCTGCAGCATAAAAGTCACTAAGGGAGGCGTTTCACTCCAGACAAGCAATCCTTGGCAACCCAGATGGGCCAGCTTAATCTAGCAGCTCCTTTGCATTTCCAGCAAGCCAGTTACAAAATGAGACAAAAATAGATGATCCCTGCTTTTTACAGTCAACTGTTACAGTACCCTGCCTTTTTTCCAACACAACCCCTGATCTCAATGGACTTGGGACTTAGTATTCAAGCACTCCTTTCACTGCAGTTCTAAACTACAACACAGCTGGTGAAGACAGCCACACTGGGGCTCCATAAAGCATGGTTTAGTCTTGGCCTCTTGGTTACTTCCTATATTTCTCCTGGTCATTGCTGCTGAATTGCTTCCTATGATGCTCAGACTGGACATCTGGCAAACCAGACTGACTGTTGGATACATGCACAAGTGCCCAAGTGCCCTGGGTCAGGGTTTACTTTACACCCCTATTTCAACTGACTAACCCGCTAATGTGATACAGCATGATGCTAAAGACCATTACAGACCAAAAGAGAGGAACTACCCCTGGATTCCCAAATAAACAGAAGGATTAATACCTACCTATCTGCAACAAGAGAGAAAAGCCATGTATATTTGGACCAGTACCTTTTGAGAAATACTGTGCACCTGGGATTGGGCGAAGCACTTACAGAGAATAGCCTGATATTATTTTGCAAATTAGCTTAATAAAGGTTGGTCCTGGCTTATCTTGTGATTGCCTAGGGGGCTGGTTAAAATGTTCACTGTCTGTAATCATAATTTTGTAGTAAGCATATGTTCTTACTTGTTTGTTGCTGTTGCACACAATGCACCTCATGCTATATTCAAACTGTATTCATGACAATATCCTGTTGTTTCAGATAGTCAAACCATCACAAAACAGAAACTTATCCCTGATTTTACTATCAATACTCTGCAAAGACAATTTTTTAGGAACAGTTGAATAACAAATACGGTCTGCCCTGGTTTTAGAGAGGCAGTGCAATTTCTAAAGCCATTCGTGCACCAGAAGGGTTATTGTTAAAAGTTTTCTAAAAGCTTTGCTTTTGGCTTCCTGTCTGCTTGCTGTCTGCTTGCTGTCTGTGTCAAAGATAATTCACTGCATTTGTTCACAGGAAAATGTTACAGTGATCTGTTCTCTGTTCCCCTTGTTCATGTTATATTCCTAATTATGCTTTGCTGTTGTTTTCATTGCAGCCTGTTAAACTCCACCTGTTTACTGTCTATAGGTGTAACATCTAAGCCATAAGTAGATCCGTTATATGCAAAAGATGCTTTGGAAAGAATGATTTTCAGAGCACAACTAAACATAGCACCTGGATTGTAAAGACTGTAACTGTTGGGATTGCCCTCCATATGAGGGGATTATGGTTTAGTGTGTAGATTGTATTACTGTTAGTGATTTTCCTAATGGCCTTGTAGTATGGATAGAGCAGGTGTACATTCCTCAGTAGCAGTTCTCAAAACATTCGCTAGAGGAAAAGATAGTAGCTATGGTGACCTGGCGGTCATCCTGACCTGCAGTAGAGAAAATATGCACTCGCTTATCTCTCGTGGGAAACTGAACTGTTTAACCTTAGAGACTTTGGGAATATTGGCCACTTCTGTCTTTTGACGTTTGTGTTCACTGCTCTGCATCTTCTCAATAAATCTGCTATGTAAGTTTATTGATCCTGTGATGCTTATTAACTCCCCAAAAGGTCATAATAGCATCAAAAGGAGGATTGTTAGGCTTGGAAATTCATTCATAATTGTTAGTCATTTAATGTAACATTGATTGGTAGTTTGGACAACTGTCGTAGCTCATCAGATGACCTTTCACTTACTTATTATGCTTGGCTCCTGTTTATAGTATTATCCTGTTTTCTGGGGGTCCCGGGAGGGACACCAAATTGCTCTCAAAATTATACAAGTTGGGGAAATTAGTCAAAGAGCACAAGTTAGCACTGCGAGAGGCAGGGTAACGTAGTGAGATCTTGAACCCAATGTCTAAGGGGTCAGGCCAAGCCAAGGAGCACACCGGAGTGAAATAACAAATGTGAATTTTATTAAAAATACAATCAATCAGTGTATGCAACACAAACACACAGAGAAACTATAGAAATAAAGGTTGGAGTGGTATAGAGGGATTTTTAGAGGAGTTGTTGGTTTGGGTAATACTACACCTGTCCTGAAGCCCGGTCGGAAACGGAGAAGCCGGGGAGCGTGGATCTCAGCACGCGGGGCCGAGGGGAAGGCTCACCGGACAAAGCGGCAGCAAGGCGGGATGGAAGCCAAGAGCGATCCGAGGAAGCGCTCAAAGTCAGGGGTTTTTATAAGGAGAATTGTGACCGCAGGCTAGTTTGGACTTGGGGAAAACAATGGATTTGGGGCTGGAGACAAAGCCTCCAAAAGGTCAGAATTTGAATGATTGAATTATAGCCAAATTGTCAGTACGATAGCCAGTATGCAAACGCGGAGTACTTGAGCATTGTATAGTCAGATCATCAAGCTGCCAGCTCGGGGCAGAGGATCTTTTGAAAGTTGCGTGCATACATAATTGAGTACTTGCCTAGAGGTCTCCTGAAGCTGCAAGTCAGCTATTTTCTGGCCTGTCTGTATTGTGTTGGAATATTACAGCAATTATCGGCCGAGCCTGTGTGCGTGCTTGTCCGGGGGCCTCGCAAGCACGTGGAGGGGATAGAAGGCCAAATTATTGATATCAAAAGATATCTTTTTAATATCCCCCAAGCTCGGGCTAGCCAGGGCAGTAACAATAGTTAACATGTACCCTAAAAGAATGATGTTTCTGTTTCACTGATGTCTTTGGAAATGACCTGGTGGAAATACTCGGATGTTGACTAGGACATTCAGACCCTGGAAGTAATGTTCAAGCTGCAACTTTGCTAAATGCTGATGCATGAATCTTTTCTTCCTGTAATCATTCTTTAATATAAACATAAGAATGGTATAAGAAGAGAAGGCTGGAAGAATAAATCATCCCTACCTGGTTCCTTTGATCAAGGTGAGTGCGCGTGCGTCTCCCTCCGATTCCTACCCTTTTCTTTCCACCTTCCCACCGTGCTTCTAGGGGTTCCAGTCCGCTCCGTGTCCACCTGAGGATACGGTAAAAGGCGTGGTCTGTTTATCCACCCTAACGGTGGAAAGTAGCAGGGCCACCCTAAGCGCCTTGTTCTGACCCCACCTGGGAAACTGCCTCCAGTTCCGGGTGCTGCAATTCAAGAAGACTACGGACAAGTGGGAGGGTTAGCAAAACGGTCGAAGGCCTGGAAGCCACGCGATCCCATGAGGAGCAGCTGAGGGAGCTCGGGACGTTTCTCCTGGAGAAGAGAAGGTGAAGAGGGGACACAGGATAGCCACGTTTAAGTATTCAAAAGGATGTCCTATGGAAGATGGGGGAAGCTTGTTTTCTGCTGCTCCAGAGACTAGCATGCTATGGAGCAATGGCCTCAAACTACAGGAAAAGGGATTCCACTGGAACATTAGGAAGAACGTCCTGGTGGTAGGAGCAGTTTGACCATGGACTACACTGCTGCTGCTTCCATGGAACCTCCTTCTTTGGAGGTTTTTTAAGCAGAGGCTGGGTGGTCATTGGCTGGGGGTGCTTTGATGGGTGTTCTTGCATGGCAGAAGGGGGTTGGACTGGATGGCCCCTGGGGTCTCTTCCAGCTCTGTGATTCTATGCTTCCATAGTGCCGGTAGCCAGTGATAACTTTATCTCCTTTTAAAGGCTTTTGAAGTGTGCATAGCAGATTGGGGAGTCATAATCAGGTAGTCAAATGACACAATTCTGTGGCGGTAGAATTTTGGAAGAGATGCTGGAACTGAGAACAGCTCTTGCAATCCCCTCTAAGCCAAAAGAAATGAGAAGGGAAGAGCAATTTTCTTTTTTTCGGTGCAGAAACTGAGTATAGCATGAACCTGCAGATCTAATTTAAACTGTTCTGGACAAGTAACTTCCCATTCCAGATCATCTTCAATCTGCCCTGATCACCTACTAGGCATTTATATAGCTGCTTGCCCTCTGATCCCCTCATGTTTGCTTACAAGGGACTCTTCAATTTGTGGTAATCTCTTTTACCACAAATTACAAGAGGACCATGCATTTTACATACTGTATTGGGCAGCCATAATGCTTATTTCCGGTTTGCATTCTAATTCTGCCAAGCAAGCAGTTTTCTTTTCTCACTCAGATCTCTTGCACCCACCTCTTCCACCTACCATCCTCTCCACGAATCTCTCTTCTATGAACTAAGAACAATGGGAAATGTGCAAAGAGGCTTCCAGGAAAGCAAGGGGGAGCAATTCTTATCTTTGAAATCACCGTTAAATTTGGAATAATGCAAATTGTACTTGCCTCTCTGCGAACTGATTACTTGCACCTATTGATATTTGTAGATCTTGGAACTTATTTTGCTTGCTTCTAAAACATTGTTAATGGGAGTATAAATGTGATTGATTTCCCCTCTCAGTGTCGTCTTACCTTCTCAGTATGAAAACACTGCTATCCAAAATCTTTCCAAATCCCACAGAATTCAGGAACCACCCGACGTGTAAATCCAAATGTAATACAGAAATATAAATATATACCCATTCAGATAAAGTGATATATTTTCTCAGTTCCTACCGTACATTATAAACCATATTACAATAAAAATAGGTGCTCAGACTTTGCAGATCAATAAATATCTATCTTTAGATAACTCTGCATCAAGTCAGCTCATTATAATTTGAGTATCACAAAGGGTCCCCATGTTACCCTGTTACAGGACATATAACATAAGTGGTATTAAGACATTAACCTTTACGGTCTCATAGGACTCTAAGGTTAATGTCTTAATACCACTTATAATAGTCATGGCCCCATCCCATGGAGTGCTGGGATCTGTAGTTTTGCCACATATTCCATTATCATAGAGGCATAAAGGGCTACTCGGAATTGTAACATGTTTCTAGAATTTCAGTCAACATAGCTGAGGGCTGGGATTGAGCACAATTAGGTCAGAGAGGCACCTGTCTTATCCTGTTGCAGGACATAAAACAAAGAGCCCTGTTGGACCTTAAAGGTTAATGTCTATTCACACTACAAAATGATGCCACTTTAGCTGCCACGGCCCCATCCTATAGAGTGCTGGGACCTGTAGTTTGCAGATATTCCCCTATCTGTAGCCGGAGAGACCAGTTAATTTGCCCATGCCTTAATCAGAATCCAGCCTACTGAATTTACGCCCCGTGTGGGAGAATCAGCATGGCTTCAGAAGCCTTTGAAGTGTGGGGAAAGGAGCGGACTCTGCGAAGGACAAGGGAAACGAGGGCCAACAGTCCTGGTGGCAAAATGCTGCCACCATTGGGTCCAGCACCTGTGAAGGAACCCCGTCTGCAAGGGAACGACAGCAGGAGAGGGCTTTTGCACTCACTGCCTGCTCATGGTATTCTGGGGCACCTGGTTGGCCAACTCACTAAATGGAAAGGCAGGTGAGATCAACTGACCCCTTGGGCTGACCTAGAGGGGGCCCTAGGGAACTATAGGCGAGGCGGTCGAGGAGAGGAGCCAGCCAGCCCCGCACACCATGGCTTCTCTCTGGCCCAACCCATGCTTCCTGGATCCTGCACTGGCAGGGAACCCCTTGATCTCTCCAGTTTTTTCCCTGCATTTTTATTTAAATTTAGTTCAAAGCTGAAATACCTATGATATAAACCAATGTTTATGAATACAGACTGTCTTGGATCCAGCACAAACCATGCCATGATGTAGCCAGAGATATAAAATTTTTTAGAAATGTTAAAGCCACAGGGGAGGGGATGGAAATTTGAGGGAAAAGGTAAAATATATATACTGTTTAGTTTTCAAATAATACAGTAGCACAGTTAACAAGGTTGTAAGTAAAACGATGTTTTAAAAATGGGAAAATATTTAATACATTTTATATCAAATTTTACATTTCTTTTCCCTACTTTGTGCAACATGGATAGCTTAGCAGTGGCTCCAAGGTGCTTGCACCACGAGATGCCAAGTGGACGGAGCTGCTGGCAGGAGGAGCCCAGGGCTGAGAACACCCGTTTGCCGCACTGAGTCTTTGAAAGGTTCAGTCAGTTTGATGAGGGCGGCAGGCCTTCTGCCAGGCAAACCAGAGCGTCTGCAGGGATCCACTTGCAGCCACGGAGATTCAAAGACAGAGTCTGCCTCAGGAAACAGAAAGCGAGTCAGAGGACAAACAAGGTTTGTTGTGGTTGGACATTGCGTGGTCGTCCACCTCCCCCCTCTGCTGCATCCATGGATCCTTGCCCTTCTCTTGTCATCTTCTTAAAACAGTATTTGACCCAAGGGCACTTGCTTTATTCATTTATATCCTGCCCTCTCCTCCAAAATGGGACTCAAGGCAGCTTACAAATTATTAAAATTGATACTGGTTAAAAAACATACAAAAACACCAGTACTCGTGTGTGTGTGTGTGCATGCGTGTGCGTTCATGTGTTGATTAAAAACAATTAAATCAAGAGAACAACACACCAGTAAAAGCCCATTGGAGTCAGTTCCTAAAAGCCTAACAAATTAGGAAAGTTATCCCGCGCCAGAGAAAGTAAGGAGCCGTCCTACTTTCTCAGTGACAAGAGTTACCAAATTTGGGAGCAGTCACCAAGATGGCCATTTCCCTTGTTCCCAGATTTCACAGGGAAAAATATACTATAAGACCAGGTGGTGGGGCAGACAAATGACAGCTGTGCTACCAGGACCCAGAAGGAATGGGACTCCCCCATAGGGGGAAAGGAGAGAAGTGGGAGGGAAGTTCATCTTAGCAACCCAGCTTCCTAAAGTGAATTCTGTCCAGTGCAGTGCAGTACAAAGATACATGAGTAGCCCTTCTGGGTTAAACCAAAACCCATCTCAACAGTCATTCCATTCACAGAGTGCCAATCCAGATGCCACAACAGAAGGCCGACAACAACAACAGCACTCTCCCTCTCATATTTTCCCAGCAGCCAAAATTGAGGGGCAAAATGCCTCCATTACAGGAAGGAATCTGTGTGATGTGTGGCCTGAACCTTCATGAATTTGTGTGATTTCCTTTTAAAACTCTTCTAAGGCAGCAGTCATCACTACATCTGAATCCCACCATTTCACTCAGCACCATGTGAAGAAGTCTTTCCTTCTATCTGGGGAGGGAGACAGTATTATTCAGGGCACGTCAGTAAGCGGTGGTCATAACCAGTGTAAAAGAAGGGTTGAGTGGAGCTCTCAGCCCGACACCTTCCCCCATGCTTGGTCTGTACGGTAAGCCTTCTGCTGCTGGAGAAAGGGCATCCCAACCCGCAGCCCGTGTTTTCCAAGTGCCATGAGGACTGTTGGGGCAACCTGATTGTTACCCTGATTTCTGGGGTCCCGTGGGGGACACCTCAATGTGCTCCAAATACTGGGGAATCGGAATTAGCCAGAGCACAAGCCATAGCAATACAAGAGGCAATTTTTACGGGGTCAGGTTGAGTCAGAACCAGGATATGATACAGTTATAATTAAGTTCTTTCATTTGTAAAGTCACAGCGTACTTGCGTACTCACACAGAATTAAGAAACACTGCGCACTTACGTACTCACACACACAGACCTAAGAAAATAAAGGGATGAAAGTAGATAGGGGATTTTAAGAAGGATTTTGGGGAAAATACTACACCTGATCCTGTAGTCCGGAAAACCAGAAGAAGGTCAGTAATTCGGGAGCGGAGATTCTCAGCACGTGGAGGCTGAGGGGAAGGCTCGGCAAACGGAGCGGCAGCAAGGTGGGATGGAAGTTGTGAGCGATCTGATGAAGCGCTCAAAATCAGGGGTTCTTATGGGGAAAATGTGCTTGTAGGGTAGTCCGTTCCTGGGGAAAACAATGGGTTTCAGGTTGGAGACAAAGCCTCTAAAAGGTCAGCATTTGCACTGATTGGATTTAAGTATAGTTGTCAATAGCGCAGACAGTATGCAAATGGGAAACGCTTGACATTTGAGTATCCAGAAGCTCTAATCTCGTCAAGCTGGCGGTTCAGGGCAGAGAATCTTTTGTATGCTCGGTGCATACTTAATTTAGTTTAAATGTGTACTTGCCTCCAGGTCTCCTGAAGCTGCATGCCGGAGAATTACTGGCCTGCCTAAGGTATTTTTCAGCCGTTCGGCTGTGTCCGCGTGCGTGCTTATCCGGGGGCCTCACAAGCACGTGGAGAGGAACGGTTTGGAATGGCCAATCTTTTGATATGAAGTTATATTTAGTAGGCCCTGGGCTCAGACTATGGACCACAGTAACAAGATACCCATTGAAATGGGCAGGAGCCTTCTTGCCTTACATTCTTATCTCAGAAAAGGCATTTGATTTTTCTTAGCTTTGTTACTGAGCACGTACCTGGTTTTGCAGACTCGTCTGAGCAGGAAGCAGGGAGTAAGTCTTTTACATACTTTTAACCAAACTGTTTTTGTGTTTACTTCGAGCTAGATTAAGTGTGTCTGGGGTGGAATGATAGAGGTGGAACTGGTGATCCCTTCAGCTTCTGTTCTGTGCATTCCTAAATGCTCTGCTTGTTGGGAGATCTGCCAATCTCTCAATGTTAATATCTCCCAACAGATTCAGACGACAAGAACAAAAAACAAGTGACCTAGTCCGAGAAGGAGAAATTAACAATTGTTATGTTAGAGCAGTAAATGTCTTCTCTGGATAGAAACTTAAACTTAAGTTCAGAGGTGGTGTGGTGGAATGCCGAATGCCCCACGGGTGTTGACGCTGTGTGTGTTCTTAACTGTTATTTTAACTAATTCCCATCTTAGGTGTGGTTTCCTTACCTTCTCTCCACGTCTCTATTTACCATCCACACTGCTTGTGACCATATGCATTCCCCCACCCCCCTGCAACACACAAAAATTATAAATAAATCCTTCCTGGCTTCTTCACCATTTAGCCAGCCATCAGGAAGTGGGTTCCTGGCCAGGGAAAGTCTTTATGGTGTAAGGTTAGGGTCAGGGTTAGGAGGGTGAGGAGACGCCACACCCCATAAGTGGGTGTGATGGAATGCCTCCCTACTATACACTCCCTACTCAGTCTGAGAGCCGCCACTGTTTTTACATGAGAGACCCTATTCTTATTATTTATTTATTTATTTATTTATTTATTGGATTTATCTGCCACCTTTTCACCAAAAGTGGGACCCAAGGCAGCTTCCAAAAAGTGAAAGGAAAACAGGCAGCCAAAGCCAGCTGGCTCTGGACTGCTGCTACTAATCCGGCTCAAACAACATCTAGGGGTACGTGTGACCCCAAAATATTCTCCCTTTGAGGTAGGGAGAACAGAGCAGCTCACACATCCAGAAAGCCCCAGCAATGGTGAAGGAAGGATGAGGAAGAGGAGAGACACCACCACGGACAGCACAGTGACAGAGCAAAGCCGCCGGATCAGCAGCCAGACAAATCTGAAAGGCGCTGATGAGATAACCTTTTTAAAGGAGCTGATTTAAAGTGAGCATCCAGTTAAACCCAGCTGAACTGTGAGTAGCGAATTATATACAGGGATTATATAAGTATACAAGTAAAAAGATACATACCAAAAAAGCGGAGCCCTCCGATTCTCCTGTGTTGAGGGAGAAAAGTAAAGTTCCCCCTCCCACCATCTTTTGTACTGAACTTTGAAAGTGCAAGAGTCCAAAGCTGTGAAATACTGAAGTGCTTGCTTTGAAAATATTTTGGGACAGGGTTTTTGAGGTATGTTCTTTTGGACTGATGAGAGGAGAGAGTGAATTCTTGATGGACAAACCTTTTATAGCAAGTGGATGAAGAAGATAGTGAAACGAGAAAATGGCGATGAGCACATGTTGGAGGAGAAGAGTGGGGAGGAACAGAAAGCAAAGCGACTAGATCTGACTAGAAGAGGAGGGAAAGTATAGTTATGAAGATTTCCTGCCCTCTTCTGTAAGTATGGAATATGGATTATAAATGAATCAAATTAGTGTGGATTATAACTGAATAACACTGAATGAAATATACTGCTAGATTAGTTTGAACTAAAGTGGATTAACTTCTGGTGTGGTGATTATATTGTCAGAATTGTAACTGAATCAACATTTAACAGATTTAATAGACTTTAGATCATAAAAATAGATTAGCTTCTTGAAGGGAAGGGAAGATCCAGAGAGGAGTTTGTTTTTAAATTTTAACGAATTATAGTTGTACTGAATGAATTTTGGCAGGCATTGTGATTTAATCTAAAACTTCATCTTTTATGGGACCCTAGGAGACTAAAGGACCTGTGTTTATAATAAGGGAATGGCTTCTGGAAGAGAAGTGAAAAATCAGAATTGACAATGTGGGGATTTATAAAAACAAAATGAATTTTTGTTGATGTATCAAATCTTGACTGACTGTAAACAAGAGAGAGAAGCTACAAGATGTGAAAACCAATTGGATTAGCTTCTTGAAGAGAAGCAAAGTTGGCAAAGAAACTAAAGACAAAATTTAAGGTTTAAGAATAATGAACTAAGGGGTGTTGATTAAGAAAAGTTAGGATGAATTGATGATGATTAATAATATTTACTGATATTTGAGGATAGTGATACTGGTATACACTGATGTTGATATTCACACTGATATACTGATATCAACCCCCCGGCAATGGTTTGGGTTTTTGGAACACGGCCTGAATTTCCATGAACGTGGGCTTCTGGCAAGGGATGGGCTGCACCTCACGAAACTTGGCAGGAATGTTTTTGCAAACAGTCTTGCATGGAGGATTAAGAGGTCTTTAAACTAAGTTCTGCTGGGGAGGGAGACAATATTATTCCGGGTAAAGACTCAGCGAGTGCAGGGGGAAAAGGCCCAAATGATATTGACCAAGTAGTACAAGCATCCAATGGTGGGAGGAGTAGAAACTATAGTACAGGACTTGCAGGAAGGGCCCGGGGACTTAAGTGTCTCTACACTAACGCGCAGAGTATGGGAAACAAGCAAGATGAACTTGAACTCCTAGTACAACAAAATAAATACGATTTGAAGGGGAAAGGATGAGGGATTTCTTACCCTTAGGAAACCAGTCCAGTCCCAGAACCCCATTATGGGAAGGGCCGGGTGGCAGCCCTAGAAAGGTCCCTCATAAGGAGATTCCTTGAGGGCTTCTAGGGTGGCTGCCTCGCTGGGCCTCCCAGAAGGACCTTGGCCATGGAGGGGACTCATGGACTGAATCCTCCCCCCCAGGAAGAGGAGGAATTTCCTAAGAGGTTCTGGGGTTTGAAGCTTCTGGGGAGCATGGGCTGTAGCTCAGACTCTCCCTTCCCTCCTGAGTTCCTTCCTCCCTTTCGCCTTTCTGCTTCAGGTGTTTGTTGATCCCAAAGAGGAGCTGGGAGAAAATAAAGCAAGAAGTCAGAAAAGGGAAGAAAATCCCACTTCTCAGGGGCATCCTCAAAATAGTTTTCACACTCCAGATCCAAGAGAAGGAGGTCTGAGCACCAAGAAAGTCTCCTTCAGCCCTTTCCTGAAAAACACTCTGGAGGAGGAGGAGGTCAGGTAATTGGTGACCTTCACACAGGAAGGGAGACTGTGGGGTAGGAAAGGGTAGATGTACACAGAGGAGCCTTGTTCCAGAAGGAGAATGGGATGTGGAGGGACAAAACACCTAATCCACCATTCTCTGCTGAAGATCAGAGGAGGATTTCTAGCAGTCGCAGCCAATGGCTGAGGTCCACACAAAGCTTTATTCAGAACAGGGAAAAAACAGCAGCACACCTTGTCAGTTGCCAATACTAAAGAACTACTAGATTTGCAATACCGATTAAGCTGTAACATTTCAAATTAGCACGCACCAGTATTCTGCTTGACAGCTAATCACAACAACCCTTTCCTGTCCCCCTCCCATTTTCTCATTCAGCCTACCAACAGAATGACCTTGCAGCCACATCTCTTCATTACAGTAACATTCCCCCATTCCAAGCAAGTTGCTTCTCAGCTGATCCCATTATCCCTTCACAGCACCACAAAACCCATTTAAGCAGGGAGCCCAAAGCCAACCTTTCTGCCTGCCCCAAACTGGGTCCCCCTCCCTTCTCTATCCTGGCTTATTTGGGTACATGGGCTGAAAGGTGTGAACCAAGAGAGGGGGCTCCTAACATGTTGGGTGCCCATCCATTCTCATTCACTAACGCAAGTGCTTCCAATTAAGCAAATACTGGAGTTGCCCCTTGTACTCTCATGAATCCAACATTTCAGAAATTTCAAAATGCCCCACCATGCTTGGTGGAGGAGAGGCTGGCTGTGCAGGGTGCTATTTGTCTGGCACTGCCACCGGTTTGGAAAAGCTGGAATGAAAAATGGTGGGTTTGTCCATAAGACTTGGGCCACGCTAATTCAGCAGTCACTACGCGTATAACATGAAAAGGTCCTGTGTATTTAGGATTCAATTTCTTAGTAGACTGGGGACATTTCAAAAACTTTTTGGATAAATACTGAGCCGCTGAACCCTTTATCTCACAATGTGGTCCTCAGGTCTGCAGGGAGGGAAACCATCTATGCTGAGGCAGAATGAGGCTCAAACTCCTCTTCCGTCTAAGGATGAGTAGGATCGGCTCCCAGACCTCAAGGGAAGCTAAATCCTCCAAGTCTGCCTACAAATGAACTTGGCTGTGAGAGACTCTTTAGCCACTCATGGCTTAAATTAGCTTCAGTTAGGCAAAATCTCTTTAGGAGTTTCATCAAGAAGAAAACAGGATAGGGGCTCTAAAATAACACTATTTCACACCACCAAAGAAAGAGACAAGGGTATTCCCAACCTCAAATTACATCATGATGCATCTTACCATTATGCTTTCTTAGCAGCACACCTCCTCTTTATTTCTTATGTCAAATCCACAGACATTTCGGCCCTCCAGCTACTCATATGGGTCTATGAAATGATGGTGTCATTTCTGCTTCATCTTCCTTTGCACTGATAATATTATTGCACTGATATTATTCCTTTGTACTGATTTCATTGTATGGTAGATTTTGTTTTTCACAGGAAACACAATCTTGTTCATGTTTAATTTTTTCCTGCTCATGTTAAAACCCGTAAGAATTATTTTGTGTGTGTGGGGGGGGAGAATTTAGAGACAGCACGGGTTTCTCAAAAACAAGTTATAGCAGGCTAATTCTATCTATCTATCTATCGATCGATCGATCGATCGATCGATCTAACTGACAAGTTTTGTAAATGAGGGAGATGCTGTGAATGAAGTGTGTCTTGGATCAGTACAGATTTGGTCAAGGTTCCCCTTGCTATATCTGCAGACTGCTGGAGTACATGGAGCTGGTTTATAGCCTTAACTACTAGCACATGCTACATGTTCCTCTAGACATAACATCAGTCCGTTACAAACAGAAAAAAAAAGCCTTAATCCCAGTCATGTCTACTGGGGGAGGGAGGGATTTTTTTTATCAGACAATATATGCAAAACTACTGAATACCAAACCACAAGTTTTTTTTAAATTTTATTTGGCAATAAAATTGCAAATCTAACAAAATACAAATGACAATACAGCAACAATAACATTATATACTGATTGCTTGAACACATGGCATAACGATCTTAATAACATCATTTTAATAACACATATCCAATCATATTCATCCAGACAAAATATCATTTCTCAGAATTTGCCCCTGTAATGGTGGAACTTGAATTAATTTATTGGAATCTATATACTTCAAGAATGGGAACCATCTTTCTGCAAAGGATGTATATGAAATACTTCCACAATGCGATTCGTCAGAAAATTTATCTGACAGAATCGCGTCCCAAACTCTACCCCATCACTTATTCAGTGAGAAATTCCCCATTCTCCAATTCTGTGCAATTTCTTTCCTTGCAAGGGCTATAAAAAAGGTTATAAAGGATTTATATTTTAAGTCACTATTCTCATTGGTGAATATATATAATAGGACCAGTGCTGGACATATTTTAATATTCTGATGAGTCATACTAGATATTATTTGTAAAACTGAGGCCCAAAATTGATACGTCTTTGGGCAGTAAAACCAGGGATGCAAATATGTTCCCTTTTCCTAGCATCCTCTCCAGCACATGGAAGAGGTGTTCTCAAAAATTCTTGCAATTTGTGTTGGGGTATAGTACCACTTATGAATAATCTTAAGGGAGCATTCTTTAATCAGTGTAGACCTAGATTTAAAAGAAGGGAAAGCCCAAATTTGGTTCCAATCCTCCTCTGAGCTCTTCATATTTAATTCTAATTCCCATGTATATTTTGCATATAATTCATTTCCATAAGAATAATCTATCAACCAGGCATAAATATCCCCCGTTCTGCTGTTAAAAGAAGGAAGTAAACAAGCATATTCATATGCTGTCAGCGATCTAGGATTGTAACCTTGTTTGGAAATTATTTTTAAAAAGGAAATAAGTTGTACTATTTGATACCAAGAAGGTTGGCCAGGGTATAATCTTTGCACAATTCGTTCTTTCAACAAAGGCCTACCTGCTACAAAGAGATCATTTAAATGGTATATTCCCTTATCTGCCCATTTTTTAAATCGATTAAAATTATCTGGAAATAGAAACTCCAGATAAAATAAGAATGGAGAAAGTGGAGATGTAGGTGGTGGTAATACTGATTGCCATTTCTTCCAAACCTGACAAGCAGTTTGAAGAAAGGGGTTTCAAATATTTTTACATTTCTGTTTCATTCCTTGCATACATAACAATTGAAGTGTTTCACTATCTTCCTCAGAAATTTCCATTTTTGCCCAAATTGGTGTCCCTTCCCTCTTCATGAAAAATATTAGTTGATATAGCTGAAAGGCATCAAAATACATTTCCATATGTAGTATCACCAATCCACCATTTTTACTTCTAATAAATTTCGCATTTTTAGTAAATCTGGATTTATAACTTTGAAATATAAAAAATTCAATATCTCGTTGCCAAGGTAAAAAATATGTCTTGGGAGGGAGAAGAGGTACTATCTGAAATAAAAAAAGTAAACGTGGTAATAAGAATATTTTAATAATGGCAATATGGCCTAATAGGGAAAGTTGAAGTTTACTCCATTGTTTCAATTTAGACCTTATCCACGTATTGATTGGTCGATAATTACGATATATTAACTGATTAAGATCTTTTGTAATAAGTATTCCTATTTAAAACTAGATAGCTGCAATTGGCAACTAAAGAGTGCTTGCAAGTCCTTTTGAATATGAAAACAGATCATATTGGATTTCTGAGAGTTTATTCATATTCCTGCATGAATTTCAAATTTGTCTAAAATTGTTTTTAAACGTACTACAGAATTTTTTAAAAATTCTTTCTACTTCAACCTCAGCATTAAACATTAGGTTCTTTCTCATGGACTGGCAAGGTGAAGATCCAACTTTTCCTGAAGGTCACCTGTAGAAAGAATGGCCAAATCAGACACAGGGATACAAAGGTGGCGTGTGTTTCATCTGATTCTTCCTTATAAATGTGAGACCGCATATTTTTTTTAAAAAAGCACATATGTTATTTGAGTAGCAAAATACATAAAACAGATTTTCTACCTCCAAATTTTGTTTTTCCCTAAGCATTTTCTGTTGCTGTAGAAGTTATAAGAAAAATACAACATATCTCAGTTAATGAAGTAGATGCATCCCTGGATATTACTTCTTTAAAAGAAAATTTGGTACCAGAGGAAGAAATAACATGGAAAGAATAGGGAAAGGGTTGTATCTTACAAAAAGAGCAGTTCAGCATGCATCAACAAACTTTTTATTCAAAATTTACGCACATGGTAAATAAAACCACCCACTCAGGGAAGCCATGGCTTCTTCCGAAATGCATCCAGGGACAATTTTTTCTTTCAAACGCACACCTCATTGACCATCTTCTCGATGGCGATGGCTGCTTAAAAAATGTCCAGCTACAGAGAGGATAAGGAAGAAAACAGAAGCCATTTGGGTGTAAAAGATTACTTAAGAAGGGTTCACTGTGAGACGCTTTGATAACTGAGGCATGCCAGTACGGTGCTCTGGTGGGAGATATTACCAGCTAACAGAGAACATGGTTTTCTCTACAGCAGCAAAAGTGAAATGAAGCTGGATTCTGTTTCTCAGAAAACAATCTGATTAAAGTAGATTTATACATTTGGTATATTATTTATAACGTTAATTCCTTTATTATTTTGCCCATTATTATTCACTTCCCGATTTGATGTTTAATCAATATTCTGCAATCACTGAAGCTCTTTCCTCATTCCTGCATTTTTATGATTTCTCCCGTGTCATTCTTTTGATGTTAGTGTATACTGTCATTGCAAGAGAGGCTAATTCCACATTCCATGTTTTTTTATGGCTTCTCCCTTGTGTGGGTTTTTTTATGTGAATGTAGTTGGACACTCTGACAGAAGCTCTTTCCACATCCGTGCACTGATATGGCTTCTCCTCTGTGTGGGTTCTTTGATGTGAATGTAGATATGCACTATAACATGTTTCCACATTCCATGCATTTATATAGTGATTGATAGACAAACAGATTATACATACATACATACATACATATATATACATACATATGGTGTGTGTGTGTGTGTGTGTGTGTGTGTGTGTGTGTGTGTATATATAGTACATGTACTTATATAGTTGTATAGCCTATACAACTTTGTGAACATAAATTTTAATAGTGAGAGAAACTCCTTCCACATTCCATGCACTTATATGGTTTCTCTCCAGTGTGGGTTCTTTGATGTAAATATAAAGTATGACTATGAGAGAAGGTCTTTCCACATTCTATGCATATATGTAGTCTCTCCCGTGTGGGTTTTTTGATGTGAGTGGAGCTCCACTCTGACCAGAGCTCTTTCCACATTCCATGCATTTATAAAGTTTTTCTTCTGTGTGCAATCTTTGATGTTTATGTGGATGTGCACACTGCCTGAAAATTGCCTGAAACAATTTACACATTTCATGCATTTGTATGGTTTTTCCCCTGTGTGGAATCTTTGATGTCTAGGTAGGTTTGCACAACAACAGAAGCTATTTCCATATTCCATGGTTTTTTATGGCTTCTCCCTTGCATGGATTTTTTGATACGAATTAGTTGGGCACTCTGACAGAAGCTCTTTCCACATCCGTGCACTGATATGGCTTCTCCCCTGTGTGGGTTCTTTGATGTGACTGTAGATATGCACTAAACCTGAAGCTGTTTCCAAATTCCACACGTTTATATGGTTTGTCCCCTGTGTGGGTTCTTTGATGTGAATGTAAACTTTGACTGCACGAGAAGCTCTTTCCACATTTCATGCATTGATATGGTTTCTCTCCTGTGTGGGTTCTTTGATGTAAAGTTTGACTATGAGAGAAGCTCTTTCCACATTCCATGCACTTATATGGTTTCTCTCCTGTGTGGGTTCATTGATGTAAACATAAAGCATGGCTATGAGAGGTCTTTCCACATTCTATGCATATATGTGGTTTCTCCCCTGCGTGGGTTTTTTGATGTGACTGGAGATCTCCACTCTGACTGAGGTTCTTTCCACATCCCATGCATTTATATGGTTTTTCCTCTGTGTGCAATCTTTCATGTCTATGTAGATGTGCACGTTGCCTGAAGCAATTTCCACATTCCACGCATTTGTATGGTTTCTCTCCCATGTGGATTCTTTAATGTATACGGAGACCTCCACCCTGGCTGAACTTCTTTCCTCATTCCAGGCATTTGTATGGTTTCCCTCCTGTGTGGGTTTTTTGATGAGAACGCAGACTTCCAATCTCACTGAAGCTCTTTCCACATTCCATGCATTTATAGGGTTTCTATCCTGTGTGGACTCTTTGATGTGACTGTAGTTGTCCACTCTGAGTATAGCTCTTTCCACATTTCATGCATTGATATGGCTTTTCTCCTGTGTGAGGTTTTTGATGTGAACGTAGATGTGCAATGTGACCGAAGCTCTTTCTACATTCCATGCATTGATATGCCTTTTCCTCAGTGTTAATCCTTTGAAGGGAATGCAGATGTCCACTCTTCCTGAAGCTCTTTCCACATTCTATGCATTTATATGGCTTCTGCCCCATGTGAGTCCTTTGATGGGGACGCAGATGTCCACTCTTACTGAAGCTCTTTCCACATTCCATACATTGATATGCCTTCTTCCCTGTGTGGGTCCTCTGGTGGGAGCACAGATCTCCACTTTGACTGAAGTTCTTTCCACATTCCATACACTTATACAGCTTCTCCCCTCCATGGGTTCTGCCATACGAATTAAGATGTACAGGATAGTCCATTCTTCTTTTTTTCTGATTCAAATATGATGTCAGAAGTTCAGAAATACAACCTCCTTGAACTTCAGAGGATTTCTTCTTCTCGATCTTTGATTTTTCTTTGTGGTCTCTTTTCCAGACCCCTCTTTCTACAGTACAACCCTGTGTTTTCCTCTTGATTCCACAGGTGTATGGCTCTTAAAATTCTTTTCCCTACTTATTACCTTGTTGTTGTCATTCTTCTGTGCCTTCCAGTCATGTCAGACCCAGGGAAAGCCTAGGTTGAAGCTGTCATGAGGTTTTCTTGGCAAGGTTTGTTTAGAGGGTACCTGTTTGAGGAAAATCTCATAAGGAGCTCACCACAGAAATATCTCAGCAGGCATCAAGACCAAGAACCCAGAACCATAGTGTTGGGTTGCTCTCCATAATAGATTGATGGGACATGTAGTATGTAGCAGATGTAGCCATAGACCATTAGATAAACATGAACTGGTACGGGAGGGAAAGGAATGTACTGATAACAGTGGACAGATTCCCAGAGACTTCAGGAGAGGGAGGGGCCTCAGGAGATCTTAAGCTCAACTCCTTTTTCTTTCCTTCAGTTTTTGCACTGAAGTCATTACATGTACATGCAGTACAAAATAAATGGTCCTTTTTCATGGTCCTTTGTGTGTGTGTGGATTTTGTTCCTGTCAGAGTGTGAAAACTCCCAATCTAATTCTGCAAAATGTATAAAACCACTGCTCCGGACATTGAAGAGGATCCCCAACAAGAGGGAGCCTCCAGAGAAGTAGAAGCTGAAGAAGCTGAACAAGTTGAAGGAGCTGAAGCCAACCCAGCTTTCACACCTTCAGTTAGAGCTAAGGTGTTCCCTTCGCACCCCACAAGCACCCCTAGAAATGTTGCGGGGCAAACCTGGGCCCGAGGAGAATGTCCTGACATGACTATGCGCCAACGATGTAGAGCCACACAATGGGACACAATACTGAGTGAGGCTTCGCTCATGGAACAATTGTTGGCCAAGGAAGATGAAGTGGAGGAACTACACACAGAGATGGCCAAACTTCGTGCCCAGATGGCAGACTGGTGAAATTTAGGGCCCAGTTAGAAAGACTCCAGCAGCCAGGAGCAGCCGTTGCAACAGTGGGACAATAAGGGATGCCAATCCCCCAGCCGGGCCCAAGACCTTTCCGAGAGATGAAAGCTACCTATAATGGAGATGGAGTGAACCTAAACTACTTCCTTAATGTTGCATCTAACTATATGGCAAATTATGGAAACAGCCTTCCCGACCACGCAGAGAGAGATATCTGAGTCAGATGCTGAGAGGACAGGCATCGGAATGGGTTGCCACTCTATTTGATGGGAGAGCCAAGAAGACTGCAGACCTGCAACTGTTCATGAACTGATTCAGAGAGAGATCTGAAGATCCCTTCATACAAGAGCAAGCCCGACACCCACTGAGGAAACTGTGCCGGGAAAAAGGACTGTTGGCGAGTATGCTCGTGAATTTAGATGACTTGCAGCTAAAGTTCGTCAATGGAATGATGAAATCCTAAAGCAGTTTTTCCAGGATGGATTAGATCCAGGACTACTGGATCGATGCCTTTCCCAAGGGAACCCCACCAGTCTGGTGGGCTGGATATGTCTTGCGAGAGAAGGAGACAACATGTGAAAGAGTGTCCACTTGGCTTGGATGAGGCAAGCCCAAGAAACAGGACGCAAAACCACTGGGGGAAGGAAACCTGGAGGACTGAACAGCAAAGAAAAAAGGTGATGAATGCAAGAGGCAGCTTGCTTCAATTCTGGGAAAAGAGGCCACATTGCCTCGGAATGCCAAAACAAAGGAAACTCTATGGAAGAGAAAAAAAAACCTCCACCCACTCTCAAATCAGCACCCCACAAAAGCCTCTGAAACAACAAACCAAGTGGTCTGCAACGGATCCTTCGTGCGCACTTGCATGGACACCAAAAGTCCCCCGCCTCCTTCGGACTCCAAAAGTGACCAGTGGGTTCAGGACCAATTTGTGAATGTAAGTACCACCAACTCTCGTCATCTCGTTGTTACAGTACAGTTGCAAGGGAGTGATAGGACTATGAGAGAGTAAAAGGCGCTACTGGATTTGGGATGTACTATTAGTTTACTTCATCCTCTAGTGGCCAAAGAACTGCTTGTTTAACTTGAACCACTGAAAAGAGCTGTCCGTCTAACTCAGAAGGATGGCCTTCCCATGCATGGGAAGCCACTAAAGGAACACACCAAACACACAGAGGTCCAGGTGGGAAGCATACAAGGTCTGTTACAATTTTTGGTGCCACACAGAGGCAGCTTCCAAGTTGTTCTGGATTATGACTGGTTAAAATTGCACAACCCCAAAGTCAACTGGTCCAAAGGCAAAGAGAAGCCCAGACAGGAGAGCTCTAGGACCCAGAGGAATCCCTCAATAAAAGTAGACCAAAATGCAACAGCACTGAAACTGAGCGTCGAGGAACTACAAAAAAATTCCTCCTGAATACTGAGATCTTCAAAAGGTCTTTGAAGCCTGTGAAGCTGACAGGCTCCCACTCCACAGAGACTTTGATTGCAAATTACAGCTTGCAAAAGGAGCCAAGATTCCAAAACCCAAACTGTACCCTATGATCAAGCAAGAAATGGAAGCATTGTGGAATTTCCTAAATAAGAACCTGCAACGCAGCTTTATTAAACCCTCCTCCTTGCCCACGGCAAGTCCGGTCTTTTTCCCGCAAAAACGGGATGGAGGAGACCTGAGATTAATCTTTAATTATAATCTCATTAACCAAGCCTTGGTCCACAACGCTTACCCTATTCCACTCATGATGGAAGTATTATCCCAATTAGTTGAAGGAAAGTACTTTACCAAACTGAATCTCAGAGAAGCTTTTCATCGAGCAAGAATGGCCCCAGAGAGCGAATGGCTCACGGCTTTCTCCACCCCCTTGGGGAACTACCAATGGACTGTACTTCCTTTTGACTTGCAAGCAGGGCCTGCTGTGTTCCCAACGTTTTTGAACTCTGTATTACAAGAATTCCTTTACAATGGTGTAGTGGTGCATCTGGATGACATACTGATTTACTCTAAAATCCTCCTGGAACATGTAAAGCTTGTCTGTAATGTCTTGCAAAAACTTCTGGACAATGCACTGTTTGTTAAACTAAGTGTGAATTCCACACACAAACATTTGATTACTTTGGGTACAGAATCTGTTAACAACACTCTGAATATGGACCCTTCCAAAATTCAGGCAATCCTGGACTGGCCCATTCCTAAGACACATAGGCAACTTCAACAATTCCCAGGCTTGCCAACTTTTATTGTAATTTCATTGACAACTTCGCTACCCTCACATTACTACTAACAGATCTTTTGAAAACCACAGCAACTAGGGGGAACCCGAAAGCACAAGCACCAAAGAGGCTTGTATGGACTGAAAATTGCCAAACTGCTTTTGGTGAACTCAAATGCAGATTCACTACTGAACCACTGCTCCTCTTCCCAGACCTTGAAAAAAAATTTATTGTCCAAACAGATGCCTCCAATTCTGCTATGGGAGTGGCGCTGCTGCAGCATGACAACAATGGGCAACTTAAACCTTGTGCGTTCATCTCTCGTAAATTCACACCATCTCAACGCAGTTGGTTGATTTGGGAAAAAGAAGCACTTGCCATACATTTCACACTCAGCACATGGAGATATTTTTTACAGGGTGCCCGGTTGCCTTTTGAAGTTTGGTGTGATCACCGCAACCTTGAAACCCTGAAAACTGCAAGGAAACTAACCTCCAAACAAGCCTGCTGGGCAGAATTCTTTCATCGATTCAAGTTCAAAATAGTATTTCAAACCAGGAAGGACCAACACTCTTGCTGACCCACGCTCACGGCTCCCTAGTCACAAGACATCTGGAGACACTCCTGTACCAGAACAACAGCTGCTTTTCTCCCCAGACATGCTTGGACTTGGTGTGACCATGCGAGCACAATCATGACTGCAGCACACAGTGTCCACAAATTTTGACACTGAACTCCTCAACTCATTAAAAGCCAATTACGCTAAAGGATACATGGCTTGACTCACACATTGATCTTGTTACTTGGACTAATGGGATTGCCTTGGTTGGCACTAAGTTGTATGTACCCCCAAACGTAGAGCCATGATTATCAAAAGACATCATGATTCCAAAGCAGCAGGACATTTTGGTTTTCTTAAAACCCTATATGCTGTATGACAAGAATTCTATCGGTCTGCACTGCACAAAGATGTTCAAGACAAAAAAAAAATTGTTCCACCTGCAACATCTGTAAATCAAGACCCTCTAAACCACACAGACTTCTGAAACCACTCCCAACTCCTTCCAAACCTTGGGATACCATTTCATGGGACTTCATTCTTGGGCTACCAAACAGCCACGGGTGCTATGTGATTTGGGTAGTAACAGATCAGTTCTCCAAGCAGTCCCACTTCATTCCTCTAAAGTTTCCACAGCAGAAAAGCTTGCCCAATTATTCATCTCCCACATTTGGCACCTCCACGGGATACTCTCCATTATAATTTCTGACAGAGAACCGATCTTCACCTCCAAATTCTGGACTTCTTTCCTGAAATTCATAGAAGTCTCCCAAAAATTAGGCAGCAGCCACCATCCACAGACTGACAGACAAACCGAACGCGTCAATCAATCTCTTGAACAATATCTTCATTGCTTCTTCAACTCCAATAAATCCAATTGGGTGCCCCTCCTCCCTTTTGCTGAATTTGCTTACAACTCTGCTACTTATAGCTCCACTGGGAAAAACCCCTTTGAAGTCGTGTACGGAATGACACTAAGGCACTTCCCTCCACTTGCACCCACTGATACATTTCCCCCTCTCTCAATGACTGGATAACAACACATCTCTGTGGCCTTGGAGTCTGTACACTCCACCATTAAATCCACCAAGGCTTCTCACAAATGATTCGCTGATACAAAAAGAAGCAAAATCCCAATTACAAACCAGGGGATCTTGTTTTCCTGTCAACAAAAAACTTAAACTTTGAAGGGCCATCTAAAAAACTTCCCCCTAAGTTTATAGGCCCCTTCAAGATAAAAAGGGCTATAAATGATGTCAGTTTCGAACTATCCTTGCCACCTAAATATAAACTTGTTCACCCTGTTTTTCACTGCAGCTTGCTGAAACCAGCCACTTCTTCTACCTTTTCTCTGACTGATGCCAACTTCACTGAGGTATTGGAGATCCTCGATTCCAGGATCCATAAGAGTTGACTTCAGCACCTGATCATCTGGAAAGACTTTCCACCTCAGTTGGTTGAATGGGTTTATTCAACTGATATTTTTGCACCTGAACTTGTTGCTTCTTTCAAAAAACTCACCCTACTAAACCTTCACCGCCTTACTAACCTATTGTACTTGAACCACTTTTCCCCTTTCTAGAAATTTTTTTTCTTTTGGGAAAGGCAGGATGTTGGTGCCCTCCATAACAGATTGATGGGAAATGTAGTACGTAGCAGATGTAGCCACAGACTGTTAGGTAAACACGAACTGGTACAGGAGGGAATGAATGTACTGATCACAGCGGACAGATTCCCCGGGACTTCAGGAGAGGGAGAGGCCTTGGGGATCTTAAGCCCAACTCCTTTCGCCTTCCTTCAGTCTTCGCACTAAAGTCATTACATGTACTTCACTCCAAAATAAATGGTACTTTTGCATGGTATTTTTTGTGTGTGGATTCTGTTCCTGACACTTAGAAAGGCCAAGAGAAGATGGGAAGAAGACTGGCCCAATTGGGAAGAGCTCATTGCCTGGAAAGAATTCTCTTAACCCCACCCCCAATTAAAAGGAATCCCTGGTCAGATACATGGGGAGTCCTCATTGTGATATTTTGCACTGCAGTGTTAACAGTCTAATCCAACCTTTGTCAAGGAAGACGTTTTGCAATATGGCCAACACAGTATGTAGCACATGTTGCAAAAACCATTTCCCTTCTATATTCCTTTCTTACTAACATCACACCTCAGAGGAATGCAAGCCTCCCTTTAGAACACTAGAGTATATCATGGAACAGCAGTCCTCCCAGATCCTGAGTGGCCCCAGTACAGACAGAACACTCCACGTGATCAGGTTTGGGAGAAAAAGACTTCCTTCTTTCACTTTTAATCTCTCCCAGATCAGAAAGAATTTCTTCCGCTCCTCTTTACCCCTGTAGTGTGGTCCCTACCCAATGTTTCTAAAACATATCACACTGGAGATACTGACAGTGTCGAAGAGAACAACAGTGGGACTACCCCGTCCCCTTACCTAGACACTGTACCCCTATTGACGCAGCCCAGAATCATCTTGGCTTTCTGAGCTGCTGCATCACATTCTTGACTTGTATTCAGATTACGGCCTACTAAGAGTCCTAGATCCCTAGTTGTTGTTGTTTAGCAAACAGGACTGGGGGATCCAGAGCAACCAACTGCCAGGAATCAAGAGCAGACCAGCAGATCTGTAGAAGTGCTGCCACCATCTCTTTAAATACTATCAGTGAAAGAAATGTGATTAACTTGGGCTTATAAACGCACAGATCTCCTAAAAATTAAGATTTACCATATAAAATATAAAGAAACTGGGCAATATTACTCTGAACTTCTAAGCAGTGTCAGAAATAAGAAGACTGGAGGTGGGAGTGTAAGAAAGAAGAAGACAGCTGTGACAGAAGCTGAAAAACGGAAAAAAATGTTAAATGACTGGAATGTAAATTTGAGCTTTCTCATTAAAAAAGAGACTGCAAGATCGGATTGGAAGGTCATGGAGAAAGAGACCACACAACATTGAGATAACACTGAGACAGAAAGATGCAAAGTTGTAAAGTTGCAAAGTTATAAACGGGGTAGCAAGTTGTAACTGGAAAACTGATCACAGACTTTAAATTAAGTGGTTCCGAGAATTTAGACACTGGACTTGAGACACAGTAAACTGGAATACTGACATGATATGTTAAAGCCATTGTTTTAATGCTGTAAGCAGAAAAAGAAAGAAAGAGAGATTGGAAGAAAAAGAAGAACTTACTTGTCTACGATTTAAGATTTAGAATTGTGAAAGAGTATAACATAAATAAAAGAGAAAGATCTAGCAATATTCTAACAGTCAAGGACGTGAAACCCAAATAAAGGAAAGTGAGGGAGTGAAGGTCATCACAACGTCTTATTTAATACTGAATTTATTTGATTCTAATTTGACTATTATTATTACTATTACTATTAATATTTGAGTTCTAAGGGTCAATATGTAGGTGAGCTCTATTATATCATAAAAGGAGCAAAAAAAAAAGGTAGTTTCAAGTATAAAAGAGACATAAACTGGGAAAAGTTGATAGATCCAATCAGAGCTCACCTAGAGCTACCTAAGAAGACTATTTCTGAATGAGCAAGAGAAAGACCAAGTGAAATGGCCAAGGGAACACAAAAAGCGACACAAACTCAAATGCACGCACAAACACAAAGAAGCGCTCACTAGGTTTGAGTTCAAGAGGAGCAGACTCGCATTTGAAAATTTTGGAAGAAATTCAAAAATTCATATAGGAGATGAGAGAAGAATTAAAAGGTACCAGGGTAGAATTACCTCAAGGTTTCAAAAGAGAGATGGAAAACTGAATTAAAAAAAAAAGAAGCTCTTCTTCCTGCCTCCTCTTTCTCCTCCCTGCAGCAGCAAAACCATCAAGACTTGCCTTTGCCCCCCCCTTCCAGGAATACAGAGGCTGGGGGGGGGTCTTCTGCCCCTTCCCACAATTCCCCACATTTCCTACCCCTCAGAAACTCTTTTCTCTGCCTCTTTCCTCTCCCCCACCCCCACACTCTTCCAACTGCACTCCCTGCCATTCATGGCTATGCTTACCTTCTGGCATCCCACAATAGACCCCCACCCCATAGAGACCCATAAGCCTAGCTCAGAGGAAAATATCCCCCACCCACCCCCCACACACAGCTAGCCAGCAACTATACTCTCCCCTCTGAATAGTCCCCCAAATCTTGGCCTCACAGAGACACCTGAGAGGAAGGCCTCCTTTCTTGTCCTTCCGCCCCATAACTCCCCATCCAGCCTCCCTCCTTCCATCAGACACTTAACCCTCCCCTTCCCCCTCCAAAGCCATGGCACCCAAAGAGGCAAACATTATCCTGCTTTTTCTCCCACCTAAACAAGCACATGGGGGGGGGGTGTCCCCACTTCTTGTCCCCTTCACTTTTTTTTCCTGCTTCTTCCACTTTATCTTCCCTACCAAGGAAATTAGAAGACACCCACCTATTCCTTTTGGAAACGGGGTCAGAGTTTGGGGTTTTTGCCCCATGTTAACATTTCCCCTTTCTCCTTCTCTCTCTCGGAAGCTGAGCTTGCAGACTCAGTGTCTCTCGCTCTCTCTTCATTCTGCATCCCTGTTAGGACCTTTGAAGAAGAGCCCAGGCAAAACCACTTTGACCAGATAAATGAATGCCCACTTGGTGGGCATTCTGAAAGAACCCAACAGCCTGAAAGAACCCAACAGAAGAACCTTCTGTTCTTGCTCTGTGCTATCAGGTTGGCTTCAACCTACGGTGACCCTATGAATGAGACCTCCAAGAGACCCTGCTCTTAACAGAGTCAACCAGGTCTTGCAAGCTCAACATTTTGGCTCCAATCCACTTACACGGCATTCTTTCTCTTCTCCTGCTGCCTCCCCCTTTACTGACCATCACCATCTCTTCCCATGAGCCATGTCATCACACAATGTGACCAAAGTATGATAGCCTCAATTTAGTTGTTTGGCCTTCTAGAAGTAGTTCAGGCTTAACTTAATTTTCTTTTTGGTGGCCCATGGAAGAATATAGAAATATGTGCACACGTAAAACACCTCCATTAGTACCAGGTCCAGAATGGGAGAGCCTGGTCTCCAAATGTAGGGAGGGAGAAGTGTCTCTCTTAAACTCATCCTGCATAGAAGAAACTGCAGGACAGATGCCCTTGGAGCAGGTTAATGGTCACCCTTTTATTATTATTAAGATTCATTTGTGCACCGCTGCTCTGCAGCATCAGAAAACAAGCTGGAACCTTCTTCTATCTGACATTTGCTCAGAGAGCCGTAAGTGGGAAAAAGGCTGGTCTCGTAGAGGCTGCTCCCCCACGTGGAGACATCGGAAGGTCTTTCTTTTTCCTGCCTATGAGGAGTGAGTGGGAGCAGCAACCCTAACATTCAGGATGTTCCTCCTGGGAAAGTTCAGAGGACACAGGTTGGGGTGAAGAGGTCAAGAGGGAAGGGTAAAAATTGACATCTCTAAATGGGGGTCATTAAGAGTTGTTAAGAGGATATTGTTGGGTGATCTCTAAGGACATCCAAGCACAGATCATCTCCAAGGACACTGTCCTCATGGCCAAGGCAGATCAGTCAGAGCTCAGAGAGGGGAAGGGAGGCTTTGTTTCACATGGGCGTATTGTTAGCTCTGGATAACATATTTGCTGAAGCATGCTGGCAACTTATTTTACCACTCAGGGAGATTTTCTTTTTAAGTTGCATCAAAGTTACCAGCTTTGGCAGTCTCCTTCTTTGGCACCTCTCTCTCCTTCCCTCCCCTTCCTGCATCTCCTTCCAGGCAAACACAGTGAGGTAAGGAAAGAAAGACATTTATGGCTTTTTGGATGACCACAGAATTAAGCAATCCTGTGGGGGGATTCAGTTGCTCCCACAGCTGAATCTCCCCTATTGGGCTGTTGTGAAGGAAAAAAGGACGGACGAATTGGGAACCTGTGGGCCCCCAGAATCCCTGCCTACCTTCGCAAATGAGAGGTGGTCTGCCCAGGGGGTTTATCCCAACAAGAGGAGCTCTGAGCTCCCCCCTCCCGTCTCCCGGTGGCCGCAGTCTTGATTTTGCCTCCTTGGGCTCCTTCTGTTCTCAGCTGGCTCCTACCTGCCTTCAGAGCCTCCCAGACTGATCCGTCCTTCCCTCTTCCCAGGACCCCAGGCAGAACGGCCCCCCTCGCCCCCATGGTTTTAGTTTTACTGAAATGTCTCCTATATCGTGTTCTTGCTTTACAAAGTTTTTTAAAGATGAAGGCTCCTCTCCCTGAAACTGCAGCCCAGCCATAGATCTGTGTGTCCTGGAGAACTAAGCACAAGAGGAACAAGGTCCATTCCAACTCCCGCCCCGCCTGCCTTCCTTCTCCCCTTCAAACAGGCAAAGCAAGGTTCTCCCCACCCTTGCGGGGGGGAGTGAGGGAGGTCAGGGAAGCCCCCAAGTAGGGCAGTGCTTCCAAGGTAGGTAGAGGCCTTTGCATTTAGGGAACCCCCCCCGCCTCCCCCTTCCCCCGCCTCCCTCAGGCATCTCCCACCCCCAAGGACTGAGGTGCCTGGCCCCTCCTCCCCCCCCCCCCGAGAATGATCGGAGCCGCACAGAAGAGTACAGGACTCAGTCAACCAGGCCTCTGCAAGCCCTTCCCCTCTCTCACGACCTTTGAGTCCTTAGTGTGTTTTGTTACAGACAAAGGCGGAAGGCCGGTACCTGGGAGGGGACAGAGAGATGCAGGAAACACGTGGACCTTGTCAGTGGAAGGTCACCGGTCGCAAAGAAAGGAGCCAGCAGACCCAGCCCCCCCCCGCCATTGGCGAATGTAACCGCCCCCCCCCATGGAGAAATAGAGAGACAGGGGTCAGGGGGCTGGTGTTTGGGGGGGGCACTATGTGACAGGGCCGAGGCAGAGGCTCCGGTATCTGAAGCCGGGGGGGGGGGGGTCGCTTGGCAGGCTCATTTTGTTTCTGATGAAAGGGATAAACGTGTGTTTGCCTCTCTTCGTTCTGGGCGCCTGGCGCGGGGTCTCCCCCGGAGGCCTCCTTCTCTCAGCCTGGGGGGAACAAAAGATCTTTTTCTCCTTCTGAATCTCCCGCTGAGGGGTCCCTCCGGGCTCCAGGGAAAGCCGCCCGTGGTCGCCGCTCTCGCTCTCGGCCGCAGCCCCGTTCCTCCCCTCCCCTCCCGGAGACTCCGGAGCCCCCCCTTTCCGGGACTGGGGGGGGCCGTGGGGGGATCCTCCCCAGTTCCCAGCATCCCCTCCCCCTCTGGAGCAGAGAGCGCCTCTTCCGCCCCCCCCCCGCCCCGGCTAAAGGGCCTTCCCTGCCATCCCATAACGGCGCCCCCCACCCGGGCTCAAACGCCCCTCCTCCCCACTGGCTCCGGCAGCGGCTGTCCTTCTCCTCGACCCCCCTCCCAAATATTCTCTGGGCCCCGCGGAGACCCCCCCCCAAGAGGGGGGGAGGAGGAGGAGGGGGCCCCGGGGCCTTTTTCGGGGGGGTCTCTCCCTCTGGAGGACCCTCTCGGCCGCCCCCCCTCGGGATGCCAAAAGGGCGAGCGCCCTCTTCCCCCGCACAAGCCCACCCAGGGACACAAGCCCCGCCCTTACCTCCCCCCCTCGCTGAGAAAACGCAGAAGGCCCAGCCGGAGGAGGAAGTGCGTCACTTTCATCCTTCCTTCCTGCCTCTCTAGGAAGCCGCGCTCGCTGCTCCTCGGGGGACCGGCGGCGGCGGCGTCTCTCCTGAGGCGACGGGCGGAGGGGGAGGGAGCCTGGGGGGTGGGCGCTCCTAGGGAGGAGGGGCGAGGAGCATCTAAGGAGTATCTGAAGACGCCCCGAGAAAGCCCCCGGGGCCCTTCCTCCAGCCGCGAAGCCTCCCCCTCGTCCCTCTGGGGGGGTCTCCGTGGAAGGGGGGGGCAGAAACTGCTGGGCGTTTTGAGAGGGGCAAGACCCGCCCCGCCTCCGTGTTTCTTGACTCGGGAGGGGAAGAGACGGAAGGGAGGAGGAAGAGGAAGGGGCGGGACTGAGGGGGTACTGGGGGAGATGCGAAGGGTCTGAGGCGGGCGTGATGGGGGGAGGAGTGGGCGTGGGCGGGCTCAGTGCGGAGCGCGCCCCCCAGAAAGCCCTGCCTTGCGTTGAGGAGCCTCTTGAGGGGGCCCCTCCCTTCCCCGGCAGAGCCTCCCCCGCAGGAAGGGCTGGGTGGGGAGAGGGTCATCCTTTGCCTCTTTGGGGGGTGGAGGAAGGGGGGTGGCACTACCCCCAGCCCCCTTTGCCCTTCCCGAAAGGTGGTTCCCCCTCCTTCCTCGCACACGCAGATCCGGGACTGGGCTGCAGGTTGGAGGAGGAGGAGGAGGGGAGACCTCACACTGGAAGGACTTAGTAAAATACAGAAGCGTGGCGTTGCGAGTATTTCAGCAGGATTTAAACTAAGAGAAGGAGAAGACGGGGGAGCTGGGGGTGGATCGGTCTGGGCGGCTCTGAAGGGAAGGAGGAGCAGCCTGAGAATGGGAGGAGCCCGAGGAGGCAAAGCCAAGAAGGGGACCCCAGGAGTGGAGAGGAGGAGCCCAAAGAGTGGGAGTGGGATCTCGTACATCCAGGCCAGAGGTGTCAGGAACTGAATTCACACACACAAATATAACAGTGCAAATACACTATTTATTAGGAGCGTGATGCGTAGTACGGGACTTCATTGAGCGAACCGGAGGTAATTAGCAAAATCCAGAACATTAAAAGCAAAGAGTTTCCCATCCCGTCCGCAAGAGACCTTGGAGTTCTGGTTTCAGCCTGGCAGCGCTTATCACTACATTCCTAGCTTTGTTTATCTAACGGTCTCTGGTTCTCATACCTTGTTACAAGCTAATTAACTCCTACTACATGTCCCATGACTGAAATATGGAGGGCTACCTGGCGAGAGGGGTGTCTACAAGGAAATCAGGATGGAGGATGTTGGGAAGGTAGCCTCACTGGGTAAGGATCCCTTTTGCCGTTGATAGCTAGATGCTGAAGGAATGAATTCACGTTCTTGGTATTTCCTCTTCAGCTATTGAGATGCAGGCATAGCATTGAGATGTCAGCCCAAACTGCCGCACCGTGCCACCTGAGCTTGTCTAATGGCTTTAGATTACAGGAGGATAGATTTTGATTGAATGTTATGTTAGAAGTAACTTTCTAAAAATAACAGTGGTCCCACAGTGGAACCAATGGCCTATAGAGGTGGTGGGGTCTCTTCTAACTGCTGCCAACTTCAGCTTGTGGCACCCCAATGAAGGAGGTTCCTCCAGTTCACCCCATTATCAGCCGCCCTGTTCAGGTCTTGTAGACTGAGGGCCATGCCTTCCTGAATTGAGCCTGTGCACCTGTCGTGGAGCCTTCCTCTTTTCCCACCGCCTTCCACCTTGCCAAGCATGATTTTCTCTTCTAGTGAGCCGTGTCTTCTCAGAATAGGGCCAAAGTACGACAGTCTTAGTTTAGCCATCTTGGGTTCGAGGAAGATGTCCTAGGTCTGATTTGCTTTAGGGCCTGCTTATTTGTCTTTTTAGTAGTCTTCCCCAGCACCATATTTCAAAGGAGTTGATTTTCTTCAGCAATTTCCGCACTAGACTGTTAATAGTGCTACTATTCCACTTTCAACATCCTATGGAATCCTAGAGTTTGCAGTTTAGGGAGGAGCCTTTAGAATCCTATGCCAGAGAGCTCTTTGGCCTCAGTAAACTACAAATCCCAGAATTCCACAGGATATTGAAAGTGGAATAATAGTACTATAACGGTATAGGGTGGAAATGGCATTCTTGTCAGCTTTATAGACAGTCCAGCTTCCACAACCATACCTAGAAATTGAAAATATGATGGCATGGACAATCCTAACTTTAGTATTTTTTTTATCTAAGAAGTAAAAAAAAAACACAAATACGGAAGATACAAACACAGTCTAAATAATATACACCTATAAAATAAATTTAAAAAGAGTAAAACAGAAAAAAAATTGCAAACCTCCCTACAGCTATTTAACACAAAACCTATTTAAGATAATCCCAATGACTAAACTAAACAAAAGAAAAACTACGATTAAAAGTGATTCCTGGCCTTGTTGCAAAGAGCTCTTACGTAAATAAATGTACTTAACTTAAAATCGTTACTCCACTATTAAAATTGTTGCCCATTATTGCTTCTTAACTATATTAAATTCTAAATTTCTTAACTTTCATATCACACTGTATATCAATATCAAAGTCATTATAGCCTAAATTTAGTATTCAGTGATATATCTTTATGCTTCAAGATCCTGTCTCATTCCTTCACAGCTGCCTTTCCAAGTTCTAGTCTTTTTTCTGGTTTCTCACCTGCAGACTCCTTTCTAAGTAATGACTGAGCCAAGGTGTGGAAAACCTTGAACTATTACAATGTCTTCATCATTTGCATTCTGGTTGGTCATTATTTTTATTTTATTAATGTTGAGCTGTAAATCTGCCTTTGCACTTTCTGTCTTGACTTTTCTTCAGTAGTTGTTCTAAAATCTTTGCTGTCTTCCGCATACCTTAAATTCTTGATGGTCCCTGTCATCTGGGCCAAGCCAGGGCTGTGACAATCAGGTTTGTTTTCAGTCTCTCTCATTGGAGAAGCAGCACCCCGGCTCCCTCTCCACACTTATATCTCTATTCTGCTTTCCCTAAACCCACACCCTTGTGGATACAGAGCAAAGCGTTTTTAGGTTTATCCCGATGAAAGTGTCACTGGTGATAGCATGTGTAACTGAGCTCTAATTAAAGAGACATTGTATGGAGACTGCTCTTTTTAAAAAAATACAATGAAATCTTTATTAAACAAACTGGCAAGGGAAAGGGAATTAGGCAATTAAAGGTTATCAAACAGTAAAACACTTTCAGCTCTTAACTAGCAAACATTTCCCCAACTCTCTTCCTCTCTTTCACAATCTCTCTCCTCAAACTCACCGATGGAACTCTCCCTTCAAAACCTTGTTTCAGTTATTTTTGTGTTATGCTGACTCCTCCACCTAGCCCCTCCCTCTGGCTAGCTTAAGTTCGTTAGTCAGCGACCAATCAAATCCCCTTTGTTGCTAGGGCGGCTCTCATAGTCCTTCTTCCAATTTTCACCCCTCTTCCTCCAAATCTAATCCTGCTTTATGTAGGATAAGTTAAGCGTACCAGTTAAACAGATATCGTGATAAAATACAGCCTTGCCTAAACCCCTTGCCACTAACAGTAGCCTCTTATCCTGAATAGAGGTTACACATCAGGACAATCAAATGTTGTGCCACATGGCATGCATTTTTGTAAGAGCAATCCATAGTTCTTCAAAATTCACACCGTCAAAGGCTTTTCTATAATCTATCAAGCACAGCCTGATTTTGTTCTGAAATTCTTTGGTGCACTCTGTGTTTGCAGTCTGTGTCCAATCTGTGTTTGTAGTGTGATTCCTAGTGCCTCTTCCTCTTCTGAACTCAGCTTGGACATGTGACATCTCTCATTACATACAGGGTGACAGTATTTGGGGCATCGCTTTGCTTGCATGGGAGATTAGTGCAATGGTCCAGCAGTTAATCCCATCCTTGGTGTTCCCTTTCTTGGAGTTTGAGAGGTATACAGGTTTCCCTCTGACTGACAGGGTAAGGACCAGAGCATTGTCAGGAAGGGGAATTGGTTGAAAAGCAGGATCCATCTACTGTCAAGAGCATGAAGGACTTACGGAAGCTCACTTGTTACTGACTGTGTGGATGCTGCTTGCAGAGCCTCTCAGCCACTTAGCACCTTTTTTCTTTGCAAGCAGTGTGCACTTGCAAGTGGTTCCAAGTGAGCTTCAATAGGCAAGTAGAACCAATGAAAGAGCAGAAGCCCTGTTGAATTAATGGAACTTGTCCTTAATTTGGAAGTGTCAAAAGAGCTAGTCATCAGATAATAGGGCACAAAAAAGTAGGGGCTTCCTGCATTGAACATTTCCAATCTGTTGTTTTCTGCAGCAGCCTCTTTTTCTCTTGGCTTGCCAAGAAAACTCAGAGCTCCCCTCTGCCCCCTTTTTCCATAGGCTGGAGGCCTGTCACCTCTCCCCCAAATTTACACCAATTCCTATCTCTCAGAAGCAGAAACCCTTTCTTCTGCTTTTTTTTCTTTAACCCCCTCCCCCGGCTGTTTAAACTGCATTCCTTGGACCCAGTTTTGGTCAGGACAAGATCGCACTCTTTAAATACCTCAAGAGCTGCTGCAAAAGGGAGGGTGCAGGCTTGTTCTCTGCTCACTCAGAGGGTAGAACTAGATCTAATGGTTTTAAATTACAGAAGGATAGATTTTGATTGAAGATTAGAAGGAACTTTTTGACAGTAAGAGAGGTTCAGCAATGACATCCATTAGCTAGAGAGGTGATGGGATCTCCTTCTCTGGACATCTTCAAAAAGAGTCTGGGTCTGCTTTAGCCGAGGTCTTGTGTAGAGCAGGGGTTGAATGTGATGGTCCATGGGGCCCCTTCCCAACTTATGCATGATTCTGTGATTCTTAATGACCCTCATAGAGCCCTGAAGAGTCTTTGCAAGTTCCAGCCACAAGTGAATGAAGTCTTACAAAGTGTAGGAGGTTTTCCACAAAGGAAAATTCTGTATGTCAGGCTAGACCATTTTGGCCAGTCTTTCTGTTCCTGGGACTTTCCAGCAGGCCAGATGGACTTCCTGAAATGGAAACCAGCCAGACTAAAGGAACCACATGTGGTCGGAAGCCCCTTTCTGGTTTTTGAGAAAGGGTACGGGGTGGCCCTGCAACCTCTACGAAAGATGAATTGCTGCTTCTGAAGGTTCCCAGGGAAGTGTTACGTACTGAATAACCATTACTCCAAAGAACACACTCTGAAGCTCACAGTAGTTTATCAAAGGATAGTTTTGGAGGGAGATTTCCAGCCTAAATTTAGGGGTTCACAGTCTGCTGACAACCAATCAAACAACACTGTTTGAGGACGCCTTTGTTCTCCAGCAGCTGCTCGTGCTACTGCAACCACTGGAAGTTGACTTCAGTAAGGCCCTTGACAAGGTCCTCCAGGATATTCTTGCAGACAAGCTAGTAAAATCTGGTCTAGATAATGCTACTGTTGGATTTGTAATTGGTTGACTGACCAATCTCAAAGGTGAAAGCTCACCAGTGGCTCCTCCTCGTCCGGGAGAGTAGTGATTGCTGGGGTGCCACAGGGTTCCTTCCTGGGCCCAGTGCTATTCAACATCTTTATCAATGATTTGGATGAGGGAACAGAGGGTATGCTGATCAAATTTGCAGATGACACCAAATTAGGAGGGGTGTCTAACACACCAGAAGACAGGATCAGAATTCAAAATGAGCTTAACAATTAGAGAGCTGGGCCAAAACTACAAAAATGAATTTCAAAAGGGAGAAGTGTAAAGTACTACACTTTGATAGAAGAAAAGGAAACACACAAATATAAGATGGGTAACACCTGGCCCCTGGGGTCTCTTCCAACTCTATGATTCTATGACTGCAGTACATATGAAAGAGATCTAGGAATCTTAGTAGACCAGAAGCTGAACATGAGTCCACAGTGTGATACAGCAGCTAAAAAAGCCAATGCAATTCTGGGCTGCATCAATACGAGCCTAGTGTTGAGATCAATGGAAGTAGTAATGGTGTGCTGTCAATGACTCCAGTGTGGCTTGTTTAGAAACAATAGGTAGGAAGTACATTGCGAGGGTAAAGAGGAGTAGGAAAAATTCTTTCTGATGAAAAGGATTCACAAGGAAGTACTTTTCTCCCAAGCCTGATCACAGGGAGTGTTCTGTTCGTATTGGTGGTCACTCAGGATCTGAGAGGCCAATGTTTCATTGTTTAGTCTAGTGGTCTCCATGGAAGCTTGCATTTCCTCTGATGTGTGATGTTAGTAAGAAGTGAATATAGAAAGGAAATGGTTTGTGCAGCATTTGCTACCTACTGTGCTGGTCATATTTCAAAATGTCTTCCTTCACAAAGGTCAGATTAGACTATTAGCACGCTTTAGTGCAAAATATCACAAGCAGGACTCTTGGGCCACCGTTTGCTTTGTATCTGAGGGATTCCTTTAATTGAGGAGGGGTTAAAAGAATTCTTACCAGGCACTGGGGTCTTCCCAGTTTGGCCAGTCTCCTTCCCCTCTTCTCCTGGCCTTTCTATGGCTCTGGGTTCTTGGTCTTGATGCTTGATGGAATGTCTCTGTGGTCAGCTCCTTACAAGATTTTCCTCTTTTTCCTCAAACAGGTGCCCTCTGAACGAAGGCTAAGAAAACCTTATGGCACCTTCAACCTAGGCTTTCCCTAAGTCTGACGTGACTTGAAAGCACTTGAAGCAATGACAGCAACAAGGGAATCAGTAGGAGAAAGAATTTTAGGAGCCATGCACCTGTGGAATCAGGAAGAGAACACAAGAGGGTACTGTAAAAAGAGGAGTTTGGAAGACAGACCACCAAGAAGAATCAAAGTGAGAAGAAGAAATCCTGTGCTGTTCAAGGAGCTCTTATTTGTGAACTTTTGACATCATATTTGAATCAGAAGAGAACAAGAATGGAATATCCTATACATCTCCCTCCATATCCCAGAACCCATAGAGCGGAGAAACTGTATAAGTATATGGAATGTGGAAAAAGCTTCAGTCAGAGTGGAAATCTGCATTCCCATCAAAGGACTCACACAGGGGAGAATCCCTATAAATGTAGAGAATGTGGAAAGAGGTTCAGTGAGAGTGGAAGTCTGCGTTCGCAACAAAGGACCCACACAGGGGAGAAATGCATGGAATGTGGAAGGAGCTTCCATCAGAGTGGAGCTCTATCTCATCGTCATAGAATCCACACACTGGAGAAACCATATGCTTGCACAGAATGTGGAAAAAGCTTTCATAAAAGCAGACATCTGTGTTCAAATCAAAACACTCAAAATCTGGACATCCTGTCTGTCTTGGAACTTAGCAGACTGGAGAAATAAATTAGGTAGTGATTTTTTAATATTATATAAAGTAAGTCTAGATGCTGTTGTTTCAAGAAATCTGTTTAAGGGAAGAAATGTGGTTACCTGGATATGTGGCTTATTCAGGTATTGCAGTTCTCTCCCACAAAGGTGGCAGACCAAGAGGTGGCCTGGCTGTATTGATACCTACTTTTTTTTAGCCTAAATTACTCATGTGCTGCATTCTTGTATTTTTACTAACATCTGTGTCCCACCTTGGAGCTTACCGTGTTATGATGTGGAATATTGGTCTAAGTTAGAAGATTACTTATGTGGTTTAGAGTGTTAATTCCTTTTAGTCCCATTAGTAATTGCTGGTGATTTTAATGCACATATAGGTTCAAGTAACCAGGATATTGCTAAGGCATTAGGAAGCCTAACTGAATTGTGGGAAGTCCTGGAAACTCAAAAGTTTAAAGATACAAAGATTAATGACGTTGGCCTTATTTTGTTTAGATTAGTAGCAAAATTAAATTTAGCACTAATAAATGGTTCCCATTTAGACAACTCAGAGGGAGAGTTTGCTTATATAAATAATTCTAGAGCAAAGACAGTGGATTATGTGGTGATTTCTTATGTTTTGCGGGCCTTCTCTTTCTTACAGTGGATTCAATAGTTGGTAGTGATCACCAGCCACTTAGATTTTCCTTGCAGTGGTCTAACAGTGCTTCCAGAAATGTTGATGACCACCTAAATTTTGAGCAAGCACAATGAACCTCAGATAAAAGGATCAAATGGCATCCCTTGCTGCAATCGCGTCTGCATCAGAAGCTCTATTCTGATGATTTTTTGAATCTGAGAAATGGCTTGCTCCAAGCATCCAGTATTGAGTCAGCAAATCACTTATAGGTACAATTAACAAACTCCCTCAGACCATTTTTTCTTAAAAAAAAAAAAAAGTATCCCTGTCAGAAAACTACCAAATCAAACGGGATAGTGCCTGGTTTGATAAAGATTGCTGCAATTTAAAAGAGCAAATGGGATTATATTGCTCCACTAAGTCCTTTGCAAAACCTTATTATTTTTATGTTATGCTTAAAAAGTATAAAAGATTAATTAGAGAGAGGAAAAAGGGCTTACTGTAAGGAACAGTGGAAGGAATTAGGCCCAGCACTTCTCCAAAAGATTCCATCTAAATTCTGGGATACAGTTGCAAGGCTAGAAAAAAGTTCTCCCATTCTAGAGGGAACTATTTCAAAAAATGACTAGGAAAACTGGGACTGGGAGGGCAAATGGGAAAAGCTATCACGCTATATTGTTCCACTAAGCAGTGTGATGCGGCAGCCAGAAAAGCCAGTTCAAGTCTGGGCTGCATCAATAGCAGTATCGTGTTGAGACCAAGGGAACTCACAGCACCCTCTATTCTGCTTTAATCTTATGTCCAGTTCTGGGCACCACACTTCAGGAAAGATATTGTCAAACTGGAATGTATGCAGAGGAGGGCAACCAAAATGGTAAAACATGTGGAAACTGTGCCCTGTGAGGAGCGGCTCAGGGGGCTGGGTGTGCGTAGCCCGGAGGAGAAAAGGTTAGGAGGTGACATGGTAGCTGTTACCCACTGGCATACCCTATCCTGGGGACTATAAATTTGATATCAGATATGCCCGCCATGCCAGAGGGGTTGCCCAGATGGGCACGTAGGCAAAGAGGTCAAGCAAACGAAACCAGGTCAGGACCAGGAAAATCCCCAGTCCAAGGGCGATTAGCCCAAGGAGACCTCAGGCTGTGCAAATCCACGAAAACAAAGGGTCTTCTTTTTAGAAGCAATTTACTACTGAACAGGTGGAGACAAGATCCTACCCACCACCATGACCTCCAACGTATATTGCTTAAATTTGTAGACATACATTGTAGGCATTCGGATATCACGCACCAAGTGTTTTAGCATTTATAGGCAGCATTCTCTGATGTTTGCAGGCATTGAACCACTGACCATAAAAAACATTTTCCACCAGGCATTTGGATATTAAGGCCATTTTTCCAGCTGAGTTTAAGCTGGCCTAGATTTATAGGATGCAATAGCAGAGCCTTCTCTATATTCTGGATGCTAAACTTTTAGGTGTCTCTCTGAAACAGGCGTGGTTCCCCACCCCACTGCCTCATAGACTGGAGAACTGAGGGCCCTTCTCACTTCTCAGCTAATTCTGGATTCTGTTTGGAGGCGCCTTTGCAAATTTCCAGTCACCTTCATGCCCAGTTCCTGATCATGTTTAAACCGGAGAGACTGAGTGAACATCAACACTACTCTCAAGTGTTCATCGGTATTGGGTTTTCAGGATATTTATATGGGTAATGAGCAGGCTCTTTCCTATTCTTTTTGGCTATTCATGTAAGCATTCATCTAATATATAAAAGTCAAAGTTTGTGAGTTTGTCTGTGTCAGGCAGGCAAAGACCTCATATGATTGGCTGTGTCAGACGACATGACCTCATATGTTTGGCTGCCTGTGAAGATTCTATGGAATCCTGGGGTTTGCAGTTTAGGGAGGGGCCTATAGAATTCTCAAACAGAGAGCTCTTCTGCCTCGCCGGTTGCTGTGGAGATGAGGCCTAACAGCAAGAAGGAGGAGAACAGTGTATTCCCTCAGAAACTGAACCTCTGTATATTAACAATTCTGAATACAGATTGGATTGGGGAATATGGGGAAAAGTTACAGGTACTGGACAAAACAGTTTGGGGAATTAGAGACACAAGATATCAAATCTGTGTATTTCAACCGCATCTAATTCCTAAAGTAAGGCAAGGTAATTCTAAGGTATTTTTAACGAGTGTAACCTATGAGAAAATAAAATCCTGGGCAACGCCGGGTAAATATGCTAGTAGATATGTATATATCGTGACATTCCTCTCAGGGAGAAACACAGACATGGAACTGTCTGGGCACATAAGCTTCACTGATTAGGTTACAATGGCAGGAATGTGGACCATCGGGGGGCAGGTCCCCTCCTAGCCTAAAGGTGGTACTGGGACAGCCCTGCTGCAGCAATTGGATTGAACTGGCTAAATTTCATGACAGAGTTGCTGTGGACGAAAGTTTTGGGGAATACACAAAAAACCAAGAAGCAACGTGACTCTGTAGAGAAAGAAGGAAAGGGGAGAAATAACTGCACCGGAGATGGAGACAGAAAGAGCCACGGAGAGGGGCAAGGAGTGCTTTGGGTGTAGAAATTTGAAAAACTGTGGTCAGGGCAAGCCATGGCTGACGTCGGTGGGGAGCAACGCAGAGTGGCAGGAGCCAGCAGGCAGTGCGGTGAGAGCAGGGGAGGTGGCAGGGGCACGAGGATGAGATGCCGAGGCGAGAGTGGCCTTAGCGCCTCCCCCGCAACAACTTCTGCCACTTTGACCCCTGTCACAAACACAGCAGTGGAGACAGTCGGCCGAGGAGGAGGGCAGGCCCCTGTTGCTTAGGCTGGGTGGTGCCAGGTCTGCCCTGGAGCAATTGGGTCCATACTGCTAAACCTCACAGAAATGACTGAGCTGCGTTGAAAAAGGGGTTCAAGGAATGAGGAAAACTGAGAAGCAGTGCGGCTTTGTATAGAAAGGAGGAAAGGGAGAGAAATGACAGCGGAGGTTTTTGAGGCACAAGTGGCATTCTCTGAAAGTTAGAAGAATACACAGGGATGGGAGAATAGTAAAAGAGAAGACAATAGGCCTGTGTTTAACACGAGTTTGTTTTGTGCAGTTTCAACTACACATTCAAGTGAGCAAAAGAGCAGGATTGGCCCACACTGGTATGTGCTGCCCTATCCCTGCCAAGGTTGCTGGGTGGCCTGCAATGGTTGGTACCGCTGCCTTCAACCATCCCAGGCTGGCAGTGGAAGATGCTGACCTTGCTATCTCCCTGGCAAACGTAAATCGTAGTGGTAGTGCCGATGGTGCTGGCAGCTTCCACTTATGAGCGCATCTGCCCCCAACCCAGAGACAGAGCAGGAGCCCCCCAACTGACTGGCTTCCCTCCCTTAACCCCTGGAGGACTGAGGGGAGGAAATCTGTGTTCTCATCAGAGGATCCACACAGGAGAGAGGCCCTATAAATGCACAGAATGTGGAAAGAGGTTCAGTTGGAGTCAAGAACTTAATTCACATCAAAGGACCCACACAGGGGAGAAGTCCTATAAATGCATGGAATGTGGAAAGAGCTTCAGCAATGGGGGAACATACAGTAAATATCAAAAGACACACACGGGAGAGAAGCCATATAAATGCATTGATTGTGGAAAGAGCTTCAGTGAGAGAGGACCTCTGCATTCCCATCAGAGGACCCACACAGGGGAGAAGCCGTATGAATGCATGGAGTGTGGAAAAAGCTTCTCTCACAGTCAGAATTTACATTCACATCAAAGGACCCACACAGGGGAGAAGCCATACCAGTGCATGGACTGTGGAAAGAGCTTCAGTCAGGGTGCACACCTGCATCGCCACCAAAAGACCCACACAAGGGAGAAGCCCTATAAATGCATGGACTGTGGAAAGAGCTTCAGCAATAGTGGAGCATGTAGTCAACATCAAAGGACCCACACGGGGGAGAAGCCCTATAAATGCCTGGAATGTGGAAGGAGCTTTAGTATCGGTGGAAGTCTGCATTGCCATCAAAGGACCCACACAGGGGTGAAGCCCTATCAATGCACAGAATGTGGAAAGAGCTTCAGCGATAGTGGAACATGTTGTAAACATCAAAGGACCCACATAGGGGAGAAGCCATATGAATGCATGGAATGCGGAAAGAGCTTCTCACAAAGTCAAAGTTTATGTTCACATCAAAGGACCCACACAGGGGAGAAGCCATATCAATGCATGGAATGTGGAAAGAGGTTCAGCAGCAATGGACATCTGCATTCTCATCAAAGAATCCACACAGGTGAGAAACCATATCAATGCATTGAATGTGGAAAGAAGTTCAGTCAGAGTGGAAACCTGCATTCTCATCAAAGGACCCACACTTTTTTTCCTGGCCTTTTGATAATGTAACCTACTCTATTATTTGAGTCAGTATTAACGTGTTGGGTGTGACTGAAGTAGGCTATAAAATAATTTCCTGGGTGATCCCAACAGAGGGTGTCTTGGTTGCCCTCTCCTTTTCAGTTAGAGCACACTGTGTGTGCGCTGAGAGGACTGCTTTCCTAAGAAACATCCAGCATCAGCCCTGTCAGCAGGAACTTCAGGGCTGCTCCTGTGGAGAACAGAACCAATTTGTTTTTAAATAATGTAGGTATCTGTAAATAAATGAAACCCGGTGGGCTGAGTCTTATAATTGGAACATAGCAGTAGAGGGGTAAAACTCAGAGAAATAGATCAAATAGGAAAAGAGGCGGAGTAGCAGTATACGTCAGCAGCATTTGCATCTTTGAAGAAATCCATAATGTAAGTCGTGGAAGCCAGGTTGAGAGCATCTGGGTAAAAATTAAGAGGCAGAGAAACAACTGTGATGTTATTGTGAGGGTCTACGATAGACCTCCAAGCCAGACTCAGGAGTTGGATGATTCCCTCCTGGAACAGATGATCAGACATTCAGAGTAGTGATGGGAGAGTGTCAGGTCCAACAAATTTTTCAGTTGCCTTGCAGACAATTTCATTTCCAGCAGGTAGATGAGGGAACAGAGGGGATGGTTATTTTGCATCTTATCCTAACGAACAATGATGAACTGGCTAATGGGGTGGAGGTGGCAAGATCCTTAGGTGAAAGTGACCATGTTCTCCTGGAGTTTATTATATAATGGAAAGGGGAAGCCAAATGTAGTGAGACACCCATTCTAGACCATAAGAAAGATGATTGCATTAAACGTAGGTAAATACTAGGAGTGATCCCTTGGTCAGAAATCCTAAAAGAGAATGGAGTTTATGATGGATGGGAGTTTCTTAAAAGTGAGATATTGAATAACGATTCCAAAGAGGTGGGAGAATGGGAGGTGCCCAAGGAATTCAGGATGGAAGTCTAACCAACACTCAATGGAGCTAAGATTCAAAAAGGACATGTGCAAGAAATGGAGAAGGGGGGGAATCACCAAAGAAGAATTCAGAGAAATAGCCAGCAAGTGTAGGGAGAAAGTCAGAAAAGTCAATGTGCAGAATGAACTCAGGCGTGCTAGAGAGGTTAAAAAGAATAAGAAGGGCTATTTTGGTTATAGCCGTAATGAAAGGAAGGAGGAGGAAATGGTGGGCCTCTGCATGGAGAGGATGGTGAAATGCTAACAGGAGACAGAGAAAAGGCAGAACTACTGAACACCTTTTTTGCCTCAGCATTCCCTGCCAAAAGAAAATAATGCTCTGCCTGGGGAAAACGGAGCAGAGGATGTGGGGAGGGGGGGAATGCAGCACAGCATAAGCAAAGAGGCTGTGCAGGAATGCCTGGCTACTCTAAATGAATTCAGGTCTCCAGGACCAGATGAACTACATCCAAGGGTACTAAAAGAACTGGCCAAAGCGATCTCAGAACCCCTGGCAATAATCTTTGAGAATTCCTGGACAGTGGGAGAAGTCCAAGCAGACTGGGGGGGGGGCAATATTGTCCCCGTCTTCAAAAAGGGGAAAAATAGGACCCAAACAATTACCGCCCAGTCAGCCTGACGTCAGTACCAGGAAAGATTTCAGCGCAGATCATTCGACAGACAGTTTGGAAAGGAATACCATGATCACTGAAAGTCAACATGGGTTTCTCAAGGACAAGTCATACCAGACAAATCTTTTTTCTTTTTTTTGGGTACAGTTACTATCTTGGTAGATAAGGGAATGCTGTGGACACAGCATATCTTGACTTTAGCAAGGCCTTTGACAAGGTCCCCCATGATATTTTTGCAAAGAAGCTAGTAATGTGGGCTAGGCAATGCTACTGTTAGCTGGATTCGTAACTGGTTGACCGACTGAACCCAAAGGGTGCTCCTCACCAATGGCTCCTCTTCATCCTGATTCTGTCCTGGGCCCAGTGATATTCCACGTCTTTATCAATGATTTGGATGTTGGAATTGAGGGCATTCTTATCAAATCTGCAGATGACACCAAATTAGGTGAGGTAGCTAATAGCCCAGAGGACAGAATCAGAAATTGAAATGTAGGTCAGCAGTGTGATGCAGCAGCTAAAAAAGCCAGTGCACTTCTGAGCTGCATCAATAGGAGTATAGTGTCTAGGTCCAGGGAAGTGATAGTTCCACTCTATACTGCTTTGTTCAGACCCACCTGGAATAGTGTGTCCAATTCTGGGCACCACAGTTCAGGAAGGATATTGGCAAGCTGTTTTGAAAGAAAGGCCAGATCGCCATCTGGAATGTGTACCGGGGAGGGCAATCAAAATGGTAAGAGACCTTTGCCTGACACATCCAATCATAATGAGTTTCCGCACTTTGTTTTTAGAACGGTGCAGAGCGTCCTCCAGGGAGGACGTTTGCACTTGGGAGCGGACTGGGTCCAGACTACTTTGTGTAGTTCCGGACTTCAGCCCGCTCCGGAACGACCCAAAGTGGTTGTTCTCCGTGCTTTTGAAAGACCACTTAAAACAGGTCTTTCAAAAGCACGGAGCGCGCCACTCCATGGCCACGCCCCGGTGCAGATTTGCAGGCTCGCACCAGTGCGAGCCTGCAGATCTTCCGGGGGCGGGCTTTAGGTTGGCGAGCTTCACCGGTTGGTGGAGAGCCTCCACCAACCGGAAGCCACCATTTTCGTCCCCAGAGCAGTGCGGAGCACAGCCACGCACTGCTCCAGACGAGCCTGGACCCGCCGATGGAGCACTCTGGTCCAGTGAGTACTGGCACAGGGCGATTTCTTCACCAAGTGCGAAAAAGGCCATAGTCTTCACCTGAAACAGACGATCACTAACAGCCTGACACAAACAGACAAACTTTGACTTTTGTATATTAGATTTAAGTATTTTGATTCTGTATTTTCTCTGTAACAGAGGCAATCGAGTAAGGGGCTGGTGGGAGGGCTGAGTGAATTGAATGTTGAGAGTGAGACATGATTGGTGGAATGTGTGATGGGATTCAAATGAGCCTTATGGTTGGTGGTTGACGTAGAGGTGTTAGAGTGGAGTGTGGGGTGAGTGAGTGAGTGTAGATGAGGGTTAAGGCAGTCAATCAGATTTAGGAATTAAGGAATGAGGTTCAAGAGCCTGAATTAGGTAAGAGAAGAGTATGAGTGAGAATGAAATATTAGTTGTATATATGTTATTAATCCATTTTGTCACGTTCAGTTTCTACTAGAAAAGTGTTGCTTTCGGTATTGTATACATTTTTAGCCTTTGGGAATGCTGTATGTATAAAGATTGGGTTCAGACATGAGGTCTGGGGTTGCAGCAGAGGACAGGAGGGTTGGTGTCCGGTGGGGAGAGAGGCGACATATCCTCCCAAACGGGAACCCTGAGGACGTGTACTAGGCTCCCACATTTTTTGGCCACAGCCATGGGAGAGGAGGGGGTCCTTCCTGTGGTGGGGATTACAGAAGTACTCCCTCACCCTTGGTGTTAGCAGTGAGTTGGGGGAAGTCTTCACATACGGTGGCAGCAGAGATTCAGGCAGAACCTTAAATCCAGTGGAGAAAGTGGTGGAATGAGGGGAGGAAGCCTCACTGGGTTCTCTAAGGAGCACAGCTCTGTTCCTTCAGCCCTTAGAGGACTGAGGGGGAGGAGGTGATTCTCTTCCTTCTTCCCTGCAAACGTTTGTCACAAGATAGAAGTTAAATTTCGTTATTCCAGGTTCCCATATGAAAATGGGGGTGTTTAAAAGATGTTTTGGGTGTATTGAGACATTCAAAGTCTGTGTCTTTGTTCATCAGAAGGGTAGCTAGCTGCTTGGTTTTATTAAATTTTCACACAGCTAAAGAACCAGGAAAAAGGAACCCATTTCAGCTTGGTTGGATTTTATGACTATCCAGAGGAAGATAAAGGTATCCATTAATAAGTAGACAAATCAACAGTTGGGGAAATAATTAAGTATCTGACAGTTCTCAGAAAATTTACTTGAGATTTCTGGCCCTTTTGAATGTTGACATTGATGCCATTTCCGAGCTACACTCTTATAGCGCGATTATTCCACTTTCAACATCCTATGGAATCCTGGGGTTTGCAGTTATGGGAGGGGTCGGTCAGCTGGCCCCTCACTAAACTGCAAACCCCAGGATTCCATAGGATGTTGAAAGTGGAATAATCACGCTATAAGAGTGTAGCTCGGAAATGGCCTTAGAGCAAGTCTTGCAAGAAACAGCCCCTGGTGAATTTAAAGTAATTTCCCACTGTGAGATGGGAAGGAAGTTTGCATTTTGGCTCTGCCTCTGCATCAAAAAGGCTAGTTTGTGAGTATGGTAGAAGTATAAGCAGAGACTTATATCAGCCACCTCACTGCGGGAAGATTTTTTCAGGAAATAATGGGTCAAAAATTGGAGACAGCTGCATGATAATGACCTCTTGTATTTTGAACAAGATAATTGGGAGTTTAGATTGAGATGGTTCTCAAGGAAGGCAGAGATCTTAATCGGTTTGCTTATATGGAATTTCAAGAAGGATTTAATAATAAGTGAGATTTTGCCACCCACAAAGTTCCAAGAAAATGAGTTTTACCTAGAGTTGCGTAAATACGATGACTGTGTAATTAAAAATATATATAAATGTCTTTTGGAGTTAGAGACAGAGAATGAACATATCAAGGACTATATTGTTAGGCTTGAAATTTGGGGCTCTGTAACTTGCTATCTAATTAATACTCGATCATCATTAGCTGTGATATTAATTGGCATTTTAGACACTCAGAGCTAATCAAACAACTCTGCTTTAGAATTATTTATCATGCTCTGTATCGTGTACAAGCGGAGGAGTCTTGAAACGTCAGCGATATCTTTGAGAACGACCTAGGGTGTAACACGGTCATGTAGACTCAGGAAGTTAAGGGTCAGATAGAATGTAACACGTGACCAAGCTGTGACTCTGCTAGCGCTGACGTATTCTTTAATACAAATGTAAAAATGGTGTAAGAAGGGGAGCCTGAAAGAATAAATCATCCTTCTTGGGATCCTTTGGCCAAAGTTACATGTGTGTGTGTTTTGCTTCTCGTCTCTTTTCTACCACCTACAACTCAAGGAAGGCTCCTTTTTTCATACGTGGGGGACCTGTAAGAAAGCAAAAAGTTATTGAGCTCTTAAGATTTATATGTTAATTGAAAAAAACCCTTAAAGGTGGATTTTGTAATGTCACCTTAAATGTTCTTGCTGGCTGCTTTGGATCAGGAATTGTATAGTAAATAAAGACTACTTCTTTATTTAATGATAACATTGCAAGGGTGTTGTTCACTCAAGTCTGGAAATGGACTCAAATGCCATGTGCTTATAGTGGTTGTCAGAATGGTCCAGAATTTCTGTGCTTTCAAAAAGCATTCTGTGTCCAGGTTGGTTTATAACATGTTCTGCTACTGCTGATTTTTCTGGCCAGATCAGTCTGCAGTGTCTTTTGTGTTCTTTGATTCGTGTTTAGACACTGCGTTTTGGGGAGTAGAGGAACCCAGTTGTTCCTTGTCCAGAATCTGGATGTCAGTATCAGTTCTCTATCTGAGATAATGCGTGACAGTAGGACGTGCAGTTTCCAGACATTAGTGACGAACAGGTCAGCAAGCTTTTCTGCTGTGGGGACTTATTTTAGAGCAATGAAGCGGGATTATTTGGAGAAGTGGTCTGTGATGGCCCAGATGACATGGCATCCACGGTAGTTGGGAAGACCATGATGAAGTCCCAGGAAATGGTGTCCCAAGGAGCGGAGGGAGCAGGTAAGGGTTTCAGAAGTCCCTGCGGCTTCAAAGTAGGCGGTTTACAGGTGTTGCATGTAGTGCAGTTTTTTATGTATTCTTGAACAGATTTGGTTAAGCCTGACCAGCGGAAAAGTTTTCTGATTGCATGAAGTGTCTTGAGAAATCCAAGGTGGCCAGCAGGTTTGGAGTCATGACATCTTCTGAGGACCTCTGATCTGCAGTTGAGAGGAATGTACAGTCTGGTTACAACAAAGGCAATGCCATCGGTCCAAGTTACTGCATCAGGGTGGCCTTTTAGCCAGTCATCCATGCCGTAAGCAGTTTTGAGGAACTCAGAATTGAGAGCAGATGAGATTGAGGAGTGGACGCGTTCTTGTGCAGGTATGGTTACTTGCATCTCCAAGGTGTTGGGGGAGAATAAAGTCTGTTCTTTACCAGGAGTCTTCCAGTTGGGAGATTCGTGGCATGGGAGTCCAGATAGAAGGTCAGCCAATGTGTTGGTCTTCCCTGGCTTGTATATTTACATTTGCAGACCTATATCTGCATGCCTATATTTGAGGATCCATATTTTGATATCTATATTTAAAGAATTATATTCCCATACCTATGTTTGAAGATCTATATTTGCATACATATATATTTAGACCCATATGTGCAGAACTATATCTGAAGATCCATATTTCAATACCTATATTTTAAGATCTCTATCTGTAGACCTATATTTAAAGACAATTGTTTGAATACCTATATTTGAAAACCTATCATTGCATCCCTATGTTTGACCATCTTTATTTGCATACCTATATTTGAAGACATATAATTGCATACCTATATCTGAAGATCTGTATTTCCAGACCTATATTTGAAGACTGATATCTACAGACCTCTATTTCAGGACCTATATTTGCATACCTATATTTGAAGATCGAGATCTGCATACCTCTATTTGTAGATCTATATTTGCATACTCATATGTGAAGACCTATAATTTCATACTTTTATTTGAAGACCTATATTTGCATACCTATGTATGAAGACCTATATTTGCAGACTTGTGTTTGTAGATCTATATTTGTATACCTATATTGGGAGATGTAGATCTGGAGACCTATATTTAAAGACCTATATTAGCATACATATATTTGAAGACTTATGTGTCCATACCTCTGTTTGAAGATCTATCTTTGCTCAGCTGTATATGAAGATCTATATGAGAAGACCTATATTATAAGATCTATATATGCATAACTATATTAGAAGACCTATATATGAAGACCTATACTTAACAACCTATATTTTAATATCTATTTTTGAAGACCTATATGTGAAGAGCTATATTTTACACCTATATTTCAAGACCTATATTTGCATATCCACATTTGAAGATCTATATTTGCAGACCTACATTTGCAACTAAAACACAAGTTTGCAAATATACATCTTCAAACTCTGGAATGCAAATATAAGTCTTCATATATGGGTATGAAAATATGGTTTTCAAATATAGGTATGCAAATATAGGTCTTCAGATATAGGTCTTCAAAAACAGGTATGTAATTACAGACTTTTAAATATAGATCTTCATATATATAGGTCTTCAATTACTGTTAGGCAAAATATAGATCTTGAAATATAGGCCTGCATATATCAGTCTTCACACACAAGTAAGCAAATATCAATCTTCAAATATAGGTCTGCACATATAGGTATGAAATATAGATTTTCACCTATAGGTCTACATATTTAGGTCTTCAAATATAGGTATGCAAATAAAGATCTTCAAAAATAGGTATGAAAATATAGTTCTTAAAATATATGTATGCAAATATTGATCTAGGACTTCAACTATACGTCCTCAAATATATGTAGGTAAATATAGGTCTTCAAATATAGGTGTTGTAATGCATGTCCTCATATATAGGTGTGCAAATATTGGTCTTCAAATGTAGGAGTACAATTCGTGGTCTTTATATATAGGGATCCAGACAGAGGTCTTCAAAGATAGGTGTGCAAATATAGATCTTTAGATATAGGTTCACAGATATAGGTCTTTATAAATAGGTAAGTAAAATTAAATCTTCACATATAGCTATGTAAATATTTGTCTTCAAATATAGCTATGTAAATATTGATCTTCAGATATAGGTATGCAAATACAGATCTACAATTACAGGTCTCAAAATGTAGGTCTTCATACATTCGTATGCAAATATAGATCTTCAAATATAGGTATGAAAACATAGGTCTTCAAATACAGGTATGAAATATAAATCTTCACATAAAGGTCTGCAAATATAGGTGTCCAGATACAGATATTCAAATATAGCTATGCAAGTATAGACCTTCAGATATATGGTCTCCAGATGTAGGTCTTAACAGAGAGGTATAAAAATATAGATCTTCATATATAGATCTACAAATATAGGACTTTAAATAAAGGTACACAAATAGAGGTCTTCAATTATATGTATGCAGATATCAATCTTTAAATATAGGTACAAAGATATAGTTCTTCAAATATAGGTATGAAATATAGAACTTTAAATATAGTTGTGCAAATATAGGTGTCCGAATAGAGATCTTGAACTACAGGTCTTTAAATAATGGTAAGCAAATATAGGTCTTCAATTTTAGGTACACAAATATAGATCTTTAAATATAGGTATGCAGATATTGATCTTCACATATAGGTATACACATATAGGTCTTTAACTGCAGTTCTCCAGATACAGCTCTGCAAATATAGGTCTCCAGATATAGGTCTACAAATATAAGTATGCAAATAAAGATCTTCAAATATATATCTAGAAATATATGTCTTCGTATATAGGTATGCAAATATAGGTCTTCAAATATTAGTATGCAAATATCGGTCTTCGAATATAGGTATGAAATATAGACTTTCTAATATAGGTCTGCAAATATAGGTCCTTAAATATAACTCTGCAGATTAATGTCTTAAATATAGGTCTGCAAACACAGATCTTCACATACAGATTTTTAGAGATAGGTCTACAGATATAGGTCTTGAAATATATATATGCCAATATATATTCAAATATAGGAGTGCAAACGTAGGTCCGCAAATATAGATGTTATAAGATTGGACTGCTTATTTAGGACTTCATGCATGAGTAAGCAAATATAGGTCTTCAAATATAGGACTACAGGTAAAGATCTTCAGAAAAGGATATGCAAATAAAATCTTCAAATATAGGTATGGCAATATAGATCTTCAAATATAGGTCTGCACATATAGGTCTTCAAGTATAGGTCTGCACATATAGGTCTTCAGAATAGGTCTGCACATATAGGTCCTTACATATAAGTCTGCAGATTTAGGTCAATTCAATTTCAATTGACCTTTATTAGGCATATTATAACATAAACATATACCCATCAATAAGACATCAAGGATCCTTGCTTGACAGTTTAAACCATAAATTTGCTGCCTCAACCAGGAAATTAGCCATTAATCTAGTAACCTGTGGGTTTTGGTCATCCAATAAGTATTCTACAGATAGCCTATCTAGGCAGATACTCATTTCCAATAGTCTCCTTAACAGCTTTTCCCTTGAATTTGAATACGATGGACAGCTCAATATAATATGAAAGAGATCATCAGGAGCTTGTGCACAGTGGCACGTATGCTTTAAGAAAGGGCTCTGTAAATTCTGCCCTTGGTCACATTTGAGGGATGTACATTCAGCCTTGCAAGTAAAAAGGCCTTTCTTGCCACCGGCAATGTAAGAGTTTGAAAATAATCTGGAATTCTACCCGGCTGGGGAGACACACCAAGCATCAGCGGGGAACAGGCCCTAGGCGGTGATGGATATGAAAGGTGACATTCCCTCTCCAAGAGACAGGCCCTAACAGTTTTGAAGCACTCCGTTTCAGTTAGTAAAAGGACAGAATCTAATCTTAGGCCCAGGGACATTACTTTGTTTTCATACAGTGAAGCCCATCTAGTATAATAGGCAACAGATAGTAGAAAGCATAGGAGGCCAGATCTATTAGGCCTAAAATGGATCTTACACCAAAATTGAAAGGTCATCAGCCAGGCACTAATTTTAAGAGAGTTCAGGCCCAATTCAGCATAAAGCGTCAGATGGTAAACACATAGGGGAACAGACAGTATTCTCCTAAAAAAATGTGCCTGCACTCTTTCAATCTCTTTATTAAAGACTGGAATCCAGGTAGGTATACTATAAAGTAGTAACGGTCTTAATTTGGCTTAATAAATTTTTAGGGCCGCCAAAACATCCTGGTTCCCATTTTTATAATAAAAAGATTGTATAGCAGCCAGGGATCTTTTCCCTGCCCGAATTACCTTATCCCTCTGTTTACGCCAATGTCCATTAAAATGGAAAAGTACACCAAGGTATACGTAACTCTTGACCTGCTCAATTGTCTGGTTGCCGAACTTCCACGTCCTTGGGACAAATCGCTTGCAGAATACCAGTATTTTAGATTTATCATAGTTTACCAGCAAATGATATTTGTCACAGTATTCAAAAAATCTTTTCCACGCTTTTGTCAAGCCCACCTGGGATAATGAAAGTAACAATGTGTCATCGGCATATTGTAGGACAAAAAGTGGCCAATTACCCAACAAAGGTGGGTAAGAGTCTATTGAAGTCATAAAAGCAGGTAGGTCTGCCACAAATAAGTTAAACAGATGGGGAGCCAACAGACATCCCTGTCTGACCCCTACATCAGAGCGAACAGGGTCTGTTAATAGACCGGTTTCAGAGAATTTCACTCTGCACTGGTTATTTGAGTGAAGTTGGCATGGTAGATACAACAAACGAGGATCTACATTAAGCTTACCAAGCTTATCCCACAGCAGCGGCCAGTGAATTGAATCAAAAGCGGCCTTCAAATCAATGAATGCCGCATACAGTTTGCCCTTAGGGCGTGACAGGTATTTCTTCACCAAGAAAGAAAGCACTGTTATATGATCCACAGTGGGCATATGCCTTCTGAAACCCACCTGCTCTGGACTGATCAGGACTTGAGAGTTCATCCAGCTCAGTAACTTCATGTCCAAATAGCTAGCATATAATTTACCTACAACTGATAGCAGGCTTATTGGATGATAACTACCGGGGTCCTTCCTATCCCCTTTTTTGAAGATAGGGATTATGATAGAGTCTTTCCAGGCGGCTGGGATCTTGCCAGAGTTGTTAACTAAATAGATTAGCTAATGCCTTTGTCCATTGCTCAGGGCAAAATTTCAAAATCTGTGCTGGGAAGCTGTCATATCCCGGAGATTTACCAGATTTTAGTTTAAGAATCAACTGGCATATCTCCACAGCCGAAACTGTACTCCATAAGTTAGGAGAGTTTTTAATAAGATCAACCTCTGGTGTTTGGGCACTCATTTTCACAGAAAAATAGGAAACCCAAGTCGAGGGCAATATCATAGATGGAACCAGAGAGTTCTCCACATATATATATATATATATATATATATATATATATATATATATGATTCCTAACGGCCGCCCAGAAGGATTTCACATCTTTGGATTTCAGAGCTTTATCCAGAAACAACCACTTGCGTTGAAAAAATAGCTTCCTTTTGTCCTCGACCCATTTAAAGTATTCTTTACGGGCTTCATAATAGGGCCCCAAATTAGCCCCTGGGCTGACCGAAGCCTGATGAAATATTTGTCTTAAGTTCCGTTTCCAGGTGAGGCAACTCTTATCAAACCAAGTTCCTCTACCTTTTATGCGATTAGGAAGATAAGAAGCCTTATTTTGGAAGATAGTCATAATGTTTAAGTATGCCAACAGAGCGTCATCTACCTTAGAGCTGGTAGCTAGGGCATTAAAACAATTTAAAACTAACGTATCCTTAAGACTATTACTAATAAATTCTTCCATTTTGGGGTCCCAACGAATGCGCTTCACTCTCTCATAGCTATAGCCGGCCATATCATTTTGAAAAGGTAATGAAGCTAACACAGATAAATTTAGGGAGACAAGTAATGGTAGGTGATCTCTTTCAGTTCTACAGCAGATATCAAAATAAGCAATTAAGCTCAACACCTCGGGACTGATTATTAAATAATCAATAGTACTTCTCTCAATTGGTGAGATATAAGTAAAACCATCTTTATTTGGGAACCCCTCAGAACCGTTTAATATTAAAAAAAGAGTTACTGATACAAAAATTAGCCAGCATTGACCCATTCTCATTAACTTTGGCATCGATGCTGACCTGGGAAAGGTTTAAAGGGTAAGGAGGTGAGTCCAGCTCAATCATAAGGTGATCACAAAGAAAATCATTAGAAGGCCCAATTCTTTCTTTAAAATCCCCCATAAGAATGATCCTTGAAGAACCGCTTCCAATGGCAATATTATCAACATAACTAGACAATTGGTCCCAATAGGTGGACAGATTAGGGTCATTTAATGTAGGAGGAATATAAATGTTAAGCAAAGCTATCTTGTCGTTACCTAATTGTAGGGAAATAGCCTGCGCTAGTGGTATACAAGGCGGGAACACTGTATATTTAAAACAACTCAATGGCTTCAGGAGTATAGCCAGCCCCCCCCCCATTTCTACCCCCCGTTGAAGATCTAGAAGCAGGTACACAAAAGCAAACATAGCCAGGCAATTGGATATCATACAGATGCCATGTTTCTTGGAAACATAAAACATGGAACCGTCCAATATAGTCGATAAAGTCCATATCTGAACTTTTCCTCAGCCAACCAGCTATGTTCCATGAGAGGAATGACAATTCTGTATTCCCCCCTTCTAGTCACTGCTCCGGATATGATAAAATTGCAGAGAAGGGGGTTTCTTCAGTCTGAATACATCCGTTTATAATAGAGCTAGGGGGGCCAGCAGTTGGAGAAGAAAAGGGTGGATTCGTTGTCATCTGGGATTGAATTATCTTCCGGAATTTATTAGTTGTATCCTCCAGCTGAGCAGATACCAATATTTGGTTAGCAACTGAGAGGTCCTGAAGCCCCCACAGAGTATTCTCCTTCATGGACTCGAACGCCGGTACCACACCAGGGTCTAACGAAGGGTCCATCATCAGTAACTCCTCTGGTGGGATGTCAGCGGGATACGAATTCTCTAAGGTTAGCTCTGCCAGTTCCCTGGCCCAGGATTTCCCCTGTACCAGATCAACCGTCCCTTCCCCAATTCTTGATCTCATAGTCCTGTAGGAGTATGAGGTCATCAGTTGTAGGTTTTGCCCTTGGGGCAGAATAGGCGTTGGATGGATGGTAGGCTGTACAAGCCTGCGCAAGATTAGCCGAAAGTGATGGTCTATCGGTAGTAGCATCGACCTTCTTCCCCCCACCCTTCGTTAGCCCAAAAGACTGGACTAAATTTTCCAGAGGTTGTTTCCCTTTAGAGGAGACTAATTCTAAGAGCCCTCCCGTATCATCCAGCAGTTGTCTAAGTGGCTCAGACTCGGAGGAGGCCGCCATTAGGTATTGATTGTTATAGATATTTTCTAATGCTTGCTTTAAGCTATTCCATTCTTCTTTAAGCTGATTAAATTCATCTGCAATATTGGGCCAACTCCGCATTGAGGATAAATGGTGGTCCCAGCCTGCTTCTCCCGGTTTCCCTTCCTTACAGGCCACCAATGTGTTAATCATATTGTTCTTAAAAACTCTAGAACAGCGGATGTCATAGTTTTTTGCCAGAATATTCCTTATAGCAAATAACAATGCAGGGCCTGAAGGTGAATCAAAGACCAATATCAGTCTTTGATAATGTCGCAGATCAGGAAGAAACTGGAAGGACTTTAGCATGATCTTTCTGGGCTCACGCCTCAGCAATCTACTTAGGGAAACTTTGATGTTATAAAAATTTTGCCATTTACCTTTATTAATAGCATTTTTCCCAACAGCAATCATCACTTGTGATGTTTGTAGTATCAGAGCCGATGAATTTTCAGTGGGTTTAGGATAGACATATGGAAGGCAACCTGCCTGCCTGTCCTATTTTTAAAATTTTTAGAGTGAGTAGAGGCTTTCCTCTCAGAGGATTGTTCAACAAGTGCCTCTATTCTATTGCTAATAAGGGTAAGTTTGTTAGAAGTAGTTTAAAAGACCTGGAGATTAATAACGCCTCTCTTGCCAAAAGCTCTTTCCAAGGACATTTAGCTGGCTGTCCCTCAGAGCAACCACTGTTACTTAAAGGAGAAGCCAAGACTCCCACATTCTCCACATTCTGCATACGGTCATTATCTGTCATTAATTGTTCCTCATGCAGAGATTCCAATGCCACAAATGTATTATTTAGCTCCAAATCAGCCTGCAGAGCAGAAGCAGCTTCCTTGTTGGCAAAAAGAGAGTCTATTTTGGTCTGCTTAGAGGGTTTGCTACCTGAGTCAGCGTTTGCCTTGGACCGTCGGCATTTTCGTAACTTCATACCCACACTAATTAACTCGGCTAAGATAGTAAGTTAAATTTAAACTTAAATACTTAAAACTTCTGACTTAAAAGTTACATCTGGCTAGGCCTACCACAATAAAACAAAAAACGGGGAGAACAACTCACAGGTAGCAGCGTTTGCTGCAACCGGACGCCATCTTTGTTCGATTTGAGTCTTGAAATATAGGTCTGCAAACATAGATCTTCACATAGGTCTTCATATACAAGTAAGCAAACATTGAACTTTAGATATAGGTTGCCAAATATAGGCCTTCCAATATAGGTTTGCAAATATAGATCTTCGAATATAGGTATCCAAATATAGATTTTCCAATATATATATGCAGATATAGGTCTTTAAACAGACATCTGCAGATATATAAGTCTTCAAATATAGGTATGATAATATAATTCTTCCAATATAGACGTGAAATCTTTTAGGACAAGAGGGCAATAAACAGAAGCGAAGTCAGAATGGCTGTGTGCTGTATATAATGTAAATTCCAAGCAGAGCATAAAAGATCGTAAACATAATCAGAAATGTAATAAGACTCTGATAAACCTTGTTCTGTACATAAAGTTCTTCAGATTGTATACTCTCTTTGCTAAATGTTGTTTGTACCTTTTTACTACTTGAGTATTGGTTTGGTTTGTTAGTGGCAAGGAAGCAAGAAGTTGACATGGAATGCCAAACCAATTTTACAGGAGTCTGGTTATGCTGTTTCCGATTATTCTTATGATTCCATAGGAAATGTCAAGAGGGAGCACGGTGTAGTGGTTTGACTGTTGAGCCAGAACTCGAGGAGACCAGGGTTCAGATCTCTGCTTGGCTGTGGAAACCTTCAGGTGACCTTGGGGACATCATGCACACACTCGGCCTCAGAGGAAGGCCATGGTGGCAAACTGCCCCAGAATGAATCTTGACAGGGAAGCCTTACTCGTGAGTCAGAGGCGATTGGAAAGTGCTTAACAATAATTAACAAGCAATGGACAGCCAAGATAGAGTGGTGGTTTGAGTGGGGCTCTGACACACCAAGCTTTTGTGCATGCGATATTTGTCTTAAAAGTTTGTTATTGTTGTTGTTGTTGTTGTGTGTCTTCAGGTCATTTCCAGCTTACGGCAACCCTCAGGCAACCCTATCGCAGGGTTTCTTGGGGCTGAGAGTGTGTGATGCCCCCAGCCTCAGCCAGGGGGTTTCCATGGCCAGCCAGGGAACTGAACCCTGGTTTCTCAAACCACTGCACCATGCTGCCTTTCTCTGCTTGGGATTTATGTGCTCGTCAGCTCCTGTGGTTGTTCCATATATATCCTCTTCCTGATTTTCCTGAATTTTCCTAGTCGGGGCAAAAGAGGCACGATGCTCAGGATTCCTCCAAGTCAGGAGTAGTTGGGAAGGAAGTGTGAATCGGGGATGTTTTCTCTGTTCTTTAATGGCTGCCTTCTCTTTGGTCCAGATGCTATCCGTCTGGAGGCCGGAAGGGTTTCGTTTCGGGCTTTGTGGAGAACATCAAGCAGGAGCTGGCTAAAAAGAAAGAGATGAAGGAAAGTATAAAGAAATTCTGAGATGAAGCTAAGAAGCTGGAAGAGTCAGAGGCCCTCCGGGAAGCAAGATGGAGATACATAAGTCCACGTGTTTCTTCTGAAAATACAGCCTCTGGTTAAAAGCCTCCAAAGAAGGAGGAGGCTTCTCCACACTCATTCAAAGACCTCATAGGGATTGACTTTGGCAGGGTGAGGGGGCAATTGATGAAACAGTTCGGCCCAAAAGAACATACTCAGCCTAAGGCGACAGAAATGAAAAATCAGCAGCAGCCACCGAAGGAGCAAAACTGAGCCACTCAAGAGCTTAGACAATACAATAGTATGTATCATCCGGATGTTCACTCAGCTTCACTCATGCCACTCTAGTGTCAGCCTGGTGTCCGCCCAGCTCCACCCGTTTCAGCCTGGTGTCCGCCCAGCTCCACCTGTGTCAGGCTGGTGTTCAGCCACAGTTGATATAGTTGAAGACCTATACCTGCAAACCTATATTTAAAGATCTGTATTTGCCTACCTATATTGGAAAAACTATATTTTCATATCTATATTTGAAGATCTACATTTGAATACCTATATATGATGACCTAAAATTGCTGAGCTATATTTGAAGATTTATATTTACAGATATATTTTTGAAGACCTATAACTTTAAACCTATATTTAAAGACCTATATTTCCATTCTCACATTTGAAAACCTATATTTGCAAAACCATTTTTGAAGAGCTATATTAAGACACCTATTTGAAGATCTATATTTGCATACGTGTATTTGAGGACCTATGTTTGACGTCCTATATTTGAAGATAAATATTTGCATACCTATACTTGTAGACCTATTTGCATACCTGTATTGAAAGACCTTTATCTGCATACTTATATTTGAAAATCTATATTGCTTACTTATATATGCAGACATATATATGCAGACATACTATGAGATCTATATTTGCATACTTATATTTGTATACCTATATTTGCAGATCTATATTTGAAGATCTTTATCTGTATACCTATATTTGCACAACAACATTTGAAGATCTGTATTTCATACCCTTATTTGAAGACCTATATTTGCATACCTATATTTAAAGATCTATACTAGCATACCTATAATTTATGACCTATATTTGCAGACCTATATTTAAAAACCTATATTTGCTTACCTATATTTGAAGACCTATATATGGAGACCTATATTTGAAGACCTATGTGTGCATGTATATATTTGAAGATCTATATTTCATGCCTATATTTGAAGACCTATATTTGCAGACCTATCTTTAAAGATCTATATTTGCTTCCCTATATAGGAAGACCGATCTATGCAGACATATACTATGAAATCTATATTTGCATATCTATGTTTGAAGATGTATATTTGGATACCTATATTTGAAGACCTATATTTATAGAGCTATATTTGCATACCTATATTTAAAGACCTCTGTTTGTATGCCTACATTTGAAGACCTGTAATAAAAGGCCCATCTTTGCATATATTTGCATATATATTTGCATATATTTGAGGACCTACATTTTCATTCCTATATATGAAGACCTATATTTGCAGTCTCATATTTAACAATCTATGTCTGGATACCTATATTTGAAGACATATATTTGGAGACTTGTATTTGAAGATCCAAATTTATATAACTATATTTGAAGACATACATTTCCAGACCTATATTTGAAGATCTATATTTGAATCTCTATATTTCAAGACCTTAATCTGTAGACCTATATTTGTAGATCTATACATGCAGACCTATATTTAAGGACCTGTATTTGCACACCTATTTATTAAGACCTGTATTTAAATATTTATATTTGAATACCTATATATTATGACCTATATTTGCCAACCTATATTTGAAATCCTATATTTGCATACCAATATCTTAAGACCTAGAACTGCAGACCTATACTTTTTGTCACACCCAAAATGTAGCAGAGATTGCTCCCACAGCTTTGGAAGCGGCCCAGCAGCAGAGAATAACTTAGCAGCAATGCACAGTAGCCACTAAAAACTCACCCACACCAGTTCTTCTCTTCCATCAAGGAGGCAATTTATTCTTCAGTTACAATCTGTACATATTTACAAAAATCTCCAGAAGGCATTCCAGCATCTCTCTGCTTGCTCTTTCTGACAGAGCCTACATCAGACACCATGTGCAACTTGTTGGCTAACTCTCAGCTACATTCATACTCACACTAACTGATGCAATCCTGCCAGCCTTTGCATTCTCCCCACACCTGATGCAACTTTCTCCCCTGATTGCTCATCAGCATGACTCAGCATGACTCAGCTAAAGTCACATGGCTTTTCACAGGTGCACTTAACAAGCCACATCACAAACTATTTTCTACAGGTTTGGTCCAACTTTTTCTTGACATACTTAAAGACCTATATTTAAATTCCTAGATTGGAAAATCTATATACGAAGACCTATATTTGCATACCTATGTTTGAAGAGCTATATTAGGACACCTATATTTGCAGATCTATATTTTCATTCGTATATTTGAGGACCTATATTTGCCATCCTACATTTGAAGATCAATATTTCCATACCTATATTTTTAGACGTATTTGCACACCTATATTAATAAACCTGTATCTGCATACTTACATTTGAAAGTCTATATTTGCTTAGCTATATATAAAGACATATATATGCAGACATATATAATAAAATCTATATGTGCATACCTATATTTGAATATGCAAATATTTGCATACTAATATTTGAAGACCTCTATTTCCATATCTATATATGAAGACCTATGTGAGATGACACAATTGGAAGATCTATTTTTTCATAACTATATGAGAATACCTATATCTGGAAACTGGTATTTGAAGATCTGTATCTGGAGACCAATACTTGCATATCTATATTTGATGACCTATATTTGCATACCTATGTTTCAAGACCTATAATTGTATACCCATATTTGAAGACCCATATCTGCAGATCTATATTTCAACATGTATATTTGAATACCTATATATCATGATCTATATTTGCAGACCTATATTTGAAGATCTATTTTTGCACTATATATTTGAAGACATATATCTGCATTCCTATATTTAAAGACGTACATTTGCATTCCTATATTTGAAAATCAATATCTGAAGACCTATAATTGTATACTTATATTTGAAGACCTATATTAGGACACCTATATTTCAAGATCTATATTTGCATACCTATATTTGAGGACCTATATTTGACATAGTATATTTGAAGATGAATATTTGCATATTTATATTTGCTGACCTATATTTGCAGACTTATATTTAAAGATCTATATTTCATACCTATATTTGAAGACCTCTATTTGCACACTTATATTTAAATATCTGTATTTGTTTAACTATATATGAAGACATATATATTCAGATATATATTAAAAGATCTATATTTGCTACTGGTATTTGAAGATCTATATTTGTATATCTATATATGAGGTATTAGACGTGGAGACCTATATTTGAAGTCCTGTATCTGGAGACCTGTATTTAAAAACCTGTATTTGCGTACAGATATCTGACAGCCTATATTTGCAGAATTGTGTTTGAAGGTCTCTGTCTGTATACCTATATGGGCATACCTATATTTGAAAATCTATATTTCATATCTATATTGGAAGACTTATATCTGCGTACATATATTTAAATATCTATATTTGCATACCTATAACTGAAGATCTATATTTGCATAGCTATATACAAAGACCTGTATTTGCAGACCTACACTTGAAGATCTATATCTGGAGACCTATATTTGCATACATATATTTGAAGACTGATTTGCTTACCTATAGTTAAAGAGCTATATCTACAGACCTATATTTAAAGATCTATATTTGCTTATCTATATTTGTGCATATGTATATTTGAAGATCTATATTTAACACCTATATTTGAATACCTGTATTTGCATATCTATATTTAAAGATCTGTATTTGCTTGCCTGAATTTGAAGACCTATATTTGCAGACATCAGTTTGAAGATCTATATATGCATATCTATATTTGAAGAGCTATATTTGCATACCTGTTTGAAGACCTATTTTTGCAGACATCGATCTGAAGATCTATGTATGCATATCTATATTTGAAGAACTATATTTCCTTACCTTTATATGATGACTTACATCTGTACACCTATAGCTGAAGTTCTATATGTGAAGATCTGTTTGCAGACCTATATTTGAGGACCTAAATCTGCACAGCTATATTTAAGGACCTATATTTGCATACTTATATTTGAAGAACTATATTTCCATACCTACATTTAAATATCAATACATATAAACCTATATATAAAGTCCTACATTTGCATACTTATATCTGATGATGTATATCTGGAAACCTATATCTAAAAACCTCTATTTGCATATATTCAAAGACCTATATTTGAAGATCAATATTTGCATACATATATTTGAGGAGCTATGTCTTAAATACTATATTTGAAGATCAATATTTGCATACCTACATTTGAAAACCTCTATCTGCCTGCCTATAGTTAATGATCCATATTTTCATATCTTTATTTAAAGAATTATATTTCCATACCTATATTCGTGTACATATATATTTAGACCCATACCTGCGAACCTATATCTGAAGATCTATATTTGAATTCCTATATTCTAAGATCTATATGTGCAGACCTATATTTAAAGACAAATATTTGCATACCTATATTTGAAGACCCACAATTGCAAAGCTATGTTTGCAGATCTTTATTTACATATCTGGATTTGAAGATTGATATTTCCAGACTGATATTTGAAGATCTATATGTGCAGATCTATATTTGAAGACCTGTATTTCCATACCTATATTTGAATACTTGTATTTTTATACCTATATTTGAAGAGCTATGTATGCATACCTATTTGTGAAGATCTGTATTTGCATGCCTATGTATGAAGACCTATATTTACAGACCTGTATTTGTAGATCTGTATTTGCCTACCTATATTTGAAAATCTATCTTTGCATACCTATATTTGAAGACCTATATTTGCCTACCTTTATGTTGGGATCTATATTTCATACCTATATTTGAAGATCTATATTTGCATATCTATATTTGAAGACCGATATTTGCTTACCTACACATGAAGACCTATATGAATAGAAGATTTATTATAAGATCTATATTTGCATAACTATGTTGGAAGACCTAAATCTACAGAGCTACATTTAAGGACCTATATTTGCATACCTATATTTGAAGACCTATATTTGCATACCTATATTTGAAGAATCATATTTGCATACCTATATCTAAAGGCATGTATTTGCAAACTTTGTTGGAAATGCTGTGACATTTGTCCCAGTCGAAAATACATTTGATCAGCATGTGGGATACACCTGGGGAATGACTTGGTGCCGTTGGCAATGGTTTGGGTTTTTGGAACACGGCCTGAATTTCCATGAACTTGGGCTTCTGGCAAGGGATGGACTGCACCTCACGAAACTTGGCAGGAATGTTTTTGCAAACAGTCTCGCAAGGAGGATTAAGAGGTCTTTAAACTAAGTTCCGCTGGGGAGGGAGACAATATTATTCAGGGCAAGGACTTGGCAAGCACAGGGGGAAAAGGTCCAAATGATATTGGACAAGTAGTACAAGCGGCCAGTGGCGGGAGGAGTAGAAACTATAGTACAGGACTTGCAGGAAGGGCCCGGGGACTTAAGTGTCTCTACACTAATGCACGGAGTATAGGAAACAAGCAAGATGAACTTGGAACTCCTAATACAACAAAATAAATATGATTTGATAGGCATCACTGAGACCTGGTGGGATGAGTCTCATGATTGGAATGTAGGAATAGAGGGGTATAGCCTATTTTGTAGAAATAGACCGAACAAGAAAGGAGGAGGAGTAGCCTTGTATGTCAAGGATGTTTTCATCTGTGAAGAGATCCGTGACTTAAACCCAGAAAGCCAGGTCGAGAGCATCTAGATAAGAATTAAGGGAGTGAGAAACAATAGGGATATTCTGGTGGGGGATTACTACAGACCTCCAACCCAGACTGAGGACTTTGATGATGCCTTCCTCAACCAAATGACTGCACATTCAAAAAGGAGAGATAGAGTAATAATAGGAGATGTCAATTACGCGGATATATGTTGGCAGTCAAGCTCTGCCAAGACAGCAAGGTCCAGCAAGTTTCTTGATTGTCTTGCAGACAGTTTCATGGTCCAGAAGGTGGAAGAGGCCACCAGGGGATCAAATATTCTAGATCTGATCCTGGCCAACAGGGATGACCTTGTTAATGAGGTAGAAGTGGTTGGATCTTTAGGGGGGAGTGACCATGCCCTATTGGAATTTGGCATTCAGTGGAACGGAGAAGATAAGTGTAGCCAGACACTCGTCTTAGATTTTAAAAAAGCGGACTTCCGTAAACTTAGGGAGCTGCTGGCTGGAATTCCGTGGTCAAGAATAGTGAAAGGGAAAGGAGTTCAGGAGGCATGGGAGTTCCTTAAAAGGGAGATACTGAAGGCACAGTCTAAAACTGTGCCAATAAGGAGGAAAAATGGAAGGCGTGTGAAGAAACCAGAATGGTGGACTAAAGAACTCTCAGTTGAGCTAAGCGTTAAGAGAAACGTGTACAGGAAATGGAAGAGGGGGGAAACCACCAAAGAAGAATTTAAGCAAGTAGCCAGGAGATGTAGGGAGGAGGTCAGAAAGGCTAAAGCGCAGAACGAACTTAGGCTGGCCAGAGACATTAAAAACAATAAAAAGGGCTTTTTTAAATATGTCCGCAGCAAAAGGAAAAAGAAAGAGACGATAGGGTTGCTGTGCACAGAAGATGGCAAAGTACTAACAGGGGGAAGAGAAAAGGCAGAGCTACTTAACACCTTCTTTGCCTCAGTTTTTCCCAGAAGGATTCAAGCACTCAACCTGACGGTTAGGGAGCAGGGGAGGAAGCAGGGGAAATGAGGCATATAATAGGTAGAGAGGTGGTACAGGAATACCTGGCCACACTGGATGAATTCAAGTCTCCAGGGCCAAATGAATTGCATCCTAGGATATTAAAAGAACTGGCAAAGATCATTTCGGAACCGCTTGCTATAATCTTTGAGAAATCTTGGAGGACAGGAGAAGTTCCAGCAGAATGGAAGAGGGCAAATATTGTCCCCATCTTCAATAAGGGAAAAAAAGAGGACCCAAATAATTATCGCCCAGTCAGCCTGACATCAGTACCCGGAAAGATTCTGGAGCAGATCATTAAGCAGTCAGTTTCTAATCACTTAGAAAGCAACGCGGTAATCACGAGAAGTCAACATGGATTTCTCAAAAATAAGTCAGGCCAGACTAATCTTATCTCTTTTTATGACAGAGTTACTAGCTTGATAGATGAAGGGAATGCTATGGATGTAGTATATCTCGATTTCAGTAAGGCCTTTGACAAAGTTCCTCATGACATTCTTGCAAAGAAGCTAGTAAAATGCGGGCTGGACAGGGCTACTGTTAGTTGGATTTGTAATTGGTTGACCGACCAAACCCAAAGGGTGATCACGAATGGCTGCTTTTCATCCTGGAGAGAAGTGACTAGCGGGGTGCCACAGGGTTCTGTCCCGGGCCCAGTGCTGTTCAATATTTTTATCAACGACTTGGATGAAGGAATAGAGGGCATGCTCATCAAATTTGCAGAAGACACCAAATTGGGAGAGGTTGGTAATACGCCAGAGGACAGGATCAAAATTCAAAATGACCTGGATAGATTGGAGAGCTGGGCCAAAGCTAACAAAATGAAATTCAACCGAGAGAAGTGTAAAGTCCTACACTTAGGTAGAAAAAATGGAATACAGAAATATAGGATGGGGGCAAGTGGCTGGACAGCAGTACATGTGAAAGGGATCTAGGAGTCTTAATACACCACAAGCTGAACATGAGTCAGCAGTGTGATGCAGCAGCCAAGAAAGCCAATGCAATTCTCGGCTGCGTCAATAGGAGTATGGTTTCTAGATCGAGGGAGGTACTGGTACCACTCTACTCTGCTTTGGTTAGACCTCATCTTGAATACTGTGTCCAGTTCTGGGCACCCCAATTCAAGAAGGACATGGTCAGGCTGGAGCAAGTCCAGAAGAGGGCAATCAAAATGGTGAGAGGCCTGGAAGCCATGCTCTATGAGGATAGACTTAGAGAGCTGGGTATGTTTAGTCTGCAGAAGAGAAGGTTAAGAGGGGACTTGATAGCCATGTTTAAATATGTGAAGGGATGCCATGTAGAGGAGGGAGAGGGCTTGTTTTCTGCCGCTCCAGAGACCAGGACAAGGAGCAATGGATTCAAGCTGCAGGAAAGGAGATTCCACCTGAACCTCAGGAAGAACTTCCTGACGGTCAGGGCTGTCCGGCAGTGGAATATGCTGCCTCGGAGTGTGGTGGAGTCTCCTTCTTTGGAGGTTTTTAAGCAGAGGCTGGATGGCCATCTGTCGGGAGTGTTTTGAGGGTGTTCCTGCATGGCAGGGGGTTGGACTGGGTGGCCCGTGTGGTCTCTTCCAACTCTACATTTGTATGATTCTATGATTCTATGTTTGGCAAGTCATGATGTAATCCCTAGGGGACAGTAAGGCTGAATCATGGTAACGTGAAATCATGACAAAGGGTTGCATCAGTCATTGTCCCTAGCTGATGATCTATCAGCAGGTGTGTATAAAAGAGGGGAGCTCAGACAGTGATTTTTTCTGACTAGTCGCTGACTCTCTGACACCGAAACTCTGTCCGAGCAAACCTCTGCTTGATGCTGTGATGCTGAACCTATGACTGAGGATCTCCATATCCTGATTGTACAGATGTGTATATATTGGAACTTGTAGATTAAAAGCCTCCAGGTATTTTGGATGACAACTCTGTGTGTTAAGTTACTAACCAGTGGGTAGAGTGGGGTCAGAGCTGATGCTGTAAGTTACACTCTGCTGTTGCTCACACTTGTTGCTATTTTAATACTCTGCTGTATGTTTAATGCTTGCCTCTGGGACACGTTTTGTTCAGAGTACAGCGGTTCCAGGGAGGATTTTGTGCTAGGTGCTGTAAATCAATCTCCCGACAGACCTATGTTTCAAGATCTCTATTTGTATACCTATATTTGCACAACTATATTTGAAGATCTATATTTCATACCTATATTGGAAGACTTAAATTTGCATACATATATTTAAAGATCTATATTTGCATACCTATAATTGAAGGCCTTTATTTGCATAACTATATATAAAGACCTATATTTGCAGATCTATATTTGAAGATCAATATATCCACCCATGTCAACCTGGTGTCCGTCCCGCTCTATTCATGTCAGCCTGGTGTTTGCCCAACCTCACCTGTGTCAGCCTGGCGTCCACCCAGCTCCATCCGTGTCAGCTTGGTGTTGGACCAGCTCTACCCGAGTCAGCCTGGTGAATATTCAAAAATACATTTCAGGACATATATTTAAAGATCAATATTTGCCTACCTATATTTGAAGACCGATATTTGTATACCTATATTTGCAGAGCTATATCTGCATACCTGTATTTCATGATCCACGTTTTGACATCTATCTTTAAAGGCTTATATTTCCATAACTATATTTGAAGATCTATATTTATATATCTAAAGATCCATATTTGTATACCCAGATTTTAAGATCTGAATCTGCAGAGCTGTATATGATGCCCTATATTTGCAGACCTGTATTTGAAGATCTATTTTTGCATATCTATATTTGAAGACCTATATCTGCAGACCTATATTTAAGGACCTATATTTGCATTCCTATATTTGAAAACCAATACTTGAAGACCTATATTTGCATACCCATGTTAGAAGACCTATATTAGGACACCTATAGTTAAAGATCTATATTTGCATATCTATATTTAAGGACCTATATTTGATGTCCTATATTTGAAGATCACTATTTGCAGACCTATACTTGAAGACATATATTTGCAATCCTATATTTGCAGACTTATATTTGAAGATCTGTATTTTGTACCTATATTTGCAGGTTTATATTTAAAGATATATACTTGCTTACCCGTATATGCAGACATTTATATGCACACATATATTATATGATCTGTATTTGCATACCTATATATGAAGACTCATATGTGGAAACATACATTTGAAGATCTATATTTACATACCTATATTTGAAGACCTATGTTTGCATACCTATATTTTGAGACCTATACTTGCATACCTATATTGGAAGATCTATATCTCCATACCTATAGTTGAAGACCTATATCTGGAGACCTATATTTACATACCTATATTTCAAGTCCTATATTTGCATACATATATTTGAAGATCTAAATTTCCATACTTGTATCTGAAAATGGATATTAGGACACCTATATTTGAAGATCTATATTTGTGTACCTACATTTGAAGACCTATATTTGAAGAAGAAAATTTGCATACCTATATTTGAAGATCTATATTTTCATACCTATTTTTGAAGAGCTATACTTGCATATCTATATTTGAAGACATATATTTCCATAACTACATCTCTTGGTCTATATGTGCATTTCTATAATGCATACATATATTTGAAGACCTACACCTGGAGATCTATATTTAAAGATCTATATTGGCTGACCTACATTTGAAAATCTATATTTGCATACCTATATTTGAAGCCCTATATGTATGCAGGGAAGAAAGAAGAGAATCACCTCCTGCCCCTCAGTCCTCCAAGGGCTGAAGGAACAGAGCTGTGCTCCTTAGAGAACCCAGTGAGGCTTCCTCCCCTTATTCCACCACTTTTTACACCAGATCTAAGGTTCTGCCTGAATCTCTGCTGCCACCGTACGTGAAGACTTCCTCCAACTCACTGCTACCACCAAGGCTGAGGGAGGGCTTCCGTAATCCCAACTTCTGCCACCCATGCAGGGACCTCCTCCTCTCCCACGGATGTGGCCAAAAATGGGGAAGCCTAGTACATGCCCTCAAGATTCCCGTCTGGGAGGATGTCATGCAACTTCTGTCTCCACTGGACACCAACCCTCCTGATCCTCTACTGCAACCACAGACCTCATGTCTGAACCCAATCTTAACACATACACCATTCCGAGAGGCTAAAAATGTATACGATACAGAAAAGCAACACTTTACTAGCAAAAATTGAACATGACAAAATGGATTAATAATACATTTAAAACTAATATTTCACTCTCACTCAAACGCTTCTCTTACCTAATTCAGACTCTTGAACTCCACTCCTGAATTCCTAAATCTTGACTGTCTTAACCCTCATCCACACTCACCCCACACTCCACTCTAACCCCTCTACATCACCCACCAACAACGAGGCTCCTTTGAATCCCGTCATGCGTTCTACCAATCGCCTCTCTCTCAACATTCAGTTCACTCACTCCTCCCACCAGCCCCTTACTCGACTGCCTCTACTACAAAGAAGAGACATAATCAAAATGCCTCAATATCTAACATTTTTCACCCAGTCTATGACACTGTAACCAACTATTCAATAGTATTTATGCAGAGTTCATTCAGATGAGATAGTGAGTCTCCTACTAATGGCTGTATTAGCATTTCCCCTCCATGCAACCACAAAAAAACAACAAATGATTCATAACAATTATTTTGTGTGTCCTTCCTGTATGTTCCACTATCGCCGAAGCTCTTTCCACATTCCATGCATTTATAGGGCTTCTCTCCTGTGTGGCCACTTTGATGGGAACGCAGGTTTCCGTTTCGACTGAAGCTCTTTCCACATTCCATGCATTTATAGGGCTTCTCCTCTGTGTGGGTCCTTTGATGGGAACGCAGACCTCCACTCTGACTGAAGGTCTTTCCACATTCCATGCAATTATATGGCTTCTCCCCTGTATGGGTCTTCTGATGGGATCACAGAATTCTACTCTGACTGAAGCTCTGTCCACATTCCATGCATTTATAGAGCTTCTCCCCATGTGGGTCCTTTGATGGGAACACAGGTTTCCACTCCGAAAGAAGCTCTTTCCACATTGCATGCATTTATAGGGTTTCTTCCCTGAAGGGGTCCTTTGATGGGAACGCAGGTTTCCGTTCCGACTGAAGCTCTTTCCACATTGCAAGCATTTATAGGGCTTCTCCCCGTGTGGGTCTTTTGTTGGGATCGCAGAATTCCACTCCGACTGAAGCTCTTTCCACATTCCAAACATTTATACAGCTTTTCTCCTCCACAGAGTCTGGGATATGGAGGTAGATGTGCAGAATATTCCATTCTACTTCACTTCTGATTTGAAGATGATCTCAGAAGTGCACAATTAAGAGCTCCTTGAACAGCCGAGGATTTAATTCTACTCTGTCTCTGCTTCTTCTTAGTGGTCTGTCTTCCAAACCCCTCTTTTTACAGGACACTCTTGTATTTTCCTCTTGATACTACAGGTGTATGGCTCCTAAAATTCTTTTGCCTACTTATTGCCTTGTTGTCATTCCTGTGCGCCTTCCAGTCATGTCAGACTCAGGGAAAGCCTAGGTTGAAGGTGCCAAGAGGTTTTCTTAGCCTTTGTTCAGAGGGTACCTGTTTGAAGAAAAAGAAGAAAATCTCATTAGGAGCTGACGAGAAAAACATCTCATCAGGCATCAAGACCAAGAACCCAGGCCAGGAGAAGAGGGGAAGAAGTCTCACCCAACTGGGAAGACCCCATCGCCTGGTAAGAATTCTTTTTCCCCATCCCCAATTAAAGGAATCCCTGGTCAGAAAGAAAGCAAATGGTGGCCCAGGTGTCCTGCTTGTGATGTTTTGCACTACCGTGTGCTAACAGTCTAATTCAACCTTTATAAAGGGAAGACATCTTCAAATATGGTCAGCAAAGTAGGTAGCAAATGTTGCAAAAACTATTTCCTTTCTATATTTCCTTCTTATTAACATCACACCTCAGAGAAACACAAAATCTTTTTAACCAAGCCACAATGGAGATATTGAGAGCACACCGTGCAACAAAGTTTATTAAATGATTTCCTTGATGGATTGCATTGTTACCCCGGCTAGCAGACCCTGTCCCAGGTGAGTATAAACTTAATATCCAAAATCATTAAGTCAGAGGTTCACCGGACAGGCACATAGACATCCAGCTCAAAGACTGAGCAAAGGTCAGACCAAAGCTTCCCCGGTCACCTCTCCAAGAGGGAAACCTCGGAAGACATGTACACACATACCATGGACCATCAACAACAATGGCACCGGGAGGGGATTACGTGTCCCTCTGATGTGCTTGATGCTTGTGGCAGCGAGAAATATTCGGCAACTGTCCTTTTCCTGTCCTCCTGACACACGCAGCAGCAAGAAACATGAAGACAAGGTCCATCTGCGTGATTCAGCCATTATCCTTTTCCGGGAAAGGGTCTGCCCCCAAGGCATGTTTTGCCCTATCATTGAGTCCCCTTTTGGGATCCTTTTTGGAGAACTCCCACGCTTGACTTGTGCACCTACGTGCTGCTAGTCGAGAGCTCCCCTCAGCATTCTCCTGTCACTGAGCCACCTTCACCTTGCTTCTTCTCAGACTGAAGACTACTGGATCAGGTGCCATATAAACTGCTCTCTTTCCCTCTGCTTTTCTTGGTCTTCATCTCTTTTCGACTCATTAGTCCTTATGCGCTTGTGTCAGGGACTGCTTTGTTGTGTGTATGTGTGTGGATATTTTGCCAATTCTGCTGAATAAACTGGACATTTGGCCCGTCTCTCGTGTGCTCTGACCCTGTAGACATAGGGTCAAAGATCTCGCTGTGCTGTCCTGCTCTCAGGTTTGCTGAGCAGTGCTCTGCTAATTTCCCCAATCTTTGTATTTTTGCAGCAAATCAGGGTGTCCCCCCAGAAGTCAGGGAACAGCATTCTTACAGAAACTCTATCTCAGAACTATACAGCAAAGAAAGAACAAGTCCAGAAGTTCTTCCTAACGTTCAGATGGAATTTCTTTTCCTGAAGTTTGAAACGACTACTCCCTGTCCTAGTCCCTGGATAAGCAGAAAACGAGCTTGCTCCATCTTCCACATGACATTGTTTCAAATATTTAAACACAGCTATCATGTCACCTCCCAACCTTCTCTTCTCAAGGCTAAACATACCCATCTTCCTAAGCCACTCCTCATAGAGCTTCATGGTTACCAGGCTTTGACCTATTTGGTCACCCTCCTCTGAACATGTTCCAGCTTGTCAATATCCTCCCTGAACTGTGGCACCCAGAACTGGACAGAGGATTATTCCAGGTGGGCTCTGACCAAAGCAGAACAGAATGGTATTATTACCTCCCTTGACCTAGACACGAGACTCCTAGTGATGCAGCCGAGAATCGCATTTGCTTTTTGACCTGCTGCATCACGTTCACCCTTTGGTCTACTAAGATTCCTAGATCTCTTTCAGATGTACTGTGGTCGGGCCAGCTGTCACCCATCTTATATCTGTGTGTTGCCTTTTTTTTCCTACCCAAGTGTAGTACCTTACATTTCTTCCAACTGAAATACAGTTTGTTAGTTTTGGCCCAGCTCTCTAATCTGTTCAGATCATTTGGAATTCTGATCCTGCCCTCTGGTGAGTTAGCTACCCCTCCTAATTTGGTGTCAACTGGAAATTTGGTCACCCCACCCTGTGTTCCCTCATCCAGTCATTGATAAAGATGTTGAACAGCACCAGGCCCAGGAAGGAACCCTGTGGCACCCCACCAGTCACTTCTCTCCAGGATGAGGATGATTCATTGGTCAGGACCCTTTGGGGTCTGTCCGTCAACCAATTACAAATCCAACAGTAGCATTATCTAGCCCCGATTTCACTGGCTTGTTTGCAAGAATATCATGGGGGATGTTGTCAAAAGCCTTACTGAAGTCAACTTCCAGTGGCCGCAGCGGCACAACCAGCTGCTGGAGAACAAAGGTTTTGTCCAACAGTGTTGTTTCCCTGGTTGTCAGCAGACTGTGAACTGCTAAATTTAGTATGGAAATCTCCTCCCTCCAAAACTGTCCTTTGAATAACCTACTGTTAGCTTCAGCATCTGTGTTTTTGGAGTAATGGATATCCAGTACGTAACACTCTCCTGGGAGCCTTTGGAAGCAGTAATTCATCTTTCAAAGAGGTGACAGGGCCACCCCGTACCTTTCCTCAAAAACCAGAAATGGGCTTTTGACCACATGTGCCTTCTTTAGTTTGCCTGTCTGCCATTTTAGGAAGTCCACCTGGCTTTCTGGAGAGTCCCACAGGCACAAGGACCGGCCAAAATTGTTTAGCCTGCCATACAGAATTTTCCTTTGTGGAAAATCTCCTACACTTTGCAAGACTGCATTCATTTGTGGCTGGAAATTGCAAAGCCTCTTCAGGGCTCAGGGGGGGCACTAAGAATCACAGAATCATGCATAGAAAGGGAAGGGGTGCTGTGGGCCATCAAATTCCATCCCCTGCTCAGCGCAGGGCCTCTGGCTAAAGCAGACCCAACCTCTTTTTGAAGATGTCTGGAGAAGGAGATCCCACCATCTCTCTAGCTAATGGATGCCATTGCTGAACCTCTCTTACTGGCAAGAAGTTCCTTCTGATGTTCAATCAAAATCTATCCCCCTGTAATTTAAAGCCATTACACCTAGGTCTACTCTCTGAGGGAGCAGACAGCAAGCCTGCCCCCCTGTTTTGTGGCAGCCCTTGCGGTATTTAAAGAGTGCGATTTGTCCTGACCAGCACAGACTGTGGGAAGGATTCGAGATTTGCAGATCCAAATCCCTGGGCCAAAAGAGGGGAATCAAATCTTTTGAATCCCTGCACTCCCGGAGGCCTGAGCTCGTGCGAGAGCCCCGAATCAGGCCCACGTGGGCGTGCAGGGGTGGTGAGTGTGGCTTTCCTGCACTCCTGGGGGCCTGAGCTGGCGCGAGAGCCCCGGATTAAGCCCATGCAGGTGTGCAGGGCCGGCGAGAGTCACCTTCCTGCATGCCAAGAGGTCTGAGCCGGCGCGAGAGCCCCAGATCAAGCTCGCTCCTGCTGCCTGCCCCTGTGGCTGCCTCCCTCTGCAAGGTAATTATTCTCTTCTTCCTATTCTTTTGACTTGAGACTGGAGGATAGGGATTGGGACTGGACTAGAGGCTGGTGTTTGTTTTTGTTCAGTGCCTTCCTTGTTTTAGGACTTGAGACTGGACATCAGGGAAGAGAATTGAGACTGGGCTAGAGGCTGGTGTTTTTGTTTTTTTTAAAGTGCCTTCCTTGTTGCAGGACCTGAGACTTGACTGGAAGGTACAGTGTTCTTGAGATTTCAGGGACAGCTGAAAGATTCCTTTGCGTCGCTCCCTTGCAAAGCTCTTTCATGCACAATTCTGGGGTTTGGAGTTTTACAAGGTGTCACAGCCTTCTCTGTCAAAGTGTGCTGGTGCATCATCAAACTACAAACCTCAGGATGCCAGAAGGAGCAACGCACAGAAAATCCAGCCTTGACCTGGATTAGCTCTGTACTGGAGTATGTGGCCCTGTCTACACAGGCAGGAAAATGTGGGATTAATAATCCACATTTTCCTGCTTGTGTAGAAAGTAGGGATGGGCCAACCAAATCCTCGAATCTTTGACAGGGATTTGAGATTCGGGAATCCAAATCCCTGTGCCAAAATAGGCAAACGGAATCTTTCAAATCTGCCAAACAGTTTGTTGGAGACTGGGACGCCTGAAAACTTTGGAGATTAGGACGCCTGAAAACTCGGGACCAGGACGGGATCCCGCTCCTCACGTGTTTCCCCACCCAACGAGGACACGGCTGATTGGCTGGCAGACCGGCATAAAGCCTTGCACGCCCTGGAAGCCACCATTTCTCCCTCCTGCTGCCGGTGCCCCTAGTGCTGCCTCTCCCTGCTGCTGTCTCCCTCTGCAAGGGAAGTTTGGGATACGGATTGCCAGGGGAGGGACACAGAAGCAAAACTGAGCTTGTGTGGGGCTGTAGGAGCTTGTGGGAATGTCCCAGGGGGTTCCAAAGACTGCAAAAAGGGCTTCAGGGGTTCCATGCAAGCCATGGCAGTCATACTTTCCGCTTCAACAGCTTGCTTTGGTCAATTCTGGGACTAAGATTGTTATGATGCCACTTCCTCTCTTAGTTTCTGTGGCTTGAACACGAATACTTCAGTTAACCCATTTTGAAGCTCCCTTTTAGAAAGTCTTTTTATGCTTCTCAACCCCTTTTCCTCTTTTTCCTCTGTCTAGCTGCAAGTTTATAAGCAGCATTGCCGTTGGAAAAGTTGCAAAGGAGAGCTGGAGAAACACAGACTTTTGGTCTTGTGTTACAGCAGCATGTCTGTGGTAAACAAGGAATGCCAAAAAACTTGAGCTGGGAAAGAATGGGATTCTACTCTAGCTGATTCTATAGGATGAGTGTGTGTTGCCTACAACAAACAAGGTGAACAATAGCTGCCTCCAGAATCGTTTCTTGAGCATGCATTCATCTGTATTATTTTTTGATTTGAGACTGGTGAGTAGGGATTGGGAATTGTTGAGACAGGCCTAGAGATCTGACTTGACTGTCCCTTGCAGGACTTGAGGGTAGAGAATTGACTGAACTAGAGACTTGTTTGTGTGTGTGTGTGTGTGTGTGTGTGTGTGTGTTTCTAAAATGCTTTCTTTGTTGCAGGACTTGAGAGTTGACTAGAAGGGACAGTGTTCTTGAGATTTTGACCAGGATCAGGAGCAATGGATTCAAGCTGCAGGAAAGGAGATTCCACTCAGCACTCACGTAAGTTACAAAACGGAAGAACTCAGCAAGCTTCTCATCTGTCAGATGAGGTCAAGCTTGGCCCAGTGGATCCCAGTGTACGTGGCCTGGAAGCCCACCTCCAGGCTGGCTTCCCACTAGTGGAGTGACCCAGGCCAAGAACGTGAATTCATTCCTCCAGCATCTACCCAAAAAAGGCAAAGGGGGTCCTTACCCAAAGAGGACACCTTCCTTTATCCTCCACTGCGGCTCCTTCCGACAACCTTCTGCTCTGGATCCAGCCAACCCCGTTCCTCTGAGAGGAAATTACACGGCTACCTCCTCCAAGTAGACCAGGAGCTGAAAGGGGAGAAAACCCAACACTCCTGTAACCACAAACAATCCCTCCTTTGTAATGTCCCCATGCACACAAAGCTAATCCCACACAGACGCCATTGCTCTCAGTTTTAAGGAGGAGTAACTCAGAGTGAACTAAGTGTTATTGTGCTTCTGGGTGGGAAAAGGAAAGATCCCTGCGCTTTCCACTCTTTCTCAGGTTCAATTAGTAGACATTGCCACTAAAAGCAAGTGGCAAGGCCATCAGGGTGTGGTCCAGGGGCTGTAGGTGGGCGCCAAGGCTGGGATGGTGGCCCTGAGCCCTTCCCAGGCTTTCAGGGTGTTTCTCTGGGAAAAAGGTCCCTTGCCCCCATTAAGTAGGTTGCAGGGACCCACGGCACCATTCAGCACCCCAAATTATCATTTTTCAGAAAACCAGAACAGAAATTGGATCACATCCGGTTTCTTTGGCTTGTCTTCTCTTTCAGGAAGTCTGTCTGGTGGATGGGACGGTCCTAGGGGCAGAAAATTGCCCTCCAGACCCCATGAAATTGCCCACCTCCATGAAAATAAATCTTTTCCACACATCCGTTTTATTCCCCTTCACGATCTCTTCACTTCACTTTTATTTACATAATCTTCTTCATATATATCTAGCCTTTTCCCCCAGTCCTGGGACTCCAGATGGATTACATAATAGGAATCCTAAATTTAGGAGTCTCTTGGAAAAGTTTCTGCTACCAGGTGAAAGACTGCGGGGAGGAGCCATCCTAGTCTCTCAAGGAGGGGAGTTCTAAAGTCTGGCGGGAGCAGCCACCAAGAAAGCCCTCTCCCAAACCTACCTGGGAATGTGGAGGGAGAAGGCCCCCTGCAGAGCTTCTCATCCCACAGGCAGGCTCATAGGGGGAGATGGGGCTGTTCAGAAAGCGGGACGTGGGCCCTATGGGGCTCATCACCTGGAACTGGACCAGCAGCCAGTGGAGCTGTTGCCACAAAGGAGTTGTGTGCCCCTTTTGGGCAACCCCAGGGAACAATTTGGCTGCAGCCCTTACTGACTAGTAAGAGATCACTGAGGGTGACTTCCAGAAAAAGGAATAGGGGAACCCACTTGAAAGGTCCATCTGTATTTAGTCCTTCCCAGGGGAATCCATGGGGGGTAGCTTAATCAGCAGTGAAGGGTCTCATGGACTTCAGTAGGTCTAGTTTAGGCCTGGCTGAAAAATCAAGGCAAAAACAAAGGAGAGCTGGACAAAACAAATCCACCTTTCTTCCTATTTGCAGCAAGGAACTATCTTTCCTTCCAATGCCTTAAAGATCGCCATGGCACCTTACTTCATTGGTGCTTCTTACTGTTATGAGCTAGGTCAGCATTTGCACATTCACAAAGGCTGCTCTTTCCAGATGAATTGTGTGGAAAACGCAAATCAGATGCCTGTCCCTCCACTATCCCAACACACATTTTCCAGGCAGACGCAGTTGAATCCTGCCGGCCAGACGGAAGTGATTCATTCCCTCATTCAAAGGGCATTTCTGAGCATTTGGATGTTCCCCTTGGTACGTGCATTTACTTAATACAACACCCCTTTCTCAAAGTTGGGCTACAATGAAATTTACAGCACATTGAAATATCCAGCCAAACAGAATAAATTAAGAAATAGATAGACAGACAGACAGACAAACGGAAAAATTTAAACCATCATTAAAACCCTTCAAACACTATCCTAATAAATACACTGAAGATCCAAAGTCCTAATCCCCAATTTAGAGTCCACTCTTAAAGGCCCGTCTGAACAAAAAGGAGGAAGGGCAACGGGGAGGGGGCCAGGCTAAGCTCACTGGGAGGTCTATAATGTGGGGGCGGCCCTTGTCCCAGGTCCCCACCAAACGTATCCCTGGAGGACCGGAGGCTGAGGCAAGGGCTCCTCCTGCAGCTCTGAAAGCCCTGGGAGGCCTCCACGGGATGGGAGAGGTGTCGCAGGTGGAAAACCCACTGGCCTGGTGTTGGGGTGGCCCTGGTGGTTGAGGGAAGTTCTGAGGAGGGAGGTTGCCGGTTGTGTCCAAGGCCTCCAGGGGAGGAAGGAGAACCATTTATAGCTGTCAGTGAGGGCCCTGAAGAGTTCTTGAAGGACCACCAGTGGTGGTTGAGGGACATCCAAGTGCAGAGCCCCTCTTAGGAAGGGACGCTCATGGCTGCAGGGTGGGTCCAAGGTCTTCAGGGGAGGAAGGAGAACCATTTCCAGCGGCCAGCCCAGCCTCCCCCGCTTGGCTACAACCTGCACCCCCCTCCTCCTGGCATCCCATAATACTCCTTTCCCCCGACCCCTGGGGACCCCCAAGGCTGGCTCAGGGCCAAACGCCCCCCCACCCCTCACTCTTCCCAGTATCTCTCCCCCCCACAACAGCCCCCCGCCCCCCCGGACGCGCTGGCCTCCTAGCATCCCATAATAGTCCTCCAGCCCCTGCAGCTGCTCCCAGGAAGGCCCCCCCCCAACCCAGAGGCAAAGGCCCCGCACTCTGTTCTCCCCCTGGAGCCCCCCAAGAGGGGAGAGGAGGAGGAGGAGCCCCCCGGGGTCTTTTCTGGGGGGCTTGTATTTAGATGCCCCCCACCCCCACCTACCCCTCCCGGGGCTCCTCCCCTTCTCGGGAGGCCGCCCCTTCTTCCCCCCGGGGCCCCCCAGAGGTCTCTTCCTCCTCCTCGCCGCCATTGGGCTCCCTCCCCGGAGAAGACCCTCCAGCCCCTCCCCAAGCACGGAGCCAAAGGGAGGCCCGCCTCCTCCCCCTCCTCCTCCACTCACCGGAAAGCCTCCTTCCGGCCGCCGGTCCTCCGGGGAGCAGCGAGCGCGGCGTCCTAGAAAGGCAGGAAGTAAGTAAGTAAGAGTGACGCGCTTCCTCCTGCTGAGGAGAGGTAACGGGGGGGCGGGAGAGGACCCCCAAGTGCGCTCCTTTGCGGGTGAGGAGGGAAGGGGGGCGGACGGGGAAGAGGACCCCCTTTTTTCGGATCAGGAGTGGGGGGGGCTGGAGGGTCTTTCGGGAGGGAGGGGGCCCCGAGGGTGGAAGCAAGAGACCCCGCCCAGAAAAGGCTCCAGGGGGCTCCTCCCCCTCCTCTCCCCTCTCCGTGGGGCCGAAAGAATATTTGGCGGGGGCGCCGAGGAGAAGGAGAACCGCTGCCCGAGCGAGGAGGGGGGGCGTTTGGCTCTGGGCCCCGGCCGGAGGGGGGGCTGGGTGCCTCGGGGACTATTATGGGATGGCAGGAGGGCAGGGGATCCACGGGTGGCGCAGGGAGTGGGGGGGCGCCGAAGAAGGGGGTGGCCGGAGGGGCGCTTCCCGCTTCGGGGAGGGAGGAGAGGCTGGGATTATGGAGTGGGGGGGGGGAGAGAGAGAGAAAAGACCCCCCCCAGCCTCCCTAGTCCCGGAAAGAGCGGGGCGGAGGGGGGCTCGTAATTTCCGGGAGGGGCGGGGAGGAGGAAGGAGGGGCCGGGCACCCCAATCCTGGGGGGGGGGGTGTGGGAGGCCTGAGGGAGGAGGGAGGGGTGGCAGTGGGGAGGGTCCCTAAATGCAGAGGCCTCCTCCTACCCTGGAAACGCCGCCCTGCTTGGAGGCTTCCCCCCACGAGGGTGGAGGGAACCTTCCTCTCTGTCTTTCAAGGGGAGAAGGAAGGAAGGAAGGAAGGAAGGAAGGAAGGAAGGAAGGCGAGGGGGGGTCAGAATGGACCGTGTTCCCCTCGTGCTTCGCTCTCCAGGGACCCACACATTTGTGGCTGGGCTGCAGTTTCAGGAAGAGGAAGCTTCATATTTAAAAGACTTTGCAAAGTAAGGACACAACATAGGAGATATTTCAGAAGAACTAAAACAGACATGAGGAGGGAGGGAGGGGGGCTGTTCTGCCCGGGGTCCTGGGAAGAGGGAAGGAGGGATCACTCCGGGAGGCTCCGAAGGCAAGGAAGAGCCGGCCAAGAAGCCCTAGGAGGCCAAATCCAGACTGCAGAGAGGGCAGGGGGAGCCCAGAGCTTCTCTTGTTGGGATAAACCCCCTGGGCAGACCACCCCCCCCTCGCGAAGCTAGGCAGGATTCTGGGGGGCCCACACGTTCCTTTTTTCCTTCACAACAGCCCAGTGGGGGGGGGTTCAGTTGTAGGACCACCTGAATCCCCCCACAGGATTGCTACGGCTTAATTCTCTGAATGTCCAAAAAGCCACGGACGTCTTCCTTTCCTTCCCTCGCTGTGTTTGCCTGGAATCCTCTCTTTCTTTCTCATCTGCAAGGGATGCGGATTAAAGGAGGAAAGGAGGAGGTGCAGGAAGGGGAGGGAAGGAGGTGCCAAAGAAGGAGAATGCCAAAGCTCGTAAGTTTCATGCAACTTAGAAAAGAAAATCTCCCTGAGTGGTTAAATAAGTTGCCAGCATGCTTCAGCAAATAGGTTATCCAGAGCTAACAATACGCCCCTGTGAAACGAAGCCTCCCCTCTCTGGGCTCTGACTGGTCACCCTTGGCCATGAGGACAGGGTCCTTAGAGATGATCTGCGCTTAGATGTCCTGAGAGATCACCCCACAGTATTTTCTTAGCAACTCTTAATGACCCCCATTTAGAGATGTCAATTATTACCCTCCCCTCTTGATCTCTTCGACCCAATCTCTGTTCTCTGAACTTTCCCAGGAGGAAGATATTGAATGTTTGGGTTGCTGCTCCCACTCACTCCTCATAGGCAGGAAAAAGGAAGACCTTCTGGTGTCCCCACATGGGGGAGCAGCCTCTAGGAGATCAGCCTTTTTCCCACCTACAGCTCCCTGAAGAAACATCAGGGAGAAGAAGGTTCCAGCTTGCTTTCTGATGCTGCAGAGCAGTAGTGCACAAATGAATCTTTATCATCATCATAGTAAGAGGGTAACCATGAACCGGTTCCACGGGCATCTGTCCTGCCGTTCCTTCCGTGGAGGATGAATTAAAGAGAGACTCTTCTCCCTCCCTACATACGGAGACCAGGCTCTCCCATTCGGGACCTCTGCATGCCTGCAGAAAGCACTGACGTGCACATATTTCTACAGTCTGCCATGCACCACCAAAAAGAAAATTAAGTTAAACCCGTACTTCTCCTAGAAGACCAAATAACTAAGTTGAGGCTCTCATGCTTTGGTCGCATTGTGGGATGACGTGGCTCATGGGAAGAGATGCTGCTGATGGTCAGTAAAGGGGGAGGTGGCAGGAAAAGAGGAAGAGCGCACTGTAAGTGGATGGGAGCCCAAATGCTGAGCTTGCAAGACCTGGTTGAGCCTGTTAAGAAGAGGGTCTCTTGGGGGTCTCTCATTCGTAGGGTCACCCTAGGTTGAAGCCAACCGGACAGCACCGAGCAGCAACAGAAGGTTGTTCTGTTGGGATCCTTAAGCTTGGGGACCAAGTGGGCATATATTTATCTGGTCAGAGTCGTTCTGCCTGGGATTTCCTTGGTGGGGAAGAGAAGGTGGAAGAGGCAGGAAAAAGGGGTTAAAAGGGGAAAATAAGAGGGGAGACCCCCGAAAGGTCCTTCTTTAGGTTGGAGAAAAAGCTGGAAATTTTTGCCCCTTTGGGTGCCATGGCTTTGGAGGGGGTTCAAGTTTCTAATGGAAAGAGGGAGGCTGGGAAGGGGGTTATGCCTTGCGGGGCTGAAAAAAAGGAAGCCCTCCCCCACCCCAAAGAGGCAGCTGTGAGGTCCCCCCCTTGGGTGTCTCCCTGGGGCTGAGATTTTGGGGGTCTGTTCAGAGGGGAGGGTATTGTTGCTGGCTGGCTGTGGGGGATGGATGGGGGATCTTTGGCTCTGAGCCAGGCTTATGGGTCTATGGGATGGGGGGCTATTATGGGATGCCAATTTTAATTCACAATTTCTTATTTAATTCAGTTCACACATTTATTTCTCTGAATTCTTTACTTCCTACTTCCAACCTAACTTCAGTCACCAATAAATTTCCTTATTACTGATTAATATCCCACTTTCCTTGTATCTATTTCATGTATTGTTACTCCAGTGTGCAAATTTATGTCACAGCTGTCTCCTTCTTTCTTGTGCTTTTTTGCTGATCTTGTTTCTGACATTGGTTAGAAGTTCACAGAGTAATATTGTCCAGTTTCTTTATAGTTTGTATGATCAATCTTAATTTTTAGGTGCTTTGTGCATTGATAAGCCCAAGTTAATCACATTTCTTTCACTGATAGTATTTAAAAGGATGGTGGCAGCACTCCTACAGATCCGCTGGCCTGCTCTTGGTTCCTGACAGTCGGTCACTCTGGATCCCCCAGATTAGCAGGGGTAGTTAACCCGCCAGAGGACAGGATCAGAATTCAAATGACCTTAACGAATTAGAGAGCAGGGCCAAAACTAACAAACTGGATTTCAACAGGGAGAAATGTAAGGTACGAAACCTGGCCAGAATAAACAAAACGGACAGATAAAAGATGGGTGACACCTGGCTTCATGATAATATATGAGAAAGGGATCTAGGAGTCTTGGTAGGCTACAAGCTGAAGGTGAAACAAGAATGTGATGCAGCAACTCAAGAAGGCCAAGGTGATTTTCAGTTGCATCAGTAGGAGTATAGCGTCTGGCTCAATGCAAGCGGTGGTCCCACTCTGTTCCTTCTGTGCCATCAGTATCTCCAGTGTGGTTTGTTTTAGAACCATTAGGTAGGGACTACACTGGAAGGGTAAAGAGGAGCAGGAAAGATTCTTTCTGACCTGTGAGAGATTAAAAGGATTCACATGAGGTAAGGAAGTCTTCTCCCAAGACTGATCACATGGAGTGTTCTGACCATATTGGGCCGCTCAGGATCCGGGAGGACTGCCGTTCCATGATTTACTCTAGTGGTCTCCATGGAGACTGGCATTCCTCTGAGGTGAGATGTTAGTAAGGAGGGAATATAGAAAGGAAATGGTTTGGGCAACATGTGCTACCTATTCTGCTGGCCATATTTCACGATTTTTTCTTTTACAAATGTTGGATTAGACTGTTTTCACTTTGCAGTGCAAAATCTCACAAGCAGGACTCCCTGTATATCTGATTAGGGATTCCTCTTAATTGGGGATGGGTTAAAAGAATTCTTACCAGGCGGTGAGCTGTTCCCAGTTGGGCCAGTCATCTTCTCCTGGCCTTTCTATGGCTCTGGGTTCTTGGTCTTGATGCTTGATGTTTCTGCGGTAAGCTCCTCATGATATTTTCCTCTTTTTCCTGAAACAGGTAGCTTTTGAACAAATCTTGCCAAGAAAACTTCATGGCAGCTTCAGCCTAGGATTTCCCTAAGTATGACATGGAAAAATCTTCTGAAGTTCAAGGAGTTCCTATTTCTGAAATTCTGAGATCATATTTGAATCAGCAAAGAAAAAGAATGGAATATCTTGTACATTTAAGTTCATATCCCAGAACCCATAGAGGGGAGAAGTCATATAAATGCATAGAGTGTGGAAAGAGCTTCAGTAAGAGTGGAAATTTGCGTTCCCATCAAAGGACCCACACAGGGGAGAAACCATATATATGCGTGGAATGTGGAAAGAGCTTTAGTAAGGGTGGACATCTGCGTTCCCATCAAAGGACCCACACAGGGGAGAAGCCGTATAATTGCATGGAATGTGGAAAGAGCTTCAGCAGTAGTGGAACATACAGGAACCATCAAAGGACCCACACAGGGGAGAAGCCGTATAACTGCACGGAATGTGGAAAGAGTTTCTCGTACTGTCAAAATTTACGTTCCCATCAAAGGACTCATACAGGGGAGAAGCCCTATAAATGTATAGAATGTGGAAAGAGCTTCAGTCAGAGTGGAATTCTGTGTTCCCATCAGAGGACCCACACAGGAGAGAAGCCCTATAAATGCATGGAATGTGGAAAGAGCTTCAGTTGGAGTGGAGATCTGCGTTCCCATCAAAGGATTCACACAGGGGAGAAGCCCTATAAATGCATGGAATGTGGAAAGAGCTTCAGTCGGAATGGAGATCTGCGTTCCCATCAAAGGGTCCACACACGGGAGAAACCATATGTGTGCATGGAATGTGGAAAGAGCTTCTCTTTCAGTCAAAATTTACGTTCCCATCAAATGACCCACACAGGGGAGAAGCCACATAAATGCATGGAATGTGGAAACAGCTTCAGTAGGAGTGAACATCTGTGTTTCCATCAAAGGACCCACACAGGGGAGAAGCCCTATAAATGCATTGAATGTGAAAAGACTTTCTCTCATAGTAAGAGTTTACATATACATCAAAGGACTCATACAGGGGAGAAGCCCTATAAATGCATAGAATGTGGAAAGAGCTTCAGCCACAGTGGAAGTCTGGTTTCCCATCAAAGGATCCACACAGGGGAGAAGCCCTATAAATGCATGGAATGTGGAAAGAGCTTCAGTCAGAGTGGAAGTCTGCATTCCCATCAAAGGACCCACACAGGGGAGAAGCCCTATAAATGCATGGAATGTGGAAAGAGCTTCAGTCGGAGTGGAAATCTGCGTTCCCATCAAAGGGTCCACACACAGGAGAAGCCATATGAGTGTATGGAATATGGAAAGAGCTTCTCTTACTGTCAAAATGTACATTCCCATCAAATGACCCACACGGGGGAGAAGCCACATAAGTGCATGGAATGTGGGAACAGCTTCAGTAGGAGTGAACATCTGTGTTCCCATCAAAGTACCCACAAAGGGGAGAAGCCCTATAAGTGCATGGAGTGTGGAAAGAACTTCATTCAGAGCGTAGATCTGTGTTACCATCAAAGGACCCAAATGGGAGAAGCTACGAAAATGTCATGTTGAACGACCTTTTCACACTATCAAAATTTGAATTCACATCAAAGAACTCACGTAGGGGAGAAACCATAAATGTGTGGAACATGAAATATGCTTCTGTCATGACAGAATATTAGCTAAATAAAATAGTGATACACTAATAGTAATATATGCAATGTTTGTATGTTAGAGATTTCGAAGCATAATTTCCATGGACATTCTTATCAAATTTGCAGATGATTGGACAGGATCAGAATTTGAAGTGATCTTGACAGATTAGAGAGCTGAGCTCAAATTAACCAAATGAGTTTCAACAGGGAGCAATGTAAGGTACTACACTTGGGCAGAAAATGTGAAATGCACAGAAATTCACCTGGCTTGACCATAGTACATGTGAAGGGATCTAGAGGTCTTGGTAGACCACAAGTTGAGCATGAGTCAGCAGTGTGTCCTGCAGAGTGTTTGAAAACCTCATTGAAGTCAATCTGTGAGCACATCTTAGTGAGAGGCCTGGATGATCCTGAAGCACTCTTTGGTTTTCAGACAAGTCCTGTGCTGTGGAAGGACATCCAACTCAAAGCAGGCTTCTTCTTCCTTTCAATCCAAAGGGATGGGGGTATTGCTTACTGCCACAAAGACTTGGCCGTCAGGAAACCGTTTCTCTTCCTTTGGTCACTGGAGCAGTTCTAGGGATTTAAACCTGCCAGGAGCACCAAGACGCGATTCTTGATTCCTATTCTAGCCATCCTGGAATGCTTTGCTGGGCTTTTGCCGCAATGCTATAAAGCAGAAATTTTGGGCCACATATAGAAAATCTGAATGTGGGAACGCGTAGGGGTGGGGCGAATCCAGAATTTTCCGAATCTGGATCCGAATCCCTGGAAGGTTCTGAGAATCCACAAATCTCACGAATCTTGAATCTTTCGAATCCTTTTTTTAAAAAGCAAGGGAAAGGAGGATAATCTTGGGCAAGACACACTCTCTCAGCCTTAGCAAAAGCCTAGGCAAAGGCAAACCTCCCTCTGAAGAAATCTGGCCAAGACAGTTGTCCTAGTTTTGCCTCAGGATCTCCCCAGATTGAAAATGACATGAGGGCCCTTTCTACACAGGCAGGAAAAGGTGGATGAATCCCACCTTTTCCTGCCTGTGTAAACAGGGCCACATACTACAGCAGAGAGCTAATCCAGGTCAAAACTGGCTTTTCTGGGGTTTGTAATTTGATGATGCACCAGCACGCTTTGGCAGAGAAGGCTGCAAGACCTTGTAAAACTGCAAACCCCAGAATTGTGTCTGAAAGAGTTTTGCAAGAGAGCTCTGCAAAGGAATGTTTCAGCTGTCCTTGAAATCTCAAGCCTGTCCCTTCCGGTCAAGTGCCAAACTGAAATATGAACTGTTGAATTTGAATATCTTCGAATACAACCCCAGATGTAATTTCTGAAATTGTTAGCAAAGGCCATTATTACGCCAAGGGAAAAACTCACCCCCATGTGGGTCTGGTCTCCCAGGTTTTCATGCATCCTAGTCTCTCATGTTTTCAGGCATCCCGATCTCCAACAAACTATTTGGTTGGTGCATTCGAAAGACTGGTTTTGACTATTTTGGCACAGGGATTCATGAATCGCGAATCCTTCCCCAGGATTTGAGGATTCGGTTGGCCCATCCCTCCTGCCTTTATTTATATAGTACCCGTCAAGTTTGTTACAGGCAGGCAAGGTTTCCTCTGAGTGGACGGCAGAGGGAAGAGGCGATGTGCAAGGGTTGTTTTGGCTATGACTTGTGTATTAGGGAAGGCCACGCGCCGGAGCACTGATTGGGTCACCCCACTGGTTTCAGAGTGACGAGGTAGCATAAAAAGGCTGGTGCTTGCCTTGACCAGCTGCCAGTCAGACATCCCAGCTGGACCTGCCATACCATTGGCGGGATGCTGAACGTAAGGGGAGATGCTGCCCGATTTTTCTCCGTTATCTTCTGTTATTCCTGTTTGTCTAATTGCTGGAATGCTTGCATGTTTTTGCTAAGCCTTATCTTAGAGTGCGGCAATAAATCAAGCCTCTAAGTCTTACTTAATGAGCCTCTGGAATTCTTTCTACTTCACTGGGACCCTCTGCTGCGGCAAAGCCTTGCTTCACAGATTGCACTCTGCTCATGCTCAGAGGAGCCAAATCCTGCCAACCCTGACAGGGCCATCGATGTACATGGCACTTTACAAATTTAAAAGACAACAGTTGCCCTAAGTAAATACATAATAAAATGAAAATATACAAAGAAAGTGGGAGAACATCTTTGCCAGCTGGGAGGGGCTGGCCCTGGCGGGGGGTCTTCATGGGCCATGGGGAGGGCTGGGGGACTATTATGGGATGCAAGGAGGCCAGAGTAGCCTCGAGTACTTGATAGAAGAAGGTGGAGGTGGGGGAAGAGAAGTGGGAAATTGTGAAGGGGGGGGGAATTCCTAGGGCCTCCATATTCCTGGGAAGGGGGCGTAAGGGGGGGTCTTTAGTTTTCGGGGGGAGAGAAGGGAAGGGGCTCCTACAGGTAGGAGGGGCACAAGGGAGGGGTGGGAGGAGGAAAAAGGCAGACTCCAAGCCTTGCGGGGGGGGGGGGCGTTTGTGAGGGGAGCTGTGAGAGGGGCCTGAGGCAGGGATGAGGAGCCTGGGGAGTGGGGGGGAATGGCTGGAAGGTATTATCTAAATGCTTTGAGGATCTCCTGATTTCCTTCCCTCTGAAGAACTCACTCATCACGGTGGTGGAGCACAGTTGTGGGGGTGAGACTGACCCCACTCCCATTTTGCCTTCCAGAAAGAGCCCCCCGTCCCCCCCAGAAACAGTTGCAAAACCTGACACGCATACACACCCAGCAGCTGTGTCGTGTTCACAATCCCCCTCCCTTGCCCAAGCTCCTCGTGGTCTCCTCTGGCCAGGAGGATCCTCTCCTTAGAGCTGGTCGGCACTTGGACGAGATCCTTCTATCAACAGGAGCGCAGCGTCTAGGTCAAGGGAAGCGATGGTACCCCTCTCTTCTGCCTGGAATAAAAATCCTGCGTCCAGTTCTGGGCACCCCACAGTCCAGGAAGGATATGGACAAGCTGGAGGGTGTCCAGAGGAGGGCGACCAAAGTGGTCAAAGGCCTGGAAACCACAAAGTCCTATCAGGGAGGGCTTAGGGAGCTTCTGTTGAGCCTGGAGAAGAGAAGGTTCGGGGTGGACATGAGAGCCATGTTTAAATACTGGAAGGAGTGTCATACAGAGGATGGAGCAAGCCTGTTTTAGGCTGTTCCAGAGACTAGAACATGGAGCAATGGCTTCCAACATCTGGAAAAGAGAATGTCCCTAAGTTAGGAAGAACTTCCTGATGATGAATCTGCTGCTGCCTCCGTGGAGTGTGTTGGTCGCTGGATCAAATCAGGAAAAGATGTGCTGCCTGGGAAGAAAGTGAGAATGGGTATGTTCTTTTTTTCGCCCCAAATTATTTTCTTTCCGTTTTATTTATTTTAATGCATTAAAAACGCAAAGGATATTCAAGGATATTCCCCCGACCCCCCCCCCATACCTACAGCCCCTTCTGGACCTCAGGAGGACTCTTCCCCCCTGGCCTCAGACCCAAGGACCCCCGAGGGTCCCTCACATGGGGGGCATCTCTCCACTGGAAGTCTGCAGATCTTTCTTCTCCACTTGCATTGCCCGTTCAGCTCTGGCGAGGGACGTATCATGCGAGCTCCTCTGCCCCTACCCACGCCCGGATTGGGCTCTTGAGGGAAGAGGCTGGGGTGGGATCCAAATTATTCCTTGCAGGGGAGAAAGGGAAAACGGGGGTGGGGGCCTGGCCCCCCCGGGCTTACCAGGCCCTGTGGGGGACAGCAAGTTCCTTCTCGTTCGGTCGTCCACTCTGTCCCACAGAGGAAGCGCCCCTTCACTGGCTCTTCACAGCATTTGTTCTGACGTAATTATCGCCACCTAAGAAAGGAACAGCCAAATTAAGGTCGCCCGCGGGACTCCTGCTTCCTCCTTTGGGAGAAAGTGCCACGTGCTGGGGAAGCAAGCGGTCCTCAGCTGTCAGGATCAGACTCGTACACAGGATCAATAAACTTACATAGCAGATTTATTGAGAAGATGCAGAGCAGTGAACACAAACGTCAAAAGACGGAAGTGGCCAATATTCCCAAAGTCTCTAAGGTTAAACAGTTCAGTTTCACACGAGAGATAAGCGAGTGCATATTTTCTCTACTGCAGGTCAGGATGACCGCCAGGTCACCATAGCTACTATCTTTTCCTCTAGCGAATGTTTTGAGAACTGCTACTGAGGAATGTACACCTGCTCTATCCGTACTACGAGGCCATTAGGAAAATCACTAACAGTAATACAATCTAGACACTAAACCATAATCTCCTCATATGGAGGGCAATCCCGACGTCCTGCCCGTCTTCAAAAAGAAAGAAAGGGAGGGGAAAAAAAACGAATACAGTGGCATGAGTACAGGGAACAGAAGGAAAAGCAAAAACAAGCAACGGTAAAGGAGATTCAACCAGAAAGACATGAAAAAGATCAGTAGAAAATCAGCGCGGTGGAATCATCGGATCAGGCGTCGAACAGTCCAGCGAAGGGCCCCTCTTGAGCAGACTGGAATGGAAAACAGGATGGATACCTTTAAGGGATGGGGGTAATTGCAATTCAAAGGAAACATTGTTTATAGCACGCTTTACAGGAAAAGGCCCCAGGTATTTAGGAGAGAGGTTTTTTTGAAGGGGAAGTAGAGGAAATGTGTTTGGAGGAGAGATAGACCAGATCACCAGGTTTGTAAGCAGGGTTCGGGGAACGACGAGCGTCAGCGAAACATTTATGAGAGGCCTTAGAAGCAGTTAAAGATTTTGAAACAGCTTGCCAGACAGAGGAAGACTTGTCAATCCAGGCAGTGAGAGAGGGGGGTGAGGCAGGGGACGGTGTGGGGAGGGGAGGAAAGGGGGTGGGGTTGAAGCCGTACACAATTTCAAAGGGGGGCTTTCCAGAGGAAGAATGCAGAGCAGAACTAAAAGCAAATTCAGCAAAAGGAAGAAGAGAAGACCAATTATTTTGATTAGAAGATACAAAACAGCGTAGAAATTGCTCCAGTGGGCGATTAACCCTTTCTGATTGACCATCAGTTTGCGGATGATAAGCACTACTGAGTTTTTGCATAAATGTCCAATGATTTCAAAAGAGAAGTCCCAAATTTGGAGGTGAAAACAGGGTCACGATCAGAAATAATAGTGGAAGGCAATCCGTGAAGTCTCCAAACGTGTGCAATGAACAAACCAGCAAGTTTCTCAGCTGTGGGAACTTTTTTTAGAGGCACAACATGGCATTGTTTTGAAAAATGGTCAGTAATGACCCAAACGCAATGGTACCCAGAGGAGGAGGGGAGACCAAGAATAAAGTCCCATGCAATAACATCCCAAGGTCGTGAAGGGATGGGAAGGGGTTGTAATAACCCTCGCAGTCTGGAAGAAGGGGATTTACGCAAATTACACGTGGCACAGTCCTTAATGTACGTTTGCATATGAGAATTCAAACTTGGCCACCAAAAAAGCTTGCGAATGGAGTGTAAAGTCTTGAGAAATCCAAAGCGACCAGCAGGTTTGGTGTCATGGTAGCGATGTAAAATAGCAGGGCGGGCATCAGGAGGCACGTAAATCTTAGAGCCATAAAAAGGGAGGCCGCTTTCCCAGGCGATGGAGTCTTTGTGAGAAGAAAGCCAAGGGTCTTTGTGAGAAGAATTTTGAATGAGGTCTCGAAGAGTTGTATCACACAGGGTGGAAGCTGAAAGGCGGGCTTTGCTAAGCGCGCGAGTGGTGACTTGAGATGCAAGAGAGTCAGATGGAAATACAGTTTTTTCAGGAGTGGAGGCAGAGGGGAGGGGTTCATGACAAGGCAGACGAGAGAGCGGGTCAGCCAGAGTGTTAGACCTGCCAGGTTTGAAAACAATTTTAAAGCGGAAGCGTTGGAAGAATTCAGCCCAGCGAACTTGTTTAGGAGTCAGCTTTTTAGCTGTTTGCAGAGCCTGCAAGTTCCGGTGATCAGTCCAAACTTGGAAAGGAACATGAGCACCTTCCAGCAGATGTCGCCAGGTTGACAAGGCAAAGTGAATAGCCTTAGCTTCTTTTTCCCAAACTGGCCAATTCAATTGTTGAGTGGAAAATTTCTTGGAAATAAATGCGCAGGGCTTAAGGGCTCCATCAGCGTCGTGCTGTAAGAGCACCGCCCCCATAGCAAAATCCGAAGCATCGGTTTGGACGATAAATGATTTAGAGGTGTCAGGGAAAAGAAGCAAGGGCTCTGAGGTAAATTTTTCTTTCAAAGTCTCAAAAGCGGTTTGGCACTCGTGGGACCAAGAGAGTTTGTGGTTTTTAGTGGACTTGGTCCCTTTAGGTTTTTTCAGTAAATCAGTGAGAGGTAAAACGAGAGTGGCAAAATCTTCAATGAAGTTGCGATAAAACTTGGCAAATCCAAGGAATTGTTGTAGTTGTTTAAGAGTTTTAGGAACTGGCCAGTTAAGGATTGTTTCAATTTTAGCAGGATCCACGTTGAGAGTGTTATTGGAAATACGGTAGCCAAGATATTCGAAAGACTGGGTGTCAAATTGGCATTTATTTAAGTTAGCAACCAGTCTGTTATCAATTAACTGGCCAGTTCCTAAAACTCTTAAACAACTACAACTTCTCTTCTTCCTTTTGCTGAATTTGCTTTTAGTTCTGCTCTGCATTCTTCCTCTGGAAAGCCCCCTTTGAAATTGTGTACGGCTTCAACCCCACCCCCTTTCCTCCCCTCCCCACACCGTCCCCTGCCTCACCCCCCTCTCTCACTGCCTGGATTGACAAGTCTTCCTCTGTCTGGCAAGCTGTTTCAAAATCTTTAACTGCTTCTAAGGCCTCTCATAAACGTTTCGCTGACGCTCGTCGTTCCCCGAACCCTGCTTACAAACCTGGTGATCTGGTCTATCTCTCCTCCAAACACATTTCCTCTACTTCCCCTTCAAAAAAACCTCTCTCCTAAATACCTGGGGCCTTTTCCTGTAAAGCGTGCTATAAACAATGTTTCCTTTGAATTGCAATTACCCCCATCCCTTAAAGGTATCCATCCTGTTTTCCATTCCAGTCTGCTCAAGAGGGGCCCTTCGCTGGACTGTTCGACGCCTGATCCGATGATTCCACCGCGCTGATTTTCTACTGATCTTTTTCATGTCTTTCTGGTTGAATCTCCTTTACCGTTGCTTGTTTTTGCTTTTCCTTCTGTTCCCTGTACTCATGCCACTGTATTCGTTTTTTTTCCCCTCCCTTTCTTTCTTTTTGAAGACGGGCAGGACGTCGGGATTGCCCTCCATATGAGGAGATTATGGTTTAGTGTCTAGATTGTATTACTGTTAGTGATTTTCCTAATGGCCTCGTAGTACGGATAGAGCAGGTGTACATTCCTCAGTAGCAGTTCTCAAAACATTCGCTAGAGGAAAAGATAGTAGCTATGGTGACCTGGCGGTCATCCTGACCTGCAGTAGAGAAAATATGCACTCGCTTATCTCTCGTGTGAAACTGAACTGTTTAACCTTAGAGACTTTGGGAATATTGGCCACTTCCGTCTTTTGACGTTTGTGTTCACTGCTCTGCATCTTCTCAATAAATCTGCTATGTAAGTTTATTGATCCTGTGTACGAGTCTGATCCTGACAGCTGAGGACCGCTTGCTTCCCCAGCACGTGGCACTTTCTCCCAAAGGAGGAAGCAGGAGTCCCGCGGGCGACCTTAATTTGGCTGTTCCTTTCTTAGGTGGCGATAATTACGTCAGAACAAATGCTGTGAAGAGCCAGTGAAGGGGCGCTTCCTCTGTGGGACAGAGTGGACGACCGAACGAGAAGGAACTTGCTGTCCCCCACAGGGCCTGGTAAGCCCGGGGGGGCCAGGCCCCCACCCCCGTTTTCCCTTTCTCCCCTGCAAGGAATAATTTGGATCCCACCCCAGCCTCTTCCCTCAAGAGCCCAATCCGGGCGTGGGTAGGGGCAGAGGAGCTCGCATGATACGTCCCTCGCCAGAGCTGAACGGGCAATGCAAGTGGAGAAGAAAGATCTGCAGACTTCCAGTGGAGAGATGCCCCCCATGTGAGGGACCCTCGGGGGTCCTTGGGTCTGAGGCCAGGGGGGAAGAGTCCTCCTGAGGTCCAGAAGGGGCTGTAGGTATGGGGGGGGGGGTCGGGGGAATATCCTTGAATATCCTTTGCGTTTTTAATGCATTAAAATAAATAAAACGGAAAGAAAATAATTTGGGGCGAAAAAAAGAACATACCCATTCTCACTTTCTTCCCAGGCAGCACATCTTTTCCTGATTTGATCCAGCGACCAACACACTCCACGGAGGCAGCAGCAGATTCATCATCAGGAAGTTCTTCCTAACTTAGGGACATTCTCTTTTCCAGATGTTGGAAGCCATTGCTCCATGTTCTAGTCTCTGGAACAGCCTAAAACAGGCTTGCTCCATCCTCTGTATGACACTCCTTCCAGTATTTAAACATGGCTCTCATGTCCACCCCGAACCTTCTCTTCTCCAGGCTCAACAGAAGCTCCCTAAGCCCTCCCTGATAGGACTTTGTGGTTTCCAGGCCTTTGACCACTTTGGTCGCCCTCCTCTGGACACCCTCCAGCTTGTCCATATCCTTCCTGGACTGTGGGGTGCCCAGAACTGGACGCAGGATTTTTATTCCAGGCAGAAGAGAGGGGTACCATCGCTTCCCTTGACCTAGACGCTGCGCTCCTGTTGATAGAAGGATCTCGTCCAAGTGCCGACCAGCTCTAAGGAGAGGATCCTCCTGGCCAGAGGAGACCACGAGGAGCTTGGGCAAGGGAGGGGGATTGTGAACACGACACAGCTGCTGGGTGTGTATGCGTGTCAGGTTTTGCAACTGTTTCTGGGGGGGACGGGGGGCTCTTTCTGGAAGGCAAAATGGGAGTGGGGTCAGTCTCACCCCCACAACTGTGCTCCACCACCGTGATGAGTGAGTTCTTCAGAGGGAAGGAAATCAGGAGATCCTCAAAGCATTTAGATAATACCTTCCAGCCATTCCCCCCCACTCCCCAGGCTCCTCATCCCTGCCTCAGGCCCCTCTCACAGCTCCCCTCACAAACGCCCCCCCCCGCAAGGCTTGGAGTCTGCCTTTTTCCTCCTCCCACCCCTCCCTTGTGCCCCTCCAACCTGTAGGAGCCCCTTCCCTTCTCTCCCCCCGAAAACTAAAGACCCCCCCTTACGCCCCCTTCCCAGGAATATGGAGGCCCTAGGAATTCCCCCCCCCTTCACAATTTCCCACTTCTCTTCCCCCACCTCCACCTTCTTCTATCAAGTACTCGAGGCTACTCTGGCCTCCTTGCATCCCATAATAGTCCCCCAGCCCTCCCCATGGCCCATGAAGACCCCCCGCCAGGGCCAGCCCCTCCCAGCTGGCAAAGATGTTCTCCCACTTTCTTTGTATATTTTCATTTTATTATGTATTTACTTAGGGCAACTGTTGTCTTTTAAATTTGTAAAGTGCCATGTACATCGATGGCCCTGTCAGGGTTGGCAGGATTTGGCTCCTCTGAGCATGAGCAGAGTGCAATCTGTGAAGCAAGGCTTTGCCGCAGCAGAGGGTCCCAGTGAAGTAGAAAGAATTCCAGAGGCTCATTAAGTAAGACTTAGAGGCTTGATTTATTGCCGCACTCTAAGATAAGGCTTAGCAAAAACATGCAAGCATTCCAGCAATTAGACAAACAGGAATAACAGAAGATAACGGAGAAAAATCGGGCAGCATCTCCCCTTACGTTCAGCATCCCGCCAATGGTATGGCAGGTCCAGCTGGGATGTCTGACTGGCAGCTGGTCAAGGCAAGCACCAGCCTTTTTATGCTACCTCGTCACTCTGAAACCAGTGGGGTGACCCAATCAGTGCTCCGGCGCGTGGCCTTCCCTAATACACAAGTCATAGCCAAAACAACCCTTGCACATCGCCTCTTCCCTCTGCCGTCCACTCAGAGGAAACCTTGCCTGCCTGTAACAAACTTGACGGGTACTATATAAATAAAGGCAGGAGGGATGGGCCAACCGAATCCTCAAATCCTGGGGAAGGATTCGCGATTCATGAATCCCTGTGCCAAAATAGTCAAAACCAGTCTTTCGAATGCACCAACCAAATAGTTTGTTGGAGATCGGGATGCCTGAAAACATGAGAGACTAGGATGCATGAAAACCTGGGAGACCAGACCCACATGGGGGTGAGTTTTTCCCTTGGCGTAATAATGGCCTTTGCTAACAATTTCAGAAATTACATCTGGGGTTGTATTCGAAGATATTCAAATTCAACAGTTCATATTTCAGTTTGGCACTTGACCGGAAGGGACAGGCTTGAGATTTCAAGGACAGCTGAAACATTCCTTTGCAGAGCTCTCTTGCAAAACTCTTTCAGACACAATTCTGGGGTTTGCAGTTTTACAAGGTCTTGCAGCCTTCTCTGCCAAAGCGTGCTGGTGCATCATCAAATTACAAACCCCAGAAAAGCCAGTTTTGACCTGGATTAGCTCTCTGCTGTAGTATGTGGCCCTGTTTACACAGGCAGGAAAAGGTGGGATTCATCCACCTTTTCCTGCCTGTGTAGAAAGGGCCCTCATGTCATTTTCAATCTGGGGAGATCCTGAGGCAAAACTAGGACAACTGTCTTGGCCAGATTTCTTCAGAGGGAGGTTTGCCTTTGCCTAGGCTTTTGCTAAGGCTGAGAGAGTGTGTCTTGCCCAAGATTATCCTCCTTTCCCTTGCTTTTTAAAAAAAGGATTCGAAAGATTCAAGATTCGTGAGATTTGTGGATTCTCAGAACCTTCCAGGGATTCGGATCCAGATTCGGAAAATTCTGGATTCGCCCCACCCCTACGCGTTCCCACATTCAGATTTTCTATATGTGGCCCAAAATTTCTGCTTTATAGCATTGCGGCAAAAGCCCAGCAAAGCATTCCAGGATGGCTAGAATAGGAATCAAGAATCGCGTCTTGGTGCTCCTGGCAGGTTTAAATCCCTAGAACTGCTCCAGTGACCAAAGGAAGAGAAACGGTTTCCTGACGGCCAAGTCTTTGTGGCAGTAAGCAATACCCCCACCCCTTTGGATTGAAAGGAAGAAGAAGCCTGCTTTGAGTTGGATGTCCTTCCACAGCACAGGACTTGTCTGAAAACCAAAGAGTGCTTCAGGATCATCCAGGCCCCTTGCTAAGATGTGCTGACGGGTTGACTTCAATGAGGTTTTCAAATACTCTGCAGGGCACATTTGGGATCGCTTCGTCATTTGTCTCTGGGTGAGCTTTGTTATATCAGCATGCTCTCCTGTAGTCTAGGGACGCGCATTTTGTGGTCCTCCAGAAGCTGAGTTGGAGCTTCTGCTGTTCCTCGGCGGGCCGGGGCTGCTCGAGGTTGCACTTCAGCAACACTTGTAGGGCTACAGAATTCCTGCCCCTCCTCTGGGGCTTCCTGACAATCTCGTTTTTGAACGAGGGTGGGATGGACTGTGGCCTCAGTTTCTGAGACTAAGGAGCCCCGAGAACCAGCGTCTGATCAGGACAAATTCTTGTTGGACACGGAAAGGGCAGATAAACTTCTGAAACGGTGTTTTTTCCTTGCAGCCATAGAACCGGGGAACAACAGGGAGGCTGGAGAGAGGTGGGCGTGTGGGAATTCAGCACAGATGAGAACCCTTCGGGAAACCCCAGACATTGAGATGCTGAAGATTTTTTAAAAAGTACATCCGTTCGAATCTTGTATAACTTGTACAACTAATATTAAATAAAAGATTAAACAAAAATATCTGGAAAAGAAATTAATTTGTATTTCTTCTAGGTTGGGCGGCCGCGGCAGTGGTGGAGGGGGGGAATGACTCTGGGGAGCTGTGTTGCTTTCTTTGCCACCGCCGCTGCGACCGTCACCGTCACCTCTTCTGCATCCCCCTTCCTGTCTCTGGCGCCCCTGCCAAGGGGGATCCCTCAGGTGGCCATGCCCCGATGGCTGGCTCCATCCGGGGAGCTCCCGGTGTTTTGGGGCTCCTGTCCTCCTCCTCCTCCTCCAGCAGCTCCTGCGAGGGTGGGCCCCTCCTTCGCTTGGATGCCAAGGGCGTTCCCCATCAGCAAGTGGGCTGGGGGGCCAGGCCCCCCGGAAGCCTCCTTCAACCGTGAACCTGGGAGAGTTTCATGGAATACAGTCAGAGTGGAAGGCAAGATTAAGATTAGCCCCCACTAGCACAGTCCAGGGTCAGAGACGATGGGAGCAGCAGTACATCTGGAGGGGCTGATGTTAAAGAGAAAAAATGTTTATTTAACAACCCTCCTCCCAGAGTCCCAGTCCAATTTATCCAAGGCTGAGAGAATGTGACTGACTCATCCCTCCCCCGGTGACTCATCCTCCTCCGACAGTCCTAGTCCAAATTCCTCTGAGGCTGAGACAGTGTGACTCACCTCCACAGGCCACCTGTCTCCTAGAGTGCTACACCAACTTCGGATGAGACTGAGAAAGTTTGAGTCGTCCCCACAGGTCACCCGGTCCCCTCTCACAGTCATAATCCAACTTTCTCTACGGTTGAGAGAGTGTGGGTCACCCACCTTCCACCTGCAGTCCTAGTCCAACTTCCCCTGAGGATGAGAGAGTGTGACTCACCCCAAGTCACCCAGCCTCCTCCCAGAGTCCTGGGCCAACTTCCCCTGAGGCTGAGACAGTGTGACTCGCTTAGCCTAAGCTCACAGGATAGCCCCAGTTTAGAAGCCAAACCAACTAAACTGAGACTATTGTACTTTGAAAACAGGACCCCCCACCCTCTGTTTCTCCACTCCTCCTGCTGTGTCCCCCGGTTTTTCTCCAGCCGCTTTTCTCTCTTTCACGGTGGCCCGGCAGGGTGGGCCAAAGAGAACTGCAGCTCCCAGGATGCTTGGCTACTCCTAGGAGGAGACTTCTCTCACTGCGCGCGCACACACACACCCTGCTGCCATGTCCCTGATGGCACGGGTGTGCATACACCTAAGCGGTGACTCCGGAGACCAGGGTCTGAATCCCCACTTGCCCATGGAAACCCACTGGGTGACCTCAGGCAGGTCACATCCTCTCAGCCTGAGACAAAGGCAAAGGTAACCTATCTTGCCAAGAAAACCCGCACGACAGGTTCACCACAGGGCTGCCGTAAGCCAGTTTTCCAAGGGGGGAGACGCGATGCCTGGAAAGAACCCCCCCCATAAGCGGCACTTGGCCCTGTGAACTCAGGGGGCAGCAGCTGAAGTAAACTGAGGACAGAAGAGGGAAGCAGGGGGGAGAGGAGGAGGTGGAAGAACCCCCCCCCCGCCCAGGGAAGGGTGGCCGGTCCATGCCCGGAGGGGGTCCTAGGAGAGAGACGGAGGTCTTTCTCCTGGCCTGAGCCATGTGGCAGCTTCCTACCTTCAGCTCCCCAAAAAGGAGTGATTACGGGGTAGGTGGGGCTTTCGGAAACTGGAACGACCACTTTCAGTAGGTGGTGCTGCTATTATTTTAACCTGTTTTTCATCCAACTGCGCTATGGTAGTATAATATTTTAATGTATATTTACTGTATTTTAACAGGATATATTTTTCATATTTTAATATCATGTATCATTTAAATCTATGTTCGAATACCTATATATGATGACCTATATTGGCTGACCTATATTTGAAAATCTGTATTTGCATACCTATATTTGAAGCCCTATATGTGTGTGGAGAAGAAGGAAGAGAATCACCGCCTGCCTCTCGGTCCTCCAAGGGCGGAGGGAACAGAGCTGTGCTCCTCAGAAAACCCGGTGAGGCTTCCTCCCCTTATTCCACCACTTTCTCCACCAGATTTAAGGTTCTGCCTGAATCTCCGCTGCCACCGTACGTTAAGACTTCCTCCAACTCTCTGCTATCACCAAGGGTGAGGGGGGGCTTCGGTAACCCCCACCTCTGCCACCCATGCAAGCACCTCCTCCTCTCCCACAGCTGTGGCCAAAAAATGCGGGAGCCTGGTACATGCCCTCAAGGTTCCCGTCTGGGAGGATGTCATGCAACTTCTATCCCCACTGGACACCAACCCGCCTGATCCTCTGCTGCAACCACAGCCCTCATGTCTGAACCCAATCTTAATACATACAGCATTCCCAGAGACTAAAAATGTATACAATACACAAAAAGCAACACTTTACTAGCAGAAACTGAACATGACAAAATGGATTAATAATATATTTAAAACTAATATTTAACTCTCATTCACACACTTCTCTTACTTAATTCAGACTCTTGAACTCCACTCCTGAATTCCTAAGTCTTGACTGTCTTAACCCTCATCCACACTCACCCACTCACCCCACACTCCACTCTAATCCCTCTACATCACCCACCAACCACGAGGCTCCTTTGAATCCCGTCATGCGTTCCACGAATCGCCTCTCTCTCAACATTCAGTTCACTCACTCCTCCCACCAGCCCCTTACTCGACTGCCTCTACTACAAAGAAGAGACATAATCAAAATGCCTCAGTATCTAACATTTTTCACCCAGTCTATGACACTGTAACCAACTATTCAATAGTATTTATGCAGAGTTCATTCAGATGAGATAGTGGGTCTCCTACTAATGGCTGCATTAGCATTTCCCCTCCATGCAACCACAAAAAAAGAACAAATAATTCATAACAATTATGTTCTTTCTGTGCTTGTTAAACTATGAAAAAATACACTTAACAACACAATACAATTAATGCTTTATTATAAGTATAAAATCTAGAGAACAAGTTCTTAAGATCAATATCAGAATTCTTGTCACTCTGTTGGTGGTTTCCATGGTCCTCTTGAACGGCATCTGTAATATTTAAATAGAGATCACTCCCGTTCTCCTCAAGAGCAGCCCTGGAGTCCCGGCTGACAGCCTTCGGAAGGAAAACTGTCTACTCAACATTCATACACACAGGATAACTAAACATATTTACAACATTAACAATTCAAAAATTTAAAAGAGCTTTACAACAGAACTTTAAAATCCAGTCTGAACTTCTAAAAGAGTAACAACTTGTTGTCTTCTGAACAATGCATGTCTTCCACACACAAAGATATTACAGCATCACAGCGTTAGAAGAGACCACAAGGGCCACTGGGTGTAACATCCTGCCAGGCAGGAATATAAAAGCATAATAAATATAATACAATACAATACAATACAACACAATACAATACAATACAATACAATACAATACAATAATATAATATAATATAATATAACAGCATCAAAGCATTCCCTTTGACAGATGGCCATTCAGCCTTTCTTTACGAACTTCAGAAGAAGGAGACTCCATCACACACAGAGGCAGCATATTCCACTGTCAGACTGCTCTTACCATCAGAAAGCTCTTCCTAAGGTTTAAATGGAATTTCTTTTACCAAAGTTTGAAGCCAGTGCTCCATTATGTCCTAATCTCTGGAGCAGCAGAAAACAAATGTGCTCCATCCGCCATATAACATCCCTTCAAAGAGTTAAACACTCATGCTGCCCCTTAACCTTCTCCAGGCTTAGCAGATCCAGTTCTCTGAGCCACTCTTCAACGAGCATAGTTTCCGGGCCTTTGACCATTTTGGTTGCCCTCCTCTGGACATCCTCCAGCTTGTCAATATCCTTCCTGAACTGTGGTGCCCAGAACTAGACACACGATTCCAGGTGGGTCTGGCCAAAGCAGTACAGAGGGGTAGTATCACTCCCCTGGAGCTAGAAACTCTACTCTTACTGATGCAGCTCAGAATTCCATTGGCTTTTTTAGCTGCCCCATCACACTGCTGACTCATGCCCAACTTGTGGTCTACCAAGACCCCTAGATCCCTTTACATGTACGATGGTCAAGTCAGGTGAATTTCTGTGCATTTCACATTTTCTGCCCAAGTGTAGTACCTTACATTGCTCCCTGTTGAAACTCATTTGGTTAATTTGAGCTCAGCTCTCTAATCTGCCAAGATCACTTCAAATTCTGATCCTGTCCAATCATCTGCAAATTTGATAAGAATGTCCATGGAAATTATGCTTCGAAATCTCTAACATACAAACATTGCATATACTACTATCAGTGTATCACTATTTTATTTAGCTAATATTCTGTCATGACAGAAGCATATTTCATGTTCCACACATTTATGGTTTCTCCCCTGCATGAGTTGATGTGAATTTAAATTTTGACAGTGTGAAAAGGTCTTTCAACATGACATTTACATGGCTTCTCCCATTTGGGTCCTTTGATGGTGACACAGATCTACGCTCTGAATGAAGTTCTTTTCACACTCCATGCACTTATAGGGCTTCTCCCCTTTGTGGGTATTTTGATGGGAACACAGATGTTCACTCCTACTGAAGCTCTTCCCACATTCCATGCATTTATGTGGCTTCTCCCCCGTGTGGGTCATTTGATGGGAATGTACATTTTGACAGTAAGAGAAGCTCTTTCCATATTCCACGCACTTATATGGCTTCTCTTGTGTGTGGACCCTTTGATGGGAACGCAGACTTCCACTCCGACTGAAGCTCTTTCCACATTCCATGCATTTATACGGCTTTTCCCCTGTGTGGGTCCTTTGATGGGAATGCAGACTTCCACTCTGACTGAAGCTCTTTCCACATTCCATGCACTCATAGGGTTTCTCCCCTGTGTGTGTTCTTTGATGGGAACTCAGACTTCCACTGTGACTGAAGCTCTTTCCACATTCCATGCATTTATAGGGCTTCTCTCCTGAGTGTGTTCTTTGATGGGAACGCAGACTTCCACTCCGACTGAAGCTGTTTCCACATTCCATGCATTTATAGGGCTTCTCCCCTCTGTGTGTTCTTTGATGGGAACGCAGACTTCCACTGCAAGTCAAGCTCTTTCCACATTCCATGCATTTATATGGTTCCTCCAGTGTATGAGACATTTTATGCATATATAAATTCTTACTATGAGAGAAAGTCTTTTCACATTCAATGCATTTATAGGGCCTCTCTCCTGTGTGGGTCCTTTGATGGGAACGCAGATGTCCACTCCAACGGAAGCTCTTTCCACATTCTATACATTTATAAGGCTTCTCCCCTGTGTGGGTCCTTTGATGGGCACGTAGACTTCCACTCTGACTGAAGCTCTTTCCACATTCCATGCATTTATAGGGCTTCTCCCCTGTGTGGATCCTTTGATGGGAACGCAGATGTCCACTCTCACTGAAGCTCTTTCCACATTCCATGCATTTATAGGGCTTCTCCCCTGTGTGGGTCTTTTGATGGGAATGCAGATCTCCACTCCAACTGAAGTTCTTTCCACATTCCAGGCCCTTATAAGGCTTCTCCCCTGTGTGAGTCCTTTGATGGGAACGTAGACTTCCATTCTCACTAAAGCTCTTTCCACATTCCATGCATTTATAGGGCTTCTCCCCTGTGTGGGTCCTTTGATGGGAACGCAGATTTCCACTGTCACTGAAGCTCTTTCCACATTCCATGCATTTATAGGGCTTCTCCCCTGTGTGGGTCCTCTGATGCCTCTGTAGAAGTCCACTGTGACTAAAGCTCTTTCCACATTCCATGCATTTATACGGCTTCTCCCCTGTGTGGGTCCTTTCATGGGAGCTCAGACTTTGACCGTGACTGAAGCTCTTTCCACATTCGATGCATTCGTAGGGCTTCTCTCCTGTGTGGATCCTTTGATGGGAACGCAGAATTCCACTCTGACTGAAGCTCTTTCCACATTCTATACATTTATAGGGTTTCTCCCCTGTATGAGTCCTTTGATGGGAACGTAAATTTTTACAGTAAGAGAAACTCTTTCCACACTCCGTGCAGTTATACGGCTTCTCCCCTGTGTGAGTCCTTTGATGGTTCCTGTATGTTCCACGACTGCTGAAGCTCTTTCCACATTCCATGCAATTATACGGCTTCTCCCCTGTGTGGGTCCTTTGATGGTTCCTGTATGTTCCAATTCTGCTGAAGCTCTTTCCACATTCCATGCATGTATAGGGCTTCTCCCCTGTGTGAATCCTTTGATGGGAACGCAGATGTCCACTCCTACCGAAGCTCTTTCCACATTCCACGCATATATGTGGCTTCTCCCCTGTGTGGATCCTTTGATGGGAACGCAGATGTCCACTGTTACTGAAGCTCTTTCCACACTCTATGCATTTATATGACTTCTCCCCTCTATGGGTTCTGGGATATGAACTTAAATGTACAAGATATTCCATTCTTTTTCTTTGCTGATTCAAATATGATCTCAGAATTTCAGAAATAGGAACTCCTTGAACTTCAGAAGATTTTTCCATGTCATACTTAGGGAAATCCTAGGTTGAAGCTGCCATGAAGTTTTCTTGGCAAGATTTGTTCAAAGGCTACCTGTTTCAGGAAAAAGAGGAAAATATCATGAGGAGCTTACCGCAGAAACATCAAGCATCAAGACCAAGAACCCAGAGCCATAGAAAGGCCAGGAGAAGATGACTGGCCCAACTGGGAACAGCTCACCGCCTGGTAAGAATTCTTTTAACCCATCCCCAATTAAGAGGAATCCCTAATCAGATATACAGGGAGTCCTGCTTGTGAGATTTTGCACTGCAAAGTGTTAACAGTCTAATCCAACATTTGTAAAAGAAGAAATTGTGAAATATAGCCAGCAGAGTGGGCAGTACATGTTGCCCAAACCATTTCCTTTCTATATTCCCTCCTTACTAACATCTCACCTCAGAGGAATGCCAGTCTCCATGGAGAGCACTAGAGCAAATCATGGAACGGCAGTCCTCCCAGATCCTAAGCGGCCCCAATATGGCCAGAACACTCCATGTGATCAGGCTTGAAAGAAGAAGACTTCCTTGCTTCATGTGAATCTTTTCAATCTCTCCCAGGTCAGAAAGAATCTTTCCTGCTCCTCTTTACCCCTCCAGTACAGTCCTTGCCTAATGTTTCTAAAACAAACCACACTGGAGATACTGACGGCACAGAAGGAACAGAGTGGGACCACCGCTTCCATTGACCCAGACGCTATACTCCTATTGATGCAACCGAGAATCACCTTGGCCTTCTTGAGCTGCTGCATCACATTCTTGTTTCACCTTCAGCTTGTGGCCTACCAAGTCTCCTAGATCCCTTTCTCATATATTATCATGAAGCCAGGTGTCACCCATCTTTTATCTGTCCGTTTTGTTTATTCTGGCCAGGTTTCGTACCTTACATTTCTCCCTGTTCAAACGTCTTTTGTTAGTTTTGGCCCTGCTCTCTAATTCGTGAAGGTCATTTTGAATTCTGATCCTGTCCTCTGGCGTGTTAACTACCCCTGCTAATCTGGGGGATCCAGAGTGACCGACTGTCAGGAACCAAGAGCAGGCCGGCGGATCTGTAGAAGTGCTGCCACCATCTTTTTAAATACTATCAGTGAAAGAAATGTGATTAACTTGGGCTTATCAATGCACAAAGCACCTAAAAATTAAGATTTATCATACAAAATATAAAGCAACTGGGCAATGTTACTCTGTGAATTTCTAACCAGTGTCAGAAATAAGAAGATCAACAAAAAAGCATAAAAAAGAAGGAGACAGCTGTGATAGAAGGGGCAAAAAGAAAAAGGAAATTAAATGACTGGGACTTAAATGTGCAGACTGGAGTTGCAATACATGAAATAGATACAAGGAAAGTGGATATTAATCAGTAACACGGAAATTTATTGGTGACTGAAGTTAGGTTGGCAGTAACAAATAAGGAATTAAGAGAAATAAATACGTGAACTGAATTAAATAAGAAATTGTGAATTAAAATTGACATCCCATAATAGCCCCCACCCCATAAAGACCCATAAGCCTGGCTCAGAGCCAAAGATCCCCCATCCACCCCCCACAGCCAGCCAGCAGCTATATGCTCCCCTCTGAACAGCCCCCCAAAATCTCGGCCCTAGGGAGACACCCAAGGAGGGGACCTCACAGCTGCCTCTTTGGGGTGGGGGAGGCTTCCTTTTTTCAGCCCCCCCACACTGCATAACCCCCTTCCCAGCCTCCCTCTTTCCATTAGAAACTTGAGCCTTCCCCCACCAAAGCCATGGCACCCAAAGGGGCAAAAATTTCCAGCTTTTTCTCCCACCTAAAGAAGGACATTTCGGGGGTCTCCCTTCTTAGTTTCCCCTTTCAACCCCTTCTTCTTGCCTCTTCCACCTTCTCTTCCCCACCAAGGAAATTAGAAGGACACCCACCCACCTTCTTCTTCTGGAAAAGGGGACAGAGTTTGGGGCTTTTGCCCTTTTCCCATATTAACATTTCCTCTCTCTCTAGGAAGCTGAGCTCGCAGTCTCACTCTCTCTTTCTCTCTCTCTCTCTCTCTCTCAATTTATTCTGCAGATCTTCCATCGGCATCCCTGGCAGGACCTTGGAAGAGGATCCCAGGCAGAACCACTCCGACCAGATAAATAAATGCCCACTTGGTCCCCAAGCTTAAGGATCCCAACGGAACAACCTTCTGTTGCTGCTCGGTGCTGTCCGGCTGGCTTCAACCTAGGGTGACCCTACGAATGAGAGACCCCCAAGAGACCCTCTTCTTAACAGGCTCAACCAGGTCTTGCAAGCTCAGCATTTGGGCTCCCATCCACTTACAGTGCGCTCTTCCTCTTTTCCTGCCGCCTCCCCCTTTACTGACCATCAGCAGCATCTCTTCCACTGAGTCATGTCATCCCACAATGCCACCAAAGCATGAGAGCCTCAACTTAGTTATTTGGTCTTCTAGGAGAAGTTCGCGTTTAATTTTCTTTTTGGTGGTCCATGGCAGACTGTAGAAATATCTGCACGTTAGGCCTTCCGGTCGCATGGCGGGCGCGAGCAGCAGCTCGGAATGAAGCTGCGCAATGGCGCAGCCCCGAGCAGCCACCCGCTGGATTCCAGCCGCTTCTTTTGTTACTCCAGAAGCGGCTAAACACCCCTCCGGTACAAGGGGTGCGGAAGAGGTCCGAAGGGGACCCCACAACTGGCGTCCGGCTCTACCCGGCTGGGGGAGCGGAAAGCGCCAGGGGGTCGAAGGACCATGACGGAGCCAGCAGGATCGTCGCCAGAGCGGCACAGGCGCCGCCGTCGACTTTTAACTAGGAAAAAAGTAAGAAACAAGCAAGAAAGCATGTAACCTGTTCCGGACTTTAATTTCGGAAACATCACAGCGGAATTTGGCTTGCAACGGTGCGCAGGAGCGAAGGAATGGAGGGACCCAGAGGAAATGTGAGTGCGGCATGGCTGCGAGTTCGTCTTAAAGGGGCGGTTGATTTTAAAGAAATGGCTAAGAGGCTTTTCTGCTTTTCTCTCGAAGACTGAAGTTATTAATGGTAAAAAGATTTCTGATTTGCAATTTGGATTTACAGTTGAAAATGCCAAATAATTAAATAGCTGATATTGGATTAAGGAATAAGATTGGACTATACAAGATTTAATAATCTCCATTTGGACATTGAACTTTCCTTATTTCCACATTTTACTATTTTGGTTGATCTGAGACGATTGGTGTTTTGACTTTTTGACTCTGGATTCTGACTTTAGAAGAATACATTGGGAGGCAACAGCTATTGAGCTGTGCGTTTCCTTTTTTAACTCCTGTTGACTGAGACTTGTTTCCTGACTTTTTTTTCCTTGACTCCGGATTGTTGAGACTGGCGAGCCTGTGCTGGAAGGTCATTTAAGCAAAACATCCTCACTCCCATGGACGGAGCAGCTAGGAATTTAAGCGACTATGAGAATACACAGAATCTTCAGAAATGAACTCCGGGCAGCAAAGTCCAAGATGGGAGGGGGGAATACGAGGTGGATTCAGGCACAGGGCTCTGAATTTGACAAGTGGTAATACTTCAGCAATGTCAATTAAGCTTACATATTTGATTGATATATTTTCATTAATATAGACATTGTGATATTGTTAAAGGGTTGATGGGGGTATTGAGATTGGTGAGCCTGGGATGGAAGTTATTCAAGCAAAATACCCTCACTCCCAGGGACGGAGCAGCTTGGAATACAAGCGAATAAGAGAATACAGAGAATCTTCAGAAATGAATTTCCAGGCTGCAAAGTGCCAGATGGGAGGGGGGAACGGGAGGTGGATTTAGGCACAGGGCTCTGAATTATATAACTGGATCTGTACTTTGGCAATGTCAACTGAGCTTACGTAGTTGACTGATATATCGATATACTTTCATTAATATAAACATTGTGATATTGTTGAAGGGGGCTGAATAGGACTCAATTACAGAAGTGAGAAACAAAACATCTTAATATAATGGAATCCAGGGCAAGAAGATGAGTGACTGTTGCAGTCATAATAGCTCAGACGGCCAGATATACATTGACAGACATATTTTAGAAACTGTAAGATTTTAGGTTATAAGTGATGGAGGGTTTAAAAAAAAATACATGAGAGGATAGCAGAAGTTTAAAAGAGGTAAGTGGAGAAATGAGAACATACTGGAATTTGACGATTAGAGGAAAGCAGAATGGAGTGACAGCTGGGAACTGACAAGCGAGAATGACAGTATTATGGTTGTGGGAGAGGGAAATGCATGTTCAAACAGTTGAGATAATCATTGTATTGTGATACATAAACGTAACAAGTGGAGTGAATTGCGGGAAATGAAGACCAGATCAGAGTGGAAGATCAGAAACAATTCATGTAAAACTACAAGTTAAAGAATCTTTTTTTTGTTTGTGGAAAATTTAATAAAATTATTCAAAAAAAAAAAGAAAAGAAAAGAAAAGAAAAGAAAAGAAAAGAAATATCTGCACGTTAGTGCTTTCTGCAGGCGTGCACAGGTCCCGAATGGGAGAGCCTGGTCTCCGAATGTAGGGAGGGAGAAGAGTTTCTCTTTAATTCATCCTCCACGGAAGAAACTGCAGGATGGATGCCCTTGGAATAGGTTCATGGTCACCCCCTTACTATGATGATGCTGATGCTGATGCTGATGCTGATGATAAAGATTCATTTGTGCACTACTGCTTAATTAAGAATTAAGCCATAGCAATCCTGTGGGGGGATTCAGGTGAACCTCCCCCACTGGGCTGTTGTGAAGGAAAAAAGGAGGGAGGTCCATCCTTCCCTCTTTCCAGGACCCCAGGCAGAACAGCCCCCCTCCCTCCCTCCCCTGTCCAGCGTGTTCAGAGGAGGGCAACCAAAATGGTGGAGGGTCTGGAAGACACAAAGCCCTCTGAGGAGCAGGTTAGGCAGCTGGGTATGTTCACCCTGCAGAAGAGAAGGTTAAGAGAATCATAGAATCATAGAAATGTAGAGTTGGAAGAGACCACACGGGCCATCCAGTCCAACCCCCTGCCATGCAGGAACACCCTCAAAGCACTCCCGACAGATGGCCATCCAGCCTCTGCTTAAAAACCTCCGAAGAAGGAGACTCCACTACACTCCGAGGCAGCATATTCCACTGCCGGACAGCCCTGACCGTCAGGAAGTTCTTCCTGAGGTTCAGGTGGAATCTCCTTTCCTGCAGCTTGAATCCATTGCTCCTTGTCCTGGTCTCTGGAGCGGCAGAAAACAAGCCCTCTCCCTCCTCTACATGGCATCCCTTCAGATATTTAAACATGGCTATCAAGTCCCCTCTTAACCTTCTCTTTTGCAGACTAAACATACCCAGCTCTCTAAGTCTATACTCATAGGGCATGGCTTCCAGGCCCCTCACCATTTTCGTCGCCCTCCTCTGGACCTGCTCCAGCTTGACCACGTCCTTCCTGAATTGGGGTGCCCAGAACTGGACACAGGATTCAAGATGAGGTCTAACCAAAGCAGAGTAGAGTGGTACCAGTACCTCCCTCGATCTAGACACCATACTCCTATTGATGCAGCCGAGAATTGCACTGGCTTTCTTGGCTGCCGCATCACACTGCTGACTCATGTTCAGCTTGTGGTCTATTAAGACTCCTAGATCCCTTTCACACGTACTGCTATCCAGCCACGTGTCCCCCATCCTATATTTCTGTATTCCATTTTTTCTACCTAAGTGTAGGACCTTACACTTCTCTCGGTTGAATTTCATTTTGTTAGCTTTGGCCCAGCTCTCCAATCTATCCAGGTCATTTTGAATTTTGATCCTGTCCTCTGGCGTATTACCAACCTCTCCCAATTTGGTGTCATCTGCAAATTTGATGCGCATGCCCTCTATTCCTTCATCCAAGTCGTTGATAAAAACATTGAACAGCACTGGGCCCGGGACAGAACCCTGTGGCACCCCGCTAGTCACTTCTCTCCAGGATGAAAAGCAGCCATTCGTGATCACCCTTTGGGTTCGGTCGGTCAACCAATTACAAATCCAACTAACGGTAGCCCTGTCCAGCCCGCATTTTACTAGCTTCTTTGCAAGAATGTCACGCGGAACTTTGTCAAAGGCCTTACTGAAATCGAGAAACGCTACATCCACAGCGTTCCCTTCATCTATCAAACTAGTAACTCCGTCATAAAAAGAGATAAGATTAGTCTGGCCTGACTTATTTTTGAGAAATCCATGTTGACTTCTCGTGGTTACCGTGTTGCTTTCTAAGTGATTAGAAACTGACTGCTTAATGATCTGCTCCAGAATCTTTCCGGGTACTGATGTCAGGCTGACTGGGCGATAATTATTTGGGTCCTCTTTTCTTCCCTTATTGAAGATGGGGACAACATTTGCCCTCTTCCATTCTGCTGGAACTTCTCCTGTCCTCCAAGATTTCTCAAAGATTATAGCAAGCGGTTCCAAAATGACCTCTGCCAGTTCTTTTAATATCCTAGGATGCAATTCATCTGGCCCTGGAGACTGGAATTCATCCAGTGTGGCCAGGTATTCCTGTACCACCTCCCTGCCTATTACATGCCTCATTTCCCCTGCTTCCTCACCTGCTCCCCAACTGCCAGGTTGAGCGCTTGTATCCTTCTGGGAAAAAACTGAGGCAGAGAAGGTGTTAAGTAGTTCTGCCTTTTCTCTTCCCCCTGTTAGCAATTCGCCATCTTCTCTGTGCAGCGACCCTATTGTCTCCTTCTTTTTCCTTTTGCTACGAACATATTTTAAAAAGCCCCTTTTATTGTTTTTAATGTCTCTGGCCAGCCTAAGTTCGTTCTGTGCTTTAGCCTTTCTGACCTCCTCCCTACATCTCCTGGCTACTTGCTTAAATTCTTCTTTGGTGGTTTCCCCCTTCTTCCATTTCCTGTACACGTTTCTCTTAACGCTTAGCTCAACTGAGAGTTCTTTAGTCCACCATTCTGGTTTCTTCACACGCCTTCCATTTTTCCTCCTTATTGGCACAGTTTTAGACTGTGCCTTCAGTATCTCCCTTTTAAGGAACTCCCATGCCTCCTGAACTCCTTTCCCTTTCACTATTCTTGACCACGGAATTCCAGCCAGCAGCTCCCTAAGTTTACGGAAGTCCGCTTTTTTAAAATCTAAGATGAGTGTCTGGCTACACTTATCTTCTCCGTTCCACTGAATGCCAAATTCCAATAGGGCATGGTCACTCCCCCCTAAAGATCCAACCACTTCTACCTCATTAACAAGGTCATCCCTGTTGGCCAGGATCAGATCTAGAATATTTGATCCCCTGGTGGCCTCTTCCACCTTCTGGACCATGAAACTGTCTGCAAGACAATCAAGAAACTTGCTGGACCTTGCTGTCTTGGCAGAGCTTGACTGCCAACATATATCCGCGTAATTGACATCTCCTATTATTACTCTATCTCTCCTTTTTGAATGTGCAGTCATTTGGTTGAGGAAGGCGTCATCAAAGTCCTCAGTCTGGGTTGGAGGTCTGTAGTAAACCCCCACCAGAATATCCCTATTGTTTCTCGCTCCCTTAATTCTTACCCAGATGCTCTCAACCTGGCTTTCTGGGTTTAAGTCACGGATCTCTTCACAGGTGAAAACATCCTTGACATACAAGGCTACTCCTCCTCCTTTCTTATTTGGTCTGTTTTTACAAAATAGGCTATACCCCTCTATTCCTACACTGCAATCATGAGACTCGTCCCACCAGGTCTCAGTGATGCCTATCAAATCGTATTTATTTTGTTGTACTAGGAGTTCCAAGTTCATCTTGCTTGTTTCCCATACTCCGTGCATTAGCGTAGAGACACTTAAGTCCCCGGGCCCTTTCAGCAAGTCCTTTACTACAGTTTCTACTCCTCCCGACACTGGCCGCTGTACTACTTGTCCAATATCATTTGGGCCTTTTCCCCCTGCGCTCGCCGAGTCCTTGCCCTGAATAATATTGTCTCCCTCCCCAGCGGAACTTAGTTTAAAGACCTCTTAATCCTCCTTGCGAGACTGTTTGCAAAAACATTCCTGCCAAGTTTCGTGAGGTGCAGCCCATCCCTTGCCAGAAGCCCACGTTCACGGAAATTCAGGCCGTGTTCCAAAAACCCAAAGCGTTGCCGGCGGCACCATGTGCCGAGCCAGTTGCTGACCGCTGCTACTGCCCTTTCCCTACGTGCGCCATATCTCTGAACAGGGAGGAGAGACGAAATGACCACCTGCGCACCAAGGTCCTTCAGCTTCGTCCCCATAAGCTCGTAGTCCTTTGCAATGTGGTAAAAGCTGCTCCTCGCAGTGTCATTGGTTCCGACATGAACCAAAATGAGGGGCTTATGGACAGTGGGCTTGACCAGCCTGGTTAGCCTCTCCGTTATGTGGTTGATCTTGGCCCCGGGAAGACAGCAGACCTCTCGACAGAGCTTGTCCGGTTTGCAAATTGCCGGTTCGGTTCCTCTGAGCAAAGAGTCCCCAACAACCAGAACTCGCCTACGCTGAGGCTTGACCAGGGCTCCTTCACAAGCATGGTCATAGAATCATAGAATCATACAAATGTAGAGTTGGAAGAGACCACACGGGCCATCCAGTCCAACCCCTTACCACGCAGGAATACCCTCAAAGCACTCCCGACAGATGGCCATCCAGCCTCCGCTTAAAAACCTCCAAGGAAGGAGACTCCACTACACTCCGAGGCAGCATATTCCACTGCCGGACAGCCCTGACCGTCAGGAAGTTCTTCCTGAGGTTCAGGTGGAATCTCCTTTCCTGCAGCTTGAATCCATTGCTCCTTGTCCTGGTCTCTGGAGCGGCAGAAAACAAGCCCTCTCCCTCCTCTACATGGCATCCCTTCAAATATTTAAACATGGCTATCATGTCCCCTCTTAACCTTCTCTTCTGCAGACTGAACATACCCAGCTCTCTAAGTCTATCCTCACAGGGCATGGCTTCCAGGCCCTTCACCATTTTGGTCGCCCTCCTCTGGACCTGCTCTTCTAGGACTGCCTGGGCATTCTGTTGAGACTGGGAGCGTTGATCTAGTTCCCGTTGCCGAAGTTGGATTCCTTCTCGTTGACAGTCTGGTCCCTCAGAGGCGACATGATAGCCATGTTTAAATATTTGAAGGGATGTCACGTCGAGGAGGCAGTGGGCTCGTTTTCCGCTGCTCCCGAGACTAGGACACGGAGCAATAGATTCAAGCTACAGGAAAAGAGATTCCACCTGAACCTCAGGAAGAACTTCCTGACGGTCAGAGCTGTCTGGCAGCGGAATCTGCTGCTGCCTCCATGGCGTGTGCTGGGGTCTCCTCCTTCTTTGGAGGTTTTCAAGCAGAGGCTGAAGGGCCAACTGTTGGGAGTGCTCTGATGGGTCTTCCTGCATGGCAGAAGGGGGTTGGTCTGGATGGCCCCTGGGGGCTCTTCCAACTCTAGGATTCTCTGATTCCTCCCCATGTCAGTTTTAGCTCTACTGAAACGTCTCCTATATCACATTCTTACTTTGGAAAGCCTTTTAAACACGAAGGCTCCTGTCCCTGAAACTGCAGCCCAGCCCTAGATCTGTGGGTGCTGGAGAAGGAAGCACAAGGGGAACAGGGTCCCTCCTCCCCTCCCCACCTGCCTGCCTTCCTTCCTTCTCCCCTTGAAAGACTCAGAGGAAGGGTCTCCCCGCCCTCGCCGGGGGGGGGAGGGAGGGAGGGAGAGGGGGGGAGGGCAAGCCTCCAAGCAGAGCGGTGTTTCCAGGGTAGGGAGAGGCCTTTGCATTTAGGGGAGCCCCCACTGCCACCCCCACTCCGCCTCCCTCAGGCCTCTCACACTCCCCCTTCCCAGGATTGGGGTGCCCGGCCCCTCCTTCCTCCTCTTCCCTTCCCTCCCCTCCAGGAAACCTAGGAGCCCCCCTCCGCCCCCCTTTCCGGGACTAGGGAGGCTGGAGGGGGGGTCTTCTCTCTCCCCCCCATAATCCCAGCCTCTCCCCACTCTCCGAAGCAGGAAGCGCCTCTTCCCCCTTCTTTACCGCCCCCCATTCCCCGCCATCCCGGGACCCTTTGGCCTCCTGCCATCCCATAATAGTCCCCAAGACAGCCAGCCCCCCTCCCCCCAACCCGGGCCCAGAGCCAAACGCCGCCCCTCCCCGCTCGCTCCGGCCGCGGCTGTCCTTCGCCCGCCGCCAAATATTCCCTGGGCCCCGCGGAGACCCCCCGGAGAGGGGGAGCCCCACGGAGCCTTTTCCGGGGGGCCCTCCTTGCTTCCCCCCTCGCGGCCCCCCTCTCCCTCCTGATCCCAAAACGGGGTCCCTCTTCCCGCCGCGTCCCGCCCTGGAGGGCGTTTGGGGGTCCCCTCCCCACCCCCATTACCTCTCCTCCTCCTCCCGCTCCTCCGCGCAGGGCCTTCCCTCCCCGCCGAGGGAACCAGAGCGGCCCGCTCCGGAAGTGACCGAGCGAGGGGAAGCGCGCCACTCCTCGAGCCTTCTTCCCCCGCCTCAACCGCCCTCCCTTCCTGCCTCTCTAGGAAGCCGCGCTCGCTGCTCCCCGGAGGACCGGCGGCGTCTCCCCTGAGGCGGAGGGGGAGGAGGAGGCGAGGGGACCCCGGCGCCGCCCTCCCCTCCTCTCCCCCGGGGCCCGGCGGGGGAGGCTCGGCCGAGGGGGCGGCCTCCCCCCCGAAGAGCCCCAGCGGCCCCCGAGCCCTTCCCGAGCCGCGAGGCCTTCTCGAAACGGCTCCCCTGGCTGCGGCTCCCCAGACACCCGGCTCCCGGCCTGAGGAGGAGGGACCCCCGCCGTTCTCTTCGGCCCCGACGCTCCGGGGTTTGGGGAGCTCTGGACCGGGGAGGTGGCACGCGGGGAGATTCGCAGCATTAAAGATAAACAATATGCAAACGAGGAAGCAATACTGAACTCAAGAATATTAATCCCCAGCTGGAACATACCTCATTCGAACGCGAATGCAGTCACTGCCGATATACGGTGCGTGTGTTAGGCGAGGGGGGACCGGCACAGTCGCTCCTCAAATTCCCGTCAAAACGGAGACGCCCGTGACTCTGCGGAAAGAGAGTGGGCAGGGTGCCGGTCTGCCTTCTCCGGGCAGGGGGCTCCAGAGCCCGGGGGCAGCCGCGGAGAAGGCCCTCCCTCTCCCACGTCCCCGCCGGCCGTGCCCGTGGGGGTGGCCGGACGGAGCCGAGGGCCTCCCCGGCAGGTCCGCGCCGGGAACCCCCTGAGCTCTCTGAGGACCGGTCCCCAATTTTTTATTCTATTTCACCGAAGTTTAATCCAGACGGAACAGAGGGGCTCCCGGTCGGGGAGAAGGCAGCTCGGGAAATAGGGGTTGGCCCGCGGTGTATCGGGAGGGGTCCCGCGGCCCCCGGGATCTCAGGTTCTCAGCCCGGCCGTCCTCCCGGACTCAGCGGAGTGAAAAACAACGCGGCGGCCGCGCCCGTTCCTCGAGATGTCAGATCTGGCCGTGGCGACACACGGCTTGATCACCTCCTGGTGGGATTACTGTGAAGCGCTCTGTGAGGGGCCGCCCTCGGAAACCGCTCAGGAACTTCAGCGGGCCCAAAATACTGCGGCGGGGCTGCCGGGCAGGGCTGGTCACAGGGACCTCGGACGCCTTCTTGAAACGGCTTCCCCGGCTAGCGGAGTGCAGGTTAAAGCCCCCCTTGGCCGCAAGGACGGTCTGCGCCGTCTGAAGGCCGTCTCTCTCTCTCCGTCCCTGAGTTTTACCATCTTTGGCAGGAAGGCTCTCTTTCCGCTCCGTCCCACCCCCTTCACAGGGATGTTTGGGGAGGACGTGGGAGGGAGCCTTCTCCGTGGCCGGTCCCGGGCTGTGCAGGTCCCTTCTCTCCTTTCCTTTCCTTCCTTTGGCTTAGAACTTTTCTGGCAAAGGATTTTTTAAGGGATTCGGTTTTTTCCCCGTTTCATTTTTAAAAAATCTGACTCGCCTCCTCCTCCCCCTCCGCCTCAGGGGAGACGCCGCCGGTCCTCCGGGGAGCAGCGAGCGCGGCTTCCTAGAGAGGCAGGAAGGGAGGGCGGTTGAGGCGGGGGAAGAAGGCTCGAGGAGTGGCGCGCTTCCCCTCGCTCGGTCACTTCCGGAGCGGGCCGCTCTGGTTCCCTCGGCGGGGAGGGAAGGCCCTGCGCGGAGGAGCGGGAGGCGGAGGAGAGGTAATGGGGGTGGGGAGGGGACCCCCAAACGCCCTCCAGGGCGGGACGCGGCGGGAAGAGGGACCCCGTTTTGGGATCAGGAGGGAGAGGGGGGCCGCGAGGGGGGAAGCAAGGAGGGCCCCCCGGAAAAGGCTCCGTGGGGCTCCCCCTCTCCGGGGGGTCTCCGCGGGGCCCAGGGAATATTTGGCGGCGGGCGAAGGACAGCCGCGGCCGGAGCGAGCGGGGAGGGGCGGCGTTTGGCTCTGGGCCCGGGTTGGGGGGAGGGGGGCTGGCTGTCTTGGGGACTATTATGGGATGGCAGGAGGCCAAAGGGTCCCGGGATGGCGGGGAATGGGGGGCGGTAAAGAAGGGGGAAGAGGCGCTTCCTGCTTCGGAGAGTGGGGAGAGGCTGGGATTATGGGGGGGAGAGAGAAGACCCCCCCTCCAGCCTCCCTAGTCCCGGAAAGGGGGGCGGAGGGGGGCTCCTAGGTTTCCTGGAGGGGAGGGAAGGGAAGAGGAGGAAGGAGGGGCCGGGCACCCCAATCCTGGGAAGGGGGAGTGTGAGAGGCCTGAGGGAGGCGGAGTGGGGGTGGCAGTGGGGGCTCCCCTAAATGCAAAGGCCTCTCCCTACCCTGGAAACACCGCTCTGCTTGGAGGCTTGCCCTCCCCCCCTCTCCCTCCCTCCCTCCCCCCCCCCGGCGAGGGCGGGGAGACCCTTCCTCTGAGTCTTTCAAGGGGAGAAGGAAGGAAGGCAGGCAGGTGGGGAGGGGAGGAGGGACCCTGTTCCCCTTGTGCTTCCTTCTCCAGCACCCACAGATCTAGGGCTGGGCTGCAGTTTCAGGGACAGGAGCCTTCGTGTTTAAAAGGCTTTCCAAAGTAAGAATGTGATATAGGAGACGTTTCAGTAGAGCTAAAACTGACATGGGGAGGAATCAGAGAATCCTAGAGTTGGAAGAGCCCCCAGGGGCCATCCAGACCAACCCCCTTCTGCCATGCAGGAAGACCCATCAGAGCACTCCCAACAGTTGGCCCTTCAGCCTCTGCTTGAAAACCTCCAAAGAAGGAGGAGACCCCAGCACACGCCATGGAGGCAGCAGCAGATTCCGCTGCCAGACAGCTCTGACCGTCAGGAAGTTCTTCCTGAGGTTCAGGTGGAATCTCTTTTCCTGTAGCTTGAATCTATTGCTCCGTGTCCTAGTCTCGGGAGCAGCGGAAAACGAGCCCACTGCCTCCTCGACGTGACATCCCTTCAAATATTTAAACATGGCTATCATGTCGCCTCTGAGGGACCAGACTGTCAACGAGAAGGAATCCAACTTCGGCAACGGGAACTAGATCAACGCTCCCAGTCTCAACAGAATGCCCAGGCAGTCCTAGAAGAGCAGGTCCAGAGGAGGGCGACCAAAATGGTGAAGGGCCTGGAAGCCATGCCCTGTGAGGATAGACTTAGAGAGCTGGGTATGTTCAGTCTGCAGAAGAGAAGGTTAAGAGGGGACATGATAGCCATGTTTAAATATTTGAAGGGATGCCATGTAGAGGAGGGAGAGGGCTTGTTTTCTGCCGCTCCAGAGACCAGGACAAGGAGCAATGGATTCAAGCTGCAGGAAAGGAGATTCCACCTGAACCTCAGGAAGAACTTCCTGACGGTCAGGGCTGTCCGGCAGTGGAATATGCTGCCTCGGAGTGTAGTGGAGTCTCCTTCCTTGGAGGTTTTTAAGCGGAGGCTGGATGGCCATCTGTCGGGAGTGCTTTGAGGGTATTCCTGCGTGGTAAGGGGTTGGACTGGATGGCCCGTGTGGTCTCTTCCAACTCTACATTTGTATGATTCTATGATTCTATGACCATGCTTGTGAAGGAGCCCTGGTCAAGCCTCAGCGTAGGCGAGTTCTGGTTGTTGGGGACTCTTTGCTCAGAGGAACCGAACCGGCAATTTGCAAACCGGACAAGCTCTGTCGAGAGGTCTGCTGTCTTCCCGGGGCCAAGATCAACCACATAACGGAGAGGCTAACCAGGCTGGTCAAGCCCACTGTCCATAAGCCCCTCATTTTGGTTCATGTCGGAACCAATGACACTGCGAGGAGCAGCTTTTACCACATTGCAAAGGACTACGAGCTTATGGGGACGAAGCTGAAGGACCTTGGTGCGCAGGTGGTCATTTCGTCTCTCCTCCCTGTTCAGAGATATGGCGCACGTAGGGAAAGGGCAGTAGCAGCGGTCAGCAACTGGCTCGGCACATGGTGCCGCCGGCAACGCTTTGGGTTTTTGGAACACGGCCTGAATTTCCGTGAACGTGGGCTTCTGGCAAGGGATGGGCTGCACCTCACGAAACTTGGCAGGAATGTTTTTGCAAACAGTCTCGCAAGGAGGATTAAGAGGTCTTTAAACTAAGTTCCGCTGGGGAGGGAGACAATATTATTCAGGGCAAGGACTCGGCGAGCGCAGGGGGAAAAGGCCCAAATGATATTGGACAAGTAGTACAGCGGCCAGTGTCGGGAGGAGTAGAAACTGTAGTAAAGGACTTGCTGAAAGGGCCCGGGGACTTAAGTGTCTCTACGCTAATGCACGGAGTATGGGAAACAAGCAAGATGAACTTGGAACTCCTAGTACAACAAAATAAATACGATTTGATAGGCATCACTGAGACCTGGTGGGACGAGTCTCATGATTGCAGTGTAGGAATAGAGGGGTATAGCCTATTTTGTAAAAACAGACCAAATAAGAAAGGAGGAGGAGTAGCCTTGTATGTCAAGGATGTTTTCACCTGTGAAGAGATCCGTGACTTAAACCCAGAAAGCCAGGTTGAGAGCATCTGGGTAAGAATTAAGGGAGCGAGAAACAATAGGGATATTCTGGTGGGGGTTTACTACAGACCTCCAACCCAGACTGAGGACTTTGATGACGCCTTCCTCAACCAAATGACTGCACATTCAAAAAGGAGAGATAGAGTAATAATAGGAGATGTCAATTACGCGGATATATGTTGGCAGTCAAGCTCTGCCAAGACAGCAAGGTCCAGCAAGTTTCTTGATTGTCTTGCAGACAGTTTCATGGTCCAGAAGGTGGAAGAGGCCACCAGGGGATCAAATATTCTAGATCTGATCCTGGCCAACAGGGATGACCTTGTTAATGAGGTAGAAGTGGTTGGATCTTTAGGGGGGAGTGACCATGCCCTATTGGAATTTGGCATTCAGTGGAACGGAGAAGATAAGTGTAGCCAGACACTCATCTTAGATTTTAAAAAAGCGGACTTCCGTAAACTTAGGGAGCTGCTGGCTGGAATTCCGTGGTCAAGAATAGTGAAAGGGAAAGGAGTTCAGGAGGCATGGGAGTTCCTTAAAAGGGAGATACTGAAGGCACAGTCTAAAACTGTGCCAATAAGGAGGAAAAATGGAAGGCGTGTGAAGAAACCAGAATGGTGGACTAAAGAACTCTCAGTTGAGCTAAGCGTTAAGAGAAACGTGTACAGGAAATGGAAGAAGGGGGAAACCACCAAAGAAGAATTTAAGCAAGTAGCCAGGAGATGTAGGGAGGAGGTCAGAAAGGCTAAAGCACAGAACGAACTTAGGCTGGCCAGAGACATTAAAAACAATAAAAGGGGCTTTTTAAAATATGTTCGTAGCAAAAGGAAAAAGAAGGAGACAATAGGGTCGCTGCACAGAGAAGATGGCGAATTGCTAACAGGGGGAAGAGAAAAGGCAGAACTACTTAACACCTTCTCTGCCTCAGTTTTTTCCCAGAAGGATACAAGCGCTCAACCTGGCAGTTGGGGAGCAGGTGAGGAAGCAGGGGAAATGAGGCATGTAATAGGCAGGGAGGTGGTACAGGAATACCTGGCCACACTGGATGAATTCCAGTCTCCAGGGCCAGATGAATTGCATCCTAGGATATTAAAAGAACTGGCAGAGGTCATTTTGGAACCGCTTGCTATAATCTTTGAGAAATCTTGGAGGACAGGAGAAGTTCCAGCAGAATGGAAGAGGGCAAATGTTGTCCCCATCTTCAATAAGGGAAGAAAAGAGGACCCAAATAATTATCGCCCAGTCAGCCTGACATCAGTACCCGGAAAGATTCTGGAGCAGATCATTAAGCAGTCAGTTTCTAATCACTTAGAAAGCAACACGGTAACCACGAGAAGTCAACATGGATTTCTCAAAAATAAGTCAGGCCAGACTAATCTTATCTCTTTTTATGACGGAGTTACTAGTTTGATAGATGAAGGGAACGCTGTGGATGTAGCGTTTCTCGATTTCAGTAAGGCCTTTGACAAAGTTCCGCGTGACATTCTTGCAAAGAAGCTAGTAAAATGCGGGCTGGACAGGGCTACCGTTAGTTGGATTTGTAATTGGTTGACCGACCGAACCCAAAGGGTGATCACGAATGGCTGCTTTTCATCCTGGAGAGAAGTGACTAGCGGGGTGCCACAGGGTTCTGTCCCGGGCCCAGTGCTGTTCAATGTTTTTATCAACGACTTGGATGAAGGAATAGAGGGCATGCGCATCAAATTTGCAGATGACACCAAATTGGGAGAGGTTGGTAATACGCCAGAGGACAGGATCAAAATTCAAAATGACCTGGATAGATTGGAGAGCTGGGCCAAAGCTAACAAAATGAAATTCAACCGAGAGAAGTGTAAGGTCCTACACTTAGGTAGAAAAAATGGAATACAGAAATATAGGATGGGGGACACGTGGCTGGATAGCAGTACGTGTGAAAGGGATCTAGGAGTCTTAATAGACCACAAGCTGAACATGAGTCAGCAGTGTGATGCGGCAGCCAAGAAAGCCAGTGCAATTCTCGGCTGCATCAATAGGAGTATGGTGTCTAGATCGAGGGAGGTACTGGTACCACTCTACTCTGCTTTGGTTAGACCTCATCTTGAATCCTGTGTCCAGTTCTGGGCACCCCAATTCAGGAAGGACGTGGTCAAGCTGGAGCAGGTCCAGAGGAGGGCGACGAAAATGGTGAGGGACCTGGAAGCCATGCCCTATGAGTATAGACTTAGAGAGCTGGGTATGTTTAGTCTGCAAAAGAGAAGGTTAAGAGGGGACTTGATAGCCATGTTTAAATATCTGAAGGGATGCCATGTAGAGGAGGGAGAGGGCTTGTTTTCTGCCGCTCCAGAGACCAGGACAAGGAGCAATGGATTCAAGCTGCAGGAAAGGAGATTCCACCTGAACCTCAGGAAGAACTTCCTGACGGTCAGGGCTGTCCGGCAGTGGAATATGCTGCCTCGGAGTGTAGTGGAGTCTCCTTCTTCGGAGGTTTTTAAGCAGAGGCTGGATGGCCATCTGTCGGGAGTGCTTTGAGGGTGTTCCTGCATGGCAGGGGGTTGGACTGGATGGCCCGTGTGGTCTCTTCCAACTCTACATTTCTATGATTCTATGATTCTCTTAACCTTCTCTTCTGCAGGGTGAACATACCCAGCTGCCTAACCTGCTCCTCAGAGGGCTTTGTGTCTTCCAGACCCTCCACCATTTTGGTTGCCCTCCTCTGAACACGCTGGACAGGGGAGGGAGGGAGGGGGGCTGTTCTGCCTGGGGTCCTGGAAAGAGGGAAGGATGGACCTCCCTCCTTTTTTCCTTCACAACAGCCCAGTGGGGGAGGTTCACCTGAATCCCCCCACAGGATTGCTATGGCTTAATTCTTAATTAAGCAGTAGTGCACAAATGAATCTTTATCATCAGCATCAGCATCAGCATCAGCATCATCATAGTAAGGGGGTGACCATGAACCTATTCCAAGGGCATCCATCCTGCAGTTTCTTCCGTGGAGGATGAATTAAAGAGAAACTCTTCTCCCTCCCTACATTCGGAGACCAGGCTCTCCCATTCGGGACCTGTGCACGCCTGCAGAAAGCACTAACGTGCAGATATTTCTTTTCTTTTCTTTTCTTTTCTTTTCTTTTCTTTTCTTTTTTTTTTTGAATAATTTTATTAAATTTTCCACAAACAAAAAAAAGATTCTTTAACTTGTAGTTTTACATGAATTGTTTCTGATCTTCCACTCTGATCTGGTCTTCATTTCCCGCAATTCACTCCACTTGTTACGTTTATGTATCACAATACAATGATTATCTCAACTGTTTGAACATGCATTTCCCTCTCCCACAACCATAATACTGTCATTCTCGCTTGTCAGTTCCCAGCTGTCACTCCATTCTGCTTTCCTCTAATCGTCAAATTCCAGTATGTTCTCATTTCTCCACTTACCTCTTTTAAACTTCTGCTATCCTCTCATGTATTTTTTTTTAAACCCTCCATCACTTATAACCTAAAATCTTACAGTTTCTAAAATATGTCTGTCAATGTATATCTGGCCGTCTGAGCTATTATGACTGCAACAGTCACTCATCTTCTTGCCCTGGATTCCATTATATTAAGATGTTTTGTTTCTCACTTCTGTAATTGAGTCCTATTCAGCCCCCTTCAACAATATCACAATGTTTATATTAATGAAAGTATATCGATATATCAGTCAACTACGTAAGCTCAGTTGACATTGCCAAAGTACAGATCCAGTTATATAATTCAGAGCCCTGTGCCTAAATCCACCTCCCGTTCCCCCCTCCCATCTGGCACTTTGCAGCCTGGAAATTCATTTCTGAAGATTCTCTGTATTCTCTTATTCGCTTGTATTCCAAGCTGCTCCGTCCCTGGGAGTGAGGGTATTTTGCTTGAATAACTTCCATCCCAGGCTCACCAATCTCAATACCCCCATCAACCCTTTAACAATATCACAATGTCTATATTAATGAAAATATATCAATCAAATATGTAAGCTTAATTGACATTGCTGAAGTATTACCACTTGTCAAATTCAGAGCCCTGTGCCTGAATCCACCTCGTATTCCCCCCTCCCATCTTGGACTTTGCTGCCCGGAGTTCATTTCTGAAGATTCTGTGTATTCTCATAGTCGCTTAAATTCCTAGCTGCTCCGTCCATGGGAGTGAGGATGTTTTGCTTAAATGACCTTCCAGCACAGGCTCGCCAGTCTCAACAATCCGGAGTCAAGGAAAAAAAAGTCAGGAAACAAGTCTCAGTCAACAGGAGTTAAAAAAGGAAACGCACAGCTCAATAGCTGTTGCCTCCCAATGTATTCTTCTAAAGTCAGAATCCAGAGTCAAAAAGTCAAAACACCAATCGTCTCAGATCAACCAAAATAGTAAAATGTGGAAATAAGGAAAGTTCAATGTCCAAATGGAGATTATTAAATCTTGTATAGTCCAATCTTATTCCTTAATCCAATATCAGCTATTTAATTATTTGGCATTTTCAACTGTAAATCCAAATTGCAAATCAGAAATCTTTTTACCATTAATAACTTCAGTCTTCGAGAGAAAAGCAGAAAAGCCTCTTAGCCATTTCTTTAAAATCAACCGCCCCTTTAAGACGAACTCGCAGCCATGCCGCACTCACATTTCCTCTGGGTCCCTCCATTCCTTCGCTCCTGCGCACCGTTGCAAGCCAAATTCCGCTGTGATGTTTCCGAAATTAAAGTCCGGAACAGGTTACATGCTTTCTTGCTTGTTTCTTACTTTTTTCCTAGTTAAAAGTCGACGGCGGCGCCTGTGCCGCTCTGGCGACGATCCTGCTGGCTCCGTCATGGTCCTTCGACCCCCTGGCGCTTTCCGCTCCCCCAGCCGGGTAGAGCCGGACGCCAGTTGTGGGGTCCCCTTCGGACCTCTTCCGCACCCCTTGTACCGGAGGGGTGTTTAGCCGCTTCTGGAGTAACAAAAGAAGCGGCTGGAATCCAGCGGGTGGCTGCTCGGGGCTGCGCCATTGCGCAGCTTCATTCCGAGCTGCTGCTCGCGCCCGCCATGCGACCGGAAGGCCTAACGTGCAGATATTTCTACAGTCTGCCATGGACCACCAAAAAGAAAATTAAACGCGAACTTCTCCTAGAAGACCAAATAACTAAGTTGAGGCTCTCATGCTTTGGTGGCATTGTGGGATGACATGACTCAGTGGAAGAGATGCTGCTGATGGTCAGTAAAGGGGGAGGCGGCAGGAAAAGAGGAAGAGCGCACTGTAAGTGGATGGGAGCCCAAATGCTGAGCTTGCAAGACCTGGTTGAGCCTGTTAAGAAGAGGGTCTCTTGGGGGTCTCTCATTCGTAGGGTCACCCTAGGTTGAAGCCAGCCGGACAGCACCGAGCAGCAACAGAAGGTTGTTCCGTTGGGATCCTTAAGCTTGGGGACCAAGTGGGCATTTATTTATCTGGTCGGAGTGGTTCTGCCTGGGATCCTCTTCCAAGGTCCTGCCAGGGATGCCGATGGAAGATCTGCAGAATAAATTGAGAGAGAGAGAGAGAGAGAGAAAGAGAGAGTGAGACTGCGAGCTCAGCTTCCTAGAGAGAGAGGAAATGTTAATATGGGAAAAGGGCAAAAGCCCCAAACTCTGTCCCCTTTTCCAGAAGAAGAAGGTGGGTGGGTGTCCTTCTAATTTCCTTGGTGGGGAAGAGAAGGTGGAAGAGGCAAGAAGAAGGGGTTGAAAGGGGAAACTAAGAAGGGAGACCCCCGAAATGTCCTTCTTTAGGTGGGAGAAAAAGCTGGAAATTTTTGCCCCTTTGGGTGCCATGGCTTTGGTGGGGGAAGGCTCAAGTTTCTAATGGAAAGAGGGAGGCTGGGAAGGGGGTTATGCAGTGTGGGGGGGCTGAAAAAAGGAAGCCTCCCCCACCCCAAAGAGGCAGCTGTGAGGTCCCCTCCTTGGGTGTCTCCCTAGGGCCGAGATTTTGGGGGGCTGTTCAGAGGGGAGCATATAGCTGCTGGCTGGCTGTGGGGGGTGGATGGGGGATCTTTGGCTCTGAGCCAGGCTTATGGGTCTTTATGGGGTGGGGGCTATTATGGGATGTCAATTTTAATTCACAATTTCTTATTTAATTCAGTTCACGTATTTATTTCTCTTAATTCCTTATTTGTTACTGCCAACCTAACTTCAGTCACCAATAAATTTCCGTGTTACTGATTAATATCCACTTTCCTTGTATCTATTTCATGTATTGCAACTCCAGTCTGCACATTTAAGTCCCAGTCATTTAATTTCCTTTTTCTTTTTGCCCCTTCTATCACAGCTGTCTCCTTCTTTTTTATGCTTTTTTGTTGATCTTCTTATTTCTGACACTGGTTAGAAATTCACAGAGTAACATTGCCCAGTTGCTTTATATTTTGTATGATAAATCTTAATTTTTAGGTGCTTTGTGCATTGATAAGCCCAAGTTAATCACATTTCTTTCACTGATAGTATTTAAAAAGATGGTGGCAGCACTTCTACAGATCCGCCGGCCTGCTCTTGGTTCCTGACAGTCGGTCACTCTGGATCCCCCAGATTAGCAGGGGTAGTTAACACGCCAGAGGACAGGATCAGAATTCAAAATGACCTTCACGAATTAGAGAGCAGGGCCAAAACTAACAAAAGACGTTTGAACAGGGAGAAATGTAAGGTACGAAACCTGGCCAGAATAAACAAAACGGACAGATAAAAGATGGGTGACACCTGGCTTCATGATAATATATGAGAAAGGGATCTAGGAGACTTGGTAGGCCACAAGCTGAAGGTGAAACAAGAATGTGATGCAGCAGCTCAAGAAGGCCAAGGTGATTCTCGGTTGCATCAATAGGAGTATAGCGTCTGGGTCAATGGAAGCGGTGGTCCCACTCTGTTCCTTCTGTGCCGTCAGTATCTCCAGTGTGGTTTGTTTTAGAAACATTAGGCAAGGACTGTACTGGAGGGGTAAAGAGGAGCAGGAAAGATTCTTTCTGACCTGGGAGAGATTGAAAAGATTCACATGAAGCAAGGAAGTCTTCTTCTTTCAAGCCTGATCACATGGAGTGTTCTGGCCATATTGGGGCCGCTTAGGATCTGGGAGGACTGCCGTTCCATGATTTGCTCTAGTGCTCTCCATGGAGACTGGCATTCCTCTGAGGTGAGATGTTAGTAAGGAGGGAATATAGAAAGGAAATGGTTTGGGCAACATGTACTGCCCACTCTGCTGGCTATATTTCACAATTTCTTCTTTTACAAATGTTGGATTAGACTGTTAACACTTTGCAGTGCAAAATCTCACAAGCAGGACTCCCTGTATATCTGATTAGGGATTCCTCTTAATTGGGGATGGGTTAAAAGAATTCTTACCAGGCGGTGAGCTGTTCCCAGTTGGGCCAGTCATCTTCTCCTGGCCTTTCTATGGCTCTGGGTTCTTGGTCTTGATGCTTGATGTTTCTGCGGTAAGCTCCTCATGATATTTTCCTCTTTTTCCTGAAACAGGTAGCCTTTGAACAAATCTTGCCAAGAAAACTTCATGGCAGCTTCAACCTAGGATTTCCCTAAGTATGACATGGAAAAATCTTCTGAAGTTCAAGGAGTTCCTATTTCTGAAATTCTGAGATCATATTTGAATCAGCAAAGAAAAAGAATGGAATATCTTGTACATTTAAGTTCATATCCCAGAACCCATAGAGGGGAGAAGTCATATAAATGCATAGAGTGTGGAAAGAGCTTCAGTAACAGTGGAAATCTGCGTTCCCATCAAAGAACCCACACAGGGGAGAAGCCATATATATGCGTGGAATGTGGAAAGAGCTTCAATAAGAGTGGACATCTGCGTTCCCATCAAAGGATCCACACAGGGGAGAAGCCCTATAAATGCATGGAATGTGGAAAGAGCTTCAGCAATAGTGGAACACACAAGAAGCATCAAAGGACCCACACAGGGGAGAAGCCGTATAATTGCATGGAATGTGGAAAGAGCTTCAGCAGTAGTGGAACATACAGGAACCATCAAAGGACTCACACAGGGGAGAAGCCGTATAACTGCACGGAGTGTGGAAAGAGTTTCTCTTACTGTAAAAATTTACGTTCCCATCAAAGGACTCATACAGGGGAGAAGCCCTATAAATGTATAGAATGTGGAAAGAGCTTCAGTCAGAGTGGAATTCTGTGTTCCCATCAAAGGACCCACACAGGAGAGAAGCCCTATAAATGCATGGAATGTGGGAAGAGCTTCAGTTGGAGTGGAGATCTGCGTTCCCATCAAAGGATCCACACAGGGGAGAAGCCCTATAAATGCATGGAATGTGGAAAGAGCTTCAGTCGGAGTGGAGATCTGCGTTCCCATCAAAGGGTCCACACACGGGAGAAGCCATATCAGTGCATGGAATGTGGAAAGAGCTTCTCTTTCCGTCAAAATTTACGTTCCCATCAAATGACCCACACAGGGGAGAAGCCCTATAAATGCATGGAATGTGGGAAGAGCTTCAGTAGGAGTGAACCTCTGTGTTTCCATCAAAGGACCCACACAGGGGAGAAGCCCTATAAATGCATTGAATGTGAAAAGACTTTCTCTCATAGTAAGAGTTTACATATACATCAAAGGACTCATACAGGGGAGAAACCCTATAAATGCATAGACTGTGGAAAGAGCTTCAGTCACAGTGGAAGTCTGGTTTCCCATCAAAGGATCCACACAGGGGAGAAGCCCTATAAATGCATGGAATGTGGAAAGAGCTTCAGTCAGAGTGGAAGTCTGCATTCCCATCAAAGGACCCACACAGGGGAAAAGCCGTATAAATGCATGGAATGTGGAAAGAGCTTCAGTCGGAGTGGAAATCTGCGTTCCCATCAAAGGGTCCACACACAGGAGAAGCCATATGAGTGCATGGAATATGGAAAGAGCTTCTCTTACTGTCAAAATGTACATTCCCATCAAATGACCCACACGGGGGAGAAGCCACATAAGTGCATGGAATGTGGGAACAGCTTCATTAGGAGTGAACATCTGTGTTCCCATGAAAATACCCACAAAGGGGAGAAGCCCTATAAGTGCATGGAGTGTGAAAAGAACTTCTTTCAGAGCGTAGGTCTGTGTTACCATCAAAGGACCCAAATGGGAGAAGCTACGTAAATGTCATGTTGAAAGACCTTTTCACACTGTCAAAATTTAAATTCACATCAACTCACGCAGGGGAGAAACCATAAATATATGGAACATGAAATATGCTTCTGTCATGACAGAATATTAGCTAAATAAAATAGTGATACACTGATAGTAATATATGCAACGTTTGTTTGTTAGAGATTTCGAAGCATAATTTCCATGGACATTCTTATCAAATTTGCAGATGATTGGACAGGATCAGAATTTGAAGTGATCTTGACAGATTAGAGAGCTGAGCTCAAATTAACCAAATGAGTTTCAACAGGGAGCAATGTAAGGTACTACACTTGGGCAGAAAATGTGAAATGCACAGAAATTCACCTGACTTGACCATCGTACATGTAAAGGGATCTAGGGGTCTTGGTAGACCACAAGTTGGGCATGAGTCAGCAGTGTGATGGGGCAGCTAAAAAAGCCAATGGAATTCTGAGCTGCATCAGTAAGAGTAGAGTTTCTAGCTCCAGGGGAGTGATACTACCCCTCTGTACTGCTTTGGCCAGACCCACCTGGAATCGTGTGTCTAGTTCTGGGCACCACAGTTCAGGAAGGATATTGACAAGCTGGAGGATGTCCAGAGGAGGGCAACCAAAATGGTCAAAGGCCCGGAAACTATGCTCGTTGAAGAGTGGCTCAGGGAACTGGATCTGCTAAGCCTGGAGAAGGTTAAGGGGCAACATGAGTGTTTAACTCTTTGAAGGGATGTTATATGGCGGATGGAGCACATTTGTTTTCTGCTGCTCCAGAGATTAGGACATAATGGAGCACTGGCTTCAAACTTTGGTAAAAGAAATTCCATTTAAACCTTAGGAAGGACTTTCTGATGGTAAGAGCAGTCTGGAGAAGGTTAAAGGGCAGCATGATAACTGTGTAACTCTTTGAAGGGATGTTTTATGGTGGATGGAGCAAGTTTGTTTTCTGCTGCTCCAGAGATTAGGACGTGATGGAGCATTGGCTTCAAACTTTGGTAAAAGAGTAATTGAATTGACTGAAGCTCTTTCCACATTCCATCCATTTAAACCTTAGGAAGAACTTTGTGATGGTAAGAGCAGTCTGACAGTGAAACATGCTGCCTCCAAGTGTGGTGGCGAATGGCCATCTGTCAAAGGGAATGCTTTGATGCTTTTACATTATATTTATATTATATAATGCTTTTATATTCCTGCCTGGCAGGATGTTACACCCAGTGGCCCCTGTGGTCTCTTCTAACGCTGTGATGCTATACTATCTTTGTGTGTGGAAGACATGCATTGTTCAGAAGACAACAAGTTGTTACTCTTTTAGAAGTTAAAACTGGATTTTAAAGTTTTGTTGTAAAGCTCTTTTAATTTTTTGAGTCGTTAAACAATCTTGTAAATATGTTTAGTTATCCTGTGTGTATGAATGTTGAGTAGACAGTTTTCCTTCAAAGGCTGTCAGCCGGGACTGCGGGGCTGCTGGGCTGCTCTTGAGGAGAACGGGAGTGATCTCTATTTAAATATTACAGATACCATTCAAGAGGACCGTAGAAACCAGCAGAAGAATTCTGAGATTGATCTTAAAGACTTGTTCTCTAGATTTTATACTTATAATAAAGCATTAATTGTATTGTGTTGTTAAGTGTATTTTTTCATAATTTAACAAACACACAAAGAAAATAATTGTTATGACTTATTTGTTCTTTTTTTGTGATTGCATGGAGGGGAAATGCTAATGCAGCCGTTAGTAGGAGACCTACTGTCTCGTCTGAGTGAACTCTGCATAAATACTATGGAATAGTTGGTTACAGTGTCAAAGACTGGGTGAAAAATGTTGTCAAGTTTGTCTTAGATATTGAGGCATTTTGATTCTGTTCCTCCTGTGTAACAGAGGCAATCGAGTAAGGGGCTGGTGGGAGGAGGGAGTGAACTGAATGTTGAGGGAGAGGCGATTGGTGGAATGCATGATGGGATTCAAAGGAGCCTTTTGATTGGCGGTGGACGTAGAGGGGTTAGAGTGGAGTCTGGGGTGAGTGTGGATGAGGGTTAAGATAGAGAAGTGTGTGAGTGAGAGTGAAATATTAGTTTTAAATATATTATTAATCCATTTTGTCATGTTCAGTTTCTGCTAGTAAAGTGTTGCTTTTGTGTATTGTGTAAATTTTGGGCCTCTGGGAATGCTGTATGTATAAAGATTGGGTTCAGACATGAGTTCTGGGGTTGCAGCAGAGGATCGGGAGGGTTGGTGTCCAGTGGGGATAAAAGTTGCATGACATCTTCCCAGACGGGAACCTTGAGAGCATGTACCAGGCTCCCACTTTTTTGGCCACAGCCGTGGGAGAGGAGGAGGTCCCTGCATGGGTGGCAGAGGTGGGGTTATAGAAGCCCTCCCTCACCCTTGGTGGTAGCAGAGAGTTGGAAGAAGTCTTCACATACGGTGGCAGCAGAGATTCAGGCAGAACCTTGAATCTGGTGGAAAAAGTGGTAGAATAAGGGGAGGAAGCCCCACCAGGTTCTCTGAAGAGCACAGCTCTGTTCCTTCAGCCCTTGGAGGACCAAGGGGCAGGAGGTGATTCTCTTCTTCTCCGCACAGATATAGGCCTTCAAATATAGGTATGCAAATACAGATTTTCAAATATAGGTCAGCATATATATATATATATATATATATATATATATATATATATATAAAAAAATAAAAATAAAAGTATTGGAATATAGATTTAAACGATACGTAATATTGAAATAAGAAAATATATCTTGCTAAAATATAGTAAATATACATTAAAATATTGTACTACCATAGCGCAGTTGAATGAAAAACAGGTTAAAAGAACAGCACCACCACCTACTGAAAGTAGTCGTTCCAGCTTCCGAAAGCCCCACCTACCCCATAATCACTCTTTTTTTGGGGAGCTGAAGGTGGGAAGCTGCCACATGGCTCAGGCCAGGAGAAAGAGCCCCATCTCTCTCCTAGGACCCCCTCCGGGCGTGGACTGGCCACCGTTCCCTGGGTGGGGCGTTCTGCCTCCTCCTCCTCCTCTCCTGTCCTCAGTTTACTTCAGCTGCTGCCCCCTGAGTTCACAGGGCCAAGTGCCACTTATGGGGGGGTTCTTTCCAGGCATCGCGTCTTCCCCCTTGGAAAACTGGCTTACGGCAGCCCTGTGGCGACTATCGTGCCGGTTTTCTTGGCAAGATGGGTTACCTTTGCCTTTGTCTCAGGCTGAGAGGATGTGACCTGTCTGAGGTCACCCAGTGGGTTTCCATGGGCAAGTGGGGATTCAGACCCTGGTCTCCGGAGTCACCGCTCAGGCGTATGCACACACCTGCCATCAGGGTCGAGGCAGCACGGTGTGTGTGTGTGTGTGTGTGTGCAGTGAGAGCAGCCTCCTCCTAGGACCAGCCAAGCATCCTTGTAGCTGCAGTTCTCTTTGGCCCACCTTGCTGGGCCTCCGCGGGAGAGCGAAAAGCGGATTGGGGAAAAACCAGTGGACGCAGCGGGAGGGGTGGAGAAAGAAAGGGGAGTTCCTGTTTTCAACGTACAATAATCTGTTTAGTTGGTTTGACTTCTAAACTGGGGCTATCCTGTGAGCTTGGGCTCAGTGAGTCACACTCTCTCATCCTCAGGGGAAGTTGGACTAGGATTGCAGGTGGAAGGTGGGTGACCTTGGGGGAACCACACTCTCTCAACCATAGAGAAAGTTGGATTATGACTCTGAGAGGGGACCGGGTGACCTGCGGGGACGACAGACTTTCTCAGTCTCATCCGAAGTTGGTGTAGCACTCTAGGAGACGGGTGGCCCGTGGAGGTGAGTCACACTGTCTCAGCCTCAGAGGAATTTGGACTAGGACTGTCGGAGGAGGATGGGTCACCGGGGGAGGGAAAAGTCAGTCACATTCTGTCAGCCTTGGGGAAAATTGGACTGGGACTCTGGGAGGAGAGTTGTTGACCTGGGTTAAATAAACTTCTTTCTCTTTAACATCATCCCCTCCAGATGTTGCACTGCCGCTCCCATCGTCTCTGACTCCGAACTGTGCCAGTGGGGGCTAATCTTAATCTCGCCTTCCACTCTGACTGTATTCCATGACTCTCTCCCAGCTCCACGGTGCAAGGAGGCTCTGGGGGGCTTGGCGCCTCGGCCCCCCCGCTGATGGGGGACGCCGTTGGCAGCCAGCTGAAGGTGGCCCACCCTCATGGGCGCTGCTGCAGAGGGAGGAGGAGGAGGAGGAGAACAGGAGCCCCCAAAACACCGGGAGCTCCCCGGGTAGAGCCAGCCGTCAGGGGGCACGGCCACCTGAGGGACCCCGCGGGCAGGGGCGCCAGAGACAGGAAGGGGGACCCAGAAGAGGCGACGGTGGCGGTGGCAGCAGAGAAAGCTACACAGCTCCCCGGAGTCAATCCCCTCCTCCAGCACTGCCGGGGCCACCCAACCTAGAAGAAAAATTTCTTTTCCAGATATTTTTATTTAATATTTTATTTAATATTTTTGTTAGTTGTACGAGTTGTACAAGGTTTGAAGGGATGTACTTTTTAAAAAATCTTCAGCATCTCAGTGTCTCGTTTGAAAATAAAGGGTTATCTTCTTGAAAAGAGAGAAAAGGTTCCAGTAAAATAAGGGCATCAGGGGCTAGAAGTTACTTTTGTTGAGCAAAGGCACTGTGACTGAAGGAGCACGTAGCGTGTTAAGATGACAGACGGTTAATTAACCCTGGAAAATTTATTTCGAGCTGTGCAAATAGCCACATGTCAAGGCACACCAGGAAAAGTGAAGCCGGAAGCGAGCGAGGAGCAGCTCCTCCTCTGCGTGTCCCAGCGCTGGCTTGGACCTTCAGCCACTCCTTTGCCCCCAATTCCCAGAGTCCTCGTGCTGCCTCGTTCTCACCTGGGGTTTCCCGAAGGGTTCTCATCTGTGCTGAATTCCCACACGCCCACCTCTCTCCAGCCTCCCTGTTGTTCCCCGGTTCTATGGCTGCAAGGAAAAAACACCGTTTCAGAAGTTTATCTGCCCTTTCCGTGTCCAACAAGAATTTGTCCTGATCAGACGCTGGTTCTCGGGGCTCCTTAGTCTCAGAAACTGAGGCCACAGTCCATCCCACCCTCGTTCAAAAACGAGATTGTCAGGAAGCCCCAGAGGAGGGGCAGGAATTCTGTAGCCCTACAAGTGTTGCTGAAGTGCAACCTCGAGCGGCCCCGGCCCGCCGAGGAACAGCAGAAGCTCCAACTCAGCTTCTGGAGGACCACAAAATGCGCGTCCCTAGACTACAGGAGAGCATGCTGATATAACAAAGCTCACCCAGAGACAAATGACGAAGTGATCCCAAATGTGCCCTGCAGAGTATTTGAAAACCTCATTGAAGTCAACCCGTCAGCACATCTTAGTAAGGGGCCTGGATGATCCTGAAGCACTCTTTGGTTTTCAGACAAGTCCTGTGCTGTGGAAGGACATCCAACTCAAAGCAGGCTTCTTCTTCCTTTCAATCCAAAGGGGTGGGGGTATTGCTTACTGCCACAAAGACTTGGCCGTCAGGAAACCGTTTCTCTTCCTTTGGTCACTGGAGCAGTTCTAGGGATTTAAACCTGCCAGGAGCATCAAGACGCGATTCTTGATTCCTATTCTAGCCATCCTGGAATGCTTTGCTGGGCTTTTGCCGCAATGCTATAAAGCAGAAATTTTGGGCCACATATAGAAAATCTGAATGTGGGAACGCGTAGGGGTGGGGCGAATCCAGAAATTTCCGAATCTGGATCCGAATCCCTGGAAGGTTCTGAGAATCCACAAATCTCACGAATCTTGAATCTTTCAAATCCTTTTTTTAAAAAGCAAGGGAAAGGAGGATAATCTTGGGCAAGACACACTCTCTCAGCCTTAGCAAAAGCCTAGGCAAAGGCAAACCTCCCTCTGAAGAAATCTGGCCAAGACAATTGTCCTAGTTTTGCCTCAGGATCTCCCCAGATTGAAAATGACATGAGGGCCCTTTCTACACAGGCAAGAAAAGGTGGATGAATCCCACCTTTTCCTGCCTGTGTAAACAGGGCCACATACTACAGTAGAGAGCTAATCCAGGTCAAAACTGGATTGTCTTTGCATAGCTCCTTATGGCATCCTGGGGTTTGTAATTGATGCACCAGCACACTTTGGCAGAGAAGGCTGTAAGACCTTGTAAAACTGCAAACCCCAGAATTGTGTCTGAGAGAGTTTTGCAAGAGAGCTCTGCAAAGGAATGTTTCAGCTGTCCTTGAAATCTCAAGCCTGTCCCTTCCGGTCAAGTGCCAAACTGAAATATGAACTGTTGAATTTGAATATCTTCAAATACAACCCTAGATGTAATTTCTGAAATAGTTAGCAAAGGCTGTTATTACGCCAAGGGAAAAACCTCCTTGCCCTCTCTCCATGTGGGTCTGGTCTCCCAGGTTTTCATGCATCCTAGTCTCTCATGTTTTCAGGTGTCCCGATCTCCAATAAACTATTTGGTTGGTGGATTCGAAAGATTGGGTTTGCCTATTTTGGCACAGGGATTTGGATTCGTGAATCTCGAATCTTTCCCCAGGATTTGAGGATTCAGTTGGCCCATCCCTGCTGCCTTACTTTGAGGATGCTCCTGGTCCCTCTCCTTCCTTCCCTCCCCCCCACAGAGCCCCCTCCTGGGGAAGTCTGGGGCAGGGGTGAGACTTCCCTTGCATTTTTGCAAGACAGAGGAAGGAGGGGTCAAGACTGACCTCCTTCCCATGTTGCCTTCCAGGAACATGGCAGCTCCCCCTTTTCCCCCAATCCAATTATTATTATCGTTATCATTATCATTATCATCATCATCCTCCTTTATATAGCACCCGTCAAGGTTGTTGCCAGGCGGGCAAAATTTCCTCTGAGTGGACGGCAGACGGAAGAGGCAATGTGCGAGGCCAGCAGGATTGTTTTGGCTATGACTTGTGTATTAGGGAAGGCCACACGCCAGAGCACTGATTGGGTCACCCCACTTGTTCCAGGGTGACAAGGTAGCATAAAAAGGCTGGTGTTTGCCTTGACCAGCTGCCAGTTAGACACCCTAGCTGGACCCTCTCATTCCTGTTTGTCTAATTGCTGGAATGCTTACATGTTTTTGCTAAGCCTTATCTTAGAGTGCGGCAATAAATCAAGCCTCTAAGTCTTATTTAATGAGCCTCTGGAATTCTTTCTACTTCACTGGGACCCTCTGCTGTGGGAAAGCCTTGCTTCACAGATTGCACTCTGCTCATGCTCAGAGGAGCCAAATCTTGCCAACCCTGACAGCGCCATCAATGTACATGGCGCTTTACAAATTTAAAAGAGAACAGTTGCCCTAAGTAAATACACAATAAAATGAAAATATACAAAGAAAGTGGGAGAACATCCTTGCCAGCTGGGAGGGGCTAGCCCTGGCCCTGGCCTTGGCGAGGGGTCTTCATGGGCCATGAGGAGGGCTGGGGGACTATTATGGGATGCAAGGAGGCCAGAGTAGCCACAAGTACTTGATAGAAGAAGGTGGAGGTGGGGGAAGAGAAGTGGGAAATTGTGAAGGGGGGAAGGGAATTCCCAGGGCCTCCATATTCCTGGGAAGGTGGGTAAGCGAGGTCTTTACTTTTCGGGGGGAGACAAGGGACTCCTACAGGTAGGAGGGGCACAAGGGAGGGGTGGGAGGAGGAAAAAGGCAGGCTCCAAGCCTTGCAGGGGGGGCGTTTGTGGGGGGAGCTGTGAGAGGGGCCTGGGGAGTGGGGGGGAATGGCAGGAAGGTATTATCTAAATGATTTGAGGGTCTCCTGATTTCCTTCCCTCTGCAGAACTCACTCATCACGGTGGTGGGGCACAGTTGTGGGGGCGAGACTAACCCCACTCCCATTTTGCCTTCCAGAAAGAGCCCCCCGTTCCCCCCCAGAAACAGTTGCAAAACCTGACACGCATACACACCCAGCAGCTGTGTCGTGTTCACAATCCCCCTCCCTTGCCCAAGCTCCTCGTGGTCTCCTCTGGCCAGGAGGATCCTCTCCTTAGAGCTGGTCGGCACTTGGACGAGATCCTTCTATCAACAGGACCGCAGCGTCTAGGTCAAGGGAAGCAATGGTACCCCTCTCTTCTGCCTGGAATAAAAATCCTGCGTCCAGTTCTGGGCACCCCACAGTCCAGGAAGGATATGGACAAGCTGGAGGGTGTCCAGAGGAGGGCGACCAAAATGGTCAAAGGTCTGGAAACCATAAAGTCCTATCAGGGAGGGCTTAGGGAGCTTCTGTTGAGCCTGGAGAAGAGAAGGTTCGGGGTGGACATTAGGGCCATGTTTAAATATTGGAAGTAGTGTCATACGGAGGATGGAGCAAGCCTGTTTTAGGCTGTTCCAGAGACTAGGACATGGAGCAATGGCTTCCAATGTCTGGAAAAGAGAATGCCCCTAAGTGTTAGGAAGAACTTCCTGATGATGAATCTGCTACTGCCGCTGTGGAGTGTCTTGGGGTCTCTTCCTCCTTTGGAGGTTTTTAAGGAGAGGCTGGATGGCCACCTGTCAAAGGGAAAGCTGTGATGGTGTATCCCTGTGCGGCAGAATGGGGTTGGACCGGATGGCCCCGGGGGTCTCTTCCAACTCTAGGATTCTATGCTTCCCTAAAGGTTTTGGACGCGCCCCCACCCCGTGTCCTCCGGACGTCTCTTGACAGCCTCTCTTGTCACCCCGTCACCATGCTAGTGGGCTTTGGGGTTGTCTCTAACAGCTGAGGGAGTTTGAAACACACTTTGCTGGGTAATCTTAGGTTTTAATACTCCTCTCATAATATCCCCTCTCGGAGCAGGGGAAAAAAGAAAATGTTGTTGAGGAGAAAAGCTCTGAGCCTTTATTTCCCTGATGTTCCAGGTTTCAAAGTGAAGCAATCTTTTTTAAAAAATATGGAGGAAAAATCTGTAAGTTGCCCACCTTACCTGCAGCCTCAGAGGCTGCATATGTGTTGGGGAATTGAGAAATTTTGGTAATGAGACTCTCAATCAGCAGAGTATCCTAGTAATTGCACAAAAACGGAAGTTGAACAGATTACCAGTCCCACTTCTATCACTCCACCCCAAACACACTTAACCTAGCTCAAAATAAACACAAAAAACAGTTTGGTTAAAAATATAAAAGAGTTTACTCACAAAATCTTGTGCACAGTCTACACAGGTTCAATTCTTGAAGAAGGTAGGAAGAAAAATTAAGCACTCACATGCTTGCTGAAAATAATCCCTGTTAGGAGATCTCAGAGCATGCTTTCAGGACAAAAGGCGAAGACAAAAGGAAGGAGTAAATGGCAAGAGAACCTTTTTAAGAACAAAGAATGTGTAGGTGCTGGAGGAAGAGGTGTTGACCAAAACAAACAGGAAGTTTTCTCTAGGCTATCTCTCTATGCCTACAATAAACATGCAAACAAACTAGCCAGTTAATTAAGCATGCAAAAGTTGCCACTCCCAACACCCCTTCTCAACCGTGCATGTACCCCTGAAGTCCCATCTTGACTCGCAGGTTCTCAGAGCCGTCTCTTGGTAGAGGTTTGGTCAGGATATCAGCTACCATCTCAGTGGTTGGACAGTAGATCATCTTGATCATTCCATTCTCTGTCAGCTCATGTACTTTGTGGTATCTTGTTCCTATGTGCTTGCTGCGTGGTGTCACCGTCTCTGTTTGAGAAAGTTTAGTACAACTCTGGTTGTCTTCCATAACTTGAATTGGTTTTTCTTCATTTATTCCAAAATCAGACAACAATTGATCAAGTCATAGTAATTCTCTACATGCTTCTGATGCTGAAATATACTCTGCTTCTGTAGAGGATAGAGCCACCACACTCTGCTTGTGGCTGCCCCAAGAAATAGGGCCATCTCCATACAAAAATAGGAAACCACTGACTGAGTGATAATCTGCAGTATCACCAGCCCAATCTGCATCAGTGTAGCATACTAACTTTGGATTGCTACTAGCTGGTAGCTTCAATTTAAAGTTGATAGTCCCTTTTAAGTATCTAGCCACCCTTTTTACTCCAGTCCAATCTTTCTTTGTGGGTGAGCTAACTTTCCCGCTCAGAATCCCTACAGCAGATGCAATATGAGGTCTTGTGTTGGTAGACAGGTACAGAAGTTTTCCTATTGCTGTTCTGTAGAGACTATTATCTGGTAAAACATCACTTTCTTCAGTATTTTTAAGGAAATCTGTGGTCATGGGTGTTGCTACAGTGTAGGTATCTTGGAGTCCTAAGCTTTCTAAAAGTTCAGCAATCTTTTGTTTTTGATTTAGTAGAAAAGATCCATCTTGTTCTCTTTGAATCTCCATGCCCAAATAGTATTTTGCATCTCCTAACTCTTTCAATTCCGCTTCTTTGTTCAAGTTATGTACAACTTCTGAGTAGTCTTTATTTCTGTTGGTGGCTATAATCAAATCATCAACATAGGTCAGGACAAAGGTTGAATAACCTTCTTTGGTTCTGGTGTATAGACACTGATCTGCTTCTCCTTGCTTAAAGCCTAATCGTTTCAACATTGTGTCTTGTTTCTCATTCTAAGCTCTAGCAGCCTGTTTAAGTCCATACAAACTCTTGTTAAGCTTGCAAACCAGATGTGGTTGCTTCTGGTCTACAAAGCCTGGAGGTTGTTGCATGTACGGTTCCTCTGTTATTTATCCATGTAAGAAAGCAGTTTTCACATCAAGGTGTCTGACATCCATTTGTTTGGAAGCAGCTAGACTGAGAAGCAGCCTTACAGTGCTGTGTTTGACAACAGGCGCAAATGTCTCATCAAAGTCTATTCTAAATTTCTGTGAGAAGCCTTGAGCAACTAGCCTTGTTTTGTAGCGTTCCACCTTTCCTTGTGCATCCAGTTTCAGCTTGAAGACCCACCTGGACCCTATGGCTTTCTTTCCTGGTGGAAGTTCAGTAAGTGTCCATGTTCTATTCTTATGCAGTGCATCCATTTCTTCTTGTGCTACTTTTCTCCACTGAGCTGCCTCAGTTGCAGGCATCTGTTCAATTTCTTCAAAGCTTGATGGTTCATTTGGTAACACTGATGTTGCGAGGTAGGACAAGCGTGGAGCTGGTACACCTTTGTTGGGTCGCGTTGAGCATCTGGGAACCTGTTCTGGAACCTGTTCTGTCTCTGCAGCATCCTCTGGTCCAGTGCTCAGGCCAGAGCCATCTGCATCCCCTTCTCTTAGTGTACTGCTCTCTGCCTTTAGCTTGCTTTCTGCAGCATATATCTCAGTCCTTTGTACAGAATCAGGTTGTGTAGCTACTTGTGGTATTTCAGATGAAGGCAACATCTGCACTTCTAAGAGAGGTTCAACATCTTGCTCTTCTTCTTCCAGTGATTCTAAGATAGTCTCTCGTTCATCTGGAAAGTCTACGACAGTTCCTCTCTTATCAACTCTGCTTTGTTCATCAAAGTAAACTACATGCCTGGTAGCAACTTCACCAGTCTTTAAGTTCATTACTCTATAGCCTTTGCTTCCAGGACCATAGCCAATTAGAATAGTCTGCTCTGCTCTTGCACCTAGTTTGTGTCGCTTCTGTTGTGGTGTGTATGAATATGCAATACTTCCAAAGGTTCTAATGTGTTTCATATCTGGTACTCCGCCATGCCATAGTTGAAATAGTGTTTGTGTGGTGCCTTTAGTTGGCAATCTATTCTGGAGGTACGTTGGGGTCATAAAGGCATCACCCCAAAATTAATTGGGAAGATGAGCATCTGCCAGCATGCACTTTGTCATCTCCAGGAGAGATCTGTGTTTCCTTTCAGCAATCCCATTCTGCTCAGGAGTGTAAGGAACGCTCCTCCTGTGCAAAATGCCATGCTCTTCCAGGAAAGCTTGTGTGCGATGTGAAATGTACTCACCAGCGCCATCTGTCTAGATAGCTTTAGGTGTTATCTCAAACTTGGTTCTCATCATGGCAACATACTTCTGTAGCATGTCTTGGGCTTGACTCTTCTCTTTCAGAAGTAACACAATACCTTGAGAAATCATCCACAAAAATTAAAGCATATCTGATGTAGAGTCGAAGGCTTTCATGGCCAGAATCCATTGGTTCTTGTGGGTTTTTCGGGCTTTGAGACCGTGTTCTGGTTGTATTTTCTCCTGACGTTTCCCCTGCATCTGTGGCTGGATTCCTCTGAAGATGCCAGCTACAGATGCAGGCGAAACGTCAGGAGAAAATACAACCAGAACACGGTCTCAAAGCCCAAAAAACCCACAAGAACTAAAGCATATCTGTTTCTACCAAGTGAAGGAACATTAAATGGACCACACAAATCATTGTGAATGAGATCCAGTACCTTAGCGGTTCTCTTTTCAGTCCTTGGATGAAATGAGGGTCTGACTGACTTTTGTTCAACACAAGTTACGCACCTGGTAGTACTCTCATTGTATTGTTGATTCACCTTAATTCCTGTGGCCAAACTCTGGTTCTGTAGTTCAAGAACTGCCTTTGGACCACGATGTCCAAGACGTCTGTGCCATAGGTCAAGGCTGTTCTCATTCATCTGTGCTCTAGTAACATTAGCTTGTTGAGCTGAAAGATGTAACTCATAGACACCATTATTCTCAAATGCTTCTGCAAAAAGGACATTATCTTTGGTAACTGTGCATTTTCCTTGTTTGAAAAGTATTTCAAATCCTTTCTTATCCAAAGCAGACACACTGAGCATGTTGCAGTGTAATTCAGGAACAAACAAGACATCACTTGCTACATTCTGGATAACTTTGCCATTAGGCAATAGACAGTTTAAAGTGCAGCTTCCTGATCCCAGGATCTGCATGGATTCACCATTTGCAGCTTGAATTTTTCCTGTTGCATCTCGATCAATCTTATCAAAATAAGCATCAGAAAATGTGCTCTGATTGGCACAGCCAGAATCTACAATCCAACAATTATTTTTCTGCTTGTAGTCATTAACTGCCAGAGTCTGTCCCATTAAAAGAAAATTACTTCCTCTGTAAGCCTGTTTGCTTGATTCACCTACTTCATGCTGCCTTCGTCTTGTAAATTTCTTACTTGGAGAGCTACCATTGGCTGAGGACTTTTTGGGAAGGGTACAGTTTCTTGCAATGGGACCCTTCATGTTGCAGTTATGGTAACTGAGCTCTGATTGGTCCCTAGGCAGAGCTTTGGGTCTGCCCTTCTTAGTGGCCAGGTAATTTGATCCACTTGGTCTCTGTGTATGATCAAAAGGGGAGGCCCCTTGGTCAATGCATTCTTCTCGTAGTTTAGACATAGCTTCATTAAAGGTTAGCCCTTTTAAGTTTTGTAAGAGAGAGATGAAGGGATTGAACTCTGGTCCCAGAGTTCCAGTCAGGAAACAAACCTTTTGTCTATCAGAAAACTGGATCCACAGGAATTCAACTTATCAAAAATAATAATCAGTTTGCTGATATAAGCTTCGCAGTCTGCTTTAGTATGAAGGTGAAGCTGGACTTCCGGTCTGATGGCGGAGTGGATGACCGCCTAGGGAGTTAGCTGTCCCTAGGACATCGCCGTGACTGGCTTATTTGGGGAATCTGTAAGATCTAAAGAAAACTGTTGCTCCGTGAAGGATCGCCGATTTTCAAGGACTATCCCTGGATGAGTACACCTCAGGGAAGAGGAGTCTTGAGGGGGTTCGGAGGGGACCCGAAGACTGTCACCCGTGAGCCTGAGGTGCTCCGACGCCGGGAAGGCAAGCGGATGAGAACAGCGGGTCGCAGAACCACCACGGCCACTCGTCGTTAGCCAAGGGATTTTCTTCCCTTAAACAACACCCAGACTTTTTTAATTTGGAGATTGGAGGAGGAGAAGATTTGATGTAGAAAAATTAGTATGCCATCTGCCAGAGTCAATAAAGGTAACTCCAACAATTTAAAAAGACTTTACTAAAAAAAAAAAAATAGTGAGACGATCTAAACAGTCACAAGATGAACTTAACTTGCTTTGACAATTCCGTCTTTACGAGATAAAACACTTTAACAAAATACTTTAGAACATATATAAATACATATAAACTATATTTAGAAAATGTTGCTACATCACCTATCGAAAAGAGTAACAGTTTTCTTTCTCTCTTTCTTTTTTTTACTGTCTGTGACGCTTCTCTCTCCCCTTAATGGGAAATATGGCGTGTTGACACGCAGACTGAGTCAGACTGTGCTTTTTGGGGATTACAAAGACATTGGACTGTGAAACTTTTTGGGATTTAGATATAAAGTTTGCCAGTGGACATTGCATATGGATACTTGAACATCTGGGGGCTTTTTTCCTCTTTTTTTGTTTCTTTTTTGAAATTCGTAATTTTTAGTGGCGGTAACTTTTGGTGGAAAAAAGACGGAAAGACGGAAGTAGTGGACTGAAAGTGAACCTTAAAGGTCAAATATATGTAACCTATCAAAATCTAAACTTCATAAAATTCATCGTACCGAGACTTTAAACTAATTGGACTATACATTTAAAACTGTTTTCCCATGAGTCTAAAATGACGTTTTGAAAAGGACATTGGGGGATTTAGTTTACACAAAAGTGAGGAACTATATAGGATACCATTTTAAGGACATTTAATTTTTATAGTGAAACTATAAAGGAAGCCTTGTATAAAGAAACAGCTACAAAGAAAATAGGACTAATACATTGTAGAGATTGAAGAGACTGTAAAAAAAAAAAGCTGAAGACTGTAAAGATGGTAAACTATGACAAAGAAGAAGCGTGAAGAAGGACGGAGATGGGAGGAAAGGCACAATGATCTTCGAAAGAAAAGACGAAGTTAAAATAAGAAAGCCTCTGATTTACTATAGATAAGGAGGGGAACAAAGTGATTATGTAAATATCTTATTATAGCACTTATATACGAATATTTACTATTTACTTAATTATTAATAGATAAATACAAGGGTATTTGATAAGCATAAAGTATTTAAATATATAAGTAAAAAGATACAAAAGGTGGGGTGCTGAGATATATGAGGGCAATATAGAGATTTAGATAAATTTGATATAAATATATATACATATAAAGTTCATAAATCTATATACTCTTTTTCATAGCCTATTAGATCTATATTATATTGAGGATTTGTATTATAGAATAACAACTGTGAGAAGTTTCTTTTAGTTCCTATGTTCACTTCTAGACTAGACTAAGTTTTCTATCTAGAGGCTTATTGCAGTGGAACTTGAGCAAATTGTTTTGTTAAAAATGACCTTGAAGCTGTTGAGTTGCTGTGAAACTATTCACAGCTGTACTCTGAAGTGAACGGAAAACAAACTGGGTAGTTGACTGAAATATAAACAATTGAGACCAGAAAAGAACAGTGGCCCAACAGCTCCATCTACTGTTTTGATAATATAACTATTTGATAATTTGATTGAATTTGACTGGATTGAACTGTCTGTATAAATAACATAATTCTGAGCGTTGAAATTACAAGATATTTGGTGAAAATGGCTACTGGTACAAGGAGGGCTCAAGCCCAAACTAAACAAACTCTTACTCAATCAACAACTCAGCAAGCAAGGAGATCTTCTACAGATGTAGCTGTTATATCAACAGACACCAGTCTAATTTTAGAAGAACTAAGAAGATCAAGACAAGAATTAAGGCAGGAAATAAGACAGGACATGAAGGAAACTAGAGCTGAAATTAAAGTGGAAATTAAAAAGGAAATAGAAGATCTGAGCAGGAAATTGGATATGATGTCTAAAGAAATGTCCAACATAAAATCAGAGATGGAAACAAGACAAGACAAGACAAATGGAAGAAAAACCACAACAGTTAAAAGAAAAACAAGTACAAGACGAAGCTACTATAAATAGGATAGAGATGCGATATCGCAAACGTCGTCTAAAACTGAGAGGATTGAGAGAGCAAGACCAAGAGTGCATCTATGAAAAAATAATATATGGATTAACAGAGTATGTACAACTTCCAGAGGAAAGATTACATGCGAATATTGAAAGGCTATTCAGACTCAGCCAGGGATATTGTGATAATTTTTACCAACCTGAGGACAAAGGAGATCATCTTACAAAAAAGCTACCAAGAAAAGTTGTGTATAGACTCCCAAGAAATAAATATCTATAAAGACATACTAGCTCAAACACTCAGAAAAAGGCAAGATTATAGATTTATAACACAATTTTTGATTAAGCAAAAAATCAATTACACATGGAACAGAACAGAAGGAATATTCTTTACGTACAACCAAAAGAGATACAGAATAAATAATATTGAGAAGGCAAGAGAAGTTTATGAAAAATTGAAAAAAGAAACAGAAAAACAAGCAAAAAAAGAAAAGACAAGAAACAGACAATTGACACTGGAAAGGACAGAACAAGAAGAAGATATGGGAGCTACAGGTGGAGAACTGAAAATGGAGGAAGCGGAATCAGTAGACGAAATGGAAGACTTAGAAAGAAACCAAGATAAAGAAGAGGGAGATCTGCAAACTGAAAGTGAAATAGAATACACGGAATAAAATTAGAGTCAAATTAAAAGAAGACTTAACAATTTAAATAAGATATGGCTCATAAGGACTTAAGAATATTTTCCTGGAATACCAAAGGTCTCAACTCACAATATAAGCGATGACATATTTTTCACTACTTAGAAAAAACAAATTACGACATTATTTGTCTACAGGAAACACGTATTGCACAAAAAGATACCAAGTATTTGAAGAACCTGAAGTTGGGACAGTGTTTTGTTGCACTGTATTCGAAGAAAAAAAAGGGTGTTGCGATCTATATAAAAAGTAATTATATGGTCACTGAGATTTGCACTGACCCGGATGGACATTATTTAATGCTAGAAGCAAATTTACAAGATTTTACAGTTTTAATAGTGGGAATATATGCTCCTATAGAAAATAAAGGAAAATTCTATTCTAAAATCAGGAAACAGATAGTTAATTATGCAAATGAAAAGTCTCAAGATAATATCTTAATTCTGAGGGATCTGAATGGGGTTTTTAATCCATTAGAGGACAGATCGAATATCAAAGACAAAAAAAAGAGCCACGGAAAGCTACCGCAGAACTTCTTCCAGATGATGGATGAACTCTCTTTAATAGATGCATGGACCTTCAAACACGGGTCGGATAAAGGATATACTTTCTTTTCGGACAGACAGAATACCTTCTCAAGAATCAATTTTTTTTAATCTCGAAAGTGCTACATACCAACATTTATGAAATGGAAATTCTTCCAAAAATAGCTTCGGATCACAATCCTATTCTCCTGCATCTGAAATTGAGACAACGAAAACAATACAATTGGAAGCTCAACGATAATTTGCTCAAAGATAAAGAATTAGTGATTAAATTAAAAGACATTTTACAAAAATTTTTTGAAGAGAATATAACATCAAATATGGCAATGAAGATGATCCGGGATGCCGGGAAAGCCGTCATCAGAGGTCATCTGATAAGTATGGGAGCATACAAAAAGAAAATAGAAAATCAACAATTACTAAATTTAATGGAAATATTAAAAGTGAAAGAAAAGGAGTTTCAAACTAATAGTATAAATCAGAAATTAAAATTGGAAATAAAGTCAATACAAGATCAAATAGCAGCAAAAAAAATGGCTGATATAGAGAAGAAAATGAAATACTGTCGGTTGAATATTTTGAACATGCAAATAAACCGGGAAAATGGCTATCGTACAAATTAAGATGGGAGAGAGAAAAAAGAAGAATCTTTAAAATGAAAAAGGGCCAAAAAGAAATCACGGATCAAGATCAAATTAGAAAGATTTTTCAAGGATATTATGCTCATTTATATGAAAAAGATATGACACAGGAGATAGAAAAGAAGAAAACTAAGATATATTTGGAGAGACATGAAATACCAAAAGTAACAGAGGAACAAAAGAAAGCTTTAAACCAAGATACTACAATGATGGAAGTTAAAGAAGCAATTGGGAAATTGAAAAATCATAAAGCGCCCGGACCAGATGGTTATACAGCCCTTTTTTATAAAACTTTCAAAGTCGAAATTGTACCTACGTTAACAAAAAAATTAAATGAAATTAAGTTAAATGGTATCCGAGATTCCTGGAAAAACGCAAATATTGCATTGATACCGAAAGAGGGAAAGGATCATACATTACCAGAAAATTATAGGCCAATATCTTTATTGAATATGGATTACAAAATTTTCACAATGATATTGGTATCGAGATTCAAAAAGGTTTTAAATCAAATGATCCATCTAGATCAAAATGGCTTTTTGCCAAATTGCTATTTGAGAAGCAACACCAGAATTTTATTAAATGCGATAGAGTACTATGAAAAAAGAAATGAAAAACAATTGGCTGTACTGTTTCTAGATGCTGAAAAGGCTTTTGACAAAGTTAGGTGGCCATTTATGTTAGAAGCATTGAAAAAAATGAACTGTGGCGATAACTTTGTCGGATGGATACAAGCTATTTATAAAGAGCAAAATGCAAAATTGATTGTGAATGGAGAATTAACGGAAGAAATACAAATTACAAAAGGAACGAGACAAGGATGCCTGATATCTCCACTGCTCTTCATAGTGGTATTAGAAATATTAAATATAAGTATAAGACAAAATTCCGCAATAAAAGGAATTAAAATCAATGACAAAGAATATAAATTAAGAGCGTTTGTGGACTACCTTTTATTCTTTATGGAAGAGCCAACATCAGGAATTACAGAGCTTATGAAGGAAATTAAAAATTTTGGAGAAGCAGTTGGTCTAAAAGTAAATAAAAACAAGTCATATATCATGGCTAAAAACATGACAGTAAAAGAAAAAGAAGAATTGGTAAAACTGACTGGATTTAAAATGGAGAAGAAGATAAAATACTTAGGAGTTTGGTTTACGGAGTTTAATAAAGATTTATTTGATAATAACTATGAGAAAATGTGGAAGGAAATTACACATGAGTTAAAAAGTTGGACGAACTTGAACCTATCCTTATTAGGAAGAATAGCGACTATCAAAATGAATGTTTCGCCTAAATTTAATTTTTTGTTCCAGAACTTGCCAATTTTAACAAATGACAAACCTTTTAAACTTTGGGAAAAGGAACTATCTAAATTCATATGAGCAGGTAAAAAGTTGAGAATTAGGTGGAAACTGATGACAGAGCGGACAGATAAAGGAGGATGTGGATTACCCGATCTCAAATTATATTATTATGCTAATGCTATGACGTGGATCCAGAATTGGGTAACTTTAAAAGATACAAGAACATTACATTAACAATAGAAAGCGCAAATATGAGATTCGGGTTCCACGCTTATTTGTGGTATGAGAAGGATAAGATCGATAGAGACTTCAATAACCACTATATAAGAAAATCATTGCTTAGAATTTGGAAAAATATAAAAAAGAGTACTTATAATAAAATACCACTTTGGATTTCGCCCCGGGAGGCCTTCTCTGGACAATGGACAGATAAGAACCAAGGCTGGTTCAGATACAAAGATTTGATAAAGTATGACAACCCAGAGACAATTAGATTAAAGATGCGTGAAGAATTAGAAAGAGAAGATATAAAAATAAATTGGTTTCCATATCTACAACTTAAAGAGAGATTTAAAAGGGACTTAAAATTAGAAGGAATTTCAACACAAAAGTCATATAATGAATTAGAAACAATAATATTTCTCAAACCAAAGCAAAAAATTTCACTCTTTTATAAATATTTAAATACTCGTAAATTGGAAGACGAAACTATCAAGGAAGTTATGGTTAAGTGGGCAAGAAATGTTCAACATGATATTCTTTTGGCTAATTGGGAAATGTCATGAAAAGATACAGCAGAATTTACTAGCTTGCAAGATTTAAAAGAAAACTACATTAAGATGATGTACGGAACTTACTTAACACGAGAAAAGATAGATAAAATGTACCATACTCGTGAAAATAAATGTTGCAAATGTAAAGAAAATCTGGGTACATTTTATCACATATGGTGGACATGTCCATGTATAAAAAAATTCTGGCTAAAAATTTATGAAATTATAAACGAAATATTTAAAGTGACATTTCCTATGATGCCCAAACTATTTTTGCTAAATATGATGTTTATGTTTGATAGAACCTTCGAATCGAAAAACAAAAGAGTTTTATTATATTTAATAACAGCAACAAGAATGGTGTTTGTGAGATTATAGAAAACAACGGCAGTCCCAGACATAGAACAATGGACCCAAAAAATAGCAGAGTTTAAACAATTAGATTTATTTTCTTTTAGGTTGAAGGGGAAGCAAACGGAACAATTAGAAAATGATTGGAATTCAGTAACAACGTATATGAAGGAATAGGGACACTGGGTTTAATATGAATTATAGAAAATGTTAGATAATAAATTATAATGATAAATGTTTGGAATATATAGGAGAAATGGCAATCAAATATATGTTAAATAGATGGAAGAACACTCAACTATGTGGAGGTATGTTAAAACATATAAGGATAAGATAAGAGTGAAAAATAACACAAAAAGTAAAGTCAATCGGTGATTTTATATGTGACTAAGAGTAGATTGATACGTTATGAATTGTATATAAAGAATTGAATTGGGGAGTTTTGATATAGATAAAATAGCATTAATAGTTACTCTTAATAGAGGCAAGGAAGTCACGGTAATGTAAAAAGGTACAAAATCGTGAAAATTGAAGCAAAATGAGGGTAAAAATAGCTTTACTTTTTTTACATTACTAAGAAAAGATGTATATATATATAATTGTATATGTGGATAACAATATCTGAAATGTACAGTGTTTATTATGGATTTTATTAATGTGTATGTATTATAAAAATAAATTAAAAAAAAAGTATGAAGGCGAAACTGTACAAGTTCCCTCATCCAAATTGACTGAGACTTTTCATATGAAAGACCATAAACTTCTTTAATTTTGTCTAACATTTCCTTTGCAGTGGTACAGTATCTTACATTAGCCTCCAATGCATTACCAATTATGTACTGTGCTGTGGCATATTTTCTCAACCATTGTTCTGCAGCTTCACCATTTGGTCTTTCTTTTTCAATTGCATCAAGAACATTATGGTGATTAAAGACTGAATTTAATTTTTGTCTCCATTCTGTATAACTCTCATTGGTGAGTCGCACAAGTCTGGGTTTGGAAGCTAGGTCTAAATCTGCATGCAGCATTTTTGCTTTAATTAGCAATTCCAAAAAAAATGAATCAGCACCCAAAAAGGTAAAAGGTAAAAATTCTCTAGCTAGATGTGTTTCCAAAAAGAGGGGAAGGGGAAAAAAACAGCCGCTTTCACGAGAAAGACACAAAGCAAAAAAATAACTAAAACCCGAAAAATCTGGTAACTGTTCTGTTCTGGGACCCCATAACCTGTTGGGGAATTGAGAGATTTTGGTAATGAAACTCTCAGTCAGCAGAGTATCTTAGTAATTGCACAAAAACGGAAGTTGAACAGATTACCAGTCCCACTTCTATCACTCCACCCCAAACACACTTAACCTAGCTCAAAATAAACACAAAAAACAGTTTGGTTAAAAATATAAAAGAGTTTACTCACAAAATCTTGTGCAGAGTCTACACAGCTTCAATTCGTGAAGAAGGTACGAAGAAAATTAAGCACTCACATGCTTGCTGAAAATAATTGCTGTTAGGAGATCACACAGCATGCTTTCAGGACAAAAGGAAGGAGTAAATGGCAAGAGAACCTTTTTAAGATCAAAGAATGTGTACTTGCTGGAGGAAGATTGTTGACCAAAACAAACAGGAAGTTTTCTCTAGGCTATCTCTCTATGCCTACAATAAACATGCAAACAAACTAGCCAGGTAATTAAGCATGTAAAGGTTGCCACTCCCAACAGGGATGGCCCCTTACCCACCGAGACTCCGTAGCACAAGCGGCTGGCTAGGATAATTTCGAAAGAGTCGGCCGTCTTGCTGAAACCGATCAGAAGCGTGCTCGTGATGACAATACAATCACTCCACAACATACTTTTCTTCCTGAAACGCATTTTAAAAAATAAGCGTCTTTTATGAATTTTAAGATTCAGGTTATAATTCCTCTCACTTAATATCCCACAATACTGCTCTGAGTTTATATCCTGTGTGCAGACAGACCTGAAAGTTTTCATAGAACTGATTGAGTGCAAATGACTTTTTTGCACATTGAGCTCCATTTGCAAGAATTGTAGCAAAAGTGAGAGGAGGAAGAAAGAGAAGCCTGGATGCTTTAGAACTGGCTGAGAGAGTGTAGCCACAAAGGACTAATAATTGGGACTCTCCTTGCAAAATCGGTAGCGTTGGCGAGCGTACAATGGAATCAAGCTGAGGACAAAAGTGGAGGACAATTCGGGAAAGCGCCAGGATATTGATAAGGGCAAACCAGTGGCGGCATTTTGGGGGGGGGGGTCTCCTCTAGAAGTGCTTACTTCCCGTATCTGGCAATGAAGGTCCCACTCACGACGCAGCCGAGGAAACCCCCCAAGCAGTAGATGGAGACGACGGAGAACCACAGGAGCGTGACTGTCTCCCGCGCGAGGGGGGACCCGTGCTGCTGGACCCAGGAGGCATTGAGGAACTCCTTGATTTCCTGCAGGGGGAGAAAAGAGGCGGAGAAGGCTTTGAAAAGTTGGAGTGGGGGAGAAACCTACAGCCCAAAAGTCCCTGGGTGACCCTTTTCTGCATTGAAGGCCTTTGCATGTTTGCACGTTGGGTTTTTGCACGAGTGGCTTTTCCCTCCGAGACGGGACTTACCTGGGACGGGTAGGTGATGACGGAGACCTGGAAGCTGATCATGACCCCCAAACCCCAAAACCAGGATCATCAGGAGGCAGCGGCAGAACTGCGCCTGGAAAAGAGGAAAAGGCCCCGCCCTCCAAATATCACAATTTGTGGCCAAAGGGAAACTGTCTGGCCTGACCACAAAGTGACCATTTCTGCTCCACCGGACAGTCTCAACCATGATGCTGGGAGGGACTCTATATCCCATCTGCATCAACATGCAGAAAGAGGACAGAGGAGAAGGGAGAGGAACCGGGACTTTTAAAAAGCAGATGAGAAAATGGGAAGGGAAAGGATTAATCGAGATTTTTCTCCATGCCAAATTGAGAGAGCAGGAAGCAATCAAGCTCCTTTAAGTTTCCAAAAGACCCTCCCCTCAAAAATTACACAAAATGAAGTTTGCAAAAAATACCCTCTCCAAAAATTACACAAATTGGAGTTTGCAAAAAAAATACACTCCCCAAAATTTTGCAAATGAAAAGTCAAACCAAAAAAAAAAAAAAAAAGGTGACTGAGAAAACTCAAGGTTGCAAAAGTTATTCACAAGGAAGAATAGGGAACTTGGATTTGGATTTTCCCAAATTTTACGGGAATGAGGATGATTTGTCCCTGCTGAATAAGCTTTTTTTTTAATTGCTGAGATTATCATGCTTGATATAATGAAGATGGGATATATATATTTATATCTATCTATCTATCTATCTATCTATCTATCTATCTATCTATCTGTCTATCAATCATCTATCTTTCTATCCCATCTTCATTATGTCAAGCATGATAATCTTAGCAATTAAAAGAAAACCCAAAATTTTATTCAGCGTATACACACACACACACACACACATATGTATATATATAAATTTGTATAAAATTTACATGTTCTTTGCACACATGCAATGCTTCCTGATAATTATATATATATATGTATGTATGTATGTATTAAGCAACATTTTCAGTCTGCACTGTTCCAATTTCTGCTTCCCTCTGGGAGAGTTGTGCCAGATTTTCCAATTTTTGGGAGCCTCAAACTCTTTGTCTACTGAATATCAGACGGGATTCGTTATTGGTTAGAGAGGAGGAGGAGAGACTAACCAGGACGTTTTAAAAGCAATTCAGAAGGGAGAAGATTAATTCAGACCCTCAATTCCAAATTTTGGATCATTTAAGAAATTCCTACTTAGAAGTTCTGCCAGGAAGGTGGCAACCATCTTTGCAGAAAATGGTAGCCGTCTTCTTTCCTCTATCTCTGATGTTTTTTATCCCCTTTTCTCTGAAAAAAAGGGCAAGAAATCAAGGAAGAGGAATCCAAAGTTTATTCCCTGCAGGATGCGGTGAATGATTTGCTCTTTGCAGAAAGCTGGCATCGAAGACTTTCTCCTCCCAGGTTAAATATTCCACGGAAAAGGGATGATGAAAGCAAGAGGCAGAGGGGATCCTTAGTCATGGTGGACTCAGCATTTTCCTTAATGGCAACAATAAGCTTTAATTCCGCCCTCTGGCACAGTCACCTCTCACCCAGTTCCCCTGAGCATGCGCAGAGTGCATTTACGGCCAAGTTCACCCCACGGCAAGAGTTACTCTGGGTTGCACCAACACCAGTTCCTAAAATTTGAACACAAAGGTTCATGTTCGAATGTTTCAAGTTAATTTTGCAATAACTTAATTTTGAGGGTGAGCTTGAGCATGAGAGTGAAGGTGAGCAAGAGGGTGAATGTGAGGGTGAGCATGAGGGAGAGCATGAGGGAGAGCATGAAGGTGAGAATGAGACTTAAAATGAGGGTGAGCATGACAGTGAGCATGAGGCTGAGTGTGAGGGTGAGTGTGAGAGTGAGGTGAGTGTGAATGTGAGGGTGAGCGTGAGAGTGAGGTGAGTGTGAATATGAGGGGGAGTGTGAGGGTGAAGGTGAGCACGAGGCTGAGTGTGAGGGTGAGCAAGAGGGTGAGCATGAACTGAATTCTGAAAGATTATGAGTTGGAAATTTTCGATGTAAAAATTATAATTAAAAAAGTCCTCTCTTTCCAAAGAGATAATGCATTAATTTTATTTCCATGAGTACCATACATACATTTTTTCTTTTTTTCGTAAGCAGTTGCATTTGCTGGAATGATTTCATTCGTGTGTGCCATGACCCTAACCCCTATTCATGCATGCTATTTTGTAAGAGTTATTTTTAATATACGCAATTATTTTATAAACATGATATATAAATAATTATATAATTAATTACATAAATAATTATTTTGCAAGAGCAATATACATATATATGTATGTATGTATGTATGCAATTCAAGCACTTCCAGGGGACAGCCATACCATCCAATATTTCCAGCCAAAATCTCCAGATTGTTAACTTTTCCAGCCAAACATGAAAGTTCTCCTTTCTTCCTTGTTTTTTTAAATCTGGCTACCACCTAAATAACTAAATAATATATCATAACATATAAATAATAAATATTCACACTGCAGTTTTGAATCTTAAGGCTCAGCTCATATATCTTCCCTGAAAAGTACTTAAAATGCTGCGAAGAGATTTAAAAAAAAATGCACAAATAAAAATCAAACAGTGTCAGGTTTTATTATATTCATAATATTATAAACATTATAAATATAAATATAATAATCCAATATGTACTTGAAGCAGGTTGCTAATATTTTAAATATTGTATATAAATATATATATGTTTATAATTTATATTTATTATACATGTTATATTTATATGTAAAATATATAAATATATATTATAAATGCTATATATAATATCTATTATATTATATTAGCAACCTGCTCCCAGTGCATTTTGGATCCCAGAGAAAGAAGAAAAATACAGATTATTATCTTCGAGGTAGATTTCGGTTGGAGTGGAAGAGAGAAACAGAGGAAAAAAAGGAAAGAGAGGAAGAAGAAAGGAGATAATTTCCCAGGAATTGATTTCTTCTGCTAAAATGACCATTCGATCACTAATAATATTCAATCAATAATAGCTTTCAATCAATAATTGATAACAGTAATAACAACAACAACAACAACAATAGGGTTTTGCAAAGAGCATTTCCATTCATGCAACAGTGCAAACACACACACACACACACACACATATACCTGTATGTATATGTATATGTATATGTATATGTATATGTATATGTATATGTATACATACATATATAAATATATTTTTAAAATGCATGGACTCAGTGCCTGACGAATTGGATTTTTATCCCAATTTCAGCGTCAAAATGGTTCCAGCCTAGAAGGGAACGAGTTTGAGTGTTTCCACAAAGGGAACCAACCCAATTTTGCAATTAATTCTTTGCACTGTTTCCAAACACTTTCAGAGCCTCCTGGTTTCTTTCTCATCCTCCTCTTTCTGCCCTTGGCTTCCTTTAATTGCTGCAAAGTGAATTTCAAATTGCTTAAAAATTCAAAATTCAATTGCTTCAGATTGCAAACATATGTACCTATATATTGCTCTCAATTAAGGACGGAGATGAGTTCGAGTCTTGCAACCGCCCAAGGCGACTTGGGAGGAAGGAAATTATAATACGGTGGATCTGATTTCCTCGTCTTCTGCTGGCATTTTCCGCCTACCCTCGTAGGCCGCCAAAGGCCGCCCAAAATTTTGCTTGTTGAATTCTTCCGAAATCTCCAGAAATGTTTTCCCTTTTGTCTCGGGGAGGAAGAGGGCGACGTAAACGGCAGTGCAGATGCAAACGGAGAAAAATGGGAAGTAGCAGAGGTACCCCAGGCCCTCCTGAAAGGGAAAAAATAATAAAAAAAGAGATTTATTTATTTATTCCCTGGACTGTAATGGAAGGAAGGAACCCCTTTTGCAGTATAAGGATTTTTTAAAATTCCAAACCAAAATTAGCAAAATATATTTGCAGATTAATGTTTTTATTTTAAATTTTGCAATTCAAAATTAGCAATGTATATTTGCACGTTAACGATTCCTTACTTTGCAAATCAAAATTTAGCAATGTATATTTGCAAAGGAATGATTTATTTTTTGTTTTGCAATTGAAAATTAGCAATGTATATTTGCAGATTAATGGTTTTTTTTGTTTTGCAAATCAAAATTAATATATATTTGCACATTAATGATCTTTTTTTGTTTTGCAAATCAAAATTAGCAATCTATATTTGCACATTAATGATCCTTTTTTATTTTGCAATTCAAAATTTGCAAGGTATATTTGCAGATTAATGATTCTTGGAAAGTGCAGAGAGAGAAACAGGGCTTAAAAATAGCCGCGTCCCGTTTCGGCTGAGCAGCTGTTGCTTTGCAACCGGATATATTTAGGAATTTGGATATTTAGGGAGGGGGGATATTTTTTTGGGGGGGTCCTACCACGATGAAGGGGAAGGCCGTTCCCACCAAAAAGAGGTTCGTCCAGAGGAGGGAGCCAGAAACCATGTAGGCAGCTGGGCGGGCAAGCTGTCGAAGACCTCTGTGGGGATGATGCCTGTCATGCCCACTGCAGAAATTTAAAAAAATAAAAATAAAATATATCAGTTTTAAATTTCCTGCTATAAATGCATGCAAAAACAAAAAAATCTCTTTTATCCTCCTTTTAAACCCATCTAAATACTAGGAAGTTCTGAGTGCGAAACCCCAACTAGGTAATAAAAGTCACCTTGGGTCTCAAATTTGGGAGAAAAGTGGCTTAGAAATACACGAAAAAAATAAAATAAAAGCCAGCTTCAGCCATATACTCTAGGCTCCAGGCAAAGCAGGGGTGTCCCTGAATGACCCCCCCAAAAATTGAGAGAAATTTGAAAATCCCCCCCTCACATTTGCAACTTCTGGCAGCCTCAGGTGGCAAAGAAATATGGGTGGCAAACCTTCGCTCTTTCTGCTTTTATCCCACTTTGAATTATTTTGCAATATCACTTCCTTTGCATTATTTGTCTTTTGGGGAGGTGGTATTTTTAATTTGCAATATTCCTTTATATCAGTTACTGGTAATTTTGGAGATTTGTCTCTTTTGGGTAAGGGAGAAACGTATGGATGGCTAAATATATATAGATTTAAAATAATATAATATAAATATGAAAAAAATATAAATATCTATATAGATATGCAGATATATATCTACACACACAAAGATATATCTATCTATATCTATATCTACAATGAATACTCATTAACCTACTTTGTTTTACATAGATATAAAAGATTGTTTTATATTATATTATATTATAAAAGATATAAAAGATTGATTGATTTTTCTCAAGCAATTTATACAACCCATAGATTCTGAATAGTCTCCAAGGGCAGCCCCAGATAGACTCCTTTGCAGTAGTCTGGCTAGATTTTTTTTTTTAATCCAATGCATGAAATACTACGTCTCCCAGCTGACCGGAGCATCGAAGGCGACGCAAAGTAGGTTAATGAATATTCATTAGAAGCCGACAGGGGCTGTCGAAACCCCGTTTCCTCACCGGGCCCAATTCCAAAGCTGAGGATGTAGGCGAAGATGCAGGACATGCTGAGGTACGGCGCCCAGGCCAGGCGGTCCTGCGGGAGAAGAAGGAAGGGGAGGACTTACAGTTTCCCGGGAGTCTCCCCCACCTCCCTCCTGTTGCTACCCCCATATGAGCCCCCCTCCGCCCCCCAAAACCCCGCCTACCTGCGTAGAGAGGGCGACCATAAAGACCTCAGCCCAGACAGCCATCAGGAGGTAGCCCCTGACCACCAGCGCCCTCCGGCCGGCCCATTCAATGACCAGCGTCTGCAAGGAAGGACCGCCGCCTGGAAATTTTAAGGGGGAAGAAGGGAGGGAGAGGACCCCACAGCCCATCATCCCCTATCTGGAGGGGGATGATGAGAGGGAGGAAGCACCCCTCGGGGTGAATTTTTGAGAGTTTTGCTCACAGAAGTGATGGCCGTGAGGAGCTCGCAGCTGCCGGTGCCGATGATGTAGTACTGGATCTTGTCCTTGGGGATGCAGGCCTCTTGGAAGACGTAGGAGGCGTAGGAGTACATCTGAGTTGGGGGGACGGGGGGGGAATTCTGGCGGGAGGGAATGAGGAGGAAGGAACGAAGGACGCCCAGATCCCTCCATCCCTGACATCCTAAAGCTGATGCTGCTAAAAAGCCTTCCTGCTGGACAGAGGATGAGGAGGAAAGCACAAAAAGGCCTTCTGAATGGGGAAATTCCTTCTCAGGGGCTTTGTTGAGTGAGGAATGTCCATATAAACCAACTAAGCATGATGAGGATGAAAGTATTTGCCTCCATTCCTTTTTTTCTAATGCTGATGCTGCTAAAAATCCTTTCTGCTACCCAGAGGATGAGAAAAAGGCACAAAAAGGCCTTGAACAAGGGGAAATTCCTTCTCAGGGGCTTTGTTATTTGAGGCATGCTGTTATAAGTGAGCTGAGAATGATGGGGATGAAAGTATTTAAATCCAGCTCTTTTTTTCTAATGCTGTTGCTGCTAAAAAGCCTTACTGCTAGCAGAGGATGAGAAGGAAAGCATAAAAGGTTATTGCCAATGGGGAGATTCCTTCGCAGAGACTTTGTTAACTCAGGAATGCCTGTATAAATCAATTGAGGATGATGGGAATGAAAGTATTTCCTTCCATCCCTGTCCTTGTAATGCTGATGTTGCTAAAAAACCTTCTTGCTGTTCGGAGATTGAGGAAGAAAGCCTAAAAAGTCTTTGCCTAGGGGAGATTTATTCTTAGGGGCTTCGTTAACTGAGGCATGAAAGTATAAACAAAGCGAGGATGATGGGGATGAAAATATTTCCCCTCCTCCCTCCTTCCCTGTTACACTAATGTGGCTGCTAAAAAGCCTTTCTGTTAGAAAGACAATGAGGAAGGAAGTATGAAAAGTCTTTGCCATTGGGGAGATTCCTTCTCAGGTGCTTTTTCAACAGAGGCATGGTGGTATAAATCAACTGAGGATGATGAGAATGAAACTATTTCCCGCCATCCCTGTTTTTCTAATGCTCATGCTGCTAAAAAGCCTTCCTGCAACTCAGAGGATGAGGATGAGCAAGGGGAAATTGCATCTCAGGGGCTTTGTTAACTGAGGCACGGCAGTGTCAACCAGTCGGGGATGATGAGAGTGACGGGTCCGTCCCTTTTGTGCTCACCGAGTTGTTCCCGCAGAGCTGCATGGCGTTGGCGAGGACCACGACAGAGAGGAGCTGCCACCGGACGGCCCGGTTGTGGAAGAGGTCCCAGGGGGCCGGGACGGCCTTGCCTCGGACGGCGGCCTCCTCTGCCATCAGCTCTTTCATCTCGGCCCCCAGGTCCCCCCCGTCCCTCAGCTTCCTCAGGGCTGGAGAGGAGAAGAGGGTTAGGGTTAGGGTTAGGGCTAGCAGGAGGAGAGAGGGAATGGGAGGCAGGCACCACGGCCCCCCCGGTCGATCAGGAGGAAGCGGGGGCTCTCGGGGACTCAGGGGGGCAGCACCAGCTGGATCAGGGCCGGCACCGCGTTGCTGGCGAGGAGAAGCGGCCAGGCGTCTTCCGCACCCAGGACCTCCCTGCAGGGAAGAGACACAAAACCAGAGGGACACCAGTGGGGGGGGGGCAAATTCTCCCTCTCTTGCACCCCAAAATCGGTTTCCCTCTCCTCCCTCCTCCCTCCTTTCTTCTCATTTGGTGCAAATCGAGTTCCGCATTCGAGAGTTGCCGTGCTTTGTTGAAATGTCAGTTTTTGCAATTTCTGAAGGACTCAGGGGGCTGCCATGGAGGAAGCCCCATCCCATTCCCCCCTGATTTGCACCCCAAACCTAGCCCTTTGCAGGAGAGAGGGATTTTGGGGGTGCCCTTTGACCCCAGGGGGCAGCCATTTTGTGGGGTTTCTTACCTGAACCCGACCACCTGCCCCAGGACGAGCCCCAGTGCCGTGAAAGAGGCGGTGGTGAGGCCCACAGCACCCCGAAGGTCCCTGGGGGCGCTCTCCCCCAAATACATAGGCTGGATGTTCATCCCCACCCCTGCAAGGAAGGAAAAAGGAAATTAATTAATGATAGTAATATGCTAAATTATCCCGGCATGCCTCCCCAGTGATTAGAGAGAATCCGTATCACCAATATCCCGAAACTCTGGTTGGAAATATTTGTGAAACTGGGAGTAATAATAATTCTGAAAGTGCCTCTGAGCATGTGCAGAGTGCCTTGAGGTTCTGATGGGAAGAAAATGGCCACCGTTCCACTAGGTCTCTCTCAAAACTGAACAAAATCACCCATAAATTTGACAGGTAAAAGGAAGCCTCTTTGGAAAAGGATACGTTACATGAAGGCACCTCAATGAGGTCTGGCATCTTGGGCCGAATTCGAATCATGCTAAGGACCCTAAAAGAGCTGCAGCTTAACAAACAGCAGCAGCGAAAGCCCACGCAAGCTATTATCAAATCAAATTAAACTGCAAACTTTAAATATGAGATATTAAACCAAATATTAAATTTAAAAAATTAAATATTAAATTGCAAAATCATTATTATAAATCATTCCAAAATGTTTAGCGCTTCCCTAAAGGTTTCATTTTGTTTGTTTTAATTCTTTGTGGTAACATCGGTAGTTTTTGAAACATTGCTGGAAGTTGTAGGTTAAATTTTACATCTGTTTTAACTTTGTTGTTTCCTATGTGTATAACCTCTTTTTTTTGCACTGTGGTTAAAAGTAATTAAAATCTGAATTTGAAATCACTGGGGGTCCAAAATTGCTTGCAATAAGTCGTTCACATAATTTATTATCTTATGTTACTAGACAATAAGATAATAACATAATGTAAAATAATATATTCTGATCTATCTATCTATATACAGTACACACACGTACATACATATACATATATATCAAATATAATACTATATATATTCCCAAATTGTGCAATACAATGAATTATTATATAAACTATACTCTCTCTCTCTCTAATGTGTGTGATATATATACATACATACATACATTCATACTGACTTATTTTATAATAATTCATTATATTGCAATAATAACAGCAATAAATAACGTTATATATCTGGACTTTGCACCCCCTTTTCTCATCGCATGATAATTATGTGTGCAATGCAATGCAATCTGCTCCTCCCCCCCATTTTTTTTTTGTCATCCTCCCACAAAAAAACCCTACATACCTGTATTAAGTCCCATTAGAAACTGGCCCGTCATGATCGTCTCGAAGGATTTGGCCGCCCGGTTGCTCCCGATCGGCAACGCCAACAGAAGCACGAAGGCGTTGTTGAAAAGCAAAGATTTCTTCCTTTTATTTTTTTTGGAAATGAGGGGGAAATAAAATAACAAAAAAAGGAGATTAAACAGGGGAGAAAGGTTTAAGGCTGAGCTCAATTGGGGGTCGGACTAGATGACTGCTGGGTGGACCCTTCCCAAAATCTGGCCCAAATCTGCAGAAAAGAAAAAATTCAATTATTGGGGAAAAAAGCACCCAGAAACGAACAATTTAACTATAATAGTCGCTTATTTCTGGATGATTCCCCCCCAATAAATTGCTTTTTTGGGGGGCCGAGGTCTGCAGGCGGAGGTTCAACTGGGGTGGACGCTCACCTGCCGAACCTCCGGGCCATGGGCCCCGCCAGAAGCGCCCTGGCCAGCCCCCTGAGGGGGAAGAGGGAGACCACCATGGACCAGGCGAGGGTCACCCCGAGTCTGCCCAGGGGGCTCCCCATCCGCTCCGCCCACGTCCGGTTCACGAAGGCCTGGATGGGCTGGAAGAGAGAAAGGAAGGGAGCTGAGCAACCCCGGAGGGGCCGAGCGGGGCCTTCTTGGTGGTGGCCGTTAGGGGCCCCGATTTCCCCCGTCTTACCGCCGTGCGGGTGTTGATGATGGTGAGGTTGTAGCCGAACTGGAAGGAGCCCCCGATGCCAGCTGCGAAGACTGTCAGGATTAAAACCCGGGCCCGGAGCTGAGGAGGAAAAAACAGAGAAATAAGTTCCTTATTTGGGGGTCCAAGAGAAAGGAGGAAAGAGGGGCTCACCCTCAACACCCACCTTGATGATGGAAGGAACGGGGGGAACGCCAGCCCTGCAGGGTGGGCCCCATCTCTCTCCCTCTCAACCCCCCCACCCTTTTAATTGGGGGTGGTCAATTAGGGTGAGCAGTGGCGGGCATTGCATAGCCCTGGAACCCCCTGGTGGGCGGGAAAAGCAGTCCCTCAGGGGCTGCCTTCCCAAATTTTGGCGTCTTCCTTTATCATGGAAGGTTGGTGGGGGGTAGGCTCCTGAGCATGGGCAGAGGGCCCTTGAGGCAGGCTCCCTCCCTCCCCCCCGCGCTGATGAAAGTCCCCAGGGATTGGCGGGGCGGATGAGGATTGAAAGCTGCGGCTGGACGGAGGAGGAGGAGGGGGAAAGGGTGAGGAAGGAGAGAGAGGGGGAGGGGGAGAGGCCCCGACCCCGGCGCAGGCGAGCCCCTCCCTTTACGACCCGCGCCCTTATCTGGGGGCGCCGGTGCGGATCCTGAGCGGGGAGAGGGGGGGCCGCCTCCGCCTTCATGGCGCCCGAGGCCCGGATGGGAGGGAGGCGGGGAGGGGAGGGGAGGGCCGCCGCCAGAGCAACCGCCCCCGGGGCCCCTCCGCCCCTCCCACCGGCGCGCCGCGGGGTCCTCTGAGCGTGTGCAGAGCGCCGCCTCGCCCTCTCAGGCCCCCGAAGTTTTGCAAATGGAGGTTTTGCAAATGGAGGGAGAATTAATTCGCTGGGAAAATTAATAATGTCATTTATGCGGCAGCAACCGCATTTGCAGAGGGGAGAATTATTATTTTCTATATCGAATCATTTTCTACGTCCTGTTAGTATCACTGCCTGGCAAAAATCACTTTATTCGTCTTAGTGCATCGGGTGGATCTCACACGGAGAACCCCATTCAGACGTGCGCAGGTTTATCATCCTTGGAATGCGAAAGAGGGAGAATAATTGATTGGAACTTAGCCCGCCTCTGTCATTGGAATGCACGGCACGTGCAGACAGCGGAATAAACCGCTATTATTTCTTCTTCTGCCTCATATTCTCCGAATTCGTGGCGTCTACAGTGAGCAAAATAGGAGCAAATATATGTACATGGAAATAGAATATATCTCTTAATAAATAAGTGCAATGTTATGTAGTATAACTGATGCATTAATAATATTATGGAGTGCTGTATGCTCTGTATTTTTATGTAACGCGCGCGCGCGCGCGCACACACACACACTATATATATATATATATATATATACACACACACACACACACATAAGTATGTGCGTGTATATATGTGTATACACCCACCCACCCACCCACCCACACACACGTGTGTGTGTGTGTGTGTGTATATGTATGCACACCTACATAAATACATACATAAACACATAGATGGCAGGTATTTTAAATAATATTTGGTATGTTTAGGAACTGTACACACACACACACACACACACACACATGCACATACAAACAGACACACATATATAAAAAACAGTTGTTTTTCTATAATTACATAATGTAATGCAGCATAAGCGGCCATATTAATGTTTAATATTAAATTTTATCTCTCTCCCCATTTTTCTCCCCTCTGGTTCCAGTTTCTGCAAATCCCCTGCAGGAATCCCCATAGAAGGGGTCTCCTAGGGGACATCTAGTCCAACCCCACCCCTCGGCGCTGGAGATCCCGCGGCCCGCAGCGCCCTCCCTGCGAGGTGGGCCACCCCGCCTCTCCCCAAAGGAGTTCCGCCCGTATCTATCTAGCTATCCATTCAGGTACATTTCTATAAATATATAATGTAATATAATATGTATATGTATATTTTGAAAGCAGAGAATTGGACATTTTACCGCCTGGTGCAGCAGGGGAGCCATCGCCCGTCCGCCCTCCCACCCGCTCTCTTCTCTCTCCTCTTCTTCCGTCTTTCTTCTCGGAAGGGAGTTTGGACCTTGATTGCCAGGTCTAATTGGTCACCTATTAATTACCTTTCCCGCTGCAGAAACCTGCCCTCACCTGTGCAGAAACACACACACGCAGCTCAGGAAAAGTTCCCACGAAGAATTGCAGCATTAAATATTCCACTGCATTCACAAGGGGCAGAATAATTTACAGGTGGTGGAATAATTCATTTTCTCCCATTTCTCCATTGCGTTTATACGGAGAAGAATATTTTATTTAATTTTGCTGCATGGAGAGCAGAATAATCTATTCTTAATTCCTTTCTAGACAGGAAAATAATTTCCTTTATTCTGTTCCATTCATACGGACCAGAATAATTAAATCTATTTAATTAAATTTTATTTTACTGTATACAGAGCAGAATAATCTATTGCATTCAAATATCTTTTGTAGACGGCAGAAATATCTATTCTATTGCATTCTTACAGATCAGAATGACTTACTCTATTTCACTTTATGGGATTGAGACAGAGGTAATATATTTTATTACATTTACAGGTAATAGTATCGTTTGCTTTGCCTTATTTTATTGAATGCGTAAAGAGCACAATATTTTACTGCACTTTTTTCTATTGTATTTATTCTGTATTCTGTAGTATTCTGTCTTGTATTACCTTGCATTTATGGAAAGCAGAATATTTAATTTTATTCTATTGCATTCTCATAGATCAGAACAATTTAACCTATTTCATTTTGTAGGGTTTATGGGCAAGCAAATAATTATATTTTATTACATTTACAGGTAATAGTATCATTTGCTTTCCTTATTTTATTGAATGTGTAGAGGGCACAATATTTTATTTCACTTTTTTCTATTGTTTCCATTGCACTTTTTCGTATTTTTTGTCCCTCGCTTTCGTAGAGAGCAGAATGAGCCGTAGAAACCCCCCCCAAAGCCTTTCTATGGGTTTGTCCTTCCTCGCAGGGATGTCGCAGGACTTGAGGCCGACACGAAAAGTGATTTTTTGGGGGATGAATCTATAATCCCAGTTTTTAGACCACCACTGAACCTGGAAACTGTCCAAAAAAACTCTCGGATACGCTCTCTCTAAAATTTTTGATAGATCTACATTCGCTCCGGCGGGTAACCACGGCGACGGTGTGTACAAATAAGGTCCAACGCTGATTGGCCGGCCAGTCGCCGGCTTTGCTCCGCGTGGCTCCTTCCTCCTCGGACACAACAGCGTCGGCGAGAGGGATGGACTCCGGAGAGGCTTCCCATTGGCCAAAAGCGACACCACTCAACCCCTTCCCTACCAGCATCCGTGCGAGCAGGGAGGCGGGACCGCGACTCCATTGGCCCAGCTCTCCACACATCCCGCCCTTCCCTCCTGCGAGAGGCCAGAGGAGCTCAGTGGGCGCGGCGCAGAGGCCTTATAAAGGCAGGGAGTCGGGCCTCACTTCCAGGCCGCCCGCGGCCACCGGATCGTGTGGGGTTCTGCTCGCTGGTCTTTCTGCCTTCTGTCCTCCTGGCCATGGCCCAGCTGGGCTTGGCGGCCGAGTACCGGGGCATCCCGGCCGTCACCCGCGCCTACACCACCGCCTGCGTCCTCACCACCGCCGCCGTGGTAACCGGGAACCCCCCGAGAGTGGGAGTGGGTATTTTTGGGTGGGGGGTGTTGGGGGTACAGCCCCTCCTCCCTCTCCCCGGGGGTCCCGATCCCCCCCAGCCCTCCTCCAATAGAGAACCAGGTGGTGAGGATTTGGGGGTACAGCCCCTGGTACCTCCTTTTGCTTCCTGGAAGGGGGTGGTGTCCCTGTTCCCTCTCCCCACTTTGGGGACCCTCCTCCTCTTACCTCCCCTCCTCCGAAGGGGACCCCCTATCCTCCTCCTCCTGGGGGGCAGGCTGGGTTTTGTGGTGCATCCCTTCCCCCTCCCTCCTTTACCCCTCGCCTCGGAATGGGGAGCCTAAAAGGGGAGGCAGCCCCTGCTCAGGGTTGGGGGTCGGCCAGGGAAGGGAAATATTAGGGTGACCCCCCAACGACCCCCCACTTCCCTTCCCTCTCTCCCCCGTTTTGCAGTCTTCCCTTTCCTCCAGGGTAATGATGGTTCCCCTTTTTCTCTCTCTTCCTCCCCATTTTTCCTTATTGGAAGCAACTCGAACTCGCCACCCCCTTCCAGCTGTATTTGAACCCGGGTCTGGTCTTCAGGAAGTTCCAGGTGAGCCCCCCAACTTCTTCCCTCTCTCTTTCCAGGGCAGAAAAACAGAATCTGGGCCCTTTCTTCCACCCCCACCTTTGTGGCAGGATTGGGGGTGCCCCCTTTTTGGGCCTGGGTGATTCCTCAGGGCCCCTCTTCCCAGCTGTCCTGCCCCAGGGGTCTTGGTCTCTCCTTGGGAGTCTCCTAGACCCAACCCCAGGAAAGGGGGAGCCTCCTCTCTGCTTTCCTCAGAGGATTTTCTGCTGGAGTCCAGGCGGCCTGCCTGGCAGGGCTATTGCACCTTTCCCTGTGGATTTATTTCCTGCCTCACTTTAGTGTTGGACTGGATACCCTTTGGGGACCCCCCTCCCCCTCTTCTGGTGTTCAATCCACTGTCTGGGTAGTTCTGGATGAAATTTGGGGTTTCTAACATTTGGGAGCTTCTTTGAAGTTCAGAGTAAAACCCAGAGCAGTGGCTCCTCTTCCTCCGTTTTCTCTCTCTGTCTCTCTCTTTTCCAGATCTGGAGGCTGGTGACGAACTTCCTCTTCTTCGGCCCCCTGGGGTTCAGCTTCTTCTTCAACATGATATTTCTGTATCCTTTGCACATCACGGTCTTTCCCTTCCTCCCCAAGAGCCTTAGGAACCCCTGGAACTCTGTGCATGCTCAGAGGAACCTTTGTGGCAGATTTGAGGGGGGGGAACCAAGGCAATACCCATTTTTTTCCTTCAGGTTTCCAAAATTTCCTGCTTAGTCCGCTGCCCATTGTGGATACCTGTTGCCTTGCAAGAAATATTTATTTCATTGTGGGATTGTTAAATCTGAGTGACAAAATTTCCTGCTCAGACTTATTATCCAGAGGACTTTTGCTGCTTCCTCTTGTGAGGCTGTGAGAGTGTGACTCCCTGCTCTCTCATCCCCTACAGGACTGGGTGTTGCTTTGCAATTTGGGGAGAGCAGAATAATTTTATTTTATTGCTCTGACAGGCAGTAGGTTAATTTGTATATTATGTTATTTGCTTTGAGAAAGAGCAGAATCATTTTATTGTATTTATAAAGAGCAAAATAGTTTATTTTATTGAATTTACAGAAAGTGGAATATTTTATTATTGCACTGAGATGGTAGGATAAATTATATATATTATTCCTTTGATAAAGGGTGGAATTATTAATTTTTTTTGGATTGGCAGAGAGCAGAGTATTTTATTTTATTATTGCATTGCATTTATAGGTAGGAGAGTTATTTCATTTTATTGCATCAGTAGGGAGCAGAATAATTCTATGTGATTGCATTTAAAAAGAGAGGAATAATTTTTTTGTATTGCATGGCTAGAGAGCAAAATATTTAATTTTTTTGCACTTATAGATGGCAGAGTATTTATTGCGGGTGCTGTGGGGGGGCACATCGCTGGGAATAATTTGGGAAGCTCTTGCTCGTCTGTGGCCTGAATGCGAGGGATTTGGAAGGGCCCCCCTCTGCTCCCCTCTCCCCCTCCCCAAGAGGACTGAGGACTTGGGGTGTCAAAAGTGGGGAGGGGGGGTCTGGCTTCACCACTCAGCACATGAGCATTTTCAGAAAGTTCGGCCTCCTTTTGCCCAGGCTGGACGGTGGCAGGGCCTTCTCCCCATGGGCCCCCTGCTCCCCCTTTCCTTCCCCATTTTCGGCTTCCTCAGCCCTGCTCTGCCCAGATACCGCTACTGCCGGATGCTGGAAGAGGGCTCCTTCCGGGGACGGACAGCCGACTTCGTCTTCATGTTTCTCTTTGGGGGCGTCCTCATGACGGTATCGCTTTGGGGTCCCCTTTCCTGTGGGTGGCGGGTGGGGAGGGGGAATTAACGAAGATCCTTCCGCTTGGGGGCCGCTCCTGGGTCCCCCTCCGCCAATCCGCCAGCCCTGACCCAGAGCCCCGTGGCCGGCAGCTCTGTGGCTTCCTGGCCGGCCTCTTCTTCCTCAGCCAGGCCTTCACCCTCATGCTGGTCTACGTCTGGAGCCGCCGGAACCCCTCCGTCCGGATGAACTTCTTCGGCCTCCTCAACTTCCAGGCCCCCTTCCTGCCGTGGGTCCTGATGGGCTTCTCCCTCCTCCTCGGAAACTCCATCCTCATTGACCTCGTCGGTGGGTAGCCCGTGGACCGGAGTACAAAATACAGGGGACGGGCCAGCTGAGAGGGGGAGGAGGAGGATTAGGTGGTGCCGCCATGGCTTCTACCCCACTTGGCCTTTCTGGGGTTTTGCTGGGCTCCTTCACGCCCCAATTCCGCAGAGGATGAAGTTGGTTTTTCTGGAGGCTAGATCCAATTCCTGGGGTGTCCATTCATGAGGCTCTGTTTTCCCCCGTCCCGCAGGCATTGCCGTGGGCCACCTCTACTACTTCCTGGAGGACGTTTTCCCCAACCAGCCTGGGGGCAAGAAGCTGCTTTTGACGCCCGGATTCCTGTGAGTCGCCCCACCCATTATCTCCCTAAAGTGAGAGCAGCCCAAAGGGCTTCGATGGGGTGAATGCTCCCAGCCTCCTCAACACTCCTTTCTGGAGGTCTCCCTTTCAGATCCGTTCCTCCTCTCTCGCAGGAAGCTTATATTCGACCCACCGGATCAAGACCCCAACTATCACCCACTTCCCGAAGACCCCCCGGTTGCCAGAGGAGACGCAGATGAGCCCCAGTAGAAGGGGAGGAGACCCTTGTTTTTCGTCCCCCCCCCGCCCTCTGTGCTTGATGGACATGGAAGCGTAATGTGGACACAGAACTTTAAGTCCCAGTTTTGCCAGGAGAGAGGAGTGAGGCAGAGATGCCTCCATCCCTCCGGGATACACAGTATTGGAAAGGACCAAAAGACACACTTGCAGCCTCTCAGCGCCGCTTCTGACAAAACCTTCACTGGCCGGACTCCCAGGGGGAGAAAATACACCCCCATTTTCTCCTGCTCAGGTAGCAGGAGTGGGCTGTGGGCCTCCTTTAATGGACCACGCAAGTCCCAAATGCTTTGGAGGGATCTCTGTCCTCACAAGAGCCCGAAAGGACATCTAGTCCAACCCCCCACCTGCTTCCAGAAAGGGGCCCAGGGTCGATTCAAGGGCCCTTGCAGCTGTTCTTTTGGAAGAGGCGGTGGGACTTCCCCCCACGAAACAGGAAAGGGCATTGAATAAACAGTGCAATTTTTCTTAATTCTGGCTGTGTGTTCAACTGGTGAAGGGAAGGAAATTTCGGGGCAACGCGTACGGAGAACAGCCAAAGGAATACCCCTTGTTGCAAATCAAGATATTAACATGTTTATTTAAAAAGTTGTCCTTAGGGAAGAAAGAGAAAGACAGACAGGGGAGGCTGTTGATTTTTCTTGACCCCTCAAACCAGCAGTTGCTGTGGAGGGGGGGGGAGCCAATGCTGGGGGTCTCTGCCTGGCCGGCTGAGGTCCCCGAGGAGTAAATGGAACACAACTCCTCGCTGCCGCTGCCTCCTTTGGTCTCCCGGGGAGGTGATGGGGACGCCAAAGAGCCCAGTGGCTTCCGGAAGGTACCAGGCAGGAGCATTGTTGGCCAAACACCTGATGTGCTGGGGGGGGAGGAAATGGGCGGGGTGAGGGGGCTGGACAACAACCCTGCAAGGGAGGCTTGTTTCCACTTGGAAACTAATCTTATCTCTTTCTATGATAGAGTTACTAGCTTGATAGATGAAGGGAATGCTGTGGATGTAGCATATCTCGATTTCAGTAAGGCCTTTGACAAAGTTCCCCATGACATTCTTGCAAAGAAGCTAGTAAAATGCGGGCTGGACAGGGCTACTGTCAGGTGGATCTGTAACTGGTTGACTGACCGTTCCCAAAGGGTGTTCACCAATGGCTGCTTTTCATCCTGGAGACAAGTGACTAGCGGGGTGCCACAGGGTTCTGTCCTGGGCCCAGTGCTGTTCAATATTTTCATCAACGACTTGGATGAATAGAGGGCATGCTCATTAAATTTGCAGATGACACCAAATTGGGAGGGGTTGCTAATACGCCAGAGGACAGGATCAAAATTCAAAACGACCTGGTCAAATTGGAGAGCTGGGCCAAGGCTAACAAAATGAAATTCAACCGAGAGAAGTGTAAGGTCCTACACTTAGGTAGAAAAAATGGAATGCAGAAATATAGGATGGGGGACACATGGCTGGATGGCAGTACGTGTGAAAGGGATCTAGGAGTCCTAATAGACCACAAGCTGAACATGAGTCAGCAGTGTGATGAGGCAGCCAAGAAAGCCAACGCAATTCTCGGCTGCATCAATAGGAGTGTGGTGTCTAGATCGAGGGAGGTACTGGTACCACTCTACTCTGCTTTGGTTAGACCTCATCTGGAATCCTGTGTCCAGTTCTGGGCACCCCAATTCAAGAAGGACATGGTCAAGCTGGAGCAGGTCCAGAGGAGGGCGACCAAAATGGTGAGAGGCCTGGAAACCATACCCTATGAGGATAGACTTAGAGAGCTGGGTATGTTTAGTCTGCAGAAGAGAAGGTTAAGAGTGGACGTGATAGCCATGTTTAAATATTTGAACGGATGCCATGTAGAGGAGGGAGAGGGCTTGTTTTCTGCTGCTCCAGAGACCAGGACAAGGAGCAATGGATTCAAGGAAAGGAGATTCCACCTGAACCTCAGGAAGAACTTCCTGACGGTCAGGGCTGTCCGGCAGTGGAATAGGCTGCCTCCATGGAGTGTGGTGGAGTCTCCTTCCTTGGAGGTTTTTAAGCAGAGGCTGGATGGCCATCTGTCGGGAGTGCTTTGAGGGTGTTCCTGCATGGCAGGGGGTTGGACTGGATGGCCCCTGTGGCCTCTTCCAACTCTACATTTCTATGATTCTATGATTCTATGGAACGAGACAGAGAGATGAGCAAAGGCTCCCTTTCTGTTTTTGGCACACAAAATCTGGGACTCACCTACTGGCTTTTCCTAAATAAATAGTCCCAGGTCTGCAGGCAGGAAAAAGGAGATTTTAATGGCCACGGGAGCGATGTGCCCACTCCTCTCACTGCAAGGGGTTGAGGCACCGCCCCCCAAATGCCCAAAACCTCCTGAATGAATGCTGCTGCATCTCTTCCGCCCACAGGTGGAGACTGGTAAATGCTGCCCAGCCCTCTTGCCCCTCTGTGCCCCCCGGTCTTCCTATCTCCCCTCCAAAATGCCAAGAAAGCCCCCCCCCGTCCCTCGCCCCCACCTGGGTACCTGTGGGAAACCCTCGTTCTTTCCATCCCCGCTCCTCTCTCTCCCCCCCTCCGGCTCCAACCCTCCCACCTCGCCCCCGCTCCCTCTTCTCCCTGCACCCCCTTTGGCCAGCCCCCTCTCCCTCCCTCCCTCCCTCCCCCTCTCCCCCTTTCAGCCCCCTCCCTTCTCCCCCAGCTCCCTGCCTCCCTCCCTTGGGAACCCCTTCTTTTTCTCCTTCCCTCCTCCTCTTCCTTCAGGCCCTGCCAGACCTCCACCCGTCACCCGCCGCCCCTTCCTCACACCGAGCCCCCCGTTTCCCCTCCTCTTCCCCTCCCAGCAGGGCTCCCTCCCGAGCTCCCACTCCCTCCGTTCCCCATTTCTCTCCCTCCCTCCCCCCCGGCCCCCATTTCTCTCTCCGCTTTCCTTTTGTCCCCGTCCTCCTCCCTCCCTGGGGCCCCCAATTCCCCCCCCCCGCGGAGCTCTATGTCCCCCTCCAGCCGGAATGTGACCGGGCTCCAGCCGAAGGCCCCGTCCAGCGCCATCAACGCCACGGCCCGAATACGCCTGCGCCGAGGAAGGACCCGCCTCGGGGCCCCGGATGTGGGGAGCCACGCCCACTCCCAGGTTCCCGAGCGGCGCCGGCAAGAGCGGACTTCCCCGACCGCTCTGCGCAGCGCAGTGAAGTCCGTTCTCTGTGTCCCCCCTCCGGAAACCAGGGCCAGAAGAAAAGCGTTCCGCTGGAGAGGGTTGTTCCCCGCCCGCCACGTCGCTCGGGGCGCCGAAGGGGCTTCGGGGACCCTGGAGGCTTTTTCCGCCCCCCCGACTCCTCCTTCCGTTCTCTCCACCCAGCCCTTGAATCCCCCGCACTCCTCTGAACTCTGCGAGTCTCGTCCCCCCAACCCCGTTAAAGCAAAACAGCCTCCTTGCAGAGTAGGCCACTGGAGTGGATAAAGAGAATAAAATGAGAAATGCGCCCTCCTCCAGAGTGGGCCCTTTGGGCTGAACAAACAGAATGCAAATACATTTAAAATGAAATAAAATAAAAAGAATCTCCTTTCTTTGCAAGTAGAAATAAAATCATATAAAGTTGGAAGTGTCCAACCCCAATTAGCCACGAGGTGGTAGCCCAAAGCTAAAGTGCCCAAAAGAGAGGCCCACAGCCCACCTCGTGTCAAGATTGGGTTAGAGGGGTTGTTGCCCTTCTGTCATCCTGGGAGAGTGTGACTTGCCAAAAGTCAGCTGGTGGGTTTCCATGGCCAAGCAGGGATTCAAACCAGTCCCCAGAATCCTAGTCCACGGCTCAAAGCCTGACCCCACACTGGCCCTCATAATTTTTGTTTAAAGACCCCACACAGGGACCCCCAAACCCTGTGAGGGAGGCCACCACAATCCCTCTAACCATTCCTGGAGTTTCAAAATAAGCACCCTCCCTCACCTTGTGCTGCTTCTCAGTCTGACCCCTGCAGGAACCCCAATTTGAAGGCCACCAGCCCCAGCTAGACGGCTCCTGTTCACTGGGGGACCGCCTTGCAGGAAGGGGGGGTCCTATGAGGGACTTTGAGCCGTGGAACCCCCCAGCCTGCACCCCTTTTTCCTTTCCCCTTTCCTTTCCTCTGCAAAGTGCTCCCTGTTACTCCAGGACTCCTCTGGTTCCTGGAGGCTCCACCAAGGGAAGAGCATTTCATTCCTACAGAACCTTCTAAAATCAGAAGGCAAGAGTGTCCCGGGAAATGGTACCACCATTCCTTTCTCGTTTAGTTTTAAATGCGTTTGAGGGTTCATCCCCAATTGTTTGTGGAATGGAAATCTCTGCTTTCCCAAGTTTTTTAAAAACTCATTTCTGTTTCAGACTATTTGGAAGCCGCTTGAGCCACATACCAAGGGAAAGGTGGAAGGTGAATTAAACAAAAGAAGGAAAAGAAAGCGTAGAAATTGTGGCTGATCTTCCTCCTTCTCCATCTTGCTTCCCAAACCAAACTTTCCAGGCTGCTCAAAGAGAGGCCGTCTTTTGGGAGCCCAGAGGAAATCTCTGGAACCTCCTGGTCCCTTCGGAGGAAGCCCTGCGGGCGTCTCGGGATTCGTAGCAAGCGGGAGAGGGGCAGAGGAAGGGCCGGAGGGCGTCGAGGACCTTAAAGTCCAGCTATCGGGATGTAAGGACGTGATTTTTATCTTTTTAGGAAAGACACAAGTTCAAATGGAGTAAGGAAACATTTCCCAGAGAAATTACACATATGGTTTTTCGTTTTCAAAAAGTTTAATGCAAAAGGCTTCTAGATAAATGCACGTGCAAGAACTCTCTACACTAACGCGTTGCAAGCGGAAAGTCGTTCTGCAGACGTTCTACGCAGCCACCAACACTGACGCGACCCGAAAACGCAAAGAGGCTTCTTGCCGCCAAACTAAGCTCTCTACTGCAGAATAAACACAGGAAAGATTCAATTAAAATAGTCCCAATTTCCAACTCAGTTCAGCTTTAAAGACATTTCCCCAGGAAGGAACGACTGTCTGGCTGAAACCCCTCTCTGTGCAACTGAGCCACGAAGCGGGGCGAGGAGGGCTTGTGGGGGGCGGAGGGAGGCTCCCGGGAGCTCAGGGGCAAGAAAAGCCCACCGGAACAGCGGGCAGTGTCTTGTGTGTCTCTCCTCTTGCATTTCAAGTTGCCTTGAAAACCACTTTTTATTTTATTTTCAAGCACAACTGCTGCAAGTTCTTAGCTTTTCTATTAAGCATTTTTCAACTGTGCTGTGCTTCCATTTGTAAACCCCCTGCAATCATCTCCTGGGAGGAAAGCAGAATAAAAAATACAATAAAATATTGAGGCATTGGCCTCTACCAGGTTCTCCAGATCCTGAGAGAGAACACACACCGGGTGAAGGAGCAACACAACCTGCCTTCTGTACTTTCTCTAAACCTGCATTCATGGAGCTGAAACTCAACAGGACTGGAAACACTTCCCCAATTTTAACATTTCATGCCTTTTACTGAGTGGAAGAGCAAGACGGAAACTTTAGTTCAAATAAGTGCTGATGAAAGTGTAAAAGTTTGAGCGTGAGCAACCATCCGATGGAGGAGAACAAACATCTCATGGCAAAGTTTAGAAAAGCCCCCCGAGAGAGGTGGAACCATTTTCTCTTCTGCTTTTCAAGGCTCCAAAGCCTAAATACCTGGATGAGGCTGAAGGAACGCTCTGCAAACAGAACCGCACTCGCTTCCAGGACCCTCCAGGCAAAGGATTCCCTCTCAGCAGGTGGAGAAGATGGTAGCAGGAGTGTTTCGGGCACAGAAAAAGAGAGAAAAGAGGGTCAGAAAGGCCGATGGTCCCCCTCGTTTACACGGCAGGATCCCCCCTCCTCGAGTACTCAACGAATCCCCTCCTAATAATGTCCCATCCTGGCTTTACATCAAACCCAATATTAACATTTTCGCTCCCACAAAAGGTCGGCGAGATTCTCGAATCCTTCGAGGAAAGGCACCAAAGTCCATCTTCTTCCCAAAAGGGTCAGTTTTTTTGTCCGTTTCTGCCAGTTCCGTCCATATGAGACATCCCTCTTCCATGGAAAGTAATTCTGGGTTCCTCCGTTGCCATGCAGGCAAAAGTCTCCCAATAATGGAAATTAACAATCCTTGGAGGGTCTCCTCCAGTCCCGCATCACAGAGTCCCATAAGGAATAGGTCCAGTTTGAGATTAAGGTCCATCTTCACAATCCACTGAGATAAATATACTAAAGGAGAGAAACCTATGGGGAAGCCCTGAAGCCTCTCTCACTTCTGAATACTGGGGGGGGGGACGAGAATGTACCCCTATATTTCTCTCCCCTCTATTAATGGGCAGAGATCTCTAGGGGAGACACGAAGCTGGTCTAACTCTTCGAAATGGGTGGAGTGTATCCCTGGATTTCGGTTCTATTAATGCACAGAGATCTCTGGGGGAGGCATGAAGCCGGTGTAACTCCTAGAAAAGGGGAGTGTACCCTTAGATTTATATTGAATTAATGCACAGAGATCTCCAGGGAAGACATGAAGCCTCTCTCACTCCGAACTACAGGGAGAGTGTACCCCTATATTTCTATCCCCTCTATTAATGGGCAGAGATCTCTGGGGGAGGCATGAAGCCTCTCTCACTCCTACAAATGGGGGGGTGTACCCCTAGATTTCCATTCTATTAATGCACAGAGATCTCCAGGAAAGGCATGAAGCCTCTATCATTCCGAGCTACAGGGAGAGGGTATCCCTATATTTCTACCCCCCCATTAATGGACAGAGATGTCCGTGAAGGAATGAAGCCTAAGTCCTAGAAAAGGGGGAACTGTACCCCTAGATTTCTATTCTATTAATTCACAGAGATCTCCAGGGACGGCATTAAGCCTCTCTCACTCAGAGCTACAGGGAGAGGGTACCTCTATATTTCTCCCCTCTATTAATGGGCAGAGATCTCAGGGGGAGGGGCATGAAGCCTTTATAATTCCTAGAAATCGAGGGAGTGTACCCCTAGATTCATATTCTATTAATGCACAGAGCTCCCCAGGGAAGCCATGAAGCCTCTATCACTTCGAGCGACAGGGAGACAGTACCCCGATAGTTCTCTCCCCTCTATTAATGGGCAGAGATCTCTGGAGGAGGCATGAAGCCTTGCTAACTCCTAGAAATGGGGGGAGTGTGCCCCCAGATTTCTATTCAGTTAATGCAGAGAGATCTCCAGGAAAGGCATGAAGCCTCTATCATTCCGAGCAACAGGGAGGGGGGTACCCCTGTATTTCTCTCCCCTCTATTAAGGGGCAGAGATCTCTGGGGGAGGTATAAAGCCTCTCTCACTCCTAGAAATGGGGGCAGTGTACCCCTAGATTTCTATTCAATTAATGCACAGAGATCTCCAGGAAAGGCATGAAGCCTCTATCATTCCGAGCAACAGGGAGGGGGGTACCCCTGTATTTCTCTCCCCTCTATTAAGGGGCAGAGATCTCTGGGGGAGGTATAAAGCCTCTCTCACTCCTAGAAATGGGGGCAGTGTACCCCTAGATTTCTATTCAATTAATGCACAGAGATCTCCAGGGACGGCATTAAGCCTCTCTCACTCAGAGCTACAGGGAGAGGGTACCTCTATATTTCTCCCCTCTATTAATGGGCAGAGATCTCAGGGGGAGGGGCATGAAGCCTTTATAATTCCTAGAAATCGAGGGAGTGTACCCCTAGATTCATATTCTATTAATGCACAGAGCTCCCCAGGGAAGCCATGAAGCCTCTATCACTTCGAGCGACAGGGAGACAGTACCCCGATAGTTCTCTCCCCTCTATTAATGGGCAGAGATCTCTGGAGGAGGCATGAAGCCTTGCTAACTCCTAGAAATGGGGGGAGTGTGCCCCCAGATTTCTATTCAGTTAATGCAGAGAGATCTCCAGGAAAGGCATGAAGCCTCTATCATTCCGAGCAACAGGGAGGGGGGTACCCCTGTATTTCTCTCCCCTCTATTAAGGGGCAGAGATCTCTGGGGGAGGTATAAAGCCTCTCTCACTCCTAGAAATGGGGGCAGTGTACCCCTAGATTTCTATTCAATTAATGCACAGAGATCTCCAGGAAAGGCATGAAGCCTCTATCATTCCGAGCAACAGGGAGGGGGGTACCCCTGTATTTCTCTCCCCTCTATTAAGGGGCAGAGATCTCTGGGGGAGGTATAAAGCCTCTCTCACTCCTAGAAATGGGGGCAGTGTACCCCTAGATTTCTATTCAATTAATGCACAGAGATCTCCAGGAAAGGCATGAAGCCTCTATCACTCCTAGCTACAGGAAGAGGATAACCCGATATTTCTATCCCCTCTATTAATCGCCAGAGATCTCTGCGGAAGGCATGAAGCCTCTCTCACTCCTAGAAATGGGGGGAGTGTACCCCTAGATTTGTATTCTATTAATGCACAGAGATCTCCAGAGAGGTCATGAAGCCTTCATCATTACTAGCTACGAGGTGGGGTGTACCCCCAGATTTCGCTGCAATGGAACCCCTGGGAGCAAAGGCAACACCCCAGAAACAGTCACTTTTAATTATTCCTATGTTTCCAAATAGAAGTAGAAGGGAGCACAGTAAAAATAATCCTAAACAGTTTGAAAACTTTCCTGAAATGAAACAGAACTGAACACTTTTACACCAGCAAAATGCTCAGGTACACACGTGTGGAAGGAGGAATTCCGGGCCTCAGAGCAGAATGTGAGAAACGTCTCAGGATTTGAGCCCAAATGTGGTACCGACCCCGTCTGGAATACTGTACCCCGTTTTGCATGAAGCCCTTAGAGCAAATATATAAGCAGGAAGTCCCCTCCACTGGGGCATGATGGCCGCTTGTTCCTCTACTCCCCAAAGGGCCCCCGGGTGCCTCCCTCCCTCTCTGCCTGGCCTTCCTCCCGGGGTGTGAGAGGATCAGGCAGAGTAGAAAAGAGCCATGCTTTCCCACACTCTGCCTCACATAAATGAAAAGGGGTAAATCCAATAATTAGCCTATAAATTAAGGGGACTTTGGCTGAACATGCCGGCAGTACCATGTCACAGGCAATGTGGGGAGGGGGATGCCAGAACTATGGAGCCTTTGCTCCTCGCACTGCCCCATCTGTGTCTACAAGTGGAGTTCGGGGGGGCAATACTGCTGGGTGCAAAATGCCTCGGGAGAGGCCCCCCCCCTGTAGGGAGCTCCCCTGAGACAGAGAGCCATGCCTGAGGGAAAGAGGGCTCCCTTCCTCTGGTTACAGAGAGGAGCATCCTCCCGGGTAACCCAGGGGTTCCTTTATGGCTTATGACCAGCCAGTGGTCTCGAACCCACCCTAGCAGAGAGGGCGGGATTCCCCTCCGGAACCGGTTGGATCTCCCCGATGCCGCCTCGGTCTGGTCTCAGCCGGGAGATGTGGGTGGCAACCAGGCCCTGAGCTCGCTCCTAACAGAAATCCCACAAGACTCACAATCACACCGACCTCGGCCTCGAGCCACTGCTCAAACAATCCACGCATTCATTTTAGAGTGTTTTTTATTATGATTTTAATTATATGTTTATTTTTAGAGTGTTTTATGTTTTTAATATATTTTAATGCGTTTTAATCATGTATTTAATTGCATTTTAATTTCTGTTGTACCCCGCCTCAAGCCTTGAGGAGAGAGGCGTAACGCTTGTTGTTTTTAGAATTGTTGTTGTTATTATGTTGTTGCTGCAAATATTATTAAGCGGTTTCACATTCGTCACACCACACTAGACACAGGCGCAAACTTCTAAATACAACACAATATCACAAAACCAGCACTTCCTGCACAGACCTACACACCTTCACCTTTCCCTCTGAACAGCCTGCAAAATCCCTGACGCTTCAAGCAAATATGCAAGACAGCACTCGCCACGCACACCTCCAATTACAACACTCGTGCAAAGCAGCAAAAATCCACACGGCAAGCCTGGCACCACAAACCACCTATATCCTGGCAGAACAAAAGCACACCTACACACGACCCCTGGTTGCCACCTGCAGTTCCCGGCGGAGACCAGAACAACGCGACACCGAGGAGCTCCCTCCGGGTCTGGAGAGCGTTTCCCCCTCCTGGCCGCCCCTTCCCAAACCTGAAGTAGACGTTTAGGAGGAAAAAGTGGGAAAGGAGGACTGGAAGGAAAAACAGCTAGATTTAGGATCCCTCGCAAACTCACACACAATGGCAGATTGATGAAAAGGTTGCTTGGGGGGGCTGCGTTCCTCAAGAGAGGGAGAGCTCCCATAGCAGTGGAACAGTTCCCCTCAGACTAGCTTACTAGTTGCAGGGACCTGAGTTCTAATCCTGCTTTCCCTCAATACTACTAAGAGCCCAGCTGCTGGACAAACCTCTCCTCGTCTTGCCCCCTTCTGGCGAGGCTGGGGTCCCTGCCCTCGATCTGCGTGGCTTCGGGACCCGGGAGGCCTGGAAGGCCCCCCGACGCTGCTCTGAGACCCCATAAAGGGATCAGGGAGGACTGGAGTACCAGAACTCCCACGCAGCTGGGACCCCGTAGGAATTTTTTTTAAAAAAAATGCACTAAACCACAGGAAGGCATAATACCTAGAAATACTGGTAGCCGTATCTAAACCCACGAAGGGTCTTCCTATGGACTCATCCCGTTTCCAGGGTCTTCCCAGTTAAGGAAGACTGAACTGCAATGGCTGGCAAAAAGATCTGCCCCTCCTACGACAGCCATTTTGGCTCCCCACCTCTCCGCTGTCCTTTCTAAATGCAGTGACTACAAACCTACCCCCGTTCCAGACAGGTTCGTGCCCTGCAGCTCTGCAAATACAACGTGGAATTGGAGCTTCTATTTCCGATCCCTTTTCCAATTATGCCCCGCTTGGGAATTCCTCCCTCCATTTTACAGAACACGATTAACACACAAGGTCTTACATTTTCCATACAGATACCAACCTTGATCCCCAGGTCCCTCCTTCGCGGGCTGACAGGTCCGGTAGTGATGTTTTTGCCCCCAAATCCCCGCTTTCCTCTCCCCCTCCCCTGAATTTTCACCCACCCTTTGAAAGCTCATCCCCCCGCTTTGGGGAAAACCTTTGGCAGGGGGACATCCTCTGTGATTCTCACTTGTCAAAAATATCTTCTTCCAGGACAAAGTGTACACCCTCAAAAGACACCCCGACATTCAGGGTCTGCCCCCGGTCCTCTCTCCACCCCAGGCCTCCGAAACAGACCTGTTTTCTGTTTGCTTCTGGGAGCGTTTTGCCCGCGATCCTGTGTCTTCTCTAACGAACCTCCACGCCTTTGGCTCTTAAAGTACTTTAGCGGAGAAACGGATCGACTGAGAGACCTTTTTGCATTTCCTTAACCGGGTCTCTCTTGCTTTTGCCCTTTCCTTTGACGTGTGCATTCCCTCTCTGTACTAAATTTTGTTCCAGTGTTTTATTAATGTGCCATCACTTTCACGAGAATAAAATTCTTAATAAAGTCGTTTGGACAACTGTCACACTTGTCACGTTTGGCACAAGGCCTTTTGTGCTTTCCTTGTTTGGTAGGAATGTACCTGACTGTAGTGAAAATTCATGATGTTCCACTGCCAAAGGAGAGGACCCCCCCAAACAATCTTAAAAACATTTCTGTACTAAGCAAGAGTGTGAGAAGATCATTTAACACAGTGCTAAACAATTAGAAAGCCTAAAGCAAACACTGTGGTGTGAATTACAGGTATGTGAGCAACAAATAAAATGAGAACAAAACGGTCACACGCACAGGTGTGGGATGAGGAGGAACTGGCCAGAAACTGCGCATGAGAAAAGGATCCCGGGACGGCAGTCAAACGCTACAGAGATCCCCCATCTGGAAGGCTCCACCCGGTTCTGCCTGCTGCCCTCCAACTACGTATCCCTCCCACTCCCCCGTATTCTAGATGGGGTCACGTTGTGGCTCTGTGCAAAGCCAGAAGGACCTTTGGGGCTTAATTTCTGGCCTTTTCCAATTACGGCCGACTCAGAAACACAGCCCAGGCACGAGCCTCCCCCCCTCGGCCGGTCCCTCTCAGCCCACATCCTGCGCTTACATACCGGAATTTCATCAACATCTTGTCCTGATATCATCCCTTCAGAAACACATTCCCTAAATTTCTATTTTAAAGCCCGTTTCAACCCCACCCCACCCTCATTTGGAGCATTTCCCCCCTCCGTCTTTTTTTGTTGACATCACACTCCTTCGTGTTACATTTTCTTTACATTACACTGCAACACCTTACATTACCTTATCCACTGTTTTCAGAAAACATGATTACCTGAATCCCATTTCCCCACATCAAGCTGATAAATCAAAAGATTATTTTCATCCCAACCTTGTGGTGTAGGCACATTTTGCATTTACTTCTCAGAATATTTGGCCCGCAAGCCTGCAGCTTCCCCAACAGCCCTCCAGAGCTTTGCCTCTTAAATTAATGGGTCCTAAATTTAAACAGTGAAACAGTTCCCCTGGGACAAGAAAATTACTTGGAGAGAACTGAGTTCGATTACTGCATTGCCTCAATACCGACAGCCCAGCTACTGGGGAAACTTCTATCTGATCGCCTCATTCTAGTGAGGCTTTGGTCCCTGGCCACAATCTGCGTGGCCTGAGGACCAGAGAGACCTTGAAGGCCCCCCGACGCTAGGCTGAGACCCCATAAAGGGATCCGGGAGGACTGGATTACCAGAACTCCCATGCAGCTGGGACCCCCCAGGAATTACACGTTTAAGAATGAGAACTATTTGGAGGTGAGGCCTCCCAGGAATGAGGATGCCATACTATGCTAATCCTGGAGAAAAACTATGTTTTTAAAGCATACTAATTCATAGTAAGATATAACTTTGAGAATTATTGGTATTTGAAGCAAAGCTGGACCCATAAAGGACCTCCTCACTTCTCAGTCTTCCCAGTCAAGGAGGACTGGATTATGAGAGCTGGGAAAAGGATTTGCCCCTTTCGGGCCCTGCAACGCCTGTCCTGCTCCCAGTGGCTCCAGCAAACCTCTATCCCCTAACTGGTCTTGCTGGGCCCCAGGAGGATTTACCTCCCATAGGAAGTGAACCTGGGAGCCTTCAGTGGCCGTTTTCATCCTGGGTGCTGCAGAAAATCTAATTTAAAAAGGACCACTACAGCAATTTATACCAGCCATAAAAGATGTTTTGACCATCACACTGTAACATTTACAATTACTATTTTGTACTTTGCGTATTCCCTAGAGCTAATTATTCTCAGTATTTTAGGTTTCTGGGGTGCTGGCTGCTGAGATCCCATTCACAGACAACTAAGTTCAAAGGGACCCCTGGGGTCATCTAGCCCAACCCTAGTGGGGCAGAAACCCGCCTAACTCACCCCGGAAGGGTGGCCAAGAAATCCTCTTCCATTTCAGAGCCATTAACTTAGGAGGCAAATTGGGCTCTTCAATTAAGGTAGAGGAGGAGATACGTTGGGGGATCTGACAACATCTCTGCATTTGCTCTACGGGGTCTCCTACATTCCCCTCCCCAACATTTCTTTTCCTACGTGATTTTTTATTGTCTTACTCATCCTTGCAGTATTTCCTGCATGGCTTTCTCGTTGCTTCCACGGCAGTCGGAGTCTTACCTGCCTCGCCGGAATGCTGTTGCCGCTCTTACCCTTGACACACGCCTAAAAGTCAAAATTCATGACGCCCCCTCCCCTGCAAGGAAACCGAGCCCCCTCCCCCCAAAAACAGTTACCCGCACAGTTGAAACATGGAAAGAAAGAAAAAACACTGAAAGCCACTCAAAGCAATGGGAAAGCATGGCTGAAAGGGAGAGACAGGATTAAAGACAAGTAGGAAAAGCATTGAAAGCAGCAGCAAAAGAAAAGCCTTGGGGAGCAAGGGTGGGATGGGGGGGCGCCTGGCACGTGAGGGGGCCAAGGAAACACGGGCAGAGGCCCCCGAGATCCCGGGACCTATTTCTACCCCCTGCCCTCCAACTCCATTTCGAAACTAGAAGAGAGCTCTCCAGTGGGGAGGGGGTCTCCCGGCCGGTGGTCCATCTATGCCCCGCTGAGCCAGGCAATGGCTGAGCTCGGGCTACCCTCCTCTCAGCCTGACCTAAAACTGAGCGGGATTCTGGAAGGACAAAATAGAGGGCAGGGGAGCCACGCGGCGGCAAATGGCGGGCGGCCTTTTAAACGAAACCTCAAAATTACCTGAGGAATCGAGACGGCCTCTCCCAGCGTCCAGAAGCTACAAAAGCCTGGGAGATTCTGACGCTGACCTGGGGGGCCAAAACGGTTTCTAGCCAAGGACTGAGAAGCTCTTCTGAAGGACGAGGCTTCCCGAGACAGGAGGAAAGCTCTCCGGCTCGAAACTCGGGGAGCGTTAAGCGCAGGGCGCGTGAAGCACCGTCCCGGCCACGAAAAACGGGGTCTCCCCCCGCATCGGGACCTCTGCGAGACGTGAAGTCCCGCGTGGGCCACGAGGGACATCCCTGCCACGGGCCAGGGCCACCTCCCCGGGTCCAAAGAGTTCCTGTGCCCAGATCCAGAGGTCTGCTTGGTTTCCCCAAGGTGTCCTGAAAAGCCCCGCCTTTCTATACTCTGCCTTCAATAAGTAATAAGGGGGCAAGCCTATTCCTTAGCCTACAAATTAAGGGAGCTTGTGCTATACAGTCCGGCTGCACCGTGTTACAGGCAATGTGGGGCGGGGGGATGCCAGAGCTCCTGAGCCTCGGCTCCTATTAACTGGCTCAGAGCGCCCCGGCCACGTCTACAAGTGGGGTCCTGGGGGGGGATTTATTACTGGGTGCGAAAAGCCTCGAGAGATCCCCCCAGGCCCTGTAGGGAGCTCCCCCGAGACAGGGAGCCATGCCTGAGGGAAAGACGGCTCCCTCCCTCCGGTTACAGAGCGGAGCGTCCTCTCGGGCACCCCGGGGGCTCAAAGGCCGAGCGCCACCCTCCTCCCGGGTTCCCCGCTGAAGCCTTCAGGCTTACGGCCGGCCAGCGGTCTCCAACCCCCCCGGAACTACGATGGAACCCCCGGGAGTGAATGCACCCCCCAAGAAACCCCCATCCTTCTCCACACCTCTGCTCACGGATCCCAATTAGAGACCGCCCCCCAACCAGCTGTTTAGCCTTCCCATCTCCCTCCTCATTTCTTTCCTCTAGAACATGTAATTCCAGTTTAGAGATTGACGGACCGGGAAGGGCGAAATGCTCTGCTAACCGTTCTGGGGCGCCGCCCCCTTACGGGGCCCTTCCGGAGGGGACCCCCAAAGGCAGCCGGACTTCCGTCCCTTCCTCCTTCTGCGCGGGGACCGTCCCGTTTGCCCGACGCGGGACGCGGAGGGGCGTTCCCGGCGGGGGACAGCGTGGGTCACGCTGGAGGGGGAGCGGGTAAACGCCCCCCTGGCATGATGGACGGTGTTCTGGGGACCCGCGGCGTCGCTCCCGGGGTGGATGAGGGGGCAGGGTCGGTGTGGGGGGTTGCGGCGGGCTCTCCCTCCCGCACCGCCACGCCGGGCACGGTTTCCCTTCGTGGGCACGCGGCCGTTCAGGGCGGGGGGGTCTCCGTGGGCGGGGAAAGGCCGGGGGCCCGGAGCCTGAGAGGGGGTCCTCGATGCCGCCTAGCTCCGGTCCCTGCCGGGAGCTGCGGGCGGCAACCGGGGCCCTGAGCTCACTCCTAACAGAAATTCTACAAGACTCACAAACACACCAACCTCCGCCTGGAACAACCCACGCAAACAATCCACACACACACACACACACTTTGATGTGTTTTTAATTTTATGATTTTATTTATACGTTTGCATTTTAAAAGTTTTGTGGTTTTCGTGCATTTCAAGCATGTGTTTTCACTGTGTTTGCAGCTCTCTCGTACCCCACCTCAAGCCCTGAGGAGAGGGGGGTAACCGAGCTTATTATTAATAGGCCTACTATGCAGTTGCGTTGTTTTTATTGTTATTACCAATGTTATTAAAATTGTTCACGTTCTTCACACCACAACAGACACACGCAACAGATATCTAAGTACGACACAACATCACAAAGCCAGCAATTCCCGCACGGACCTACACACCTTAACGCTGCCCCCTTAAACGCCCCACCGGATCCCTGACGCTGCAAACGACTAAGCAACAAACCTCTAAACACACACGCCCCAAATGACAACACTCACATGCCAGACCGGCACGACAACCCACTCGCGGCCAGGCAGAACGACAAGAGACACACACAACCCAACAGCGGTTGCCCCCTGCAGATTTCAGCTGAGACAGGGCCGAGGCGGCATCGAGGAGCTCCGACCGGTTCCCGAGGGGAATCCCGCCCCCCTCAGACTCTGGACCCCCCGGCGTTCCCTCGCCCCCAGAGAGACCCCCGCCTGGAAGGGTGGCGGGCCCCCGAAGGGAAAGCGTAGTCCGGACGGCCGTACCGGGGGGGAAGAGGCCGCCACAAACCCCGACGCCGAGCCCGTCCCCCGATCGACACTGGGAGCGAGACCGCGGGGCCCCGCAACACCGCCCGTCACCCCCAGGGGACCATTATCCCGCTCCCCCCTTGGCGTGACCCCCGCCGCCCCCTCCCGAGAAGGACCCCCCGCGTTCAGCATAGGGCAAAGGGGAGGGTCTCTGTGCAGAGAGAGGAAGGGAGGGAAGGGGGTTGAAGGAGAGGCGGCCCCCAGAAGAGGAAGCAGAGCATTTCCCCCTTCCTGCTCCCCCATTCCCAAAGCTGGAAATAGATGTTTTGGAGGAAAAAAATGGAAAGGAGGATTGGAAGGAAAAACAGCTAGATTGAGGAACCTTCCCAAACTGAAACCCAGTGCCAGACCTATGGAGAGAGATCCAGGTTTCTCGGGGGGGGGGCTGCATTCACCGAAAGAGCTTCCATGGCAGTGAAACAGTTCCCCTCGGGCTATCTCGTTACTTTCAGGGAACTGAGTTCTAATCCTGTGTCACTTCAATACTAGTATAAGCCCAGCTGCTGGGGAAACCTCTATCTGATCGCCCCGCCCTGGCGAGGCTTGGGAGACCTTGAAGGCCCCCCGACGCTAGGCTGAGACCCCATAAAGGGATCAGGGAGGACTGGATTACCAAACCTCCCATGCAGCTGCGATCCCCCAAGAATTACGTTCTTGAAACAAGGGACAATCAGGTCTAATAATGAGAACTATCTGTAGCTAGGGCCTCCCGGGAAGCAGGATGCCAAGCTACGCCTCCCAGAGAAAGTAACTTGGGAGACAGCTGAAGTCAGCCCGTGAAGGGCCTCCCTATGGACTCCTCCAGTGGTCCCTCCTAACATATTGTTTTCAAGCATATTAAGCCGTAACAGAATATAATAGTGAGAACTACGGGTACTGGAAGCTAAGCTGGACCCGTGAAGGGCCTCCTCGCTTCTCGGAGTCTTCCCAGTTGAGGAGGACTGAATTATAAGGGCTGGGAAAAGGATTTGCCCCTTTCGGGCCCTGCAACGCCTCTCCTGCTCCCAGTGGCTCCAGCAAACCTCTGTCCCCTTAACTGGTCTTGCCGGGCCCAAGGAGGATTTACCTCCCCCAGGCATTAAAACTGGGAGCCTTCGGCGGCCATTTTTTATTCTGGCTGCAGCAGAAAATCTAAGTTAGAAAGGTCTACTGCATCGCTACATCTGAGACATAAAAGATGCCTTTTATAGTTTGCACTCTGCACATGCTCTAGAACTAGCTTCTCTCCATCTGGTTTTAGCTCTTTGGGGTGCTGAGAGCTGATATCCCAGTCGCAGACTGTCAAGTTAAAGGGCACCCCAGCGGTCATCTATCCCAACCCTGATAGGGTGGAAAGGCACATTAAGGCACCCCTGAAGGGTGGTCGCAAGATTCCTGCTTTGAAAACTCCCACGGAGGAGTCCCTTGTCGCGTGTACCACGGGCAGACCGAGACCGTACAGCACGGAGCACGTTAGGCGTGCGCCCCCACCCTCCCTCACGCTCAAAATCCCTTTTTGTTTCTCTCCTCATCAGAAAAACCCCAAGAAAAAACACGGACACAGGTTTTCAAAATTCTTTATTAGAAATAACGTTTTAAATGCCTATCTCCTTCTAACAGTAGGATGAATACGCCCTTTAGCTGTAACTTAATTATAGTATGCAAATGTTTTAAATTAACCTTGTAAAATTATTATAAACTTCCTTGAATCCCATCCTCGGAGAAAGTAGGGATCTAAATTTAGTCACGGAGTGAACCAATGAACTGTGTGCAACTCCTTACAAATTCCTGCCAGTGCCAGTAAAGGCTGCAGGGAAAGTCAGGGTGGCATCGAGGCTTTGCATTAATAAGCCACCCAAACGCACAGCTCCCTTTTTCCTTCCTTCTCCTGCTTTAAACATTTTCCTTTCTTTCTGTGGTTAGGGTCTGTGGGACTTCTCCCAAAATGAAGAGAGAGGTCTCCTTCTTGCCACAACCAGACAGAGGCCCTGGCTGTTTCTAAAGTTTTGCTTGTGCATGACCTGCATTTTTAAAGCCTTGATTTTGTTTTAAGAGTTCTTGAAGAACAAGACAGAAAATCTCCTTGGTTCTTCTGCTTTGGGGCTGATTTAACAAGAGAAGAACCAGCAAACTGAATCAGGCTGAGGACCTGCCTCTGGGACCACGCTTCAAAGGCCGAAGGTTTTAACACCGGGACCTCTGGATCTGAGGGTTGAAACCCACAAAAGCCCGCACGTGTGCGTCTGGGTGTGTGAGGGGGGACACCTTGGAGAAAACCAGCCAGACAACACTTCACTGGTCTCCAATGCGGAGGCCTCGTCCCCTCGATTTACTCCGGGAGCGGCACTGCCAAGGATTTTTATACCCGTATTAAGCAGGCAGGCCTCGAGGCGGCAATCCGGATCCAGGCACAGGAACAAAAGTGAAGGGGCCGCCTGCTCAGAGGCATCTGCAAACTAATTCAAAATGGCGGAGGCACAGCCATTTTGGTACTGGCTCCATGCTGAGTCCTTCCACGAGCCCCCAAACTGCCTGAAGTGTATTTAAGAGGAGATTCCTGGAGGATGAGCGCCTAATCTATGGATGGGGGCCATTTTGGGTCATCTGCTGCGTGTGCAAGGTTGTGTTTCAAGCTGGAAGGAGATTCTTACCCAGCTCTGTTGCTCTTCCGTGTGGCTCCGTCCTTTCCAAACTGCCTGTCCCTCCGAGTTGGCTGCAGTGGATTTGAAGGGTTAAAGAAACAGCTGTCCCTGCGTTAATACAAAATACTGCTGCTTACATGCCTTAAATTCTCCTTTTCTATCTTCTTAAAAACTAAGTTTTTCTGTATTCAACTACTCTGACCTTGTGCCCTATTTTCTAGGAAACTCACTTTTAATTTTTTCCCCTAAATAACCCTTTTACATAATTAAAATGTTCATCTTATCTTTTGGTGTTTTTCCTTAATTTGAGTAACCTGCCCTGGGACCTGAATAAGGAAAAAGGCATCAATTCAAGAAACAAATCCCCTTTGGTTTCCTTTTTTTCTTGTTCTTTAATCAGACGTCTTCTTTTTTTTTTCTTTTCAATTCTTCTTTACTATATTTAAACAGTGTATTGCATTGCTAAGCCTTTGCATTGCCTTTCCAGCAATGTCAACTTCTTGGTTTTTAAAAAACATTTTTATAGAACTTACCTTCCAAAAGGAATCCTGTGGTGTTTTCCTTAAGATGTTTGTAAGCTGCCTTGTATCCTGTATAAAAACAATAAACAACAATTAAAAAACCCACCTCATCCTCCCAGGAAAACTGCATGGCCTCCATTTTCCCCTAAGATTTTCAAGATTTTTTGGTCTTATATGTTTTGCAAACACTTGCTTCTAGAAAAGGTAGTTTTACAGAACTTACCTTCAAAACTTTATCCTACGGTGTCTTTTCAAAAACGTTGGGAAACTGCCTTAGTTCCTGTATGAAGAAAAAAATAGTAAATTAATTCAGTGAATAAAAAAAACGAAGTTCACTTCATCCCCTGAAGAAAGCCGTGGATTACCTCCATTTTCCTCACAGACTGCACACTTTCAACGTTTCTGGCTTCATTTCTTCCCAAATGCAATCGATTTTCCACTGCTTGGCTCCCATTAACTGTGCTTTTTTAAAAAATGCCTTCGTTTTTCCTTTTCTTTTTAGTCTTTGTCTTATTTGTATATCGTCTTGCTGTCCCTCCGTTTTCCTTCTCTCATGTTGTTACTCTAAAAAAACCAAAACCGTTTTCTGCAATAAATTTTTTAAGTGGGCTCCTGTGCTGTTTTTTTAAAAAATACTTCTAAACTGCCATGAAAAGAAAAAGACAGAAAATAAACAGTAAAAATCACCGCTTCCCTCCCGTCCCCTCAGGAAAAATGTGGAGGGACCTGATTCCCGCCCCAAACAGCACATTTTCAGGCTTTTTGCCCTTTTTTCTTTTAAGAACACTTCCTTTCTTCCAAAATGTAACTTCGCCCGCTCCCATTTCTTCTGCTTCCCTTAAGGGGCTTCTCTCCTCATATTTTTTTTTCATGCGTCTCTGCTGTGCTTTGTGGTCTTGACATTTTATTTCTTCTTCTATTTACATATTTTTAATGCTCATTAAGTACGTATTAAAGTACTTGTCGCCCTTGGGCTGGGCTTCTTTCCAACCACCCGTGAATTATTTCTTGGCTTTTACAGAGCCCGTCCTTTAAACTAGGCTCCGTTTACTCAAAATGCAGGCCAGCCCCCCTCCAGCCCCTCGAGGAACAAACAGGGATAATTACAATGGAGAAATAACTGAGGACAAACCCACCCCATTCCCCTCAGCATAGCCGGGGAGCCCCTCATTTGGCCCCCAAGGAAACTCCACTATTATTATTAGTCATGTGCACTTTTCCCTCCAAAGCCGGGAGCCAGAGCGCCTCCAAGTTTTAACGAAGCAGTACCCTTAAAAGGCATATTGGAATGAAACCAAGCCATTTGAATAAATGGGCGAGCAACCGGGCAACGGAGGGGCGAGCGAGGGCCCTTACCTGCAGGCCCGCAGCCTCCCCTCCGAACCGGCTCTCCGTCCCCGCGGAGAGTCTGAGGGAAAATGGCGTCTGAGGGAAAATGGCGGGCAAACCGGAGCCGAGAAGGCGCGGTTGGCGCATGCGCGCTGCCGTACGCGGCTTTCCCTCCCGATGTGCGGAGGGGAGGGGGCCGGAGGAAAAGGCGGGAGAGAGCTTCCAAGGAAAAGAGCCGCCGAGGTCGCCGGGCAGCCAATTCTAACTCCTGAGGGGCAGCCAGGATGGCCAATAGCATCCCTTGAATGTTGAAGGGGGCCAAAAGCGAGAGAAAGCTAGCTGCTCCGTGAGGGGAAGGTCTATTACGCCTTCTTTTTGGGAACAAAGCCTCTAGTAAGCCCCTGATGTGCAGGAATGCGGCCCAAAAGGCAGCTCCCAAACCAGGGGGAGATTGAGCCAAATAGGGGGAAAGTCAGCTGAGGGAAAGAAAAAAGGCGCGGCGGAGGCGGCGGCGGCGGCACTGCGCATGCGAAGTAGAGTCCCCCTCCCTCCGCCCTTTCGGCGCGATCCCCGAGCGCGTGACGGGCAGCCTCGTTGTCCAACCGGAGGCTCGGAACGAGGGCGGGGCAGGATTTGAACAATTGGCGGGAGCGCTGTCAATATAAAAGGCTTCGTGAGGCGGGGAGCGAAGAGAGAGCCGGTTCTGAGGAGAGAGAGTGTTTGGGGTACGCGGAAGAGGCCTTAGTCTGGCTGAGGGGTGTCTTCCTCTTTGGCCCGTTGGTATTTCCTTTGCGTAAGTAGCCTGGCCTCTTAAGTTTAGCGTTTAATTAAACTCATGAGTCGCTTCGGCTCCTAACTTTGGGGGAAGAAGGTGGCCGGTGGTAACAACGATAATAGTAGCAGGAATGATAATAGCGGAGTTTCCTTGGCGGTAAAATGGGGGGCTCCCCTGGCTATGCTGAGGGGAATGGGGTGGGTTTGTCCTCACTTATTTCTCCATTTTAATTATCCCTGTTGGTTCCTGGTGTGGCTGGAGGGGGGTTGGCCGGCATTTAGAGTAAACGGAGCCTGCTTTAAAAGACGGGCTCTCAAAAAGCTAAGAAATAATTCACGGGTGGTTGGAAAGAAACCCAGCCCAAGGGCGACAGGTACTCTAAGGCCTACTTAAAGTGCGGTAAAAAATATGGATATAGAAGAAGAAAAATAATAAAGTTATAAGGCACAGTGAACATGTAGTGGAGAAAAAAAACTTCTCAGAAGAAAAGGTATTTAAACAAAGCAGGGGAAATGGGAGGCAATTGGCAAGAGGTGGAGAAGAAGTTACATTTTGGAACAAAAGGAGCCTTTTTGAAAGAAAAAGAGGGCAAAAACCCTCAAAATGTGCAGTTTGGGGTGAAAAAATAAAGTCCCCCCACATTTTTCCTGAGGCAATGGGAGAGAGGAGGAGAGTTTTCTATTCATTTAATGCCTTTCTCTTCGTATAGTATCCAATAGGATCTTTTAAAAAGACATCACAGAAGACAGTTTAAAGCACTAGTTGTAGAAAAGTTTTGTTTTTTGGGAAAGCAATCATATGAGAGGTAAAAATTCAGAGATAAAGCAAAATGACATAGAAATAGAAAATAGTAAAGACTACAAACAAGCAAAAAAATGAAAGTATTTTATAAAAAAAAAGGCACAATAAATGGGAGCCAAGGACAGTGGAAGAAGTTACATTTTGAAAGTGAGGGGATGTTTTTAGAGAAATGAAGGCAAAAATCTTTACAATGTGCAGTCTGAGGGGAAAATGAAGGGAATCCTCAGCATTCTTGAGGGGATGAGATGACTTCTATTTTTCTTACTCACAGAACTTATTTAATGTCTTCTTCGTCATACAGGATTCCTGGCAGCTTACCAACGTTTTTAAAAGGCACCATAGGATAAAGTTTGAGAGGTAAGTTCTTCAAAGTGTTTTTTTTTAAAAGTAAGTTTTTATAAAAGAAATATGGTCAAAAATCTTTAACATCTGAGGGGAAATGAAGGTCATACAGTTCTCCTGAGCTGATGAGCTGGATTTTATTATTGTTATTTTTTTTTATACAGAAATCCAAGGCAGGATACAACCATTGCAAGGAAGACAGCATAGGATTCATTTTCGAAAGTAAGTTCTACCAAAGTTTTCTTTAAAGAACAAGAACTTGCCATTGCTTAAAAAGCAACGCAAACGTGTAGCAATGTAATATGCAATTTAAAAAGGAAGAACTTGGAATTGCTACATTTTTGCATTGCTTTTTCAGCAATGTAATGCACAATTTAAACATAGTAAAAAAGAATTAAAAAAAGAAAAGGAAAGGAAATTTTAATAAAGAACAAGAAAAAAAGAAGACAAAGGGGATTTATTGTTCGTTTATTAAATGAAGGCTTTTCTCCTTGTTCAGGTTCCAGAGCAGCTTACAAAAATTAAGGAAAAACTTGAAAGGAAAAGATAAAAATTCTAATTGTGTAAAAGGGGTTTTTTTGAAGGAAAAAAAGTCAGTTTGGTTGAAAATAGGGCATAAAGTTAGATTAGTTGAGTATGGAGAAGCATAGTTTTTAAAAAAGACGGAAAAGGAGAATTGAAGGCATGTGAACAGCAGTATTTTGTATGAATGCAGGGACGGCTGTTTCTTCAATACTTCAAATCCACTGCAACCTAAACGGGGAAACAGGCAGTTTGGAAAGGACGGAGCCACGCGGAAGAGCAACAGAAACAGGTAAGGATCTCGTTTCAGCTTCAAACACAACATTGCACACGCAGCAGATGACCCAAAATGGCCCCTATCCATAGATTAGGCGCTCACCCTCCAGGAATCTCCTCTTAAATACACTTCAGGCAGTTTGGGGGCTCGTGGAAGGATTCAGCATGAAGTAAGTATCAAAATGGCTGTGCCTCCACCATTTTGAATTAGTTTGCAGGTGCCTCTGAGCAGGCGGCCCCTTCACTTTTGATCCTGTGCCTGGATCCGGATTGCCGCCTCGAGGCCTGCCTGCTTAATACGGGTATAAAAATCCTTGGCGGTGCCGCTCCCTGAGTAAATCGAGGGGACGAGGCCTCCGCATTGGAGACCAGTGAAGTGTTGTCTGGCTGGTTTTCTCCAAGGTGTCCCCCCTCACACACCCAGACGCACACGTGCGGGCTTTTGTGGGTTTCAACCCTCAGATCCAGAGGTCCCGGTGTTGAAACTTTCAGCCTTTGAAGCGTGGTCCCAGAGGCAGGTCCTCAGCTTGATTCAGTTTGCTGGTTCTTCTTTGATTAAATCAGCCCCAAAGCAGAAGAACCAAGGAGATTTTCTGTCCTGTTCTTCAAGAACTCTTAAAACAAAATCAAGAAATCAAGGCTGTAAAAATACAAGTCATGCACAAGCAAAACTTTAGAAACAGCCAGGGCCTCTGTCTGGTTGTGGCAAGAAGGAGACCTCTCTCTTCATTTTGGGAGAAGTCCCACAGACTCTAACCATAGAGAGAAAGAAGAATGTTTAAAACTGGAGAAGGAAGGAAAAAGGGAGCTGTGCGTTTGAGTGGCTTATTAATGCAAAGCCTCGATGCCACCCTAACTTTCCCTGCAGTCTTTACTGGCACTGGCAGGAACTTGTAAGGAGTTGCACACAGTTCATTGGTTTACTCCCTGATTAAATTTAGATCCCTCTTTCCTCCGACGATGGGATTCAAAGAGATTTATAATAATTTTACAAGATTAACTTGAAACATTTGCATACTACAGTTAACTTACACCTAAGGGGTATGTTCATCCTACTATTAGAAGGAGATAGTCATTTAAAACGTGATTTCTAATAAAGAACTTTGAAAACCTGTGTCCGTGTTTTTTCTTGGGGTTTTTCTGATGAGGAGAGAAACAAAAAGGGATTTTGAGCGTGAGGGAAGGTGGGGGCGCACGCCTAACGTGCTCCGTGCTGTACGGTCTCGGTCTGCCCGTGGTACACGCGACAAGGGACTCCTCCGTGGGAGTTTTCAAAGCAGGAATCTTGCGACCACCCTTCAGGGGTGCCTTAATGTGCCTTTCCACCCTATCGGGGTTGGGATAGAAGACCGCTGGGGTCCCCTTTAACTTGACAGTCTGCGACTGGGATCTCAGCCCTCAGCACCCCAAAGAGCTAAAACCAGATGGAGAGAAGCTAGTTGTAGAGCATGTGCAGAGTGCAAATTAGAAAAGGCATCTTTTATGTCTCAGATGTAACGATGCAGTAGACCTTTCTAACTTAGATTTTCTGCTGCAGCCAGAATAAAAAATGGCCACCCAAGGCTCCCAGTTTTAATGCCTGGGGGAGGTAAATCCTCCTTGGGCCCGGCAAGACGAGTTAAGGGGACAGAGGTTTGCTGGAGCCACTGGGAGCAGAAGAGGCGTTGCAGGGCCCGAAAGGGGCAAATCCTTTTCCCAGCCCTTATAATTCAGTCCTCCTTAGCTGGGAAGACTCCGAGAAGCGAGGAGGCCCTTCACGGGTCCAGCTTAGCTTCCAGTACCCGTAGTTCTCACTATTATATCCTGTTACGGCTTAATATGCTTGAAAACAATATGTTAGGAGGGACCACTGGAGGAGTCCATAGGGAGGCCCTTCACGGGCTGACTTCAGCTGTCTCCCAAGTTACTTTCTCTGGGAGGCGTAGCTTGGCATCCTGCTTCCCGGGAGGCCTTAGCTACAGATAGTTCTCATTATTAGACTTGATTGTCGCTTGTTTCAAGAACGTAATTCTTGGGGGATCACAGCTGCATGGGAGGTTTGGTAATCCAGTCCTCCCTGATCCCTTTATGGGGTCTCAGCCTAGCCTCGGGGGGGGGGCCTTCAAGGTCTCTCAAGCCTCGCCAGGGTGGGGCGATCAGATAGAGGTTTCCCCAGCAGCTGGGCTTATACTAGTATTGAAGTGACACAGGATTAGAACTCAGTTCCCTGAAAGTAACGAGATAGCCCGAGGGGAACTGCTTCACTGCCATGGAAGCTCTTTTGGTGAATACAGCCCCCCCGAGAAACCTGGATCTCTCCCCATAGGTCTGGCACTGGGCTTCAGTTTGGGAAGGTTCCTCAATCTAGCTGTTTTTCCTTCCAATCCTCCTCTCCATTTTTTTCCTCCAAAACATCTATTTCCAGCTTTGGGAATGGGGGAGCAGGAAGGGGGGAATGCTCTGCTTCCTCTTCTGGGGGCTGCCTCTCCTTCAGGCCCCTTCCCTCCCTTTCTCTCTCTGCACAGAGACCCTCCCCTTTGCCCTACGCTGAACGTGGGGGGTCCTTCTCGGGAGGGGGCGGACGGGGTCACGCCGAGGGGGGAGCGGGATAATGGTCCCCTGGGGGTGACGGGCGGTGTTGCGGGGCCCCGCGGTCTCGCTCCCAGTGTCGATCGGGGGACGGGCTCGGCGTCGGGGTTTGTGGCGGCCTCTTCCCCCCCGGTACGGCCGTCCGGACTACGCTTTCCCTTCGGGGGCCCGCCACCCTTCCAGGCGGGGGTCTCTCTGGGGGCGAGGGAACGCCGGGGGGTCCAGAGTCTGAGGGGGGCGGGATTGCCCTCGGGAACCGGTCGGAGCTCCTCGATACCGCCTCGGCCCTGTCTCAGCCGAAATCTGCAGGGGGCAACCGCTGTTGGGTTGTGTGTGTCTCTTGTCGTTCTGCCTGGCCACGAGTGGGTTGTGGTGCCGGTCTGGCGTGTGAGTGTTGTCATTTGGGGCGTGTGTGTTTAGAGGTCTGTTGCTTAGTCGTTTGCAGCGTCAGGGATCCGGTGGGGCGTTTAAGGGGGCAGCGTTAAGGTGTGTAGGTCCGTGCGGGAATTGCTGATTTTGTGATGTTGTGTCGTACTTAGATATCTGTTGCGTGTGTCTGTTGTGGTGTGAAGAACGTGAACAACTTTAATAACATTGATAACAACAATAAAAACAACGCAACCGCATAGTAGACCTATTAATAATAAGCTCGGTTACCCCCCTCTCCTCAGGGCTTGAGGTGGGGTACGAGAGAGCTTAAAACACAGTGAAAACACATGCTTGAAATACACTGAAATACACGAAAACCACAAAACTTTTAAAATGCAAACGTATAAATAAAATCACAAAATTAAAAACACATCAAAGTGTGTGTGTGTGTGTGTGTGTGTGTGTGTGTGGATTGTTTGCGTGGGTTGTTCCAGGCGGAGGTTGGTGTGTTTGTGAGTCTTGTAGAATTTCTGTTAGGAGTGAGCTCAGGGCCCCGGTTGCCGCCCGCAGCTCCCGGCAGGGACCGGAGCTAGGCGGCATCGAGGACCCCCTCTCAGGCTCCGGGCCCCCGGCCTTTCCCCGCCCACGGAGACCCCCCCGCCCTGAACGGCCGCGTGCCCACAAAGGGAAACCGTGCGTGGCGTGGCGGTGCGGGAGGGAGAGTCCGCCGCAACCCCCCACACCGACCCTGCCCCCTCATCCACCCCGGGAGCGACGCCGCGGGTCCCCAGAACACCATCCATCACGCCAGGGGGGCGTTTACCCACTCCCCCTCCAGCGTGACCCACGCTGTCCCCCGCCGGGAACGCCCCTCCGCGTCCCGCGTCGGGCAAACGGGACGGTCCCCGCGCAGAAGGAGGAAGGGACGGAAGTCCGGCTGCCTTTGGGGGTCCCCTCCGGAAGGGCCCCGTAAGGGGGCGGCGCCCCAGAACGGTTAGCAGAGCATTTCGCCCTTCCCGGTCCGTCAATCTCTAAACTGGAATTACATGTTCTAGAGGAACGAAATGGGGAGGGAGATGGGAAGGGTAAACAGCTGGTTGGGGGGCGGTCTCTAATTGGGATCCGTGAGCAGAGGTATGGAGAGGGATGGGGGTTTCCCGGGGGGGTGCATTCACTCCCGGGGGTTCCATCGTAGTCCGGGGGGGCTGGAGACCGCTGGCCGGCTGTAAGCCTTAAGGCTTCAGCGGGGAACCTGGAAGGAGGGTGGCACCCGGCCTTCGAGCCCCTGGGGTGCCTGAGAGGATGCTCCGCTCCGTAACCGGAGGAAGGGAGCCGTCTTTCCCTCAAGCATGGCTCCCTGTCTCGGGAGAGCCCCCTACAGGGCCTGGGGGGATCTCTCGAGGCTTTTCGCACCCAGAAATAAATCCCCCCCCAGAACCCCACTTGTAGACGTGGCTGGGGCGCTCTGAGCCAGGTAGTAGGAGCCGAGGCTCAGGAGCTCTGGCATCCCCCCCGCCCCACATTGCCTGTAACACAGTGCAGCCGGACTGTACAGCACAAGCCCCCTTAATTTGTAGGCTAAGGAATAGGCTTGCCCCCTTATTACTTATTGAAGGCAGAGTATAGAAAGGCGGGGCTTTTCAGGACACCTTGGGGAAACCAAGCAGACCTCTGGATCTGGGCACAGGAACTCTTTGGACCCGGGGAGGTGGCCCTGGCCCGTGGCAGGGATGTCCCTCGTGGCCCACGCGGGACTTCATGTCTCGCAAAGGTCCCAATGCGGGGGGAGACCCCGTTTTTCGTGGCCGGGACGGTGCTTCACGCGCCCTGCGCTTAACGCTCCCCGAGTTTCGAGCCGGAGAGCTTTCCTCCTGTCTCGGGAAGCCTCGTCCTTCAGAAGAGCTTTTCAGTCCTTGGCTGGAAACCCTTTTGGCCCCCAGGTCAGCGTCAGAATCTCCCAGGCTTTTGTAGCTTCTGGACGCTGGGAGAGGCCGTCTCGATTCCTCAGGTAATTTTGAGGTTTCGTTTAAAAGGCCGCCCGCCATTTGCCGCCGCGTGGCTCCCCTGCCCTCCATTTTGTCCTTCCAGACTCCCACTCAGTTTTAGGTCAGGCTGAGAGGAAGGCAGCCCGAGCTCAGCCGTTCCCTGGCTCAGCGGGGCGTAGATGAGCCACCGGCCGGGAGACCCCCTCCCCACTGGAGAGCTCTCCTCTAGTTTAGAAATTCAGTTGGAGGGCAGGGGGTAGAAATAGGTCCCGGGATCTCGGGGGCCTCTGCCCGTGTTTCCTTGGCCCCCTCACGTGCCAGGCGCCCCCCATCCCACCCTTGCCGCCCAAGGCTTTTCTCTTGCTGCTGCTCTCAATGCCTTTTCTACTTGTCTTTAATGCTGTCTCCCTTTCAACTATGCTTTCCCATTGCTTTGAGTGGCCTTCAATGTTTTTCTTTTCTTCCCATGTTTTAACTGTGCGGGGAACTGTTTTTGGTGGGAGGGGGCTCAGTTTCCTTGCAGGGGAGGGGGCGTCATGAATTTTGACTTTTAGACGTGTGTCAAGAGTAACAGCGGCAACAGCGTTCTGGCGAGGCAGGTAAGACTCCGACTGCCGTGGAAGCAACGAGAAAACCGTGCAGGAAATAGTGCAAGGATGAGCAAGACAAAAAATTGCGTAGGAAAATAAATGTGGGAGGGGGGAGTAATGTAGGAGACCCCTTAGAGCAAATGCAGTGATGTTGTCAGATCCCCCAAAGCATCTCCGCTGCCTTAATCGGAGAGCCCAATTTGCCTCCTAAGTTAATGGCTGTGAAATGGAAGAGGATTTCTTGGCCACCCTTCAGGGGTGAGTTAGAGGGATTTCTGTCCTACCGGGGTTGGGGTAGATGACCCCTGGGGTCCCTTTGAACTTAATTGTCTGTGAATGGGATCTCAGCAGCCAGCACCCCAGAAACCTAAAATATTGAGAATAACTAGCTCTAGAGAATATGCAGAGTGCAAAATAGAAATTGTAAATGTTACAGTATAACAGTAAAAGAATCTTTTATGATTGGCATATAGTGCTGCAGTAGTCCTTTTTAACTTCGATTTTCTGCAGCACCCAGGATGAAAACGGCCGCTAAAGGCTCCCAGGTTCTCTTCCTGCAGGAGCTAAATCCTCCTTGGGCCCAGCAAGACCAGTTAAGGGGACGGAGGTTTACTGGGCCCACTGGGAGCAGGACAGGTGTTGTCGGGCCCGAAAGGGGGAAGTCCTTTTCCCTGCCCTTATAATCTGGTCCTCCTTAACTGGGAAGACTCTGAGAAGCGAGGACGCCCATTATGGGTCCAGCTTTACTTGAAATACCAATGCTTCTCAATGTTATATCTTATTACGAATTAATATGCTTTAAAAACATAGTTTTTCTCCTGGGTTAGCATAGCGTGGCATCCTCATTCCTTGGAGGCCTCACCCCCAAATAGTTCTTTCTATTCATCAGCTTGATGTGGGGAAATGGGATGCAGGTAATCATGTTTGGAGAAGGCAAGGGATAATGTAAGGTAAACAAATGTAATGTGAAGAAAATGTAACGCAAAGGAATGTGATGTAAACAAAAAAAGACAGAGGGGGTAAATACTCCAAATGAGGGTGGGGTGGTGTTGAAATGGGCTTTAAAAGAAAAATTTGGGGAATGGTTTCTGAAGGGATGACACCAGGACAAAATGTTTATGAAGTTACCATATAAGCGCAGGATGTGGGCTGAGAGGGACCGGCTGTGTGTGTGTGTGTGTGGGGGGGGCTCGTGGCTGGGACTTCTGCGAAAAGGGCTGCGTTTCTGAGTCGACCGTCATTGGAAAAGGCCAGAAATTAAGCCCCAAAGGTCCTTCTGGCTTTGCATAGACCCACAGGGAGACCCCACCAGGAATACAATGTAGAGTTTTCTGTATTTCAAAAGGATGTTGGGGAGAAGGAGAAGTTGGAGGAAAGGGCCACCAAAGGGACCGCACTGTCCAGGTCTTTTCAGGTTAGGAAAGAGAGGAGGAAGGGGTGACAGGTTAATCCTTGAACCCCTTGAGATTAATCCCTGAAAGTGAAGGGTGGGAGATAACAGTAAGACCCCAGGTCCCCCCCCCCTGGATTTAGGGATGGCTGCCAGATTGTGTGCCTTTAAATGGCCCTGGCTCAGTTCCTTGAGGAGGGGCCCAGTTATGGCCACCCCTGAACCCCACGGCTTGGAGGTTCGTCTGTCATAAAATCAGGAAGGAAGCAGCTCTTTATTCGGGTGGCCTATTAAAATAAAACCTTTGTACCCCACGGGCTCTTTGTGCAGCACCTCCTGGTGTTCTCCTGAGGAATTCCTCTTTCTCACAGCTTTTCCTTTGATTTATGAGTCTCTAGCCATGAGTAGAGAATTAAAAAAATATAGTTTCCTATGTTGGAAAGGGGGGGGGATGCATAATGCTTTTCCCCACAGCGCAACCTTCCTCCGACGTTAAGCCCCGTCCATTCCCCCAGAAGACTGCGCTTTGCACGTGGCAGAGTCTCCTTCATTGGGGATTTCCGGGCCAAAGTGTATTCTCGGCCGCCCGTCATGGGTGGCGTAGTCTGGGTTCCCGTCCAGGCAGCAGGTTGGACCAGGGGCCCCTCGGGATTCCAGAGGAAGGACTGGAACACATGGCTAAGTGGGGGTCCCTCTCTTTAGCTCAGAAGTCAGAGGCCCCCATTCAGTGTTAGGTGAGGCTGAGAGAGAGTGACCGACCCAGGGCCACCCCGTGAGTCTTCATGGCTCAGCAGCAGCAGCAAGAGACTTCTGGCACTTGATAACCCTCGCGCCCCTCTGGGATCCCTTCCCTTTGGGATACGTAGTTGGAGGGCAGCAGGGAGAACCCGGTGGAGCCTTCCAGGTGGGGTCTCTGTAACGTTTGACTGCCGTCCCGGGATCCTTTTCTCATATGCAGTTTCTGGCCGGTTCCTCCTCACCCCTCCACCTGTGGATGTGACCGTTTTGTTCTCATTTTGTTTGTAGCTCACATTCCTGTAATTCACACCACACAGTTTGCTTTAGGCTTTCTAATCACTTAGCATTGTCTTAAATGATTTCTTCACACTTCACACTCTTGCTTAGTACGGAAATGTTTTTAAGATCGCTGGCGGGGGGTCTCTCCTTTGGCAGGTGGAACATCACGAATTTTCACTACAGCCAGGTACGTTCCTACCAAACAAGGAAAGCACAAAAGGCCTTGTGCCAAACGTGACAAGTGTGACAGTTGTCCAAATGACTTTATTAAGAATTTTATTCTCGTGAAAGTGATGGCACATTAATAAAACACTGGAACAAAATTTAGTACAGAGAGGGAATGCACACGTCAAAGGAAAGGGTAAAAGCAAGAGAGACCCGGTTAAGGAAATGCAAAAAGGTCTCTCAGTTGATCCGTTCCTCCGCTAAAGTACTTTAAGAGCCAAAGGCGTGGAGGTTCGTTAGAGAAGACACAGAATCGCGGGCAAAACGCTCCCAGAAGCAAACAGAAAACAGGTCTGTTTCGGAGGCCTGGGGTGGAGAGAGGACCGGGGGCAGGCCCTGAATGTTCGGGTGTCTGCTGAGGGTGTACACTTTGTCCTGGAAGAAGATATTTTTGACAAGTGAGAATCGCATAGGATGTCCCCCTGCCAAAGGATTTCCCCAAAGCAGGGGAATGAGCTTTCAGAGGGTGGGTGAAAATTCAGGGGAGGGGGAGAGGAAAGCGGGGATTTTGGGGCAAAAACATCACTGCCGGACCTGTCAGCCCGCGAAGGAGGGACCTGGGGATCAAGGTTGGTATCTGTATGGAAAATGTAAGACCGTGCGTGTCAATAGTGTTCTGTAAAATGAAGGAGGGAGGAATTCCCAAGGGAGGCATAATTGGAAAAGGGATCGGAAATAAAAGCTCCAATTCCACGTTGTATTTGCAGAGCTGCAGGGCACGAACCTGTCTGGAACGGGGGTAGGTTTGTAGTCACTGCATTTAGAAAGGACAGTGGAGAGGTGGGGAGGTTGCAGAGAAGGGGAGCCTAAATGGCTGTTGTAGGAGGGGCAGATCTTTTTGCCAGCCATTGCAGCTCAGTCTTCCTTAACTGGGAAGACCCTGGAAACGGGATGAGTCCATAGGAAGACCCTTCGTGGGTTTAGATACGGCTACCAGTATTTCTAGGTATTATGCCTTCCTGTGGTTTAATGCATTTTTTTTTAAAAAAATTCCTACGGGGTCCCAGCTGCGTGGGAGTTCTGGTACTCCAGTCCTCCCTGATCCCTTTATGGGGTCTCAGAGCAGCGTCGGGGGGCCTTCGAGGCCTCCCTGGTCGCGAAGCCACACAGATGGAGGGCAGGGACCCCAGCCTCGCCAGAAGGGGCAAGACGAGAAGAGGTTTGTCCAGCAGCTGGGCTCTGAGTAGTATTGAGGGAAAGCAGGATTAGAACTCAGGTCCCTGCAACTAGTAAGCTAGCCTGAGGGGAACTGTTCCACTGCTATGGGAGCTCTCCCTCTATTGAGGAATGCAGCCCCCCCAAGAAACTTTTCTTTGTGTTCATCAATCTGCCATGTGTGTGAGTTTGGGAGGGATCCTCAGTCTAGCTGTTTTTCCTTCCAGTCCTCCTTTCCCATTTTTTCCTCCTAAACGTCTACTTCAGGTTTGGGAAGGGGCGGCCAGGAGGGGGAAACGCTCTCCAGACCCGGAGGGAGCTCCTCGGTGTCGCGTTGTTCTGGTCTCCGCCGGGAACTGCAGGTGGCAACCAGGGGTCGTGTGTAGTTGTGCTTTTGTTCTGCCAGGGGATGGGTGGTTTGTGGTGCCAGTCTTGCCGTGTGGATTTTTGCTCCTTTGCACGAGTGTTGTAATTGGAGGTGTGCGTGGCGAGGGCTCTCTTGCATGTTTGGTTGAAGCGTCAGGGATTTTGCAGGCTTTTCAGAGGAGAAGGTGAAGGTGTGTAGGTCTGTGCAGAAAGTGCTGGTTTTCTGATATTGTGCTGTATTTAGAAGTTTGCGCCTGTGTCTGGTGTGGTGTGACGAATGTGAAGCTGCTTAATAATATTTGCAACAACAACATAATAACAACAACAATACTAAAAACAACAAGCGTTACCCCCCTCTCCTTAAGGCTTGAGGCGGGGTACAATGAAAATTAAAATGCAATTAAATACATGATTAAAGAACATTAAAGTATGTTAAAAACATAAAACACTCTAAAAACAAACATATAATTAAAATCATAATAAAAATCACATTAAAATGAATGCGTGGATTGTTTGAGCGGTTGCTTAAGGCCGAGGTCGGTGTGATTGTGAGTCTTGTGGGTTTTCTGTTAGCGAGCTCAGGGCCTGGTTGCCACCCACATCTCCCGGCTGAGACCAGACCGAGGCGGCATCGGGGAGATCCAACCGGTTCCGGAGGGGAATCCCGCCCTCTCTGCTAGGGTGGGTTCGAGACCACTGGCTGGTTAATGTTTTTAATGTAGTTAATGCATCATTGTTGTTCGCCGCCACAATCCATGTGGAGAGGTGGGATAGAAATAAATTTTATTATTATTATTATTAGCCACAAAGCGCCAGTGGGGAACCCAGGAGGAGGGTAACACTTGGCCCTTGAACCCCTGGGGTACCCGGGAGGATGCTCCACTCTGTAATCAGAGTTAGGGAGCTGTCTTTCCCTCAGGCATGGCTCCCTGTCTCAAGGGAGCTCCCTACAGGCTGGAGTGGTTCTCCCGAGGCATTTAGCACCCAGTAATAGACCCCCCCGAACTTGTAGACGCGGGTGGGGCATTGCAAGCCAGGTATGAGGAGGAAAGGCTCAGTAGTTCTAGCATCCCCCTCCCCACATTGCCTGTAACACGGTGCAGCTGGGATGTTCAGCAGAAGTCCCCTTAATTTGTAGGTTAATTATTGGATTTACCCCTTTTCATTTACGTGAGGCAGAGCGTAGGAAAGCATGGCTCTTTTCTACTCTGCCTGATCCTCTCAGACCCCAGGAGGAAGGCCAGGCAGAGAGGGAGGGAGGCACGCGGAGGCCCTTTGGGGAGCAGAGTGACAAGTGGCCATTACAACCCAGCGGAGGGGACTTCCGCTTATATATCTGCTCTAAGGGCTTCATGCCACACGGGGTTCAGTATTCCAGACAGGGTCCGTACTGCATTTGGGCTCAAATCCCGAGACGTTTCTCACGTTCTGGTCCGAGGCCGGGAATTCCTCCTTCCACAAGTGTGTACCTGAGAATTTTGCTGATGTAAGAGTGCTCAGTTCTATTTTGATTGTTTCAGGAAGGTTTTCAAACTGTGTAAGAGTATTTTTACTGTGCTCCCTTCTACTTCTATTTGGAAACATAGGAATAATTAAAAATGACTGTTTTTAGGGTGTTGCCCTTACTCCCAGGGGTTCCATTGCAGCGAAATCTGTGGGTACACCCCACCCCGTAGTTAGTAATGATGGAGGCTTCATGCCTTGCCGGGAGATCTCTGTGCATTAGTAAAACTTAAATTTAGGGGTACACTCCCCCCATTTCTAGGAGTCAGAAAGGCTTCATGCCTCCCCCAGAGATCTCAGCCCTTAAATAGAGAGGATACAAATATAGGGGTATCCTCTCCCTGTAGCTTGGAATGACGGAGGCTTCATGCCTTCCCTTGAGATCTCTGTGCATTAATAGAATAGAAATATAGGGGTACACTCCCCCCCTTTCTAGGAATTAGGCTGGCTTCATGCCTCCCCCGGAAATCTCTGCCTATTAATAGAGAGGAGAGAAATATAGGGGTACCCTCTCCATGTAGCTCGGAGAGATAGAGGCTTCGTGCCTTCCCTGGAGATCTGTGCGTTAATAGAATAGAAATCTAGGGGTACGATCCCCCCATTTGTAGCAGTTAGAGAGGCTTCATGCCTCCCCCAGAGATCTCTACCCATTCATAGGGGGGGAGAGAAACATCGGGGTACTCTCTCGCTGTAGCTAGGAATGATAGAGGCTTCATGCCTTCCCTGGAGATCTCTGTGCATTAATAGAACAGAAATCTAGGGGTACACTCCCCCCATTTGTAGGACTGAGAGTGGCTTCATGCCTTCCGCAAAGATCTCTGGCCATAAATAGAGGGGATAGAAATATAGGGGTACTCTTTCCCCATTCCTAGGAATCATAGAGGCTTCATGCCTTTTTTCGTGATCTCTGTGCGTTAATAGAATAGAAATCTAGGGGTACACTCCCCACATTTCTAGGACTGAGAGTGGCTTCATGCCTTCTGCAGTGATCTCTGCCCATTAATAGGGGGGAGAGAAACACAGGGTTACCCTCTCCCCTTATCTAGGAATGATAGTGGCTTCATACCTTCCCTGGAGATCTCTGTGCATTAATAGAATAGAAATCTAGGGGTACACTCCCCCCATTTGTAGCAGTTAGAGAGGCTTCATGCCTCCTCCAGAGATCTCTGCCCCTTCATAGGGGGGAGAGAAACATCGGGGTACCCTCTCCCCGAGCTAAGATTGATAGAGGCTTCATGCCTCCCCCAGAGATCTATCCCTGTGAATAGAGGGGAGAGAAATATAGGGGTACTCTCTCCCCTTATCTGGGAATGATATTGGCTTCATGCCTTCCCTGGAGATCTCTGTGCATTAATAGTATAGAAATCTAGGGGTACCCTCCCCCCATTTCTCGTAGTGAGAGTGGCTTCATGCCTTCCGCAGAGATCTCTGCCCATAAATACAGGGGATAGAAATATATAGGGGTACTCTTTCCCCATTCCTAGGAATCATAGAGGCTTCATGCCTTTTTTCGTGATCTCTGTGCATTAATAGAATAGAAATCTAGGGGTACACTCCCCACATTTCTTGTAGTGAGAGTGGCTTCATGCCTTCTGCAGTGATCTCTACTCATAAATACAGGGGATAGAAATATATAGGGGTACCCTTTCCCCATTCCTAGGAATCATAGAGGCTTCATGCCTTTTTTCGTGATCTCTGAGTTTTAGTAGAATAGAAATCTAGGGGTACACTATCCCCATTTCTAGGAGTGAGAGAGGCTTCATGCCTCCCCCAGAGATCTCTGTGCATCAATAGGGGGGAGAGAAACATAGGGGTACCCTCTCCCTGTAGCTAGGAATGATAGAGGCTTCATGCCTTCTCCTGAGATCTCTCCCCATGAATAGAGGGGAGAGAAATATAGAGGTATCCTTTCCCCGTAGCTAGGAATGATAGAGGCTTCATGCCTTCCCTTTAGATCTCTGTGCATTAATAGAATAGAAATTTAGGGGTACACTCCCCCCATTTCTAGTAGTGCGAGAGGCTTCATGCCTCTCCCAGAGATCTTTGCCCATTAATAGAGGGGAGTGAAATATAGGGGAATCCTTTCCCCATTGCTAGGAATGAGAGTGGCTTCATGCCTTCCCTGGAGATCTCTCTGCATTAATAGAATAGAAATCTAGGGGTACACTCCCCCCATTTCTAGGAGTGAGAGAGGCTTCATGCCTCCCCCAGAGATCTCTGCCCATTAATAGGGGTGAGAGGAACATAGGGGTACCCTCTCCCCATTTCTAATAGTGAGAAAGGCTTCATGCCTTCCACAGAGATCTCTGCCCATGAATAGAGGGGAGAGAAACATAGGGGTACACTCTCTCCGTAGCTAGGAATGATAGAGGCTTCATGCCTTCCCTGGAGATCTCTGTGCATTAATAGAGTAGAAATCTAGGGGTACACTCCCCGCATTTTTAAGAGTTAGAGAGGCTTCATTCCTCCCTCAGAGATCTCTGCCCATTAATAGAGGGGATGGAAATATAGGGGTCCCTCTCCCTCTGGCTAGGATTAAGTCAGGCTTCATGCCTTCCCTGGAGATCTCTGTGCATTAATAGAATAGAAATCTTGGGGTATCCTCCCCCTATTTCTTGTAGTGAGAGTGGCTTCATGCCTTCTGCAGAGATCTCTGCCCATAAATACAGGGGATAGAAATATATAGGGGTACCCTTTCCCCATTCCTCGGAATCATAGAGGCTTCATGCCTTCCCTGGAGATCTCTGTGCGTTAATAGAATAGAAATCTATGGGTACACTCCCCCATTTCCAGGAGTTAGAAAGGCTTCATGCCTCCCCCAGAGATATCTGCCCATTAATATAGGGGAGAGAAATATAGTGGTACCGTTTCCTTATGGCTAGGATTAAGAGAGACTTCATGCCTCTCCCGGAGATCTCTGCGCATGAATAGAGGCGACAGAAATATTAGGGTACCCTCTCCCTGGAGCTATAAGTTAGAGAGGATTCATGCCTTTCCTTTAGATCTCTGTGCATTAATAGAATAGAAATCCAGGGGTACACTCCCCCCATTTCTCTGACTGAGAGAGGCTTAATGTCTCTCCCAGAGGTCTCTCCCCATGAATAGAGGGGAGAGAAGTATAGGGGTACCCTGTCCCTGTGGCTAGGATTAAGAGAGGCTTCATGCCTCCCCCAGAGATCTCTGCCGATTAATACAGAGGATAGAAATATTGGGGTACCCTCTCCCTGTAGCTAGGAATGATAGAGGCTTCATGCCTTCCCTGGAGATCTCTGTGTATTAATAGAATAGAAATCCAGGGGTACACTCCCCCCCACCTTTCTAGGAGTTCATGCTTTCCCTAGAGATCTGTGTCCATTGATAGATCGGATAGAAATCTTGGGGTAGATTCCCTCTCCTATACCTAGAAGTGATTCAGGCTTTAGGGCTTCCCCACAGATTTCTCTCTTTTAATGTATTTATCCGAGTGGATTGTAAAGATGGACTTTAATCTCAAACTGGACATATTCCTTATCAGACTCTGTGATGCAGGACTGGAGGAGACCCTCCAATGACTATTTATTTCTCTTATTGGGAGACTTTTCCCTGCGTGACGACGGAGGAACCCAGAATTACTTTTCGTGGGAGAGCGATGGCTCAAATGGCGGAACTGGCAGAAAGGGACAAAACTGACTCTTTTGGGAAGAAGACAGACTTTGGCGCCTTTCCTCGAAGGACTCGAGAACCTCACCGATTTTTTGTGGGAGCGGAACTGTTGACGTTGGGTTTGATGTAAAGCCAGGATGGGACATTATTAGAAGGGAATTCATTTAATACTCGCTCAGTGCGCATCCTGGTGTGTAAACGAGGGGGACCATCCGCCTTTCTGACCCGCTTTTCTTTCTTTTTCTGTGCCCGAAACGCTCCTGCCGCCATCTTCTGCCGAGAGGGAATCGTTCGCCTGGAGGGGCCGGGAAGCGAGTGCGGTTCCTCCTGCGTGCAGAGCGTTCCTTCAGCCTTATCCAGGTATTCAGGCTTTAGAGGTTTGAAAAGCAGAAGAGAAAATGTTTCTGGGACCATTTTAACTGAGGCTTTCCTGTGTTTAATCTGCAGTAGAGAGATTAGTTGGGAGAGAAGAAGCCTCTTTGCATTTTCGGGTCACGTCGGTGTCGGTGGCCGCGTAGAATGTCTGCAGAACGATTTTCTTTTCCACTTGCAACGTGTTAGCGAAGAGAGTTCTTGCACGTGGATCTAAGAAGAAACCATGTGTGTAATTTCTCTGGAAAATGTTTCCTTAGTTCATTTGAAGTTGTGTCTTTTGTAAAAAGATAAAAATCATGTCCTTGCATCCTGATAGCTGGAGTTTAAGGTGCTGGACACCGTCTGGCCTTTCCTCTGCCCCTCTCCCACTCGCTCCGAATCCTGAGAGGCCCACAGGGCTTCCTGTGGAGGGACCAGGACGTTTCCAGAGATTTCCTCTGGGCTCCCAAAAGACGGCCTCTCTTTGAGCAGCCTCGAAGGTTCGGTTAGTGAGGTGGGGGGGAGGAGAAAGATCACCCACAATTTCTACACTTACTTTTCCTTCTTTTGTTTAATTCACGTTCCACCTTTGCATTGGTATGTGGACCAAGCGGCTTCCAAATAATCTGAAATAAAAATCAAGGTTTAAAAAAATTTCAAAAGCAGGAATGGAAATATTCGACAGTTGTGTAGTTAAAAAACCTTGAAAACATATCTAAAATGTGAAGCAAAGAGGAAAACGATGCTGCCCTGTTTCCCAAGACACTCTTGCATTGGGATGTTTCAAAGTTGTGTTGTAAGGAGAAGGTCTTTACTTTCTGGTTTGGAGGGAGCAGAAGGGGCCATGTGGTGGGAGGGGGTTCCACGGCCCACCTTTGAGAGATTGGGGAGAAATGATTGCATGAATAGCGGAACCAGAGATGCTGTGGAGGCCCATGAGGGGCAAACCCAGTGCCAGCCTTTCCAACGTTGGGCGTGTGTCCATATACACACTCATCCACGTAACACAAGCCGTGAGAATCCGGCCGTGCTTCTGTGAGGGTACAAAAGCCCCCGCCCAGAATGTTACCCAAAGGTGAGGGAGGAGGAGATGCTTAGATCTCAGCTTCCAGCCGTGGGAGGGTGCCAACCACACTTGGAGGCCACATTGGCACCAGAACTACCTGATTTTCCCTTGCGGTCGGCTGACAAAACCTCCCATGGGTTTTCCTCAGTTGAAAAAGAAAAAACTTTGAGGAGGGCAAATCTTTAAATTTGCCCCAAGGGAACAGCCCGTTTTCTCTTCCCTTGTGCAAAGTGTATTTGCCGCAAAGTCACTAAGTCACGCTTTATCTTCTACACATCTTTAAGTGGGAGGGAATAGCTCTGTTGGGAAAGTCCTACCTTGGCAGGTAAGTGGGAACTCCCGGCCGGGCTGGAGGGTTGTGTCTCGTCGGGCTTCCTGCAACTAGAAGAAGACATGGGCTTCCTCCCATCAGAGATCCGGTAAATCAGCTGGAAAGGGAGTATTTTTGCATGGGTGAGGAACATGTTTTAGTGCAGGAGCAGGAAAAGCCAGCTTTCCTAGGATCACAGTGGGCGGTGGTCTCTCCGACGCCCCAAGTCTAAAGGTAACTTACAGTGGTTCATATGCAGTAATTTTATTCACTACCAAATGATTCTGTTGAGTTTGTTTAATAAAGAAAATATCTTTGCTTAAGTGAAGGGTGGGCAAAGATGAGTCCATGTGGCACATTCTGTCCATCTGGCCATTTTTTTTGGCCCTTGGTGTCCCTCGGAAATTTAAGAAGTGTTTTAGAATGTTAAACTGTTCTCAAATGTTCTCTGGGAGCGATGGAGATGTTTTCAGTACATTCCTTGCCCCCCTTATAGGGCCCAGGAACAGCCTTTTAAACTGGAAGTAAACCGGAAGCCCTGTTTATTTAGAAAAATATCTTTATTGGCCCTACGAACCCCCCCGGGGGAATAAAATAAATTTAAAAAATGGCAATAAAGCCTCCTTCGTCACCCAGAGAGCTTTGGGAGACATTTTTAGCGGGGAAAATACAGATTTTTTTAGGGCAGGAGTTGCACCACCCTAAAGAGTGATGGGGCGAGCCGTGCACAGTTGCTCATACAAAGTTTAACTTGTCCCTTTCGGCTGAAATTGTTTAATTCTCCACTGGACAGATGGCACTGGGTTGGATACCTTGCTTTAAAGTTAATTGATTTCAAGAGCCCAACAAAAATGAACTCTCCATCAGCTGGCACTGTTGGTGTTCTTTCTGTTTCCACCATTTCTGGACAGTATGATTTTATTCTCGACCAGGTGGTGCTTTTGTCTCCCCTTGAGAGCCTGAAATCAATTACTGCATTTCAGTAACAGCCCTTCAGTACTGTTGTGTTCTGAAAAGAAAGAGAACCCTTGGTTTGGGTTTGAAAATTTGATTATTACAGTACAGAAAAATTATCTGAGCAGTGCTGCTTTCTAGAATAAGTAACAGAGCTCTCTGATGGAGAATTTTTCTTCCATAAATGTTGAATTCTGCTGAAGAATCACCAGAACGGAACTTGGCTCAGAATTTAGCTTTTCCTCCAGGTAAGAGGTCAGCACAGTGGACTTCCTCACAGGCATGGGTGGTGGAGAGTTTTCTCCGTTGTTGGGGACCTGATATCTTTCCATCTTTTTGGGGTACCTTTAGAAACAGCACTTAGTACTGGGGGCTGCTCCTTGCTGTGGATCGGGGTAAAAGGGACGGTTTTGATGGAGAATTCCTCCATGGCAGAAGGGGTAAACTGGATGGCCCCTTATGTTCTCTAACTGTGTGATTTAATGACCCTTTAGGGCCATCTTCTGGAGAATGAAGTTACTGTGTTTAGAAATTGTGGAAATGATGAATTTAACTGGTTCCCAGGGAGACAATAAAAAGAGAGATTCGATATGGGTCAAAAATTATATGGGTTTCAAAAAAATTAAAATGACTTATTCATACTGATTAAAGGGGACCAGAAAAAGAGAATCTCTAGGTTTTATGAAGTATTGTTGGAAAGAGAAATGGAACCAGAGATTGTTAAAGATAATATGGTCAGATGGGCTCAAAATATAGGACACCCAATTGAGCTGGATCCATGAGTGAGGACATGGAAAACAGATTTAAAATTTACACTAAGTTTAAATTTAAGGGGGAACTTTTATAAAATGTTATGTAGATGATATATGACACCTTAAAGGTTGAAAAAGATAACAAAAAATCAGAATGGAAAATATTGGAAATACAATGGAAAGGAGGGGTCCTTCTTTCAAATGTAATGGACCTATAAGGTAGGAAAAAACTTTTGTAAAGAAATACATGATGAAATTCAAAAAATATACGGTTTAAATTTTAAAATGAAGGCAGGATTCTATTTGATAAATATGTTAGGGCAACAAAGAGAAATAACATCTGATCAGAAGACGTTGTTTTATGTAATAACTACTGCAAGCTTGATATATGCTCAATATTGGAAAGAAACTATATTGCTATAAAAGAATTGAAATTAAAAGTCATGGTTATGGTAGAGATAGAAAATGTAGCTTTTTCACTTAAAAGTAAGCCAGTTCAGAACTTTGAAAGAGAATGGCAAGAAGTTTAGAATTGCATAAAAGAATGAGGACGGAATAAAGAAAGATTGTTCAAAATGTGGATTATTTAATCTAACTATGTAATAGGTAAAGCATAAGTTGTAACAATATTAAAAGTAATAGTGTAAGATTATTTGTTAAACAGAAACTATGTATGGAACGTAAACACAGACTCAACTGGAAAAAAGATGCATGGAAGTCAGGAGAGGTTTTTTGTTTTATTCTTTTTTCAAAATTTTAATTAAAAATATATATATATGTAAAAAAATTTTTGGAAATGTGAAGAAACAAGCTCAGTCATGCAGCTGGTGTAGAATTCATTTATTCTGTCAGTTTTAGAAATCTCTCAGCTCCAAAGCTAGATGTCCTATTTTGCAATCTGGTGCAGAAGTAATTTACTTTGGGCAAAAGAGGCAACTGAATCTTGATGTTTAGAACTGCGGGAGGCTCAGGAAACAGAAATCCCAACACTCCTTCACGTGGTTGAAGTCCTGTTGAAAAATT